>OW026302.1:25151559-28059059 GCA_932273695.1 Apotomis betuletana | reverse complement strand
CTCAGATAGGGAGGCACTCCATGGTAGCGGAGTGCCTCCATTATCACCGTGTACGGGAGGGAGCCGAACGCATTGGCGATGTCGAGCGACACCGCCACAACTCCCTCCCCTCGCTCCGCGGCATATCCACAGAATGCCCGTAGGGCTCCCAACGCCCCCATCGTCGACCGCCCCGTTCGGAAGCCGAACTGGCGGTCCGACAAGTTCGGCCCTGTGCCCTCCAGGTGCTGGACGATCCGGGAAGCAATGATGCGCTCGAACATCTTCCCGGATTCGTCCAACAGCACAATAGGCCTCCACCCCGAAGGGGAGTCCGCCGGCCGATTGTCTTTACGGAGGAGGCACAGCCTCCCCTCTTTCCAGATCCTCGGAAACCGCCCTGCCTCTAGACAATCGTCATAGAGGTCTTTTAGGCGGTCTCCGAGGTGCTTCAACGCCACCGGCAGGATGCGTCCAGGGACGCCATCCGGCCCAGGAGCCTTCTTGCAGCCCCGCAGACGGTGGATAGCAAATCCCATCTCACCGTCCGTCACCGGCGGGACTGCTTCGGGTTCCAACGGCTCCTCCTCGGGGCCCACCATGCAGGGCGGGGCAAAGTCCGGCGCTGCCGGGAAGAGGCCCTCTACCACTCTGCCGAGGAGCTCCGGCTCCAGGGAATCCAAGCCGGGGGCGTGGCGCATTTTGTTGCGCACCACTTTATATGGTCGCCCCCATGGATCCCTGTCCAGCGTCGCTAGGAACTCCTCGTAGGCAGAGTCTTTGGCCTTGGCGATGGCCGTCGACAGCGCCTCCTTCGCCTGTCGGAGGGCCCCATGTAGGAGATCCTCCTCCTCTGCCGTGTGGTTTCTACGCCGCCTGCACCGAGTGTACGCCCGTCTGGCCGTGTTGCAGGCAAGACGGAGGGCCGCAACCTCCCCCGTCCACCAGTAGACTCGGTTCTTTGCAGGCGGCCGCCCCACCCTGCGCATGGCGGCGTCACACACCGAGGTGAGTGACTCCCGAAATTGCACAGCCCTCCCCTCAATATCCGCGGTCCGGTCCGGTGGGGGTGCTCGCCAAACCTCGACCATCGCCGTCTCCTCGGCCATGTCTCGGTCCAAGGTGGCGAGGCTCCACCTGGGGAACTGAGCACTTCCCGCTGGCACTGCAGGGTCCTGCGCCGGAGCCGTCATCGACTTGGAGACCCTCATCCGAATGTACCTGTGGTCGGAGAGGGTCTCCGTGTCCACCAGGACCCGCCAGTCATGCAACCTGTCCGCAATCGCAGGGGAGGCGAAAGTGATGTCCACTATGGACCCCCCCTGCCGGCGGACACAGGTGTGCTCAGTGCCCCGATTCGCCACAACGAGGCCGGAACGCACGGACCATTCCCAGAGGGCCTGGCCCTTGGGATCCGTGACTGGGGACCCCCACGCCCTGCACTTGGCGTTGAGGTCCCCCATCAACACCACTGGTGACGGCGCCGCTCTTGCGACCACCCCTGTGAGCCTACCGAGGTAGCGCTCGAAATCCGCCAGCGGCCTGTTGGGGGAGAAGTACCCTGCCACGAGTACCGTGTCTCCCCATTTGGCCGCTGCGTAGCCGGAGCCGCCCTCGGTTTTGGCTAGAAGGGGGTGGTCCCCCATGGGTGGGGCCACCATTGCCACCAGCCCGTCCGTGTCCCCGACCCAGTTTGGCTGGGGAGGAACAAAATACGGTTCCGCCACGATGGCAACACTGATGCCCCACTCCGCCATGTGCTGCAAGAGTAAATCTTGAGCTCGGGCGGAGTGGTTGAGGTTGCACTGTACCACTTCCCACTGTGTTGGTAGTGGTTGTGCTGGCATCAGTGGTCCATATTTTGTCCCTCACCATTTGACCGCAGGGTATCTTTCGGCTGGGCAGTCTGGGGTTTTATAGCTGCCTGGAACCTGGCGGTGACCATTTTTCCCTTTGTGTGTGGGGGGGTGCACGAGGGTCCCCCCATCACATGTCCGGCCGGCAGCTTAGCATGGTGGCACACGGCGCACCATGCCTTTTCCGCCTCACATTCTTGTGTAGTGTGGCCCGCTTTCCCGCACCGGTAGCACAGACCGCTCCTGTCCACCGGTGAGGGACAGAGTGCACGGGTATGACCAGTGCCCATGCACCTGTAGCACCTCATCGGTAGAGGGTCCAGGGCCTCCACTCGGGCCGACGTCCACCCAACCAGGAGCCGCCCAGCAGCCACCACAGCGTTAGCCGCCGCTACCGGGCATACGGCGATGACTGAGCCAGTCTGATTGGGCGCCAGGCGGATCCTCCCCATCCGAATCTGACTCGGCGAGCAGGCCCCCTTTTCCGCAATCGCCGACTGGACGGCTTCCGGGGACACTGTCTCGTCGAATCCAGAGATTCGGATGTCCGCCGTCTTGTATGGTCGGTGGACGTCAGCCACGTCCCCGACAAGGCTCCTCAGCTTCTCGGCCAGGTTGTCGGCCGTTGCCCCATTGTCCGCTCCTGGGACTTCGATGAGGCGAGCACCGGCCGCCGTGCTCCTGACCTTTACGCTCTCTAGGCCCAGCTCCGCCAGTTTGATTGTGGTGACCTTTCCCATCACTGTTCTGTAATCAGTGTTCGCCCCTTCCTTGAGGGTCACCACCACCGCAGCGGAATTGGGAGCGGTGAACGCCTTCGGCTTTGGAGGTGGAGCCGGAGACACCTTCGGGGTGACCGTCGCCTTGGATGAGGTGGGCTTCTTCCCCTTCCTCACCACCTGCGACCAAGTGTTCGGGTCAGGGATGACGGGCTGGGCCTGGGGTAGGTGCTGAGCCACCTCTTTGGCCGGTGATCCCGGGTTCTTCCCAGCCGAACGCGGCGGCAGAGGTTTGGCCGGAGTCACTCGTGGTGCCGGTACCGGAGCCTGTTGGGGCTTAGCCACGCGTTGCTCCTTTGAGCCCTTCTTGGTTCGGCTGCTTGCTACGGGGGGATCCGCAGTGACGGCCGCAGCAGCAGCAGTTGCAGCAGCAGCAGCTGCAGCAGCGGCCGCCGCAGCCTTTCTGTCTCCCGCCAATGGAGGACGGAGGATGGGCTCCGCCGGGAGTCTGCGCTCCAACTCCCCGATGCGGACATTGATCATGTCGCCCAGCGACACGAACAGGTCCCTCTTTAGGTCCTCAACGAGGTCCGCCAGGTTCATGTCCTGGGCGACTTTTTCCCTTGGTGCCTTGGGCCGCACCTCCCGTTCGGAGAAGGCAGTCTGGAGCGCTTTGGCTTCAATTTGCAAGTCCGCAATGTGTTTCCTCATCCTTCGGTTATCCTCTTTTAACTTGCGGATTTCGTCTGCTTCCGTAGAGGTCCTCATGAGGTCGGCAACCTCAAGGATCTCGAGGCAGGCCTCCTGCATACGGCCTTGCACGTCTCCCTTGAGGTTGCTCGACTTCTTAACTTCTGCTAACACGGCCTTGGCGCACCTCTGCAGAGCTTCAGTGCAGTCCTCCGTCGCCTCGCTAGGTGCCCCCAGCACTGGGCTTCTATCTCTCGACGCGCTCCTCCGTGCCCGGTCCGATCGCCTAGTGCGTTCCGGGGGATTCACCAGATAAGCCGAAGCTCTGTCGGCCTCCCTCTCGAATTCCTCGAATTCCGCAGCCTTGAGCTTCGCCTTGGCCGCGCTAAGCCCTGCGTAGGCTCCCTTTGACGCAAGGTGGCGACCTCGGCGATTGGAGCCGACTTTGGCTCCTCTGCCACATCCCAGCTCGTCCGAATCGCTGTCAGAGTTGATAGGGCTCCTGCTCCTGTTCCGCTTAAGACCCGAGGTCTCTGCTTGCTCCGCCTCCCGAGCCCCCTCCGTGTCGGAGGCCGAAGCACCAACGTCCGACTCCTCAATGTCAGGAGACACGATTTTTGGCGAAAAATTCTTGCCCCCCTTTCCCCCCCTTTTCCCCCCTTTGGTGGACCCCTCGGCACTACGCTTGTCCTCCAGGCTCCCGCGTTCCGCTCTGGGTCCGGCAGAAGCATTGATGTTCCTGTATCTTAGGACCATCCCCACCTTATTCCCCCCTCCCCCCTCTTCGTCCGGGGCTGAATCCCCCATTGTCCGAAGAGTTTCGCCTTTTATGGTTGCCAACCCAGCCAAAAACACTCCCCACCGCTTAAAATCGGAAGGAAAACCGTTCCTTCCGAAAAAACGGTCAAGAGCGAGTCGACCCAAATTGACAAACTTAAGAAAATTTTGGACGTTTCCTAAGTTTTCTCCCCCCCCTTAAAAGCTAAAAATACGTTTGAGGTGTCAATGGGTAGCCCTCAACACCCCCTACGCACTACCCAAACTAAAACTCAGAGACTCTACTGGATCAGACGCTACAATTTTGGAAAATAAAAAACAAAGTTAATAAAAAGTTCGCAGCGCCTGATAGAAAAAAATAGCAAACAGAAAAATGAAAATATCTCTAGAACAGAAAGTTCTAAAAATATGTAGCAAAGACAAATAGATAGAAGATCGACAGAAAATATTTACGATGAAAGAACAATTACAAAAAGTGGACAGAAGAGAAAAATACAATTTTTACAAGATTTTTTACATAAGTTTCAAAACTCCGCGGTTTAAAAAACGCCCGCCGTAAAAGCCGAATAACTTTGGAACGGGACGTCCAAAAATTATCAACTAAACGGCGACGGATAGTAAACGCGGAGTAGAAATTTATGTAAGAAAGAAAAACAAAGAAAAGTAGACCAAAAAGAAGAAACGAATTTAATAAGACACAGAAAAAACGCTCACAAAAAGTCCGTAAAGCCAAAATCGAAAAAACCAAAAATGAAAGCCAAGTCGCGAGTTTTTTGTAGAAAGCAAGTCCGTATCAGATAGCAAAAATTCGATTCTATTTATGTTCCAAATTTCACTAATATCCACACAAAAGCACCTTCCGAAAAACCTCAACCTAACCTAACCTAACCTAACCTAACCTAACCTAACCTAACCTAACCTAACCTAACCTAACCTAACCTAACCTAACCTAACCTAACCTAACCTAACCTAACCTAACCTAACCTAACCTAACCTAACCTAACCTAACCTAACCTAACCTAACCTAACCTAACCTAACCTAACCTAACCTAACCTAACCTAACCTAACCTAACCTAACCTAACCTAACCTAACCTAACCTAACCTAACCTAACCTAACCTAACCTAACCTAACCTAACCTAACCTAACCTAACCTAACCTAACCTAACCTAACCTAACCTAACCTAACCTAACCTAACCTAACCTAACCTAACCTAACCTAACCTAACCTAACCTAACCTAACCTAACCTAACCTAACCTAACCTAACCTAACCTAACCTAACCTAACCTAACCTAACCTAACCTACCCTAACCTAACCTAACCTAACCTAACCTAACCTAACCTAACCTAACCTAACCTAACCTAACCTAACCTAACCTAACCTAACCTAACCTAACCTAACCTAACCTAACCTAACCTAACCTAACCTAACCTAACCTAACCTAACCTAACCTAACCTAACCTAACCTAACCTAACCTAACCTAACCTAACCTAACCTAACCTAACCTAACCTAACCTAACCTAACCTAACCTAACCTAACCTAACCTAACCTAACCTAACCTAACCTAACCTAACCTAACCTAACCGAAGCAAAAACGTGCACCCAAGATCGACCGCACCAGCAAAATTGTAAAGTCCGGATCAAGAGCAACCCCCACAGTAGCCACCCCCAGACGCAAAACTAGATCCGCAGGACAACTAGGAAGAGAAAATCATTGGGTGAAAATTTTCTCCTGTAGGTACTTTCGGAGGTATACCCCATTTGCAGAAAATTGTCAGCCACCCCTAACTTTGCGGATTTCCAGAGGGTGCAACAGGCGGCTGATAGACTTCGAAGCAAGAACATCGGACAGGACATTTCATCCCCTATTGGGAAAGAAAAATTAAGTTAAGTAATTTTAAGATTTCAAATTTTGGCGAATTTATTCCGAAATTAGTCCCTAAGACGCCATTACCGCTTAAGTTTGTACACCCCAAATAGGGGTGAAGGGAGCGAGATAGCTAAAAAATAACGTCGGATCGGTTCTCTTGGGGAGAAGCGACTATAAGGTCAACTTAGATATAGGCACTTTCAAAAACCACCCCCGAGCAATTTTTTGGAAAATTTTGAAAAAATTTTGGGTTTCGCGATTTTTTAAAAATACAACAAGTACTTGGTCGGTAAATTGGGGTTGTGTTTAAGAGGATAGAAACTTTTTTGAAATTTTTAGCTGTCTCCTAACCCCTAAACTTTGCTTCCAAAGCTGTCGAAAAAACTACCCCTTGGTTTGCGCCCCTCCAAAAACCATACCAGCCAATTGTAAGATCCAGGCAGAAGGGGCCAGTCAGAGAATTTCATCCCCAATCAGGACATACCACTCCTAGTAAAATCGGACCACCCGTTTGGCAACAACAATAAAATCAAAATTTTCAAAACCATACCACCCAGGCGCAAGCTGTAAGATTGTAAAGATTAAATTAGATTCAAAAATCCCCTTTTTCTCGAAAACGGTGCGTCCTAGGTCAAAAATAACCAAATTTTCGATCCCCCCTCCCAAACCCACCCCCCTCCTACGGACAAACTCGACGACTCCCGACCCACCCCCGAGACATCAACCCCCCACCCCCAAAAATAGATCCTGACCAACGTAACTTGATCCCAGATCCAGACAAAGACAGGACTTTGACGGCCCATAACTCCGGAACGGAGGCACTTACCGAGGTGGGGTTTTCAGTAGAGGCATTAGGAAAGGTAGAGCCACAAAAAAGCCAACAAAGACAGCTCTACATAGAGCAAAAAATTTAAAATAAATTTTTAATTTTATTTTCCTAAAATTGTTAATATTATTTGTGTGTTAGTATAAGACAATCCAGACAGCTCTACATAGAGTCAAAAAGTTTTTCTTGTGATTAAATTTGAAATTGGAAATTTAGTGTTCGAGTGTGCTTTTAACACTGTGAGAGCTCCAAGGGCCAACATAGAGCCCGACTCTACGTAGAGCAAAAAAAAAAATTTATTTTTCTGTAAGGAACAGCTGCCACTGCAGCATTAAACACGTAGCTCCGTTTAGAGCTCAAACTAATATAAGTATACTAAAATTTTTAAACTTTTCCTTTTTACAACTTATACAAAGTTATTTCTATATACATATATCTATACCTGATTGTGACTGTGCTGGTTCCTATTGACCAACACACATCTACCTCCGACAATGTTCCCCGGCATCAGAACCCCCGTGACTAGCAAACAGGTGGGCAGCCAGTCTCCCTCCAAGTCAAAGGAAACATTGGAGCAGAATGTAGGAAAGAGCATAAGAGAGTGGGAAGCCGCGTGCACAGACTCTACTCCCACTCTTACACCCACTGCTACACAAACGACCGAGCAGGCAGGTCCTGCGAAGCCAAAAATGCAAGACACGAAACCGCTCCCCGTGCGAAAGATCCTTAGCCCATCGGGCAAAAGGGTCTACGCAACAAAGACAGCAGAAGCGAGAGCCTACCACGACAAGGCAAAGGCCAGCATCAACACGGGAAGAAACATCAGAGCGGACATAAAACTGGACGTGGTAGAAGCCCTAGACAGGCTGTACTACCTCGTCAAGGAGACTGAGGCGGAGCTGAGGAAAGAAAAGCCAGGACCTAGCAAAGGAGCACCGAAAGAAAAATCAGGAGCAAACACCACCTTTGTAATGGGCATGGACACCGACCCTGTCCTGTCCAAGATTGAGCTCCAGACGAGGATGATCCAGGAGAATACCAGGCGGCTAGAAGAGCTAAAAGCCGCCATGGGGACGCAGAAGGAGTTACTGGAGAAAGTGGCAGCAACGACGACATACGCGAGCGTAGCTGCAACAACACCTTACGCGCCGTCAAATGCAACAACAAGCGCAAATCCAGCTCCTAAAAGAAGCACACTGCACTCCGTCGTGGTCACCTCCAAAGAAGACACCGACAGTGGAGAGGAGGTCCTAGAGAAAATAAGAAAAGCAGCCGATGCCAAGGAGGGATGGACCAAAGTAGAGAGGGTAAGGAAAGCCAAAGACAGGAAGATAATAGTGGGCTTCCAGACGGCAGGAGACCGTGACAGGTTCAAAGAAAGAATGGAGAGCAAAAAAGTCGACCTCACCATAGAAGAAGTGAAAAATAAGGACCCACTTCTTATCCTCAAAAATGTCCTCACCATAAATACGGACGAAGACATTCTCAAAGGCCTCCGGAATCAAAACCGGAACGTCTTTCAAGACCTCGGTGAGGGAGATGACAGAGTGGAAGTAAAATACAGGAGAAAGACGAGGAACCCACACACGTGCCATATAGTGATCAGCACCTCACCCATTGTTTGGCAAAGGGCGACTGCAAGTGGAGCCGTGCATATAGACCTCCAGCGCGTTAGGGTGGAGGACCAGACACCGCTTCTGCAGTGCACGCGCTGTCTGGGCTATGGGCACGGAAAACGGTTCTGCACCGAGACGGTGGACCTGTGCAGCCACTGCGGTGGCCCCCACATGAAATCGACGTGTGCGGACTGGCTCGCAGCAGAGCACCCAAAATGCCGAAACTGTTCGAAAGCCAATCTGGAAAGAGTGGACCACAACGCCTTTAGCCATACCTGCCCAATACGGCGGAAATGGGACGACTTAGCCAGATCGACAGTGGCATATTGCTAAGGGCACCCTAGTTGATACAACACCTTGCCGAGAAACCCCAAAGATCAACGGATATCGATGCATGCAAGCTAACCTACAGCGCAGCAAACTGGCAACAAGCGAACTCCTGCTGGAGGCCCAAAAACGAAAAGTAGCCGTCGCACTGATCCAGGAGCCCTACGTGGGAAGGGAGGGAGAAGTAAAGGGATATCCGGGGGTGAGAGTATTCCAGGACAATAAAACGGAAGAACTACCAACAAAAGCTGCCATCGTGGTACTTGACCATGACCTGGATGTCATACAGTGCCCCGACCTCACCACCAAAAATATCGCAGTGGTGAAAATCCAAACTAGAGCCTGGACCATAGCGATTATATCCATTTACTTCGAGCCTGACCAACCCATGGAGGGTTACCTGGACCACATAAGAAAAGTGCACGAGAAGCTAGGGCAGGTGAGGATCATAGCAGGAGGAGATTTCAATGCCAAAAGCACCTGGTGGGGTAGCAAAATCGAGGACGTGCGAGGGGAAGAACTCAATGGTCTGCTGGAAGAACTGGAACTCCAGATCCTGAATACTGGCACAACTCCAACCTTCGATACAGTAAGAGGAGGCAAGAGGTACAGCAGTCACGTCGATATAACACTCTGCTCGACGGACATACTTGGACTAGTGGAAGACTGGCGAGTAAACGAAGATCTCACGAGCTCGGACCACAACGGCATTACCTTCAAAATAAACTTAGAAGCTTCCAAAGGGACTAGCATACAGAGGACAACACGTATATACAACACCAAAAAGGCAAACTGGGAACAGTTTCGTGAGAAACTGACCCAGACCTTGCAAGACATGCAACTCACAAAAGAACAATTAGAAAACATAACCAATGTTGATCAAATAGACAAAACAATAGAAAGTTATACACAAGCCATCACAAACACATGTAAAAGCACCATACCCGTCAAAAAGAACACAAGCACACTTACCTTGCCGTGGTGGTCCGAAGAACTCGCAGAGAAGAAGAAAGCCGTAGCCACCAAAAAGCGTAGAATCCGGAACGCTGCACCAATCCGCAGAGCAGGGGTGATCGACCTATACCTGAAAGAAAAAGAAGAGTATGAGACTGCTGTACAAAAAGCACAAACGGAGAGCTGGAAGGAGTTTTGCTGTAGACAGGATCGGGAGGGAGTGTGGGAAGGGATATACAGGGTTATGGGGAAAATATCCAAACGAGAGGAGGATCAGCTCTTGGAAGAAGATGGGGAAATACTGGACGGGAAGGGATCGGTAGAGCTGTTGGCCAGAACTTTTTACCCCGATGATAAGGAAGAAGAGGACAACATGAAGCATCGTCACATTAGAGAATTAGCCCAAAAAGTAAACGCATGGCACCATGATGAAAAACATGACCCACCGTTTACACAGAGCGAGCTAAATGTGACGATGATGTCATTTAATCCAAAAAAGGCACCGGGAGCCGACGGCTTCACCGCTGACATATGCATCCAAGCCATCAGATGCAACCCCGAATATTTTCTGGCGATGCTGAACAAATGCCTGGAACACTCCCACTTCCCCAGAATATGGAAAGGAGCCACAGTGGTGGTGCTTAAAAAACCAGGGAAAGAGACTTACACCTTGCCCAAATCATATAGGCCGATTGGACTTTTGCCCGTTTTGGGAAAGATATATGAGAAGATGTTGATAGCCCGCCTCAAATACCACCTACTGCCCGGGATCAGTCCCAAGCAGTACGGCTTCATGCCTCAGAGAAGCACGGAAGACTCCCTCTATGACCTCATGCAGCACATATACAGCAAATTAAACGCAAAAAGACTGCTGACAATGGTATCACTGGACATAGAGGGAGCCTTCGATAGCGCATGGTGGCCGGCAATTAAAGTGAGACTGGCTGAAGAAAATTGCCCGGTGAACCTGAGGCGGGCTATCGACAGCTACTTAGAAGACAGGAGTGTAAGTGTGAGATACGCTGGAGAGGAGTTCAGCAAAGGGACAAACAAGGGCTGTGTCCAAGGATCCATAGGAGGACCTATCCTGTGGAATCTCCTTCTTGATCCTCTGTTGAAACTACTGGAGGAGAAAGGAGTCTACTGTCAGGCGTTCGCGGACGACGTGGTGCTTGTGTTCGATGGTAAGACGGCCCTGGACATAGAACTGCAAGCAAATGCGACCCTCGAACGTGTTCGGACGTGGGGCATCGACCACAAACTAAAATTTGCTCCACACAAGACGTGCGCTATGGTATTAACCAGAAAATTAAAGTTTGATGTACCACGTCTGAGCATGGGCGGGGTGAATATAGTCATGTCGAACGAAATTAAGATACTGGGCCTCACCATCGATCACAAGCTAACTTTCAACCAGCATGTGGCGAGCGTCTGCCGGAAGGCTCTAAATATGTATAAAAAATTGGCTAGAACAGCCCGGGTCAGCTGGGGGCTGCATCCGGAGGTTATCTATACAATTTATACAGCGGCAGTGGAACCGGTAATTCTGTACGCAGCAAGCGCCTGGGCAACCGCAGCCGAAAAGCTGGGGGTAATAAAACAGTTCAGCACCGTACAGCGAGGTTTTGCCCAGAAAATATGCAAGGCGTACAGAACGGTTTCACTGAACGCCGCGCTACTATTGGCCGGACTGCTCCCACTGGACCTCAGAGTACGCGAAGCAGCCTCCTTATACGAGGCCAGGAAAGGGGTACCCCAGCCTACACTGTTAGACCGGGAAATAGAACGGATGGCGCCGGCGGTTGAGGCACCTCACCCGGCCGAGCACAGCGACCTGGCGATAGTAAGCCTGATGGACCAGGGGCAAGTAGACGCTTACAGCAACTACCAAGTTCGCATTTTCACGGACGGGAGCAAGATTGGGGGCAAAGTCGGAGCTGCACTATCCTTATGGAATAGTGAAGCCGAGACCAAAACCCACAAGCTTGCTCTATCTGAACAATGCACGGTCTATCAGGCGGAGCTCTTGGCGCTGTGCAAAGCCACGGGAGAAATCCGAAAGAGCAGTGCAAGGACGTTCGGAATCTACAGCGATTCGATGGCGGCCCTCCAAACAGTCCAGAATCAAAAGTGCCTCCACCCGTTAGCAGTGGAAGCCAGGGATAACCTTCGATCTGTATCCCTCCAGGGCAAGATGGTAACCTTGCATTGGATCAAGGCGCACGCCGGACTAGAGGGTAACGAGAGGGCGGACGAGTTAGCAAAGGAGGCCGCTCTGGGATCCAAACGGAAACCCAACTACGACAAGTGCCCGATTTCATTCGCCAAGCGAGCCATTCGTATGGCGACGATTGACGAATGGAATCGGAGGTACGTAGCAGGCGACACCGCAGCTGGAACAAAACTGTTCTTCCCGGACGTCATAACCGCGTACAAAACAATAAGGAAATTCAAACCTACCGGCATAAGAACCCAACTCCTGACAGGCCACGGCGGGTTCTCGGAATACTTAAACCGTTTTAAGTGCAAGGAGAGCCCGTCGTGTGTCTGCGACCCCACGATTAAAGAAACGGTGTCACACATCCTGTTGGAGTGCCCCGTCTTCGCCAAAATGAGGTACGACCTGGAACAGAAATTAAACACAGATTTGACGTTGATCAGTATAAAGGAACTAATCAATTCCGAAAGTAGGGAAACTTTCTTAAGATACTGTGAGCAAATAACAAGTATAGTTGTAAAAAGGAATGCAAGTTGTTAAATTTTGTTTATATAATATATTAAATATATTAGGTATAAGCATAAATAATAAAAAATTAGCAATAAGAAATAAAATTGAGAAATAAGCAACGAAACAGTAGCATAGAAAATATGTTGTCATGTACATAAATATATAAAAATAAGTGTTCCTATAATATATCTAATTAGAAATTAAGAAAAAAAAAAAAAAAAGGAAAATGTAAAAGAAAAATGTTTGAAAATGTGTGTCAAACTTAATTAAAATAAAAACTCACCTGTGTTCACCTACCCATACCCCGTTGCATGCACGAATCTGAAAAATAAAAATAAAAAAGATCATAGTTAGCATAGGAAAACCTAGGTGGTAATCCCAACCACAAAGAGAGAAAGATGATGAATGAAAGAAAGAACTGTATGAAGCATGAAAGTACGAGCAGCAAATTAGCGAGAACTGGTATGAATGAGAAACCGATCACATAGGCTCCGATTACGTTGGAGGTAGTATTGTCTATTAAAAAAAAAAAAAAAAAAAAAAAAAAAAAACCTAACCTAACCTAACCTAACCTAACCTAACCTAACCTAACCTAACCTAACCTAACCTAACCTAACCTAACCTAACCTAACCTAACCTAACCTAACCTAACCTAACCTAACCTAACCTAACCTAACCTAACCTAACCAGACTCCCTCTATGACCTCATGCAGCACATATACAGCAAATTAAACGCAAAAAGACTGCTGACAATGGTATCACTGGACATAGAGGGAGCCTTCGATAGCGCATGGTGGCCGGCAATTAAAGTGAGACTGGCTGAAGAAAATTGCCCGGTGAACCTGAGGCGGGCTATCGACAGCTACTTAGAAGACAGGAGTGTAAGTGTGAGATACGCTGGAGAGGAGTTCAGCAAAGGGACAAACAAGGGCTGTGTCCAAGGATCCATAGGAGGACCTATCCTGTGGAATCTCCTTCTTGATCCTCTGTTGAAACTACTGGAGGAGAAAGGAGTCTACTGTCAGGCGTTCGCGGACGACGTGGTGCTTGTGTTCGATGGTAAGACGGCCCTGGACATAGAACTGCAAGCAAATGCGACCCTCGAACGTGTTCGGACGTGGGGCATCGACCACAAACTAAAATTTGCTCCACACAAGACGTGCGCTATGGTATTAACCAGAAAATTAAAGTTTGATGTACCACGTCTGAGCATGGGCGGGGTGAATATAGTCATGTCGAACGAAATTAAGATACTGGGCCTCACCATCGATCACAAGCTAACTTTCAACCAGCATGTGGCGAGCGTCTGCCGGAAGGCTCTAAATATGTATAAAAAATTGGCTAGAACAGCCCGGGTCAGCTGGGGGCTGCATCCGGAGGTTATCTATACAATTTATACAGCGGCAGTGGAACCGGTAATTCTGTACGCAGCAAGCGCCTGGGCAACCGCAGCCGAAAAGCTGGGGGTAATAAAACAGTTCAGCACCGTACAGCGAGGTTTTGCCCAGAAAATATGCAAGGCGTACAGAACGGTTTCACTGAACGCCGCGCTACTATTGGCCGGACTGCTCCCACTGGACCTCAGAGTACGCGAAGCAGCCTCCTTATACGAGGCCAGGAAAGGGGTACCCCAGCCTACACTGTTAGACCGGGAAATAGAACGGATGGCGCCGGCGGTTGAGGCACCTCACCCGGCCGAGCACAGCGACCTGGCGATAGTAAGCCTGATGGACCAGGGGCAAGTAGACGCTTACAGCAACTACCAAGTTCGCATTTTCACGGACGGGAGCAAGATTGGGGGCAAAGTCGGAGCTGCACTATCCTTATGGAATAGTGAAGCCGAGACCAAAACCCACAAGCTTGCTCTATCTGAACAATGCACGGTCTATCAGGCGGAGCTCTTGGCGCTGTGCAAAGCCACGGGAGAAATCCGAAAGAGCAGTGCAAGGACGTTCGGAATCTACAGCGATTCGATGGCGGCCCTCCAAACAGTCCAGAATCAAAAGTGCCTCCACCCGTTAGCAGTGGAAGCCAGGGATAACCTTCGATCTGTATCCCTCCAGGGCAAGATGGTAACCTTGCATTGGATCAAGGCGCACGCCGGACTAGAGGGTAACGAGAGGGCGGACGAGTTAGCAAAGGAGGCCGCTCTGGGATCCAAACGGAAACCCAACTACGACAAGTGCCCGATTTCATTCGCCAAGCGAGCCATTCGTATGGCGACGATTGACGAATGGAATCGGAGGTACGTAGCAGGCGACACCGCAGCTGGAACAAAACTGTTCTTCCCGGACGTCATAACCGCGTACAAAACAATAAGGAAATTCAAACCTACCGGCATAAGAACCCAACTCCTGACAGGCCACGGCGGGTTCTCGGAATACTTAAACCGTTTTAAGTGCAAGGAGAGCCCGTCGTGTGTCTGCGACCCCACGATTAAAGAAACGGTGTCACACATCCTGTTGGAGTGCCCCGTCTTCGCCAAAATGAGGTACGACCTGGAACAGAAATTAAACACAGATTTGACGTTGATCAGTATAAAGGAACTAATCAATTCCGAAAGTAGGGAAACTTTCTTAAGATACTGTGAGCAAATAACAAGTATAGTTGTAAAAAGGAATGCAAGTTGTTAAATTTTGTTTATATAATATATTAAATATATTAGGTATAAGCATAAATAATAAAAAATTAGCAATAAGAAATAAAATTGAGAAATAAGCAACGAAACAGTAGCATAGAAAATATGTTGTCATGTACATAAATATATAAAAATAAGTGTTCCTATAATATATCTAATTAGAAATTAAGAAAAAAAAAAAAAAAAAAAAAAAAGGAAAATGTAAAAGAAAAATGTTTGAAAATGTGTGTCAAACTTAATTAAAATAAAAACTCACCTGTGTTCACCTACCCATACCCCGTTGCATGCACGAATCTGAAAAATAAAAATAAAAAAGATCATAGTTAGCATAGGAAAACCTAGGTGGTAATCCCAACCACAAAGAGAGAAAGATGATGAATGAAAGAAAGAACTGTATGAAGCATGAAAGTACGAGCAGCAAATTAGCGAGAACTGGTATGAATGAGAAACCGATCACATAGGCTCCGATTACGTTGGAGGTAGTATGTATAAAAAAAAAAAAAAAAAAAAAAAAAAAAAAAAAAAAAAAAAAAAAAAAAAAAAAAAAACCTAACCTAACCTAACCTAACCTAACCTAACCTAACCTAACCTAACCTAACCTAACCTAACCTAACCTAACCTAACCTAACCTAACCTAACCTAACCTAACCTAACCTAACCTAACCTAACCTAACCTAACCTAACCTAACCTAACCTAACCTAACCTAACCTAACCTAACCTAACCTAACCTAACCTAACCTAACCTAACCTAACCTAACCTAACCTTTTTTTTTTTTTTTTTTTTTTTTTTTACATGGAGAAATCCTCATTGGATCCCCGCTCTACGGGGAAGAGCGTGGGTATGTCGGACTCTACTGAGAAGCAGTAGCCTACCGACTAAAACTCCATGGTATGCCCACTCGCGGCGTAGTGGGGGTGACACGGGATCGCGAACATGTCACCGCGAACACCCCCTGCCGCTGACAGCCGAAGCCGTCCCCTCCCTGGTGGAAGGCCAAAAAGCCCCACCGCGTCAGACGCATGCAGGGCGACACCTCACGCATCCGACGTACCCTCACCGAGGACCTCCACGCCGGGAGAGCGGCGAACGACCCCGTGATCGCCCTCTCAGGTCCTGCGTGTAGTGGGGATGCCTTCAGGGAACATGTCCCCTCCAGCTACGCCACCACTACACCCGCCCCATATCAGACGTGGACTCTGCTGCTGCAGAGCCACGCTGAGGGGCCCTCTGGAGGCTAGGACCGCCACCGACACACGGTGCTTCGGTCCCAGCCTCCTGGCCACGGGAGGACAAACGCCCCTACCCCATGGCCCCCTCTCCATACGAAGGGAGGACAAAAGCCCCTACCCCCTCGACCCGCTACGGGAGGACAAATGCCCCTACCCCCTAACCCTGCCACGGGAGGACAAACGCCCCTACCCCATGGCACCCTCTCCATACGAAGGGAGGACAAAAGCCCCTACCCCCTCGACCCGCTACGGGAGGACAAATGCCCCTACCCCCTAACCCTGCCACGGGAGGACAAACGCCCCTACCCCATGGCACCCTCTCCATACGAAGGGAGGACAAAAGCCCCTACCCCCTCGACCCGCTACGGGAGGACAAATGCCCCTACCCCCTAACCCTGCCACGGGAGGACAAACGCCCCTACCCCATGACACCCTCGCCCCACCACGGGAGGACAAAAGCCCCTACCCCGTGGGTTCCCTCACCAAACGCCGACGGGAGTGCAGTTGCACAAGCACCGAGGTGCCCACCCGAGTAATGTCCCGCCAGCCCTCCCTCTCGGTCTCCTCCACCGACGGAGGTGTATACTACACCACAATCCCTCATTGATTGTGGTGAGCACAAACGCCGAGGCGCCCACCCGAGTCATGCTCCGCCGGTCTCCTCCTCGGTCTCCTCCTCTCCCGTCTTGGCCCGTAGGCCCCTCACCCTGGTGTCTCTTGGCTTCGCTGCGGCGCCCAACCGCAGTTACTGAGCCCCCCCACCACGACAAGGTGGACACCGTCGGGGGGGAACCTAACCTAACCTAACCTAACCTAACCTAACCTAACCTAACCTAACCTAACCTAACCTAACCTAACCTAACCTAACCTAACCTAACCTAACCTAACCTAACCTAACCTAACCTAACCTAACCTAACCTAACCTAACCTAACCTAACCTAACCTAACCTAACCTAACCTAACCTAACCTAACCTAACCTAACCTAACCTAACCTAACCTAACCTAACCTAACCTAACCTAACCTAACCTAACCTAACCTAACCTAACCTTTTTTTTTTTTTTTTTTTTTTTTTTTTTTTACATGGAGAAATCCTCATTGGATCCCCGCTCTACGGGGAAGAGCGTGGGTATGTCGGACTCTACTGAGAAGCAGTAGCCTACCGACTAAAACTCCATGGTATGCCCACTCGCGGCGTAATGGGGGTGACACGGGATCGCGAACATGTCACCGCGAACACCCCCTGCCGCTGACAGCCGAAGCCGTCCCCTCCCTGGTGGAAGGCCAAAAAGCCCCACCGCGTCAGACGCATGCAGGGCGACACCTCACGCATCCGACGCACCCTCGCCGAGGACCTCCACGCCGGGAGAGCGGCGAACGACCCCGTGATCGCCCTCTCAGGTCCTGCGTGTAGTGGGGATGCCTTCAGGGAACATGTCCCCTCCAGCTACGCCACCACTACACCCGCCCCATATCAGACGTGGACTCTGCTGCTGCAGAGCCACGCTGAGGGGCCCTCTGGAGGCTAGGACCGCCACCGACACACGGTGCTTCGGTCCCAGCCTCCTGGCCACGGGAGGACAAACGCCCCTACCCCATGGCCCCCTCTCCATACGAAGGGAGGACAAAAGCCCCTACCCCCTCGACCCGCTACGGGAGGACAAAAGCCCCTACCCCCTAACCCTGCCACGGGAGGACAAACGCCCCTACCCCATGGCACCCTCTCCATACGAAGGGAGGACAAAAGCCCCTACCCCCTCGACCCGCTACGGGAGGACAAAAGCCCCTACCCCCTAACCCTGCCACGGGAGGACAAACGCCCCTACCCCATGGCACCCTCTCCAAACGAAGGGAGGACAAAAGCCCCTACCCCCTCGACCCGCTACGGGAGGACAAATGCCCCTACCCCCTAACCCTGCCACGGGAGGACAAACGCCCCTACCCCATGACACCCTCGCCCCACCACGGGAGGACAAAAGCCCCTACCCCGTGGGTTCCCTCACCAAACGCCGACGGGAGTGCAGTTGCACAAGCACCGAGGTGCCCACCCGAGTAATGTCCCGCCAGCCCTCCCTCTCGGTCTCCTCCACCGACGGAGGTGTATACTACACCACAATCCCTCATTGATTGTGGTGAGCACAAACGCCGAGGCGCCCACCCGAGTCATGCTCCGCCGGTCTCCTCCTCGGTCTCCTCCTCTCCCGTCTTGGCCCGTAGGCCCCTCACCCTGGTGTCTCTTGGCTTCGCTGCGGCGCCCAACCGCAGTTACTGAGCCCCCCCACCACGACAAGGTGGACACCGTCGGGGGCGAACCTAACCTAACCTAACCTAACCTAACCTAACCTAACCTAACCTAACCTAACCTAACCTAACCTAACCTAACCTAACCTAACCTAACCTAACCTAACCTAACCTAACCTAACCTAACCTAACCTAACCTAACCTAACCTAACCTAACCTAACCTAACCTAACCTAACCTAACCTAACCTTTTTTTTTTTTTTTTTTTTACATGGAGAAATCCTCATTGGATCCCCGCTCTACGGGGAAGAGCGTGGGTATGTCGGACTCTACTGAGAAGCAGTAGCCTACCGACTAAAACTCCATGGTATGCCCACTCGCGGCGTAATGGGGGTGACACGGGATCGCGAACATGTCACCGCGAACACCCCCTGCCGCTGACAGCCGAAGCCGTCCCCTCCCTGGTGGAAGGCCAAAAAGCCCCACCGCGTCAGACGCATGCAGGGCGACACCTCACGCATCCGACGCACCCTCGCCGAGGACCTCCACGCCGGGAGAGCGGCGAACGACCCCGTGATCGCCCTCTCAGGTCCTGCGTGTAGTGGGGATGCCTTCAGGGAACATGTCCCCTCCAGCTACGCCACCACTACACCCGCCCCATATCAGACGTGGACTCTGCTGCTGCAGAGCCACGCTGAGGGGCCCTCTGGAGGCTAGGACCGCCACCGACACACGGTGCTTCGGTCCCAGCCTCCTGGCCACGGGAGGACAAACGCCCCTACCCCATGGCCCCCTCTCCATACGAAGGGAGGACAAAAGCCCCTACCCCCTCGACCCGCTACGGGAGGACAAAAGCCCCTACCCCCTAACCCTGCCACGGGAGGACAAACGCCCCTACCCCATGGCACCCTCTCCATACGAAGGGAGGACAAAAGCCCCTACCCCCTCGACCCGCTACGGGAGGACAAAAGCCCCTACCCCCTAACCCTGCCACGGGAGGACAAACGCCCCTACCCCATGGCACCCTCTCCAAACGAAGGGAGGACAAAAGCCCCTACCCCCTCGACCCGCTACGGGAGGACAAATGCCCCTACCCCCTAACCCTGCCACGGGAGGACAAACGCCCCTACCCCATGACACCCTCGCCCCACCACGGGAGGACAAAAGCCCCTACCCCGTGGGTTCCCTCACCAAACGCCGACGGGAGTGCAGTTGCACAAGCACCGAGGTGCCCACCCGAGTAATGTCCCGCCAGCCCTCCCTCTCGGTCTCCTCCACCGACGGAGGTGTATACTACACCACAATCCCTCATTGATTGTGGTGAGCACAAACGCCGAGGCGCCCACCCGAGTCATGCTCCGCCGGTCTCCTCCTCGGTCTCCTCCTCTCCCGTCTTGGCCCGTAGGCCCCTCACCCTGGTGTCTCTTGGCTTCGCTGCGGCGCCCAACCGCAGTTACTGAGCCCCCCCACCACGACAAGGTGGACACCGTCGGGGGGGAACCTAACCTAACCTAACCTAACCTAACCTAACCTAACCTAACCTAACCTAACCTAACCTAACCTAACCTAACCTAACCTAACCTAACCTAACCTAACCTAACCTAACCTAACCTAACCTAACCTAACCTAACCTAACCTAACCTAACCTAACCTAACCTAACCTAACCTAACCTAACCTAACCTAACCTAACCTAACCTAACCTAACCTAACCTAACCTAACCTAACCTAACCTAACCTAACCTAACCTAACCTAACCTAACCTAACCTAACCTAACCTAACCTAACCTAACCTAACCTAACCTAACCTAACCTAACCTAACCTAACCTAACCTAACCTAACCTAACCTAACCTAACCTAACCTAACCTAACCTAACCTTTTTTTTTTTTTTTTTTTACATGGAGAAATCCTCATTGGATCCCCGCTCTACGGGGAAGAGCGTGGGTATGTCGGACTCTACTGAGAAGCAGTAGCCTACCGACTAAAACTCCATGGTATGCCCACTCGCGGCGTAGTGGGGGTGACACGGGATCGCGAACATGTCACCGCGAACACCCCCTGCCGCTGACAGCCGAAGCCGTCCCCTCCCTGGTGGAAGGCCAAAAAGCCCCACCGCGTCAGACGCATGCAGGGCGACACCTCATGCATCCGACGTACCCTCACCAAGGACCTCCACGCCGGGAGAGCGGCGAACGACCCCGTGATCGCCCTCTCAGGTCCTGCGTGTAGTGGGGATGCCTTCAGGGAACATGTCCCCTCCAGCTACGCCACCACTACACCCGCCCCATATCAGACGTGGACTCTGCTGCTGCAGAGCCACGCTGAGGGGCCCTCTGGAGGCTAGGACCGCCACCGACACACGGTGCTTCGGTCCCAGCCTCCTGGCCACGGGAGGACAAACGCCCCTACCCCATGGCCCCCTCTCCATACGAAGGGAGGACAAAAGCCCCTACCCCCTCGACCCGCTACGGGAGGACAAAAGCCCCTACCCCCTAACCCTGCCACGGGAGGACAAACGCCCCTACCCCATGGCACCCTCTCCATACGAAGGGAGGACAAAAGCCCCTACCCCCTCGACCCGCTACGGGAGGACAAAAGCCCCTACCCCCTAACCCTGCCACGGGAGGACAAACGCCCCTACCCCATGGCACCCTCTCCAAACGAAGGGAGGACAAAAGCCCCTACCCCCTCGACCCGCTACGGGAGGACAAATGCCCCTACCCCCTAACCCTGCCACGGGAGGACAAACGCCCCTACCCCATGACACCCTCGCCCCACCACGGGAGGACAAAAGCCCCTACCCCGTGGGTTCCCTCACCAAACGCCGACGGGAGTGCGGTTGCACAAGCACCGAGGTGCCCACCCGAGTAATGTCCCGCCAGCCCTCCCTCTCGGTCTCCTCCACCGACGGAGGTGTATACTACACCACAATCCCTCATTGATTGTGGTGAGCACAAACGCCGAGGCGCCCACCCGAGTCATGCTCCGCCGGTCTCCTCCTCGGTCTCCTCCTCTCCCGTCTTGGCCCGTAGGCCCCTCACCCTGGTGTCTCTTGGCTTCGCTGCGGCGCCCAACCGCAGTTACTGAGCCCCCCCACCACGACAAGGTGGACACCGTCGGGGGGGAACCTAACCTAACCTAACCTAACCTAACCTAACCTAACCTAACCTAACCTAACCTAACCTAACCTAACCTAACCTAACCTAACCTAACCTAACCTAACCTAACCTAACCTAACCTAACCTAACCTAACCTAACCTAACCTAACCTAACCTAACCAGTTGCGCCCCATCCGCCTTACCGTGCGCCACGTTTTTACGCCGCTCCGCGCTTAAAAATCCAGATAAATAGTGTTTTTTCGCATTATATACAAGTGTTATACATCACTAGAAGCGCGCTTGCGAGACGAATCTAGGACAGTGAAAACGGTGAAAATCGGACGTGTTTTCAGTGAGTTACAGTCGAAAAACGGTTTTTGTTGAGGTTAGGAAACCTCCGAAAGGCGTTAACTCCCGAAAACGATCGACGACCCACATCTTTTGGACTGCAGGCATCAGCGCTCGGACGGCCCGGACCCTCGGAGACTACTCCCAGACTTTTCTGGTGAGGATCCGAAGCACCAGGGTCAGAAAAACAAAAAACACGTGTTCGCCTTTTCAGCCAATTTCAGCAGTGCGGCTGAAACTGAAAGCGGCCACACGTGAAGCACACCGCGCCCACCCCGAAGCCATTTTCCGCGTCGAAATTGAGTAAGAAACAACCCCAGTACAAGGGGCGTGCAGTCGTCGAAAAAAGTAGGTGACATTCAAGGCGGCGTAGCCAGAAATCTAAAGCGACGAGGTATACTTCCGAAGCCTAAATAAATTAGCCTGGCTCATCCCCCATCTACAGAGGTCAGCAGAAGAATTTTCCGGTGAAAATCAAAACGCTAGTGGACACCGAAGCAAAAACGTGCACCCAAGATCGACCGCACCAGCAAAATTGTAAAGTCCGGATCAAGAGCAACCCCCACAGTAGCCACCCCCAGACGCAAAACTAGATCCGCAGGACAACTAGGAAGAGAAAATCATTGGGTGAAAATTTTCTCCTGTAGGTACTTTCGGAGGTATACCCCATTTGCAGAAAATTGTCAGCCACCCCTAACTTTGCGGATTTCCAGAGTGCGATGATGGAGGAGAGACGGGTTAATTGAAACACGCTATCTGACGATTAAAGTAGAACTATAATATTCATTGGATGGTACATGGCTTATATAGTGTTAACTGTAATTAGGACACGTGTGGTTAGGTGGGGAGGCCTACACGTGTAAGGTGTCTTATGACGACCTGTTACATGAGATGGTTGTTATTGTTGGACATCTGAGACTTTATCCCATATTTGGGATACCTTTCCTTATATGGTACCGACAAGGTGATACCTGATACTTATTATCTAGTTACATTTACCTATACCTACTACATCTCCTTCCTATGGGAAGAAAAAAAAATATGTGTTTAACATTTTTGTTTTTTCTTTAACAATACTTAAGTTATTCAATATATAATTTTTGTTCTATCCTTATGAATAAGTTTTATTTTTCCATTTTTCATTATTTCAACATTCGGACTTAAATCTCTTAACACTATAAATGGACCTGAAAATACACTAATAAATTTTTCTATTTTCATTTTTAACTAATATTAGGCTTATATACTACTTGTCTATTTTTATTTTTTCCATAAGCTGTCTTTCTACCATGTTTATTTTCTTTCTTTTTCTTTATTACATGTTGAAAAATATCAAAATTGTAAAATGTAGTATTATGTTTACAAGAGTAAAAAAAATAACAAAACATTACGTTTAAAAGAATACCTTTAACGTGTTAATAAAACAATTTAAAATTACTGATGAACAGCTTTTGAAAGCTATGTAGTTATGTATGCATTTAGTTGTTAATTTAATTTCTAAGTAACCAAAAATTAATTTAAAAAAATATTACGGAATTATAACAAAAACTTGATACAAAAAAACAATATACCTGTCTTGCAAGTATCCCTATTAATAACATTTAAAACAATTCTGTATCTAGTATGGGCGTGTGACCTAAAGTGACCTAATCCTTTTTAAATTACAAATGCTATTTCATGAAATGTGTTTACATACTAATATAAAAGTAAATTATCCTAAAAGATACATCGATTTAATATGTTTCAGTACATACTATTTTAATATACTAACATTAACAAAAAAAAATTAAAATACACTGTTACATTCTTGTTTTGCTAGGTACCTAGAGTTAATTTTCTTTTTTTTTTTTTTTAAATGCTATTGCTACTGTTTTTTTTTTTTTTTTTTTTACTTAGTATTCTTATTATTATTATTATTTTTATCTATTTTCTATCAAATATATTTTTAATTGTTGTAACTCACTGCTTAGAGTTTTCGTGCATACCTAAATAAAGTGATGGCCTATTTGTCGAATTTCTTATTACACACGTGGTTATTTATTAACAATACTGTTATTTATTTTTAACTAGTTAAGTTAATGGCTAAGTTTTTTTTTTTTTTTTTTCATGGCATTTAGCAAAATATTTACCTTGTTATACATTTTGTTAAGTTTCTAAGGGTTTTATTTCTAGCTTTTTTTTTTTTTTTTTTTTTTTTTTTTTACTTTTAGTTTTGTTTCTGTACGGCTTTTCTACGTAGTTATATATGTGCAACTATTATTATTTTATTATTTATTTGTTTCTCTTTGTTTAATATATTTCATTTTTACTTATTTGCCCGTATTTATTCTATACCTCTATTTTATCCATATATATTTCTCTTTGACATTTGGAACCTCTTTATTCTTATTTTTTCTTTATCGTATACCTTCATGGTTTGTCTTATTAGTATTGTACATTTAATGACGTCATTATTCATAAGATACCATTTCCTTTAACAAAGGCGCGTCGCGTCATTTGCCCTGGGGAATTATGGTCTCTGAGGTTTCCATAACTGAACTCATTCATTGTGCATTATAATTATTATTTACTTGAAGACGTCTGCAAAGGTACACTGCACAATATTTTCATGGTCGGCCGACCTTATCATTTTTATATTATTCATCTATTAAGGATACAAGGAATCATTATAAGTGCGCGCACACATTATTATTATCCCTATTTGAGGGTATATTCAGGCAGGTCTTTTAACACTTCATTACTTTCTATAGCCAATATCCATTCCATGTGTCCAAGGACCTTTACGAAAGCCACCTGGCGTATCGTAGTTATATCCAAGGATTCCCGTGCCTGCCTTGTATCCTGTGTACCTTGCTAATAAAAGGCATACTTCGCACAACAGTACCTCTTCGAGAACTGTTAATAACGAAAGCCTTTTAGGGTTCCGTTGACATGATGTCATTGAGGACCCTTTATAGTGTAAATGTACATACTTTATAATATATTCTCCTAGTCTTTTATTTCAGAGGCATTTTATTTATTTTATGTATATTGGCATTTATTATTTATTATTATATTTTATTTGTTGGTTGGTTCTCTTCCCGTACTGACGTAAGCCGTTTCTTGCCGTAAAACTGCTAAAATCCAAATAAGAATTTCAATAGCTCTTAGGTGATCAGGCTAATTGCTCATCGAAATACTTCTGTTTTTTTTTCAACCTTATGTATTATTATTCTTTTTCTTATGTACTGTTTACTATCCTTCTTATATTTATCTTATTTGTCCCTAACATACTACGTATCTTTTTTTTTTCATTTATCAACATTGGTTGCCAACTGTAAGCCTGTATGCATCCTCGCTTGTTTTTTTTTTTTTTTTTATTAATGGTCTCGATTATTTTCCCAAATGTATATTTTTCCTCTTTGATTATGTTGACCTGCAACCGCTTACTATAAGTAGTTTTACCGTTATTTATTTACTATTATATTCTTTTAATATATCTATTCTTTATGTTTTTATCAAATTGAGTAAATAAATTTTCTGAGAGTATATTATTTTGGGATATTCTAAATGTATTATGTAAGTATTCATTTTTGTGAAATTGTGTTTCCCGCGTCATTTCCTCCAATGGTTAAAATATGCTTTATTATTTTATTTATGCGTTGCACTTACTTGTTTTATTATTTATTATTATTATTATTTGTTTTGTTTATTAATTATTGTCCTTTACATATATATATATGCCAATTACTATTATGTTGAAATCTAGGCCTTGAAAATTAATTATGAAATATTTGTTTATTATTACTATTTCATTTATTTACTTTTTTGGATTGTGGTAACCCGTTATTTTTGTTTTTACTTTTATTTTCAAGGCTCTTTATGCGTTAAAAAAAATGTTTTTAATTAATTAAACATATAGTCCGAGTGTTTTTTTTTTTTTTGGTGTTATTTAACAATTATATTTAGCATTAGGGTAGGTATTTTATCAAATGATAATTATTCCACAAAAAAAAATATTGAATGCCAAAAGAAATTTCCTCCCAGTCAACCATTGGTTTAACGTTAATATGTAATTTACATTAGTAATAACTAAAAGATTTGAATAATACTATGGCGATTTGATTATGGTAATGACTTGCGTTACTTGTCATCTATGCTATTTTTTTTTTTCATTTTTTTTTTATGCGTTGTGACGTCTAGTAGTACTTAGTTTTGAGTTGTATAGTGGTGTTTAGTGATTTCGCTAAATAATTTGGGAAAAAGGTAAAGATTTATTTACTTTTTTATTTTCCTCATACTATTAAGTAGGCAGTTTTCCCTTCATGTTGTCATTTGTATCTGACATTGGTATCTGGTATTATTTAAATTTTAGTTCGATTCGAAATAACTAGCTGAAATTTGGTTTACATTTGTTACCGAGTTATCGAGTCGAGTGAGTTTGAGATGTGTGAGAGTTGAGTCGATTGTATTGTTATTTGTAATTATAAGTTACCCTATATCGTTTTTTTTTTTGTCTTGTAGTGACTCGACGTGTTTTACTTGTACGTTTACATATTGATTTTCCAAAAAAAAACAAATCAAATACTGTTTACACTTTACAATCTGGTGTCGTAAGGTGCTAAAAAAAAAAATATGTTTTCCTTCAATTTTGAATACTTTGTTTTTTAACTGGCTTTTCATAACACGAGATAATTATTTTTGCTTGACATTAGATTGTATTTCGTAGAAGAAAATTTTTCCCTTTTATAACTTATTTTATTATTCTTATAATTGGTATTTTTCATTGTCGAGGATTGTTATTTTATGCCGATTTACGCAAGGATTATTTAATTGTCAACATCTAGCGGCGTTATACAGCTATACAGTTTAGTGGATTAATTAGTTATGCCATAATTGGTTATTTATTATTATTTCCTCACTAAAACCCGTAGTTATTCTTGTTAGTTTTTTGTTCTGGACATATTCGTATATATTATTGTATATATACAACATTTTATTTTTCGTTTTCATGCATATCTAGAGGCGTATTTATGTTTTCTAATTCTTCCATCATGTAATTTGCACTTTTAATTCAAATAGGCACTTGAAATATTAAAGTTGATTATGGGTAAGTATATTTATTTTCCCATTAAATTCACTAAACGCTATGATTATAATGTCTTATACCTTATATTCTAATATTTGCTCTAAACGGAGCTACGTGTTTAATGCTGCAGTGGCAGCTGTTCCTTACAGAAAAATAAATTTTTTGCTCTACGTAGAGTCGGGCTCTATGTTGGCCCTTGGAGCTCTCACAGTGTTAAAAGCACACTCGAACACTAAATTTCCAATTTCAAATTTAATCACAAGAAAAACTTTTTGACTCTATGTAGAGCTGTCTGGATTGTCTTATACTACAGCAGTCATGTAGACATAACAGCCTGCTCTACCGGCATAATGGACCTGGTGGACGACTGGAAAATCGATGAAGGACTCACAAGCTCGGATCACAACAGTATTCTCTTTAACACCTTTCTACAAAAATCTCCAGGAATTAAAATCCATAGAACGACTAGAATTTACAATACAAAAAAGGCCAATTGGACAACATTTCATGAGAAAATGAAGCAATTGTTACCTGAAAGAAACCTAACAAAAACCAATATAGACCAAATTAACACAGTAGGAGAAATTGAAATAGCAGTCAATAGCCTAACGGAAACTATAATAGAAACGAGCGACATAACTATCCCAAAAAAGAAAAATATTGAGAAACTTACCTTGCCGTGGTGGTCCGAGGAGCTCAGCTTGTTGAAGCGGGAAGTCGCCACCAGAAAACGTCGAATACGCTGCGCTGCCCCGACATGAAGATCGAAGGTCGTCGAGGAATATCTGGAAAAGAAAGAAGAATATGAGTTACGAGCAGCCAAAGCCCAAGTAGAGAGTTGGAAAGAATTTTGTAGGAAACAGGACAGGGAAGGAATGTGGGAAGGTATCTATAGAATCATCGGAAGGGTCACAAAGAGGGAGGAAGACTTGCCACTAGAGAAAGGAGGAGAGACACTGAGCGCGACAGACTCGGTGAAGTTGTTGGCAGAGACCTTCTATCCAAAGGACGCAGCCGACAACGACAACGAGTACCATCGCAATGTCAGATCTGAAGCTGACAATGTAAACATAGGGGAGCAACATGATGCTTGCGAGCCTTTGTTTACAATGGCAGAACTAAGGTGGGCAACGGAGTCCTTCAACCCCAAGAAAGCGCCGGGGGCAGATGGATTCACTGCAGATATATGTAGCCACGTAATCCAAAGTGAACCAGAAATATTCCTGGCGCTTCTTAACAAGTGCCTCAAACTTCACCATTTCCCCCTAGCCTGGAAAGAAGCAACGGTAGTGGTGTTAAGAAAACCAGGAAAAGAGGACTATACAAACCCGAAGTCGTATAGACCAATCGGACTGCTCCCCATCCTCGGAAAAATTTATGAAAAACTCCTGGTTGCTCGATTAAAATATTACTTGGTGCCGAAAATAAGCACCCGGCAGTTTGGATTCATGCCACAGAGAAGTACCGAGGACTCCCTCTATACCATGATACAACACATAAAAGAGAAATTACAGGAAAAGAAAATTGTTACCGTTGTATCATTGGATATAGAGGGAGCCTTCGACAGCGCATGGTGGCCGGCAATTAGAGTCCGCCTAGCTGAAGAAAGTTGCCCACTTGACTTAAGAAAGGTCTTTGACAGCTACCTTAAAGACCGAAAGGTTAAAGTGAGATACCTGGGTGAAGAACACGGAACGAATACCAACAAAGGGTGTGTTCAGGGCTCAATTGGTGGTCCAATATTATGGAACCTGCTGCTGGATCCGCTCCTCAGAACCCTAGAGGAAAAACACGTATGGTGCCAGGCATTCGCAGACGATGTCGTACTGATCTTCGACGGGAAGACAGCACTTGATGTCGAGAGGCAGGCAAACGCCGCGCTTGAACATGTTCAGAGGTGGGGTGTGAACAACAAGCTCAAATTCGCTCCTCATAAAACGATAGGAATGGTTATCACAAAGAAATTAAAATACGACACACCACGTCTGAACATGGGCGGGACGGATATCACCATGTCCAGGGACATCAAGATGCTGGGAGTGACCGTCGATGACAAATTGACTTTTAACTCCCACGTCGCGAATGTCTGCAGAAAGGCAATAGGGATACACAAACGACTGGCCAGAGCAGCAAAAACCAGCTGGGGACTTCATCCGGAGGTCATTAAGACGATATACGTTGCCACAGTCGAGCCAATTATCCTGTACGCTGCCAGTGTATGGGCACCAGCAGCCAACAAACTGGGAATTATCAAACAGCTCGGAACAGTGCAGCGCGGGATAGCACAAAAAATATGTAAGGCCTACCGCACAGTTTCACTTAACTCTGCCCTGGTGCTGGCAGGGCTACTCCCTCTTGACCTCCGAGTTCGAGAGGCAGCCGCTCTATATGAAGCTAAGAAGGGAGTACCCGTGCCCGCCCTGGGCAGCTGGGAGGTGGAGAGAATGGTACCAGCAACACAAATGCCCCATCCTGCCGAGCGTGACGACATCAACGTAATACGCCTAACCAACCAAGACGATGTCGACAGGCACAGTGAATATGACATCAGGATATTCACAGACGGTAGCAAAATTGGAGGTGGAGTCGGGGCGTCATTGTCCATTTGGAGGGGAGAAGTGGAGACAAAGACGCGTAAACTAGCTCTACCAAAATTTTGCACCGTATATCAGGCGGAGCTCCTGGCACTGTGCGTAGCAACTAGGGAAGCGGCGAAGCACACAGCGAAAACGTTTGGAGTTTACAGCGACTCCATGGCAGCTCTCCAGACCATCCAGAACCACGGTTGCCTTCATCCCCTTGCAGTGGAAGCTAGAGAAAATATAAAGACCATGTCTCTCCATGGCAAAATATTAGTTTTGCACTGGATTAAAGCACACGCGGGGCTAGAAGGAAACGAGAGAGCCGATGAACTGGCAAAAAGAGCCGCTGCAGACTCCAAACGGAAACCTGATTACGACCAGTGTCCGATTGCATACGTCAGGCGAAGCATTCGTATGGCAACGCTTGACGAATGGAATCAGAGATATAGGTCTGGCGAAACCGCTTCCACTACTAAGCTATTTTTCCCAGATGCAGTGGCGGCGTACAGGACAGTTCGTAAAATGCAACCCGGCAATATTACAACGCAAATCATGACCGGGCACGGGGGCTTCTCGGAATACCTAAATCGCTTTAGGTGTAAAGAGAGCCCATCGTGCTTATGCGACCCAGCGAAACACGAAACTGTGGAACACGTACTACTGGAATGTCCGATTCATGCTGGAGAACGCTTTGACTTTGAACAAAGAACGGCGACAATATTAACGCCCGAGGTGTTAAGGGAATTAGTGTCAGGAGAAAATAGAAACGAGTTCCTAAAATACTGTGTAAAAATTGTCGAAATAGTGATAAAAAGAAATAAATCAGCATAAGAAAGTTATGTTTATATAGTATAATTAGTATATTAAAATAAACATATTCATAAAATAGGTGTATAAGAATACGATCAATGTAAAACAGTAAAAATCTAAAAGTAATGTAATGAAAACCCGACCCGCCTACAATTCATTGTGTACTGGTGTTCTAATTTATTTAAAATCCCTGTTTGCATGAAACCCGAAATGAATAAATAAAGAATATACAAAGAAAGCTTAACAGAATAGGCAATTAGCTGGGAGTCCCACCCAGATAAAGCAATGAAAGAAGATGAATGAAAGAAAGATAAGTATGAAGCATGATAGTGCGAGAGGCAAACAAGCGAGAACTGGTATGCAAGATAACCTGTTAAAATAGGCTCCGATCATGTTGGAGGACATAGACAAAAAAAAAAAAAAAAAAAAAAAAAAAAAAAAAAAAAAAAAAAAAAAAAAAAAAAAAAAAAAAAAACCTAACCTAACCTAACCTAACCTAACCTAACCTAACCTAACCTAACCTAACCTAACCTAACCTAACCTAACCTAACCTAACCTAACCTAACCTAACCTAACCTAACCTAACCTAACCTTTTTTTTTTTTTTTTTTTTTTTTTTTAACGTGGGGGAAATGCCTTATGCATACCCGTCCTCTCAGGGGGCGAGGACGGGTTATGTCGGACTCGCACCGACTAAAACCTACCACGAAATACCGCCCAAACGCAAGAGACGGGGTTACGGGAACGCTTCCGCACACAACCGCGACCCCGCCAGCGGCAGCCACACAACGGCGGCCCCTTCTTGAGATACTTATCTCTCCTCGGCCTCCGTCCAGTAAAGTGACGAACCCCCCCCCGGATTCGCCACATGGAGGCCATGGGCCGGGAAAGGAAACCTAACCCAGCACCTCGAAGCTCATTAAGGCGGCACCATCCGGGCCGCAAATGCCACTCGACGCCGCCCTGGTCTCCTCCTTCGCTGCGGCAGAGCATTGGCGTCGTCCTCACGCTCTCTCTCCGCCGCCTCTTTGTGGATCATGACAACCTCGCTGAAGGCCACCACAGCCGCCCAAGCCTCCTCGCTGCCAGCCATCATCTCCACCACTACTGGCAGGGAGAGGTCCGCACCAATGACCGCGGACAGAGCTGCGCGTGACTCCGCCCAAGCTGGGCACTCAACGCGCGTATGCTGCGCCGTGTCCACGGTCCCTCCGTCACAATGGTGACATCTCGTAGATGCCTCCCTGCCCAACACCTCACACAGGTACTTGCCGAAGCAGCCATGCCCGGTCAAGAGCTGCGTGAGGCGGAAGGTGGGTGCGCCGTGCTTGCGTTCAACCCACTCTTTAAGAATAGGCCGAACAGCGGCTACAAGATCTTGACTAGGCCCCGGGAGACCTAGCCTTTCTTCCCACCTTCCAAAGAGGACACCACGGGCCTCTTCACGCCACTGCCGGACCTCCTGCGGATGAGGCCAGTTCTGGCCCTCCCTGGCTGCCAGCATCCGCCGGTACACCGAAGCATGGACCTCGGCTTCAAGGTCCCACGGCGGACTGCCAGCAATCAGGCAGGCTCCTACGAATGACACCGTGCGGTAAGCCCGAGCTACCCTGAGCACCATTGCACGCTGCGGACGTTGCAGAAGAGCAACGTTGTGCGGGCTCAGGGCTTCTGCCCAAATCGGTGCACCATAGAGTGCCATTGAGCGCACGACTCCCGCGTAAAGGCGGCGACAAACTCCTCCTGGACCTCCCACATTGGGCAGGATCCGCCCAAGCGCTCCGGCAGCAGCCACCAACTTAGGGGCCAAGCGCCGGAAGTGCTCCTGGAACTTCCATCTGCCGTCGAGGACAAGTCCCTCGTACTTCATTGTCGACCCGACGGCAATGGCAGCTCCACCTACCGTTATAGAGGTCCCAGGTGGTGGCGCATTCCGAGGTCCATGGAAAACTAGGGCCTCAGACTTGTGAAGCGCCACCTCTAGACCCAACGCCCGAATTCGGTCAACCACATGCGCCACCCCAGCAGCAGAGAGGTTGGCCGCCTCCCGATGCGTACTGCCACGGGCCGACACGAGGGTATCGTCAGCGTAACACGTTACGCTAACCCCCCGCAAAGTGGCCCCGCGCAGCACCCAGTCGTAACCGATGTTCCACAGGAGCGGCCCTAGTACCGAACCCTGTGGAACACCGCACGACATAGCCCTCCTTCCCCATCCATCCTTAGTCGGATAGGCGACCTCTCTCCCCGCGAAATAATCAGCAATTATAGACCGCAAGTACCGTGGCACATTATGGTACCGCAGTGCCGCCTTAATAGTTTCCCAGGGCAGGGTATTAAAGGCGTTGGAGATATCCAAAGATACCGCCATCAATACCCCGCCCTGCGAAATCTCCCCCTCTGCGAGACCTCTGACGCGGGCAATAGCGTCCAAAGTCGAGCGCCCTTGCCGAAACCCGAACTGCCACTCACTTAAGCCCGGCTCCATGGAGCTGACGAGACGCGCAGCAAGCACACGCTCGAAAAGCTTACTGACTTCGCCAAGGAGCACAATCGGGCGATATGCCGACGGCTGATCGGGTGGGCGCCCCTCCTTCCGAAGAAGCACCAACTTTCCCGTTTTCCACCTTTGCGGAAATCGTCCCTGCTCCAGGCACGCGGTGAAAATGGCCCTGACCCTGTCGCCGATCTCACCCAACGCAATTGCTAAGGCACGCCCCGGCACCCCGTCAAGGCCAGGCGCCGTCTTCTTCGAACGCATTTTTAAAACAGCAACTTCAAGTTCCGCCTCAGATACCGGCGGTACCTCCTCGCCAAAGTCCTGCAGCGCGACAGTGGCAGCCATTAACGGTGGCTGAAACTCCCCTCGCTCCGGGAAAAGTGCACTCACAACTTGATCCAGAAGATCTGGCTGGAGACTACTGGTTAATGGAGGAGCCCAAGGCCGCAACTTCTGCCTTACGACACGATACGGCCTCCCCCATGGATCTCTGTCCAGAGTCTCCAACCACTCCTTCCAAGACTCCTCCTTGGCCTGTGCTATGGCTGCTTGCAGCGCTTTACAAGCGACCCTGTATGTTCCGTACAGAGCGTCCTCCTGCTGCTGTTCGCGCACCCTTCTCCTCCTGTACCTTGCATACTGGCGGCGCGCAGCCACGCAAGCGTTCCGCAATTGGCGGATTTCCGGGCGCCACCAGTACACTTGCCGCCTTGGGGAGGCTGGTTTTGCCCTAGGCATAGCCGCATCACATATGCGCATCAGTGTAGTGGCAAGCTGCTCGGCCTGCTGGTCAACCTGATCCACCACCTCCGAAGCAGTCCCCCAGGATTCGACGATAGCCGCTTCCTTGGCAAGTTGTCGGTCCAGTTTACCCAACACCCAGCGCGGGCCCTCCTCTGACACAGACCGGTTTCCCTCCACGAGAGGAGTGGGGGCACCAGAAATGCCGAACCGGATATATCGGTGATCGGAAAGGGTCTCCTCACCAGTTTCCACCCTCCAATCATGAACACGGCGGGCCAGGGCGTGGGACGCGAACGTAATGTCCACGATCGATTCGCCCTGCTGCCGCACGCACGTGCTCTCCGAACCCCGGTTCATTACTGCTAAATCCATTGCCACTGCCCACTCCTCTAGCACCTCACCACGCGCATCAGTCCCGAGGCACCCCCACGCCGTGGACTTGGCGTTAAAGTCGCCGGCAACCAAAACGGGTGTTGGACGCACCTGCCCAATCAGACCCCCAAGTTCTGACAACATCTGCTCAAAGTCAGCTAAGCTACGGCTGGGGGGGAAATAAATCCCAACAACAGCCAAACCAGTTGTACCCAGCAGCACGTAACCTTGACCTCTCACAACTCGATCACATGACAGGCATGCCGCGGGTGAGACGACAATGGCCACACCATCTCCGTGATCAGAGTGCCAATCGGTCCGCTCTGGGACAAAATACGGCTCTGACACTACTGCCACCTGTATTCGCCACTCGGCTATAGACTGGACTAAAAGGTCCTGAGCCCTAGCCGAGTGGTTGATGTTGGCTTGCAGAAATTGTAAGGCCATTATTGGATGGTTTCCATTGGCTCCTCCTGTCTACTCGGCTGCGACAGCTGACTGGATAGCGACCCTACTGTCGCCCCCGTTACCGCCACCTTGGCCCCATGAGAGTAGCTTGGGCATTCCTTGCTACCGATGGAATGCCCTGCTGGCTTACCAGCTGCCACGCATATTGCACAGCTCGCCTCAGCAGCAGGACACTCACGCGCCTTATGGCCGGATTCCCCACAGCGGAAACAGATATTACTGCGGTCCACCGCCCCAGTGCACTTGGCCCCAACATGGCCCGCTTCCAGGCACCTGTAGCAACGAAGGGGCCTAGGCTCAAGTAACACCACACGCGCCGAGACCCAACCCACCGTGACCCTACCTACCTCCACAAGCTTCTTAGCAGCTACAAGGGGACAGTTAAGCCAAAGCGACCCCAGGCCACTAGGGCTACGGGATATTACGCCTGGCCTGATTGCCTCAATGCCGCATCCTCCTTCCCTAGCTACCGCTGCTACAACTTCCTCAACAGTCACGGAGTCATCGAGCCCCAGGACTCGTACTTCGGCGCACTTCATGGGGCGATGGACCTGCACCACGTCACCGTCCAAAACTTCGCGAAGCTTTACTGCCAGAGCATCTGCAGCTTCCTCCGCTTTTTCAGTACCAGGAGGAACCTCCAGCATCCGGGCTCCCGTCACCGTTGTGCGGAAACGAACCTGAGTGAGGCCGACCTCCTGGAGCCGTATACGGCTTTTCGCCTGCGCCAAAAGTGCCTCATAACTGTGCCCTTTCTCAACAGCACCCGGCTTCAAGGTGAGCGTGACTGCCGATGTGCGAGGAGGGCGAAGCTTGGGCGCCTTTTCTCGAATCATAGGAGGCGGCCCGCTCCCTGCTGCCGCCACCTTTTTCCTGGTCTTCCTCCCAATCACCTTAGCCCAAGGCGCACTTTCAGGTGGACCCTTCTCCATCTCTTCCGCCACCAGAGGCTGAGGCTGAGGCTGGGGCTTACGGGCTGAAACTGCCGCCATCGTCCTCTTCTTCCTCCTGCGCTTATTACCCCTTTTCCCAGCTACCAACCTAGGGGCACCAGCGACAGCCTTGCCCGCAACTGACTTTGCAGGCAAAGACTCTGAAACAGCAGGGGCAGAAGCCTGAGGGACTCTCAGCCTGTCAGCGGCCAACGAAGGACGCGATGCCGGCGTTACGAGCCCCGCTAGCCTAGCATCAAACCGCGCATTTACAATCGCGCCCACTTGCGCAATCAACTCCTGCTTGAACTTCTCCATGTATGCCTGCACACCCTCAAGCAATACATGTTCACCGTCCCCTGATGCGGCCAAAGGCACTGGGCTAGCACGCTGATTGCGCACCTCAGTCCTGAGCAGCTCAAAATCCTTCCGGATCCCCACCAGCTCCACTCGCAAGCGATCATTCTCAGCCTGCAGCCTCCTTGACTCGTCTGACTGTGTCCTCCCCGCCAACTCCAGAACTGCCTCCTTAATCGCTTCGGCAGCGTCCTTCAAATCGCGCACAAAAGTGCCTTTAAGGTTCTTGGACTTCGAAGCAATAGAGGTGATTAACTCCACACTATCCAACACTCTATCACTCAGCTCCGAAGCCACAGCCTCACCACACTTTAATGGCTGCGAAAGAACCGCCTCTCGTGCATGACGCGCTCTGGTACACCTTTCCATCAGGTCTTTCTCCGCGGCAATCCTTAGCTCCTCCTGCGCAGCAGCATTGAAAGCCTCCTTGGCTTTAGCTAGGCCCACATACTGCCCTGTGGTAGGGGGACGCCCTCTTCCGCGCACAGCCACTACCTGCCCTGCTCCAGCCTCCTCTCCTGACTCACCGGACATCTGCGAGCCACTCTCATACACTCTCCGCCTCTTGGCGGCCTTCTTGCGACCTGCAGTTCTCCTATTACTGGTACCCTCTTTGGCCGTAGCAGCAGCGCAACGCACCGCTTCCGAGCTTTCCCCCTCTACATCGTCGACCTCCACCACCTCCTGATCAACGTCACACGCAGCAGGCACCTCCTCGACTGTTTCCCTTAAAACTAAATCACTTATAACTAGGTTTTTTGAGTTGGACATTTTTGTTTTGGATCCCACGAGCATGGGGGAAAATATGTCCACCCAGGCAGTGCCCCCTGTACCTGGGTAACCCTATATACATCTGTGATGTCGGGCGGTTTCACAGGAAACTTAACCTAGCGCGGGCCGGCCAATTAAGGCAAGCCCTCCGGTCCGCAGCGCCGCCCGTACCCCATTAACGCCTCAACTGGGGATCGTTGGAACGACACTGCGGGTTCCGGGATTCAAGGCGAGCTGGCGCAAACTCCCCTGATTGGTAGCTTCCAAACAGGAAGCCACCACGCTCCTCCCGACATATCGGGTTATCCGCTACTCAGAGCCACGTCTGTGCAGTCCTCTGCTCAACAGAGGAGCACAGAGTAACCACCACGAGGCCTCCTAACGGCCCGTCTATCCCGAACGGCAGGCTCTAACAAGCCCCCCGCCGGGATGTGCTGCTCTTCGTCTGGCTCCTCCCCCCTCGCCTTTCCGGTATGGGTAACCCTATCCGGTATAGCCTCAGGGATCACAGGAGCACGCAAGCCCCCCCACCACGACAAGGTGGCAGCACGTCGGGGGGGAACCTAACCTAACCTAACCTAACCTAACCTAACCTAACCTAACCTAACCTAACCTAACCTAACCTAACCTAACCTAACCTAACCTAACTTTTTTTTTTTTTTTTTCGGACGGACCCCGTTGGTTATGTGGGACTCCTATGTTGGGTAATGAGGCCTATGGTGTACCCACTAAAAACCCCTCCATTTGCCGCCTCTGTGCTATAGGCAAGGTCACGGGAAACGCTCTTCGCATACTACCGCGACCTTGCTAGCGGCCGTCCGAGCTTCGGACCCGTCTCGGGGGAGCACTGCTCAACCCTGCCTTCGTTAGAGGCGTGCCGATATACGGCCGCCTACCGCTCGGGGACCTTCATGTAGGCGACAGACGTCCCCGTGTCTGCCGCCCACAGGTACCCTTATGGGGGTAATCGGCGGTCGTAGGCCAGCCGCCGTCGCCCCACGCGTTTGCGGCGCATTGGCTGAGAGGCCGGATCGTCCTCCCTGCCACGCTCCGCTGCCTCCTTCTGCGCCATCACGTCCTCGCAGAAGGAGGACATCGCCTCCCACGACCTGTCGCTGCCTACCATGGCCTCTACCACGGCAGGCAGGGAGAGGTCGTTCCCCACTACGGCCACTAGTGCGGCCCGCTGCTCCGCCCAACTTGGGCACACCTCCAGCGTGTGCTGCGCCGTGTCTTCGTGTATTTTTTTTTTTTTTCATCTGTGGTCGCTGCTGCGCGGACAACACTATAAAAGTTCACTCTATGTATTATACTCATAAAAAAATGTTCAAAGTGTTAATTGTGTAAAGTGTTATACATCGTTATGTAGCTGATTAAGAGACCTACAAAGTGCAGTTTGTTTCATAAAAAAACAGGCAGTATTCGAGGAGTTACAGTGAAATACATTTTTAAAATTATAATAAACCGTCGCCGAACTGTCAACATCAACATCTAGCGCGCTCGCTGCGCGTGAGTCATGCTGCGCTGCGATGCTGCCCGGAGATAACGCTGCTGCAGTTGGACGCTTTACAATGCTGTTTCAAGGTACATCGCTGCATCAAATTAGTGATATGAAATTAATGTTTTTTTGAACTGGAGTGAGTAAAACGAAATTTTTAAAGTAAGAAATCTTTTAAAAAGCTTTCAATAAAGGTCACTACAATTATGCCACCAAAAATGCCACGTAAACCAACCTGCGCACACTGTAAAAAAATTATTTTGGAGAAACATTTTCTGACGTGTTCGCTATGCAAACGAACATATGACCTTTTATGCACCAATTCGGAAAAATTGTACGATTTAATGGATGCTGAACGGAAGGCGTCGTGGTGTTGCAACAAATGTCGCCAAGTTAAAGTTTCATTGAGAAAGGCTAGTACACCAATAATCACCAAAAAGTGTGCTATAGGTGCTTCGAACTCTAAACAAATTGAAAACATACAAAATGGAAAACCTAAAGAAATATCTCCATCATTCTCACCCGAGTCACAACAACAACAACAACAACAACCAGAGTTAGATTTTTCGGTGGACAATGTCACAAAGAGGAAACATAATGTTCCTATACATAATTCTTTTGACTCATTGACGGATGAAGAATTCGATAGTACGATAAATTGCAACGAAACACTTAATAGAAGCTGTCCAGACTTAGCTATAAATTACAAAAACGAAGTGGAAGTATTAAAAAGGAAAGTCGCAGAACTACAAGAGAAACTTAAACACTCCGATAATTATAGTACTAAGCTCTTAGTTGAAAATGAAACCCTTAATAAACAGTTATCCGAATGTACCAGACAAATAAATCAGCTTAGAGATATATGTAAATCTACGCATAAAACTATGAAACCTGCAAAGAATCCCAGTAAAGTAAAACATCAGTCGTCGCAAACAGATATAATCAAAGAAGATATAGATCCTAAAAATGATGATTCTAACCTCTCAGTAAATAATGAGCCCTATTCTACATCTAGCGCTGAACACACAGAAGTAACGACGAAAAACAGTAGTCATACTTCGAAAAAAATATATATCATCGGTGGAACACAAAACTATGGACTGGCTGCCGCACTATTAAGGTCAAGGCGGAATACATTGTTTGAACAATATGAAATAACATCTACCATCAAGCCTAACGCACGTTGTGAAGACATATTACAATCAACAGAGACTTTAAACGCCAATAATGGCGATATAATAATCTTGAATATAGGTGAAAACGACTGTAATCCAACAGCGCTTCTTGCAGAACTAAGTGTTTTTATAAAAATGCGCCCAAAGGCCTTTGTTATCGTCACTAGTGTAAAAAGTAGTCTACATCTCAATGAAAATAAGTTGAACAACACTGTAAAATTATTTTGTAAGAGCTTTGACAATTATACGTTTATTGATTTGGTGGACCTGGATTATAGGAACAAACACTATATGCAGAATCTATGCTCTAAAATTAATTTGGTTGTCGATTCGCGGTACTATACAAATGAATACCTTAGTTACAATAATTTGAAATCTAGATTAAACAAAAGCCGGAATAAAATATGTACATCATATAATCAGTAATGTTAACACTGAATGTACAGGAACACTGATACAAAAATCCATCCCTGATTATTTCCCGAGAATCAACACAGGTACCAAGTTTTATCGCCGCTAAAAGTAAAAGTATTTTTTTTAACCTTTTTCATCAAAATATCGCAGGTTTTGTCAGCAAAAGAGAACTCTTGGAATTAACATTGGATGAATTGACAGGAGAAAATAAACAGTATGATGTGTTGTGTTTCACTGAAACATTTATAAAATCAGGAAATGAAAGGAATTTACGGATGAATGGATACCAGCTAGCATCATCATACTCTAGGTCACACCAAAAACGAGGTGGTGTCTGCATATTTTGCGCAAACAGGATCCAAACACGAGCACTGACTTTCTTAAATGAATTTTCCGAAGATTACGTGTTTGAATGTTGTGGCGTAGAGATACCGTTAATTAAATGTATTGTCATTTGCGTATATAGGACACCATCAGCGAATGCATCACATTTTCTTAGGAAGTTAGAATGTCTTTTAAACAAACTTAAACACAAAACAAAGTCAGAGGTAGTGATCGCCGGAGATTTTAACATAGACCTTATCAAGACTACGGAAAACACGAAGGAACTCAAAAGAATTGCTGCCAATAATAATTTTAAATTACACATTCTTCGTCCTACACGCCAAAAATCATGCTTAGACCAAATTTGTTCGAATATTCCGGAAGCTAGAAGTAATATATTAGAATTAGGATTGTCTGATCATAACACTGCACAGAGTTTGACTTTTCCTGTCGATCGCATAGAAAAACCACTTTTGTGTCTGTATCATTATAAAAGAGATTACAGTACCGAGAACATCAAAAAATTTCAAGACTGCCTTACTAGTTTATCATGGTCTGACGTATATGACATAGATGATGCGTCGGCAGCTTTCAAACAATTTCACGAGTTATTTACTCTTTTTTACAAGCTTTGCTTTCCTATAAATCGGATAAAAACTACGATTAAGACGAAAAATGTATGGTTTACAAAAGGCATAAAGAAATCTATAATAACAAAGAGGCGTTTGCGTTTTGGTTATTACACGAAATCAAAACAGCATAGTGGTTATTTACACAGTAAGATTAAATTTAACAACTACTCTAAAACCTTGAGGCGATGTATACACCAAGCTCAGAAAATTTCAAATGTAAATTATGTAAACAGATCTAAAAATATAGGTAAGGCTACATGGGAAGTAATTAAAAATGTGTCTAATAAAACCAAATCAATTAATGCCAATTTCGAAAAACTAGTCATTAATAATAGTATAATTGTAAAACCTACTGACATTGCTAATTCTTTTAACGCCTTCTATATAAATTTAACAAATTCTAATGAAAATGATAATAATTTTAAACCTGACCTATCCTTGGTAAAAGCAAGTAACGCTAACCTATTTCTGGCTCCGACAGATGAAAATGAAATATGTAAAATTATTGCAAATCTTAATCCCACAAACTCCGCTGGTCATGATGAAATACAAACCAAAATAATCAAAGGATGTAAAAAAGAAGTTGCTGCCGTTTTAAGCTACTTGGTGAATTTGTCCTTCACCAACGGTATCTTTCCGGAATCTCTAAAATTGTCCTTAATCAAACCACTGTACAAAAAAGGTAATAAAGAATCCGTAGAAAACTACAGACCAATCTCACTTCTCCCAGTCTTATCAAAGGTATTTGAGAAAGCATTCCATGCACGTTTAACGTCATTTTTCAATAAATTTAAAATTATCAAACCTGAACAGTTTGGCTTTCAGAGAGGGAAGTCAACAACATTAGCTGCTTTCACCTTGACCAATAATATTCTGGGCTACATGAACAGAAGTATGTCTGTAGCTGCCATTTTTTTCGACATGAGCCGAGCTTTTGATTTTGTCTGCCATGAAACGCTTCTTGCCAAATGCGAACTGTATGGCATAAGAGGTGTTGCTTATGACTGGCTCAAGAACTACTTGTATGGTAGGACACAATTCGTAGAGGTAACTCAAACTGACTCTTTAAATATCGTAATTGCACATAAGTCGTCTACTAAAATTAACAAGGTCGGTGTACCACAGGGAAGTATATTGGGGCCCCTGCTGTTTTTATTATATGTCAACGATCTACCAAACATTACGAACTTTGACTGTACCCTTTTTGCTGACGATTTATCTATCGTCATACCGTGCCATGATGCCAGAACATATAATAATGACATAGTTAAGACAGTTGTTGATATTATAACATGGTTACGTAAAAATAATTTAAATGCTAATATAGATAAAACGACATTTATACAATTTGTGAATAAAAATGGTAATAAACATCCACTAACCGTGACCTTGGCTAATCAACATTTAAAGGAATCTTTTCACACAAAATTTTTAGGAATATGGCTAGATGATGAGTTTTCCTGGAGCAATCACATTAATGAATTATGCAGCAAAATAAACTAATTTGCATATGCTCTGTGGAAACTTACAAAGGTTAGCACAAAAGAAACTGCACTAAAGGCCTATCATGGATACATTTGTTCTCTGCTTAGATATGGCATACTTCTTTGGGGGAACTCTAGCCATGCGCGACGAGTACTGATAGCTCAGAAGCAGTGCATAAGAGCTATATGTAATGTAGATGTTTTAACATCTTGTAAGCCGTTCTTTAAAGACCTAAAATTACTGACTGTACCCAGCATATACATATATGAAGTGTGTTTATTTGTTAAACTTCATCCAGAGTTCTTCAGTAAAAAAGGGACGTATGTAAATTTAATACAAGATACCCTAACCAACTTGCTATTCCATCTAAAAGAACGAAATTATATGGTAAAAATGCATATTGTATGTCAATTGATATTTACAACCGGCTTCATGATGACATTAAGGAATTGCCGCTTACTTTATTTAAAACTAGATTAAAAAAATGGCTTATTCAAGAATGTTTTTACTGCGTAAATGATTTTTTTGATTATTATAAAGCTTGAGTGTTGTATATAATAAATTGTCTTACTTTAATTTTGAATAATGAATATTAGATATTGAATATTGACATTGTAAGTAATATTGTAATTTGAGATGATGACTATATGTAGTCTATTGTTTCATGTGTCCATTTTGCATGCCAGTTACTGGTGAAATGTGTGTTTCTCTATCTACCTGTCTGAACATCTTATGTACCACGTTTTAAGCAGAATAAATGACTTTGACTTTGACTTTGACTTTGACTTCAGCGGCGCCGCACTCGTGGCATACCGCTGTCGGTTCCCGTCCTGCCACCCTGCACAGGTATTTGCCGAAGCAGCCATGCCCCGAGAGGACCTGTACAAGGTGGAAGGAGAGAAACCCCTCCTTTCTTCCGACCCATCTCTCCAAGACGGGCCGGATCGCTCCGATAGTCCAGTGGCCGGCACTTGGTACCTCGAGTCTGTCCTTCCACTTCTGGATTACGTCACGGCGGGAGTCTAGCCTCCACTGCCTGACGTCCTCCAGGAGTGGTTCGACCCCCTCTTCTCGCGCTTCAGCGACACGCCAATATATATCAGCCAGAGCTGAAGCGTCGAGGTCCCAGGGTGGGGTCCCCGCCAACACGCAGGCCGCCTCGTGCGAAACGGAGCGGTATGCCCTCGCCATTCTGACCGCCATAACCCGCTGCGGGGCTCGCAATTGGGCTTGATTTTGGGCGGTCAGGGATCCGGCCCAAATGGGTGCCCCGTACAGTGCCATTGACCGCACCACGCCAGCGTACAGTCTTCGGCAGGTCGCGTCTGGCCCGCCCATATTGGGTAAAAGCCGACTGAGCGCCAACGCCGCCCCGATCAGTTTGGGAGCAAGGCGCCTAAAGTGCTCCCGGAATGTCCAACGGCTGTCAAGGACTATGCCAAGGTACCGCATTGTCGACTTGACACCGATGGACGTTCCTCCCACCACCAGGTTGGAACCCGCTGGAGGTGCCTTTCGAGGCCCGTGAAAACACAGGGCCTCGGATTTGTTCAGGGCCACCTCTAGCCCCAACCTCCGAATTCGTGCTACAACTGTCGCAACGCCTGCCGTGGCCCGAATCGCTGCCTCCCGGAATGTGCTTCCGCGGGCTGTAACCAGGGTGTCGTCGGCGTAGCATATCACCTTGACCCCCGGCACATTACGGCCCCTCAGCACCCAGTCGTACCCGATGTTCCACAGAAGCGGCCCGAGAACTGACCCCTGTGGAACACCGCACGACAACCCCTTCTCCTGCCACCCGTGAGCCGTAGGGTACCTGACGGCTCTATCGGTGAGGTAATCCTCAACCGTCTTCCGCAGGTACTCAGGCACAGCGTGGCGCCTCAGTGCCGCCGTGATGCAAGCCCAGGGCAGGGAGTTAAACGCGTTGGCGATGTCAAGAGACACCGCCAGTACCACCTCTCCCTGGGCCACAGCTCCATCCGCCAGGGCCCCCACGCGCGCAATAGCGTCGATCGTGGACCTGCCCCGGCGGAATCCAAACTGGTGGTCACTTAGGTCTGGACCCACCCCCTCCAGATGCCGGTTGAGACGAGCGGCCACCACCCGCTCAAACAATTTGCTGGCCTCGTCCAGCAGAACTATCGGCCTGTAGGCCGAAGGCGAGTCTGCTGGACGCCCGTCCTTGCGCAAAAGGACAAGTTTACCAGATTTCCACGGCTGTGGAAACTGTCCCTGCGTCAGGCATGCGCTGAACAGCGAGCACAAGCGCGGCTTCAGTGGGCCCAGGGCAAGAACCCAGGCTCGTCCGGGAACTCCGTCGGGACCGGGGGCAGTGTCCTTGGCTCGAAGCCGTAGCACTGCCGCACCCAGTTCACCCTCCGTTACCTCCGGTGCATCGCTCATGTCCACCTCCCTCCCCCTGGGGGGTGCCATACGTGGAGGTTCGTGTTCTCCCCTCGTCGGGAACAGCCCATCGACCACCTGTTCCAGGAGCTGTGGCTGAAGACTTTGCGTGAGTGGGGGTGCCCAGGGGCGAAGCTTGCGCCTCACCATCCTGTACGGCCTCCCCCACGGATCGCGGTTGAGGGTCTCCAGCATCTCCTGGTGCGCTAGGTCCTTTGCTCTGCCGATTGCCCCCCGCAGCATCCGACGCGCCTCCGAGTATGCGGCATATAGGCGCTCCTCTGCTGGCGCGTCCCGCACTCGCCGCCTCCGGCTGCGAGTGCACTCACGCCTCGCAGCAACGCAGGACTCACGCAGCTCCGCGAGTTCTTCAGACCACCAGTACACTCTGCGCCTAGGGGGGACCGAGCCGACACGCGGCATGGCGGCGTCGCACACCTCCACCATGGCACTCCCTATCCTCTCCGTCTCTACGTTTACGTCGATCGGGCCGTCGGACTCTGACAGCCAGGCCTGCACCAAGGCTGCCTCCACCAACAGGTCCCGATCTAAACGTTTCACTGCCCATCGAGGGCCATCTCCTCGCAAGGGCCGATTTAGGCCGCTCGGGTCAGCTGGAAGAGTGGAGGTTTCGAACCGAATATATCGGTGGTCCGATAATGTTTCCACTCTATCCAGCACCTCCCAGCCTCGAACACAGCGCGCCAGGGTGGCGTTGGCAAACGTGACGTCCACAATGGAGCCACCCTGTTGCCGCACGCATGTGTTGGTCGACCCTTGGTTGAGGACAACCAGCCCGGTAGCGACCGCCCACTCCTCCAGCTCTGCCCCACAGGCGTCCGTAGCCGGGCATCCCCACGCAGTGCTTTTGGCGTTGAGATCCCCGGCCACGAGCACCATGCCTGGACGATTTCTGCCGATCATGGTGGCGATCTCCGCCAGAAACTGCTCAAATTCAGCAAGGGAGCGATTTGGTGAGAAATACGTACCGACCACCATAATCTCACCAACCCATGCTGCGACGTATCCGCGGCCTCTCTGCACAATTTGCGGAAGTGGTGTCCCAGTCGAGGTGCTGGTGACAACGGCCACTAGTTCATCCAGGTCTCCGACCCAATTGTCCCTGGGAGGGACGGAATAGGGCTCGGCGACAATGGCCACTCCAATCAACCACTCTGCCAGGCTTTGAGTTAGCAGGTCTTGGGCTCCGGCGCAGTGGTTGATATTCGCCTGGAGAAAGCGAGTGGCCATTATCCTTCGGCCATCTCCTCTACCACCTCGCTGTGAGCCTCAGGTACTGTTGAGGCGGGCTGCGAACGCTGCGAGGAGGCCCCGGGGCCATCGCCAGCATTCCTGGTTCTTCTCGGGCGTGGTGCGGAGCACTTTTTCGAGCCCAGCACGTGATCTGCCGATTTGCCGGCAGTTTGGCACAGCACGCAATGGGGTGCAGCCGTGCACTGGGCTGACTTGTGCCCGGGCTAGCCGCAACGGTAGCACAGGCCACCGCGGTCCGTCTGCGACTGGCATTGTGCCATGACGTGGCCGGTCTCCAGGCATCGGAAACACCGCATTTTCCTAGGCTCAAGTAGTTTTACCTGAGCCGAGGACCACCCTACCAAGAAACGGCCGCCGTCGGCCACCTTCTTCGCTGCCGTAACTGGGCAACGCACCCATATTGTGCCGAGGCCGGTACGATCCAGACGGATATCGCCGGTTTTGACCTGGTCCTCGGTGCAGCTGCCAGCGCGAACCACAGCAGCAACCACCTCCGCGGGGGTTACAGAGTCATCCAGGTTCGACAAACGCAGTTCCGCGCATGTTGTCGGCCTGGAGACCCGAACTCTCTCCCCTAATTTCTCGGCCAGCTCCTTGGCCAGCTTGTCAGCTTTTTCGCCACTGGTGGCTCCCGGCAGCTCCAGGACCCGCGCACCAGTGGCTGCACGCCGGAAGCGCAGGTTCGTGATACCGAGGTCAGCAAGGTTTACCTTCTCCTTGGCCTCAGCGAGCACTTTGGCGTAGGTTGCCCCTCCGGCTTCCGCCTCCGGTTGCAATGTCAGCACCACTGCGGCTGACCGTGGAGGACGGAGCTTACGGCTGCTCGGTTTAGGGCGCGCCTTAGGTTGCGGCTGTGTAACAGGCTGTGCAGCAGCCCTGCCCTTCGCCCTTGAGCCAACAACCTTAGTCCATTGCCGACTCATGCTTGGAGGCGCCGGCGGCAGTGGTCGGGGCTCCCTTGTTACCGGGGCTGCGGTATTGGCAGCAGACTGGGAGCTCGCATTCTTCCCATTTGCCTTCTTCTTTCTGCCGCCGCTTCCCTTGCCTCCTGTCTGGGTGACAGTGGTCGCAGGAGGCGCGTGTTTGGCAGCCGGTGCTTTTACCGGTGGTTTTGAGGGCAACGGTGCGGGTTGCTTCCCGGTTGGTCGTCGCTTCTTGTCAGCCGCTAGTTGAGGCCGCAAGTTCTTGGCGGGCAGTAGCCGCCCTTCCACCTCCAGTGCCTCGAACCGAGCATTCATCATGGCAACGAGTGTTGCCCGATCCGAAGGCGGATCCGCAGGCGCAGGCGCAGGCGGGGGGAGCGAACTCTGCTGCGGCTGGGCGAGCGCCCTCGGCGCGGCTCTTACTTCCGCCTCGAGGCGGGCCAGCTTCTCCCTGATATCAGCGAGCTCCGCCTGTAGCCGTGCGTTGCACGCTTCCAGCTGTTTGACTTCTTCGGAGGACGTGCGCTTCTCCAGGACGCTAAAGGCATCCTTGATGGCACTACAGGCATCCTTTAGCTTCCTTTGGTGACCGCCTTTGAGGTTCCTGGATGTTTTCTGGACCATCTCAATGACGGCCACGCTGTCCATCGCCTGTTGTCGGAGTACGGCTGCTGGTACTTCGTCTTCCGACGTATCCGACAGGCGAGAGGTTACACCGTCGGACAGGGAGTGACGGGTTCGTATCCTCGCGTTGTTTGCCTCTTCCTCCGCCCTCAGCTTTAGCGTCTCACGCAGCTCCGCATTATACTTTGCTTGCGCGGCCGCTCGACTTATAAATTCCGCCTTGTTTCGCGGCTTTTCACCTCGTCCAGAAGACACTGGTCTTACCCTATCCGGTTCTTCATCATCGCTTCCGGATCGTGATGCCGAAAGCTTCCTCCGCTTACTGTCGGAGTGCCATAGGCGCCCCAGCGGTGATGACGAGCGCGACCGTACAGTCAGTAGACTGACATTGTCTTCCGACATCGCGCTGCTCGTCGGTGTTGGCGCTCGGGATTTTTGCGCCTCGTCGCATCGGGTGAGAATCACCCGCATGTCCGGGAGCGGTCCTTGACTCCTCAGTCCGGTCCGTCTCCCTCCCTTCTCCGAGGTCTCGGTGCGCTCCACTGGGGAGCCTACCTCGACCACCTGCCCGTTGTGTAAATCGGTGTCCATGATGCCATCGCCTAGGTCGTCGTTTTGGCTCTGAGAAGAGCCGTTTGCGTTTTGGCCCTGAAAAGGGCCTTTTGGGTTTGAACAGGCCATATATTAATCCCACGAGTAGGGGAGAACTAAAGCTCCACTTGGGCAGAGATCCCCATTACCCAAGTGGCCCTATATACACTGCGAGGGCGGGTGGTATCGCAGGTTTGGAACCTTTTTTTTTTTTTTTTTACGAGGGGAAATGCGTTACGCATCCCGTCCTTGAGGTGTTGGAATAAGGACGGGTATGTGGGACTCCTGGTCTCCAGTCTACCCACTAAAACCCCTCGGTCTGACCTCTCTCCGCCTGGTGTGGGGCTACGGGGACGCTTGGCGCTTACCGCGGCACCCACATGTGGCGTCTTGCCCTTTTTGGGCCCGGCTCTGCGGGCTTCTGAGCCCACTCCCTCTCGCCTACAGGGGACCTCACCCAAGGCCACCTTTCCACCTCGGGACGCTTTCTCGTCGGGCAACCAATCTCCCGATCAGCTGCCCGAGGTCCCGGTTAGGGCGGTATTTGGCGGTCATAGGTTCCTTCGGCGAGTGGGTGGTGCGAGGGGGTCATCCTCTCGCTCCCTCTCCGCCGCCTCCTTTTGGGACATGACGGCGTTGCAGAATGCAACCACCGCCTCCCACGCGTCCCTGCTGCATGCCATTTCCCTGACAATGACTGGCAGTGAGAGGTCCGCCCCGATGGCCGCGATCAGTTGTGATCGCGGTACTTGCCATGCGGGGCACACGGCGCGGGTGTGCTGCGCCGTGTCCTCATCTCCACCCATGCAGTGTTTACACACTGTGGAGTCCTCGCGGCGGGCCACCTGACACAGGTATTTGCCGAAGCATCCGTGCCCGGTGAGTATCTGTGTCAGGTGGAAAGTCGTCTCGCCGAAATCGCGGCCCAGCCAGTCCCTGAGGACCGGACGTATGGCGCCCACCACCTCCCGGCTTGCGCTTGGGACCTGCAGCCTTTCGTCCCACTTTCTGAGGAGATCACCCCTGGCCTCGTCCCTCCAGAGCTTGATCTCCTCCGGAAGTGGACGATTGCCCTCAGCTCGCACTGCTGCTATTTGCCAGTATACCGCCGCAAGGACCTCGGCTTCGAGGTCCCACGGCGGGCTACCGGCCAGCAGGGTTGCCGCTTCGAACGAGACCGTCCTGTACGCTCGGATGGCCCTGGTCGCTATTACCCGTTGGGGTCTGCGCAACTGGGCCACGTTCCGAGCGTTCAGGGCCTCCGCCCATATGGGAGCCCCGTACATCGCCATAGAGCGCACAACCCCCTGGTACAGGCGACGGCATGTGCTGCCCGGCCCTCCGATATTCGGGAGCAGCCCCCCGAGTGCTCCGGCTGCGGCCACCAGCTTTGGCGCCTTGCGGGCGAAGTGCTCTGTGAAACTCCATCGCCCATCGAGGACAATACCTAGGTATCGCAGCGTCGACTCGATGGCGATGGAGGTGCCCCCTATGACGATCGCCAGACCGGGAGGCGGCGCGTTTCGAGGCCCATGGAAGAAGAGGGCCTCCGACTTGTTAAGGGCCACCTCGAGCCCTAGGGCCCTAATACGGCTCACCACATGGGCAACCCCCGCTGTGGCAAGGAGCACGGCTTGTCTGTGGGTGCTCCCGTTTGCGGTGACGAGAGTGTCGTCGGCGTAGCAGAGTACGCCGACGCCCCGCAGGTTGGTACCGCGGAGCACCCAGTCGTATCCGATGTTCCACAGGAGTGGTCCAAGGACCGACCCCTGTGGAACACCGCATGTGACCCTCCGATTTCCCCATCCGTTTTGGGCCGGGTAGATGATGGCCCGGTCCCGGAAGTAGTCTTCCACTATTGTCTGCAGGTACCGGGGCACTCCGTGGTACTGCAGCGCTGCCTTGACAGTCTCGAAGGGCAGGGTGTTGAAGGCATTCGCTATGTCAAGCGACACGGCCAACATCACCCCACCCTGCGAGACAGCCTCCTCGGCGAGGACCCTCAGTTGCGCAATCGCGTCTATCGTCGACCTTTCCCGCCGGAAGCCATACTGGCAGTCGTGTAGGTCGGGTCCTACCTCCTCGAGGTGCTTGACGAGACGGGCAGCGATAACCCGTTCGAAAAGCTTGCCCATCTCGTCAAGCAGGACGATGGGGCGGTAGGCCGACGGCGACTCTGCCGGGCGCCCGTCCTTCTGAAGGAGGACGAGCTTACCCGTCTTCCAGCTTCGCGGGAACTGACCTCGGTCGAGGCATGCGCTAAAGAGGGTCCTCACCCTCTTCTCCAGCTCTTCTGCCGCAAGCGCGAGCACCACGATGCGCCCAGGCACGCCATCGGGTCCGGGGGCGCCGTTTTTTAGTTTGAGCCTGGCTATTGCGGCCCCAAGCTCTGCCTCTGTCACAGGAGGCACTACGTCCTCGCCTCTCGCCGGGTTTCCACCCATCGCCGGTGGACGCCATGCCTCTCTTTCGGGGAACAGGCCGGAGAGGACCCGCTCTAGGAGGAGAGGCTCGAGACTACTGGTCAGCGGGGGGGCCCATGGCCGGAGTTTTGCCCTTACAGTTTTGTAAGGGCGCCCCCATGGGTGCAAGTCCAGCGTCTCCAGCCACTCCTTCCACGCGGCCTCCTTCGCCCGTGCGATGTCCGCCTGGAGCTGGTGGCATTTTTCCCGGTAGGCAGCGTATAGCGCCTCCTCCCTGGCTGGGTCGCGCACCCTTCTCCGCCTGCTCCTGGTGTACTGGCGGCGCGCCGCCGTGCACTCGCTCCGTGAGATGCGGATCTCCTCGCGCCACCAGTACACGCGACGACGAGGCGGGGTTGGCCTCGCGCGGGGCATAGCGGCATCGCAAATCCGGTGCGTGGCGGCAACCTGCTGCTCCGTCTCGACATCAATGTCGCCTATGGGCCCAGCTCCGACCTGCCACGACTCCACTAGGACTGCCTCTTGGGCCATCTCCCTGTCCAGTTGCCCCAGCCGCCACCGCGGCCCTTCCCCTGCAGGGGGTCGGTTCGGGGTGAGGGGGAACGTGGAGACCTCGAAACGGATGTAGCGATGGTCAGAGAGCGTCTCCACGTCCGTCCTCACTTTCCAGCCTGAAACACGTCGTGCGAGGGCGGGGCTGGCCAATGTTATGTCCACAATTGAGCCTCCCCGCTGTCACACGCACGTGTTCGTTGACCCCCTGTTGAGGATCAGCAGCCCCACTTCGACCGCCCATTCCTCCAGCGCCTGCCCTCGCGCGTCAGTCGCTGGAGATCCCCACGCCGTGGACTTAGCGTTGAAGTCTCCAGCGACCAGCAGCTGCACAGGGCAATTTTCGCCAAACAGGGAACCCACCTCGTCAAGAAAGGACTCGAACTCGGTGAGGCTCCTGTTTGGCGAAAAATAGGTCCCAACGACCATTGTGTCCCCCAGGTGTGTCGACACAAAACCACGCCCCTTGGTGACGTCTCGGTGGGGCGCGGATCCCGCTTGCGGCTGCGTGACCACTGCCACCAGTCCGTCTCTATCCCCCACCCAGTTTTCCCTGGAGGGGACCGAGTACGGCTCGGCCACGACTGCGATTTGTATCAACCACTCCGCCATGCTCTGGAGCAGAAGGTCCTGAGCTCTGGCGGAGTGGTTTATGTTCGCCTGTAGGTATTGGGTGGCCATTACTAGTCAGTGGCCATCCGATCCTCCTCGACCCTGGGTTCAGGTGGGTGACTAGGCTGCGATGTGGATTCGGACCTGTCGGCAGCAGTCCTCTTTGTTTTGGGTGGGTTGCATGAAACGCTTCCCACCCTGTGGCCCGCGGGGGCGCCCGCCTCCGCGCACAGCGCGCAGTGTGCGGCAGCGTTGCAGTCACGGGCGATATGGCCCGACCCGCTGCACCGATAGCAAAGGAGGCTGCGGTCTACCTCGGACTTGCACTCGGCGCGCACGTGCCCCACTTCCATGCATCGGAAGCATCGTATGGGCCGGGCGTCGAGCAACTTCACCTGCGCCGACACCCACCCCACGCGGAGACGTCCGGCCTGAGCTACCTTTTTTGCAGCCGCAATAGGACATCGCAGCCACACAGTGCCCAGTCCCGAGGAGCCGAGCGTCACTTCGCCAGCCTTAATGTCTTCCGCCGCGCAACCACCCTCTCGTGCAACCGCCGCGACCACCTCCGGAGATGTCACCGAGTCATCCAGGCCCGAGATGCGCATCTCCGCACATTTAGTGGGCCTGGAGATCCGGACCACGGCGGGATCCATCACCTCCCTTAGTTTTTGGGCAAGGGCGTCGGCCTTTTCGCCACTCTCACCGCCGGGAATCTCGAATATGCGGGCATTCGTCGCGGTACGTCGGACCCGAACACCCGAGATCCCCAGCGCATCGAGGTCTACCCGCTTTTTGGCCTCCCCGATGATGGCCGCGTAGTTGTCTCTTTCGCTAGTGTCCGCCTTGGGCTCCACTAGCGAAAACATTACCGCCGTTGACCGGGGGAGGCGCAGCCTCCGGGCCTTCTTTTTTGGGGCTGCCTGGCTTGTAGGGCCGTCCCTCTGTTTTTTATTTGTTTTTCCCTTCACTGTCTTCCAGGGCTCTCTCAACGTTGCAGGCGCAGGTGCAGGCGCTGTTGCTGCCGGGCCCGACTCTCCCGGGGCTGGGACCCTCCCGGAAGAGGCTCCCTTGCCTTTTCTACTTTTCCGCTTCACAGCGCCCGCGTAGGACGCTCCACCTACGGAAGCGTTGGGTGGAGCCCGGTCTCCCAAAGAAGCATTTGCGGGGGCCATGCCAGACTCCGGCTCTGCTCTCCCAGTCCTGTCCCGGTTTGCCAGCGGAGGCCGCGCCCTCCTCTCCGGGAGGAGTCTGTCGCTGATTGCGGCCATGCGGGCGTCCAGATACGTCCCGACCTGGGCCATGACCACTCGACAGATCTCCTCAGTTAAAGGGATAGAAGGGGTGACATTTGCGCGATCGTCTATCCGTTCACTAGGAGAAGGCAGCGCAGGGGGCCGCTCCTCCTCGTTACGTCGGTTTGGGGAGGGTTCAGGATTTCCCTGCTTCCGCAGCCCCTCGAGTTGGGCCTTGATTTCGGCCATCTCCTTTCGTAGGCCGGCCATTTCCGATCTTAGCCGGCTGTTGTCAGCTTGAAGCCGCGCCGTTTCCTCGGAAACGGTGCGTTTGCTGAGTACAGCAAACGCATCCGATATAGCGGACGCGGCATCTTTTAGGCACCGGATGTACCCGCCCTTCAAGTTCTTAGAGGTGGCCGCTACTTTTTGGATGACAGCCACACTGTCTGCTACCTGCTGCCCAAGTTCTGTGTTGGCAGCGACCTCCTCGGGATTCAGCGCAGGCGGAGAAGGAGTGCACTTCAAGTACCCTTGCCGGGTTCTGATTTGCATCTCCTGCACGTCTCTCTCCGCCTCGCGGCGAATCTCCTCATGCATGGCCCGTTTGTAGGCCTCTTTCGCTTTGGCCAGGCCAACATACTTCCCGGTAGAAGGGGGCCGACCTCGTCCTCGTCCTTTTGATGTCTGTGACGAGCCTTCGCTTGTGGCGGACGGATAGGACTCGTCTCCATCATCCTCGCTGGATCCCGACTGGGAACTGGCGTGGAACGGCCTCTTACGGGGGTTCCGCCACATGCGACCGCTTTTTGCAGGGCTAGCCGTGCCGGAAGGAACTAGCTCCTTTTCGGTGATGGTCGTGTACGCCTCTGCGCCTTCGTCCCTATGCCCCAGTGCCTCCTCCTTGTCACTATGCTGCATTGGGGAGCTCGGTGATTTGCGTCCCCCCGCTACATCTCCAGGCTTGAAGGGAGTCTGCGTCCGAGAGCGCGCCTTTCCCTTCCCCCCCGGGCCAGCCTTCTCCGCCGGCAGGTCCTTCTTCTGGTGACTTGGGGAGGTCGCTGGCGACGAGAAGGAGGACCGCACCGTGTGCATGCTGTCGTCAGTGTCCTGTGATTCCGCACGCGCCAGGATTCCCTCATCCAGCCGTGTGAGAAGGACCTGCGCGACCTTCATAGGCCTTTCTGCCTTGTTGCGCCGCACGAAACGGCCATGGCGGCCGCGCGCTGGGCCGTCGCCCTCCTTCCTCGCCGGGATCTGGATCGCGGCGGAGTCCAGGTCTATGCATGGACCCCCATCCAGGCCGACCCCTCGCAGCGGTGACCGCGCGAGGGACATGCGAGGGCGGAAAATTTCCTCCTCGTCCTCCACAGTTGGGAACGTTGGAGAGGGTGGCGCAGCAGCTGCCTTCTTGTCCTCCCTGTCCCCTCCTCCGCGTAACCTTAGGGCCAATCCGTGCACATCGGTGTCCATTAAACGTTTGCCATGGTCGTCGGTTTCCGTTCTTGAGTGGTGTGCCCCCCCAGAATACGAAGGGCGGCGTGTCTCCACAGCGCGGGCACTTGCCCGTTCTGTGGTGACACGGAGGATTGGAACCTCCTGGGGTAGTTTAATACGTTGTAGGCCACTCATATTTGCTATTGTTTAAAGGAGGTATGCCCCCCCTCTCTGACGTTCGGGACTGGGCTCCCCCCAGCCATGCATCCCATCGGCACGCCAGTCACACCTTAGGATTGGGGACGTTTTTGGCTTGCGATGATTAAACGATATACAGATGTTTTTTTAAAAAACGGAAATTTAGACGCATTTGTCCCAGTTGGGATAATTGCGTCTTTTTTAAGCCATTCACGATCAATTACGAAGAGGCTTTCAAAAATTCATGAAACATGTTTGCAATACAGTATTCTAGAAGATAAAGCTAAATACAAGGGATCAAAAACAGTTATAACGACCTCAGATAGAAAATAGTATAATCTGGGTAAACGCGTCTACAATATGTGGACGCATTTATCCAAACCTAATTTCCAGATGTTGTAAACCTTTTAGTCGGTCAAAAGTCTTAGATCTAGAAATGTTCCGAGAGCTTTAATTTTTATCTTTGTCACTGACCTATTTAATGAGTGAAATTTAATAGTGGAGATTTTATCCAGATGAGGAGTTTTGTTAAAGATATTTAAGGTCAATACTTTCTTCTATGTACTTACCCATATTTTACATTATTTAAAACAAAATAAAATTTGTTTTGAAGTTTCGTCTAAGTACTTACATGTAAGTAAAACAATTTAAGAATATAAGCGTTTCTTAAATAACTATATACTATCTCGAAAACAAAAAGTTTTTGTAGAATAACCCCTTTATTCATAAAACTTTACGAACCTGAATTAGTTAAGTTATGTTGTATCCCTTTCTTATACAAGTTTATAAGTCCAGCCGACAGATAAAAAAAACAAACGATGCATGGCTAATGCAGGGTTGTAATGCACTTATGTAGGCAGGTCTCTACAAACTGAGCTAACCGCGTCATCAAATATAGATATAACATGAACACTCTTATACAAATATGTAACCTTTGCCCGCAAGTTCGTCTGCATATTAATGATTTCCGTGATAAACAACTATTCCACTTTCTTCTGTGGGACTTACTATCTCAATAACAAAGTTTTTAAGCGTGAATAAATAACAGGCAAGCTGAGATATTTATAAGCGTGAATATATAACAGGATAGACGTTTCGTATTTATATACATTAGTGCAAAATTAAATGAATATTTGTGAATTTTGGAGTTTAAACTATTTTTAAATAAGTAATTTTGTTATAATACAGAGTGCCTACCGCGGACCACGAAGGAACTCTTGCGTCTTTGTCGAATACGTAAGTACTAAATCACATTTGCGGCAGAGGCAAAACTTTGTTCACGATTTGCAGCAGGGCCTCTGGCGTTGATTAAAAAAAAAAAAATTGGGAGTTTATCAGTAGATGAAATTCCGCCTAGGTTCTTACTGTTTTACACTAAAACTAAATAAAATACATTAATTCTGGTAAAAATTAGCTCGAAAATGTTCTATAGGTACATATACTGTTAAAACCAAGTATCAAGAAAAAGGTTGTCGACACCTGACATTGGGGCAAATGCGATACACAGACGCAATTACCTCAAAGTATTAGACGCATTTTGCCAAATTTAAAAAATAACCTCCAAGAATTTGACATCGATTTTTTTCCAAACCCAAAGCATTATCAACAAAAATAGTGGTTCGAACATATCGTCGTACTAATAGTAGTCACATTTATTACAAATAATTATCAAATATCTAAAGAAAAACAGGGATGTAAACATATTTTGTTGACTTACCTCATGCAACGTGTAAATCTAGCATGACACTAAATTTCAAAATGGTCGACCTCTTGACCACGATACGCCAAAACGCCCTCTATGTTACGTGTTGCCCTCCAAGTAGTTTATTCCTTGTTTTTACAATTTAAATTTCAAGGTATAAAAAAAAATAGATCAACTACAGTTAATCTATTTTTTTTTCTTCAAGGTGGGAGGTGTAGTGTGCGTATATGTAACACACACACACTCTCTTCATGTAGATGCATTGTATGTTAATTCGAGACACAATAAACCTTATACTCAAGCAACGAACACATCTTTTACTCTCCACATCACAGTAGAGTAGACTAGGGTAGAGTAGACTAGAGTAGGGTAGAGTAGACTAGAGTAGAGTAGAGTAGACTAGAGTAGACTATAGTAGACTAGAGTAGACAATAGTAGACTAGAGTAGACTATAGTAGACTAGAGTAGACAATAGTAGAGTAGAGTAGACTATAGTAGAGTAGAGTAGACTATAGTAGAGTAGAGTAGACTATAGTAGAGTAGAGTAGACTATAGTAGACTAAAGTAGACTATAGTAGAGTAGAGTAGAGTAGACTAGAGTAGAGTAGAGTAGAGTAGACTAGAGTAGACTATAGTAGACTAGAGTAGACTATAGTAAACTAGAGTAGACTATAGTAGACTATAGTAGACTAGAGTAGGCTATAGTAGACTAGAGTAGACTATAGTAGACTAGAGTAGACTATAGTAGAGTAGAGTAGACTAAAGTAGAGTAGAGTAGAAGATAGTAGAGTAGAGTAGACTATAGTAGAGTAGAGTAGACTATAGTAGACTAGAGTAGACAATAGTAGACTAGAGTAGACTATAGTAGACTAGAGTAGACAATAGTAGAGTAGAGTAGACTAAAGTAGAGTAGAGTAGAAGATAGTAGAGTAGACTATAGTAGAGTAGAGTAGACTATAGTAGAGTAGAATAGACTATAGTAGAGTAGAGTAGACTATAGTAGAGTAGATTAGACTATAGTAGAGTAGAGTAGACTTAGTAGAGAAAGTAAAATATTTATTAGTAAACGAAACACAAGTAAAAATTAACAGAACACAACTTAACCTAAATAAAATTAGCTAACAAAACCGATGTCCCCCAAATCATGGCCCTGCGGCAGGGTACCCATGATGCCGGCTACATTCCCCCGTTGAATAGCCAAGCTAATCCTTTGGCCGAGGAATGAGCCGGCTCTGTGGTCCGAAGAACATTCGGAAAGTTTTTTTTTTATTAATGAGTAAAGTTTGTGGGCGTCCGGACTCCACGGTCCGAGTGTCTCCACTGCGAACGCCGCAAATATGAAGTTATTAGAGAGACCTACATATTTGCGGCGCTTTGCAGCCTCAGCGCAAACCGCTGCCCCGCCAGCTCTCAGCGACGTACTGGACAAATGGGACGGAGCCAGGGTGTCTACGCAAGTAGCGTCCCAGATGAGAGGCCGTCCCATTTGCCATGGAATGAGGGTCATTCCGTCGGGTCTCTTGCCATCGTCACGTGCGAGGCCAGGTGGTTCTAGTACAGCTGGCTCGTTAACGCTGGCAAGGGCCCGACGGATTACATCGTTGAGACAAGCGTGGCGGGAAAAGCGGCCCGCGCTCTTCCTGCAGGAAAGGCCGTGGTGTCCAAAACAATCGACTGCGCTGCCGCAGGGACACCGGTGGGGGACAACAATTTTGGCGCCTAAACGGAGACCGACGGCCAGCCTCAGCGAATTGTTGTCTAATAAAGTTGCGCAATGAGCAGAAGGATACGCGTGAAGCCAGTAGCCTGATTCCCTTTGGGAGGACGCTAAAAGTCGGGCCTTTTCGGAGTTGCATATCGATGAGCTCAGGAGCCAATCGCGGGCCTGGCAGCAGATTGGTTCGTCCCAGACCCTCTGAATATGCCTATTTGATGGGAGGTCTTTTCCGGGGCAGGCTAATCGCCAGGCTTCTTCGGCCTCCAACAAGTACGCAATCTCGGGGTCAGGTAATGCAGGTGAGAGAATTCCTCCTGTCAGGGGTAGTGTACTGTACACAGAGGAAAGGAATGCAGGAAGAACGAGACTGGAGATCTGCCTTACACCGACACCACCGAACCGAATTGGGAGGGTAGCTTGCACGAACTGCCTGTCATCAAAGCGGATGTTTAAAATGTGTTCTAATTGAAGACGGATGGAGTTGTCTACTTTTTCGCATAAGTTTGGAAATTTCCACAATGGACTGCATCTTATTGCGTATGTCAACTTTGGGGCGAAAAGGCAGAAACGAATGATGAAAAAGGCCATATGGGCACAAATTTTGAGCAACCGGTCCGAATGTTGTGAAATGCTATGTAATTGTTTTTCGATGAAGTCTGGGTAGGACTCCTCGAAAATAGGGGCGCCTAGGAGGTGAAGCGATTTCTCAGTTAAGATCTTTATGCCTGGACATAAAATTTCAAAGTTTTGAGCAATTTGAGATCTATTGCCATTGTCTGGACTTATGTATAGTTCGCATTTACTCATGTTTAAGTCTAGGTCAATTGCTTTAAATTTTGAAATTAAGGATGACAGATCCGAAAGGACCGTATTCGCATCACCTCCGAGAGTTCCGTCATCGAGGTACCAGATATTGAATTTTGATTTTAGAGTCGAGATTATAGGATGAATTGCTAGGCTAAAAATGGCCGGGCCGAGAGGGTCGCCTTGCTGACAGCCGACTGACGAGAGAATGCTGTGGTCTCTATACATAAGGTGTGAAGGCGAGCTGTAGCACTGCCAGAGGTAAGGATACACACAGGGGATATTTTTTTGGATTTCTGAAAGTAAGGCGCCGTGGTTTACGGAGTTAAATGCATTTTTAACATCCACTTTGACTAGTACCTGTTCCTTAGAGGAGCAGAGAAAGGTTCGACAGGCATGTACGGCAGCTTCGCATCCACCTTTTGAGCCAAATCCAAGTTGAGTAGGTTGAAATTTGACTGCTAGGTCTTGGGAGATGCTTCTACAACAGACTTTGGATGCCAACCTTCTGTACGTAGTTCCAATGGCTATGGGACGGATGCCACCGTCTTTTTTACGTAACGCACAGAGGTTGGCACCGTAAAGCGTGGGAGCAACACTGTGGTCTACCTTGCCTGCAAGCATAAGATTCAAAAGACGTGTCAAGCTAGCTAGTAGGTCGTTGTTCCTACCACCAGGAACACCAATAGTCAGGTCTTTGAGATGCTGGGAAGATAAGCCGTCCAAACCGCCAGAAGACCCGTTCTTGAACGCCAAGATTGCGGCCATTACTGCATCTTCAGATGCTTGAAGACAAGGCAGAGCAGGGTTGGGCGGATCAGGATTGATCTGTGTTGAAGGGGCCGGCGGGTGTTTGTTTCGCAGGGCAGCAAGGGTTTCAGGCGTATCTGGAGCTGAGGTATCGCTAGAAAATAGGATTTGAGCGGCACCTTTTAGATCCCCATCGTTCACTTTAGACTCTACTATTTTGAAAATGTCACGTGGTTTCGTCTGGGTATGGGAATAACTTTGTGATAAATCAATGTTATTTTGACGAGAGCAGTTCAATTTAATTTTGGAGGTAAGTGACTGACGAGGATCTTTTTTGGACACGTGTAGGGTATTAAATGCAAATAGAAGAAGGTTTTCCCAGCTGGAAGGAGAGTTTTCACTGACGCATTCGTCGATTGCCTTTGTGAGACTCGATGCGACGGTAAATCTAGCGCCTCTAGGGATACGTTTGATAACCGGGAAAGCCTTCTTATGAATGCATAAGGTAGTGGAGAGAGGAACAGCATCATGTGGAGCGGCGGCGGTGGTTAAAGGGTTAGTAGACGAAGGTTGGCTGTTTGTAGACTTGTGAGATTTGCCCAGATGAATACGAAGGCCTCGTTGTCCTTTAAGGAATTTGGGATGTATGCAGTGGGGGCACTGTACGTAAACAGGCGACTGGCTATTGAGCTGGCTGTCGGCCTGAGATGGAGGAATCGACATTTAAGTACACTACACAATTGAAAGCAAAACACTTATAACGCAAATAATGAATAAAAATTACATAACTATAACAGTGATACACAGACAACAATAGCGTATAAAAACGAACACGGATTTCACTGGGCGTATAAAATACACCTGGGCTGATGAAACGTATCTTGCAGAATTTAAGGAAAGTCCGGAAGATAAACAAAGCTGGCAGAAACGGTGGCAGACGCTGTCAGCTAGAAATGACGGCCGGAGTCGGCGTATGGAGCGCTCTCGGACGGCGCATGTGCCGTTACTTAGCAGCTAAGGCGTCCTTGTTGAAAATGATGTGTCAATTCAAAAAATATTGAAATTTTGAAATTTGAATTTGAAATGCGTGCTTACAAAGGGGGATATTTGCAAAAGAACTATTTGTGTTTCAATGGTCTAATAAACGAAAATGTGAAGAAAAATAATATTATATAAAGAGCCGATTTGACAGGTTGACGGCTTGACTTTTTTTTTAGAGTAGACTATAGTAGACTATAGTAGAGTAGACTATAGTAGATTAGAGTAGACTATAGTACAGAAGAGTAGACTATAGTAGAGTGGAAAAGACTATAGTAGAGTAGAGTAGACTAGAGTAGAAGAGTAGAGTAGAAGATAGTAGAGTAGAGTAGACTAGAGTAGACTATAGTAGACTTGAGTAGACTAGAGTAGACTAGAGTAGACTATAGTAGACTAGAGTAGACTATAGTAGACTAGAGTAGACTATAGTAGACTAGAGTAGACTATAGTAGACTAGAGTAGACTATAGTAGACTAGAGTAGACTATAGTAGACTATACTAGACTATAGTAGACTAGAGTAGACTATAGTAGAGTAGAGTAGAGTAGACTAGAGTAGAGTAGACTATAGTAGACTATAGTAGACTAGAGTAGACTATAGTAGACTATAGTAGACTAGAGTAGACTATAGTAGACTACAGTAGACTATAGTAGAGTAGAAGATGGTAGAGTAGAGTAGAGTAAACTATAGTAGAGTAGAGTAGACTATAGTAGAGTAGAGTAGACTATAGTAGAGTAGATTAGAGTAGAGTAGACTAGAGTAGAGTAGACTAGACTATAGTAGACTAGACTATAGTAGACTAGAGTAGACTATAGTAGAGTAAAGTAGACTATAGTAGAGTAGAGTAGACTATAGTAGAGTAGAGTAGACTATAGTAGAGTAGAGTAGACTATAGTAGAGTAGACTATAGTAGACTTGAGTAGACTAGAGTAGACTATAGTAGAGTAGAGTAGACTATAGTAGAGTAAGTAGACTATAGTAGAGTAGAGTAGACTATAGTAGAGTAGAGTAGACTATAGTAGAGTAGACTATAGTAGAGTAGACTATAGTAGAGTAGACTATAGTAGAGTAGAGTAGACTATAATAGAGTAGAGTAGACTATAGTAGAGTAGGGTAGACTATAGTAGAGCAGAGTAGACTATAGTAGAGTAGACTAGAGTAGAGTAGACTAGAGTAGACTAGAGTAGACTATAGTAGACTATAGTAGACTAGACTATAGTAGACTATAGTAGACTAGACTATAGTAGACTAGACTATAGTAGACTAGAGTAGACTATAGTAGAGTAAAGTAGACTATAGTAGAGTAGAGAAGACTATAGTAGTGTAGAGTAGACTATAGTAGACTAGAGAAGACTATAGTAGAGTAGACTATAGTAGAGTAGAGAAGACTATAGTAGAGTAGAGTAGACTTTAGTAGAGTAGAGTAGACTATAGTAGAGTAGAGTAGACTATAGTAGAGTAGAGTAGAGTAGACTAGAGTAGACTATAGTAGACTAGAGTAGACTATAGTAGAGTAGAGTAGACAATAGTAGAGTAAGTAGACTATAGTAGAGTAGACTATAATAAAACTGCAAGCTTGTTCGGAACAGACTAACGTTTATTCGTTCAAAACTGACACTACACAACAAGTACATCACTCAAGAGATGGCGCCACTAGTTACACAGACAATAACTATTTTGTTATATTATCTTATTATAACACCCACTCCTAACAAAATAAACTAATATTTATATTATACTTCCGATATGCCCATTGACTTCAAGAATTTATAGTGTTTTTCAACACTAAGGCTTTTTGTTAACAGATCAGCTGGCATGTTGGAAGTAGATACATAGCTGAGCTTCACTCTATTATTAAAAACACATTCTCTGACAAAATGGTGTCGTACATCAATGTGCTTGGTACGCTTGTGAAATAGCGGATTCACTGCCAATTTAAGTGAACTTTGACTATCACTATACAAACATATTGGTGTACTATCACTTGGCTTTGTCATTTCAGACAATACATTCTGCAAATAAATTGCTTCCTTACAACTCTCACTAAGCGCCATGTACTCGGCTTCTGTGCTTGATAAAGCCACTGTTCTTTGCTTCCGTGATTCATATGATATCACACAGCCTGACATCATGAAGCAAAACCCGGTATAAGACCTTCGATCCAAGGTACATGATGCCCAGTCAGAATCGACAAAACCATGCAAAAGACTACTGTCTTTTTTATACACTAGACCATAGCTTTTAGTTTTCTGTAAGTACTTTAATAATCTTTTTAAATGCTTCCAATGTGTCTCATTGTAACAGTTGTTATACTGACTAAGGTAACTTACACTATAAGCAATATCAGGTCTTGACAATACAGATAGGTACATAAGACTGCCTACTAATTGTTGATAGGGATACTTCTTATTACAATCATTTTTTACACCCTTTTCTAATTTTAAATTAACTTCCATTGGAGTATCAGAGCCATGACAATCAAACATATTAAATTTGTTTAAAATATTGTTCACAAATTGTTCCTGGTCTACAGTAATACAGTCTTTGAACATTCACTCTCATTCCAAGACACTGTTTAATCTGACCTAAATCTTTTATTTTAAATTTGTTTACAAGTTCTGTTTTCAACTGCTCATAGATACCCTGATTGTTATGAAATACAAAGAAGTCATCTACAAATAAAGCCACATATATTTTTACATCATCTTGACATTTTATAAAAAGACAAGGTTCATATTTAGATTTCATGTAACCTAAATCAATAAGACACTCTTCAACTCGGGTATACCAGGCCCTGGCAGACTGCTTGAGACCATAAACAGCTCTTTTCAACTTAAGCACTTTATTGTCACAATCAGTGAAATCTGAACATTCTGGTATTTCCATATATACATTTTCTTTTATGAAACCATTTAAGAATGCTGTTGGTACATCTAAGTGGTTCATATTCAAATCTAATTGTACACTCAATGCAAACAATAATCTAAGAGTTGAATATCTCAAAACTGGTGAGAAAGTATCGGTGTAGTCTATACCTTTTTTCTGTGTAAAGCCTTTGGCAACAAGTCTTGCCCTATAACGCACTTCACCATCACTATTGTATTTTTTCTTGAATACCCACTTGTTTTTAACCACTGTGCCATTCTGTGGCCTATTCACTAATTCCCAAGTGTCATTATCACTGAAAGACTTTAACTCCTCTTTCATAGCACTTTGCCACTGCACTTTTTCTGGTCCGTTCACAGCTTCAGGGAGCGAGATGTGCTCACCTGACACATCCTCCACGCACATGTTGGAGTAACCAAAGTATTCCGGGGGACGCCTGACACGCTTTGGTACCTCCAAAGTCTCCTCTGCCACATCTTCTGCGCTGTCTGGCTCGTAGAAGGTATCATCCTCACTGGGTGGTTCGCTGGGGACATACGTCTCATCATGGCCATCATCATATTGAACACTGTCCTCTGCCACGCTTAACTGGCTGTCCTCTGCCGTTGGACAAACTGTCACACATTCTGGCTGCTGCTTATCCTCTACCAAAACTGTTGCCATGTTCTTGTCAACATTTTCCATGATTACCACATCTCGGGCAATGACAATTTGTCGAGATTGTGGATCATACAGCCTGTAACCTTTGGTAGTTTCTGAATAGCCAACGAGTACCATCTTGGTTGCTTTCTTGTCCCATTTTCTGCGCTTCTGCTTAGGAATGTGTACCATCACTGGACTGCCGAAGATCCTGAGGTGCCCAATATTCGGCTTCCTGCCCGTCCAGATTTCATATGGGGTAAGATCTTGATTTATTCCTGCTGCTGGTGACCTATTCTTCATATACACTGCAGTGCTTACTGCCTCTGCCCAAAACTTTTTATCAAAGTCAGCATCGAATAGGAGACAGCGCGCTTTCTCAACAATGGAACGATTGTACCTCTCTGCTAGCCCATTTTGTTCAGGAGTATATGCTGTTGTCTTTTGATGCACTATGCCACATTCCTTCAGGTAATTCTCCATTTCAGTTGAACAATATTCACCACCTCCATCCGATCTCAATGTTTTGATTTTTCTGGATTGCTGGTTCTCAACTAGCTTCTGAAATTCCTTGAAGTACTGGAATGTCTGATGCTTTGATTTCAAAAAGTAAACAAAGCACATCCTGCTATAGTCATCGACAAATATAAGGAAATAAGTTGCCTTTCCTAGTGACTTGTTTTCCATTGGTCCACATAAATCAGTGTGAACCAATTCCAGACATTCCTGACTTCTGCTTGCACTCAGAGGAAATGGAAGCCTTGTCTGCTTCCCCTCGCAGCATACTGTACAGCTGGATTTGTCTAACTTGTCACCATCATTCTGGAAGGACACACCCTCAACTACTCCATTCTTCATCTTGCCTAGATCACTTGCATTTATGTGACCTAATCGCCTGTGCCATGTTGAACTTGAAGTTGTCACAGCCGCCGCTATAAGTTGTTGAGACTTCACAATGTTTAATCTGTACACCTCATTTTCTAACCTCGCTTCACCAATGCATTCGTTTCTCGAGTTGTAAATGAAACATCCATTATCATTAAATTCCACTCGATTTCCACTCGCGATGATTCTACTCACTGACAGTAAATTTGTGGTGAGTTCGGGTATGCACAAACAATTGTTTACAGTTACGTCAAACTGCTTATTCCCAACTGCAGTCGTAATCTGTAAGTCTCCGGAGCACACAACATCCACGGTTGATTGATTTGCCACAATAATCTGCTTAGTTTTCGGTTGGTACGAAACATTTGATAGCATGTTTACATTCGACACCAAATGAGTACTCGCTCCTGAGTCAACGTAAAAATCGTTTTGACTGAATTCACTAGTCAGGAAAACTGCGCTAAATGCATTCACTTTCGCTTTATTCTCTTCAGGACACTGATTTTTAAAATGCCCATATTGTTTACATCTATAACAACGAACGGTTTTTGCTGACTTGACGTTTCCACTGACAGATGGCTGAAACTGCGTTTCGTTACCTCCATTTTTGTCACGAATCTTTGAATATGACTTCTGATTACCGCCATTTCTTTTTTGCGAATTTCTAGCGATAAATGCACTGTCAGGTTTAACCTCAAAATCTGTACTCATATCTAACAGCTTTGTTTTGATAGCGTCTGCACTCATACTCATTCCTGAGTGTTCAATGGCCATGATCATCGGACTAAACTTTTCTGGAAGACCCGCCAAAAGTAGAGAACCGACCCACTCATCATTAATCTCGAAACCTGTGCCCTTTAATTTCTGTGCCGTTTCCACTAACTGCGTCACGTATGCCGTCATAGACTCACTTGTCTCTAAGCGGATAGAAATTAAATTCCGTAATAAGCTAATTCTGCGCGTATAACCGGAGTCGTCGAACAAAGACTTTAGCTTATTCCACGTATTTCGCACTGTTGTTTCGCCTTTAATGTGAACATAAAGGGATGGATCCACGGTCAGTATCATCTTCGCTCTGGCTTTTCTGTCGTTTGATTCATCTAGTACTGCCTGACTAGACAAGTCGACGCCTTCCAGGATGAGAAAATTTTCCACGGCGAACGCCCAGTCGTCGTAATTCTCTCGCCCCTTCAGTTTAGGAACGTTCACTGCATAATTTCCTGCCATTATAAATACTGTGCACTACTATAAAACTTTGAAAACTAATTAATTGCAAGGACTGGGTCCATAACCTAATAAAACTGCAAGCTTGTTCGGAACAGACTAACGTTTATTCGTTCAAAACTGACACTACACAACAAGTACATCACTCAAGAGATGGCGCCACTAGTTACACAGACAATAACTATTTTGTTATATTATCTTATTATAACAGACTATAGTAGAGTAGAGTAGACTATAGTAGAGTAGAGTAGACTATAGTAGAGTAGACTATAGTAGAGTAGAGTAGACTATAATAGAGTAGAGTAGACTATAGTAGAGTAGGGTAGACTATAGTAGAGCAGAGTAGACTATAGTAGAGTAGAGTAGACTAGAGTAGAGTAGACTAGAGTAGAGTAGACTAGACTAGAGTAGACTATAGTAGACTAGAGTACACTATAGTAGAGTAGACTATAGTAGACTAGAGTAGACTATAGTAGACTAGACTATAGTAGACTAGACTATAGTAGACTAGAGTAGACTATAGTAGAGTAAAGTAGACTATAGTAGAGTAGAGTAGACTATAGTAGAGTAGAGTAGACTATAGTAGAGTAAAGTAGACTATAGTAGAGTAGAGTAGACTATAGTAGAGTAGAGTAGACTATAGTAGACTAGAGAAGACTATAGTAGAGTAGACTATAGTAGAGTAGAGAAGACTATAGTAGAGTAGAGTAGACTTTAGTAGAGTAGAGTAGACTATAGTAGAGTAGAGTAGACTATAGTAGAGTAGAGTAGAGTAGACTATAGTAGACTAGAGTAGACTATAGTAGAGTAGACTAGAGTAGACTATAGTAGAGTAGACTATAGTAGAGTAGACTATAGTAGACTATAGTAGAGTAGAGTAGACTATAGTAGAGTAGACTATAGTAGAGTAGACTATAGTAGACTAGAGTAGACTATAGTAGACTATAGTAGACTAGAGTAGACTTTAGTAGACTATAGTAGACTAGACTATAGTAGACTATAGTAGACTAGACTATAGTAGAGTAGAGTAGACTAGAGTAGAGTAGACTAGACTATAGTAGACTAGAGTAGACTATAGTAGAGTAGAGTAGGCTAGAGTAGACTATAGTAGAGTAGAGTAGACTAGAGTAGAGTAGACTAGAGTAGAGTAGACTATAGTAGAGTAGACTATAGTAGAGTAGAAGATGGTAGAGTAGAGTAGAGTAAACTATAGTAGAGTAGAGTAGACTATAGTAGAGTAGACTATAGTAGAGTAGATTAGAGTAGAGTAGACTAGAGTAGAGTAGACTAGACTATAGTAGACTAGACTATAGTAGACTAGAGTAGACTATAGTAGAGTAAAGTAGACTATAGTAGAGTAGAGTAGACTATAGTAGAGTAGAGTAGACTATAGTAGAGTAGACTATAGTAGACTTGAGTAGACTAGAGTAGACTATAGTAGAGTAGAGTAGACAATAGTAGAGTAAGTAGACTATAGTAGAGTAGAGTAGACTATAGTAGAGTAGAGTAGACTATAGTAGAGTAGAGTAGACTATAGTAGAGTAGAGTAGACTATAGTAGAGTAGACTATAGTAGAGTAGACTATAGTAGAGTAGACTATAGTAGAGTAGAGTAGACTATAATAGAGTAGAGTAGACTATAGTAGAGTAGGGTAGACTATAGTAGAGCAGAGTAGACTATAGTAGAGTAGAGTAGACTAGAGTAGAGTAGAGTAGACTAGAGTAGAGTAGACTAGACTAGAGTAGACTATAGTAGACTAGAGTACACTATAGTAGAGTAGACTATAGTAGAGTAGAGTAGACTATAGTAGAGTAGAGTAGACTATAGTAGACTAGAGAAGACTATAGTAGAGTAGAGAAGACTATAGTAGAGTAGAGTAGACTTTAGTAGAGTAGAGTAGACTATAGTAGTGTAGAGTAGACTATAGTAGAGTAGAGTAGAGTAGACTAGAGTAGACTATAGTAGACTAGAGTAGACTATAGTAGAGTAGACTAGAGTAGACTACAGTAGAGTAGACTATAGTAGACTATAGTAGAGTAGAGTAGACTATAGTAGAGTAGACTATAGTAGAGTAGACTATAGTATAGTAGAGTAGACTATAGTAGAGTAGACTATAGTAGACTAGAGTAGACTATAGTAGACTATAGTAGACTAGAGTAGACTATAGTAGACTAGAGTAGACTATAGTAGACTATAGTAGACTAGACTATAGTAGACTATAGTAGACTAGACTATAGTAGAGTAGAGTAGACTAGAGTAGAGTAGACTAGACTATAGTAGACTAGAGTACACTATAGTAGAGTAGAGTAGACTATAGTAGACTATAGTAGACTAGAGTAGAATAGAGTAGACTATAGTAGACTTTAGTAGACTAGAGTAGACTATAGTAGAGTAGACTATAGTAGAGTAGAGTAGACAAGAGTAGACTATAGTAGAGTAGACTATAGTAGAGTAGACTATTGTAGAGTAGACTATAGTAGAGTAGACTATAGTAGAGTAGAGTAGACTATAGTAGAGTAGACTATAGTAGAGTAGACTATAGTAGAGTAGACTATAGTAGAGTAGACTAGAGTAGAGTAGAGTAGACTATAGTAGAGTAGAGTAGACTAGAGTAGAGTAGACTAGAGTAGAGTAGACTAGACTATAGTAGAGTAGACTAGACTAGACTAGACTAGAGTAGAGTAGACTATAGTAGAGTAGAGTAGACTAGAGTAGAGTAGACTAGAGTAGAGTAGACTATAGTAGAGTAGACTATAGTAGACTAGAGTAGAGTAGACTAGAGTAGAGAAGAGTAGAGTAGAGTAGACTAGAGTAGAGTAGAGTAGATTAGGGTACAATAAACCTTATACTCAAGCAACGAACACATCTTTTACTCTCCACATCACATGGCGATCCTGCCAGTGCGGCCTTGTGCTGCACTGGCGGCGCGCTGCGCCACCAGTCAAGGACCATTACCTTAATAAATAATATTGAGTGATTAAAATAAAACAATTGGTGATGGTGAAACCAGTGAACTATGAAATTCAAGATCTGAACGTTTTCTTCGTGTGTTTTAAAAATAGAAATAAAAATATTACAAAATAATCATTGAAAAAAAGCGGAACTTTGAAAAACACTACAGCTGTGCAAAAACTTTTTTGTGAAAAAAAACTATTATTAAATTAACTGAAGACTTGTATCGGAATCCGCGATGGAGAGTTGGCTGCTGCAGGGAGTTGTTCGTGTCGTGAGGATGGGCAGCATCATCAGGAAACGTTCGGAGTAAGCCAAGACGTCGAAAAATTATAGAAAAGTAATTATCCTGAAGAAATTAACATATTTTTTATTACTGACAATAATAATTTACTAATCGTGTCGTATAAAATAATTTTGTATCAATAATAATGGCCAAGTATCCATTATCTGTGTTAAAAATTGTAAGCAAATAATTTGGTTTGTACAAATCAGACAGCCGGCCAATCAGAGGTCGTTCCTGTAGACTATCCACAGATACTGTTAATATTGCGTTATTGTGGATATTGTATAATAAGCGAGAAAAACACAACCAAACGAATATTAATTATTAAAATTGAAATTTACAAAATACAATAAAACAAATGAAAATATATTAATTAATATTAGAAAGAGTAACTTTTTAAAAAAAACTTTTTGCTCTAAATCATGTTACTAAACGCCAAGATTATCAACTAAAAAAAAATTATTTACCGCCCTAAGGCGTAATTTACGACTTACCGCCCGGATTTCTAGCATGTAAACCCTTGATTTACGAGCAAGTGGGATGAAAAATAAATATTCGTATTCATTTCGTAATGTAATGTTCCTTCTTGGCTACGTCGATTAAATTTTAATATGGTGGATTTTGAAAAATGGTGTTTGTGTCACGAGCTAAACTTGTTATACAGGGTGTTTCAAATTTTATTTTTTCACAAAAATTTGAATGGTTAAATTTTTTTGACATAGCTTTTATTCACAATAATATTTGTACAACATTTGAAATTTATCACTTTTACAGTTGTTAAAAAAAACAGCTTTGGAGTTTAACAGGTATTTTCAATACCCAGGGGGTAACAAAGGGGTGAAACTTTGTGCAGGGTATTACCCCTTCAAATGGCATCGTTTGGTTATAATATGAATTGAATTAATTAAGAATTAGCATGTAAGGTTCATCTGTTAGTGCTAATGTAAAGAATAAATAAATAAATAAATAATTTCGAACCAAAAATGCTGGGGGCAATTTTTCAGACTATCCCTTTTGACCCATCCTGTCGCGGAGTTCAAACTGGCTACCTGGTGTTTTGGGCTCAGGTGGACGTGAATAATACCCCTACCAAATGGCATTGCTGCTCGCTCGGCTCGCGTGCTGTTGTGATCGCAGTTCTAACCTAACCTATTTGACTTGTAATAACTTTGTGCATGGATAGAGTTGCAAAATGACGGACACTTTCAGAATGTCCGTGCGACATTTGTCAATTTGTCCGTCACAATCGACATTTACCTGGGGGTTTCGGTTCGTGTCTCAAGATGGCCGCATGCGTTTAAGTTTTGTTGTTCATTATTTATTCATTTTTGTTGTTCAATGTGTAGTATTGATAGCGTATTGTGCAGTGATCTAACGTATGAGTGAATAGCTAATGAAGGATTCAACTTGAAGCGTTCATAGCCCTTCCTGGGTCAAGGCCCGATAGTCCGTGTGGTTTTTTGTAAATCGCTATCACTTTACAAAAAGCTCAACTCACCGTACAACGTTCTTATAACCTTGACATTGGCTGAATTGTTCCAATGGACAGACGCCATTTTTTTTTTATATAAAAATAGAATAGAATAGACATTTACCTGACAAAAATGGACATCTAAAGACACAAACGACATTTATAAATTGTAGTTAGCCGGACATTATAAATTAAATTATCCTAATAAATTACCGATAAATACTAAACAAAATAAAGAAAAATACATTCAGTATTCATGAAGCTACTCGTCTATGGATTCAAATTGTATGGATTCTTCATTAAACTCTAAAGAATCAAAGTATTTGTCGCCAGAGCGGTTCGAGTCTGATCTAGACATGTGCGCCGACGGGTTTTATACCACGCTGCCGGTGCCAATAAAATTATCGGCGTAACCCATAATTCAATGCTTATTTTTATCAGTATCTCAAATATTTGGCCTCGTGTGCTAGGGCTTAACAGTTACATAAGTTAGTTGAAATATTGATATTTGGGACATGCAGTTGCAACTTCATGCATTGAACACCTGTGCTAGATCAGCACCACAGGTGCTAGCATTAAAAAAACTATATCATCAACGCGGATATGTATTACTGTAAACATAAATAAAATAAATAAATAAATATCGGACAACCTCACACAAATCGATCTAGTCCCAAATTAAGCTCAAGAAGGCTTGTGTTATGGGTACTAGACGACGATATACGTACTTATATAGATAAATAAATACTTAAATACATAGAACAACCATGACCAATTTAAGAAAGTGAAGGACTTAGCACTGTGGACCGTATATGAATGTGAACGCGTTATAAAAGTAATAAAATGGGAATGTTGACGAATCAGGAGACTGAATCATTATTGTAATGAAAACATGTTAAATTAAAAGGTGACGAAACGACAACAAAAGCAAACTTTTTAAAAGTAAGCGCACATTTGTCTTTGTAGGGTCAAATCGGACTAACTTAAGTTGACCCCATTCTGAAAATTCTTTTGTGAAAGTCTCAACTTCAGACACAAGTTTGTTTCGGATCTCAATGACGAGAGATATCACCACAATCAGTGTAGGTGGCATCAGTCATACTATCATCTGCATAACTGTGAATGGTGCAGATTTGCAGCTTATCATTAATATGCAGAAAGAATAGCGTCGGCGTTCAATGTTGAGACTAGCATTCACAGACATGGAGTCTGAACATGCAACGTAAACTAAAACCTTTATGCTTCTGTCTGCTAGAAAGATACTGACTGATTCATATTATTTCTCGGAAAGCCGCTAGGATGGATTCTTCGAAAGAAGTGCTTTCTACCAAACCTGATAGAATGCGTATATGTTGCTTTATCCAAAGTAACGGTCAACCCTTTGCCTCGATCGCTTGTACCCAACGATATATCAGGTAAACGTGAAGATCTCCAGCCGAGTCGTCCCTATGCCTATTCTTTCTGCTTCTATTATTTCTCTTTCAAATCTTCTAAAAAAAAACCTGTCATTCCCATCCTCATGGAAGGTTGCGTGTGTCCATCTCGTTACGAAGAATGGATGATCACATCATCTAACTTAGTTGGCTGATCGAGATGATCGCACGTGTGGCGAACAGGCACTAATGTTTCTAGTTCTAGTATTAATTTGTACCTGGTCTGGTGTGATCTCGGTTACTTCATATAGCTGACTCCGCTTGGATCGCACATCTGATACAGGATCCTTTAGATTTACCACTTGTGTCTATGTTTATGCGGAATACTACCAACAACTTCATAGATTTTCAAAAAGTGCAGTAAATGTATTCAATACAATACAGCTATACATTTTAGCCCAAAATACTTTTGAAAACTGTCTACATATTCTTAATCAATTAAATATCGATTCTTTATGAAATCAAAAGGCACAAAAACAAATCTCCGAAATACCTATTATATTACTAGTCTAGTCGTAGAATTTCTTCAATTCACGCCATGAAGATTTACGCCGACCGAATCTGGGGGTGACGGCGTGGCGGCACGGCGCACAGCTCTACTTTTGTTACCTTCAAAACGTCAAAAACAATCTTGTTTCTGTATCCTAGGTACGTCAATCGGCATAAACGGAACTCTTATAGGAACACCATTTCAGTTTGTATGTCCATCTGTCAATACCTTTTTATCAGGAATCCGTGAAGGCATCAAGCTCTAATTAGTAATTGATATCAAATCAGGCCTGCTGGCCTACCCCTTGGAGCCGTGAAAAAATCAAACTTCGAAGTAAGTAAACGCAATCAAAAAAATACGTGCGTTTATGTTGCTTTGTTGATGTTGGCGAGGGAATCGAAAATGTAAATGTATAATGTTTGTGAGTACAAACTTACTTGCAGTCGGTAAACTAACCCCGACTTATGTCGATATATGGAGACAACTGTTTTCCAGCGACAAAATTATCGTTTAAAATATTTTCGATAAAGCGAGTCCGACTCGCACTTGACCGATTTTTTTCTAAGTTGTAAAGCAGCTGTGATGTCACAAACAAAGAATCAATGATCATCAATTCATCATCATTGATTATTTGTATAAAAATGTAAAAACATTTTCAAAAAAATATATGTCCATTATTACTGTAAATGTCGAAAATGTCCAGACATTTACCGAAAAGTTATGAGATATAGATATCTTTTAAAGCCCAGTCAGGTATTTAAGTAGAAATCGATGATCATTTGACTAAAACTGGAAAAAATATTTCATAAAATAAATGTCAATTGTGTCAATATTTGTCGAAAATGTCCGGACATTTATCGAAAATGTCGGGCATTTATTGAAAATGACGGACACTTTGCAACACTAGCATGGAGCGATACAATTATCTTTAAGCCTGAAATGCATACAATTACTCACTTTATTTTTGAAATGATGTAATTACCAATGAAATCCACATCAGTCTGAGACTTCGGGACAATCTTGACTAAGTCTTTATTGACAATATTCATATGTCGACTTTTCATCACCATCAGTAACGTGTAGATATCTACATATCATGCATTTAAGGGTGAAACTAGGTACAAAATAGTACATTTTGAGCACATTTTTTTTGTATAGTTGGTTTACAACGTCGTTATGGTACACACCTGCCATTCTGACTCACCATTTTCGGACATCCAATAGTCTAATTTGCAATTTTATGTGAATTTTGGCACACTCAACGGTCGGCATCACGGGATAGGACAACACCGACGGATCTCGTTCAGGGGATTCATATCTAGTGAGAAATAAAAGTGAAATAGTTTTGTATATTTTTTATTATAGATAGGGTGTATCCTAGCTGGCCTGCTGCTTGGCGGCGATGCGCTTGTCGCGCTCCTCGGCGATGGTGAGCCGCACGCCGCGCGCGCGCGGCAGCGAGATGTACGCCTTCGTGCCCTTGCCGATGATGAACACGTTGTTCAACCTGCGGCACACACACACACAGCGCCGCGTGAGTGGCATTCATCTACATCCGGGTACCTTACGACTTACGACGCCTTGCACATACTTATGGGATCAACATTTTACGCCATGTTAAGCTAGTGACATACTTTCAAGGACAGTTTTTTCCATAAGGTTGAGCACGGGCCGCTAAAAAAATACGTGTCTGTTACCTATTAATATTATGTTATATATTATCACTAGCGACCCACCCCGGCTTCGCACGGATGCAAAGCTGATAAATTATGCATATAAACCTTCCTTTTTAATCACTATCTATTAAACCGCAACAAAATTATATTATATTTATAGATCTAAGCATACACAGTAAGGACAGACAGACAGACAGACAGCAGGAATCGCTTCCTGCTGTCTGTCTTCAGAAAAGATTTCATTGATTGATTTTGAGTCCTTGACGTGCTCGATGTCGAAGGAGCCGGGGTGGCGCTCGCGTGAGAAAGAGACAGATATATATACAGGGTGCTCCCGAGCAATCCAAATAATTACACCAGCGCATTCCCTGAGTATGTGTCGAAAATAAAATGTCGTATAAAGTAAGCCGAATTCTGCTTAGTTTTCGAGATATTAGCATTTTTTAACCCCCGACGAAAAAAGAGGGGTGTTATAAGTTTAACATGTGTATCTGTGTATCTGTGTGTCTGTCTGTGGCATCGTAGCGCCCAAGCGGATGGACCAATTTAAGTGCGGTTTTTTTTAATCGAAAGACTTTTCCGTCGAGATGGTTCTTAGCTATGTTTGGTGGAAGTAGGACCAGTAGTTTCCAAGATATTCAGCTTTAATTGGAACAAGTGACAAGATCTCAGCCAATATTGAAGCCAAGGATTCCAAATTTTGGTTAAATGTTAATTGTTATTAGCATTTTCTATATCACTCACTAAATGAGGATCTCATGATGACCAGGTAGTTGTTAATGGATCTCAGCCAATATTGAAGCCAAGGATTTCAAATTTTGGTTAAATGTTAAGTATTATTAGGATTTTCTATATCACTCACTAAATGAAGGTCTCGTGATGACCAGGTAGTTGTTAATGGATCTCAGCCAATATTGAAGCCAAGGATTCCAAATTTTGGTTAAATGTTAAGTATTATTAGCATTTTCTATATCACTTACTAAATGAGGATCTCATGTTGACCAGGTAGTTGTTAATGGATCTCAGCCAATATTGAAGCCAAGGATTTCAAATTTTGGTTAAATGTTAAGTATTATTAGCATTTTCTATATCACTCACTAAATGAAGGTCTCGTGATGACCAGGTAGTTGTTAATGGATCTCAGCCAATATTGAAGCCAAGGATTCCAAATTTTGGTTAAATGTTAAGTATTATTAGCATTTTCTATATCACTTACTAAATGAAGGTCTCATGTTGACCAGGTAGTTGTTAATGGATCTCGGCCAATATTGAAGCCAATAATTCCAAACGCTGGATAAATGTTAAGTTTTATTAGCATTTTCATTATCACTCACTAAGTGAAGATCTCATGATAATCATCTAGCAGGACTGGACTAAGAGGGCCTAGGCACTTGGCATTTGGGGCCCCCTCCCCTATAAGGAGAACATTATTATGGTACAAGTCCTGCGTCTGGGACTGGGTCCCTAGACTAGCTGGGCCCCTAGGCCGGGCCTAGATGGAAGGATCTAAGCCAAGAATTCCAATTGTTGGTTAAATGTTAAGTTTTATTAGCGTAATCAACAATTTAATAAAATTTTGACAGTACAATAATTTGGTACCATGCAGCTGAAGATGGCCGTAGGAACTCCTTAACAGCGCAGAATAAACCCATAGTGTTTGGGCTCGTTTGATTGTTCGTAATGAGCAATTAACGTTTGTGTAAGAAAGTACAGTCGATATTAAGCCGAGTCTCAGAAAACCTTTTTAATGTCTGTCACAATACTGGGTCCCTGTTTCTAAGTTTTGCAATTCTGCTAAAGCTGAAATGTCATTAGGTCTATTGAACAGGTTCCTTTGATTGAGGTCATAAATAGCAACACCTTGCAAGATTTTAACGCGACTAAAGGACACGTAAGCTTTAGCAAAAGTACTCGCCTAAGTGGGTGATTCTCATATAGTTTTAAAATATTAACATTTTTTTTTATTTTTTTTTCTGTGATATATTGCGGTGTATATTAAGAGTACATACCAAAGGCTAATTTTTGGTGCAGATGGACAAGCTTAATACCCTCTGCAAGTGATTAAAGTAATGCATGTGTACACGGCTGTGACATCCCTAAGCATAGTTGTGAGACTGTATAACATGGGTGTGACAATTTCATCGAAAATCAAGTAATTGTGTCAAATAACAAGTAACCAAGTAGCCAGGATCATTCACCAGCAACTTGCTCTTCGATACGGTCTTGTGGGGTCTGAGGTGCCGTACTATAAGTACGCACCGATGCCAATTCTTGAGAATGGTCGTGCCACGCTCTATTGTGATCGATCTATCATCACGGACAGGACTATTGTAGCCAATAAGCCTGATATCGTTTTGGTAGATCGATCCAAGCGCCAGGCAGTGCTCGTCGACATCACCATCCCCCATGACGAGAACCTCGTGAAGGCCGAGAAGGACAGACTCAGCAAGTGCCTTGACTTGGCTCACGAGGTGACCGCCATGTGGGATGTTGACTCGACGATCATTGTCCCGATAGTCGTTTCGGCTAACGGTCTTATAGCGAAGAGTCACGACAAACATCTTAAGAGACTCTCGCTAGATGGCTGATTTAATTTATTTTTCTTTGGTGACATCTGCGGAAAGAATACAACAAATTGATAACCCAACTTAGCAAACAAAATCATCAAATTATTCAAATATACTACAAGAATGTCACAACCAAGCATTACATGTCACAACCGAGGTTTGAAAAATTCCGTGGTCGTGACATTTAGATCTATCTATGGTCGTGACAAATTTTGAACATGTGCGACATAATGGAACAATTTGTTTTGTCTCGCCAATTTTAAACAATCACCTTATTCTGTTATTTCTGAGGTAAAATTTATATAAGTATCAATAACATAACAGTAGAACTTACATTTAAAACTCATTCCACGGTGGTGACGTACTAAGGTTGTCCTTTTCTTTAATAAATACAAGAAAATATTTTTGCTATACATTCACCGCACTTTGTCATAAGCAGAACCGACAAGAAGGTAGTTTTTCGGTTCTTAAAAAGCCTAAATAGGGCTGCTAGCTTCAAATATAATTGTCTACCAAGTTACACGTATTTAAACAAACACACATGGCTGTGACAAAAAAAAATGATCACAAACTTTATGATGTTCTGAATCAGAAACTGTTACATTATACTTTTACAACTTTTTAATAATGTTATCAGACATTTATTAGCTTTACGTCATTCGTATAACATTAGTCAAAATTACTTGATATTGTAGCAGAAAAAAATATTTTATTAGAAAATCGGGAGATATCACACGGCATGGACGTGACATTTTGGGCAAACATTCTTTTTTTATATATATATTTCTAAATATTTTAAGGTAAATGTGTTTATAAAAGATAAGTAGAGGATATTTGCTCAACAAAGGCATAAATAGATTTTTGATTTAAACAAAATAAACATGTGATTCTTACAAATCACAAAAAAATGCATGAGAATAAGAATTACCCAAGTGAATAACAGCTTTTTAGGATTCTGTAGTCAGCAAGGAACCCTTATAGTTTCACCATGTCCGTCCGTCCGTCTGTCTACGGCTTAGCTCAGAGACATAGTGGTAGAATAAATTTTTAATAACTTTTTTTTGTGTACCAGCCCTACACTTAAAAAAGTGGGGATGTAATTTTTTTTTACGGTTTATCCCATGGTCTGGGTTATCGATGATTAGGTCTTTCAAAACTAAGTCAAGTTACCTCGCATCAACGGAAATTTTTATGGAGCTAAGTAAGCCACCCGTACAATTTGGGTCCTGTAGAATGGAAACCTGGTTCTGTTTTAGGCCATAAGTAGCAGGTTCTTTCAACTCATCCAGTGCATTTAAAGTATATATTTTGATTGTCTTGGCTAATAATTTAGCCATTTTGTCATTATAAGCATTAACTAATTTGACTTTAACGATTTTTTCCCAGAATGTTGCTTAAGGCTATTTAAATCAAAATATATCCTAATTTCAATCTTAGAGAAGACGGCTTTCGTTACCACTGGCTTGGGATCCTGTTGTCGTACACATAGTCAAGGATCAAGCTCGAGGAAAGACTGGAAACTATGGACCTTAAACGGTGTAAAACCAAAAAAAGTGTTAAATTTAAAAAAATCCGGGGAAAAACTTCTGTTTGTTTAAAAAATATGAAATAATATGGGATAAGTGGAACAAAGTAGTAACACTATACGGGATAAGTGGAACAAAGTAGTAACACTATGGTATCCAAGAGAAGGCAAGAGAAAGAAAGGAAAACCTTTCAGGAGATGGGAAGATGATCTGACCAAGACAGCTGGCAAAACCTGGACTAGACTGGCAAGGAAAAGAGAAGATTGGAAAGTGTTGGAGGAGGCCTTTGCCAAAGGGCACACAGATACACAATGAATTAAAATATTTGTACAAATGAACTATACCTAATAATATGTATATCTGATAAAAGGCTATAAATAAAATAAATAAATAAAAGCAACATTCTGGGAAAAAAATCGTTAAAGTCAGACTAGTTAATGCTTATAATGGCAAAATGGCGAAGTTATTAGCCAAGACAATCAAAATATATACTTTAAATGCACTGCATGAGTCGCAAGAACCTGCTACTTACGGCCTAAAACAGAACCAGGTGTCTATTCTACAGGATCCAAATAGTAGGTACGGGTGGCTTACTTAGCTCCATAAAAATTGCAGTTGGTGCTAGGTAACTTGACTTAGTTTTGAGAGACCTAATCATCGATACCCCACACCATGGGATAAACATCCCCACTTTTGTAACGTGTAGGGAAGGTACACAAAAAAATGTTTTTAAAAATGTATTCAACCACTATCTCTCTGAGATAAGCTGTGGACAGACTGACACAAACTACAAAATCCTAATAAGCTGTTATTCACTTAGGCAAGAGTACTTTTGCTAAAGCTTACGTGTCATTTAGTCGCGTTAAAATCTTGCAGGGTGTTGCTATTTGTGACCTCAATCAAAGGAACCTGTTCAATAGTACTAATAACAATTCAGCTTTAGCGGAATTTCGAAACTTAAAAATAGTGACCCAGTACTGTGACAGAAATTATAATGAGTTTTTTTTTTGTCAATTTTTTTTTGCCATCTTCAGCTCCAAGGTACCAAATTATTGTACTGTCAAAAATGTATTAATCTGTTGATTACGCTAATAATACTTTACATTTATTTTAACCAACATTAGAAATTCTTGGCTTAGATCCTTTCACAAGTAGCTGGTCATCATGAGACCTTCATTTATTGAGTGACTAGCTGTGCCCCGCGGTGTTACCCGCTCATCCCACGGGAACACTAAATTTTTTCGGGATGAAAAGTATCCTATGTCCTTTCCCGGGTCTCAAACTATCTCCATACCAAATTTCATCTAAGTCGGTTCAGCGGTTTAAGCGTGAAGAGGTAACAGACAGACAGACAGACAGACACACTTTCGCATTTATAATATTAGTATGGATGGATATAGAAAATGCTAATAATACTTAACATTTAACCAAAACTTTGGAATCCTTGGCTTCAATATTGGCTGAAATCCATTAACAACTAGCCAACTAGCTGGTCATCATGAGACCTTCATTTATTGAGTGATATAGAAAATGCTAATAATACTTAACATTTATCCAAAATTTGGAATTCTTGGCTTCAATATTGGCTGAGATCCATTAACAACTAGCTGGTCATCATGAGACCTTCATTTATTGAGTGATATAGAAAATGCTAAAACAACTTAACATTTAACCAAAATTTGGAATCCTTAGCTTCAATATTGGCCGAGATCCATTAACAACTACCTGGTCATCATGAGACCCTCAATTAGTGAGTCATATAGAAAATGCTAATAAAACTTAACATTTAGCCAATATTTCGAATTATTGGCTGAGATCTCGTCACTTGTTCCAATCAAAGCTGAATATCTTGGAAACTACTGGTCCTATTTTCACCAAACATAGCTAAGAACCATCTCGACGGAAAAGTCTTTCATATAAAAAAAACCGCACTTAAATTGGTCCATCCGCTTGGGCGCTACGATGCCACAGACAGACACACAGATACACATGTTAAACTTATAACACCCCTCTTTTTTCGTCGGGGGTTAAAAAGAGATAACAATAACAAACGTCGCGTTGCCAGCTCGTTCTAAAGTATTGTTTTACTGGTGAAGTAAAGGTAATTTATTTATTATGTATGAAAACATAAAAAAAATTCAAAATCATATTTCGAGATAGGTTCATACAACATTTTTTACCCCTTACGAACTCAGGAATCTGCTGTTAAAATTATTTGGATTGCTCGGGAGCAGATTGTATATATATATATATATATGGGCGAATATACAAAAGTTGGGTAACTTTTCGGGATATTTTGTTTATGATAGTTTTTTAATCAAAATGCTACAAATTCGGGTATATAAGATAGGTAATGTAATGAATATATTGCTCGAGATTGGGCCAGTCACTTTTTTAAGTAGAACCGGAGAAATTTCGGTTTTTCTGAATTTGACTGCCAGGGGACTGACGAGGCTGACAAAGTACTGACAAAATACACAACTTCATAACATATGCTTGATATTTATTAAAATTTAGAAATAAATCTCTTAGGAACTAATCTATCTATTAGCCACAGACGTCCACTGCTGAACATAGGCCTTCCTCATGACTCGACACAAAGTGCGATCCCGTGCAGACCGCATCTATTGATTCCCCGCTACCCTCAGGAGGTCATCCGTCCATCTAGTCGGGGGCCTTCCATGCTGCGCTTTCCTATACGTGGTCGCCACTCTACGACTTAGCTGCTCCAACTGCCGTTCATTTACCGGGCTACATGGCCTGCGCATTGCCATTTCAACCGTGCAATCCTGTGAGCTGTGTCGGTTACCCTGGTTCTACTGCGGATATCCTTATTTCTGATTCTTTCGCGCTCAGAAACTTCGAGCATAGCCTTTATTGAAGAACTACAGGACCATCTCACTGCTGAGCCATATTCATCAGCTGTTCTTCAGAGTCATTACCAATCGTCTCGCGCACAGTCGATTTCCAACCTCCCGATCAATCCGTATTCCGAAAAGCTTTAGCACCATATACCAAATTCATACACTGCGGCAGGTTGTACAGAAGAGAAAGGAGTATAACCAGCCACCATGTTTGTGAACTATGAAAAGCCTTTGATTCGATCGATACATGGGCTGTGCTTCAATCTCTCCAGCGGTGCCGTATCGACTATCGATACATCGAAGTTCTGAAGTTTTTGTACTGAAACACCACCATGTCAGTCCGAATCCAAGACTAGATCCTATCCAACTGCAGCGAGCAGTAAGACAGGGAGACGTTATTTCTCCAAAACTGTTTACTGCTACACTGGAATATGCCTTCAAGCTACTGGATTGGAACGGACTTGGCATCAACATTAACGGCGAGTACCTCACTCACCTTCAATTTTCAGACGATAGAAACTATTTTTAGTCTTATTCTTATGTTTTTAGTCTTATTCTTAGTCTTCATTCACTGAAGTAATAATTGAAAAAAACTGTTTAACGTGTAATACTGTGAGAAAGATCTATCTCCACCATTCAAACAGCTTTTTAATTGGCTTTACTACTTTGAGGTAGTTTAACAGTATACATTTTCTAAGTAAGCATCCCTGTTTTTTTATAAGTCACTGCTATTTTTGGTATCAGTACTTAAATCTTTAAAACTACGCAACGGATTTTGATGCGGTTTTTTTAAATAGATAGAGTGACTCAAGAGGAAGGTTTATATATTATGTATAATACATGCATAATTTATCAGCATTGCACCCGTGCGAAGCCGGGGCGGGTCGCTAGTTCTCTATAATTTTGTATTTGTTGTAGCTTGTTCGAACTTTTTTTTATCTCTTTATGTAGTTTTTTTTAATTTAATTTAAATAACACTTCCGCAAAGGCCCTTCTTCACTGTTTCCTTCTTTTCCTTTTAGTAATATCTTCACTCATTTCTCCAATTCTGGTTTATGGAGTTTCTTCCATAGATTCGACAACTTACTTAGACTGCTTTTTGACTCTCCTATATTTTAGTCGATGATTTTTCAGTCTAGTTCTCAGTTTTGAAACCATTGCTTGGTTCAATATTTTTTAATTGCCTATTTCTGGACTTTTTCTGTCTTTCGCTTCATTTGCTCTTTGGTCGTCGTTTATAATAGGTCATTTGTTCACCATCTATTGATTATGCTTGGTGGTCAGTAGTTCTGGCGAACAAAGATATAAGTAGTATGATTCAGAAGTTGTTTATTTTTTTCGTGTACTCAGATGATTTTTTTATTTTTTTTTGTGGCTAATCGTTGCTCCCAAGGTGTTATTTCCTTAACAAATGTCTTTACCCCTGTTCCTTCTTTTTTTAAGAAGCGGCACGATGGTTTAAACTGAAATAAGTAAAAATATACAGCTTCAACACGCTACAAATGTCAGTACCCTGGAAACCCGTCAGTCCTTTGGCGCAATATAACACAAAGGACTGACGCCAACGGACTGATGAAAAAGACATGAATTCGGGGTTATCTTTAGAATCAACATTTAATTTGATATTTTCGGACATGAACTAGCTACATTTTAACAAAACAAAGTTGACTGTGTATAAATTCAAGTATAATACAGATTAACAAGGAAATAACGACTTACCATAGGACTGATTTTTTGACTGGATCGGCACGTGTTCACATGACAACCACAACTCTGGTACAGGCTCAGTAATAGTGGCCGTAAAATGGCTCGACCTGCAGCTAACTTTACTATCAACTTTGAAATTTAACGCGGATTTGAATTTGAGTCGCCGATATTTAGCGCGAAATTCCAATTCGAACAACAGACAGCGGACTGACGAATAAAACTGAACACAAAGTTTCTTATATTTTTTACAACAACAGTGAGAATATTATATTATGAAAGTAGTGTTATACATTATTAAATACATCATAGATTGTATTGAAACAGTAAGTTTTCTTACATTAGAGGTAATATTTAATACACAGCCATTTGATTGCCCACTTTTGAGGTTGTGACATGCCAAAGTACTGACGTTTTAAGGATAAATTGTGGAGTTTCACAAATTTTTATTTAAAATGAATAGCTGAAATTGGGTGACCAAATAAAAGGCTTTTAGTAGTATTCAAATAAAATTAAAAATATAAACAAAATATAACAAAACATTATTTTATTGCCCTATGACATCGAGTTACCCATTTTTTGTAGAATCACCCATATATATATATAGAGAGAGAGCGAGAGAGAGAGAGAGAGAGAGAGAAAGCCGCTCACCTCGTGGCGAAGGTGTGTCCGGTGGTGTCCTTGACGTGCACGATGTCGAAGGAGCCGGGGTGGCGCTCGCGCGACACGATGGTGCCCACGCGCCCCAAGTTCCGGCCGCCCGTGATCATGCACAGGTTGCCTGCAACACACCCGCGCTGTGAGGACGCGTCCGACACACACCGCTGTTGCAAGTGATAGTTCTCAATGTGTGCGGCGCGGCCGCGGGCCCGGGCATCGGGCGGTCGTCCACTAGCCGGCCGGCGCCGCTTCGTCTGGCCGCTCCTCGCCCCCCCCCCCCCGCACACACGCACACGGCCACGACGCACACAACACACGAGCAGTGTCGCCGGGTCGGCCCGGACCGGGGGTCGCTCCCCGGCGCCGGTGCCGGTAGGTGTAAAAGCGAGCCATACATTTTTATTTTATACGTTTTTGCTTCCCCGCCGGTTCCGGGCTGGCTAATGAAAAACACCCATCTTCTCCATTTAGTTTAGTTAGGACTATTCGATCAAATATACTTCGACAGGAGATCGAACGGGACGGCACTATTCGAAGTCGTCGGAGTAGCCCTTCAATTTTCTTTACGGGACCCGATCTGACGTCCCTATCGTGAGCGAAAATGGCGGACAGCCACATAGACATTTTCAAATTCAATTTTTTCAGCTAACTTCTACTTTTACGAAATGAAAATTATGTACCTATTTAGGATTCCTATGCAAAATACTATACGAAATAAACACGTGTCAACCAGCCTATTAGCGACGCCGCCGAATCGTCGCCGAGCGAGTGAGCGGATACGTTTCTATATGAATTATTTGGATACGTAACCGGCGACGTCGCCCTGGCGTCGTGGCGAGGCAGAGCTCTAACTTAATGGGTTTGAATGCGTCCTCTGCTTTTTGGCGAGCACATCGTGTCCTTCAGTGAAAAAACAAACTTTTGGTGGTCCAGATGCACCTAGGAAGTAGATCATCATTTTCTTTTATGCGTCTTTAATCTGATGTGAATCATACCGATAAACGGCCACAGTACACCGTGCCGCAGAACACTTATCACAAAGCAAAAGCGCTTTGGCGCTGAAAAATAGTAGTAAGTATGAGGCTTACCAGACTCGAACTTGATGAAGTCCATGATCTTGCCGGTGGCGATGTCGAGCTGCACGGAGTCGTTGACCTTGATGAGCGGGTCGGGGTAGCGCAGCGTGCGCCCGTCGTGCGTCACCAGCAGCGGCACGGCCTTCGGGCCCGTCGCCACGTGCCGCACCTTGCACAGCTTGTACTGCGCCAAGCAACACACACCGTTACCTTCCACCCCGAGCCCGAGCCGTCTCACAAATCGAGCCATTGCAATTGATGCAATTAACAAAATGTGTCTTCAGAATTTAGGAAATAAAGTAAAAAAAAATATTGAGGGAAAATTTTTCGGGGTTTCGATTGTCATCCTCCATCTTTGCAGACTTAATATAGTTAATCACTTGATGTAAAAAGGGACTAGGTCGATGCAGAGTCAGCCACCGGCTAAGCTTGCACCATAGATTGGAGCGGAGTTTTTTTTTTTTTTTCGAAATTTTCTCTTCGTCACGACCTAGCGAAATTTAATTTGTGCATTTTAAAACAAAAATTTCTAAAATCGATTGAGAACTCGCTGAGATCTGCGCATTGTTACAAAGTCCATTTGAGTCGATCCATGGGAGCTTCGCTCACTCCGCTCCAATAACAATTGATTTTCACTGTATTTTAACCAATCCTTACAAGTTGTCAGTCTGTGCAAGCCCTAGGTAAAATTTGTGTTTTACTTTTGAACTTCTATGCAAAAATAAGGCGGTTTACGTCTATATCTGTGGCATTGTGCCTCCAAATCGAATGGGCCATTTTTTGTAGTTATTTTTCTATTGCTCTATATTTCAATCCTGCAAGTAGATTCTGTGTTGATCGAAACTTCGAAACACTGAAAATTTAACCCATCACTAGTTGACAGAAAATAATACAGGTTTATATTTTAATGATTGCACATATTTCCAACACATTGACATACACCCAGTTTTGCCAAATGAGTTAGTAGTATTCAACTTGTTTGACTTTGCTTGATTTCATCAGTGAAAGAGTTGCTAGAGTTTAAACATTGTACTATGTCAGAAAGTGTTCTAAGCACTCTGTTCGTTTTAGAGCCTTAACAATGAAGTTTCTTTGGGGAATTCCCAATTAAATTACTGTATATTAGTTTAAATTTGTATAGATACTTAATTATTTTATGAAAAGAAAAACTGAGAAAACAATTTAAGAAAACAAAAACGATATGTAGTGACATAGACCATCTTACCTTGGCCTCCTCAGGGGTGATGCGATGGATGGTGAAGCGCCCCTTCACATCATAGATCAGACGGAACAGCTCATTGGTCTTCTCGATGGACACAACATCTGAAACCATACCAAACCTCCGTTAATTATGATTTTAGAATTAATTAAATGAGAAACAATTGCAAACATACATTATTCTGGATTATAACAAGCTGATAATTAGTTTAACTTGTCTCACTGTATCTCGCTCATCAAACTTAAAAATTACATTGGTTTACAATGCATGTTTCATTCCATTTAAATTCATTAAGGGAACTGTAATAAAAACAAACAAAAAACCTCTCCCACCACGGCTCGTCACCGAGGGAGAAAATGACCATCACCCTCTAGCATAGAAGCTGGAGGAGGCTCTTACCAAAAAGGCATGCTGAATTGTACTGATTTACAAATGATCAAATAACCATCAATTTCCAATTCAGAATAAAGGGGCTTGTTATTATATTTATTATTATAATAAAAACACAAATAATTGAAATTGAGACTTGTTCTAACTACTTGTAAACAATCATATTCTTTCCCATTCTTGTTCTTCTTCCTTTCGGCTTTCTTTTCATATAGATTTGATGTTACAATATTTACAAACAATACCTAGCAGAGTAAATGCCTGCAAGCACCAGACTACGAGGTAGAGGCTGGCTAGCGGCTACAACACAGTGGAGACTCACCCATGAAGCCGGCGGGGTAGGTAGGGTCGGTGCGCACGCGGTGGTCGACGCGGACGAGGCGCTGCTTGACGATGCGCAGCGCCTCGTCGCCGGTGAGCGCGTACTTGAGCCTGTTGCGCAGGAACACCACCAGCGGCAGGCACTCGCGCAGTCTGTGCGGCCCGGTGCTGGGTCGGGGCGCGTACACACCACCGAGCTTGTCCAGCATCCATGCCTTCGGCGCGTTCAGCCGCTTCAAGTGCTTCTTGGGGCCGCGAGCCTGCACACACAATCGAACATGTACTGACCGGTTGACAATCGAGATACCCGCGGGGTGTCGAGCCCGTGGCGCCTCTTTGTCGGCTTTCGTCAGGCGACATCGTAACTGATCTTAATTATGTTTTTAACCGAAGATGTCTAGAGGTACGGCAAATTTTTTTCACAAATTTTAAGTTAAATTTAAGGTTACGGATGGAAATACGCGGCTAAAATTGTTTCCTAGATACGTCTCATAATTTTCAAGTCCGTTTTATTTCGTTTCGTATGTATTAAATTAGCGATTTTTATGGATTTAGACTTAAATATTACTTTGACTCACCATGTTCAACACAAACTTTTGACAGAAAGGAAATGTCAAATTTTGCCCGTACTATTCCACAGATACAAGTACCATCAAGTATCAACTGTCAAACGTTTCGAAAATGCAAATTAATTTCTGGTCCATATTGCGGCATCACACTACTCGCGAAGTTGGCCGAAGCGAACTGCCCCTCCACACTATCATATTCGCCCAACCACGGTCAACTTCGCGAGTAGTGCAGTTGGGTTAGGGTTGGCCAGAGTAAAAGGAGCACATATTCAAGTGTCCGCCATGGAACTATTACGTAAGACAACAGGAGTGTGCACTCAGAATAAGTATAAATTATTAATTAAAATAAAAAAATTACAACTGAAGGGGAAACAATCCGACAGAAACAAAACGCACGGCATCAGTGTGTCCCTTTCTATTATTACCAGTCACAAAAAACTATTTCAAACGATAGGCTAGTTTGACCTATTTTTGAAATAAAAATTCTAAAGTCGTAAAGTGCCGTCTTAGTCAAATATACTTTGACAGTAGATCGAGACGGAGTAGCCCTTCAGTGTTCTTTACGGGATCAGTGACGCCACTACCATGGGTGAAAATGGCGGACAGTGTTTAGAGCATTTCAAAATACAGAATAAATACCATGTTTTGATAATTTTTTTCAGCCATCTTCTACTTTTATAAACTAAAAAAGATATATTTTGAGTCTAGCTAATGAAAGTAGAGACTATGTGGAGACTTGACAATGGCGGCAAAACTTAAAAATTGTATGTTGCAACACCGCTTATAACTCTATAAAACAATATTGATGGTTGGACAATTTTTATTCTATACCTGTATTGTTAAAGCCTGGCCAGAAATATATGAGAATACGCAATATTGCGGAATTTCACTGGAACCATGGTATGGTACTTCGGTAAGTGAGCCTTTCTACGTCACTGATTAGTTGCCACTTTATGGAAACAAAATAATTACAAGGAAAGAATGTTCGCCGCTAGTCATACAAAAAAAAAATCCTTTCAATTGTCATGTTCTTTGAATAAATGTTATTTTGTCGTAATAATTGTTTTTAAAAACTCACGATTTTATGAGATTCATACAGGTAATAAGGGAATCGGGGAGTATTATGATACACCACTGGTAACACAGAAATGGTTTGACAGAACCAACCAACCGATCATAGCGTCATGATTGTTTACTTGTACTCTAGACCCTCTCAATACCAACAGATTTCTGATTTGCCCACACCCACTTCTAGTATCTCTGTTTGGCCCTATGGTTGACTGGTAGAGAATGCCATTTGGCATTAAGTCCGCCATTTTTACTGACTTTTGTGCAATAAAGTTTAAATAAATAAATAAATCAACATTATTTATTCAAAGTAAGGGGAGCTAGTCCACATGACAATTTGAATAAAACACCTATTATTCAACTTTTCATATACAGATAGATGATAATACGCGTGGATCAGCTTTCATGGGTGTGACAGCTTCGTCCTGAAACGAAATTTTGAAATTTAATAGGATGCCGAATGAAACTCAAATGATACAATCTTGAGAATTAATAATGGGACTTATTGCCAAGACAAATTGTTATTATATCAATAAAATTATATATTCCAGAATCTTACCCTGTTTGGTTTTCATATCTGCTAAAAAAGGCTATTAAAGAAAAGTTTAAATATTTAAAAAAATACAAGATATACAAAAATAAGTCAGACCTGATTTCTTTTAACGTTTTGAGGGACAGAGTGCGTAAACTTGAGCAGGAATGTTTTGATGCGTACATGAGCCGGGTGGAGGAAAACATTGCGAAGAATCCAAAGCAGTTCTGGTCATTTATTAAATCGTGCTCTGGCTCCCACGGTATCCCCAATAGTTTAAATTATGACCATAAAGTAGTTAACACTGGTGCCGATATATGTAATGCATTCTCAAACTATTTTTTAACTACGTTTTCGGCACCTAATAGTAGTAACCACGATCCAAAGACTGACCCTTTAGTTGCCTCATCAGCGTCTTTGTCTAACATTGAAGTTAACCCAGAGGAACTCGTTAATATTCTACTAAAATTAGACCCGTCTAAGTCTGCTGGCCCTGATGACCTCCCAGCGCAGTTTTTAATCAACTGCGCTAAAACTATTGTTATTCCCATCACGTTACTTTTTAAACGCTCCTTTTCAGAATGCACTGTTCCCTCCCTATGGAAGTCTGCTTACATTACGCCAGTCCACAAAAAGGGTGCTAAAACCGATATAGTAAATTATAGGCATATTTCAAAATTATGCATATTATCCAAAGTTTTAGAGAAAGTCGTTTATAATCAAGTATATAATGCTCTGAAGAACTCTTTTAGCATTAACCAGCATGGGTTCCTTCAGCGTAGATCCACTGTGTCCAATCTAATTCTCTTAAATGATTATGTCACCGAAGCGATGGATGGTGGTTTCCAAGTGGATGTCTTTTATACTGATTACAGCAAGTGTTTTGATAGAATTGACCATTCCATTTTGTTATCTAAGCTGTGTGACATAGGGATTCATGGAGACTTACTGAGATGGTTTTCGTCTTATATAGATAACAGATCGCAGGCTGTTGTCGTTAACAATTATATGTCGGGATGGGTAACGGTACCGAGTGGAGTCCCTCAAGGGTCGTTACTTGGACCGTTGTTGTTCAATATTTTCGTTAACGACATCAGTGACTGTTTTATTCACTCTAAACTCCTATGCTTCGCTGATGACATGAAAATTTTTAGAAAAATAAAGTCGAGTCATGATACCTTACTTGTCCAGTCGGATCTATTGCGCCTAGACAATTACTGCAAAGCCAATAAGCTGGATTTAAATCCATCCAAATGTTTCTCAATAACTTTTTCACGCCAGCGTAACCTAGTCCCTAATACTTACACACTTAACGATCAAGTATTAAATAAGGTCAGTCACATGAGAGACTTGGGTGTAATACACGACTCTAAACTCCTCTTAGACATCCATATAGAGAAGACGGTGAGTAGTGCTTTAAAAGCATTGGGGTTCATAATGCGGAACTCCGGCCACTTTACTCAAGCTAAGACACTGAAAGTTCTTTATTGCTCTTTAGTTAGGAGTAAGCTGGAATACGCCTCTCAAATTTGGAATCCTTGCTATGGAACCTACAATGATAGAATTGAACGCGTTCAAAAAAAGTTTCTCAAATTTCTTAATTTTAAACTAAAATGTCCTTATGATTCGACCATTTACTATAGCATGTGCAAAAAACACCACTTATTACCGTTACGTAAGCGTCGTGAGATAGCTGACATTATCTACATTCTCAACATCTCAAGTGGTAATCTTGATTGCCCCGAACTGCTTCATAAACTCTCGTTTAATGCACCTACTCGGTCTAAAAGACATTTCCCCCCCCTTTCAGTTAAATGTGTTTCATCCAAATATAGGCAAAATAGTTTTCTGATTCGAGCCAGTCGCTGCTTAAATAATGTGACAAGAGACCTAGATATTGACATTTTCAATTGTTCCATCCCTTCTGTGAGGCGTAAATTGGCATCATTTTTCTTTGATTAAAAATTATGATTGTAGTTAGCAGGTATGCCCGAGCGTAAAGTATGTTTAAATTTGGTAAATTATTAGCTTTTATGCATGAACTCTGCAGATTAGTGAAATAACTTACTGTAATTAATTGGGTACTTATTGTGCACCTTTGTTCCAACTTCATAATTTAGTTTCTATATTTTAGTATTAATTTACTGTTAATATTGCATGTGCCTATGTAAAACTGTGCGTGTTATTTAACTTAATGTTAAATATTATTATGTTGCTATATGTGAGATCCTATAATTGGCTCTGTATTACTAGTCATGTTACTACTTGCGTAAAATAAGCTGTTGGTTCTCCATGTACAAATAAATAAATCTGTAGACATTTGAAAGGCAGCTTGCGCTCAGGGTAAGGTTGTCGGGAACGATCGCACGTACTTTGAGCTCGCCTGGAGTTCTTCATCAGGGTCTTATCTGTATCGATCCGCGGTGGACAGACCAGTAATGGCTGTCCCATTAGAGGAGCTCCATACGGGTAAGAAAGTCTCGGGCGCTAATAGCAATTTTTGGATGAGAGTTATCAATATTCTAGATGTCTCATGTTCACGAAAGTTTTAACAAACATAGTGCCCACACAAACACGGCCTTATTTTATACTAGGTTATATATCACACGAAGCAAAATACGTTGTTGGTTTGCGTAACTTACCTTAGAATGTTGGGTTAATAATTATTTTAGTGACAACCCAATCCAGGGTTTGCTTCCCCTTCACACCCTTGCTTAAAACCCGATCCAGACCTTCCGATCCGATCCGACCGATCGGAAGCAATCTAATGTGTACACTCCGGATTTTAATTAGGCGAACTAACTTGACAGTTCATTGCACACGAATGTTGCCACAGTTTCGCTAGTGTTGTTAATATCGATAATTATGTTAAGAAGAAGGTTGATAACGTGAGCATAGACTCATTGTCTATGCTATACTTCTTTTTATATCTCTGCTATTTGTTTCCTAGCAACTGTTGTTTTTATAATCTTTACACTAATATATATTGTCGTGAACGAATCACACGCTTTTCCTTGCTAATTTAAAGAATTAAAAAACCAGTTCCTACCAGAGGTTTAGTTAAACAGCATTAAAAAAAAGTAGACATTACGTATTTCATGAATTTTGAATTATTGTGTTTGAAATCTAACTAATAATTTTATCACACGAATCAATAATAAAAAAAATTGGGCAAGTGCGAGCCCGACTCGCGCATGAAGGGTTCCGTACCTATACATATATATAATTTATAACAAGTTTGTTGTATGGGAGCCCCCCTTAAATATTTATTTTATTTTATTTTTAGTATTTGTTGTTATAGCGGCAATAGAAATACATCATCTGTGAAAATTTCAACTGTCTAGCTATCACCGTTGTTGAGATACAGCCTGGTGACAGACGGACGGACGGACGGACGGATGGACGGACGGACGGACGGACGGACGGATGGACGGACAGCGAAGTCTCAGTAATAGGGTCCCGTTTTTACCCTTTGGGTACGGAACCCTAAAAACGGTTGCTAATAAAATACTTACATCGAACGAACTTTATTTTAGGACATCGCTAAGAACGCTGTCCGCCTTTTTGTTTTCTTGACAGTTCCATAGTACTATCGAATACACTGATAACTGTACATTTTTAAACGAATATAAACCGTATTACAATATAATTAAGTGTCTATGTGTACAGGCAAGCGTACATGGTTAGAAGTCTCATACGTGATGCTGAGTTGTGTATAGGTTAATTTGTTCTTTCTGGAGTGCCAGGATGTACAGGCAAGCGTACATGGTTAGAAGTCTCATACGTGACGAGGCTAATCAGTTATCATTGTAGATTCATGGAAAACTTGTAAATTATCATTACGCGACGTGACGGCGGAAGTCACGTCGCTCACGTAGGATAATGTATATATTAAGTGTTAAGTATCAATTAAAGGGTGTGGTTGTAGTAGTTGTCGTTAAGTATCAAGCTGTGGTTTCACTCTGCTCCTTTGCCTCGGCAGGTATCATGTATCATTTAACATTCAGTTAGGGTTACTCCCTACATTTTGGTCCTTCGAACCGGATCCCCAATCAGGATTCCGGAACCGGATTGGGGTGGATATCATATCATATCGTGGACCATTTTGGTCCTTAGAACCTTTAAAGTGAACACAGTGCGCGTTCCGGCTATCACTTCAATATCATATCAATATCAGTATCATCGGGCGCCGAGAGGTGAAGCTATCAATATCAATATCAATATCATCGGGCGCCGAGAGGTGAAGCTATCAATATCATATATCAATATCATCAGGTGCCGTAAAGTGAAACTATCAATATATCAAGATCAATATCAATATCAGTATCATCGGGCGCCGAGAGGGGAAGCTATCAATATCATATCAAGATCAATATCAATATCAGTATCATCGGGCGCCGAGAGGTGAAGCTATCAATATCATATCAAGATCAATATCAATATCAGTATCATCGGGCGCCGAGAGGTGTGAAGCTATCAATATCAATATCAGGATCAAACGGGCGCCGAGAGGGGAAGCTATCAATATCATATCAGTATCAGTGATCACAATCACATCAGACGTCAAGCATTGTCAGCATCAGACAGCAAGTATCACCAGCATCACGCGTCAAGTATTATCAAGCATCAGGCTTCAAGTATCATCAGCATCACGCGTCAAGCATTATCAGCATCAGGCATCAGGCATTGTCAGCATCAGACATCAAGTATCACCAGCATCACGCGTCAAGCATTATCAGCATCAGACGTAAAGCATATCAAGCACCACAATTATCATCGAGCGCCGAGAGCAGACAGAGGCAATATCAAGCAGTAAAGTAAGATCTAACCAATATCTTACATTTACTGGTATCACATAGCAGCATTACATTTATTTATCAATATCATATTATATCATTTCACGGAGAAGTATCACATAGCAGCATTACATTTATCAATATCATATCATATCATGGAGAAATTGCGACCGGCTCAAGATATTCAAGCAGCAGGCGAGTCAGGACCAGAATGGTCCAGTGAGATAGAAGAGTTGTTGGGGCAACTGAGGACGAACTTTCTTATATCATTTCATTTCTTAGCGCAATTCAAGCAAGTGAATAAAGATTACAAAGAAATCAACAGCTGGGTGAGCAATATAAGCAATTTATTATATATGATTAACAAGGTCTCGGTCACATACGGAACGCTGAGTTGCGAGTTGTACGCACGATAGCGTGGATATCACGTTTCACTACACGGACTCGTAGTAAACAAAAGCGTAAAACGTGCAAGTTACCTCACGTCAGCGGAATTGAGCAGTGCTTACGATACAGTTTGCTAAATTCATTCAGAAGGAATGCTTTAGTATCAAAAGAATGAGCAGAGCAGCGAGTTGAGCAAGACACGGCGTCGAGTTCTACAAGGGCAAAAGCAGGCACAGCCACGAGGGATTCACCGACGAGAGGTCGCCGTGGAAGACCATCATACAAGAGTCAAGTTTACGCCGTTGTTAATATTGTTATTTTTATCGTGTTATTGTAGGTACATGTACGCACAAATTGTATGTTATAGTTTAATTGCACATATTGATCGATTACTTAAATATAATTTTACACTTGTAGGATATCATAGGACTTGGTCCGCGCTTAACTTTAGGATCACATAATTTGTCCTATTGCGGAACTTAGGTTAATTTGTTCTTTCTGGAGTGCCAGGATGTACAGGCAAGCGTACATGGTTAGAAGTCTCATACGTGATGCTGAGTTGTGTATAGGTTAATTTGTTCTTTCTGGAGTGCCAGGATGTACAGGCAAGCGTACATGGTTAGAAGTCTCATACGTGACGAGGCTAATCAGTTATCATTGTAGATTCATGGAAAACTTGTAAATTATCATTACGCGACGTGACGGCGGAAGTCACGTCGCTCACGTAGGATAATGTATATATTAAGTGTTAAGTATCAATTAAAGGGTGTGGTTGTAGTAGTTGTCGTTAAGTATCAAGCTGTGGTTTCACTCTGCTCCTCTGCCTCGGCATATATCATATATCAATTATCATTTATCAAGTAGTTAGGGTCGCTCCCTACACTATGGATGTATTGTTAAGGTTATATCGACATATTTGTATCGACATAAACCAATCACTATTTTTTTTTTCTATTCCTGACAACACTTTGAGCTGTCAAGTTAGTTCGCCTAATTAAAATCCGGAGTGTAGTGCAGTTGTTAGGAAATTTCTTCCGATAAGTCGGATCGGATCGGAAGGTCTGGAGCGGGTTTAACTGTGACCGGCTGCCATTTTTTTTTAAATAGAATAGTAACGTTAGAACGTCAAAACAACTTACAATTACATGCTATGCTCTTGTAGGTTATGTTATTATTATAACCTAAAGTAGTTTGTTTTTATGTGTGAAAGAATATAAAAACACTTCGCAATAGTGCACGAATCTGTATGGAGTCCTCATCTGAGGACGCCTTTGCTTGGACGAGTGCATCGAGCGACACTAACGGATCTGTCTCGGAAGTCGAAATGTGAGTTGTTTCACCTGGGCTGCACTGAAGCTCTAGCACAACTGTGGCACACGATTCGTTAAGTTATTACATCCAGTATGTACAGCGTACAGCACAGCAGAAGTTCTCAAAATTATATAGAATAAGGGTTGTACGAATCATTGTGAGCACATTTGTAATTTAAATAGATGTCTTGTTCCTATGTTACAAGGAAACATAGCGTGCCGACTTTTAAACTGTCACTGCCAAATGACTAGAGCTTTGTAGTGATGGAAGTGCTCTGTCCGCGCAATACGTATTAATAGCAACTTACAGTAAGGTAGTCGGTTGATAATCAGCTCTCATAGTATGAATGAAAATTACCAAGTTAGGCATATAAGGCGTTCATAAATATCTGAACATGAGTTATTGACTATGCATTACCGTAACAGTACATGTTCAGATATTTATGAACACCTTATATGCTGCAATATATCTGATGGCGACTGTGCAGTCATCATCAAATAAAGTGTTTTCTTGAGAGCCAATTTATGTGTCCCCCTTCACCTTGCGTCTATAATTTTTTCCTTGATATTACTCATTTGAAAACTTCAAATTATTGTGATTACTGTTAGAAGTCAGTTATTTTCAACATTGTTGTGGTTTCCAAAATCTTTTCGAGACAGAGCAATACTTTGTGACCATTATTTTGTAAGTAAGCAACAACAAGTAAATGATTACCCCGGTTGGCGGAAGTATGAGTTGCTACAGCCAAGTGCCTCTCCACCACTCTCCTATCATATTCAATCAACTCGCGTCAGACTACATTGCGATTGTGAGGAGCCGGGTCATCAATTACTACTTGTTTGTCAATTACAAAATTACAGTATTTTTACAATTCAATATGGCACAATTGGGCATTTTGTTTGAGCGGGGAATAAAACATACAAAATCAAGTGTTCCTTTAAAAGTAACATTTGGACAGTCAAAATACATTTACTTTAGTCATCTAGTTAGATAACAGACCTGTGATTGTGACATGTTATAATGCTTAACTACTTGTGCTGCCGCCTGTTCATACAAATACATATTTGGAGGCTTTTAGAATGATTACATTGCAGCTTATATATAAAAAAAAAATATTATGAATAAACGAGTCTAAAAGTGATTACTTGAAAATATCTTGTAATTACAAAATTCAGTTGTTACATACAAGTGTTGTGGATTTCAAGAAAAATGTTAGCAGCGTAACATATGGATATATACTTTGGGAATGGGATATAAGTAATTGCGGCCTGGGCGTCAAAACAGTTGGACAGATGTTACACATTTTTGGCACAAGGGATGTAGGGTGGCTAAGGATAATTGGAGCGGAGCGAGCGAAGCTCCCATGGATCGTCTCGAATGGACTTTGTAACAATGCGCAGATCTCAGCGAGTTCTCAACCGATTTTAGAAATTTTTGTTTTAAAATGCAAAAATTAAACCTTTTCCGACTATCGTCCTATATCCATTCTTCCTTTTTTATCCAAAGTCCTTGAGCGCCTAGTTTTCCAACAACTTGTTTCCTTTTTTAATAGAAATGATCTTCTTAATCCCTATCAATCTGGTTTTCGTTCCGGGCATAGTACGGCTACTGCACTTGTGAAAATTACAGATGATATACGGGCGGGTATGAACGACCGTAAATTGACTGTGTTAACTCTCTTAGATTTTTCCAACGCATTTAACTCTGTTGATTTCGATATTATGTTGGGTATATTGCGTTCTCTTAACATATCTCCTGCGGTAATTGATTGGTTTCGTAGCTACCTGACTGGTCGTCGGCAGCGTATAAAGGTGGATGCTTCCCGATCTTCTTGGTGCAACACGACGGCCGGTGTTCCGCAGGGCGGCGTGTTGTCTCCTTTGTTATTCTCTGTATTTATAAATTCAATCACTCATAATCTATCTTCACGTTATCACCTTTATGCCGACGACCTTCAAATATATTCTCAAGGATCAGTTATCGATCTACCCTCAGTCATTTCTTCAACGAATTTGGATTTGAAACGTATTTTAGAGTGGAGCAGTAACTTTGGCCTACAAGTAAATCCGTCAAAAACTCAGGCTATCATCATCGGTAGGTAGTTCTAAATTGATTTCCAGAATTAACTTAGTTAATATTCCTTCTGTTGTTTTTAATGGTGTCTTGATCCCTTACTCTTCCCCAGTTAAGAACCTGGGTGTCATTATGGACTGCACTCTTTCTTGGGCGCCTCAATTGAATGAAGTGAGCAGGAAGATGTTTGCCGCTGTGGGCTCTCTTAGAAGGCTTCGTAATTTTCTCCCTATCGCCACTAAAATTGCGCTCGCTCAGACGTTGCTTCTTTCAATTCTAGATTATGCCGATATCTCTTATCTCGATATTTCAGAAGAGCAACTTAATAAGCTTGAGCGCATTCAAAACATCTCTATACGATTCATATTTGGGTTACGCAAATATGATCATATTTCAAGTTTCCGATCACAACTCAAGTGGCTCCCTATTCGTCATAGGCGTAACTCTCACATTCTAACTCTTCTATTTGGCATACTCTTCAACCCAGCAACTCCAAAATACCTTAAAGAGCGTTTTAGTTATTTTTCGTCTGCAAGGTGCGCTAAAAATTTCCTTTTAACTGTCCCCGCCGCACATTCTAAATTTTATTCCAATTCTTTTACTGTCCAAGCCGTTCTGCTATGGAATTCGCTGCCAGTTGAACTGCGAAGTGCTAAGTCCCTGTCTATATTTAAGAATAAGATTAAAGAGCATTACCTATCTCTCGAACAATAAAATTGTTGGTTTAATATATGAAACTGTTTTTTCGTCACTGACTGTATTGCGTTGTGTTATATAAGATTCGTATATGTCTAGTGTCTATTTATATTATTGTATTTATGTATGTATTATGTAAGTTTATGTATATCTATTTATGTATGTGTATATTTACCCATATGCGTACTTGTTTTCTGTTAGTATCTAATTATGTGCTCCCTTCACCTTCTGCTGCACCTACTCTGTATTAAGTTAGAATTTTCATCAATTTCACTACCCAAAGGTTGTCTGGAAGAGATCGCTTTTTAGCGATAAGACCGCCTGTTGTCTACCGTTATTTATAAATTGTATTTGTCTTGTTTCCTTTTGTAACCTTTTATTGGTGTGCAATAAAGTATTGTATTATTATTATTATTATTAAATTTCGCTAGGTCGTGACGAAGAGAAAATATCGAAAAAAAAAAAAAACTCCGCTCCAATTTATGGTGCAAGCTTAGCCGGTGGCTGACTCTGCATCGACCTAGTTATATGATATTTTTACCTGACTATAGTCTACACTATAGATTACTAAATAAAAAAAACCCTGCCAAGTGCAAGTCTGACTCGCGCACCGAGGATACGTTTTTTGCGACATAAACGGGAAATTTTTCACGTTAACGTAGATGTTTGATTTTTTCCTAAGTATATGGTGTTAATTTTAACTCGATATCTCCACACGTTCTCAAGATAAAGTGTCTTGACAGACAGACAGATGGCCGGAAGGACAACAAAGTGATCCTATAAGGGTTCCGTTTTTTCCGATTGAGGTACGGAACCCTAAAAAGAGGGTTAAGAAAGACATTTTATCTTTATAGCATTTAAAGTTTTAATTTTAAAATTGCAGGGCATACGAGGAAGAATCAGAGTCAGGTAAAAGTTTCAAAAAGAAGCTCAAGAAGGAGTTACTTCTGAACGGCCACCACAATGACCACGACGAGTCCGCGGATGAGAAACTGCGCCGTAAAAAGAAGGTCAAGCGCGAAGAGAAGTCTCAATCGCCGTCGCCCGCCGCGCGCCTCAACGGTCACGACGCGACGCTCGACGCCGAGCGCATGCTGCGCGTGAAGGTCAAGGAGGAGCGCGCCCGGTCTGGCGCCGAGCGCGGGCACGAGCGCGAGCACGAGCACGAGCGCGAGCACGAGCCCGAGTACGAGCCCGAGCACGAGGCGCCGCGCAAGAAGAGGAAGCGGCGCCGCGACACCGAGCGGGACGCCGACGCCGACGCCGCGCCCGGCGCCGACCGCGTCGACGTCGCCGACGCCGGAGTCGAGCCGAGGAAAAAGAAAAAGAAACGGAAACGGGAGAGCTCCCAATTGGAAAGTTCGATCGACGAGACTCCGGATCCGATCATCGACAAGTTCGAAGCCGAGGAGACGGTCGTCGAGACGCGGCGCCCCGAACCTAAGGTCAAAAGCAAAGGTGGCGCGCCGGAGAAGCCGTTCACGAGCAAGGAGTTCATCGACGACGACGACGACGACAGCGAAGAGGAGAAGCGCGCGCCCCCCTTGCCCCCCTCGCCCCCGCGCGCGACGAGGATATCGGAGAGGATCACGTTCGAGGACGAGCCCGACGTGCAGCCCCCGGCGTCGCCGTCGCCGCTCGTCTCGCCCGCCGCCTCGTCCGCCGCCTCGCCCGCAGCGTCGGCCGCGACCTCGCGCGCCGCCTCGCCCGCCGCCTCGTCCGCCGCCTCGCCCGCAGCGTCGGCCGCGACCTCGCGCGCCGCCTCGCCCGGCCGGCTCGGGCGCTTCCTGCGCTCGCACGCGCACCTGCAGCCCGTCACCGGCGCGCTCGAGCGCGGCGCCAGCGTCGGCCCCGACGACGACGTGTGGCTGCTGGAGTGCCCGCGCGACCTGTCCGCCGACGCGCTGCTCGGCGCCACGCTGCGGCCCGGCGCGCGCCACAAGCTCGCGGCCGGCGGGCGCGTGTTCGAGGCGGCGCCGGCCGCGTGCGGCGCGCGCGTGGCGCTGCTGGCGCGCGCGGCCGGCTTCGTGGTGCGCGCGCTGCCGCTGCGGGGCGCGCTGCGCCTGCGCGAGCGCGTGCCGCGCGTGCGCGCGCCGCCCGCCGGCGCGGACGACGAGCCGGAGCGCATCCCGCTGCCCCCCACGCGGCCGCGCCACCCGCTGCTGGGCGCGGACTACGCGCAGGCGGCGCGGCTGCCGCCCGACGTGCGGCGCCGGCTGCGCACCGCCAGCGCGCGCGGTGACGTACAGCCCGACCAGCCCGACGAGCCCGACGCGCCGGAGAGGCGGGAGAAGAAAAAGAAGAAAAAAAAACATAAAGAGCACCCCGAGCCCGAGCCCGAGCCCGAGCGCGCGCCGCGCAAACGAAAGCGGAGCACGCGGGACGAGACCGAGGAACCGAGCGAGGGCGAGCAGCCCGAGAGACCTAAAAAAGCAAAGAAGGAGAAGCGGCGCCGCTCGGACGCCGCGCTGTGGGACTCCGAGCGCGCCATCGAGGAGAGCCTGTTCGGCGGCTAGCGGCCGCGGGCTCGTGCGTGTGGAGTGAAAGTGTTCATCGAAGGGAAGGTTCAGAGAGACTTGCATTGAAATCCTGTAAAAATACCTCCGTTGATAGTTAGTATGATACTGCCGACGCCGGGCGCGAAGGGCTCGCCGGGTGAGTAGGTACTTATAGACGGATAGTGCTACGAAACTGGCAAGCCCATTTCACGGCTAGGCATGCGTAGTACTTTTCTCAAACATATGCAATGGAATAAAAATACGCCACTAAAAAAAAAACAGCTATTTTTTTGTCGAATCACAGCTGGCCATTCGGAAATTGACGAATCACATTTATTTGTTATGCGTAATTGAAAACATTTGAGTGGCTGTGATTGGTAGACCGGTGAGCATGCGCATTTCGACTATTGGGCCGGTTTTTGATTGTAATTTTGTATGAAGCTCGTGTTCTATGTTTTATTCGTTCGATATAGACGTTACCAAACTCGACTAGGTTTTGTCGTGAATAATACCTACTTGAAAATATGTAGAGCAAAAACCTGATACATTTGAGTGACTACTTCTTACCGTAACGGTAAAGATATTGTTAACTAATATGCATAAACAAAAGCTCACCGATTAGAATCTGACTGAAATAGTATAGCTTTTGTAAATTCGCGTCCGGCGTTACTATTAAGTTTGCAAATTAACTAAATAATACCCCACGCTTCAAGCGTCTGGATGAGGACATATTATTATTGACTAAAATTTTGATAGTCCTATGTACTTAATTGGGATTGGAGTTGGGTTTCTGTAGGCTCAGCTCAGATCCGATCTTACCCGATGTAGTTAAAGATTGGTTAAAGTGTCAGGAATTCTCAAACTTTGCTTATGTATATATTTAAATATTTGATGACAGGGTTTCGATTTTGTATCAATATTTATTAATATAGATTGGCGCTAGAACAGGCCAATATGACACGAAGTGATTATTTGGACGACCGAACGAAGTGTGCGAGGGCAAATATATATGTGAGTGTCATAATGGGTTGTATTAGCCACATGTTAAACATTCTGGATTCATTTCACTTGCGAGAGAATATAATTATTAATTATTTATATTTAATGACATAGCGGGCATAGACAATTGTAAGATCAGAAAAACGCCTAAGAACGTCGATCGTAAACAGACGTCTAATGGCGCCCAATGCTTTCTTATTCTTAGGCTTTTCTCCATTTTTTTATATAAAAGGCTATAAGATAATTAGAATTATTGGGCCATCTGATCAGGTTCGCCTGAATGAAATGTGGGGCATTTAAACCTTAGGGACTGAATCGACCACTTTAGCCCCGCTTGGTTTCTCCGCTGCTAAAACATCCAAATTTTTGAGCAGGAGAAATGAAAAATATTGTTTTTTTTTTTTTTTTTTTATTAGGATCACAAAACAGCGTTACACAGGCAAGCTTAAATGGTAATATAATAAACAATATCAATAGTGTACGCCCTACTTGATGTGAGCACAACATGCATAAAAATAACTACTTAACAAAGTAAATTGCTACCACTAACAATTGCATTCGAGGTTAACAATTGAGAATAGAAAAAATAAGTATGGTAACGCCAATACAACATTGCCATCGCCAATACCTATATAAACTCACGGGATATGTGCGAGGTGACTGGCCGCTGCTGCGATCCCCGCCGCCCGCTACTGTCACCCGTTCCGGACCATTACGCCATTACGCCATTTTTGTTTTGTTATAAAAGATTGTTGTTAATTGTAAATAGTTATCCTTTTAATTAAAGAGAAAAAGTAAATAGTGGTGTTATTTCTTAACACATACACGAGGCAGCTTTCGGCGGATACATTTTGGTGACCCCGACGTGATCATTTGAAAATTCGTTGAGAAATCGACGCCATTGCCGCGATACTACGCAAACTTGTGGTCACAACGCTGCGTTTGAAAAACCTGAGCAAGGATACATAACGAAGAGTGGTATTCGTTGTTGATAGTTGTTTTGTGACGAAAGTGTACCAGGTTTAAGTAGTGTGTAACAATATGCAGTAAAAACCGTAAGTAATACAGTTCTATGGCTATATTTGAGTGAACAGTGATATACTTATTGCGTGTTTTCCCTATTTGATAGGTATTAAAAACTGCGTTACTATCTTCCTACTTCGCGTGTCTATTAATTAATAATCGGCTTTAAGGTGTCTGTAACGATTTAAATATCACCTCGTATTAATATCCGAAAGAATCAGCTTGCCTAATAAAATAAAACAGATACGTCTTTCAAATAATTGCAATAATTCTTCATAAATAAGCAACAAATAGTTTTGTTTCGTTGTTATATACTTAAAGTAAATAAGTAATTGCGTAAAAAGGCAATTGTAGTGCATTATTCGCTTATTCTTAACAATATTAGCTGAAAAATAACATTGTAATTACTCTTATAACCCCATACAAGCATTTATTGCATAAATAAAAGTATTTTGTGTTCTTAAAAGCATTTTTTGTTAACATCTGTTCGTTTCTGGTCAACTTAACCTATTATTCGAGTTGTAATATAACCCATGCTACCTATTGCTTTGCTGTAAATACGATTATTTTCTCAAATAAACTTAAATTCCAGGATCTATACCTACGTTTTGTGTGTCACGGGCCCACAGCGGTCGCCGCGTGTCCCGCATTTCGTCAGCTCAAGTACTACCTACTTGGCGGCTGGGGACTACGCCCACGAGCTGCTCGTTGGCCGCCGCTGTGCTGGTGCCCTCGCTGCTGCATGCGACGGTGTTCACGGTGATGGGCTCGGGCTGTCGTGCTTGCGTTTTTGCTATCCGGTCAGATCTTGCATTTAATTATGTTTTATTTGGTGTTACGTTGGTTTAACTCGTTGCTTGCGTTAATATAGTAACAATGCCTGACAACCAAGAACAAAACTTAATTGTTTTGAGACAAAAACGTAGTAGTATTAAAGGTCAAATAACAAAGTTTGAAAATTACTTGACAACTTTTAAGTCAGGAACGGCAACTGCGTTACAAACCAGGGAATTACAGATTAAGCTTAATAAATTTGAAGAATTGTCAACTAAGTTTGACGACATCCAGTCACAGATCGAGGTACTTGTGCAGCCTTCGGATCTTCAAGATGAAATCGAGGAACGCGATAAATTAGAAAATAAATTCTGTAATTTGATTGCTGTCTGCGGGATGATTTTAACCCCCAACGAGGAAAATGACGCGCATTCCTCGCATTCATCTTACAAGTCTAATAAGTGTGATAGTGCTGCATGCGGTGATCAAGTCAAATTGCCTACGATTAAGCTGCCCACCTTCGACGGCGACCATTTGAAATGGCTCGAATTTCGTGACATGTTCGATTCATTAATCCATAATAATGAGCGGATTCCAGCCATAAATAAGTTTCATTATTTACGTTCGTCCCTCGAGGGTGGCGCTGCGGTCGCAATAAAGTCAATTGATTTCACTGGCAAAAACTATGAATTAGCTTGGGAAATGTTGTGCGAACGGTTTAATAATAAAAGAATTTTGATAAATAATCATTTAAAATCGTTGTACAATTTAGAAGCATTGACAAAAGAATCACATACCTCACTGAGACTCATGATTGATCATGTATCAAAGAATTTGCGTGCACTTAGTAGTTTAGGTGAATCTACTGATCACTGGGATACGCTGATCATATTTAACATGTCGTCAAAATTGGACAATGTCACAGGTCGCAAATGGGAAGAATATAGGAGCGCATTGTCAAGCGCAGTGACTTTAAAACAGTTTTATCAATTTTTTACGTGACCGAGCAGATGTACTAGAAACAATGCAACTTAGTAAAGCTGACACAAGTCGTAGCGATCGATCTGTTTCTACCAAATATCCCTCAGCCAGGCAAACTAAATCCTTTCATGTTGCGTCAACGAGCGACTATAGATTCGAATGTATGTTATGCAAGGAAGACCATAGGCTTGAGTACTGTCATAATTTTAAAGCAATGACACCAGAGTCAAGACTAAGTACTGTAAGGCAGTTCAAATTGTGTGTGAACTGCTTCCGGCCAGGTCATCACAGTTCTCGTTGTCGCAGGGGTCCGTGCACCATCTGTAACAGAAAACACAACACATTAGTACATTTACAACAAAACAGTAGCAACAACAATGGAGAAAATGGTAACAACAATTGTGATAATAGTTATGACAATCCTATAAACAATGTAGTAAATACGCCTCGGAGCGATGGGCAAACCAGCGAGCAGTCAAACTCACCTAATCCTTCCATCCATGTTGCTGCTGCTTTGTGTGGTGAAGTGTTGTTGTGCACGGCGGTTGTAGAGGTCGTTGGTCCAAATTATACCTACAACGCGCGATGTATCCTTGACAGTGGTAGTCAATCGTCATTTGTCACTGAAAAGTTTAAAAATACTTTAAGATTGCCAGTTTCTAGCACAAAAAATACAAGAATTTGTGGTGTCAACGACAATAATTTTGATAACTCTCAACGTTGTGAGATAAATATTAATTCAAGGCTAGATTCATTTAGCACAACCGTGTCATGTCTGGTTATACCTAAAATCATAGGTTCCTTACCGAATGCGGAAGTAGATTACAGTAAACTAGGTTTACCTGACAATATTAAACTTGCAGACCCAAACTTTTTCCGTCCGTCAGAGATTGACTTGCTTCTCGGGGCTGACGTGTTTTGGGATTTGGTTGAAAATGACCACATCAAGTTAGGGGTAAATAAACCCACACTGGCATTGTCAAAATTAGGTTGGTTGATTTCGGGACCTGTTGGAGAATACACCCAAAAAACCGAAAGAAAAATAAAATGTGGCTTCTCTCAAGAGATAAAAAATAGGCTCGCTGTGTTTTGGGACGATGGGCCCACAGCAAATAAACTTTTGTCTAGCGATGAGCAATTCCGTGAAGACCATTTGAACATGAATGTTAATCGTTTCACCGATGGTAGGTCTTCTGTGAAAATGCCGCTCAGAGCGACACCTGAGAAAAGTCTAGGTGAGTCGTACTCTGTCGCAAAAAGACGTTTCTTTAATTCAAAAAGAAAATTGCAAAGCAAGCCTAATCATAAGCAAATGTATGCTAACGTCACCTACGAGTATGTGTAGCTAGGGAAGTAGTCTCTGGTGGACTGGGTCTGCTTATTTTCTCACAAAGTGATGCAGCATGGCCGAAAGTGTCGTCCGTTGAAGTAGACTTACCTGAAAGCAAAATAAAATCAAACATACAGGTTGATAAAATCATAACTATATTTAACTTGAATAAATACTTGTAAATAAGCAAATTATTAAAACATTCGCATATGTACTTCGCTTGATAAATGCATGCATGAATAAGAATGTAAAGGTATATCACTTACCATAGTTGAATATCTCATTACAGCTGTTGACGAAGGCATCACAAGCGTTTCCATTTGCTCAAGAAATAAATCTATGATCCATAATATAAAAAAATGAAGGCTTAATTCCTTCTCTACCATTTGAAACCTGTGGCGTTGATTTCGCTGGATCCTTGTCCATTCTACATATTATGTTTTATGTTTTTTATTAAAAGGGTCGTGGCGCGAAAGCATCCAAATGCTACTTGTGTCTTTTCGTCTGTTTTTGTACAAAGGCACTTCATTTAGAAGTTGTCAGCGACTTAAGTACAAATTCTTTTATTTTGAGTCTACGCAGATTCATTTCCAGGCGCGGAAAACCAAAAACAATTCATTGTGATAACGGTACAAACTTTGTTGGCGCAAGCAACGAGCTCCAGCGTATGCTAAAGGCAAGTCAGGAGCCCATCAATGAATTCGCATGCAGTAACGGCATTGATTTTAAATTTAATCCGGCATATTCTCCCAATTTCGGTGGCATATGGGAGTCAGGCGTCAAGGCTGCGAAATTCCATTTAAAACGCATAGTAGGATCTGTTAATTTAACGTTTGAGGAGTTGACCACACTGTTCACTCAAATAGAAGCCATTTTGAACTCGCGACCGTTAACACCATTGTCTTCCGATCCTTCTGATCTCTCACCGCTTACTCCTGGTCACTTTCTGATCGGGCGACCGTTAGCTTCGTTGCCATCTCCTTCGGCACAGAAGATGAACCTTAACCGCTATCAACACTTAGAAGCCCTGAGACAAAACTTCTGGAAGCGTTGGACCAAGGAGTTTCTTTCTGACCTTCAGCAGCGTGTGAAGTGGAGAGCTACAGGACAAGGGGTCAAACTTGGGGACCTAGTAATTCTAAAAGATGAGAACTTGCCACCAATGAAGTGGAGCCTTGGCCGTGTAGAAACTCAGTACCCCGGATCTGACGGCGTTACGAGGGTTGTAGATGTCCGCACGGGGAGAGGAGTTCAGCGACGAGCTGTATCCAAGCTTTGCCCTCTACCTACCTATGAGGAGGAAGATGCTGCAGAAAACTCAATGATTTTGAAACCTGGCAGTTTCAAGGCGCCGGAGGATGGTAACGCCAATACAACATTGCCATCGCCAATACCTATATAAACTCACGGGATATGTGCGAGGTGACTGGCCGCTGCTGCGATCCCCGCCGCCCGCTACTGTCACCCGTTCCGGACCATTACGCCATTACGCCATTTTTGTTTTGTTATAAAAGATTGTTGTTAATTGTAAATAGTTATCCTTTTAATTAAAGAGAAAAAGTAAATAGTGGTGTTATTTCTTAACACATACACGAGGCAGCTTTCGGCGGATACAAGTACATTAATAATATATTAAAAATATAAAAATTTAAAATTTATGCAAAGACTGCAAACGTGCCTTTGCTGATTTATTATATGAAACGTTTCATTTAGGAGGTACATGTACCTAATAGGACTACAATATTTACTTTAGGTATGAAATACCTAATAAATAAGAGATACATTTGTAAAGTTTATACTTATGAAGGAGTTAACCGATCGTCTAAGTACAATAAAATTTACATATTTACTTATGAACAATATAAACGAGGCCCGGCGTCACTACGTGCGACATTCTTTCGTACCGCGTGTTCATCTACTCGGGCACGCGGCCGCCGAGCTCGTCGCGGACGTACTCGGCGATGAGGTCGGCGTAGCTCGCGTCCTCGTGGAAGCCTCGCGCCCGCGCGCGGCGCGCGTCCAGTCGCGCCGGCACCGTCGCCATCATGGCCGCCACCGCCGGCTCCGGCGCGAAGCTCACGCGCTCCGCGAACCGCACACCGCACACCGCCCGCAGCGCCGCCAGCATCTCGCGCACGTCCGTCGTCAGCCCCGGCAGGCACAGCACGCGCCGCGCGCGCCACGCCGCCGCCGGCGTCGCCGCCGCGTGCAGCAGGCCGCGCACCGCGCCGGCCGGGCCCGCCAGCCACATGCGCTGCTCCGGCGGCACCGGCACCGTCGCCGGCCGGCCCGCCAGCGGCTCGCGGACCAGGTCGCTCGCGAACGACGAGATGGCCGTGTTGGCGCCGCCGCCGCGCACCGCCACCGTCGGCAGCCGCAGCACGCGCGCGTCCGCCCAGCCGCGCCGCCCGTACTCGCTCGCCAGCAGCTCGGCCATCGCCTTCGCGCACCCGTACGACGTCTGCGGCCGCGGCGCGACGTCCTCGTCCGGCGCTTCCGGCAGCTCGCCGCCGTACACGGCCACGGTGCTGGTCATGACGAACACGACCGCCGGGGCGCGGCGCCGCGCCGCCTCGAGCAGCGCGCGGGTCGCGTCGAAGTTGACGCTCATCCCCAGATCGAAGTCGCGCTCGGCGCTGCCGCTGACGACGGCCGCCAGATGGAAGACGACGGCGGTGTCGGGCTCCACGACGCGCTCGGCGGCGCCCGGCGCGGTGAGGTCGAGCGCGAGGCTGCGCACGCGCACGCGCACGCCGGGCGGCGCGGCGGGCTGCGCGGGCGCGCGCACGTCCACCAGCAACAGCTCGGTGACGCCGCGCAGGGCGCAGTCCGGCGCCAGCAGCGCGGCTGCGAGTCGGCCGCCCAGGAACCCGCCCGCCCCCGTCACTGCTACTTTCATCTCGATACTGGGTTCGTTTGCGCTCGCGAGTGAATTGACCTTACTTGCGCTGACCGGTTTTGAAATTGTGTTTCGTTTCATACTAATCGGACTCCTGTATTGTATCGCGATTTATAGTAACGGCGATGAGTGTAAATATATTTTAACTTGTTGATAAAGTCTGTGTTATTTACCTCCTTTCATAAATTATGCAATAGGTACCTATTAGGGCTGCCATCTCTAATGTATATGATTGTATCATAATAAGAAACCGGGAAAAGAAGCGTGAAAACCCGATTTGTTAGATCATATTCCTAAAATCGATATTTCATTGTAGTAAATATTCCTGTAGTGTATTTTCCCATTCAGTTTTTAGGGTTCCGTAGTCAACTAGGAACCCTTATATTTTCGTCATGTCCGTCTGTCCGTCCGTCCGCGGCTTAGCTCCTCGATCATTAGTACTAGAAAGCTGAAATTTAGTATGAGTATGTGTATGTATCACGCCGACAAAACGGTAAAATAAAACCAAAAAATAAACCCTTTTATTAGCCAGTAGGTAAACCTAAACAATTTTTTTTTGTGTGTGGGGTGTCGTTGAATTTAAATAGGTCTTTTAAAATTAATAGGGGTCTCCAAACATTATTTTTTGGTAAAGTCAGCAGTTTTGTAGATATTCGCTCCGAAAATTAAAAATATAGCGTCCCCCCCCCCCTCTAAGTTTTCAACCACGGGTCAAAAAATTATGGAATAATTCATGAAAACGACGCCTTATAAGTACTTTCAACGAAAACTATATTTAATAAAATTGGCCGAGCCGTTTTTGAATTTTTGAGCAAAAATTCATAATTTTCTTTAAAATGACGTAAGTGCCGCGCGTTGTCCCTACACTTTGAACGTTAGCGTTACACATATTGGTTAGGTGCCATACTACCTATATTAAAACATTTCGCTCAATCTGGCGCGTATAACCGATAACTTCCAGAAGGTAATAAGTAATTACTGTTACTTTGGCGTTTACGACCTTTCTATAGAGCTTGAAATCTTTCTCGTAATTTTTGTCTGTTGTGAAGGATGGGCAACTACGGAACCCTACACTGAGCGTGGCCTGATATGCTCTTGGCCGGTTTTTTGACAAAAAACGATTTGTTAGATCATTTTCCCGAACTCATTATTAGTAAATTTTCCGTTCGCATATTTCCCCGAAAGTTCTTTTTACAGTATTATCAAGGTTTATATATTATACTATATACCCTCTAAACTAGGACAAATACGGCAACCCTACGCTAGTAGAAGCGGCGGGTAGATAACCTTGCTACACCTTTGATATCTGCTGGACCTTATCTCCGCTATATAATAAGATATAAATATGTATTGCTAGTTCCTGAGGAATAATTTAAATATTTCATTAATTATTGTTTGTATTTTTGAAACGAAGCTGATACCTAGTATTGTTCCATCTTTCCGTTGTTGTAGGCCCATGTATTTAGGTACCTAAGGCTGGCTGTCCACTGGAGCGGAGCGGAGTTGAGTAAACTGGACCAATCACATTCCTCAGACTTAAATGCACTTTTGTGCTTCACAAAGACCTGATTGGTTTATTCTCTCCGCTCCGCTTTTGTGTACAGTCGAGTTCATTTACATCTACACACTTACGAGAACAAAAATATCTGAACACGACCCTATTGTCAGGAGCATAAAGTCGTGTTCAGATATTTTTGTTCTCGTAAGCGTGTAGATGTAAATGAACTCGACTGTACCCACCTAAGTACAGTCGCCATCAGATATATCGCAGCATATATAAGGCGTTCATAAATATGATAAATATCTGAACACGACTCTTATTGACTGGGCGTTACAGTACATGTTCAGATATTTATGAATGCCTTATATGCTGCGATATATCTGATGGCGACTGTACACCACTACCTACTTTAATGGCTCAGCGAGTCTTCATGGCCTCCGACACGAGTTTTTGCCACTGGTCCCGATCTTGCGCCGTCTGTCAGATGTGGGGTCACGGCACGCCTCTATACAGTACAGAGACAAAGGTTCACATGTCAAACTGGGACAGTGAACGGGTTAGGGTCATAAGGACTAGTTCGAAGAATGACTATGTAAGAAGATCAAGGTCTAATATGTGTTAGGTCACGGTGGTAAAATGTCCAAGCACATAAAATGCCTTAATATTACACTGACTGACGGGGTAGGGTATAAAATTGCCAAATAAGCGAAATGTGCTAATAGCAAATCGACTTAGTAGCAGACAGAACATACTGATAGTAAAATGACAAAATGTGAGTGAGTTTAGTAAAACGTCCCACTTTTTCGAATCTAGCTACGGAGTTACGGGCAGTGAAGGTGGTGACAGGTGGTCGTGGTGATTGATGATGATGATGGTGGTGATAGTGTTGTTGTTGATGATGATGAAGATGAATATGGTGGTGATGGTGACTGGCTGACTGGTAGTGATGGTGGTGGCGATAGCGATGATTGATGATGATGATGGTGGTGATAGTGTTGTTGTTGATGGTGATGAAGATGAATATGGTGGTGACTGGCTGACTGGTAGTGATGGTGGTGGTGATGATGATGATGATGATGTTGATGGATGTGTTGGTTATGATGATGATGGTGATGAATGATGATGATGATGATGTTTATGACAATTTGTATTTAAACCATTAATACAAAGATCAAAGCTTAAAGAAAAAATGAAAAAGGAGCTACCTGGTGGAAGTAGGGACCGGGAAATTGTGGTGTATTAACCACCCACCCACATTAAAAAATGAGACATTACATGTTACATTAATTTATAAAACTAACAGCGCCCTCTCTCGCTTGCTCGTTCACCGCTGTAAAGTGGTGCGGTAAGGTAAGATGTGAATATTAACGTGTTCACATAGAGGTCGCTATATAAGGTGTAAAAACCTTTCAAATAATCAATGCAAAGATCGACACACAAAAGCATAAGGAAAAATTCGTCAGGTCTACCTGGAGCTAGGGTAGCGAAGTGGTCAACGCGGTGGACCGGTAATCCAGAGGTACCGGGTTCGATTACCAGGTCCCTTCCATCAGGTAGCTCCTTTTTCAATTTTTATTTAATCCTTGATCTTTTTATTAATGGTTTAAATAAAAATTGTGGTGTCATTAAACAAATGAGACTTTACATGTTTCATAAATTTAGAACCTTCCTTTTATGTAGTTATTTTATTTCCCATTTTTAGTCAATCCTCCAATTGGCGAGCGTCCGTCCGACCTCCAACGCGTTCCGCTCGGGACTGAGCGTGAGCGGCGAGCTTGCTGGGCCTGGGCTGGCCTGGCCGCGGGGCGCGAGGCCGAGTAATTAATGCCGTGATTTCGTTAATTTTGTGTTAAAGATTGTATGTTTTACGATATTGACAATGTTAAACCCGGAGGCCATTACATTACAGATGTTTTGATTTGATTTTCAATACATAAAGTAGCATATAAGCATTATAGCATAGCATTTTAAGGTACAAAATAAGGGTATGTTTTCTATCGAGCGAAGTTTATCCAATTAGTAACGAGTAGGTACCTGAAGTGCCTACAGAAAGCAACATATATTTTTTTCCACGTGTTTAATCGTTACCGTTTCTAAGTAAAATGGCATTCAAAATTAAGTTTCTAAGAGGTAACTCGCCTTAACGCCAAATTAAGTAGGTAAAGTCTCGGGTTCTCCCCGCTCCCCCGGCTACACACCGCGCGTTCCGGGCGCACCCGACGACATGATTCCCAAATGAGTTGTGAGCTGCGGATATAAACGTAGTGTTCATGGATGAAATCTAAAAAGAAAAGTCAAGACCAAGACCGTTATGGGGCTTCTAAACGGGCCATATTTTACTGCAATTTGTGGCTGGCAACTATGGCCGTCCCTCTCTGACACCCTACGCTAGAGCAAGATGCAAATCATGGCCGGCCACAAATTGCAGCAAATCATGGCCCGTTTAGCCCCTATACAAAAGCTGTTCTTTATTATCGGTCTAAGACAAAAACAAAATAAATTCACAATCTATTATTGCAGGCTACGGCGACACAACGTTCGCGCGATGCAGCTTTTGCATATTCTGTAACAACGACATCTAGGAGCGCAAACAGTAAAATTATGACTGTACATAACCTCGAACCAAACATACCGCCCACCAGCGAACGTCGTTCGCTGCCGCCCACCAAGGACAAACTGTCCTTCATCCTTCATCACATCTGCCCACCAATGGTCTACCATGACCACCATGACAGAACTAATCCTCGACAGACAGCTATCAACTATTTGAGCTTGAGCCAACGATAAAATTTCGCTGTTCTTAATAACTTGCGAATCGATACTTCATAAACTATAACCTATTTTAACAAATCTATTTATGTTTTATACTAAGCAACTCATAACATAATAATTGTGTCTCTTGACAACATAACAACATAGAATTACCTACACAAAAACATTTTCAATCTAAGTATTACATTTTATTTTCATAACATAGTCTGGACTTTGACTGTTTTGCACTTAATAAAAACAATTAAATCATGTTGTTTCAAAATATGTGCTGTCTGCTGTCTGCATGACTGCCAAAAAACATTCAACAGAGTTCGCTATATTTACCCGTGATCTTATTTTCAACTTAATGTTTATAAAATGTACTACACTCTACTATTGTGACGTATACTTTGAAGATAATGCATCTAAATATTTGGATAAACGGAAAATCAGATGGTTCTATGCATTATCCAAATCCTGATATAATCTATAATCTATCTTTATATATAATATAAAAGAAAGTCGTGTTAGTTACACTATTTTTAACTGAAGAACGGCTAAACTGATTTGGCTGAAAATTGGTGGGGAGGTAGCTTAGAACCAGAAGGACATAGGATACTTTTTATCACGTTCCCTTGGGATTAATAGTAAAAAGCTATCTCCACAGTTATCGACTTTCAGGCGGTACAAAGTTCGCCGGGTCAGCTAGTATAATATATATCGAACATACTAGATAGGGGTGGGCCTGGCCATGGCCTATATGAGATGAAACCATGAATTTCTATCGGTAACCCAAAATCCTGGGGGGGGCACTAGACCATACTGCCACCCCCCTATATACCTACGCCAATGGTTGACCTTAGACTCATCTCACTGAGCGTATCGTTTTGAACTGACTGTGACAAGGTTTGACATCCTTTAGAAAATAATTATTCTAATTTGTCCTTTAATTCACAATCACAAGTACATATAGGATACGAACTCTTCCTCAGTTCAGTCAGTTTTATCGTAAACTTCACTCGTCATGTATGATTGTGACTGATGAGACTTTTAAAAGCGGTGGATCTATTTGTTGCATTAATTCTCTGTGACCTAATCTAATGTTTCAAGACGCGTTTCTATGTAATTTTTAGTAATTCGTTCGCGCGGTGACTTTTTGAAGTTTGATCTAGCCTTAAAAATGCGCTCTGACAAATCATTTTGAAAACTGAGATAGGGTTGCAATGTCTCCATATTGATATTCAAATAGGGGTGATAGGGGAATATTGGGCACTCGGGAGGTTCGGGCACCACCTTGTAAGTCGGGTCGTATAGAAGCTACTTACTTAATTTTGTATACTGTGGTAGTTTAGCTTACTAAGTGGCAACACCGCTCAGGCTAATGACATCTGCCATTTTGATTAGTTGTCAGTGTCAGTGTCACATGCCGTCGACCGTTCCGTGCGTGTGAAAGTAAATATTTTGATGTGATTTCGAAGGAAATAACAACGTGATCTGTGACAAGTCGTAAGTTTCTGTATTGTCATCTAGTTATGTATTTACGAAAGCTAATTCAAGACCAAAAAACTACCACAAGGCTGCCACTACAATAAAATATTTTTACAATAGTAAATTCCTTTTTCTTTTTTAAACACGCTAACATAATTTATTTATTGGTAACTTTAACTATGTTTTAACAAAATAACTAGATATATTTATTATTACATAATTACGAGAGCAGATAATAAAAACTTAAACATCAGAGATTTTTGGTACAAAATCGGGTATTGTACTTGTAACACTTGAGCATTTGGTGCAAGCCAAGAAACAAACTCAAATGTCATTTAAATGTTGTCAATTTTGACAGTGACGTATCTGTCGTAGTTTTTTTGGTCTTGAATTAGAAATCGTAGTTTAAGTACTTATGCTTGCCTCGAAATGGTTCCACCTCAGCGTAATGCTAGCTCCCGAGATAGCCAGCGCTGATCTTCCGGTGGGACCATAGGTGGCGCCACGGCACGGCACACACGAAATACTGATCGCGTTCAGACTACCGGGTCGTTGTTATCATCACACACTCCCTTCTGGAGTGTGGAGAGGCCTTATCTGTGTCTTACACAATTAGGCGGGATCTGTCGCGACCCGTCACTACGGGCCGGGCTGTCATGTCGCTTTTCGCGATCGTGGATATCTTGGTTAGCCATCGTGGCGTATTTCTACCCCTCGTTGGCTATCTTCGTGCTGTTCTTCTGTCGCTAAGGTTGCATCTGATGAGTCAGGTTTTCAAGCCTGGCGTATCAGCTCTCTTGGGAGAGGCTTTGAGCGGGCGTCAGGGGGTCGTGCGTGGAGCGGCGCGATCCCTTGCAGCAACACGTGGCGGGACTCGTCGGCTTTCCTAAACATGGTTGTTGCCAACCTGCCGATGAAGGCGTCCAGCGGCTCCCATCTCAGCGCCCTCTGGAGATGGTCGTTCCTCACGAAGCGTGGGGATTTGGTCAGGTGTCTTAGAGCCAGGTTCTCTTGTGCTCTCAGTTTGTTGCGGTTGCTGGTAGCCACTAGGGCATACCAAGCTGGCGCTGCGTATGTGAGCCTGGCTCTCACATACGTTTTATAGATCCCCAGCTTTGTGCGGATCGGCAGGTTGCTTGAAAGTATTGGTCTCAGAGTTGTTCGTGCGGTCCTGGTTCTGGATACTACTTCCGCCACGTGTTGCTTCATGGTGAGACCCCGGTCGATGATGACTCCCAGGTACCTCACCTTATTGCCACTCCACTCCCGTCTGCTTCTTCCCAGTCATTAGTGCTTGGGTCTTCCCGACGTTAACAGCTAAACGCCAGTCCCCGAGCCATCCTGGTAGAGCGTCTAGTTGGGCCTGCATTTTCTTCACAGCGTGGGCTGGGCTGATCGAGGCGGTATAGAAGGCTGCGTCGTCCGCGAACAGTCCCAGCTGTACATCGTCCCCCACCACCGGGATGTCGTCTGTGAAGATTGCGTAGCATGCAGGTGAAAGGCAGTTACCCTGAGGGACTCCGGCTCGTATGGGGCGCTCCAATGACAAGGCTTGCTCCACTGCCACTTGGAACCGTCGTCCGCTCAGGAAGGACTTGATGACTTCTATGATGCGTCTGGGGGCGGAGGTGTTCAACAGTTTGTACAGCAGCCCCTCGTGCCATACCCTGTCGAACGCCTTCTCCATATCCAGCATGACCGCTACCGCATGTTCCTTTCTATTCATGGCGTTGGCCATGAAGTGGAGGACCCGCGTGAGCTGCAGCGTCGTTGAATGCTCGGCCCTGAAGCCGAACTGCTCCAGCCGGGGTTCCACAAAGGGGAGGAGTTTCCCCAGTAGAAGCCTCTCGAACACCTTGGAGAGGGTGCTGAGCAGAGTGATAGGGCGATAGCTCTCCGGTCTTCTGCGATCTTTTCCGGGTTTGGGCAGCATGACTACCCTCCCCAGCTTCCATGTTTGCGGAAAGTGTCCCGAGCGCATGATCCCATTGAACAGGCGCGTCACTGCCACGATGGTGTGCTGTGGCAAGTGACGCAGTGCCGCGTTGGGGATAGAATCGGCGCCCAGGGCTTTCTTAGGGTTGCATCGCTGGAGGGTACGCTGCACCTGGCTGGGGGAAAAGAAGACCGGGTCAAGGCTCTGCTCTCGCTGGTGCTCCAAAGTACCTCTCAAGGTGTTCAATCACTGCTTGCTGGTGGTCGTCATTCTGCACTGGATTGGGCCGAAATTACTGCTTCAGGTTCTCAGCGAAGATCTCCGCCCGATCTTCTGCTTTGTATCGCGGAGTGTTGTCTGCAGGGCTGAGGAGCGGGCGAATCGCGTCAGGTTTGTTCGCCAGCTGTCTGCAGAGACGGTGGATGGAGGGGACATCAGACTACATAAAACTCATTTGAATTTATTTGTGAAATGAGGCCCACCCCCCATTTTTTTTTTTCGGGTACCTCTCGTACTCCTAATGGGGGGGGGGGGTGATATTTTTTTTGTTCCAACACTAGTGTGTGGGGAGTCGTTGAATAGGTCTTTTAAAAATAATAGGGGTTCTAAACATTTTTTTTTTTCGATAAAGTTAGCAGTTTTGTAAATATGTATTCGCTCCGAAAATTTAAAAAATTGTGTCCCCCCTCTAACTTTTCAACCACGGGTCAAAAAATTATGGAAAAATTCATGAAATTTAATTTATGAATTTATTTTAATTCATTAATTTTTTTTAATGTGATTTTTTTTATTAATTGGCAGCCATTTATTAATTTTTAAGAGGAACATGAAGCTATGATCAATGTTTTGCCTGTGTTCTTTTGATGTATTTTTATGTGTTGTTGTTTTAATTATTATTGGAGCGGAGCGAGCGAAGCGAGCGAAGCTCCCATGGATCGACTCGAATGGACTTTGTAACAATGCGCAGATCTCAGCGAGTTCTCAACCGATTTTAGAAATTTTTGTTTTAAAATGCACAAATTAAATTTCGCTAGGTCGTGACGAAGAGAAAATTTCGAATAAAAAAAAAAACTCCGCTCCAATCTATGGTGCAAGCTTAGCCGGTGGCTGACTCTGCATCGACCTAGTTATTTTTGATTTGTATAATGTTAAATTTTAATTACAAGTAGGTAAGCGATTTGGTGTATACTGTGAGCTTATTTTTGACTTGAATAAATAAATATATAAATATATGAAAATGAGGCCTTATACGTACTTTCAATGAAAACTATATTGAATAAAATCGGTTGAGCCGTTTTTGAGTTATCGCAAAATTTCATAATTTTCTAAAAAGGACGTAAGTTGACTTTCATGTGAGGGATATAAATTGGAATAGTGCAGTTTACGTGAAAAGACCCAGGATACAAATCAGCAGTTTATTATTAATCAAGTTGTTTACAACACGTACTGTTCAAAGAGTATTTTAGAACTGACATTGTAGTCAACACAAACAAACGTTGCTAATACAAATTTAAACTAGCAACCTGTTCTAGATTTAGTTTGACAAAGTTCTAGGCCAGTATATCATACACAATAGGTTTTATGCCCAATATCACAATAATAATTTCAATACGCCCCCTTAATGTGCATATTCAAAAAGACATAAAACAAAAACACATACAAAATCAAAGTTATATCAAAGAACACAATATTAATTAACAAAGTAAACAATTAGCTAACAATGCCTAAACTACTCATGCACCTATAATGCTTAAATTTAGGCAAAGCCTTTGTTAAAATATCTGCGAGCATCGAGTCTGTGGGCAAGTACTTCAGCTCGATACTTTTGTTGTTCTTTAATACACCTCTTATGAAATGATACCTGATATCTATGTGTTTACTCCGAGAATGGTACATTGGATCACCAGCAAGACACAACGCCCCTTGATTATCTACATGTAAGGTCAATTGTGCAAACTTACTTAACCCGATTTCAGTCATCAAGCTGTTCAGATATATCGCTTCTTTCATCGAGGACGACAAGCTCACATACTCAGCTTCACACGTGGATGTTGCCACACATTTTTGCTTTTGGGACTTCCACGACACACATCCGCCTCCTAACATGAAAACATAACCAGAGTAAGAACGTCTATCTATAAGACACGCGCCCCAGTCACTGTCTGAGTAACCTTTTAGTGAATTACCTGTTTTCGTAAACATAAGTCCATGCGTTTTTGTGTGCTTCAAGTAACGCAGTACGCGCTTTGCAGCTTTCCAGCACTGTTTAGTTGGACTATCTAAGAATTGACTCAACTTTGCTACGCTGTTCGTAATGTCGGGTCTCGTTCCCGTCGACAAATACATAAGTGAACCAATTAATTCACGATATGGATATCGTTCACACTCATCACAAATCTCGTTAGATTTTAATAATTGGTTCTTCACTTCCATTGGCGTACATACTGAATTGCACTTATTCATGTTAAATTTATTTAAAATATCGTCAATATATTTTTGTTGTGACAATTTAAAGCCATTGTCAATTCTGTCAATTTCAATTCCGAGCATATATTTCGCAACGCCATAATCTTTCAATTCAAATTCAGCGGCCAGTTCTCTCTTGAAGCTTTCGATACAACCTCTTTTCTGCGATGCGACCAATATATCGTCAACATAAACTAATACAAAGAGTTTTGTATCGTGGTCAATGTCTTTAAAATAAAGACATGGCTCATTTGATGATGCGGCCAATCCCATTAGTCTCAGTTGCTCATCCAGTCTGATGTTCCACTGACGGCCGGCTTGTTTGAGCCCGTATAGCGACCTCTTGAGTAGACATACTTCGCCCCCAGCCTTCAAGTCATTCAACATCTTACTGGCTCGTTCATGTATAGGTGAACCACTCAGTTCGGTCCGTATAAGATCCTGTAAACATTCTTCTAAAAGTTCGGGTACTTTCATGTATATATTCTCCTCTAATAAACCATTTAAATAGGCGGTATTAATATCCAACTGATGAATTTCAAGATCAAGTTCTGCTGCAAGTGCAACTAACAATCTTATTGTATCAAGCCTCGCGACAGGTGCGAAGGTATTCTGGTAATCAATACCATAGCGTTGGCTAAAACCTTTCGCCACCAGCCTCGCTTTCTTCTTCTCAGTCTTATCAACGTTGAGCTTCGTTGTTAATATGTATCGACAGCCAACAACGTTTTTGCCCATTGGTTTATGTACTATATCGAAAGTATCATTTTTAATTAGACTACGGACCTCCGAAATAATTGCATCTTTCCATCCTTTGCTTTCGTTTCCGGATAGAGCCTGCTTTAAAGTCACTTCAGTAACTCCAGCAAAATCCTGACAATCCGCGTATTCCTCTGTGGACTCCATGCCTTCTTCCAATGGAACTTCTGACGCCACGCGTTCTTCCATAGAAGTCTGTGGTTCCACGTCAATCATGCGATATATTTTTCTGGGCCGTCCAACATGACCTCTCTCCAATCTGGGTCGGCCTGGACCTCTCTTCATTGCCCTCCCCCCATCAGCATGTACATAATCTTGTTGATGGACATGCACATGGTGCGACGGACCAGCGACGACTTCCGATTCTGAATCATATATCGGTTGGTGAGGATTACCAGAGGGTATTCTCTCACACTCCCCAAGATCTCCGTTCTCTTCTTCATGCTCAGAAATATGCTCAATGCGTTCGTCCTCAAGGTCAGGAATAAGTACGCTTGGATTTTCTTCCGGCCTTTTGGGGTGAAACTCAAAGTCAACCGTTAATGGTTGCTTCTGATTAATAAACGGTCTCTCTTTTTGTATCTCAAAGGGATCTTTGTCAATATTCCCTTTTTCGCTCTCTTGACACTTATTTTCGTAAAATTTCACGTCTCGTGAAACGACAAATTTTCTCTGCGTTGGCATCCATATTTTGTAACCTTTCCTATCGCTAGGGTAACCCACAAAGATACCTTCTTTGCTGCGTGGATCGAACTTGTCCTTCCCAATTGTTTTGTCCAAAACATAAACTTTAGATCCAAATTGGTGTAAGTAATTTAGGTTTACCGGTCGTTCACTCCACTTCTCAAAAGGTATCCCACCGTCGAGACTTTTAGTTGGACAACGATTTCTCAGATGACATGCTGTTAATACCGCATCGCCCCAGAAACCAGGAGAAAGTCCTGACGAAATAATCATGCATCTCGCCATCTCCACCAACGTTCTGTTCATCCTTTCAGCAACTGCGTTTTGCTGTGGTGTACCAGGAATGGTTAATCTCCTCGCTATCCCTTCGTTTTTCAGGAATTCATCAAAATCTCGGTTACAATACTCGCCTCCATTATCGCTCTGCAGAAACTTGATCTTCTGTCCCGTGAAATTTTCGACGTGCTTCTTGTATATTTTGAAAGTTCTGAAAACTTCACTTTTCTTATTTAACAAATATACTTCGCACCATCTTGTATGATCGTCAATGAACGTGACGAAGAATTTTGCTCCATTTATTGCCGTATGCTGCATGGGGCCAACCACGTCAGAATGAACAATTTTTAATGTCTGTTCACATGGTCCATTCGTTCTATAAAACGGTAACATACTCATTTTTCCACGCGCACAAATATCACAATCATACAATTCGGCTACATCTGACATTTTATAATCCATACCAGATTTGTTCAAAAGTTTGACGAGATCTTTCGCATTTAAATGTCCTAACCGTTCATGCCACAAGCGTACATCAACCTTTCTTTCCAAAATCGCTGACACAGTACCACACTGTTCCTCCAAGTAATATAAATTACCTTTACGATTTGCGATCAGTTTAGTGTTACCATAACTATCTTTTACACTAGCTACGTCACCCTTAAACGTGACACTAAACCCTTGATCCGTAATTCTTGCAACTGAAATCAGGTTACACCGCAAATCCGGAACAAATAAAGTGTTTGGCAATTGAACCACGGTTTTAGAACCATTATTACATGTTAATAATCTCACTGTACCCTTACCTTGTACATTTGTGCTCGAGTTTGTCGCTAAATTTAGCTTACCAGACAAAGGTAACAATGTATGTCCAAATTTGCTTTCGTCATTGCACAAATGTGACGTACACCCACTGTCGATGATCCAACTTCCATTCTCGTTGTAAACAGCCTTATCATCTGAAATACAATTGAATGTTACAAAATTGGTATCTACAGTTACTATATCACTACTATTATTTGACACGCACTTTACACTATCCACACATTGTTCCTTATTCTTCTTTAAACATTCAGAGGCTCTATGACCGTACTGGTGACATTTAAAACATTTGAACCTGAATTTTGAATTCCCTTGCTCTGTACCACTCTTCTTAGGCTTAAAATACTTATTTCCTTTGATAAGGTGCGCCTTATCACCACTTTCTCTATCATCTCTGGAATGTTGTTCTTCTAGTATTTTAATTTTGAGTGTTTCCGGATCTGGTAATATGTCTCTAGATTCTATAGCACATCTAAAATTACTAAAACTTGCCGGTAAACTGTACAGAAGCATAATCGAAATCAGATCATTATGCATTTCGATATCCATGTCTGCTAATTGACTCCTCACATCGAAAAAACGTAATACATGTTCTCTAATGTCACCACCTTCCTCCAATTTATGAAGCAATAACTGTTTAAGCAATGTCGCCTTCTTTGCGGGTCCTTTTGACGCGTGAATGGCCTTTAATTTCAACCATACATCTCGCGATGTTTTACACCCTCGTAGATGTCGTAATTCGCTCAGACTTATCGATAGAATGAGGTCTGACTTAGCTTTGGCATCCGCAGTCTCCCAAAGTTTCGCCTCTCCAGGCTCCGCAGGTTTTTCAATACTGCCATCAACGTATCCCCAGGCGTCATTCTTTATTAATATTGCTTCGACTTGGATTCTCCAGGTCTCATAGTTATTCTGGTCGAGTTGCTCAATTTTTACAGTACTCATACTTACGATTAATAATTTGTCTTTTTGCACTAAATACGATCCTGGATCGTCAAGGGCCCATAACCACTGTGAGGGATATAAATTGGAATAGTGCAGTTTACGTGAAAAGACCCAGGATACAAATCAGCAGTTTATTATTAATCAAGTTGTTTACAACACGTACTGTTCAAAGAGTATTTTAGAACTGACATTGTAGTCAACACAAACAAACGTTGCTAATACAAATTTAAACTAGCAACCTGTTCTAGATTTAGTTTGACAAAGTTCTAGGCCAGTATATCATACACAATAGGTTTTATGCCCAATATCACAATAATAATTTCAATATTTCAGAAGGTAAAAAGTAATTACAGTTACTTTGGCGTTTAAGACGCTATTTTTTTTTTTCGGAGCGAATATTTACAAAACTGATGACTTTATCCAAAAATTATGTTTGGAGACCTCTATTATTTTTAAAAGACCTATTCAACGACACCCGTTACACTAGTGTTGAAACTTGGTTGAAACGAAAAAAAAATTCACCCCCACTTTAGGTGTTCGAAAGGTACCCGAAAAATATATTTTTTTTAGTTTTTATTTTACCTTTTGTCGGCGTGATACATATCCATACTCATACCAAAGTCGAGTTTATTTACATCTAGGTACACACTTACAAAAATATCTGAACACGACTTTATGCTCCTGACAATAGGGTCGTGTTCAGATATTTTTGTTCTCGTAAGTGTCTAGATGTAAATGAACTCGACTGTACTAATGATCACGGAGCTAAGCCGCGGACGGACAGACGAACATGGCGAAACTATAAGGGTTCCTAGTTGACTACGGAACCCTAAATAAAAACGGGACCCTATTACTGAGCTGAGACTTCGCTGTCCGTCCGTCCGTCTGTCACCAGGCTGTATCTCAAGAACGGTTATAGCTAGACAGATGAAATTTTTACAGATCATGTATTTCGCTATAACAACAAATACTAAAAATAAAATAAAATAAATATTTAAGGGGGCTCCCATACAACTAACTTGTTATAGATTATGGTACGGAACCCTTCATGCGCGAGTCGGACTCGCACTTGCCCAATTCTTTTAGTATGCTCCTGAGGGATCCCAGGGATAGGGCAACCCTCAAATGTTTTTCATATATTTTCTAAATCTCAAACATCGTCTCATGATTCTGAGCCTACAACTCCTTTACGATGAGAAGTTAGGGGATAATTCAAACAAGTTCTCCCCAATCACTCCTCGATAGTACCTATGTATTTTATTGAAATCACTTAAAAGTAAAAAAAAGGACTGATTTTAAAGTAAACTCTAAACCCAAAAATAACCCGTTCACGTACAGCTATATTTGTAGATGTATCACCTTTTTGAAGTCGCTGCCAAACCTCAAGTTGGTTGTAACTTGTACCTAAACCTGGTTATCGAACAAAAATACTCCTATACTATAACCAAATAGTAATAATTAAAGGCTTCATGCATGGTGTGTTTTAATAGTAATACTAGGTAAATTGAATGCTTTGGCACCGACTTGAAAAGGTGATTCAAAATGTAATCTGTAGGTACAAAAAGGGGTTTTTTTGGGCTTTACAGTTTATTTTGAAGTCGGTTCTTTATTTTATTTTTACGGAACACTCAGTATCCCGAAGTTACTGGCCTTAGGTAAGTACCTATACCATGGACCAAGTAACCTCTGGACATGACAAGCAAATAATAATACCAGGAGGGAACGGGACAACTATTTACAGAAACCGTTAAGAGCGACAGAGACATAGACAAGATGTTTTGTCCTTATCAGAGTTCCGCTTTTTTTTGTTTAGCGGATGATTGTCAAATTGACAGAGCTCCGCTAAACACTGCCGGGCGATTCAAATGTGCGTTGTAGCCTACTATAAAACAACGAATATTGTGGATAATTTTACATTTCGAAAGTTTATATATGAATAATAGTGAGTGTTATTAGCTATAGATTTGTAAAACAATGGTGCGTTGCTCCATAATTGGCTGAAAAAGCGACACAAGCCAAAGAAGTGAAAATATAAGCTTTCATAGGTAAGTGCGTAGTTTCGACTTTGCTTTTGCTTGATTTCTGCAAATATATATTTAATAATTATTTATACGATAAATAGCACAGCAATATCATATCAAAACATCAGAAATCTGCTTAAAATCTCATATTGAAATATCTTATTTTTAGGTATTACCCCTACAAATTCAATAGTCTTTACGTCTTGTCAGTGTCAGTAGTCTTTACTCTTTGTCTTCACCTTTACTTGACGTTCCGCCGCGTTTTTTTACTGCTTTTTAATTTGTCTGCTTTGTTCGATTTTAAGGGATACCAGTATAAGAATTGGTAAATTACCCTTAACTCATGGAGTTTTACAAATATATTTTTTTGTTTAAGATTTCCAAAACATGATCCTGCTTTACTCCAATGTTGGATACGTGCAACAGGACGATCGAATTGGGAACCAACCAAAAATGCTTGTATATGTTCACGACAATTTTGTTTAAAGGACAGTAAACATCTTGCCTCATGACTCCTATGAGCTACGAGTATCTTGCTGCTCTCTCGTAATTGTAATTAAATTTATGTAAATAAATATATTTTACCATTGCATTTTGACAGTTTTTTATGTAAAGTTTTATTGTAATTATTTTATAATTTGTCCCATACAATATAATAATACATTTAAAACTAATTCACACCGCGAACAACTAGCACTGGAAAAACGGGAGAATTATTTGGAACCTGGTAACCCTGTGTTAGCCATGTACTTTGCTGCTGTCCCTTTCGGGTATACGCATATGCCGAATCCATAGGTACTTCATCCAAGACCTATACTTACTACGTAATTGCAACATAAGTGGGTAGGTAGATATGTATAGGTACCTACCTACTTATCCCTTAAATGCATGAATTAAAAAAACACAATATTATAAAATATTATTTTATTTCAAATAAATGTTTCTAGTTTTCAACCAGTAATTCATTTTTGTTTATGTAAGCTGCATCTTACACCATGCATTTAAGGGTTATATCGTCGGAGTTTCTCCCACTGCATGCATACAGTCTGTAAAATCTTCGTTAATTGTCGGTTCGTTCGAGTGTCTATTTATCTAAAACTGCAGAAAGTAGTAAATAATTATGTTACACCAGTAGGGGTCCTAGTGCCATGTGGCGCGCCTGACCTCTGGCCCCAGGACATGTGGCTAAGCACTAAGGCAGTCAGTGGCGTATCGTTGATTAATCTAGACGCGGGCGCAAAGTCGCATCTTCGCCGTTTCTTATCAGTAGATACTATTCCCCACAGTGTCCGTGCACAAGGGGGTTTCGCGTGAAGCGCCTGTAGATGCGAGGCCTGGGCGACGGGCCGCTTCGCCCACGCCTTGCTACGCCACTGTCGCTAGCCTAACCAGCGTAGGGCTCGGTCCGCTGCTGCGTGCATGGGCATCTCTGAGTCGGTCGTGGTAAGAAAAAACATTATATTACTTACATAAAATGAAGCTTTTTCTGGCATGGATCATTCTCCTAGATTTCGGCACCTACTTCAAAAGTCTAGTAAAGTAATGAGACTTACCTACTGCTCTAAATCTTTAAGTAAGTACCATTAACTATAGGTACATGTACCAAATCATGGGCAAAACTACCGTCGCCGTTATCTCATTCCAAAGATAATATTATTAAGTCCATCATTATCATTTATCATCATTAATAGAAACTGACCAGTGCTCGATCTTGAACTGCGCACGCCACACTTGATGATAAAGTTTTTTTAAGTACTTAAGTAACTAACCCTAAACTGCAAATGTCTAGGTATTATTTTTATGAATCATGGGTATAAGTAAACAGGACGTATTCACGACAACAGTAAATCCCAATACAGTCTTAGTGCTATCACGTAAAAAAACAAATGAATTGAAGGCTAAAAGCATTTTATGAATTTAGTAATTATGATTCTTTTATTCGACAAAACGATAAAAAAATTAATGTATCTTCATGTAAATATCTTAAAATATCACAAACAACGCAACACGTATCAAGATTTATAAACGGCCGATCAGCCGGTGAGCTGAAGGTCACGCAGAGGACGCAACTGTCAAAACTATCATAACTTTATCAATCAACTCGGTCACAATAACATTACACAAACGTTGAACCCTGTGAATTTCTACGGCGAATCGTGAAGTGCTGAAGCGAAGTTGCCCGAACTCCAAGTACGTTGTGTAGGGGCCCATTGGCGGCTCATGCAGTGCAGCCACCGGCCTTAAGCGGTGAGTGTCCGTACCGCATTCTATCCGAGGTAAACCAAAGTATCTACTCTACCTTTCAACTAACAACAGAATATGTGAAACTAATTACCATGGCTCATAGAAATAATATTATTTCAAACTAAGGTGTTTTTATACGTGTAAGTTCAAAAATCTGCGAGATAGCAAGTATAGGTGATATTCCGAATATGTTTGTGGCACCCATTGGATTTCTTGTTTTCGAAAAGGAGAAGTTACTTTCAGTGTCTTCTGTGATTGTGAGTGTGAGCTACATGCTTAAAAAATACATTAAAATCTGGTTTTGTTTAAGGATATTTGAAGTAAAGCATTACTTATTATCCATTTTTAACACACAACCAAAAAGAGCAATGATCTAGGAAAGAATATGATGATGTTAGTTTACAGATAATGAGCTTTTTATAAAGTTGAGTATCAAGATTTTTAAATATTTTAATGGCATTTACTTGGCCAAGAATTGGAATAATGAATAAATTGAATGTATAACCATCTTAAAACAATAAAGTAAAACCAGTAAAAATAAGTAGACTGATTAATTGACTAAAGCTTATGTGGAGGTTCTTACTTGTTACTGGCCATGGATGGGACCGCCTGTTGTTGTAGGCAGCCCCCATGTGATTATAGCTTGAGATCACACGTGGTGTTTTTTTGTTTTTGTGATATGACAAATGGAGTTTTCTAATTGTGTGGACTGTTAAAGTGTTAACAAGATTACAATATTATGTCAGTGTAATCATAAATTCTTTTGTTTCCTCTCCATTTCCATATTAACAATGGGAATGTAATTCCACTCTGGCCACAGGCTGTGGAGCATATCAGTTATCAGTGTTATCATGGCTTTGCCCGCAGCCTGGCAGTGCTCCATATACCTACTCTCTGATGATTGCCCGTCTTTGGTTCTTATTGTTTGAAGCCTAGCACTCCCCAAAAATGGGATGCTCCGAATCAGTTATGGTGAGAATCATACCTACATATTCAACCCTTTGACCGCCAAAGACGTCAAATCACGTCATCGGGAATTCGTGCCACTGACGCCAACAATGCATATTGACGTCAAAATTTTCAATGGTCAAAAACATGCTAATTCAAACCACTGTCTGTGTTTTTCAATCTCTTGATTTAGAAGCACTTTTTTTTTTTGGTTTGGCGTCAGTGGCACGTTGAATTGCTTTGCCGCTTGGCGCTCGAAAGGTTAATAATCTCACACCAGAAATTGTTTTTGTTATATGAGTTTTATACAACTGGTCAAGAGTATGTCGAGCCATGTTTAGTGTTGGGTTTCATTATAAGCCAATTTAAAAGCCCTTTAGTCGTTGTGTGTGTAGGCAGGCAGTATGTGGTAATTTTTTTTTGCTTCCGAGCCTAGACATAGCAATATTAGACAGAGACAGGGATGTTCAGGGAAATAAAATAAAAAAGTATAATCAAGATATTTTAATTCATTAAAAGTAAGTGAAATAAATGGTAAATAATTTCTCCTCAGTAAGCCTGATAGTGAACTGCTGGTGGATATTTTTAAATAAAATAATTAATGCCCTTCTGGTACATGTGTAACTGTCTTTACACATTAGGCCCATCGGTAGGGTTGCCATCTCTAGATTGGTGGAACCCGGACAAAGACTTGAAAAACCCGGACATTGGCGTAAATCGCATTTATCCCCGGGCGTGTCCGTAAATGATGTTATTAAAAAAACAATCGCTCTCTTTTATCCCCGGGCGTGTCCGTAAATGATGTTATTAAAAAAACAATCGCTCTATTTTTCGTTCACATAAAATGTGTCCGGGTTCTCCACGGACGCTTTTTGTTAAATATAATCTGTTTAAAATTGTTTTATTAAAATGTGTTACAGTCGCGAAAAACAAAGAAAATATTAAATGATCAAAGTTGAAAATACATGTAAATTTGAAATGAAATGAAATGAAATGAAATATATTTATTGAAACTTAGGGCATAATACATCATGAGATATCCAGTGGGCCCCAAACTAGGCTGAGCTTGTATCTTGGGACCCTGTGAGTCGGTTAACATTGAGAATAGTTGTTATACAGAAAAAAAAAGAAAGAAGTACAAACATATGGTAGAACAATATTAAATGTGACTTAACAAAAAATAGCAAAAAAAGTTATTTAGACTTGTTTTAATTAATACCATGGCTAAAGGGAAGCTGTGTGCGCGCGCGCGTGTGTGCGCGTGTGTGTGTGTCTGTGTGTGTGTGTGCCAGTCTGTCTGATTAGGTCGCCACAAATTATTTTCGACATAGTAATATGTCCTCGGTTTTACAAAACCCTTACTCCATTGTGTCCCAGGATAGGGTACTTGGTAACTTTGCCTCGAGTATAAGCAGACGTGGTAGGTATTCTTCCATATTTTCGTCGTCAATACCTGCACAGGCTGTGTAAGCCGAACGTCCACATATGTAGCTGGCAGGCCATCCGATGCTCTGAAGGCTTCAAATACGTGCGACGGGCCTGTTTCAAAATAACGTACGCGGTCTAGTTGCCTGTCACTGTTGGACTATAAAGACTAATGTAGAGTGGCACAAGTCTAGTGTGTGTATCAAAAATATATGTATCAAAGATGTAATTGTAGGTGGCCCCGTCGTGCTTCGCGTCCCGGTTATGTGTGCCGGCTACGTTGCGATGATACAGGATTGAATATTATTGCACGTGAAAGTTGGGAATCTATTCTCTCGAACTCTCGCTGTTTGTCATGGGCGTTAAACTCGATTGCACACTGTTTTCAAATCTTGTGGACAAAGCGCGTCAGGTGGGTCATGTATGTACTTACGAGTAGAGAAAATGTAAAACCAGTGCGTCATAACGGCTGTCGTGTTCGGGGACGCGGAGTAGAAACAAAGGGTCTAGAGTGTCGCGATTGTGCGACGGCGCTCACGCGCGGCGGACACCCGACACCGCGTGGCCCCAGGAGAAGGTGGTAGGAAGTGCGTATGGAAATCGTCGCCGGTTAGTACGGTTCTCATCTGGAACGTGAGTTTCAGACTCGGTGGCTATAACCGAGCGCCGCGCGGCGCGGCGCGCACTTTCTTGGAGCTCCGCGACGCGCGCACACGCGGGACCTCACGACATGCTGCGGCGCGACTCGGCACGCGAGCGCGACGCGCTGGAGTTCGCGCGCTCCCTGCACGAGCGGCACGAACGCGACAAGCACGACAAGCGGCACGGCGACAAACACGACAGACCGCCGCGCGCGCGCACGCCGGATGGAGCTGCTATGGCGCGGGTTCGAGACACTCGTCTCCCATCTCGTTCTACATCTCTTGTTATGCGTGGTGCAAGCGCGTTCCCATTTCCTTGACGTATCAGTACCTGTCCTACCTAGCTTCTAAATTCAACTTGGATTATAGTAGAGGATCCCTTTAAGAACGACCTTCACCGAGATGTTTATTTGATTAAATGTATTTTATATTTAATTTAATATGTCAATAAATATATTGCATATGGGTTGCCTAACAAATTTTAGTCCAGGGTATGTTTAATTAATGATTAAAAAAAATATTTTTTTAAACATTTGATTATTAGATAAATTCTATACCAATCGAAAGTATGAAGCCCATAGAATATGCAAACGTTAGGTTGCCTATTCTTTTCCCGTCACAACTATCGGGTAGCCAGGTTTAAACTGGTAAATCTATACTAGCATTTTGCAACGGTCTGATTATTGAATTGAAATTAAATAACATTAAAGATTATTTTATTACGAACACGGTGGTATAGGGTTGCCTGCGAAAAATCAGTCCAGAATTCCGGTTGTCGAATTTTGAAAAGTAAAATATTGCAGCGAGTGAATGTGTGCGACTGAGAGGTCCCAACCAAAACCATCCCATACGATAGAAGAGGACACAGCATAGCAGCTGTTTGAAGTCCGCCCATTTAAAAAAAGAGAGTGCGCATGCTATTTGTGCTTGAAAATGAAAAGGATAGCGATAGACTCGTATATGCTGTGCATTATTTTGGAGTAGATTGTCGCTATAGATACAATAAAATGCATGGTATAATAATATACTCCGCCTGGTACTCTCTTCCGAGACTCGCGAACCACGTGACTGACACAAGCCTACGTCATCATGGTGTTCAGAGAATAATGTTATTAAAACTATCGTGAGACATCTTTACTAATTATAAAAACGGTATAAACTCACGTAAAAATTGTCAGGAACGGCCCGACATGTTTCGAACTCATTTGGAGCTCTTCATCAGGGGTAGCTATCCGTGCTGCTACGCGACTCGCGACCCACTGCACTTTTAATCGCTCTTCTTGCCGCCCTCTGCGCACGCGCAGATAGCGCGGCGCGGGGAGGGCAGGGCTCTTGCGCTGTCACCACTGGACTGTCTGTCACCGCATTTTCACTATTACCCACTGATACCACGCACACTTGACTTATTGTATCACCGACATTGTCTGAACGCGAGATGTTTTTTAACGCCGGAATCACAGGTTTCCATGCCGGAGGTAGAGCCCAACCACCGTCTCGGTTGAAATTCGGGCGCCGTCCAATTTCGATAGCTTCTCGTATCTTCCGTTGTACACAGCGTTTCTCACGAACCAACAACCGTGCCTTATCGAAACGTACGAAATGGGACGCACCGGCCTCGACAACATGCTCCGCAACAGCGGAGTCCCTCGTATCCATTTTTCTGACACTGCGTATATGCTCAGACAATCTTGTAGAAACATTACGTCCCGTCTCTCCTATGTATGCCTTGCCACACTCACACGGTATTTCATACACCCCAGGGGTTCCAAATGGATCTCTATCTTTAGGAGACCGTAGCAACTGCCTCATCTTAGTCAAAGGACGGAACCAGGTTGTAATGCTATATCTACGGCGTAAAATGTGTCCGATGGTATCCGTCACACCTTTGATATAAGGTAAGTACGCAGGCGCTCTCTCTACAGTCTGCGGGCGTTGTGCTGTACTGGGGCTCGCTACACGCTGACACTGTCTCCACTTATAGCCATTTTTCTCCAATACCTGTCGCACATGCGCTAACTCCCCATTTACGTATTGAGGGTCACATAAACGGAGAGCCCTATTAATAAGCGCCCTCGGTACTGATGACAGGTGGGCCGGATGGTGATGAGAATCAGCTTGTATCTTGCTTGTATGTTGTTGTGCTTGTTGTTTTTACGTGAGTTTATACCGTTTTTATAATTAGTAATGGTGTTCAGAGATTCTCATACTTTTAAACGTTGGAGAATTATAACCAACGGTGAAAAGTGTTTAAACGGCATTAATTTTAAGTGATTCAAGTAGAAACATAGGTAGTAGAATAAAACAAATGTAATGTATCTAATCTTTCGGAGTTTCTTCTCAACAGTGGTCACCTCTTGTGAAATGTCGATAGACTCAGACATGTAAAAGTGCCCTTGTGGCCTACTTGCAGAATAAAGTTCATTATTTCATTAATTAATTGATTAAAAAAAAAGTTAAATAACTATTTCTCTATTTTAATAATAAACTACTCCAAAATAATGTACAGCATATAAATATAAATAAATAAATATTAAGGGACAATCATACACAAATCGACCTAGTCCCAAACTAAGCAAAGCTTGTACTATGGGTACTAGACGACGATATACATAATATATAAATACATATATAGATAACATCCATGACCCAAGAACAAATATTTTGCACAAATATTTGCCCCGGCCGGGATTCGAACCCGGGACCGCCGACTCAGTAGGCAGGTGTCTACCAACCGAGCCAAACATACGAGTCTAAATATACGATAATAAATATACGAGTCTATCGCTATCCTTTTCATTTTCAAGCACAAATAGCATGCGCACTCTCTTTTTTTAAATGGGCGGACTTCAAACAGCTGCTATGCTGTGTCCTCTTCTATCGTATGGGATGGTTTTGGTTGGGACCTCTCAGTCGCACACATTCACTCGCTGCAATATTTTACTTTTCAAAATTCGACAACCGGAATTCTGGACTGATTTTTCGCAGGCAACCCTATACCACCGTGTTCATAATAAAATAATCTTTAATGTTATTTAATTTCAATTCAATAATCAGACCGTTGCAAAATGCTAGTATAGATTTACCAGTTTAAACCTGGCTACCCGATAGTTGTGACGGGAAAAGAATAGGCAACCTAACGTCTGCATATTCTATGGGCTTCATACTTTCGATTGGTATAGAATTTATCTAATAATCAAATGTTTAAAAAAATATTTTTTTTAATCATTAATTAAACATACCCTGGACTAAAATTTGTTAGGCAACCCATATGCAATATATTTATTGACATATTAAATTAAATATAAAATACATTTCATCAAATAAACATCTCGGTGAAGGTCGTTCTTAAAGGGATCTTAGACTATTATGGAAATTGTACAATAATTTTATAAACATTAAATTTACGTGTAGTGTCTAACCTAGGAATGTCATGGACGAATAATTCCAAAAGACTAGAAATGCTAAACAAACTTGCATTCCACCAGCCCGTTGTAGGTGGCGCTTAGTCTTTGCATTTGTATGTAGTAGTGTTCTTAAATGAATCGTCTAAATATTTGAAACATCTAATAACGCTGTCGCATGTTTGTGTGGACAGAGACAGATGGCGATCGAGCGCGGCGCGCCCGCGGAGGTGGCGCCGACGCCGGCGCCGGGCGGCGCGAGCGGCGCGACGCGCGCGTCCCCGCCCCCCGCGCCCCCCGCGCACGAGCCGCGCGACCTCACGCGCCTGCTCACGCTCAACCATGGCGAACACCACGACTCCACCATCTACCGGTATGTGCACGTGCAGTACGACTCTATACTATACGAATGTGCTTTCGACGTTCATACTATTAGGTTAGGAGAATACTATTAGGTTTTTAGCGGCCACGACGCTAGATGGACTGGATCATGAGTGGATGGATTCACGGTCATCAAATGGCGACTAGCGCCCTTATTCGAAAAATAATAATGTACAAGTAAATTGCACATGCGTCATAATGTTCATTTGCACCATCAGCATTTAGTTTGTATAAAGTTTTGTAATTAGTCAATAAAATGCTTATTCATTCACGGTCATAATTCATGTTCGCTATTCTATAAGTGTGCACACCTATCAAGTTAAATAAATCAAATTTATCTCAAGAAATCGTCTTTCGTGTTCCAAACTATTATCAAGATATTTATCAAGTAAATGTCAGAGTAAGCAAGTACTCTTACATTAATTGGTCCTTCGAACCGGATCTTTTGTGCTCGTTTCGTTTGATTATTTTCAACTTAGTTGGCTTCCCACAAGCGGGTTCCACCGACTGGGTTGAGAAGACGGATCAAGCGGCAGAGCACGAGAGATAATACTGAATCAGCAAGCAGTTATCAAGACATCAAGCAAGACAACAAGGTCAGAAATCAAGCAACAAGGCTTACATATATACGCGAACAATAAAAATCAAGAATTAAGCAAGAAAATTGGACACGACATAGCAAGAAGGGCGATCAAGCAAGTATATCGCCGTTTATCAAGCAGTTATAAAGCAAGAATTTTAATTTATTTCTTCAAATTACTAGTGATCAAGAAGTAGTAATATGGAGGATTTATATCAAAGTCAGATTCAACTACAAAGTCTAATTAAACAAGTGAAGACTAATTTCAAAAAAGATAGCCAGGATCGCAAGACAGCAGAGTACATCAAAAGGAAGTTATCTTCTCTCGACCTGCACTGGGAAGAGTTCCACATCAATGACGAAAAGTTACGTGAGTTCAACAATCCTAATCATGCCTACTTCTTCAACAATCTTTATGATGACACGTATAGTGCCTACATAGAAACAAGAGAATTAATTCAAAATACAACCCCTCCAACGCCCACGGAACAAGCCAAACCAAACCCGCTCAACGTTCAATCGACGCCACGACAACAACAAGTACCAGTACCCGGAAGCAGTAAACATCAGCCTGAATCTTCATTTACCTCGCAAGGAAATAACAGCAAGTTAGATGAAATGTTACGTAAACAAAGTAGCAATTTCAAGGCATTAGCTCGAACGCTGGCAAATATCAAGCTGGACAGTGTTGGAGAGAAATGGGAGCTTGAGGATATCCTTAAGTCTCTGGACTCCCGCTGGGCTGCAATCGATTCGCTGCACTGGGAGATAGACAGTGAACTCGGCGGCACGGACGAACAGTACGAAAATACATTCACGAAGTATGAAGAGGAGCATGCTGCGATGAAAAAGCAGATAAACAGCAAGTTATGGTCAACGTCGCACAGAGAAAAATCAACTCCGCGTCTAGATATTCCTGTATTTCATGGTCAATATCAACAATGGGTTTCCTTTAAGGACTTATTCACTGAAGCCATTCATAGTAATCCGTGCTTGTCGAACGCACAGAAAATGCAGTTTCTGAAAAGCAAAATTAAGGGCGAACCAGAACGACTCATACAACACCTGCCCATTAGTTCCGACAATTACACTACGTGCTGGGAAATATTGAACCATCGATATAATAACAAGAAATTGATATTTACAACTCACATAAACAACGTTATAAGCCTTCCTGTGATGCAACAAGCTACTTCAATTTACATCAAGCGACTTCATGACGTCACTATAGAAAGTCTGAATGGTATAAAAAACTTGGGTGTCGACATTGACACCTGGGATCCGATATTAGTCCATTTATTGCAACAGAAATTGGATTCCGAAACTCACAATGAATACATGACATCATTGAAGCAGCCCAGAGAGCTACCATCATTAAAGGATTTTTTGTCATTTTTGGAGGGCAAATTTACCGCTATGGAATCGTCACGGCGCAAGCAAGAAGCCGTTGTGAATCGAACCAGTTTGACTACACCTGCTACCTCAAACAATCAAAATAAACCAAGCCGCTTTAAGCATTACTTTTCGAGCAACAAGGCTACTACTGCAAAAGGAGTACATGAATACCAGCGGAAATGTCCGGTTTGCCAGCAAGATCATGGTATATACTTCTGCCCAGAGTTCAAAGAAATGGCGCCGGGACTTAAACGAAAAACAATTACAAAACTTAATCTATGTAGTAATTGTTTATACAATCACAATAGCAAACCTTGTCATTCTACAAAAAGATGTCAAGAATGCAATGGGTTTCACAATACACTTTTGCATGACGTATTTCACAACCAAAATGCAGCGTCGATAAATACGTCCGGACATCAAACTCGACAACAAGGAAATGGGTCGCACGTGGCGCAGCAACGTGAAAACAGCAAACAAGAACCGAATATTATTTTAGCTACTGCTATGATCAAAATCCTGGGAAATGATGGACTACCCCGTACAATGCGTGCCCTAGTCGACCCAGGTTCTCAAATGTGTTTGGTTACGGAGAAAGCAGCCCAACAACTAGCTTTACCGCGACATCAATTTAAGGGCATGATCACTGGAGTAGGTGTTAACGACAACATCTGCAAAGGGAAGCTGCATTTAAATTGTTTATCATTAGACGAAAAATATTCATTCGACACCGAGGCGTTCATTATGAAGACTATAACAAGAAACTTGCCCAACATTACCTTTCCCAAATCAAGATGGGAAATATTAGATACTCTGACGTTGGCGGACTCCAAATATTATATCAGCAACTCAGTCGACATATTATTGGGCGCCGAGGTCTATGCAAGCATATTAAAGGGAGGAATATTCAAGGACGAAAACTCACCCCTTGTCGTACAAGAAACTCACTTAGGGTGGATTTTATGTGGACGAATACAGCAAAGCTTTCATTGTAATTTGGTGATAAATAACATCGAAGACATCCAAAAATTTTGGGAAATCGAAGACATTCCAGCTCATACACCCAATACCAGCGAAGAAGATGAATGTATCAAGTATTACAAGAAAACAACAACAAGGTTGGCAGACGGAAGATATCAAGTACGAATTCCTCTGAAAAATGATTGTCTGAAGAGACTCGGTCACTCAAAAAGCAAAGCAGTAATGCAATTCCGGCAATTGGAGCATAAATTCAACAGAAATAAACATGTTGCGCAACAATACAAATTATTTATACATGAATATCAAGCTATGGGTCATATGATACTAGCGCCGACACGACAATGGAATAAAGCAAGTGAGACACGTGCCGCAAGGGAGTGCTTCTTACCGCATCATTGCGTCTTACGAGATGACTCATCCACCTCCGCTCTCAGGGTTGTCTTCAACGGATCATCAAAGACCTCAACAGGAGTAAGCCTCAACGATATAATGCACAAAGGCCCAAATCTTCAAAAGGACCTTATGTCGCTAATATTAAAATGGCGACAGCATCGTGTAGCTTACATTGCCGACGTCGAGAAAATGTTTCGGCAGATATGGGTACATGAAGATGATCAGAGTCTTCAGAAGATTATCTGGAGAGAATCGCCACAAGAACGGTTACAAGAATACCAATTAACTACGATAAGCTATGGTCAAAAAGCTGCGCCCTTCTTAGCCATGATGACCTTGAAACAATTAGCCCAGGACGAAAGATCGAATTATCCTGAAGCTGCACAAGCGCTCGAAGAATGTTTCTACATGGATGACCTTCTTCACGGCTCCCATTCCGTCTCGTCGGCACAGAAACTGCAACAAGAATTACAAGAACTACTACAATCGGGAGGATTTTTCTTAAGAAAATGGATGTCGAACCACCAAGAACTGGCCCAAGTAGACAGCCAAGACGCTCTGGCAAGAAATAATTACACCTTCAAAGAAATGGAATCAAGAAAAACGCTAGGACTACAATGGGAACCCTCTCAAGACATATTTCATTTTGAGTCAAAAATGGAAATCGTTTCGGATACCACCCAACACACAACAAAACGTCAACTGTTGTCAGAAATCTCAAAATTATTCGATCCCTTGGGCTGGGTCACTCCGATTTCCACCAAATTGAAGATGCTTTTCCAACTTTTGTGGAAGATACCTCTGAATTGGGATGATAAAATACCAGATGACATACACAAAGAATGGATAACTATCAAACAAGATATAAACAATAATATAAACACATTTAAAATACAGCGATGGATCGGCACAAACATTGTCAGCGATATCGAGTTACACGCCTTTAGCGATGCAACGCCGCGAGCTTACGCGTGCGCTATTTACTGCAGTGTAAATACCGAAGGGCAACGGAAAATTATATTACTAGCAGCAAAATCAAGATTAATACCGAACAACAAAGTTATTTCACTGCCAAAGGCAGAATTGTGTGGAGCTCATCTGCTTACAAGATTGATTATCAAGGTGAAGCAATGTTTAACCAACCATAATATCAAGACATACGGTTGGGTGGATTCGACTGCGGTCTTAGGATGGATACAAGGAGACCCTAACCGTTGGAATACATTTGTCGCCAACAGAGTGCGACAAATCATAGAAGTAATCCCGCCGGAGTGCTGGAGCTACGTCAAATCGGCAGAGAATCCTTCAGATTGCGCCAGCCGAGGCCTTACCGCGTCACAGTTAAAACAACATCCGTTGTGGTGGCACGGGCCCGCCTGGCTACCTAACTTCAAGGCAGAAGAGCGAGATAAAAACATTATTTACACTACGGACGAAGAGCGACAAAATATACAAGTAAATATTGCCGTAAACACTGAAACAGAAGACAACATCATCGACCAGCTTATGAACAAATATAGTTCCTTGTCAAAACTCGTACATGTCCTGGCATGGGTTCGAAGATTCATCTCCAGGAAGCAAAACAGAAAAACTGGAACCTACCTTACTTTATCAGAGTTAAGAGAAACAAAAACCATGATAATCAAGAGAGTGCAGGCCACAGAATTTCATAATGAATATCAAGATTTGAAGGAGAGCCGACCAGTTTCTTCTAAAAGTAACATACTAGATTTGTGTCCATTTATGGATGAAGAAGGCGTTCTGCGCGTCAAGGGGAGATTGAGAAACGCGTACATTGCATATGACATGAAGCATCCGATAATCCTACCTCACAAACATCGCTTGACCAGCCTTATCATTGATCATGCCCATAAAATGGTTTTACATGGCGGTGCCCGAACCACCCTAAACTTCATTAGAAATAAATACTGGATAATCGGAGGCAACAGCGCAACCAAGCAATTTATTCGTCGATGTGTGACCTGCAAAAAACAAAAGGCAAACATGCAACATCAAATAATGGGGGACTTACCTGCAGCAAGAAGTAATCCATCTCGCCCCTTCGCTCACACGGGCGTGGATTTCACAGGTCACGTATTCCTCAAGGCCAGCAAGGGTCGTGGTATCAAGACCACTAAAGGATACGTCTGCGTATTTATCTGTATGGCTACGAAAGCTGTCCATTTAGAACTAGTATCTGACATGACAGCCTCAGCTTTCATAGCGGCGTTGCGCCGAATGGCTGCTCGAAGAGGTGCTCCGCTGCATATTTACAGCGATAATGGTCGAAACTTCCTGAAATCCAGCAAGATACTTCAGGAAGAATACCTTGAGATCCAACAGATCATCGGTCAAGAATTTATGGGTGCAATATCAGACATGGAAATCACCTGGCACTTCAATGCTCCCGCCTGGCCAACAGCAGGAGGCTTGTGGGAAAGTTGTGTCAAGGCCTTCAAATATCATCTGAAACGAGTCATCGGCGAGCAAAAACTCACCTATGAAGAATTCAGCACCTTAATAGCCCAGATCGAAGGTTGTCTGAACTCGAGACCACTATGCGCAATATCAGAAGATCCTGACGATATCAACTATTTGACTCCCGCTCACTTTCTAAACAACGGACCGACTCTTACATTAATAGAGACAGAAAGAGATTTGCGCACAAGATGGCAACTTACTCAGAAAATATTACAAGACTTGTGGAAGAGATGGCGTTCTGAGTACCTCGCGCTGTTAAACTCAAGAAGTAAATGGAAGAAACCTCTCGCCAACATCAGCCTTAACGATGTCGTGCTCATTCACGATGATAACCTGCCACCCGGCAAATGGGCAATGGGCAGAGTTATAGAGCTACATCCGGGACAAGACGGATATGTAAGGGTTGTGACCTTGAAAACGAAGAGTGGAATCCTAAAGCGACCCGTACTCAAGCTCTCCATCTTGTCAGAACACGCTGAGCAAGAACTACCCAACCTGAACCAAGGAAACTCGTTACCTGATCAAGAACCCGAAAAGGAGAAATTGACAAGAAAATCCCCAAAACCTAGTCCAAACAAGGCGAGGTTCACACTATCATCAATGTTTGCCGCATTATTGTTATTTTTATCATGCCTCTCCACCGGACAATGCGATGTCAACATAATACCATTTCGAGAAACACAAGGGCTATATTTCGATAAATTCGCAGACATGATGCTTATTCGGGACGAATGGAAGCTGATAGTCTATTATAACATGGATCCGTATTGGCAAGCAACGAATGCATTTCAAAAGTACACCCGATTTCTAAAAGATACCTGCGAAACTATCAAGACACAAGTTCATTGTGACATAATACTACTACAGCTACGTCATGGATTCTCGGAACTTGAATACTATAACCAGATGTTACTCAGTCAGCATTCGAGCACGCGACTGACGTCACAACGTTCCCGACGCGGCCTTATCGACGGTGTCGGGTACATCGCTAATAGTTTATTCGGCGTATTAGACGAGAGGTTCGCCGAACAGTACCAGAAAGATATTACACTTCTACGGGCCAACGATAAACATATGGCCGCACTTTGGAAAAATCAAACATCCATTGTAGAAGCGGAATATAATTTGTTGAAACGTACTGAAGACATCATGAATCAACAACATAAAATGATAAATCAACACATGAACAATTTGGGAGAAGCCTTCAAAAATTTGCAACAAAAGGTTGAAAGTAACAATATTATAAACGACTTCAGCTTGGGAGCCACCATAGCAAGTAATATGCTCCACAATTTAAAAGGAATGCAAAACGTGTTATTAGACACCATCACGGACATTTACCATGGACGTTTTAATTTACACCTGCTAACTCCGGAACAACTTATTAACGAATTAAGTACCATAGCCAGCACCCTGCCAAGAGACGTTTCACTGCCAATCGACAACTTACGCACAGATCTGCGCAAGATATACGACCTTCTGAAAGTGAAAACAAGGATGATGGAAGATATCTTAATCTTCGAGATACGACTACCTCTTATTAGCCGAGATAGTTACGAACTTCTTAAAATCATTCCGATACCCAAGAAGACTGGAAGCAAGATAACCACTGTAATACCTATATCGGAATACGTATCTATTAACATGAAAAAGGATATGTATATTCCCATCTCGGAGAATGATGTCAGAGCATGTTCCATATCAACAGACTCATATTTTTGCTACATCAAGAAACCAGTGTACCAGTTGAAAGGCGACAACAGCTTTTGTGAGACTGACAAATCGGGATGCAAGACTATCACAACAACATGCAAGAATGATTGGATTGAAAGTAATGCATTAAATACTTATATCTACATTTGTTGTGGGCAGTGTCAAGTTCGAACACTGTGCGCGGATCAAGTAACCGCACATCAGCTGACGAACGCCGGGCTTATTAATGTAGGTCACGGCTGCATTATTAAGACTGATAATTTCTCGGTGTTCCCGCATAAACCTCATTGGTCGGAGATTAAAATGAAACCGGACTTATACAACCCGGTTATGGCACCAATAAATCACGTCATCAACATCACCATACCTCACATCCAGAACAATGAATCAGCATCAGAAGACTTACAAAAAGAAAGTACTCATCTCGGAGAGAAGATCGAGCAGTTGAAGAACACTGAAGTTATCTCTGAAAACATATCATTTCACGATATCCATCACTACGCTATGATATACGTGATTCTCGGAGTAATAGGAGCAGCAGCACTGTATATCATAATACGAAGAGTTCGGTGGTCAGTGCCGCCCACGCCGGCCCCGGCCGTCGTCGAGGAACCCGCGTCAGCCGCGCAGCCCCCGCCCCGCGCCGTCCCGCGATCTGCAGCCAGCGACACGCGCCAACAAAATGATCAGGATCGCGGCGAAACAACAAATCCTTCGCGAGTAGATAAGGCCACTTCCCCAAAGTTTAAAGTAGTCACGTTCAATTAATTTTAATCTTTGTATTTTTTCTTTATCAAGTTTGTACACATCTCCCTCTCATCTCATCCGCCCCCCGGAATATGTACAAGTAAATTGCACATGCGTCATAATGTTCATTTGCACCATCAGCATTTAGTTTGTATAAAGTTTTGTAATTAGTCAATAAAATGCTTATTCATTCACGGTCATAATTCATGTTCGCTATTCTATAAGTGTGCACACCTATCAAGTTAAATAAATCAAATTTATCTCAAGAAATCGTCTTTCGTGTTCCAAACTATTATCAAGATATTTATCAAGTAAATGTCAGAGTAAGCAAGTACTCTTACAAATAATGATAGTGATATCTGTATTTGCATTTCTTTCTTGATGAGGTGTACAATGTACAATAACGAGTAGGTATTCTATTATCTATACATATAAAAGAAGAAGTCCTGACTGACTCATCAACGCATAGCCGAAACTACTAATGTTAGAGTTGATTTTTACAAGTTTTTTTTTAAGTTGTATTGTATGTATGTATGTATGTAAGTATGTTTGTTCGGGTGGAATCTTGCAACTCAATTTTGAAACAGATATCGTCTACCGATTGAGCTGAAATTTTGCATACTTACTTAACTTTCATGGCAATGCAATAATATGGTACCATGGGGCTGATCTGATGATGGAGCCGGAAGGTGGCCATAGGAACTCTATAATAGAAAAAGCAATCCTACCGAGCTTGGGCTCTTTAGAATCGTCTCAGTGAGCATTTGATTGATAAATTGATATCCAAAGAAAAGTACAGACGGCTATAAAAGTTTTTTGAATGCGGGACTTGAAACTTTATATAAAGGCATATTATTAGAATAAGAGAAAAGTGACTTCAGCGTTTTTGAAAATTCAGCCCAGAAGGTGGTGAAAAAGGGGTTGAAAATGTGTTTGAAGATCAAACATTTTTTTGAGTGCGGGTCTTGAAACCTGATTTAATAATGATTCCGCGCAATTAGAGCAATTTAGCCGAAAAATAAAACTAAAAAGAGGCCAAGAGCGAGTCGATCTCGCGTACGAAGTTCGGTACCATTATGTATAAAATGGCAAAATAAATCACGTTTGTTGTATGGGAGCAGCACTTCACTATTTATTATTATTTATTATTTGTTGAATTACAGTAACCAACATCAAAATCCAACAACTTGCAAAAAAAGAAAAGTAATTTCAACGTTGCTTCGATCTGAAAATAATAATATAATAAAGATGTAAAATGTTCAAGATAAGATTCCACGCGGATGAAGTAGCGGGCAACATAGCTAGTATTCTCATAAAAATAAATAAACGTAGGTATAATATTTAATTCCTCTACGTGTGCTAATAAATTAAGTTCTGACATAATTGTAATAAATTTAAGTATCATCTACGAAAAAATGACTTAGGCACTGTTGAGTTTCTTTCGGCCTGCTACTCAACAGCAGTCTCCTCTTGTGAAATACCGGTATATATTTAGATTCAGACTTCTAAAAGTTGCTCATGAGGTGTGTAAACTTCTATAACTTATTAAAGTATTTGATATTGACTTTGTATATTGCGATCGCGACGAGTACATACCGTTTACTATTACGTTTCTGTGTATTAGGTTCGAGAAGGGCACCACCGTGCGGTTCTGCGCGGGGCCGAGCTTGCTGGGCCGCAAGGTGTTCCTGTACACCAACTACGTCGTCACCGACAGCCGTGAGTCCGAGTCACATTTCAAATACGATTCCCGATTACTTCATCGGTTACCTGCCAAGCCGTGTGCTTCCGATCACTTCCAGTCGAGTGCCGGAATGACCTCGATTGTTGTATGTGTGGACAGAGGAGGAGAAGGCGGAGGTGTCGGAGTTCGTGCGCAACCAGTACTACGCGCTGGAGTGGCGGCGCGCGGACGAGCCGGGCGCGGAGCAGCCGGCCGCAGCCGCAGGCGCCGGCGCCGGCGCGCTCATCACCGACACCGACCTCTACTGCGAGCTGCGCCTCGCGCGCGCCGGCGCCTTCCACTACTACTTCGTGTACGACAGCGCGTGAGTTCCGCCGCTACCGTCGCGTGACATGATATCGAGCGAGACGCTATAGTTGACCGTGTGCGCAGGGAGTCGGCGGTCGGGCCGCTGGGCTCGGGCTACCTGCACTGCGCGCCGCAGCTGCGCGTGGGCCCGGGCGGCCGCGACGTGCTGGCGGTGGAGGCGCTGGCGTGCCAGACCGTGCTGGCCAAGTGTCTGGGCCCGCTGCCGCGCTGGGAGAGCACGCTGCGCGTGGCGCACGAGAGCGGCTACAACATGATCCACTTCACTCCTATCCAGGTGGGCCTCGGTTCCGGGCGCGGAGGGGCTCTCGTCGAACATCGATCGATCTCATTCCGTTCCGTATCTCCCGCAGGAGCTGGGCGCGTCCGACTCGAGCTACAGCCTCGCGGACCAGCTGAAGCTGAACCCGCGCTTCGGCGCCGACGCCTCGTTCGCGGACGTGGAGAACCTCGTGTCGAAGATGCGCACGGAGTGGCGCGTGGCGTCCATCTGCGACGTCGTGCTCAACCACACGGCCAACGAGTCGCCGTGGCTGGCGGAGCACCCGGAGGCGACGTACAACTGCGCCAACTGCCCGCGCCTGCGCCCCGCCGCGCTGCTGGACGCGGCGCTGGCGCGCGTCACGCGGGCCGCGGCGCGCGGCGACCTGCTGCCGCACGGCATCCCCCAGGCCGTCACCGCGCACGACCACGTCGAGGTGAGCGCGCCCGGTACACACTACACACGCGAGTGATGCACGAGCTCGAGGCGGTATAATAACCGGTGTGTCCCGCAGGCGGTGCGGCACTACCTGGACACGGCGGCGCTGCCGGAGCTGCGGCTGCACGAGCTGTTCGCGTGCGACGTGCCCGAGCTGGTGCAGCAGTTCTCCCGCATGGCGCGCAACAAGTGCGTACGGTTGTTAATAGCTGTCAGTAGCGGTTACGTATTACGATCCCGAAAGATCATAATACCTACGGTTGAAATACCGATGGTCAAAATACCGAAAGTTCATAAACATTAGAATATGTAAGACTACAGAGATGTAATTCTCGAGAGTTTAAATAATATACCGGATTACAAACTTCAGGCCGGATCATAGTCTTCGGGATTATAATCTTCGGGATTACAGTCTTCGGGATTATAATATTCGGGATTTCATGCTTTCGGCCGAACGTTCTTTCGGGATTTTAAACTTTCAGTCAAATAAACATTCGACATTTTAATTTTCGGCCTTCCGTCCATAGGTCTTATGAAATTCGGTATTTAAAATTTCGGCATTGTAATACGTACCCGTCAGTAGCGAATCCAGGGCTTGAGAGAATGGGGGCTAGATCCGGTGAATAAATAACCCCGATTTTATTAAGAATGGTCACGGGAGGATTCGACTCCGACCTCTTATTCGTCCCTCCCACAAAGAATCTGCTATTGCCCCCTGTGACTTTCCTCGACATAAAAATATATTCCCATCAATGAAAATATGGAAGAAACCAGAGTGACATACGATTCGTCAGGAGGAGAAGATTTTCGGCCGTAGATAAGGGTCGAAATTGAATCTACGTTACATTTTGCAGTATGTGGGATATCGGGTGCGTAACGGTCGCTATAACAACTAACGAATGATGGTGTAATTATAAATAATAAATATCAGACAACCTCACACAAATCGATCTAGTCCCAAATTAAGCTCAAGAAGGCTTGTGTTATGGGTACTAGACGACGATATACGTACTTATATAGATAAATATATACTTATATACATAGAACTACTATGAGCATGACCCACGCACAAATATTCGAGTTCATCACACAAATATTTGCCCTGGCCGGGATTCGAACCCGGGACCGCCGGCTCAGTAGGCAGGTGCTTGCAAACTGCGCCAAACGTGTCGTCAATAACGTATATCAAATGTCTTTTATTAACCGAAATTACACCCGATGAAATTATGGTCATCGTTGTTATATATTATATTATAAATGTTGTTATAGTTATCTAGTGAAATGATATGAAACGTTGTGATATATGTCGTCGCTAACTGTGTCCGGCGCAGGGTGCCGGCGGTGTCGGCGGGTGCGGAGGGGGCTGAGGAAGGGAGGGAGCTGGCGCTGCAGCCGGACGCGCTGCGGCGGCGGCTGCGCGCCGGCGTGGACCTGGAGCGCGCGCTGCAGCTGTACAACGTGTACCACGCCGACTGCTACGACGAGGAGGCGCGCCTCGCCCGGTGCTGCGAGCGGTTCCGGCGCCGCCTCGACCGGCTCAACGAGGCGGCGGCCGACGAGGCGCGCCGGCACCTGCGCGCCGCCGCAGACAACTGCGTCGCCGGCATGAGGTGACCGGCTCCTTCCTCGCATTCGAATGGTCTCGAGCGACGGGCCGTTGGAACGCAATAATAAATAGTATATTTCTCAAACATGCAATGAAATATCGTCATAACGTGCGTTAAAACAGGCTCCGAAGTGTCAAGTTTCGGGCGGAACGATTCGAGAGAACTGTAAAGGAATTTCATACAAAATTGAAGGCCTAGGCCGGGAAGTAATTTGTTTTTAATTTTAATGTAAACATGGCGTCTGTCTTTATGAAGAGCTGATATAGTAATAGTACATTACTGCAGACGCCGGCAAGCCCTTTTCACGGCTAAGGCATGTATAGAGCTTTTCTCAAACATATGCAATGAAATAAAAAAATACACCACTCAAATAAACATAATTCAGCTGTTCAGCCAGTTCATGAACACAGACGCCATGTTTAAAAAAAGTATTTTTAATTTTCCCTGCAATCCCTCTATATTTTTTTTCTTTAATAAGTCGTCCACGTGTGTAGTGCTCGAATATTAGGGCCATTATACACAACCTGATAAGAAGAATCTTAATTTCTATAGTAAATAAAATAACGGCAGAGGATTTTTAATATTGTCTATGGTCTCTGGTGACTTACGTATAGACAGTATTTTTAATTTATTCATCAACACAAGATTTGTATCCTTAATATTTCGTGTGTACTAGGCATTAACGCGGATATTGTTGGTCCAATGGCTGAATGGGTAGCTACTAAAAAAAAAAAAATATATCAGTTGTTCATAAACACAGACGCCATGTTTACATTAAAATTAAAAACAAATTACTTCCCGGCCTAGGCCTTCAATTTTGTATGAAATGCCTTTACAGTTCTCTCGAATTGTTTCGCCCAAAACTTGACACTTCGAAGCCTGTTATAACGCACGTTATAATGATATTTCATTGCATGTTTGAGAAAAATCATTATCGTATTATTCGTGAGGCACTGATCTTTTATTTTCTGTTGCCAGATATTTCCGCTTGCAAGCCGACGGCCCTAAGATAGAAGAGGTCAGCGAGAAGAATCCTCTAGTACCGAGGTAGGTGGTCACCGACCGGGATCTAATACTCTGTTAACGTTAACATATATGTGTCCATTTCAGTTCAGCTCAAGAATTTGCCTGATAAACACACAAATTTCTTAACGGTAATGCTGTGTTAACCGCATCTTGTCGGGATGGGTATTTACAAAATAGGTATATCTTGTGAAGACGTCCTAATAGTAGAGTTGCTAAGCCGCGAAATTGTGCGCATCGGGTTACAAGCATGAAATTTCTACCACACATAGAGCGTTCCGCGGTGATAATTTTCAGATGTGGAGGGAAGTCAGATTCGTCCCCTGCATGGCGGGAGAGCGGGGTGAATAGGACCAAGTACTGTTCTTTTTCTTTTTTTTTTACTGATCAGTTAAGGCTATTAGGGCTTGTGCGGCATAGTTTTCGTATAAAACAGATATCAGCAATAATTTTTTTATGTTTTTTATTCATAGTACCATATAAAAATATGGGTGTATTTCCGAAATGGTACAAATCACAACAAGTTTTTTTATTCAGGGAGATAAATTAGTAATATTTCCTGAATATTTACAACTAACAAAAATATTGCAAAATAGCAAATTTAATCTAGATTCTAAAAATAAATACATAATGGACACTTTTCATACAAACAGTAACTTAAATTAATTGTTGATGTTGAGATTAGCCCGTGTGCTCGTGATACATTAGCAATAAAATATTTTGTTTTAATTACATCAATTTGTTTTTCTAGGACGTATATGGTAAATATTATATGTAAAAGCATGTTAATAATCTTTATTTAATGAAGCGAAATATGATGCGTTCGGAGATTTACGTTGGTTTCGCCGACGTATCATATATTGTAAGCTACTGTTTGTATGAGAAGTGCCCAACATGCATATATTTTTAAAAACTAGATTAAATAAGCTTTTTAAAATATTAATAATAATTTGAAAATGTTAACGAAATTTAACTAATTTACCTCACTGAATAAAAAAAACTTGTTGTGATTTTTACCTTTTCGGCCATACACTCATATTTTTATATAGAACTATACAAAAATAACATAAAAAATGAATTTCTGATATCTCTATAACACGAAAACGATACCAGACAAGTCCTAGTAAACTTAACTGACCAGCAATAAAGAAAGAAAAGAGGTAAACTTGGTCCTCTTCACTCCGCTCTCCCGCCTCACAGGGGACGAATCTAATTTCCCTCCACATCTGAAAATAATCACCGGGAAACACTCTATCAGTGGTAGAAATTTCATGCTTGTAACCCGATGCGCACAATTATGTTAGAAAACAGCGGACTAACAACTCTACTATAAAGAATGTTGTCGGGTATAGTTATAGGTATGGACACTGCTTCCCTAAAGTTCCACTCCCGAAATACGAGTATACCCGAGTCTCCACGGGTCTCGCTCGAAATCTCTAACAAACGTTAATTTGCCATAATGCTCTTGTCTAAAGCCATACATAATGCCTATAATATAAAATGACCTAACACTTATGCCCTAATCTATATTTGTTCCAAATATTGGATGACCTAATATTTGTTTAACATATACATAACTCCTAAATATGAAATATGTCACTTAGGTCTTCGTTAGGTATTACGAGGCCATACCCAGGTAATACGACGACTAGCGAAACTGATGTTTTCTATCCCTCGCGTTTAAAGAATACCTATGTCTATATTAGTGCCTAATTGCATAAACTATTGGGGCAATAGTGTTATGACATTTGATACTTATATCATACTAGCAGTAACCCGCGGCTTCGCTCGCGTGCCTATATAATATACATCATCCTACGGGAACAATGCTCTTTTTTCAGGATTAAAAGTAGGCTATTTGTTAAGTTAGGGTATAATCTGCAATCTGCATTTCCCTCATGCATTTCCGTCCAGCCGTTTTAGCGTGAAGAAGTAACAAAACATACACAGACTTTCGCTTTTGTAATATTACTGGGAAATACTTTTTATTTTATCATAACTCCACTTTAACAAATCAAACCGAAAACTCAAGAACTCAAATCAAGCGATCTCAGCTTTAACTGTATCCAAATAAAGTTCACTTCAAAATTCATAACTCGAAGTGAAGCTAAGACACCGGGATATGTGTGCATTTTATTTGTATAAAGCTTTTATAATGTCCCGAGCCTCCGCTTATCGACTTGGGATATTCGCCATGTTCTAAGTTACGTCATGTTCTATTGTAAGATATTGAGGTTCTCTTCGTTGATGAATGAAAAATGTATTATACTGGGCCAGATAAACGTAATTCAGAATTCTGAAATGACATAATTATTGAAAAGCTTGAATGTATTTATTACGGATGCAGGAAGTTTCCCGATCATTACTCCTCCCGTCCCAACGCGCCACCCGCCTATAGGTACCGATTGACGACGATCGAGATGCCACCAAATACTATTTTTTTAATCTATTAGGATAACGTGGGTCTCTATCCATACCTCAAAAGCAAAAAAAGAACCCCCTTATAGGAGCACGTGTAGCTGTCTGTAAGTCCGTCTGTTACAACCGATTTGCTGCAAAACTACTGGACCGATTAAATTGCAATTTGGCGCAAATGCTTTCAAGAATTTTCATGACCACAGTATAAAATTTCAAATTCGGTGGCATTTTCGTAATTAACGTCCCAGGAAACCATAAAAATTACACCCATACTCATATTTAGTCATTTCAACCCCATCGCACCCCAACAGGCGAGACGGTATTTCACGTCCACCACGTTTGTTTATTAAATCGTTGTTGTTTGATAAACCATAGAAGCATTACTCTTGTTGATTTTCAGACTTTGGCACCATATTTTCCTCCTTTAGGGGTTGAATTCTCAAAAAAACATGAAACACGTGCTTACTCATTTATCGTTAGAAATACTCCTTGGAAGTTTTCAATAAAATAGTCTAACTAATCTTTTTTCCCCAGACAAACTTACGACCCCCATTTCACCCCTTTTGGGGGTGACTTTTGACAAATGCTTCTTTTATTGCACCCCTAGACTTTATAAGGACACGTAGGTTCCAAGTATTGACTCTCTAGAACCAGCGGTTTAGTATTTAGACATTTCAACCCTATTTCACCCCAACAGGGGAGATGTTAATTCACGACCGCCACGTTGGATTTTATTGCGGTTTTCGTAATCAGCGACCCGATAAACCATAAAAGCATTACCAATGGATTTTCAGACTTTGTCACCACATTTCTCCATTTTAGGGGTTGAATAAAAAAAAACCTGAAACACGTGTTTTTTCATTTATCGTTAGAAATACTCCTGTGAAGTTTCGAATAAAATAGTTTAACTAATCTTGTTTCCCCATACAAACTTTGGACCCCCATTTCACCCCTTTGGGGGGTGACTTTTGAGAAATTATCTCTTAGTGCACCCCTACACCTTATAAGGAACCTACGTGCCAAATTGGACTCTCTGGAACCAGCGGTTTAGTATCTAGACATTTCAACTCCATTTCCTCCAGTTTATCTAATCTTGTTTCCCCATACAAACTTTGGACCTCCATTTCACCCCTTTGGGGGGTGACTTTTGAGAAATTCTCTCTTAGTGCACCCCTACACCTTATAAGGAACCTACCTGCCAAATTGGACTCTCTAGAACCAGCGGTTTAGCATTTAGACATTTCAATCCCATTTCACCCCAACAGGGGAGATGGTAACTCACGTCCGCCACGTTGGATTTTAAAATCGTTGCGGTTTTCGTAATCAGCAACCCTATAAACCATAAAAACAATAATCATGCTGATTTTCAGACTTTGTCAGCACATTTCTCCCTTATAGGGGTTGAATTTTCAAAAAACCTGAAACAGGTTTTACTCATTTATTGTCAAAAATACTCCTGTAAAGTTTCGAATAAAACAGTCTAACTAATCTTGTTTCCCCATACAAACTTTGGAACCCCATTTCACCCCTTTAGGGGGTGAGTTTTGAAAAATCCTTTCTTAGTGCACCCTTACACCTTATAAGGAACCTACGTGCCAAATTTGAACTCTCTAGAACCAGCGGTTTAGTATTTAGACATTTCAACCCCATTTCACCCCAACAGGGCAGATGGTAACTCACGTCCGACACGTTGGATTTTAAAATCGTTGCGGTTTTCGTAATCAGCCACCCGATAAACCATAAAAACAATACCCATGCTGATTTTCAGACTTTGTTACCACATTTCTCCCTCTTAGGGGTTGAATTAAAAAAAAACCTGAAACACGTGTTTACTCATTTATCGTTAGGAATACTCCTGTGAGTCTAACTAATCTTGTTTCCCCATACAAACTTTGAAACCCCATTTCACCCCTTTAGGGGGTGAGTTTTGAAAATCCTTTCTTAGTGCACCCTTACACCTTATAAGGAACCTACGTGCCAAATTTGAACTCTCTAGAACCAGCGGTTTGGGCTGTGCGTTGATATGTCAGTCAGTCAGTTTCTTCTTTTATATATTTAGATTACGTTAGTTTAAAAAGTAAAAGTCTATACCCCCAAAATATACCTCATACTCAAAAAATGCTTCGTTTTTTTTGAACAATTTAGGGGATGAATTTAAAAAAATGCTGAAATTAATTTTAATATTTTTTAATGCACGGCCTAAATACGAAATATAATCGCTCTTACTCAAAAACTGCAATTTTTCTCATACAAAATTTCAACCCCAATTAGACCCCATTCCAGGATGAATTTTCAAAAATGCTAAAATTACTTTTCTTCATTCTATATTTAAAGTGTGTATGCAAAGTATTAAGACTCTTACTCAAAAATTACGCATTTTCCATACAAATTTTCAACCCCAATTTAACCCCTCAGGGGATGAGGTTTGAAATATCCCTTCTTATTCCTTGCCTACATAATATACTTGACCTACTGTAGAATTTTCAAAGTTCTAAGTTCAGTAGTTTCGGCTCTGCGTTGATATGTCAGTCAGTCAGGACAAATCCGTTTATATATATAGATTATTGTTTAAAGGTTTATGTATAGTGAACTCTAGCATTGTAGGCGCTTGGTGAAAACTGTAAGCCTGCTATGTATTTAAATTAATAAATAAATAAATAAATAAATAATAATTACGTTAGTTTAAAAAGTAAAAGTCTATACCCCCAAAATATACCTCATACTCAAAAAATGCTACGTTTATTTTGAACAATTTAGGGGATGAATTTAAAAAAATTCTGAAATTAATTTTAATATTTTTTAATGCACGGCCTAAATACGAAATATAATCGCTCTTACTCAAAAACTGCAATTTTTCTCATAAAAAATTTCAACCCCAATTAGACCCCATTCCAGGATGAATTTTCAAAAATGCTAAAATTACTTTTCTTCATTCTATATTTAAAGTGTGTATGCAAAGTATTAAGACTCTTACTCAAAAATTACGCATTTTCCATACAAACTTTCAACCCCAATTTAACCCCTCAGGGGATGAGTTTTGAAATATCCCTTCTTATTCCTTGCCTACATAATATACTTGACCTACTGTAGAATTTTCAAAGTTCTAAGTTCAGTAGTTTCGGCTCTGCGTTGATATGTCAGTCAGTCAGGACAAATCCGTTTATATAGATTACGTTAGTTTAAAAAGTAAAAGTCTATACCCCCAAAATATACCTCATACTCAAAAAATGCTACGTTTATTTTGAACAATTTAGGGGATGAATTTAAAAAAAATTCTGAAATTAATTTTAATATTTTTTAATGCACGGCCTAAATACGAAATATAATCGCTCTTACTCAAAAACTGCAATTTTTCTCATACAAAATTTCAACCCCAATTAGACCCCATTCCAGGATGAATTTTCAAAAATGCTAAAATTACTTTTCTTCATTCTATATTTAAAGTGTGTATGCAAAGTATTAAGACTCTTACTCAAAAATTACGCATTTTCCATACAAACTTTCAACCCCAATTTAACCCCTCAGGGGATGAGTTTTGAAATATCCCTTCTTATTCCTTGCCTACATAATATACTTGACCTACTGTAGAATTTTCAAAGTTCTAAGTTCAGTAGTTTCGGCTCTGCGTTGATATGTCAGTCAGTCAGGACAAATCCGTTTATATATATAGAAGATAAAATTAGGATATGTAATCGTTAGGACAAATCAATATTAGTACATAAAATATTAGGGGAAATAAGTATTAGGTAGTAGTACCTACCTACCTAATACCTACTTATACTATACCTACCTATTTAGAAAAGGAATTTCTTATTAATAAAAATATATTTTGAATGTTTCATTTTGATTGGTCATGGTTCAACTCGTTGGGACTGTTTTTATAAAAGTAACGCGCGAATTTTAATTTGATGGTTTTATTTAATTGTAAATTCTACGAGAGCAGATTTTTCGGTCAACGAGGGACTTAATTTATTTAAGTAACTATACTCCGCTGTACATACCATAATTTATTAAAGTAACACCCGATTTTGGGCAAGCGCGATCGTAATCGTGTATAGTTACTCCTAACCGGTCGGCGGCGCAGGTACTTCACGCGCGCCGGCGACTGCGCCAGCGCGGCGGAGGCGGAGGCGCTGGTGTTCGGCGACGGCGGCCGCTTCGTGATGGCGCACAACGGCTGGGTCATGGACGCCGACCCGCTGCTGGACTTCGCCAGCGACGGGCTCGTCTACCTGCGCCGCGAGCTCATCGCCTGGGGCGACAGCGTCAAGCTCAGGTCAGTGCGCCTCTCTCTCCCTCCACATGTCGTAGTCGTAGGGCGACCGCTCCTCCCTCTTACCGCGAGCGTCGAATCGGTTCCACGGTTAACCTGTACTCCCTTCTTTCGTATTCAGCCATTTCTTGAATACTTACTTAGGATTCACAATGAAATGTCTATGAAATCAACCATACCCTGATTTTTTATGGTTAGTTTTCAACTAGAGCTACGTCTTGCTTAGCTGAGCGATGAGCGAGGAAAAAATTACGAGTATAGGTTCAATATTCGATTTCATACATTTGCTTTCAGGAAACTATGACCCATAGATAAATACAATTTAGACTAATTTATATATTTTTTTGCGATATGTGACTCAAGTCCCTCGTGTTGGATAGCCGAAACGCCGAAACAAAATATATAAAGAGCTCGAGTGATGTGACGAGTGACATCAGTGTCGCTCTCTCCCGGAGTGTCGGAGTGTTGACGGCATGTGTCGCGGCCGGTTGCAGGTACGGCGACAAGCCGGAACACAGCCCGTGGCTGTGGGCGCACATGCGCGAGTACGTGGAGCTGACGGCGGAGCTGTTCGACGGGCTGCGGCTCGACAACTGCCACTCCACGCCGCTGCACGTGGCCGAGCACATGATGGACGCGGCGCGCAACGTCAAGCCCGACCTGTTCGTGGCCGCCGAGCTGTTCACCAACTCCGACCACGTCGACAACATCTTCGTCAACCGGCTCGGCATCTCCGCGCTCATCCGAGGTGAGGCCTCCTGCCGAGTGCTGCCGGCCCCGTCCGCCGTTCGTCGCTTCGATATTATTACAATACTATGGACTGTTAAGAGTCCGCAGCAAGGTCCGCTCAACTCCGCGTTGAGATCGCGCGCTTACGCTTTAAAATGTTGTTGTTTCACCTAGAGGAAGACAGGGCGCTAGCAGTAAAGCGAGAGCGCGCTAGCGGGGGGCGGTGCTTACCGCCGCCCCCCCGGACCGTTCCCCGCGCTAGAGTAATTCGCTGCAGTTTCGCAACAATTTTTTGTAATTTATTTTAAGGTTTTCGTAGTTACGCTCTCATTTTAAAACTACGAGATCAATTTTGATAAATCTTTTTTCTTATCAAACTGCATAGTTTAATCGACATCGGAAATAGGTTTTGACTTCAATCTAAACTATATTTTGGTCGTAGTATGCCGCCAAACTGAACAACTTTCTGGGGTCTAAAAATGCAAAACTTGTACTCACTCTATTTTCTTTCTATTAACATTTCAAGAGTCATAAACTAGTTGTAGCCCTAGATATATCTTATCTCATTATATTTAGAGAATTTCATGATAATGTGACATGTTATATTAAAATAAGGACGTAACTACGTTTGTATGAAGAATCGAGCTTGCTGCGGACTCTGAAATAAATGTCTCGTGCAAAGAGTATGTAATCACTCCGTTTGTCTTGTGATTGATACGTCTAATATAATAGAGTTCGTAAGAGCTACAGGGTGAAGTTACCTACACTTTAAATGGGAAATCGGGACTACAAATCAGTTTATCTGGCAATCTGAGTAAATTACAGGAATGGTGCGTGGTAAATTAACCGGACGGGGTAATCTACTCCCGATGGACACTCGATCCTTCACTTCCAGTGTAATGTATGTACATGTGGTCGCAGAGGCGCAGGCCGCGTGGGACTCGCGCGAGCAGGGCCGGCTGCTGCACCGCTTCGGCGGGCGCGCCGTCGGCGCCTTCCTGCGCGCGCGGCAGGACGCCGCGCGGCCGACCGTCGCGCCCGCCATGCTGCTCGACCTGACGCACGACAACCCCTCGCCCATCGAGAAGCGGTCCGTGCACGACGTGCTGCCCACAGGTGCGTGCCGTTCTTCGTTTAGCGCCAACTGATAAACGTGGCATGCCGTATCGGTTTCAATAAAAGAAATGAACCTAGTTCGGTAGGTGGCCGCGCGTTCTCGAGGTCGGTTCGCGCGCTCCCGGGAGCGCTACCCTGACTTGTATCTGTCGGCAGCGGCGCTGGTGGCGATGGCGTGCTGCGCGACGGGCTCGACGCGCGGGCTGGACGAGCTGGTGCCGCACCACGTGCACGTGGTGGACGAGCAGCGGCTGTACGGCGAGTGGGGCGAGGCCGGCGAGGGCCGCGTCGGCGCCGCCGCCGGCCTGCTCGCCGCGCGCCGCGAGCTCAACCTGCTGCACGAGCAGCTCGCGCGCCAGGGCTACGACGAGGTGCGTGCGCGTCGCGGCGACGGTCGGTGTATACACGTGTCGTGCACTGTGTGACGCGTTCCCGTGTGCAGGTGTACGTGGACCAGATGACGGACGCGGTGACGGCGGTGACGCGGCACGCGCCGCACTCGCGCCGCTCGGTGCTGCTGGTGGCGCACACGGCGTTCGGCGCGCCCGCCGACGCGCCGCCGCCGCCGCCGCCGCCGCTGCGCTTCGAGGGCGAGCTGCAGGAGATCCTGTTCGAGATGGAGCTGCAGCCCAGGTGACGAGCGTCGAGGCCGGCCGGTGGTGCTACCGTTTCGAATAATAACTATTATTTTTGTTTGCCCGCTTTAACACTTGTGACTTTTATAAGCGACCGTTGCGCTTCCGCTAAAAGTGACCTCTGCGGCTTGAGGAACAAAATTACAAAAAAAAAATGCATAGTATCGCTCGGTGCGACTTGAGGAATGGTGGTTCTTCCTCACCCGCCGCTCGGGCGGATGCGTCGGGCGCGATGGTAAAACGTTGTTACGCATTATATCCAGGAGCGGCACTCCGTACTCGCGTCACTCGCGGTACATCAACGGGTTGGAGCAGTGGGCGGCGGGTGTGCGGCGGCGGCCGGCGCTGGAGGCGGCGCGCTTCCTGTCGGCCGCGCGGCGGGACGGCGCGCACACCGTGCTGGACTGGCGCGCCTTCCCGCCCGGCGCCGTGCTCGCGCTAAGCATCGGTGAGTGTCGCTTCCCGTGGGAGCCGGCGGAATATGTAATGCGAGAGAGAGTCGGGTGACGTGCGGGTGTGGTGCAGGTGTGGACGCGGCGGCGCAGGCGGCGCTGGAGGCGCTGCGCGCGCCGCTGGCGGCGGCGGAGGCGCGCGCGCCGGACGCGCTGGGGCTGGAGCGCGCGCTGGCGGCGCTGGAGCCGGCCGACTACAACGTGCTGCTGTACCGCTGCGACGCCGAGGAGCGCGACGCGGGCGGCGGCGGCGTCTACGACGTGCCGGGCCACGGCCCGCTCGTGTACGCGGGGCTGCAGGTGAGACCGCATCCGAAGGGAATACTTGTAGCATACTCATGCGAACACAAATACCGGCGATCTAGAACATTCATTAATTCACCGAACCCCCTTACGACCCGAGGTGACGTAAATTTACATGCGAATTTCATTATATTACAGAGTGAAATCATTCTGTAAAAATGCAGTTAGCACTGTTAATTCTCGAAAGGGGGAGCCGGGTGGACACAAAACGAAATACCGTCCGTATGTAACACTCGACGCGTGCGGTTAATCCTCCCCACATAACAGTATCCCAAAATGTAACCGAGCGATGAAGCACGGTAAAAGCCTCAATATAAGAGTCGAGTCCGGGTCTCTCGACCGACCATGTGCTCTGTCGCAGGGCGTGATGTCGCTGCTGACGGAGGTGCGCGCGACGGACGCGCTGGGGCACGCCGTGTGCGACAACCTGCGCGCCGGCGACTGGCTCCCGGACTACACGTGGCGGCGGCTGACGGCGCCGCGCCTGCAGCCGGCCGCCGCGCGCCTGCGCGAGCTGCTGGCGCCGCTGCGCGCGCTGCCGCGCTACCTGGTGCCGGCGTACGCGGAGGCGACGCTGCGCGCGGCGCACGAGGCGGTGGCGCGCGCGGCGCTGGCGCGCCTGGCGCCCTGGTGCCGCGGCTCGGCGCTGGCGCGCGCGCTGGCGCTGTGCAGCGTGCAGCTGGCGGGCGCCGTGCCCGGCGCGTCGCTGCCGGCCGCGTCGCCGGCGCTGGCGCCGCCGCGGCCGCCGCCGGCGCCGCACTCCGTGACGCTGTCGGCGGGGCTGCCGCACTTCGCCGTGGGCTACATGCGCTGCTGGGGCCGCGACACGTTCGTCGCGCTGCGAGGGACCTTCCTGCTCACGGGCCGCTCCCAGGTACGCCGTTCGCGGGGAAGGGGCTCATCGTTCGATTTAAAAAATTGTCTTCGCGGACGTAGTGGAGCTTCAATATTGTTCAATGAAACTCATAGATCTTCAAATTAACAGTTTTAATAATAAAATATGTAAAAATGTACAAAAGTATCAACAAGTGCCTGATAAATCTTAAAGGCAATATTGTATCGCTTCTCGCTTCTGTAAGATGACAAGGCTCCAAGGCAGGCCTGAACACTGTTTGTACGAGAAAGTACGATCGGCCATAAAAGCTGCTCAGATATTTGTATATAGTCGTAGTTGAGTGAGGACGCGCCGGTTGCAGGAGGCGCGCGCGCACATCCTGGGGTTCGGCGCGTGTCTGCGGCACGGGCTCATCCCCAACCTGCTGGACGGCGGGCGCAACGCGCGGTTCAACTGCCGCGACGCCGTGTGGTGGTGGCTGCAGGCCATCAAGCAGGTTAGTGCCGGAGCGGGACACGGGATACTAAAAACTGTGGACTGAACCTGTGTAGCCAAACACACACATTGAAATTTTTAAAATAACAAAAAAATCATTAAAAGGTTATAGCCGTGTTTGTATGGGGCATCGGCCCCAGAAGTCAAATCGATTGCCGTTTTGCTAATATATTAGCCCAGATGTAAGATACTATTTTACAAAAAAAGGACCCTGAAATACTTCAGGTTTTTGAGAAAATTAAAAAAAACGAAAATTGGTTTTTATTTTCTTTTATCTAAACTACTCAATAGATTTTTTTGTAACTTATACACATAATGTAGGTAATAAAGATGTATTATTAAAAAAAAATGGATTTCCAAATATCCTTATAAGTAGTAAAATTTTCACTTTAAATTTTTCAATATTTTTTTTTTATATTTTCGAGATACCCACCAATTTTGGCTGTATTATGTATAAACTAATATTCTATGATATATTTTTTTTCAAAAACATTCACTTGGATCAACATATCCAAAATGAAACAAACTTATCGCCTGGTGACAATTTTTCAGACAGTTATTTTCAAAACCTCATATCTAGTTTGTTGATTGATACTGAGATACGAGCTTTATTTTAAGTTTATTTTAAGTAGGTATTTGTTACTTAGTTTTGGTTGTCAACTGACGTTATGGTATACCATACATTTGTTGGATTTAATATGCCTAACTACTCGTACAAGAATCGAATAAAAATAACATAAGAGCGTCATCGAAATAAAATGTCTATATGTAGTACAAACAGAAGCGCATCTAACTGACCATCGGTAGACCTTATGAACATTGACATAAGGCCTACTGATGGCCAGTTACAGTCTGATTTATTTTTAATCATCCATTTGACACTTCTCTGTTGATGTTTGTAGTGATCTAACGATTGATCGAATCGATTTTATCGACGAACTTTTTTTTCGAATCTGCATGTGTTTTGTGTAAATCAATATTTTTTGAGCTACGAGCCGTGGGACTCACTGGAGCTTTCTATGTAAAATAAGCTTTCTATGTAAAGACATGTTATTTTGACGATGCTCTTTGCTCTTATATTAAGTATGTTATTTTTATTCGATTCTTGTACGAGTAGTTAGGCATATTAAGTCCAACAAATGTATGATATACCATAACGTCAGTTGACAACCAAAACTAAGTAACAAATACCTACTTAAAATAAAGCTCGTATCTCAGTATCAATCAACAAACTAGATACGAGGTTTTGAAAATAACTGTCTGAAAAATTTACACCAGGCGATAAGTTTGTTTCATTTTGGATATGTTGATCCCAGTGAATGTTTTTGAAAAAAATATATATTATAGGATATTAGTTTATACGTAATACAGCCAAAATTGGTGGGTGTCCCTATCTCGATAATATAAAAAAAAAATATTGAAAAATTTAAAGTGAAAATTTCACTACTTATAAGGATATTTGGAAATCCATTTTTTTTTAATAATACATCTTTATTACCTACATAATGTGTATAAGTTACAAAAAAATCTATTGAGTAGTTTAGATAAAAGAAAATAAAAACCAATTTTCGTTTTTTTTAATTTTCTCAAAAACCTGAAGTATTTCAGGGTCCTTTTTTTGTAAAATAGCATCTTACATCTGGGCTAATATATTAGCAAAACGGCAATCGATTTGGCTTCTGGGGCCGATGCCCCATACAAACACGGCTATACCCTTTAATTAAATACTACTTAATTGATGATACGAAATGCCACCATGGGAGATAGTTTTGGTACGGCTGTCGTTTTTGCACTCCAAAATGGAGCAATACCGCATGTTAACCAATTTTTGTTCTTAACATCGGCACACGCGCCACGCCCCCATAACACTTCTACTGTTTTTTCTGTTCTGTGGTGCAGGATGATAGCGATAGACATTTCTGAAAACTATCCTTTTACCTATTCTGTGGCATCGTCACATGTCTTTATAATTTTTTTTTTTTTATTTATTTATTAAGAAACAAACAGTCTTAAAAATAATTTTACATTGGTATTGTCATAGGATTAGAATTTTGGTGTTCGGTGTTTTAATCTCGATATGTTCACCTATTTCTGAGTAAAATGTACATCTGAACAGACAGATACCAATTTTCAGACTATAACTTTATGCTGCTCTTTTAGGCGGTAATAAATAAGTAAAAAATAAATAAAACGGTCTAACAGATCCTCAACACTTTCGTTTGCAATTCCATAGAGGAAAATCGAGATTGACAGATCAATTTTCCTGGTGCCGGCCACGCGCCGACACATTACCACATCGATACACTACCACGTCGCTACAGCTGAACTACTAACGTCATCCGAACTAGGCGTTTAATGTACGACGTTGTCCACAGTACGTGACAGAGGCGCCGCAAGGCGGAGCGATACTGGCGGATCCGGTGTCGCGTCTGTTCCCCAAGGACGACTCCGAGCCCGCTCCGCCCGGAGCCGTCGACCAGCCGCTGGCTGACGTCATGCAGGAGGCGCTCGAAGTACACTTCCAGGTACGTGTCCCGCGCCGGCCTCCCGCAGCACCGCAGCCGCCGGTGACGTCACGCAGCAGGCGAGGGTCGGCACGCGTGTCCGCCTCCCCGCACTCACCTCTGCTCCTCCCGCAGGGCCTCGTGTTCCGCGAGCGCAACGCCGGGCGGCAGATCGACGCGCACATGACCGACAAGGGCTTCAACGTGCAGATCGGCGTGGACCCCGACACCGGCTTCCCGTTCGGCGGCAACGACGCCAACTGCGGCACGTGGATGGACAAGATGGGCTCGTCCGAGCCCGCCGGCACGCGCGGCCGCCCCGCCACGCCGCGGGACGGCAGCGCCGTCGAGATCGTCGCGCTCGCCTACAGCGTCACCGCCTGGCTCGCCGAGCTGCACCGCGCCGGCCGCTTCCCGCACGCCGGCGTGGCGCGCCGACACGCCGACGGCGCGCTCACGTCCTGGAGCTACGCCACGTGGGCCGAGCGCATCCGCCGCGCCTTCGAGCGCCACTTCTGGGTGCCGGCGCAGCCCTCCGCACGAGATCCGCGGCCCGACCTCGTGCACCGCCGCGCCATCTACAAGGACTCGCACGGCGCCTCGCAGCCCTGGGCCGACTACCGGCTGCGCTGCAACGCCGCCGTCGCGATGGCGGTCGCGCCCGACCTGTTCGACCCGAAGCACGCGTGGCTGGCGCTCGACGCGACCGAGCGCCTGCTGCTCGGCCCGCTCGGGCTGAAGACGCTCGACCCGGCCGACTGGGCGTACCGGCCCGAGTACGACAACTCGAACAACTCGGACGACCCGAGCGTCGCGCACGGCTTCAACTACCACCAGGGGCCCGAGTGGGGGTGGCCGCTCGGCTTCTACCTGCGCGCGCGCCTCGCCTTCGCGCACGACGCCGGCCGCTGGGCCCGGACGCTGGCCGCCGTGCTGCGCGCGCTGGCCGCGCCCGCCGCCGAGCTGCGCGCGTCGCCGTGGCGCGGCCTGCCCGAGCTCACCGGGCCCGGCGGCAAGCCCTGCCCCGACTCCTGCCGCACGCAGGCCTGGAGCAGCGCCACGCTGCTGGAGCTGCTGCACGACCTGCAGGCCGCGAGCCGCGCGCGCCCGCTGCCCGCCGACTGACGCCGCCCGCGCCGCCTGCGCCACGCGCCGCGCGCGCCCCGCGCCGACCGCACCTACGCCGAGCCCTACGAGCGCGCGCCGCCCGCCCGGCGCCGCCTGCAGGCCGTGCGGCGCCTGCTGCGGCGCGCCCGGCGCGGCGCGCGGCCGACCGGCGCCGCCGACACCGTCTACAACCTGCTGGCCGGCCGGCGCGGCGCGCTTGCCACCGTCGCCTACAGCGACCGCTACTTCCGCTACGGGCTGCCGCTGCGCGCGGCGTGGGCCCCGACGTTCGCGCACGCGCACGAGGAGCGCGCGCCGCACCGCGTGCCGCTGGCGGCCCCGGCGCCGCCGCCCGGCCGCGCGCTGCTGCTGGGCGCGCGGCTGCGGCGCGACGCGGCGCCGGCCCGCTACGCGCCCATGCGCCGCGCGCGCCGCGACCTGCCGCGCGTGTTCCTCGCCGACGCGGCCGGCGACGCGCGCCTGCGGCTCGAGGCGGAGCGGTACCCGACGCGCTCGCTGCCGCTGGACTACCGGCAGTCGCGGCGCGGCACGGCGCCGGCGCCGCCGCCCGCCCCGCCGGCGGACGGCGCGTGGAGCCGGCTGCGGCGCTCGCTGTCGCTGCGCTCGCGCGCGAGCGTGGAGTCGGCGCCGCGGCCGCAGTTCGCGCTGCCGGAGCCGGGGCCGGAGCCGGAGCCGGAGGCGCGCGTGTACGAGGAGGCGGGGCTGGCGCTGAGCAAGCCGCCGGCGCGCTGCAGCGCCGCCAACCTGGCGGCGGCGGCGGGCGCGGCGGACGGCAAGGTGGCGCGGCTGGAGCGCAAGGTGCTGAACACGGAGCGGTTCAACAACGGCTCGCGCGCGCTGCTGCGCCGGCGCCGGGCGGCGGGCGAGCGCGGCCCGCGCGCCGCCGTGCGCGCGCTGCTCGGCGCCAGCGCGCTGTTCTACTCGCTGGCGCTGCTGGCGTTCTACTTCCTGAGCCTGGCCTGACGTCGGGCGGCTCCGTTTCGAGTGCATAATATTTAGTCGTATCGAGTGCCATATTTTATTTTCTGCGGCCGCGTCCGCTTTAGTGCCTTTTGATTATATTTTAAGTGATTTGATTATACTATTACTTTTATAGCACGAATTTATCACCGTCCCGGTCGAATGGCATCCTCCCGTTTCCGAGGCGGCGTCGCTCGGCGCGCGCCGCGGCCGCGGCTCGCCGACCGACCGTCTCGAAACTTATTTTATGTGTTAATTTTTATTTCCTGTTGTATTCGCCCGCGGACCCGATTCTTGAATCCGATCAAAATTTGTGTATTTGGCACTATCGGTATATCAAAATTTGTGTATTCTATCAAACTAGATAGAAATTATAATTATTCTCACGACCGCTTCCCATCGAACTTAGAATCGGGCTCCTACCTTCAGTTGCGAGCAGCTTTATAGATTTATTAATATCGTTATCACTAAATCGAATGAAACGGTCTCTCTAGAGTAAGTCTCGGTAGCGGGTGGTCGACGGAGCGCTGCACGGCAGCTGTTTATCGACGACGTAGTTACTTACGGCTTTTCACTTTCCAGCTAAAGTTATACATTTATTTTGTGATGTAATTAATGTTTGTTTTTGTAGCGACAGATCGCTGTTTCGTATTATGAGATATATTTTATGAATTGTTATACAAATAATAAGTTGTTACGGTTTTTTGTACTGTGGTTACTACAGAATGTATCGTTTTAATTGTAACGTTAACTGGCTTCCAATGAAATAAACTCATGCGCATGAATGTTGTGTTTTAATTTAAATTGCAATTTTGGAAGACCATTATTTTTGTCGACAGTCCTTACAGCAAGGACTACAAATCTACAAACTGCAGGTCGTTCATTTCTCTTTACCATGTTTTTTTTATATGTGTTTTTGATTTGCAGTTCGTAATAAAATTGGCTGAAGGAAAATTATATTACTAACTAGCTTGTGCCCGCGGCTTCGCACGCGTAAACACAATATCATACGTTCACAACACTTATTGCGAGGCCAAAGGCCGAGCTCCGCGTAGCACCGAAGGTGCGGAGCGTCCTAAGGAAGCCGCCCACCCACTTAATATAAGTCGAAGTAACTTAATGCGAGGCCGAAGGCCGAGCTCCGCGTAGCACCGAGGGTGCGGAGCGTCTCAAGGAATTCGCCCACCCACTTAATATAAGTTGAAGTAACTTAATGCGAGGCCGAAGGCCGAGCTCCGCGTAGCACCGAAGGTGCGGAGCGTCCCAAGGAAGCCGCCCACCCACTTTTTATAAGTTGAAGTAACTTAATGCGAGGCCGAAGGCCGAGCTCCGCGTAGCACCGTAGGTGCGGAGCGTCCCAAGGAATCCGCCCACCAACTTAATATAAGTCGAAGTAACTTAATGCGAGGCCGAAGGCCGAGCTCCGCGTAGCACCGAAGGTGCGGAGCGTCTCAAGAAATTCGCCCACCCACTTATTATAAGTTGAAGTAACTTAATGCGAGGCCGAAGGCCAAGCTCCGCGTAGCACTGAAGGTGCGGAGCGTCTCAAGGAATTCGCCCACCCACTTAATACAAGTTGAAGTAACTTAATGCGAGGCCGAAGGCCGAGCTCCGCGTAGCACCGAAGGTGCGGAGCGTCCCAAGGAAGCCGCCCACCCACTTAATATAAGTTGAAGTAACTTAATGCGAGGCTGAAGGCCAAGCTCCGCGTAGCACTGAAGGTGCGGAGCGTCTCAAGGAATTCGCCCACCCACTTAATACAAGTTGAAGTAACTTAATGCGAGGCCGAAGGCCGAGCTCCGCGTAGCACCGAAGGTGCGGAGCGTCCCAAGGAAGCCGCCCACCCACTTAATATAAGTTGAAGTAACTTAATGCGAGGCTGAAGGCCGAGCTCCGCGTAGCACCGTAGGTGCGGAGCGTCCCAAGGAATCCGCCCACCCACTTAATATAAGTCGAAGTAACTTAATGCGAGGCCGAAGGCCGAGCTCCGCGTAGCACTGAAGGTGCGGAGCGTCTCAAGGAATTCGCCCACCCACTTATTATAAGTTGAAGTAAGTTAATGCGAGGCCAAAGGCCGAGCTCCGCGTAGCACCGTAGGTGCGGAGCGTCCCAAGGAATCAGCCCACCCACTTAATATAAGTCGAAGTAACTTAATGCGAGGCCGCAGGCCGAGCTCCGCGTTGCACCGAAGGTGCGGAGCGTCGCAATGAAGCCGCCCACCCACCCAAGGAAGGAAGGAAGCCGCCTATTAAGTCACTTAAACATACGTTAAGTGGGTTGGCGGCTTCCCTGGGACGCCCACCCACTTAAAATATGTTCAAATAAATTAATGCGAGGCCGCCCACTCACTTAATATAAGCTTAAATGTGTGAGCGGCATCCCTGGGACGCTCTGCACCTTCGGTGCTATGTGAAGCTCGGCCTATGGCCTCGCATTAAGTTACTACTTATATTAGTGAGTGGGCGCCTTCCCTAGGACGCTCCGCACCTTCGGTGCTACGCTTGTGAACATGATTTTGGTTTTATTAAAATTGAGGCAAGACTTATGTTTAAAAGATAGTTTTTAGGGTTCCGTACCCAAAGGGTAAAAACGGGGCCCTATTACTGAGACTTCGCTGTCCGTCCGTCCGTCTTTCACCAGGCTGTATCTCAAGAATGGTGATAGCTGGACAGTTGAAATTTTCACAGATGACGTATTTCTATTGCCGCTATAACAACAAATACTAAAAATAAAATAAAATAAGTATTTAAGGGGGCTCCCTATAACAAACTTGTTAAAGATTATGGTACGGAACCCTTCATGCGCGAGTCGGACTCGCACTCGCCCAATTTTTAATATTTATTGTCTATTGTAGATTTAAATAACTTATTGCGAGGCCACCCACCCACTTAATGTAAGTTTAAATGTGTGAGCGGCTTCCCTGGGACGCTCTGCACCTTCGGTGGTATGTGAAGCTCAGCTTACGGCCTCGCGTTAAGTTACTACTTATAGGTATTAGTGGGTGGGCGCCTTCTTTAGGACGCTCCGCACCTTCGGTGCTACGCTTGTGAACATGATCTTCGTTTAATTAAAATTGAGGCAAGACATGTTCAAAAAATCGTTTTGAATATTTATTGTCTATTGTAGATTTAAATAACTTATTGCGAGGCCACCCACCCACTTAATGTAAGTTTAAATGTGTGAGCGGCTTCCCTGGGACGCTCTGCACCTTCGGTGCTACGTGGAGCTCGGCCTACGGCCTCGCATTAAGTTACTACTTATATTAGTGGGTGGGCGACTTCCCTAGAACGCTCCGCACCTTCGGTGCTACGCTTGTGAACATCATCTTGGTTTAATTAAGATTGAGTCAAGGCTTAGGTATGTTTAAAAGATTGTTTTTAATATTTATTGTCTATTGTAGATTTAAAAAACTTAATGCGAGGCCGCCCACTCACTTAATATAAGCTTAAATGTGTGAGCGGCATCCCTGGGACGCTCTGCACCTTCGGTGCTACGTAGAGCTCGGCCTACGGCCTCGCATCAAGTTACTTCTTAATTTAGTGGGTGGGCGACTTCTCTAGATCGCTCCGCACCTTCGGTGCTACCATTGTGAACATCATCTTGGTTTAGTTTAAATTGAGGCTAGACATGTTTATATATCGTTTTGAATATTTATTGTTTATTTATTGTAGATAACTATTCAAAGCACCTTGAAAAATAATTAGCTCATAGTCCTACCTGAACATAATATTAATGACATCTATTAAGATGACAATAAATTATTTTCGTCTACGATGGTACTAATACTAATATATTAATATGACCTGTCATAATAATGTCCTAAGTAACGCTAGAAGATTCAGGTGCCAACTTAACTCAATCGAGCGTACGTCAATAATGGCGACAGCACCACTGAACGGATACGTGATGGCCTCACTGTTTTGTTATCCGTGGTATAATGAATAAGGAAGCAAAAGAAAATGCATGAGATAACACTGTTATTATTTCAGTTGGTTCTGGGTTCAAATCCCGGCTAGGTGAAATCCTTTCTACATTGTAAATTTAATAATTTTGTCTTGTCTCGAATCATGGTTGTTTTTCATACAAAATGCATACATTGTCGAGCAGCTACTCTCAATAACCTGACACACTGCTACTTACATTTGTATGCGTTCAATATTCAACAACTTCTGTAGTAATTCTCGAAGTCCGGGTTAACCATCACAGCTGCATCCTAGCTTGTGCCAAATCGTGGTCACAGGCACGCAACGACGTGGACCCTTGGCCATGATGTCGAGGCGACTCATCAATTGCTCCAATACGTAACATGTATGGAGCTGGTGTTATTAACTCAGGAAAAATCTTAACAGCGCGATGCAGCCGTTTTGTCAAAGTAACAACGCCACCTAGCGGAAAATTGGGTCATTGAGAACAAAATCTCAACACGCCGTTAAAAATAAAGAATGAGTGATATTTATTACTTTGAATAAATTTTATATATAAAAAAACTACATAGATGCAATATTGTGGCTAAATATATCGTATACTTAACGTTTATTATACATTTCGCTACCTTATTAGTAAGTTAGGCCAAACACAAACAATACCAAAATTTGCGCCTAATGTTCTAAATGTTGGTTGGTAAAACATATTTAAAAATGTATTTAATTTACTTAAATTGATTCGAAATACTTTTATTTCAATTACCTACACTCGATAAAATAGCAATTAAAAATCTGTTTTATTCATTAACATTTTTTATTGCGTCTCCGGGCTTTTTTATGGTCAATACTTACAAACTACAGAAGAATATAATTGCATATTCAATAAAAGAGCATTAATTAGTTCCTATTGTCGCAAATTGTGTTTTTAAAGAAATGTATGTTTTTTTTTGAGCATGAGCCAATTTACAACGAACATTGCACTCATATTTTCGTCTGTGTTGGTCGATAATTGGCGCCATCTTTTCTGTCTAACTAAGACGGTTTCCGTAACTCAACGCCTCAAACAACCTTATCCTTATTGTTAATACTGGTGGGCCGCGCGGAGGTATTATGTCGAATTCATACTTTTTAGTTTTTGTACACGTAAGAGCCACGCGGGGGTCGCGTCGTTCTAAATTCAAAATCACAAACGCTGTCATTATAAGGTTACACATTGTAAGGAAAATATTTCATGGAATTTATGTTTTCAGAGATAAATATTAATCATAATAAAAACTATCCTATAACCATCTTTGGATGTTCAGTTATTCCTGTACCAAAATTGGTAACTTTTTATCCAGCCGTTTCGGCGTGATGCGAGGACAACGGTTTTTTTGAAAACAGATGGCGCCAGGTTGGCACGGCGAAGCGTGTCCATACAAAACAACTATCCGGCTGCATCACGCTATCGAGATTTTTCCTGAAATCATGACCTCCCTCCATAGAAAATTTATTTTCTATACAAATTTAGGATTTTATAATAGTATAGATAATCAAAGTTTCAGTTTCATTCAATTATCACGTCTTGAAAAACGTTTCTGGGTCAATAAAAAATAACTAGACCCGACTTGTTGGTAATTTTGATTTTCACAGTAACCGTACAGCATTACACCTTGCAATAAAATAAAAAATTCAGGTCTAGCCAATGAAACTTTAGGGTTCCGTAGTCAACTAGGAACCCTTATAGTTTCGCCATGTCCGTCTGTCCGTCCGCGGCTTAGCTCCGTGATCATAAGTACAAGAAATCTGAAATTTTGTATGAGTATGTGGTATGTGTATGTATCACGCCAACAAAACGGTAAAATAAAAACAAAAAAAAAACTTTTTTACGGGTACCTACCTCGTACACATAGTGGGGGTGATTTTTTTTTTCGTTCCAACACTAGTATGTGGGGTGTTGTTCAATAGGTCTTTTAAAAATAATAGGGGTCGGCAAACATTATTTTTTGATAGTCAGGATCAGGAGTTTTGTAAATATTCGCTCCGGAAATCTAAAAAAATAGCTTCCCCCCCTCCACTCTTACTTTTCAACAGCGGAAAAATTAAGGAAAAATTCATGAAAATGAGGCCTTATAAGTACATTTAATGAAAACTATATTGAATAAAATCGGTCTAAACTATATTGAATAAAGTTTCACTAGTTGTTATACCGCCTGGGGGGAGTCCCCTGCCGTATATCGACCGAGTTATCGACCAATGAAACTGAACTATTTGTCTGTTTCTTTGACCGCGCATCACGTGAAAACGGCTGAACGGATTTCGATGAATCTGTCGAGAAAATCCCCGGCCGGTCGCTACTACACTCGATATAAGTTTGTACCTGAATCTTATGGCGCTACTTAGGAAGGAAGAGCAAACTTTTTCAAACGTGCTACGACTATCGAGTACCCTGATAAACAAACGGATGGCGCTGAAATTAATATGTTGTGACATGAATAGGACACTGAGGAAGGATTTTGCCAAATTAACTCTAAGCCAACATACCTGTACATGTAGTAAGTAATGTACTAAACGGCCTCACATTTTTGATATTCTATTCTCCTTTCCTCTAATCAGCTTCTAGCTAATAAATTTGATCTAAATTCGAAAGTTTGTTAGGAAGGATGGATTTCTACGATTTCTATGTGTAGGTATATTTCTTACCTTTACATGCTTAGACTGATTTGACTGGAGGACCGATTTGGATGATATTTGCCATGGACATGATTTGGATCAGGGATCGTTACCGGTAGGTATTCATTCAAATTCAATTATTTTTCTAAGTATTTGTATAATATTCAATTTATTAAAAAAAAGACGATGGAATTAAGTGGTAAAATAACTTAAAAACCTAAAACCTACACTAACCTATAACTCTAGCCAAGTGTAGGTTTTAGGTTTTTATGTTGTTTTACCACTTAATTCGAATGTTTTTCTAAGTTCAGGTTTTGTTTCGAAAATGCTACGAAATTGAATTTAGCTCACTAAAATATAGAAATAATTATGTAATAATAAGCGAACTACCGAAATCGAATACCGGTATTTTGTATGGAGCCGAATACCGGTATTCGATCCCTGATTTGGATAGGTACAGTCAAGGACGTAAAAATACAAAAGTAGTACTGTATCGTCCGATATACCCCTAAATTTATTACTCTATGCCGTTTATAACACGTCCAAAATAAGTTTCTGTCAAAAATCAATCATTTTAGTGACAAGCTTTTATAGCCGACTGCAGTACTTTTCTTTGGATATCCATCAAATGCTCACTGAAGCGATGTACAATTCACATTGACCGGGCCGGGCCGGGTCGGCTGCCGCCGCGTCGCAACGGGCGCTCTGGCAGCCGGCAGCGGCCAACCGCGTCCACTGACCAGGTCGGGCGGGTTCAGCTGCTGCCACGTTCCAGCAGACGCTAGAGCGCCCGGCGGTAGCCGACGGCGTCCGTCCGAGCGATTAAATTCTAGGGCGACGGACGAACGAACGGAGCCGATGGCGCGCGACGGTAACCGGACGGTGCCTATCGCGCGCGGCGGTAACCGAACGCAGCCGATAGTGCGCGGCGGTGACCGAACGGAGCCGCTTACGCGTGACGACGGCCGAGCACCTCCGTCCGCGTCCGCAAGCGCCCTATCGGCCGGCAGCGGCACCAATAACATAATATGAATATGGGATCTGACTATTGTACATAATAAGCTCTACATTCCTTTGGCAACTATTTAGATGCGCTTGAGCGCGCGCCGACTCCACCCGGTCAGTGGGAATCGTACAGAAAGAGCCCAAACTCGGTAGGATTGCTTTTTCTATTATACCTAGAGTTCCTATGGCCACCTTCCGGCTCCATCATCAGATCAGCCCCATGGTACCATATTATTGTATTGTCATCAAAGTAAGTAGGTATGCGAAATTTCAGCTCAATCGGTTAACGATATCTGCGTCAAAATTGAGTTGCAAGATTCCACCCGAACAATCATACTTACATACATACATACATTGCAAGTTAAATAAAAGCTTTTAAAAATAATAAGCGCGAAAAAAACTATTGATTTTGGAGTGTGGTTTTATTTAGTGGTAATTGTTAAATATTTTATCTGGACTACAGTCATCTATCGTATCCAGGAACGAGGGAACTAGAACTAGCAGGGAGAAAATTAGCAGTTTACTGACAGACCGATTTCCACGCGTGCGGAGCCGTGGGCACAGCTAGTTTTACATAAAATTGGTTTTCTAAATTTGGTGGTCATTTACTATTTTTGGTGGTATTAAGTGATTATTTGATAATAAATTTGACTCTATCTGGTGACCAGTTATAAAACTTTTGGTTATCATTTTAGATTAAAATGGTGATCAATTTAGGTGCTCATTTACTATTTTTGGTACCTATAAGAAGTGATTTCTTTGCCGTTACATTTTACTATATCTGGTGATCCATTCAACATAATTATGTAACGGCAAAGCCATTCAAAATGGAGGCACAATAGAATATTGAAAATTCTAAAATGGTAAGGTACTTAATATGACCGAGTGGAAGGATGTAATTAGCCGTGTCTCCGTCTCCACACCGACCGAGCGCGGCTCCCGACCCGAGTCACGCTTGGATTTATAGTTTAGGACAGGATATACAAGCGCTGGGTCACGGGAGACGTGGTTCACTGCGAAGAAAAATACTATGTACCCAAATAAAACGATCTTTAATAGATCCTTAAATAAGATATGTATACAAAGTAAATAATACGTATTCGGAGTAGGTACCCAACGTTCTTCTGAATATCCAATCCAAGCCTTATAGGTAATCTGTTTATAGTAATTTTTATCACAGTTCACATTACAACGACTAGCTGCCTAATCGATTCCTTGTCAGGGGATAAATACATCTGGTCCAGCCCAAGCCTTCCACGCGTCTGGAAGAGTAATGCCTTGTTTCAAGATTGCCTTAAAGCCTCTGAAATCATAAGTGTTCGTCGAAGAGGGCGGACATGTTGTGACGTCACACGTCGCGCTCGGGCGGCTGCGGCGCGTGTCTTGCGCGCATGTGCCGCTCGAGGTCGCGGCGCCGCACCAGCAGCTTGCCGCACAGCGCGCACGCGTGGCCGCCGCCGCCGCCCGCGCCGCGCGCGCCCGCGTGCAGCTTCACGTGCTTGTTGAGGTTGCTGGGGTCGCCGAACGCGCGCCGGCAGTGCGGGCAGCGCAGTGGCTTGTAGCCCGTGTGCGTGCGCAGGTGGATCTTCAGGCCGTAGCGGCGCGAGTACAGGCGGCCGCAGTACACGCAGGCGTGGCCCGCGCCGCCGCCCGCGCCGCGCCCCCACGCCGTCGCCAGCGCCTCGAGCGCGGCGGGCGCGAGCGCGGCGCCCGGCGGCGGCGGCGACACGCTGGTGTAGGGGCGGAACGCCGAGCGCAGGTCGAGCGGCGCGGGCGCGGGCGCGGGCGCGGCGAGCAGCAGCGCGGACAGGAACGCCAGCGCGCTGGGTGCGCGGCACGACAGGAACAGGTGCACGCGCAGCGCGTGCGGCGCGGCGAAGCGCGCGCAGCAGCGGTGACACAAGTACTCGCCGTCATCTGATGATCAAATACTATTTTTGGGAAACTCTCAAATGATTGTTGATTACAATAAAATTCAATAATACGGTATTGCACAGCAACACCGTACAAAACCCACGAATAAATGTATTTTCTTTCTTTTATTGTTTATTTTATTTGATTTCTCAATTAAATTCATTTCTATTATTATAATTTAAGAAAGTAGTGAATTAAAAGATATTTTGATAAATTTTATTTACTTTTATCCGTAGGTATATGGAATGTATCGGATAATCGCGGATACGGAATAATAGCCTGGTCACACGTAACGATTACATCCTGTCCTGTAGGTAGGTATACATATATATACTGTGTATACGTAGTATAAGGTTTAAGGCAATATAGAGAGAGAGCTCTATCGCAGATCGGTGAATCGCGCTAGGATCTCGGGCTGACCTAGCTTGTTGTGGTGCGTGAGGAGCGGCACGCCGGCGCGCGCCAGCACGTCGGCGCGCGGCCACAGCAGCAGCTCCTGGTGCGGCGCGGCGGGCGCGCGCACCACGAGGCGCCAGCCGCCGGGCGCCGGCTCCAGCGCGGCGGAGCGCGCCGCCGCCGAGGGCGCCAGCCGCGCGCGCGCGATCAGCGCCCCCGCGCACGTGCCGCGCGCGCCCGCCGGCACCAGGTAGCCCTCCGCGTCCACGTCCACGTAGATCTGACGGAAGAAACATGTTCAATTCATTACTGTCGACTATAGTATGTAAGTATTTTATCGTCGACACGTTATGTACAACTCCATAATTTAAGTTAGTTTTTTTTATAAAAGCTCCAAAAAGTGATTTAGAAAAGTTAGAAATGAAACAATTGAGAAATTCATCCGTAAGGTAGATCAACCGCCAAACGGTACCTACTGCTTGCGCGAGTACCTAAACCATAAACGGAGTCGAACCGTACCCTACTTATGAAGAGAAAACCTGCAATGATTTGTAATATATATAAAACTTTTACTCATAAATGTGTAATATAAAGTAGCAAGATGTCGTATATACCATTAGCATTATTTTTAGTTATGCTAGAATAAGCAAGAACAAAAGAAGAATTCTAGTTCGGTACGCACCGGTCTGTAATCGGCGTCGGCGGCAGCGGCGGCAGCGAGGACGTCGGCGGCGGCCGCGACCCGCGAGGCGCGCCCGGCGCTCAGCCCGCGCAGCGCCACGGCGCCCGCGCCGCTGTCCTGCATCACACACTTCGGCTTCCTTTCCAGGACACACTTCAACACTGCGATACCCGGATCTAGACACGGTTCACCGTGTCAAACCAAGGTCAAACAAAAAGAAAAAGAACCGGCACGGTGATAGATGCTACAGAAACTTGTCCAGGTTTTCTTCCGATTGAAACCTTACACTTGAATATTTCGCAGTGTTCTGAAGCCGCTGGCTCAGCCGAGGACAGACGAAGGTGTGCGGGAGAGTGCCGGGCGCGCGCGGCCCGCGCACTATATAAGCGCGCCCTCCCGGACCCGGAGCCGGAGGGTCCTCCGTGGAGAATCGCCCTCGCGCAGCATCCCTCCATTCAGCGCTAATCGCGGGACGATTAAACTATTGTTAAGCCCGATGACAAGTGACAAGAGGTACCAAAAAAATAAGCTTACACTCTTCAAATATCACTTAAAATATATAAAATAATGGCCTGTGCACTGCTTCGCAGTACCACATGCTGTACTGCAAGGTAACGTATTATGCGAAACTTTAAAAAAAAGCTCTTTATCTCTAATGATGATACACTTTCCACTGAAAAAAGTACAATTAAAAGGGCCATTGTGTTGAAATACTAGAGACAATACAACTCCACACTATTTTGTAATCCTGCAGGAAAACAAATTACGTAAATCTTTTACGTATCGTCTGCAGATAATTTCTCTCAGCCAGCCAGCGAATTAATCCTACAGACTGATGATTAGTCAGTGGTGATTAGTTAGTTCGTCTCAATGTAATTTCTAAGATTGACACCGATTGACTTGAGTCAATGTCAGATAGCGGTTGTTTATAATTGCGATATGCAAATATGATATGAAAGAGGTCTGTAAGTTATGTGAAAAGTATCTATTTATAACTGTCATTCACTTTATCTATTTTACGATCATTCCCGTGAGTATGATATACCTAATTATAGTACCAATGTAATTAGTTGACTGAAATGGTATCTATACTTACCTGATGTACCTAATATTGTGTAACAACCTGACATGTAAGATAATAAGTTTGATCTATAAATTTCTGATTCAATAATTTGTTCGTATGGATGTCGATAGAATAGTCGATATTTAACTAAGCACTAGTGACAAGTGCATTTTTGCTCCCGTGGTCCGGGGTTTGTTAATGATACACTTTCCACTGAAAAAAGTACAATTAAAAGGGCCATTGTGTCGAAATACTAGAGACAATACAACTCCACACTATTTTGTAATCCTGCAGGAAAACAAATTACGTAAATCTTTTACGTATCGTCTGCAGATAATTTCTCTCAGCCAGCCAGCGAATTAATCCTACAGACTGATGATTAGTCAGTGGTACGAGGTGATTTACTCCTCGATCTTGGCAATCTTCTGAATACTTCATCGTCTCTCTCAGCCTTCAGTCAGTCTCGGCCTTACCTCCACATTCTGAAGTACCTTCCTAACCTTCCCCTTCGTAATTACGAGTTTTTTTTACTTTTGCCGAAAACTTAATGGAAGTTTGCACTTCATAAGAGGTTTAGGAAATGTAAAATTTGATTTCATACTACATTCATTATAATTTCTTAAGAATTTTATTCCATAATAATAACAAATTGTTAATAGGTACGATTCTACATCACATCACAAATAGAACTTCACCTCTACAATGTACAATATGGCCAGCGCGGTTCTTGCGGCAGTTTGTTAAGTTCAACCGATGGGGTTGTATGAAATCATAATCAACTTTACTCATTTAAACAAAGCCCTAGAGCGGTGTCGCACGGTCTACAATAGTAGGTATCGCATGTGCACTACTGTCTGTTGGGGCCCTAGGAAACATACAATAACTAAATAACTAAATTTAAATAAATAACTAAACAATAACAAATCATACATCACAACTTTCGAGATATATGGAGCCGTATGTGATAAATATTCCCACGTACCTGTGACAACCCCCGTTGTGTGGCGCAAGATATGATACTAGCACATACCTCCATTCGTTATTTTAAAGTGACGCAAAATCTATTTCTAGATCATTGTTGTTTTAGCCAACTCATACCCAAAGTATTTGCAGTCAATTTACCTTCATTTGATGTCGGTATCGTAAAAAGGTCTATCACCGTTTATACATATAGACCACCTTTGTCACTGAAGATATATTTGCAACATCGACAACTACTGTACAATTCACGCAAACCATATAGCCATTTATAGGGTACACAGGTATGTGGGATTTTAAATGTGCATGAAGTAATTATCGAACAGATACCAGAAGCCAGAAGACGTAATTGCTTTAATAATAAAAATAATTAGTTTGGGTGTAGCACATTGTTACTACCGATTCTCAACATAATTTGAGACGATATGGTGCCATCATAAAGTGTGAATCTTTACGGTAGACGGTGCTACGAGGCCACCCTAAGGCATGCAAGAAGCAACAGGTTTAAAAATTCAATGGCTTTCGCATCAGGTTCAAGGGTTCAATAGGTAGGACGCCCGTGTTGGCCCCGAAAGCCGTTGGAGTTCGAACCCCGCCTGGACCATTCAATTTTTATTTTTTTTGCTTTCAATGTAAACATTTGTAAACATATCGAACAGATAGTTTAAAATTATTGGAAAATACAATTTATAGTGGACCGTGTTCCCGGCATACAAGCGTCATACGTATACGGCATTTGATGATCGATCGGAAGGCCTCCTATAGATAGCAGGATGAACCTTTAGAACCCTATGAGTATTTTAAGGAGAGCCGTCTTGAATTTTAGTTCAGTTCAGACCGAGTTATGACGTCGCCACTTTTTTGTATGGGATTTTGTAATGTTCTGTGCCGAACCGTATCATGTAGGGTAGGTATCTAATGAAATGGCTTCTTGGGCCGATTCCAAATATATGCTGCATTATTATTATTTTACTACGCATAATGGAGACATGCAAAGTTTGAGCTCCTGCAGTTAGGAGATGGCTGAATTGATTTTTATAAACATACGCCCGCACTACATAGGTAGTATAAAACAAAGTCGCTTTCTGCTGTCTGTCCCTATTGTATGCTTAAACTACGCAACGGATTTCGATGCGTTTTTTTAACAGATAGTGTGATTCAAGAAGAAGGTTTATATGTATAATACATGCATAATTTATCAGCATTGCACCCGTGGGAAGCCGGGGCGGGTGGCTAGTATACTCAAAAAATGTTTTTAGGTGTTCCGAAAGTTCGTTCTGCCAAAGGCAAGTTTCTGATCATCAAATAACGTATATTTAAGCGAACCAGGGCCGCTATTACAATGTGTCGTATATTATAATACTTAACTGGTTACCTCCATTAGTAACTACTTTATAGCTAGTAAAAGCCTCGCTGGTAGCTAGGTAGTAAGTCTAATTTTTTTTTTCGATGTAACAAATCCTTTCTCTATCATCTCACCACAGGATTTACCAATCTACTAAGTCACCTATAAGGAGTGACATTCCCTGCAATCCGGCGTCCTCTTACCGAGCGAGGGTAAGACAGAGATGCATCTCCGCAATATAATCACCGTAGTACGATGCCTTTGACTCGCAAAGTTACATAATGCTGATATTGTATTGCTTGTATCGGCTCTTTTACTCGTATAAGACACGCAGACACTGAATATAAGAGATACAACTTCAGCACATAAGTATTAGTTCTGGCGCGTATCGAGGCCTGGATGGTGCGCCGCGCGGGGCCGGGGGACGGTGTCGGGCTGGAGTTCACTGGACGCTGAATTTGGCCGCAGCTGTCGCCGCTCTTACACCGGGGCTGAAATAGACAAGGCTGTTAGGTGAAATCGAGTGGGCAAGCGAGCAGATTTGACATTTTTGGCGCTGTTTTTCAAGCAACATTTTCGTGATGGATACTGAGGCGAGGATAATTAAAGCATGTGTTCCTTTTTCAAATTCAAAATCAATCTTCACAACTTTAACAAAACAACGTACTGCAATTTGTCGAATAATAAATCTGCATAAGAGTTTAATTACAAGTTCAAACATAAAGAACGTTACAAAACGCTTTAGCGCGCAGTCAATGTGTTTGCTATTAGTCTTACAGCGAGTAACTAAAAGGTCATGTATTCGTACGATGCGACTCGTCCCCCGCGCCCTCGTGTTTGTACAAGTGCGGGCATACACTAAAAGCGAAATTGCTGCTGGCACAGATAGATGCATTAAGTACCCTAATTGCAGTCTATTATAAAACACTTTGATCCGAATATGACGTTGACTTTGTGATTTTAGTCTATCGACGCGACGTGAGAATACAGCGCTCTGGGCGAAAACGTTAATTAGTAAATTTTTGGTATTTCAAACCTTAATCTGTATGTTTATTGATTATTATATCCATATATTTTGAAGGTTTACGTAGTAGAAACTTACATATAAGAAAAGTGGAAACTGTATAGGCAGATATATCCCTGCTACGAGGCGCGTAGCGCCCGTAGCAGCGCTACGCGCGGGGTGCGCCTGCGATGCAGTCTGGTTGTTTACAGTAGGTAATTATTTTATGAAAAACAATATTCGTTCTCTTAATCCGCGCATTGGCACCGTATTGTCGGTAACTTAAGATTTACGGTTCTATTTGAGGGATAAATCAATTATACCTATCGAATGAAGTACAAATTAACTACCAAAATTTTAATAAGCACATTGTTAAAGTAAGCCGCGTAAAGAAAAAAAAACATTATTATAAAACCATTTAAAAACTGCACCAAAAAAACATCAACCCCATTAAATGAAATCACCACAAATGCGACACGTATTGTGCCTTCATTAAGTGCTCCAAATTGTAACATTTAAGCTCTTTACCATTGTTGCCGGCGGCGGCGTGTTTGTGCAGCTGCGCGCGCGCACGCCGGTCTCAAACCGACCCTAACCTCTGCGCTGTATGGTCCCATGTCGAAATACTTATGGTCCTCGCGGTCCATTTCAAATGGCACTTGCAATATCGCTGCCGCCGGGCTAACATTACTATGTGCTGTATTGCGGCGACGCAAGGCACAGAGCGGCGCTCGCGGCGGCCGGAGGGATGATGCGATAATATTGACTCTGAAGGCGGAAGAGCACCATGAGACCAGACAGGTGGCTCCGGGTCCGGCACCGCGTGGTTGGATACAGAATGTTGCTATCTCTTCGATTTAATTCAGAAGCAAGTAACCATGTTGACGATATCGATATTGCGTGTGGACAAACGCGTGGATATAAATTACTCACTAATCCAGTGAATAAACTAAAGGGGTTTTACCTTACAAACGGTCCGGTAGTTTTGAATTTGTTATATGTTGTCTAGGATGGTTAGTGAGTGTTTAAAATGCAAAATGCACAATTTCCCTTCCTCCGCGCCCGCCGCCATATTTGAAAAAAACCGGCAATTTCGCAGATTTTTGCGTATACCTTCGTTTTGGAGCATATTAGCTAGGAAAAAGCTTCAACAATGTTGTACAGAGTTAAATAAACTATATTTCTTATTTAAAATTTTGTTTCTAGGACAGATAGTTACGGAGATATAACATGTAAAAAAAATGAAAAATATCGCAATTTCCAGATATAATATATCAAACTTCTGGCTTACATTTTCATTTAGGAGCACTTTAGCTAGAAAAGAGCTTAGACAACGTTATAAACAATTAAATTTACTATAATTTACATTTAAAATTTTGTTTCTAGGACAGATAATTGCCTCTAACTATTGTAATGTTAAGTGTCATCTGTATTTGTATTTCTTTCCTCTTGAGGTGTGCAATAAAGAGTATTCTATTCTATGCTATTCTTATGTTTGTATTTGAATTGAATCCTGTCGGCTTTATTTTCATGCATTTCCAACATACGAATATTTGAAAGTGGCATGAACATTCAGGGAGCGCAACTTTGGTGCCGGTGACGTCATTATGACGTAAAGTCCGTTTCGTCGTAGGTTCCGTACCCAAAGGGTAAAAACGGGACCCTATTACTGAGACTTCGCTGTCCGTCCGTCCGTCAGTCTGTCACCTATGAACGGTGATAGCTAGCTATCACCGTTCTTGAGATACAGCCTGTCAGTTGAAATTTTCACAGATGATGTATTTCTATTGCCGCTATAACAACAAATACTAAAAATAAAATAAAATAAATATTTAAGGGGGGCTCCCATAAAACAAACTTGTTATAGATTATGGTACGGAACCCTTCATGCGCGAGTCGGCTCGCACTTGCCCAATTTGTTATAATGTAATAATGGTAATATACATTTATTATTGTACATTTAAAAAAATGTTTGGTATTTATACAAAAAATAATGTATAAATATTAAAAAATTAGACGAATATTTTTTACTGGATATTGAAATTCTAACAAAAAATACTTTTCCTCAAGTAAATGAACCAACACAACAAATGTTTTGTTGGATGACGAAGTATGCAGTAGTCTCTAAAATGGCAGGAGAGGACTGGTTTCATCGATTTATGAAAAAAAATCCGCAGTTGCATATTCGCAAACCTGAGGGTATTTCTAGAGCGAGAATGAACGGGATGAGTAAAGAAAAAGTTAATGCCTACCTATTTTGCTACATTAGAGAAAGTGATAAATGAAAATAATTTAAGAGGAAAACGTGTGAAGTAAGTGAATATCGGTGCCATGAAAACTGTGCAGATCGTGGAGGTGCTATAGTTTCTTTATTATTCCAAAGATTTAAACCTTTACCGCATACGAAGCCATATATGGCAGATATGAACTTGGACCTTATTGGCACAGGTCAAGGTTCAAATTCAAACAACTATTTTTTTTCTATATGCGGTAAAGGGTTAAGAACTGTTTTGTTTGAAATGATTTTGTCTCTTCTAAAGAGGCGAATCGGATATGTTTAATGTTTAATGTTGAGTTTATTACAGGTAGCAATTTAAGTTTCAATCCAGTTTTTGTTGTAGAAACGTATTAATTAGAAGTTTCTAACACCTCGTAAATTGGTTTTTGATACTCTAGTTAGCTTTGAATACCTAATTTTATGTTACATTTATAATGAAAAAAAAATGTTAAATTGTTCTATAGGAGAAAAGTAGAAATGTTAGAAAATTTCCTCTTATGTCGTGTTATTAGTACTGATCTATAATAATATGTCATTGATTTTTCCAAACGTTACTAATACATGTGTTTTTGATTCAAAACAAATATTTTATGGACGAGTTTTCTGTGATCTGTTTCGCCTCGAAAAATGGGGCGAATCGGATTATTTCAGTGTTTTTCTATTTTATTTCTCAAAATTAAAAGACAAGGCTCATTTTTACTTTGATAACTGGATTTTATAGTTCGATAACCACTGTATCCAGAATAATATTAATATACATGATACACTGTAACAAACTGGTTTTATTTCACATTAACTAAAAATTGATCCGAATCGCCTCGGTCTACCCTAATCGCATCTTCTTTCTTATATAATTCTCGAACCTCTCGCCCGTTATAAATATGTCAATACGTTTTCATTTGATTCGGTATCTATAATCTAAATAAATACACTCTGTATGTAGCTTGACGTCATACGTCTGTCATCGGCACCAGTTGCGCTCCCTGGACATAATAAACAACTGTAGGTACATTCGAGCGTCTCCGGCAAGTCGCTGCGGTCGGCGGCTGCACCTGCGTGCCGCAGATTTGCATCAGGATTGATCCCGAATGTTTATATAATGTTTATATCAATCAGCTAATGCGCGGTCAACTGCGTGATTGCATTACGCGCGATCTGATACGTTATCGGCTCATCTCCCCTCGCCCCGCTCCGCCCCGCCCGCTCCGCCGGGTCCCCGCGACGCACGTGCGCTGATAGCATCGCCATCGCCACTCGCGGTAATCACACCACAATGCACTTTAATTGTCGCCGCGCCACGGTGCCGATTACTCTTATTCAATTTACATATATGTGCATGTTATGCACTTTTATTTGATTGCGTCCGTGTTTGGGCGCATGATATGCAAAATTACTTACAGCAAAGCTTATGTACTTAAAATATATATGTATTTAAACGGTGTTAATTAACAAATTGAGTGCTAAAAATTACAGTAGATATGTAAAGTCAGCGGAGCGTTCTTCACGTCAAAATATATTGCTCTTGCTATTGCAGCCCGGAGATTATATTGGTTGGATGCGCAGCATATGCTAGATGTCAGGAGCTATGAAGTGAGTGTAGTATTGACGGCGTCCATCTGTGACCGTGTGTATACTGTGTACTGTGGCCGCCACACGCCCGCCACGCGCCGCACTATTATTCCTCCAAATTGCGTTAAAAGTTAAAAGCCTGCTTGATGAACACCGCATTCGTCAAGTACCTACAGCTATTACCTATTGTCGTCACACTCGTATTATGCGAAGCGATACAATACAACACGTAGTGAAACACAAAAATACATTAAAAGATACTATTCCAGTTCCGTCTGTACTGAATGCCTAACGTAAAGCAGACCAGAAATTTCACAAAAAAAGGCTGCCAAAAAGCGGAAGCAAGAGACGTATCTATTCTATGAGTAATGAGTTGATTAGACAGAAAGTCGTTCATGAGATCACCATTACTGAAAAATGGATTTGAAAGTGCCCCCTTCACTCGGGCACATTTTGCTCGAATAACTGAAGATTGATGAGGGCCATGAGGACGCTGGAACGGAGGCCTAAAGAAACAACATGAGGAAGAGGCCGTATGCCCCGAAAGATGGATGGCGAGTGCGAAAGTGGGCAATAAAAATTATGATAATGATAAACACTTAACGCTTCTGAAAGAAAGCACAGTCGGCTATGAAAGCGTGACTCAAATATAATTTTTAGCAATAACTTTTATAAACATTACTTGTTATTCCTGTTCCGTAACGGAAAATGAAAATACGGAGAGCTTTTCGCATATTATTTTGAAATTCACGTGTTTTAAGAACACTCTTCCTCGAAAAGGATTGGAATTATCATAGGATCGGATTAGTATCGGGTTTCGAGTGGCATTTAAAACCCGTTCATACATTCATTCCACACCGAACTAATCCCTCTATTGATGAAAATCATAACCATTACAGTTGAGCACCTCGCAAAAATGGGCGCGTGGCTTCATTCAGGTTTGTGTCGAGCGACAAGTGACAGGCGCGGCGACAAGTGCTCCGGCGCACGTGCTACATTGTTCCCCCGCCACCCCGCGCAGCGCCAGGACGCTATCAAAACGCTATTATCCGTCCACATCGTGACCGCGGAGCGCACCCCGCGCCCCGCGCCGCGCCCGCGCCGCCGAGCAGCCCCTGCGCGGACCGCGCACCGCCGCGAATGCGACCCCTAATTTTGATAGGATTTAGATACACTGGTTTTGCGAGGTCTTTGATGAATCGGTACATTTTGGGCATGTAAAAAATGTGCCAAGCTTTGCTACGAGTGGCATAACACATACAATCGAACCGCAAAGTTGTAACTCAGGTATATGGGATAGTTTGTTTTTAGTTATATCTAGCCGGGTGCCTGTTAGGATTTCGGCTCAAAGTTTATCTTTAATTAAAAAATTATGAATTTTAGTCGTTATAAAAAACTTACTTGAGACATTGTTTATTTTTTACTTCTAAGCTAGGTACGCGTTTTTTATTAATTCACTAGATATCAAATCTACGTATTATTACATCGTATGTCCTTAATTGAATATGAAATTGTAATTTTATTTTTGTATAGATATATTCTCGACTTGGCTCGGCCACTGCCGCACCCCGCGCAGCTAATGCTTGTGCGATGGCGCCGTAATGAGGGTATTCATGGCGCGGCGAATGCGGCGCGCCGCACCGGCTGCGCGCGCACGTGCCCGGAACGAATGTCTCCACCGAGCACCGGGGACGCGCGCACGACTCTGTGCAATAACTTTGCACCTAATCTGTACAGCGTGCGATACACATTGGGGGCCAGCTTAGCTCAACCGCATCGCGGGTGCTAGAGTCGCTTGCGGCCTTTCTCCCGCGCGCGGCGTGCGGCGACAGGTTGTTGCGTCGCCGGGTGCCGCTGACACCGCCACCGTCACCACCCACATATTGCATTGTGGCGAGCACGCATGTATTCAATTAATAGCTACTTTATCTAATATTTAATAGTTGGTGACCATTTGCTTGCTTTAAAGTCATTTATTAAAAAAAACCCTAAAACACATATTTGTACGGCAGGATGCATGGACCATATTTTAGTGACTGTTCCAAATTACTTCGTTAAGCCAAGGTGACCGCAAATATTCGCAATTATCTTCAACAAGATCGTAGGTACTAAGATTTCTAGTCTTCAAAACGCTACCACGATATTTGTAAATTTTCAGCGATATTAAGCGACAATACCTCAATTAGCAAAATGGGATGCAACTATACCATGCATTTGTAATTTTTAGGGGGCGCTAAGTTCGTATATTTGGAGATACTTTTCACAATGTGTCTAACGGGATAAGAGGGTTCGCCAGAAAAGTGGCGGATCTTAGCAGTAGTCGGTAGGGTCGGCGTGCCCGGTCGGTACCTTCGTGCTCCTCCTCCTCTTCGACGGTGGAGGGCGGCGTGAGCGACTCCTCGGAGGGCTCCCGCTGCGCCTGCGCCTGCGCCGCGGCGCGGTACAGCTCGTTGCGCGCCTCCACCACGTCGCGGACGATCTCTGCAACACGCGCAACATACATACTTACTAAAATGCTTTGTTATTATAGTCCCCGTTCGAGGGTTCGAGGGTAATTAATTATGTATGTTAGGTATGCATAGTTTGTTTATTTATTTATTGTATTGTTAAGTGGATTCATAAAATGTAAATGAATAGAATGTACTAATATTTGCAAGAACATTGTAATATGAGAATAATAAACTTAAGCTTATGACAAGTATAATGTTATACCAAATAAAGGGCATTCTATGAATAGGTAATACGTTTATATAGTTGTTGTTGGTATTACAATGGAGACAAAGTTCTATAGGTATGCCTTTCGGTAGGCGTACTAAATGTTTTGTTTTTGCTTGTGTTATACAATGTCATAAAAGAAAGAACTCAAACTATAGCCAACTGTTATATTCCGTAAAATTTATAAAACGGGTGATGTTATCAGAGACATACCTACCTATGGGCTGAATGAAACAAGGTTTATCATAAATATGAATTAATTTACATACTTAGCTAATTTCTTCGTCGTGATTATCTCTTCAAGGTTACTTTATCAACAATATGACTTATAAATTAAGTATCCAGTTCCTATGACGCATACCGATGCCTTGTCAGGGCAGTGCGGGATAAAAATTTACAAAAGCGCTAGAAATGATGCAGATGGATCACCCGTGATGACGTCTCGGCTCGTGAGGATGGAGTCGAGTTCCTCGGACACGGCGTTCACCAGCCACGGCATGAACTCTTCATCCACTCCTGCAGATCAATTAAAATTAACATAAACTAATTAAATTAACTACCATTAGTAAAAGTATTGAATCTTTTCTGACATTTCATTTAATAATAATAAATAAAAAATATATATCAGACAACCTCACACAAATACGATGATAAACATACTTATATAGATAAATACGTACTTAAATACAAATAACATCCATGACCCAGGCACAAATATTCGAGTTCATTACGCAAATATTTGCCCTTGCCGGGATTCGAACCCGGGACCGTCGGCTCAGTAGGCAGTTGCTTAACCACTGCACCAACGCTGGCTCGGCCACGTGATCCGGATGGGGGATGATCGTGGTGTCAGGAGAGCATACCTGGGTCGACCGACTGGACGACGGCCCGTCGGCCGCCCCAGATATCGCTGGAGATGCAGTGGAGGCGGATCTGGCGGAGTTGAACGCCGATAACTGGCTGGAGACGGCACTAAATCGTCAGGAGTGGCGAAATCTCTTATCGGAGGCCAAGACTCACTTTGGGTCACTGAGCCATCGGAGTAAGTAAGTATATCCAGTGACTGAAATGCCATACGGTAAGTAAATATGTAAAATACAGTGAAAATGAAACAGCACTATAGTGTATTGCGGGCGTACCTCTGTGCACCCGCTCGAGCAAGTAGCCGTGGTCGCGCAGGCCGGCGAGCACGGAGGGCAGCAGCTCGGCCACGTAGCCCTGCACGAGCGCGGCGGCGGCGGCGCGCGCGCGCACGTCCGTGGCGGCCGCCTGCTCGGCGCGCGCCTGCGCCACGCGGCGCTCCTTCTCCTCCCACAGGCGGCGGTCCTGCGCGGCGAGGCGCTGCCGCTCGGCGCGCTCGGCGTCGCGCAGCTCCGCGTAGCGCCGCTGCTGCTCGCGCAGCGTCGCCAGCTCCTCCTCCTGCGCCACCTCCGCCAGCGCCTGCTCCGTCGTCTTGCCCACCAGCACCTCGAGGATCGGCGTCACCTCCACGTCAAAGTCGAACAACTGCACACACAACACGATTTCTATATATGTATCGCTTTTAAACAAATAACTACGGTTAATTCTTCCTTCCCGGTTAAACCGACGATCTGGTTAGGATTTAAATTAATGAGGTCGACGCATGACTGCTCCTAGATTCTTAGAAGACCTAGTCTGGCACAAGGTCGCACTCACGTCGCCGGGGTAGATCTGCGTGGAGGCGTCGGCGCCAGTCTTCGCGGGCACGTACACCGGGGTCACGGGCCGGTCCAGGAACAGCTCCGTCTGCACGCCCACCTCCATCTCCACACCTTTGTCGAATAACTGCGCAACAACAGTTCAGGTTTTAAATATATTTCGATACAAAGCTACACATTTAGTCATCGCTTCACCTTCAGACTGACACGTAATGTAATGATTGCAAAGCAGCGGCGTCGGCGGTTAGTGCAACCGCGGTGAGAAGCGAGTGAAGCTATAACAGTCATTATCATCATAAAATTGAGAACGTGACAAAGTCTGCCATAGATGGATATGTGCCATCGTAGTATCCTTCATCCCGTCCAGCAATGGTCTGGTCTCTGATATAGTTAGCATCAGATATAGTTTCGAGAACTAATTAAGTAGTAAAAAAAAAAAGATTTGCACATAACTACATTATCAAGCGAATAAGGCTTTTAATTGTTCTGAGTGTGTTGTTTTGCGTTTGCAGCAACTATTTCTGTAGACTGTATTACCTCCTCGAGGTAGTACTCGGTCTGGATGGGGTGGTGGCGGCGGCCGGGCGCGGGCGGCGGCGTGCCGGGTCGCAGCCGCGCGGCAGCCGTGCGGCGAGCCATCGCGCGCCGACGCGTGCGCGCCGCCTTTGCCGCCGCGCTCTCGATACCGTCGCCCTGGGGACATACAAACTAACGTTAGCTGATCAGGTTACTAAATAATCATTACGTCACTAGAAATGGGATTCCTATGGAAAAAAAACGAATCCGTAAAGTTATGTATGGAATAGACAGCATAAGGGCGATGGTGCACTACAATGATTTTTACTGTCCGTCAGCCCGATTTTTTACGGTCCGATATGGCACGCCATTAAATGTATATAGTAGTTTGTGCACTATAACGTAATTTTACCATCCGACATTTTACTTTTCCCCATTCCGGACCGTTTTTTTCCGGTCCGAGATGACAGCTATGATAAACATATTTATGCTTGTGCACTGCGTCTGCGATCAGTATTATTCATGATGTCTGTGTCGCACGCAGAGACTGAAACGGTACCTTTAGAAACGGTTTTGACCTGTCTTTTAAAAGGTACCCGACTGATAAAGTAGCATTTCGGTACCGATATCAAACGATACCGGTAAAAACTCAAAACTGCGCCGCACCTGCGAGTAAAAAGACGGACAAGAGCACAAGCTAAAACCGTTATTTTTTTCATGCCATATCGACCATGAAAACTCGGACTGCCGGACAGTAAAATTCATCGTAGTGCACAATTTCGCCCTACGTAAACTAAAATCACAACGCATACATTTCATATATATAACTTATTGTATGGATGCAGCTGTTCTATGACTAAGTATGAGAATTGTATCAGCCTACTTATACCTTAAACCTTATGATTTTGAACTGATTTACTAAAAACAATTTCAACACAATAACAAAATAATTATTATAATTATTCAAAGAGCAAAACGGGTATTCAAAAAAGGGTTCTTCTAACTTAGTTCTGTATACATGCTGTACAATTACAAATCTATTTTATTTCTTTCGACACTTTAGTATTATTAACTTTTTATTTTTATTTTTTAAGACTGAACATGTAATAATTGAATGTTTGACAATGTAAGTTTATTACAAATAAATTATTCTATTCTATTCTATTCTATAATTACGCAAACAATGGCCTCCTTTTTTTCATTTTCCATCATGACATTACTATAAGATTTTATTTATTATTTCTATGAACGTGACGTAGATGGAAAATATTCGTCCGTAAGTACACACTGTTGGAACACTTCCTTGTGAGTATGCGGTTCGATCGAATATGACATTGACAATAGATGATTCGGAGTTTCGGAGTAAAATAAACCCTAAATCCCGAAATGCTAAGGTACCCTTTCTGAAGAGTACTTCGTGTCAAACTCACGACTATAGTTTTTTTTTTTTTTTTTTTTATGTCATAGGGGGCAAACGAGCAAACGAATCGCAAATGATGGAAAGCGATTGTCGTCGCCCATAGACACCTGCAACACCAGAGGAGTCACAAGTGCGTTGCCGGCCTTTCAGGTGGGAATACGCTCTTTTCTTGAAGGTTTGAAGGTCGTATCGGTCCGGAAAAACCGCAAGCGACAATTCATTCCACAATGCAGTCGTGCGAGGCAGGAAATTTCTAGAAAAGCGCACAGTTGTGGACTGCCAACTATCTAAGTGGTGAGGATGAAAGGATTGTAGATTGAGGATAGTAAGACATTAAAGTTTTTCCTTAGTTATGTACAGTAAGTAGAGTAAGTTTTCTTTTTTTCGCAATATGTACTGCAATATAAAAGTTACACACTTTTAAGCAAACTTCAAATATCGTAATAAGGTAAATAATAATAATAATAATAATAATAATTTATTTATTTCTGAGAATATTGAAATTCAATCATGTATCATAGTCAACATTATAAATTCAGAGAACGTTGGGCGCCTACTGCCCACTCTCTGTCAGAAATGTAGGACACTCGATAATATTCTAAAATTTAGAAACATGGCACCTATATCAATTTCGTTTGAAATGGTAAAGTTCTTAAGTAGGTAGGTACCTACCTACTCTGCGGCAGTGTTAATATTTAATGAATGATTGAAAATCTATTTGGAATTTTCCTACTAACATCTGCGATCTTTGCATCGGGTTGAAGGTTGAAGATTCGTAAGTTTGCTGACTCGTGCGTGCGACGACGTCGTTTCTTAGAGCGGACAACTAACCGGCCCATAGGCTGGAGCTAGCCCAGCGGCCACACGTCACATAAAACACCCTTAGGGCCCGACGCGGCTGTCCGATCCGGACGTCCGGCGCCGTGTCGATGTCCGCGGTCAACGGACTACGAACTTGGTCATCCAATTCGGGCCGCGCGGCAGCGTAGCCTACTTTTTATTAGTTTTTGGAACAAGCGGACTATTTGAATCCTTAATTATGTTAAGATGGCGGACTCATCCTAAGAGAAATGGAGATACCATGATTTGGGGGTCAAGTGATTAGCTATTGGGCAAGTTAATTAGTTACGAGTAGAACTGCGGTAGCCGGGGCGAGCGAGTGTGATAGCATAATTTTATTGTGTGTTGCGTGACCGTTCAAGGAAATGCGTCGCACGAAAAGGGGACGCCTCGGCGATCGGCACGCATTGAAGCCGTGCTCTAGCCAGTCGAGGAGAGGACATTTTACTGTAACACGTGAATGTCTTTTTCTACTGCTGAAGGCTCTGACCACCGATTACGTCGTCACAAAATGTCACTTCAAATCGGCGCACAAAGGTTATGCGAGTCATTTGAGTAGCAACAGTAGTCGATAAGTCGTGGCCGCAATTTTCTTGACGTCGGGCCTATAATCATTGTCAATTAAGACAACCAAGGTTACATTTCTAAGTACAATAATCTGTAGGTACGTATACAGTGCCAACTACACGTTAAGTGCGTAAGTATTGGAAGTGTTGTTGGTACAATTAGCATGTAAATGAAGTTCGGCGGGCGGCGGGGCGCGTTGCGTGCGCGGCACTGAGCCGGCCCTCGTCCAGGCTACACCAGACAGCAATCTTGATCTAGCACACAAACGGTTTACGCAATCTAAAACTGGGAATATTCTGTTAGCGACCATCGCGTCATTTGGCGGCGGGCTCGAGCAGCATCGGCATTGCGGCACCAGTGAAGAGACTGCTGTGGCGCCATCTCTATGCAATGAACAAGTTGGGATCCTACCACGGACGATGTAACGGCGGGGATCGAGAATTAATCAAAAGTTTGCGCTGGAGCACCTAGCTCTCTTTCTGCTGGTGTTCGTTGTGGTGAGTGTGTGCATAATTGTAATAGTTCTTGTGAATCCTTTGTTTGTTTCGTATAACGTTTATGATTATTAAAGACGTTGTTTGAGGAATATCAACCTACTTCCTTTCTGATCCCATTACAATTCAAAATGTGCATAGTATTATAAAGTGGTCCTGTGGCAGCATGGCAGGCTCCGCGAGGACTGCTCGCGCGGCGGTCGCGGCCCACCGTCGCGTTGTATCATGAGTTAATGTTGTAGAACTGCAAAATTATTCGACGCTAGAACACGTTTTGCTTTATTTATCAGCAACATAATTATGCGAACAACCACAGGCGACTGGATGGTAAATAAAGGAAATTGCCCCACATTAGCGGTTAATGAGGGGCAGTTAGACTATTTAGCCCAATTACTGCTTACAGGACAGTCACTTTTCTATTCTTGTTGCGCGTATCGATCACTACAGAACAACAATACTGCATGCAGGCGCCCCAAATTAGAAAGTTTACTTCAAGTGATATTAGTATTTCATTGTAAGCGTTTAGCATCTTATTATAAAACATGTAGGGTTGTTTGGATGGGACGACTGCAAGAACGGCGCCGGGCGCCGGTCCGCCCGGCGCTGCGATGTCCACTCTAGCCCGTTTGCGGTAAGATCTACAACGGAGTAACCGCACCGCCGCGGGTCATTTGTAGCAATTTGCCGGCGCTGCACTGACTGACATGCTAATGTTGTTTTTCAGTAAACAACTCGAATGCCTGTAAACGAGTTGCCGCCGGTTTACTTCCGTGGACTTTGGGCCGCGGCGAGAAGGCAGACAGTCGAGTAGACGCTCGGCGCGTGGCGCGGCGGGCCGTCTCATATAATATATTGCAGCGGGATGCGTAATATCGCGGCTGTCGGCCTGATAGAGCAATTAGGTCGGCGCAGCGCGACATTAACCTTGCCTGCTGTCTGCTGCGGCGACAACTTGTTGGTGCACCCGCCGTGTCATTTCTTTTCTATCTACATATTATAGTCACAAATAGCTCCTGCGCCATATGCTAAAAGCTCGTGCCAACAAATTCTTAATATCTGGGGGACTGAAGCCTCTACGCGCCTGAACCTCACGCATCTTCGTAACTGCTTAAGAAGTTTCAGCCAATATTTAGAATGAATCAGGTTATGTTGTAATAGGGTGCATGGATCAACTTTTTCTTATTGTTATTCTGTCCCGTCACCCAGGAGACAACGGTAATGAAACTACTTAGAAAAGTGTTGATAATTTATACTATTGGTATTTTCAAGAGATATTGTAGATAAGAATGGGCTTATAGTTGCTGCAATTACAACATTTTTGTTGAATATTGCCGCCGAAAATCGTAGTTTTAAAGAGTAATTCTTGCATTGTATTTCTCCTGTATTGTTTTATGAAGTGTGCAATAAAGAGTACTTGTATCGTATTGTATTGTAACCCAGGGGACATCACCATGGCAACAAGCAACAGAGAAAAGTTGATTGACCCAATAACAGTTTAGTTCGCTACTTTACTATAGCTTGTTTATAAGCGCTTGTTTAGTCGTATGTACCTAATCTCTTTTCTATGTAAATCTGTGTAACTATACATGTGCTTGCAAATAAACTTTTACCTACTTTACTTATAGTGTTGGGCCGCGGCGTGCCCTGGTCGGAACGGAAGGGGCAGTCGCCGGCGCCCGCAGCGCACTCACCGATCACACAATATTGATCAGGCGGCGCCGGCTGCAGCACGCCGGCCGCCGGTCATTGCTTTAATTGCAAATCTAATCATTTTATTGTCATGTCATGTCCGGCGTCTATAAGATAATACTTATTCAAAAAAGTTCGTCACTTTTATAGATTTTATGTGATGCTGTTAAGGTCCCAAAGTGACGAACCTAATCAGTCCACGATTTTGCGCCGACATTTTTATTAATCGAATATGATTTTACCGGTTCAATTGATATCATCTGGTACTAATCCAATCCGATAGGTATTATTTTTAGGAAATGCATTTATTTATAAGCTATTCCATATTCTCCTGTTCCAATATCTAAGATTGTGGATTGTCTGTCAGTTACGGCACTATTGTCTGGTACATAATTTTCAAATTTAGTGTCAGAGATAAATAAACAATTGGAAGCAAGTCCCGTAGCCAGATGTGCCGTGACAAGCCCAACACCTCGGAAGTGCGCTCTCGTAAGCCACGAGGTAAGCCACGAGGTAAGCCACGAGGTAAGCCACGAGGTAAGCCACGAGGTAAGCTCGCCGACCGCTGTATTTGTCGGCTCATGCGACCGTAACTCTCTCGCATTTACTTAAATTAAAAACATTATTGTACGGGTAGTGTATTTTAAAAACTTCGTTTATTCACGTTTTGAAGTTAAGAAGTTTTAAAAGGTCGCATGAAAAATCAGTCTTAGGTATAAATATTTTACATTTTTACACTTTTTACGTTACCCCAGGGGCCCTATGATGGTTGCGTTTATCACGCGATAAATAAGTGATAAAGCATCCGTCACGCTTTGACATAATGCGAGTGTGAGTGACATATGCTTTGTCACTTATTTATCACGCGATAAACGCAACCATCATAGGCCCCCAGGTCGTAAGTGGGATTTTCTGGGGACAAATTCTCACTTCCTGGTCAAGACAGGACGTACAACCTTAGACAAATCACTGGCGACACAACATAAATATATATAACATATAATAGGGGAGTGGCATTTGATGAGCTATTTTTGTTGCGAGTTACTGGCGAGTGGCGGTAGTCAGGGTTAGCTTGAGCTGGTAGGGCCCGGGGCGTCTGGGGCCCGCGCAGGCAAATGCAGCCCTGACTAAGCCTAGTTCGTGTTACCTACGCGGGCGGTGTGGGGACTTACATGGGCGTGCGCGTGCGCAGCGAACGTGCTGCCGCGCACGACGCGCTTGTCGTGCATGAGGTTGCCGCCCGACGCCGCCATGCTGCCGCTGCAACAGATACACACATCTCAGAGGACAACTTATCCACATCGCCTAACAACTACGTCTCCAGCTTGTAAGTACATGACTGTGTTCATTCATAAATCAAAATAATCGAATTCTTATGTTTTACCCGTATTGTTGTTAGATTTCTATTTGTGATCCCGTTATTTTTACGTGAGATTACTTAAGTGTCAAAGAAACTGGTTGTTAGGAATGCCTCGTCGGCCGGGTCCCAACACTGACATCTACGATAACTCAGTTGTAGAACGATGTAAAGAGAAGAGAAACACAAGGGTAAACGAAAACGATATATATTTTACATGAAAACAAATTAACACAATTAAAGATCGGAGCACAATTAAATTTAACACACAAAATTAACACAAATTAAAACGCGAAATTTAAACTAAATCTTAACTAATGTAGTCCTTTATCTAACACTGACTAACAAGATGGTATACACTGGAGTAAGAGACTGGACGGAAGTACTGGCGGATCGCTGATCGACGCACTTGAGTAACAGAGTGATGACTCGATGTTGACTGAAGTTGTACTACAAATCTGTGAGAAAATGGGCGTCCTTTTATTTGATCTGTTACATGTCTTAGAGGGACGCCCGCTCAGTTACATTTTACTGATTCCTACTTATAATACATTATTTAGCTTAAATTTAACTTATAGCTAACATAAAGGTTTATTCGTGGAACACAAATATGTAAGTGATTTTGATGTGAGAGCTCCCATTTAATTACAATTAAATAAAATTCACATCATTTCTTTGTCTCGACTCAGAGGCCGTCTCGCTCACACGGGTCGAGATCTATACCTTTCTTGTCCCTCATATCGCGCCGTGCTCGGCGCGTCGTGTTATTTTTATGTTTGCCGTGCTCGCAGCAGGTTGCGGCCGGTATAATATTAAGTGATTTTACTTATATGTTCATGAGGAACATTACTACAAAGTTTCAGGATATTCTAATTTTTATCCTTAAGTTTTACATTAAATGTAAACAACATGATTCCTTTGTCTCGCGCTGCGAGTGGAAATTACCACGATGAGTCATACTTGTTTACTTTAAGACGTCGTGGTCTTTTAACTATTTTAGTTAGTTATTTTTGGGAGCTCTCTTACAATAATGTTTTTAGGAAAATAAGTGTTATACACATGAAATTGCCGCTTTTTTGGGCATTTAGGAACGCAATAAAATATATTATTTATTTATCTTAATATTAATTTTCGCCTAACTGTTTACAAATATATTCAAATCATTTATTTATACATATATTTATTACGTGGGCCTAGCTGTCCGTAACATTCTCCCCCCGCCGAGCTCCCGCGTAGGCTCGGGTTGCAAGGGGAGGACAGCTAGTTTTCTTGCAGGCCGGCGAAAAACTCCTCCTTTGGTGCGGACTTCCACGTTGCGCACCTCTCCGTCGGGACCCGGATGCGTAGCCACGACGATCCCCTTCGGCCAGACGTTGCGCGGCAGCGTGTGATCGGCTATCACGACGTAGTCGCCTGGCTGGATGCGTCGCTCGTTCCCCGTCGGTGATGACTGCCTGGGCGCGAGTGTAGGTAGGTACTCGCGAACCCACCGCGCCCAGAAGAGTTCGGCGAGCGCCTGGCTGGCCCGCCAAGTGCGTCGGTCGGCTTCTCGGCAGGGCCCGACGAGCGGCGCTGCGGTAGGCGCGCCCAGCAGGAAATGATTGGGCGTCAGCGCCTCGTCGTCCGCCGGGTCGACGGACACGTGGGTGAGTGGCCGAGCGTTGACAGTGTGCTCGGCCTCGGCGAGCAGCGTGGCGAACACCTCTTCTTTGGGTGCCCGCGTGTGCAGCGTCGCCGTTAGCGCGGTCTTTACAGACCGCACCAATCGTTCCCAGGCACCGCCTTGATTAGGTGCGCCGGGAGTGATGAAGCGCCAGTCCAGGCCGTGGTACAGCCCGTAGTTGCGTAGCGCAGGCAGCCATTCCGCGTAGGCCGCCCGTAGCTCGAGGTCCGCGGCCCGGAAGCAAGTCGCGTTGTCGCTGTAGATTTGCGCGGGCCATCCGCGCCTCGCGGCCAGCCGCCGCAAGGCCATGATGGCGGAGTCAGTGGACAGCGTGTGGACTGTCTCGAGGTGCACGGCGCGCGTTGACAGGCACGTGAAGAGCGCCACCCAGCGTTTTTCTCTGCGGCGGCCGACGGTGACCCACACAGGACCGAAGTAGTCGGTCGCTGTGTAGGTGAAGGGCCGCTGGCACGGCTCGAGGCGGGCTCGCGGCAGGTCTCCCAGCGCCGGGACGCGGGGTTGCGTGCGCCGAAGCACGCAGGTCCGGCAGGCGTGCGCTATAGCGCGCACAGTGGGCCGCAGGCGTAGCACCCAGTACTGCTGCCGGACGTCGTTGACGACGCGCTCGTGGTTCGCGTGCGCCGCTCGCTCGTGTTCCCGCTGCAGCCACAGCCGCACAAAGGGATTGCGGCCGTCCAGGATGGCCGGGCGTCGGTTGACGTAAGCGGGCGCGGCGTCGATACGCCCGCGCACCCGCAGCAGGCCATCTTCTTCGTCGATGTACGGGTCGAGCTTGTATAACTTGCTTTTCATGTCGATGGGCTGTCCGCGGGACAGCGCTCGTAGCTCGGCCGGGAAGTCTTCTCGTTGCGCCTGTTGCAGCCACATATGTTCAGCGTTCTTGAAGTGCTTCTGCTGCAGCTCGGTGGGTTGTTTTGTTCGCAGTCGTTCCACGAACTGCAGCATGCGGGCGGTCGTGCCTATCAGTCGGTTATATTTAGAGAACCGACTGACATCCGGCAATGGCGACTCCCATCTCTGTGTGGCTGCAACTTGGGCTTCTGTGTGGCTGTCTTGCGGCGGCGTCGGCGTCTCTCGCGGCCACTCGGAGGCCGGACGTTGTAAGAAGTCCGGCCCGCAGTACCACCGGCTGGCGGCGTCGAGGCGGCGTGTGCTATCGGCTCGCGTCGCGTCGTCAGCGGGGTTTTGTTTCGTCGGCACCCATCTCCATTGCTCGACGTTGGTGGTCTCGGCTATCTCGCCGAGACGGTGCGCGACGTAGGCGCTGTAGCGGCGGGCGTCGTCGCGCACCCAGTGTAGCACGGTTCTGCTGTCCGTCCACAGGAACGTGTCGTCGATGCGTAGACGATGTTCTTTAGTGATGCTGGCAGCTAGTCTCGCCCCGATGAGCGCAGCTTGCAGTTCGAGGCGTGGTATGCTGAGCTGTCGCGTCGGGGCTACTTTAGCCTTAGCAGCGACGAGGCTCACACGGGCGTCGTCGTCTTCTTCTTCGCGCCAGTAAGCTACGGCCGCGTAGGCTTGAGCGCTGGCGTCTACGAACACGTGTAGCTCACGTTTCGTAGCTCCCCCCGTAGAGGCGTAGGGGCGCGGCAGTCGTAGGGCGGCCACGGATTGCAGCCCTCGTAGCCAGTCAGCGAACTCGGCAGCTTCAGTGGGCGGCAGGGCGGCGTCCCAATCGAGCTTCAGTTCCCACAGTCGTTGCAGCAGTATTTTTGCAGAGATTGTGTAGCTCGCGAGTAGACCGAGCGGGTCATACACGCTCATCACGGCGCTCAGCATCTCTCGTTTTGTAGGCGTGCGGCGTAGCTCTCGCACGTCGGCCGGAACTCGGATCATTTTAGTGTTAAACCCGAGTTCGTCGGCGTTCGGATCCCACATCAATCCGAGAATTTTCTGTGTTTTGTCGCCGCCAAGCTGCGCGGGCGTCGTTGCTCGGAGCTCTGCAGGTAGCGACTCCATGAGGCGAGTCGCGTTGGAGCTCCATCCGCGCAGTGTGAATCCGCCCGCTTTGTGAGAGGCGGCGACTTGCTTCGATGCTTCGCAGGCTTCCTCTTCTGTGTTGAAACTCGACACGAAATCGTCCATGTAGTGATTCGTGGTAATCTCTTCAACGGCCATCGGGTGCTGCTCGCGGTTTTGTTCGGCGTTGTGATCTCGCACGCTGTGAGCCAAGTAGGGTGAGCTCGCAGCGCCGAAAAATATCGACGTCATTGCGTATGTTTCTGGAGGTCGTGTGCGATTGGCGCCTCTCCACAGGAACATTTGTGACGGCCGGTCTTCTTCGCGTAACTTGATTTGAAGAAACATTTCTTGTATGTCGGCAGTCACGGCGTAGGCTCCCTCTCGGAATCGAAACAGAATGCCCAGGATCGATTGGAGTTTGTCGGGGCCCTCCAGTATGTAATCGTTGAGGCTGCGGCCCTGGCAGGTGGCCGCGGCGTCGAAAACCAGGCGTATTCGTCCCGGCTTGTTCGGATTGGTGACTGCGAAGTGCGGCAGATACCACATCTTGTTGCTCGGCGCCGGCTCCATCCGCTCGGCGTACTTCTTGGCGAACAAGTTGTCCATTTCTTTGGTGTATGCTTCGGCGAATTGCGGGTCTCGGTCCATCTTTCGCTCGATTCCGTGCAATCGTCGCAAAGCCATGTTGTAGGTGGATGGCATGTTGACGTTGTCATCACGCCAGAGCTGCCCGACTTCGTAGCGCGGGCCGTCGACGCGCCGCACAGTGTCTTCGAAGATTTTCGTAGCTCGCTCGTTCTGTGGTTTCGTTTTGACCGCCGCCGTGATGCCCAGCGAGTCAATGTTGAAGTATGACTTTAGCTGGGCGTTGATGTCGTCATCGTATGGCGGGCGGCGGTCTTGCTCAGTCGGTGCCTCCGACGTAGTTGCGGGTCGGGCGGCGTCCTCTTCTTGTAGCGGCGCCTCGTACCCGACGTAGCAATGTAGTACGGTTTGCCATCTCGCGTACTGTTGTGGCGCCGACCCGAATAGCACCCATCCGAGTGGAGACAGCATGGCGGCGGGCTCGTCGATCTTGCCCACGCGCATTTCGTATGGCAGCATCAGGTGCCAGTTGTCGGCGCCGATGAGAATGCGCGGGCGTGCTGTGTCGTAGCACGCGGCGCTCATATCCGCGAGGTGCGGGAACTGCGTGACGTAGTCTCGCTCTGCTCTCTGTGCGCGTAAGCCCAGGTCGGTGACGGTCCGTAGGCTTAGTGGATGAGCCGGACCGCCTGTTTGGCTGCGCACATGGGCGTGCACTCGACGGCTCTTCTGCTGCGTCGTCATGGACCCCACGCCTTGGATATGCAGGCGCGAGGTCGTACCGTCGGCGCCGATTGCATCTGCGAGGTCCTCTTCGATCAGTGAGATCGTGGACCCCTGGTCCATCAAGGCGTAGGTGAGTGTCTCGCCGCGGGGTCCGCCGACGATGACTGGGATCACTTTCAACAGGACCGAAGACACGTTGCGTCCAAATTCGGCTGTGTTGGCGGTGAACTCTTCGACGCACGCCGTCGTCTCTGGCGGTGCGTCTGGTGCTGCGTGCGCGTTAGGGCGGCGTCGCGACGCCGCGGTATAGGTCGCAGCGGCAGCTTGTGGCGGGGCAGTCGGCGTGGCGCTTCGTCTAGCGCCTGGCGTGGTAGCGGCTTGCTTGACTGCGTAGGTAGCCGGTGCGTACGGTTGATAGGCGTACGGCGTGGCTTGTGGCGCAGGCATGTACGGCGCTGCTTGAGGTGCAGGCATGTACGGCGCTGCTTGTGGCGCAGGCATGTACGGCGCTGGGGCGCTCGGTGTATGCGTCTGCGTCTTCTCGGCGTGTAGCAGTCGGTGGTGTGGATAGGTGCAGCCGGGAACGTTGCAGCCGCGGGCGTTGCATTGGTCGCGGCGGTGCTTGCGCTCCAGGCATTTGAAGCATATTTGGTTCTGTCGCACCCAATCCCATCGGGCTCCGACTGGCACGGCGATGAGTTTGCGGCATTCGGTAGTGCGGTGGCTGCCTCCACAGTATAGGCAGCTGGTAGGTTGCTCGAGTGCGTATGTCTGCACACGATCTCTCAGAGGGCGTCGTACGGCTCCTCTGCCGGCGTTGGCCGCCGTGCGTTGCTCTGGGACGCGCTGTGATCCACGTTGCTCGGCGGCGGGCGTCGGTCTTCTATGCGGCGCCTTAGCGTGCGAGAATTCCATCTCGGCATCGCTTTCTTCGAGGAGGAACTCCGCCATCAACATGAGTTCGTTTTCGGCGGAGCTCAGGTGCTCCTTAGCGTAGGAACACCAGCGACTGCGCAAGTGTGGGCTCAGTCGCTCGGTGACTTCCCGGATGAGAAGTGGGTTTGCGCCGTAGCTTCGGCGGTCCAGGTCCACAAGCGTAGAAACGATATTCATAATGCGTATGGCGAACTGGTTGAGATCGTTGGCGCTCGGTCCGAGCGGCGGCATTCTGCGCAGCTCGTCGATGGCGCGATCAATGAGGAGATCGGTGCGCCCGAAATTCTTCTTAAGGACCCGTATGATTAGGTCGGGTCGAGCGGAAGAGGCGATCATGTGCTGCACACATTGACGGGCTTCTCCTCGCAGGCAGTGTCGCAGGCGCGCGACATTTTCGTATGCGGAGTACTTGTAGCGTGCGGTGCTCTCGGTGTACGAGTTATAGAAGGTGAGCCACTCGCTTGGCTCTCCGGAGAATGGCGGCAGCTCGTAAACTTGCTTCGGAGGCGGCCGCATCATAGTCTCAATGGTGTCGGTGAGGCGGTCGATAACTCGGTCTCGACTCGACGATCGTTCTCGACGGCTGTATGGTGTCCGGGGCTCCTCTTCGTGTCGCTTGCGTGTCTCGCGTTGCGGTGTAAGGGGCCGTGCCTGCTTCGCGTGGACCGCGTCGGCAGGGTGGACGTTGGACAGCCAATCGTTGACGCGCCGCTGTGAGTCGGCTTGTGAACCGCCGGCCCGAGATTGCTCGTCGATGCGCTCCATCTCGACGGCGAGCCTCTTTTCAACGAGCTCGCGTTCCATCCGGATTTCTTCTAGTCGGAGCTGCTTGAGTTGCTCCATAGCGGAGAGCTCCGCCTCGCGGCGGAGCACGTCCGTCGCGTTCGACGCTCGAGAGTGAAGTGATGACGGTCGGCGCGGCGCGTGGGTTTTATCTCCAAACGTGACGCTGAACTCGCGCCGCTGCGCGCGGGCCTCTGATTGGTCGGCCGGCGCGGAGTGCTGTGATTGGCCGGCGTGCGCGGCCGGCGCGGTGTGCTGCGATTGGTCGAGGCGCGCAGTCTTCGACAAATGTTTGTCCAGTTCGCTACGCCAAGCCGTAGTGTCGGTTGGCGGCGAAACTGGAGCTTCCTCGGCGGGAGACTCGGGTGAGTCTGTTTGAAACTGCAGTCCCGTAGGCGGTCGGGCATGGGCAGCGGGCGGTGAATGTGTGACAGCCACATTGGTCACCGCAAACCGCTGTAAGTCGACTGCAGCTTGTGTGCGCTCGCGCTGTGCGCGCGCACTCTCCTCGCTCTTGTTTCCGCGTGTATTAACCATCGCTAACTATTTGGAAACCGCACTTCCAAACCTAACAACGAAATACCTAAACTAATAACTAGCTCCGATCCGGTTCGAAGGACCAAGACAATGTTAGGAATGCCTCGTCGGCCGGGTCCCAACACTGACATCTACGATAACTCAGTTGTAGAACGATGTAAAGAGAAGAGAAACACAAGGGTAAACGAAAACGATATATATTTTACATGAAAACAAATTAACACAATTAAAGATCGGAGCACAATTAAATTTAACACACAAAATTAACACAAATTAAAACGCGAAATTTAAACTAAATCTTAACTAATGTAGTCCTTTATCTAACACTGACTAACAAGATGGTATACACTGGAGTAAGAGACTGGACGGAAGTACTGGCGGATCGCTGATCGACGCACTTGAGTAACAGAGTGATGACTCGATGTTGACTGAAGTTGTACTACAAATCTGTGAGAAAATGGGCGTCCTTTTATTTGATCTGTTACATGTCTTAGAGGGACGCCCGCTCAGTTACATTTTACTGATTCCTACTTATAATACATTATTTAGCTTAAATTTAACTTATAGCTAACATAAAGGTTTATTCGTGGAACACAAATATGTAAGTGATTTTGATGTGAGAGCTCCCATTTAATTACAATTAAATAAAATTCACATCATTTCTTTGTCTCGACTCAGAGGCCGTCTCGCTCACACGGGTCGAGATCTATACCTTTCTTGTCCCTCATATCGCGCCGTGCTCGGCGCGTCGTGTTATTTTTATGTTTGCCGTGCTCGCAGCAGGTTGCGGCCGGTATAATATTAAGTGATTTTACTTATATGTTCATGAGGAACATTACTACAAAGTTTCAGGATATTCTAATTTTTATCCTTAAGTTTTACATTAAATGTAAACAACATGATTCCTTTGTCTCGCGCTGCGAGTGGAAATTACCACGATGAGTCATACTTGTTTACTTTAAGACGTCGTGGTCTTTTAACTATTTTAGTTAGTTATTTTTGGGAGCTCTCTTACAATAATGTTTTTAGGAAAATAAGTGTTATACACATGAAATTGCCGCTTTTTTGGGCATTTAGGAACGCAATAAAATATATTATTTATTTATCTTAATATTAATTTTCGCCTAACTGTTTACAAATATATTCAAATCATTTATTTATACATATATTTATTACGTGGGCCTAGCTGTCCGTAACACTGGTGAAGGTCAAGTAGTGTAAGTATATTAGAATAATGGGGTTAGGTTCGTAAGGACTAGATTGCATAACGACTCTATAAGCAAAACGTCTTAGTTGCATAAGGTCTTGGTAAGCACAATGTCTTTTTTGCAGAATGCCCTAGTGAGTAGAATGTCTTAGTTGTTCGATCGACAACTATAGCATAACGCCCGAAGTTGCAAAATGACTAATAGAGTTTACGTCCAAGTTATTAATAAGTCTTGATTGTAAAACGACGCATAAGGAAAAGTGTCTGGATAGCATATGGTCTTGGTAGCAAAACGTCATGATTGCATATCGGCTTCAACTCGACTTTGAAGTTTCTTTTATCAAAGAGTTCCTTCACAAACTACGTTGAAGTTTTTCCTGTCATTCAACCATCTAGTCGTTATGCCATTTAGACGTTATTAATGTTTGACGATATGCCTACCTAGTCGTTTTGCTATTACAACATTTTGATATTAGGGCGTTATACAAACAAGACGTACCTAATAGAACTAAGTCCAATCTTAAACCCGGGCATTCTACTATTAAGACGTTTGTACAATTAGACATTTAGCTACCAAGACCTTATGCAACTAAGACGTTTTGCTTATAGAGTCGTTATGTAATCTAGTCCTTACGAACCTAACCCGAATAATGTTGGACTATGTCTTATTGTGTTGTACGGAACCCGGGGTGCACCAATTTGACTCGCACTTGTTTTTATTTGATATACAATATCAACAAAGGCAGATACTACAGAACCCCAACTGCCCATATTAAAGTCCTTTTCAGATCAGCCGGCTTTAAAATACCTATCTACTGAAAAACCAAAAATTTAAGAATCTTTTCTCTAGTTTCTCCCAAATCTCAAATATTCACGTGTTTCGTAATAGTGTTCCAACTGGTCATCGTTTCGCAATCATTCCATTCCAAATGCTAAAAAGTGCAATAAAGCCGCGTCTAGATAAGATAACGGCTACAAATGAGCGGCCGCAGCCCTCGGCGCCACTGACTGCTGACCCCGATAGCGCTCTAATGTTCCCCTAATTCCCAGCGGTGGCGGTACGTCTAGACTTAGGTATGTGACGAGAACAAGAAAAGTGAGATGGCCAGTGTTGTTTACGTGTTCTGTCATCATATCTAGAAAATGTACATAAGAGGATACACGTCAGTTTAGTATTCGCGAATTTCGCGAGCGCGGCGCGAGTGGGTTCGCCCGCCGGCATCGCAAATTGATTTGCCTGTCAACACCGACTGCGCGAGGCGGTGCGGTTTCGTGATTGAAATTGTATAGATTTGTGCAGGGTGTCGTGCGATGCCTCGATATCATTCCGGCCGCTCGGTCGTAAATGTGTGCCAGTGTGTTTGTCGAATGTGGGCGCAGGCTGAATAATTGCCGGTCGTGACCGCGGTAAGGAGACCGATGTCACGCAAACGTATATGCAAGCGAAGATGACATACAGTGGTTCCTGGTCGAGCATGTGGCGCAGCCCCGCCACGCCGGCCACGAGCGCGCGCACGCCGCCGAACACGTCCCCGGCGGTGGGGCGCTTCGGGGCCGGCGCGCCCTCCTTGCGCTCGGGCAGCGCGCGCTTGGAGCGCGGCGCCACGGCTTGCGGCCTGCTCGCGTACGAGTACACTAGGCGCTCAGGCTGCGCCGGCGCCGGGTACAGCGAGTCCAGACCCAGAAGCTCGGCCAGCTGTGGTGGTGGTGGCAGGAATTGGCCCACTTTCACTGTGGGCACGAAGCGCGGGCGCTCGCCCGGGCTGGCGTGGCGGCGCGCGCGGCCCCGGCTGCCGCGTCCCGGCGACGGTGATGGTTCGCCCGGCGCGCGGACAGGTGACGCTCCCGACCCTTCGCCTTCGGGCGCGATCACGTCGATGCGCGGCTGCGAGCGACTCATCCCCTCCACGCAGTTGTGCGCGTTTGGCAGATTCGGCTCGGAGCTCGCGAGCGCGGGACGCGCCCGCCGCGTGGGCCGGCGCAGGTTAGCCTGCAGGATCTCCTTCTCCTTCAGTCGCCGCAGCTTGAAGTCGAGAGCGCGTGAGAACTTGGGGTCGAGCAGCGAGTGCGGCGGGGGCGCGACCATGTCGGCGCGCGGCAGCGGCCGCACGACGTTGACGCGCGCGGGCGGCGCCGCGGGCTGCAGCACGGTGAAGGCGCTGGCCTCCTCGCCGGAGATGTCGACCGGCGGCATCCTCGTCACATGCCGGGCGACGGGCGACGGGCGACGGGCGGCCGCGGCGGGCGCTAACGATCACTGCCGGCCGCTGGCCGCCGACGGTGACCACGCGCCGCGCACGCGCGCGCCGCCGTCCGTCCTCGCAAGTCCTGCCTGCTGTGTTACTTTAAGCGATTGCCTGATTGCAGTCGTTTGTAACTACAAATAGCCCGAGTTCATACACTTTTAACACATGCAGGTAATTGTGCAGCTATTTACGAGCACTGAGCGTCATTATGTCATTTTCTTTCTGTAGAACGATCTTTCATTACGAGTAACCACTCATGGAGGTACCTACTATTTGTTTAATGTTGTTTGTCCAGCGAACGAGCTCGTTGTTAATAGACAGTTGTTCGTTAAGTAGGCCGGGCGTGAGTCACGCTCAGCTGACGCGGCAGGCAGCGTCATCTGTCGATACGATGCTTGAGAGCAGGCGGGTCGGGGCGGAGACACTAATAGTGCACAGTGGGAACCGACTATTAATGCCAACCGCCCTAGTTTAGATCTTTCCCTGTTCAACACAGACGATTTAAATTAAAATGAATTAGAATGTACACGTTTTTGAAAAACGCTCAGTTGACGTGAGGTTGACGAAACACCTAAAGCGTTGAATTTGTAAGCAAGCAATATGAGTCAATTAAAATAATTGCCTGGTGACGTGACTATTGTTAAAGTTTTTAGAACATAGATGACGTCAGCAGCTCTGTAATTACTATTGGCTATTCAATATAAAGAAAGTGCCATTAAAATTTGAGCGAGGCCGCTGTTGAAAGCCAGCTCCGAGAAGCCAGCTCACCTTTGTGTGGCTACTTAAGGACACAGTCGCCCGGTCTTATAGCTATAACGCAGATCAAGTGCTAGCGATAACGAGGCTTATACTCGGGCGGCGAATATGGCGATCACTGGGACACGTTTAATATTTCAAAAAATCTCGTAAAGGCGTCGATGCCACATCATAATTTTTTGTGTTTGTGGACTCGATAAAAGTATATCACAAATTATTTCAAATAATGTCATATAAATAATAATTGTATACAACAATGCACAGTCGAGTTATGTTATGAGCAAAAAGGAGATCGGCAAGGTTAATAAAAATATCTCTAACAAGTTCTATTCCAAAAAACATATATTTTCAAAACTTGTCGAAGTGAAAAAATAAACATATTTTTGTTTTTAAGATTTGCCTGTCACTGGGTTGTATCTCATGAACCATGATATCTAGACAGTTGAAATTTTCACCGTTGCCGCTATAACAACAAATACTAAAAACAGAATAAAATAAATATTGAAGTGGGGCTAGCCTACACAAACGTGACTTTTGTGCTGTTTTTTTTTTATTTGATGGTACGGAACCCTCCGTGCGCAAGTTTGACTCGCACTTGGCCGGTTTTTAAAGACATTCATTCTGACATAAGAAATAATTATATTAAGTCACCTCGATGATAATATTATAACTAGGTCGATGCAGAGTCAGCCACCGGCTAAGCTTGCACCATAGATTGGAGCGGAGTTTTTTTTTTTTTTTTTCGAAATTTTCTCTTCGTCACGACCTAGCGAAATTTAATTTGTGCATTTTAAAACAAAAATTTCTAAAATCGGTTGAGAACTCGCTGAGATCTGCGCATTGTTACAAAGTCCATTCGAGTCGATCCATGGGAGCTTCGCTCGCTTCGCTCGCTCCGCTCCAATAAGTAATTAAGTAAGATACGTTTGCAGTCGTCAGATAATAGTGATTAAAAAATAAGGGCATATTTTGTTGTAACTCCAGGGATAGATCTGAAAGCGCTTTAGTATACAGTCTAATGTTAGCCTGAGGAGCACGCACTGTGTGTTTAGTCTGGGCAGCACTGGATCAACCCCCAAACAAAGTGGCCTATCTCCAAATATATCAAAAATATAAATTATGCCAACTCGCCTCTAACGTTAACGGCATAGAGGCGTGTTCCGATATTTTTAATTAGATTTTTGCTCATAAATTTAAGAACGCGACTGTACATATAAACGAAGACACAGTTTAACTATACACACATTGGCCTTTACACGTTGTGCTAAGGTTAATATTAGTTTAGAAATCTACAGTACTACTGTCGAAGACACTGTTAAGTGTCTTCGACAGTGTGGCGAGATGCAAGTCAGAGAGAATATTGGTTGCGGGCGCAGAAACGTCTGCCGAGGTCAACCTAAGTAAGGTATCAAATATATGTTTCATAAGTCGCGTTTATGTTAACAATAGAGGTCCTCCTAAGTGGAGTGCGGGTCCCCGCCCGGGGCCCGGGCAGGCATAATGACAGGGTGCGTGACCTTGCGGCCCGCGCGCAGGAAGTGCGTCACGCGCGCCGGCGGCGACTACGCCGTAGCGGCCGCCGCCCGCCTTCGTAGCGCTCCCGCTCATCAGGCAACATCGCTTACATATTCAGCAAACTTTGAGTCAACGTTTTCTTACGCGTGAGTCATGGAGCTCCCGGCGAAACATCTTCAACAATAAACATCTTCATCGTCAATACAATTTAATGCATATTCTGATATTCCATGGTTGTGACAGACAACAATTTTAAGAGCCCACCGGTGAGCTACGTAATATTATCATTATCAATTTATTATCAGACAACCCTGGACCATAGATACCTTAAAACTAACTAAACATAATTTGAACGTCAGTAAATTAATAAACTATTTGTATAAAAATAGGTTGAAATTTTACTGTTCGGTTCTGACAAAGAAGTACTGCAAGAATAGGGCTACATAACATATAGCGGCTTAGCACTGAGGTCATAATGGATTGCGCTGAATACTTGCATAGTCATTGTTGTAATGATTGGTTTCTAATAATAGTGCGTTAAGTCACAGGCAACAGCCAGCGACGACGGGTGAGCGCTCGCCACTCTGTGGCGCCGAAATATTGTTCTTTTTCGGACAAGGGGTTTTCGCGTGCCCTTACTTCGCCTGATACAAAATATGGATATATTTAGATTTTTGCCTAGTACAGCCTTAAGAACATCAAAGACGTAGGTACACTAGAAAAACCAAGAGAATTCAAATCTGGGGTGGTGCGAAGTGCGAATCTGAAAATACAACCTAAAAGAGTTATAATATAATATATCAAACTGCTGAAACTATGATTGAGCCTCTAATGGGCGGGTAGCAGTCAGTAAAGTGATCCAAGCGGTAATTTACAGAAAGGCCGGCTAGGCAGTTACCGACAACCTTCGGCCAATTTTGAAAGGCAATAAATCCAAGATTGAGGTGGGATTGCTGCGGTGTTTGTGTTCATTGGACTGCCAGCGTAGTTAATAATAGCTGCTCATTAATCATTTATACCTACTGTTTTTTTTGTGTTTAGTGTTTTCAAGTATCATCAAGTAAATATTCTGGAATACTATTTCGGTTTAAAGATCTTTATTTCTCAAAAGAATAACAATAATTCACTTACTTGAGAAAAAATATTACATGCATAAATTATAATAATCTAAGCTAGTTGAGCGTAATCATTATTACAATCGCAAAATTATAAAAATTAGAATTTGCCGGTAGAATTAGTTGCGCAGTGCAGCAATCAATTCCTGTTTCATTTCTTTATTTTTGTTTATTTTAAGTTCTGTGAAGTGAAAGGTAAACATGTTCATTTAGCTGAGCGAGCGAGGGAAGCCTCTCCGATACAGCACGGCCCAAAACTCTGTCGTATGTCCGCGTGTTTGGATGTTCAGATGTTTCCGGCTGTTCTCGCCTGGAGGTCGCATATCTCAACCTATTCTCATGAAATTTTATTCGTAGATTCATTAATTATCATTATATAGATTTTTTTGTCAATTCAGTAATTTTTTCAAAAAAGCGAAAAGAGATATGGGGTTTGAAATTTTCTTGTCCTCGATATCAGAGTCATCAGTTAAATGATGTTTATTTTCTTCGTTTCCAAATATGTTTAAATTAAAAATATTATATTTTCACGTGATACATATAAATAACAGCATACTCGAGAGTAGTTGTATAAGCGCGATAGTGTTCACAGCGCAATTAAATCGTTGTCGTGGAGGGACGGTCACGCCAACACTTAGAAACGTTTAATCACTGCCAGATAAGGCAGCCACGGTCATAATATTGTGCCAAGTATGGTGATTTCACTCAACTCCTTGCCGCTATTATAAAAAAAGATTAAACGCCTACCAAATATATTGATAAATTACTACCAATAAATTCTTAATGCTCACCAAAACGGATGAATGCTCACCAAATAGTGTACCCCAAATTATTCTATAAATAAAGCAAATAATTCTTTTTCTTACATCCTATAAAAATATATGCACACCTAAAAAGTTAATTTCAGACCAAATAATCTAAATTACTGTTAAATGGACGTCACCAATATTTTATATTATTACTTCCATTTTAGTCATTTTTGCTGAGGCAAAAAACTAAATGCTCACCAAAATGGCTTTTTCTCAAACATCCAATGAAATGTCTTTACGTTCCTTAAAATAGGCTCGGAAGTATCGCTTTTTGGGCGCAACAACTCGAGAAGACTGTAAAGGGATTTCATACTGCTTTTCAGGCCTAGGCCTGCAAAGTAACTTTTTTTTGGTTTCAACAACAAGGTCATTCACACAGCTGGCTGGTTTGACAAAAAGCAGGTTTTGTTTTTAAAGATTGGTTGTTAGACACTTGTGGAAAAAAAAATTCAAGATGGCGACTTTTTTTTTCAAAATTTCAAATTGGTGCTAGGCGGCTAAAACTCGGTATCGGGGGGCTCTCGGGGCTCAAAAATATGAATCTGAAATCTTGTCCGAAAACTCGGTCAAATTCGGAAAATATCGAAAAAAAAAACGATTCAAAATTTCTAAATTGGTGCTAGGCGGCTAAAACTCGGTATCGGGGGGCTCTCGGGGTTCAAAAATATGAATCTGAAATCTTGTCCGAAAATTCGATCAAATTCCGAAAATATCGAAAAAACAACGATTCAAAATTTCAAATTGGTGCTAGGCAGCTAAAACTCGGCATCGGGGGGCTCTCGGGGCTCTCGGGAAATCTTGTCCGAAAATTCGGTCAAATTCGGAAAATATCGAAAAAAAAACGATTTGTATGGAGAAAATTTCAAATTGATATAGCATAGCTAATAATGACTACCGCACATTATGGAGCGTTTTTTAGGGATATAACAAAAAAAACTAACCTAACCTAACCCGGCCGAGTCGGATCTGCTCTGAAAGGTGATCAGGATTAGATGGATACCTAGCTGAAACACTAATTTATGAAAACAATATTTGGTGAGCAAAACATCCATTTTGGTGAGCAAAACATCCATTTTGGTGAGCAAAACATCCATTTTGGGAAGCAAAAAGATATTTTTTGGTAATCATTTTGATGTTTTATGAAAACAATATTTGGTGAGCAAAAAATCCATTTTGGGAAGCAAAAAGATATTCTGACTCAACATAAAATTATTCTGGAGTAATGTATATCGATTTTGATATACAAAATGATTTAATTTGGGGAGCACTGTATAGAGTGAATTTATATTAAATGGAGGCAATTCAATTTATTTGGTATTTAGTTTTGGGGGTATAAAAGCCATTTTGGTGAGCATTTAAATTGTACCCTTATAAAAATAATCCCAATCGCGAGCGCATTACACAGTCACATAATTATATTGAGATATTTAAGATTAAGACAATGTCTACTTGGAAGGGAACTGATACTTAGCAACTGCCGTCTGTCTCAACAAGGCATCGCGATGAGCAGACAGTAGGTGTCATGAGACCAAACTCCAAAACAGAGGCATTCTGCGAATCATCGATAAAAGGGTGACTCAATTAGTCTATTTGCGTAGCGCCTTTTTAAGTAATCAAAATTCAAAATATCGTCACTCCATGGATTCAAATTCGGAACATTCTTGGGAAGGACAAGGTATATAAGGTTATTAAATATGTATAAGTGGTCTTCGATCGAGCCAAGTCCGAACATATCGATGCCCAAAAGTAAACTAATAGTTATAGTTTAAAACTATAACTATTTCCCCCATTTTGTATCCCATTGGCACGTAGATTCAAACTATCGAGGCGGACACAATAATAAAATTGTTCATTCCGTTAATTCAAGAAATAGCCTTTTGTGGATTACTAGGCTATCGGCATCGATAATATTAAATTGTAAAATGAAATTTCATTTAAATCTAAGACTATTTTAAATAGCTAAATTTTTGACCCTCTCTGATTATAGTGCGATGATATCTGGAGACTGAAGTGCATTTTATTTATAAGATTTAACGTCAATAACGTGGATTCCTTTGTTTCCATTCCCCTTGTTAATGTAAAAAATGGTTCAAGTTGCTAAAACGGTATTAACTTTATTAATTTAGAGTACCTGCGGTGAACGGTTCACCCGGCCGGGAGTTTGAGTGAATAAACTTATACATTTTTTTTTAAATATAAATATTGGACAACCTCACACAAATCGATCTAGTCCCAAATTAAGCTCAAGAAGGCTTGTGTTATGGGTACTAGACGACGATATACGTACATATATAGATAAATATATACTTAAATACATAGAACAATGACAAAGTAGATCTAGCTATCGTCACCCAATATATTAATAATATCCCCTTGTTAAATATAAGATTCAGACCAGAAAATTTACGCAATCTACCAAACATACCAGCATTCACAATTCCTCCTTGCACTAATGAATACGGCAACAGAGTATGGACGCAGGCCTTACCACGCGCGTTGAACAGACTTTCATGTGATTACGATTATGATGGTAAATCTACTTAACAAGTTATAACCTCGTATAAAAAAATGTTAATAGATAGCCTTCCCGATTAGTAAGTTTATACTTGAATATTGCAAATTTGTCAACATACTATATTTTCCTCTACTTAGGTTCGATATAATCTTAAAAAATTAAGATTAGACTCTAAGCTGAAATTTAATGTCCGTTTATTGAAATAAACAGTTAATTTTTTTTTTTTTAACCATGACCCAAGCACAAATATTTGCCCTGGCCGGGATTCGAACCCGGGACCGCCGGCTCAGTAGGCAGGTGTCTACAAACCGAGCCAAACGCGTCGTCTAGTATTTTATAATAGTACTAGCATTAACCCGCGGCTTCGCCCGCGTTCCTATACAATATACATTATCCTACGGGAACGATGCTCTTTTTTTAGGTTAAAAATTAGGCTATTTGTTAAAGTTAGGGTATTATCTGCTTATCCCTCATGCATATATGTCCGTCTAGCCGTTTTATTGTTGAAAAGCTTGAATGCATTTATTACGGCTGCAGGAAGTTTCCCGATGACTACTCCTCCAGTCCCGCCGCGCCGCCCGCACTGGCCTTGACGACAATCGAGATGGCACCAAATACAAATTTAAACATCTATTAGGTTTAAGTTTAAGTCGTAACTCTCATATTCTTGCTCTTCTTTATAGTATACTTTTTCATCCTGCAACTCCCCGCTATCTCAAAGAGCGTTTCACTTATCTCACTTCTGCTCGATCTGCCCAAAATTTGCTCCTTGCCGTACCTTCTTCCGTCTCAAAATTTTATAATAATTCGTTTACTTTTAAAGCTGTCTGCTTATGGAACTCCTTGCCTGTTAGCTTAAGACGCGCTAATCTCTTGTTTCTTTCAAAGCTCAACTGAAAGAACACTATCTATCCCTTTCATAATTCGTATTTTATTCAAATGGTCCTATTATATGCTAGCTGAAGGTATGTATGTATTTATGTATACATTTTTTATTATATTTATGTTTTTATTTGTTTTTTATGTATATATTATTATTATCCGATTTTTGCACCGCCTAATAACAAAATATTATTTATTTCAAGTTCTCCACTACCCAAAGGTTGTCTGGAAGATCGCTCTTTAGCGATAAGACCGCCTGTTGTTTACCTCTAATTGTAATGTCTTGCATTGTATTTCTCCTGTATATTTTATGAGGTGTGCAATAAAGAGGACTTGAGGTTTACTAATTTATTGTTAGAAATACTCCTGTGAAGTTTCGAATATAAATAGTCTAATCTTGTTTCCCCATACAAACTTTGGATCTCTCTATTTCATCCCCTTTAGAAAAATCGTTTATTAGTGCACCCCTAGACCTTATAAGGAACCTACGTTCCAAATTTGGACTCTTTAGAATCAGCGGTTTTGGGCTGTGCGTTTAAAAACGACACCCATATTTTTAGACATTATTTAGACATTTCTACCCCATCGCGCCCTAACATGAGAGATGGTATTACACGTCCGCCACGTTGAATTTTAAAATCATTCTTTTTTTTAGTAATCAGCGACCCGATTATCCATAGAAACCAACTCTTCCCTCTTCCCTCTTCCCTCTTCCCTCTTCCCTCTTCCCTCTTCCCTCTTCCCTCTTCCCTCTTCCCTCTTCCCTCTTCCCTCTTCCCTCTTCCCTCTTCCCTCTTCCCTCTTCCCTCTTCCCTCTTCCCTCTTCCCTCTTCCCTCTTCCCTCTTCCCTCTTCCCTCTTCCCTCTTCCCTCTTCCCTCTTCCCTCTTCCCTCTTCCCTCTTCCCTCTTCCCTCTTCCCTCTTCCCTCTTCCCTCTTCCCTCTTCCCTCTTCCCTCTTCCCTCTTCCCTCTTCCCTCTTCCCTCTTCCCTCTTCCCTCTTCCCTCTTCCCTCTTCCCTCTTCCCTCTTCCCTCTTCCCTCTTCCCTCTTCCCTCTTCCCTCTTCCCTCTTCCCTCTTCCCTCTTCCCTCTTCCCTCTTCCCTCTTCCCTCTTCCCTCTTCCCTCTTCCCTCTTCCCTCTTCCCTCTTCCCTCTTCCCTCTTCCCTCTTCCCTCTTCCCTCTTCCGGGATACAGGGTACCTACCAAGTTATCTAATCTTGTTTCCCGATACAAACTTTGGACCCCCATTTTACCCCTTTAGGGGGTGAATTTTGAAAAATCCTTTCTTAGTGTACCCCTACACCTTATAAGGAACCTACGTGCCAAATTTGGACTCTCTAGAACCAGCGGTTTAGTATTTAGACATTTCAACCCCATTTCACCCCAACAGGGGAGATGGTAATTCACGTCCGCCACGTTGAATTTTAAAATCGTTGCGGTTTTCCTAATCAGCGAACCGATAAACCATAAAAACAATACCCATGTTGATTTTCACTTTGTCACCACATTTCTCCCTTTTAAGGGTAGAATTTTCAAAAAACCTGAAACACGTATTTACTCATTTATCGTTAGAAATACTCCTGTGAAGTTTCGAATAAAATAGTCTAACTAATCTTGTTTCCCCATACAAACTTTGGACCCCCATTTTACCCCTTTAGGGGGTGAATTTTGAAAAATCCTTTCTTAGTGCGCCCCTACACCTTATAAGGAACCTACGTGCCAAATTTGGACTCTCTAGAACCAGCGGTTTAGTATTTAGACATTTCAACCCCATTTCACCCCAACAGGGAAGATGATAATTCACGTCCGCCACGTTGGATTTTAAAATCGTTGTGGTTTTCGAAATCAGCGACCCGTTAAACCATAAAAACAATACCCATGTTGATTTTCAGACTTTGTCACCACATTTCTCCCTTTTAGGGGTTGAATTTTCAAAAAACCTGAAACACGTGTTTACTCATTTATTGTTAGAAATACTCCTGTGAAGTTTCAAATAAAATAGTCTAACTAATCTTGTTTCCCCATACAAACTTTGGACCCCCATTTCACCCCTTTAGGGGGTGAATTTTGAAAAATCCTTTCTTAGTGCGCCCCTACACCTTATAAGGAACCTACGTGCCAAATTTGGACTCTCTAGAACCAGCGGTTTAGTATTTAGACAATTCAACCCCATTTCACCCCAACAGGGAAGATGATAATTCACGTCCGCCACGTTGGATTTTAAAATCGTTGTGGTTATCGAAATCAGCGACCCGATAAACCATAAAAACAATACCCATGTTGATTTTCAGACTTTGTCACCACATTTCTCCCTTTTAGGGGTTGAATTTTCAAAAAACCTGAAACACGTGTTTACTCATTTATTGTTAGAAATACTCCTGTGAAGTTTCAAATAAAATAGTCTAACTAATCATGTTTCCCCATACAAACTTTGGACCCCCATTTCACCCCTTTAGGGGGTGAATTTTGAAAAATCCTTTCTTAGTGCACCCCTACACCTTATAAGGAACCTACGTGCCAAATTTGGACTCCCTAGAACCAGCGGTTTGGGCTGTGCGTTGATATGTCAGTCAGTCAGTCAGTCAGTCAGTCAGTCAGTCAGTCAGTCAGTCAGTCAGTTTCTTCTTTTATATATTTAGATATAAGATAATAATATTATAATAACCCTATAATGTATTTTATATTCTAAAAAAAATTACAATAACATTGCTTTGCTAATCCGCATTAGCAAAGCAACGCCTGATTCAAATAATATTTTGTAATTTCTTTATTGTATTTTTTATACAGCGACCCACCCCGGCTTCTCACGAGTGCAATGCTGATATATTATACATATAAACCTTCCTCTTGAATCACTATCTATTAAAAAACCGCTTCTAAATACATTGCGTAGTTTTAAAGATCTAAGCATGCAGGAAAGACAGACATACAGCAGGAAGCGACTTTGCTTTATACCTACTATGTAGTGATAAATTTATTGTAAAACCTAGCCTAAGATTTAAAATAATTAAAGAAGACAATAATAGGTTAACCCTAATTTAATATTATAGCGTCGAAAGTTTGTGAGTGTGTGTTACTTCTTCACGCCCAAACGGCAAGAATTTGTTTTATAACAAAGTTGTAATACTGTTTAGTGTTTAGACCGTGTTGTGGCAGTGGCCGCGACGAGGTCGCAAGGTTAAGGGCGTTGCTCTCGGCGCGCTGGTGGCGCTCAGCGACCAGCGGTGACCTCCACCCCAGCGGTCACCACCATACACCACCCCGGGGTGGTCACCCACAACGTGCTGGATGCTCTCCGAGAACTGGTCGCTTAGACCGATGATAATATGATAATTATGTCAAAGTACTAATTACCTACTTAGTTACGGTCGTTACGGATAGTTCGCATACCTAACGGATCCACGACCATCCAGTAAGGATCGCGGGCAAAAATTAGATGCCTCGCATAATCGTCGTAGTGGAAGTAATCGTAATATTTGGGGGAGGGCATCGTTGAATACTAATTACGTATGGCAGATGTAGTCGACTTAGCGCCCCGCCTTAGACTGCGGGTCTCGTAGTCGCTGAATAGATTCGTTCTTGGCTTGATATCTACATATATCTGTGCTTACGCTTTCTGTGTCTTCGGGTTCCGGACAGATATCATGCGTATCAAGAACCCTGACTGCAGGCTACTACGAGGTGTTGTCACCGCGAGTAAAAAACATCTAAAAAATAAATAAATCTAATAATAGGTATATTGTGCAGGAACTGACGCATAGATATTAGGGCCTTATCACACTTGCGATTTGCGAGCGTATTTTCTATACAAATAAGCGACGCGGCGAACACGCTGCGCGATCGCCTTCATACAAAATACGCTCGCAAATCGCAAGTGTGATAAGGCTCTTAGGTCCAAGTGAGACGAAGATAGCAGCAAGCGAACGTACCTGCTGAAAAGTCTAAATCCAATGTCGTGATTTAAAACTTTTTAACTAGCAGTTTAATTTTGTTTTCGAATATTGATGCAGAGGTTCAATATAAATTCAAAATTTGCGATGCACTGTAGGCGGGAACTCACGACCTCTACTTGTCCGGAGAAGTGTTCTGATCCGTAAGCTACCAAGACGTTACACGCGTGAAATTAAACATTATATTCCTTCAAGGCGCCGAAATATGGCAGAGTTTAGCAGTAGCCAGCAATGTGGTTCGAATTAAATCTAAATCTATCAAGTATAAGTAGGTATTTACACGCAAGGTGAGCACTAGGCATAGGAACCCCACTTAATCATGTGTTGCTTCGCATGATCCGACACTGCCATATCGGAGTCATTGCTGATTGTCAGTTTGGTAATTTTGCCCAGTTTAGTGTTTCTGAAGAGAACAGGCTAGCTGTTCTCTCGTACTAAGATTGATTGGGACTGCTTGTTACTCTCATAATAATTGAGTTTATTCACGAAATCCAAAGGAAACAGCAGCAAAATGTACTGTTTTAGTAGTCATGTTTCATAATCGAAGATCGAAATGAGGAGCTCAGAGTGGGAACTCCACCTCCCCCTCAAGACGGCGGTCCTTGAGCAGTTCATTGGCTGCAGCAGCCGCACGCGAGCCGAGGGGACTGGTCAAGGTCCCGATCATAATCTCGACGGCAATGATGGAGCTCTTGTGTAAGTTATTACATCGTCCATTAATCCTTGTTTATGGCGCTTCTAATTATACTTTCCTATGGAGCCAATCTCGGGTCACGGACGAAGAAAACAGGTCATTTGCTTTTGTCCTTTTGCTTGCCACACACGAGTAGCCTGTTACCTATTATCAGCTACATTAAGTTTGCAGTGTGCCAACTGCCAAGGTGCCTCAGGAGAAAAACGAGCGCCATTTAATAGAGTTGAGTAACTTAGATTTTAATTTGATTCTTAATCTTCCGATACGAAGTACGCTAAAACTTCATAGATAACGTTTCACATTTTTCAGTACCGAGGACTTTGCGGCCCAAAGCCGGCGCACAGAGGAAACCACGGCACGCTTGTAACAGGGATGATGCTGTGAGGCTCCGGCATTGCGATAAGTATACATAGTAAACATAGACAACAAAAACAAATTCCTATTCCCAAACAGTTATAGCTGACCAAAACAGGCTTAGTCTACCGTACATAAATACTCTTATCTTTGGATGCTATAGATATTACATATTTATCATTGCACGTATCAAACACAATTCAGGGTCAGAAGGGTGGCAACACTCTCGATGGTACTACGAGTGGAATTACATAATGCAACGCACGTAGCTGTGCACATGTACATAAGATACACGTACATTTAACGTTAAGTAATACCTATTTTGCTACAAGATCAATTTAAAGATGTATCTCGTGTACTGTTGCCATTTATGATGACTCGTTTCAAAACAAATGTGACGCTATCTTTGTTGAATAGAATAGAATATAATAGAATAGAATAAAAATTTATTCGTTAACATACACAAAGTGGACAACAAATATTAGAAAAAATAAAATAATACCGTTGTTGTGTATGCCACGAAAAGGTCACACCTCAGCATAAATGCTGGCCCGGGAACCAGCGCTGGTCTTCCGGTGAAACCTATCGGTGTTGCTATTTGTTATTGTACAAATAAACACATCTCAAAAGTGTGTAACAATGTTGCTATCAAGGTCGAAACCGATCTTATTTTGTTCAACAACTTGTTCAATTATTTTTTATTTTATTTTATATTATATTTCTTTATTAGAATTTAGCGAAACAAAGTTAGAAATAATATCTACATAAGATTAAACCTATGTAAAGTTTAATACCTGTAATACTAAATGTGAAAGTGACGTGTAATTGATATGAACATTTAACGATAAAGAATCTGAAATTTGAAATCTGATCCCGACCATTTATTTCTTCGTTAGAATTCAGAAATATTAAAAAGTGGAAATGATGTACATTTAAGGGATTTTTACAAAAATATAAAGATTGTCCAACAGTCTGATAATCACACTCAATGTACAATACGATACAACAATTCTTTATTGCACACCAACAAGAAAAATATTACAATCGAAACCTTAATGTAGAATTGTTTCTCACTGACACTTCACGGTATTGTTTTGTAAACATCCGTCCACTAAGCCAGATTCGGAATCAAAAGATAATATATATGGTACTCACCAGGACGGATCTTTCTTGAGTCGCATGTTGTTGTAGAGGCCCCGCGGGGCGCTAGCGTACGTGAAGGGGCCCTTCTGCTTGGCCTGGGGCCCCTCCACCAGCACCGAGCGCACCGATACGCTCATCGCCACGCACCAGCTTCGCCGCCAAATGCCAGCACTCCTCGCACACAGCCAGCAGCACGCAACACATCCAACGAGCCCACTGACAACACTGACACTACTGACAATCTGTCCACGTCATTAGACGACACATTCTAATTTCAAAACACGAAACAATCGATGAGTACAGTCACCCTCGTTCGGCACCTAGTCATTACCGATGTTGTCGCTGTAATGCGTCTCCCGGACGACGCGTCAACACGCCGAGGCGCGTCGCCGGGCGACGGTGGTGATAGCCCTTGACCGCTGATGCTGAGTGTCTTGAACTTGAGGACAAGCACCGAGGCGAGCTCTCTGGGAAGACGCAGCTGCGATATTAAAACAAAATCGTCGTAACTACCACAAACGGCGATTACAGTTTCGTTGTCTGTGTGTATAATTAATGACAATGAGCATAAAAAGTGATTGACCGCACCACATGCCCGGGTCGTGTTCAGAATAGGACGGAAATAACTGAACCTATTGATTGTTTATTAACATGGATTAGTAGGATCTTGATAAGTTATTTACCATACCACCGAAAATGAATTAAAAATTATATATGTACAAGTGTCGACATGTATCTTTGTAAAATTTACGATCTACATGCTTAATAAGTAGGACATGCATTGTTTTACTCTTTTAAGCTTTCTCTCTATTTTCATCTGATGATGGGGTAGGGTAGTCGGGTTTCCTTAATCTGCTCTTCTACAACTCAAGAATGTATCCTCTTATCGAAATTCAAATTTTCGAAGTGCCATCGTCCCGCTCATTCGAGTTTAAAGCTAGAGCTAAGCGAATGACACGCTACGGAATTCGCGATTGCGATTCGCGAAACATGTCCAGCGTGATGCGTCTTCAACGACGTGAGGAAACCCGTTTCAGATGTATTTATTTTTATTTCTGCTACTCACGGGAGTTTCTATGTAAATACTATTGGTTATATTAAATAAATAAATATATAAATAAATAAAAATATAATAATGAAATAATGAACTTTATTCTGCAAGTAGGCCACAAGGGCACTTTTACATGTCTGAGTCTACCGGCATTTCACACTGGTAACGACAATTTTTTGATAGCTGTCATAGCTGACGTTGAAAGTCGGTGATTGTCACTGATGTAAACAAAGAGGGTTTTTTTTGTTCATGTTTTTTCATCTCATGTTTTATTTTTTGATAAGTCTTATTTATATTTAACACTGAAGTCATGCATTGGTTATAAACCAAAAAAACTGATACTGGCACAAGCTTATATTAATAATAAACAAAGAGGAAACAGGACTCAATATTCCGAAAAAATCAAGTATTTTTTGCATAATGAAGCCAAAACCATCCACAGTGACGAAAGTCAAGTCTTTTTTCAATAGGATTCAGTATTCAAGTATTTCGCAAGAAGAACGAAGGATTGAGCAGCATTCCGGTAAACAATGTTTTAAATTTCGTTGATGACAAATCCTTGACAAATTGCTATGACGTTTAATCATTAATATTGCAAATTATGACGTATGCTCATTATTGCCATATGAAAGCTGTTTTTAGACTTTTTAGCGCCACTATCCCTGGACCGATTGACTGAAGGAAAGTTATAATTGGCTTCCTATCCAGTTTAACCAAGGCGTTGGTATCTGAATGGGTAAGCAATGACAACTGTGTCAAGTTGGTGTCAAGGCTACTGGCGCAGTAGGTCAAATCCACCCCTTTGTTCAAGTTTTATTTTTGGTGTGTAATCTACAGTCTGATTATTTTTTAAACTCACATTTGATAGTTCTCTGTTGATGTTTGTAGTGATGTAGCAAAGACATATTGTTTGCCAAATCTAACGATTATGAATGGTTGATCGAATCGATTTTATCGACGAACTTTTTTTCAAACCTGCATATATTTTTCTTTATTTTGTATAAATCAATATTTTTTTGAGCTACGAGCCTTCGGACTCACTGGACAGTTCTATGTAAAATAGTAATTTGTTTTATTGTTCTTTCTTCAGGTTATCAATTTATCAATTTAATCGATTTCTACCAATTGTTACAGAAATAGTACATGAATCGAAACGCAAGATTCGGTCCAAACAACACAGGTTTAAAAAAAAAACACGTACGTAGTTCGTAACTGTTTATGTAATGATTTATTATCGTCAAATACTTCAACACCGTGATAAGAAAAAATATAACATTGTACTCAATTGTATCTAATACAAAGTAAAGAACGTTTATAGATACTAGAAAAACGACTATGACATTGCTTGTTTTTTTTTATGTACAACGTGTTAAGGTCTATGGGTGCATAGTTAACTGTGTCTTCGTTTGTACTACTCAAGAATTTATATGTACCTACTAAATGCGAAAGACCCAGCTGATAGGTACATAATTATATCTACATATTTGTACAAGAAACCCTTCCAATTCTTGTGTCGAAGTTGCGTGAACATGGACACATATTTATGAATAGCACATGTTTAACTAATATAAAATTGGACAAAAACTAACCTAATGTTGTACCTCCATACCAAATTGTATAAGAATTCTTGCCGTTCGAGCGTGAACAAGTAACAGACACACTCACAAACTTTCGACTTTATAATATTAATTTAGGGTTACCTATTATTATCTTCTTTAATTAATTTAAATCTTAGGCTAGGTTTTACAATAAATTTATCTCTACATAGTATAAAACAAAGACGCTTCCTGCTGTCTGTCTGTCTGTCCCTATGTAGGTATGCTTAGATCTTAGCAATGTTATTGTAATTTTTTTAGATTATAAAATATACCTTAGGGTGCCGCCGTTATTGTAATATTATTATCTTATATTATACTATTATAAAATACTAGGTTTGTATTGACAATGATTTTTCTATGGAGAGGGCTCATGATTTCAGGAAAAATCCTAATAGCGTGATGCAGGATCGTCATTTGTTTTGTATGGGCGCGCGGCGCCATGCCAACCTGGCGCCATCTCTTTTCATAATTTCCTTTGTCCTTGTATCACGCCGAATGGGCTGGACGGATTTTAACCAATTTTGGTACAGAGATAGCTGGACATCCAAAGATGGTTATAGGATAGATTTTGCCTGACTACGGTAAATAAAAAAATTACGCGTACGAAGTTGCGGGCACCTCCTCGTTATATATACAAATATAAATATTATAATATTAAATTTATAATTAATAAAAATGTTATTTTACTTATTATATTACAGACAGGTATCGTAAGATAATAATTATGTATAATAACATTTTTAAGTGCTGCATTGAGTTCGACGCCCTCTAGCGACTAAGGTTGAAATGACATACTTCGCTGCATTGCAGTGAGCGCTATCCGAGTAGTCGCCGGCGTGAGCAAGTGAGCTAATTTCGAGGGGCACCCGGCTACACTCAAATTATACAACTGGGTGCTTTGTGAAACCAGCATTCGTCGCTAGGTGGCGTTGTAATCAATTATTTGGAGTATTAGTTATCCCGGCCAGGGCAAATATTTGTGTGATGAACTCTAATATTTGTGCTTGGGTCATGGTTGTTCTATGTATTTAAGTATAATATTTATCTATATAAGTACGTATATCTTCGTCTAGTACCCATAACACAAGCCTTTTGGAGCTTAATTTGGGACTAGATCGATTTGTATGAGGTTGTCCGATATTTATTTATTTATTTATTTATTATTAGTGTATGTTATTGTATGTATTGGATTGCACGACTGAAAACTTTGCTTTCACTTTGTCCCCTCTGCTGTTTCTAAAAACGTTCGCTTGATTGATTGTTTTTAGATTTATAGTGCCCCGCCGGTAAAGAAGCTGCAAGATAATAAAATTAATAAATAATAAAGGCTCCGAAAAAAATAAATGAACCTCCAGCGATGTGTGGCCGATTACAATTCCAATCAAGCTGAGTTAAATGAATTAGATACCGAAAAATAAACACAGAATACATATACCGAAAAAAAAACCCAGATTGTTCACATAGGTAATAATTCAACGTAAAAATATCTATTCTTTGAACTGAAAAAGTAAACTTCCAAAAAAAAACGAGACTTCGAAAAAAAAAACTTAAGTAGGTACCTAACTAAGTATAATACCTACTTAAGAAATGCTATGGTTTCGAAAATCGTGTAAAGCTTTCTTACACTAAATAATCGGCAAAGTGCGAGTCTGACTCGCGCACTGAGGGTTCCGTTCATACAGTTATCCCATCGGGTTCGGTCACGTAGGTCCAATTCCCTAAAATCTTGGCGCCGGATATAAATGATGTACAAAGTTAACGCAACTGACCACATTTGTTGTATGGGAGCCCAACTAATTTTTTTTAAATTCTGTTTTTAGTATTTGTTTTTATAACTGCAACAGAAATACATCATGTGTGAAAATGCGAACTGTCTAGTTCATGAGATACAGCCTGGTGACAGACAGACAGACGGACGGACGGACGGACGGACAGTGGAGTCTTAGACAGTAATAATGTCCCGTTTTTACCCTTTGGGTATGGAACCCTAAAAACCAGCGTAATTTCTAATATTGATTATGAATTATCTTTTTTTAATCACGATCGTAAGAAGTAGGTAAAAATGTTCATAGTGGTTTTTACTGTAACAAAGGCTTTTGGTGGAAAACAATGGCAAAAATTTCATGGTTAACGAAAAACGTTAAACCAAAATTTCATGTTTTTTTCAAGAATTTCACAATGATCCGGAGGGTTTTCGAGGTCGAAAAATTGGATTCGTCATTACCACTTCACTGTAGGCAACATATAAAAAAATCAAGACTACTCGATTTAATGCAAGGCAACCCCACTTTAAGAGCACGATTTCCATGTCCTATCAGATCTAGAAGTGAGTGAAAATGAGCTCCAAAAATACATCTTGTTATTAAGAATAATTACGGGGTGATGATAATATTATTGTCATGTGTATTGAGACGAACCATTTCAAGTCATATCTAGCGCAGATAAATAAAATAAGTATTTAATGATCGGGAAGTGATTTGCAGTCGCGCCACCGCCCTCGATGAAGTTGTCATAAAATAATGACCTCCGTGTGACAGCCCTAGCCGGGGCACTCCGGCGCAGCACAGTTGCGATTGCGACGCTAACGTCTCGTAGTAAGGTTGTTGATGATGCGACACGCGGCGGGACCTCGTGGGCTCTTCTCCGGACAGGGTTGTCAAAGCGTGCAGCAATAAATATAGTTGCCCTTTCACTGAGGGATCGGCTTAATGACCTGTGCCTAGGAGCATAACTTCCGCAGTGTTTTGTCGTAAAAAGTCTCCCCGCGCGGAATTGCCAGCTTCCGCCCGGAGACCTTTAATGTTTGCATTAGTTTTTTAGGGGCTCATCATGGGAAACTTATAAAATAGGCCATGCTCCGAGGGAGAGAGAGAGAGAGCTCTTGCATGAAGTCGTCTATACGTATACCCTATTAATTTTGTCTGTATTGTGTATTCGTCTTTTAATATTTATGTATCTATAAATAGTTAAAACCGATTACTTATATAATCCTTTTTCTTTTACAACTTTCATAGATTTATTGGTCTCATATTAACTCGTTGGTAGTTCTTGATGGTAATGTGAAATATGTGAATGTGTATACATTTGAATGTAGAGTTAATACATAAGAAGATCATTGAAATTATGGAGCTAAAAGAAGAGCTATTAAATAAAAATAAAATAATAAATATACCTTGTTTTCTCTTACAATTTGTCAGAGTCGAAGTCGAATGGTCTTCCTTCTAGGCCGTTACGAGAAGCATGACTAAAGCGCGCAACTGTGAAGACAACGCATCATCAATTACAACACAACAGTCGCCCCGCAACGCGCGGCGCCACGAGTGGGCCGTCACGCGCATTCGCCATGCAAATCGCCCCCTGCCTGCTATACGGCCACATCTCAAAAAACCATTTTTTCGAGAAATCGCTTGTTAAAGTTTTGGCAGCGTAGTGCGTAGTAGTAAAACGGGGATTACTCCCTGAGTTTTGGGTCAATTCATTTTTGATTTAGCTCTTTTTACTCAAGATGATATAATGCTTCTAATGAAGACATTTTTTTGTATATAACATGTATATTTTTTAAGATACAAGGCCTTTAAGTCAGGTACTTAGAGTTGTGGCCGTATTGCAGACACGTTTTGATGAAATTTTGAGATGCGTCCAAAACCGCACAAGAAAATTATGGGAAAATGGTTACCTGAAAATATAAATACACCCACCAAAATAGTTAAAATACCATTATAAATCAACTTTTGTTACAGTAAGAACATCACTGCAAGCGATAATCAGTGCATCCAGCTTAATTTCTACTTTTAGGTTCAGGAATACTGAACGAAGACTGGTTCGATTCAGAGTAGCAATTTATGTGAGTCGGTATTTACTCACAGTTCTATTCTGGCATAGTCTTGAATAATAGAATTCCACCTAAGTTCAACCCGTCCAAAATAATAGCCATGCTGAAACCAGGTAAGCCAGGCGACGACCCAAAGAGTTACCGACCAATTGCTCTACTTAGTTACGTCTACAAACGTTTGGAGAGGCTAATATTTACATCGAATCGATTCTATTGCCGATAAAATAATTCCTGTGGAACAGGCTGGATTCCTAGTAGTTGGAACTGCGTGGATCAGATAATGCAGCTCACAACACACATAAAGTAAAGGCTGGGTTTAAGAGGAAAGAGAAAACCGTGGCAGTCCTTATCGACCTCTCAGCTGCATTCGATACCGTATGGGGACAATTACTTTTCTATAAGCTCACGACCGTGGTGCCCTGTAGAAAGATTGTGAGACTAATTAACTCTATGCTCAGCAATAAGGGAATTTATCATCTACCTTGAAGCACTCCAAGCAAAGTCAGGAAGCTGAACAATAGACTACCGCAGGAATCGGTCTTGGCCCTTCTTCTGTTCAACCTACAACTCGCGATCTGGAATATCTTGGGAAATACTTTAAATAATGGCAACTGCAGTCCGTTGCTAGGAAAACAGAAGTTGCGACATTCCATCTCTGCAACTAAGAAGCAAATTATGGGCCAAAAATCGGCTTCAGAGAGACGGCGATGAAATTAAATCCTACACCAAAGTACTTGGGTGTAACTCTAGACCGCAGTCTCACCTATGCGCCACATATTAGTTAGGGAAAAGGCTACAGACGCGGAATAACATACACCACAGACTAGCGGGAACCCCCAAGTAGTACCCATCAGCAACAGCTGATGTGCTACGCACCTTCAGTTTTAGCCAAGTTTACTCCACGGCAGAGTATTGCGCGCCAGTTTGCTCAACAGCGCACATGTGCATCGGATAGACGTATAGCTAAATCAAACCATGCGATGTATATCGGGAACCATCAAAATGTAATCCTCTGGTTTGGCAGTGTTGAGTCATATAGCTCGCGCCGAACTAAGAAGACATCAGGCACTGGTCCACGAAGCACAAAAAGTCGTGGTCGTCCCGATTTGCCCATTCATGCAGAGTTCGCAAACCCGCCTCATCGGTTGAAGTCGAGGCACCCACCGTACCATACTGCTCGAGACCTGCAGCAATCAAATTCTAACCTACTTGCAACTCATAATCACCCGACTTACTCAGAGATGCAAGTAAGCCTCGAAAACAATGGTGCCAGATCAACAGGCTCAGAACTGGGAGTGGGCGATCCCGAGACTTCCTCTACAGATGTGGTTGGAGAGACTCACAGTATAACGGCGACCCTGCAGACTTGTTTGTCTTCATTAACGACGCAATTCATTGGATAAAAGATCTTGAATTTAACTTATAATTGTATATAAATGACTACCATAATGGGAAAAAATTTATTACAAGAAAACATAAAAAAAAAACAAATAAACTTATACAAAAAGACGGCTAAAACTATTAGAAAGTATTATGCTATACGAATAAATTTAAATAAATAATAAGTACTATAGGTAGTTACTGTTGTGACACAATCAAATGCCCTTGAATTCGCTTATATTTAAAGGGATTCATCGAAATAACACTCGAATAATCTTTATGCCTTTAGGACGCAACTCAAAAAATTCATTATAAATTAATGTTATACAGCCATAACTCCAAAGTGGCTGTCTTGCAGGGAGTCAACTGACAATTTTTGGTCAGATCCATAAGGCCACTTGTGGAAAAAAGGCTTTTAAGGACACTTTTTCTTATATCTCTCGAAATAAGGTCGTAAATTAGACAATTCTGAATACGAATCAGCAATAATCAAAAAAAAAATTTTTTTTGAGATGTGGCCGTATAGCAGGCAAGGGGCGAATGTGGGACTCGCCATTAATACGGATATCAACACTCGACTGTAACTTATAGTGACTATAATATAAAACTCGTTCGCTTAACAATCGAATTATTCTTGAATCGGTTCAGGGTAAACGATTGAGGAAGAGTCAGCGCGATGCGGCGAGGCAGACTGCTTGGCAACTGCTTGGTATTTAATGCGGTCGTCTTTCAGGTAACTGTAATATAAGTTATTCACTATACTAAATTAAACAACCATGTGATGAATGAACAAGTAAGACGAGAATATAGGTGGAGTCCTGAATTTCATGGACAAAATACTTTATTATAGTAAATCAGCTTTACAAGATCATAGATAAGAGGGTGGCAGGTTTGATTTGAATACGATCAAATAGAGTTACCTAGCTGCAATAATCTGCGTCACAGAACGTGACAAGATAGATTCTAAATTAAACTTTACGTTTCATTATATTACGGAATAAATTAGTCGACCTAAGACCTAGAAATGGATTGGACACAAGAATAGCATAGCGCTTAACCGTGCCCAGTTGAGGGCCATATTGTTGACTCGATCCTTCATGATCGATCAAGGAGGAGTAACTAAGAAGAAGATAGAATATGGTGCAAAAGTCCGTCGCGGTGTCGCGCGAGCGCACCCTGCCGCCCGCGAGTGACTAACATAATGATAACTGCAGCCATTACCGCCTAATGAAATGACTCATCCGTTTCCGCGCACTGATTTATAGCGGGACTCTTTACCCGGCCGCTAAAAAGAGGGCACTATCGGCGCGGCCCGCGGGCAGACCTACTAGTTTTATTATTATTACAGGGTAAATAAATCATTAATGTTATCTTCACACAATACTTTACTATAGAGAGCAAATTCAAACGTATAAACTAGTCAGGTACAATCTAAGGAGTCAGTTACTCGGTTTCTGGTTCAGGCCATGCATTTTTGTCTGTCAGATAGTCCTCTACTGTTATAATATGCTTTTGACATTAGAGATTTTTTTAATAATTTTTGAGATATGGAAAGGCTAATTTTAAAATATGATCAGGTAACTTGTTATAAAAATGAATACAAAAAATGATTTATATACTTTACGAACACGAAACTTTATAATAGCAATTTTATTTTCATTTCTAGTGTTAAAATTGTGGACATCGGATTTATTTGTAAATGAATCTATGTTCATAATAACATACATAATACTCTACTAATATAGGTATTTTTTAAATAAAGTTTTATTTTAGCATCTAGCGCAATTACAGCACAGCATCTCTTCTCATGAATCATCATCATATCAACCGATGGACGTCCACTGCTGGCCTAAGGCCTCCCCCAAAGTTCTCCACAACGAATGGTCTCGCGCCGCCCTCACTCCAATTTCTGCCCGCGATCCTAACCAAGTCTTCGGTCAACCTTATTAAGGGCCTTCCCTCGCTGCGTCTTCTGGTCCGCGGTCGCTACTCAAGAACCATTCTGCACCAACGGCCATCGGTTCTGCCACTGCCACTTAAGTTTGGCGACTGTCTAACTTGGTTTTCATGGATGTGATAATGTAAAGTGCTTGTAACTTACATATTAAAACTTACGTGAGACATTTCTAATATTGATTATAATCTTATTTAATTATAAACTACAACGTTAAGCAAACAGTCAAGGCAACTACTTATACAGGGTGTAATCGTTAAGTGTGGCCCTGATATGGAAAGTACCTTACCCAATAAGTAAAACTACCTACATAAAAAATATTTATAAAAAAAACTTAGACATACTTCAAATATTAAAAACACTTCCATACATCTAGTATGAAGTTCGTTGAGAGGCATTTATTGACAAACGTATGTAAGAACAAACTATGGGCTTAGTAAGGAGGTACCTAATTGTTTGAAAATATATATAGGTATATTTTTTTATTACTTATATTTCTTTTAATTATTGATTCTCTTGTAATTTAGGGAATAATCGTCTGGTCACACTTAACGTATAACGCCCTGTATAATAAAATAAGTGAAATGATCTTATGAGTGAACCTAGTTAAGAAATGGAACAAAAAATAATTTCAATTAAAGGAAATATTCCAAACATTTGGTTACCTAGTCCATTCATATCCATCAAAACAAAGTGTTTGGAAACAATCCGGAATGTGCCCCGCGCGGCGCGCGCGCAGCCTCCCGGCCCCGGCTCCGGCGGACCCCGGCCTCCGTTGTTTAGGGACATGTTTACTATAATGATCTGTGATTTCTTATGCTATCTTGACGCACACTAATGCGTAGAGGATTAATTGGACGGGAATGCGCTGTTCATCGAAAAAACACGATATTATGTATTTGTAAACATCAGGTTTCATTTGTGAGTCTAAACATACTTATTGAAAAACAAAATGCAACAAAAAACTATGAATTATAAATAAGGTTCTTCTTCTCTACTTAAATGAAATCAGAATATCTCATAGTATTTTATTAATAGCGTGACATGTCTTGAAAAATAGCGACCAGTTATTTGGTAATGGATGTTAGCCGGTAGTTGACGCAACTGGATGTAGGTAGGTATGTTGTATGTACAATTGTACATACGAGTAGTTGTAGAGGGATGCTCCGCTCCCGCGGTCATTAGACAATGGAGCGGCCGCCGTCGCTCGGAGTACATTTGTCGACCCATTCAATTACCCGCGCAGCTCCCAGGTAGTCCAAAAACCAATTTATTAGAGCGCCATCCATATGTATCGCGACCCGCGCCCGCCGCTGAAAAACTGCCGCTAATGCAATCAATTGAATTATACATTAGAACCGGCCATTTTAGGAATTGCGGGAAAAAATCCGAGTTCGGCGGCGACCCCGGGCCGGCTGATGCTGCGATAAGCGCGGTGCGTGCCCATTACCTAGACGTGAATGAATTGCGGCCGCGACCGTCCGCTGGCATTATGCATTTAAATCGCAGTCGTCAACTTAACAGAGTGCATAAAAACGCCGATATCAGTGCGCTTGACATCGCGCGTGCATCGACGAAATGCTTTATTGTATTTCAGAACGTACAGTTGTTTTTTTTGCCGAATTCATGACGAATGTTTCAATTTTTATTCAGCCCCTGCTGCATTTTAGGCAATGTCTGAATATTTTAATTAGTTTGCGTTGCATAAATGTATGTATTGGGTATATCTATTCATTTGACTACTAAATTACAGCATTATGTTATAATGTTCAATAGTAATTACGAAATATATAAATATATGTTAGGTTTGTCGTTATTGCTCCTACTTATCACCAGTGCTCTTCGCTCGCCGTCTATACCCGAAGCTCTAATCCAAGTTCTACAACGAATTTGGTAACATGCTCATAATAACATTCGCTGTTATTTGCATCGGTGGTACGGTGCTACAAATTGTACGCGTCTCATCACCACGTCTACCCGCGATTTCCTTTGCGTTGTGACCTCTGCGGCAAAAACGCCACTCACAAGTTACGAGTCGCAAGCACGAGCCCCCGATATAATGTTCGTCGTCCCTCCACTTGCAGCGGCAGCGGGGAATTAATGCTGCAGTAATAAGGCACGGCACTTGCAAAGATGAACTTACACTTGGTGTTTCTCTCCGTGCGACGGAGCGTGGGGTGTGGGTGGGGAACTGTATCTGAATATTTGAGCTCCATTTGGCAAATTTAATTGAAAGAAACAAGATTAATAAAAGTTAACTTAAAACAGAATCGATCTGTTGATACAAAAATTCGGTGTCCTTACAGTTAAAGGGTAAGCACGCGTTTAACTGGTAGGTAAGAGAATACTATTAGGCAGTGTTTTACACTGTGCCTATATTTTATTTATTGCACAAATGAAATATGAGCAACACGTACAAAAAGCGGACTTAATGTCATAGGGTATTATCTACTAGTCAACCATTGGGTAAAGCAGATATAAGTTAATTTATGTTGTTATTTCAGAATTTTCGTCATTGTAGAATCGATTTTAAAGAATATTTCACACAACATCGGTCAATCGGTCGATCGTGTGTCATTTGAAAATCTGACATTATATAATTCAAGTATCTGCCTTTAAGGCTGACTAATTAGGATCCGGCGTCGTGGTAGACCTCGAAGGAGATGGCGAGACGAACTTGACGCCTTTCACCGAGACTGGTGGGAGATTGCTCGGGACAGGGACGCGTGGAAGAATGAGAGGGAGGCCTTTGCCCAGCAGTGGGACAATATAGGCTCTTAAATAATAAATAAATTAGGATGTTATAATAAAAGTGAACTATACTTTCAGTCTCGTTTCAGTCTGTTAGTTATCATCGGTTGCTGATGCTGCCGCTGAGCTTTAGGTATTCGTTATCATTTTATATGAGAAACTACGTTACGCAATTAGCCACCTGGTGTCGTCACGCGCTGCGCCTCGTGTTCTGCGTCTGCGCAGCTCCCAAGTGTTCTGGAGTCGGGCGGCTGTCACTCAAGTCTAATGCATGCTAATGCGCACGAGGCACCGCGTGAGCGCTGCTCGCTGGTGATGTCAACCACATCAATATGGATCCGATATAATGCTATTCATCTTTGGCGTCAACAACAAACAGGATAACCTGATTGCGCTGGCAGAAGTACTCAGGCAGCAAGCAGCTGTCAAATACGCATTACTCGGTGGAACATGACTGTGCTATCTGGGAATACCCCAGTCCGTAGAGATTCAAAACCCTGAAGGTATTTTGCAAAAGGTGGTGTAGTAGATTATTATTTATATGGATGGAACTGGGGGGGTATTCGACCAATTTTAGAGATATAATGGAGATCTCTCCTTTTCATCGCCATCCGTCACTTTTGACGTGTGCCTACTTGACAAGTGGCGATATCCCTAGAACATCGCAACTTCGTCAATTCGGACGCTTAAATTTTCGCTTTCTTTGTATGTGACGGCATAAATAACAGGCGCATACTTTAAATTGACCGCGTAGTACGTGAAATTAGTCCGTTACGTTTCGTTCAAAACAGAAATTTATATACATGAATAACATTTTTGACAATCATTATCGCCTTCGTATTTCCAAAATTGAGATGAGATATGTCACTTTTAAGCTCATCGCATTTAAATGACAGTTCAATGGCGATATAACTGTTATCTAATGGAGATTTGACGTTTGGCGATATCTCTAACGGCATTCTCGAATTGGGCCCCTGGGGCCTAATTCGAGTGTCGATCGCCAAACGTCAGATCACCGTTACATAACAGTCATCTCTCCGTGATCTCGCCTTTGAACTGTCATTAAAACGCGATGATGAAGCTCATCGCGTTTTAATGACACATGTGACATATCTCATCTCAGTTTTGGAAATACGAAGGCGATAATGATTGTCAAAAATGTTATTCATGCATATGAATTTCTGTATAGGGAATAATAATAATTAATTAATTAATTTTATTAATTTCTGTTTATCTAGGGATATCGCCACTTGTCAAGTAGGCACACGTCAAAAATGACGGATGGCGATGAAAAGGAGAGATCTCCATTATATCTCTAAAATTGGTCGAATACCCCCCCTGGGGCCCAATTCGAGATTGACATTTGAGTGATCGCCAAACGTCAAATCTCCATTAGATAACAGTTATATCGCCATTGAACTGTCATTTAAATGCGATGAGCTTAAAAGTGACATATCTCATCTCAATTTTGGAAATACGAAGGCGATAATGATTGTCAAAAATGTTATTCATGTATATAAATTTCCGTTTTGAACGAAACGTAACGGACTAATTTCACGTACTACGCGGTCAATTTAGAGTATGCGCCTGTTATTTATGCCGTCACATACAAAGGAAACGAAAATTTTGCGCGTCCGAATTGACGAAGTTGCGATGTTCTGGGGATATCGCCACTTGTCAAGTAGGCACACGTCAAAAGTGACGGATGGCGATGAAAAGGAGAGATCTCCATTATATCTCTAAAATTGGTCGAATACCCCCCCAGAATATCCAAAATGGTAACACGCGATATCTCGGGTCAACTTATAGCAGCTACAAAAACATGTAATTTTGGGACGATTTTCGGTTTCTCGCACATGCATTTTATACGATACATGCATGTTATATTTACTAGCTTTTTCGACTATCACTTGTCCTCGCCGTTTTGCAGTACCTACAAGTCACGTCAATAGTGACATTCCACAAAATACTTATCAAGGAGAAAATTAAAGCGTATTTATTTGGCAAACAAATGAAATGATTACTTAAACGGGCCTATACTTTACGTTTATAACAAAATATTGTGGCTCTTGTTTTTAGGTTAGGTATGTTAGCCATCATAATTCTTACAAATGTGGCGATGTAAAATTTCGAGGTTGTGTAGCTGCCAAAAGTTGTCCCAAATTATCATGTGTTACTTTTTAACTCAATTCTATCCATAATAAATACACAATAAAAAAAAAAAAAAAAAAACTACACCGCCTTCTGTAATAAAAACTTTCTCAACGGACTACGGACTAACCTATAAGCATTGTGGTGGTTTGGTGTTTTCATAAGATTATTGAGATACTTACTTTTAATAAACTTGTAAAGAAATCTCAACGACAAACCGGATGAGACATATCCCAGACAGGCCTTTACCCATTGTTTCTACGGAATAGAAGGATCCTATTAGAAACACAATATTCTCTGAACTATCGCTCAAGGTGCGCGTCACCAACATAGTGTACATTTCTAAGCTGCATGCTCTTTATCTGTATGAAAGTGTGGCTGCTGGTAGTTTAGTCAACAACATGATCGAACCATCAAACTGAACCTTTTTTTTAAACAGTAGTACTAGAGCAGCAAGATCCATATTAAAAATGACCTTATCGCGGTATTAGTACACTACAATGTTTTCAAGTATTCAAAATAATTTCTGGTTGTAATGTGCAAACAAAGACGTAGTTCCCAGCACAACGCGTTCCCGCGACGGCGCTTGCGCCCGCGCATACCAGCGCCCACATATGGAGTTTACTTAAAACGAATCGAAATAGAAAGGTTATTGTTATTGAGTTTGCATAAACAAAACAATGGTGTAGTGTAAGTGGTCGGGAACAATCGCGGCCCCCGCGCCCGCGCCCGCGCCGCCGATGCGCGATATGCAAATGGCGGCTCCCGTATTGACCGCACTATTGTTTGGCGCACCTTTTATTTGCACTAACTAAACGAAGCCGCTCATACGCGTGTAACTTATGGCTCCCGAAGTTGCCTCTTCCCTCCCCGGCCTCCTCCGCCCCCCGCGGGCCGCGGCCACTGAGACCTGACCGCCGTGCCCCGCAGGAGAAACAGCCTCTTCGGTTTGAATGGAATGTTCTGTATGGAGGAACACAAATGGGCATAAGATGTGTCTGCTTTTCATTTGGTAACTTATCTGTTCGTTACTATACTATTTATTGTATTTACAATCGAGGGTCTTCTCACCGTCGCCACTACCTCTTAAGTCTGGCGACTCTGTGAGATACGTCGACAATATTGGTTCACATACGGATTTCCTTATTTTTTCTATTCTTTCATGAATGCATGTTGCTTAGCATACCCCGGATGCTACCTAGTTCCTTAGTTGTCGCTCAGAGTGTAATATTGCAAAGCTGACATTCTTGCAAGAACCGAGCAGAAATTTGGCGAGCCCTTGGGCTGACCTGCGCGCACGCACGGCGGCCCGCGGTCGCGGCCGCAAAGGCTTCCGCGGCTATTGTCGATTGTTCACTCACACCCCCGCCCCGCCGTGTCGCCCCCGCAGGCAGGATCATCTCCGCTGAGATATCTCGAAACCATACAGTTCACCACCTCACAAAACCCAAAGGTCTCAAGTATAGTACCTGTAAAAGAAACGCAAGACAATTTGCCGCTGCACAGCAGCATCGGCTCCGTATTAAACGGAAGACCCGCGCCGCGCTTACGTGAGTTGCGCTTTATTTGGAAATTCACGCGGTCGCTTGTGCTCCGCCGAGTGGACACCCGGTTTGCACTATATTGAGGTTCAAGGTGCTACACATACCAGTAATATACCAAAATGTGACAAACGAACCACCTCATACCTATAACACATGCAACCTCTTGTGCTAATTGCATTGTCACTCCCAGGACGATAAAGCCGTATCTGTAAAGCTGTGCGACTGATTTATTCTTTAAATTGCAAAATAACAATTGTATTGTATTGTAAAAATGTATTCTGGAACTGATAATTAAATTCATGCCTATTGACTTGAGAATAATGGGGAAATTATGTGATATGTGGCAGCACTTTAAAGACTCGCGACAAAAAATAACCAGCGAGGACATACTAAATTACGGTCACAAACCTTAGCTGCAGAAAAATAATTCGAGGATGAGTGGTTATGATACGAGTAACGTAACAATTACTCACCCCATGGATTTGAATGTGCGATATCAGTTTGCCTAGATACGGACACGAATATGTTACTTATGATTATGACTTATGAAGCGGCTGCTACGCGCGTAGCCCGTAGCAGCGTAGACTTGTCGGCGCCGCCGTAGCGCTCTAGACGCACACCTCGTAGAAATAGACAGAGGCATCCTCTAGCTAGTAATTGAGGTAAGGAGGCATAACTCATTAATTATTACATATACATATTAATAATACTAATAGTGGTCTTATGTTTGTGATAAGAAAATGTCGCTAATTATTTGAGAACGCAACATTACTTCCAAAGCTAAAGTAGTATATGACTATGGTAAGTTACTAACTAACTGTTGCTCTATTAGTGAATTAAAACAGAGAAGATTATAAGAGTGAGGCTCCGGTGTTGAAACCGTTTAAGATTGATAGCATGTCCAAATAAATTATCGATCGTATTAAAATTACTTATGTGTATGAGTGTGACTAAGAGTAGTGTTCGTTTAAGTAACTGCTAGTCAGCGTGCCAATTAACTTTATCTCCAAGTAATTTGTCGTTGATGAGTCTTTGTCGGAGTATTGTTGAATTAGGGTTCAGTCTGTAGCGGCGAGGTCACGGCGCTGGTGTTCTCCGTGTTTGATGAATGGCAGCATATTACTATAGGCATCGTTTGCGATGCAGCATGATGTACTGCGCACGGGCTTCGTCTGTTATCTTAATAGGTGTCCTGATGAGTTATCCTGCGTCTACCATTACACAGGCGTTTAGCCTCCTGACTATAATACCAGCATTCACAATGTGTGACAAATAGATAGATAGTCAACTATTAATTGATGTTGATGTACTATGTGTACATTATAGGACCTTGGAACTCGGGAGGTTAGATATTCGTTACTGGCGCTGTTACGGCCCGGCCACACAATATATTCGTTACTGGCGCTGTTACGGCCCGGCCACACAATATCCCTTCATATTACCGTTGAGTCGAGTTGAAAAAAACAACAGATGTTTACCAGCTCGCAGAAATTACTTTGTTCTATGTAATAATATATAACATTTAAAATTATCAGTAGGTACATTAAGTATTCTATGACATAGTATAAAACAAAGTCGCTTCCTGCTGTCTGTCTGTCAGTCCCTATGTATGCTGATATCTTTAAAACTACGCAACGGATTTTGATGGAGTTTTTTTAATAGATAGAGTGATCGCAGAGGAAGGTTTATATGTATAATACATGCATAATTTATCAGCATTGCACCCGTGCGAAGCCGGGGCGGGTCGCTAGTTCTATAAAAAACTGAGCCGAATAAAAATAAATAAAATTATTAATCGGAGTGGTATTGTTTACCGCAGCAGTGAATGTTTCGTATTTGTCCACAGTATTTGTCCCTCCACCTAAGTACATCGCAAGCCCGTGAACCAAAGCCTCGGCAGCGGAGTGCGCGACTCAGAGGCGACACGCAACAAATTAACAGACACGATCTGACAACAACTGTTATTGTTGCAGGAACAACAATCCGATCTGATATGACAGGTAGCGGCCGTTTTTGTGCGCCGGCTTTTTGCCCGCCTTCCCCGAACCGTTGATGGCGATCATCCGTCTGCCGGGGACGCGATTTGTATAACGGTGTCGTTTCTGAAATGTCGTTTAGAATGAAAAAGCATAATGTGACAAAAAACCAGTAGCAGCTTCATAAATAAGATGTTCTGTTAAGAACACGTCTACCTATACTTACGTGAGTTTGGTTAGATCGTTTGTACGTTGTAATGTAACACTCGCATGGAAAAAGTTTTTGAACAGACACACTCTATGATATGATATCTATTTAAGAACGTGTGTGACTCTTATACATATAAACAAGCCAGACTCTGTTTTGTTCGGAATTGGCATTAAGTTTCTTTCACCCCTAACTGTGGAACAGTGATTTATATTAAACTTTTCTCATAAAGTTAAATTGACCCCTGTCTGTCAACACGGTGCTAAAACCGGCTAAAACTAATAAAATACCGTGGCCGTTCCCCGCGGCGTCGACGCGGCAAATCGCCTTAGTTTTTAATTTGCGTCGACGTCTGCAGCGCGGGCGCGGCGCGGCTAATCCGGGCGGCGCGGCGCGGCGAGCCCGCTGCCCGGCACCAGTGGCACGGGGCTAGTAGCTCCGGCAGGGTGATACCTAACTATGAAAGACAAGACTGATTCCAAAGGTTAGTATTTTTTAACCTCACCGACCACCGTACTTCACTGAGGCATAGGTATCGCATCTATACAAAAATATATACATTCGTAAAGTGCCATGACGGTTTTGAATTTGACATTAAACATACGCAATATTCTTAATTAGTATAATAATATAGTAGGTAAGTATGAAACATCCGTGGATTTGGTCCAACAACTGTGCAACTGTCTCATTTGAGAAGCCCGCAATGAGTCTGCTCGTGCCTCGGTCGGAAGGGGGTGAGATGTCGCGGCTAACTGAATGCTAATTGTGTGGTAATGCCGAGTCAACTGGCGACCGACTGGCTCGCTAATTCTATCCATTGATTCTTTGGATATAAATAACTAGATCGGCCAGGCGACTGACGTCTATTCCGCGACAAACACGACCTTTGAACGGTCGCAGTTCTAACTAGTAGTAAGAAATGAGACTAGATAAATTGTAATGTACCTAAATTTTTATGTTATTTTATTTTCAGTAATAATTACCCTCTGAAACTAACGATTCGAAAGTGTATGTAGCTAGGCCTACTTGAATAAATAATATTTTGATTTTGACTTTGACTTACAGGCACATACTCGTGGCATGGCCTGACCGGGTTCCGATGCAATCCTCTGTATAAAAAGTTTCATCTGATTCCGTTCTTTGGTTTACACGTTATTAAGTAGTCTGTTAAGCTTGTACGATTATGTTTATTTACATACCTACCTATTTCCAATCAGTTATCTCAGCAGCGTAATTAAAACGCAACGAAGCGACGTGGAGAGCGCTCGACGCGCCGCGCACGCTCCGCGCGCGGGCCGCACGTGTCGCGCGCAAACAAACACGGTTGTTGTGCGATTCTTATTACGCAACCTGCCGGAAAATAGCCGCGCCTTGTCGCCTTGTTTGTGCTTCACACTCCGGAGTGTTTAGCCAATGTTATTGCTGTTGAATGAGGCTTATGGAAGGGTGCAGGGGACAAGGAAGAATACTACTGCGGTGATGACTACTGCGTTTTACTGACATGTAATTTACCACTTAAATATAGTCTAAAGCATTGTCTGCTCATCATCAGATTATAAAGACACATTAAGACTTAATACTAAGTCATTACGCGTGTGAGATAGACTGCGCAATTACTGGATGTTATGCTTTTACGCCAGAATAATTTATCGTCGAATGCTTCACATACTGCCAGAACCAAATTACTGCCTGTGAGACAATAATACCCACCTTTTCGTTCTTCACCAAAAAAATATATAGTACTTTTTTATGTCTATTTATAAGGCCGTTTCGTCTGTTACAGGCGATTTTATGTCTATAGTCTAACAAAAAACTGCCTAGCTAGTCTAGCTACGCATTACAATTATAAGGCAGCCAAAGCCCCAGAGCACGACTAAAACAGCTAGTATTAGAGTTAGAGATAAAGGCATTTAAATTTGGAGGCGCCTTCAATATGTTTACGTAATTTTATGTTGATATGATCAGTAGTAAATATTATTAAGCGAAAATTTCAGATAATTTATTTGCAGACTTGTTTTTGCCGTTTTTTTATCGCCCGACCACTCTGACCAGTCGCGAGTCAGTATTGTAATCCATAATTTAAATTGTAAAAACATACTCCAGACAAAAAACATGGTAATGTATGTGTTGTCATGTCATGTAAGAAAAATAATATAAATATTAAATGTATAGTTACTTATGTCGAGGCATCGTGTCGTAAGTTTCATATGAAAACCATCATTACCGCGGTCAAACCGACAAAACGTCGGACGTCAACAAAAAGTCATTACATCAACTTCAACCAGCCACGGAAAAACAAGACGTCCTACAACCAAAAAGCACCAACTCAGTACAAAAGCAGTGAATATTACGATTAAAAATACTGCTTCAAGACTTAATTCAGCGCGTCTTTATTTCACTGATCGAGCACTTCAGTTCCAAAGTCGTGGATCGTCATAACCTGTCAGGAGCTCCTCACGAGGATGGTGGCGTGGACGTGTTAACGGCAGCCCAAGATCGTATCAGCGTTCTATAGAATCGGTTTTTGTCGCGCACCTGTGCGTTTTTGTGACGTCTGCGACCCTAAATCATGCGAGGAAGGATTGTGCCCGATTCGGCACGGCGGCCGCGGGATTTACGCGCGCAGGATAAAGGGCGCGGGACAATGATCGCGCTCCCGCGGTGATCTACTGCCCTCCGAACTAAACAATCGACAAAAGAATGCCGCTGACGAAGCGACAGCCTATGAAATTGTATTCAAGAACTTCTAGCTCGGATTGAACTCCATTCATTGAATGGGAACGTTTTTGAAGTTAATTTACTTACCAGTTACATTTCGAGTGTAATATCTTGGTATCCCTGTTAACTTTAAAATAATGTTCTTTTATTTGCAGGGCACACGGAATAAACACTACATTAACCATTTTTTTCTTGAAAATGAGATTTGAGATTAAAATTAATGTACTATAAAGTTAATCATAAGTTAATGTACTATAATTTATACTCAGTCATATGTACAAAATCATTGCGTAACTTCTTATTTTTTGACTTTAAACCCTATACGAAATACATATACCTAGGTACGTATGTAATCAATCACAGCAGTGTTCTGAATTTTAAAATAGCGTCAACTGAAAAACTTGCTAAGGTTTCAATTTAATTTCATCAATTCTACGATAAAACTACTAGCAAAGAAAAAAAACTAATTTCTAAAACGATTTTTTTCAACAAAAACTAAAAGGTATATTATACTTTACAATTAACTTTCACTAACAAATTGACATATATGCTCCCGATTGCGTTAAATACAACGGTGTTTTATGAAAATGAAACCCTAATTTGTTATTCAGAATAGTTATTGGAACCTTAACAGCGATACGTCTTCCTGTTTACATATTATGTAAATGACTTAACACGTGTCCACGATTGATATGCCTTCAGGAATGATTGTTACTTTTTAGGAGGTTTTTTTAGTGTCGTTGGCGAGCAGCGCAGGACCAGAGAGCAGCGGTGGAAAAACACCGGGAAACAGGCGCGCCCGCGGCGATGGTAATGTGCGCGCAGCACCGCGCGCCGCGCCGGTTGACCGGACCATTTGAGCCACGGATTTGGACAATGGGATGGAGCGTATTCAAATTTGCAAGTTATCCCTCAACAAAAAATGAGTGTAAAAAAAAAATAACCAATTGGCTTATCAATAAAAACTACAGTGAGACCGAAGATGTTCTAAAGGTTATTGCCTAAAATAAATGTCTATGTCAGTACCAATTAATTATCAGACATGCAAACACGCACACACACACACACACACAAACACACACACACACACACACACACACACACACACACACACACACTCTAACACACAGGCGCAGGCGCAACCTAACGCGCGCGCTCTCACACATCATTGTTATGTATAATGTTGGTCTTACCTACTTGTAAATTATTTTACCTTTTTTAATTGTATTAATGTATAACATCAAGCCTTTTTACGGGGAGGAGCGCTGCTTATCCTAAAGCACAGGTGTTACCTATTTAGGAAGTAGAACTTCTAGTTATAAGGAAACTTTTGTAAGATATTATTATTATTATTAAACTGCAGGTTATTCCGAAGTATGTATCATTTGGTAAACTTTCATTTGTGGAACTTTGGCGAACTGGGAAATTTGGCGTTAGGTATGTTCCCTTTAAACACTTTTTTTTAAATACTGTTTGTTTGGTTCAATAATTCATTTCATCTGGGGGCATGGTACTGCCCCCGCCAAGACGAACAAAAAAGAAGCGGGACACTACCTACCTTTTCTCGAACCGTTTCGTCTCATTTTCAAATTCAAACCCTCATAGCTTTTCGTCCCAGTTAACACCAGAGCGCCCAAATTCACAGATTTAGATACAGTTAAGAGACATATTACATTACATATTAAGTACATTGAAGTGTTGAAGTGTTTGTATAGTAACGCCACCATGTCGGTCCGAGTTCAGGAGCAGAGCACAAAGGCCATTCCATTGAGAAGAGGCGTAAGACAGGGGGATGTTATATCCCCGAAACTGTTTACGGCCGTTATGGAAGACGCCTTCAAGCTCCTGGAATGGCAAGGACTTGGCATCAACATCAATGGCGAATACATCACTCACCTTCGGTTTGCCGACGACATCGTAGTCATGGCAAAGTCGATGGAGGAACTCAGCGTGATGCTCGATGACCTCAATCGAGTTTCTCAACGGGTGGGCTTAAAAATGAACATGGACAAGACGAAACTCATGTCAAATGCCAAGGTTGTGCCCATCCCGGTCTCTGTTGAAAACTCGGTACTCGAAGTTGTTGACTCATACATCTACCTAGGACAAGTGGTCCAATTAGGTAGGTCCAACTTCGAGAAAGAGGTCAACCGCCGAATCCAACTCGGCTGGGCAGCGTTCGGGAAACTACGCAATGTCTTTTCGTCCGACATACCTCAGTGCCTCAAGACGAAAGTCTTCAACCAATGTGTGTTACCAGTGATGACTTACGGCACCGAAACGTGGTCTTTCACTATCGGCCTCATCTCAAAGCTCAAAGTCGCTCAACGTGCAATGGAGAGGGCTATGCTCGGGGTGTCTCTACGTGATCGAATCAGAAATGAGGAAATCCGTAGACGAACTAAAGTGACCGATATAGCTCACCGGATTAGCAAGTTGAAGTGGCAATGGGCAGGCCACATAGCACGCAGAGCAGATGGCCGATGGGGCCGAAAAGTGCTCGAGTGGAGACCTCGGACCAGCAAGCGCAGCGTAGGACGTCCACCTACAAGATGGACAGATGACCTTATAAAGGTCGCCGGAAGGCGCTGGATGCAGGTCGCTTCCAACCGGTATATATGGAAGTCCAAAGGGGAGGCCTATGTTCAGCAGTGGACGTCCTGTGGCTGAGATGATGAAGAGACATATGACATGTACTAAATCTAATTGATCTAGTTTTATAGTTTTGGTTTTATTGGTACCTAAAATACACCGATTTTGCCACTTACACACTCACGTATCAAAACCTCTAGGGTACTTCCCGATGACCTAGAAAGCTAGACCTGAAATTTGGTATGTAAGCTAGTATTAGTATACAAACAACAGAATAATTCTAAAACTTGGAGCTTTTACCTCCTAACCCCTTAAACTAGGGGATGGAAGTTTGTATGAGACTTCTGGAAATTTTGATACATAAAACTTTGACTCCTTGTTATAAATACAATACATTATCTAGGATTTTTAGAAAATCCCCCCCCCCCCTTTAAATACGGGGATGGAAGTTTGTATGGGTTTCCCATAATAGGGGATAAAAGTGTATATAGCTATATAGGAAGCTAAGCTAACCGTAAGTATTTCTTAAATACACAATTATTACTACTTCCATATCTACAGTTTGACTTCGTATTTTAAATGTTCTTTATATACCTACCAAAATGCAATAATAAATGCAGCGCAATTAACACTCGGAATTTTAGATTTTTGATTGTTAAATTAATGATTTTTATAAATATTGACACAAAGGTAAATTATGAAAGAAAAATGTAGGGTGATCAACTGCAGTGTAAGCAGGACGCGAACCTGCGACCCTACGTTTCCGTACCGTAAATAAGTCCAAACGGTACTCTATGAAACGGCCAAGCCATACTTTTGAAACCAAGGTGTACCCTTAGCCCTGACTTTACTAACCCTACAGTGTAGGGTTAGTAAAGTCAGGGCTAAGGGGCTTGGCTTTTCCAGGGATCTGATAACTTTTTACAGCGAAAGCGTTATGAGCATGTGAGTCTTGGCCGCCAATTTTACATGAAATGTTTTTGGTGGATTTTTATACAATACAATAACGAATTTTACTTCCTATTTTGCCTACCTTTACTTAGGTACCCCTCCCGGCCATAGCCACCATGACATGACCCAAATCCCATATTCGGGGATAGTTCTTACCTCCTATTGGGACTATACATAGAGAAACTTTGAGCCTGATACTGTAACGAAAGTCTAGCGGCCGATGGCTCTTAGGCTATTAGAATGCATTATCAGATTTAGGTTCTATGCAAACCTACTGGTAAAATAAATTCGATTACAATTCCTACATTCTGTTCTAGACTTAATTCGACTTGGGAAGTAATTATGCATACAAAATGTACTCGGAGAATACAATACAATACAATACAAAATGCTTTATTGCACACCAACAAAGTTTACAAATTCAATACAGAACAATAAATTCCTGACACTGAAAGTGAAATATGCTCATGTATGTATAATACGATGACAAGCTTTTACTCGTGGAGTTGCTGTGTTTATCGACAATTCAGGAGCATCATGTCCTCCTGCTTGAGTGCAGCCAGCGGCAGCGGCGGCGGGTCCGTCAGGCGCGGCCGCCGCGATGTATGCAGAGCGTATGCGGCGCACTCATCAATATTTGATCGCATTAGGCTTGCAGATGATGCCTGCTCACACTTGCAGCTCATTCTTATTCCTGTTTGTGTAAGTGGGACTACTGTTATAATTAGTGATCTCTCGAGAGACTTATACTTTGTTTGAGATGCTCCGAGTTCCAGATAAAGGACCTTGATGGCCGTCTGAATACGTATTACATATAGTTTTTGCCAAACATTCACATGAATACATTAGGTACAACTCTTTTGTTTACAGAATATAAACATCTATTGTTCATTCAACCACCGATTTTATTGTGCTGAACGCCAATAATTGCTCCCGCAAAACAAATGACAATCGATCGCGAATTTTTGAATGTCCACATATTGTCGAAGTCGCCCCCCGCGGCGGCGCGCACGCATTGTTCGGTGCTCGTATTGACGGTATTGACAAACAATTCATTAGCGAGGCACGCGGCGGCCGCAACACCTCGTCACCGGCACGAAAGCGCGGTTCTCAAGGTTTCCCGCGCACCGCGCGCAAGAACAATGATTGACAAGCAGACAATGGCAACCGCAGCGGCGTCTGCGCCCGCGCCGTGCGACCAGCGCTGCATTGGATTTAGATAAGGTTTCCTCTTACGCTGTGAACTAAACAACGTACATCACATGGACACACAACACACGTTTTTTGGGTCGGCTCACTGTTAAATGTTACAGCTATCACATATTTCTTACATAAGATAGAAGAAAAGTTAAAGCAAAACAAGTTTATTTGAAGTGTTGTACTTTGACAATGCTCTCTTTATTTCTTTAATAGAATCTTTTGTCCATTCTGTTTTAATGTGGAAATACCACATTGTTTACTTTTATAAATATTGACAAAAAGGTAAATTATGAAAGAAAAAATGGGCAAGTTCGAGTCCGACTCGCGCATGAAAGGTTCCGTACCATAATCAATAACAAGTTTGTTGTATGGGAGCCGCCTTAAATATTTATTTTATTTTAATTTTAGTATTTTTTGCTATAGCGGCAATAGAAATACATCATCTGTGAAAATTTCAACTGTCTAGCTATCACCGTTCTTGAGATACAGCCTGGTGACAGACGGACGGACGGACAGTGTAGTCTCAGTAATAGGGTCCCGTTTTTACCCTTTGGGTACGGAACCCTAAAAATGTAATGTTCTTAACACATCGCGCCATCTCTCTCGCGGTCCTCGCACTTGCTGTAAAGCAATGGGGACTGGAGATCGTGCGTGTAAACGCACATCCTTAGGGTATGGCTAATGCGCATAAGCATTTTAAACACATACCTGCTTACATTGTAGTGGATCACATTACATTTTTCTTTCATAATTTACCTTTGTGTTAATATTTATAAATGTTCTCTTTATTGATGCATCGAGCTCTTCGCCACTGCACTAACGCGATACGATATAAGAAACGTACGTCTACCCTCTTCTATTATTTAATTCTTACAAAGTGTATTTGTTTCCTAGTAGGTTATATTCATAAATTATTTGGAATAGGTTTATCGCACTTGAAAATTACAAGTCTAGACAACCCTATTGACACATTTTTAACAAGGCAACCTTATATTGTGGTACTACGAGTAGTTTTGCCTATTTTGTTAGTCTCTAACAAAATTGGGTATCGCAGTATAAAATATGTTTTGGTAATGGTGTGCACTTCAACAGCCCGATGTTTTGTGCAGGAGCTCCGCGGGTCGGCGCGGCGCGGGCGCGGCATTAGCATCACAAAAGTGAGTGTTTTACGGAATTAATGGCCACTTGAGCCGATGACGCCCTCTGATGGGAGCCATAATCATAAACGATGACTTTGTTTAAGATCACAACTGAAACTGAAACCCAAGACTGGGTTCCAAACGCATTCCTGTTATTTTCTGTCGTTTCGTTTTCTTTTTCTTAAACATATTGTTTTACTAGCGAAACGATAACAATGAAAACCAAAGCAGACAGAGAGAAATGATAATTTATGAACGTTTTTAACTCACGTATGGAATTGTCAGGAACAGCCCGACATGTTTCGTCTTTCGAACTTATGTGGAGCTTTTCGTCTTCGTCGTCGTATGTGTGAGTTCAAACCTTAATACCTAATAATAATTATTCACGAACGATTTTGGATACGATTACAGTAGAAGATACTTTCACGATGTACCGGAAGTTATCTGATTCATCTTAAATAAAAAATCATCTAAATCCTTATTAATAAGTAATAGACCCGAAGAATACGACGTATATAAATATTGTGATCTGCTCTGTGCCGAAGTAAAGGCTAATTTGAAAATTTACTAAATAAAGATAATATTAGATAGCCGATGGACGTCCACTGCTGGGCAAAGGCCTCCCCAAAGCTCTCCTCAACGATCGGTCTTGCGCCGCCCTCAGCATGCATATTATTTATAAAGGCTTTCATCATCAGGTGGAGTAAATATTCGCATTTCTATTCAAGAGCACAATGCGTAGAACCTGCGATTCTTAAGTTACCTATGACCCCACAAATTGTTCCTACATACCTACCGTATTCTCCTCGAGCCTTCAAATGAAATGATGGAGTGTCGAAGTTAATTACAACAGAAGAGGTCCGACGAGATCGCGCTAACGAGCCCGTTACGCGAGGTGTCGAGGACGGTGTCCGCCCGCCGTGGGCCCGCGATCCGAGGCCTCCCCTCTCGAGGACTCTTCTATATTGAGTTTGTTTTGGCGCGTAATTTAAATGCGAAATGCTTGTTTTTATTCGGAGTAAGCGTCACGTTTAGCGCCCCTCGGAGGAGCGGGGCTTGTTTCGACTCTTTTGACTCCAATTTGGGGACAGGGCGTGATTTTGTTGTGTAACGAGACTGCAATGATAATTTATTTGGAGTTTGACTACAAAGGGATGTTTGAAGGATAGTTGAATGGCTTAACGTCGCCTCGTTGCTACTGAAGAACCAACGAGACGGGCGACTACTTGGTCTGCACCAATTAAAATATTAATATAGCCTGTGTGATTCACTACAGTTGTTAAAATTGTTTTATTTAAAGAGGAATACATTAGGTATTTTTTTATTATATTCAGACGGCTGTGAGAAAGATAATTCCTCTTTAGGCGACATTATGTCGTGTCATGGGTACTTAACTTAGTGTCCGGCCTATATGGTAAGGAATTAAGTTTATATATATTATAATGAAGACATAAACTTAATTTCTTGATACCGTATGGGCCAGACGGTCCGTTGGACTTATTTACGTTACTCTAGGAAACGGCCAAGCCAAGCCATACTTTTGAAACCAAGGTGGTAGGGTTAGTAGAGTCAGGGCTTAGGGGCTTGACTTTTCCTGGGATCTTATAACTTTTTTATAGCGAAAGCGTTATGAGCATGTGAGTCTTGGCCGCCAATTTTACATGAAATGTTTTTGGACTAAGTAATAATAATAATAGTCAGTATCCCGATAGTCGTTTCGGCTAGAGTCTCGACAAACACCTTAAGAGACTCTCGCTAGATGGCTGGATCAAGGGTCAGATTCAGAACGCGGTACATACTCCTGGACACGGCGCGCATCGTCAGGAGGTTCCTCTCTCTGCAGCCCTAACCACCGGTAGCCTGGGCCCTGCCCCGCTGCCGGCGGCACCCTAGGTTAGGTTTTTTACAATACTTTATTGTATATTACTTTTTATATAAATTTATTGTAAAGAACCTAGCCTAAGAAGAAAGATGAATAAAGGGAATAATAATAATATTTTTTTATTTAAAACATATTACAGCTGTAATGACTATGAACTAAACATATTTATAATGAGTATGCTAGTTAAGTAACTTGGTAGTTTGCTAGGTTATTATAGTTAGTTTTTCTGTTATAAACATACTGTCTCAGCGTTATGACACTTTGACAATTAATAAAAAGTGGAGTAGAATCTAATAGAAAATATGTATGTTAACAACTTGGGTACAAAAGAAAATATTGGGGTTCCATTCCATGTCTCTCAGCCTGAGAGATCAAGTGAGCCCCGCCTGGCCCTCCTATATGTGCGCCACTGTGCCTAATGCGTCTAAGCTGTATGTTTTGCACGTGATGGATCCGCGCACGCGCGGCGTCGTGCCGGCGCCGGCGGTCCCACGGCGCGGCGGCGCGGCGACTCCCGCGCAGGCTGTTTATTGTCGTTTCGTGCGCCCGCGCCGACGCCTCGCGCACGACGCTGTACGGCCGGCTTGGGAACTGCGCTGGACCACGTCACCGTTTCCTGTCGAGAGACATGACAACATCGGTACCTACGTGTCTGTTTTAGGAGCTTGCGCTTTGTGCTCCTGCCATTTTATTTAGATCACCAAAAAGTAAAATTAGTAATACATTTTTGAAGTACAATACAATACAATACAAAAATGCTTTATTGCACACCAAAAAAAAAGTTTCCAAATTCAATACAATAATAATAAATTCAATACAGAATACATAATAATTTTAATAACGGTACGAAGTACCTAATATTAATATGTAACGATGCATCTTTCTAGTAATGACATCCATAGTCCTCCCTTATACCGTAGTTTAGTCGAGTATCAAGTACCTATCCTCTCTGAGTATTTTCAAAATTCGTTGCAAATTTTCTTTTTTTTTTGTATTTGGAGAAACTTTAGGTTATCCCGACTCAAAGTTGCAACACTATAGATTCTAGTTGGAGAAAAAAAAGCGTTTACATTTTTTTCGATTCCGCTTAAGTTACTTTTGAAGCACATTAGTGTGGAAGTAACTATACAATATTAGGACTCTTTTTCCTCCTACTAGAATCAACAGTGCTCCTTTCTCCAAATGCAAAAAAACAAGACAATTAACAACGACTTGCGATTACACCCAAAGTACGCAGAACTACTCACACCACATTTTATTGCCATTCTGTTTATTGAATCTTATTTAATAAACTTTCATGCATGCATCCAAATATTATATCCACAGCGCAGGTTTCGTCATAAATACAAAATGAGCATCCGTAGCAGCCATCGTCAAAATGACACATAATTTGTTATCAGCAACAAGCTTCGTCCAAGTGATACAATATAATAATCCGCAACACGCTTTGTCAATAACTCATCAAAAATCAAACTCCGGCCTGACGATTACCTGGCGGAAATGTTCCAAAAATGCTAGCAGCATTGCCCCGTTGTATTGCCAGCGATATTTGCTGAACCAGGTACGAGCCAGACCGGGGGTCACAACCTCTCTCTCTCAAACGCTGTCCGATTTTTTTTAATAACGACTTGCTCTCTGAGCACCATGGTCCACCCGTCTCGACAGCCACTAGAACAAAGTCATACACTGGCTCCAAGTTCGAGTATTTGGCATGTTTTAATTTAGTTTTTGTTTCATTTCATTTGTTATGTGGATCGCACCGATCCTGACGCTATCATCGATCGTTATACAATCGCTCTAGATCGAGGAACTCGACTTCCAGGCCAATGAAGGATGTGAAATTGTGCGCCAGCCACGCGCAACGATAGAGAAGCTTGAGGTCTGAGATCTCACAAGTCCTCTCACCTGAATCAGGTGTAAATAATTAAAGTCTCTCGTCATAAAATAGATGATAGCACCTATTCGGAGCTTGGAGCGTAATGTCCGAGGCTGCCGCGTTATCGCGCCGGCCGCCGTCACGCGCCCCCTCTCGCACACGTTAGCCGCTATCTAATCACGGCCCATCTCCCGTCATTCACAAGGAAGGTCGGGGCGTGGGGACTAACTTACGGCACTCATAGTAGACAATGTATATAATTCATTGACGATTTATACTGAACTGTAAATCCAGCTAGCGACTTTACCTCGAGCTCTCACCTAATAGTGGCGGGGCTTGAAATAAAATATTTGAACTGGACGTGACCGATTTTTCTCAACATTTTCTAATATGGGCAGGCCATTGGGAATCAAGTTTTATGGACGTCACGCCACTGCTACCAATATTATGAAATTGCAAAATCCAGGTGCTTTACTGAAGTCATGAGTCCGACAAATGCACAGCGTGATTAATGATTTACATCAAATGTATGCGGATTGTTGGGGGCTTTTTCCTCCTCCGCGACCGAAGTTGTGGGCACGTTTTAGCCTGCAATAAATGTACATAGAATATCCTTAAGAATGCCACAACAATAATTTTGGTCGTGATCTTTGATACTGGTGAGTTAGGTAATTATAGGTTAATTTAACTCTTATTATAATCTACAAGCATCCTTGTAATGAACACAAAACATACTTAACCATATCTCTACTCCAAGAGATTTTTTTGAAACAGGTACCTTTACGCATTGCTGCAAATTGCTAATAGAACGAGGCAGTCTATCGTGCGTAAAAATGGATTTATCCTTAGATTGCCAACTTATATTCTTACATAGCTGCTCCAACCTCGTTCGTTATGCGCGCTTGTAATCGAGTTTTACGCAACATCTATCAACACCTCGCCTCGCCATCACCTAGCCGCCACGGCAACCAGAGCGACTCCGGCAGCCGACCAGTTAGCAGGGCTAGGTATTGAGAGGAAAGTGACAGGTAGTATTTAATTTATCGCTCAACAAGTTAAAGTTATGCTAGCCGTGCTGTGCTGTGATGGACGCCATAAACAACAATGCCGTGGCCCCGCGGCTGCTCTGGCCGTGGCTGTCTCCGGCTCGCGATGTTGCGGGACCTTTCGAGATCGGCTTCATGACATCGAGTCATGCATCGGCTACGAAAATTGAGCTAACTATCTTGGTGACTATGTGACTAACTCCACATTATGACTGTTTCCTCTAAATGACAACATATACCTACACATTAAGTACATAAGTATGTATGTGTCATCACACCTCCGAAATAGAAACGACCGGTGACCGAAAAACCGGCAGACTCATCGCACAACGCAACGCTAGTAGCGATATAGCTAGGAAATGCCACCTTTATCTTCAAATCCATGGCGGAAGAGTAGGTCATTTTTTATCATTTATTTTTGTTTTATTTTATCTAATTTTGTAATACTAAAGTAGCTGCACCCCGTGGTGTTACCCGCTCATCCGACGGGAACTTTACGATTTTTCGGGATAAAAAGTAGCCTATGTGTTAATCCAATGTGACAGCTACCACCATACTGAATTTTATCAAAATTGGTCCACCTGTTTGAGCGTGAAGCAGTAATAAACATACACCCAAACACATAAACACACTCACCAACATATTGGCTTTTATAGTATGATAATTTAGACTTCGTTAGTAAACATTTAGATTAAGATTTAATTCTTACCTTCGAGTTTCGTTTCAGTTGTTCCTTATAATTATAATTATATTAATTAAGATCGAATTTTTTGAAATATCCACCCATCGTTAGCGTGGGACAAGTCTAGCGACCTAATTATCTATCCACACATGATTTTTCGACTAAAGATATTCAAAGGGGCATTGCTCTGATCTGATTTCCAATAGAAACAAGAACAACATGTCAGCGAGATACAATTATACCGGGTGATCAATCCAAATGGGTTAGTAGGGAGAAGTCACAAACTATAAGAGATAAGAAAATCTGTTCTTACGAACCATGGCGTCGATTTTAGATTTAATAAAAACTACATTACCTACCTATATTTTTTTTATAAATATCATACATAATTTCATACATAACCCGGTTAAAATCGCTGTAAAGGATGTTACAATACGATACATTATGCGATTACTTAAATAATTTAAACCAGGATCAATTCCCAGTTATGTATGAGATTATTTAAAAAAAAACCTAAGAATAGATTTCCCTGACTCTTACAGTTTTCGTTTTCTCCCTACTGACCCATTGGATTGATCACCTTGTATAATACTTAGGAACCAAACCTAAAAACTAGGAAGATGAAGATGACATAGGAAATGCTAATGGACAATATCACGGCGACATGTCCCTGCCGAAGCGGAATACGGCAGCCAGTATTACTCGCGCGACACCGACACGGCATCCATCACGCGGCTATGCGATATTGCGGCTATTACGGCTGCGTCTGCGCTGATCAGATGCGCCGATAGCGCCCGATAAGGCAGCCTGTCAATGCTCCGCTCCGCTCCGGTCAAATGCAGGTTCACCGCGGACCCGTCTCTTGCAGTTCGGAGTGCGATACCTATAGATCAACATTTTGTTGTTGGTAGGTACCTATGTATTTTGTGAGTTTACTTTTGGAATAGGATTTAATGGAATAGGATAAGATTCTACGAGTATAACATCTGTATCTGTACTTATGTGATTGGAAATAGAGCAATATGTCATGATATGAAATTTGAAATATGATATAAAGTTACAAAAATGGTTTATTTTAATAATTCAGTGAATAAAGGATTTTGACCTTACAAACGGTCCGGTAGTTTTGAATTTTTGATATGTTTTCTAGGATGGTTACTCAGTGTTTAAAATGCAAAATGCACAATTCCCCCCCTCCGCGCCCGCCGCCATATTGAAAAAACCGGCACTCTCTTCATATTTTTGCTCATATCTTCCTTTAGGAGCATTTTAGCTAGAAGAATGCTTCGACAATGTTATAGAGAGTTAAATTTACTACATTTTTTATTTTATATTTTGTTTCTAGGACAGATAGTTACGGAGATATGCACATTTAAAAAAACTTAAGAAATTGCAATTTCCAAATCAAAAACAAACTTCTGGATTATATCTTCGTTTAGGAGAATTAAATTTACTATACATTTAATATTTTGTTTCTAGGACAGATAACTACGGAGATATGTAAAAAATAAAGTCACATTTTCCGAAAATGTATGTTAAAATGGACATGAGTGTTATAAGCAATTATATTTCCTACATGTTTTAATTTGTCCTAGACTAGTCCGTAACTGAATGACAGCGTTCTAAACCAAGAATTTTGAGAAATTTTCGGATAATTCGACTTTTCCTGTTTTTTAAATGTGCATATCTCCGTAACTAACCGTCCTTGAAACAAAATTTGAAGTGTAAATTATAGTAAATTTAATGCTCTACAACATTGCCCAGCTTTGTTGTAGCTAAAATGCTCCTAAACGAAGATATAATCCAGAAGTTTGTTTTTCAGTAGGAAATTGCGATTTTTTACGTTTTTTTAAATGTGGATATCTCCGTAACTACCTATCTGTCCTAGAAAAAAAATATAAAATGGAGGATGTAGTAAATTTAACTCTCTATAACATTGTCGAAGCTTTCTTCTAGCTAAAATGCTCCTAAAGGAAGATATGAGCAAAAATATGAAGAAAGTGCCGGTTTTTTTCAATATGGCGGCGGGCGCGGAGGGGGGGGGGGGGGGGGAATTGTGCAATTTGCATTTTAAGCACTGACTAACCATCCTAGATAACATATCAAAAATTCAAAACTATGATGATGATGATGAGACCGTTTGTAAGGTCACACATAGTACTTTAGTTTCTATTCACGGTATTATAATCCAAATGTAGGTACCTAAAAGTGAAACTGTATTCAGACTCCTTGTAATTCAAATAGGTATACAATATAATATACAAGTGCTAGGTAGTTTTTTATTATAACAACTTTATAATTAAAGCTGAGTAGGGTAGGAAGGTAGAGTACTCTCAGCTAGATTTCAAATCCATAACCATTTTCTTAGCCAATACCTACCAGGCACAAACTGCTCTCACATAAAAGTTTTGCAAAACTTACTGCAGTCATGGATCGCTCGATTTATACATTCAGACAGGTAATTTATATACATAATATTTAATTGCTATTTTCTTTCCATATCATTTTTGTAGTCTAAAAATTATATTGTGACAGGATTTGAATAAATGTTTCTGTCGTGTGTCGCATTACCGCGTGGCCCGCGTAGCGAGTGGCGACCGGCCCGGACTGATGCCCTATCTGCAGATCAACGATGGCATCTCACGGCATTTGTTTTGAAAATTCCAAAAACAAACACTAGAACAGAAAATCGTACCGCGAAAAGGAGCTGAGAATTCGCGCTCGGCCCGCCCCCGCGCGCTCGCCCAATGGCGGCCCAGCGCGCGCGCCATTGGCCGCTGGCGCCCGAGGAAAAAACGCGAGGAAAAACAATGGCACTCACTTGCGCGGCTAGCACTTGAGTTTGCTCATTGTTCGCCGTCCAGCGCGGCCTGACCCCTGCGGCGCGAACCGCTGCCGCTCGGCAGTTGTCAGGGCGGTGGCGGCGCGCGGCGGCGGGGCTCCCGCTCGGCTGGTCTCGGCATTACGTGGTTGTAACGAGCGACACCGAGCATGTGTGCGCGACGTTCGCGCGGCGGCCGACAGGTGGCGATGCTCGCGCCGCATCGATCACTAATCTTGTAATGTCTTCAATTCATTAGAAATCTGCACAGTCTAAAATCTACTGTCTCTATCCTCCTTTTTCAATTTTACTATACTCTGATTTAGTATCACTGTATTAATGTTCCTATGGATAATGCAGAAACCATTTCTGGGAATAGTCCTCGTATACCGCAATAAACAATAAGGTTGTGACAATATCATATCGGTGAAAATATATTTATAATGATTTTTTTGACTTTCATTCGTCCTTGCTTGCCGTCTTGCAGCACAATTTAAGTCAATAGTCACGTCATCACAAAATGCTTACCTACTAAATGCGGCAGCGGATGAAAATATCATCTTAGCTTATACTTATTTCACGATTTCAATAAAAAATTGAGTCTCTATTTTTTGGTCCCAATTACTTAATGTTAAGTAGTTTTATCCAACCTTAAATGCTGCTTATCGCGTATTATCTTACTTCCAGCAGCACCTGGAATGAAGACACAATTTAATTTAATTTACTGAATATTTGTTAATACTATTTGTTAGTTTACCTACTATTTTTGATCAGTTATATATCAACAATGAAACCAGCTCCGGACACAACAAACAACAAATACTCAAACGTCACCTCACCGAGCATATTTCGGGTCAACGTCAAACAAAGCCCGTGGTTCGCGGACAAGCGACAAACCTGTCACCCAACACCGACAGGCGGCTCTGGGACCGGCGGCGCGGCGAGCGGCGCGGCGCGCGGCGGCACTGGAGTCGGCTCTACACTACTAGTGTCAACTTTTTACATACACTTCTTTCTAAGGCTGCTTGTTCACGTGGTTAGGGAACATCTTCAAAGGTACACTAATGAGATATCTAAACAACGTGACAAAAATTTACTTTCTTCTAGGAGTGGTACTTATCATTTCACTTTTTTCTACGTAAAGAGTATCAAATCATATGCACATTTATATTATGTAGGTACTTATTGCAGAAATAAATCAGGTTTTGATTAGTCTTCCTTGACGAAACGAGATTTATAATTTACGGGCACCGTCTAGTCGGTTGTACCTTTTGTTGTGATATTTACATTTATATTTTTAACTGTTATTGTGTCGGTTAGGGTTTCATTTAGACACATATCTATTTAGATGTTATTGTGTGCAATAAAGTATTTACTTTATTGCACACGATAAAATTTATTAATACCTATTATATTTTGTGAGAAGTTTCGTTAACATCAAATTCGACGCTACAATTTACGTGACCAATTACTACGTACAAGGTATAAAGGTAACCAAAATAAATGAGATATTTCATTGTTATTCCGATGTGAATATTTCATTAATTGCGGAATATTTGTCCCCGAACTAGCAGACTGGGTGGCGCGACCGTTTTCCTGATCCCTGTGTTCTGTCACTGTTATGGTGTGGGATACTTTACGGAGTGTGTTTACAAGTTTACATGGACGTATATCAAACACCAAGAGCCCATGAGCTCCTTCTGCGGCGTCTAATTATTATGAGAATCTCTCCCCGCTCATCTTGCACTTCCACAAAAGACGTGGAAGTTGCTATAATGCGTCTTTAATAATATCTTGAATGATGTTATTAAAACTATCGTGAGACATCTTTACTAATTATAAAAACGGTCGTCAGACGTTTATGTCGGGCCGTTCCTGACAATTTTTACGTGAGTTTATACCGTTTTTAGGGTTCCGTACCTCAAAAGGAAAAAACGGAACCCTTATAGGATCACTTTGTTGTCCGTCTGTCCGTCTGTCAAGACCCTTTTTCTCAGGAACGCGTGGAGGTATGAAGCTGAAATTTATATCAATTACTCAGGTCTACTGTCCCTTGAAGCTGTGAAAAAATCAAACTTCTAAGCCAACGCAATCAAAAGATACAGCCGTTTATGCCGCAAATTTTCGACACTTGCAAGGGAATCAAAACCTACAGGGTGCTTCCCGTGAACTCAGAATCTTGAAATTTGGTACGAAGCAACGTCTTATAGCATAGATAAAGGAATAATTACGAAAACCATAAATTTTTTTTTTAATACCTATACAGCCGTTTATGCCGCAAATTTTCGACACTTGCAAGGGAATCAAAACCTACAGGATGCTTCCCGTGAACTCAGAATCTTGAAATTTGGTACGAAGCAACGTCTTATAGCATAGATAAAGGAATAATTACGAAAACCATAATTTTTTTTTTAATACCTAACTTTGCACCTAATTTATATGGGGCGCTATACATACCAGGTGCAAACTTAACTTAACCACTTAGGGATGGAAAGTGTTTGTACGGAACCCTCGGTGCGCGAGTCCGACTCGCACTTGGCCGGTTTTTTTATAATTAGTAAATATCTTGAATGATTCAAATAACCTTACTACTTTTCCGTCAGCACTTCAAACCACCTTATTTTTATGTTACGTTAATATTTCAGTAAACTTTAAATTATTTTCTTCATGACTTGACATTGACTTTTCTTTCTATTGTTGCAATATATGTATAGGAACACTTTGCAAAATATGCAGTGTAGCTCTGTACTTTATGAGCCACATTAATCTTAGCAAAAGCATATTAGTAGGGCCAGTTACTGACCATAAAAAACAGCGCAAGCTCACGAGTGCTGCAGTGAACAGGCCAAGTCTCGAAGATTACTTTCTTGTCACGATTTATTTCATACACCACAGAATCAATACGACAAATTTGACCAAAACTGCTCTTAATACGGTGAATAGAGACTAAAGTACTATGTGTGACCTTACAAACGGTCCGGTAGTTTTGAATTTTTGATATGTTGTCTAGGATAGTTAGTCAGTGCTTAAAATGCAAAATGCACAATTTCCCCCCCTCCGCGCCCGCCGCCATATTGAAAAAACCGGCACTTTCTTCATATTTTTGCTCATATCTTCCTTTAGGAGCATTTTAGCTAGAAGAAAGCTTCGACAATGTTATAGAGAGTTAAATTTACTACATTCTCCATTTTTTTTTTCTAGGACAGATAGTTACGGAGATATCCACATTTAAAAAAACGTAAAAAATCGCAATTTCCTATTGAAAAACAAACTTCTGGATTATATCTTCGTTTAGGAGCATTTTAGATACAACAAAGCTTGGGCAATGTTGTAGAAAATTAAATTTACTATAATTTACACTTCAAATTTTGTTTCAAGGACGGTTAGTTACGGAGATATGCACATTTAAAAAAGAGGAAAAGTCGAATTTTCCGAAAATTTCTCAAAATTCTTGGTTTAGAACGCTGTCATTCAGTTACGGACTAGTCTAGGACAAATTAAAACAAGTAGGAAATATAATTGCTTATAAAACTCATGTCCATTTTTACATACATTTTCGGAAAATGTGACTTTATTTTTTACATATCTCCGTAATTATCTGTCCTAGAAACGAAATTTGAAATGTAAATTATAGTAAATTTAATTCTCTACAAAATTGCCCAAGCACTGTTCTAGCTAAAATGCTCCTAAACGAAGATATAATCCAGAAGTTTGTTTTTGAGTTGGAAATTGCAATTTCTTAAGTTTTTTTAAATGTGCATATCTCCGTAACTATCTGTCCTAGAAACAAAATATAAAATGGAAAATGTAGTAAATTTAACTCTCTATAACATTGTCGAAGCATTCTTCTAGCTAAAATGCTCCTAAAGGAATATATGAGCAAAAATATGAAGAGAGTGCCGGTTTTTTCAATATGGCGGCGGGCGCGGAGGGGGGGGGGGAATTGTGCATTTTGCATTTAAACACTGACTAACCATCCTAGACAACATATCAAAAATTCAAAACTACCGGACCGTTTGTAAGGTCAAAATCCTTTATTCACTGAATTATCTCATTATTTGCATTAGTTATGTATACTTATTGCATAAGTTTCAAAATTTCCGGCTTTAAAAGCTATGAAATGGCCGCGCGAAGAGCTTGGCCTGCACATTAACATATAGGTATGTGATGTGAGACTTTTTGTTACCACCACGAGAACGCCGTGCAGGCTTCATCTGTCACATTTTTGCAGCGAGCCTTGTGGTAGGTGGCAGATATGACGCCGGCGACAGACCAGTCGAGTACAGTCCGCAGCTTAATGTCAATTGTCAACTCTTGAGTCGGAGGTGAGAGATACAGAAGGGAACATTAAAAAATTTCTCATTTTATAGCATCTTTATAGTGCTCTATGGCAAGACTAATGATTGGCACAGTAGCTTCATTAACAAACAGATATTATAGGTTATTATTTCTCCTTTATTGCAGTCGTAACGCGGTGTAGGTGTGAAGGTGTAGCGTCGACGCAGACTGCGCACGCGACGCGCGAGAGATTGATGGCCGCGCCGGCGCGAGCACTGATATACTAATAATCAGTACGATTACATTTGCATAAACACGCGTAATTGCCTGTGTCTGTAAGTAAGGTAAGTAGCACTAAAGACTCGTTATAGACCGGGAGATAGTGACAGAATTTTCTTGGTCATTTGTAACAGTATGGCGGTTCTTCAGGGGTCTTAGTACGCAATGACAAAAAGAAAAATGATGGTCAAAGCGCTGGTACCGGCGGCCCAATCGCGTGGGCGTTAGTTGAACTCGTCGGATAAATTACGAGTGTCAAACGATTTGTACCACAAAAAATTTAGTATTTTCCGATAGCCCATAAAAAACATGTAGGCGGTAGTGTCATGCCATACTTCTCCGGTGTGACTTACAGCTCGCCATACCGACGCGAATGCGTTAATTAAAAATAAAAAAATTCAACCATTTGTACCAGGCTAATTTTTGCACAGTTAATTATCGCCGTGCAGCCATTTACGAAAATCACCATGCCATACTTTTCCGACGGTTCTAAATGGCCGCCATACCGCCGAAAATCAGCAAAATTTTTTTTTTCGCCGAACGATTTGTAACAGTATTGCATTTGGATTTTTGGAAAGTATTTGATAAAATGTGACCGTTATCATATTTGCCATACTTCTAGTAGGGGGAAAAAGTGCTGCCATACTTGAAAAACTTATTTATTCGACACGTTTCAAAAATACGACTGTACAATACGTAAAATATTTTTTTAAAGCATGGGATCATTATATTCTGTTTGTATGGATACAATTCTACCTACAAAAAAATATTCCGGATTGTAACCATGGGGCGGACGACTGTGAGACTTGAGCCAAGACGTAAACCAAAAAAAAAAAATTGACGGTTTGTACCAGTATGGCATTTGGATTTTTGGAAATTATATGATGCAATGGGACCATTATTATATTTGCCATACTTATAATAGAGGGAAAAAGGGGCAACATACTTGAAAAACTTGATTTTACAACGGGTTTTCAAGGTGCAAGACATAAAATCATTTGTTACAGTATGGCATCATTGTATTTGGTTCGTTTGGATGAAATTCTACCTAAAAATAATGATCCCATACTGTAACCATGGGGCGGAAGATTGTCACACTCGAGAAAGATATAAATTAATAAAAAAATTGGACCAAATTGTTACAGTATGGCATTTCAAATTTTCGAAACTTGAAAAAAAAGTATGGTTTGGGAAAATTACACCGTACATGTGAAAAAAATTTATATGCAATATTGTTGGACGGTTGCTACGCTACCTAGTTGTTGTTATCGTAAGACTGTACAATCAACCGTCAACCATCTGAATAAAATATCATAAAATACTACTGCGACTCTGATTTAACCATCAGGTCATGGCCCAGAACGCCAAATTTTCTGTTCCTAAATTGAACGGGCTTGAGGATTACTCGTCATGGAAATTCGCAATAAAAATGTTACTACTTCGAGAAAAATGTTTCAAATTTACGTCAACGCTACCTAAAACAGATGATTCTGGAGAACATGAGAAGGATCAAGAGGCATTTACTATTATTTGTCTACACTTGGAGTCCCATCTCTACCCGTACGTACAGAATTTGACATTTGCTAAGGAAGTGTGGGACGCGCTAGCAGGAATTTTCGAGGATAAAGGGATCAATAGGCGAATAAGTCTTATGAATTCACTTTTAGATGAGCACTTGGAAAAGCATAATTCGATGCATGAGTATGTGGCGGCTGTCATGAGTCACTCTCAGAAACTGAAGGAGATTAACCAGAGTTTCGACGATGATTTGATTGCTGTGGTACTTTTACGGGGTTTGCCTGATGAATACAGACACGTTACGTATGGCTTTAGAGCACTCAGGAATGAAACTCACCTCGGAAAACGTTCGGCAAAAGCTTCTACAAGAAGACTCCAGTCAGAGCTCTTCTAATGATTCCTCGAATGGTAATTCTGCGTTAGTGGCATGGAAACAATCTCAGCGTTCAGTACAAAACTTTAAATGTTTTAAATGTGGCAAGATAGGTCACAAGAAACATGACTGCCCGAAGTTGATTAAGGATTTAGACGGAGAAGGCATATCAACGGTTTCTACGAAGTTGAAGAAAGTTGCTTTATGCAGTTCACTGTCGGTACACGAGTCCTTCAACCCCTCGGCGTGATATTTGGATACTTAGTGGAGCCTCGCATCACATAAGTTTTAAAAAACATTAGTTTAGAGACTGTACTGTTACTGATAAGAATGTTGTGACATGTGCGAATGATGACAAGATGACAAGCATAGGTAAGGGCAATATTGTTGTAAATTTAAAAGGAGTTTTGTTTCAATACAAGACTGTTCCTTTGTACTGAAATTAAAAGGTAATCTATTGTCCATATCTAAGTTGGTTCAGAATGGTTGGAAAGTGATATTTGATTCTAATGGTTGTAAGATGTTTCACCAGTCGATAGGCTAAGTTGTGAGTAAGCTTGTGGTTACTGCTAGTGAAGTCTCTGGTATATATCTATGATTTGGATGACTGTTTTCCTATTGTAGAAGGGGCTTCGGCTACGGTTCAAGCTGAGTACTCATTGTCACTTAGGCCAGGACAGCTTGGGCATGTAAGTCAGAATGATTTATGCAAGCTTCCGGACATCGAAGTTGGAGGAATAAGGGTAATGGAGCTGTGTGTCACTTGTTTGTCAAGAGGAAAGGCACATGGATTACCTTTTCCAAAGGGTGAAGCAGGACGAGACGTTGTCTTTACTGAAGATTCTGCCATAAAGGGCGCAGAATCAGGTTCAGTGGGAAAAGACACATCTGTGAAGATTGCAGGTCTATGGGAGTTGGATAATTCTATTAAGACAGTTTCATCGACGTCTGTGACCGAAGATTCTTATGAAGTTGCCATAGGATGCGGAGAGCTCGAAAGCAGCTGGTGCATTAGCATGTTTGGAAGCTGAGTTCGTTCCTCCGGAATTTTATTAAGCTTCTAGGACTGAATCTGGTAGTCAAGTATAGGATAAGAAAGCAAGGACATCTGTTGTGCAAAACGAGGCAGAACCTAGATATTCCTTAAGGAATTGGTTACGTGGCGCACAGAGCGGATTAAACTGCTATGATAGTGTCTGCAAAATAAGAGAAGATCCACGATCCCACCAGGAAATTTTGCGGAGACCGTTTATGAAAACGTCTATATGCAACAAGGTTTCATTGGAGACGGTCAAAAGCAAAAAGTTTGTTGAACGGAAAAGTAAATGATGTTTTATTGACAATGTCATTTAAACGTTCAAAGATTGATAGATGTTTATATTTTAAAGAATATATATTTTTATATGTCTTTATATTAGACTGTTTTATCGTATTTTGTAAAGGATATTCGTGCAAAGATGGAATTGCAGGACGGCTTAAGGAAATACTTCCAAATGAAGAATTTAGAGGAAGCTCGGCAATGTCTCTGCATGAGTGTGAACGGAGTACAGAAGGTACGTTTTTCTTGCTTCAGAGGAAGTCTATTGATGCTTTACTTAATGGACCATGGTATGGATCAGTGTAAACCAGCAGAAAACCCAGCTTGAACTGGATCTACGTAATGTTTTGGCAGAGGGGGTGGTGATGGTAATGAACTGAACCGCCATGAACAACTGCGATACCAGTCTTCGGTAGATGATTTGTATATCGAAAGTCGAATGGAGACTTTAATTATCTTTTATCATTAATTTATTACAGGTTGACAGTGACTGGGGCGCCGACTAATAGAAAGTCATATTCAGGATACATGTTTAAACCTGGACCAAATTTGATATCCTGGGAGTGCAGAAAGCAATATTGTGTGGCTTTATATCTGACAAAAGCCGAATACGTTGCGCTATCTGAAGCATCCAAGGAAGCTGTATACCTACAGAGGTTAGTCAGCTATATTGTCAAAAATATGGGCACAACGAGCGTCAAGCTGTTTGTGGACAATCAGAGTGCCGCGTAACGTTGGCTAATAATCCTGTTTCTCACCGACGGACGAAAGATATTGACAATTGGTATAAGTTAGTTTGTCAATGCATCAATGATTAGTTGATTCAGCTACAGTATGTCTGGACTGAAGATAACATAGCTGATATCTTGACTAAGCCATTGCCCCGTGTTAAGTTTGAAAGGTGTGTGTCTGGTTTAGGTTTAGTTTGGACTGCTTGATGCTGTATGGGATTAGGATGTTGAATGGTTGCTTGAGAGGAAGTGTTGGACGGTTGCTACGCTACCTAGTTGTTGTTATCGTAAGACTGTACAATCAACCGTCAACCATCTGAATAAAATATCATAAAATACTACTGCGACTCTGATTTAACCATCAAATATCAATATTAATGCAGTTTATTCCGAAAGATTTACAGACTTTCGAGGTCATCTAAGCCGAAATCCCCGGCATGCTCCAACTCGTTTTCGTCGTCCTCGTCGCTGCTTACTGCATCAGTATCTACAAATCATTTAATTTTTTCACACAAGCGCAATACACAATCGCAAATCGTTAACATAAAATTATTTTTTTAAATATTTACCTTCGCCGCCTTCATCTTTCTCTTCTTCATCTTTTTCCTCTTCATCTTGCATGCAACATGGGCACACTATAACGGTCGACTTATTCTAATACATAGAACTCCAATTATTGCTATGTAGTTGTGGGTCGTCTGACAAGCAGCTGCCGTAATACCTGCGTTGCCAGACATTGTGTCTCACAACACGATGAGCCGAGATCTCTCGAGAAATCGTTCGAGCGATGGTAGCCGTTCAATATTATACGATATAAACATCTGACTATAATTCAAGATTGCCGCCACCTAGATCTTTGAAATTTTGTATTTATATTCGTTGAACCTCAAACTTACAGGAAAAATTAGTGCCATACTGTTACAAATCGTTCAAAATACGAATAAAATCTTACAATTAAAAAAAAATATTATACACATTCGCCACCTCCCACAGGTATGGCATTATCACACTTCTATTTATCATCATTCAGGAGCTGTTGAAAAAAAATTTTAGGGTGGTACAAATCGTTTGGCGAAAAAAAAAATTTTGCTGATTTTCGGTGGTATGGCGGCCATTTAGAACCGTCGGAAAAGTATGGCATGGTGATTTTCGTAAATGGCTGCACGACGATAATTAACTGTGCAAAAATTAGCCTGGTACAAATGGTTGAATTTTTTTATTTTTTATTAACGCATTCGCGTCGGTATGGCGGGCTGTAAGTCACACCGGAGAAGTATGGCATGACACTACCGCCTACATGTTTTTTATGGGCTATCGGAAAATACTAAAATTTTTGTGATACAAATCGTTTGACACTCGTAATTTATCCGACGAGTTCGACTAACGCCCACGCGATCGGGCCGCCGGTACCAGCGCTATGACCATCATTTTTCTTTTTGTCATTGCGTACTAAGACCCCTGAAGAACCGCCATACTGTTACAAATGACCAAGAAAATTCTGTCACTATCTCCCGGTCTATTAGCTATTGCTAAGAACAATATGCACGAATCTATACATATAAACGGAAAAGTCCTGAGTGACTGACTGACTGACTGACTGACTCACTCATCAACGTAGAGCCGAAACTACTGAATCTAGGAACTTCAAATTTGTAAAATAGATCATGTATACAATGGAGGCAAGGAATAAGAAGGGATATTTCAAAATTCATCCCCTAAGGGGGTCAAATTGGGGTTGAAAGTTTGTATGGAAATCGTGGTATTTTTGAGTAAGAGATATAAAAGTTCGTGTACAGGTTTTCCATCTAAAAATAAGAAAATTAATTTCAGGATTTTTGAAAAGTCATCCTTTAAAGGGGCAAATGGGAGGTGAAAGTTTGTATGAAGAACCTGGGATTCTTTGAGTAAGAAAGTTAATAATTTGTGTATAGGTTCAGCATTTTTGGAAATTCATCCCCAAAAGGGGTTAAATGGAAAATTGAAGTTTTTGTGAGAAACGTAGTCTCTTTGATTAAGAGGTGCATCATCTTACGTGTAGACCCAAAACCAGAGATTGTAGATCAAAAACTGAGAATTGGGGTAAAGTGGGAGCTGAAAGTTCGTATGAAGAGCTTGGGTTTCTTTAAGTAAAAATGGTAATGTTTCGTGTATAGGTTTTTCTATACAAAGTAAGAAAACAACATTCAGCCGTTTTGAAAATTCACCCCCGTAGGGATTAAATGGAAGGTAAATCTTTATACGAGAAACGTGGCCTTTTTAGAGTAAGGGGTGCAGCTGGGGGCTCTTCGTCTAAAACTGAGAATATTGATTTCAGCCGTTTTGAAAATTCAACCCCTAATGGGGTAATGTTTTGTGAAAGGCGAAAGTTTGTATGCCGAGTTTGGGAATTGGGATTCCTTGAGTAAGAATGGTAATATTTCCTGTATAGCTTTTTCAATACAAAGTAAGGAAACAACTTTCACCATTTTTGGAAATTCACCTCCAAAAGGGTTTAAATGGAACATGAAACTTTGTATAAGAAGCGTGGCGTTTTTTGAGTAAGGGGCGCAACGGGGGATACTTAGTTAAAAACTGAGAATATCGATTTCAACGTTTTTGAAACTTCAACCCCTAATGGGGTAAAGTGGAAGGGGAAAGTTTATATGAAGAGTTTGGGGTTCCTTGAGTAATGGTAATATTTCATTTAAATGTTCTTCTATACACAATACACAATAACAAAACAACATTAAGCATTTTTGGAAATTCATCCCCCAAAGGAGTTAAATGGAAAGTGAGGAGTGCATTATTTTGCGTATAGACTCTTCATCTAAAACTGGGAATCTAGCATTCAGCGTTTTTGAAAATTCAACCCCTAATGGGATAAAGTGGGAGGTGAAAGTTTGTATGAAGAGCTTGGGTTTTTAAGTAAGAATGGTAATATTTCGTTTATAGGTTCTTCTATACAAAGTAATAAAACAACTTTCACCACTTTTGGAAACTCACCCCCGAAAGGGATTAAATGGAAAGTGAAACTTTGTACAAGAAACGTGCCTTTTTTGAGTAGGGGGTGCAGCGGGGGACACTTCATCAAAAACTGATAGGTAATATTGATTTCAGCGTTTTTGAAAATTCAACCCCTAATGGGGTAAAGTAGAAGGTAAAAGTATGTAAGAACAGCTTGGGATTCTTTGAGCATGAATGGTAATATTTTGTGTATAGGTTCTTCTACACAATGTAAGAAAAAAATACATTTTTTAATATTCCCCTCCCCTAAGCAGGTTAAATTGAAGGTGAGGAGAACACTAGCATGAATTTTTGTATAAGAGATATACAGGTATTTTTATAGAATATTCATTTATTAATACTGAGAAAATAAACTAAAGTCTCTTTAGAAATTCATTTCCAAAATGTGTTTAATGGGAGGCGAAAGTTAAGATAAGAAAAATGGGATTATTTGCATAAGACTGTTCATATTCCGTGTAGAGCCACAAAAATACTACTTTCAGCATTTTTGTCGAAGGGGGCAAGTTGAAAGTTTATGTGAGGAATATTTTCGTGTATAAACTCTGCATTCATTTTTGGAACTTCCAGAAGGTAATAAGTAACTACAGTTACCTTGGCGTTTACGACCTTTTTATAGAGCTTGAAATCTTTCTCATAACTTAAGTCTATTGTGAAGGATGAGCAACTACGGAACCCTACACTGAGCGTGGCCCGACATGCTCTTGGCCGGTTTTATTTTATTTGAAAGCTAGTGCTTCCCATGTGGTCTCATTTAAATTTGGTGTACCATTTCGTTCATTGAAGTCGGTTATTTTTTTTGTGTAAAAGTGATTAGGTATATGTGAATCAAAATAATTTTTATATTTCATAAAAAAAGAAATTACAAAAAAAGAACCGACTTTAGAAAAAAGTGAAAAGCCAAAAGTAACCCGATCATGTACAGATTACATTTGAATCACCTTTTGAAGTCGGTGGCAATCCTCACGTAAACTTGCGCAGCATCTCATCATAGTAGTAATTGAGTGGTCTGGCACCGACTTCTAAAGGTGATTCAAATGTAATCTGTACATGGTCGGGTTATTTCTGGCTTATCAGTTTTTTTTTGAAGTCGGTTCTTTTTTTGTAATTTTTTTTAAATGGCTAGTAATTACGTAACGCGTGTCCTAAGTAAGTAATCTCTTTACTTTTGTTGTTATGATTACTGACAAAATCTCTTCAACATCGCGTCGCAAAATCAAAATTACAAAAGTTGATTTGACAGCGACGAAATGAAGATTAGTGCGATGCAGCTTCGAGAACACGAAGGCGTGTCAAGTGGCGTGACAACCCGCAAGTCGCTTTCATCTGCTTATGATAAGTGGATAATTACACGTAATTAGAAAATGACAACAATTGTCTATGACATTTTTTTTGCATACATACATGCTAATAAGACCGATACTCGAATCGAAATCGATAAGAATCTATCGGGTTTTTGGTTTCATTGACATCCTTTCGGCATTGAATTACACCAACTAATATGGGTAATATAATACCCAAAAATATACTTTATTAAAAATTAATAATGTTTTACGAAATCCATGTTATTTTATTCAATCAATATAGAGTCATAGTCGAAAAAAAATTTGAAAACTAAATATACGAAAAAAGACTAGGTGGCTCTGTGAGCGGTACTGTACCTCGCGAGTCTGTTTGGAAATGGCTGTTTTTTTAAAGTTTGCAGCCCCCTATGGATCCCCCATATGAATTCGGACATACGAAAGATTCCTTGCCCAAGCTGGAACGGAGACGCTATTTATTTATTATTCATTTATTTACTGTCACTTGATAACTTCTTGAAGCAAATCATGAAAAAGAGTGACTTGTAATATCGAAACAAACAATCATGGCAAGTTAAATGGATTACCGTAAGTTGTTATATCCCACCATACCTCGAAGTACCTACAACGAATAAAATAACCCCGTATAGTGTAGGAGCCGGTGCAGTAGGTGTATGTATACGTATAATAAGTAAGTCATTGTTCGCGGGACGTGCCGCGGAGGAGGACGGTGGAAAAACGCGGCTGAGTGACATAAATATTGTATAGACGAGCGCGGAATGCCTGATGAGCTGTGTTTTTGTCTCCGCGGCTACGCGCGCAAGCAACGCCCAAACTTTATACAATATTATTATTCACTTCTTCTTGTGATCTCATAACACATTGTAAAACACTGGAGTTTAGGGCCGCAGTAAGATGAACCTTCTCCTAACGCGATGTGACCGGGTTACCTATACTAAAATCTGATCCATCTGACAGTTAATGGGGTGTGTGATCGCAAGATATTCTTAACACTCTGATTCTGATCCATCGAGAACCTCTTGAAATGGTGATCGGGAGTCTTGACAAGTGAGTTATACGAGTATAAGAGCGAAGTCAACATACCCTTTTTAGGGTTCCGTAGTCAACTAGGAACCCTTATAGTTTCGCCATGTCCGTCTGTCCGTCCGTCCGCGGCTTAGCTCCGTGATCATTAGTACTAGAAAGCTGAAATTTGGTATGAGTATGTGTATGTATCACGCCGACAAAACGGTAAAATAAAAACTAGATTTTTTTTTTTTCAGATCGGATTTTTTTTCGTTTCAGCACTAGTGTGTGGGTTGTCGTTGAATAGGTCTTTTAAAAATAATAGGGGTCTTCAAACATTATTTTTTGATAAAGTCAGCAGTTTTGTAAATATTCGCTCCGTAAATAAAAAAAATAGTGTCCCCCCCTCTAACTTTTCAACCACGGGTCAAAAAAATATGGAAAAATTCATGAAAATGAGGCATTATAAGTACTTTCAATGAAGACTATATTGAATAAAATCGGTCACGCTGTTTTTGAGTTATCGTAAAATTTCATAAATTTCTTTAAAAGCACGTAAGTTGACTTCTAGAAGGTTATAAGTAATTACAGTTACTTTGGCGTTTACGACCTTTTTACAGAACTTGAAATCTTTCTCGTTACTTTATCCTCGGGCTAAAAACCGCTGTTTTAAGCCCGTCTCTTATGAAGGATGAGCAACTACGGAACCCTACACTTGCGATAACAAAAACGGATAAACCGATTTTGTTCAATATAGTTTTCATTGAAAGTACTTATAAGGCCTCGAGTTCATGAATTTTTCCCTAATTTTTTGACCCGTGGTTGAAAAGTTAGAGGGGGGGGGGGACGCCATTTTTTTTTATTTTCAGCGCAAATATTTACAAAACTGCTGACTTTATCAAGAAATAATGTTTGAAGACCCCTATTATTTTCGAAAGACCTATTCAACGTCACCCCACCGTAGTATTGAAATAAAAAAAAAACACCCCCACTTTAGGTGTTCGAGAGGTACCCGAAAAGTTTTTTTTTTTAGTTTTTATTTTACCGTTTTATCGGCGTAATACATACACATACTCATACCAAATTTCAGCTTTCTAGTACTAATGATCACGGAGCTAAGCCGCGGACGGACAGACAGACAGACAGACTGACAGACGGACAGACGGACATGGCGAAACTATAAGGGTTCCTAGTTGACTACGGAACCCTAAAAAGTGGAAGTTGCTGATTTTTCTCCTAAATATATGGCAAGTCACTAAACTTTGTTTGGCACTATTAGGGCGCACAGGACCGTATTTAAGATCATTAAGTTGCTGCTGGTTAACAATTCTCCAGCCTACTCTATTTCAGAAATGTGTCCTGGCTCCGGACACTTGGCAACTATGGAGGTTTGTTTACAATATTCATAACACTGACGTGATTGTCCTGGGCAACCAGTTCAACCCTTGTGTAAGAAATAAAAATGCCTTGAATATAAAACCGACACTGAAACTGCTAGCTACAGTAATATCCTTGCAACTTTGTTGTTTAAAGTAAGCAAAGTTTGAGAGCCTGCGAGCGTGCTGTGTCGCGTCGCACGCGCATGTGCCAGCGCCGGTGCGGCCGCGCCTGACCCGACCCGGGGCCGGCCATCCGGCGGGCCGCACTCCGCCAGCACCTCAACCAACGGCAGTAGAAAATTATGTCCTAGGTGACAGCAGAAGTACGGAAACTTAATTTTAAATAAAATACAATGCAGATATTACGACATAGAGACATGCCGTCTTAAAGTAGGAATGACTAACTCGTACTCGCAAACAGATTCCCGTATCAACGTTAGAAAAAGTCAGACCCTAAACAAATATTCTAAATTTTAATAAAGATTCTGCTAGTTAAGAATTATTGTTTTAAGCTTAAAAGTATGATCCTTTCTTTCCGATCATTAAAACAACACATTAAGGGATCTAGGAGAAATAATACAAACCACCTAACCTAACCCCTTAATAGTTGAGTTAAGACCATTGCCACATTATACTGTGCCATTGCCTTCTTGGGCTATCTTCAGTCTTTTCTTAATCTTTTCGTTGAGATTTGAGTCTAAACCATTTAAATCTGAACCATTTTTAGTGATACAATCCTGGATTTCAACCAGCACATTCCGGGCTTCAATAGTTTCGCAGACACTTCAGCATGAACTTATTATCCATTATTACCTCAAGTAGGTAACGTGGCTCGTTTACTGCAGAACATAGCAGGTAAGTAGGTAAGTAAGTAAACACTTTATTGTACACAAAAACAGTTAAAAAATAAGGTAAGTATAAATAGGTACCTATTCCTCATATCTCATGTAGGTTATTGTGTGCACTGTATATTTATGACGCAGGAATGTGTCCCCGGCGGGTGACATAAGCTGCAGGCGGATGCACTGGTCGCATTCATCACGCGGTGACGTCACGCGACGGCTGTCATCTCGTGTTCGCCCCGACACCCACCGTGGAGCGGAGTATGATTTGGCTTGATGAACTAATCAACACTAAAACCGATTAAAACGCTGTCCATCCATTAACTGCCATTCCGCGCGTGCTTCAGGAACTAAACGGCTTGCGGCGTCGCAGGCGCAGGCTTCGAATTTGGCAATTATACAAACCTCCACTCACCGGACCTTCGACCTTACTCCCCGGCCTTAAGCGCGGCCGTGGGCCCGTGGCACATGCCACGCGATGTGGGCATTTGCACCGCTAAATTCTGTCTTTAATCGGATGTAAGCATTTTACGTTTGTTACGGTGATACCGGGCGAGAGTTCCTTTTAGAGATTTCAAGAAAAGCTATTCAATTTAGATTGTCAATAAATCGAGAGTGGCTCGAAAGTGCCTCTTTTTTGTAATCATTATTTCAGGCCGGTTACGAATGGAGCGGGGCTCCTATCTGTCTTGTTCGCAGGATATCGTTTCGCGAGTCGGCGGGCGGGGCGGGGGCGGGGGCCGGGAGCGCATTCCCGGTTGCGCGCGCAGCTCGTTGGTATGCGCGGGCGCGAGCGCGCAAAAACGCGCGCCATTCTCTACGTCCCTAAACGTTCCATCAGCGATTGATTCCCTGCGACTCGGACAGAACTGTTTTTGAAGGATTTCGTCGTTCACCATGTCGTATTTTTTGAGTTCGCATAATGAGTTGATTCAGCGCTGCGAGCGGCGGGGCGGTTCGCATCGCCAGAAGGCGACACGGGGTGATCTACATTTGAAGTAAGAAAGAAGATTCGGTGGTTTGGAATGTTTGCAGCCGATGTCGGGATATCGCTACATCAGTATTCGCGAGCGACGCCGCGGCGCGTAATAATCCGTCGTATAATTCTTCCATTCGATTTCCCAGTTTCTTGCGGGTAATGAGATATGGATTGGTTTCTTCATTGGGCCTGTACTGGAGAAGGCAGAGCGAACACAGAGGTTTTAGTTGTTGTTGGCGGTTCCGCCGACCGGTGCGACAATGAAACGCAGTGCGTTATAAAAAGACTACGAAGCACGAATACTAAATATGCAGACGTTAAAGCACCGTGGTCGTTGTTACAATTTGTGCCTGTACATAATAACAAGTTAAAAACATCCATACATACATACCTATATTTCGCAGATGCAGATAAGTTAGACAAACATCGCAACGTTAATGTTAATAAAAAAAGTGTTCTAGTTACTATAGGTATATAGTGTATAGGTACCTACTCAGTTCTACAACGGAATTCTCGTAAAAAAGCTGGTTATTTATTTTTATTGTTTGTTCCATATCTCAAGGTTTGCAAACAATAAAGGTGTGCCAACATTGCTTCTCTCATCGTGAATATGTCGAGTTTCAAAGTCGCTAATTACAGATTCCCTACATCAAAGTTCTATGAAAAGATCTTGCCGCGAAAAACAATCAGTTTTCGATGTGGTCGTTCTCCTACGCTACCGATAAGAAGGCCACATGTGAGGTCGACAGTCGACACTCCAACAGCCACTCGATAACGCCACTGGTCCGCTGTTTGCCCAGCGGCGTGCTTTGTGCCCCTGTCCCGACAAACACTAGCTATCGGCCGAGGTATTATTTTCGGTGCACTGTATGCATGTTGCTGTGTTAGCTTGGTAACCATTTGTAGCGAGGTGACGTCACTGCAAGCCTCTGAATGCGTTTATTCATTGGTTGGAGGCAACAATGGGGGTTATTTGTAACGTTTAAAAGATATTATCCGACTGTCTCTATTTCAACGTGAAAGTTTAGCTTTGGGCTAGCGTCGATTTACTTTAACAATCTAACATTTGAACATCTTGAAGTTTAAATATAATAATTTGTATGTTACTAGCTGCTGCTCGTCCCGGCTTCGCGCGGGTGCATGTACCTACTAAGGATAAAAATTAAAACTTACATATACATAGTAGATAGTTAAAAGCTAAACATTTTCACTTTTCCAAGCAATTTTCGGCATATTTTCTTACATACAAATAAGATTTGTATATAAGAAAATGACAGCGATAAACAAAACATAAAATAATAATTATACAAATAATACATTCGCTCTTAAATATACCGGGCCTTCGACTGAGTATTGATTCATTAAAATCGCGATGTTTTTATTTAAGGTAATGTTCTACAGACAGAAGTTTCATATAATTTTGTTCTGCAGTAAATATTTTATAATAATATTTGGTTTTTGTATTTTTAGTTCGAATTGATTGAATTGTTTCAAGTCCCATTTCCTTGAACGAAACATATTTCACAGAAATACTATTCAATGTTTTTTTTTATAACAGACTTATCAAACAGTAGAGATAACTTAGGTAGGTATATCTTTGTTTCGCAGACAGAAATTTCATAAAAAAATCTTTTCACAGAAACTATACTTTAGTATAATATTTGGTCCTTGTATGTTTACGTCGGATATTGTTGTTTCACCGCCTCTTTACTTGATGAAACATATTTCACAGAAACACGATTCAATTAGTTTTAAAAACTATCTTTTTCTATTATAAACATTATCAATTAGTAGAATTATGTTCTAATTAACATTGTCATTCATACAATCATTGTTTAAATTATTATGATTTCACGTAAAGTTTAGGCCTTAATTTTTTCATTACATCGAAAACAATTTTTACGTATTCTACTTTAAGGCAGGTTTAATATTATGTGTGCGAACTCTGCGACATATTAGGCTGTGAAACTCCAAATCTAGGGCTCTCAGATCACCCTAATATAGTGTTTTTGTAAAACCGGAGGCGCGAAGGGAGAGCATCACTCGCCCGCCGTGACACAGCTCAGGAGCCGTGCGAAGCGGAGTACGGAGGGCTGTTCTTCCCGCAGCGCCGGAGCTAAGGCGGAGTGCAACAGCTGAGGTCGGAAGCCCTTGTATAACAGATATATGTAGCTATGTAACTTTATAGTATCATAAATAGTACACCGTTGTTTTGTTTATTATTTGTGTACGTATAACCATCTACGTACAGTTTCTATCCTCTCCTCTTTGATTTAAAAAAACCCCACAGGTACTATTCACTTGTGTATTCATCTTAACCCAACATACAAAATGGACACAGTACGTACTACGTGTACGTGCACAACAAGACACTATTTATGAGAATAACAAGATTGTTTTCCTGCTTGACTAGTTTACCCGCATTGTGAACGCGGAATCGTAATTTAATAGGAATGCATTTTGTCAAAGACATGATTTAAAAGTTTAGAAATTGCCACTCAACAAAATGTGCTACTTAGCAATTACTTACTTCAATACGAATACTAAACGGACGAACAATGTACCTAATATGATTTGAATTTCTATAGTATGAATATCGCAATATAAAATTTTCTTTGCAACAAAAAACTGTAATTAAAATTTATTCAGCGAAATGATGATTCGATGAAACGATAACCTGGGAACTCAGTCGATGTAAAAAAAATCTATGAAACTGTTTTCTTGGTAATACTAAAAAGTTTCGCAAATGCATGATATTAAGTAAGTATAGTACTTTAGATTGATTCTGATCTGACAAGGTTACTTTAGATCTGATTTGAAGGCATAATGCCAAAAGCCTCTTAATGCAGTCTGTATTTACGAAAGGAAAGTTTGAGGTAGCGTATTTGTTTATCTTTATTTTGATAATGTAACACTATCCACTTGTCGCCACATTCAAAGGATTATCAACACCACTTGGATCTAATTACGTGCTAGATCAGCGATAGGCGGCGTTTCAGCGCTGCGCGGGAGTCGCATTAGCAGGCGACCACCGATCCTGCGTCCGCGCATCTGATGCCGCCTGCCCGCCGCGGCGGCTGCCGGCCGCTGATAAACTTGACAGATTTAGGGGTGAGCTGCAACTTTACAATGGTATGTAGATTCAACTTGGTTTTCTTTAGTGACCGAAATGTTGCCAATTACGTACTCACCTTCTCGGGCACATTCTTTGGGTATTATCACAGAATAAGACATTACCTGCATGTAGTATGCAAGCAAAGCACGATGGAAGCCACTTTTATCCGTTGATTTATATCCGCATTATTTTGTATCAATACATGGCTTGAGCTGTTACTATGAGACAAACAACATGTTCCGACGATGAAAAAATATTACCTACAGTTTTTTGTGAGTGCCTTTATTAAACAGAATACCGCTAAACAAAGAAGTCACTTCTCTCTTTACCAAATGTAACAGTCCCAGCGTGTCCAAGATTCGCAAAGACCGCTCAGCAACAGTAGCAGCACGTGACACGCGGTTGCGGCCCTCTCACTGACGTGCGTAATTCGGTGGCAAATCTCAGTATTCGGTAAAATTCGGTCATCACTCGTAGTTGCAATTCACCTGGCGCGCATGCGTGCTCGCCGCCATCGCCATGCGCGGGGGCACCGTTAATCAACGCGGACCGTGGGAGAGGCCGCACTTGCGCGGTGACCGGTGCTGACCGGCGCTGGTGACGCCCAACATTTGCGACTGTCACATCTGTATGTAGGTACTACCCGACTACTACAACAAATAGGTACCGGTAACTGGTGTCCATGACATCGCATACAAAACTATCTAGAAACTTAGATTAGCTTTGTAAGTTTCCTGAATTAACCTAAAAAAATGACATGAACCGGACCTTACCCTGCAGTACTTTAACATTGATCTAGCTTTTGACAGAGTCAAAGAAATTGCATTTTGTTTTAGTGTTCAAAAATCCCCGTTGCAAAGAATTCTAGCTGAAATCGGGTGTGATGTGCAAGGATATAACTTATCGACAACTTACTCTTTTTTAACATTGTGTCAAGTGTGTGTGGTTTACGCGATATGTCAAATTGATATGCAATGTGCGTTGCTGCAAAAATCAATAATAGGACGGCACTGACGATGTTCATACAGAAATGGACATGCAGAGATCTGCGATTCGTTCTTACTTTCCTGGAGCTTGTCTGGAGGCGGCCCCCGGTCGATATATCCTCGCGCCCGTCAGCCGCGCGTGACGGACGCCGCGACACCAACAATACCCACGACCAAGCAACGGTACACTATTTATAGGTTGACGCGCTCGTATCGTTTTGACGGACATTTCGCGAATGAAAATAAAAGCAACTCGAGCGCAGGCGCGAAATACGAACAATGGCGGTTTAAAATACAATGAGTGCGCTGAAATACATAACCTGGCGACATTCCCGTCACGAGCGCACTCCTTTTTCGACTATTTGTGGGATCGAGCGACCTCCACCTCTTATTAATAACGTGGCTTGAATTGAAATTTTCCAAAAGGGTCTCGTTAGTCCAGCCCTGGCCCACGCGAATGCCCACGCAGGTTTCCACGCGCCCCGTTAGCATGCCGCGGCCGCGCTCCACGCATGCGGTCGTGATCCGACCGAGGAGTGGTAATGCGACGCCGATACTAATTGCCGATCGTGAAGGGGAGCCCTGGCCTAATTGCCGCGGTCATCCTGCTTACCATACATTACAATGGGAATCAGCCCGGGCCGAGGCGTCTTAGTCCGAGCCGCCAAGATGCCGCCCGGCCGGGCTGCGAGTTTCCCTCTACGCCGCTCGGGACTGCGCTCGCTTTGGGTCGGCCGCGACGTCGGCGCTTGGGTCGTTTCAGTGGGCGGCGTGAAAGCAAATTTCTGCGAGCATACGCAAATTGTCTAATTAGTGTGGTGGCCGCAGCCGGAGTCGTGTTTTAATAAGAATCACATGCAAATGGCGACGCTCGGTATGGCGCGCGCGTGCGCCGACGGATGGCTCCGTTTTATTGCCGTTTACGAACTGCGACATATAGTTTTTGCTCGACGCAGGTGCCGCCCAGTCCTCGGCAGACGAACATTGTCGGGCGCGCGAGGGAAGGCCGACATAAGTAGGTGCTACAAATGCCTTCTGCACACAAAAGAAGTAAACCCGCAGAATTCCTGTATTTTTAGCGACATTGTTAACGTCATTAAGGTCATTTAAGGTAATATTACTTTAATTCACTACGCACGTTCCAGCTAATGAGCTTCTCAAAAGCTATAATGATAAAAATAAGTATTTGTTAACTGATAAACTGTTACAAATGGTTTATCTACCAACACGTTTTTTTTCTTATTACTTAACAGACGTTTTATAAAGCGTGGCAAAAGAAAATACTATATTTGTTTTAATATCTTATATATATGTAAACATTTTATTGCCCCTAAATTAGGCATAAAACAAAATTGTTCACACAAAGCATATATTTTTACAAGGGTAGGTAACCTACTTTAAGGTAAGTATCTCTTACTTAAGGTTAACTACCTATGACCAACTTAACTTTCCTGATCTTATTCAAAGTTTTTACCAAAGAAATATCTGCTACTACCTACTAATCAGCGACCCAAAGCGAGTCTTGGCCTCCGACACGACTTTGCGTCACTTGTCCCGCACCGTTTCCCGCCTGACAGGTCTGACTGATCTGACTCGGCGACATCGATCCAGCGATACCTGGGACGGATAGTTAATTAAAGTTAAATTGTATTGACAATTCATTATTATGCTACTGGCTTACTACCTTAAAGAACCAAGTACTTAAAGGCAAAGTCCAGTCATACAACAATTAATTAAGTATACTTCTTCCGACAAACTCCTGATCTTAACACGACTTCCAAGCCGACTGCTTCTTAGCCGACTGCCAAGATATCTGCTCGATCGTGGTGACGATAATATGAAATTATAGTGTACTTGAATTAAATTTTGTTTTACTAGCAGTTAATACCTACTGCTCTGCAAAAACATAACTATTGCAAAGAGCTTTGCAGTTTTACGCCTCGTAGTAGAACGTACTAAAGCCCAATGTCTTGAGTTGAGTATGTTCTTTGAGTATGTTGATGACAATATCTGGATACTCGGCTTCCCACAAGACGCGGGGTAAAGCCGGTGTGCGGGTTGGGAGGAAGTCTGGTGCGTGAGGAGCGGCGGCGGTGCCGGCGCCGGACCGGACGCGATTTCGAGAGACGTGCGTCGCGGGCACGACGTTTTTATACTTCCTGCTCATGGGACATGTTTTCCTTCAGAGGATCGCCAAATGTCATGAGATGCCAAATAAGGGAATATTCTTCATACCAGCTATGGAGCGGAGATCCTTGCAGTTCTTTACTTATTCGGAGGTCTAAGGAGTTAGAGATAAACCACGATGCCAGTGTCATATTCTAGCCTGGGCTACTTTGAAAATCAATTGATTGTAAATATTTATTAGTCTTTACTCCGTACTTTAGCAGACTATTTTATTAGTCAAGTAGGTATTGTAGAAATCAGCTCGTCTAATTGTTATGAACATTTGAAAACATCTATCGAATAGCAAAGAAGTCAAAGAAAACGTGAATTATGGGCATGTTTACCTAGATAGTACATTATTTATTACTCGTATATCTATCGCGGTTTGCACTAAGTTTTGGTTATTGAAAACAGGCTTGCTGGAAGCGAACAAAACTGACACGTTTTAAAATAGTTTTTCTTTTAAACGGATACAGAGGACTCAAAAAACTTTATTACAAGCATGTGTACGCCTTTTACGACTAAAGGTTTATTTTCTCCGGGACAACGGTAATGATATTCAGGAGAGCCGTGTGAAGCGGCGGGCAGCGCGGGCGCACGTCTCCGCGACGTGCTTCCTGCGCCGTGCAGCGCAGCTCCGAACCGGCGCACGGGCCCTCCGCGCCCTCGGCACTTGCCCCCTTCCGACACCAGGACGATCGGACCATTAATCCGCAGGACTCTGGGACACACGCGGGGCTGAAATGATACGTTCAACTTTTTATACCGAGCTTTCCTAAGGAGTTCCGGTCTTTAATCATAGTTTGAGCTGACGTCAGCCTATATATATCTACGAATGGTCAGAAATATACAATTCTATATACGCTGTAAGGTTGTGTTTCCTGATTATCATTAGGCTATACCATTCACTGTTGAACGTAGCCAGGCATGAAAGGATATAGCAAGCCAATGCCGGTAGACTCAGACATGTAAAAGTGTCTTTGTGGCCTACTTACAAAATAAAGTTCATTATTTTATTACGACAGCATTGCATTTAGCATGCTGACCCATCACGGACAGTTGTCATCTCTTCCGATCGGTACTTTATTATGTTTCATGCGTTTTATTTTTTTTCTGTAATTGATCCGAAAATCATGATTTTGATAAAGTTCTGTTACTGAATCATAAGGCTGTTTCCAAATTTTGTGTTACCTGTTCAGTGTTCTCATAAACGCAAAACACAATAACCGCGGCATTCAAACTCTTACGTCGTCGGGTATAACCTATTTATAGCCTGTTTAATTTATTTTTTGATTTAACGTTTCATTGGCCATAACTCTAAACTCGATTGAGCTGTACAAGTGTACATTTACTTGCAAGTTGCAACCGAGTTTCGTTTGAAAATAATTTATTCATAACCCGGTAAATGCGGTACTTACAATAACAATCGAGTGTTTTACGCCTTCATTATCGTATCGATGTATTAATTCATCCATGTATTATCTTTGTCATAACATAAATAAATACACACTTACTGCAAATTTTTCATACAAATCGAGGTCGAACCGTTTCGACTTTTGCGCTTTTTTTTGTAGTAGGCGTCTGTTTTTAGCTACGTTTCCGCCGCAAACGGATGCCTTGTACAGTCGAGTTCAACAAAAATATCTGAACACGACCCTATTGTCAGGAGCATAAAAATGTTCAGATATTTTTGTTCTCGTAAGTGTGTAGATGTAAATGAGCTCGACTGTACACAAATTCTATATTACTTTGAGCAAAAATCAAAACGGTCTGACACAGAACTTTTCCATCCCATTCTTTTCCCAAAATTTCGTAAAGATTGCTTAAGTTTTGGAGGAGGAAACAGACGAGAGCGAAACCTCGATTTGTTTAACCCGGTTACGTTAAGTTTGGACCTCATTTGTAAACTATGGTAAACTTAATAGTTATACGAATAGTAGCAGTTATCCTCTTAAGTGCCTTGTCGTTTTAACATTGTTACTATAAATAGGTTGCCTGTTGCCACACGACACACATCGTAAAGTGAGGAGGCACTAATGTGCGATATGTAAGTGTATGAGGCCGAGGTACCGACTCCGGCGACTCATTATGCGATGTATATTTCGGCCGGCCACCTGGTGGTGGTATTAGCATGCCAAATGATATACAATGCTGGAAGTGACTCTAGTTTACACTTTATATTTTACAAACTTCATCAATGATGAAGCAATAAAGGATGAAACACAACGTAGAACGTAGGTAAAATACTGAAAATACTCGCCTTTAAATGTAATGCAACGATCCAACTCGTCCTTAACTAGCAATTTCATTGGACACTTCGTAATTTAAAAATAAGTCTAAATATGATATATCGACTTAAATAGGACCATTTAAACGATTTATGAACGTACATTATTTATTTCAGCCTCCCTGACGTTTCGGTAATTAATTAATATTTATAAAATGTGTAGTTTGCACAAATTTAACTTTGATAGAGCAAAATTGTGTTTTTCTCAGTCAACCTTTGACGACGGTAACTGGAAAGTTACCGAAACGTCAGGGAGGCTCAAATAATGAATATACGCGATATAATCCATTTAAATCGTTTTTTTTTAATGTATGGCAGCCGCGAAAATCGTAGAAAATATTATGATAGATATATTGATTGTCACTAAATTTCAGATATGTCTTAACCTAATAATCGAATACCACCAAGTAGTCGAAAAATGTAAGACTTATTTAAAGGTTTAAAAAAATATCATTTGGTAATCTTCATACATACATTTCATGTTAAATGAAAGCTTTTACCCCAATTATTGCGATTTCTACCTAGCAGGTTATTACTAAATGCGTCACCGACGGATGATAATTGATAACTTAGGCAATTTCCAATATGTCCCCGGACTCCCGGTGCGCACTGGCTTCGAAAGTATCCGACTGAGCTCCGACAATGCTACGGAGCTTCCTAACACGATTATACCTTAGCCTAGAGTCGAATCGACCGTGTCGGAACTCGATGAATAATGTATCGCATGTGGCTACTTATTCTGCATTATTACTAATTACAAAGCGTGGTGTTTTACACTACATGAGCGTGTTGTACAAATTGGCTGATGGTGACATACCTTCCTGAATTCAAGATATCTGTATGAATAGTACGACGGAACCGTATTATCAGCTTGCTGTTTATAATCAGGTAGAACACTTGAATTAGCACTTCTGGCTAAAAGTCGAAGAATGTAACAAAAAAATGAAGTACAGTAAGTATTTGGTTAAATGTTGAACTTATTTTATTATGGGACGCGTTACAAAGTTTTTGTTTCTTCAATTCCCGCCATCTCATCTCATATCACATCCTCGACCAGAATATTTAGCACCATCCAGCACATAATATACAGCGTTGTCCACGTTTTTCTCAACTTTTTTGGAGTCGAAAAAAATTAAACGTTTCCAGAAAAATCACCAATTGTGATCGTGTTGTTTTCAATAAATCGCCATAAATTTCAATTCATACATACGGCCGACATCTACGTCATTTGTCTCATTGCTATGGGCCTATTTAGCATCATTTTAAGTTTCCATAAAAACTTGTGAAGTCGATAGCATTTGCGGATCACCAAGCCTCTAAAGTAAATGCGCATAGGTCGATTTTGATGTTGCAGCGGGCGGAGGCGGGTGGTCCCTGCGACGGATGATTGACGCAGCCCCGGCACCCTGCGTCGTCACCACTATGAATTACAAATGGCCGCTTCCCGCCATACATCAGCTCTGGACAGCGATTACTCTTATGAGCCCATATTCCATACTCACCTTCATTGGTTTTCGATTTGAATAGTTTACGCGGAATAGACGGAGCTTGCGGGTTTCCATTTGTAAGTGGCTGACATAACGCCGCAATAATGGTGTTTGTTTTATTTGTATGCAGTTACGTGTCGAAGAGCTTCGAAGACGATTATGGTAACATATACATAATATAATCTTCTAGAGCGTCTGATAAATGAATTCATTTGTAAATATGGGCCAGCGATTTTATATTAGTCGTCTAGGATCTTATCCCATCGTCTAGGGCCTATCATCATCTTTGTTTTATTTCACAAAGTAAATTGGACCTAAACTTTTTATCAGATTAAATGAAGAACATTTAACATATTAAGATAACGATAGAGTTACGAAAATAAAATATCAAGATGTTTGTCCGAAAGTATGAGCAACAAACTAAGCTTTTACTGGAGCATATAATGTACATACTTTATCTACTTATCCGTCTACTACCGGTATCTTCTTGTATGAAAGTGTCCGTCGAGAATGAATTGTCGGTAGACTGCTGCGACTTAGTTAATTAGTATGGAAATATATTATTTAGAAATGTATATTATTAGGAGCCCACTGCTGGTGAATCAAGGGCGGGGTGTTCCAGTCCTCGTCAGACAGCCCGCGCGATATCATCTAGCATGAGGGAGACTGGGTACACGTCGGCGTGGTCGATGAAATGAAATAATACTGATGGAATGCGAGTAAATAACGCGGATGGTTATTTGGTACCTCTGATAAATTCATTCTTCGTTTAAAATTAAACGACATTCTTACAGACCGGCTACGACTTTGCGCGATCAGCGGAGCGGCGAGGCGAGCGGCGGCCATAGAAGGTCCGAGCGCGGTGTTTCGCTCACTCCTATGGCCCGGCGACCGCTCCGCAGATCGCGTGAAGTCGTGGCCGGTCCGTAATTCAACTTTCCATCAGCGGAATTCCTATCCTCGTCTGCCATTTGCGATTAAGTTATATAACACCGTAATGTTGATGAAGCAATTTGCTTGTGTGAGAGCCCTCGACCGCGACATTCATTGGAACGACACCACGCTCGACCTCGCCTCTTGACCATTGTCAGCTGCCGCGTACTCGCACCCCGCTCGGCAAACAATTGCCTAATTCGACACTCTCCGCCTCCCTCGCTCCCCATTTGGAAATTGAGACAAAAGACTAGCATGGTTTACTTGCTTACGTGCTGTTTAGGATTCTAGCGGCGCACAGGAGTTACGATCGTCACACTTCTCTGGTAACAGAAGGGGGTAAATGTGATTAAGATCAGATGGTATATATGTCCTTTTGGAATGGTGTGGTGGCGCAGGCATTGCCATGCGCGCGGCGTGCCCGATGTATGAGAACTTCGATAGTGCTCTGCGCGAGCTTACAAAGTAAGTGTCAGTAGTTATTTTGATTTGAACAACATATATCCATTTATTTTCCACATTCAATACACAGTCATACTGTTTGAATAAATCGACGTGTAACTTTTCGACTACAGACGATAGGTATAGCTTGAAAAGAGCATTTGATGAATTAGTGATGATGATCTTTCAGACGTTATTTAGTAGAAACGAACTTGTAAAATATCGCTTGAGATCTATTTGTGAAATTCTAATGTTAGAAATGAATCAATACGCGTTAGTGCAATTTACTGGCGTTTTCCAAAAGGAATCAGGTGTTTCTATAATTTCTAATAGAAGATGTGACCATGGCGTATACAACAGATAATAGTCTTTTGCTGTCGAACAGCAGCAAATAAATGTGACACTAACACTGATCCCCGATATCGCGGAAATCTGACACGGATCCACGTCCGCGGGCCACCCCCGCCATGCTAATCGCCGATTAGCGGCGATTGAGGAGTGCTTCTGATTCTGAGCGGTAGGTACTGTTCCAAACGCGGAGCCCAGTGAACTGTTGGAAATACGGCGAAGTATCCACATTCTTGGGTGTATTATTTAATTTACATCCACTGTTTTGCCTTGTTGTTGCTATAGCTTTTTACTTTAGACGAAATAGCTCACACTCGTAGCTTGTAAGAGATTGCAATTGATAATATGATAATATATCATATTTCTAACAAGTGGACATTTAAATAGAGATAGAGAGGGCATTGCGTCGTGTAAGCGTTAAAATTAGTTTTCTGTATTATAAAGAGATATAAGAAAAATACACAAAATAACCGTAATCTACAACAACTATGCCCTGGTATAAGAGGTGTCGTCTTAGACCTATCCAATCCACGAAAAAACCTATTTTTTTTAAATTTGGCATTGACAGATGCATACCAAATTTTATTAATGTACCTATACAACAAGAATTCTAACCATACATAATATTACCATAGCAAAAATATAAAGACGGTAATTACTTCATCTTTCTAAACAGAACACAGCAAAGAAATAAAATAGTAGTCTCCAAAATATGAAAAGTTGTCAAATCAAGTTAAGCTCTTTTGACAACTTTATAATATGTTAAGTAAGTACTACTAAACTAATGTATCAAATGTATGTCATCAAGAATTGTATGAATAATTGCTAACATCTCAATCTCAACTCAACGTCAGTGGTTGAAGGCTTCTTCCACCAAGACAAGTACAATTGCTCATGAATCATTCGTGTTAGCCATAACAACATGATAACATGAGTATCTAATTGTGGTGTGATGTTGTGTGGAATCGGAATGGATCGTTACTGATGCAGGCGGCGGCGCGGGCGAAGCGCGGGCGCGGGAGTACTCGCAGATGTCAGATTACTCGTAATTGTCGTGGCCCGTGGTCGTGGACATTTAGCATGACAGTATTCGGAAAAGCATACCAAGTGTGAGAACAAAGGTGACACACATATCGAAATAGATTGCCGGAGGAATCGTTAATCATGCCGACTTCATTCCGTGCAGATCTAATGATACGTTTACCTACTCGTAATAGCTTTTTAATTTTCAACTGGAGTCGTCTAATAATTAGACGACTCCAGACTCTAATTTATAAAAATAGTAGAATAAGCAATTAGACTCTAATTTATAAAAATAGTAGAATAAGCAATTAGACTCTAATTTATAAAAATAGTAGAATAAGCTATAGGGTGATGTTATCAGAAGAAATAAAAAAAAAAAAATACAACACCGTTGAAATTTTCTATTAATAGTATATTTGTATTTTTTTAAATATCTGCTAGTTTCTGTTTGGCTCTATGGTTCACTGATAAAGAATGCCTTATGACATTTAAATCCACCATTTTTACTTTTGTATTTTATGTAGCGCAATAAAATTTAAATAAATAAGATAATGAAAAGTATATCGTGAGGTGAACCTATTTAAAATTCACGGGGTTATTTGGTATGGGTACTCAGTAAAAACGCTTAATATGCCCGATTGTTGACCATTGGAATATTAGGAACATACATTGGAATATTAGGAACATACATTTGAACAGAGATTTGTTCCAACTATTGCGATGGGAATACAAGTTTATTCCCATCGCAATAGTTGGAACAAATGATTTTTTATAATTGGCGTTTTTATTTGGTAAAACGGGATTCTTTATATATATTTTGATAATATATATTTCTATAAAACGTATGTATTGAGTCATTTAGACAGACATAATGTAAGTACGTTCAATAACCACGTGTAGTACCGTTCATAACAGATCAAAAAAAACCGGCCAAGAGCATGTCGGGCCACGCTCAGTGTAGGGTTCCGTAGTTGCCCATCCTTCACAAAAGATGGGCTTAAATTAGGTACGGGAAAGATTTCATGCTCTATAAAAAAGGTCGTAAACGCCAAAGTAACTCTAAATACTTATTACCTTCTGGAAGTCATCGATTATACGCGCCAGATTGAGCGGATTCTTTTAATGCAATATGGCAGTTAACTAATATGTGTAACGTTCGAAGTACAAGGACACCGCGCGGCACTTACGTCATTTTAAAGAAAATTATGAAATTTTGCGATAACTCAAAAACGGCTCGTCCGATTTTATTCAATATAGTTTTCATTGAAAGTACTTATAAGGCCTCATTTTCATGAATTTTTCCATAATTTTTTGGCCCGTGGTTTAAAAGTTAGAGGGGGGGGGGACACAATTTCTTTTATTTTCGGAGCGAATATTTACAAAACTGCTGACTTTATCAAATAATTATGTTAAGAGACCCCTATTATTTTTAAAAGACCTATTCAACGATACCCCACACATTATTGTTGAAACGAAACAAAAATTTCACCCCCACTTTAGGTGTTCGAGAGGTACCTGAAAAAAAGTTTTTTTTTTAGTTTTTATTTTACCGTTTTGTCGGCGTCATACATACACATACTCATACCAAATTTCAGCTTTCTAGTACTAATGGTCACGGAGCTAGGCCGCGGACGGACGGACAGACGGACAGACGGACAGACGGACAGACGGACAGACGGACATGGCGAAACTATAAGGGTTCCTAGTTGACTACGGAACCCTAAAAATGACGAGTAAACAAAACAAACAACTGAAAACAAGGTACCTACAAAAAACTGGTTTCCCAGTACTTACCATAACAAGGAAGCAAATTTGGCAAAGTTAAAGTCGGCAGTCTTTGGCAGTTTGCCGGGGTCGAGCCAGCCGGCTCGTTACAAAAGGTCCCAAGGTACCCCTGTGCTTGTTGTGACATGAGCCGTTTTAGCCGAGGTCGCCGGCGCGGGTTATCGGGCATCGCCGGCGCCGGCGCCGCCGCGCCGCACGTCGCTGCGCCGACCAATTGCCGGGGTGTGACGAGAATCCAGGAGGATACTCAACTATCATGGCTTGAGTATACTCGTCCACATGTGGGATAGCGGCCGTAATTTGTGACGTGTCAAGCATATGTGTATAGTATTATGTTCGCTTGGTACCTATAGTATTCACCAGCATCGTTACTCGTTTCTATTAAAATACATATGGGAGGGGTTTACTCATGTCGTTCAAGCGGAATATCGCTCGAGATGTTCCCAATCGACTCTCTTTATCCATTCGATAGTCTTAGTATCTACTCTCTTCCAGTGTTTGGACTTTTTTATACGAGGTGGCATGGCAGTATCTTTCTCGCCTTGTCGTGATTTTTATGTGTAACACATTAAGTATAAATACCTAAACATGGCGTTATTAGAAAATGCAAACTGGAGGATAAAGGAAAGGACGTAGGTATTATTATTATAGTCATAAAAAAAAGATAAATGTTGATATAGACACTGGAGAGCCACATCAAGCAGAAGTTCTACATCAATAATAAGAAGCAATGGAACCCCTCTATAGCACTGGCGGTTTTAGGTTTAGTCTGGGGGGGGACCCTGCAGCAGGCGCTAGGGGCTGCGCGCGCGCCGGCCCCGCGGTGCTGCAACGGTAATTACGTTATTACAAAAATAATATTTCAAAAGTCTTCGTTTTGCGGCCACCGAGTTTTTTCTTCATTATTTATGGTCTTAATTAACGCAGTACAAGATGTCGCGGCCTGCGCTCGCGGCGACGCGTCGGGGCTTAGCTCTCATAGACCGTGTGCGACGTTTATGCGGTCGACATGATATCATTAAAAGCGGGAAAAAAACCCCTTCAATCGATATGGTTGGTCTGAATTTTATGAAATACTTAGACGAAACCCCGTCTCTTCCTCCAGGTTACGCATTAAAAAAAACTTTGAGCTTTGATATTTGTATCAATGGTTTGTACTCCACATAGATTGTGGTGTGTACCCCACATAAAAAAATTAAACATTACATGTTTAATAAATGTAAAAATAGAAGTAAATCGTTTACGACTACCAGCTAAATACAAAAAAATAAACTGCAAAAATAATTAATCATTATTTATGTAGATATAGACAGACATATTCCTTTGACGATGTTATATTATAATGATGAATTATGTACGAGAAATTTTAGGATTGTTGCGCAATAACAAAGACTTAATGTATATCGCCAGTGGAGTTAAGAAAAAATTAGCTTTAATATCGTCGATGTCAACTCAGAATTCGATGCACGCCACAATTTTCTTTCATTCATGCTACCGGTATATTATATTGTTTCCCTTTGATTGGGCAAGTAAAAGTAAGTCTGGAGCTACATAACTAAAACCTTATTCAAGTTCTGCCCGAAACAGTTCAAGAGCCCAATCAATCCTTACAAATTACGAACGAGCTAATTCCCTAACCATCATCAGACAGCAGTTGGGCACCGACCGCATTATGCGATACATATCGAGCGCCCGCGCCGCCGCCGAACATCACAACCGCACCGCCGGGGCGCCCGATATAAGACATTCTGTAGCCAAACTCTGCCGAATTAAAAACAGGCCTAAGGCCACAACTCAAGTAGCCAACATAGGACATTCTCAACGTGGCCGGGGAATAATTTAGCTCGAACGGCGGCCGTTAATCTGCAGCATCACTGCCGCCGTATGTGAATTTATTGTTTATGAAATTGTTTTTGCATGTAGCGATACGCGTCGTTAACGGCGGCGATCACATCTCCGGGACGTATGCTAATGTTGGATATTTCCTTTGTGATTTGTTTTGCGGTTTTGTGGGATATATCTTGGTTCGAACTTGGCTTAACACCACGACTTAGTGCTGTAACCACCCTTACATAGCTATGTTTTAAATGTGAATGTGTACCTGTTGGTCTGGTCTCGTTTTCATTCGGCCGGAGCCGGAGATAGTTTTTAGGCTGGAGATAGACATGAGCTAACGTTCCAGGATAAATGAAGGAAAAATCATGACAAAGAAGCAAAATAATGAAGTCAGTTTTTAAACTCGGACTTATTAGGTAAGATAATATTTAGTAATCAATGTTCTATATGATAACTATGTAAGTATTACACGGTACAGTCAGAATCAAAAGTTGCTGACTATTTAACTACTAAAGTAAAACGGCAAGAAAAGTACCTAATTTTCCAAAAAAATAGGCACGTTATTATCGACTACCACAAAATCGAAATCATATGTCCGTAATTTTCATTTCACACCATCTGGTTAACTTTTCCAAACTAATCTAAATTCCAAAGTAATTTTGAAAAGTTTGATGCAATCGTGTAACGGTTAGACTAGTCATAAATCGTTATACCTAGTGTGTTTGCATAAAAAATAATGATAAGTACTGACTTTATTTTTGAGAAGCGACGCTGCACACTTGGTTACGGTGTGAGCATACATTTCGGAGTGCTGAGCTTGCTGCCGCCGCGCCGAGGGTCCCAACACAAAGTGAGTTTTATTTTGCAAACAATGCCCTTTCGCGGGCCTGTATCTGTTTCTAAATCTATTTGAACCGTAGTTTAAATATGTTGCGCCAATTTGTAGGAAACATATCGTTTAGTAAAGTGGGAAACTATCGATTATCATTATACGGCCGGTGGCAAAAAAACAGGGCGTGTCTAATCAAGCTTATCAGTCGTTTTACAAAATATCGTTACGTGTGGTTGTTTCGCTACAAAAAGTGCTATTTAGCAATGTTGTGACCCAGCAGTAATTATGTCCAGTAGGTATGTAAATCTTTCATTTATAAGTTAGTTTAAGTCTTTTCTTTATTTCATAAAAAACACAAGATATTAATAAAAACAATAAACAATAAACTAATATATAACTAAGACTAAGTATATGCTAAAAACCTAAACTATTTACAAATAAAAAATAAAAAAATTAAGTCCATAAAAGGGATGCCAGTTTAATCAACCATTCCGATCATTTCTGAACGTCAGTCTAGATTTTTATCGAGTGAACATGATCTTCAAATTGTATGCTGTCAGTTTAATTCAAAGCCTGAATTGGTATTTAGGGGAAAATACAAACTGTACAAACGTGATGCCACTCGTACTAGTTGTACAGCTAAACTTCCATAATTACAGTATGCCATCATGTAAATACTCGTATGTACCTGCTACGAGTATGTAATACGTTGTTGCTTTCTTTAAATACTTATGCCGGCAAGTAACTAATTAGTTACTTAATTTGCTGAGCAATGCAAATATATGCGCGTACGCAGTGAAATGTCGGCGCCGGCGCGCAGGGTTGCAGGCGCGTTGCTGGCTGCCTGCTGGAAGCCTGAAACTGAGCATTATTCATATTACTTCATTTAGTCAGGATGCTCTGTAATCAGATTTGTTGGTTAGCGATCGCAGCCCTCTTTTGGCCAAAAGTTAGGGCTCAGCTACTAACTTGAGCGGAGTTTCTGCCATTGCTGGTAATTTTTTTTTTTTTTCTATACACGCGGTGTTATATTGCATAATTCTGCTCACCGAACTGCAATAAAGTTTATCTCACTTCCAAAAAAATCTTTTCAGCCTTCATTATTTATTTTAATCATTTATATTTTCGGCCATTCTTTGGAATTACACCTGAAACGATCTTGGTATACTTATTTAGCTATCCACCGCTGAGCTTTAGTCAAAATATACATCTAAGAAGTAGGTAGGCTTCCTGATGAGGCAGTTTGAATGTTCATATGCATGTCTGTGTTAGACTAACAGATGAAGTTAGCTCGTTCTGAGTTTAAATTGGATACTGTGAAAATAGCATTGTCGCCGCAGTACGTCCACAAATCCCGCCTATACTGGCTATGTGAACTTAGCGTTAGAGAAAATTCTGTAATTCTGTGTGTCAGGATCCAGCAAGTTACCGGATCCGCCGCCAGCCGCGCCACACCCGCGCACGCGCAATGGGTGTGCGTCGGCAAACAGACCGGAATCTTTTTTGCGACGTTACAGCAATCGAACGAGACTGTTTCGATAATTTGCAATGTAACTAATTGTCCGATTTGCGTTTGGTCGGCTGTCAAGCGCGGGTCAGTTGCGTTGCGGAATCCTCACTGGGACACGCACTGCGTAACATTTAAATTCCAAATAGGCTATATAACGATATTTTAATAGTTATTATTATATCAATCAATTGCTAACTAGTCTTTCAGTTGTAACATATTGAAAAATCATTGATATACTATATAAGCAATGTCATAACTTTTTATGTGGCTATGTAAGCCAATACAGGAGCGGCAACACAGGCTTAGTGTTAATGTATAGGAACGTAAAAACGTTTGTTTGACACCATGGTTAATGGTAAATAGTATAAAAACGTGACTTGAAGTATTCGTTTTCTATTTGTGATAATAAATGAGTTTAAAATAAGCATAAGGTACGAGTTGGAGAAAAAAAACTTAACTTGTGGTAATACCACATCTTTTTATTTATAAAAATAAAAAGATGTGGTATTACCACATAAAAAATATGAATCGATAAAAAGATTCTATACAAATAAAAAAAACTTTGTTTAAAATAAGAATAAGATACGCGTCGGAGTAAAAAGTAGTTAAAGTTAGTGTAAAAACGTATAGACTCTGTTAACGAATGAACCATATCGAACGTTAAAATTGTAATTTGTACATTTACAGAATAGGGCATAGGCAAGTGTGAGCAGATGTTACGTATAGGCACGGGGTGGGAAGTGGGCCTTGTGGCTGTTAGGTATATTTCATGGTGTCACTAGTACTACATATAATGTACGATGTCTATAAACTGTTTCTGTTTATTTTTGTAATTTACGTCTGCTGTATTTCTTTCTACGTCATTGGAAAACATCATCATAATCTTCTATTACCGACGATTTGTGGTATTCAGTCTGCGAAGCACCGTCTTTGACAAGAGACACTAAGGAAAACAAGGCTACTCGTAATTCACTTGAACATGGTAGTAAAGAACCAATCGATTCTTGAACATTCGCAAATAAGAATATTAGAGCTGACATTCGCGAATGTGAATATGCCTATTTCGGCTACAAAAAAGCTCAAACGGAACAAAGACCTTTAAAGAATTTAGTTCTTTGGAAAATTCAGGTAATTTGCTTAAAACTTATATACCAAATCTAAAAACGTAAAGACATTTTCTTCCGTGAATACATTTAAAATAATACATTAACTTCTCTCTCTCTGGAGTCGGTCCCTCATGTCTGAGGATCGTGGTCAGCTTCAGGGTTGCATCTGGCGCGGATGATCTGCCTCCACCGGTTTCTGTCCAGCGCGTCTCTTACAACCGAGTAGAATTTAGAGGTTGATGAGTCTTTTATTTGATCGGTCCATCTTGTTGGCGAACGACCGCGCGATCTTTTGCCTTCGGTGTTTCCAACCACGATCAGTTTTTCGAGATTTTCGTCGTCTCTGCGCATTGTGTGGCCGAAATAGGAAAGAATGCGTTGTTGGCACGTGGTGAACAAGCGAGTTTTTATTTGGAGCTGGTTCAGGATCGATGCATTGGTGCGTTTCGCAGTCCATGGTATTCTTAACATAAGTCTCCAGCACCATTCTCAGAGCACGTATCAAACGGACCTTGGTTTTGATACCAATTCCTCTTCTCTTCCAGACGTTGTTCAAACGGGTCATAGCATCCTTTGCCATCCCGATTCGCCTTTTTATCTCGGTGACATAGCAGCCGGCATTGCAGATTTGGGAGCCTAAGTAGACATAGCGACATTAACTTCATTACTTACCTACTTAATTTTATTGATTTTTGCTATTTAATTTATTTAAGAGCCCATACAAATACTACTCACATTAAGCGGTCTAGTTCTTAATTTAAAATGTAAGAAAAATATTCGCATAGTAACCGCGGATATTCTGGTGACAACGAATGCGAATATTCAGAAACACCCCTATAATAACTAGGCACCTCGTGTAACTACCCCTCTTTCAACGCTTGTTTTCTTAGTCTTTATGCATATTTGAAGCGATTACAGACCAAGACTCTGTCCAACAGACAATTTCAGCTTTTTGCTACCGTATCGAAACCAAAAATAAAAACAGCAAGAAATAATACTTAATACATAATAAACGCGAATTGGGCGCAGCTGTGGGCTCATTATTTTAATGCGTCTAATGCGCGCGCATATTTTACAGCGTGCTGATGCGCTGCCAATAGCGCCCGATCGTGGAGGTAAATTTAACCCTTACCTGGGCCTGTTCGTCGGGACATGACTAAGGGCTAGACAAGAGAACAAAAAAATTGTAGAGTAGCTCAATTCCAACAAGTTCGATTTCTGAGAGTCTGTAGGTAAAGTACTTACTCCTACTCCTACTAACTTTTTTGATGTGTCATTACTTAACAGTCAAACCGGGAAGGTTTTGTTGATTTCTATCTTTGATACTATTATGAAAATATGAATCTAATCCTCTTTTTTCTCAAGGACACTGATGAAAATACTTTGCGATAGCAACGCCAGTAAAAGTCATCATTAAGGACATATCCAGCACCAGCACCAGCAGGTCAGAAACCGTAGATGGTAGTAATTGGCCAAGAATTAGTTGTATGCTCACTGGACACCTACGAGATTGCTTTATAGGAAAATCCGTTATCATAACGTTCAATCGCAATCAAGTCAATCACTTTAGTTTCTGTAAGGCATCAAATTATAACATTTTGTGACTATAACCCTTCAGGTCCTGTCGGTGCGGCTAACGCGCCGCACAGTAGCCGGCCGCGGCGGACGCCTGCGCCGCGCCGCGCTGCGCCCGCATTCCGCGCCATTTTTATAATTCCTATCAATTTCCGACGCAAATGGCGATCATGTAATAGGGAACCGATTGAGAGACGGTACGGTCAGCAGGGCACTAAGTTGCAGAGGCGCTCGTTTACTACTTACATATTCTGTAATATCTGCTGGTCTCACACAGCTTCGTTTTAAGTTTTCTTTGCACCTGTTTAGATTTTCCTTGTACCATTTATTTAGATCAATGGATAATAGATACTTGTTGAGGTTTTATGTTATGTTTGTAGTTTTGTCTACTTTTGAAGTAATTTTGTTTCTCAGTTGCTGTCAATACATTTTCACTTTAAGCCGCTTGGTTAAACTTTAATCCTGAGACGCTTTTTATCTTGTGCTCGAAAACAATAGCTCGAAATTTGCCGTACAACACGGTTTCTCGTTTTTATGTATGATAAAATGTACCTAAATCTAACCAGCACCAATCACCGACCCGAGTTTCAGATTAATGATCGTTCATTCATTGTTGTCGACTATAAAGCATTCAACTGATACCAAGGTGGGCTCACGGCACCGTGTGTCGATATCGTAACAACAACCAATCGTTTTACGATGCACCATGATCCGCTTTGTACATTTGTTCAGGTAAACTAAATTAGCGTGCGATCGTAGTCAGTCGCTTCCGTCGGACGGTCGCGTCGCCACACGCCGCACGGGCCACGACCAATAGCGTTTTACACAAATTTCTCAAATAGCATAAAAAGAAACAACTTTTGTAGTGTTTCATGCTGTTGTGCTGTCGCTCCCGGCCGCACTAATACCGCGATGTCGCGCCGCCCCGCGCCGCCGCTCTGCGCGCGCGCAGGCAGCGCGGCATGTTCTCATTTCGCAACGCTGATTGCCTGCACACTCCGGAAATGCCGCTAGTTGACAAATGGACATATACGGCCATCGGGAATAGGTCCGAGCACAGTTGAAACTGATCTGCATATATACCTAACATCATTTCAACCTAATTTGAACATGACATGAATTAGCCAAAAAAATAACTAAATGAAATTTCCTGTACGATTCCGTGAAAATGGGCCTTAGCAGCTAAAATTATATAAATGTAATTTGGAGAATTCCTGGTAACTAGTCACTTTAGGTTACAACTAAAAACTAAGTATGTACCTACATTTTGGCCAGAGACGGGAAAGCATCGCAAAAAGAAATAAACGAATTACCGAGACCAGAAAAATTTGCTTGGGATTGGGAAGCCCTGTCTTGGTTTATCATTGGTTTAGACTGGGCCTGCCATTAAAGCGCTCCACGCTTACGCTCAATAAAATTCCGAGAAAATACCTACTTTGATAAACACCAGATTGCGAACAGCTCCGGTATCACCTGACCATACCTCGTAGAGTCGAGGATAATATTGTTCGTCGCTGTTTTTTCGTGGAGCGGGATACTGCATGAAGAACTACGCAAGTCACCAGTAACTATATATTATTGAGACAAGTGGTCAAGACGCTTTTTCAAGGACTGGAAAAGAGCTTTCATTAAGTAATCTAATATAGAATAAACTCAATTAGGTTTAGTAATCGGTTTTAAAGTTTTGTTAGTAACGCTTTAAATCTATTAATTATGTACCTACTGTCCAAAAGTGTTTTCAACCGGTCACACAATGTCCTGTCTTCACTGGCGCCGAGCTTATCCAATGTTTTTGTAAGCTGCACGAGTGCATCTCTGTTATTAATATTATAAACGTAGTCTGCGGCCAAATTGTAGCCGCGAGTCAAACTAAGTACATCAAACGGTCAACATATATTTTTATAGCTTCGCCTCAAAGGGCGTTTCTAGATCCATTGCGATACAATTATTGGCAAAGAGAAAATTAATTACTAAGCCACCATTCCTGAAAGTTGCGACTTGGCATATTGAACAAATATACTTGTTTATGAATAAAACAGCAGACGGAGAAATAAGCCAACAGATTGTATTTGTCCAAATAGGACGAAAACATTCAAAATAAGTTCTAAAGTGTCAAAATGTGGCTAACTCTCTTTGGAAAGATAGCAACTCTTTTGCACTTTAAACAGGATATTGCGACGTATTTGTCTGTTGACAATTAATTGGTGGAGCAGAACCGGCAGAATCGCCCTGCGCATACTCACAGTAGCTTCGCTAAACATTATCATCGCAGCGATTACGCCCGCGCGCTTAATATTCCTAAATCATAGTGCGGGCACAGAATACGCGCGTCGCGGGTAAGACGGGAGCCGCCGGCCGCTGCGCCTGCGACGGTAATCGAACACCGCTGTCGCGCTACCGTGTACCCGCTAAGTGTGGCTATAACTGCGACGCTAAGTCTTGTAACGGAGATTAGTACACAAGGAAGCCACGTCTAGACATACGTGCCGGTATGCAGATTACAACATTGGATATTTGATAAAGTCCCACGGTAATGTACTCTTTCAAAGCTACGAAAAAGAACACATTATCCTGCGTAATGTTCATCATCATCATCATCATCATCATCATCTCAGCCATAGGACGTCCACTGCTGAACATAGGCCTCCCCTTTGGACTTCCATATATACCGGTTGGAAGCGACCTGCATCCAGCACCTTCCGGCGACCTTTATAAGGTCATCTGTCCATCTTGTTGGTGGACGTCCTACGCTGCGATTGCTGGTCCGAGGTCTCCACTCGAGCACTTTTCGGCCCCATCGGCCATCTGCTCTATAATGTTATGAGCCTTAAATATGTATACAGAACTGTAAATCGAAGGACCACAATTTTTTGTAACTTTTTCAAAACTTCTTTTCCATGTTGTTCTTTCTTTCTTGTACAAAGACCCTATCTTGTGCTCGAAAACAAGAGCGGTGTTCCGATATTCAATTGAAACCACTAGGTATAAATTGCCTGCTGGTTATAAAATACATTACAAGTTTATTTTTCCGTGCAGCTACAAAGTTGCTAGTGAAGTCAATTCCAGTAGCCGATCGGAATGATTTGCAAATTGCATTACTTTTCCATGAAGCCTCGAGTCGTTCAAATAAATTAAGAAACCTCCGATGCGCATTTGTTTTAATATGGCCCATAAAGTGCGCAGGCGATTCATTTCGGGCGGCAGCCGGGAGCACAAACTATTTGATTGAACCCCGCCCACTAATTATATTCTTATGAAATAAACTCTACCTTTAACATGATTCCACTTTGCAGCAAAACGTCGCAAGAGCGCCCAGAGCCTGCCTGAATGTATGTCCTCTTTGTTGCCGATTGAGTTGTTTTTCTCGTGTGGTGACGTTGGACGGCGATGCTCGGGAGACGACACAGTAGCTCGGGGAATGTGGGCGAAATGTCCGCGGGATAATCGGCGGTAATGCCGCCGGCTGATGGCGGGTTAGATTCTAGACGATTACTGCGAGCAGACAGGTTTTGAGCTTATAAAGCTATCAAATTTTGAATTTCATCCACGTCCCCTGGTCCTTTCCCACTATCCCGCACTTTTTTGGGTTCCAACCATGACATTAATTTTGTAAATCGCAGATGTTTTCAAAGGAGATCACTATTACAAATATACACTTGTACAGGTACCTATCGTACTTCAGTCTAGCAATATGTAGTGCCTTTGTTGATGAATAAATAAATATATTTTATTGATTACACTGTACTATGGTTACATTCGGTCTTCGGCAAATCAGCTTACCAACACTATTGAAAGAAATATACTGCTGAAGGCCAGAATTACCTTATATCAATAAGTGTACCGACTAGTGATGGGGATGTAAGACTCATTTATTTGCATATTATCGTTAATGGCCTGAGCAGTATCTTTAAGACAACCGTTGAGTTAGTTGAGAATTTGAAATTGAACCTTTCTTATATATCAGATCTGATCAGACGTACATATCAGATCTGTGTAATATTTATCTGTAGCAGTCGTTGTTCGTTTTAATATTTCGCGAATGCAGGGTGCGAGAACGATCCTTGACGAAGCAGAGAGGTTGAAAGATCACTCTAATTAAAACCAGACTGTCCATCATATTTCATCCCGGGAGTCGAACCTTCGCACCAACCCACCCGACCGGTCCGTGCTACTGTACTACCTCACCAAGCCAGAACGTCACAACTCCCAAACTTTGTTATGCACTTACAACCTTTTTTAAATTTACTGTCACAACAGTAGTTGCAACTAAAAGGGGTTATGAGTAGTTTTTCCCCGAAGACTTGAGACCGTTCTGGCAGCCGACCGGCGCGCTGACAGTGCGCGATGGGCGCCATTACTCTGCGCGCGCGCAATTGCGCCAATATGTAGGCATTAGCGTGCCATCTGATAACGCACCTGCTGTAATTAATAATTGAAATATTATTTTCGACACCGTTTTAGCCCGCGCTAATGGGTTGGATAACTCCGAATATGAAAATTTATTCAACACGCGAACTTAAAACAGTGGTTTGGTCTGTTTCGGTGATTCAAAGTTGCTACACTTGCTATTTCCGAGTTTCAACATTGAAAATGTTTATGTTTCCCTGATCCCCGATTTATGAAATTGTGACATTTCCTCTAGTTTCGCAGATACGAGCGGTATGTGGATGGGCTATATGTCAAAATGTGCATCTGCCGCAGAGCTTTAAAGTGCAATTTGAATTCCAAAAATTTCAAAAGTTTTTCGCTGACTTGGATCGATAATTTACCAATATTTTTTGTTAGAGCTCGCTATTCAAGAAACAGAAAAATATTAATCGCGTGATTGAATTAAGCTGCAGTTTGAGCCATCTTAGGAGGCGGGTGGACTAAAATGTAGGTGGTAGCGGGTCCCTTACGCGCGAGGTCAGTAAACGAATTTGTCAAATTTTATTATGTGCTTTATTTCTAAATAAGTACAGGGGTCTCAGCTCTGAATACGATTTTGTTCCATTTGGAGTTGAGACCCTTGGTCCGTGGGGGCCCAGTGCACATCAACTGTTTAGGCAAATTTCTAAAAGACTTGTCGACATCACGGGGGACCGAAGAGCTGGCAGCTTCCTCGCTCAACGCATTAGCGTTGCTATACAGCGAGGAAATGCTGCCAGCGTCTTCGGCACTATGCCAAAGGGGTCCGATTTTTTAAGGCTTTTTTAATATTAAATTTAATCTGTTTTAGCCTTGTATTTTAGTTAGTTAAGTTCTTAGTTTATAGTTAGTATTTTAATTTCTTGAGTATTATATATTTCTAAATTACATTTTCAATGCCTTTGATAGTTGAGCGTAGTGTGAGGTCTGTAGATCTTTTTATGATTTATGCTTGCTTAAAAATCTTCATACAAGCATAGTTCATAAAAAAATCATTAAGAACCATCGGGTTTGGACACAATCACGACTAGAGATATGAATATTATCAGACTTAAAAAAAAAGGTGGAGGTTCTCAGGTAACATTTTTATGTATGCTCCATAATTACTAGAAGATGGCTGGACGGGTTAAAAACATTTCTTGTTATAGAATTGTTTACATTTTAGAGAATATGCGCAGTCCAGATAGGTACCGTTTAAATATTCGCAAGCGATCTTCTGAAGGCAAGAGTGAATAGGTTATTACTGGAGTCAAGATAAGATAAGAATTGTTTAATCAATTGGGATTCACTGGAACCACTTTTGCATCGTCATTGAATACATAGCTATTACATTCATTGATACAATACTAATAATATTAACACAAAATTAGTAACACAAGACTTCCAAACATTTGCAATATTTCTGCGGTAATGCTTCGTCAAAAGTAAAATAGGTGATAATATTATTTTAAAATTTGTGAATACTCAGTGAGCTTGATGTTTAATCCCGTAGTTATATATAATTACTACAACATGATACTATACCTAGACTCAATCTCTGGTCAGCTTGTGAATGAAAAAAAAGTGTCGTGGTGTTGGGCGAGCTGCGTCCGCATCACCCCGTCTCGCGACAACTACCGCGAGTAATTGTCGTCGCGATCGCGGTGCGATCCGCATCTCGATAATTGGATGCAGCAACGGTATCATTTGTCATCAGTCAGAGAAGGCGTGTATGAAAAATCGTGGCAACATTTTACCCGCCAGATTATAGTTTATAAGTTAACTTGCAAGATTGAAAATGAAACGAACGTAACGATTTGGATATATTATGCCGACGTTTCGTCAACTACCAAGAACCCTATCGGAGCCGCAAGCGCATCATTGGATAAAATAGCATATTCCTACAAACTATAATTTTACACTGAACATCCAGTTTTTACACAGTTGTGACCGAATCTGTTCAGGATGACACCTTAAGTTAACTTTGCGAGCATCTTATTTAAAAGAAAATTTTATCATAGAACTATTGTTTGTAGTGCGCGTGCCGCGGCTGCTCCAGGAGACCATCGCGTGTGCTGATTTCTGGCCGAAAGGTTTCGTGTTTCGTCGGTTCCGGGGCAACCTACCAAATCCAACACCCGAGATGTCGGAACAACGGGGCCACGCCGTTTCGCCATCTAAATAAACACTGTTCGGTTCATGACGCATTGGTGTAAACTGTAATGTTATGTAACCTGTAATAATAAATAAATAAACTGTCGGCGAAGTGAACGAATAGCAATCTAGCGGCTAACAGGGATTTCTACAAGATGAAAGTGAACAGGCACTATCTAGGTAAGTAAGTACCTGCGTCGGCGATATCATTGTCACGCATCAACAGCTGAGATCAAAGTCAACAGTTATCGTGTGTATACCTTAAAATCTTTTCTGCTTAAATATCATTCTTGTGATACCTACGAGATTAATAATACGTTTCTTTTGATAATTTCTAAATATTTGAATGCCAGTTACCTATTGCTATTCAGAGAGTTTGGAGGCTTGCTGAATAGTATTAATTTCATTCGTATAGTCGTGCTGGGCTTGCATAACTTGCCGACTTCGCATGTCGTGCAACTCAACATCACCTGCCTCGTTCACACGCTATTGATAGGAAAGCGACAGGTAGTATTAGTCGCGCGACAAAGAGTCGCATCTCATACCTATAGGTATGGTATATGCAAGACGTCCAGTTTGTAATTTTTTGTGCCGTGTCCAAACAATATGAAAAATAATAAATTATGATTTATGACCAATTGTACATTACACAAATCCAATATTACACAGTTTTGTCTGTGTCCATGGCAACACAAATATTTTCAATTACAGCTCGAGATTACCTGTGGTCGCGCTCGTGCGCAGTGGGCGGGGCGGCCCTGCCTTCGTTCAGCGGCCATCACGCAATGACACGTGCGATACCGCGACGGAAACAGAACTTTTCTTCACTAATATTATGTACTTCATTTTCTTTTATTTTTTTTTGTTCAATTAGGAGCGTATGAAACACATTTTGTAATTTTTCTTCCTTATCTTGAAATCGAATATAAATAATAAAAAAACCGGCCAAGAGCATGTCGGGCCACGCTCAGTGTAGGGTTCCGTAGTTGCTCATCCTTTACAATAGACGGCCTTAAAACCGCTGTTTTAAGTTACGACTAAGATTTCAAGCTCTATAAAAAGGTCGTAAACGCCGATGTAACTGTAATTACTTATCACCTTCTGGAAGTCAACTTACGTCCTTTTAAAGAAAATTATGAAATTTTGCGATAACTCAAAAACGGCTCCACCGATTTTGTTCAATATAGTTTTCATTGAAAGTACTTATAAGGCCTCATGTTCATGAATTTTTCCATAATTTTTTGACTCGTGGTTGAAAAACTAGTGTCCCCCCTAGTTTTTTAATTTTCGGAGCGAATATTTACAAAACTGCTGACTGTATCAAAAAATAATGTTTGGAGACCCCTATTATTTTTAAAAGACCTATTCAAGGACACCCCACACACTAGTGTTGGAACGGAAAAAATATTCACCCCCACTTTAGGTGTTGGAGAGGTACTCGAAAAAAAGTTTTTTTTTAGTTTTTATTTTACCGTTTTGTCGGCGTAATACATACACATAATCATACTAAATTTCAGCTTTCTAGTACTAATTATCACGGAGCTAAGCCGCGGACGGACAGACGGACAGACGGACATGGCGAAACTATAAGGGTTCCTATTGACTACGGAACCCTAAAAACCGCATCAAAATCCATTGCGTAGTTTTAAAGATTTAAGCATACAAAGGGACATAGGGACAGAGAAAGCGACTTTGTTTTATACTATGCAGTGATTAAAACTATCGTGAGACATCTTAAAATACTCAATCTTTTTTATGATTGAGTTTAGGATTTCGACATGTCAAATATATGTCAGATGAAATTGTATTGGTTCTGTTTTTGGATATAAAAAGGCCTTGGTATCTATATTCATTCTACATCTACAAACCCTCCATCATCAAAAAGTAAGTATGCTTTTATTAAATCATGTATACTTAGACTTCACTTCCCATTTTGGAATTGATTTTTTTTAACTAAGTAGCTACTATCTTTTAGTTTTTTGTGATTGACCGCCATAGGTCATATAAAAACATCTCAATTGCAAAGCAATCGCAAGGTGTTAGGTAGCAACGCAATATCGCGAGTGCACGTGCATGACGTGGCTACTTTTTATGCCAAAAAACCTAAGTCCCAATCCCAAGGAAAAACACTGCTTCCATAAGATTGCCGTGTGTTCTTAGACATAAATGGTATGTGTGATTCTGTGATTATCACATTTGCACTTAATTTCTCCACGTAACATTTAATTAGCCCGCTCATGCATATGGAGGTGTTTTGCGAGATGAATAAGCAAGCTGATACTGCGATACGTATCACCGTGAGCTAATCACTGCATCGCTAACACCTGCTGAACGATCTATGTATATTTCATACACAATGAAGTTTCACGTAGTTGGTTTTGTTCTGTAGGTGTCTTGTTATAAACTCTGAGTATTGTTATAAGTATACTTAGCTGTGAAATTCTATATGAGGCGCCACATTTTCCATTAATGTTAAGTTTGTACGTATTTTGTTGACAATTCTTTTTAACACCTACTTCGTGGTGTCCCTATTTCTTTTTCTAACTATATGGCAAGTTAATATAAAACGAAATCCTTCTTATTCTTGAGCAAAACATAATAAAGGGAATATTTTTTCTTTATAGATTCAAAAATTAGGGCGCGATACCTATTGTGTGGCATTTTGAAACGTTTAATTAGTAGGAGAGAATGTCAGTAGATAAGGAAAAAATAATTTTTCAAGGGTTCCCTCTCTTCGCTTAAGGGCGCGTGTACACGGCGCCGCCTCCGCGCCGACACCGCACCGCCGCCGCACCTCCGCGCTATGTACACGAGACGCGTAAAGCCCGCCGCCGCGCCGCCGTCGCGCCGCCGCCGCGCCGCCGCCGCACCGCCCCCGCAACGCCGCCGCACCTTCGCGCTATGTATACGAGACGCGAGTCCCCCGCCGTCGCCGCACCGCCGCCGCGCCGCCGCCGCGCCGCCTCCGCGCCGCCGCCGCTTAGTCCCCCGCCGCCCCCCGATGCCATTTTCAGCGTTGCCAGATGGTTACATTTGTTACATTTTTCGTAACTTTTGACCCTCTCTCGTAGCATGTAAGTAACTTTTGATTTCTGGGCAATTTTCGTAACTTTTCAATAAGTTTTGTTAAAAATTCGGAAGTGGTAAAATTAATTGAGATTCTGAATCCAAATAACATGTACTATCGGGCAAAAATATAACATATGTACCACTGAAAAACTTAATCGTAATTTCGATAATGTGTTTCAGTTTTTTAGGGTTCCGTAGTCAACTAGGAACCCTTATAGTTTCGCCATGTCCGTCTGTCCGTCTGTCCGTCTGTCCGTCCGTCCGTCCGTCCGTCCGTCCGCGGCTTAGCTCCGTGATCATTAGTACTAGAAACCTGAAATTTGGTATGAGTATGTGTATGTATAACGCCGACAGAACGGTAAAATAAAATTTAAAAAAAAAATTTTTTTTCGGGTACCTCGAACACCTAATGTGGGGGTCAATTCTTTTTTCTTTTCAACACTGGTGTTTGGGGTGTCGTTGAATAGGTCTTGTAAAAATAATAGGGGTCTTCTAACATTATGTTTTGACAAAGTCAGCAGTTTTGTAAATATTCGATCCAAAAACAAAAAAAATAGTGTCCCCCCCCTAACTTTTCAACCACGGGTCAAAGAAAATCGGAAAAATTCATGTTAATGAGGCCTTATAAGTACTTTCAATGAAAACTATATTGAACAAAATCGGTCGAGCCGTTATTGAGTTATCATCAAATTTCATATTTTTTCTTTAAAAGGTCGTAAGTTGACTTCCAGAAGGTAATAAGTGATTACAGTTTCTAGGGCGTTTACGGCCTTTTTATAGAGCTTAAAATCTTTTTTAACGTAAACTTCAGGCTTAAAACAGCAGTTTATTGTGAAGGATGAGCAACTACGGAACCCTACACTGAGCGTGGCCCCGACATGCTCTTGGCCGGTTTTCTCAAATCAGATAGGATCCATAACACAATATAAGAAAATCCTAAACAAACATGAATGATTTCAACTCGAAGGACTGCACCACAATTTAAGATGGCTATCCTTCTTAAGAAAGACCTTCCTTATACCAGACTATCCTTCTTCCAGAAGTTAATCATGGCAGTAGGATCCGGCAGTTGCCCGTTGTTCACACATTGGTCGGTTCCCTTTCCCTCACACTTTCGATATACCTTCCTTTGGTCACTTTGAAAGAGACGATTCTGCTGGAATCGATCCACACGCTCTCTGTAGCGACGAATACGGCTTGCCCATGCATAAACTTTCTGCTTTAGGTAGTCGATGCGCTCCGTGACACATGCCATGTAATCACAGGGCCTGGTGCCAGTCCCTGCGAAGGCTTGTGTCACGTAGCGTATCACTCGAGGGCGATTGTTGCCCTCCCTAAAGCAGATTAGCTTGGCAATGAGAGTCCTAAACGAGCCGATACGCCGCTCGATCCGTACTTGCCAGGCAGGAACACCCCGGGCGGTCCGCGGTGCTCGGTCAGTGTCCGGAAATCTGACACGAGCAACGCGGCACGCCGCGATGGCCCCGCAGTACATGATCGAGTGGGTATCAGCTAAATCTTCGCTAGCCCGAAGGTACGGGTCTAGCAAAGCGTCCAGGGCTCCCATCAACGCTAAGTTGCGTTTATGCATTGGTAAGCGTGGTAATCGTGGCCTAGATTCAGGTGCGGATCGATACCGCGCAATCGCCTCTTCCAAAGCCCTCCTCAGCTGCTCATTGGCCTGGGTACTTACGCTGCTCGCACAGCCTTCCTCATCGGCATCGGGATCCGTCAGCGGCACCCCCGGCACCAGGTTGGTCGCTGGTGCCGGAACCGGTGACGTAGCTGGTGGATCCCGAGCCGGCGCAGAAGCCGCGCGAGCGGCCAGTACTTCCAGGCGCAGTCGATCAAGTGTCGCGTCGTCCAGCAGCTTGCGCCGCTGAATGAAGCGCACTTGATCGGATAGCCGCTGCGCAGATACGGCGATGGTCGGATCATAAGCAAGAAACAGAGGCAGCATCCTGTCCCGGTACGCGGACAGGTTGATTCCCCCCTCTGTAGCCCCGTAGTAAGCGCGCATGACGTTCTCGTTCATGGCTTGAGACCATCTCATGCGACGCACTACACCACCGGTAGCGGGAGCCGTGGTCGGAGCAGGTTGCCCCGTAGGCCCCAAGCGTGCCGGCAGCGTTGGCCGTCCTCGTCGCGCAGGTGGTCGCGGCGGCGAGGGCGGCGGCCCGCGCTCGTCGTCACTCGACTCGCTGGTGTCGGGCGCAGTGGCGAACTCGTCGCCCGACGACGATGGCGAAGAGGACGACAGGGCGGGCACGGGTGTTGGTCGTGCGCTTGCTGTGGTTCCGGCTGTATTCTGTCTAGTTTGACTCCTTGTTATATATCGTTTCATGTTCCGTTTTACATTTGACACAAATGTCACTCTGTTTACCTTCTTATTATTTCACTATTACACCATTTCTTCGTCTCTTTATTATTATTATTATTGTTTACTTACCTTAATGTGACAACCAATCTCTCTGTTGGACTTATACTTGCTCGCATATTGGTTTCTTTGTGTTGCAGTTTACTTTTTAATAAATCTAATAATTTGTCGAACGTCTTGTAATTCATCCGAAAATAATCACGAAACTTGACCTCGTCTTTTCGTAGATCTTTATAAAGTGTATGAAATTCACCATATTGCTCCCGTTTCTTCAGAATAGGATGTACCCACAACTTTCTAATGGACTTACGACGTTCATCCTGCCACTTTCTATACATAATAGTAAACTAACACTAATTTCTTTTCTTTTTCGTTAAACTGGACATGACGCGTGATCTTCGTGGCTAGCAATCTTTTAAGCTAACACTAATTTCTTTTTTTTTCGTTAAACTGGACATGACGCGTGATCTTCGTGGCTAGCAATCTTTTACTAACGTAACGACCGTATAATAGCGCGAAGGTGCGCCAGCGGTTCGGAGGCGATGCGGCGGCGGTGCGGAGGCGGTGCGGAGGCGGTGCGGAGGCGGTGCGGAGGCGGTGCGGAGGCGGTGCGGAGGCGGTGCGGAGGCGGTGCGGTGTCGGCGCGGAGGCGGCGCGGAGGTGGCGCGGTGTCGGCGCGGAGGCGGCGCGGTGTCGGCGCGGAGGCGGCACCGTGTACACGAGCCCGAGCGGCGGCGGTGCGGTGTCGGCGCGGAGGCGGCGCCGTGTACACGCGCCCTAAAGCGCGAATTATTTTACTTCATGGTGTTTTTTTTTTGAAAGGCTGATAAATAAATAATAAGTTGAAAGAGGTTCTATAAATAAGTGAAACGATCAGGTGTTAAGGTGGATCAAATTTATTGTCTTAAAAAATCATGATAACATAATTATTTGCCTGATTTTTATAGTAAAAACTGGTATAAATAATGCAATCAATACATAAAGTAAGTATCAAGAGCAAATTGATGAAACAATAGCGTCAACACAGATTTTAAATTAATCCATAAATTCCATAATCACAGCACATTAATAGTGCTAATGCAGCATAGGCATTTTGTATCTGAATTAATGCAGCAGTGTGTATCTGAATTAAACATGATAAATTATAACCGGCATTTGAATCAAAGTTCTGCTTTGGCGACCACAAAAACTCTTATTCCGCCCGAGTGAAGTCGCAGAGAAAAACTAGTTCTTATTAATTAACTATTAGTAGACATACAAAAACGTATATGAACTATGATAGACTGATAGTGGAATAACTTGAGAAGAGCACGGATCACTGGTTTGCGGCTGCGCTGTGCTGCACTGCAGTCAGCGCGCCGCCACCGCGCCCCGCACGGGTGTGATCTAAGCGGCTAGAGGAAAGTACACAATATATTTATAATGTAAATAATTTAGAAGGCGACACACGTCCCAGCTTGTCCTGACATCTTCCCACGTGAAAAAAAAAATCAAGGAATATTCCTTTTGCTGCGATATTTTCAACAAACATTTAGTTTATCTACATCCTCATTTTGTGATTGCTATTTCCTAACTTTGTTAAGTATTTTTTAAATTACATAATTTGATATAACTGCCGAAATGTTACGTGCATATTGATGATAATGAGCTTTTTAGGGTTCCGTACCCAAAGGGTAAAAACGGGACCCTATTACTGAGACTTCGCCGTCCGTCCGTCCGTCCGTCCGTCTGTCACCAGGCTATATCTCAAGAACGGTGATAGCTAGACAGTTGAAATTTTCACAGATGATGTATTTCAATTGCCGCTATAACAACAAATACTAAAAATAAAATAAAATAAATATTTAAGCCCCCCTTACAACAAACTTGTTAAAGATTATATATATATATAGGTACGGAACCCTTCATGCGCGAGTCGGACTCGCACTTGCCCAATTTTTATATTAATGCTAAGATTATTTGTAAAAAATATTCTAAGCAGCGTCCATTAAGGTGCGACACTTATAATAAATGTACATTTCTCTAGGGCCGAACACGGGAGTTATAAGTGATATTTAAATGTTACGTCCGTTATTGAGGATAGGAGTTTGGATAAAACTAAAAATCAAGTTGAGCGTGCGGTGCGCCCGCGCCGGCCGCCGGTCGCCGGGCGGCGGAACGGATCAACGCGCAGATTGGAGCGGCGTCTGCGGCGAATTTTTGATTACACCCTTCGCACGCCGACGGTGCGTACACCAGAGACGGGAAAAGCGTTAAATTTCAATCACAGTGACTATCGTTCCAATTTCAAAAAAGCATTGTGAAATATCATTGTCTGACGAGAGGCAAAGAGTCGTTACTCCTGTCAATTTCACACACTTTGCCAAATTACTAAATGCATTTTAGATTTCGTATTACTAAGCATAGAAATATACTACATAAATAGTTACTGCAACTCCTGCCATGACTGGTTAATAATATATCCCCTTGGGAGAAGAATAAACCTACATAATGGTGAAACTTTTAGACTGCTGATCACAGTGAACTGTGACGTTTATCTCGTGAATTGATCTATCACCCACCTCTAGCGATACCAGGTAATACGACCGGACACAAGTAAATTGATTTTTGATTTTTGTTCACCGCGGAATCTGTTAATCCGAGACGCTTATTCTTATTGAAATCTATATAAACGATAAAGCTTAATAGTTTGCAAATGGATCTCTGTATCAGAAAACAATATTATTTACACCGACTACAATATATTATTCAAGGACTTAACTTTACTAACAACACTTATAAGAAGAATTCAACAACAAGAATTGTCACCCTTAAAAGTATTTTTTATTGTATCGTACTACTAAAAAGAATATAATTAAATCGAATAATATTGATATAATACACAATTTATTGTACCTAAATTAAGTAGGTACGTCAAAAACACAATAATCAAACTAATAACTAAACCTAAGTAATTAAATATTATTTACAGAAAAAAACTAGGATTATTGATTAACCCCGCCCGCCCGGAATCATCATTCATTATTCATTACTACCTAGTGAGAGATATTATAAAAACTACAAAACATTTTTGTTATCCAGGGAAGACTCCCTGGCAAAAAGAATATTATCCATAGATATATGAAATATGCTGTTCTAAGCAGCATATTCCATTGATATTCTGGAAAAGATCTTCAGTGTCTCTATAGGTACATTGAATTATTATTATTTAATATTTTTATGAATATCAAAAAAGCGCCAAAATACCTAATACGTTGAAAAAAAATATCTTCATCGTTAGAAAACTTCTATAATCACACATACCTACCTAATGTGTTGAACTCTCATACACCAATCGTCCAGTATAAGTAAGTAGTTAACAGTTCCCAAACTTCTGCAATAAGATCTATCTGAACGACTGCAAAGACCCGGAGAGGTCGCGGAGGTGCTTATCACTCCATAGAGCCGCAGTGAGGAGTCGCCGGCGAGAGCGGGGAGGAAATGGTGTTGCTCTATCAGCAACACAATAAATGAGACCCTTACTATCTTTCTGTAAATTCTATAAATTATCTAATCTTCGTGTAATTTCTATAAATTACAGGAAGATAGAAGGGTCTCATTTCTGTTTGTACATATTATGTGATATTATGTCGGACCCGCTCCCCGGATAACAGTTAGGTCAGACAACCTTTAGGAGACATGCACGGTCGAAGCCAGCGCATAGAGGCCCTTTTGAGAGCTTAATCGTGACATAGGGAGTAGTAGTGAAATTTTATTATTAGTATAAGTAACTATGTACGCTCTTAAAATTACTTAAATTTTATTTGTTTAATTCCAATTTCATAACTTTTCCTTATTGGTTACCCTTGGGGAACCAAGCATTTGTCTCTAGGTAAAAATAAGTAGTATTTTCCAGTATTTTTGTCTCTATGCAAAATTGCTCCCTTGTTGGCACGTCAATTAATTATTATTTGCATGTAGGTACATTTTCTTTTTTAACTGATTTCAAAAAATGGGACAGGTTGCCAGTTAGTTAGGAGTTTTTTTTTATATATGTTCCCCGAGTATTAGAAAACGGCTGAAGCTATTAGGATTTTTTTTTTTTTTAATTTTCGTTGTCATATAACAAAACTTCGTTTGGTTGTAGTCGGCTATTTTTGTTAAAAAGTGATTATTATTAATGTTAATCCTGCCTGTAGTATAAAATGTCATAAGTTACATGATATTTATTAAAACCTTAAAAATTTGTTGTAAAATATCAATACTTCAAAAACTAAAAGAAAGTCAGAAATAATGGATTTATCGACTGTAACAATAGTTTGCCATCACCAAACTTTGTTAATAGCAATAAGATATACAGGATACGACTCCCAGAGTCAGGCAGAGGTTGTGGAGGGCGCTTGTTACTCCATAGAACGACGATTACGAGACTTCGCCGAGGGTCGAGCGGCCGGGGCCAGCTCGGCACACGGCCGCTCCCAGGCGGTGTGAGTCCAATGAGTTTGTTTACTTGTCGGAAAGAGGAGGTACTCTTCCGTTCATATCATAGCAGTCGAATTTGGTTACCAGTTAGTACTTAAATAATATTGTCAATCCATTCTCTTTTCTCTTAGTAACTGTGAAAAGACACTACATTGGAATACCTACGAAGTAAACGATACATTATTGCAAGTCCAATGAGATTGTTTTCTCATTGTAAGTTATGGAAACAGATAAGGGTCGATCTTCTGTTTTTGTTTAGTGATATAAGAATTTTATTTGTAGATGTATATTTTTTAATTTGATGCTGAGTCTACGCAATTTCGTTCATGTGGTATCATATTTGCTAATCGTTTGGGAACACTGCCAACATTACCTGCGATAAAAAGTATTATTTTTAATTTTCTTCTCACGTTCTATATTTATTTATTCATAATATTATCATCCACCAGTTGCTTGTCGCTGCGGGTGACAATTAATTTACTTGATTTTACAGGCACGATAATAAAGCTTATAACTGTTTTTTTCTAGCTAGAAAGTACACTTATAAGTTAAACGAAAAAAAAAATACATTTCTCAACTGCTTAGTTTGCAATTTCCGAACATGGGCAATAATATTGAATCGAACGTCTCGCAGACTGACAGAGAGGTCGTGGAGAACACTTGACACTTACATACTTATCCAACAGTAAGTAGTACCTAGCGGCGGCACGGAGGTTCGCTTCTTACGTTGCATACTGGAGCTTTTAAAATAGCCCTTATACAATATAATATAAGCCATAGAATGTACTGTTTCATTTGCATTTACAAGAATTGCTTTATACAATATTTTAATCCTGGACCTGTTCCATCTGCGAGCCAAGTTACATCAAAATATACATTGTTAACATGTTATACTTAGAGTCACAAACGTACAAATATCCAAAACTCATAACATCTTCACAGACATCCATTTATTTTTTACATGAATAATAGTAGGATCGTATTAGAAGACGCAGCTGGCGCAGTGGTTAAGCAACTGCCTACTGAGCCGGCGATCCTGGGTTTAAATCCCGGCAGGGGCAAATATTTGTGTGATGAGCTCGAATATTCGTGCCTGGGTCATGTATTTAAGTATGTATTTATCTATATGAGTATGTTTATCGTCGTCTAGTGTCCATAACACAAGCGTACTAGACTACTTACTGAGGGACTAGATTGATCTGTGTGAGGTTATCCGAAAAAAAAAGAAGGCAAAAATCGGTGTTGTAGTTGCGGCGGCGGGCGTGGTATTGTATCAGAAGAGCGACATTCCACCTAAACGAATGCTCCTGCTGGATTGACGGCAGTCTAGTGATTCTAATAAGATTTTTACTATTAATAATAATAATAATAATAATAATAATTTATTGATAAAACATAATGTACAGAGGTGACTATTGGAAATATTAAAACGAAATAATTCTATCTTCGTCTTAAAATAAAAGGCATTATAACTAATATTAATTTAGTAAAAAAAATGTTTCGCAATAAAATATACTACTTGTATTTGTCTATTTTTAAATATTGATTGGACAATTAACGAACGCTTAAATCTGGCTTTAATAGTTATTTTTATTTAACTTATTGCAATTACAATTTACAATAATATTCTTACTCGCCAGACTGTAACGTTGAATTGTGAGAAGCACTCATTTTTTAAACAACTTTATTAGTTTATGTAATACATATTACATTAGCTACAAATGGTCGGGCTATATTATGAACATCAGCAACACTTATAGTATGTTCAACATAGGCGCCAACAACAATGCCAACATACTATGTTGGCATTGTTGTTGTTGGCGCCTAAACCTCGCCGGCAGCGAGCGTCACCGATGTTCACGCTTATATCACATAATTAGTTAGAATTAAGATAACTTGGCTGTCACTGGCTTATCGTGGAGGAGAAAGTCTTTCAGTTTAGGTTTTAATACAGTTTTACTTATTTTGTTATCTTATCTAAGTTGATTTATCTTACTGAAAATTTTAGGTACTCATACTCATACTCATTTATTCATAATGCACAAATACATTTTATGTCAATTTTACAAAAGGGTACAAAATTACAATGTAGTTAAGTTAGTGGTTATTTTATATGTCATTTTACACAGTTATAGTCAGTAATAGTTAATTAGATTTTTGTACAATATTACTTTTACTGGTAATAGTTTTATTATGTAACTAGCTATTCGATTAATAATGTCATTAGTCATTACATAATTTTAAATATCCATCTTTGGTGTCAGTAACAAAATAGAAACAGGCATAATATGATAATAATACGATTCCGAGATGTAATAGAAGGCCTTTTCCAAAAGCCATTTTTTCAGTTCGTTATGAAAGGAAAATTCGCTAGTTTGATCTAAAGATAAAATGCTGTCTGGGATAGCGTTATAGATTTTAGGACCTATTATATGTGATACTTTGGTGAACTTGGTTAGTCGACATCTGGTCGTCCTTAGTTTACCTACCCGACTTTGAATATCTCTTAAATTTCGACTTACAACGGTACTAAATATTGTGATAGCACTATATCTTTAATGTCTGTAAAATGAATTATATTTGATTAAGGTAATACTTTAAGCTTCATTATTGTTAGCACAGAAATTATCAAGAAACAAAAGTTATATAACAGAAATGAATGACGTACCTAATACGTAAAGGTGACGATAACTTTAAATGTATACGAATTTAAATAACTTTCTATCCTAGATATCTGCTTATGTAAGTGGATATCCTTGCACGTCCCTGAACGTGATTATATAATTTATTAATTATTTTCACTCTTGTTAAATAAAAATAAACAAATAATAGCAAATTAGTAGAATCCATTTGATTTACAAATGCTAACTATTTTAACGCTAATACAACAAATTTTCGATACGATACTTTTTATGTCTGTGTCAGTCAAGTGTATAGAGGGAGCTTCGCCACCGAGCCTTCGCCCTCACCCTCACGCCACCCTCCCGCGTGCGTAGTTCCGCTACCCCGCCACAGATAGCGCGCAACCTTACTCGTCAACATTCTCATTTTAAACTTATACGAATTGATCCGATCACTCATCTTTGGGAGGTAAGTAATTGAATAATACTGATTAGAATAATGGCGTGTCAAAGACACATGAAGAACGAAACAGCATAACAAATATAGCTTAATTATATTATAAAAACTTACTGTAAGTAAATAAATAATCGCATTTATATTAAATTCATTTTTTAATTGAATGCTATATTGTTATAATAGTTTATATTTTGATATAATGAGAACGAAATAAACATGTTCGATGAAGAAAAATATAATATTTTTATCATAAAGCTCACTAAATATCTAGTTGATAATTGTTTTTATACCCTGCAAGAGTTTTTTTTTATATAATAATAAATGATTCATAGTAGTTATACCCAAGTTGTTGTTGTAAAAATATCATCCCTCCATATTGAAATAGTAGAGTTTATTGTTAAATTACAAAATATATACATATACAGGTTTTATTTAATCTAATAGGCTAATCTAATAAATGTAAATTTTGTTGAGACTGAAGTAGAACTCATATTAAATTTTTGTTGTTTAGCAAGTAAGACAGCATTATAATATTACTAAATTAAGTTGTTAATTGTTTAATACATTTCCTGTTAATGTTGCAGTGCCCTACACTGGGTTTCATTGCGGAAAAGTGTAAAATGTACATCTTGTATTGTAATTTACCTATGAAGGCAATAAATAAACTGATAAACTAATTTAATAAGCAGTAAAAATTAAGTCATAAAGTCTTAGTGTTCTTTTATATAGTTCATCTACTCGACGACAGATGGCGCTAGCGGTAGCGTCGACGATACAACCGCAGGTTTTAGCGTGCTCCAACCTTGCGCTTGTGAGGCTATTTATGACAATTGTAAACATTTTAATATATTTTTTTAGGAAATTCTTAATTACTTTATAATAATACAGTTTGAGGGTGTATTATAATAATCTTAATAGCGTTCACATTTTTTTAGGAATTCATTTTGATAAAAAAAGTTTTGTTTTAAAAATTAAATTACTAGTTATTTTCCAATCTGACATAACGCATAATTATTTGAAAACTGAAATAATTACCATGCGTGAATAAAATCAAGAACAACAAATATTATTGTCAGATTTTCAGATAATAATTTTTGTGTTTAATATTATAAAATTTTAATATGTACAAATATTTGTTGCGCGCCATTCAATTAAATTTTTAAATCATACTAATTAGGTATCTCTCAATTAGACCGTACTGATTTATATGGCTACCTAGTTAAAAACATAACTAAGTACCTACATAGTTTTATAAAAAAAAAACCCCATGTACCTAACCGGCATAAAAAAAAATGAGTTTAAAATGTTCGTCATAGATTATGTACGAAATGTAACTAACTAATACGTTTAGTCTATAATTTTTGTGTGACTAACACTAATTATATAGATATGGTCTGAAATCAATGATTTTTAAATGAATTGAATAGAAATAATGCTTGGATGGTTAAGTGTTCATCGTTTATGTTTTAAATAGGTACAACTCTAAATGTAAAATGAGTTGTTTGCAGAAGTTCTTATCGGATTTTCTCACTTGGATTTTCATAATATATAAACCTACCCAGTAATCAATAAAATTAAAGTTATAAAATCGAATGAAAAGTAAATTATACAAATAACAAGCCTAAAAAAACACCTATCTATTATCATATTTTCGTGACCAATATACACGAAAAAAATAATGATACCTACCACGTTTGTATAACTGTAAACCAATAGTCAGTCAGATTCGGGAGTCGGGTTACATCGTATAAAAAGCGGCATTTAACCCACAGATAATACTTTTAGTGATTTTTAAATTTGTATCCATTCCGCAAAATTATTTTCTATCATAAAACTTTATAGCCAGTATTTGAGATTAATTGAATATTAGATTATTCGTTTTGGCGATTAGAACGGTGACTGCGCATTAAAAATCATAATTAAGAATCAAATGTGGCCTGATAGCATCTGACGGCATCTTGTCGCAACGCAACGCATTATCATTCAATATCACATACGATATTATCGACTCGACTCCAGATTTTAGAGCAAAACGTTTTTTCCAACATTAATTTAAGTTTAAAGTCGAATAAAGTGAAAAGAAAACGTTAATGGTGAAAATGACACTGAAGGTTTGTTGTGGAGCGTCGTTTCCCGACGGCGCCGGGAGGCGGCGGCGGCGGCGGCGCGCTCGGCTCTCCCTCGCGACGCCGAGCCCGAGCGAGCGCTCGCGAGCGGCGCGGGGCGCGCGGGCCCGCGGCGCGGGGCGGGGCGCGGTAATTACATCGTCATTAGGCGCCGGGCGGCGCTGGGCGGGGCCGCCCCTCTCCGAGCCGCGGGCGCGCTGCGCGCGGCGGCGCCCCACAGTCCGCTCCGTGCCGCCGCCGCGCACGCACGCGCATGTCGCTCGTTGATGTGATCGGTGATGTGAGGTGGCCCCCGCCGCTGCCGCAATCGCGCGTTTCACGCGCTTGTTTCGCGAACCAAAGCGCCAGTTGAAGGCTCGAGAGCCTTCGAGCCGGCAAGACGCCGTCCACCGTGGATCTTAGGTACGGCGCCATGGCGGCGACCACGTACATGCCGGGGGAGTTGGACCTCGGCACCCTGGGCGGGTACCATGCTGCGTCGCCGCGCAGCGCCGAGCCCGCGGATATGAAATACCAGCACCACCTACAAGCGGGCGGCTCGCCGTCGCCCGGCGCGCCCGTGCTCAACCCCTGGGCGTCGCTGCCGCCCGCGGACCCCTGGGCCGTGCACCAGCACCACGCGCACGCCCACCAGCCCGACGTGAAGCCGCCGCCAGGTGGACACGACGGCCGACACCTGCCGCACCACGCGCACCACGCTCATCACGCGCACGGCTGGCACGCGCCCGTGGTGTCGGCGCACTACGGCGCCGGCTCGCCCGTGCCGCTGCACGCCGGCTACCCGGTGCCCATGCACCAGCACCACATGCTGCGCGACGTGCAACCCTCGCCGCACCTGCACCACCACGCGCTGGACCGCGACGGGCCCGAGGAGGACACGCCCACGAGCGACGACCTCGAGGCCTTCGCCAAACAGTTCAAGCAGCGCCGGATCAAGCTCGGCTTCACGCAAGCCGACGTCGGACTGGCGCTCGGAACCCTTTACGGAAACGTGTTCTCGCAGACGACGATCTGCCGCTTCGAGGCGCTGCAGTTGAGCTTCAAAAACATGTGCAAACTGAAACCGCTGCTACAGAAGTGGCTAGAAGAAGCGGACTCGACGACGGGCAGCCCGACGAGCATCGACAAGATCGCCGCACAGGGCCGCAAGCGCAAGAAGCGCACGTCCATCGAGGTGTCGGTGAAGGGTGCGCTAGAACAGCACTTCCACAAGCAGCCGAAGCCGTCGGCGCAGGAGATCACGTCGCTAGCGGACAGCCTGCAGCTGGAGAAGGAGGTGGTGCGCGTGTGGTTCTGCAATCGGCGGCAGAAGGAGAAGCGCATGACGCCGCCGAACACGCTGGGCGGCGAGCTGCTGGACGGCATGGGCCACGCGCACTACGCGCACGGCGAGGGCCTGGCGCACGGCTCGCCGCTGGCGCACGCGCACAGCCCGCCCGGCCTGTCGCCGCAGCACCACCAGCACCACCTGCCGGCGGGCGCGCACACGCTGACCGCGCACTAACAGTTCGCCCCGTGGGCGCCGCCGCCGCGACCCTACTACGCGGAGCCGCACTAGCCGCTGCCCGCGGGACCTGACATATTGTACATAGGTGTGTGTTGTACATACGCCGCGGCCGGGACGTGCCGCGGCCGCCGTCGGGGCCCGTGTACATACCCGAGGGCCCCCCGGCGCTGTGACCGTGGACCGAACCGAACGATCGCTTTCAGTTGTTTCTTATAGTTTCGTCGCGACCGCGTCAGTGAAGTCATTAATTAATTATGTGAGTAATGTTAAGATCGAAGCCAGTAATCGTTTAACTTGGTCTCGCGCCGAGGTTCGTCCGGAGTGCCGCCAGTGATCACCGATATGTTTAGCTAGATAGTCTAATTGTACTAAGAGCTTACCGCGAGGAGCCCGGCGCGCGCCTCGCCGGCCGGCCGGACGGCGCCGGACGCCATCGGAGCAGGGTAAGTACTCCGTAACGGTCCGGCGTGTCCGGCTAGAGTTAGCCACCGCCGCCGGCCGCCCGGCGAGACCGCCTAGCGCCATTCACTTTTGTAAAGGACGATTTCATCGAATTTATTTATAGATATTATAAATTAACGATGTTCATACATGCCTACCTGTCAGTAGGGAGTCATTGTGGTGTGTGGATTACATTTAAATTGTTGCTATTACTGTAAATTTATGATTAGTGATGAGGACGAGAGTAAAAAATACGAATCGGGTCGAAGCTTCGTTTTGTAAAGAATCCGAGTGAGTCAATAGGTGCAATTTTGTTTTAGTGTTAAATGAAACGACGGCGCGCGCGCCGGCCTAGGTCCCACGCATAATTTATTAAAAAATATTATTAAAAGGATGCAGACACGATGCCAAAATGGTTTTATTCCTGTTTTTTACTTGTTTTGTTGTTTTTTCGTTTGTATGTATTTGTGGCCAACCTTGGTACTTAATACTTGTAAAAATAGGTATTTTTTCTATATAAAATAATGTACCTACGACGTATATGATGATATATATTAAAAAAGTTCTTTATAGAAATCGAAAGATGGAAATGACTTTTATTGAACTGTCCTACCGCCTGCCGGCGCTGCTCCGCTCTCACTTGCGCAGTCCTCATATAGTTGGTAAATAACGAACAAAATTAGTCGTAAAATGTTTTATAATTATCTAAGTATTTAAATAAAACAGAGTAATATTTTAAAAGAGACTATTTTTTACACATCCCGGTCAATAGGTCACATAAGAGTGTTTTGTTGGTGTCATTTTGTTTCGCTCGAGTCGGACAGGCGGCCTCCGACCACTACACTAAACGAATCGGAGTAAAAACTTATAAACCCGACTGACACATTTGTTATTTCGCGTCGGGAGTTTGAAAAAGGTTTTTATACGCGGGTCACCGTTTTTTTTTCTAAAAAGAGCAAGCGCAAGACCCGCGCTGACATCCAGTTTATAAGTATTGTTATTAATTGAGTTTCTTTTGTAATTGGTTTTATTGTATTTCTTCTCGTTAATCTTTAAAAAATGATCTCGCAGGAAATTGCTTTAACTGAGAGGTTAAAGGCAGTCAAATGTTGCTTAACTTTCAGTAGCATGGTTTAAAGACATGTCGTTCTTGTATGCAGTTAAGTTGGTCCTAGGTTTAGACGCATAACTTAAATAAGTATGCAATTTTTGTAACAACGTTTGACATATCTAGATTTAGTCATTATCAGTATTTTAACTTCTTCTACGTATATGTATTAAACTGAAGCTTACCTAAGTTCGACGTTAGAACATAAAACTGAGTCTAGCGTTAAAACTATTTTATTTTCTTCTATAACACTGAATGTGACGTTTAGGTTGATTGATGTTTTAAAACATTTACCTAAGTGGTTAGCATCGTTCCTAAATGACGACAGATGAGTTTACGAGACTTTAATTGTATTAACTCATGAAACAAAATACAATAATAGTAATGAAGCTACAACGTAGCTAGTCACAAAGTAGTAAGTAGTAATAAATCAATTGATTTTTAAGTAGTAGGTAATAAATCAATTGATTGTAAAATACATAGGTGGGTAATTGAATGGTATTATTGGAGATGTTTTTCTTTCAATTCAATACCTATTTTGCCTATATTTTTGTTTCTTTGTTGTGTTTCCGTATCCACTGAAGAACGGGTTGACAAATAGGTACTTATTTAGCGAAATGCACATGGTTGCTAACTTTTATCTTAACATTTGCAAGTATTTTGTAAATAAACTAAATATGTACTTAAAAGATTCCGTAAAACATTTAATATAATATTTAGTTAGACATAGATTCCGAAGTTTAGCTAGGTAATTTGTCATTGAGTGTGGAGTATCAAAGACATGATGTAAGCGCGATAGGTTCAGAGATCAACTACATATAAAAAATCAAACAAGTTTTCTATATCCATAATGTCAGCTTTGGGCTTATTTGTGCAGATTTCAAAATAATGTAAATACTACTCGATGTAGATACCTACAATATACGTTTTAAATCTCTTCCGATCATCACCGTTAACCCCAGGATTAACGAATTTAAAATGTATTGCATTAAACGTTTGTTTGGTTAGGTTTATTATAATTTTAGTTTATCATTAAACTTGTTTTTGATCGGTACCTATTTTAAGTTTTGAACAACATGCTACAGGTAACATTCTGTATTGCAAAATCACATTTACCAATGTAAAAATTTCTAAATCCTGGAATTATAATATTTTTTTTATCATTACGCATATAATTTATTACAAATTATAAATTCACAGAAGTCACGAACAACAGATAACACACATATAGATTTGAACTTACACGATATTCATAAATTATTATAACAAAACACTTTTTGAAGGCGATTGATTAAGTTCCGTGTTGTTATAATAAGTTAACACATAATGTTAGAGTGTCTATGTTAAGGCTTCTTTCCTTCGACTCTATGGTGTCATACTTTCTAAAATGTATATCCATATAACTTGCGGTTCACCTCATACTCATACATGATGCAGCTGGCGATGTTAAACATTATGATGATTATGTAAACGCCATAACTATCGTAAAAATTGCCTTTTTTTGTATGGTTAGAATATGCTTCAATAATCATTATTATTATTTGATATATCCTGACGTTTCAGTAACTACTACAATTACTTTAACAAGGTCGCCGATTAACCCGTCTTATTGATAAAAACGGATTGTTTTATTCAAATGTGTGATAGTTGCGGAAATTAAAGTAAATGTTAGTGTATTTCATGTCAGGTATGTTGTGCCTCTGGGTCTACACATGTTAAACAAGTATTCCACTTAAACATTTCAAAGTTAAACTCGCTTTAAAATAAACAAGGCATTCAGAAATACCTGCAGCTAACGGAGGCTTAAGCCGATGTAATATTAGTATTAATCTGGTCCGTGTCAGGTTTTTTTGTGGAGTCCGGCGCGGGGTCCGATCCGCCGGCGAGCCACTCCAACTTCAACGTAATAAATTATACTACCGTGATTAAAATACTACGCAGGTCATCAGAAGCATTTAGTTGATTGATATTGTACTCACCGAAACTGATAGTACTTGCATTTCTTTAATACACCTCCTAGAAAACAGAAAATTGGGACGGAGTATCATTCTATGATATTTCTTATTATTAATCAGGTCTGGGCTTAACATGCTACATTTACTATCTTTGTTTGTCTAAATGTACCTATATTGTTATTAAATGCGCTTTAAAAAACAAATAAGTACTATTTACGATTTTTTGGGGTAATTATTTTTTTAAGTCATACTCTTCATTTTTGTAATTTAAATATATAGGCACCTTAAAATCCTAATGATGAGAAAAGAAAAAAAATATGTAAGTTAATTTTTTTATTGAAAAACAAATAAATACAGATCAAAAACCGACTTATTTCTAAGCTAGTAATAACCACGGAACAATAACAAATATAAAACAGAAGTACTTGGGCTAAACAACATACACAAGTGGGATCAGAAAAAAAAACTGAAACTAATATAAAAAAAACATTGCTGTATTTATTTCAACTTGATTGCACAAAATACAAAAGTAAAAATACAAATGGCGGACTTCATGCCATAAGGCATTCTCTACCTACCAGTTAACCATAGGACTAACCAGAAACATTTGTATGGTGGTCATTTATGTAATCTGTTACATGAAAAAAAAAAAACACGTATGTAATATATACCTTATATATACATCAGACCACCCAATACCAGGAAACAGCGTAACACCAAAATGATTTAAAACAAAACAGGTGCTATTTCGCCCCCGGCGCAATCTGTCAAAACACAGGAATTTTAATCAATAGACGTTAATTAACGCCCACTGACGGGCATTTCCTCCGTCCGCTATTTACATATATTCGCGATAAGGAAACCTGGCTCACCAAAAGTAAACAAAGTCTAAGAATTATTACAACATAAAAAATATTGTTGAGGTACCTGAAATCAGTTCAGTAATCGAAATCCACTGGACATGCGTTGTAATGTACTCCAAATTGTATTTAGGTTTTGTACTTATCTTTTTTATTATCTACACAAAGTTCATGTAGTTATTAATTCAACATAGCAATATTAATTAAACTTCTGATACACTTTGTTTACGATATACTATGTGCCGGTTTTCGGTAATTTAATTGAACTTGAAACTGCATGTAGATTGATTTAGTGTAATTTATATTGACATTTTATATTATGAAATAAATAAATCTAAATCTAAATTTAGACTTAAACACTATTTGTTTATGTAATATACAGAATACATACATAGCGGTTTAGACAATAGTATTCTGTTCTATCTATTCCTGTCAAGGTTAATGAAAACATACAAAATGCATGTCTAGACATAAATTAACAAAAACTAAAAACTAATTTCAATTGGATAGCGTAAACGGTACTGAGCACCTATCAGTAATACCTACATATTCAAATTCAAATTTATTTATCTTCAACTAGTTTACAAAGTTGTCGAATCCTCCTTTTAAGTTAAAAACTTGTATTAGGAGGAATTCGCTTTATGTTTGTTTAGCGTGAGTATTTTTCTTTTGTTTATACATGTAAATTTTTCATGCAATACCTAGTATTTAAATAGGTTCTTGTACAAATTATTACTCTTCAGTCTCCAGATTATAGATTATCGCTTAAAACTAATTATACTCCTAACAAATTCACTTATGTAATCTTTTGAATGACAGTGTCAATGTAAATATGGTCTACTCGTATTTTTAAAAAGTTGAAGTTTTGTAACGAATATTTATGATGAAACTTATCTAGTTTGAATTTGAAATGAATCGTACCTACGTTGATTAGATTGTTCAATTAACAGCTCGATTCGATACAGGCATATTGTTTATTTTTGTATAATATTTAGGCTGCCATGCCATGTTCAACAGGCTAGTGTGTACATAATACAGGAGTCGTAACTTCTGAAATGGTCTCGGACGCCTCGTCCGTCCCCGCGGCGAGCGGCGATCGCTTCAATCACTTCGCTTTCTCCTGTCACTAGCCGGGGCAATAAAAAAATGTAAGGAGTTAGTTTTTCGCAGCAAACGCATGCGCCAGCATATGTATGCGTACGCGCAAAAACTTGCCGTGTCGGCCATGGACGAAATGACATTCCTGTCCGCCAATGAAGCGCGAGCGCGAGGCGGTGAAACCGATGAGCAAAAATTGACATTTACGGCCTTATTTACGGCGCTCCCAGTTTTTCGATAGAAAACGCGGCAATCGGCGGTCAGGCTGGTCACTGCAATTATCGACTTTCCCTCGAACCGACTAAATATTGATGGATCGGGTTCAGCCTAATGTCGCACCTGGTCGTGTTTTTTACGATTCGATAACCGCGGATAGGCGCTAATGAAAACTAACTAATTCGGCATTATTCAACGATTAGCTACTTATTCATAATCAATGACGTTTTTTCCCCGATCCGTACTCATAAATGAATATACCGGTCGTCGCTTCGCTGTCTGATGCGACCTTTCACGTTAATTCCGACGCATGATCATTAAAACACTGTAGATGCATTATTGATAAAACGAGCTATATCAACCCTGACTGCAAAAAAACACAGGAATTACCTATGTGAATATTTTCCGTTTTGCAGTAGTCAGATATAATTTTTATGCCGGCAGCCCTGTTCTGGCTCGTAGCACGTGGTGAGCGTGGAAATGGGGCAGAAACAGCGAGTGTCGTGAAATCGTGTGGGACAATGTTTCTGTGTGACATTTGCATGACAGTGGGACGGAGCCGGCGTCCACACCGCGACGACGCCACGATACTCTAACCTCGTCATTGTACTCTTACTACTACAACATGAAGTTAAGAATCTTTGACGATCATACTAAATTTATCCCAAAACCAAATACAAAAGTCACGCAACCACAATCGTGGCTTTTGCGGTGTCTCTTAAAGTGCTCAGAAATAAGTACATTAGGTATGCCTGATACTAATAAAATGTGTTGTCTAATCTAGAAGCATTGATGTGTAATAATGAAATTTTATAATATTATGTTTACACATTACAATTTAATATTACAATATTCAAATCAAACAGGCCTATCATTAAATGTGTTAAAGAAAATCTATAGGTAGTTAATGCTGGTCTTATAATATCTTCATCCGTTTTAATGGTATTTAAATTGCAATTTAACGTAAATAGTTGGTAATTGATATGCACCAAGCTAATTATTGTAGACATCTAAAATCTACTAAACTTAGTTCGACCTCACCTTATCTTTGCTTTACACTTCTATATATTTACAAGAAAGTACATAGTTACATTTGTTTTTAATATTCTGTTTTAAATATGAGCAACATTTAAACAATAGTAATTGAGGCTGTAAAGTAAGCAATAGATGAACGACAAAATTTCGAAGGCCGACGCGCAGGGGAAGCCATCGATAGTAGGTACGACGAAGTACAAACTTACCTCACTTTCAACTGAATTTAGACATTTAAACATTTAGTCCAAGTTACACTCAGGTAAACAAACCTACGATACATTCTACATTGAAAGGTCATTGTAACGGTACGTAATATTAACATACGTTCCTAATATTATTTATTTCGTGAGTCAATGTGAACATTATTAAATTAATCACATTACAAAACCAATCCATACTAATATTATAAATGCAAAAGTGTGTCTGTCTGTCTGTTACCTCTTCACGCTTAAACCGCTGAACCAACTTAGATGAAATTTGGTATGGAGATAGTTGGAGACCCGGGAAAGGACATAGGATACTTTTCATCCCGAATAAATAGTTTTCCCGTGGGATGAGCGGGTAACACCGCAGGGCACAGCTAGTATTTAATATTTACTAAACAATACATTTTTAGTATGGCTGGCTGCCTCGTAGCGCATGCGCGCAAACCACGCAATGGAGTCTGGCTTTTCAGCCTAATAAAAAAAAATGAACTCAATATTTATATAATTTAAAGTGTTTATTTGTTGGAAACTGTTTATTTGTTGAAAATTTTTGTTTTACACCCCATAACTAACTTTCAAATATAAATGTTCATGATTTTTCAGAGTAAACCTTTTTAACAAAAAATTGTTAAAAAGTAAACCTGAGGAGTATTATGTTACTTAAGAAAATAAACTCGTTTGCGGGTATTTATAAGTTTAAGATAAATAAGAAACCTCATAAATGTTGCGTCTCATTAGTCAATTTAATTCGACATGCAGCAAACGATTAAGCTTTGATTGGTTAAATTGTCGTTTAAGCCGGCCGAGATTTTTTTTCTGAAATATTGTCCAAAAGTTCGTATCTTACTATGAAATTCAAGTGTAGATACGAACTGTTACCGTAAGGTGCAACATTGTTGTCGTGTTGGGAGCTAACATAGATATACAGTTTACAAATGAACATATATAAGCAGTTTTGTGTACTGGATTCAGGTAATCTACAACCACATATTCGAGCAGTGTCGTGATAAATATTGAAATATACAGTTTCCGTTTTTTTCTGAGTCGTAAGTGCAATTAATTAACTATTATCCAATTACTTACTATAAATAATACGTAGTACTTTATAGACCAAAAATATACGAGTACTTATATATTTGCTTATACATACGTACGTACATAAATGCAAAAAAATGTGCATATAAAAATACAAACATGCTTTACAGTTGTGCTTTATTCCGTTTAATATATATATACACGATGATTTTTAATCGGTGATCAGGAGTAGAAAAATATTAATATTTAGCTAAAATTAAACTTAATACGCGAGGTCTCGCGTGTTTACCTCACTGTTAAATTAATTAAAAGTTAAAACATAATTAAAACTAATAACGACTAGATACGTGGTCATCCTACATAAATTATTGAAGATACCTATGTCAAGTGTCATCGCTTTGGCGGGAAATTTTACGAAATTTTCTACGACTTTTTTTATGTAATGACAAGTTATTATGCAAGTTATTACTCATAAATTGTCATTCCCATTCAATTAATAAAGAGGTTGTAAGCACACCGATACAGATTAGTTCGGTGACAAGGATTTTAAGACGGAATTTAAAAGTTTGTTTTCATTTAATTACGACTTCAACGTGACCGCCATCAATTACTGAGTTAGAAAAGTTGGTACCTGATCACCGATTAAAAATCATCGTGTATATATATATACTTAGGATGGTTTATGTTTCAAACATGCAAGTTACACGATATCGATGTTCGATGGTGTCATGCGCAGATTGGAGACGTTTACAGCATTTGATAGTTTCCAAGCGACAGGCAATAACGTTTAGTAATCAGTCAGTATTTATCGGGGCCCGTGTCGTCCGCACCGCGTACACGTCGCGCGGCGCGCGACGGCTCAAGGCGACGCGTTTACCAGTTCAGCCATTGTTCCTCCGATAACCGCCGTTTTCCAAACGTTACATACCTACTACCGGCTTCCAAATGTACACAATATTCCATTGTATAGGTATATGCAGATAACAATGCGCCTGTGACAAAGGAAGCGGCGTCTTTCAACAACGTTTAGCTTGTTAGAAACTTTGAGACTGCTGACGTGTTTCTGATGACTTTGCGAGGTTTTAGTTATCCAAATTACACGAAATACGAACAACCCCACTGCTTGCAACCGAACCAGATGAAAAATATTTATAGATTTGGAACCTGTTGCGTTAGAACAAAATTAATAAGCAATTTGGTAGAGTGATCGATCATTGGTTAGGAATGGATGTGACGGTGACCGTACGCCGCGAGCAGCGGGCGCGGAACAGAACACCGGACAACTAATTAAAACCCCGGGCAGAGACGACAGACGAATTCACTTTCCTTAATTGTTTAATTATTCAAAGTGTGAAATATCTTTCCAATAAAATATTGAAATGCGATAATAACGCAGCATCGTTTTACATAACGCTCACTTTCATATACCAACCCGAAACTAACGGCGGTCTAGAAACATGTTAAAAGTGTGAAATATCAGCCAATTAACACGAATTTATATTCAATTTAATTCACCATTGAAGTGTTTTGATGTGTTCCGATCGGAGTAGAAAAGTCCACGAAGTGCGTAGGAATAGTTACATTAATTAGGAGTGACGGGCGAGTTCACTCGTCGAAATAATTAATTGGCGAGTGTCAATTAGAGTGCAGCGCGGCGCAGACGCCGCAGCCCGTCCGGCGTCCGGCGTCCGGGCGCAGCGTAGGTAACTCCGCTGTCAGTTTTTCTGCGGTTCCCCGTAAAATATGTTTAAAAAAGCCGGCCTCGCGGCAGGTGCGCCGCCGCGGTGGTGCCTTTATCAGCGTGCATGTTTTATTAAATTTATAGGTTGTACGGTTTTGGTAGCGCCCCGAGCGGTCCGCGCCCCGCGCCGCGCTCCCCGCACTATCTGCCCTTTTTCTGTGACATTGGTTTTTTCCTCCACACCTGATGCGGCCAAAAAACTTAGATCGATCGCCGTTTCTAATGCGTGTCGGGCGATTAAGTTTGTTTGTAGAATTCGCCGAAAAGTACGGTATTTCGGTGCGGCCATGTATCACGCGTGACAGAGATGTTCGGGGATAGTGTGGATACCTGTCGCCTCGATTACCTATAAATAATTGGAGCCGCGGTGAGAGCTCGCGGAGGACGCCATTCTCAACGAGAGGTGTCAAACGACGAGACGAGCTAGACACCCGCTATGGGTTATTTGGATACACCATTTTGGTTCGTATTCGTTACTATTAGCAACCTGCCGTGGTTGATACGTTCAGCAAAACCTTGACTTTATACTTATACTATTTACCTACAAACATTATAATAATATCAGTACCACTTTATAGAGTTGTTAATCAAAATACCATCCAAATTGGTCTCGTCTTCCAGGTTCCGATCCGATATTTAAGGATATAAGGATATTGAAGCGAAGAAAGTACCTATATGGCATCTTATTTAAGAACGCAGTTCTTTACTTAATCAATACTTTAACTTTAAATATCGTTTACAACTCTTGTTTAGGTACGTGAATATGGTACTTTAAACTTCACGTTAATAAAGTAATGTTTTCCTACTGAAACTATCACTGAAACATGTCTAGAGCCCGGTAGAGTCTTATTATTGTTATATATCTCAGTTTTCCGAATGGATAATAGGGATACTAATAGCTTTAATTATTGTGGATATCTCATAGCTAAATCTCTTGTAACTTGTACTGTGATACTGATGGTAGTTAACTAACAGAAATTTACATTATAACTTTTCTTACACGCGTATGACACAACACCCTTTATTAACAAATTTTAGAAATTAATAGTCATAAAAATATGTTCCTAAAAATTCTAATATTTAACAGCTTAAATTAATTAGTATATTCTTCGGTATTGTGATTGTCGCACATTTATTATATTAAAATAAATGGAATCTAGTTCCTTGGTTTTTTTTTAAATAAACAATAGCTTAGTTTTTCAAGCTTTTTTTTGCTTCAGTAGTAAGTACCTAGACTTACTTAGGTCCTTAAACACGTTGTGTTGTGAATGCTAACTATATCCGTACAGTCTACCACGATAGCATAACTATTTCTGTTGTTTGGCCAAAAGGTCAATGTCGGAATACGAGTTAATTAATACTTTAATAAAAAAATATTACTTACTACCCAAGCAGCACATTAGTGAATTTTGCAGCTTATCTTATAGCTTTAAGTTCTAAATGAGTGGTTTAACAGTGTTTGATACAACTTATAGCTTTAAACACAACTCAAAACTGTATATGAGTTCATCCTATCACTTGTAGTTGCATAGGAACGTTTTTTGTTTCTACTTTATTACTTATGGTGGGATAAAGTCGATTTTGCTACTTAAAGTTGCATGCAGGTTCAAATAGTCACTCAATAAGAAGCAATAGTGCTATATAAGGCCTTAAAATCACTTATAAGCAACTTTTACATATAAGTGGGAACATACCCTTATTTGGAACTAAAAGTTCCAAATGACTAGTAAAATAGCGAATTATATCACCAATAGTGGCTAAAGGGATAATTTTACGGCTCTTTTGGAACCAAAAAATATTGCAACTTTAAGGCCTAAGAAGTACCTTATTGCCACTCCAACGCATAAATAGGTCTCAATAGGAGGTTCTTGGAACCAAAAGCAGTTATTTTCACTTATTTCAAACCACTAACGAACTAAAAGTTCTATTATTGTTCCTATTTGCGCCTTGTCAAAATGTATTTAATAGTCTTGCTTGTTTAATGGTCTACAAAAGAGCAAATAATTACTATTGGTAATATCATTCACTGCTTTGCCACTCGCAAGATACACATAAGTGATTATTAGACTTGATAGTTCCAAATAAGGAACAAATAGGTAAGTGAAAATAAACACTGTAGGATCTTTTTTGTTTCGCCATGTTTACAAATGGAAGCCTATGAAAATTGATTATTTTAACCAGAATTTTATCACACTCACGCATAATCACAGATTTTTGATAGTTGTGACGATGTTACTTTAACATTGTACGTAACCTACAATCATTAAGTCAGGTTTTTAACAGTTTTATTTCTTATCAGTATCTATTCCTTATTTAATTTAGCACTCTCTTTTTTAATATTCCTGATCAAATGAAAGGCGCGTCGAAATTTACAAAGAAAACATACTATAGTTTCACAGTAAAAAAAAAATCGCAAGAATTTCGTGCTTATTTCAATGCTTGTATAACGTGGTATAACGTAAAGTTTTAATCACGCACCAAACAGACGTATAAATCCAAAATGAATATGGCAGATGACGTATTACTTTTAATAAAACACAATTTGACAGTTGCCTCGCCACTCAAAGATAATTTTGGCGACTCATTTATCACTCATTGACCGAACTGAAATGTTTTCATTCGTTCACTGCGCATAACTTTTACCCTTAGTTCTAATTACCACTTAAGGTAATTGTGAGATCTCTTATGGATTCTATTTAGCACCAAAAATAGGCTGCAATTTTTCTCCTTTTGGTTCTATACTGGTGGCATAAGGGTTCTTGCCACCTATATAGCACTTAGTCATGGTGGTAAATTTCACTTAAGCATCTAATAAGATATGATATACGAGCTATTTAGACCCAGTTGTGCTACTTGGGTAATTTTCTTCTTGTCAATTCATGTACATATAATGTCTTGCTACGCCGATTTCGGTTCTCCATTCCATATTCATACATGCAAACTTCTGAAGGCTCGCAGTTTTACCTTTTATTTACTTATGTTTGAATGGAGATATTAAATTACCAGGTAAGCAGCAAGCTAACCTCACAAGCTAACATAGCAGTAAGCTAATATCATTCAGTCTCCGGCCAGTCTGAGTCAAAGTGAATCATTTGGGAGGTTTGTACATGAATTAACACTGATATGATATGGATTGCTCATTTCTTAGTTTATATGTATAATATAATTATATATTATAAACGCGCTTAAAACTAAATATATGCATATTCTATATACAAGATTAGGTAAGGTTGAGTCTATTTTATAGCAATCCAAAATAATTAAATAATATGTTTCTAAAATGAAACATTCTATAAAACGTTTGTTTATTAAAGAAGGGTAAACCATTCTTTATTAGGTCTATTAGTCCGCAACTAATCCGATTACTGCATATTTGGCGCATTTCTATCGCTTATATTTTAAGAAATTACAAAAACTAACAAACTCAAGCGTTCTTTGGAAATAAATATGTAGGTGCAAGAGCTCTCATTATAAAAAAAATATATATGTATCATAAGAATTACAACAAGATTGACATTCATCAAAAAGACCTGCGGGCCTAATATGATGGTTGCTTTTATCACGCAATAAATAAGTGACAAAACATCCGTCACGTTTTGACAATATGCGAGTGTGAGTGACAGATGCTTTGTTTATTATTTATCAGTTATCACGTTAGAATAATAATATTGCTTAGCTAATCCGCGATTTAATAACGTGCCAGTTAATTTGTGCTAACCCGTTATACTTAATTGCGTATTTTTTCATGCACACATGCATTTAATGGTCTCACACTCCCACCACGATAAGAAAAATAAATATCGTTTACCATTCAATGCACGAAAAAATACGCTAATAAGTAATAACGGGTTAGCAAAAATTTACTGACACGTTATTGTATCGCAGATTAGCAAAGCAATATTATTATTTTATTTTATATGGATTTCCGTAGTGACGCCTGATTCAATTAATGATTTATTTATCATGTGATAAACGCAACCATCATAGGCCCTGGTGATCGACAGGCATTTACATAGGTACATATCTAGTCTTAGCACGTTGACCTCTTCTGACGCGTTCTACTGATCTCTTCCCAAATCCGGTAGCCTAATTTGTATGACGAAAGTTGCAATCGAACAATATCATGTCACAAATAGACGAATGAGTTTTAACGATGGGGTCGCCGGTTCGATCCCGGCGCGAGCGGTCAATTGCCAATTGTGGTTGTGGGTCAGGCCTTGACCCCCGATGCCGATAATTGTCCTGGAGAAATGACAAATATTGACCGCAGGGATCCGTGGGAACGGTACGAGAATATAAATCTCGCATTTCGTGACAGTCTCTATAATATCTACGAAAAAACAGTAAGTAGGTATACGCACCTGAACGTATCGTATAGCTAGGCTAATCACACACTTTTTATTAAAGTAGTGGAAGCGACAATATGTCGGCGATTAAGATTTAATGATCAGTAGGCAAGGTGTTTGATTACAACAGTGAGAAACACCATTGATGGCATACTCCGCGGGCTCGCGTCTACGTCGGCAACCGCTCTTGCAGATAATGTCTCGAACTAAACAATACTCGGCACTAATACCTTTGATTACGACAAACAAGTGTCTTCGGGTTCGTAACTTTTTAAACCCCTGATTCGTCGAATAAAGGCCTACCTATATCTGATCCTAATTGAAGTAAATTACATTAAACTTCAAAATAGAATGAGTTTCGGGTTTTTTTACAAGTCCGTCTACTAGCGACAAGAGGAGACCACTTATGCAATGACCTGCTGCGTGCTACCTGTAATGTTCAAGATGTATTATAAAGTTGAATGCATCAAAATCTACTTGTTTACAGTCGATGTAACTAAGTTCATTGAGTGTGTATCTATATCAATCAGAAACGGTATCCAATTCTCAACTCCGGAACATTGTTTCCCATTTGTAACGTTTCGCCAAATTTTCATTCGACCGAAAGTATTTTTTTCCTGAATCCCGTAATCAGTTCAGGATTGGAGAAACATCGTTTTAAAGAACCCATTAGGTTAGGTTTGTTTAAGGATTATTGTAAAAAAATACATTAAAAAAATTAAAATTTGGCGAAACGTTACAGAAAAAAATTAGTGTTTCGGATAGGTGTAACCATGAGAAACTGTTGATATGAAGGCATATCTATATTACTTACAAGAAAATAACAATGCTGTTGTTAATTTTGATGCTAGAACTCAATTAACATAACGTGTTCACTACCTATTAATTACTTGAGCGTAAGTATGTTGCCTATCATTCCTAAAACAAACTGCTACAAAACAGTTTCCTGTCGAGATACATAATCATGAGCGCAAAATGACACCACAATAGAGAGCAAAAAACTTTTGCTACGACCTATACCATATTGTTAAGACTAGACTTATATAATAGCTATGTAATGGTGTTTAATGACGATCGGAGATACATAGTGGGTACATAGTTCGTGGCGTAATGGAGCCTTGACCAGCGTGGGAGCCAGCTCGGCGGTGCTGCACTGCAATAGGGCCACAGGTAACTACTGCTTATTGTCTAACTGAAGATGCCAGCGCCATCGATCCTAACTATGATATGAAAATCATAAACAAACATAGCTAGCTGCCGTTCGTCTTGCGGCGATTAAGGTAAGCGATATAAGTAGAATGGCGTACATTCCTTATCGCATAACTATATATATATCAAATGCATCATTTCTCAATGCACGTTTTTGCTCTGAAATCAAAAACATTTTTGGGTATATCTAAAATCATTCCGAATAAGGTACCTACTTACTTACACTATGCCCTATTGGTTAGGTTCGATTAATTTTTTTTTATAAGTTTACGGTTTTGGATAAAAACTTGATTTGAATAAATCAGTTAGCGGTTTTGAAAACCTGACTACATCCCTGACTTTGCTGTGGATTTTGTCATAAGTTCTTAATGTCCGGTGATACGTTTTCCAAGTAGATAAATTTAATGCAAATAATTTCATTGTTGCATATAGAGTTTAATTCTTACCCAGTTACAAATAATTTAAATGCTTAGTTATTGTCTGCTACTCTAAACTATAATCAAAGCAATGGCTCAGTACCTAAAGAACAATTTCTCATAGATTCTTTTAGTACATGAATCACTTATTTAAAAAATATTTCATAAAGTTCTCTATAGAGACTACTCCCTTATCACAATATACCACTACGAGTATATGACAGGGACAGTGTGTTTGTCAATATTGATACCTTACTCTTAATTGTTAACAAGGGATTAAAAAGATGGCTATCAACCTGGTTTTACTAAACCAAGAAATAAATTTAAAACTTACATACGTTTTAAATACATTTTAATGAAATGAATAACTTTTTTTCTGTTGGACAAGTTTTTCTGCAGCAGAAATTAATGACCCTGTAAGTGTTTATGTCGGTAGACGCGATACTCTAAATAAGATAAATATTTTGTATTATGCCTCATGGCATTGTGTCCGCCTTTTGTACGTTAAGTTTTTCTTTTGTGCAATACAGTTTAAATAAATAAATAAATATCCACTAAAAAGTGCGTCGGTTGCCTGGCTTTAGCTTTTTAACCCATACAAACCAAAACTAAGGCAAAGAAGTCAACAAAATAATACAGTTGAAATACAGTTGAGTGACGATATTCTGTTTAAGTAGTCTGTGGCTACAAGATGTGTAGCGTCGTCACTTTGGTGTCGTCAGAATCAATGATAGAGTTAGGTATGTTAATGTACCTATAATTTGTTCATGAAAAAATCTAAGGACAAACTTGCCCTGAAGATGCTTGTTTATTCTTACCCAAACATGGAAAAAATCTCGTACGTGATTTTGACATTGACCTTATTTCAACTACGCTCTATAATAAGGGCTCAGAATATTTACATAGTCCCTAGAGAAAAAGATTATTTTATGAACTTCATCTGACTGTAGGAGAATAATCTCGTAATGAAATGCACTGATTTTAAATGCAGCGTAGGAAAAATAAAAGTGAGTTAAAATTGTGACATAGACGATACCAGTAAAACACTATCAATACCGGGCCCCTAGTTGCACTCTGCAGACAATAATTTTCATTAAGTCTTAAATAACACTGCCAACGAGAAAATTACAAAATTCTTACTTACAAAGTAGGTACGTTCTTGACCAGGAGACGCAACAGTCAAAGAAAAATACCTGCCCTCATCAGCATGTGCAGCGGATTAGGAGGTCTCCCGATCTCGGACGTCCGCCTCCTTAGGACCCTGTCGCCCTAACACGAGTCGTTTATTTGCATCCGCTAACAATGTCATTATGTAGATGCGGGCACGAGTCCATCACAGACCGAGATGACGCGTGATCGATTAATTACCTTCCGATCGGTTTGGCCGCGTTGAATATTAAAATGCTGGTAATCAATGGACGGTAGCTGTTTATATGATAATTCGGTGCTACGGATATCAATGTGTTATTATTTATTGTGCATTAGGCAGTAATTATACGTTAGCGGAGCTAGCTACCGCGATTAGCTTTGCTTTTATTGGGGATTCTTATCGTTTCATTTTGAACCTTCTTTCCAACATCATTAGGTTACATTTTATTTTGCTTTATAGCTTTAAGAATTAATATCAGCGTCTGAAACGCTGAATGATTTATGTCATGCAAATAATTTAATTGACATAAACATTTCACAGCACATTTTGTGCAAGTCTTTCGACATTCTTTATCGTCGCTAGTGTCGACTGCAGTCTACAGTTGACGTCACGTAGTAGGTAACACTTTAGTAACGCTAGAGAAAGAAAGAACAAAGCAGATGGCTCAAGGGCGTCCATATAAAAACGACTCTATAATCAACATAACTGCTGGCATTAAAGCGGTATTTTGCGGTTGTCAATAATGTGAACCTAAGTTTTCCTAATTTCAACAAGTTTTAACTTTTGTCACAAATTTTATAATAATAGTGCAGTACTCTTAAGCTAATAATATTATTTACACACACACACACACACACATGGACAAGTGAAAATTGCAGAATTTACATTGTATAAATGAATTTTGATGAGTTAGGGCCTCAGGTACATATGTCGTAGGTACTGTAAGGATCTCCTTTCTCCTTTATCATCAGACTTCATGTTCATAAATGTTACCAAGAATCAATCCCCGCGATGACTCGGTCATTGAGCGTGACAACGTAATGACGTGTGCAGACCGCGCGCAGACAATAAAATTGTTCTAGACTAATGCAGTAGCCAAATTGACGTCTAGACCAGATCGCCGGAAGCTGCAAACTCAATTGAATATCCACTGCAATTTAGCGTCGTCTGATTGAGGTGAGGGGATCGGGCGCAATGATCCAGCCAGACGTCTTCCATATTAACCCTTTAAAAGCTGACAGGATCTAGACAGTTCCTCATACTTACGTAGTTTGTTCCGTAGCATGAACAATATTGACAGTATTTTCCGTGTTGAATAAAGGGAATCACCAAATCGGTTCAATCTAATTGATTAATCATCTTGGCCAAAAATGTGTTACCTACCATATTTATTACCATCATAGTGTAGATTTGCGAACTACAAATGAGGTTCAACTTTGCGATTGATATGATAATAAGTTTTACAATGTATCTTTTCAAATTCGACCATATCGAAAGAGGACAGACCCGACAGATGAGCCATAATGTAGTATAAAGATATTTCTCGAATAACAGCAACATGACATTAAACAAAACTGAACAACACCGATCGTCCCGTCCCCGCCCACGCTTGGTAAAAACGCTGCCCCAAGCCTCACAAATCATTAAAGCGAATTAATACCTATTTAATTGCTAAACAAGTTCTGAAATAGACGACACAAACAGGGCTATCTCCCGCGAGATCGCCGCTGACGTAAGGTCGTAAATCAGTCGCGGCCCGCGTCAAACTGCGGCATTGTTCCGATGCGGTGTCTGTACTGCTACTGCATTGTAAGTACGGGTTTGTACTAGTGCTGCATTGGGCCGGTGCCACGCCATTGGTTGCTGTTTGTGAGTGAAGATATAGTTCTGTTCGTACATGGAAATACCGCCATTGCATATGTCAGACAGAAGGCAATAAATAAACTGATAGACTGAGATAGATTATGGAGTTAATAGAGTGTCACTGTCTTAAAGAGTTCCTAAGTTTGAATTGCTGTCCATCTAAAGACCTCTCTTTACATTCGCTACACTGACATATAAATTATGTCTTTCTGAGACAGTGTCACTCTGCTTCTACTGGTACCCAAAGTTACGTTAATGGGGAGTGTTGTGCTTGTTTCTGGTGAAGTCATACACAATTAAGGCTATTTTCCATCCAGACTCTGATATGATAAAGTTACAAACTTGATGTGATCGTCACTTTATGAGACTACTTACTTTACTTCGCGAGTAAGTGAGAGTTGTGTACAACAAGAAATATCTGTTGTATGGTTTTCCGTGGATTAAATAAATTGTAAAGGATAATTTGGCTGAACTTGAAAGATGTGGAGAAGAGGAGAAAATGAGTTTATGGTAAGAAGTTTTGATAAATATATTTAGGTAAAGTTATAGGTAAGTTATACAAGTCATGAGATGACGCTGCATCGAATCCATACAAATTAAGTAAAACATGAGTAAGAACAGAAAATAATAAGAAAAGCCTTAATCATTAATACAACGATCAAAACTTAAAGAAAAATTTAAAAAGGAGCTACCCGGTGGAAGAGACCTGGAATCGAACCCGGTACCTCTGGATTACCGGTCCAGCGCGTTAAACACTTCGCTACCCTAGCTAGGGGAGTACCACCAGGTAGCTCTTTTTTAAATTTTTCTTTAAGCTTTGATCTTTGTATTAATGGTTTAAATACAAATTGTGGTGTACACACAAAATTAAAAAAAATGAGATATTACATGTTTCATAAATTTATAAACCTTACCTAATGTTACTAAACTAGAAGATAGTAGTAAAAAAGAAGGAAGTTATAGTTACATATTTTATATAGGTTACTGGAGAAGTTAGGTCTTTTGGTATATGTGATAATCTGATAATAATAAGTTATCTAATAGTTACAGACAAGTAAAAAACTTTACTGGTTTTTAGGGTTCCGTACCCAAAGGGTAAAAACGGGACCCTATTACTGAGACTTCGCTGTCCGTCCGTCCGTCCGTCCGTCCATCCGTCCGTCCGTCCGTCCGTCCGTCCGTCTGTCACCAGGCTGTATCTCAAGAACGGTGATAGCTAGACACTTGAAATTTTCACAGATGATGTATTTCTATTGCCGCTATAACAACAAATACTAAAAATTAAATAAAATAAATATTTAAGGGGGGCTCCCATACAACATACTTGTTATAGCTATATATACATATATATAGGTACGGAACCCTTCATGCGCGAGTCGGACTCGCACATGCCCAATTTTTTATTTCATTATTATGGAAGTAAAACAGTCGGATATGTGTTTGTTTGTGGTAAATGTGGTAATCCCGTTTATGTTCGGTTGACGGCCTGTGGCTGCGGTAATTTGTGGCGCTTACCCGCGGGGGCGCCATATGAAGAGTTATGGCGGAGGGGCAGGAACGAGGGAAATTACCACTGTCACCCATCAGAATAATTGACAGCAATAATATAATCATATATCACGTGAGTTTTCCTGAGATACTGCAAGGATGCGGATGCATTATGGAGGTATCTCCCTCTAGGGAGTAGGTTGAGATCATTGCAATAAACATTAGGGGACCAGCTTATGGTTGACCTAGTCCAAAAAACAATCAATCTTTGTACTCTTTACAAAATGACTAATAAATATCTTAATTTTTCAACATAAGTAAAGAAAACGTTCAAAACACAGAACGAAACATTTGAGTTCAATACATCCAGTTTGGTAAGTAATTAAATGACTCAACTAACCAAAAATTTAATAAACTGGAAAATAATATTTTCTTCGGTTTCCGCGACTGTCACACATTTAAATAAAACAATTTAAACGGATTATATCGCGTATATTAATTATTTGAGCCTCCCTGACGTTTGAGTATCTTTACAGATATCCGTTTAAATTGTTTTATTTAAACTGGAAAACGTTGAATGAAGGTAGCGTATCAACGAACCAACTGAATTTTCACAATGGATCTTGGTAAGGAAGTCTGTCTGCGTGAACTTCATTCGGGTGATATGATGATGATGCAACTTTTCTTAGTATTATTATGCATTACGTAATTTTAATATTGCACAAGATTGGAATAATATCTAAATTAAGTACATCTGCGGTATTATGGGCACAGGTACGCGGAAGGCTTCAGGCCGTTGGTTGACCCACCCTGGTCGCAACGTCTCTGGCACAAACCTATGCAGACGGACGACCAAACTAACCAACATGGCTCCCTGTCATGTCTGTTACTCATCCCTGTCATATCATGGCCTGAGACGGCCGATAAACACTCAAAAAAGTGTCAGTTATACCTTTCGATATCTTCTACACTGACATCTACAAAAACACGGTCAGTGATACCTACTACTACGCGTCACTATAATATTGCACTGCAATGTCCAGCACCAGGGTACTACATATGCTGCTGGACGTTTAAACTAAGTACCAAGTCTGTCCAAATGCGTCTCCTGACTTGAGACATTGATCAGTGTCCGAAAAAGGCATACATTACCTTACAACTTTATCGTGACGGCTCCGCATTTCCCTACAGCTTGCGCATAATTGAGTTGAAGCTGCTAAGGCGTTCCACGGATGCTGAACCTAAGTTGGCATAGCAGACTTCGACCTGGACATCAGGAGCCACTGAAATAATAGATGTTGTTATGGTAAGTTACTAGTTTAGGCACAGTGAAGGAATCTGAAACGCGTACCTTTTTAGCCCTTATTATCATTGTGACAGAGTTACGTTATTTTTAGTTTTACCGGGTCCGTCTGTCTGTCCGTTACATCTGGAGTTGAAGTTTGGCATAGTTATCACATCGGAAGAATTCTAAATTGTTAGAAAACTTAACCAGTGCGGGCAAAATCTTGTAAGCCGAATCTGAATCCTACTCCAGTAACTTGAAATAAATAATGTGCTCTATGTCGATTATAAGTAAGTAAACAGAGTTTCATAAAACGGATTTTCAGCCATATCGTTTTTGTAAGTTAAACAACGTCATTGGGCCATTCGCTTGTCACACACTTGCGTAACGGCCGCATTAGCATACGCGGCTTGGATCGTCACTCGTCATGACACCGACACCTACACCGGGTAATAGTTAGTTTTCGTGCGAAGTTTTTGGTTTAATTACCCACACTGGCCGATATAAAATAGAGTAGAATGTGGTGTTAAGTGCTCATTTGCATAGCCGTATTAACTGCGCTCTGAACTGTATATTTTATTTGACTGTGTGTTTTTCTACCGGTTAAGTTAGATCGACGGAGATAAACTTGATTTCTTTATGTCTGTGTAACTAGCTGAAGAACTAGAAAGTTTTTAGACACTTGCGGTCTTGTAGCCGTTTTAAATTATGTGTGTAAGAGATAACGCTTAGATTGTAAAATAAATACAAGGTTCATAGCTTACAGTAAAACCAGAGATACCCAAAACCCAACAATTCAGCAATAGTCTATCCCGGTTAATCCAGTGTGCCTGAACACCAGTATCCTGACACGTTTTCACGATATCTAACGATTAAAGTCTTGATACCTACATCATTTCTTGCTTAAGCCTTATAATATGCAATGCAACCAGATCAGTGGGATATATTCAACTGCTAAACGGGCGGTTATCCTGAATATTTTCTCCGATGAATCACTACTTTCTTGCAGTGAAGTTATAACAATAGATTTACGAGGAATCGTTTAGTGTGTGGCGGCGTCGCGTGACGTGTAAGCAGCCGCATTAGCACGACAAGGCGATAAGAGAATTAGAGGCGGAGGCTAATTTTTCACAAACGGGGTTTAGCGTCGACGCGGCGACGAAACGACGAAGACACGACGAGCGCGCGTAGAAGGCCTTCCATCGTAGGTACCTTCTGCGACAATGGCGATGTAGTCTACACACCTTAAAGGTCTAATTACTTGTACACCGATATTTTTTTATATAATGTAAAAAGAATTCTTAATTATAGAGGGCGTTCGAGTTAAGCAGAATTATTAAGAGAATATTATTATATGTAACATATTATTCTATCCAAGCCCCCATCCATAATCGATCGATTTAATGATGATAATAATGGGTGTTTTATGACAAATATAATGAGATCAAACAGTGTTCTGTAATCGGCAATAAATTTAACATCCAAAGTTATATGTACACAGCTTCGGCACGAATCTTCCTCGTTTTGTATACTTAAGTAGGTACTTTAATTGAATTTAATGGCATCTCAAGTTGCATGTCGTCAATTTTTATACGGCTTACTAATGGGATATTAACGCTTAATGAGCGTTTGGGCAAATGGATGAATGTAGAAGTAAATATAAATTGAGGCCACGATAACTTTAAACACCTTTTAGTGCCTTGTCATAATGGACTTCACAAAAAATAAAACAAACAAAATTCTCCCAGTGAAATCTACAAACGAGAAGTTTCGTGGAGTACCGAGTTTCAGGCATCGCCGTGTACAGTCGCGTGGTGTAAGCGTCCCCGGCGAGTGAGCCATTTGCCGACATTTACGAGACTGTGCGATTAGCTCTAGTGACGCAGGTACTGTAGCCCGCCCTATGTGAGTTATGACTAAGTCCACGGTGCCATGGTGGCCTATTCGTTAAAATAACTATTTCATAAATGTCACTTTTCAAGAACAAACTGTTGTCAAGAATTGCGTTGTGAACCTGCGAGCTACTGAAAGAATTTTGTGGTTAGGTACCTACTCGTTTCATATAAGTATGAAAGCTCCTACGACATCATTGCAACAGAAGGCTATGAAATGTTTCTTCTATATGTAATCAAAAATCTTTCCGTTCAAGAATTTGTATTACGAATTCCATACTTATATAATATTGGCGAAACTAACCTATTACCTAGGTCGGTTATCTTTTCCTGGCTAAACTACGGTGTACTGTACTGATATTGATCTTATTTGGCAGGAAAAATACTGAAGAGTATGAGCCTAACTTATTTTTATTATTTGAGATGAATCGGTTTTGGAACTTATTCCACGTAGGTGGCACCACTAGCAACGTGTTAGGTTTTAGATATTTTTACAGAAGTGATTTTAAAAAGCAATAGAAGCAGGTTGAACTAATCCAGTATTATTCCTTCAAATAGATGCATAGCATTGTCGTATGGCTTCCATTTCGTTTGAAAGATCTTCCAATCCATTCATAGAGGAAACAATATCGGCGGCGCAGACAAGTTGGCTAGTGTGGCTAATCGCATCTGTACAATGCCACCTCGCTTATATCATACAGACGTATGTGCTGTGAGGACTTCTATAAATATACGTCATTTTCAGTCTATGATGACGCTATATATAACTATAATCTTTCACTTCCCGCCGGCACTCTCAACCTTATTACAACGATGAGAAGGAATGATATAGCATACAGATACAGGTGTGTTTGGAAGGCCTGAACGCGCGGTGTGCCGTACGCCACAAAGGACTGTTGACTCAAGTGTGTCTCTATGACAATAATGGTTGTCTCGTCAACGAGTGTCAATACTGATCTCGGTATTCTGTAATAATGTAATAATTAAGCAAAATTGTAAGTTGATACATTATCCACTAATTTCATACACGAAAATATTTATCACTGTTTCGAAAATATACAACTGTCAACACAATATTTTAAAACCGTGCCAATTTGCGGGTTACTCCATCTAATATTTTAAATGAATCGATGGAATTAAGTACTTTATCTAATATTCCCACTCTTACTCTTATAATGTCTAAATAAAATATCTGCTCCTCCCGCTCCTGTTTCTTTTTCGTCATACCTATATATTTCTAATGAATTTTAAGGCACAAATTCGAGTTTTAAGGGTACAAACATCACTTTTAAATCATTATTATTGTAATAATGAAAATGTCTGTTTAATTTAAGATATTTTCCAAAAAAGTATGAGGAGTAGACTATTTCGAGATCACGGATCGACCTTTTTGCCAGATTTTTGTATGTTTAGTATGATTCTATATTGTCTCGTTGTGCTAAAACAGTTGATCGGATTACAAGAGCGGTTGTATTTGTAATCCGATCAGCGACGACAACAACAACAACAAAACGATCCTTCGTATCAAGGATTATATGATGCTTTTTACTCGATAACGGTAAAAAAAAAAAGTGGGTTGCCATCTTCTCCGTGCGAACCAAATAAAAAAATAAATATCGGACAACCTGCAACAAATCGATCTAGTCCCAAATTAAGCTCAAGAAGGCTTGTGTTATGGGTACTAGACGACGATATACGTACTTATATAGATAAATATATACTTAAATACATAGAACAACTATGACCCAAGCACAAATATTCGAGTTCATCACACAAATATTTGCCCCGGCCCGGATTCGAACCCGGGACCGCCGGCTCAGTAGGCAGGTGTCTACAAACCGAGCCAAACGCGTCGTCAAACCAAATGTATAAAAATATTCTACATCTAAGTACCTACCCTACTTACCCTTCACCCCTTCTAAAGGTACTAACTATAGGTATTTTCAAGTGTGCCTGGACTGGACATGACAACGTGCGTCACTAAATCCCAGATGCCGGTCGCAGGTGTACACGCGATCAAGATATGCGCGCGCGCAGCCCGGCCGCCGTGACGCGGGGAGGAGCGTCACGCCACGGGTAATTCAATAAACTTTCAACTTTGCACCGATGTGGTCACGCTGATGAAGCACTGCGGGGAAATTCGTCACACAACTAAGGTGGTCATCTCAAGGTTAGTGAGCTGAAACGGTATCAAGTAGATTGATACTCGATCCGGCTCGAAGGACCAATTAACAATTGGTTCCCAGTAAATTATACCTACACTACTGCTTGGTATATATAAACAATATATTTGCAAACAATCAATATACAGAAAAACTAAATGTACCGAGCTGGGGTTATTAACTCGGGGAAAATCATAACAGCGCGATGCAGCTAATCTTACCAAAGTAACAACGCCATCTAGCAGGCAATTAGGTCATTACATTATGTAGGCCCAAAATGTCAACACACCGTTGAATACTGGACGCTATGGGTGATGGACTAGATCGAATGCTCAGAGGTCCTACCTAACATATGGATGAACTAAGACAGCACTGAACTGCAACAGGTTGACGATGATGATCTCATCGAAAGACATTTTTGACCAAGTCGTTAAGCTATTGAGCAAATACATATTTATTAACTTGCTTATATCTTTATTTAATATGTAATATTGTATTAATACTATTTGGGAAGATAATATCCTATTTGAGCAAAAATAACGACATTTACTTTAAATTGCTTTAAAGACGCCAAGTCGAAGTTCCCAGAGAGATTGCTAAGATAAAACACTCTTAAAGGTAAGTTAAGTATATATTATTCGAAAAATGAGCAGTTGTGCGCTGTGCGGTGACACACCGTGACGCCACAACCTGCCAATCGGCGTGACGCGCGCGCCGCACACCGTGAGTGATGTGCCGTCAGGAAATTTCACGTTCTCGGGAATTCTTACCATCGGAAATTACCGTAACTTTTCCGTAATTCTCGACAACTTTACCAGTAAGTAACATTTTAAGAAATTTTGAAGATTAAGTAAAGTTATTGGATTATTTCTAGTGATCGTTTTTAATTGATAAACTGATTTGCAACGTGGTGATTGTTTATTAGAATTATTTGAAAAGGTGGTGTTCACGAGTAGCAGGTAAAAAAAAACGAGATAAACGAGCTTTGTAATCTAAGTGGGCCAGTTCATAGCAGGTTCCCCTTCCCAGGTATACAGGTAAACCACAAGTATGTACATGTGTTATTTAATTAGCGAATCAGTGACCAAGCTTCATAAACCTAGGTTTCCTGATTGGTACTCATTTTTATGGTATTGGGTCGAAGTGGGAAGAGTAATAGCTGTAAAGTTTATAATTTAAATAGTCTGTTGCAAACTGCTCAAACTGTATAATGTGTTTAAAACAAGTGACTGTTATTAATTGAAATAATGAAGCCCAACTCAAAAGTTCTGCAATATTTTAATGAAATAGAAACCGAAAACGGACGAACCAAGTACATTTGTTTGTTTTGTGTTATTACGATTGTTTTAATTTTGTCTAGGTCAATTGTATATATATTTGTGTTCTTATAATTTGTTGATTTAAAAAATAATAAAACTGATTTCATAGTTCGTTAAATATTGTGGAATTATTGCTTTATCAATATCATGCCGATGTTATTTTTTAAACCCAAGGTTATTTTGAAACTTACGAACTAATTTAATACATACTGAATAGTAGTTTACTCAATTAAATCACTAATAAAGGACTTGAAATACGCTAAAAACATTCTAATAAAAATATATCAAACAACTTTCTCGGTAATTTCCACCCGTAAATTCCGGTAACTTTACGAGAAAGTTGGTAAAGTATGGAAAAGTATGTGATCCTTTTATCTAATAATTGTGAAAACTTTACTGCAGTTTATTATGGTCATTTGAAATAGCTTTGTACAAATTAAAGACAAAAATAAATAAAATATAAACTACTTTCTCGATAATTACCGCTACGGAGAACGTTACGGAGAACTTTACCCGAACTTTCTCTCTGTTACCGTAATTTACGGTAACGGCACATCACTTTGCGTGACGCCCCTCCCCCGCGTCACGGTCCGTGACGCGGGGGAGGGGCGTCACGCAAAGGGTTGTGCGTGTCATGTTATTAACCGTTTCGGTTTCGTGTCACTTATGTTGTTAGTTACGCAGTCAATTCACTATTTATATTATTTACTTCTAGACGGTTTGTACAAAAGAAAATGATCTCGTAACGCATTTTGGACGTTACATTTACAAGTTAAATTATGACGTTGAGAATAGATACTAACTTACCGTAATCAGTCATAAGTAATAAGTTATTTTCAGCTTTCAGTGTTGAGCTGAAAAAATAAACTGGACGTGCCCTTTTTACATACTTTAGGTACTTTTACGTTTGTTACTCTATGTATGAGTTTGCAACTATGTTATCTGATCGAATCAAAACCGGCCAACGGTTCAGGCACATATTACTTATTTATGTCAGATTTAATTGATAGCGCTGGCGATCTACGTTTCTATTTAGGTACATAGCTATTTATCTAAGGCGCTTTTCTCTCACCACTTATAACCTATAATATCCGAATTACGTTTTTTTGTTATTTGGTAATCCTACGTACCCGTTTTCGATGCCCAACTGCCGACTTAATTCGAGGATTAAACTCAAATAGGACCCTTTGTCGTCCGCTGCCCGCGACAGTTGTCGCGTAAATCATGCGCCCGCGACGCGCGACGTCGCGACACGCTTCCGGCGATCGGTATTTATCGTCGATGAAATCGGAACATTTGCCGCTTTGTCGCGGCATGGCGTTATTTATTTGGAATAGTTTTATTTTTATAAAAATGTAACGGTTACTGGTGCCACTAAGTCGTGCTAGGTTCAATTTCTATTGACTGAAAAATATCTTGAATCCATAAAAGCTTCATCATCGCATGATTTCGATATGGAAACATGATATTAAATTATTTTCATTAGCACGTGTTTCCAAGTATTTTTTTTGGGAATTACAGTTCTTCGCTGGGTTTTTTAATATTCGTGTCTCTATATTCTACAGTCTTTAGATGCATTTCCTTGGATTTCAGTCATTTAAGCTCTGATCTCTGTGTTCAGAGTAGAAGAGTTTTGATGGATATAATGTTAAATATTGATTAACAAGAGTAACACAATCACGTATTGAGCGATCTAAAGAAAAAATGTTTATATAACGGCTATAGAAATACATAATCTGTGAAAATTTCAACAGTCTAGCAATTACGGTTTATGAGGTACAGCCTGGTGACAGACGAACATACAGACGGACAACGGAGTCTTAGTAATAATAAGGGCCCGTTTTTTACGCTTTGGGTACGGAACCCTAAAAACGAGTATGTACTAGCTGACTATGCAATTTGGCATCAACCATAGTTACTATAATAATCAATGATGTAAAGCCATCTTATCTAAATTTACAGATTTTGATAAAAATTTGCGGCATTTGGATTTGTGTAGCCATTTAATTATGGTGCCGGTGTAATGCTAGCCGCGAGCGGGGCTGCGGCGGGCGCTGCGCTGGCGGCTCGGGCGGGCGATTACACGCTGCGCCTGCGCCGAATTCGCGTAATTTGAGGGACTCGCCGCGGGCAGCGCTCGCGTGCGCGCCGAACATTCGCCGAGACCACGTCCGAATGCCGCCGGCGCGCATTGTGTGGCGCAGGAATAAGGGCGTCTCTGGCTGATGCAGGTGACCGGTTCATCAGAGGATGAATGTTTATGAGGTAAGGTTATCTGAAATGGGAAGTGACACTGTCATTCAATCCTTAGTAGAATAATAACAGAAAATATTTCAGTACACCTTAATTCCTGATATGGGAATGATTTAGATTTACATTGGCAGTTATCCTGCCTGCTAGATCGATTTTAGCTGTAAAACATATGGCTTTAATTAAACGAGCTTACCTAGGATTTGGCTTAGTATTCTTAGCAGCTCCCCCTCCCTGGACCCGCTCGTGTCGTGTATGGCAATGAAATTGGCATGTTGCCTAAAATAAGTCTTCATTGGGCTTCAGGGCGGGTCCGACAGTAGGTTTCACTATTGTTCAGCTGTCACTGTCACGCCGAATGACAGTCTTTAGGATTTTTTCTGTTCCAGTCAATGTTTCTGGTTGCATAACTGGTATGTAATTGTTGTTACTAACACCATCATACGTAATCAGCATTAAAAGTAGCTGATAATTTTACTTACGGCATATATCAAATTGCGTGCTAAATCTGTCGGCTATAGGTATATATTATGTATGTACATACATAGGTACTTTACCTCTTGTTGTGTTGTGTGTTGTTGACCTCTGTCTGTTGTTTTAATGTATCTCATATTGTTCTTTCTTTTCCTTGATGTTTGAGGTGTGCAATAAAGATTATTTGTATTTGGACTATATGGTCACATTAGACCAAGCCGGTCTAATGTGACCATTAGATGGTCGGACGACATCAAAAAGACAGCAGGGCTGACCTGGAGTATAGGATCGCCGCATCAAGATCACGATCAGCTTGGAAATCCATGCAAGAGGCATATATCTAGCAGTGGACGCATATATGCTGAGAAGAGAGAGAAGAAAGAAGAAATGGTCACATTAGGGACTACACAGTACTGCTTCCACCAAGGTGAGCCAAAATACAGCCATAGTGAAGTATGTTTCATATATATGTTCCTCCCTCAAATTAATAAAAGGACAGAAAGATATACAAAACATAAATCAACAGGCATAAAAACGACAAAACTCCATGTCATACACTTGCTACCTAAAACAAAGGGTTATCTGCCGGTGCCATCCGAGTATCGAGTTTACTTGTTCAGTGTGACTGCAGTCGTTGATATTGGACTGTAAGAGCAAAGAAATAGAGGCGTAGTTTCGTTTTACAAAAAATCAGTAGGTAATTGTATAAAAACAGTCAAGAGTGAGCGGACTTGTTCATTGATGGTCAGTACCTAAATTATATTTTAAATTATAGTTTAGAATCCATACACAGACAGGCTGATTTCTACAATTCATATTTTTCCAAGCGTTAGTAATAATTTGCGTAGTTATGGAATACGTATTAAAAAAGAAAAGTATTTTACGATAGCAGCATCCATACTATAATATTATAAATGCGAAAGTGTGTCTGTCTGTCTGTTACCTCTTCACGCTTAAACCGCTGAACCGACTTAGATGAAATTTGGTATGGAGATAGTTTGAGACCCGGGAAAGGACATAGGATACTTTTCATCCCGAATAAATTTAGTGTTCCCGTGGTATGAGCGGGTAACACCGCGGGGGGCTAGTAATATATATATTTTTGAATGGAGCTTCGAATTTTTGCGCTCATTCTACGGGAATAAAAAAAATGGGGATAAAAAGTAGCCTATGTGTTAATCTAGGTGTCAGCTACCTTCATACCAAAATGTATCAATATTAGTCCAGCCGTTTGAGCGTGAAGAAGTAACAAACGTACAAATAAACACATTCACAAACTTTCGCCTTTCTAGTATTAGTGTGATATTACCGTTTTAAAGATCATCTATTTGTAGGTAGGAGTAGGACAGTCAGGCACACTTTTTACGCAGTAGGTAATAAGGACGCTTGGGATGCGGAACCTTAAAAATCCCTTTTATTCGAAAACCACAAGCGAGTAAATATTGACGGCATGAACCTGCATGGCTGCTCAGCGCCAAAACGCCCTAACTGCGTAAGGAGTTCAAACGTAATTAGTTCGTTATTCCACGAGACGTGTGGTCACCTGCACCGCCGCATCTGCTGCGTGACGTCACGCCAATCACGTTTACACGCCGTTTGGAACAACACAAATTAAACCGACAGCTTTACTGATGTCTTACTGACATTTATCATGACATTATTGAAGAAACTGACGACGTATCCTGATCCTGACCAATTTACCTGTTATCTCTCAGTCGGATACTCTATCGCAAAATGTCGTGATTAGGGACTGGTTGGTAAAATCCTAGGTGCTGCTTTCGGAATTTTATCCATTTGTTAACATTCTGTTTACTGTGTTTCAGGGTTTGTAAAATATAAATATCTAGGTATTGCGCGGGCCACACAAACACAACACAGCTTATGAATTTTACTGGACCTATTACAGGCAAACTATTATTATGTAGTCGCGAACCACAGTTAAGAAGGAAATAATAGGAAAAGTATGCAATGTGGCTCTTTGTAAAATACCGGACGTACATTTAACATAAGTTATTAAATTACTTATGTGGTTAGAAAAAGGCTGATACATCCCAACTAATTTCTTCTTGACAACCACCCGAGTTGCGAGGGCGCAGGCGCGGTTGTCGGCGTGGTATCACGCAAGGATACGGGATAGTGTTTATTTTAGTTGATGTGAATTTCAAAACAGTTAAACAGTTATACTTGTAAATCTGATCTCAATTGCTCGGCTGAAATTTATGATCTAAGTCCTTTCTCGTGTCATAGATTTCTTTCATAATAATCTTCACTAATTATCATACTGCTGCTGTTATACTTATTATCTAAGACTGTCAAGACAGTAAGTCTAAATATTCACGCATTTACAAATGTTAGCATTTACAAGAAGGGTGTGAAAACATCTAGATATTTACATAATTATGTATCTCTTTAAACACACAGCCAACGAAACCTCGGTCTTAGCCTGACGCGTGAGACACGAAATTCATTTTCAAATCAATTTGACCATAATCACGCAGTGAAAAGATAGTACCCAGTGTTATAACTAGATTACGATAAAGTTAGCAGATATTGGTTACAAATTATGCAGATTAAGCACAATGAAAACATTTTTACAACCTTGCATATTAAGCCCTTTGGACTTAGATGGAAGTCCTGGTTAGCATAATGCTAGCGTTTGCCACTTACGCCAAAGAGATGCCCAGATTAGAGGAAACAAAATGTTAGTGTGTTCAGTATATTAGCTAGAGCATCTCAGTACCAAGTCGACTATGGTCATCGTACGCCGTTGTAAGAGTCGTGGAGGTGAACATGTCAAGAGGTCGATGAATTGTGAGTTAAAATATTGCCGGCAGGGTTAGGTTGTGGCAAACAAACACCCAGCGCACTATTAGCCCTGGGTCGATCAGCAGGTGTCCGGGCCGCCAGCCCGGCTGATAAATGCCTCCATCAATATCCTGGCACCAGTAATTGTGGTCACGCTGCCCGACGATTAGCCGCCGATTACGTTCTTTAGCTAGCGTTCAACAAAGAATCGAATAACTCTTGTTTTTGTAGGTACTCGTGTCTGCTGCTAGATAGGGCTTTCGAAAGGTGAGTTACTTCGACATTGGCACGGGATGTAACGTACAGTCGCGAACGTCGGGAAAATTAAATTGGAAATGTGTTCTAAAATTGTAAGATCGATGATATGTTCAATCAGGCGCAAATAAGCCGTTAACACTTGATTAAAGATGAGTTGGTAGCACATCCTGCATACTAAAACATCTATAATATCTTTATATTAGTGAGAGGAATTGATAGACGCTACGCTGTAGCTTTACTTGGATGTCTTTTAGGATATGATCTTGAGATATTAACCCCTTTTAGCTATTTGTCCATCTCCATCACCATTAGCGGTCACAACGATGTTGAAAATTGATAAAAACGGCGACGTAACGGTCGCCCGCGCTAAGATTGAAAAATTAGGCGTAATCCCGTCGAACATCTTCAAAAGCAATCTTTATAGCAAATAAATAAACCCGCGCGGAGCCGCGCTATCTTAATAGCGCATCGCTAAAGGTAAGCCACTCATTAAGTGAAAGGTCGTACGGAAAAATCTCAAATATGTAATAATGCTGAGTTACTAGACAGTTATGTGTGCGATCTCGAATTTAATTCCGAATTAAGTTGTAGATACCGTTAGTGTCAATATAAAATGTAAAGTGTACGATTATTCGCGGACGCCGGCTAATTCGAAACCCGTCCCGCGCGCTCCTCCCTCCCCCTCCCCCAGGCAAGGACGCGGCTGATTAGCGAATTAATACTCTCAATTATTTATTTGGGAATAAGTTAATTCGTGTCGATTCGCTGGTAACGTATGCGCGACGAGATGAACCGCGACTGCGCTCATTAATAAAAGAAATGTATGCGCGACGACTCCATTAGTGCGCGAGCAAATGTCGCTCGTGGCCATCACTCAAACTCATAAGCTTTTAAGTTGTACAAATTACGGAAGAAGGGCGCTGGTGTGCGCCGGCGAGGAGTCGCTGGTCGCCAGCGCCGCCAGCTCCGGCCATAACTTACGTCAGCGAGGTTCTTAATCCGCGGCATAAACTGACAGTCTAAATAAATTTAGCAGATAAGGTGAAACGTCGTATGTGCAGGTGCGCTACGATCCCACGCGCGCGCCAAACCTGTCTCTTGCGCAACTCGGACTCGGACACTACACTTGGTTTCCAATTTTATGTTGACCGGTTCCAAAGTTGTCTTAGCCTTCTAATTTCGGCTCGTTTAGATTTGAAAATACCGCTCTCACCGGGCGTTCGAGATATTACCGTGAATCAGCCGCTCGGGGATTCATTAAAGATGGTACGGCACGGCGCTGGCTTGTTCCACTCCGAGGACTTTGACTAATTAATATATAAAGCTAGTTTATTCAGCTTTAATATTTGCGTCCTGAGCGCTCGACACCAGTTTTGCCTTTTACAGCTCAGTTATGGACCGGGTTTCTAGTGTCAGGCGAACGCAGTGTGGAATTCCGCATTCAAATAAACATATTTTACGTTTGCATTAGGTAGGGCTTTAGACAAACTTGCTAGGTAATGCTGCCCGCTGTGTTTACTCCGAAAAGCAAATGGTTCTGAGAGTTCCATCATGTTCCATCACTATGTGGTCAAGATGTTGGCTGGAAACACAGAAAAAAAAGCCAGTTTGTATCAAAACAATAAAAATGAATAAATACATGGATCCCAATTCAGCATATTAATAGTGGAGATTCATCGAAAATGAAACAAGAGCCAATACGTGGTTACGTCACATTCATGTAGCCCCGTTATAAGCAGCTTGCATTCATAGCACTCCTGATATGAACAGAAACAGCAAAACAACAACTACGCAGCTTCCTTTTTGTCCCATTTAATTTCCCGAAGACAAACGAAGATGTCCGAAGCATAAAATATTTCGTACTACCGTACAAATCACGGCAGATTGGCGAAGCGTCACTCGACAATACAATAGCGACACGGAGGATCCCGTATCGCGGGCGGGAGCGGCGCGCGCATGTCACGGTGTCCGCGCCGGCCCACGCGCTGTACAAATACTGCCGGCGGGAGACCGCGCACAAATCACGAGGCGCGCGCGCCGGGGGGCAGCCACAACCCTCAGGGTCAGGCCTGGACAGAGGCAACTAAGCACTAAACTCGTACGAGGCACGGAAGGTCACTATCAGCACCTTAACTGTGAAACGCGACTCTTTGTCGCCCAACAAAACGTATGTCTCTTTTCTTTGACTACAATGTTAGACATACCTGCCATTATTTACGTTAGCCCGGCAGGTCTTCTGTAGCATCGATAATCCTTCATCTGTAACCAAAAGTAAGTCGTTGTAACTTAAAGATGTTGCTTCCTACCTTATTAATGGGACGATCTCTGGGCTTTGTATTAGGTACGTAATGTAATTGGGTAGGAAGGTACATACATTCTGCAATTTAGGTATCAAAGTAGATATAATTGAGGTGAACTTCTTACTCCAACTGTATTTATTATCAACGTATACTACCTAGCTAGGCCACGAGGCAGATTGCCTATGAGATGGACAGATCAAATAAAAGCTGCAATAAATGGCTCATCGTCACTACACGAATGTACGAGTAAGGCGGCTATCAGAGAAGAATGGCGGCGTGTTGTGAAGCTTGCCACCAACAGCTGAAATGATGACCACGACCACTCTGCCAAGAGTGAAGAAGAAAGAAAGATACTACCTAGGCCAATAACGTATACTTACTACTTACTCCTCTGGCGCAGCGACCCGAAGTGAGTCTTGGCCTCCAATACGAGTTCCCGCCAGCGGTCTCGGTCCTGTGCGGTTTCACGCCAGTCGACGGCTTGGAGCTCGCGCAGATCAATAACGTATAACTGATGGAAAATACTATTAAATCGCTAGCTACCAAAGTTGACTCAAGATGTCATTGTCTCATCATCTTATATCCTTAAGAGGCAAACCACATTCTGTGCAATAAAACCTAAAATTCCAAGGAAACAACGATTGCAATGTCATTTTATCTCGTGTAAAAAGCAATGACGTTACAATCCTTCGGGAATGCCACAGCCCTGGCGCCCCGCCGCGGCGCGGTGCCGACGTCTCTCACCTCCGCCGGTAATGAACAATATAAATGTGTCATTTGAGCCTCTCACCAAGACGGCTAACGGCCGGCGACCTGCCGAGATGCACTTCATAGTTCCACGAGGCTCCAAGATCATCACTCATGCTGCTTAAAGTTACAGTTCAACACTCTCTTAACTAACTAACTTAACTAGGTAACTTTTTTTACCCTACTAATATTAGAGGCGCAAAGATGCTTTCCGATTTAAATGAACTTAGAATAACCGCATTGAGGGAATTATCTACGTACGACTGTAATAGTCTCAGATACAATTCTCAGAAAGTGGTCGTAGGCAGGCATAACATCAACGGTGGATGGAGGCTAATTCCGACTAATGAAGAGTGGTTATCTTTGTGATGTTCTTGATTCGATATTATCCAAATCTAATTAGAGGTTGAGATGACCTCAAGTTGATTGGCGTAGGTAAGACATTCTTATCACGATACTTAAGTGATGGCGTAGTTGAGATATTGATAGAATCTCATATCTCCTATTGCTGTTGGACGGGTTACGATGTGTCCTGACAGGCATCCCAGCGCGGCCGCCGCTCGATGCTGCTTCTAGGCAATTAGCGTTTTTGTGCAGGACGCAAGACGCAGGACTCACGCCGACGACCAGGACCAGTCCTGCAGCAACACTTCCGCTATTAACTCGGATCAAATTCCCAAAACGATATTCAAATTAAACCACCCCGCAATCAACCAATAAACGGCCATAAACGACAAAATAAACTATTCATTTTTAAACCGCCAAATTTCATCGCCTATTACCGGCCCACGGAAATTGTCCTTTTAAAACTTTTTCCGAGAGCTAAAGGGCTGTGACAGGACCTATTATATTATTAGGATCGTTTTCGGTAATGATAGGGCCGAGGTACGCGACCTCAGATCGCCGGGAGGGACTAATCGCGGCCCACAAAAAACTTGGGGCACTTCATTATAGCTATACGCTTTATTACCAGCGGACAGCGACGGGTGCGCACATGATTTCGCATTCCTTTACAGTGAGTGGGGGACGGCGTGACAGCCGGACCAATTAACGAACCAGTTTCATATCAAATATGAATCAGGGAACGAAGATGGCTAAAATAAAAGCTCGCGAGCGGTGGGACACGAGTCTACAACAATAGTCGCGGCAAAAAGCGTCCGAGCCCCAGGAATTTGGAAACGAAATTCGCGGATCGCATATTGCGAATGCTCTCGCGTGTTACTGCATTATTATTTAAGTTGTGCCTTTTAAAAAATGGTTCGGTTGGCCCGGTGGTGGTTTTTTTGGAGGCGCGTGCGCGAGGCATAATTGGCGCGCCGGACGCGCTGGCGCAGCCGCGGTAGGTTTTTGCGCGAGATTCGTGCCCGTTTGATAGCTTTCGTCGTAACGGACTCTCACTTTGTACCTTCACTAGGACGACATACTTTCCAAATGATACACGTCAATTTTAAATCGCCAACTTAGTCTGGCTTTGGCTTATTAATAAGATCTTCGAGTTAATAATAACGCATTAGTTTTATAATCGAGGACGAGAGACATAGCGGGCAGGTAAGAAAAAGGCTGCGTCTCCGGAGCTGGCGGTCGAACGTGGCTGCGAGCGATGCTTGACCGTCTTCCTTTTTCATCGCAGAAAAAGCAATTTGGATGACGATGACGGGACCCAATATGATAACAGGATCCCGTTGCGTCGCCTCGGGTGCGGCCTCACCTTGGCCCGCAGCCGCAGCCCTGGATGGAACACGCTGCGCGCGGTTTTTTGTCTTCGCTAACGATTGTTCGACGGAGGGAGGCGCGCGCGGCAGCGCGTCCGTCAAATGTCATTCCAATCCAACACAATGGAATAGACTTTGCAAAAATGGTACTCATGTGGCTCCGCGACAGACCAACAATGGCCCGAAAAAACAAACAATCGAATAGAAATCGAAAACAGAATTTCTTCCGAATGCGTCGCAACGGGATTTTGGAAATCCGGTTTTGATTTTGTTTGTCCCGGGGCTGACGGGGCGCGAGACGGCGCGAAAAAAAGCAGAATCACATTTTAATAAAATAAACGAACGTTAATGGATGCGGCCCACGTGAGTCCCGCGATGATAAATTGTCTTTTTACTTGTACGAAAAAGGTAACACTGATAATTAGAAGTCAGGTAAGGACAAAGACGGTACTCTTAAATTAGTCATCGATTCCAAGTAAATTGTGCAACGCGAGTTGTTCGGTGTTGTCGGTGGCGGGCCCGGGTCGAGGGTGAAGGCGGCGGCCCCGGTGCGACAGCGCCATTGTTGCCTATTGCCCCGACACACTTTTGTTCACATCGCAAAAAATAACTGTTCAAGTGTTCACCCTAAATTTCCAAATAATATTTTGAATGTTATGTTGCGGGTAAGCCATGAAGAGCAAGATCGTAGAGATCGGCTTTGATGGGAAATCCGGCAATCTAATTTCAGATTTAAATTATTCGGCTGTCAAAAAGCCGTATATCATACGGCCTGCGCACGAGTCCGGGATTACGACCGCGACCGTTAGACTCACCTAAGGTGGTAGAGTTTATGACCGAGCTTTTAACCGACGCCCGACTGATCGGTAGTCGAATTTGGAATAAGCGAAAAATCGATATGCGTTTTTTACGATCAATGAAACCACAGCTTTCATTGAGTACGCATCAATGGACAGAGTGGCGGGTACGAATGAGACGTAAGTAGTAATGGGTACTTAGTGTTCAGTTTGTCAGTAATTTGAGAAGGTGTGACGAGCCAATGGCGTGCAGCGTGCAGGTGGCCGGGGCGCGGGCGGCGGGGGCGGGGGAGACGCACGCAAAAACCGCGACTGGCCACAACCGTCTTGTACGAGACTCGTAGCTCACACACTTTGCGCTTCGCTTACGCAATCTTTTTCACATCAGGAACGATAGTTAAAGAAACAGTCGTACCAAAAAAGTATCCAAAAAACTACACAGCTCGATAAAAAAACATCTTTGAAGAAAGGTGAGAAAATCCGCTAATTATCGAGTCGGCGACACCCCGCTGATTGTTCCTGCGGCTTTTGTCGCCAAAATTACAAAGCTAGTAGGAAAAGACATATGTGTCGTATGAACGCTCTGAAGTTACGCCCTTTATCATTAGCACAACAAAATATGAAAGCATAATTAGCTTTTGTTCAGGTGTATTTTTTTAGCGAAGTCCCAAAACCATTCAGTTGCAAAGCAGAACCATGTTTACGTGTCGATGAACAGCAATTATCGACTGCGGCTGCGTCACCCTCGGTGTTAAAATCATGATCTGCAATTATATTTTTTGTCTCAAGACCGTTACGAGTAGGACCACAAAGGTGCGAAAAAGAAATGCAAAACTGTAAATTGCGTTGTCAGAATAGGCAAAAAAATTGCAAAGATTGTTTGTCCCTTTGTGGGCGCGTGCCCGTTCGCAACGGCCGTATAATTAATGCGAGTGACAACAGTACCTGCGCAGGCGCGTCTATCGCATAACCGGCGCACGCCGCTCAGGTGCATAATCTTTATTTATACTTTTTGCCTCTACTTCCCCTTTGCATAAATTATCATTTTTGCGACTTGCAGCGAAAGGATTTGGATGCACCCGGCACAATAGCCGACGTTTAGCCAGCTCGTTGAAACACCATTTTCATTAAAACGTTGATACCATTTTCATTATCAACGTTAGTATTTAGATCGGGCTTTGTGACTGTTTTCGGCGCGAATTCTCCTAGAAACAGAGAATTGCTCTTGTTTGTCGAACTAGTTACAGATCACTGAGCACTTTATCTGTTGCATTCATCATAACAATTCCCGCTTCACAACGAAAACCACTCCTTACATCTTCAATTTTAGGTTCGAATTCTCCTTTGTCGTAATTGTTTTCAGTAGTATCATCTTCGTATTTTATTTCTTTTTGATTTTTTATTTTATCAACTTCAGATTTGAGTTCATATTCGTATGTCGTGGAGTCGGGGTGGGCTCACCTGGTGGGTACGGCAGCTGTGTCTTTGTCTGGCTCACTTGACTCCGCGAAAGGGATGCCTGGGAGCCTGGATGCTCCCGCGTAGATAAAAGACGTCGTCGCGGTACAATGGTAACGCGATACCGTTCCTAGCCGAAATGAAGACAATTATTAGCTCCGTCCGTATCTAGGTTGAACTGCATACTTCTGTGGTCTATAGTGAATTATTCACGTTTTATTTCAATATTTATTTATTTATTTTTATTTATTTAATCTTTATTGCACAAAAGAAAGAACGTACAAAAGGCGGACTTTATGCCATAGGGCATTCTCTACCAGTCAACCATTGGGCTAAGCAGAGAATTTGTGGGCGGTGCAACTAAATTAAAACAATTTCAAAAGATATATACTTAGATAAATTTCAATATTATGACGGATGTATTCTTCGACTCGTTAGATTACTTCGGTAAATATTTTACCATTTATGGCTAATACGATTCTAATCAGGCAGCCTTCTGTCGGTTAGATTATTCGAATTTCATTACAATTTGTAATTCCATCAGTGTAAGAACTATTGAACTGGACCTGATTTGCTATCAATAATATAGTATTTAAAAAAGCTTGCATCAGAATTAATGAAATCAGCAGGTCATATTACTAAGAACTAAATTATCACCACTGTATAAATGTTGCAAAACTTTTATAGGAGGTTGACATAACATTATTTATTATTAGAAGATTATCATTATATTACACGCATTAATGAAATAGCTTAAGATCTAGCATCGAGTCTCCGTTATAACATGTACAAAAAATAGAGTGGACAATTTGGTTCGAAATGAAATTATAATAAAAAAGCCATATCTTGCGTCCACGGCGCGGGCGCCTGGGACGTTGCCGATTTTCTAATAGATCACGGCATTAATATGCGCGGAACCAGTTTTCAAGAGATCCGTTAGTGGTTTATGTAAATCATTTGGTTTATGGTAGCTCCTAGTTTACATTCGGCGTCCCCGCCCGCACGGTATCTACCCGGCTTATTTATTGCCATAAAAATTATAGAAAGTCGATGTAGAATAAATCACGGATTATGGAAAAATCAGCAGTTAAAACTGCACGCTCATTGCAGTTAATTTTTAACGGCCACAGTTAATTATGAGAATAGAAAGTGGATTCCCAGGAATTCGACACGTAGGTGACAGGTCGGCAGCTGTTCCCGCGATCGACCTCATTGCCGTTACTTGTAGTGACCGTTCAATAGACTTGTGACATCAAAAGAATTCGATTACTATGCATCCCGGCTAGATCCCGCGTCTCCCAAACTAGTTTGTCCAAACGGCCGGTCACATAGCACATTGTGAGATTAATGCACAGAACCGGATGCTGCCTCTCCGGGCATCGATAAAACGGTCACAAACGCTATAAAACCAGCCCTGGCATCTTTTTGTGATCTCTAGCGCTGACCGCCCTTCGCGCCATTCATCACGGGATGAAAGGAATGTGTATAATCAGCTGATAGCGGTGACGACTAACGGTTAGTTTTTGATCAATTACCCCTCCCCTCCCCTCCCTGGATCTAACGCATTTCGGTGCTCGCATAGAAATGGAAAGCGGACCTGTTTATTTCAATAACGTATGCACGGCGCGGTAACGATCGTGTTCAGAATCCGTTCGTAACCGGAGATACAATGGCGTCGGGAGAAATCGAAGGATGCTGATGCTGAGGGCCTCGATAATATTGTGTTTCGTGTACTCCGATGTCTAATTTCCAATACAATGGGCGCTGTAAAAAACCGGGATGAAAATAAATGTGTCACAGCGCCACCCTCAGCCAGACAATGGACAAAGGAGTCCTCAGCGTTCGCGCACCACAATGCGCCCACGCACAATCGGATCGATCGGGATCGAGACACGTGTGCAGGAACATGTCATCTACTCCATCTAGAGGTGAAAGTTGAAGACGAAAAGTAAAAGTCTATGGGTCGCGGCGCATCTGCCACTGCCGCTTATGATAATGCGTTTGTCGCGGGGGCGGGTCTCCGCTCGCCCTTATCGTGTTCCGTACTCACACACAATGCTCCACGGATTGTATTTTTTACAAAGAGTCAAGAGATAAAAAGTGAGTCGTTGAATACATTCATTTGGATTCGTTTATATTTACAAAATCTACTACAAATCGGCCAATCTCCCGGCCCACAAAGCGGTATTGTGGCGGACTCGCATTGTCATACTTTATTATTTGTTTGACATCTTTTTTTCTAGCAGATTGTTTGGATCTTTAATGATTTATGTTTGGAACCTGATTGTGTAAGAGTTCTATCAAAAGCTTTGTAGCCGTAGGTGTTCTGTGGAGTGCGACAGCGCCGGTCGATGTTTTGTCTGTTAAATCCAAATTCGTTTGTGATTAATGGACAATCTAAAATCGTTCCCGGCTTATAAACAACATTTACTAAAATTTCAAGTCATGTACAAATACTACTACCTATCTTCTTTCTATTGTGCTACTAATATCGTTAGCATTTATACCAGGACGAGGACGACAGTCGTAAAAGACTCGAAAGAAGTTAACGTCGACGCTGTACTATTTAGCAAAGAATCGCGTACTCTGTAGAAAAAGGACAAGAAAGGCCGACCCCAAGTAGATGGGAAAATGGTCAAGGAAGATGATGATGATTGATACCAGGATGAGATTTGATGATGATACAAAATCTTCGTAAAGTTGCTCGAATTAGTCTGAATAGTTAAGGCTGATGATCAGTGTATTAAAATTTCAATTATTTTTCTACATAATCTCAACGGCACTACTTACATCCACCCTGTGTCAGGATTCCTGACGTTGCCAACATAGGTATCTATGGCCACCTCTCTGTGCAAATTCTGGACTGCAAGCTATTACGGGCAGCCATCTAGAGTGCGTTCCATTACATTGTCGACGTCGGTACACCGGCGATTACCTTATCTCGATCGCAGCTTCTTTCGACTGATATACGGAGCACTAAATCCTTTATAATTATGTTTTTGATTGAACCGCGCGATAATCATCTCCGGTGAGCAGGACATGCCATTTGTTCTTAATGGATTGGACAGTTTCGATGGCAATCTCTTAAACGCTAATTTGTCGGGGTCGCCATATGTCGGGTAATGGTTGCTGTGGGGAGCACGTGTGTTTTAATTGTTGCCATTGTGGTCGGGGATTAATTTGTCGCGGATTTGTTGAGTTTTGGGGGAATTTGAAAGTCACTTTGTTTTTTGACAATAGTTTGCGTGATCGATTAGTGGAAATTCAATACTATTATTATTCTGGACTTCGTAAAAAAAATCGAAAAATCCATACTTTTTTTGTAACTCAATGGAAAATTTTGTAAGACATATCGTGAAATTGGGCTTACCTTGTTCAGAATAAGCAACTTTACCAACTCACCAAATTTTATTGAAATCTAAGAAAAAAAGCGACAACAAAATAAAAATTTGCCCATTTAGAATCCAATAAGGTTATTTGAATCCTGAATCGTGAACATCGTACTGCAAGGCATCATATTGGAAGGTTTTTTTGTCGACTACATGTCATATTCTTTATACTTACAATTTTATGTAATCGTCATTATCATACCTAATCATATTTAAGAGCTAGGCTCTTGTCGGTGGAGTAATTTTTAGCTCATTGTATATTTTCTTTCACTTCTTTATATGATGAAGCATTTATTTGTGCGTAACTAAATGTTTAGTTAACTAATAACATGTTAACGATAAATATTAAATGTTTTTACAGTCTCAAAGTTTGGGTGGTTTTGAAAATCGATGTGACGTCAGTTTCAGTTGGGCTAGTTTAGGGCTAGGACTGTTTTTACAACCGCAATCCCGCGGAAGTTCGCGATCCGTTCGCTTCGCAGTTCGCCGGGACGCGGGGCGGCCATAAACCGCCGCCAACTCGGCCCATTGTGCCCCGGCGTAAATAAAGGCAGATGTTACCGCACTCCAAAACATTGCTCCCCTGAACCTACGCCACACATATGACAGGAGAAACCACCAAAAACCAACCTTAACTCGGGACAATCGAGCTGGGATTGAATTTGTAATCTTTGGTGGTACAGATCTTCTAGTTCGCACGTTGTCCACACATCCACGGCCTACGGTCTAACGTTTGTGTGGGTAGTTTTACAAATCCAAAATTGTTAGAGTTTAATAAAAGCCATATTAAAGGAGGGAATGTGGTTGACAGCCGCAACATAGCGGAATTAATTGTGTTATGAAACGCACCTACTGTTTGGATCCGTGTGGCCATATATAGAATGGCATAGAGGATAGGTATTGTTTATGTACATCCTTAATATCCTTATCTGTCCCACTACGTTGCAAGCCATTTTTACATGGAACACCATGACCATAACTAAACACTACGCAAGATCACAATAATCAAAAGCTGAAATTAAATACCCAAAACTCAAATGGAGATGGGATGATTTGAACTCCCTTTTACCGACAAAAACAGACCATGTAGTCGATAAAATCGCTAAAGAGTAATCTTTTCTAGACAACCTGTGAAGACAACAACTGACAACGATGTCTCCAGAGAAAGTCTCCAACTGAAAACAGTCAGTAGGGGTGAATGCTAAAGTTACCGGGGAAGTTTACTACAGCGAAAGATTATGTTTGGCTTATTTTTTTATAGATATTTAGAATGATTAGGAAAAACTTCAAGCAACTGTTATTTATCACATTAGGCAAATCAGAAATTGTCAAAGTTGTTTCAAATCATTAACATAGTCAATTTCTAAATAACAGTTAACACGTTGAATGCGGGAACTGGATTTTATAATTTTCATTCAGTGCTATACATATCATTTTTTAATTGTAACATAGTTATTCACTAGTGCGGTACGAGACTATTTTGGCTTGTGACTAGAGGTCTAAAATTTGCCAAATATATCTTTGTTGGTTAAGCAAATTGATGATTTACTGATAACAATAGCAAGTTAAACAATTGAGTGATCTAAATCTAAGTTCGTTACAGACTATCGACCTTGGTTTAGGAATTATAAGACAATTAATTAACGATACGAAACTGACTTGTACCGCATCATGGACACAGGGCTGGTGCTCTCAAGTCGATGTTTTGTTAGGGAGGGGAAATATAATGAAATCAAACATCGATATCGATTGTTGTAATTATTAAAAAAAGTAACTAAAATTACGTATTTGAATGAGACTTATTGAAACATTCTAAACGTATTTTGTTCACATTCTTGGCAGTAAGTATTAAAATAAATACTTTAGAACCGGCCCCACCTGTGTTTTCTCCTTTAATTGTGAATATTCTATCGTCGCATTACTTCTCAATTTCATTATTCTTCGGTTCAATACGCTCAATTTCTTCAAATATTTTATAACACTTTTGGTAATATTTTTTTGGTCGACGATGACGAAAAACTAACGACACAGCCGAAAGATAAACATATGATACGTAAGGATCGACCCCCGCACTGGCTTGTACTGACCTGTACCCACGGTGCGATACAAGGCGGCAGGATACAAGACACTTTTGGCTGGTACCGCACTGGTTGACTATTTTTTTCACCTGGTGCGAAACGAGTCAAATTTGTCTTGTACAGTTTTATGTATCCATTCGATAAAATTTGCAGAAAGAAGCATAAATGTATACTTGACTCTTTCTAGTCCATAGGATTTCATATTCAAATTGCCCCCGCACCAGACAGAGACAAGCTACTTCCTCGCGCCGCACCAGAAGAAAGTCCAGTACAAGCCAAAACTGGCATGTACCGCATTCAACGTGTTAATAATGCAAAAAGGTGAGTTAATCACGGGCTACTGACTTTGAAAATGTCACCCACTTAATTTCCAAACAAGATGCACATAAATCAGCGTCCGATTAGCGTTATCTTTACTCCGGAATAAGCGGTCAATACCTAGCTTGCTTGAAACACGTTTCGCAATTAAGATATTTAGTGTCCTTCGAGAGCATAGCCACATAAATTTAATTTTTTCTACTCGTACGTATCTCAGATCACTTTACCACCTAATTCACCTTAAGTCACAACTATGAAACATTGTTTTCTATAAACCAAGTTTATCCTTGCGTGATAGGAGATCCTCAGGAGAGCCACGGTCAGAAAATTGCCAGACCTAAGTGGCAGAGGGTGTCATATTTTCAGGAATTTTTAGAAGTAGAGCATTTATTTGCATAAGTACTTTTTGGGTTGGCTTAGGTTTGTTTTAAATAAACAAATAAGGTATAAAAGTACTATGGGTATGGGTATAAGGTTAACTGGAAGAGATCCCTTAAAGGGATAAGTTCGCCTTTGTACATGTATTTCTGTTTTTGTGTACAATAAAGTGTTTACATACATACATACTATGGGTACTAGACGACGATATACATAATATATAAATATATATATAGATAACATCCATGACCCAGGAACAAATATTCGAGTTCATCACACAAATATTTGCCGCGGCCGGGATTTTTATAACAATACTGAAATCAAATCCGAGTCACGTTGCTTGCAATAGCTTTTGATGCGCCTATTTTGATCGCGTTAACATTATTAAATAAATAAATTGCATACTTTTACAATAAATACCAAATGCATGATCCTAAATCTGTGCAGTTATCTCGAACAGTTTAAAAGAAAATCTTGTTAATTTGTAGAAAAGAAGTGTTTGAAAAAGAAATACAGAATTGAAAGAAAAATTTATTTATGTCTCATATAACAATATTGTTATATTACCTACACGGAAATGTGCAATGCAGAATGTTGAGTTACATAAAGCAGGTTGGGTAACAATTTTAAATGCTCGGGGTTACATTTAAATTTAACGCATTAAAATCTATTAAAATGTGATTTATTTATTTGGACGTACGTTAAACGTATTTGTCTGTCCCTTCGTCTAGTGGATCTTCTGTCGTACTTGTTTTTCACGAGAATGGCTCGTTCGGGTTTAAATTGAAGATGTCGACTCTTGCCGTTAAAGTGGAAATGAATGAGATTATATGTAATTTTGACATGTTTCCTCTAAAAGTATGTCGAAATCATCCAATCGAAGATCGAATACTATAGTTAAATTTGTGGCGACATACCCTCGTATTTTTTAAGATAATCAGCTACTTATTTATGTTTATGAGGATATTTTATATCTACTTTCAAAAATAACGTAAGTACGTGTTTCAATTCACCTATGCGCGTGCGCAGTAAGCACTATTTATCGCGCGGGTGCCGAGTGCGGTCGGGTAGGAGCGGCACCGGCGGACCGGGGTTCGGTTCGGTGTCATCTGCGGTCATTTGTACGCGCAATAAACTGTGACAATCATTGTGACAAATGTCGTGAGTAGCCCGCTGGTGTCTCCAGGAAGGGAAACGAGGGATGATTAGTAGCGAAGCGATGACACGCGTTGCTCATTATTAGATTGCTACCTTTCATGATCAGGGATCGGAAATTTGGATATATATTTACCTAAACTTTGGCGGTAGCTTTGTTGGTCTGTTGTAAGGGGTGTATGTAAAGTATGTTTGAAGAATGAGTGAGATAGCAAAAGGAATTTGACAACTTTAGGTAGATATCTATCCGAATTCCCGATCCCTCATCTATTTAAGCATCCTTGATTTTTAAATAGATGCTTAAATAGATGTTCGTTGAAAATTCATTAATTAAGTTATTCATTCAAAATACCTGAATCGCGCGCATACTCGGAACGATGAGAATAATCATCTTCATCATTTAATATTTTCTTCATTATCAAAGGGATATTATTAAATGCACATCTGTATAATTTTTCAGCACACTAGGTAACTCCACTAATTAACTGAATGCATAATACCAAAAAAAAAAATGCTGTGCAAAAAAAACAATTGATTAGGTAACTGAACATGTCCTACAAAAAAAACTTAAACATCATACAAACCTTTTTAACCGAATTCACACCAAAAATATGGTTCGTACATCGGATATATTTGAAAGTTTCACCAAAAATACTGACTTGCACACTAATTATCCTCGCACTGCACACTAAGATCCGACTCGGCCGGGTTAGGTTAGGTTAGTTTTTTTTTTTATATCCAGTAAAACAGTTTTGCAAATACCTTTAAATAGTATATTTAATTCGCATTATTTAGTGTGCATAATTAGTGTGCAAGTCAGTATTTTTGGTGAAACTTTCAAATATTTTGATCGAAAAAAGGGAATATACAGGTATCGATTTAAATACATGCCATTATCAAATACTTGTCTTATATTATATGCCTACAGAGATGGCGTAAGTCGACTCCGTTACACATTCAAAATGCATAACGTACTACGTTTATATAAGTACCTAATTACCAATTAAATAATTTAAATACATAGATGTTTTAAAAAAGTAATTAAAGTACGAGTATAACATTATAATTTTAAGTGGTCCATCAGTGAAATTCAAAACTGACCACATAATTCGTAATGTTAACTTTATTAACAAACAAAACAAAGTGCATTTCTGTAAAAGCAGACACATTTATGAATAACAACGACAGATGTAGAAATCTGTTTAGCGACTGTAAATAGTATTAATTTTAGTACATTAGAGGCGAAGAATGATTGCGGCCCTAAACGGTGCTCAGCGGCGCAGAAGCAGACTCGATCAATTAATTAAACCGCCAGGGGTGAAGATAAACCGCCAAATTGATAGACACTTGTGTGTTTTATCGTATAAGTAAGGGACAGATTGGGAAATTTAATTTTGCACAATTGCATTACGTTTGATTTTGGTTTTGTTTATTTGAATGAGGCACGCTGTGAGGGGAAGTAACTGAAGATTTCTTTATACCTGTGAGGGTAGGTATAGTAAAACTTTGATACGTGTCCGAGAGCCTTTCAGCCAAAGCAATGTCATATGAGTATTCAAATTAAACAAAAATGTTTTTGGAAACCATGGTGAGGTACAAATGAAAGATCTGCAGTTATTAAATCCTTTTAGCAAGGCCTATCGAAAAAAAAGTACCCTATTGAACGTCCGAAATTATAACAATAAGATAGTTAGTATCATATCACACGTTGACCGTAACTTGTGTTATTCCATTTACCTGTTAACTATTTATTATTTAAATTGGTGCCGACAACATTCTGACAACATATCTGTCAATTGTCACCGCTTTCGTCGTCAATATCGCAGTTTTAGCTCTTTTAATAGCTGACGAAGCTGAGAAGGTACTATAACTTTAAACATTTGCCCAGAATGTCAATTGTATTTCGTACTTATAACTTTTCTACAAAAGCAACTATATGTTTTCAGCACGGTTCAATTCCCCTGCGTGCGCGTACAAGTCGCCGTAGCGCGTAGCGCGGTGGTGCTGCGTCTACGCACCACCGAGTGTCGTGTCGTGCGCACTATCTCGGCTGCCATCTGTGATGGACTTGTAGCTGAACTGAATGCTTGTTTTTCGCAAGCGCCAGATTTTTTTCATATTTTGTTGGCTCTTGATTAAGAAATGTGGCTATCCAGAGAGAGTAAGTTGCATAATTCGAAAAACATATTTAGTCGAACGCCGACCACATATGTATATATTGGAAGACGTAGTTTGGTAAACCAGCCACGAGTTGGTATGATGGAGTTATTTGGTGGAGTGTCACGAACAGCAGTGGACTTTTGCTGTGGATATTGACAAAGTAAGTCAATACAGGAACCCAAAATAAAAAATAAATACATTTATTAATAAAATATTTTTAAGTATTGTCGTGTAACTGTCGTGTACATGTATTGAAGTATATTGTAATAATTTGTACGTGTTATTTGAGTTTTTATTTCTTTCCGATCCATTTTGTAGTTCAGACAGTGACCTATTCAGGCTTTGGAATTTTTATAGCATCAGCGGGACGTCAGAGAGCTATGAAGCTGACATTAATATTAAATGTAATACTTATTTGCTCATATGTGTCTAATACTAAATTTTATGTCAATGACTGAATTAGAAAAAGAATAATAAGTCCTGGTTTTTTTAATCATGATAAAATATGTAAATAACTAGCATTAACCCGCGGCTTCGCTCGCGTGCCTATGTAATATACATCATCCTACGGGAACAATGCTCTTTTTTTTTCAGGATTAAAAGTAGGCTATTTCTTAAGTTAGGGTATAATCTGCAATCTGCATTTCTCTCATGCATATCCGTCCAGCCATTTTCGCGTGAAGAAGTAACAAAACATACACAGACTTTCGCCTTTCTAATATTACTGGGAAATACTTTTTATTTTATCATAACTCCACTTTATCAAATCAAACCGAAAACTCAAGCACTCACAAATCAAGCGATCTCAGCTTTTACTGTACCAAATAAACTTCACTTCAAAATTTATAACTCGAAGTGAAGCTATGACACCGGGATATGTGTGCATTTTATTTGTATAAAGCTTTTATAATGTCCCGAGCCTCCGCTTATCGACTTGGGATATTCGAGATTGGTTTAATGATTCTAAGCCATGTTCTAAGTTACGTCATGTTCTATTGTAAGATATTGAGGTTCTCTTCGTTGATGAATGAAAAATGTATTATTCTGAGCCAGATAAACGTAATTCAGAATTCTGAAATGACTTAACATAATTATTGAAAAGCTTGAATGTATTTATTACGGATGCAGGAAGTTTCCCGATCATTACTCCTCCCGTCCCAACGCGCCGCCCGCCTATAGGTACCGATTGACGACAAATACAATATACAAATACTATTTTTTTTATCTATTAGGATAACGCGGGTCTAAGCAAAAACAGAACCCCCTTATAGGATCACGTGTAGCTGTCTGTCAGTCCGTCTGTTACAACCGATTTGCTGCAAAACTACTGGAACGATTAAATTGCAATTTGGCCGCAAATGCTTTCAAGAATTTTCATGACCACAAATAAAATTTCAAAATCGGTGGCATTTTCGTAATTAACGTCCCAACAAACCATAAAAATTACACCCATACTCATATTTAGTCATTTCAACCCCATCGCACCCCAACAGGCGAGACGGTATTTCACGTCCACCACGTTTGTTTTTTTTAAATCGTTGTTGTTTTGGTAATCAGCGACCCCATAAACCATAGAAACATTACCCTTGTTGATTTTCAGACTTTGTCACCATATTTTCCTCCTTTAGGGGTTGAATTCTCAAACGTGCTTACTCATTTATCGTTAGAAATACTCCTTGGAAGTTTTCAATAAAATAGTCTAACTAATATTTTTTCCCTATACAAACTTACGACCCCCATTTCACCCCTTTGGGGGGGTGACTTTTGACAAATGCTTCTTTTATTGCACCCCTAGACTTTATAAGGACACGTAGGTTCCAAATATGGACTCTCTAGAACCAGCGGTTTAGTATTTAGACATTTGAACCCCATTTCACCCCAACAGGGAAGATGTTAATTCACGTCCGCCACGTTGGATTTAAAAATCGTTGCGGTTTTCGTAATCAGCGACCCGATAAACTATAAAAGCATTACCAATGGCATTTCAGACTTTGTCACCACATTTCTCCCTTTTAGGGGTTGAATTAAGAAAAACCTGAAACACGTGTTTACTCATTTATTGTTAGAAATACTCCTGTGAAGTTTCGAATAAAATAGTCTAACTAATCTTGTTTCCCCATACAAACTCTGGAACCCCATTTCACCCCTTTAGGGGGTGAGTTTTGAAAAATCCTTTCTTAGTGCACCCCTAGACCTTATAAGGAACCTACGTGCCAAATTTGAACTCTCTAGAACCAGCGGTTTAGTATTTAGACATTTCAATCCCATTTCACCCCAACAGGGGAGTTGGTAACTCACGTCCGCCACGTTGGATTTTAAAATCGTTGTGGTTTTCGTAATCAGCGACCCGATAAACCATAATAACAATACCCATATTGATTTTCAGACTTTGTCACCACATTTCTCCCCTTTAGGGGGTGAATTTTGAAAAATCCTTTCTTAGCGGATGCCTACGTCATAACATCTACCTGCATGCCAAATTTCAGCCCGATCCGTCCAGTGGTTTGGGCTGTGCGTTGATAGATCACTATGTCAGTCAGTCAGTCAGTCACCTTTGAGTTTTATATATATAGATGGCGACATTATCCAAGTTTTCTTTAATAAATAGAAGTGACTTTAAAAAGCATTAATTGGATCGTCAATTAAAACTAGTCACCATTAATAGAACTAATATAGTACTATACCAGACTAGTAGTATAAATTACATTATAATGTAATTGTCGTCTCAATAGCTCTCTGACGTCCTACCGTGCCACGAAAAGTCCGGTGCCTGCTAATTATTAAAAACGTTATATTGACAGGTGACGTCCACACTGCACCGGCCGCCCCCACCCCGAAGAATGGTTCATCAGAGAACAAGGGCGGCAGGGGGAGTAATCTTGTTACATGTAACGAAGTTACTTGCGGCGTGGGGTCTCTTTAAACTTGACGTTTGTGGTGGCCTGTCATTGCTATACGCAAATAACTATACTAGTTTCAAATTGTGACTTATTTACATGACTTAATTTATGTCTTTTTTGGGAAAATCCATTTTCAAATTGCGAAACCTACAGAAAACGACTAAGCCCTACCGGGTTTATCAGAGTTGAACTAAATCTGCACACCGTTCGGATTTTCATCGGCTTTAACTTCGATACCATTATGAAATAATGATCTCCTTGTCTCTTACTACATACCCAACAAAATTATTCGCAGATATGCCACTATTGAAGCTAATTTACCTACATGGAAACATATCAGTTTCACTACTAGAACATAATTATAATAATAACTCTTTTTCGGATAGCCTTAAGATAAGCAGGACAGTTGCATATTTTATAAAGTTAAGTAAGTTAGTATAGGTGTCAGCGTAGCTACGCACTTTCGATCATATCACTCGTAAAACAAAAGAATACGATAGAACACTTTAATATTTTAATTGTGGACCCAATAGTAGAAGTATGAAGAATGAAATTCCAAAATCTTTGTTATGGATTAAACGCATTTTGGTACTGAATGCGTCGTGCATGCACTTGTACAAATGTCAGTCAGTTGTCACCACGTATGTCGCCAATGTCGCCGGTATAGCAATGTGAGGAGACGCGATAGGTACCTACATTATAAAACATTCGTAAAACTAGTTTTTTTTGTGTATCTACTAAATTATGAAATAAAAACTACGTAGCGTGGCTACGCAGGTGGGCTATCTTATGTCTTTGGATCATAAAACATTTTAATCGATTAGGAGACAAGCTTAAACATTTCGATCTAGACGATGTTATACCTAATGTATTTATACATATAGAATTATAGAAAACATCCATGACCCATGAATTCAATTCAATTTGAGCTCGTGACCCAATTCCCTCCTTGGTCCTTCGGTCTATACGAGTATCCGGATTCACATCCAGGACTTCGTTGGTAGTTCGAAACCATCTGCGTCAGTTGTGAGGCAGCTGACGCAGAACGCAAGGTCTAATTCAGTTTCATTAGATCAGAATATTCTGGATATTAGTATAGTCTTGTGAAAACTTTTGTCAGACATACTTAATAAAGTGTGGCGACGGTGATTGAGTTACTGCGAGACTGCCAAAGGTGTTCCTGATGGAGAACTTCATACGAGTTCGAAATACGTCGGGCCGTTCCTGACAGTTTCAGGTGAGTGTAAACTGCTTAATACATTTATATTAGTTAGAGGTGTATTTCAAGTGCTGCATCGAGCTTGCCAACTGGTATCGTTTGTGAGTTGTGAGATACCGTTTGTCTCACTTCCGCTCACGCGCGCGTAGAAAGTGTTATTTATAATGCCAATAGCGATGTCACACCAACAAACGTTTACGTGACACATCTTAACGTCCTCATCTATTTAAAAGTTATTGTTTTTCTCCGCTTCACTTATCTATCTCTATAGCTACGCACAATTAAAATATACATTTTAGCTAAGTTTAAAGTTGTAGCTGTCCAGGAATTTAAGCGTAAAATACTGTAGTCTTCAAAAATTTGTTTCTAAAAGATTCTGGTTAAAATAATTATCCTACCATGATAATTCTAAAAAAGAGTGGTAGTCTGTTTATAATTTGTTCATTATATTATTCATGCAAACGGAGTCATGGCCGTAGCTAGTCTACAACATGTGCCAATACTGGCTACATTTAAAAGTTTTGGTCAATTTGGTCTGGCTGCACTAAACAGGTGACATTGCAACAAGTGACACAATCATTGATTCACTGGCATTGTATATTTAAAATGCAATAATGTTCATAATATTGACTATCTCAAAATTATGTCATTATTGTTCTGATTTGTTTTCAGGTACGTACTTCAAGGATATATCCATAGCTTATATTACTGTTTTTAAGACCTACCGATATTTATAAATGAACCTTTTACTGTGATGCCACTCAATGTTTTCTTTACACATATGTATACGTATCATTTATTAAAAACTCATATTATGTGAATTAATAATTATCTATCTGCAAAATAAATGTGTGTGGTATATTACAAGCGTACAACGGTAGATTTAAGTTAAACAATAATTGCCAGCTAATTATTACCATTACGTAACACAATCTCCATAACAAGAAAAACATTCCACAATTATGTCACAAAGCAAAGTGAACAATAAACTCGGAATTACAAATTCAAATGCGATGCCAGCGCCATCTATGTAGTGGTCATTGAACCTCGACAATGCGTAATAAAATTATAATAGTTATTTGTTTATCAATAAACGATTAGCATGTGTCGCTGCGGCGTGCGAACCTGGATTACCATTTCAATGCCATCGTGGAACTGAAACGGCGTAACTGTGTATGGAGTTTGTAGGCCCTTGTTACCTGTTTTGTTATCGGTGGGATATGCATCAAAAATACGGCCAAGATTCGCGACGAACGATATGGCTTAAGTGGGTTTCCATTCATGCGTATTGCTGAAATGCTGAAAGAGTTTAGGTGTGGCCGTGTCCTATTGACGGGTTTTCAGTTTTATTCAGTGTTGTAGAATTTATGAATACCCCCTCATGCCACGGACAAAAGTAAATTTTTTCGATATAAAAAGTAGCCTATGTGGTAATCCAGGGTGTCAGCTACCTTCATACTTAAATTTATCAAAATTGGTCCAGCCGTTTGAGCGTGAAAACGTAACAAACATACACATAAACATACTTACAAACTTTCGCCTTAATACACTATATTAATGTGATTAAGGAAAAATAGTTGTAGATCCGGGCAATATTGTTTTGCAAGTTACTATATTGCAACATTGCTGTACGCAAGTGTTCGGATTAAAGCCGAACTATTGGAGTACTGAACAAAATGAAACTTCTATAAATTAGACTGGCTCGATAATTTCTTTTCAAATGGCTTAACTGACAGCCGCCATCCCCGCTTTTTTAGCCGAAGAACTGAATCGACTAAAAGTTTTATATGAGTACCTATTATCATCTCGGTATAATGCTGGATGATCCAAGTATCCCAACAGGTAGGCCTTAAGATGAACATGGACAAGACGAAGATCATGTCGAATGTCCATGTAGCACCCACCCCAGTATTGGTTGGGAACTCGGTCCTCAAAGTTGTCGACGAATACGTCTATCTGGGTCAGACGATCCAATTAGGCAGGTCCAACTTCGAGAAAGAGATCAATCGACGGATTCAACTCGGATGGGCAGCGTTCGGGAAACTGCGAAGTGTCTTCTCGTCCAAGATACCTCAGTGCTTAAAGACAAAAGTCTTTAACCAGTGCGTATTACCGGTGATGACCTACGGAGCCGAGACGTGGTCTCTAACTATGGGCCTCTTAAGAAAGCTCAGAGTCACTCAGCGAGCTATGGAAAGGGCTATGCTCGGGATCTCTCTACGTGATCGAATCAGGAATGATGAGATTCGTAGACGAACTAACGTCACCGACATAGCAAACAGGGTTAGCAAACTGAAGTGTCAATGGGCAGGGCACATAGCTCGAAGAACCGATGGCCGTTGGGGCAGAAAGGTTCTCGAGTGGAGACCACGTACCGGCAAGCGCAGCGTAGGACGGCCACCCGCAAGGTGGTCGGATGACCTGGTCAGGGTTGCGGGGACACGCTGGATGCGGGTCGCTTCTATCCGGCCCATGTGGAAGTCAATTGAGGAGGCCTGTGTCCAGCAGTGGACGTCCTATGGCTGAAATGATGATGATGACCTATTATCAAACCTACTCAAAAAATGTCATGAGAATCGGTTCAGATATGGCTCTAACTCTCCAAGTGAGATCAGCCGGAAATCTGGATAACTGAATATCCGGACATACACACATCCGGACATACTAAACCATTTTTGACCAAGCTGAAACGGAGACGCTTTGCTCGTTCGATCAATAGGTACCTCGAGTAATCAAATTATTAATACTATTCAATATTTTATTGTAATATTATGAGTATTACAAAAGGTCTTAAGTTCTATTATGAGTCGCCATAGTCAGCCATTAAAGGTTGCACAATAATATTACATTTTGCTACTAAAATAGATGATTACTTACATTAATAAGACGCATATAATTTGTGGTTACATTGATACAGAAATCATTGACAAACTATTTAAACACTTGCGTGATAAAAAACATACAAATTAATTGACAGAGGAAGAAATGTATTAAATCATCTTATTGTATCGAGGTGCAAACACTATAATGATCGTATACATAATACTAATGATTAAAGTTACTATAATAGTAGCACAAGTGAATATTAAACTAAGATTTACATACTATTTGAATAATGATTTAATGATATATTCACCTGTAGTCACTTAGTGTTTTTTATTTCAAAACTCGGTGCCAATTAATTTATGTTACTATTTGAGACGGTGACCTTTGCGATGTTTGTGACATATTTTATGCGACGTCGCTTTTGTAAAAAATACGCGAAACGACGCTCAAGGTTGTTATTTATTAAAATTCTAAATTACAAATACTAAATAATTTATAGTGCCCCTGTAGTTTTTATTTATGACCTAAAATAATATTTCGCCATTCTATATTTACGCTAGGTATTTAGATATAAACCAAATTCAGGAAAGATCTGAATCAAAATATTAATATATCAACAAAAAAACTGTTACCAAAAATTTATTAAACCACATTTTAAAGTAGTTCTATTTCCAGACACTGTTCATGGTTACATACGAATAAGTATATATCTCATCTGTATTTGGTGTGTGTTATGTGTTGCGCTAGTCCGACCTGGTGCATTTCCACTGCAACCACAATAATAATTACTTGACACGTGGTAACTATTATATCTTATTAGCAACAGAGTATTTAACCTTTTGGCCATTAAGACACTGCGACTAGATCATAAATGTATGTATACCATAGGAGGAAGCACGGGCAATCTGGGTAGAATTGAATACATTAACAAGAATAACTTAAAAAATACATAATTGGTATAGTTAGATGTGCCTATAATGTTAGAAGAGCTATTTCGATTCCTCACAGAACGCGTCATCAGATGTAAAAAAAAAAAGTGTACTCTCTAACAAAAACATAATTTAACAAATCGTTTTATACATGCCAGGCAAAAAACATTAAAAATGAAAAAAAAAAAAAACATATTGAGAAACTTTGGACGTCGGTTCGAACAGTAGAAACGTAAAAATATTAAGTTAAGATGTTAACCATCTTGAATCTATTTGTGACATCGTTTATAACAAGAATTTAACTTCTAGAAAAATACCTATTATACCTACTATTTCTGGTAGATTTTTTTGTATGCGACCGTTTAGGAAACAAAACAAAAAGATATAATATTGTTGTGTGTCTGCCGGGGACCTGTCTGGGCCTGTGGGCCAGGATGCGCTCAGCACAGCACCTGCGCCTGTGCTGCGCCGGCGCGTGCGTCGCTCGAGGTGATCCTTTACGTTCGTTTCCGCTCCGAAACCTTACTAATATAATTATAATGAAGTTTTTCTGCCATTGTCCTGCCGCGGCCGTAATGAAGGATCGTGATTGATATAGTTGTGTTTGGTAGCGCAAGGTGTTTGTTTCGCTGACGCCTCGTGTTTGGAGTTTTGTTTCTATCCTTATCTATTAAGTACCCACTTACTTGAGACGTCTGATTTTTTAGAGGACTGCGGCGTTATTATTTTAGTGTCGACTCGCCGAGGTGTCGGGCCGGCCGAAGCGAATCAGGTTCATTCACATTTGTCTACTTTTGTGAGAGAAAAGAGCCGAATTAACATTGCAATTTTATTACTAGCCGATAGAAAATCTTGATCGTTTAATAGAGATTGATGAATTGTTTTATATGTGTGCACGCGCACAGCCGCATACTGATGCACACAACCGACATGTCTTTTATGAATACACGGAAATACCGAAGTAGTGGAAGTATTTCAAATCATATTCTGATATAGGGTAGTCAAATATAACGAAGTCATAGCTGGGTAAGGTAATTAAATCAGACCTTCTTATGACACAATCAACTATATTTTGTAATTCTTAGCCTTATTAAAAAAAAATACAAGATCGAGTAGTAAATAAAGTAAGTCACTTACTCACATTTATATAAGGGAATCAGCTCCAATTCTCAGACAGAAGGTCGAATTTGAGTCTGATGAATCTTCTGTACTCGTATCGTATTATATTTATGCTTCCTAACTTGCTTGAACTTGGTCGTTTATAATCATAGTTATCAGCCAGGCGATGTTCATTTCTGACTTTTCCGAGAATCTCCACGACAACCGAATGAAGGCTGTCCACGATAAGATCGTCAGGCTATCTTGTTCGTGGTGGTGCGTGGTCACCGACTGTCGCCAATACGCCAAGCAAACCCGCAGCTCAAGCTAGTGGCTGCCCGAAAGCGAGTCTCGATTAATTATGCATGCGCTAATACGGCGCCAAGGCCGATTTTTGCATACGGCCGTAACGGCGTGTTTACAGCCGCATATTGTTTAGCCTTCCTCATTATAGCGCCACTAGCTGTTGCCCGTGGACTCGCGCGCTAACGTTGCCTGCCTGCTCGAAACCATCTCTATGCATCAGCTCATCATGATTAGGATCATTATCAGCCGAAAGATATTGCCGATATTGGACAAGGCATATCACTAAAATAGACATATAATATTGCACTAGGGTAATTTGTAAGCAGCGACTTCGCTTATCGCGCGACCCAGCACCACTCGCCTCGCACAGCGATACGTATCGCTCGACAAAAAGTGACGTGACGCATCACAAGTTCTATTGTGCTAGATGAAAAAGTTGAAGTCCACATTACTTCGTCTTCGTCATTACTAAATTATAAGTACCTACATTGTACGAAATTTACTGTCTGACATTGGGTACTAGAATTTAAAGATGTTAGAATTATTATTTTGAAGTGCATTTTTTTAGTACGATTGTTGAGGATCTGATTGTACAGTTCCAATTTGCATTAAGTCATACTCAGTCGGCTAATTAATTAATATATTCCACCGGCTGATTGTCCCACTGTTTATTGTTTGACTGTAAAGTCGAAGGTCACGGCTTCCGTTCAGCCCAGCTCATTCCTGTCATGAATTCTTGTACCTACCAGTACGTAGGTATCAAGGTCCCAAATAAAAACAATAATGTGACATAATACGTAGAAAGCTCCTGTGGGTGTCAGACATATCAAAGTGCATATGGTTTACTACGGGTCTACGACTGGCCACCACCAGGGTCGATCGGCGCTCCTAGCTATGAATCGCGAACCGATTCGAAAAATTTCGAGCGATATACGAAGTGAGTAAACCCACTTCATATGCATTATAGAAGGTGGCATTATTAAGCCGTTTACACTCACGTGAAATTATCAGGAACGTGAGTGTGTCACGTTTCACGTGAGTGTAAACCGCCTAATACAGTAATTAAATATGTCTCACGAAAGTATTAATAAGATTGTGGCATTATTTATTTATTTAATTTTGTAACCCCTACATCTGTATAACTATGACTAGGTAACATGTCTTATATGAAAATGTATCAAGCTGGCATTATGATTGTAAGATGGCCGGTAAAGACTGGCGGATAGTTTAGTTGCTGAGACAGATTTGATAACATCAAACATACGTGTTGATGTCTTTTTATATGATTAGTATAATTACAATAAGCGCCATGGATCGCGTCGTTTCCATTAGCGGCGGGTAGCGCCTGAATTAAGTGCTGCCAATAAATTGTGGAAACCTGTAGTTTTTATTGATAGTAAATCTGCCATTTGGCTCTTAATGTTTTATTTTTGTGGAAAAAATGTTTGAGTGATAAAAACTAGGTATGTTTTATAATGATCGTTAGCGTGTCTGTCGTAAAATAATATTGGTTATACGAGTAGTGCAGATTTAGATATTAACATTTTGTATTAAGTAGATAAACCTGCTTATGATTCGGTCGTAAATATTAATAACTGTTAGGGGCTTGTCTATTGAGGGTCTGATTACTAATCAGAGATTTCAGCATTTATTAATTTGAATTAAATTACAATTTTTAATAATCTGCATTTTGTACCATTACGGTCAGACTACTCGTCATTCATTATTGGTCATTAGTACTCATAAGCTCGCCAACTTATTTATTTCTACTTTCTTGCACAAAACAAAAGTCAGTACAAATGGCGAACCAAATGTCAAATGGCATTCTCTACCAGTCAAACAGAGACGCTTCAAGTGTGTGCAGAGTTGAAGATTAATCGTTCCTAGAGCGTCTAAGATACAAGTGAATACAGTCCGTGAACTCTCTGCTTGCGGTTCGGGTTTGGGTGACAACTGAGAGAAAGCGTAAGTATCTGAAAGAGCGAGCGAGACAGGTATAAAACGCGAAATACATTCTGATAGCTCACGCACTCACTATAATTATATATACCACAAATCATCATCAAATGTCTACTGCATAGGATGATGGGCACTATTCAAGCTCTTGTTCGAACAGATGCTGACGTAGCATCCGCTTGAAAACTACCTTGCTTGGGGCTTGTCTAATAGAGTATATAGGTACTTCATCTTCATCATTCTTCATCAAGAGGCTCATCAGTGAACACCAAACTGCACGACGCACTCCACGATGCAAGGGACAGACACGTCTGGCGGAAACTTATCAAGGAGAAAATACTTCTGCATCCGAAGAATCACGACCCTCAGTCATGAGGAACACGACGCGGGGGAGGAGAAGGAACTCATATTTACTAAACAGTTCAAAATCAACCCATTTATAAATTAGATTACATTAGATTTCTTTATTTCATACCTAATATAAAATGTCAGTATAAATTATGCTTAGTTAATTTACATGCACTTATACTATGATCGTAACATACACTAATAGATAATCTATGACTATAATAAAAATAGCGAAATCGATTGCGAAACAGATATAACAGAGAATATCGTTAAATTATTGTGATACACCTTTTTGTGATTATCATTTACTTTCGTTATCCCAAATGGCGGTGGAGTTAGATTTTCTAGTTTTACTTTCTCACCCAGTCCTCGATAATGTCTTCGGATTCTTAACACTCAAAATTCTTCTACTTTGTTTTGAGTGTCTACAGATATTGGGGATTACAACAGATTTCAAAATCTAACGTAACATTTGGCAAACGGCCGCGTGGAAGGGGTGGCGGCCGGCTGCGCCGATGCTGCGCGCGCGCCCCTCAAACAGGTTCTAGTACACTGATTTACATAAATCTGAATATTCCCACATCGCAAGTGAATTCTCCTAGATCTCGCCGATGGACGTTACTAGACGGGTTTCCACCCTATGATTTTGGGGATATTCGGAGGCTGAGACACAATTCCCATGGTATTTCGGTTGATGCTATTCATCTTAAAGCTTGGTCAGAAGAGGGTCGATTGAGGATTTCAAAGAGAAATTAATAGTAACATTGGGTCACGACATGGGATAACACCTGGGCACAAAAATAATATTTAGTATAAGTATATAGTATTTAGAAATACGTTTTCCGATAGTGACAAGAGCTATCCCTCTACTTATTATTTAAATACATTTTATATTAGAAATGTAACATATTTTCTAACTTGCAAGCATAAATGTTTGTTAACAATGAATATCAACTTGCGTAATTTTTGTTATACAATAAAAATGATGCAGATTTTTTTTTCAAATATTAAATTTTCAAATATCCGATATTTTCACAAAATACCTTTGTTATCACTTGTAGGGCCAATGTAGTAACAAAATATTTATTTTATTGTTTACAATTAGTTCTTATTTTACACTGCTTTACTATTCTTTGATGTATTCAAAATTCTTGCGGTAAAATATTATGCAAATTTCATAATTGAATTAAGTACGTACAAAAACGGATGTGACTGTACAAGGCGGGTGTCCACCGGCCGAAATGCAGGGGTCCATCACTGGACAAATAATAATAGCTTTGATAGCGCTATTGTTGGTGGACGTGCGGCGGGCCTCCGGCCGGGGTCTCTAGCGGGTACTGTTGAATAGGATTGGTACAATTTTTGGATGACCATGAAATTATATTTTATTTCGATATTTCTTTTTGTAAGGATCTACAAGCTGCAGTTGATTGTTACCCATGGTTTTTTCCGAAATGTTTTATTAAATTGTCAATTTGATAGTTATCAATAATAGTGCCTTCTTAGAGTTTCGAAGGCAAATCTAAGAAAATCTAAGAAGTTCTTAGATTTTCTTAGATTTGCCTTCGACTCTTGATAAAAAAAAAACTAGTCGATGGTTGACACTAGCCAATGTCAAAATTTCAACTGTTTGACACTGGCGCGTGTCAAAATTTAAATTATTTGACACTGAAGTGTGTCAAAATTTCAACGGCTTGATATTCATAAATGCCAACCATCAATCATTTTTTTTTTCAATTAAGTTTCGAGAGCAAAGATTCCTTCAGCCACTATACTACTAAAAAAACACATTTCGGAAAACCCAAGTTCCAACCAGTTCGTAGATCTATATTTTAATGGACTTCCAAAAATTGTACCAGCCTATTTGCGTGTTCCGATTGTTGATACAAATATATTAAAAGTGTTTGAATGGTATGTGATCCGTCGACTCTGGTCGTGGTTTCCAAACAATTGAAAACGAGCTTTAAGAATGTACTGGTAAAATTGCCGTACCAGCGTTTCTGTTTTTTTTAATCCATATTTATAATAAGATATTAGAACAAGTAAGTAATTTCAATCAAATCAATGATGATTCACAAATAAGCTAAGACAAACGATTTAATAGCAAAATTATATTTGTAGGTTTGATTTTATTATGGTGTAGACTCTCTTATGAAATCGCCACCTTAGAAGAACTTACATATACATATGTTTTTAATTAGTAGCTGAGCTGGTCATTAATGCCATACGATTAAATAAACGGAGAAGACCAGTCCAGAAAGTCCAAAAAGTTTTCAGTTTTATTATCTGTAGAGTAACGTGACCATTTCGTGACAATGGGCTTTCGTGATCCGATCATAGTAATACGAGTAATCTTATGAACGCTACTGTTTAACCACAATAACTGTAGTTGGGAGTCATTTAACTGTTGCTAAAGACGGTCACTTTACGTAGGTACCTAATATTATTATAATGCCCTGGGGTTTTCGGAGTGCATATGATTTGACGCCTACTGTCAGCCTAGTGTAAAATCATCCGTGCACCTAAAACTCCGGGGTATGATTATTATAGCATGTAGTGAAAGGCTAAGATTAATGATGAATAGATAAGATAGTAACGGTAGTAGCTGTAGTTCTGTAGAATAATGACCAAGTAAACAGAGATGACATATATATTCTCGTTTATAATTAAAATAAAGCTAAGAGGAATGACACTGTAGTGAAATGCCCCACTACACTGTGACATGTAAGTATGCAGTTGAGATACGTACAATAGTCTCATACAATAGTTTAATAAATCGTATAATATTATGTACGAATCGGAACAAAGGTTTCACATCAGTAACCAACAATGTGTAAGTAAACGGGCGCTAGTGAAAACTTATATTCGGTCGTTTATTTTCAGTCAATGTACTGGTTTCTTACTTGTGTGTTTCAGATATAATAGTGATAGTTTCGTGGAAAACAGATGAGGTATTCTGTTAATTGTAACGCTTCTGGCTGCCTTCGGAGTTGTGACCGATTAAACTGATTAGTTTTAGCCGATCCAACTGTACTCGTACTCTTAATTATCGCGGTAAAACAATATTGGCTTGCATTGCTAACTTATTGTCCTAGATTTAATTAATGTAATGGTTAGTTAAACGATAATGTAATTTATTATTAATTAAGTTTCAATTGAAAATAAATTTATTAGACATGACTATTTGTTGACTACTGTTATGTACTTTTTGTCATTATAATTATTAAATTTAAGCATAAGGCGTAGGTCCTGTACTTGGTATATTTAAATATTATATTTGTTTGTGCCTAGTCTTCAGTCTAGTTAGCTGGATTTATTTGTTATTTATCCAGGACTTAAAATATTATTTTTTGTTTGAGTTCGTACAATACAAAAGTACTACAATTTATTTAAACACACATCTCATAAACGAACTCAGAAAGAATCAATGTTAGGAAATGTATTTGGACGTAAATAATATACGATCATATTGAAATAATGAACTTTATTCTGCAAGTAGGCCACAAGGGCACTTGATAAAAAGCGGTCTATTTCAGACCTACCTAGGTAGTTGAGAATTTGAGTAGTGAGCTTTACTGTATCTATGTGTATACAGTAATTTAAAAAAAGATGAAATTAACTCAATATTGGTTCATGTCTGACCTAATGTAACGTTTGATATATATTTCCATTCAAACAAATGAACTTGTAAATTTCTAGGTGAGTTTGGTTAGATTACAACGAGTTAGGTTACGTTAGAAACTTTAATAATGTAAGTAAACGTGTTATTCATTAAAGGTCACATTATTTTAACTACCTATTACATTAGATCAAAAATACAAGAATCATACTCGTGTCACATACTTTAACCAGCCGAAAATTTATTAGTTTCGTGTTTGACAATGTGTTTTTTAATTAGGTGCCATCAATAAAAATAATATAAACCAGCTGGTAGAGTTTCCAAAGATGTTGAAAACAAATGCGTCGCGGCCCTCCGCGAGTGCGATTCATTCATTAGCGCTTATTAAGAGCGCCGTAAATCTGCGCAGACGCGGACCGACCGGCCACCAGGAACTTTTTATGTTTTCACTTCCCGCTTTTTACACGTCGGCCGCTCCTGCTGAGGAGTTAGGGAGCCATAGACTCGGCATCAACAATGTGTCGTTTAAAATCTGAAGTATATTTTGTACTTAGTTTATTAAGGATAATCTCTTATAATTACTATATTCTGAGGAATAAAATATATAAAATCGATCAGACCATCTCTCCACACCGTACATTCAGTGACTATTTCCGTTTCAAAATAATAACCGGTTGAAAAAAAAACCTTGTAGAAGTAACTCAATATCTACCTTAAGTCCTGAGTTTTCGATCGAATTCAAGTTGTGGTCTAAACAGAATTACACAACGACTGATTTCATTAAAAATATATTTTTTTTTAGTCGTAAGTATCACTTTTATAAATGTTAGTGCTTTATAATAAATAGTGATTGTAAACTACGTTAAATTTCATGTACCTATCGTTATTTGATCATAGTAAATTAAATAAGTAGTAAAAAAAAATTAAACGAGAATTATAATATTATTCGGTAGGTACATTAAGAAAGTAAGCAAGCCGCCCGCTCTGTCCGTTCCTAGTTCACCAACTAACCCTTTCGCGCCGCCAATAATGAAATCCGGGGTGTGAAATAAAAAGAAAAACGCTCTTAATTAAATTTTCTTTTGGGAAATTTAATAAACGCAAGCGTTCGCCCGCGCCAATTATTAATTTTATAATTTTTACAGCCCTCCCAAAGTTTTGTTTTCATTTTTATCGCATTTCTAAATAACCGCGCCAGCCTGTGCTAACGCTGCGCAACATTATTTTGAAATTCTTTTAAATATCTTTATTCTCGTAAGAATAACTTTTCAATACCAATAAATGCTCGACCGAATCTTCCTTAACCAATAACCTGGGAAATACTGGAGCCACCTTAACAGAATCCGCACAGGACTTTTTAAAGCACATTTGGGGGTAGAGTCCGACCCCAATGTGTGACTGTGGTCTTGAGGATCAAACTGTGCAGCATATCGTGGAGCGTTGTCCAAAACGACGCTATTGGTGTGACCCAAAGGACCTATATAATAATTTGTTACCTGAAGCTACGGACTGGTTGCGTAACTGGATACAACAAACTTTTCACCATACGATTAAATAAATAAATCCCCTGGGAAATAATAGGATTTCTTTTGTGTAATAAAGATGGTTAAGTAAATAAAGCTGCCGTTCATCATTTTGGAAGTCTAAATAACCATAATGAATCAATTTAAAAGTGTAGGTACTACGTGTAGGTATGTATAATAATAGTCACTAAGACGAGGTATTTGCCCTGCTTCGGTTTCTGAGGTAAGTAAAGATTTCATAAATCGATGAATAAACATATAGGTATACCTACAACTGCGATCTTATTATGCAGGTGAACTCGACTCCTTAAATTCACACCTTTGAAATTTTTCAAAGAAAAGTTTATCCATGCACAATAAATCATTGCACCATAAATGCAGTGTAGGGTAATGTAGACTGAAATTGCAGCCGACCACCGTCGGGTAAATAACAATAATACGGCAATAGCGGCGGACAACAACCAGCCAGAAATTCGGACACGCGTTGCCTGAAAATACAACAAAGTTTAGGAGTTACAGATATAGAGTGTTGTTGTACACGAGAGAGGTAGTTATAAACCTGTACAATATGACAATAATAGAATGTCGATATGAAAAACGATATACAAGGAATTAAACTCAACTTGATGAATGATTTTTCCACGATATCGTAAGTACATATCAGCTGGTAGCGATGTGCTCTGCTCTATTCGTAGTAATAATATCGTCTGTTGACAACCAAAAGTCACTAAGTACCGAATACCTACTTAAAACAAAGCTCGTATCTCAGTATCAATCTACAAACTAGATACGAGGTTTTGAACAGTAGTGAGTAGTGACATACATTTTAGTGAGTTTTGGTTGTATCAAACATGTCTTAAGTTTTTTCTAAAATTTCTGCATCCTTACAAATCTCATAGAACATATTGGCACCTCCAACATCATAGCTAAGTAGTTTTAAGAATTCCTGTCATAAAAGAGAGGTATTTATTTTACTTTTAATCATTCTTAAAAAACATACTCTGACATTAGGAAAAGGTAGAATCGTTACAATTCTTGTTCACCTACCAGGAAGTATTGTTAAGTTGAGTATACAATATGACACCTGAACATTATTATATCTCAGCTAAACCCTAAACGCAAACAGGAAAGGCAAGTAGCAGTTTTACATAATAACAGCCGAGGTTAACCCGATGATCTACGCGAACAAAGCGCCGCAAATAGATATTTAAATAATATAATAGCGAGATGCAGATATGCAGAAGGTGCAGGAGGCACAGGCCAGCGCTTGAATAAACACGCAGCCACTGAACATGATAACCGCTCAAACCCCGACCCGGTAGCGACTGAACAAAACTTCTGTTATTCAGAAATTGGATCATTAGTTTCTTGCCTTGCTGACTGTACCTTTGGTAATGTATTTTGTTGATCAAAAACAATAACACACTCCGAACGATTCTGATTCATTCATATCATGTCAGTTGAATAAAATGACACGGGTCATAAATAAAAAGTTGAGGGTAAACGTTTTAAAGTGGACATGTGAATGAACTAATATAAAATAAAAGTGATTAAAAAAGAAGCCTACTAATACTAAATATAGGTGTTCCGGAGAAAAACATAAACATGTTTTAATTAAACAAATAGGAGTATAAGACACCAAAACCCTTTTGAATACAAATGGCACAGCACAATGACTCATTGATTTCGAGTTATTCATATCGCATGAATACTGTGTTTTTCTATGGCTTCGTCTATGATGTAACAATGCGAATGATCGACCTTATACCTGACCTATCCGCCACATAGCTGGGACGCCTGTAACCCACACCACCAATTACACACCGTCATTAAGAGAGACACGCTACGCTTGCTTCCACAGAACTCTTTATTACGATTTCCAACAATTGGACGGTAAAAAATCGCTGAGGCTCGGTGGATGGTTTCTCGGCTTTCTAGACTTCCTTTGCACGTTTTGAGTTGGCATGTTGGGGGAATGTTTTTGTATCAAGTTCACCAAACTTTATTTTGTTAATTGCTAGACGCCTGTAGATGCTAGATTCGATTGAAGCGAGAGAGAGAAGACGGAGATAATAGTTAAATACTCTATTTTTTTTTACAGTTCAACTTGGTTCTCTTCATGTTGAGTGTGACCATACCTATATACATAATTCATTGCGCTAATCACGTTAGTCAGAAAGACACTTAGGCTTCTTCGAAGTAAAATTATAGAAATTATGAAGAACAGTGAAAATACTGTCCAGGCAGTTAATATGTATATATTGATTTTATAACAATAACTTCTTCACAAAAAATTTATACCGATCTAAATAAATGATTCAATATTGGGGAAATCATGAAAAAATCTATAATTACCTAACTGAAATTAAACTCGCAACATGCTCATATAAATATAAGAAAATATCATATATTCGTCTTAATGCAATAAATATTTGCCGTGACCAAAATTTAATTTGAGTTTATAGAATTGCAACAATTAAAATGAATATACCTAGTAAACCCTTGAAAGAATAAAAATATTACTTTTCAGTCTACCTTTGCCTGAGTCTGCGTCTAGTCAAGGTTTTTGTTCCACAAATTAGCATTTGTTCCATAGTTCCAAGTACTAAGCCTACACGAGGTGGCAGCTAGCGGAATTATTTGGCGGACCGTTGTTTGTGCACCGTACTCATGAACCTTACTCGTATCGCTCATGAATAATGTATGGCGCTCCAAATAATATACGATTACGTAGAGGAAAATGCACTTTCTTTGTCTCGGTGCTCTGTGGCCGCCGAATTCGGGTAATGACCGCACTAACACGCACTCACCCCGTGTACGAACACACACCAGGACATGCACGCGCTGGTCCAACCATGTGAGGCCAGTATGGAGAATGGCGAAAACATTTGGTCTACGGGCATGGAAGCGTAACGGTTGGAAATATTATGATTGTTTAATTATTCGAATTTAAGTAGACGTTTGCTGTCTATCTTATGCGATGATCTGTAGGGATTGCTATGAGAAAATAACGATATTTTTGCTGTCAAGGTCTTAAATATTCATCCATATGAAATGTCCAAGTTGGAAAACAAAGTGATGTGCTTATTACGGAGGTTGTTTCAAACACAGATATTTTGATGTTTATATTCGAAATGCCAATATTGCTCTTCGAGTATGTAAAATCTTCAGTCAAAAACAGTGAATGTTATTACAGAGCATATACCTACTTATTCCACCTGTTGACAGCTAAAATAAGTTTAGTGGCCAACGAGTTCCCTGAGATAGACCTCTTTAAGTACCATCAACCTCTATGTGGACTTTACTTGTGGTGTTTAAGTAGGTCAGGGTAGAAATACTAAATATTACGATCTCAGGTTAGTAAATGACTGATTACCTTTATGAAGCTACGATTCATGGTAGTGTTTGTGCCTTTACGGGCATTAACATGTATATTTTGCATTATTATTTTTTGTACTTGAATAATATTGTTTGCTATTGACGTAACTGCTTATGTCTAAGCTTAAGCCTACTGCTTGTACTTGGGTACACCATCGTCCAGCAGCTCTTGAGTTCGCGTGACTGCCACCGTGAGACACCGCTACCAGCAGTGCTCTATGAGTACTAGCACTGTTTACATTACTAAGTACCCACTAGAGCAACGATGGAATAGACTGGACAAGTTGGATGTAATCAAAACTAGAATTTCTAGACTTATGTAGTAATTCTTTACTTTAATAAAATGCATTTACGAAATTGATGTTAACTATATAGATAAAATATGTATGTATCTACTCGTATTATGTATATCGTCGTCTAGTTCCCATAGTACAAGCTTTGCTTAGTTTGGGACTAGGTTGATTTGTGTAAGATTGTTCCTTAATATTTTTTTATATTATTTACGTGTTCTATAGTTACTTAAGACCAGCTTAGTACAGGAAGCACTACTTTTCCGTAGAAGACTACTCTAACAGCACAGAGTTTAATCCAGGCAAAACCACTGATTAATATTTCATGGAATCCTAAAAAAAATATATCAGATCCCGATATAATCGCATCAAACGATATGTGACATCTACATCACTCATCGTCGACTGCGCTGCTGTTGCTGAGATAGTCGCAATCACGATAGCCGTATCAACAGCCTCATGTTGTGTTGTCGGCTTAGGTCCCGAGACTGATGGAGCGCTAATCAGAAGACTGTCACTTCTACAGCCACCCCATCTCCAACTGCCCAGGCACGCCCTGATCGAGTGCTCAGACGCGACATTGTTCGTAATCGCGGTAATCGCTCGTAATCGTAGTCGCGTGAACAGCCGGATTATTGGGCTGGGAACCGATTATAAATCAGTTAATTGTCGCATTATCACTTTTTGTTCGCGGTTCTTCATGAGATCGGTGCATATTGTTTTAGTTGTCAAACCCTGTCGTTTTCTTTGGCTCGAAAATTAGAGATGATTATAGTGACCTAGTAAATGAAGTAGAAAAATGTATACTATAATTATTGTTTTAAGAGGATAAAGTGACACCTTCACATAGAAGGTACTATTTTTTTGCGTAACTGTCTATCGAATCTGTCTGTATGTGAAGAGACAGTCTATTTACGTTATCAATAATTGTGTTACTTATGCAGCAAAAGTCGGAAAAATTTCGAAGGCTAACTTTAGGAGTAACTCATATTGACATCAGTTTATTATTAGTAACTTGTTGTATAGCTAAAACTAAACAGTAGTAGTCTAGTGGTAAGTAGTGGACTAGACACGATTCCTAAGGGCAGAGGTGCACTTCAGCGCAAATTCATTCCTATTCCCGAGATAGCAAAGGCCATGTGTAAGGTCTCTAATAGCCAACAAATTAGAAGCCACTAAAGCACAGACAACGTCCGTAAACAAACAAAGCCTCTCCCGGCGCCTGCACAAAGCCGGTGGTACAATGAGGTGGTACAAAGGTGGTAACATGTTCTCATGCGCGTCACGCGCCGCCGCGCCGCCGCGTCGCCGCCGCGCCGCGTGGTAGCCGCGTGTGGCCCGACTAGGACACTTACATGGGACCAGAGGAGCTTTAAGCTCGGTCAATTTGGACAGAAACAATTCTCAAAACGAATCAGCTAAAGAGCTGGTACTTCGTAGCGTATCATTCTGAAGGATGGCTGGTTTGGCGACACCACGTGTGGCCAAACAGCAAAAGAAGGATTCTTCCACAACATGGATTGTGAAGGAAGTGTTGAAATTTTGACGTGTTTTCTACACACATTTGTTGAAATTTACGTTATTTATTCAGTATAAAGATATACTACACACTACACACTAACTGTATGTTAACATGCCACAGACTATCCTTATTTTGATAAAACTCCTCATTTGTCCTAGTTCCTGATCCCATGTGAGCTCGCCTTTAAGCCCTTACCCTTGAAACAGCGTCCAAAAGTGTATTATTATTCACTTCATCTTGCGCGAAGGAAGTTAAATAGCTGCGTATTTGTATTCATTACCTGCGCCCGCGCCGCCTGAGCCGAATAGCTTACGGACGACAAGGCGTGTGTCCACGGTCTGGTGTCGCACGAGAAGATGGTTGTCCTGAGGGATGTACTCATGAGTTGTAAATATTATCTGGTTTGCTGTTGGCACCCTGCGTCATTGGCATGTCATTAAAAATAGGCGCATATTAGATCAAGCCAGCTTTACCTGAAGAAACACATGTGGTTTGGACTACCGATTCTGTTAACAAAGACACTTAGCTTCACTTTTAGTTCCAATATAACACAGGACTTTTCAGTTCTTGTTGAGCCGTCAACCATCTGTCGATTACTCCCCGCGTTACACACGGGTGCCGTAAATATTTTAATTCTTCTTCTTCTTTAGTTCTGGGGTTGACACAATCATGGACGAGACGTACCGGATGCTTGGAGACAAGTCCTCGTGTCGTGAGAGGATGGAGCCGCTCGCAGACTGCCGCTTTGTACCAGAAGCATTAGTCCGCATTAGACACGGGCGCCGTATTGTGATCCTTCCATTCCTTTAGTTCTGGGGTTGACACAATCACGGCCGAGACGACAATCCTTGGCTCCTTACTTGTAACACATTCCTACAAAATAGATCAAGAAGAAAAAATTGTTTTGTAGTTGTGTCTAGATTATTTCAATCGATGTTTTTCTCCCTCATTCTCATTATGTCTCACGACTCGTAAAGCATTTTGTTTGTGGTAGGTATATGGTAGCCTAAAAACAAAACATTAAATGTTTTTCTAAGCAATTATTGTTCATGCACTATCCGTCATAAAAAAATTAAATATATTTTTTATGCAATGCGAGAAAGTTCGAAGTTTCGAACAGTCACATTCTCACCAAAGGTCGCTCGTAAATAACGTCCAGCGTAAACTACTTAACTTCTGACAGCTTTATTAGAAAACTATCTGCACTAAAATACTTTCACAGACGTGGAGTCGGTCCCAAACTTTTATATAAACACTTAGGAAGCGCAATTCATCATTCATTAATCAAGTGTAACTTATATCCGAGCTCCGAGTCCCGCTCAAATCATAATCCGGAGTCAGGCTAAATAGCCATACTTAATCAATGGTGAATCAAGCGATCCCCCGCGCTCGTATCGAATTGGAATGACGACTCATTCGTCCGATATATTACCACTACACACCACTAATAACTCAATGCCACAGCGTAAAAGACGATGCATCGAAAACAACCCGCAACTTCCAGTCCCTAAATAAATTGTTTAGAACTTTTGTCGGCTGTGACGCGTCATGAGTCGATGGTGGTTGTAGTGTGTAAGAAACGTGACGCAACATTTTGCATGGTGCCTGGCTCCTGCGGCGATAAATCACGTCATCCGACAAGCAGACAAAGCCGCGTAACGCGCCATGTCTTTGTGGATTTTGAGCGATTTCGGTTTATATTCATTTTTCACTCGCGACGGCTGACGCGCGATTTTACGGTAATCGTTAAGTTATTGATTCTATAGGATCATTATGGCGATAAAGTCATCAATACTACAAAATAAGTTGATAAAAATATAACTTACATGGCCTATAAAGACGAAGTGAAATGAAGTAGGCATGATAAAGAACTTTAACCCTAATAGATAAATAGGATAGGTATTTCGGAAAAAAATAATTTGCTTAATCATTGTTTACCAATCCGGCAATCGAGCCATTTCTTCATTCAATATTACCCCTTTCTGTCAAAAAATGTTTTTTTTTGGAGTGTGGCCGCATTACTGATAAGTCCACGTCAACGTCTTGAAGTGCAAACGGGTCCCACGGTGGCGTGCGGCGCAGCACGCCAGCCGGCCAGCTCAGCCAGCACCGGCCAAGGGCGAGTCGGCACGCACCGCACATTCCGCCGATTCGCTAATTGACCCGTTGTGTCGCCGCTGGGTGGGGCGTCTTGACATCCTTAGCTATTGTCACGATCACGATAGATCGTTCAAGTTTGACATCAGTAGAAACTGTTTAAAATAACTGCAACTGCGAGCGTATGAAGACGTCAAACAATCGAAGCTCCTTATATAAGTAAGAAAGATTCACACGTTAAGCTTACCAAAACGGGTAAAAAAAAAGCCAGAAGCTGTTTGGTGGAAGGAACTGTGTACCCTTAGACGCTTATAACGATGTGGTCGATTATGAATTGAAGAAATATTTATTTATTTAAACTTTATTACACATACAACTGCGGACCTTAAGGTTTTCTGTTTCAATCAACTACTGGGTTAAACAGAAATATATGTAGTCAGTGTAGGATTTATTGAATCATGCAATTTGTTCGAGAAAACAAAACTAACATTATAATTTAAGTACTTATATGTAGTCGCATGGTTTCTAACTAGTTTTTCTACACATTAATAAACTTTAAATATGTCAGGTCCATCACGATCTTTTTATTTACGTCTATTATCTAACATTTCGACCGCAGTGACATGCCTTACAAGTTCACTGATCAACATTCATGATAACGTATGTACTAACTTGTTAATTAGATTCAACGTCGAATCGGAATCGCAAAGATTCTTCATAAAATATGATAAGGGCGTATAAGGTTCCCTTAAGTTCGATACAATTAAAAATGTATAAAACCCCCAAAAAATCATCGGCACAATCAGTCATAAACATCAGTAAGCTGACAGTCGGCATGGATGGCACATCTCATCAAAAATGGAGCGCCCCCCCCGAGGGGCCGTGGAACCAGGAATTTGCCCAATCGCAGCAGGTGCCACGATTTATTATCTACAGCTTTCCCGCTTTATGGCTATCGATGCTATTGAATTATTGAGCCGTATTGATTACGGCTTTTGTTTTTGGATGTTATAGTTTCGTTTTTAATGGAATAGTGAGATTTTTAGACATTTTCGTGTGCACACGTACACAATATAGTCAAACAGTACATTTGACTTTGTTGTGCCCTGAATATTTACTTACGAAAAACCGAATTTTGGTATAAGTATAGTAAATTATTAATTTAGTTATAAGTTGTAATATTTATGTATAAAGTGTTCTGTGACCTAGTTCTTATCTTAATAGGGATAAACATTTGGTTCTTGTAAAGGTGTTTACATTCTTGGGATGAAAAGTTTTGTGACTAAACTTCGTGCTACTAGTAATCTTCTTATAAGATAAAAAAAAAACAAAGTCATGACGTTTATGACGTGTCATATTATTTATAAACTATAGGAACTCGTGGATGGTGTGGATTATACGAGTTAACTATCTATCGCAGGTGCTAGGATTGATGGCAGCGTTTCCTGTTTTTATGGCTATTGATAGCATTAAATTATTGATGCAACGGGTTTGTTCTCGGAGTTTATGATAGTTTTCCACCTACTGCGAAAAGGAGCTCCGGGTTTGTGTATTTTTTGTATCTTGCCTTGTGTTCATTGAAAAGTATACTTTTTGATTAGCCGGGCCACCTTAGAAGATTTAATTTCATCATCTCCGTCGCAACACAGAACATCTAGGCGTGTGGTGCGACTTCTTACTCGAACGATATTCAAATATGCTAGTGAATAGGCTATTACTGAATCAACGAACTAAATCGTCGACTCTGTAGTTATTTAGCAAGAGAGGTCAATCACTGATCAGTTTCGGAAAAAAATAGCCCAGAAGGAATATCCAATAAAATATGCACAAAGAAAATACCTACTAGGATGTGAATGCTTGACAAAAATAACTTATACGATGGTATCCAGCATCGAACTATTTCATAGCAGCGTGTATATTACACCAAAAATATAAATTGCTTGTAAATAAATTATGCCCTAAATCTTGAGGCCGCCGCCCCCGTGATAACGCACTTCTCCCGTTTTATGGCACCGAAGCTATTGAATTATTGACTCATATTGATTCGCGATTCGCGACTTTTGTTTTGTTTCTGCGATAGACATTTTGTTTAGTCGAAATTTTTTTGTACATGCTACATTTTTGTGTGTCCATTATCTAGCAGATCAAGCAGGTAGGTATAGGCGAAAATATACATTTTGTTGTTCATTGGAATGCAATTCTTTCTAAATGCACTTCTGTGATCTGCGACTGAGTTCATATCACCTGAAAGCAATTTAAAGGGTTCTTTATACATACTGATGATTTATGTCTTTCTATCGTTATTAAAAGATAGCTTCACTAAGTGCCCCTCACGAGTACAAATAATTACAAGTACATGAAAAATCATATTTGATACGTGTGTTTCGGTCGTCATTAGCAAAATCAAAAGCAAAATCTCTTATAAATCTCTATTAATTACCACCTATTTGAACATATATCCGATTTCACTCAGACAATAGTAGGAGGCCTATCATATGACACACACATAATATTCGAGTTATATTGCGGTTTTAACACCTGCGTGTCGGTGTGTCGTAATACGTAGGTAATCTATGGTAAAGAAATTATGTATTTTGTAATAATATTAGTTATGTAACGATTTGGAGAAACTCTTGATCATAAACAAATAAAAAAAGAGTACAGATCGAATTGAAAGTGTGTGTTCATCTACTTAATTAATTCAAAATAACTGTGACATGCGAACCTTTGTCACGCGACAAATACTGCCTGTCACTTTCCTTTCAATACCGTGCGAGCGAGACAGGTGATGTTGACAAATGAGTCGCGCGACAAGTGAAGTCGCGGCAAGTTTGTTATTCCACTAATATTTGTGTGTGATTGCGTATGTTTGTTACTTTTTTACGCCGAAACGGCTGGGCCGATATGCTACAGCTAGTATTTAAGGTTTAAGCTACTTTTTATCCCGAAGAATAAAAACATGGCTCCATCTAGGATAGTGTACATGTTCCAACGCAATCGACGCCGTACAAAAATATACTCTTAGACAAACGCCAATGAACGTTTCCCATAATTAACAGATTAGATTTATTTATCGGGAGGTTTCTTGGACGATATCGCATCGATATCGCTCATATTGTTACTTTATGCTCCTGCGCTCCCATAATCTCAGGTGACGTGATAAGGTTTCAGATAACAAAAGCAACCTAATTCGAACTCACAGTTCTGTAGAAATGGACTATTTTCGATACGAATAAGGGGTCATTCGATGTTGGTTTGTTTTAGGGGTTGAATTAGGCATTCATTGCTTAACGCCTGCACATGGGCGCTTTATCAAATCGTTACTATGTTGTACTGCTCTCGAAGTGCGGATATCTTTATTATTGTTGCTGTTTTGGTTGTAGTTTGGTTTTCATTAGGTATATTACAACTTTTGGTTGATAGGATCGGCGTTACAGATAATAAATACGTATTTACTCGCCCTTTTTAGGATATCTGTTATATTTTACTACAATGCAGAAAAGTTACTACATTAGATTAACTTATCTGGCTTATATTTGGACAAAGAATACGTTTGAGTAAGTTACGACGTTTGATAATTTGACTACACTGTCGGATTGCACTATTCACTTGTAATAACATATTAATGTGTTTTATTTTTACAAAAATATCATAAAATGTATACATTATTATGAAACTTAAGAAAACAATAATTCAATGCGGGTTTGCGTGATTGAGTTTTTTCTTTAAATACCGCATACAAAAAGCGGTTCAAAAAACACTACTTATTGCATTTAATAATACAAATAAATATTCCTCTATTTTAATGATCTTGGAATCTTTTCTAAGTTCCGATGTGTTCAATTACAGGCTATTTATTTGATGTACGCGACTCGCGCGCAGGGTTTGTATACCACGCGCAAAACGGCGTACCTTCGTCTCTGTCTTACACACGAGAAAGGAAATGCGAGAGAGAAAAGGCAGATTACGGGCAATCTCGTGCGATATGAATTCGCAGGTTTGAAATAGCTGAGCAAGGATGTTGTTAAAATGATTAAGATAGTTGCTGATGAGGCGCAGGCGCGGTAATAATGAGCGATCAAGTGCGCAAGCGACGCGCGACGTGAACTTTATGCGACGCTAATTGCCCGGATTAGCCGATCGTGGCGATTGTTGCAATTAAAATCGTTAATCGTGTTTACACCGTTTGGTGGTTCGCTTAATATTGTTTGGTGGCTCGGCTAACTTTATGGTTGATGTGTTTTTCTTTGTTTGAGGTGTTAGCGCTACATGGACTTTTCCTCGTTTCTATCATTTGTAATCTTACATTCCCAAAGCGGAAACTGCAACTGCCGAAGTTGCATGAGGAGAGTTTCCTCCTAGTATATCATCGATAACTGCCGTTTGCATCTAAAACTTCTGCTGCCTAACGGACGCACTTTGAATCGTTTTCTCACGTCAGGGTGCTACGATAAGCGCTCATAAGCTGATCGAGAACGAGCTCATTAAACAGTCTACAATCGACTTGGGTACCAATACCAATTCAATCGGGTCGAGGCTCAGAGATCAGAGTCAATAAAGCACATCCAATTGAAAGCGATCGGGATCGGAGAGCGACCGACCTGGGCTACTGACAGGCGTAATGCGCGAGTGATGGATGCGACTATTTGTTCGCTGTCTATGCGTCTGTTGATTAAATGAGATGACTATTTGTCTCAGGTTTGGGATGTCGATTATGAAAATAATAGATAGATACAATTACGTTTCATTACACATATTGTAAAAAAACTATAAGAAATTTCAATTTTACAAACAATCCTTGGGCAGTGAGAGACTAAAACACTCAAAATGAATGCTGCAAATATAAGGTTGGGATAAAGAGCTCTCCGAAAAGGGTAGTTTGTAAAATTTTCTGAGCCGAAATCAACCCTGGATCCTAAAAACCCGTCTGACTTTTAGTCACTGAACCGTTTATATATCATCACATGAATGAAATAAAAGGCTATAATAAGGTATACCTACATCCTATTAGCCGTTACGTGTGCATTAAATCCCCGTCCATATATCGATAAATATGACTACAAGAGCAATACACCTCGGAAATGTTGCCGCCAAACCTCATTGCGCGCGAGAAAAAGCGGCGATCGAAAAACTGTAGGTATAACTGTTCCATGTGTATTTATTGTCGGTAATGAGGCTAAGCTGTTGATTTACGACCACGGCCAATAATTATAAACGGAAAATATATTCCACGACCCCGAGTCATTAATTATATTAATCAATATAGACCCATGACTAGGGTTACCAGATACAAATTTCAAAAGTCCTGACAAAATTCCTGATTTTCGGCCAAAATTCCTGACACTGTTTTGAAATTGTTTAATTTGTCAATAATAAATAATATCCTTTATTGTGCACCACTTGAAAAAGATTCATAACAAAGAAATAAAGCAACGATACATAGGGTAACAACAGGCGGTCTTATCGCTAAAGAGCGATCTCTTCCAGACAACCTTTGGGTAGCAGAAAAAGTCGGAGGATACATTTTAAAAAGGTAGTGCAAGAAACTGGTTAAGAAACTTAATTTACACATACATCTGAATTGTTTGTAATATAAATATATATAATAAATAAATAAATATACATACACATATAACTTATAATTTACATATATATACTTATATATACATATAATATACGTACATGAAGTACGTTACATTCGAAATTAATTTCAGACATCACCTAAGGAAGTGATAAATAGTGCTGTCAATGTTTGATTTATGTTTATATCGTGAAAAGAAAATTACGACTATTTATAACTTACAATTTATAAAACTCCAAAGAACTTGTGGCTTTATCTTTTTTGTTGTTGTGATTAAAAATAAAAGTTTACAGTGTATAAAATTTTATGATTTCATTTCTTTGCCGAAAATTCCTGACATTTCTCTTTTCCGGCCGCATTCCTGACATAGGTCTAAAATTCCTGACATGTCAGGAAAATTCCTGACATCTGGTCACCCTACCCATGACGCTTACTAACTGTTAGGTTAAATAGTTTGGCAGTAGCGTACTTTTATCATAATTCATCAATCATGATTGAAGAGCTTTCATTTCAAAATGATTTGTCTCCTAAGGAACTTCCTGAAACTTTCTTGCACAATATTGACATTTGTCAGCCACTTCTCTTAACGTTGAAGTAGATACGTAGGTATTTTTTCGTTATGCTAGGTCATTTGCAGAAATCATGAACGCCACACAAATCTTTTTGTATGTACCAAACACATATTAAATTGTCATTTAATGGGAATTGTATATCCCTTATAAGTGCAAAGTTCTATCTCGTTTATTAAGTTATATCGCTATTAAGTTATAATCCTCAGGTGGGCAGGACAATCAAACCAATCTCAGCAATTTATTGATACTTTACGTCAGCCCGTATCTAGACCATGTGGCGTCTATAATAGATTTAAATCTATGGCACTCCTACACTGTAAAAAAAATGTTTTTGTCTTGACAAGCTTGTTTGGTAAATGACACTGCTTTCTGTCGAAATGTTTCGAAGTAGGCTTCGTAATCGGTAGCTTCAGGAATAAAGGAGAAAGACCCATATATTTCGAACATTTGGATCTTCTAATGATTTTAACTGTGATATTTGTAAGCGTCGATTTTGCCATCATTTATGTCTGTAATGCCTTTATATCACACACAATTCTTACACATTTAGGGGCATTTTCGTAATAGTTAGCATATACGGGGTGTCGGTCGGTAGCCTACGCAGTGCATATTGCGCGCTTCTTTCCAAGTTTATCTCCAATTCGGACTGGTTCTTAGAACAGTTTCGCCTCGATACCGGTCCCTGAAGGTTGTAGATAACAGTTATGCTTGTATTTATGTGACTGCGCAACGGAGACTGGAAATATCATAGATTCGTGTTTCATAATGAGTGGAACACGTTTTTGTGGGCTAGCGCGAGCCGTGGAGTCGACTGTTGCGGGAAAAAACGGCGACGTACGAGACGAAATAATGGCCGCGACTATTGGAGCGTCGCAGACCGATGTAGACCAGGAGCTAACTGCAAGCTACTAACGATATAACCGATACTCACTCCTGACTCACTGAAATCACTTTGTTGATAGCTTAGGTAATCCATAAGTCTTCGCCGTCTGATTTGTTAAAGTGGCAGAAAAAGCCACCGAGTGATAAAAATAGCCAACGGTGATTTAAAAACAATAAATCAAGTATGTATATATTTGACGAAGTTGGTTTGAGTCGGGAAGGCGCTCGGTGCGCATGTGCTCGTGAGCGTTTACATCGCGCAGGGTAACCGAGACGCTGCACATGTCTCTCGGAATTAATCGAACGTAGCACCTAGAAAAACACATTTACATAATGAATTTCTTACACCTGAAGGAATTCTTGGATTTCATTGCTCATTATGTTCATTTTTGTGGCCGGGCGCTTCCTGGCGGTGCAGATGGCTCCACGCTCCACGGAAAATTAGTGCACGTTACGTTAGGGTCTGCAGCCTATTAGTTTAATTAGCCATAGACTATGAAAAAAATAACACTATATAGACTAAGAAACAATACCAATTAAGGTCTGAATCGATGCTTTTTTTTTTCTTTAGTGCTGAAAAATTGGCGCCAGGGTTGAAATATGTTTCTTTATGCCTGAAATACGAGTGCAAAAAGTTCACATTTACAGTAGGTTTAATATATTTTGAAGTCGCACAGTGCAGTTTATGAACTTAAGGGATAATTTAACACATTTCTTTAACGCAATGTAGGTATAAAAAGTCCAACAAAACTTTGAGTTACCTAAAAAAATCCGACGAACTTCTTGACTGAAATTCAACATAGATAAGTAGGTACTTGATTTAATCATTTTAATTTCCTTTGTGTCCAGTGATTTTTCAGGTAAGGTTAGGTTCAATATTTCGTAAAATTACACTAGGTCAACTCCAATGCACTCTCTGTTCGATTTTGGGTGTCCATTGAGCGGCGTGGACGCACCGCGTGATATACTGATATTGCCTTTTTAGTGCGCGTCGTTAGCCAAGACACTAGCTTGTGCCACTATCAATATTCAAATACGCGACTTCACCAACTTATCTCAAATAGACAAACTGGAACTAAATTTCGACTAAGTAATAGGTTTCGAATTCGAGAATAACCAAATTAAGATAAATGTTTCAGTGCTCAGCACACAACCCAATAGTTAGCATCTTCAACCTTAATAGCCTAGGACGATCATAGGGAAATGCCGGTAGATTCACAATCAGACTTGTAAAAGTGCCCTTGTCGCGAACTTACTAACGAATAAACAATTTTATTTTATTTTCAAGATCTAAAACATTGGGGCGTTTTACTTCTAAATCAATTCGGCCACTTTAGTTTGCAAAGTTGGAATTTAGTTATCGTTGAAATAGTTTCTCTTTTTTTTGACACAGCATACGAACTTGAAGTAAATAAACAGCTCCAATGTCAGTGCCGAATGCGTATATCCACTAAAAGTGATGTTTTACTATCAACCAGTCGATCTCGCCAAATGAATGTGTCTGAATCTCCGGCTAATGGGTCACGAGATAATTTAACGAGCTGACACCTCTATTAACGACGCTGTTTGAATATACATGCGTGCGCTATTAAATTGATAATGTTTTTTGGCTCGCTGGTTTTTGGAATAGTCATGAATTTTTAATCTTTTCAAGCGATGGAAATCTAGGTTTATTACTAGAAATTATCGATATGTCACCGTGAGATTGAGGCTAAGAAACCTGAACCTGCTGTTTCATCGATCACATACCTGAATGCAGTTATGGCCACTTTTTATACTAGCCGTATTCATTTCAAATCAACCGTGGCAGATTAGTCTACTTCCTATCTTTCGGTACCGTATTCATTTACTTTTGGATATGTTTGGGCTAACTCGATCAGTGATCATCTATGTATTGTGGCAACCCCGGTAGAGTTCCCAATCCAGGCATAATCTTGTGATATTCAAATCATTCCGTAATTAGCAGTAAAAACTTATCGATTTGTGAACGTATTGAATCTGTGTACGAGTCATAAGGAATAGGTATCAAGCAAAGGTAAACAAAGCAAACCTTGACTGAGTCAACCAGCTAGGCGCGACTATTGAGTCGTGAGCGTAGTTTATTACGTGTTTAGTTTATGGTCTAGCTTTGAGCCTAAAATCCTTCGATTCCACGAACAACAAGCCCACATTTTGGCAATTCTATTGTGCGTGTTGGGCGTGGGCGTGTTTGTTTGACGCGCACGTCGTAAACAATCCGCGGCCAAATCAGGTTTAGCTGCAACAGCCCAAATCCGGCTCAATAAATATAGCTTTCCGTTAAATGTGTTCCGAGACTGTCAAGTAGGTGGAAGGGCGCGGAGACTCTTGTCAGCTCATATCTGTGGCAAATATCAACATTCTTAACACATACGCGTCTATCATATTAGTGGGATTTTTATAGTAGATCTGTCTCAAGTCAACGTCAATTGAGACTTCCATACCAATGATATATTCCGGGTCCTTGCTTCCAATTGCCTGGTCTTCAAATATTTATTTTTTTAATAAAGGGTACCTACATTTGGGATATTATTAAATGCACATCTGTATAATTTTTCAGCACACTAGGTAACTCCACTATTTAACTGAATGCATACCAGAAAAACGAATGCTGTGCAAAAAAACAATTGATTAACTGAACATGTCCTACAAAAAAAACTTAAACATCATACAAAACGAGATGACCTTTTTAACCGAATTCACGCCAAAAATATGGTTCGTACATCGGATATACATATATGAAAGTTTCACCAAAAATATTACTGACTTGCACACTAATTATCCTCGCACTGCACACTAAGATCCGACTCGGCCGGGTTAGGTTAGGTTATTTATATTTTTTATATCCAGTAAAACAGTTTTGCATATACCTTTAAATAGTATATTGAATTCGCATTATTTAGTATGCATAATTATTTAGTGTGCAAGTCAGTATTTTTGGTGAACTTTCAAATATTTTGATCGAAAAAAGAGAATATACAGATATCGATTTAAATACATGCCCCTACATTTTAGTTATTGAAACCCCTTAGGAATCAGTTGCGATTCATTTTTACAAGAGTTTTATTACAAATCGGACGAGATTTTGTGGGCGCTGTCCAAGGGATTGTTACGATGATCTCTTTTTACGACTGAAATAATCCTTTGTCAACGCCTAGCACTTGACATTTCCTAAATAATTATAATATCAGCACGGCGTTAGTCCATTCAATCTACGCACTCACATATTCCGAAGGCAATAAGTGCTCCTCTAATACGCCATTACGATTCCGCGCAGCGGGCTTCTATGAACCGCGCGACGTGCGCAGACACCCGCGCGCAGATCGCGGGAATCACCCGCCATGGGAACACTTGCCTAAATAAGTGTCTTAGCTCTAAGTGTCGAATATAGCTGTTTAGAGTATTGTAGGTATCTTAACCGTAGGTTCTCCGTTCTACCCATCGGTAGTGGTGACCAACAATATTGGTTTACAGCTTTATTCTAACCTTATTTAGGTTGCTCAATGGGATCGACGTTATAAGCTTCATTGGTATATTTAGAATGATGGGAGAGAAAGGGAGACATGCTTGCAAGTCAACAAAGTCGGAATTTTTGGACAACAATGGCATTTACATCCCAATAACTATTTTTTATTATTGAGTGACTTCTGACTGATCTGACTCAGCTTGTCTTTATCTTGGAGCGTACGGTGTTCACTAGTGAAACAACTTAATTGACGATTGATTAATTGATTTTCTGTTTGGCCCTTTGGTTGACTGGTAGAGAATGCCATTTGGCATTAAGTCCGCCATTTGTACTGACTTTTGTTTTGTGCAATAAAGTTTAAATAAATAAATAAATTGACAAAAAAGAGGCGTCGCGGGATCGCCGCTAACTGTGCATCTTAAGGGGATCATTGTGCGTTAGCAGACTAAAGAACTCGATCGACCAAAAATGGCGTGATTAGAACACGCTTGCATATTATCGTCGCTGTCTTCCTTCGCTAGTGCAATCAAGTTATGATTTTCCTTGACTTCTACAAACTAGTATCAATAAATATTCCTGTAATGGTATGAGAAACATTATGAGCGACTGAGTGCACATAGCGCGCATAGTTGTGCACATTGCAATTATTGTGGAACCACGCCGTTTTGCAATACCCGCAGAATTGTTAGGAAATAGTTATCCAACAATAAAAATAAACTACCTCTATGTACTATTGACATTTACATATCTTCCTGAGGGCTTCCCGTTAGCAGTTGTAGCCCGTGACAGCTTTGACTAGGGCTGGCGCCTTAATAAGTGTATAAATAGAAGTACACTCGGCATCAATTAGTCCGTTAAGTATCTACATACAAATAGCCAAGTAAATCGTCCCACATTTACTGACATTTAATTTTTATCTATTTTTTTAGGGTTCCGTACCTCAAAAGGAAAAAACGGAACCCTTATAGGATCACTTTGTTGTCCGTCTGTCCGTCCGTCTGTCAAGACCCTTTTTCTCAGGAACGCGTGGAGGTATGAAGCTGAAATTTATATCAATTACTCAGGTCTACTGTCCCTTGAAGCTTTGAAAAAATCAAACTTCTAAGCCAACGCAATCAAAAGATACAGCCGTTTATGCCGCAAATTTTCGACACTTGCAAGGGAATCAAAACCTACAGGGTGCTTCCCGTGAACTCAGAATCTTGAAATTTGGTACGAAGCAACGTCTTATAGCATAGATAAAGGAATAATTACGAAAACCATAAATTTTTTTTTTAATACCTATACAGCCGTTTATGCCGCAAATTTTCGACACTTGCAAGGGAATCAAAACCTACAGGGTGCTTCCCGTGAACTCAGAATCTTGAAATTTGGTACGAAGCAACGTCTTATAGCATAGATAAAGGAATAATTACGAAAACCATAATTTTTTTTTTAATACCTAACTTTGCACCTAATTTATATGGGGCGCTATACATACCAGGTGCAAACTTAACTTAACCACTTAGGGATGGAAAGTGTTTGTACGGAACCCTCGGTGCGCGAGTCCGACTCGCACTTGGCCGGTTTTTTTTTCTTTATTTTATTAAGGTCACCGGAAGGCGCTGGATGCAGGTCGCTTCCAACCGGTATATATGGAAGTCCAAAGGGGAGGCCTATGTTCAGCAGTGGACGTCCTATAGCTGAGATGATGATGATGATGATGAATTTTTATCTCTCAAATAGATTTACATTAGCGCATTCGCCATCGTTTTCTCACAATTTTAGAGATCATTTTAAGGAAGTTCATTTTAGGGAAATTAAAAAAATAATGCATAAGTGTCTTTAAGACAAAACGCACACCACCATTAAAACTTTTCTGAATCCCCGAGATCCCTCGAAAATCGTTGCATTAAGTATTATTGAGTGTAATTTTAATAGCGGTTTTACTAATTTCGGCTTAAAGCTCACTGCCACATTACCCACTTACGTTTCAACGACATAACTTCCAGCATAATCACAATAATAAACCTTTTGTACAACGAAACGGTAGCCGGCCATCTTGTAATGGCCGGTCGGGCGGGTTAATAAGGATGTCTTGCGTGCAGCGCAGGCACAGGTGACGCCGGCTACTGACGGCCGTATCTGCATCCACTTTATCGATTTATCGATGCTTTTTTGCATTTGGAATTTTCAATTAATTGCTTGCAGTCCTTTTGGTAATGAAATGATAATGGAAATTAAAAAGACACCTTCAAGTTATAACTGGTAGAGAATGCCTCATGGCATTAAGTCCGCTATTTGTACTTTTCTTTTGTATTTTGTGCAATAAAGTTTAAATAAGTAATAACCTACAAACTTGGGATGAATATCGGTGCTCTAATATCCTCGGTTCGATTTCAGCTTGAAGCTACGTAATACAATATGACTGTTAGTATCAAAATAACTGAAGTAGTCTTAGAAATGATCTTGGATAACAAATTACATCTATTCTATAAAAAAAAATATCTATTCTATACAATTTTCAAGATTGTATTCAAAATCAGGTTTTCAATCCCAGTCTATAGAGAGGGGTATAATATTTCAGGAAAAATCTTAACAGTGCAATGCAGGATTAAGGGCGTGCAACGTATGGTGCCATCTGTTGGTTTAAAAAATATTTGCCGCTCATCACGCGGAGACGGCTGGACGGATTTTAGCCAATTTTGGTACACGTTTACATGGATTTTATACATCCAAAAATGGTTGTAAGATACTTTTTACCCGACTACAGTAAGAAAAGAAATGATTACGCGGATAAAAATAGGCGATAGACTTTACCGACCAGTCTGTGAGAAGTCGTAGATGGGGTAGCGCAAGCTCGTAGAGATCCTTGGAAAGGCATTTTCCCTGCCAAGTCAGGGTTCGAATCATCATTCAGGAGGGACAGTACCAGGTAGCTATCTTATTTTGGTAAACTTGCACAGATTCCAGTAGACACAACACTATAGGTAATCATGCAATTTCACATCACTCAAAGCTCGTCGCTACCTTTATAATATATTATGCTTATCAAGTAAGTATTTGTAATCATAGACATTTCCCCTAAGCTTTGTGTTTTGATATTAACTATTTTCACGACGGAAACTTTGATCTGCGTTTATACTTATACCAGTTGCGAACTAGGCGCGAATATATGTGACGTTGTGGATTCCACTCCAGGCAAACGTCAACAGCTCACAATCAGCTTAATACTCGTTATTAAAAGGAAAGGAAAACGTTCTTAGCCTTTATATTATTGGACTGCCGATGCGGGCATAACGCTGGCAGTTTATGGTAATCGCCACGCTGCCCTTACGGCGTTTATCGGTGGACACCTGGCCTTAGTGCGGGCAACTTATTGTATTGATTAGTGTAAACTGTAAAATGTATATATAATTTGTATTACAAGATGTGCTATTTTTTGCATCGGCCATTACCCATACGATAAACTAGAGTTGTGTTGCAGCTATAACCGTGTGGTAACTGAACTGGTAAGTGTTCTCTTAATCACGCTTCGGAATATAAAGTTGAGTGGGTTTGGTATGTTCAAAATATTACATGTAAGTTAATCCATTGTTCCGTAATATGATGATGATGATTAAAGGTTGCTAGGGGGGTCTCTGTAGTAAAACAATGTGAATCCATCGAGTTTGGGTTCGTTTGATTTGTCTTGACCACAGACTGACCTGTATTCAACAGTAGTCGGCAATAAAAGCTTGTCTCAGATATTTCTTTTTTGTTAACAACTTGTTGAATATAGAATAGAAACTGGAGACCGATTTACGGCATTTTTAATCCTAGAAAATATAAAGTTGCCGAAGGATAAGCAAAATATTTGTAACAGGCAAGCAGACTCACGGGAAAACCAGTACTTAATAAAGGTGATAAGTATGAGTCGTGAGTCTGTTCACCGGCGACGTATTGTCATAGTGGTGCTCGGAGCACCGACCTTGTGCGGACGGGGCAGGGAAATGCTTTCCTTCTGCCCGTCGTGACGTATGCTCTACTTGCGACGCTTGTGCAGGCTGGTCAGAGCCGACGTATTGTCATAGTGGTGCTCGGAGCACCGACCTTGTGCGGACGAGGCAGGGAAATGCTTTCCTTCTGCCCGTCGTGATGTATGCTCTACTTGCGACGCTTGTGCAGGCTGGTCAGAGCCGACGTATTGTCATAGTGGTGCTCGGAGCACCGATCTTGTGCGGACGAGGCAGGGAAATGCTTTCCTCTGCCCGTCGTGACGTATGCTCTACTTGCGACGCTTGTGCAGGCTGGTCAGAGCCGACGTATTGTCATAGTGGTGCTCGGAGCACTGACCTTGTGCGGACGAGGCAGGGAAATGCTTTCCTTCTGCCCGTCGTGATGTATGCTCTATTTGCGACGCTTGTGCAGGCTGGTCAGAGCCGACGTATTGTCATAGTGGTGCTCGGAGCACCGACCTTGTGCGGACGAGGCAGGGAAATGCTTTCCTCTGCCCGTCGTGACGTATGCTCTACTTGCGACGCTTGTGCAGGCTGGTCAGAGCCGACGTATTGTCATAGTGGTGCTCGGAGCACTGACCTTGTGCGGACGAGGCAGGGAAATGCTTTCCTTCTGCCCGTCGTGATGTATGCTCTACTGGAGACGCTTGTACAGGCTGGTCAGAGCCGACGTATTGTCATAGTGGTGCTCGGAGCACCGACCTTGTGCGGAAGAGGCAGGGAAATGCTTTCCTCTGCCCGTCGTGACGTATGCTCTACTTGCGACGCTTGTGCAGGCTGGTCAGAGCCGACGTATTGTCATAGTGGTGCTCGGAGCACTGACCTTGTGCGGACGAGGCAGGGAAATGCTTTCCTTCTGCCCGTCGTGATGTATGCTCTACTGGAGACGCTTGTACAGGCTGGTCAGAGCCGACGTATTGTCATAGTGGTGCTCGGAGCACCGACCTTGTGCGGACGAGGCAGGGAAATGCTTTCCTTCTGCCCGTCGAGACGTATGCTCTACTTGCGACGTTTGTGTAGGCTGTTTAGAGTTGGTACATTGGTTGGTACGGTCATAACTATGCACAGAAAAGTCTGTAGTCGTTTGGGAAAAAGTATATTTTTTTATTAGATATGTGTTAGGTCTTACCTTGGATATAAACCTGTATAAAAATAGAGATGACTTAGAGTACATAGCTTCAACCACCCCGCAATATCAATGTATACTTACCTATCAATCATACCAACCGAAATGGCTCAAAAGCCGGCGCAGACGTCCGGCGCCATATTCGGCGCGTCTGCCTGTACGTCCGTCTCTAAATAGAGCCACCTTGCCGACGCAGCGTACGCGACCGGCATACGAACTCGGCGGTCGATACCAGCGTCTAACGAACGATGTTTTCGCCGCTGTTCGCATTACGCCACGCTTTCAAACGGTTTTAAATGCTGACGATCTTATTTTGGGACCTTGTGGTATAAACATTACTGTTACTTAGTGAAGGGGCGATGGACTGATCATGGATCAAAAGAGAAAAGGCCAGGCTCTGTGTCGTGCTCTAGGGCCTCCTGGACTCTTCCTTTTGGAAGAGCTTTTCGGCTATGCTGATGAAGACACTATGACATTTATTAAAACATTTTCAAATGCTGATAACCTTGTATTGGATTCTTATGATAATATAGTCATTGACATGTGGAGCAGCAGTATTGGTTGAGTGAAAAGAAAGGTCGGAGATATCAGTCTCAATGTTTTAGAAGAGGCCTAATTTGAACGATGTCGATGAATATGTTATTGATCTAGAAAACATTGTAAATCTGATTCGATAGGAAATTGTTACTTCTAGATGTGAAATAAAATTATAACTTGAGTAAGTCAGATGGATTCGTATTTACTGCAGATTAGAAGGATCAATAAATATCAAGCAAAGGGTTTTATAGCGTTTTTAACTCCATAACCGGAACCGTTCGCATCTCGACTCATCAACCGACATCAGCAAACCTTGAATACCACCAATTACTTAAAATCCGAAGTAATTTTATAGCATCTAGCTATGTTCGGATTGCAACACACCGATGAACCAACCTTCCTAAATACCTCAAATTATCTAAAATCCGAAGTAATTTTTATAGCGTCCTGGGCTCGGCGTTCGCATTGCAACGCATCAGCAGTGCGGGCACGTTTCGCCGCGTAAGTAATCGCCGGCATCTAGCTACCGGGCGAATACTTTATTGATAACTCACTGGTGTCTGCGTCGCCTATGACTGCTACCACCGTAAAAACCTGCGGACACATGCGTGGCAATCCGGGGATTGGTGTAGGTGTGTGTGTCATTCGTACATTGCGTCATCATATATTCCAGGAGGATTGATGCTTTAGATCTACACTGGGTTCATCCGATTTATTGCTGCGATCAAGGATTATTCAAAATTGTAACTGCCCCATTCCCATTTGTAACTTTAAATTCTTAACAACTACCAACTTAGAAGTATGTTTTGATACGTTTTTTTATTCCAATAAAGTCCGTCTGTCACCAGGCTGTATCTCAACAACGGTGATAGCCAGTCAGTTGAAATTTTCATAGATGATGCATTTTTATTGCCGCTATAACAATAAATACTAAAAATAAAATAAAATAAATATTTAAGGGGGGCTCCCATACAACAAACTTGTTATAGATTATATATATGTATAGGTACGGAACCCTTCATGCGCGAGTCGGGCTCACACTTGCCCAATTTTTTTAATCTAGAGCCTTGTCTGACGAGATGGTTTTTTGCTAGGTGTTTGGCAGGGTTGGAATTTCCTAACATTTGAATTTATCTTAATGTTATTTCTATTAAAATTGTGTCTTTATTTCAAAAAGGAAGAATATGTCAAAGTGGTTGCTCCTTTAAATAGATCACATGCTTATTAAGAAGACATATTATTAATAGTAGTGCGGTGCAATGTCGGACCCCCGAGCTTGTTTCAAAAGATTCAAAGATTTATTTGCCGAGAATACAGTGTTAAAGGTGTTAAATACAATTAAAATACCATGTATTCAGCCAACATACAGGCATGCAAATTTTTAAAAATAAAAATAAACTAAGTTGACACAATAATTGATTATTAAATATTAAATGTATAATATAATGTCAATAGCCTAATTCTACCTTATTCTACATGTCTCGAGAATTTTTTTTACACTGTAGAAACATCCATCGAGCAGCCATATATTTAAATTTCTTTGTTTCCCGAAACACCACGCAAAGAAACGCATACTACAATATTCCTACAAAAACAAATCCTGCAATGATGTTTACGGAGTTGTCGCTAATGACAGAGCAGCTAATTGGCTGCCAGTGAATATTCATCGCCGATACCATCGCGCGGCGTCTCTCATCTCGCTGAGATCTCTGATTCCTGATAGTATTACTTGTTATGGACGGTTTTGGCCTGGAAGCTGCACTTTGTGATGGAAGCAAGCCGTTTTGCACAGTGATAATATAGACCAAAATAAACGATTTCACTCGAGGCGAAATTAGTTTCACCCCTTAGGAACAGAGATGGCGCCACTTATTCCAAAAAAGTTTAAAAATTCTAAATCCTGAACGGATACTCCGATTTTGACGTAAGAGGTGCCAATCGGCAGATAATTACCCAATTTAACATGAAAAAAATTAAAATCACGTAGAAAATAATTTTGGATACCTAAGAAATAATATTTTCTGAAAAAAATATTTAAAATTTGTGATTTTTGGAATTTTACTCGTAAAAATGTATGTACATGGTACTTTTTTTATTTATTTATATTAATACACAACTAATTTTACATTTACGAAAAAAACCGCATATCATTAGCTCGTATCATTCCAAAGTTATTGAAGAATACAGACATGGCGCCGCTGGGTCAAAAAATCTTACAAAAAATCTAAAACCTCAACGGATATTCCGATTTTGATAATTAAGGTGGTAATCGACAGATAATTACTTAAATTAGTTTAAAAAAATAAAATAAAAATTCAAATAGGCAAAAAGTAATAATATTTCCAAAAAAAACATACATTTAAAAAAAAAATATTTTTTTTTGGGGCTTTAATGTAATTTCATATAAAAAAAATTATGAATATGGCTTTATTTTACTTATGTATATTATAACACTATTAGGTAATTGATCGTTTAATAAAAAACCGCATATCGAGAACTTGTACAGTTCCAACGGTATTGAAGATTTTACTATAGGGTGCTGGTGCGATGTTGCCGCCGCACGTGAACTTATGTACATGTATATAGAAAAGTATTCTCCCGTTTCGAAGGTACTGATTACCCTGAAAATATAACCACAATTGAAAGTACAAATCATAATCATCCCAAGTAGCACACAACACACTTATATCCCTTGTACAGCTTAAATTAGAGTTTTAACGGGTGAATAGGCTCTTATACAACCAGTTTGCTAATATCACAAGTATATTCTGCCTATTTTCACTAAACTGTGTATTGTAACGTGCATGTTAGGCCGTTGCATCGGCTGCAACAACGCATTTTTCCATAGCTCGATTTGCACCCATACTAACTGTTCTATTGTGGATCGCACCTGCAACCTGCTTCCAACGCCATTCCATTCCCAAAAAGAAAGGACTTGGGACAGGATATATCCAAATTAAGACGTTTATTTCACATTTGGCTCGCTTGAAACGCTACACGCAGAACATGTTGTTCAAAGCAGCTGAAGTAGTCGGCGAAAGGCTTGTCGCCAGCTCTGTGAAAGCATCGAAGCATTCAAATTGCAGTCGTCAGTGCAACGGTATACTAGTAGCAGTTTACAAAACAGTTATTACTTTAAGTAATGAAATGATGACTGCACTTCAAGGCTTTCACAGAGTATGACAAGACGTCTAATTTTAATACAATAAGAAAAGAGAACTGTTTTAAAACTTGCATGTTATACCCTGAAATAACTACTGCCTTTGCAAGTAACATCGCTCTATAGAAATTCTCTCTCGATACGTAACGGCTCATGTGAAACGATTACTTAGGGCCATTTTTTTTTTTAGGGTGTGTTTACATAATTAATGTCATTCATTATTATAACAAAACGGGATTTAACCGAGTTCAAAAATGTTTATTTACCGCAATTAAGTCCCGTTTTATTATTTTAATATAATGTGTGAAAATCGTGTAAGATTCAATCACTATATTAATGTCATTAATTGGTTCTCAATTAATCGTAACGTTGTTGGTCCCAGATTCACATGCAGGCTATACGATGCTCCAACAGAGCATATATTATTACTGTTAATGCGATTCGAAAAGATCTGTTTAAACTAAAAAACACTAAACTAAACAAGCTTGTGAGATACCTTCCATCTATTTCAGCTGCCATTGAATACCGTTTCATGCAAACCAAATGTGGGTTCACGGTTTAATTTGGAAATATCGAGTCCCAAGTCCTTCTTTTTGGGAATGAAACGGCATCAAAGGTAGGTGGGGTCCACAATAGTTGAAGGTTAGTTCAATTTGGAAACTCCTTGAACATTATGGATACAAATTGGGCTGTGGCATAATGCGTTGTTGTTTTTTTTATGATGCGACGGCCTAACTTGCACGTTACAATGCAAAGCCTGCAAAGACTAAAGTGAAAATAAAACGTAAAGTAAGTAAAATATTGATTCAGAAATGCTATTTAGCATCTAATATACTTGTGATATTAGCAAACAGGTTGTATAGGAGCCTATTCACCCGTTAAAACTCTAATTTAAGCTGTAAAAGGGATATAAGTGTGTTGTGTGCTACTTGGGATGATTATTATTTGTACTTTCAATTGTGGTTATATTTTCAGGGTAATCAGTACCTTCGAAACGGGAGAATACTTTTCTATATACATGTACATAAGTTGCACGTGCGGCGGCAACATCGCACCGGCGCCCTATAGTAAAATCTTCAATACCGTTGGAACTGTACAAGTTCTCGATATGCGGTTTTTTATTAAACGATCAATTACCTAATAGTGTTATAATATACATAAGTAAAATAAAGCCATATTCATATTTTTTTTATATGAAATTACATAAAAGCCCCAAAAAAAAATATTTTTTTTCAAAATGTATGTTTTTTTTTGGAAATATTATTACTTTTTGCCTATTTGAATATTTATTTTATTTTTTTAAACTAATTTAAGTAATTATCTGTCGATTACCACCTTAATTATCAAAATCGGAATATCCGTTGAGGTTTTAGATTTTTTGTAAGATTTTTTGACCCAGCGGCGCCATGTCTGTATTCTTCAATAACTTTGGAATGATACGAGCTAATGATATGCGGTTTTTTTTCGTAAATGTAAAATTAGTTGTGTATTAATATAAATAAATAAAAAAAGTACCATGTACATACATTTTTACGAGTAAAATTCCAAAAATCACAAATTTTAAATATTTTTTTCAGAAAATATTATTTCTTAGGTATCCAAAATTATTTTCTACGTGATTTTAATTTTTTTCATGTTAAATTGGGTAATTATCTGCTGATTGGCACCTCTTACGTCAAAATCGGAGTATCCGTTCAGGATTTAGAATTTTTTAAACTTTTTTGGAATAAGTGGCACCATCTCTGTTCCTAAGGGGTGAAACTAATTTCGCCTCGAGTGAAATCGTTTATTTTGGTCTATATTATCACTGTGCAAAACGGCTTGCTTCCATCACAGAGTGCAGCTTTTTTTCATAACAAATAGGACTATGAGCGACTGGAGATCAATTCAACGTGTCTATGTACATATGTCCGAAGTATCACCGCTTTTTCTACATTAGTAACTTACTTTATTGAAGTTGGCAGCAGCTAACTGACACCAGTAAGTATTCTGTGAGTATTATACTCATCTCGCTGATATTTCTGATTCCTGAGCAACTGAGCAAATTCGGCGTTTAGTTTACAATGACATCTATGCGTGACCATCATCATTGAGATGAACATGCTTTATTTTGGTGGACGGGACGTAGAATTCAAAATGGCGAGTCATATTTTTGAAGTGAAAATGGCGGGAGAGCGTGATATGTCTAATTTTGATATATTGTGCCAATTGTCCATTTGACTAATGAATGTCACTGATCTAATTGGAATAGCGCAAGTCAAGAATTCAAGATATTGCTAAATTAGGGATATCCTGATGCCTAATCGAATTAGGCTACTGGCTATTTCCAATGAATGTCTTCACTCGATCGATACTGGTGTTCAGTGACGTTTTTCACTTATTAACATCCAGTGGCAACAAATAACCATCATTACTTGATCCGCTGAGACTTGCAAAAACCATTGGAAATCGAAGTCTTGTATTTTACTTTTGTTTTCTTCAGTTGCAAGCGACATGATATAATATGTTGCTTTATTTATTTCTGAGTAAGATAATAAATAATGTCGGGTTTTACCGTAAAAAACATAAAAAGAGAAATTCCCAAACCCCAGTTGATCCGTGTCTCTGTCTATTGTCGAGTTGATAACTTCGACATAATATCTGAGTCTCTCTAACCAGACATATACCGTATCTTCTATATCTCGAATGAGTGAATGTCTTTTTTCTGAAGAAAATACCTAGATATTATACCTATATAGAATCTTTTGGTAAATTAACCGTTGCAGAAGTACCAAACCTGTGTAGTTTTAGTGGACTAATGACACTTTTTTTTTGGCGGATTTGGCAGCAATGCTTTACTAAATATTAGGAACTTCAAAGAATCCCAGTGACCCCTGAAGCCGTCTCTCGGGTCACTCCTTTAGTCATTATTTAGAAATCGGCCGCACGTGTGGTAAGTAGTCGCTTTCTCGCGCGCGACGCACATACGCAACTACCTACCTCGCGCATCCGGGTGCTTTGTCCACGTGTTTGTCTGTTTTCACTGTAGGGTTATTTTTAGACGATTTCTAGCTAACATCAATGCCCTAGGTATAAGGTCGATTGGTGTATTTGCCAGTCTTTTTACGGTTGTGAGTGAGATGTAGGTGGTCAAAAGCCAATGATGTCCGGTAAACATCAAAGTAGCCGGTATAATCTGAAGAGTCAAATATATTACAAGACGTCCTTTTTACTCTAAATTTAACACATAGGAGTCACATAGATACTAATTGTTGCTGACTGTTCCACTGCCAAAATCGACCACTTTTCGTTCGTAAATAAGTAATACTAAAAATACGGGACTCTCAACTGCCAATATTCGAATCGTTCATTGGTATAGTACACCAAGTGGAGAGGTCTTTGCACTACCACTAACACTGAATTAGCAACATATACTGCAAGGGAGTTACTTTACATTTGAAAGTCGGTCGACTCATGTAGGTAAAGTTAGTGAAATTTCCAATAAGTTAATTTAGCCAACAATAAAAATACTGGAGGAAGATTATATTTTTTACTTATTATGGAGTACCCTTTGTACGGAACCGCAAATATCCCTATGAATGTAAGACTTTTATTTAAATGGGATTTGTTACTACAATCATGTCTGATGGTAAGCACTTACTATGTTACTATTTAGATGAGTGCACTGAGAAGAAGCCTATGTACCCCGGCCGTAAAACAGCTTGTTATCAGCAATTCTAAAATACAGACGGATCCATATATTATGATAAATGTTTATGTTTGTGTTGTTTGCTCTGATGCGGCGCGGTGGGCGATAGAAAGTCGATGATGAGCCATATATCATCTTCTCGGCTTAAGCGGGATTATGCTAAATATTTTATGTCAAATGTGTTACGCGACAACTCATAAATCACAATCAGAACGGAAAATATGGTTGAGATTTGGATATTTGGCAGAAGCAAATAGTTTCGACTTTCTGGCAACTTCACTCCAACGTTTTTGCTTGTTTTTCGTAGAAATAATACATAGTTTCGATTCGGTATTTTTTTAATGAAGGAGAGATCAGCAAACTTATTGATTTATTGCGTTTTAAATAAACGTTTGCATTTATAATGTGGTGTAAGGTTAGTTAATTGATTGTTTAACATTATTTATCACAATTAATATCATGGAATGCAGGAGCATGGAACAGAAGACGAAACCAAATTTTTAGGTAAAGTAAATGAATCAGTCCGCCTTTTCTGCTTCTTGTAGGGTCTGTTCATCCTATATGCGATGCAGCCGACATTGTATACACGCTGCAACAGCGACAGAAAGTAAACAAAACGCATCGATCAGACGTCAGCAAAAAGCGCGGGTCGTGGCAATAAGTCAAAACTGAGTGGATTCCGGAGCTCGGCCACTGGGTAACTTACACCGGGGCTTTTACTGGCTTGTCACTCGTCAACCGACGACGCAGCCATGACGGGCTGCTTCGATGGACGCCTGCCAACCTCCTCCTCGAGGCACCAAAAACGTCGTATAACCCACCATATTCAATCCATTGTGACGCTTCGGAAGAAGGAATAGGAGCGCACAGTCGATCGCCGGCTCCGTTCGGTTATGGTCGTTTTGTATCAACATTGTAAGCAAGTGGTAGTGTTTTTTTGCCCTCCACGACCTGGCGGGCCCGACGGAAGACTGCCCCATTGTATGGTAATTCTCGACCGGATTTTGTTCGGGCTCAATTATATTATGAAGCTCAACCACACGACGAAAGTCAAAAGTCACCCAAGTGTCTTTGTGCGCGGGCGCGTGCTGCTCCCGCCCGCGCGTGCGCGCGAATCTCGCCCTAAGCGGTTGGGATTACAGCTTAGTCATGTCAGCATATACCTGACACCTTGATGCTATGCACTAAAAGCTACTTTTGCCTGACAGTATATTCTATATACATAAATTTCCCATTTGTGGTTACAAAGTATTAAAGGGGCTGGTCTCAGTGTCAATGTCACTGTGAGTTCGAAAACATTTTATTATTTTTTTTTGTTCAACAATTCCATGTCTTTTGTTCCCCAATTGTAAATTAATCAATTTACTTAAGATACATTTTTAACGCCCACAAGATGGAGCCATTAGCTTAGATGCGTCTATTATTAATCTCAATAGGCAACTATGCAACCGAGTTTCTAAAGTATAGTAATTTGTAAGTAGGTAATATTTGGTTAGCATGGAATGTTTTGCCTGCGATCTTATCTTTACAACACACCTTAGCACCGAAGATATCTCCGTATCATTCCCCGTTATATTATAAGTTATCGATACCCCAATACCGGGCCTTTAGCAAACTAACAAATTACGATGGAAACGCAGCTTCCTCTCCCCGGGACGCTGGCGAGCCATCAAAGCCACCGCGGCCATATACTCCGATATTTATCGCCGCTCTCCGCAGTAAAAAGCCACGCGTGTGATTGAAAAACGTAGTTCCCACACAAAAAAACAGCACCCAACTTTATAAACTATTCGGATCAAATTGAAAAGCCCGTCTTAGATGATTCGACACGGCTTAAGGCCCACTGGCCCGGCTACTGCTGTTGATTCTAAATTATTGCTCGTTGGGTGATATGAGTAGAACGAATCGCCGAAGAAGCCGAGCTATGCTACTAGTATTGAGCAACGGCGCGAAGTTTCCGATCGGAGGTCATCGATTTATATTCCAATGCTGAGTTGCGTAACGGTTTGAAATTGTCTCGAAATCCTTAACCCTCGAGCTTAGAGCATTGAGAGTGAGGACGAGTCGACGGCCTTCATGGTACCCCTTCGTAGGCGATGTGGAGAAACCTAAAGCATAAAGTGTTTTTTTGACCGGTAAAGAAATATTTAGCAAAAACTTTGTTCCCGAAGAATTAACAAAACAAAGAATCAAAATAACAGTTCCCTCTCAGATAAATAAAATATCATCATCATTTCAGCCATAGGATGTCCACTGCTGGACACAGGCCTCCTCAATTGACTTCCACATGGGTCGGATAGAAGCGACCCGCATCCAGCGAGTCCCCGCAACCCTGACCAGGTCGTCCGACCACCTTGCGGGTGGCCGTCCTACGCTGCGCTTGCCGGTACGTGGTCTCCACTCGAGAACCTATCTGCCCCAACGGCCATCGGTTCTTCGAGCTATGTGCCCTGCCCATTGCCACTTCAGTTTGCTAACCCTGTTTGCTATGTCAGTGACGTTAGTTCGTCTACGAAGCTCATCATTTCTGATTCGATCACGTAGAGAGATCCCGAGCATAGCCTATATGGGCCTCTTAAGGAAGCTCAGAGTCACTCAGCGAGCTATGGAAAGCCATAGCTCGCTGAGTGACTCTGAGCTTCCTTAAGAGGCCCATAATTAGAAATAAAATATAACAACCACAAAATACTTGTAGAGACCATCAACGATTAGAGTTTAAAACCAATCCCCACATAAACTGTCCAAAATGAACAAATATGAAATCCGATTGCCAAAGCTCAGTGTGCTATCATTTTTCTAGTTAATATAAATGTTCGAGGCGGTCAATTAATGTTGGGCAGTGGGCCCGCTGGCCCCACGCTGGGCACAATTTACGGGCCCGCCACGCTGAATTAGCCGCTATTGCGACACCGCCCTGATGCCCGTATCTCATCCAAATTATATAACCAGACCAGTGGCATTTATAGGCCATAGCCCGTTGTAAAACATTGCGCCTAGCCCTCCGACCGGGAGAGACATTCCCTCCTCAAAATCGAGTTCGTATTTTGATATTTTTAATCAATGATTTGTAGAACTCACAAAGACGTCTATTTGAATAAAGTAAACATAATTAAAAAAAAAAAGTTAAGGCGTTGATTTCTTCTAAAATATTTGTAAGCGTTTAAATATAATATCAAATTTAAAAGTACTTAATGTCAGCGGTTCAGCTCCGACACATGTCTACTTACTCCGCTCCGGTGCTGCGCACATTCTAGTGATTTACAAACAACCCAAGATAATAGAAAATAACGTTAGTTTAATCTACTTATCACATAAATTGCTTTTGTATTTAAATATTTAGGCCATAAATAATAAATTTAAATTTTATTACTGAAAACAGCGTTAATTGCCATGTCTATTACCTATTATCGACGGCGATCGTGCAAAATAAAACAAATAAATCAATTTAAAGTGTGAGCGCGATCCAGGATGGCGCGCGGCATACAAAGCGTCTCCGTCACGCGCCCTCCGACCTCTTGTCCCCTACTTATTCATCCAACATCGATTACAATTCAAATTAATTCGATTCACACGGCGACAATGACCACTCAGTCCGATTTGTACAACGGTCACTTTTTATTTACCGCGTTCACTGCGTTACTTTAACATGTTGGATAAAGTCAATAAATTTCACATCGGCGATGCACGGTAATTTGATAGTCCTAGAGAACTGACCGGTGGTCAAAAATTCACCTGCTTTATTCTATAAATATAATGTATACCTGTCTCTTTTCTTTGAAAGGATTCCTCGTTTGTCGGACAAGGATAGGGTGAGTCCCGTTTGAATCGAAGGCGAAGTTCCGAATGGTCATCGATAGGGTTGTAACTGGATAGGTTTGTGCGAGTTTTATGGGCAGACTTGATCGCTCAATTACTTGTGTTTTGTCCGGACACCGGAAGGTATAAATATCGTGCCGGATCGGGTGGCACTGGGAACGCGCCTCAGATTTATGCGTGTAAGAAATCCGAGTGATTATCAATAGCGCAACGGTTATTTATTGATTGTAACCTGACGTTGACGGGTATAGTGTTGTAAATCCCTAACTACTGGCAAAATTTATGTAAATTAAATCCTAGTTAAACCCTTCAGTAAACATCGTAGAAATATGAATTAAAGTTGATATGAAACAGTAAAATATCTAAGAGTTGATACAGTTAAACATCAACTTCTAAGACTTAGGAAAGTTAACGCCTTAGGTACACGTACGCGCTGCATCTATTAACTCTTTTCTTGGCAATATGTCATAATTTATCACCCATTCGATTTCATCATCTTTTTTTTTTAACTTATTATTGTTTTTGTTACACAACGGGGCTACACATACAGACTTCTCATTTATTTTACCAAGAAAAGCGTTAAGTGCAATGTAACATGACGTCAGATAGTAAGTACGTCTAATAAATTCGGCTGCCATGGTCTAAGAGAATTAAGATCTCACAGAAATAAAGCTAATTAATGTACAAGTGAAATTCTCTAGCGTTTTTATGAGATTTATTAGTGCGAATTATGCAACAAATTCCTTTGCAAATGAAGAAGAAAAAGGCGAATACTTTTTCGTTCTTCCCCGCGCCTCAGAACTACACAACATCAGAGCATGGGAAGGGTTAAGCTTGTCTTTCCATATAAGTAGTGTTTATCATTCTCAAATACCTACATGTTTATTAATTGTAAGAATATGTAATTGTTCGTGCTGGTTAGTTTGTAGCATGCAAATGATACGGAGCGTGGATCGCTAATGCGTTTTTTGTTTCCTTCTGCATGACCGCTCGGATATCTTGAAAATCAAGGCATTAAATATATTTTTTCTAGCTTAACAATTAACACGCAAATTATTCTAGTTAAAACAAAATTACCATGCATCGCCAATGATGAGACCTCACACCTACTTATAGCAAACAAATTACAATATTCAATTATGTTGTTTTTTTTTGTAGGCGCCTACAGCAGACGACCAGATTCTGGAATTGGCTACAGACTTTGATTGTGTCACCAGTGTCAAGAAATATTAGGTACCGAAAGTAAGTTTTCTGTACTGCTCAGACCCATCATAACTAAGCTCTTAGGTCTTAAGATAGGCTCTAAGATCGGTTTCATCAACTCCACGACCGAAGTTTATCAAGACCTTTTTAACACTTTTTGTTTGAACATTCATAAGTGTTTTCGTTTTACAATGATTTCCATCACATTACAGGGCCAAATGATACTAATCATTTACTAAATAGAGTACTTACTCTAGAGGTCTCATTGTTGGTCTATGGCTAAACAAGCTCGGGCCGATATGTCAATAAGTAGATTTGTTACATATTCCAGGCAAACCAAACTTTCGATTCTCACGCGCACCTTGTGAGCAGCCCGCGAGGAGTGAGGACCGCCACCGTTCCGGGAACCTGCGCGGGCGCAGGCAAACAAAGTAATTACACATTCTTTGTCTCTGCCATACCTGTGAACTGTCAACTGATTGCATAGATTATGCTGCCAGAAAGACCATAAACTACGATTCTAGGTCTCATTCACGAATCAACTTCCGTGTATGTTATTTTTATAGCTTTTGTTTTATACTACTTATGGACCTAAGTTTAGCAAGATATTTCCTAAGATATGGCTTATTTTTAAGACCGTCACAAACAATTATGGGTTGAGCACGTGATAACCAGAAATCTAAAACCATTTATTGTGATATCTCTTGTCATCTTGTACATGTACAAAAGTTGCTCTACAGTTGGCTCCAAATAAGAAGAATGGCGATGCATACCTAATTCAAGTGAGACTATTTTCAGGGCGTAATTAAGAGCGTTATTATGTAGGAGGTCAATAGATGAAATCAACTGAAAAGTCGAAATGGTGCACCCGGCACTATTGCCGACGACAATAACATCAGTATCGATGAAAATTCTTACTATAAAAATCCTCTAAATTGTTATCATGTAGCTCAGCTGGTTTAGAGCGTGTCACGTGCCATTATTAGATCTTTGTATGTGTAACATCTGAGTATAGTCATCAAGCTTATTCTTTGCCCGACGGCAGCCTCAGCAGCCGAAAGCAGCGAGCACACGCGAACCGGCGCGGGCGCAGCCGGTGTTTGCGGCGGCTTTGACGAGCTCATAATCAGGGGCGCAAACATCGGTTACCGAGCTATTGTTGGCTCGGCTTTCCGAGGAAGGCTGTAAAGGCTGCTAGTTGGTTTGTTTGGATTGATACGGGAGACAGTTATGTTGCCAGCTTCAGTATATTGGAGCTGGATAAATTGTCGTTTGATCGATACATTGTTGTTGTTTCGCGGTTTATTTATTGGGAACAAACATTATTGTTCAATATTCTTAGTAACACTTAGTGGTGGTAAGCCAACATTTCTGTCCCTACAATAGGGGATAGAATATTGCACACTTTAATACGAAATGGGTATCCATGTAGATATCAAACAAGATTTCACAGAAGTACCTACACGTTCTGACTTCGGGGGTTATTTTCAAATTGACGCTTTGCAACCCTTTTCCTTTTAATGTCTGGTATAACCGTCGTCTGCACCCCAGACCAAAATCTTAAGACCCATTTCGCATTTAAGTTATTGCTTCTGATGCGTTACATTTACTAGCAGGTACAACATGGTCCTAGTTAAAATTACTTATCAGTTGAAATTTACTATAGGTAGTTAAGAGCACTTGCGACTCAACAATAAGTTTCCCCTGACAGAAGCCACGAAAGGTCACATCCTCGATGTCGGCTAAACGGCACAAGGCCGCGGTTGTTTTGCTCGCTGCTGCGCGGGAGTAGGTAATCTGATGGGGGCCCGTCTTCCATCACCGGGACGTGCTTGTTAGGGTGAGTGCCACTAGTACCTACAGTCAGATTGCTGGTAGGGTTTACATTTGTGACTTCTATTTTAGTAATCATTGGCCTGTATAAGACATGATATAAAAGTAATGCAAAATAAAATAATTATTTTAGAACTATAATTATTTTTATCTAATTATATAATGCCATTTTGTTTTGTAAGAGTATTAGGTTGGTATTCTGACAATCCTATTGGGTAATGTACTATAACATTGTAGCTTAGAAATTGTATTTATTGAATGTGATAATGTTGTTGTATTTAAATTATTATAGGAATTTCTTATTGACTATCGTAATATAAATTCATGGAGTAAATTAACTTAGGATGATTTATATTGTATTTTTTTTATTTTAAAATAAATAAATGTAAATTAAAATCTAACAACTATAAAAACAAATACTGTCTTCTTCTTTGTTCCCCTAACTTGGCTTTGATTAAATATTATTTTGGGGTTAGCCGTCTTTCCTGTTCTTCGTGATCTATTGGATGTTTATTTTCCGTAAATGTGTTAAATATCATTTTCTATTTAATCTTAGACGAGATATTCAGATTCACTCGTCTCATTGTAAAAAGTAACCTAACCAACACCACATTTATGAAACATGATATTTTGTGCACAAAGGGGTAGCCGGTTCCCTCACGTATCGTAGAAAGCATGAATGGCGTGGTGAGGACTGCTATTTATGACGAACATCAAAATAAGAAATATTTGCCCCGCACCACCTGCACGCGCGGATGAAACCTGATAAAGTCTGCTTAATGCGTATGTGATTGCCCACGATGTACACTACTAGAAGATAAAATGGCTTTAGCGACGCTTAAATCCTTATATTCGTTAGATCTTCTTGGAAACCTTGATAGTTAAGGGTTACTGGATTAGTAGCTAGTCTACAGCCTTATCTACAATATAAAGCAAGCGGTGATAGATGCATTAGGGACTGAGATAAGTGGTTGTGGATGGTGGTTGAACTAGCATATGAGTAATGTTAATGTATTATGTAACCAATTTGCAATGCTAAATATTTATTTGGGTTCTAGAAAACGGAAATAAAAATGTAGTGGTTCTTATCCTCTCTCATTCTGCACCTAGTAAGGATTTTTTGTCAGGTAAATTGATGCATTTAACGAATATTTAAGTTCAACATGTTAAGACAACTTCAAATAAATAAAATATCAAACTTCATATATTCAACACTACAAAACACTGTGATAATAATTGTCACTAAGGCTTCCGGTTGGTGAATTCTACTTTAAGCTTCAATTGACAATCTTAGCCTAGCTACCTACTCGCGAAATTGGACGAATAACTTCGGCCAACATCGGTCACTTCGCGAGTAGTGTAGAGCTAGGGTTACATTAGTTATAATGGCTGATTGACGTCACGTTGTCATTAACGCTTGTAATAATAACCAAGCAAATCATACAGTCGCAGCATGGTAAAATTGGGCCTTATTTTGAAAGGAAAGTATCCAAATACCAATAACCATACATTATAGTCCGGTGAAAATATTTTGAGAGCACAAATGTGGTTCAAACGTGCTTATGGTATAGGTTTGTTGCGAGGCCACTCGGGCGCGGTGTGGGCAGATTTGGCATTCGACGTGGAGCGTTTGTTGTCCAACGGTAGTTTGGAGAGGCGGCGGGAATGCCGTCGTAGGCGCGAGCGCAAAGCAAATATACAGAACACAAACGTTCTTGTATGCCTAGCCTTATACGATCATACTAATAATTATCAGAAACGATTGTTCTTTATACTTACAAAGAATTTCAACTAGATCGATCTGATTATTGAGGTGGGTAGTCTATATTCCGCAGATTTGGGCTATTTACTGATAGTGTGAACAGCAAAACCACTTGGGACCATCAGAAGCTCCACCTCAGATCTTTGGATAGACTGAGGAACCCACAGTGAGGGGTCAAGGCACGTAAAAATTCTGGAATAAGGACCAAAATGGTCGAGATTTACTTCAACGCGGTTACGCTTTCAGTGGAGGATGGATGAAGATAATCTTGAAGTTGAAGTGAGCAATACCAGGTCTACATCGAACAGACCCAGTGATCGGTTTGCTCAGCTCTGCGGTGACCTTGGCAGCGCCAGCGCCTGCGCGGGCCAATATTTGCGCACGCGGCCCGCGGCTGCCGGCGCGCGCCATTACACGGCTAGCTGTGCAAACACCCGGAGCAATGACCACCGGAAATGTGCTGATGTCACTAACTGTATGGAAATCGAAATCGCTGAGATTGAATATTTTATAAGAAATAGAGCGGGCCAATGTCATACGTGAAATCTAACTTGATGTGTTAACAATGGACTGAAAATCGTGAATAAAGATAGTTGTGTATTTTGTTTCTCCTCGAAATATGTTTTTAGACCCTTCTTAGTTAAGTTCTAATCTGTAATTCTTTCCACGGATAATTTTTCTTCATTTTGGCTATTTTGCTACCAGTCATTTCACATAATCGTAAAGTTTTCGTTCATTTGTGCATAACGGTCGCATCGGATTGCTCAAATTATTTAAATCACCTTACAAAGGAGGATAGACTGGGTTATTGAAGTAAAAAGAATTAAGTTCTAAAGCTATAAATATGGTAGGTAGTCCCAAATCTATGTGTATAAAAGTCCTGACTGTATACAGCCATTGTTTTGTTCCCGCCCTGGACTACGGGTAACAGGGGGCCCATCAACCTGTGTAACCAGCAAAACGTAAATTCCCGGGCGAGTACAAAAACGGGTCGCGATTACGCGCCTCTTAAACTTAATTCTAACTTATATCTAAAGCACTAACCTTCCCAATGGAGCCGATCTAGCCCAATTCCAGCAAAGGTGAGTAAGTGTAGGGTGTGTTATGGTGTGTGTGAATGTGTTTGCTGGGCGCCGAAGAATCCTCGCGGCTACCGTATCGCCAGCTCCGTCAAAACCACAATTTTCACGTCCAATATTATCGAGGGGCCTTATGCCGAACAAATCACTCGAGTTCAACAAATATACGCAAAATAAGCGGACACACATGTGTCTTTCCAAAACGCTTCAAATTCCAAATCTCTCAAAATCACATGTGCACAACTGCAAGTTAAAATTCAAGTGACAGAACGACCTCTAAGATCTTAGTGTCAAAAGTGACAGCTCGGGTGCGTTCAGTTTTATGCAAAGTAATGTCGGTTGGGACCGAACAATCACCCGCCTCGGAACAGCTCTAAGCTGGTCCGCTATACAAGAGGAAGGCGCGATAGCGTTGCTACCGCTCGCTTGAGAACCGAATCCCCCACCATGACCTCAGCAAACCGAGGGGTCCCGTCCTTGCCGGGATACAAGTTAACAATTCGCCCCCGGCGCCAACGCAGTGGCGGTAGGTTGGAATCCTTAACCAACACGAGGTCTCCAACACTGGGGGGATTGGTTTTGTCAGTCCACTTGAGGCGCTGCTGCAAAACATGCAAATACTCTAATGACCATCTGGTCCAAAAATTCTGAGCCATTTGTTGCAGCATTTGATAGCGCGACAAACGATTGGAAGTTACTTCCCTGAGGGGGTGCTCCGGCAGGGCTACAAGTGGCTGACCAATCAAGAAATGGCCTGGAGTCAACGTTTCCAGGTCATTTGGATCAGAGCTGAGCGGGCACAACGGACGGGAATTGAGGACTGCCTCAATTCTACAAAACAACGTCGCCAGCTCTTCAAAAGTCAAAATAGTTTGACCTATGACTCTATACATATGAGTCTTAGCTTGCTTTACAAGAGCTTCAAAAATACCTCCCCAATGGGGGCATCCCGGAGGGTCAAACGTCCAGGTGACACCCCGACGGGAGAGGTTTGTACCAATGTCAATTCTATTTTCAAACAAAAATTTCACAACATCTTGTAAATAACGGTCGGCACCTTTATAATTGGTTCCGCAATCTGACCGGATCAGAGACGGGAGTCCCCTACGGGCTACAAACCTATCTAGGGCCGCAATAAAGGCCTCCGTCGAAAGATCAGCAACTAATTCAAGATGAGCGGCTTTGGTGGACAGACAGACGAAAACGCACAAATACGCTTTTACACTCTTCGCATTTCGGAGTCGCGACGTTTTAACCAAGAAAGGGCCGGCAAAATCCGTCCCTACCCTCTCAAATGGCCTAGCCGGGGTGACCCTGTCAGGTGGCAAATCACCCATCTGAGGCTGCATCGTGGCTGCCTTGAGCCTATAGCAAGGCAAGCACCGGAACACGATGCTCCGTACAACGCGTCTGCTGTTCAGTATCCAAAATTCTCGCTGCAGAATGCCCAGGAGCGCATTGCAGCTAGCATGAGAATTCTTAAGGTGGCGATCATTCACCAACAATTCCACCAAGTGCCCTTTCTTAGGCAACAGTATGGTGTGGCGCGCCGAATAAGGCAAGTTAGCATTGCGAAGCCGTCCTCCAACCCGGAGTATTCCAGACTCGTCAATGAACGGGTTGAGACGCGCTATCGCTCGTCTAAGTTTGGGGCGACCCTTCCGCAGGGTTTCCAATACGTCCCCCAAGTGTTCCTCCTGCACAACCCGAATCCAGTGATGTAGGGCTGCTTTCCGCTCTTCAAAAGCGAGAACACTGGTGTGTAGCCGATTGTCAGGGTGGCGACAATTGTGAATAAATCGCCTGACCCAGGCGGTCACTCCAACCAGCTTGTCGAGAGAACTATATCGCGCTAGCAACCAAGCAGGGTCCGTCCCTGGAGCGGTCTCGACAAGGTGGATCTTCAATCCCGACGATGGGGTTCCAATGACACAGCTGGCCGGCCAGCGTGACTCCATCTCCAATAGCCATTCTGGCTTCCACCACAGTGGGTGGGCAACAAGCTCCATGGCGTTGCAACCCCTAGACGCCACGTCCGATGGGTTCAATTCACCTGGCACGTGTCTCCAAACCAAAGCAGTCTCAGAGTTCTGTATCTGCGAGACACGGTTGGCCACAAAAACCTCCAATGTGTGGACCGACGACTTCAGCCAACACAAGACAATTTGGCTGTCAGTCCATGCATAGGCACTCTCCTCAAGGTTCACGGTGTCCTTCAAGGTCGAGGCTACATGATTCAACAATCGCACAAGAAGAGCTGCACCCGACAATTCCAGCTTCGGGATCGTCAAACGAGTCCGAAGCGGGGCCACCTTGCTCTTTCCCATTACCAAGTGCACGTCGACCGCTCCGGCGGAGCTGACCGTTCGCAAATACACGGCAGCCGCATATCCTCGCTCAGAGGCGTCGCAAAACCCATGAAGTGTTGCTCTGTATTTCCCTGCGGGAAGCAACTTACGCGGCAGTTCGACCTGGTTTATCTCCGGGAGCGTAGAAAAGTAGGTTTCCCAATCGCTCAGCAAATCTCCGGAAAGCGCATCATCCCAACCCATCGGGGCTGCCCACAGGCGCTGCATAAACGCTTTGGCCTTGAAGATGACGGGCGAGATCCATCCATTTGGATCGTAAGTCCTGGCCACCGTAGACAGAACAAGCCGCTTTGTCCAGACCTTCGGGGTATCCAATTCCACCCGATAGGTAAACACATCTTGGACTGGTCGATACTGAACGCCAAGAACCGACAACATGTGCGGATTATCAACATTCTCGAAGAGGTGTGGATCCTGCTGGTGGTCATCTGGGAGTCCGGCCAAAACCTCTGGTGAGTTGGACAACCATTTCCGCAACTCATAGCCACCAGTCCGCAAGAGTGCAATCAATTCATCGCGGATGACCAATGCTTCTTCGACGCTATTGGCCCCGGTGCACACGTCGTCCACAAACAAGTCCTTCTCCAAAATGGCGGACGCTCGAGGGAACCTCAGTCTCTCTCTGTTCGCCAATTCCAACAATGTACGAATAGAAATGTACGGGCTACTCTTCAGACCGTACGTAACCGTATTCAGTTCATAGACCAACATCGGTTCATCTGGGCTCTCACGCCACAAGATCAGCTGATACCGACGGTCATCAGGGTGGATGACGATCTGCCGAAACATCATCCGGATGTCGGTCACAAACACAACCTGATGCTTCCTGAAATTAGTGAGAATATCGGTTATGTCCTTGTGCAGCTTAGGACCTGCATGCAAACATTGGTTCAAGGACACTCCAGTCGAGGTGGCGGCAGAGCCATCAAATACCACTCGAATCTTGGACACCGGTGACTTCAATACCGCATGGTGGGGAAGAAAATAATGCTCCACCGTACTCCAATCCATGCGTGACACCGTCATGTGTCCCAACTGCTCGTACTCCCTCATGAAGTCCACATACTTCTGCCGGAAGAGCGCATCCCTCTTCATACGGCGCTCCATCGAAACCAGCCGCTTCTCAGCCAACGCGCGAGAGGCACCAAGGGGTGGTCGATGAGTAAGTAGGGGGAGTCGAGTTATGAACCGACCAGAGCGGAGGCGGCCAGTGTTGTTCTGGTAAAACAATTCGCACTCCTCTTGCTCAGGACTCATCCGCGGCGCGGTAGGCGGTTCTTCAATTTCCCAGAAGCGTTGCACCGCGTCTGAGAGAGCAGTTCCAACCAAACAGCTCTCCTCGGCAGGAGGCGTGGAAACTGCTAATACTGGACCCATTACAGCATATCCGAACTTGGTGTCCCATGCCACAAGTCCACCAGGCTGTAGTATCCGTTTGCCGGTCAGCAATATGCCCCCTAGGACGTCTGCACCCAGCAGCACGTCAACCGGACCAGGGGTGTCAAAGCCAGCATCCGCCAAATTCAAACCAACTGTCAAGTTCCGGATCTCTGGTGGCAGCTTGACCGGGGGGTGCCCCCCCACCACCTCCTCCAAAACCAATGCGGGAGCTGTAATCCTCGCATGGGAGGTGGGACTCGGGCCAAAGGTGAACGTGACCTGTCCTACCAGGTTTGACACTGATGTGTTGCCGACCCCCCGGACACCGTCCGGGTGAGGTCTCAAGACCAAGCCCATCCGTTGCATCAACCGTTTGGATACAATACAGCCCTGTGCGCCCGTATCCAGTAGGGCGCGCACACGAACTGATCCTCCGCCAGGACCCCACACACAAACCGAGGCCGTGGGCAACAACACGGTCTCGAGGGGTGTGGCGGTGGTCGATGCATGGGCGGCGTACCCCTAGCAGGGATACCGCGTGGCGTCCTGCTCCGCGTGGGAGGGCCGCTCGAACCGGTCGAGCGGATCCCAGTCAGGCTGGTACGCGCGTCGCGCTGGTTGCGCCATCTGCGGCGCCCGGTACCCTCGTCTCCGGCCTGCGAACGCGGGAGGTCGCGATTCCAGGCGCGGTCGCTCGGCCAGCGGCGGCGACATCCGTGGCGCCGACCGAGGAGGGGGTGGGCGCGGCCACCCGCCCGTGGGAGCCCGCCGTGAGGGCGCGGGTGAGCGCGCGACCGCAGCATAATTCTGTGAATGCGGGGGGGTCGAATTCTCCCCGCCTTCCCCATCTTCCAAATACCCCTGGTCGGCCGGGTGCCGACTCCGGACAGGGGTGCTGCGTGAACCCTGGGCAGCGGGAGGCTTGGAGGTCCCGTTGCGGTTCATGCACAAAATGTGGTGGTGCTTCCCACCACATGACCGGCACTCCTGGGGTTGGGCACAGTCCCGAACAAAATGTGGGTCCAAACACACGAAACACCACTTCCTTTGCTTTGCGATGTTCCGGCGACCCTCGACCCTCTGGGCAAGAAACGTCGAACAGACAGGCACCCGATGGCCTGGTTTCTTGCAGTACAAGCAGGGGTCAGGTTCCACCGTGCCAACATTGTATTGACTGGGCCTCGCTGGTCGAGGTATCAATTTTCCCCAGTTTCCCCTTTGAGCGACAATTCCCATCTGGCCCCCTGAGGGCACAGCTGGTCTCGAGGTTGAAGGTAAACTCGAAGTATCAGCACGGCGACACTCCGTTTCCAAAAATGCCACTATGTCACTAAAGGCCGGTAAGTGCTGGGCGGTGTCTCCTCCATACTGGTTCTCAAATCTCGCCCGGACATCAGCAGGTAGCCGGTTCAACAAAAAACTCAGTAACATATAGGACCATTGGTCCACAGGCAAGCCAAGTTTCCCCAAAGCTTTGGTCGCTGTCAAAACAGGATTCAGCATTTTTATTCTGATGTCTGATACCTGGGCGATCCGGGGAATATTCCAAATTTTTGCCATCATGGCATCCGCAAGCCTTCGCACATTCTCGTATCTGTTTCTTAACAGTGTGCGCGCGGTTTCATAATTTTCATCGGTGACCGACAAGTGTGCTACCAGGTCACGTGGTTCACCTTTCAAAGCTGTCATCAGCTGCGCCAATTTCAAAGAGTCCGTTAGGTCCTTTCGGGCGTGTACCAAACTATCGAACAGGTCAATAAAACTGGTCCATTGGTCCAGGTTTCCGTCAAACGGTGGGATGCTTATCGCAGGAAGTCGTGCTGCCAATTCTGGAGTGGGTCTAATTGCAGAATTTCCCTCATTCCGGACCCCGGTGGTCCGAATTCTCAATATCTCCTTTGCACGCTGAACGATTTTATCTGCCAGCTCAATGCATTGGTCATAATCTCGTTCCACTTCAGCTGCCTCGCGTAGAACATGCTGTGCCATCTCGGGCCCAGAGCCTTCAATTTTACCGAGATAGCTTTCAAAGCTATGTCGCGCCCTATCAACGCGGTCCCTAATCTGTTCGAACCTGTCTAACAATGCGTCAGTTCGGTCTTCTCTGTCCACCAGAGCAGCCCCAGAAGTAAACCAACGTAACTCCGCGCGAATTGCTGTCTTAAATACCGCTGCCATATTGAATTCAAACAAAACACAAAGTGAAATTCTCAAACAAATCAATAAATTAATTAATTAAAATTAATTATGTAGAATTTCTTACCCAATAACAATATTAATTCAATATAGTCACACTGGCGGTTTACCAATTATAAAAATGCCAACAAATTATAACATTTAATATCAAAGTCCAAAGGTCAATTTCTAAAGTGCTCCTAATAATATTTCCAAATAATTCAATGTTTCAACTTGACATGCAATATCAACAAAATATGATACTTGTTTTAACTCCAAAAACACTATAAAACTATAATGAGTTGAGTTTATTCTAATAATTTACTTTCTTATAATCATACAAAGAAAATGTCTACCAACCCCCAAATTTATAACAAGTTGAAACTTTCCTAAATTTGAGCACTAAACTAGTATTATCTACATAAAACAACTCTCGTGTTGTTGATAATAAGCAAATTGACCTTATTCAAATCAAAAACATGTAAATTTAACCACTTTTTGTCAAAACTTTAACCTCAAAACATGTGAATTCTAACCAAAAAAATTTACCCAAATTTTATCAAAAGTGGATCAAATCAAAACAACCACGCTCTATGCTACCAAAATGTTTTGTTCCCGCCCTGGACTACGGGTAACAGGGGGCCCATCAACCTGTGTAACCAGCAAAACGTAAATTCCCGGGCGAGTACAAAAACGGGTCGCGATTACGCGCCTCTTAAACTTAATTCTAACTTATATCTAAAGCACTAACCTTCCCAATGGAGCCGATCTAGCCCAATTCCAGCAAAGGTGAGTAAGTGTAGGGTGTGTTATGGTGTGTGTGAATGTGTTTGCTGGGCGCCGAAGAATCCTCGCGGCTACCGTATCGCCAGCTCCGTCAAAACCACAATTTTCACGTCCAATATTATCGAGGGGCCTTATGCCGAACAAATCACTCGAGTTCAACAAATATACGCAAAATAAGCGGACACACATGTGTCTTTCCAAAACGCTTCAAATTCCAAATCTCTCAAAATCACATGTGCACAACTGCAAGTTAAAATTCAAGTGACAGAACGACCTCTAAGATCTTAGTGTCAAAAGTGACAGCTCGGGTGCGTTCAGTTTTATGCAAAGTAATGTCGGTTGGGACCGAACAGCCATCTTCAGGGATCTTCATCAAGTCATCACATCACACTTTACGACTGTCTCCTCCGGCCCGTGGTTGCCACTCCAGAACTCTTCGTTAGGTTTCAAACGGAGGCACCGGTAGGTAGTTCTCATTTTGGTTGTTGTTTTGTGTACTACTGTGTATAATAATACGATTAAACACCTTTGTACACGAACAAATGATTAATTAAACGCAGTTAACATTAAGAAATATACAGACGAACTCTGGGGTTTATCTTGCCCTAATTTTATTTTTTCCGCAGCAAATTGAGCATTACTCTCATACAAAAAGTTGTAGATTGTAAAAACAAGCTTTCCATATCACTTATTGGTATTAGTTCCTAGGCTAGCGTCCATACTTCGTACGTCCCGTCCGTTTCATCGTCATCTGTTTTGTTGTATTATCGCTATGACACAGAAAAATACAGATAAATTCAAAAAGTATATCGTATACACTACTTTCCCTGCTGCTAAACCGTCCTTAAAATGTTTTAATTTAATTTTATCAATCTGTAAACATAAATCTACACATACTGGGGGCTAGCTAGTAACTATAGAAAACCCCGAGTAAATATTGGCTAACACAATAGTGGGTACACGCCTGTTAAGAGAACTAATGTGTTTTGAATCATAATATTCCCACTACGCAGTTTGCTATTTATATAAAAAACTGAGATATTGCGTTCTACTAGAAAATTCCTACGCATGTGACTATGATTGTTTTCTTGGCTTAACAATACAACCGCGTTGCCGTGACAAAAAAATGATGTATTACTATAAGTTGGTCATCAATATTCGTAATTAATAACGCGAGTGCAGAGACAAATGAAAACTGATAGTCGTTCTCGTAAACATCTAGAAATAATGCAATAAATTCCCACATAAAGTGTAATTTTACTTGAACACGGGGCTATAGTATATGTAGTATACCTAACCCTATGCCAGGCACAGTACAGCTGTTTATATAGGTCACTATGCAAGAACTTAGCTCGACAACACACCACCAGTCTCGGCAAGGGTCAGACAGTGACTAACCCCACTCCGTTGGTTCTGACGTATGCGCACGAGATAAGGATAGCAACACTACATCCCTTTTTTATTTTAATTAAAATTCGATTAATTGGTGATCGTATAAATAATAATATATGAATGTTTATATATTTAAATAAAAAGGTTGTTTCACTCAAAAGCCATAAAGTATTTAATCAGTCTTGTTTTATATGTTATCTAGACCGGTTAATAGTTTAATTTGTGATCTCATTTGATTTAGAACTAGCTTTGCAATATAAACTTGCCGCGAACCTTGTTGACACAACAATATAGAGGATACATCGAGGATACACAAAGGATACCGATTCGAAGTCGTTTCAGCGTGCAATATGCTGTAGTCGCCGGTTAGTCTGTCGCAGCTAACCGGCCCCGTACGGGTTCGCGATAAGGAAAAGTTCTCCCACACCAATGTGGATAGGGAGGGAGTCGCACTGGTGGAAAGGAAGAGCAAGGCGCGCATGGTGCCCCGCAAGACTAAGTGGCACAGGCGAGCCGGTTAATTCAGCTCTTGGGATTGCGACACCGTGTCCAACCAGGACATGAAGGTGTACCACTTCAGACCTGTCACTACGTGCAATTCAGCTCGTTTGAGCTACGCGTGTCCCAGCCGCTACAGGCTGCTACTATCTGCCTAATCCTACGCCCGCCTGTCTAGCATAACCACGCCTCGCGGTTTCCGTCGCGTGACAGCGCTAGCCGTCATTCCCTCACACCACTGCACAGCTGCAAGAGATAGGCAAATATCTCGCGCGAGAAATAGTCGCACATGACAGCTATTCCAGAGGTCAAACAAAGCAAAGGAGCCACGCCATTATGTCGCTTAAGCCATTAAGGCGCTTATTGAATTAAATCTAACTATGTAGTTTTAAGTTTGGTCTGCATGTAGTTTTGTAGTTCCAAAGCATGTAGGATATATTACTGTAATATTGTGTAACTTATTTGAAAAATAAATGAATTATACAAAACAAGGGTTATACACTTCATTCTAGAATTTTTAAGAATTGTGACATGTAGCCTTATCTGGGTAATTATTTCACAACAACCACTTTGTCAAGCGCTTAAGGACTATTGCTTGCTCCTTTCCCCCTTTTACCATCTTCAATTTTTTTTTTTTTTTTTTTTTATGAAACAAACTGATAGTATATATGTATTTATCGTAGTACTGTTCATTTGTTAGTTTTAATTTCTTGTTTAAGGCATGTCTATAGTCGCATTGTTAACGAACCTGATGTGTATGATACGACTTCCACGATACAGGCTGTGCCTAGTGTGGAAGTCACTGTTAAATTATGTTAAATGTAGAAATTATTCTATTCTAAGTAGCTAACTTGCTTTACACGTCGTCATGTTCTCTCGTTCAATATTCTCACTAAGGTCATCATTATAATTTGTCATCTGAAATTACGATATATACCATTCAAAAGAATATGAGAATCCAAATAAATTTTCGAAATTGCTACTAAAGTCCAATTGAATTGAGATTTTGAAACCGCGTCTTTTCCTATTCGATCTAGATTTGAAATCACAGATAAACAAATTCCAATTTAATTGCGGCATTAATTTAGAATGCCAGATCGTTCTCAATATAGGTAAGGTTGATAAATAATTCCAGTTTAATGGAGCCATTCATTTGGAATACAGGACCATCATTGGCAATTTAAGTAATGTTGTGAAACGATTCCTATTTAATGAAGGCACTTGTTTGAAATTCTAAACTAAATTGCAAATCCAATTGAATTGAGGTTTTTAAACCGCCACATTTCTTATTGGATCAAGGTTTAAAATCACAGTGATATACCAATTCCAATTTAATTCCGGCATTTAGTTGTAATACCAGACCATTCTCCATTGAAGGTTGATAAACAATTCCTATCTAATTGAGGCATTCGTTTGAAATACCGGACTATTGTCAATTTACTTAATGTTTTCAAACGATTCGAACTTAATGGAAGCTCTTATTCGAAATACTAAACTTTTGTCAATATAATGGAGGTTGTTAAACAATCCCACCTAATATAGGCATTCATTTTAAATGCCACTTTTGTCAATTTAAAAATGATGTCAAACTATTACAGTTTTATCCAGGCATTCATTTGAAGTGCCAAACTATTGTCAATTCAATTAAGGTTGTCAATCAATTCCAATTCACTGAAGGCTTTGAGACCTCGAGTATCCCAATTGAATGGGAGTCAAGAACACGTCATATTCCCATGTTACCGGCCCTCTGATACTTCAGATATTTCAATTTAATGGAAGTCTTAAAACAACAGCCTTTTCCAATTGAATGAAAGCTTTAAAGCACAGTATATTTCAATTTAATCGACGCGTCGAAGTCATCGATATTCAAGTTTTAATGGAAGTCTCAAAAGCAAATACTCCAGTTTATGAACGCTTTGAGTTATTTAATATAAATTTAAAGGAAGGTTTAATACATATGGTATTTCAAATTGACCTTCCAGCACGAACGCGGCACTTTACATACCGCTTATAATATATCTATGGTCTATCAAATTGACCTTCCATGCAATTGTATTTGCTTAGCCGTTAAGCCTTACTATCTTTCTTGCGAATAGTTTGGTTCCCGCGGTTTACTAAATAGACGTTTCATAATGCCTTTCGCTTACTTTAACAATCCGCTTAGCCTATCATATTGGCAATCCAGCGTGGTCTATCATGACCTCATAACGCCTTAGCCTGTCATATTGGCAATTCAGCGTGGTCTATCAATCTATTCCCTCGAGGTTAGACGAAATTATGTGCTGACTAGTGTTTGTAAAATCTTGCGAGGATGTTCTGACTGTCCAGAGCTGGTCAGTCAGGTTATCCGATTGTTCGTCACTTATAAATCGAGGTTCAATTTTCGTCCACGCTGCCGGCTACTGTTGGCTGCTCCTGAGGCGCGAACCATAGCGCGAAAAACTCTCCTCTAGTTCGAGCCTTACGAGAACTTAATGCGTTTCTCGCATCAGCATCGGATTTGGACGTTTTTTGGAAGTAGCTGGATAATTGTGTGTCATGAATGTTTAAGGTACTGTAAGGCGATGGATGGATTTAATTTTTCAGTAATTGAATCTACCTCATATGTAGCATGTTATGATAAATTATTCTTGTAATTCACAGTGCATTAGTACTAACTGTAAAGCTGTCTAATTATTTGAAATAAATAAATAAATCAAATTGACCCCTGACATAAAGCTATTAGTTTCCAGTAACAATACAGTCAGAGCTTATCATATTGACTAATGACTTTGCACTTAGGAGTCTTCCATATCACTTTTAAACCCGTTTGGCCTATCAAATACTATACCTATATTATACTATGCCTTACAAGACGTATCTGCTGTTATTTAATTACTGATTTTGTTATACCCAATTGACTACATGTGACATATGCACCTATACGTGTCATATGTACCTATTAATGCACAACCCTTAAGCTGGATGTTCATACTGTTTATCAACTATACAAGATACTCTAGATAATTATTCCAAAAAAATACATTTTCAACATAAAGACAAATTAAACTTATCACACTATAATATTTAACCCGTGAATATATTTGGAAATTCAGAACGATCAAGCCCACTCCATAGGAAAGTATTAAGTAGCGTATTCAATTACGCACGCACAAATGAACAGTCGTGTAAATTAAATAGACGCCTAGGCAGTCCAATCGTTTTCCCAATTTGTTCATAATTATTATATTTTGATCCGTCATCCACTGCGCCACTGCGCAGTCGAAGGTTAGTAACACGACCCATTCGAGAATAACGCTAAACTGCTAAATATTCATATTTCTCGAGTGCACAACTACTAATTAATATTCAAAATAATACATTTTGCCCGTTTTCTTATTTATGTAAGCAACTTTCCACCCAGTGGTGCATTGTGGGTAGGCCTCAGCCGCATGTCGTGGGTAGGCCTCAGCACAAACCCCGTGACTAATATACACTACCCAAAATAAAATTATCTTACATTTAGCAACCGAAAACTTGTGTTTTAATAGTTTTTTATTTTATTTTTACGTAACTATTGTTAGTCATTGTTGAGGTTGTACATACGTAGTTTTTATTTGTATTTTATATTGTCTATTATTGATTTTTTGATGTTTGCTTTTGTTCTTTAGTTTTGTCATCTTTCTGTCTTGCTTGTCAATTAAATAATTTGCATATCTAAAGTCCAGCTGTTTTTGATTTCGATACTAATTTCCACCTTTTCCTAATCCTGAGCTATCATTGCGCCTTAATATTTGGTCCTTCTCCCGTCTTAATGTTATAATGAACACGCGCTCGAAATCGAAGCAGTTGGCGACTCCAGCAAAAAGCGTCAAGGAGACGTGCTCGAGATTGGGTAAGTCCACTACGGGTGGGCACGGTCGGTCCTCAAAATCGGACCTCGTAACGACCGCTGCCTCCGATACACCCGCGGCTTCCAACCCTCAAGTTCCCGGGACGTCTCAGGAGTGCCCCACAATTGGCACCGGCGCCGAACATATTAATGTTCCCACAAGTTACAGGTCACGCACGTCGGGGTCTACGCGGTCATCGGCCACTATCAGGGCACGGCGACTGATCGCGGAAGCCCAGCTGGCCCGTAAAAGTATCGAAAGAGAACAAGAACTCTTTGAACGTGAACGGCGCGCGCAAGAGGAACATCTTAAACACCAACGAACACTCCTTGATCAGGTGAAACAGGTGGAGCAGCTCGAATTAGAAGCATCACTCGCCGCTCAAGAAGCCGAAGAACATTCTGGACAATCGGTCAGTATGTCACGTACAGCTTCTTGGGTTCGGGACGTAAATCAGAACAGGCATAATTCTGAAAAAGAACCTGATACCGCTACAACTGGTATTCCGGTCACAAACGCCCGATCGCAAACGGCAGATGCTGCTGCCAAAATTTCGCTTATTGATCATATTATAGTCCAAAATAGACTGGACAACCCTTTCACTGTCCCTTTGTCGCGTGAAAACGTCAACCTTAGTAGCAACAAAAATGCAGCGGTTGATTTCCTTCGTGACTCTGGCAATCAGCAAAGTCATTTAGATCAGCCAACAAATGACTCCACAGTGCTTCTGAAAGCGATCGCCGATACCGCCGCTGCAGCCAAAGCACTCGCTACTGCGCAGGATAGGCCAGTTAGAGCGAAAGTTGACCTTCCTACATACTTTGGTAATGCATCACACTGAGACGTATGATTAGAGAGCCCGAGTTTGCCGATGCGTACAAAAGATGTATAAATAATATGATCGCTAATGGTTATGCTGAAGAGTGTGATCCTGACACTTATTATGGTAAATCTGTCAATATGAGTAGTAGCCACAACACGGGTGTGGTCAGCCTTAGCTACCAAGACCATTCACAAAATTGTTCAAACAAAAATCCCAATTTATCAAATAACGTTCAGCACGGTACAGTCGACCTCAATAAATTACAACCAAAACTTGACAGTCATGTGTCAAATGTAAATAACGATAAAATAAAATTAAAAATATCTTCTGAACTCCAAGAAACCGAAACTGACAAACAAATAAGGTGGTATTTGCCCCATTTTGGTGTTTACCATCCCCAAAAGCGTAAACTTCGTGTGGTTCATGATGCAGCGGCAACAAACCAAGGCGTTTCATTAAATTCGTTGCTTCTTCAAGGGCCCGATCTTTTAGAAAATTTATTAGGTATTTTGTTTCGATTCAGAGAGGGCGCTGTTGCTGTAACTGCCGATATAAAAGAAATGTTTCCACAAATACAAGTTCGCGAACAAGATAGGGACGCATTACACAACGCCTCTAAAAGAGTATCGTATGACAGCTGTCATTTTCGGAGCGTCGTCCAGTCCATTCACCGCGCTGTACATAAAACATAAAAATGCATTGTTGCATCAAGATTTGTACCCAGATGCAGCAAATGCTAGCATTCACAGTTCCTATATGGACGATTTTTTGGATAGTCTGGACGATGTTGCCGGGGCTGCACAGCTGGCATCCGACGTAGTGACTATCCATCGTGACGCTTGCTTCGAAATGTGTGGCTGGATTTCAAACGTGCCGGAAGCGTTGCGTTTTGTACCCGCTGAATTGCGCGCCGCACATCCTACTGAAGTGTCACTTGGAACTGAATCCAGTAACATCAGAGCTTTAGGTGTCTCTTGGGATCCTATATCAGATACTATTGGATTTAGGACTGGATTAGAAGGTATTAGCCTACAAGGCAATTTAAATAAACGTAAAGTGCTGTCTCACCTTATGAAGATATACGACCCATTAAATTTACTGGCACCAATCGTGGTCAAAGGCCGTATACTACTACAGGAAGCTTGGCGGTCAAATTTTGACTGGGACACTTCATTTCCACCATCACAGGTTTTGAAATGGAAGGAATGGTTTAATGAACTATCCGTCGTGTCAAGTATCAGGATACCACGGTGGTACGCTAAATTGAATGGGGAGCCTACGCATCGTGAGCTGCACATTTTTGCAGACGCGAGTGAACTTGCCTATGCCACCGTCGCTTATTGGCGCTTTTTATATGCGGATGGCACAGTCAAGCTAGCACTCATTACCAGCAAGGCCAGAGTCTCGCCGTTGCGACCATGTTCGATCCCGCGGTTAGAGTTGCAAGGCGCTTTAATTGCCTCTCGCCTTGCTGTCACCATTAAAGAGTTGCACAAGAAAAAACCTATCCGTACGTTTCTTTGGACGGATTCAAGGACTGTCCTCGGTTGGCTTAGAAGCGACGCACGAACTTTCAAGCCCTTTGTGGCCCATCGAGTAGGGGAAATTACCGAAAATACGTGCGTACATGACTGGAGATGGGTCCCATCGGCCTTGAACGTTGCGGACGACGCTACTCGAATCCAATCACTTCACCTCAATCCTAACCACCGATGGTTCACGGGCCCCTCATTTCTTCTGGACCCTCCGGAGGATTGGCCTGTGGAACCAGCTGGCCGGCCTACAACTCTTCCTGAATGCAAGCAGTCTTCTGCACTTGTGGTTGGTCATCTGGTTCTCACCGCGGATTTTAATCATTTTAAAGACTGGTTACGCCTTCTCCGTGCTACTGCTCGCGTTTTGCAGGCTGCGGCCAAATTTCGCTCGGTATTGGACCGCGTTAATTTTACTGCTCCTAACACCGATGTTAGGACTCGACAACGTACGAACGCTCCTACGTCCACCACTCTCATACCTCTGACAGCGGAATTAATGGAAGCCGCAGAAAGGCACGTTTTAGAAAAAGTACAGTCAGAAACATTTGGAGAAGAGATACAACAAATTAAGCGAGGAGAATTGTTATCCAAAAGTAGTCGCCTAACGAAACTATCACCCAAGATGGGACCGGATAATTTGTTACGCCTAGCTGGTAGAATCGCTGCTGTGCAGAATGTCGGTACAGAGATTAAGTCACCCATTATTTTAGACGGACGCCATCCAGTAGCGCGCATGTTGGTACATTTTTATCATCGTAAGGCTGGACATGCAAACAACGAAATGGTTGTAAATGAAATCCGACAAAAGTTTTGGCTATTATCATTGCGCAGTACCGTACGGAACGTGGCTAATAAGTGCCTGTTTTGCCGCATCAAAAAGGCAAAACCTATGAACCCAATGACTGGGAATCTTCCTGCAGAACGGCTTGCTCACCACCGCCGCCCATTCACATACGCCGGATTGGATTATTTCGGCCCTATAAACACCACGATCGGTCGCAGACAGGAAAAGCGCTACGTAGCCCTGTATACGTGCATGACATCTAGAGCTGTCCACCTTGAAATTGTTGATTCTCTCTCTGCTGATTCGGCAATAATGAGTTTGCGACGCTTCATTGCGAGAAGAGGCGCTCCTGATACAATATTTTCCGACAACGGCACTTGTTTTATTGGCGCTGACCGAATCTTGCGCGAGTTCTATAGTTCACAGATCAACGATTTTGCTGCCAGCAGAGGCATAAAATGGAATTTTATTCCAGCTGCTGCTCCTTTTTTCGGCGGATGTTGGGAACGGCTTGTCCGCTCCATAAAAGTTGCGATGAACGCTACCCTACGCGAAAGAGCGCCAAAGCCAGAAGTCCTAGCGACACTTTTGCACGAAGCTGAGGCCATAGTCAACTCTCGACCGCTGACTCACGTCCCTGTTAGCACCGAAGACGAGGAGACCTTGACGCCTTTTCATTTTTTAATTGGCTCGTCCTCTAACCAGGTTTTGCCCGCAACTTTGGATGACCGAGATCTCCTTCGACGAGCTGACTGGAGGAAAGCTCTGAGACTCGCTGACCATTTCTGGAATCGTTGGGTGAGAGAGATTCTGCCAACCATGCAGCCCCGACAAGTAGGTGAGAACAGGGAGCGCAGTTTGGGCATCGGCGACCTAGTGTTGATCGTGGACGAGAACCTACCCAGAGGAGTATGGCCACGAGGCCGCATTGCTGCAACCTTCCCTGGCAGGGATGGTATTGTTAGGGTGGTGGACGTAGCCACACCGGGTGGTCTCCTTCGTCGGCCCTCCAAAAAACTAATCAGGCTGGACATATGAAGTAAGGCGTTGCCTGCTGGCCTGGCTAGTTTGTGTGCTCTCGCACACAAGGGGGTGGAATGTTGAGGTTGTACATACGTAGTTTTTATTTGTATTTTATATTGTCTATTATTGATTTTTTGATGTTTGCTTTTGTTCTTTAGTTTTGTCATCTTTCTGTCTTGCTTGTCAATTAAATAATTTGCATATCTAAAGTCCAGCTGTTTTTGATTTCGATACTAATTTCCACCTTTTCCTAATCCTGAGCTATCATTGCGCCTTAATAGTCATTTTCCCGTGATCTGATCAATGATGTGTTCATATTCATCTTTATAATTGCATTTATCGGCTTATCGCAGGCGTACAAGGAATTTCTCGAACTTTTCATCCTGTTCCTGTTTCATCAAACGGAATACGTGGCGTTCATATACCGTACTTTGTTTGCAGGAGCAAAGTAATCATCGAATTTTGCTAAGGCTATCGCAAATACATCTATGCCGACACCTGGCTCCGCGTCCGCTCCAGGAATATTGTAATATATTAGTTGGAGCTCAATTCCTCCGAAATGCTCTCTTCTTTTGGCTATCTGCGATAGCTGACACCTCCAAATATACATGAAGTGCTCGTTTCGAACGCTCCCATCTCAGACCGATCGAAGAGGTCTCGCCTTCGCAATGGATTTTTTCCAAAGTTATGGCTGCCATGGGTACTTTTGGGGCGTCCCGGAACCAATCAATCAAATGATTCAAGCGGAGCATTCATCTAACCGCTTGCTAAACAATTTAATGTTCGTACTGGCCCTTTAGCCATTAGTCGTTTTAACGACCGCTTAACTACTGCTATACCATGACCTTGGTCAATGTTAGAAGTGTTAAATCAATATGTCAATTAAATGACACAACATATTTGATTTCAGTTGCTAGGTGTACAAGACCTTTGTCTTATTCATCAATTGAATGATCAGTATACCATAATGACTAGTAAACATTATATTCTTGCCAATTAAATGACCAGGTACAATATACTCTGCTTACAAGTTTATTTACAACACTAATCATACAGTTTAACCACTCCTAAACACATATACCTACACGGATATTTCATCATACATATTACGTTTCCGTAAATAACTAAGTGAAATAAACATTAAACACTTCAATGTTTACTTTCATACATATTGACCCCGCAGCGCAAGGTATTATTACAATGTAGTTACTTAGTTACCTATTTATCAACCCCGTAAACAATTTATACTGCACCCGATCTAATCTGCCTCAAATGCCGTTAGAAGCAACCGAAGTCTATTTATAATTAATGATAATATTTCTGACAACTGAACTGTTTACTAAAGCTAGTTTACTTGAGTAATTTTGCTATCGCAAACTTTCAAATATATCTACCTACAAGCCGTTATTATAAATGACTATAAACTTGCGCTTCTAAGTCAGATCGTTATTTCATAACTAATATAACATTTTATCACACTTTATTATTATTATTTATTATATGTTTTCCAATGGTTTTAAACTGTACAATTGCATTAATTTTACGTTGTAGGCGCGAGTAGATAGGTACTTAGATACGTTGCGCTTATTAAACAATACCTCCTTATTGTGCCTAGGTAGGTACATAATTTTTATGGTTTACACATCTTTCATTATATACGAGTCGCGGTATCGACGCATTTCCGGTAAAAATATTAGACATTAATACCGTTAGTAAATATCGGACAGAAATAATATCTATAAGTAAGTAAAACTGCATGATTCGCCAGGAGTTATTTGCAAATGTGCAATAACCGTTATTTTTTAAACGAATGACCCATTACAAACTAAAACTTGTTTACGAGTCGATCCCTGTACTGGGATAGTTGAGCAGTGCACCGCTACCCACTAGGTAGATGTCTTTTGTTCCACAGTTATTAGTGAAACTATAACTTGGATAAATTAACTTCAATGACAATGTATCATATCACTATCGAGCTTGCCCTGTATTTATTATACATTTACTGTGCAAGTACACGTTAGACTGCTTTTGTCGTGTTCCCGCCTATCCTTTTTTTTTTTGAAGGCGTAATTAGATTTCTACTCACTTTTGTCCTCGTCGCCACTTGTAGTATACCTAACCCTATGCCAGGCACAGTACAGCTGTTTATATAGGTCACTATGCAAGAACTTAGCTCGACAACACACCACCAGTCTCGGCAAGGGTCAGACAGTGACTAACCCCACTCCGTTGGTTCTGACGTATGCGCACGAGATAAGGATAGCAACACTACAGTATACATAAATATCACTGGTAAAGGCAAAGTCCAGACGCTCATGAGTAGGTATGTAAGTACGTTACAATTCATGGTAGACCAACATCATGCAAAAAAAAAATTCTCAGTTAAACAATTTGATATTATTGAAAAAGTAAACTTTAGTACCTATGATAAGTACTAAAGTTTACTGGCGATAAGAAAAGAAACATTACAAACTACATAGTTATACACCAAATCATCGAAATACTCGACGCGGATCGTCCATCAATAATTCAATATCCGGGCCATGACAATGGTTAAATTGCATAAAACGAGTAAGTACTTACTTAACATGAAACTAGCCTTTTTGTTTTATATTTAGAATAGGTACCTATCCAATAACGTCTGGTCGCCGTCGGAGGGCGCGTGTGGGAGTGACAAGGCAACAGTTTGTCGCCCCGAGCCGACATGCTCTTTCCCATTAACTGTTATAAAAACTAAATAAAACGGACTTCGTTCTACGTAGAAATTGCTTAGTTGAGATGAATTGCCAGTGTTTCTTGCTTTATGGCCATTCACGTGTCGTACGTCGTGTATCAGAGAATTTCAACGTTTTATTGAGAATCTATAGCGTAGAAAATATGTTGTAAGGCTATAAATTGTGACGCAATGGAAAATAGCGGAAAACTGTAAAAAAAACAAGACAAGAAACGTGTCCATTAAATACATTATCAATTTTGTCTGATTATTTTAAAATAGTGATAATGCCCAATTAATTAATATTTATTGTCGCGTGTGGACATAATTTAAGTCATTATTACAAAATCTTATGGATCCTGTCCGTGACATGGACACATTAAATTTTATTGCCGTGCGTTTTATATTTCGCTAAATATAAGAATCCTTGACATTCGGTGACACGGAATATTCATAGCACATGTGACCGGAGCACCTGAATCCAAACTAGGAAACGAAAAACGTAACACATTAAAACAAAATTTTGCCGAAATCTAATGCGACATAATATGATTGTTGACATAATATGTTTGAAAGGGATTCATGTTTCAAAGAAAGGAAAATTTTCTAGCGATGCAGGCTGAGTTTGGCTCACAGATACAGATTTTTATAGTAGCAGCCGCTAATGCCGTCTCTAAGTGAAACCAATCGAGCATGAGCCGTTAGAGCAGATGGAGCTCCGTACTCAAGTACATTTTAGCAGAAACTAAAAGAAAGTAAACTTAGACCGTGGACAAACAACTTGAGCACACACTATGAAGAGGTTATTTGGATTGCCGTGTCGTCGCGCGCTTGCCCGACATCTGACAGGCCCCATTCCATCGGTAATCTGTAATCTCTAAAAGACAGGTCAATGGTTCGCATTGACATCTGTTCGGCCCCAGGGCCTCCCGGTCCGCGTCATATTAAGGATCGCTTAAGTATGCTGTCAATGTTTTCATAATACCTACTTGGAATCGAAGCTGGCTACCGCGATGAGTTGTGTTTGACAACTGAGGATTGTGTCACGTCGTTAAGTTGCTGGAGGAATATTTATACAATAACTGAATGTATCGCATTGTTAAGTTCGTCGAATACTAAAGAAGTTCTTATTTAGGTAGATGTATACATGGAAACAAAATTATTCATTGTTTCTTCATTCCAATTATAACCGACGATAAATTGAAGATTGAATTGTCTAAAAGTTCAGATTATTAAACTGGTGATACAAATCAAATCCTAGTTGGTACCGCAAGAATCAAAAGTTTATCAATTAGTTGCCAATTGCCAATACTCAGTTTCATCTTTTATTAATAAAGCATGCCCAGCCAAGGCATTGCTGACTAACTCATCTGAAAAGTATGCATGCTAGTGTAACTTAATCTGGTACATTGTTTCCAGATGTACATGTAAGGAGCTGATAACAGCGTCAGCGTCAGTGTCATAGGGTGCCTTGTCTTAGAAACGCTCTTTTCGTCACATATTTTGATGTGCTTGCAGTATTTTAGTACCACGATTACAATACCTATCCCTGCTGTTCCTTTCTACATCCAGCCCGTCTCATTGGGCAATGTTCTCACGCATTTTTTCCCAGCTAATAGAATCAAACGACACCAATAAGAGCCGCAGGTTGCTACGCTCCGATATGGCGGACGGGATAGATCGCTCGTAGTCGTGGGCGATGCGGGACGGTCGCATGCACAATGCAGCATGCTTTCATATTACTGTTAATTTTATCATCATCATTAATTCGGGACTCTTCAAAGTAAGAGTGAATAGGCTATTGCTGAACCAGCGAGCTACATCCTCGACCCCGTAGTCACTTACCATCAAGTGATACTGAGGTCAGTCGCCGGTCAGATTGCGAATAAAAGCCAAATAACACTAACTGCTGCTCTCAATGAACGCCACCATTGCGGGTCCTGTACCAACCAACTTTGATTGCTGTTTGCATCCAACGGTCTCCAGAGATCGTCACCAGGGCATAGGCAGCTACTGAAGAATTTGTTATCTAAATCGTCGTCATGGTCGTCGATATGAACATTGTGTCCAAATTATGTTTTGCAATTCTTCTTTAGTTTTATATATCGGTCGTATTTTGTAGAAGTTTTTGCATTGCCATTGTATACATATGTGGCAATTGAAGAACAGTTTTCCATAACATTGCAATACGAGCTAAGATTATATGTAATATCGGGGCCGAGATTTTGAAATATTCGTTTTTTTTTGCAGCCTTGCCACAAATTGTGCAGCTTCAAAACCAAGTGTTAAAAGAGTAATTCCTGCATTTTAACGCGATATAACATAAAACATAATTCGTAACAATTGACAAAACTAATAGTTAACGTAGAAAGTTCCAAAAATCAAGTCTACGTTCCTTTTTAGGAACGAATTCTCGGAATCTTTGTAACAATTTGTCACTACTGTAGAGTACTAACTAGGACTAAGTAGTTAGTACAGAGGTTAATTGAACGAAGAATTCCAGCTACCTTAAGTAAAGTTGCTATGAAACAATAATGTTATAGTGCTGCTTCAACAATATAAAATCTAACGCGTTTCTAATACAAGTTGGTTCACTCTCGCGCACATCCGCCGGCCGGTTGTCACCGCGATGTCGCAACGCGCGTTGTCGTGTGTCTGCAGCGTACAGGTTTTTTCTACGGTAGATATTTACTCGACTCGGACCGGCTTGCGTCACCCACCGAATTAACCGGCCTCGATGCCGTGTTACAATTGTTTGAAATAAGAGGGTTTATGGTCGGCGTTAAGAGCTAATCAGCTGTTTATTACTTTTTTATTGGTTTTAAAGTGCTTGGTGTTGAATAAACAAATGGTCAACTACAGCTAGTAATCTTAAAGCCAGTGGCGTAACTATACCATCTGGGGCCCGTGGCAAATTCTTTTGATGGGGCCCTATCAGTAAAAATCGTCCCGTTGTACTCAGTCTAATTTTAATAAACTTCGAAATTTTCAGCGTACTCAATTACACGTTGTATATGTCCCACTAATGACCACTGTAGTCCCCACGCTAGCCCAATTTGTATTGGAGACTTCACATTCATCCATAGAACATAATATCTAAATGCATTCATCATCTATTCGCTAGCTTTTCGGTGAAGGAACAACATCGTGAGGCCTGCATACATTTGCAATGAAATAGAAATAACAATTTAATTTCATTAAGATATTTACTAAAAAAAAATATTTCTTAAGCTTTTTGTTCCGCAAAAGTGTCTATCACATCATCAAAGTTTAAAGATCGGGCCATACAATTTTCAATAGACAGAATAGCCAAGTTACATAACCTGTCTTGTCTCATAGAGTTTCTTAAATAGGTTTTATCAATTTTAGTTTTGAAAATGATCGTTCAGCACTAGCTGTAGTCACAGGAATTGTAAGAAATAACATTAATGCAGCGCATACTTCAGGAAAGCTGCAGGACATAAAATGATTTTATATTATTAATAAATCAGCAAGGTCTCTAATACACAAAGATTTTTCTATTTCGTCTCTAAAAGTGGAATTAAAACTGAGAATTTCTCTGGCAAATGATTCAGATATGTCTCTTTTATATATCTCAACAAATTCTAGAGCTTTTTTTAATAGATCAGTATCATTTAAAACTTAAAGTGGAAGGCTGCAAAACACTGAAATTTGAAACAATTTCATTCATTGGAAGGAAACGCTTCAGTTGGTTTATGATGTCCAATACTCGATAAAATATGTTCACTTTGAACAAACTTTCCGGATCTTGGAGACGCTCATCTTCGCAAAGCTCATCAAAATGGCGTTTTACCTTCCTCTGACGAGTTTTTGAAAATTCAGGGGTAATGGACCATTTTTCTGCTACACTATTTGCTTCCATTTTAAAATTTTCAAATTCATGTCGATATCTTTCCAATTCTTCTAGATACATTTTCAAACGTTTTAAGGCATTTGAAAGATTGGTGGCTTTAGACTGAAGAGCTATAGAGGCTGCATCGATAGCAAGTAGGATCTTGCAACGGAACCAATAACATAATAAAATTGTAGTTTTCGATGTTCTTTTTGAGTGAAACAGCTTCATTTCTTTCATCTGATTTGCCATTTAACAGAACTGTTTTCGTATTAGTAGCGCTTTTTGGACTTCAACAAACCGAACTTTTAAAGCAAAAACGGCATCATAACATAACGTCCTGCCCATCTACTAGGGTTTAATGTTTTTAATGTTATTGAAGTTGAAGACTCACTTTCTTTATTAGATATAAAACTTGATAAAATATTCCATCTTTTGATACTAGGTATGCCCAAAAAATTCTAAATTTGTTTAACTGTTCCAAAAAAAATTGCTTTGGGTATTGTTTAGGTTGGTTGAAATGCTTAACGATTAACTTGAAATTGTATTATGGTCTTTAGTTGTCTCACTTTGGATTTTAAGCAAAACTTATAAAAATATACTTTCAAATAAAATAAAATACTCAGATACAATGTAAAAAAACATTTTTGAGCTCGTGGCCTCTTGGGCCGGGGCCCTTTTGGATCGGGGGCCCGTGGCATTTTGCCAGCCCTGCCACCCTATTGTTACGCCACTGCTTAAAGCTACAGGAACAGACATGGGATGTAAAAATCTTACAATGTTCGTTTCGAACTGACCAAATTCATTGGATGAAGTCTCAAAAATCCCCATTGATATTCCAGAATCCAGATATCGTAAACTTTATGTTCACAATGTTTTATTACGATAACATTTGTATAATGCAATTCCGCATCTCAAGCGCGAAGAGATTCAATAGTAAAATTTAATGCAGTTTTCGAAATATGGCTAAATTAAATGTTGGTCAAGGAATAAACAAGGCAGCGTGGCTGATCGAAGACTCCAATACATTTTCCACCGGAATGTGGTTTGGTTAAGGATAACTGGCACGAATGGCGGCGACGTGGTTACGCGAATGATTTAGAGCTGCACAGCGCAGAATATTATTCCGAGCCTGATGGTCAATCGAAACTGGTCTTAGAATTGCTAATGGACAATTTAGCTAATGTCTCGGGTAAAGTTCCACTTGACTCTTTAACAAACACCATCCGTAGGAAACTCAAGGTGAGGCTTGAGCTTTTCGAAATTTTCCACTCATCAAATGACATTATAGATTTCCTTGCTGAAGGCTGGTCTCATCTCGATAAAGGGTCAAATATGATATGAAGATTAAGCAGGGACATATCTGTAAATTTCTTTGAGAGCACAGGAAGGATGCTCCGATACCAGAAGGATGCTAAGGGAAAGGCGGGTTAAGATCTAGGCCTCTTATATACACTTAGGTATAATATCGCAGTATGTAATATTGTAATCAGAGAAGAGACAAACCTTATAATTTAAACGATTTTAAGTTAATTTTTGCTACTTCCTTTTCTCTAACGGTGGTAATATTCTACTGTATAGCTTCCTCAAACAAACCGTGATATCTACATGCACAATTGCACAGTTACAAATAAAGCATGTTATAAATAACTCCAGTAGCCATTAACACAAATAGAAAACTAATTCCGATTCCATTCAAATTTATCAATGCCTTTGTTACGTCGCTCGCTTATCGCCCATCAGCACATGAAACAGCCACGGAGTGTGCCAACTTGCAGTTTTGACAGATGTAAATTAATAACAAACTGCAAAAAGTAGATGTAGATACGCCGTCGACGCACGGACAACTCGCGACTCTAGTAATTGATTTTATCGAGAATGGCGATCAGCTGGCTTAATAAGTCAATGCGGGGTGGCACTTGGTCGTCGATTCTATCGGCGGAGGAGAATGATTCTGGTGTAGCAACTTAATTATCTACTTGATGCATCCTGGCGCGATCGGTATCTGTTTTGATGCTCAAGTAGGATTGTGGTAAAGGCAAATGAGAGAATCGCTTATACATCGTTTTTAGGTTTATTGGTGCTCAGGTCATGGAAGGTTGTAATGCGATACTTCGAGTCTATTGACTACAAGGCAAGACTGCAGATTCTGCATATTCAATAAGTATTGTTTTTGTCCCTCTTGCCTTATGGAATGTATCGGTATTCAATAAGTTTTGTTTTTGTCCCCTTCAACCCACAAAACTATGTGACAAAAAACAAACAGTAACCGGTTACAATCAGGTCATTAATTACTGTCTAAAACACCTCCGCGCCTATAATTTGATCAAACGTAATGACATTTCACAGTTAAAAGCATTGACAGTGTGTTCCGCTGGGTGCCCCGTCATGCTCCCGCGCTGGCCTGCACCAACTACTCCAAAAGGTCTTAAGGACCGCGAACCTTTTATTTACATAATGCATTTTCGACGAACATGGTCTTGCAGACCAGTTTTTGCCCCCCAGTGCCATCATTATAACATGTACCAGTGCACGTTAAAAAATACTGCTAAAAGCGGATTTATAGTAATAGACGACGTTGATGAAGTGGAACAAATAGGTGTTGGTCATTGTGGGTTTTGCGGAGAGTGCTGGGCTGGGTCTTCGCAATGAACGGGTAAGAAATAATCGTCCATAATTTGTTTTTTGTCACGTTGCGTGTCTATGTTCGACTCCCTTCGCTTGGTATCAGGCGAGGGTCAAACATGCATCCATTGAAGTGTGCAATATTCAATACTGTTTATTACGGTGTCGTCTGAAAATGTACTAGTGATTTAGCTTAGTCTGATCAAGAATTTTTAAAAACTCATGACTGAATAACTTACAAGAAATAGATCAACCAAGCTGCCAAGTTTTATGTGTTAAATAAATTCACGGGACCTTTTCTTTACGTATTAGGCAAAACAAACAATACAAACATTAATTGTCGTCCTATAATAAGACATGCAAATGTTGATAGGCTATCATAAGAGTCAATTGTTAGGTGTTTCTTCGGTTTCCCACTCATCAACAAATATTATTTTTTGGTCGAAATCCGTATTAACACGTTCACTGCGAAACAGGTCATTTTGACCCTGTTCTGAACTTTCGCCTGGTGCGGCGACCGAAATACGCGACTTTGCACTGGTGCGAAAGCCATAAAGTTGTGATATTTAATTTTATTTATATAGTCAAGTATACATTTAGATTCGTCATTTTACAATCTACACATATGATCTGTTCGCACCAGATTAAAACTTTTGTTATTCAGTGCGGAACAGAACACATATATGACCTGTTGTGTAGGGCCTTGTCCAGCACTGCACGTAAGTGCAGAGTGCATTAGTGTTGTTACCCTGCTATTAGTACGCACGATTGTTTCTGTTTATACGTTAACATGAATGGGTCTAAAATGCGGTCTCGTAGAATGTTGGACAAAATTTTTAAGAAGCTGGAACAAATACAAAGTTCGCATATCGGAACATGATTCGGCTAGAACCTCCACCTCCCCGAGTGGCAGTCAACCATCGTCGGCGGTTCATGTAAGTACGGAGAACGAAATTGAAATACCCTCAAACGCATCACTAACGTTTTTACATGAGCCCATTGTTTCGATATATTTATTTGGTTTATCTTTCCCATCACTACTAAATCATCGACATTTTTATCTGTGCCAGTCCTGGCTGTGCGTTACAAGTCAATTTTGACCTGTTAATTAATTCGTCTATAAAATCTCAACGAACAGTCATCAACTTCGGCGAAGGCAGTATAAGGTAGACTCATTATTAGACTAAACATTGTTATAATTAAATTTCATATTTATGTATTTAGTAAAGACATTTTAGGTAAAATATAGAACCCTTCTTACAGGCTGTAATTGACTTGTACCGCACAGCCAGAAAGTTCAATACAGGACTCTCATGGGTTGTAACGCACTGAGAGCGAGATCACAAAATGAAGCTTCGCATTGAACGTGTTAAAGTTGTGGTTTCGTCAAAACTACTGGCTCACTTGTGAGTTAAATTTACTTCCTATGCATGTGCTTGCAATCTTGAGTTTTTTGTTATTCCTGTGTTACTGTATCAATTTACTAGTGATAAGCGAGTGTAAAAACAGCTTGGAATTAAATGAAGCCTCGTGGTATTGTAACCCACACGTTGGGCCTAGCGGGGTCGGTGCTCGCTTTCGACTCCCAAACGCTCAGATCGAGATAGCGTTAATTACGATTTCGCCTGTCACGGGCACTGGCTCGCTTAATGTCCGGCCTTCTTTATTGTACATATAAAAAAACTATAGGTTTGGTGCTTTCTTTAAGGCAAGTTGTTTGAGGAAACTGGTCTATCTTCACAACCATAAATAATGGGATATCATTTTTTAATTTTACCAGAGTATTTCTGCAAAAATTAGGACATCTTGCTCTATTGACGGATAAATTGTGCTGAGATCTGCAAAAAAAATCAACTTATATTCTTAAGGGAACCCATTTGATATTATTACCCAAGTCAAGCATTCTCTGCCAGCGCACTATAGTACTATAATTAATACTAAAATAAATGTAAAATATCAACGCTAATTTTGGATACTAATGGCCAAGACTAATATGTACTTGGATTAGCCTTCTAGCTCGGATTCATATTTTTTGTAACTGTGACTTTAAAATAAGACCGGGCTTCTTCAAATTCTCATTGGTAAAGCTTACAAAATAAAAGTAAATTCCGGATGCGTTCATTAATTAAAAGTTATAAGTATGGCGTAATTTCTTATAAGACTTGGAGTCTAAAGAGAAAGATCTTAACAAAGTTCAAGTTTCTGTCAACTAAGACCCTATTTATGAAGTTGAAGAAGTTATTCATCGTATAGTATGACTCTATACGGACCTTAAGGGGAGTCCACTTTTTTTTGTTAAAATGTGATAAATGTCCCTTATCCACGGTGGCTGACCACAGTAATGATCCTAATGCATTTCCAATTTAGGAAATAAGCGACCGTGACAACTCGCACGCACCTCCCTTCATAGTTTTTTGCTTGTAAAGGTTACACTTGGGAAACGTTATTCCCGGTATCAATATAAGAACAAATTGATAAGAAGTTAGCTCTTTTATAGCTTGCCGAAGATAGTCATATTTCAATAAACCTGCTAATTATACTGATAACCTTTTGTTCTTGTCACAGTAACATCGCAGCTTTTTATGTGGACATTCTTTGATAGGTTAGTAGTTAGTAAAAAAATATTCCAGTATTTTTTTATACGAGAAATGTAAACCAGCTGAAATAAAACTATTTATATTTGTATTTGGATCGTTTATTTTTCCTCAAAATTCCCTTTCATTGTTTTCATTGATACAATATATTCTATTGTCAAGTCAAGATATTCTTAAGACAAAAACTACACAGCAGCTAAATGAACAAGGAATTAAAATTTATGGTTCAAGTCCATGCCTATAGGACCACCGGACCTGATGCGAGAGTAAAGATTGCACCATCGTTTCAAATTATTTTGATAATCGATAGTAACAATGTGTGCTACACCCAAATCATTTTTTTTTAACCACTAACGTCTGCTAGCGTAAACCAAAATGTTTACAATAAATCGAAAAAAAAGTTGAATTTTCTGCGGGGTGTTAAATTTTTTTTTATATTCTATGACTGTCGCATCAGGTTCAGTCGTCTAATAGTTAGGACGCCCATGTTGGCCCGGAAAACCATTGGAGACGAGAGTTCCAACGCACTGAACATTAAAAATTCTAAAAAAAAATCGCATCAATGTAAAGATTTGTTGCAGATGTTACAGCTTTAATGAAAAAAATAATTAACACAGCCGCTACTTGTAATCTGAAGTGCTCACATCTTATAAGTACTTTATTATTATTATTTGTCTCTCGTTATAGAGTCTCGGGCTCATACGTCCCGGTCTTTTGGAAGGCTTGCGTGGGGATATGGATCCAACACGTAGAGGCCCCTTGGAGAAATTTGCTGTGGTTGTAGCCCTGCTGGGACCCGTTCCTGATCATATCAATAAGATGATACATCCATGAACAGGTCCCAGCAGGTGATTGTACTATTGCATTGGTATGAAAAAGAAAAAACCGGGCTATTAAAATGGAGTTTGGATGGACTATTTATTTGGGCTATTGCAAAAGAAAAATGTCACCCGCCGTAACCATCAATGTGACCTCTGGCGGGTGGTGACTCGCCAATTTTTTTATTATTATTATTATTATTATTATTTATTACTTTTTACCGGCATAGAGTGGTGAAGTATCTATTTTGGTATCCAAGATATTTCATCGGCGACTATCACTGCGCGTAAGCAGCGCCGCGGGCCAAATTAATTACCAGCATCACGCACAGGAGCAAAACTCATAACATATTTTACCGCGGGACGCGACACCGACTGTTCGACGATTGATGACAATCCCCAGACCAATTTAGAACCTTGCTGGGAAACTGGTTTCGGTATTAATATTTTAACACGCGACTCTATTCGGAAAAGAGCTTTCGAATGGTTTTTAAGTCTACTCAACTTAAGAGTCGTTGATGAAAACTGCATTTTCAAGTGTCTGTAGTTCTTATGCTACAATTTTTTCTTATCTTATAAATTAAGTCAAAAAGAAATTTAATTATAAAAATATATATCGTCGACCGTAGGTTCAATTGGGGTAAGGGACAAAATACGATTTTTCAGGAGAGGCTGTCAAAGTTTTTTTTTTAACTAAATCGTTCATAACTTTTTTTGTAGTGAACCTTTTTTGGGCCTGATTTCATACATAATCTTGTATTTTAGTGTTCTGTCTATCTATGTAGTGCTCGTTTTAATAATTTAAATATTATAGAAAATGACATGTCCCTTACACCAACTTATTTCGCTGCTGATGTCCCTTACAGACAGAGTATTCTGTAGTCTCGTCCCTTACCTTAAATTTACCTATTCATTGTATCCACTATATTGATGAAGAAACGGCGTAAGGGACTAGTTGAGATTATGTGTGAATGAAAAAATAGCGTAAAGGGTTCGTTGTAAAAATAAATAAGTTTATACCTTTGACGTAAGGCGTATCTGAACACCGGAAACCTTTAAAACATTAATGTAAGAGGTATATAAATGTATTGAAACCGTGTGAATTTTTTTTGTGTGTCCGTTACATGCAATATCTGTATCGTTACACGTAACGTTTGTATCGAGTGGAATAAACCACATTTTAATTTATGATTATTTTTTTATTATAGGTAATCACATTAATTATTTCTCAGCCTCTATGATCGAATACTGAAATCAACAACCAATGAAATTTATACAGCAAAATTATTAAAAGTTTAGGGCTTGTGTTGCACGATAAAAGTTACAGAATTAAATACAATTCAGAAATAATCATTTTACATTTGTACTTTTTTAGAAGTCCTGTTAGATAACATAGTAGTTGCTCACAATTCAGTGCCTCCAGTTAATAAGGGATAACTCAAAAACGGCACTTTTCAGAAGAGACAAATAACTATTTTTCAATAGTAGATATTTAGAACTTGAACTTTTAAGAATTTTCATACAAGCTATAGTGTTAGGCTTTCATTTTATAAATAAAGAACTAATGCATTGACCCTATAAATATGTTTTTTTTGTAGTTATAGCTTTTGTTCGCGAGTATTTAAAGACATAGGTACAAACTCAATTTATTTGCACCAATTTTATCATTATGAACGACGTGCATAAACGAAAGAATACGACTTGTACCTGTGTGAACGACATGCATAAACGAAACGAAACGACTTATTCTATTATTTATTACGGTATTTTATAAATTATACTACTTGTCAAACTTGAAACTTGTTACCTAAAAAGTCAAATGAAGCTGTATAATAAAATGACCATAAGAGTAATGTACTTGAAAAACATCAATGAAATGAAAAGTTCTTGTTTAAATAGCTATGAAATATAATCAATATCAACATCAATGTCAGTCAATGAATAGCAAGAGCTCTAGTTAGATCCTTTGATTTCTCAACACGGTACACGGTAGCGGAATTTCAGATAATGACTATTAAAACTTAGGAATGCATTTTAATTGACAGTGAACATTTTCCTTTGAGGCCTATGTCCAGCAGTGGACAAGAATAGGCTGATGATGATGATGATTTTCCTTTGCAATTCATCAAGTATCGAGACGATTTTAAGAAGCCCAAACTCAATAGGATTACCTTATCGTTATCTATAAAGTTTTACCCATGTCGACTATCCGACCTCATATACCTAATTTCAACTCAGCTAGTCCTCGGAAAGTCAATCTAATCTTCCTTGAGATATTTTTAAACATACAATGTGTAAAGTTAATCAAAAACTTTTAATAAATAACGTGTTAATACCTCCTCCAGTATTCCATTGGTTATAATTTTTTTCGACATTCTTAGCCCACTTTTTTAAACTATCCGCTTAACAAAACACTTCACGGGTAGAATAACAATCACGAGCTGTCGAAAAAGAGTTCAGTACTTACTGACGTTCAGAGACGCCGAACTGACGAATTATACCTAATAACATAAATAGACACTTACATTTCTGGGTGGATTAATTACTAAATTTGAAATTTTCTTACCAAATTTATTTGAATACCTTAATTATCGTAAAAGTTTGCATGTAAATAAGTCAAACTACGCTAGTAGTTTCAATGATTTAGAAAAGCCAAAAATTAACATCCAGTTTACACAGATACCCGTATAAAAAAGGTTATAAAACTGATGAAGGTGTTTTTATTGCAACATAACACTTTCTTTATCGTCAATAGATTAAAATAATATGAAGTTAGATGTGTTTGTACATAAAGGTAACAGGGATTCATTGATTCTCACGAGTAAATTAGCGTAACGGACACGGAATCTAAATATAAATCGGATCAAACCTAAATAACGTCTTTACCAAATTGGTGTAAGGTTCACACTGTTAAAAATATAAGATGGCAAATTGGGGTAACGAGCATTTTTTTCAAAGCTCTTGCAATCATTTTAAGGTATGGGTGTTATTTATTCATGAGCCAAAAAAAAGCATTAGTGTAAAAGCCAGTTTCATAAGATTTTCTTCAAAAATAAGTCATGTAAAGGTAATTCCTCAATTGGAAAGACCTTTACCTTATTCAAAGTGGATTGGTGGAAGTAGTTACCCTATTTGATGTTGCTTTATTAAAATAAAAAACAGATACATGGTTTTTGTGGGTCAGATTTGATTTTGAACCCATAAAAATCAGTAGCGTAAGGAACACTTTTTTCAAGCTAGATTTTTTTTATATACACCATTCGATAGAGCGGAAAATTCTGAACAAAACTGTATATTCAACTCATTTTGCGTATTTTGTCCCTTACCCCAATTGAACCTACGGCCGACGTATAAGTAGGGTATTCAGGATGGTGCTGATAGTGCGTATTTAGTTAGAGTAAGCTGATGGAGTTTGAATGCCAGAAATGCATTAAATTACAGATCAAATTGTAATTGCATATCGAAGAATATATTTACAAATTATCCGGTGTCCTTCATATTCCACGGATAAATAATGCAATTATAGCGTAAACTGGAAGATTTCCGGTCAGACCAAAAAGCTCTCAGCAATAAGTTGCCGCTAATTACAAAACTGTTGGAACTGACTTAAGTGCGTTTATAGCTGATCTCAAAATAGGAACCCAGAAAGCATAATTAAAGTAGCTTAAAGGACAATACTGCGTGCGTTTCCCGGGGGCCTGTTGCGAAGTGCCGTGATGAAGCGACCGGTGGACGAGGCTCATTACAGACCCGCCTAATGAAGTGTAGCAACTTTTATGAGGTAAGTGCTGCCTGCAGCAACGACTGTTCTGGAGGAATCAAACGCAATTTATGAGAATTATTTTATAGCTCTAATTATTTTTACCAAGACTTGTATTAAATTTACATTTTAATAAATAAAGCGCTAGTATAATTAGCCTTAAGCAACAGAATCGAACACTTACAAGTTTCAATTCATTCTCTACTAAGATAATGATGATTTTGCATAACCATGTTGATTACTCATAGAATTTTTAGATCAAGTGTATGCAGTTAGTTGGTGTGTAGAGGTACGAGCAAGATAAATAGGTGCATTATTCGAGACTTACAAAATGTCATGAATAGTTAAAAAAAGAAACTGCGTATCCACATAACAGTATGTTAGCGGGCTAATTACTCGTAAACTGAGTCCCGGTGAAACCGCCATACGACGTTATAAATCTCTGCTAGACTCGGTCAGAATTAATTGGCCGTCACTCCGTGGCTGTAAACCCTCAAAGCGTATCGTCTCCAAAACACTACTTCCCCGAAAAAAGCAAGCAGACATTTTACTACACCGTGCTAACCGCTCCTCAACCTTCACCAAGCGCCACAGTGCAGTGTTTATACACAGAGTTCAGTTGGAAAACGCAGAGGGTCTGGTGAACTAACTTTTGACTTTGAGAAATTAATTGGCGTAACGGCGATGTTTTTAATTACGTGCGTTTCAGTTCCGATGGTCTCGTATGGAGGAAGATTTTAGGAGGTTAAAGCCGAGGTTTGCCTGTCACTATGCGGAATAAAATAGAAAACAGTGCGTTTAGCTTTGTGAGCGAGGCTCGATGGTTTCCTTTTCCTTAAGAAAATTTATTATTACAAGAATAATGTTTACAAAAGGTTATTGGCTCGTTAGTGCGTACTTGTAAGATTATAACTAATCTTACAGGTTCCTTACTTTTATTATCTTGATTTGAAACCTAATTTTAAAGATCCTTATCAACAATCACATAGGATCCCTCGGATTTACGATAAACTTTTACTACCTCACGGTTGTTACTTTAACGTTGATTGTGAATTTTAAAATTATTAGTTCTTCTATTTATATCTCAGTACGATGCACAACTAGCCACAAGATACCAACGTCACAGATGTTGCATTTATTTTTCATCGAGGTGGTTCACGAGACGCGACGTGCGTGGGGCCCCGTATCGGAGAATCTCATGATAATTAATATAAACCATATACTGTTTATGGAGATTTCACAAATTCTTTCGCAGCTACACGTTGATTCTGTTATAACGGAATCCGTTATCACGGAGAAAAATTTGGGACTTGACGGGCTATGGGATAATAATGGACTTGTTGCTACTTGGGTAAGAGTTTTGGATAACTCTCCTAGGTTTGCTATTATGCTTAATAAATTAATGCACTGCCTTTTATTTACACTCCTGTGAGTAACTTTTGAACTCCTAAGAACACGAACACTATTTCACTTTATTCATCATCATCATCATCATCATCTCAGCCATAGGACGTCCACTGCTGAACATAGGCCTCCCCTTTGGACTTCCATATATACCGGTTGGAAGCGACCTGCATCCAGCGCCTTCCGGCGACCTTTATAAGGTCATCTGTCCACCTTGTAGGTGGACGTCCTACGCTGCGCTTGCTGGTCCGAGGTCTCCACTCGAGCACTTTTCGGCCCCATCGGCCATCTGCTCTGCGTGCTATGTGGCCTGCCCATTGCCACTTCAACTTGCTAATCCGGTGAGCTATATCGGTCACTTTAGTTCGTCTACGGATTTCCTCATTTCTGATTCGATCACGTAGAGACACCCCGAGCATAGCCCTCTCCATTGCACGTTGAGCGACTTTGAGCTTTGAGATGAGGCCGATAGTGAAAGACCACGTTTCGGTGCCGTAAGTCATCACTGGTAACACACATTGGTTGAAGACTTTCGTCTTGAGGCACTGAGGTATGTCGGACGAAAAGACATTGCGTAGTTTCCCGAACGCTGCCCAGCCGAGTTGGATTCGGCGGTTGACCTCTTTCTCGAAGTTGGACCTACCTAATTGGACCACTTGTCCTAGGTAGATGTATGAGTCAACAACGTCGAGTACCGAGTTTTCAACAGAGACTGGGATGGGCACAACCTTGGCATTTGACATGAGTTTCGTCTTGTCCATGTTCATTTTTAAGCCCACCCGTTGAGAAACTCGATTGAGGTCATCGAGCATCATGCTGAGTTCCTCCATCGACTTTGCCATGACTACGATGTCGTCGGCAAACCGAAGGTGAGTGATGTATTCGCCATTGATGTTGATGCCAAGTCCTTGCCATTCCAGGAGCTTGAAGGCGTCTTCCATAACGGCCGTAAACAGTTTCGGGGACACAACGTCCCCCTGTCTTACGCCTCTTCTCAATGGAATGGCCTTTGTGCTCTGCTCCTGAACTCGGACCGACATGGTGGCGTTACTATACAAACACTTCAACACTTCAATGTACCGATAGTCAATATGGCATCGCTGAAGTGACTCGAGCACCGCCCATGTTTCCACCGAATCGAAGGCTTTCTCATAGTCCACAAACGCTAAGCATAATGGCAAGTTATACTCTTTAGTCTTCTGTATAACTTGTCGCAGCGTATGTATGTGGTCTATGGTACTATAGCTTCTTCGGAAACCGGCTTGTTCGGGAGGCTGGAAGTCATCAAGTCTATGTTCGAGACGGTTCGTGATGACCCTTGAAAACAACTTATAAACATGGCTTAGAAGCGTGATGGGCCTGTAGTTCTTCAATAGGGTTTTATCACCTTTCTTGAAGAACAGTACCACCTCGCCTCTATTCCATGCTTCAGGCGTTTTGCCCTCGGACAAGACGGAATTAAAGAGCTTCTGGAGGACCTTAAGTACCGGTGTTCCACCCGCTCTCAGAAGCTCTGAGGTGATTCCGTCTTCGCCCGGCGCCTTGTTGTTCTTAAGGTGCTTCAGGGCCATCCTAATCTCGTACAGACTGATGTCCGGGATATCTTCGGTATAATGTCGGGACAGCTTGGCTCTTGGATCGCCTACCAAGCTGTCAACGGGCTTTGCGACTGAAGTGTATAACTGACCATAGAACCTCTCGATCTCGCCTAGAACCTCTGCTTTGGTCGACGCTATGCTGCCATCTTTCCGTTTCAGCTTGGTCAGCTGGCTTTGTCCAATAGACTTGTCCTTTGCGAACACTTTGGAGCCTTTGTTCTGCTCAATGGTCTCTTTAACAAGGTTCGTATTAAAGAGCCGCAGATCATGTCGCAAGGACTTCGATATACGTCTATTAAGCTGCCTATATGACCTCGCGTCATCGGGAGACTGCAACTGTAGCGAGCGTCGTTCAGCCATGAGGTTTAAGGTTCGATCAGACAATTTCTGAGGTCTATCTTTACGGCGGGGTCTGAAAAACTTAGACCCTACCGTGTGGACAGTTTCCACTAGCCCGTCGTTGATCTCGTCCACTGAGACAAAGTTCTCCAGACAAGCGAAGCGGTTGGAGATCTCGAGTTGAAAGCTCTCGGGGTTTTGAATATGGGCCTGAGTAGGTCGGAGCGTAGACTTCATCAGACTGGACCTTTCCAATTTAACATTGATATTCAGTGTGCCTCTTACGATTCGATGATCACTGCCGGTCTTGACCCTATTGATCACAGACACATCACTGAAAATCCGTTTCTTGTCGGTCATGATGAAGTCAATCTCGTTTCTCGTGGAACCATCGGGACTTATCCAGGTCCATTTCCTGTGAGGCGGCTTCTGGAAGAAAGAGTTCATCATGAAGAGTTCCTCTTTCTCTAGAAAGTCGGCCAGCCTCTGTCCCCTAGGGTTCCGTTGCCCGTATCCAAATTGCCCCACTCTCCACTCATCACCGCTGTTCTTGCCCAACTTTGCATTGAAGTCCCCCATAACAACAGTGAAGTAGGTTTTGGAAGTATGTATGGCCCTACTTACGTCCTCATACATAGCCTCTACTTCCTCATCAGAATGTGACGAGGTCGGTGCGTATACCTGAATGACCTTCAACGAATATCTTTTGGATATTCTGAGTATTAGGTATACCACCCTGCTCGACACACTGTCGATGGTAGTGATGTTGTTAACGAGGGACTTGTGAACGAGAAACCCGACACCACCTTGGGACTGTTGGGCGCCCTCCCGGTAGTAGAGCAGGTTACCAGACTTCAGGGTTACGGTGTCCTCCCCCTCTCTACGGACTTCGCATAATCCTAAAATGTCCCAGTGACTTGTCACAGCGAGTTCACTTTATTAGGTACTGACAATTGACGAATTCATCATCAAAAACCTAACCTAATGGGTAAAAAAATTTGGCATGGAGAAGTTTTTTTTTTAATACAGATATCTAGAAGGTTATTTCTACTCGTGGAATCAACTACCTTTGTTAAAATAATGTCTCAGTGTTTTCTAGACATACAATAAATAATACCTAGTTCTAAGTGAAAAACGCTTAAGAACATTACAATGGCCAAGGATCTTAAGTCCTTTAGTTTTGCGGGATAAATGCCTCAGAATGATCTCAGCGCAGTCGACACTAGCTACCTGCGGCTGTATACCTAGATGCGTCATTACGAGTATCGACGCACCTACATATTTGCAATCAATACTCGTTTTTATTACTTGGGTAGTAATTAAGTGTACATCAGCTCGGTGCTACATGATTCTAACTTAACATTTGCTGTTAAATTTTCTGTTTTTCTTTGTGTTTTTCGATCTTTGTATTTATACTATTTATTTAGCAAGACAAATGCCATCAATCCATAAATACACCTATTTTCTTAGTGTTCTATTTGGCAAGACAAGTCCCAAAATAGCAAGTAAAGTCTATACTCCTACTTTTTGGTGATCGTCACTATTACACTCGATAATGTAATAAATATCACATAGTTTTAGACTAACACTACCAGACCACAGAAATATTACCACATAATACCACAAACATATTTGTCATTGCCGGGACTCAGATTCAGGACCATAAATAGGAATTCTAGCAAATGTTTCAGAGTAGCGTGCTGTATCAAATAAGTATCGATTGATCATTGATTTCTATCTGCCAGCAACAAATTGAGTAATAACCTAGAATTATTTCATTTCTACGCCTCACTATTCTAATTGCGTAATGAACACTTAACATAAAGTGGCGATTACTCCGACTCCTGCGCAGCCTGCCAAGGACCCGCGCCCGCGCCCGCGCCACTCCCACCAGGAAACTGAATCGGTGTGTGTGACGTAAATTATGTCCTAATTGAGGATGTGAGGCTCTGGCGACAAATTGAGGCCGTTAAATTAAATGAAATGCATTACTGAAGCAATTTTCATATTAAAATAGAAATTATGTAGACATAATGGAAGATCATTATTACTGCTATACGTGTTGTATATGAACAAATTTCACAATCAAACCAATGTTCAGAAACGTTTTAGATCTAGGTACATATTCCAGGTATTTCTCAAATGTCTTTTTACATTAGCAAGTATTCTGCTTGTCAGATCACTTTCTAAAAACTCATATCTACTATTTGATACCCAGTTATCAGAAATACATCGTAACAAATAACATACTGGACCGATTAGCGGACGTGACGTCCGCATTACAACTGCGCCCGTTTATCTCACCAGACATAGTAAAATGCCAATTTGGAGTTAATTTACATTTCATTAAACCACTATTTAAATTACCGCTAAAACGTCGCACGCGCCAATCTCGTCCAAATTTCCGCCCGTCATTTTTTTCTCAGTGCACACGTCAACTCACATGAATTAGTATTGTAATATATGCAAATGCGCTAAAGATCTGAGGTTTTTGCTCTCGACTTAATACTAGGGACAGTCCACAATTGAATTATCATAATGGTGAAAAAGTTAAATAATATTCATGACATGTTAATTTGGTGTGAGTAGAGGTGTGTAATTGGCTGCGCTCGCGCCTTGCGGTTGCTTGTTTACATTTCGGATTATGATGTTGGTAGTACTGCTTTGAGTGTTTCTCATCGCGTTTATCGCGCGGCTGTTTCTTCTTGTTTATCGCTGATGTTTGCTCGCGGCTTCTGTGGATGATTTACCGTTGCCCATTCATGTTTACTGCCAATTCTGAGAAGTGAAGTGTCAATCGCACACGTATTCACTGTCTAAGATTGGATGTGCTGGTTATTGCCTGGTTGATATCATGCTGCTATTACACACTATTATTCGTTGCTAAGCTTTACGATTAATCTTTAAATTATAAACTGTCTCGTCCATCGCTGTAAATCTTAATATCATAAGGTTTGTGGTTTACACTTTTAACAGAATCACCTCGCAATATATTGTAAACTACGGGCACATTCACACTAAAATGAAAAACAATCTTAAAATTTGAATATGATTCAGTGTAGTATTTAGCTTTGCGCAGTTGCAATGAATAACCATTGACCCAGATCTATAAAACTTGGTGACAAGGCACTACCATAAGTAAGTGCGTTAGAAATAATTCTTCTTTCTTCGTTTTCAATTACGTGGCACATTTTCTTTACGATCATCTATTTATCTGTCTATCATTCTAACATATTGTTACATTGCATTAATAATACTCTAATATTAACGAGTACATCAATAATGAGATGAGTTTCTAGGTTTATCACCACATTCTATTTCAATTGCTCTGATAAGTAGTCTGTTCGTATTGTCCATTGATTTACGAGTATTTACTTACTATTCTTAACTTTATTTCTTACTATTCTTAACTTCATCCATATCTTCACCATCAATATTTTTATCTCAAAATATGCAATATGTTGGATATGTTTTTCTTTATTTTCTCTTTATACTTACCTTTGAATTCATTTTAACTTACTGTCTTGCCTTTCCCAGTTACGGAAACATTATATCTATCAGTTTGCACCTATCCATCACGAGAGTATACATTATTGACGAGGCGGTTAGCTACAATAGTGCTGTGCTACATGAAGCAGCGGTTCTGGGACTACCGTATCGTCTTGTACCCATATAGTAAGTATAAGCGCTATTTTTACCGACGAATAAAAAAATGTAGTAGTAGTCGAGAACCTATAGTTGCGGGCAGGTCTATGCTAATGGCGGCTCCCGCGTTACGTGCCCTAATAGGCCCAGTCCCGGCGCGGGCGCTGGCGATCTTATTTATATCGCCCGTGAACCATGCGTCCGCGCAGCCTCTCTGGAGTTAGGTACGCGATATTTGAAATGGCTATATTAATTCATCTTTTAAATTGTTCTCATAAATTCATCACTTTTGTATCTCTTATAATATCAAATTTAATTTTGAATACGTTAATAAAAAATCTAAGTGTCAACGTCAATCGATTTAGGCCGCAAAAGAATTCCATTTCCTGAAGGAGATGTTTAAACCCATACTGTATCCTAGTGTACATGTATCAAGCCAACTTTAACTTTAATAGAGTTGGAACTTGTAACCTTTAAAATTATATTTATATAGAAACAATTACATGAACAGCGTAAGCAACGTCCACCATAAAGTTGGTATCTATTTTAAACGCCCGTATTGACATTGCGTCTGTCCACTAGACATCGGATTAAACTTGCATCTGACACATGGTGGCCGTCATGTTGTCAAACAGACATGTATTAGACCTGCAATCATAACCAAGCCGATGCATTTGTATGTTAACAATTCCTGATAGCGGTATTTGTACAATAATTCTGAATTACAATAGCTTGGACATGCTAATTTGAAATCTGCTACGGCATATGAATGGAAACTGCTCTTCATTATTTACCAACTTAAGGTTACTAGAAAGGTATACTTAGATTGTTTTCGGGACGATTCCAGGTCATTCTTCAATTTCATATGCAGGAGCTTAATATTAGGAAGCATGATTGATACCGATGAAATTTAGATGATGATTATGAAACGGTCCTTCATAAATGTTTACTGACATATCACTATTTTTAATTGCCCATATATTGCGAGGTGTCAATTGTTAGAAAACGTGCTAAATCTGGATTGGAACTGTTTTATTTATAGCTTTTATTCGACTAGTTACAGTTAACACGAATGTGCTAAGATCGCATCGGTTGTAAGGTGCCCATATTTTAAATAACGGAAGAAGGTGTGAATAAATTGTCTATATTTATTTAGGATTTCAGAATATTTGAAAAAGTTTTTTTTTTAAGTAATGTAGAGGAAATGGTGGATGAAGAAAAATTACCTCAAGGAGCCAGGATAATCTGTGGAGTAAGTACATAAAAGGTGAGGAATCAGGAATTATTAATTTGAACGTGTGTATCTGTTTCTAAGTAGGTCGTGGCATCGTAGTCTCATAGCAAATGATCCCATTTTGAATTATTTCGTGCGGTTTGTTTTTGTTTGAAAGGTGGTTTGATCAAGAGTCTCAGTGGCTTCGTCTGGTGAGTCTCTTACTGGCTTTATAGATTCTTATGTTGACTTCAAAATTTGAAATATCTGACGACGCCAATACATAAAGACAAAGAATACATTTTTATCATGAGAGTATTTTGATATCGTATGATTTTTTGTCGTCTGGATCGGTACAGACAATTAGCCGTAATTATCACCACGGGCGATGCGCGGGCGCAGCCGCGACATCGAGCGCTTCCACAGTTTCAATATAATTGCACTGCACTACCTTAAGGGTTAGGGTAGCAAATCAGTAATTTGATTTAAATGCAGCTAATATTTAGAAAAGATTATTATTTTCCAGGCAGTTAAAATAATAATTAATATTAAGGCATTGGTCGCCGAGGGCACAGATGCAAAGTTATCATTTTTGCTGTAAATTTATTATTTTTGTACATTAGCATTAGGTAAGACTTTGTATTTTTTTAGATGCCTGGTTAAATACTTACCATTTACAATTTTAAGTATTTTGCAGCTTTGCCAGATAAATAGCCATGAAATGTAACAGTACCTCATCATCATCAGCCAAAAACTACTAGTTATAGGCCTCACCCAAAGAATATCTAGCGGACAAATCTCATCGTTTATATTATTAACACACATGAGATTAATATGTTTGGGAGACATCATGTTAAAACGGCTAAATAGGATTCATACAAGGATACTTTTTACCTGTCTGAAGAAAAAAGAGGAGTTTTATCTCCTGCGCAGACCGATTTGCAGTAGCCTTCTAGTCTTGGAAGCATACTATAACATATTAGTATAGACTTCAACGATTATTGAAGTGAAACTTCTAATGCGACTTCCAACAAGGTTGCGTTAAACGTTTAAAGGTTGCGTTAAACGTTTAACGCTACCGTGGAGGGGGTAGGAAATCACTGTTGCGTTAAACGTTCAACGCTCCTGGGGAGGGGGAATAGAAAGAGACAGAGCGAGAGTGAAGAAGTTTGCCTTAAAGAAACAATATGAGTTCACTAAAAATCAATTTTTACCCCTTCCTATTTCCATTTCCACATTACGACTCCACGCACTATTTTTTTTACGTAATGTTAAACGCATTATCGCCCACTCACCGTCTACCCCGTTTAGGAACTACACGCAAATGCCAATCCTCACCTATTCTGTTGACATAGAGGTCTCAATATAATGTTACGCGTCAATATGACTTGCATCGCAGTAGGCCCCCAGGCTAAAGCGGTATTACATAATAACTGTGCATCTTACAATAATTGCTACACCGCGGGCGATGAGGTTACTGGATACCTTAAATTTATAAAAATGGAAACTTTATTATGAAGTTCGAAGGCATAGCAAAATTGTAAACACAGGTGCAGATACGATTACTTTAACGTGAGTTAACTAGTGTGCTCTGATGTAATGTAGCTTTTGCGACGAGGATTTATTTAGAGATGGATTAGGTATATTTTTAATTGGAAATAATCAAAAATAGATATCTTAATGCTGTCAAAAGCGAAACTAGCAGACCTTGCAAAATTCTCTTGATTGTTTAAAAAAGCTGATGTCTCTGCTTTACTGAGTGTACTGTACGGAGTTTTCGACTAATATATTAAATCGTTCGTGTCAGCGAAGTTGAACCCAGAAAAAGGCAATGTTTTGCGTAGTTACTTGGGAAAATTACGAACAATACGAATATAGGTGTAGGTACCCATCCATAGTTCACGCGTTAAACTTTTTGGTCTTAATAAAAATATGCAGAATAACGTTGTTTGCAGTGGGTTTTTTTATTCCACCATTAATTTCTAAGGAAGAGTTGCCAATTAGGACACAAGTCCAGGACAAAAAAGGTGTGCATAATCCCTAGGTCGTATTTTAAATAACTGTGTGAGAAAGTTCCGAGTGGAGGGAAGTCCATTGTTGATGTGTTGCCATATTTAGCGCGTGTACGCATGCGCCCGGCGTGAAATTAATCCCGTAAATAACGTTCTGCCTTATACGGATCTCTTGAAGGTTGGGAATACAACTTTTTTCCGTATTGGAAGAATTCACGGTCTATCAGTTAAAAATGTTATGGAATTATATAGGTGATAGATAATATATTGAACGGCTTTTATATTAATGAGGTAGAAGATTTAATGTTCTACGCGGTGTCTAGGAAAATTCCGCATTCCTATGTTCCGGTGAGAAACCTGCAAAGGATTTCAACACAACTCAATAATTGAAATCTATTTCAAATTAGTTGAATAACTAATTTTGTTGCAAAATATACACGGCGTAATATGGTTATTTATTTACTTAGAAAAGGCATAGTTACAAGTCACAAACTTAAGAACTTAACTAAGGCTTATATTATTGAGACATATATATGTGTCTGTTACTCAATTAAAACGACGCACAACATTTTAGAGTGTTTGTAAAGGGCTTATTATTTTCGCGGCGACAGAAAAATTAAAGAGCAGCAAACTATTTGCAACTAAAATAATAACTTGTCAGCGATTAAATATTTTGGCAATCATTTATATTAAATGAGCTTTAAACTAAGGATATTTTAAAATTCAAATAATGGCAGCTACTTTAAGGTAGCAGAAATAATAAACAAGATTACTGAAATCATAGGTGAGGTACTATAAATAATGACTTGGCGACTAATATTAGCAGAAAGATAACAAACTTTATATTAGTGGCAACTACAGGTCTCCATCTAAAAAAGCATTTTGGGCTTTGATTTGCTGGCAGCTTAAATATTAAAATGGGTACTATATAAAAGTAATGGGGAGTTATTTTTTTAGTTTTCGAAACCATAATTTAATGAAAACGGCGATAAGCGTTTTTTAGGTAAAAATGTTTTGCCCATACAAAACACGCTTATTTTAGTCCGAATCTAGCTAAAACACGCTACGCTAAAATAAGCATTGCATTATCATAAGACTTGCCTCAGAACCGAAGCTGTCAACCCCGATTCCACGTGGTCTTGTCTGCCCTACCCCTAGAGTGTATATAAAAAGCCGGAGGCGCGGAGGGAGAGCAGCCGTCGCCCGCCGTGACAAAGCTCGGGAGCCGTGCGGAGCGGAGCGGCTGAGGCTGGTCGCCGAAGGCGACCAACAAGCCGAAGCTGCGGAACGGAGTACGGGCGACCGTGCTTTGCCACGCAAGGGCGGAAGGGCTGCACTTCCCGCAGCGCCGGAGCTAAGGCAGAGTCTGACACAATATCCAAAAAAATATTGTCGGTTTTAGGAGTCCATATCTCGGTAATTATTAAGTTTAGAAAAAAGTTGTCCATACAAAACACGTTTATTTTAACGTATTCTATACGATAGAATCATAAAAAATAGGTGTCAATATGACATCACACCTGACGAAAAATTGACCAAAATCAGAGCCACTATATAAAACTATAGACCAAAATTATTATTTATACATGCAATTTTCAACTTTGATTAAAGCTCTTAAATTGTCGCACAAAGTATTTTTTTTATGACCTTGATTTATTTTATATGTAATCTCCATTGAACAATTAGAGTAGGCCATTTTCAACTTTTTATCCGCTGTCATGTTTCCGCTTAATTAGTTAATTCAGTCGCCAAAACAATAACTCGATGCTAGTTTATATTGAAACAAAGCCGAAAATTGATTACTTAGCTGCTACTTTTTACTTTAATAGTCTCCGCAATTAGTCGCCAAATTATTATTTTTGCTATCCCCTTTAATTTTTTATAAATCCCTAAATCTGATTAATTTGTCGCCGCGTTAAATACATGCCTTTGTAAAGTGCATGCAACTATGAGCCAGCGTGCATTAACTGAACTAATAAATTATTACTTATTTATCAAAAAATATTTTACGAATACTACTTAGAAACAGCATTCTAGTAACAACTTCACTTTTGAGTTTAATTATAAACCAGAGAGATTTGTCTAAGTAGATCCCTGTTAATCATAGCTATTTAAGCAACAACGCTGCTCAAATAGAATTCAAATTTAATAAATTTATTCTGTGATTACAAAAAATCTGCGAGGGTTCGCCGTTTACTGGGGCATATTTCCGTGAGAACTCAACTCAAATTTTATCATGAATTCCGGGCCTGCAAGCCTCAGTCCAGTCTTCATGGTCACCACGAGCGCTTACCATATTTTACTGAACAGTAATCAATTTCCCGGCTGCCTCGGGCACACGCGCTCGCTACTCAGGCATCGCGAGCGTTGGCCACACCGTAAAAACCATAAAAACCGATATCGGGAACGTAAAAACTGTTAATTACACATCTTCATTTGACCGTGGCGGTTTTTGCACGTTCCGCTGGCCGCCCTGGGAAACTGCGACAAACAACTAATGCCCATAATTATAGCTCTCGATGGTGGAGGGGTCGTTCACAGGATCTTTGGGCTCAAGTATATTAGAACTAGATGATACAGTTCTACGGTGGTCAGACTTGCAACTATGCATCGCGACCAATAGGTATAAGCGATAAATTGTACCTCTTAAGTGCGACAGTCTCGCTAGCTTGTCCTGGCTCTGCATTCTACATGAAAGATTGATAAATCTAACTGACGATAGTTATCATTTCCAGTTATTGTGAATGGTCACTGATTTGTATTTTGTTTATGATAGAGTAATAGAGTCAAAGAGTATTTAGTAAGTGACCCATGCGTGATATCCTAAGGAAAAACATGCGACTCGTAGCCCTCGTAGGGTAACCATAACGGTAAATGCATCATGTGTGCAAACTCACGCCAAAGATTAGTATTAACGCTGTTGATTTAACTTAATTTAATCTTAGTAGTTATTGAATTATTTAGTTTAAATCTGTAAAACCAAATGAGAAAAAAAAACACTGTAGAAATGATTGATTGTATTACGACAACAACAAGTGAACAGCATAAAAAGTTTTAAAGCAATCAAAGATCACTTACCTACACATGTAAGTTGTTTGTTCAGAAACCACATAGATTGCAAAAACAGATCTGATCAGACTTGGTTAGATCGCTTGAAAAACGAAGTATCCAATATATTCTAGGCCGCAGCAGCATTGTTACAGTAAAGTTAGGAAATTAAATCCAAACACGACGGTAACCAATTACTTCCAACCGTTTAACTGAAACTATGCATCAATCCACACCAAGTGCAATTTTAACAAGCTCACTTACACTCATATTTCATCGAATTTAGGACTTTATTTTATAGAAATAGGGTCGCTTTTCTTCAATATGACAAAGCATGAAAATAGGTGGAAAAAGCTATGCGCTATGCACTCGCATAAATGGTCAGATTATTTACCCAAATCGTTTTGCGCCTTATACGGCGAGCCACATTACATAAATACAAACAGTACGTAAGGCAATTTTGTTGTCAGTTGAACACTTGGAAAGTATTCTAGTGGTGCTCATAGTAAAATTGAGTCGTAACTGAACAACCGATCGAACTGGTTTACTCTCAACAAGTTTGAGGCAAGTTTTTGGAATGTGTAAGAATCACGGTGCCAAATGCTACCTGTAATACATACCTAATTTTTGCTTATGCCATCTCGCTAATTAATCTTGGTTGTCTACTTACAGCAAGTAGTCAAGCGAGTTGTACATCCGAATGTTATTAGTTGCTTAAAAATAAGAAATACAAATGGTTAGGGAATCGCTACGTTAGATTTTTAGGGCCAGTTGTTTCAATCTTGAGACTTGCTACCAACTTGCTTCATTCGGCATTAAAAAGAAAGAAACAGGACATATTTTTGCATGTCATACTTAGTGATTGCCGTAGTGAGGTATTTGCTTGAGAACGAATTGCTGTTAGGATTCTGAGCACCGTGCCTCATACATTTGGAAACGTAGCATTACTATCCGTCGCTCGCGTCAGTCAATTCTTACCTCGACCCGGAATAATCAGGGGCGGTTGCACGCATCCAGGTGGTTCTTCTTCGCTTGGGTAAATTTGCGAATTAGCTATGGCATACTAACTCACTAGGGTTCCACGCTGGCTGCGTAGACTGGCGCTTATGAAAATGTATGTGTTGTTTATGCATCAGTCTCTGAGATTATCGTGAAACAAAAAAATATTAAAGTATGTTCACAGGAAAGTTTGGTTGGAAATCCCGTCCTAGCCCTAGTCGAATATTAGCGCTGGGGATTTGACAACGCGCTGTAAAACATGAGGTCAACAATAGGATATATATTTAACTAACTACATAAAACTACATAGTATTTTAAAATTATATTATATACTGTTGAACTCCGTATTAAAATGAGTAGAACGAAGCTTGTATATTACTGTTTTTATTAAATTATTTTACAAATTCATTGGAATTAATATAAAATATGTAACAGAACAAATCAAATCTTTATGACAATTTCTTAGTCTTCTTCTCGTGTCAAAATCATAATTCTTGAATAAAAATACATAAAAGTCACACGTTCAAGCCAGTAAGCTAAAAGAGGCCGCAACATCCTCCCCCCCTCGAGGAAGTACATCCTCCTCGAGAGTCAAAAGGCCCGTGGTTCAGGCAAAGCACAGAGTCCATGAACAGCTCGCCGCAGTAAGCCTCGTGTTGTCGCGACGTCCGCTACTCTGGAGACCCCATCACGTCCAGGATATAGTTTATGTATGCGACCCATGCGCCATTTCATCGGAGGTACATTTGGCTCTTTTATGACAACCATATCATTGATTCGAAGTCCTTCCTTATTAATTTGCCATTTGGTTCTCTGCTGCAATTCGGCCAGAAACTCCTTTTGCCAGCGTGTCCAAAATTGCTGTCGCATTTGTTCAATATGCTGATATCGGCTCAGGCGATTAGTGTTCACATCCAGTAACTCGGGAGATGGTATCGAGATCAATGGTCGACCGATTAAAAAATGACCCGGTGTTAGTACTTCGAGATCATTAGGATCAGAAGTTAAGGGTGTAAGAGGCCGAGAATTTAAAATAGCTTCAATTTGGGTAAGCAGAGTCGATAATTCTTCGAAAGTCATATGTGTGTTCCCTAGTACCCTAGCTAAATGAAACTTTGCAGATTTAACTCCAGCTTCCCAAATTCCTCCAAAATGTGGAGAATAAGCTGGCGAAAACACGAATTTTATGCCCTCATTAGCCGCAAACGAAGCTATAGGATCATTACTTGAGTTTAGGAAGTTAGCTAGCTCGTTGCTCGCACCTACAAAGTTTGTGCCATTGTCGCAATAGATCTCAGATGGATACCCACGGCGGGATATGAATCGCCGGAGAGATAAAATAAAAGCATCAGTTGAAAGTCCACTGACCAGTTCTAAGTGTAAAGCCCTTGTCGAGAAACAAACAAAAAGAGCCAAGTAACATTTCGTGATCTTACAACCGCGCCCTTTTCGATCCGTAATTAAAAAAGGACCCCCAAAATCTACGCCACAAACACTAAACGGCGGGCTAGGTGTCACTCTAGGTTCAGGTAAATTTCCCATTATAGGATTAATCACCTTAGCTTTCATGATCCAACAAGTTTTACATTTGTTAACAGTGCTCCTAGCTAGTATTCTACCACTTAAAGGCCAGAATTGATTACGTAAATTATTTAATATTAGTTGAGGAGGCCCGTGTAATGTCTTGAAATGCTCACGCCGAAAAAGAAGCTTAGTAAACGTATGTTTAGCATCTAGCAATAATGGATGCTTCTGCGTATTTTGAATACGCCCACCGACACGCAACAGCCCATCCTCATCTATAAAAGGTGTAAGTTTAAGTATCCTTGATTTTAAAGGTAACGATCTACCCCTTTGAATTATGCTGATATCATCACTGAATGACTCAAATTGTGATTGTTTAATTAAATAGTTTAAGGATGAACTTAATTCATCTGTAGACAGAAACCCACAACGCCTTGAAGTTGGATTACGTAAATTAAATATGAACCTCTGTACATATGCAAAAGTTCTTTGCAATGTCGTCAACTTCGAGTACTTATCAAAATCTATAATATCACAGAAAGTATTCGTGACTGAGGATGTATCAACTTGAGTGAACGTTTTCGTTTCAGCAACACCACTAGTATCGCTAATAGACCGATTCAGTTGTGGCCAACTTGACATACTCTCGCTCAAAAATGAGGGACCCTGCCACCATATTTCAGCATTGCATAGATATGTAGGATCAACCCCTCTAGACGCTAAATCTGCAGGGTTAATGTCTCCTGGGACATGTCTCCAGAAACCTCTAGGAGACAATTCCTGAATTTCCCCTACACGGTTCGAAACAAATGTTTTCAAGGTTCGCGGTTCTGCTTCGAGCCAACTCAGAACGACGGCTGAATCTGTCCAATGAAAAATACTATCTATATTACAGCGAAGCGATTTTAGAACCTTAACCGTCAAGCGAACCGATAATAGAGCACCTAATAGTTCCAATCGTGGAATTGAAACGGGTTTTAATGGTGCAACCTTTGCCTTGGCACACAGTAATGCCGTGTGTCTGTTGCCCTTACTATCAGTGGACACTAAGTAAATACATACTGCGTATGCAGCTTGAGAAGCATCTGAGAAGGAGTGTAACGTAATATTTGTAGGTTCACTACATAATACATATCTGGCAATATTTATATTCGTTAAATATTTCAGCTTGTCCACAAAATCAAGCCATTGTTTATGTAACTCCGTTGGTATTGGATCGTCCCAATCCAGTTTTGTTAGCCACAATCGTTGAAGAATAATCTTTGGTGTAATAGTGACAGCACTTAATATACCGAGCGGATCAAATATCTTTGCAGAGTTTGATAAGATGGAACGCTTTGTTACAGGCGAGTTAGTATCAATTTCCACCGAAAACTGTAAACAATCGGGTGCTGGTTGCCATTTTAGCCCTAAGACACTCGATTGACCAGTCACATCTAGATCTTTAGGAATCATGTTACTTAGGCTGTTCTTGACGACTGCGGGAGCATTCGTGTGAAACTTACGAAGAGGTAAACAAGCTCCATTCAATATATCTGTGACTGATTGACATATATTAGCTAATTCAGTTTTCGTTTGTGCACCAGTCAGAAGATCGTCCATATAGAAATCATGTTGAATTATTTGAGCGATAGTTGGACTGTCGCAATCCTTTGCTAATTGCAGCAAACATCGTGTACTCAAAAAAGGGGCCGAAGCCGTACCGTAAGTTATCGTCTTCAATTGCAGTATCCGTAAGTTTTTAAACTCTTGGTCTCTCCAAAGAATCTGCTGATATTTGCGTTGGCTAGGCTCTACTAAAATCTGTCTATACATTTTTTCTATATCCGCGGTAACTATATATTTATGTTGCCTAAATCTCAATAATATAGACATCAAATCGTCCTGTACTACAGGTCCGACGTGCTGTATATCGTTCAGCGACTTTCCAGATGTTGTCTTAGCGGAGGCGTCAAAAACTACTCTAAGTTTAGTAGTTTCACTTTGTTCCCTCAGAACTGCGTGATGTGGTAAAAACTGACTCCCTATTTCAGCTTCCGAGACCTCAGTCAAATGCCCAAGGTCTTCATATTCTTTAATAAAATCACAATAACCATTTTTTAGTTTAGGATTTTTAGACATTTTCCTTTCAACACTCATTAATCTTTTTTCAGCCATTTGATATGAATCACCTAGGGCATCCGGCGATTCTCGAAAGGGAATCCTAACAACATATCTTCCATCACTGTTACGGTATGTAGTCTCATTGAATAACTGTTCACAGTAGTTATCTTCCATGGAGTCCTTAACCTTTACATTGGGCAGCTCTTCGAGTTCCCAGAACTTACGGAGTTGGTCCTTAATATCCTGAGAAAAGTTACAGCGCATATTTTGTGACTCTTTGGAGTCCTTGGCCCTCCCCCCCGTAGGGCCAGCCACTATCCACCCAAGCTCAGTTTCCGTCAAAACCGGCAATGATTTGCCTAGCTTTACTTGATTAGACCTCATTAGGTCCCAGAAAATATCCGAGCCCAGTAATAAATCAACTTCTGCTGGATAGAAATATTTCGGATCTGCTAGGGTTATGTTATTTGGTATATTTAATTGTTGAACCTTCATGGAAGGCAGCTTGTCTGTAACCGTAGGCACTACATAGCACCTTAATGAACCCCTAAAGGAGGTGTGTAATGAATTTAACTCAAGGTTACAATACGCATTTATTTTCAATACGGCATTATTAATTCCAGAAACGGAGCGATTTACCTCAACCGAATTACAACCGATCCGTTGTTTAGCCCTTTCAGTTATAAACGAGGACTGACTACCACTATCCAATAACGCGCGTAAAACGTATTTATTTCCGTTATTTGATACCTCTACTAGTGCAGTGGAAAGCAAAACCTGCTTACTATCTGTAGCTGTCATAGTGACAGCTGTGTTAGACAAAATCTTTGATTCAGGCTCAACGATGGTCATTGGAGGTAAAGGAGGGGCTGTTGATGTCTGAGGATACTGGATGATATTGTTTGGAACAGCAGCTGCTTCTTCGCCGCCAGGTTGCTGGTTGGGCACTTGCTTATGTAATAGTATATTATGCTTTCCCTTACAGATCCTACATTTATAACCGCGACACTGGTACGTATTATGGCCAGAGCGTAAACAATTTTTGCATACATAGATTTCGTTGAGTCACTTGTAGATAACGTTCATCCACAAATAATGCTTTAAAGCTAGGGCATACCATCAGACTATGATTCTGCTTACAGAATAAACATTGTTGTGACACAACATTAGTCACTGATGCTGAGGATTTCTCTGAGGTTGAAGCAAGAAACGATTTCGTTTTTTGTACAACTTGCTGTTTATTAGTTTTATTTATTTCCAGCTTGTAAGAACCTACAGTTTCTAAAACATCAGCTCTGTTACGTAAAAATTTATAGAAGTCCTGGATAGACGGAGAAGTGATGTCACTTCGAAACTCCTCCCATCGCCTAGCCGTGGATGTATCTAGTTTTGACGAAGCCATATAAATTATTAATGTATCCCAGCTCTCAGTGTCTTCACCGAGAGACTTAAGAGCTTGCAAATTTTTTGATAAGTTGTCAATTAATTGACGTAAGCCTTTGTCACTTTCTCTCGACAAGGGCCCTATACTGAACAAACTATTAAGATGTTGATTTACCAATAAACGCCTGTTATCAAATCGTTCACAGAGGACATTCCAAGCGATGGGATACGTTTCAGCCGACACAGACACCGATCTAATCACTAAGCTTGCGTCGCCTTGAAGGTATGATTTGAGGTAGTGAAATTTGCAAATATTGTCAATATCCTCGTTGTCGTGTATTAAAGACAGATAGAGATCTCTAAATTCCAACCAATTATCCATCTTTCCATCAAAGGAAGGAATCCTAAGCTGCGGTAGTTTTATGTTTTTTATGCCTCCGCGATGGCGACTACCTAGGCTGAGAAACTCATCCCCTTGATGGGTGGTGTCCTTAAAGGCGGCAATAAACTCCTGTGCCTGCGCCATCAGACTATAGAATTCATTTTCCGTGTCCTCTCGCTGCCCTAATTCTGCTGGCGAGTTATCCAACGACTCAATGTTGGATTGTACCTCATCAAATAAATTGAACGATTCTTCTATCTTTGACAGTCTTAAACTGCACTCATTCATTGACACCTTAGTAAATTCCTTTTTTTCTAATAACGGGATAAGAAATTTTTTAAAATTTGTTAATCGACATCTTATCGTAGCTCTCTGGCGCTTGAGATCGGATAACTCCGCCATCTTGTAAGTACGAGCAACAACACTAACCTTTTAAAATGTACAAGGCTTAAACAAAATTATAAAATGCTGTACTCACAGTTATGATCCCGTATCCTCAATACTCACGTCTCAATATGATTAGGTACGCAACACTATTTTCGGGCAAACGGCTTTATATTTTCTTGCTCATACTACAATTCGTGTTACCACCAGCTTACGCTCGAACCATGCGTGTATGAAAGCATGCGCATTCTGAAAAAGTCAGCCCGAAACTGAGTATGTTTATATGACATGTAGTGTGGGTATATAGGTATATATTATGTACGTACTTACGTAGTTTATATAAACGTGTTAGCTTAGGGCCTTAAAACACTTATTGTTTATTTATAAACATAGGTACATGTGTTAGCAAACGCTTTAAAACACTTTTGGTTATGCCTTATACGGAATACGGGACATACCATACAACGTATTGATAATTAATAATATTATTTATATATATAATTATATGTTAGCATTATTGCCTTAAAACATTTTTGATAATTAAGCAAAAAAGATAATTGACATGACGAATAGCTATCGACCCTGCAAACCCATACTGTGCTATTTTTAAGTATAGAATTTTGGAATCTAAATTATGCAACTTATCTGATCTAAGCTCTCCGTTTGGTACTGATCTTCCAAATCTTTACACCGGGTCGTCGTCTCGCCGGGCCGATCATCACGTCGGGGTCACCAAATGTTGAACTCCGTATTAAAATGAGTAGAACGAAGCTTGTATATTACTGTTTTTATTAAATTATTTTACAAATTCATTGGAATTAATATAAAATATGTAACAGAACAAATCAAATCTTTATGACAATTTCTTAGTCTTCTTCTCGTGTCAAAATCATAATTCTTGAATAAAAATACATAAAAGTCACACGTTCAAGCCAGTAAGCTAAAAGAGGCCGCAACATATACATCATTGTATTTATGGTAGTTAAATTATAAAATATACATGTATTCACTTGTATTTTATACGCTCTCCGGACGATGAATTTTCTACTCTGCACCCACTTGAAGCAACTCTGTTTGGACCTATGGTTGACTGATAGAAAATGCCATTAGGCATTAAGTTCTTTTGTACTCCCTTTTGTTTTGTGCAATAAAGTTAATAAATAGTAAATTAACCCTAAAATTTACACGGAACTCAGATAATTTGGACAGTTACACTTTTTAATTTTTGAAACGTATGATCATTATGATCGACGCATTAAATCTTAGTTAGTTTTCTAACACAAAAATACCAAAATAATGTATGTGAAATTATAAAACGCTTTAAATTACAGGTAGATTATACAGTTTTACTTTAAATATTATAAAATAATGCTACCATACTGGACCAGCGTCCGTGATAAAGGTATTACAACATAATCAGTGGCGTGCCGTGCGATGTCGGTAGACTATCCAGCAGGATAAATTAATGTCGATAGTTTCGCAGTAATAGAGGAAAGCAAATCTAATAAACTCATAAGCAACGGAGGTACCTCTAAACCTTTTATGATGAAGTGTCTGTGACTTCTATGAGGTGGCCATTTTCTTTACGTGTTTTATCCAGGTCTGAGTTTAGGCTGACAAGTTTTCTAAGTTGAATCACTTTTGATATTAATGCATTATCGAATAATTTATTTAAATTAAATAGGTACCAAATTTTTTCTTTGTATTTTTTTATTTATTAATCAGCGGTTTATTTAATTTATTTAGGTATACCTATATTACATAGTCATAAAATGTATTTTATGTAAACGCCAAAAATATCACGTCTAAATAAAATTTAAAAATTATACCCCTAAAATGTTCAACATCTTAATTTTTAATCTATGACCGATTGGTTAACAACTTGCAGACTTCCAACCACTCGGGTAAAAATACCTAAATTACTTGATGTTATTGTCAATCAATTATTGTTATTGCCCTCAAAGATCTGACCGCCCTTGGAGTACCCGAGTGGCGTGAAGTGGTGCAGAAAAGGGAAGAGTGGCGTTCTCTCGTGTCAGAGGCCAAGATCCTCTTTGGGTCACCGAGCCAGCTTAGTAAGTAAGTAAGTATTGTCAATCAAATTACTCCTCGAGATTATTTTCGTAGTTATTTTGGCTATCGATCGTACATACCGACCATGTCACTACCTACTCAACATTGATGGACTAAGACACCGCTGAACAATTTTTTGTCGGGCCGTCATAGACAGAGCGATTAAAGTCGGCAGTCGTTGTGGAGCCTAGGATCATTCTAGCTTTGTCGTGAAACCTAGCTCAGTTAAAAGAAACTGGGTGCAACGGAGCTCGAAAGAAGATTTTATGATTTTTCATGAAGTTGCCATTTCCACTATTGTGAATTGTATTGGATTGTTGAGATATCACAAAACACTTGCGTGACATATGTCTCTGAATGCAAGTTCTCATACATTTTAACATACACGTCTACGCACGTGAGTACTAGCTTTTATCCCTAAACGGGCACATTAGGTGTGCGTGTCCATTTTGCACATTTCTATGAAGTTAAAATGCTGGAATGACGCGTCTTCAACATGTTATTATCGTTCTCGAAGCCGATCCACAATAAACCCTGATATTTAGCTATCACCACTCAACTGGCCGCCTATTAGGCGAAGTGTTTCACAATTTTTCCTCGCGCATATCAAAGTTTAGGAGGAACACAGACACAAGCGACTCTTGGGTCGGTAGGTACTTGACACCTTGTTCTTCCGAGAGTGCATATCTGGCAGTTATTGAACATCTGCGCGCGCGCTGGCCTACGCAGATACTCGTACAACGGTATTGGATAGTTTGAGCTGTGTACACGAGCGTATGGAATGCTGCGTTTTAAACGCTCCTCAGGCACGTTGCATGATCTCAATAATCCTTGCTAATTTCAACAGCGAACATGTTGATGTATTTTGTAGAAATTATGAAGGATTATTGAGCAAATAGGTACCTTGATAGCTGATACACGAATTGTAAAGCGGTTTTAAGCGTTCCAACCGCCCGTGCGCGTGACAACTAATGACTGCTATATCGGGCCTCCAATGAAAACTACGAGTTTATGTCCCCGATCGACGATAAACCTAAAACGTTGAGGCGTCGAGTGATAAGAAAAAACCGACAGGTTTCCGCCAGTACCTACCTTCGTTAAAGCGTTTTATAGTTTTTGTGTCGTGTTTGTTTCTATTTGGTTCTTTAGGAAATCTAAAACTGGTACGGTTAGGGCTTAACGTTAGCCTGCCTGAACCTACTTTTCTTAATCTTAATTAATGAAAATTGCCATGAGTTTTAGTTACCAGTTTGTGTCTTGGCGAAGCAGAAACCGACAGGTACTTACGTCCTTAGCGCAAATTAATATTTCTGCAATAGAACGAAAGCTATTGACAGTTGATGTTTGTATCCTGACCTCTTAAGCTACCTACCTTTAGTTTAAATTTGACGACACTTTCTGCTGAATTTTTAGATTTGATGATGGATTTAGACATGGTGGCTAGATCCCGAAAGCATTTTACAAGAAACGTCAAATTTAGTCCCGTTTAGCCTATTATTAAATGAAATGAAAATCTTGGGGATTGTAACATGCGTTTTTACTCAGCTATTCGCGCAATCGGCAGTTACTGCTAGAAGTAATGGGTATGCGGCGTTATTCCCATCGGAGTGTGGTGTGGCACAGAAAAGTAGAAACTTTGTATGTCACAGTCGCAAACTTGTATAGGACTGCTTCAACCCATCGAGGAATAAATACGAAGTGATTTCTTATCTAAAACTTACCTTGGGTTAAGGCGACGTTTCTTATAGGAACCAATTTTAGCGATGTGCTCAATTTGCTTTAGATAACAACTAATCTTGTTTCTGAATTCAGCTAGAAAAAAAAATCTAATAGTATATATCAGTCAGTAACATGGTTGATATTCATTCATTGCTTATTTTATTTTGTTAATGTTAATCAGATTAGGTCCCAAGATTCATACAGGATTTGTAGGAAGGAAATTTTGTAGAGAAGAGTTTTTCGCTGAATATTTACAAGAGAGGCGACATGTACCTCACCCTCGTCTCCCAAACGAGGCTGCGACATGGAAACCTGATCCAAACAAACGCCAGTTACAATTAATTATCTAGTCACACGACCTGATCCGAGCTCCACACGAATTCCGACCGTATCGGCTGAGAATAAGGTCCCAGCTCGCCGGCACATAGGTCCTAGCTGTGACCATTAATGTTATCAGTAGTTTTGCGAAGGTCGACGCCTGCGGAGTGGGGGGGGGGGGGCAAAGACTTGTTTTAATTAGCACAAGGAAGCATGCTTCACCGATTTCGATCTGAGTGTACTACGCTTGTCTTGATGACATGTTATTATATTATTATTTGAAGTTGACTCGGAGTTTAATAGTTATTGCGGTAAGTTGGTAATTTCAAGATTTATCAAGTTAATATATTTGAATGCTTCTAGCATACCTTATGCCAAAAATATGAATTCTAACGACGTTCCATATTCCCCAGATATCATCAAAAATATCTAATTTAGCGATTCTTAATTTGACGAAATTCAAATAACAAATATCTTTCATACATCGGTCATAACAGTAATGCCAGTAATGGTACTGATAAATAGGTCGATATATCGCTAGCTAAATATTATCTTAGTCATCCAAATTAGGCCCCTGACCTTAGGGTATGAAATTAATTCTAAGACTGAAGACGAATTATTCCAAGGAGTACCTACATACCTAAGTGACCCTGTAGCTCGTATTCTCGGATTTAGTTCCCTAAAAGAGCAACCAATATTGTATGTTTGCCTACAACCATGAATATAAATAACTACCTAGTATTTCAGGTTAACGAATGTCGGCTGCTTCTAGCTTAATTGAATAAAGAAACGAGAATCAATGTTTTATCCATCCATACTAATATTATAAATGCGAAAGTGTGTCTGTCTGTCTGTTACCTCTTCACGCTTAAACCGCTGAACCGACTTAGATGAAATTTGGTATGGAGATAGTTTGAGACCCAGGAAAGCACATAGCATACTTTTCATCCCGAATAAGTTTAGTGTTCCCGTGGGATGAGCGGGTAACACCGCGGGGCACAGCTAGTTATATGTAAGATTATCTCCTAGTATTTATTTTTTCAATTTTATCTCAAAGTGCTTAGTTCCCTGTACTATGCTTATATTAGGTATATGTAAAAGCCCTTTGTCATAATTACCGTAAAGCACACCTTACAATATTATAATATCACACTAAGCTCGCATAATTTACGCGCACAGATCGTCCGCAGCACGCAATTAAGCATATTATCATATCATAAATATACAAAAACTGCTCCAATTGTGGCGGAGTGGGTCACGACAGACAGACACCTTGTAATGTTTTATTACGTTTATTTTGTGGTTCAGGTATATGATTATAATAAAGTTCTTATGAGTAATCATCTAATAACGCAAACGACTGATTATTGTAATATTGAAAACATTATAAATTTTTTCTACTTCATTTTGCTACTTCTAAAATTAAATGAAGCTTTTATCATCTTGCATCATCATCATCATAATATTCCAGTTCTCTTCAACTTTTCCTTCTATTATCATGATAGATTTAGTCATCGTGACGTGTGCCATGACTTAATCTGCCCTCTCCTTTTTTCAATCATGTTGTTTTTCCGTATACTATTTTTACGACTTCCTCGTTACTTTTCTTTGCCGTACAACTGATTTTTCCTCCTCCTCTAACACCACATTTCAAATGCTGCCAATCTTTCTATCACCTTGCAAGGTATAAAAAATAGGTTTATATGAGAATGATAGAGTGCTGTTAGCGATGCAATATGGGTCCTTGTGTTTACAAACGCATAGTTGAGTTATTCGATCGAATCTGTAATCCAAATATACGTAATAATGTTAATGCTGTCGTTCAACCAGATAATCGATAAGTATGACCCTTTTCTTAACACAAACTCAATTTATCAAGTACAGAGAAGTGTTTACATACAGAAAGATATTCGACCCATAAATTAAGAGGCGAAAAAACGCGACCTACCGCAAGTGAATGAATATGCAAAATATGGAAACAAAACTCGGTCCTTAACCCGGGCATAATACATAATAATGCTGGTAAGGCTGCGGCCGTCAAGCCGCGAAGCGGGCAAGTAAAGACCCTCAGCGTTATTTTAGTTACATGTGGCAATATTATAGTATACGCCCGCCGCATTGACTCCTAATTTGATTAGCCGATATGTCTCGTTTATTCATATAAATTAAGATTGAAGCCGTCGCATGGGGCAATGTCGACCAATGAAACATTTACCTTATTTATTTGCTTTAAGCATAATACTTTTTACAGTTATAATTCTTTTTAAGCAAGTTATAAAGAAGTCTATTGGACAAAGCCAGCTGACCAAGCTGAAACGGGAAGATGGCAGCATAGCGTCGACCAAAGCAGAGGTTCTAGGCGAGATCGAGAGGTTCTATGGTCAGTTATACACTTCAGTCGCAAAGCCCGTTGACAGCTTGGTAAGCGATCCAAGAGCCAAGCTGTCCCGACATTATACCGAAGACATCCCGGACATCAGTCTGTACGAGATTGGGATGGCCCTGAAGCAGCTTAAGAACAACAAGGCGCCGGGCGAAGACGGAATCACCTCAGAGCTTCTGAGAGCGGGTGGAACACCGGTACTTAAGGTCCTCCAGAAGCTCTTTAATTCCGTCTTGTCCGAGGGCAAAACGCCTGAAGCATGGAATAGAGGCGAGGTGGTACTGTTCTTCAAGAAAGGTGATAAAACCCTATTGAAGAACTACAGGCCCATCACGCTTCTAAGCCATGTTTATAAGTTGTTTTCAAGGGTCATCACGAACCGTCTCGAACATAGACTTGATGACTTCCAGCCTCCCGAACAAGCCGGTTTCCGAAGAAGCTATAGTACCATAGACCACATACATACGCTGCGGCAAGTTATACAGAAGACTGAAGAGTATAACTTGCCATTATGCTTAGCGTTTGTGGACTATGAGAAAGCCTTCGATTCGGTGGATACATGGGCGGTGCTCGAGTCACTTCAGCGATGCCATATTGACTATCGGTACATTGAAGTGTTGAAGTGTTTGTATAGTAACGCCACCATGTCGGTCCGAGTTCAGGAGCAGAGCACAAAGGCCATTCCATTGAGAAGAGGCGTAAGACAGGGGGACATTGTGTCCCCGAAACTGTTTACGGCCGTTATGGAAGACGCCTTCAAGCTCCTGGAATGGCAAGGACTTGGCATCAACATCAATGGCGAATACATCACTCACCTTCGGTTTGCCGACGACATCGTAGTCATGGCAAAGTCGATGGAGGAACACAGCATGATGCTTGATGACCTCAATCGAGTTTCTCAACGGGTGGGCTTAAAAATGAACATGGACAAGACGAAACTCATGTCAAATGCCAAGGTTGTGCCCATCCCAGTCTCTGTTGAAAACTCGGTACTCGAAGTTGTTGACTCATACATCTACCTAGGACAAGTGGTCCAATTAGGTAGGTCCAACTTCGAGAAAGAGGTCAACCGCCGAATCCAACTCGGCTGGGCAGCGTTCGGGAAACTACGCAATGTCTTTTCATCCGACATACCTCAGTGCCTCAAGACGAAAGTCTTCAACCAATGTGTGTTACCATACCAGTGATGACTTACGGCACCGAAACGTGGTCTTTCACTATCGGCCTCATCTCAAAGCTCAAAGTCGCTCAACGAGCAATGGAGAGGGCTATGCTCGGGGTGTCTCTACGTGATCGAATCAGAAATGAGGAAATCCGTAGACGAACTAAAGTGACCGATATAGCTCACCGGATTAGCAAGTTGAAGTGGCAATGGGCAGGCCACATAGCACGCAGAGCAGATGGCCAATGGGGCCGAAAAGTGCTCGAGTGGAGACCTCGGACCAGCAAGCGCAGCGTAGGACGTCCACCTACAAGATGGACAGATGATGGAAGGCGCCGGATGCAGGTCGCTTCCAACCGGTATATATGGAAGTCCAAAGGGGAGGCCTATGTTCAGCAGTGGACGTCCTATGGCTGAGATGATGATGATGATGATGAAGTTATAAAGAAATGTTTGCAATGAAGTGAAAATTTTAAAATTATAACGGTTCAGGCAGGGTTAAAAATAAAACAGTTTTTTCGCTTCATTGTAAACATTTGGTTTACGTTAGCAGACGTTACTGCTGTAACTGTAAATAATTAAGTATAAAGACTTGTAATGCTTGTGACTTTATTTACTTTTATATAGCTATCTATTTTCATAAGTAACATGCCTTAACAATTTAAGGCGTTGAGGTTGCTTATGACCATACGATTTTCTCTTTCTAAATTAAAATGAACTGAAGTACTTACTCCGTGTATAACTTTCCCATTGACGTGGTGTGTTTTCTTAAAAAAAATGTTGTGATTTAGATGTCCTGATTTTAAATTAATACAAAACCCTATTTATGTATAAGGTTCCTCATCACTACATTTTGACAATAAAAGACAAAATAAAATTACAGTTATTAAAAAGTATTAGATTAAATGACGTGTAATTGTGTACTTATTAAAATAGCTTTATGACTAAAATAATTAAGATACTTTTAGGACTATACGCTTAAGATACGTGTTTAATTCATTTCTAAATATCAACATCCTTTTTCTTTGCTTCAACAACAACTTGCTATTCCCGCTACCGCTCCCGCTCTGCTTCCCGCTCAACCATTGACCGCAGCCTGCAGCTTCACACGCCGACAAGTGGGCAAGTCAAATTATTAATAATTAATGACGAGATCGACGCGTGCCTCATCCTAATTGCTAAACTGAGCGACTATTGCTGAAAAAATACGCAAACTATTGATACAGGCCGATACCTGGGGTTCCGTAGCATTCTCATGCAGAAATAGTTGACAATGTGATTGGGGTACACGGTTCATCTGCTTAATAAATTCAGTGTGAAAGTGTGGGATTTTTGTTTTTTCGTTACCCAATAACGCGTAAACAGTCGAACAGATTTAGATGAAACTTAATTGTCAGACAGAGACACACAACATAGAGGTCATGGATTAAAACAGTTTTTATTCACCTATGGTTAAAAATAGAATATAGTATGATATAAAAAAAAAAACAATTCTTTTTTAAAGTAACTGTAAGCAACATTATTTATGAAAAAATTAAGGTGAAAAAGACAATAATTTTACTGGTTTAGGCACACTATTAATATATCTGTCAGAACATTTAGTGTGCGAGTGAAAAATATAATCTGACCACAACATAACAACAAAATATAGTAACCACAACACAACATAAACAAACTGCCCACAATTAGCCCAACGCCGACCACCGAACCCTAAAAATCTCACAATTAGTGCGCCAACAATGCAAAGAATTTATTTGAATAACAAATCGAGTGCTTGTGGTACCGGGGGCGAATGAGCACTTTGATATTATGCAAACGCGACCTTGACTCGCGCCATAAATAAGAATATCTTAGCTTCATACATATGGACAGTGAGTGTAGTGTATGCATAAATTGTTTAAACTCGAAATTCATTACTAAAACAAATAGTAGTAGTACAGGGTGATCCGTGCGTCGTAGCATTGAATTATGCATGAATGATAAGTGTTTCAAACACTTTCGGAGCTTTTGCCCATTCATATACATATTAAGCTTGTTAATTTAATGGTTCGTTCATAATGTTGAGGAAGGACAGTATTATTCAGAGAGTTATAGTCTAAGATAGTACAACTCTTTGTATATTTCCTGCTTCCTGTTTATTTTAATCGTGGAATCTTACAAGATGGTCGACAATGTTCAAGAGGTACAGATATAAAGTTTACACAAAAACATTTGTACACTTATAATATTACACATGAATTTATATATGTATATGTGGTATATTATGATTATTTATTTGTGTAAATTTAAGTATGTATATATTAGGTATTTATTTCTAAAATCGTTTTTTTTTATTGTCTCCGAACGTTATAGACCCTGCACCAACTCAATGTTTCTGTTTAACCTTACGGTTGACTGGTTGAGAATGCCTTGTGGCATTCAGTCCGCCGTTTGTACTCGTTTGATCTGTGCAATAAAGTTTAAATAAATAAATATTACTGAATCATTTCTCAATTTGTGATGTGTGTACTTACTGTATTACTATATCTATTATTAAAGTATTATCTATTCTTCTACCTTCGCTTTTGGCATTTTTTTTTAAACCGGTCTTCTACGAGTACTTCAGTAATACATACGTAATGTATCATAGACAAAATATCTTTCCAAAAAGAGAATTCATTGTACAGTTCAACTGAATATCTGTAAGATTGTATATGCAATTACTACGTAGCATAACATTATGTTGCTGTCATTCAAATTCATTGCAATTCAATCACTGTACATTAAAGAAATTAACGCCTACTTTAGTTGACTTAGATAAAGACGTCAACACCACGCAAATTCAAAACGACGTACAAATGTAACAATCCCAATGCAGATAAGTCACTTTCTAGAACGATGGTTTAGAAATCAAACGCACATCCACAAAAAGTCTAATGTCTATAGAGGCTTAAGTATGCATGTGTTCTTTTAGGTAAGAGTCATTGATAATGATAATGCTATTCGATTGCATTAAGAGTGCACCTGATACGTATGATGTTGGGTACAGACTGGGTGCAAAACTTATAGTAATCGGGTTATAGGTGTTGCGCCAGCGGCGATGCTAGGCATTGCGCGCAAGCGCGGCGTGTGACGTCACGCGTGGGCGCCCGCTCACCTTGGGCACCCAATCCGACTATTAATAAAAACTAGCCTTTTACGCACCAGCATAGACATCAGGTTCCACAAATTCCTTGGTAATGTTTGCACATCACTAAAAAAGTTAAATAATTATTACATACACCTTAATTTAATTGTAGCAAATCAAACAAATTAAAAAAAAAATCATACCTACTCAAAGAAATGGATTTGTTGACGGAATTTTTAGTTCCAGATAAATCTGAAAAAACACTATTGGGAAGACCGAAAAACGAACAGAATAGAATCGAAATTATAAGAAGCATTTGGCGATTAAATATCTATATCTATATATGGCGATACTCAACTGAGTATTTTTGAATTATCCATTTCTAGTCATGATAGCAGTACCTATATGGATATTTGACGTCGATTTTACCCAATAGCCAATAGTGAATACCAAGTTTAACATTTTATGTTTTTATGGTTTACAAGGTGTACGCTTACCATGCGATAGAAGGGTTATTCGATTATTGACTCAGGGCACGTAACAATATTGGTTTACGCTGTTGTGTTGTTTACTTGCAGAGGCCCAACATTTTGAAATGATGAGTAAGTATTTGTATACTTCGTAAAGTTTATTAAATTTTTACCAACATTTTAATAAATAGGTAATGAATTATCACATTGCTTATCAAAATGTTAGGGTCAAGTGATTCATTGAAGTGATAAAGAAAAGCTGTCCAAGCTCTAACTTGCCAACTCGTTCTAGATCTCCATTCTTTTATTAACGATCGCTAAGTTCTTGTAATTTTTTTCACATTTATGTTTCTGATGGAATTTGCAACATTCTTCCAATGGATTTAAGCACTCATCTTAGAGAATACAGCTTCTTTCCTTCATCAGTGTACATAATTCTTATTTTTCTCTTATAAAATAAATACGTCTGCAGATATATTGTCATTAGAAAATGACATATTTTAACCTGCAGTCTCTGTAGTCATAAGGGCGTTTTTTAGCGGAATCCTAAACAGTTGTCAGAAAATTATAACTTTATTATCTGAATTACTAAATCTAAACGAAACAATTTAAACGGATTATATCACGAATATTCATTATTTGAGCCTTCCTGATGTTCCGGCAACTATTACAGTTACTTTATCAACAACATCAACAGTTTGTCAACGCGATACAAACCGTTTCAATTGTTTTATTTAAATGTGTGACAGTCGCGGAAACCGAAGAAAATAGAATTGCTAAATTTTGACAAATTATCAAGGTCAAAGTCACATAATTATCTTGTAGCAAGCTCCACTGCTCGTATAGCATAATTCTCATGACCCGAGGCAACAAAACACAAGCAGATTGGTGCGCTCTTATTAATATTTATAGAGTCTATTTGAATAGATGCGAGATATCGCTCGTTAGCACGTGGTCTATCTATTCCGTACAATTAGCTTATCTTTTCTTTTTTATGAGCAATTGATATGTCTTTATACCAAGTTTACATGTCTTTTTAATATAACGAAATCTTGTTATGACGCATACATATTGTGGGTAAATACATCACTTACTTTTAGTAACGTTTTGTATCTTGCACACGTTTATGCGTTTTTATGTTTCGGTTGATAATTTTTTGGTAATGTGCGTGCAACACAAAATACATGCAACTACACAAGATTTAGTCTAAATTTCTTTTAATGCAAAATAGCGTCTCAGCCTTGTTTGTGACAAACTTTATACAGGAAACGTGCGATCACGTTTCCTCAAACGAAACATCTCGATAGATGTTTCGTTGTGTAGAAACTGATGTGAAAAAGAGTCTCTGAGCGCTGGCAACACCAAACTAGTCAACAGTATTGTCGTCGATATCAAGATTGGGCCCATAGTTTTTTAAATAAGCCTCCGTAATCTGATTACAACTTACAAGCCCCGGCCGTGAATGGCCGACGTCACGGGTGCATTCATAACGCACCCATTCACGTGACGCGTATCTTGATTTTCTTGATGCAGTACATGAGTAATTTACAGAGTGTGCTCAAGATTTATCTATTTATTTGCTGTAAAGTCGACGTGGAAAGTGGAAAAAAATGCACCTTATCGCTATTTAGTGTTGTCTAATGCTATTTGGAAAACGAAAGATGGTGTGCAATAAAGTGTAAATTTGTTTTGCATTGTAAAGTTCGGGTGTTAAATAATTTTTACTTATTTCCAGTAAATTCGATTCTGATAAAAAAAACACTGTTTTAAAGACAGGGGATGTACTTATAGTAGTTGTTATAATATTTCAGGCAATAGTAAAATGAGAGAAACCCTAGGGCAGGGCAGGGCAACCCACGACTGGTAATTGTGGGCATTAGCAAAAAGCGAAGAAAATCGCATACAGATATTACAGATCATTAAAATTATTTCAATTTAACCAGTTAGAATCTCATAGGAGTCTCCAAAACAGTGCCACGTCTGGGCATGCGCGGGCGCAGTGACAAAAGGAAGGATGCGCGTACGTGCCTCACAAAGCCGCAGACGTTATTATCCGACCAGTTTTACGCCGCATTAGGCGCGACGCCGGGATATGGACGTGGACAGATTTATTATAAAAAATGTATTCACTTATAGACAAAGTAACGTCTATTACTGATATAGCGGGTGGAAAAATACGGTATATGTTACTAAGTTTCCTTGTTAGAAGTACCTTTATTAGCTACGAGACTTAGAATTTTGTGATACCTATTAAAGCGATGCTTCAGCAATAAAAAATATACAAGCTAGATAAATTAATCATACCTACTTAATACTTATACTTACACAATTTATTTTTTACTGACTTATTGATTACGAACCATTTTCCTTTACGCACTTCAATCTGTTAATAATGGAATATTTGTTTCCATAAATAAATATGAAAAAACTTGATAAAGGACGTCTGATAAATATATGTCCTCAAAAATATCATATGAATTTTTAAATATTTGGAATATTTTATACTGAAAACTTAATCATTGGTAACAAGATATTTGTAATAATATCTGACAAGTCCATGTAAGAAGGTAGCCATGGATATGTTGTGAGGTGTGTAATAATCGTGACTGTCGTGGATTCATCGAGTCACCGCTTTAAGCCTCTTTTTGTATAACATCACCACTGACTCAATAACAGCAGCAAAAAATAACCCACAAAAAATATAAAACATAACCATTTTTATCATCAAGGAAACCGATTGCAATCGGACTTCATTCACTAACCTTTAAACAAGATTCCAACAAAACAACGAAAACAGAACCAAACATGACGGACAAATCTAAACTTACATAACGCAATCAGCATCTCGTTTATTCCCAAACGTTGCAGACTAATCCGTCTGTCACAAATTAACGACAAATTAATACTGCAGCCGAAACAGATGTTATTACGAATTCCATACGACTCGAAGTGACTATTAGTGATGGTAAAGATAAAGTTGGTGAGGTAGTGGGATCCGATTAGAGCGGATACGATAATGCAGGATCCGCTGACAATGGTGGTATCGGCGATCTCGCGACGGCCGAACAGAACGACACATTGTGAGGTAGATAGACCAGATTAGAAGTGCGTCAAGGGACACATGACTTCCTCAAATCACGGTAACACAATTCAATGATGACATGTTTTTATATAACTTTGTTTTAAATCTCTATTTATTTATTAAATCTTTACTGTACAAAAGAAAAACTTAACGTACAAAAGGAGGACTTAATGCCATGGAGAATTCTCTACCTGTCAACCTTAGGGAAAAGCAGAAAAATCTTTATTCAATCATGCTTAAAATCCATACAATTTTCGCCAAACTACGAGATGCTTTTTAGTTTATAAGTATCAAGAACTCATAACTTTGAGATACTTATTATATTTAAGTGGATTGCTAGGGATACTCTACTCATACAAGAAATATAGGTTAAGATTGAGATACCTTTTTAACAATTACAAAAACTAATGTCATTGGTGAAGAGATTCTAAGTGGTTAAATATAGTTAAAAATACTTTACGTCACCCTAGGCCGTAAGTGGGATATTCTGCTCCCTGCGCGGCCACTTCCTGGCGAAGGCAAAGCTTTAAAATGTAGACAAACCACGGGCGGTAATTATTAAAACCCTAGATCGTATATTTATGACACTGACATAACATGACATGACAATGTACTATTATCTAAGGCTTTGCATGGCGCAATCTATATAATTGAAGAAAAGCCTACTTCACTCTAGTACATTATTTGACTCAAATTGGAGCACCAGAAATGTTATGGTGAGTTTAAAAAAAAAACTTCCAAATCTCTAGACCCCCTCGACCAGGAACACCTGCCAAAGGTCACGCCCGCAAGGTCAAGACCCGTCCGCATCAGATAACAGCAGTCCCAAACCGTGGGAGCCATTGTGCCGCCACGCATAAATTCCCTTATAATAGTGGTAATTAAGAAGCGGCAAAGATTGGATGACATGTTGATTTGTTGATGACAACTCCCGTTCACTTGCGGACTCATTAACATGACGCTATTATAGGTGACATGTTCAATATCGTTAAGATAATCTTGCAGTAAAACCATTACTGTGCATGATGAGTCAGTTTGATAGTCAGTGTCAGTACTGTATTATTAACTTAAACGTCCTGATGAGTCAGTCAAGCAGTCAGTATTAACACAAACGGCCTGAAATTTTGACGTGCGTTGTGCCATTCTATAAACGAGGAAAATCGCTTCTGAAAGAAAGCAGTCTTTTTACAGATATTAATAGGTCTGACAAAAAAATTCCAAAATGTTATGATAGGAAATCTTAAACGGACAATTAATCGCACTTGTGATATAATCCAAAAATTCACTTTTATTTTACGTAAGCCGGCATATCGTTATCGCACGTATATCTTGAGGTATGTTTTAATACAGCTTCATTGTTCTAATAGTTTCCCATGTGACCAGTGTAACTTTACTCCGTAAATAATAAAATCCAACACTAGAACCTTAAGAACATGTAGTAGGAGCTACATTCCACTGTTTCCTGATGTCTAAGATTTGAGACGTCGTGTAGTAGGAACGACCTCTCGTGGTGATTGGATCATCACAGTGTCAGCTCTGATCGTGATTGATATCTTAACTGTTAAGGATTATGGACATTGTATTGTTTTTGTATTTTCTATTAATGATATAGCAAACAAGCTTGTAGTCTACGTAATATTAAGTAGAAGGCCTAACAAAACCACACGCAACTTTACAATAACAATACATTTTAGGGGCGGTCAGCTCGAAGTGTCGAACACCTTATCTATTATACTAAATCGGAAAAAGAAAACTCCTAATTTCAAGAGTATTGTTTTGCAATCAATATATTTTCTGATTTCGTTAGTTTTCTTCATTAAACAATTGTTAAAGATACAGGTTCTGTTCTGGATACGGGTTGCATTGTCAGGAGGTTCCTCTCTCTGCCGCCCTAACCATGGGTAGCTTGGACCGCCGCCGGTTAGGTATTTTAAAAATAGAATTTAAAAAGGCTTAATTAGGCACTATCAACCAATTCGTCCCAGAAATATAATATAGATGTAAATAGGTGTCATGTACTTTGTTTCTCCAGTTGGCAGGTTGTTGGACAGGTTGGTGACAGTAACGCACGTGGTGTCCTTGCGGCGTGCGCCGTTTGAAGGCGCTTCCTCATTCTAGCCGTATATAAGTAGTTTATCGGGCCCCCAACTACTTCTAAAGACATTTTTGATACCTCAGGGTCATACGTCTTTCGGTACGTTCCATACTTAGTATTCCGTTTCTGATGTAGGGTTTGGAGAAAACTAGATGAAATTTCCAAGAAATCGTACCTCTCTTTTTTTTTATCGATTTTAGTTTCGACGAGGCTTTATCCTGATTATGTAATATTATCTCGGCGTTATGCCGGACTCATAACCATTTTTGCTACTTAATCTGCATTAAGTCACACATCGTTCTTCTCTCCTATTTTAGCGACATAAGTAGTAATTTTAATTTTACGTCTATCAAAGTACTTATATTCATTCCAACGAGAACTAAACTGGTAAAATTGTATGGTAACTTCGTATTTGCGGGCATATTGCTAAATTCGACATAATGTGGCGACATCTCGGGTAGATTTCATTAGCAACCTCTTAGCTTGGCTCGCAGTTATCACAGACTGCGTCACGTCGGGGTGACCGGAACGCACCGCCGAATGTAGCTTCCGCGCGAGTAGGAAGCGAGCGCCGGCCGCTCTTTGTTCGTCGAGGAAGAGCCTTGGCCGACGAGGACGGCCCGCATGCTGTACGCGGTGTACAAACTTACGTATGTTATCTTTTACGTATTGTAGCCGATTCATGTTGTCATTTAATTTCGGATTTTTATTTTTTCCATGTAAGCGGGAAATTGAGACACGAGATGGAAAACGATCATTGTCGTCCAGCAACACACCGCAGGATGATACGCTGCCGACCATAAAGCATCCTGGGCCCTAATTCTATATACTAGGAATCGCCACTTCGCCTCATTTACGTCAGAAACTTAACTTGACCAGCTAGTAACGTGAAATGTCACTTCGCCACACTTCGTGTTTGAATGGCAGTTAAAGGCGATATACCTAAGATATTGCTTATTTGGCGACATCTCAAATTAAAATCGAATAAGCGCCCTGTTTACTCTCTTCGTCTAATCTATGTTATACTTTATTTTAGTGGTAACTTAACCATTTCCACAACAACGACGTGGTTGAATGATAATGTACTTACATAGTACGACGTAGATTTTACGTCACATCGCCGCTAAGTTACAGGTCGTCACGACGTTTCATGCCACGATGACGTAACGTCAAGTTATGTTATGGCCCTAAAGCAATTAAGTTTTGGTATCTAACGTAAAATAAAAATAGCGCAATTTTTCGTTCGTTTCGTTTTTTTTTTTTAGAATTAATTGTTGAGTTAACCTGCGTAATTGTATGGGTTGTAGAGTGAATGAAATATGTTCGACAATTCCGATAACATATTGGATAGCTAAAACACAACTTTCCGTTTAATCAACCCTCTAATTGCTGCTATCAAGTGAAATCGCACTAACATTGTAAAGCTGGGTCCATATGTATGGACTCGCTGATCGATTACGAGTATTTATTTAATATAGAATCTTGTAAAAACTAAATCAAATGTAGATAATATATGCTTCATACAGCAATTCCCGATACGTACTTATTATTATACCCGTTTTTTTAACAGGCTGATGAAAATCATAACCCTGTTTTCGTATTCAATATCTTTGTATTATAATAGCTTTTAGAAATCGATACACTTGTAATGTACACATATCAAAATAATAGTATTGTACGTAGCACTCCATTGGGTAGCCATGGTATAGACATTAGGTCTATCTACTCTAAACTACTACGGGTTGATGAGAGATTTTTCGTTCTCTGTAGGCGTGTAGACAAGGCGATGTCTTTATAACCACATATTGGTACGGATATACTAGGTTATGTAGTCAAGGTTGTGGTGGCCAGCGCATCCGTATCATCATTATTGACATTTTCTGATGCCAACCGGTTATAAGATGCGATCAAGATACGTACCTTCGATTTTCGATTTCGACGTTTCGAAACGAAACGAAACGAAACGAATATAGAATCTTGTAAAAACTAAATCAAATGTAGATAATATATGCTTCATACAGCAATTCCCGATACGTACTTATTATTATACCCGTTTTTTTAACAGGCTGATGAAAATCATAACCCTGTTTTCGTATTCAATATCTTCGTATTATAATAGCTTTTAGAAATCGATACACTTGTAATGTACACATATCAAAATAATAGTATTGTACGTAGCACTCCATTGGGTAGCCATGTTATAGACATTAGGTCTATCTACTCTAAACTACTACGGGTTGATGAGAGATTTTTCGTTCTCTGTAGGCGTGTAGACAAGGCGATGTCTTTATAACCACATATTGGTACGGATATACTATAGATAGGTTATGTAGTCAAGGTTGTGGTGGCCAGCGCATCCGTATCATCATTATTGACATTTTCTGATGCCAACCGGTTATAAGATGCGATCAAGATACGTACCTTCGATATGTAGTTTGACACAACCACTGCTTTCTGTCACCTGTCCGGAGACACACCGTTTTGTTTAATCATGAAAGGAATGAATGATCAAGTCGATACGCCGCGCGATGCGGTGGTCGATACGGCGACGCAAGTGTGAACGCGGCCTAAACGTCAATTACTAGAACTTCAAAAAACGTGACCTGTCATTTGTTGAGCAAACAATTTATTTTGAACCGGAAACTAAAAGCTAAAAGTATCGATAGTTTGTGCATTTCTGTAAACTTGTCGAACGGGTCGTAATTGAGGGTTAGCGCGAGGATGGATGATCCTAGTAATTGGTCTCGTAATAAGGCTCTTTTTAATTTCAGACGATTGGTTAATAAGTTAAAATTACGGTTACGCCGTACCTAATTTTAGTTCAAACATGGTCTATACAAACAGTGCATTTTGAAACGCGACTAGCGTACGTTACAATTACGTAGAAGGTTATAGGTCAAACAACTCAAGAAAGTCTCTTTTGTAATGTACAAGCATGTATACAGTTAGCTATTTTCTTCATCAATGATGCACTAGCACTACTGACTTGTCACTACTATGTACAAGAAGGGGCTACCTTAATAATGTGGTTTTACCTATATATTTCTTTTCAATAATTCTGTAGTCTACAGCAGAGTGATTTCGTCAGAGAGTGTCGTTTAGGAAAGCTCTACTCCCTATAAAAATTTACTTTACACTTTTTACCTTAAAATCTACTATATAACTTTTATTTTGCAATAGGTACCTATAGCCGCTTACGTTGAAGCGTGTCAAGTAAACCCTAGGTGCTCTACTGGACTGTCACTTTTTTAAGCCGCAAAAGTGATGGAAGCGTCGCATTACCGCGCGGCATTGTCCACCCTTTGGAGCTCCGGCCAAATAACGATACCGGTAATCCCGCCATCAATCGTGCGCACAATGGCATTACCCTCTTTTACAGTTTACCCTACCGCGCACTATCCTGTGTAGGAGATACAATGCGACGGACTTTGACAACTTTAAAAAAAAATTAAGTAGGTATAGCAAATATCGCTGATTCGGTATGTTAAAATCAAGCTAATTTTTTTGTGAAATCATCCGCAATACGTTGCATTCAAATTATTAAAATTCAAAGCAAAAATCTTAGGCAACGCTGTTTTCTGGTGCTGTTGAAACTTACTGAGTCATTTTATAACAAATTTCACTGTATCTTCGTTGTGCAGTAGATTATTTGTATCAAAATGAAAGGTTAGTAATAGATAAGGGTTGTTTAAGGTACTTTATTAATGGAAAATAAGCAATTGTTACATCATCTTTACATCGGTACGGTCGGAGAAAATCCTTTACATCTGTAGAAGTGAAAAACCACCTTATATGCTTTAGTGAAGTTGTCTGTCACTTGTGTTTGTTTGACTCAATTTACGCTTAGAGTTTCGGACCAGCTATAACTCAAGAAAAGGTCAAACGTTTGAACATTTTAAAAATACCCGAGATTATCTACATTATCAAATGAGGCATACTATTACAAAACTACCCCATCCATCCTTCCCACATCCACCCGGTCCCTTATAAACCCCGAACAATGCCATACGTCATAACATCCATCGATCAGCGCTGATGAATCAACCCCTCGTCTAATAAAGACTTAGACCTTCCGTGAAGGGTGACAGCCGGGGACGTCACTGGTCGCGTGGTCATAGCCTACACCTAAGTAATAATTTTAGCGATTTTTTGCACTGGCAGACGAGTCCAAGTGTCAGATCAGTGCCTAAGGGCCTTATCACACTTGCGATTTGCGAGCGTATTTTCTATACAAATAAGCGACGCGGCGAACACGCTGCGCGATCGCCTTCATACAAAATACGCTCGCAAATCGCAAGTGTGATAAGGCTCTAACTTAGCTTGCCAATCTATTAGCTGATATGTGACTTTGAGTGTCAACAGTTCCAGAGTCGGCCTTCCATTTTCTTATTCCGGCGTTTCCATGATCGGTTAGATGATATCCAAAAGTTGCAAAATACAATGCATGCTGTTTTGTAAGCTAAAAATAAAATCTTATAAATAATGACACAAAGGTAAATTAAAAAAGAAAAATTGAATGCGATCTACTACAATCGAAGCGGGGGGAAAGGCTTTCTTAATTTACCTTTGTGTCATTATTTATAAAAATAAAAATGTGGTATTACCACATACAAATATGAATCGATAAAAAGATTCTATACAAATATTAAGGTATATCTTACTATACGACTTAGAATAATAACGCCTAGAAACCCAGTTCACGCGCAACGATGAGGCCACTAAAAGTTAGCCAGAAATGGCTAAAAGCGCCGATCGGCTCGTCAGATGCAAGGACGCGTGACAGGACCTGGTGTAAAGAGCTCCCACATTTTCAATTATTATGGCGGTTTGTGCAGTGATAGGGTGTCACAATGCAACTGATAAAAAGGATAAACATGCTAAGATAACATTTCACTCGTAAATATTATTCTTTAACTCGTATTTTTACGTAAAACATAAATCAAAACTTCATATTTTCTATAAGCTGCATGACAACGTAGTGTTTCCAGTGTAAGGGATTTTTTTACCCATAATTCTGTCCTGATAATATACTGACTTATTTTTTGGGAGGCTATAATTAAAAATACAAATATGAAAAATTAAGAAGATAAATCACTTGATTTTTATCAAGCTTTTATTTGAATTGCCGTGTATGTTTGAGTATGTCTGGGTCAAATATTGCAAATCAAATTTGAATCGAGTTTAAATTTTGTACACCTGTTTAAATCAAATGACAATGCATTATGATGGTACTACCAAGCTGGTCTGATGATGAGAACAGAAGGAGGCCATAGTAGGTAGCTCCTAAATTACACAAAAACACGACGTGCTCGTTACAAATGTCTTGATGATGAGTTGACGACTGTGCAAATAAAAGTGTTACGCCGATGGATTAGGTCAAAAACGTCGAACGTCGAAAGTGCTTTAGAAGCGTTTACAGCTGGCTGAAAAGTCATTTCAGGCCGTTTCAGGATTTGACCATACCTACTATTTACGATTTTATTTATTTTCAACTGACATTGCAAATTAATAATAATAATAAATAATAAAAAAACCTTTGTTTAATGTATTTAACAGTGTTTGAAGTCAACAACGGGTTTATTATTCAATTAAAATTTAGAATGTAGGTAACCAATCACCACTGGCAAGAGTATACCCCAAATTTCAGGGGAATGTGATTGCGCTAGCAACATTATTGCTGTGTTTGTGTGCGTACCGCCGCGTGTAAATACGAGTTGTTCACAACTACATGATTCCATTTTATGCCTCACGTGCAGCGCCTCGGCCGTAAGAAACTATCCTTCTAGGCGTTATTATTCTAAGCTATACGACTACACGAACATTTGCATCGGGCGTGTGTTTTCTACAATAATATTATAAACCTGGAGACCATGATTGCCACTTTGTCGTGGCCGAAATTGGACTAAAACAGATCTGACACGACAGTATCCAAGGTCAAGTGATGATACAGCCATGCTAGTTAAATTGTTTGCTCATCGCGGACTTGCAGAAGTTATGACAGCGTGAGACTCGCAGTTATGGGCTATGGCAAAGAGACGAAGAAACACGGCACATGTTGTAAGTAATGGTAGGTACGTCGATGGCAGTAACTAGAGTAAGACATTCTAGTCGAGTTGCCTCACCACGACAAGTGCCGCGATATGGGTCATCAAAACTGGCTGGATTATCTCGCGCCGCTGCGCGCGCGCAGTGCATAAACAGCGCACAGTAGGGAAATTTTGAAGTCAATTTAATTGTACTGTGAAACGTAGTCCTTCCAAGCTCGGCTAAATTAATTTTTGGAAGGCCGTTCCAAAAGGAAAGAGCCAATCTCTTTCCAAAAAAAACACAACTGTGTGAGATAAAAAAAAACACAACTAAAAGATTCTCACAACTAAATAAATGAATAAACTCGTTTGTTGAGTATATCGTGACCTAGAAAAAGGATGCCTTTCAATAATATTAATCAGGTAACCTACGTGGAATATTAAAGGAAAAATGTGGTAATTACTACAACTTTATTTTATACATTAGTCTATGTACACACTTAACCTATGCCTGCAGAACTGTTTAAATCTAGGACACGCTTATAAAAGTAGCTCAGCCAGTATCACTGGGTGTATAATGTGTTCGACTTAGTCTATATATCAGACCTAAATTTTAACAGTGCCAACAACGTTATTTAACTTTAAGTGAAATCCTACTTCCCTACGTTTTTATAGGAGACTGACACGCACCTTGCTTAGTCCGTACTCAGAACCTGTCCTGATTGATGTTACTTCTTTGCAGTGTGCTCGGGACCCCAGCTACGGAGAGATTCCGGCTATGCTTCTGTCTCGATCATGCAGAACAGGCCAGTGTAGTGAAGAAAACAGGAATTTACCATGACAGACCCGATGCAGAATTAAATTTGGAAAATATTTTTACCTTAAGCCATGAGGTAAGTTAAGTGGATTTGTGTTTAATTTAAATTTCCAAAACAAAAGGTTCATCTCAATTTAATTTTTAATCTTTAATTTATATCTTTAATTTCTAATTTAATTTCTCATTTAATTTTTAATGCCCTATCCTCGCTGAAATAGAAATAAAATCCTGCATTAGAATAGTGCAATCATAAGACACAATGCTTTACATTTAAGCAGAGAGGTTATGATAATCTGCTTACCGGAGCGACTCCAAAATCTTGAGTTAAACTGCCTCCGCAGAAGATCTCCCACCCGCCATCAATAATGTGGCTAAAACAAGGAACCAGCAGTTAAAAACTGAACGAGGATACAAAGACCAGAAACTAATTATGTGTAAGATCACTACTCACGATTTCTAATCCCGAAATAACACTTCCACAGTTCCCTCCATCGGAAATGGCGTCGGTGCGCCAAACTCACGACACAGCTGCTCACACCAGGAGCCAGATGAAAATGGCACAACATTTCGGAAATTCGTATCAAAACGGATATGTAGCTTCTACAGACTTCAATGGTTTCTAGTAGTAAATAGGGTTGCCTATTTTGGCTGAAGACTTCCCAATCAAGATCCCTGATTCACCATAATTTAATTATTGTAATTAAGAAATAACATATACTGTATTTTAATGTTTATGATTATTTTTCTTATACTTTATTTTAAATTATTATATTTTAAGGATGTGTAATTAATATTATCAAATATATGTTATTTCTGAATTTTACCCTGTCATATGAAATATTTATCTAGCAACCCTGACCTATGACAGTTTTACTCCTGTTGCTAGACTAGAAAAATTATATATTGTGTTGTCCTACTCAAAAAAACAATAGAATGTTTAAGGTATGGTTATAAATGTAACAATTACGACCATTATACAAAATATCAAAAATACACCACGTGACAACTGATAATGATATTTGTCTATTCAGCATAGCGATGTGTGGTTTTCGGGGAAAATCTCCACAAAGAGACAATGTTTCCCATACAGGGAATAGCCAAAACATTCCCTATACGGGGAAAGGTATACCATGAATTTGACACAACTGATTTGTATTGTGTTAAATTTATCGCAACCCAAATTTCTTATTGCATAAAAATACAAAGTTAGTGAACATCTACTTACATAGCTTTGTTCCTGGATAATAACACTTAGTAGATAAATATTTTTAATTGAACTATTGTGATTTCCTTTTTTCTTTCTTTCTTTTAGTTAACACATACAAAGCTAATCGGCACAGTGTGTTGAAAATTTTCGTACAGAAATCAGATATTTAATGCTCAATTATTATTTAAAGTGTACAGTGTGTTTGTTAATTTGTGTTACCTATAGTAATTGATTTGTTTACCATGGGAACAACTACGATAAACCTATGGCGCATGGCGTTCACCTCGCTGTCTTTACACTGTGTGCTGCGGCGCGGCGACAATAAGTCAGGTCGGACAGGTCGCGCTTATCGCGCGATCTGTCGCGACAAGGTCGGAGACTGGCCAAGTAACCGCCAAGTGCTTTCAAATGTAGGCTTTAATTGATTTGATCTCGTTTTGAAATCAACGACAGGGGAGACAAATCTGATAATCTTTCAACAAACCTATGAGTGTCCTCTATGAACAACAAAGTCAATTTCAAAACACACAAGCACATTCACACCTCGACGTGCCGGGTGTGATATTACGTCGAACGGGCTTCTTGAACGCAATTAAGTTCGTTTTGGTATTTGTTATAATGAGTACCAATGTCCTGGAAGTCCTCAACGCATGTATAGTCCTTCGGTTAACATTGTGTACGATCTCAGCAAGAAAACAGTACTGTTCCCAGGTAGCATTTAAACGTCATCATGACGTCCGTTTACGGTACTGCTAGACGTAAGAGACGTCATGTCCTGACGTCGGGGGGTCCCAGCAGATGACGTCAATTTGTCACAGCCTCAAGACGTCAGTTTACAGACGTTAGAGAGACGTCATATACTGAACGTTACTGGGCCGTACATGTTAAGGCAACCACTGACGTTGGAGTGACGTCATATGATGAATTCATAGGGACGTTACTGGGCCGTACATATTAGGGCAGCCACTGACGTCGGAGTGACGTCATATGATGAATTCATAGGGACGTTACTGGGCCGTACATATTAGGGCAGCCACTGACGTCGGAGTGACGTCATATGATGAATTCATAGGGACGTTACTGGGCCGTACATATTAGGGCAGCCACTGACGTCGGAGTGACGTCATATGATGAATTCATAGGGACGTTACTGGGCCGTACATATTAGGGCAGCCACTGACGTCGGAGCGACGTCATACACAGGATTCATAGTGACGTTACTAGGATGTACACTACACGTCAGGGCCTACGGGGCTGCATTATGCTGCCGTGCTCACGATATCAACAGTAAGTGTGTTCTGCAGAAACAAGCGATTTTCAGTTTTATTTAGGCGGGTATTATATAATAAATTTTAATAAAATCGCCCAGAACACACTTAACTGCTGATATCGTAAGCACGGCATATATGCTCCCCATAGGTAGGATGAATGAGTAGTCTGTTCAAAAAGAGAACCGTCGTGGAGAGAACTAACGTGCTGGCAAAACAAAAATGACACTAAACTCTAAAACTGCGCATTAAGCTCTACGACCGACGGTTCTAACTTATTGGCCAGGGGCCCTAGACAAGACACCTACTAGGGCGTACGTTACGCGTTCTATTCTATCCCGCTTTCCCTCCACCGTGCAAATCCTTACGCGTAAGACTAGGATATACAATTTAGCGCTTAGCATGTAGCGTTGAGATAGCAGGCATCTCATCTACGTACCCTGAACGACACTCCTAAAGGACTTTTATGGATGAAACTAAACAAAAAACACTATGTAAGTACTATAATCTTTATTTAACATTTAAATCGCCACTAATCCACACATTTAACAGCTTACGCATTACCCCTAAACAAACATTATGCATATATTCAGTAGGGAATATAGATATCAAATCTATAGGGAGCCGTAAAAGTGGTGACTCTCCAACATGATGGTCTTCATCAAGCTGCGAACGAAATGATTCATTGGTCCTCGTGGGTGCTGACACACTTTCATAGATCACGCGGCCGCGGTATTCACCTGCCTCTACACACTTGTCGCAAGCTGAATAACCACCATGTTGTTTAGTACACTTGATAAATGCTCGTGCTGGAGCGTCACAAATAAAGCTATGAACTTTAACAGTGTAATGAATATTTTCAAGATCGAAACCATTTCTAAGTAATTTTTCTAATTCGTCGACAAATTGCTTTAGAAAAACATCTAATGGCGAAGGTTTAGCTTGACCACAAAAAAGAGCGACAACAAATGGTCTAGCATTAGGAATGTTTTTTAGCAATCCTATATGGGCCACAATTGTGTATTGGTACTTTTGAATAAGGGAAGTCCATCAATGTTAAAAGACACTTTAATTTCTCTATTCCCAACATTATTATCAGTATCGTCAAATAGTTTTATTTGTTTTTGAATTTGTGAAAGAACACCTAAATATACTAATTCTCCAGTATCTAACTTAGTAATTTCTAGTTGTAAAGGGGTTGCCAACAATGTTCTGCTATCTTTTGGTAATCCAGGGCATAAAGGAGATACAATTTTAAGAAGACTATTCAAAGCATTATGTGGCATTTGATATTGAGTGGCCCAATGTTTTAAAATCATCATCTTTTATAGACTTAACAGAATCTGAATCAGATAGTGAATGCTCATCATAACATCAAGACAAGCTTAAAAATGTGATTTTTAAAAACATCAAAAGTTGAAACGGAACGAAATTCTGACATTTTTATTGAGGTGTCAGATGTCATGTATTGTTTTCCCTCCTTTTTCGTTTGGCCGTTAGCCCGTTGCTTGGTCTATTGACTATTGGTTGTGTCGTACGTCCGTGCCTCCGTGGTGAGTGCTGTGCTGTGCTGTGCTAACATGTACTCGGTGATACAATTTAGTGAAAAAGACGGTGGAACCGTATCGGTAATAAACAATTATATGAAGTACATGGCAAATCAACTAAGGAAGTGGACACACTTACAGCTGTAGTACTCTCTTGTAAATTTGAAATCACACTTAACTTTGCTTCCTTTGCTCTTCTTAATAATTGACGTTTGCCAACTATAGCCTTTTTTGAGTATTTTATTTTCTCTGCCATATATGTTTATTTTTGTTTATCAGTCTTCTTCAATCTTTCAGGAGCATGCTTTAGCCAAATTTTAATGCAATCTTCTACTTCTTTAGCTGTAGACCCAGATGTTGTGGTGACAACTCCTTCTATAAAAATATAATACATTTCTTAATGTAATAAGTAAGCATAATCAAGGAACATGAAAACACGAGGACTGACAATCACCATACTAAAAGCTGTTCCCCGTTTTTTCAACGCCATCTATGTATAAGCATTTGTTATTTACAATTTTATTCTACTTTGCAAGCGTGACATAGTATTTAAATGTTTATTATTATGTTAGACGTTTGCATCAGGGGTTAAAATAGACAAAAACAAATTTTAAAAAGTAGTCTTACAACGGCCTTACAGTTACGTGACATTTTAAACTTACCCACGATACACTCTCGCAGGTGCAGTTGGCAGAAAGGCTTTTTGTTGGATCTCTTCCCATAGAAGTTATACTGTTCAGCTAGCCGGTCAGTGAAACAAAATTTCATTATCCGAGACACTTTGCCAGAAATATCTCTGCCTCCAAAAGTTCTCATGTATGAAACCTGTAACAAACAAAAGAATGTATTTTTGTAAAATAGCAAATAAATTGCTGATCAGACCAAATGAGTGATTAGATTAAAAATCACTTGTTACATATTGTTTCAAGTGTGTAGGTATTGTATGCGTGTTTATTGTATGTATTTTTATTGCTACTAAATAACTATAAATTGCACCACCTGCTTCAAGTTGTTCCTTCCTTCTTTCTCATTAAGTTGCCTGGAAGAGATCGCTCTGAAGCTAGAAGGCCGCTTATTGGTGCAAATTTTCACTATTTATATTTTTTTTTTGTAATGCTTATTATGTGGTGTGCAATAAAGAGTAATTGTATTGTAACTTACCAAATTATCATAATTTTCTCTTTTCTCCAATAATGATTCAATTGTATTTAATTCATCGGCATTTTGAATTGGGAATTTAAATTCCGGTTTTAGAGTACCTTTCAATGTGCCTGTATGCTTTAAAAGGCTTATTATTTGATCATTTTGGGTTTTTATACATGACAATAATGACAGCACTTTTTCTTGGTAACCTAAAAAATAATAAACAGTACCTATTAGTAGGGTCAGCGTCAGATAATATCGTGGCAACGAAAGTGCAAAGTGGCCAAATATATCGGAACAAGACTTTATTGTCAAGGACTTAAAAGCACTTTAGTCGCGAGGATATATGCTGCTATACATATATGTTATGCCGACTGTACACACTCGCCGAGACAATACGAGATGGGTACCTACGCCATTTCAGTCATCCATACTAATATTATAAAAGCGAAAGGAACTCTGTGTATCAACTGTAATGAACTTTTGGTATACCTAGGAGTAGACGCGACCCTGAAAAAGATATGCTACTTTTATCTCGAAAAATTGCATACTTAGTTACCGCGGGGATAGCGATAACCGAAATTTAGTCAGACGAAGTCGCGGTCAACTCCTAGTTTTTAATAAGTTAGTGATTTGATTACTACATTATAACTAAAATATGGGGATAGTACTAACATTCCCAATAGTCGAAAGAAAAGTACCAAACAAAAACAAAAAAAAAGTAATACATCATAGTATATTAACCTGTTAATCCTCGAACACACGATGGCGTTGCTGGCACGTCGCTGCTGCGATTCGGCGGTTGTTCATATCGGCACCAAGGACTACCGAGGCGTGCCGCAACCGGAGTTAGCCGCTCCTCGCCGTCTTCTGCCAAATCTGACAACATAAAAAATATAAACAATGCAGAACTTTTCCAGTAATCAAATCAATACGTCATTTCTGAAACTCGTTTTAGCTGTTTACGCTGTAGCGGGGAACATAGGAATAAACACCAGACACATACATACATGACGGTTAAAATCAAACTGCCGCAGATGGGTAAAAATATATAAACATGGATAACTTACCTTGCAGTAGACTGCTTGTCAAGACAGGAAGCCCGTCAACTACATTCAACGACACGGTCTCTGTTGGCAAAACACATTAAGTTAATATGTATTATATTTTCACGTCCACAACATCTCTGCCAGTATTAATAACACAATGCACGCTTAGGCCTTGCTAGGCGACTTGCCCAGTCCAGAGTAAAAAAAAAAATCGCTAGCCCGAGACTATGTTTGACAGTTTCATACATTTTGACATGAATAATGTTATTAAAACTATCGTGAGACATCTTTACTAATTATAAAAACGGTATAAACTCACGTAAAAATTGTCAGGAACGACCCGACATGTTTCGAACTCATTTGGAGCTCTTCATCAGGGGTAGCTATCCGTGCTGCTACATGCGTGCTGCTGCATACGTGCGTGCAAGAGCCCTGCCCTCCCCGCGCCGCGCTATCTGCGCGTGCGCAGAGGGCGGCAAGAAGAGCGATTAAAAGTGCAGTGGGTCGCGAGTCGCGTAGCAGCAGATAGCTACCCCTGATGAAGAGCTCCAAATGAGTTCGAAACATGTCGGGCCGTTCCTGACAATTTTTACGTGAGTTTATACCATTTTGACATGGCTTAACCTCGGGCCATCTCTAACACGTGAGTTAAGTCATTAACTCTGGTCCGCGAAAGTGGCCCTTAGGAGCGGAGTTAAGTGGAGCTTAAGTGGATATTATGTCAGTTTTGAAGCAACATCAGAAAAGGAACTCTAAATACCGCAATATACCACACTATATTTATAGCACTGCGCCATATGTTATATATAGCGAAGTGTGTGACGGGCTTAGTGGATATTATGTCAGTTTTGAAGCAACATCAGAAAAGGAACTCTAAATACCGCAATATACCACACTATATTTATAGCACTGCGCCATATGTTATATATAGCGAAGTGTGTGACGGGCTTAGTGGATATTATGTCAGTTTTGAAGCAACATCAGAAAAGGAACTCTAAATACCGCAATATACCACACTATATTTATAGCACTGCGCCATATGTTATATATAGCGAAGTGTGTGACGGGCTTAAGCCCGGCTTAGCAATTTTTTTTTACTCTGGACTGTGTAAGTCGACCTTAGTAATACATTATAATTACAGGGTTTCACAAAAATGACTATTCCACTTCAGCTGTTAACCAGGTATGTCAGTCAGCCTGAACAACCTATTTTTTATACCAAAGGTTACATTACCTGATCACCTTCTAAAATGTGATGCATTTTTAAGACGCCCTACCCAAACCTAATCTTTAACAGGTAAGATACTCTACTATGGGTATGGGTGGGTTATAGGTACTCTATTATGTATCAATTATAATTTACTTACTTTCTGGTATTGAAGGGGTTTCTTGGGTAATGTTTGGCTGAGCTTGTGGGGTATCTGCATAAAACATAATATATTATTTTAAGATTACTTTGTAATTTCATACTTACCTATACAATTACATGACAAAAAAACTACCTAAAATAGATTTATTCACTTTTGATTTTTAGGGGTCCACACCACAAAAGGAAAAAACTTCCATCTATCCCCCCATAGTTCTAACAAAAAGATAAGTTTGAGTACAAAACAAACTTCTATTTAACAGAGTAAGCAGTTAGGGTTAGGTACAGTTAGGTATATTGACCAAAATAAGTTTTTGTTCAAAATTTAATTTTTAATACAAGCTTTTTTGCTGACTGTACTTATACTAATTATAAAAACGGTATAAACTCACGTAAAAATTGTCAGGAAGGAGGTTTTTATAATTAGTAGAGATGTCTCACGATAGTTTTAATAACATGACTGTACTTATACTATAAACAAGTACTCAAAACATAGAAACAAATGATCCAAAACTCAACCTATGGTATCTACATCCCGGCTTCATCATCAGCGCACTGGGTTTACATAATTATGCAAAATTTCAGCACAATCTAAAATATAACACCAGGAAGTGGACCAAATTTAATTTGCAAGATTTGTTCCCACACTTACAAACAGGTCAAGTTAAATAAAAACTTGTAATAATTAGGTTCTTTCCATATCCATACTAATATTATAAATGCGAAAGTGTGTCTGTCTGTCTGTCTGTCTGTCTGTTACCTCTTCACGCTTAAACCGCTGAACCGATTTAGATGAAATTTGGTATATAGATAGTTTCAGTCCCGGGGAAGGACATAGGATACTTTTCAACCCGAATAAATTTAGTGTTCCAGTGGGATGAGCGGGTAACACCGCGGGGCACAGCTAGTTCTTTATATATAACATATTTGCATGGTAACCATGGGACAATCAATCTCGAATGAAATGGCTGAAAGTTCTTTGAATATGAGAATGCGGCAAATATGTTAATGAACTAAAAATAACTACAAATAATGGCTGTTATGAAGTAAATTCTGACACTTTGCACACCAATGAAGATGCTAAATTGAATATTGACAATATAAATCCTAGGAAGAAAATGCTATGCTTACTATTCTGACACATGCAAAAAGTACAGCATTTTTTCCCATTGTTCACATTTTCAATATTCAAAAACTTCAATGTTTATTTTTTATTTTACCACACTTACATCTATCTTCACAGGTGTCAGGTGCATCTTTACATCTATCTTTACAATGTGTCAGGATTTACTTCAAAACAGCCATTGACTATAAAACTCACCTCCATAACAGGCTTCTAGGCCAGCAGCTTGAAATGTTTGTAATTTGTTAAAGGTCTTTTTCTTTAATGGTGGTGGCCTTATGTGATTGTCATTATCTTCTTCGCTGGTAGAAATATATCTTTTAGCCCTTCTCCGTTTGAGACTTGGTTCTGTTTCTGCTTCAGTCTGTAAGTCTGATGTATCCTCCACCAGTTTTAGTTTTTTTTTTGCTTTCTCTATATCATCTTCACATGCAAATGAAATAAAAAAATACACACCACATGCAAAAATAATAAATGAACACAGCATAATGCATCCTTCAGTCAAGGGATATAAACAGGGCTGGATTTAGAGGTGTGGAGGCCCTGGGGCAACAAAGGACCAGAGGCCCAATATTATATATTATAATATTATTTTCAGAATAATAGGAACAATTGATTGTCCCCTCTCTTGTGAAGGCCCGGGGCAGTAGCCCCGCCTGCCCCCCCTTAAATCCGGCCCTGGATATAAATAAAACAAGGTTATTGTAGATAGTAAATATGTAGGACGGAGTTGCATTAGTCTGAAATGGTACAGTCAACCAATTTGACTAGTAGGCCACTTTGAACCTTTTCACAATTAATGTTGTAATGTGATGAGATGACATGCCAGCATGCCTGCTCAAAGTAGTTAATTAATAAAATTGTTATAAAATGTATAGCGAAAAGGTTCAAAATTGCCTACTAATCAAATTAATTGACTGTACCCGTGCCGTGACTACTTGTCAACACAGTCAATACAAAATCTTGTATCTTTATGTGTCATACATATGAATTATATTGTAATGTTTGCCTTCTCTCAGTAAATCTAAACGAGATTTTAAGTTTAATATTTGCATGCAACAACAAATCTTGCACCAGGAGGTTAGCACACCATAGCAGCAGCTCACTCGTTCAAGCAGTTTCAATAATTACAGTTGCCGGCAAACTTCTAGAGCAGACCTTGAGTGCACAGTAGCGTGATTTGTTCGTAAATCGGCTACTGTGTAACTCAAGATCTACTAAGATTGCAGGCAACTGCAATGCAAGGCATCCATATATAGGTAGTAGTCTTGTGCAAGAGACCTTAGAGACCATATAGAATAGACCTTAGTTTCGTTAGGCACCCATAGCCAAATCCAAGTGGTTTGTAAAAAATATTAAACTGTACATACCAGTCTCACAAAAAACTCTTTGCACGCTGTATAATTTCCATTTTTCATCTGGTGTCTTAGCATCAGCCAAAACTCTTTCAAACGCTTTAGTTCCTTTAACGGGTGGCCAAAAGACTTCACAACGCCTTGGCGTAAACCACTGATTGTTTATTACCGATACGGTTCCACCGTCTTTTTCACTAAATTGTATCACCGAGTACATGTTAGCACAGCACAGCACAGCACTCACCACGGAGGCACGGACGTACGACACAACCAATAGTCAATAGACCAAGCAACGGGCTAACGGCCAAACGAAAAAGGAGGGAAAACAATACATGACATCTGACACCTCAATAAAAATGACAGAATTTCGTTCCGTTTCAACTTTTGATGTTTTTAAAAATCACATTTTTAAGCTTGTCTTGATGTTATGAATTTAAAACTTGTAATAAATTATTTTATAGTATCAACTGTAGAGTTACCCTATTAGACGGTTTTTTTTACTTTATAAATATTTTATAACACAAGATTGACAAATTGGTATCATGAAAAGAAACGCATTATTTTTTTTTTAAATCAGATACTTATATAACGACCACATATAACGACTATGAAACTGTTCAAATTTCAAATTTCTTTGCATATGTACCGGCTATACAAATTTACAAAAATGTATTAGTATTTGCCCTTAGTTTGGATTCACTATGATGGTGGTAGACTTCACTCATGGACATAAGTCGGTCAGATCCATTGCATTCCTTATCGTTCTTTAGCTCTTCGGGACCAGATACGTCATGCAACAGACGTCAACCGGAGGACATATTTAAACTAATAAGGGACCATTTATGACCTATACAGTACGTACAGTGCAGTGTACTAATAGTACGTAGCTATGACGTACAATAATGACGTATAATGTACTGACCCTAAATTGACTTAAGTATGACGTACAATAATGACGTATATTGTACTGACCCTAAATTGACTTAAGTATGACGTACAATAATGACGTATATTGTACTGACCCTAAATTGACTTAAGAATGTCGTCATTTTTTAGTCGCCGACGTCACCTTGCTACCTGGGTTGTGTGGGTTCGTACCTCATTATCGTCCGTCATAAAAGAGAAGTATGTTTTATAGATTAGTGATTGGAGCCATTTAGGTGGACTATCAACTTTAAATCTTTTGCCAAGAGTTGGATTTCTTTAAATAGAGCTTCTCAGGAAGGGAACCTGAAGTGATCAGGTAAAATCAATTACTATTAAAGCAAGTTTAACACTTGGCAAAGGCTGATAATCCACCAAAATTACACCTTAATAATGACCTCAAAGGGGTCACAACCCTCAATAGCTACTGAGGTGTAGGACCGTACGAGGAAGAAGAATCGAAACTTTTAGAAAGAACTGATTCACCTCCCATTCCAGTGCACATTGATTGTGACACGTGTGCTTGTATAATTGCATTTTCCGCCATCGATACGTAGGCAGTGCGTAATGTTTCCTGCATGTGTTTAGTATTGACGTTAAGCGATAGGTACATAATAAATTATGGACATATTACAGGTAAATTCATGTTTTAACTCGTTTTCCTTTAAGAACATGTACCGATAAAGTTACCTATCAAAGGCAGGGCGACATTGGTACTTAATATAGTAGAAATCTTTTTTTAGTGAATTCGGCCTTAAATAAAAACCGGCCAAGTGCGAGTCGGACTCGCGCACCGAGGGTTCCGTACAAACACTTTCCATCCCTAAGTGGTTAAGTTAAGTTTGCACCTGGTATGTATAGCGCCCCATATAAAATAGGTGCAAAGTTAGGTATTAAAAAAAAAATTTATGGTTTTCGTAATTATTCCTTTATCTATGCTATAAGACGTTGCTTCGTACCAAATTTCAAGATTCTGAGTTCACGGGAAGCACCCTGTAGGTTTTGATTCCCTTGCAAGTGTCGAAAATTGGCGGCATAAACGGCTGTATAGGTATTAAAAAAAAATTTATGGTTTTCGTAATTATTCCTTTATCTATGCTATAAGACGTTGCTTCGTACCAAATTTCAAGATTCTGAGTTCACGGGAAGCACCCTGTAGGTTTTGATTCCCTTGCAAGTGTCGAAAATTTGCGGCATAAACGGCTGTATCTTTTGATTGCGTTGGCTTAGAAGTTTGATTTTTTCACAGCTTCAAGGGACAGTAGACTTGAGTAATTGATATAAATTTCAGCTTCATACCTCCACGCGTTCCTGAGAAAAAGGGTCTTGACAGACGGACGGACAGACGGACAACAAAGTGATCCTATAAGGGTTCCGTTTTTTCCTTTTGAGGTACGGAACCCTAAAAAGGATTCGTACTATACTTATTTTATTACTTTATATTAAAATGTGATACATTTTTTATGTGGTTTCATGATGTAACAAAATAAGGTTTGAAAAAAGTAAAAGTGTTTGCTAGTGACAAAATATTTACAGATGCATGTTTATGCTCTCTGGGTTCTGACACAGGTATAACAATTTGGACAGATTCTGTAATAAAATGTACTAGTTATTGTAATAGAGACGCCTACATAATGGCAGTGCGCTGCGGTTGCCAAGGAGCTATCATTTGCTTCGAGCAAAAATATAAATTACAATTAACGATAATCCCAATAATGAATCAATTTTATAACCGTGCGCGTTTAATCACGCCGATGAATATAATTATATTAATAGTGTGTACGTCCGAGTTGTTTACAAACACTGCAGGGCTCAAATTCGACGAAACATTTGCGATGCCCCTAATTTAGCAATATCTGAAGCATTACAGCTATATCACTAAAAAGCAATTTATCGAGTGCATCATTATTTCACGATATATGTCTCGCTGTAGCTATTAGAAATTTAATAATATATCCAAAAACGATACACAAAGGTTGTCCGGAAGAAATCGCTGTTTAGCGACCGCATGTTGTCTACCTCTATTGTTATTTTATTTTTTGTGTTTGTATTTTTTTCGTGTCGGGGTGTGCAATAAAGAGTATTTTATATCTATCTATGTCGCCATTTTATGTTTGCCGTAAGGGAGATATATTCATTTATTTCAAAGAGAAAGACAATATCATAATGGTTCCTTAAAATAGATTATATCGTTAAATAATGCGTTAGCGAGATCTTAGAGATGTGTCTTAAACCACGTCGAATGTAGCCCAGTAGTGAGCAAAGTTTTCCTGTGACTAGATCTATCTGCAAACAATCCTATAAATTATCGTTAAGTGTCCGACACACAGGCCAATTAACAGATCTTATTGGATTATTATAGCTTCGCAATATTAACTTCTCAGAGGTTATGTAATGTTTTAAGTTATAAAGTTGTGATATTTTCTAGGATTGACGACGTTAGCAATGATGGACCGTGACGTGGTCTACGGATGCATATTCAGGCTACGATATATAATTCTTTTTCCTTAACTTATGTTTCATTGTGCGTTGTAATATATCTAGGATACAGGCGATCCTAGTTCATCATACAATACAATACAAGTACTCTTTAATGCACACCTTACAAAACATTCAAGAGAAATACAACACAAGATGTTACAATTAGGTAGTGGAGAACTTGATCCATCATCATCATCATAATCAACATCACCATCAATATCTGTTCACCGTTGCATGTAGGCATTTCATTCACCACTTAGTACCTAACAGGGTAGGTACCCTACAGTACATTTGCCGGGTCGTGGTTTTTATCAAAGAATCCTGCTACAGGGCCACTTTCATCGTAGAACGATAACAGTTGGGGTAGGAGGATTCTAATTACGAAATGCCTCGCTACGAGAGCTATGTGTGTGTACTCTCAGTGAGATGATACAAGTTTGTAATATGACAACTGTAAGATCTAGTGTGATATGACAGTGCGTGTGTCTACGCCCCTAGAGCTGGTTATTTACGGCGCGAGTGGGTCGCCTTGGCGCGCGGGCGCAGCCGCGGCGCGGCGCTAGCGGAATGCACCCGTTCACCTCGCAGATAAATAGAAAATATTAGGTTTCTTAAAGCTCCAGGGGTTCGCTAGTCATCACAGAAAATCCGCAACATGATTTACCATAGGGATGAATGACTAGCTGGGGTATGTGCGTTTTTTAACCCCCCGAAGAAAAAGAGGGCTGTTATAAAGTTTAACATGGTGTATCTGTGTATCTGTCTGTGGCATTGTAGCTCCAAAACGGATGGACCAATCTGAGTACAATTTCTGTCGAAATAATTCTTAGCTATGTATGTTGGAAATAGGACCGGTACCTAGTTTCCAAGATATTCAGTTTTAATTGAAACAAGTGACAAGATCTCAGCCAATATTGAAGCTAAGAATTCCAAATTTTGTAGTTATGTTCAGTTTTCATTCATTCACTCACACATTGAATGCGGGTCTCGTGATGACCAGCTAGTTGCGTCGGTGGTGGTTAATTTTTTTAATTATGGTTATTTCAATATTCATAACTTCGTCGGCGCCTGGAAAATTAAATGATAAGGCTATACGTTTAAACGGTCTTGGAACAAATGACTGAAAATAGATTTGTATAAGAATACCATGCAGAAGGAAAACAGATTATGTATATCAAGGTGGAATAGTAGTTTGGCGCTGCGTTGATGTCTATTCAGAGGGAATCTGAACATTATCGCCGCGACCAAAGTTATAACATCATTTTCACGTTAAAAATGGGTTCGTCCGTTTTGGTAAACGTAGAATAATACATTATTATTAATACTATTATCATTATTGTAACTACATGAAATAAATAGCTAATTAACGGGAGTCTACGGATACAAGCGTTTCAGAACCGGAGATTTCCCTAAAAAATACATCGAAAGAAACTGATCAGGTAATTATTTTTAGCTAACAATTACTTTATAAAATAATATTACGTTACGTGTACGGCTCCGTAAAATATTATCAAACGGCGTGAGTTTTTCTAAATCCATAAATAAAATCGATTCTCGTGTTGGCATTTCAGCCCAGCGTAGTCGATCATACCTCACGCATGATGATTTGAATTTAATTACGATTAATGCGCGCGCCTGCGTCGATTACGCGGTAATCGTCGCGCGCGTCGACGCGTGCGCTTGTGAAAACAGCTGATGAAAATATACACACAATTACGTTGGATTCTAATGTTGAACATGAGGTCTGTGTGAGGAGGTGAAGCAAACATACGTTAAAAAAAAAAAAAAACTTTTTAGATCTCTGGTCGAGAGGACAGTTCCATAACTCTAATCAGTCAGTAGGTACATTTATATATATAACACAAACGATGTTGTAAAAAGTCTACTTTTTATGGTCTTGCATAGGGTATGTTGGTACAAGCTCTAGGTATAATCGCCTAAAACTCGACAACAAATGAAGTTTTCTTACTTGTGATGATTTTTCTTTTAAATTCGTCAAATACTGAATAAAGACTAAGAAATGGTTACATACATATGTATAACTGAAGTGGTATTAACAGACCTTTTAAAATGTGTATTTTAAAGCCTGTCTATAATATTATAAAATTCTAGATTTGAATTGAAAATCATCTTTCTATGGAGAGGGGTCATGATTTCTGGAAAAATCTTAATAGCGTGATGCAGGATCGTCACACAACGGTACAGGAATAGTTGGACATCTAAAGATGGTTATAGTATAATTTTATCCGTCTACGGTAAAGAAAAAATACGCAGACGAAGTTTCGGGCACCTATTTATCATCACCATCATCAGGCACCTGGTTATCTATTGACTCTATAGTCATTGATAGATCAATACTATATTATTAGGGTATTTTCTCAAATAGCCACAGCCAGCTAATTATAAGTACCATCTATGTTTGAGTAAGTGATTACCTACATACATAGTTCATAGCTAATAGATTTACAACCACGAAAACGAGCTGATAACGTGATTTATTCATCCATTGTCCATTAATCACCGAACATCAAATCGCAATGTAAATTACGCGACCACTTAAGACGTGAGCGACTTTGCGCGAATTTCGTCACGACAGCGCGACGGCATCATCGATCACATCTGCGCATGACGCGCAAGTGCGCGCGCAGTGATAAGACGATCGACATTAGCCAGTGGTTTTGACTATCGTAATATGGCCCGGGGCAGTATATTCTATAGACCAGGGCATGCCGCAAGCTGCAAGGCAACTCGATAGTTTAATAAAGTACCCATACCCTCAAATTCTTTTCTTTTTTCAATTTCTCGTCTATAAGAATACGTCTAATTTTAGCATTTCGCTGGCTCAATATTACAGGGTTCTATGCCTAACTTTTGACGAGTTCAAATTTGATCATTTTCATAACTACATGAAGTCTAATTTTAACTACTCTGAAAACTTAATATCTAACCCTGTAATATTGTTGATGAAACTAAAAATAAATTGTCTGTTTTAGGAAGAAGGACCAAGGGAGCCGTGTCGCGAGCCGCGCTTATAGGATACACACTGACACGGGCATATTGCTTGGCTCCGCCTTCCGTTCTTTATTCGCGCGCTACCCACCCACTGCCGGATACCCACTCGCGGGGCACACATGCGTCTGTCTATCGGTTTGCCATACTCCACGACCAATTTTACAGTTGTCAGGTGTTTTTTTTTTTTCAAAGATTAAAAGAGATAATATTTTGAGGCCTTTTACCTCACACTGTGTTACAAAATGTCTAGAAAATCATTCCAAAAGAGCATGGTTGTTCGCATATTTGTCTGATTATCGAGAAAGGTAGGTAAATGTACTTAGTGGTCACCTGAGTGTGGAGACCCGTGGCTTACCATTTAACTTGACGTTAAATATATCTTCGCTAAGCTTGAATTAAAACTGTACCGGCACCGTTAGCGCCGAAAAAAAGATGCGTTTATATGTTAGTAATTAAAAAAGCACGATGGCAAGTGGCAGTTGTAATGGTACGAGTATTTGTTTATATTTGTAAGTACGTATCTAGTCACTATTATCTCCTTATAAGACTCATCTACAAATAATGCAACAAAAAGAATATTGTGTTTAACATAAGCGAGAAGGCCAAGGCGGTTACAAACTTGGCAATTTTAACTCATCAATAATTAAGTATAGTAGGTTGTTCGAAATTTGAATATGGGGTCTGGGCGTATAGTGTAATGTAAGTACATCGTTTAATGTCCACACTTGGAGAACTTTTTGAGGTTCTTCAATACGCATGTTATTTGTTAGCATTGTTAACACATAGACTACTACAGTGACAAAACTCAGAAAAATTCTCAGCAGACGCCATTACTATATTGTTGGTCACCCTCCAGACATTTGTTTAGAATTATATTGTCTCAATACTCTCCAATGAAATACTTAATTTCTGCTTAGAATAAAGTTGATGAAACATATTTCCAGGAATGCTTCGCCAATAATAGGTAGATGGGTATCTACCTACTGGCCAGCTCCCGCACGGGCGTCACGGCGGCTCACATCGCGGTCGGCGCGGGCGCAGCAAACTATGTGCGAACAACCGGCGTAAGCGAGGTTTTGACTATTAACATAACCATGAATTCACTTAGTAATGCGTAGTTTTACTTACACACAGTATACAAATACGAAACAAAAAAATTGGGCAAGTGCGAGTCCGACTCGCGCATGAAGGGTTCCGTACCTATACATATTATATATAATCTGTAACAAGTTTGTTGTATGGGAGCCCCCCTTAAATATTTATTTTATTTTATTTTTAGTATTTGTTGTTATAGCGGCAATAGAAATATATCATCTGTGAAAATTTCAACTGTCTAGCTATCACCGTTCTTGAGATACAGCCTGGTGACAGACGGACGGACGGACGGACAAACGGACAGCGAAGTCTCAGTAATAGGGTCCCGTTTTTACCCTTTGGGTACGGAACCCTAAAAAGGCGAAAAAAGTGAGACGAAAGTCTTAAAACAAACCGAATGTTTAATTTCATAGACATTTTCAGAAATCTTGAAGTAGGTACATGTTATAACATTTTGGAATGTTGTGTTATAATATTCGTAAATATTTTATGATTTCTCAAAAAAATATGCTAGAAATGAAATTTCTATGAAATGAAAATGCTTAACGAATGTTGTTCAGTTTGAAGGGTGGAATCTATGTTTAAATTAATTGCTACTATTACGGGCAACACCCGTATATCCTATGTTACAGTTAACTAAAATGTGTGGTGCGTCTTCGTTGAGTGCGCTAGGCTAAGCTATCCGCTACTCGCACTCCCGCGCACCAAACTCGGCTTCTGAGGACGATGAATATTCAGCGTCCAATTATAATTGTAACACTGCATTTATTTGCTCGCGATTGTAATACACGCGTTTGTTGAACGATCAAATTATATTTAAATCTAACACGTGGTTGTTGTCATACTTTAATTCATTTGCATTTAATGTTTGCATAATTGCGATTAAGTATAAATTACCCTATGGAAAGTACTACTTATTTTATGCATGTATTTGAATATCTATTACATTACAAGTTTATTATGATCTTGTGAGATTAACAATTCTTGAAATGAAAACCAATACACGTGTTTTTCTATATTTTTCGAATCGAGTCCAGTTCATTATAATATTAAGAGAAGATTTTGAGGCTGTAGCGGCGTAATCACGCTCTGTACGGAATCAATAATGTACCTCATGTTGTCTGAGTGTGATCACCAGCCGAGATAGCAAAACTTGTGCACTTGGTTGAAATGAAAGAGACAGCTATTATTTGTGTCGTGACAAACAGTCGCAGAATATGAACACTGATTTAGGTTGCGGGAGTCTGCTGGTAACGATTGGCACTAAACCAACCAATGATGGGTAATATAGAGAGAAGCTAGCCGAGGGTACTTTGAGTCGCGTAATTTCGGTCGTGCCATACTTAGTGTGACGCGATCACGTGGCATGATGTATGGCGCGACTGAAATTACGCGACTCAAATTACGCTCCTCTGTCCATAGAGCTACCTACATGACAGACACAGATCAGTTGTATAAGTATAACATAGTCATAGATACACTGACTAATACCCCTCAATGTCAGCGAGCACCACATTTAGCCGCTGCCCAAGTTAGTAGGCCAGGGGTCCTTTGTCCAGACACTCCATAACCGCCGGTGACGTCACGCCATTATGGCGCGCGGGTCGTTCACCGCCCTGATTGATTGCTGCTACGTGATGCGATAGGTGTTGATGGCCCTTTGATGGTTGGTTGATAGGTTTTACTAAATTGGTGGTCTCGGTTAAAGGAGAATTTTCCACATAAAATAATGTTTGTACAAAATCAAGACATGGGAAAATAACTGGCTTGGAAGAGTAATGTTAGTTTAGCATTTACAGGTAAACGGGCTCTGTCTATGTTATCGAGGATTAAGGTATCTTCTGTTTTAGTCCATAATCTGAATCTCTGAGTCAAGTTTCAACTTAGAACCTGTTCAACGCGTTATTAGCTTGGTGTAAACCTCCAACCGTCATGAACGAACAGCTTCACATCTTAATCAGAGCGAGAAGTTTTAAAAGATAAGCACTTTATGACATTTCCTCTACTCAAAGAAACTCGTTACTCAAATACATAAAAAGCCGAAGCTTTAATTAATTTACGCATACCTTGGAGTCAAATAAAGTGGTAATTAGGTATAATTTACACCGAGCATCTTAATTACGGCCGGCCACATTGTTCAACCAGTAGGAACAAGGTAGCAGAAGCTGATGGAATTTTGGGCAAACGAGGACTATAAGGAAAATCCTATTTCTAAAACCCTTTTACAGGGGTCACCAGGTCAGTGTGTAAACACTAAGAAGCTAAATTTTATGATTCTAATGACACATGTCCAAGATCTCACCACTGTAATTGAAGTAGGTATGCATACTCTATCGATATACTCTATTCAAAGAAACCGTTATGATCGTTCTTTTTTACTGAGAGATCTATATTTCGATAGGTATAAAAGTCATCCTCGGCAGCCATATTGCTTTAGTGGAATTAGCAACATCAATCAAACTACACAAATATAGGTCTTCTAGAAAATGCTAACATGTCCTAATGTAGCTTGGAGCGAGTAGCAAAAATTGTTTTGTCTTATGTCCGTCCGTTGATAAATATGTGTAAAATTAGGCAAGCGTTTGACAGCGATCTTGCCTTAAGTAGTGTGAATGTGTAAAGGTTACTATAAAGCTGAAAAAATATAGTAGACATTCCTTAAATAATGATCTAGATAATTTTTATGTTACGATAATGTACTACAACAATTCATAACGAACATTCCTTCGTTAATTTAATAGCGAGAATTCAACAATTCCCGATGTTTCCTAGAAGCGATGCGCGTGCGCAAGTCGGGGCCAGTTTCTACCAAACAAGGAGGGTAATTATAGTTATCCACCGGTGGGTACCTACACGGGAAAAGATCGTGTTTATAGGTCAACGCCAATTTGTTACGGCCAGTAGGTTTAAATAGTAGGTACCTAGTCGCCTTTTACTTCAGTTTTTCGTAAATGTAGACTTCTCATAATTTTTATCTTATGGTTTAAAAAATCTAAAGTATACAAATTATTTCTCGAATTTTGAACGTGATTTTATTATTTTATGATCTGTTAACAATAAAGGTGTCCTTAAACATCTGCAAATCTTTGTCTTGGTTTCTCTTATGGTAGTGTCCTTATTTTTTGCTCATGGACAACTGGCATGCAAGTCATATCTTCTATGAATGAAACATTTTCACTGCCGTAATAAGTTTTTATTTTTAGAATTAAGTAGGTGCACTTTGTTTACGGAAAAGCATCAAAACAGTAATGTATAAAAAATTTACACTATCTTCTGTTTGTAATTAAACTTTCGTATCATTCAACGGGCAGCATCGAGAACTATACTTTCATTTTTACATGACAAATGAAAATCAATATTCCCGTTTCTTCAGTCAATCAATCAAATCGTTTATTTGCTAGAATACAGGTACAAATGATGTGTTATATTCTAAACATTACAATTCCATGTATTCAGCCTGCATGCAGACATGCAAACATTATAAGTGCACGCACGTTACAATATAATTATATATAATAAATTCTTAAATAAATTTAAACTGTCTATTATTCTCACATATTCAAATTTTTCTGTCCATTTCTATATTACCTGTCTTGCATATCCAGGTTAATGAAGAAATGTATTTTTGCTGGCTTTTTGGTAATTAATATCACTTTTATAGCTTTCGATCTTTTCTAACGTGACACATGAAAATCACTATACCTACCGCTTATTTTCACTTTAGCGCAGATCCAGGTTAGTAAAGAAATGGGCTTTTACTGGCCGTTAGTTGCGCAAACTTCGCAGGCGCGGGTCGGGGGTCAGCGCGCTGACCACCATTAATATCACTTTTATAGTTTTCGGTCTGTCTGCGCGAGTGTCCGCAACCATCAATTAGTTGGCGTGTTCCACCTGAAGCCGGCAAGTGTGCCTTGAAGATTACATCGAAAATACGGAATGCAATACAATAATAGAACAACTGTCATCGTCATTGTCAACCTAAAGAGATCCGTTAATGATCGTTCCAAAATAAAAAATAAAAAAATATTTTTATTTTGTATAGCGTAAACGTTACAAGTGGACATTCAATATAGCATGCACTCAACCTAACCCAAACATATCTAAAAAACGCGAAGAATTTTTTTTGAGTAACATTAGCTACTTTACACTATTCATTTCACCGTAAAAAGTAAGATATCCTATGTGTAAAATCTAGTCAGGTATTTCAACTAATTGAAGGCACTCTACTAAGGCAACAAAAACAAGAACTTATCGAATTGGCATTCACACATATCCAGGAGTAAACAGTATTTGTGTCTATCAGTTTTGGTGTTCAGATAGTCGCAAGCGGAACATACAAGTATGTTACTTTAGTAGTTATTAATGTTATCTATGTGAAACGATGGCGGCGGATAAACTTTCGGCAGGCCGCTCGGCCGCGGCGTCGGTGCCAGATTAATGAGCTGGTAGGAAACACCATGTTTTGTTTATTTATACTTTCACACATAAGTGGAAAATCTCCACTAAACAACATTATCAATCTAACACTAAATACAATAAAACTGAATAAAAACATCGCGATAGACCCGCTTTAATAAATTTTCTCATTTATAAATGCCGTTAAAAACTGCTGACTTCACGAAACGTGACTGAAACGAGAAAGAAATTGAGAAAATATGCGTACGTCATTGAGAAAATGTGCATATACGGAGTGACAGGAGTATACGTATACTCAATAGGAAAGATGAAGCCCCTACCTAGCAGTTAGATGCATCTCCAGTCTATCAAGATTAATAATTAAGCTACTTAATTACTTAAATGTTTCAAATTTGCACTGATTCCTGATTATTTTACGCTCGATTCGCAGATTTTTACTAATTAAATTGTCAAGTTATTAAATTAAACGAGTAGTATTCTATGATTGGTACGAATCAGAATGAGAGTCTAGTTTTAGGTAGGGCTATAGTTTCGGACGTAGCCGTTACTTTATAACAAGATAAATAGAAAGAAAGAAAATACATTTATTCAAAGCAAAACACACTTACGTGGAAAGAAAACTAACATAAACAATCATCGTTGAAAATAAATATTGTGCAATCACTTTGTATTATGATAGTAAATTCTACCTATACAATGTGCATGTAAGTACATTGTGGTTTAGGGTAGCAGGGAGAACAGGATACAAAAAAAATACATACTTATGGTATTTTTTGTATTGAATTCACTTAGTAGGGAAGTTAATACAATAATTAAGTGTTGTTTCTTGGCTCTTATAATAAAATTTTACGCAGTAAATTCATAAATGACCTACCTCGTTCTTTCGGCGCGTACTAGAATGTTAACTCGAATTCTTGAAACGTTTTTGTAAACGCCAGCAACTTAATCACGACGTGCATTGACCCAACTAAACCGTGATTAATTTTAACTACACTCCATACCTTCACTCTTTCAGCGGCAGATCTCTCTTCGCGTTTTATGAAGTCTTTTGTGTCACCTGCCAGCGTAACCTGGTCTCCCCTGCGTCTCCTGTCGCGTAGAGACCAGGTTGAACAGGCGCGGTGCGCGCGGGTAAGAGGGTTCTAGATACGGTGGTGGCGGCCAGGTGGTACAATGCGGCTGAGACAATGGTGCCCATGAATATGCATGGTGGCATCCGCGCTGCAATTTGGCCAGAGTCTTGTAATGACAATGTGACAAAAATAACACGCTTGCCCGGGCACGCACTAGGCCGGGAAAGCGGGTTTCAAATTGCTGAAGTTTTCGAATTGATTGCGGACTTTCAGCATTAGTTTGACACTAGATCTTCATGACTTGAATAATTTTAAATATCAGTCAACTACACACACTTAGTGACGACTGCATGAGGTGCAAACACACTTCAAACCCTTTGGTGGAGTCCGCGTTTTCACTTCGGTGACAGTGTTTGGAACAGTTCTGAACGAGCTATCGTCTTAAAAACGGCAACACAAAACTTTTTAGTGATATGAATAAAAAATCGTTGAGAACTCTAAGTGAAACGCACCATTATGATTTATGACGTTTTCATCATCATCTTCATCATATCAGCCGATAGACGTCCACTGCTGGACTAAGGCTCTCCCAAACTTCTCCACAACGACCGGTCTTGTCTTGTTATTACATGAGGGTGGCTCATCAAATTTCTGCTTGCGCTCCTAACCAGATCATCGGTCTAAATTTTTGGGAGCATTTCCAAGCTGCGTCTTCCGGTCCGCGGTCGCCACTCAAGAACCTTTCCGCACCAATGGATTTAAGTCGACCGGAGTCATAAAACAAAAATTACAAGGTGCAAATTTTCAGTAAATAAATAACGCGTAAAAGCACAGCCTTTGCAAGAATTGCGAGAACGTGGCAACGAAAACATTCAATAGAGAAGCCGTGGATGTTTTAATTGAATGATTTACGAGTGTTTATTAGACCGAAATGAAAGGAGGACGTACACTTTGTGACGTGCCAGTAACGCAGTAACACCTCAATAGCTCCGAATGCTACCAAGAGTGTTGCACGCTAAATTTACACCTTATTTCTTGCTACTAAGGAACACTTATATTAGAATAACTGATTGAAATTACAACAGCACTTATCACTTGCTCGTCAGTAATATATCAAAAATAGAATATTGTTGTTATAATTATTCACGTGGGACGTTTTTGACGGTTTGCGTGCAAATTTACGGATTTTCGAATTAAGTCACACCTCGAAACTTTGTCTTTAATACGTATACATTTACGAACTTAAGGAAAGTATGAGCACGATTTTATAAGTTTGAATAGTCCGCAAAATTCGGTTACTTGAGCAAGTTTATCCTCCTAATTTCTTTGTCTTTTGAGCAATATTCCCTAGTGTCATAGACCAAGATGTGCCCAATAGTTACTGCCACAAAGCTGGTAATGTTGGCTTCTTTAATGTGTCATTAAGTTAACAAGTGGACACCGCCATCTATTGTCAATTTTCAAATTGTGATTAAAATTTGCGGCCGAATTCTTGTTTTTATAAAACAGTAGCGCAAATAATCGCAGTGCGTAGCCTAAAGCATGGGTGACGTAACCGCGCGCCTATGTGCCTCCGACACCTCCGTGCCTTGTGCATTCGCGGCGCGGCCCAAATATTGCGCTGACGCAGAGCTGCACTGCGCACGCGCAGAGCCATATAAACTACTAGGATCGTCTGGAAAGAAATATGATTGATGATGATTTTAGTGACAATGTTTTATTACTGAATTCCGGCTTCAAACCACTCGCGAAGTTATCGAGGCGAAGTTGGCCAATATACATATAATTTTCCGCAGCGAAGTGCCCCTCCACACTATCATTCTCCCAACCTCGGCCAACTACGCGAGTAGTGTGGAGCCGCAATATAAGCCTATCAACTACTCACCAAAACGATCCTAAAGACCTCAACCTCGCTAGGTTCTCGTTATTTTATTACAAAGTTCCTATGACCACCATCCGGATACATCATGAGGCCAGCTCTATCGTGGCATCGTGGCGACGCTGCCCCGGCTTCGCACGGATACAATGCCGATAAATTATACATATAAAACTTCCCCTTGAATCACATTATCTACTTAAAAAAACGCATCAAAATCCGTTGCGTAGTTTGAAACATCTAAGCATACATAGGGACAGACACATAGCAAATACTTTGTTTCATAATATGTAGTGATTGTCCTAAAACTAGTTTAAATCATGATGACCCGAACATACCTACATATGATACCTACTTAAACATTGCCAAAAGTTTGTAAAAAGGATGAAGAACAATAGACCGAAAAAAATCTCTCGACGGATTAACAAGTATGGACCGTATTCTAACTGAAGATTTCCACTACTACACTAAAAATATAATTATACTTGTTGATAGTAGCCCAAATGTTAGCTGCTAGTTACTTAAATCGGAGGACTGACGAACTGAGGGCTACTAGTAACCAAAATAAGTTGTGTAGATTTTGGCTATTTTTCAAGTAAGTAGTTAGCTATTTTTTTTTTTAGTGTGCGTAGTCAATCCATTTTGTTCTTAAACCTTCCTTCTAGATATCAAAATAAGGCTACACAATTAAATTACCTACTGTCTAGTCTAGATTCGGAATGTACCTACGTAAGTATATTGTTATAAGTCTGATAGTATCGCTTACAAAAATTGGACACAACAATGATGTCCATCAATGTTTCAGTAACTTTCAGCACGCTGTGGCCAAGTTCATCTTTTCGATTTCGACGAATGTTTGTTGGCTGACAAGTAAATAAAACTAAATGATTCACCTGATTCGAACTCAACTGAAGACACTTCAGACTTCTACTTATTTTGATAGCACTTTCACTTTGCGACTACTCACGCCATCTACCGTCAAATCCCATGAACTTACCAATCAATCGATTGACAATTACTGCCCTTTCAACTTTGCCATCTGCCCCGTTACGCCGCAAAAAATCATCAGCCGAGTCAACGGATACGTATTTGCATTGCAAATGATCGCATTCCTTCAGTTAGGTACTCGGGGACCATTATTCTAAGGCTAAAGCGAAAGGGCACAAATATCATCGTAGCATAAAGGTGGTTAATGCCTTTTTACTCGGACAGTGAATTACCATATAAATAACAAGTGATTTTCGACTATCGATGCTTTAGTTATTTATGGGCGTATTTGCATGCGTTATGGTTTTGCGAGCAGCTGGTGTGATGCGGCATTTTTTATTTATTAGACACGTTAGATACACAGCTATAGACCTCCGTTGATTTATCGATCGTTAAATTTCATTAAATATTACTCGCATATATTTGAAACGTGTGAAAAGTCATATATATCTAACCATATTATTTTGTGAGTTTCTTTTATGTATCGCCTATGCCATCCATGCAGCCCATAGAGTAAGCTGGCGCAAAATAGTCCACGAGAAAGTTATTCAGAGAGGCCACGACCTTCAGCATTGAGGATATCGACTGAAGGAGGAGGGATGTGTGAAAGAACGATAATATATAATAAATATAAAGCATCTTACTCGTCTTGTTCAACGTTCTTTTATATATTTTAAATCTATAAATATGTACCTATACCATGTTCGTCGAAGTGTTGCTGTCCGTAAGACACAAACACAACTTACCAATGTTGCCATGCAATGTTTTTACTAATTAGGTACTATATAAGTATAATACTCGCACGTTTCTTAGCAACGCACAAATAAATAAAAAAACATGGGTCCAGTCAAGGGACAGAACAGGCTGCACTACTCAAGCATATCTCCGTACCTATCTGTCCTTGAAACAAAATTAAAATGTAATTTATTTTAAATTTAATTCTCTAAAACATTGTCTAACCACTAGATTGCTTTTGGTAACTACGGCTACCTGTCACCGCTCTTATTTTATTATAATAAATAGAGTCAAAATTCGAAGCAATTGAGTGGTTAAGCTCTTTTCTAGCTAAAATGCTCCTAAACGAAGGTTTGCAAAAATCTGAGAAAATGCGGGTTTTATTAATACGGCGGCGTGCGCGGAGGAGGGGGAATTTTGCATTTTAAACACTGACACCATATCAACCAAAACTACCGGACCGTTTGTAAGGTAAAACCCCTTTATTTGCTGGATTAGTATGTCTCTTTATTTACTTAATTCTCAATAGTAATCTACTTTTCTTGGATTGTTTTTACTGTCATTATAGAGATTCAATAGGCTAGTCTCCTAAAAAAAGTAATTATTCCTTCAGATACGTTATCAAAATTTTGCACACGTAGGTATTTTTTCTTTTGTCCAATTAACAAAATATGATGAAGCTTTAGTACGCTAAAGTTTTGCGTGGCGTCACATCACATCGTGCTACACTTCTGAGCAAGGAGTGATGTTATGAACCCTCTATCGCAAACTTTGATCTTGCTTTATTTTTGTATTTATTTGTATTTGATTGTAAAAGAAAAAAATACGTGTCCAATATTATCATTGCCCATTATTATAATAATGGGCAATCATCCTAATCTCATTGTCCCAGTTATTATATTACCCAATTGTACTTATTCCATTAAATACAGATTTATAGCAGGTTTAAGACTGCTATCATCATCTTCATAATCAGTCGAAAGACCACTGCGACGCCCACTGCTGAACAAAGTCTTTTATCAAGAATCTTTACAGACGACGCGGTTGGCTCAGTTTGTAGAGACCTGCCTACTGAGGCCGCGGTCCCGGGTTGGAATTCCGGCCAGGGCAAATATTTGTGTGATGAACTCGAATATTTGTGCTTGGGTCATGGTTGTTCTATGTATTTAAGTATATATTTATTTATATAAGTATGTATATCGTCGTCTAGTACCCACAACACCACAAGCCTTCTTGAGCTTAATTTGGGACTAGATCGATTTGTGTGAGGTTGTGTAATATTTAATATTTATTTATTTATTTATTTACAGCAATCGAGTATGTACTGGAATTCATGGAGAGGTGCCATAAGGCAGAAAAATTAACCATATTTTAGAGTGGTGTCAGAAAGTTCCAACAATTATAGTAATCATGAAGTGACTCATCCAAAGAAAAAATAAAAAATACAATGTCAATTAAGCGGCAGCTGCTAAACAATTCGGGCACAATATCGGTAACTGGCGCACCTTTGCCATTCTCATGCTAATTCCGCAAAAACCATCGATTGGAATCAATGCATTTGTATAATTTCTCTATAAATCATACCTATCATGTTAATTTTACTATCAAACATTTGCAGAGATAAATTGTGTTTGTCACGACTCTGTTAGCAAATTTAATTTATGTCCGTAATTCTTTCCCTTCTCCGCGTTCCGCTTTCTACCGTACCGTATATACCGCTATGTTTATATCTACCATCTATTTATATCGATATTCAATTATCTACCAAAATATCGAAGCACTGTCACCGCGGCATCCGTGTACAAATTGCCGTTTAAAAGATGCTAATCAAGATCATTTTTAATCGTTTTAGAAACAATGGGAGCGCCCCATCGATAAATTTGCTAAATAATAGTTATCGAAAATAAGTCCAAAACATTATTGTGGTCCGGAAAGCATAAAAATATTTCAAATTGTCAAGACAATAGAGCGGAGACAATGGCCGGGCGCAGAAAGGGGCCAAGTATTTTTTCTTAAAAAAAGCGTGTTTTTTTGCGAAGGGCCGTCGACAACAATCGGTGTACCGCCCTTTTTGGTGGGTATTGATTTTTTTTGAATAACGGATCTGAGGTTTGTTTATTTTGTCCATCGACGTTATGGGTAATGGGCTCTTAAAGTGCTGCAGATGATAGCGACTGCAAAAGGGTTACCGCAATAATGGCAGCGCTGCTCTAATTACCTTTACCTTTGAAGGTGTCATAAAAAGTGACACTACTTTAATGGGCAACGGCTACAAACCTATTTTTTCATGATTACTGCACATCCATTTTTTTGTTTTACTACTGCGCATCAAAAAAAGTATAAGCTTGAATATTATGATTTCGTTCTATACAATTTTAATTTTAACCTCATGTTGTAAACGCAATTTAACATATGCTTCCAAATGACCTATTTAACTTACACTTCCCCTGAAACCGGGGTTTCTTTAATCATAAAATGTGTTAACCCGAAACCGATGTAAAATCCATACAAACGAGGTAGTTTGCATTACAAAGATGCGCTTGCGACCCGCGCCCGCGACCTCGCCAAGGTGCCAACCGCTAACGGGCCTACAACCGTTTCCGAAAACCGTAAAGGAAGTAATTACATATTCTAATCCAGCCCGGTTCATGTGTCACCGGCGCACAATAAAAACGCAACAAAATACCTCTAACGGTAAGACGGGCCTGAGAAAAAAATGCATCAAGAACCGCATTTCTAAACAACCAAGACTACGAAAAAAATCGCATACTTGCTTATTAATCTGTAAAAAAATATCAACATAACGAATCAAGTATCGACCGTATTCTAACTTTACGAAAGTACAATTTGGATGAATAGCTCCGTCGTGTATAGCAACCAAATTTATGCACGCATTTGCATAATGTGCATAGCCCCTAAATTTTATTGTGTAAAAAAATAGGATGGGTAGAACTTTTTTGCATAAATTCTTACAAAGGAAACGGGTTAAACCATAGAGGAAGTGAACGTCGCAGATCCGCTCCCATCGAGGTCTCGGAATCAAAGTTCAATAAAGCAGCCCTAGAAAAAAGAACCCTAATAAAAAATAAATAGAAAATAAAATTGCAAGAGTTTGAAATTGGCGTTACGGTCTTTCACGGGCGCCCCCATACGGTCGCATAATAGAGCACAATGTACCTGACTATAATTTATGCGAGAATATTAAGAGAAATGTACCTGCCCTTTTTTGAATGTTAAGTGCAACCTAACCCCTGACATTATTGAATAGGGTTAAGATACTATTTGAAAAGGAATAATACAAAAAATGCAAATAAACTGTCCCAACTTCGCGAGGGGTACAGGTATAGAAAAAAATCGCACCGGGAAGCAAGTATCGCATTTATTGTTAGCGAAATGTTTGCACCAAAACGCGGTTCATTATGGGCGCCAGCACTTGTCACCGTGGCGTATAATTTGGGTGCGTTCGGGCCCTTTTCTTATGCATATGCGCGAGGGGTGGCGCATAGATAATTCTCTTTTTAATAGCGTTTTTTTATTATGCGTCGTATGCAAAGATTTATAGTCGGAGATCGGGATGTGCGTGAGAATGTCTCCCGACGCGGCAGATAATCGAATTTGCCTATAGCATCCCCCCAACCCTTTGATATCGATTGTAAAGATCCTGGGAAAGATGCTATATTCAAACAAGGTGTCATCATTCTGAATATCGATTGCCGTTGGATCCTTTATGGAGCCTGGGAATGATACAGTGAATAGGAAGAGCGGACGGTTTTTGCATAATCTATTAGTTTGTGACCATTGTTACGTCTAACGGAATTTCTTAAAGGGTTGACATTAAAAACGATCGTTAAAAAATCGGGACCGTTACAGTTTTTTCCGGCTACTGTCCGTTTTGTGGAGCAGTTGTTTTTGTTTTTACGTGTATTTTATAACTGTTTTATGTGTATCCGAGTGTTTTGTTGCGGGGCGGGTGTGAATAAATATGAATAACTTAACGAATACCATACGGTCTTGTTTATTAATATTTATTATGTAAAATAAATGCGATAAATTATTCTTGTAGTTTGTTTGATTGTTTTTGCTCGCATTGTAATTACACCTATTAAATATTTGTACAAACAGATTGAGATGGGGAAGTCGTTAAACTTTATGTATAAGTAACTTTTATAGTTTCTTCTTGTTGTAGTATAACTAGTGATGTTTAAGTTCATCTAGGTCATATGAGGTCGTCGTCCCCACGTTTATTTACTGGCATATAATTGTTTTTCGAATTAATAATCTTAAAAGATTTAAAACCTAGATGGATGATAAGTCCTTGTATTTACTAAAAACCATGACTTTCCTAAAACAATACGACCTCTCTACAGGTTTATGAATTTCAATAATTATGATTACTTGATGCATTGTTTTGTATTATATTATTTATCAATGTTTTGCCTTTATCTGCTTATACCTACACTATTCAGGTCTTTAATATCATCGTTTGTCCTTGTATTTCAACGGCTAGTCTTTTTTTGCCTTCCAATTTCCTTTCCATAATGTTACGTTACGAAGACAGATTTCCTTTATACTACCTAGTTTACAACCATTAAGTATATTTTTTGCAAACCATTTACCCACTGACACTTGTGCAACTACAGACGACTTCCAAATCCGATTCATCTGTAGCATTATGTCCAAGCAAAAAAAGGTTACTTGTTATTTTTTGTCGCTTGTTTTGTGATGTTGTCCCACTGCCGTCCCGGCGGTGTGCCCGTCAAAGGGTTGCTCCAGTTTTTGCGCCGGAGCAAATAGAGCGGTCATTGATATTGTAGTTCGGGGACGGACAATGGGGAAGTTGGCAACGAGTCGTAAAGTTAATTTGTTTAAAGTGCGCAGATACTACAGGGTGTCCTAAACGCATTAATGTTGTGAGTTACAAATATCTTTTTTTGTAGGTATATAATATATAGTGTAGTATAAACATGTTGGTAAAATAAATGATAATTGTTTACTTAGATAAATATAAACTTAGGTGATTAAAATATAGTGTTTATTTTGAGGAAAATTATTAATCACTTGTAAATTATAATGTAATCTATTCATTTTCCTTTTATGTTGTAGTTATAAGAAAAAGGGACTATTTATTAACAAAACTGAAAAATAAGGATGAATTTCCGCTTTTGCTTACCATAATTTAGGTGTAAATTATTTTTTGTAGGCGTGCCATATTTACTTTGAATGGCTGAACAATGAACAATTATGGAAACTTATTTAGAGCGCACATTTATTAAATATGGAAATCTAACTTAGTAGCCGAAGAGAAACATAAACATATGATTTATACTAAATAATTAGCGTTGCTCCACTTGACTAAACCAGAATTGATGAAGCTTGGTTAATAAGCCACGGAAAAGAAATTTGTGATTTACGCTCAGCTCACTTTTGTAAACCATTAATTAAATTCGAACAGTGGCTCCAGAAACTGGCAAATTAGTCGTTCACAGCCACTATACAAAGTTAAAGAAAACAATAAAAAATATAATGAAAACCTAAATTCAAAGACTTAGGATACATTTTTGGCGTATCCGCGCGTAAAGCGATTTGGTGTTGTCTAATCAATAGCTGAATATTTAATTAAATTTTTCTTAATATATTCTAATAGAGACCACGCTGTGTTTATGGTTTTGGTCTAATTCTGCCTAAATTCCGGCTTTCTCTGTCCGCTGTCGCGGAGTAGTGAACATAGCGGAGACGCTAACGTGTAAAACAATTTAGTTTTCCTCCGGTAATTGTCTATTTTTGTATCTTGTATGTGTAGTATTGGTAAAGAAAACCATATTAGTTAGTTAATTGATACTCGTTACTTGAAAGACATACAAACCAAGACATGCCCATGAACAAGTTTTGGCCATTTATCACATAATTTTGTTTAAGTTTTAGGTAAAAATGGCGTCAGATATTATCTATAAACTGTTTTTGATAGATTTTTAGTCAACTTTAGGGGACATATTTTTGCATACATAATAACACTATACCACAACAAGAGCTATACAAAAACATAAATACTTTGTTATGTGGCTAATTATGCGTCACACTGACTTAATGTGTGTATTTTATTTACATCTGTACTCCCTTCTTCTGGTTTTGACTTAATTTGAAGGTGATTGACAGTTTTTTGCATTATAGGTACAGTGATACTTACACTGCGTAAGGTATGTAAATAATATAGGGGTTATACCCCGTACATAATCATCTATATCCATACTAATATTATAAATGCGAAAGTGTGTCTGTCTGTTACCTCTTCACGCTTAAACCGCTGAATCGATTTTGATGAAATTTGGCTTAGAGATATAGTTTAAGATCCGAGGAAGGACATAGGACAGTTTTCATCCTGGAAATTATACCTAAAAAGATTGAAAAGTGAGTGAACATTTCTGTTGGGGTGCGGTGACCCTGTAGAAAATGTAATTATTAGACCAAAAGCACAATTGCTATTACATTTGCTCAGGCGCTTTTAATAATCCCTTTTATCAAGTTCCACGCGTACGTAGTCGCGGGCAAAAGCTAGTATGTTATGATATAATAAATAAAATAACAGTCTGGACGCTACAACAAGAAAATATTATTATAAACGGCACAAAAATACCAGATTTAAACAATACGCACTGTTTTAAAACTATGACTATGAAAAAATAAAATTTATCATGATGTTTGTGGATTAAGGTCATGATATATTACGTACTGTAAAAAAATGATTTTATTCTGCGCAAATCATTGCGAAGGTAAACATTTGATTAGTCATACACGTACCAACAATTTTTATTTTTATTTGCAATATATAATAAGTAATTAAATATTATGTACATGTGTCAACACTTTATTGTATAAAAAACATGAAATAAATTTTAAAAGAAAACGTATACTGTACAAAAGTGAAATATTTATTCGTACTATCAGTATATTTCAAATGAAATTTACTATTTTATATCATATTGCTTAATTTACTAAAAAATCACCTCCGCAGGCTTACGTCTAACGTGGGCTCATAAAGAAATCGTCAGCAAACGGTGACCGTTTCATTTTTTGCCCCAATAAAGCGACACACTGGAAGGGTTTAAATTATGCAAATTGCAATAAACAAAGTGCTCCGTGAAACGCGCCGGACTTTCCGAAGAAAGGTCTTTTTGTAAAAAGTAACTGTGTTTGGTGTTGATAATTCATTCGTCTCGTTGGAAATTTCATCGATGTTGGTGGTACAATATGCACCAAATTGAACGGTGGATAAAAATAATAATATACCCCTTCATATACACGGACACTATATAAATGACAACAATATCGACAATTCACCGATGTGTGTAAACTGTAAATCCTACTGCAGTAGGTAACATCTTGTTAGCGGTAAACAAGTTTTTAATATTAATTTATTCTTTAAAATCTTATTAATTACAAGAAAAAAATAGAAAAATCTCCATGAATACTTATTATTTGTGTCACTATGACAGGATTCAAGCTCCAAAACGCCATTTACACGACATACCATCACTTACTCTTACTCATAAAAAAAGGTAGCAAGTTTTATGTAGAAGTACTTTACTTTTTATACCAACGAAATCTTTTGGTAAAATATATTACCTTTCACAGAATATTTAATTAAAAGGTCGATCGTATTAATGTCTAATTTATACTTGTGACGTATACATACTTATTTACCATTATCATCTACCCTAGTAGGACTGAACTCACCTCGAAAAACAACCACAATATGGAGGCAAAAAGAACTATTCACGCAGGTGAGTAGTGAGTAAATTGTGGAACAAAGTAATAATAAGCACTCGTGCCGTAAAGACGTCGTCACCAATCCCGGCCAGTAAAGAACACAACTTACTGGCCGACTGGAAACGGTCCATAACTGGACGGAAACCGATACTACATTTACAAATTACGTTAATCGATTTTATTCACTACAAGAACTACAATTAATAGCTTATCAATAAAAACGGGATCTCGTTCGTAGACAAACATTTTATCGAATGTTTCATTCCATCGAATTTTCATTTCATCGACAATTTTGTCCCCTGTGGTCATATATTTTCATAAATCTTAAAATTTCTACCTACTATCAAAGACACTGATAATTGTATATTTGTAAACTAATATAAACTTTAGTACAACGTGTTAAGGCCTATGGGTGTATTGTTAAACTGTGTCTTCGTTTGTACATAAACGATGACTTACCTAATGTCTGATTATGGAAAATGAAATAATGCCAATAAACTTCGTGTTTGGCGAAATTAGTTGTAAAATGTGTAACCATGCTTTTTTGAAATAAATAAATTAAAAAAAAAAAAAAAAAAAAAAAAAAAAAAAAAAAAAAAAATACAATATATTGTAATCCTCTCCTCGGAAAATCGGGACCAACTGTTCAAAAGTAATCATAGCCACGATTCTTCTATTCAGCTTTTAGCCTTCATAGTGCTGTAAACTAGTGAAATAATAATTGAATCTCGTATCAAGCGATGCGCCTACGCACGAGATTGTGTAGAATCGTGAGGGGGCATTGCACGATTATAACCTGTCCACAGGAGTGACCGTGGATCATAGTGAAAATATGTTATACACATTATAATCAAAATACATAGGAAACGGTTTTACTCACGTCGTAGAAATCGAATATCGCTCGACATGTTTTGAATCGGTTCGCGATTCATCATCAGCCCGTCTAGCACTACTTTGCATTGCGACTCTTGTCGCGTGGCATAGCGTTACCGTTAGCTCACTATTCGAATAATTTGTATTTCAATACAATGTATAATAATGTTCCATTAACCGCTGTTCATATCCTAAGCGACATCTGGGGCCCTATGATGGTTGCGTTTATCACGCGATAAATAAGTGATAAAGCATCCGTCACGCTTTGACATAATGCGAGTGTGAGTGACAGATGCTTTGTCACTTATTTATCACGTGATAAACGCAACCATCATAGGCCCCCTAGGGTTGAAATATGAAAAATATCAAGATTTCCGATTTATTTTTACCAGGTTAGCTTCAGTATGGAGAAAAGTATGATTAAGAGTACTGCAGTAAAGTGTGAAAATAACTTAGCCCACAAAGTAACGACTCCGAGCACGACGTAGGTGTACATACGATACGACATTAGTCCAAAAAAGCTGCCATTTATTAATTTTGTTTCGTTTCCATAAATATGGTTTTACGTACCTCGTTGTTATATCAGCATGGCGAAGTTACAGAGTGCGCAATGACACGATATGAAGGGCTTATTGGATTGCGCGTGATCCCGGATCCTCGCAAAGGGCAATGAGTCTGTGAATGAGAGCTGATGTCTCGTAGGAATCTCGCCGGTACGGTGGGCGACGAGGCTTTGGATTCTTATAAGATTCCTGAGGATACAAATGCAAACTCTTAGCAGTGATTAGAGTTACATTTGGAGTCGCCGCAGGACACAGTCTGTTATTCTAAAATTGGTACAAACAGCGATCAAAAATATAATTTGGTTTGGACGTCTCTAATTAGTAATGACTTTTGACTTAGCTATGACATAGTTACGAGAATGCCACAAACTAAAGTCCCTAAAGATTCTAGAAAAGAACTGATGTTTTACAAATTAAATAGTTTATTTAATAAGCCTTAGCATTACTCACACGTCACAGTCCAGACAGCGAAGCTAGCTACAATGTAATGTACCTAGCAACAACTCGGAGGAAACGAAAAAACTTGATCAGAAAATGATGACGTTACCACATATTGGTAAACACTTGTGGTCAGATGTACCCGCAATTGTAATAGGCAGATAGCAGTGACCAGTTTTCTGTGGAGCATAAAGGCTTCGCGACATGTAGCACAGATCTCATGGGGGATTAATGTAACGGGTTAGGACTGTACCTATTAGTACTCTTAAGTTAATGGTCTGGTCTGTGGATATTAATTGTATCTAAAGCGAGAATATTTAAGTAACCTGCACAATACTATAGTCTCATACCTACGGAGATTTTAATTTAATGTTTTGAGTTTCCGCTATTAACACATCAACATTAATTGCCAATCCAACTAATATCATAAAAGCAAAAGTGTCTGCGTGCATGTGTAGGTACGTTTGTTACTTGTTAAACTGCTGGACGAATTCGTATGATATTTGAAACAGAGATAGGTAGTTTAAACTTTTTATCCCGAAATAGGATGGTTCCCGAAGGACAGTGTCTTCATCATAGGTTTACTACAGACGATTTATGGTCTGCAGTCTGCAAAGCATCGTCTTTGGTGGCTAAGATAGATGATAAAATAATTTCAAAGTTTTCATTAAATATCCACCCAAAAATATTTTAAGATTCGAGGTAATTCCAATAAGAATGCATGCCCTAAATTGAACGCCACAACATCAACTTAAAATAATATCGCAACAATCAATTGTTACTTAGAAAACAAGTTTGGTAAAAAACGCGGTATGACCGCGAGCGGGAGTCGATACATATAATCGATACTTATAAATCGAGTCGGTTATGAGACGATAAAATCGCTTGCCGCCGGCTACCGGGCGTCTCGGGCTAAGCGACGATTACTCTGAGACTTTTTGTTCCAACTAAATATCAGGGCTGTCTCGGGGAATAATAAAGTTAATACAGTGGGTGGGTCGGATATTTATTAAAGATGGGCAATGGGAATGGGATGGCGGCAGATCTGACGAAGTTTAGCGAGAGCTTGAAGGTCTTGAAACCATTTTCAAGTTGGAATTCTTACAACGCTGATATGTTATCTTATACGATTATTTTCGCAAACGGATTTGTCCTTCTGATTTAAGATGGTTGGGCAAAGAAACAGGATTTCACGAGGTACAAGATATAGTTAATGTAAATGGATCTGTCCTGTTTTATAATAAACTGTGGCTGGCAGAAAAAAATAATTCCTAATAAGGATAGGAACTGTTCGATATTGATATTGAAATTGGAAGCTTGTGAGTAAAATAATGCTGGTATATTAGACGAAAAATGAGATTAAATTGTTACTAGGCTTGTTTTTGCAGATACGAGTATAATTATTGTGAGTAACAAAACCATTTCCATGTCTTATTTGACTTTTAGTAGTAAAAATGTTGCGCAAAATTAGTTTTTCGGTAATATTCGAAAGTGGCCCGGCAACCCTATACGCGATGCAAGATTATCGATAAAATAATTAAATGGTAACTCTCCAAATCGATTCTCGAGTGTTGTTATCGAGCGTGTTTGTTCCTTTTTCGCGCGCCGGTTTTTGTGGCTGACGTTACTAAATCAACGGAATTGCGATATTAATGTTAGCGGTTAAATCTAATAAGTAAAAGTAATTTTTGAAATTGCTTGGTGAATTTATCAAAAAATGTTGTGTAAAAACGATCGGTACATACTGATATCGATTGGAGGAAGTAAGTTCTGAAAACGTGTTGGCAGTAATTGTATGTAGGTGAACAAGCACCTTTAACTTTAACCATGAACACAACGTTAAGCGATAATTTAGTGTATTTGTTTATGTGACGATTTGTCCTGCTGAAAGGCAGTAGGCTGAACGACGGACCAATAAGTTATTTTTTCATATAGATAGAATAGTATCATTTAAACTCTCAGGGTCTACAGTCATACTGGTAGTTCAGGTATCCATTGTTTACCACATTGTGGTTCTGCAGACTTCATGCCTTTAGAATTCTGTTAGTGAACCGGTCCAAACTAAACTTCATAACAGGCAAAGTATTTCAATACCGTACTTAGGTCACTATTGCCCTCCATCAGAAGTAAGACTCAAAACCTCTCCAACTCACCGCTTCCGCTGCATTAAGACTGCGCCGAGCGTTAGCGACTGAACCATTGAGCGCGGGAATGCGTATTTAAATCTGCGCGCGGCCGCCATAGTAAAAATTTATGGAGAATTAAAAGCATGTTTTGATAAATCTGGACCTTTAATACCAAACAATAATTGAAATATTTGATGCGGACAAATTGTAATGTAAACATTCATCTTTTTTTTTGACCCGAAAATCAGAATAGATTTCCATTGTTAAAGTATAAAAAAATACTTAACGCCTGCTTACGATTTTACATTTTTCATCCAACTTTACTTAGTTTTCTAGGGTAAAATATTAATAATCTTATAATTTTTCCACGTAGAAGTTGTTAACACATTCTTCTCAGTGCTAAATATATAGTTTAAAAATGGATTAAGCAACTAGTGTTGACGTTGTCTACTTAACGGCAACTGCCTATTTTTCACATTTCGCTCGGCGCAGTCTTAATCGTACTGATATTATTTATTCAGTTTTACAGTTCTCGAGTGATAAACAAAATATTTTTGTGCCTAGGGTGAAGTCACGAGAAGAACTTAGTATAATATAGAAGCACTGTTAGGAAACTAGGTTTTCTCTACTCGAACAATTACGTTACATAGATCAAACACTAATCTGACATGCGCGCGCAGTTATCCAATGCGTCATTAGACAAGCGTGATGGGAAATAATTATCACCTGCGATAAATGGGTTTCCGCAGCAATCATCAAGACCGTGTACTCATTACAACCTGATCGTTTAACCGAGTGTTTGATGTTAAACAAAACCATTACTTTATTTTTGATATACGTAATCTTTGTAATCTTTATAAACGGTTAGCGCACGTATCGCTTTGTCATCCGCATGAACGGCATGCTGTTTGTAACACACTCTCTTACCTATCGAAACATTTCTCCCAAACTATTAGGGTGAGGGAATTGTTTTTTTTTTAAATATGGAGTGGAGAAGGAGCAGGTTCAATCAGCAACAGTAGATGCCTTTCGGCAAGAATGATGATATAGTTCCTCATAATTGTGATTGTCTCTATATGTATGGTCGGAAAAAAATATACGATCGACAAAGAAATCGGTAGCGGCTGTTAGTATTGACAAAAATTCCCGCGTGACCAAAATATCACTGATGAATCCGTCCTATCAATGAATGAGGTGCACAATCATGGCATATTGTCTGTTATCTGAGATACTCGACACCTCAAGTCATGGTCATGGATTTCTAATCGGTGTTATTTTAACCCAACTTACCAATCCATTTCATCATCATCATCATGGTGGTCTTTTACTGGGCCTATCTTGGATGAAGGCCTCTACCCTCTACTTGGACTCTCTGCAATCCTGTTTCGACCCCCGTGTCGTCGAAAAATTTTTCACCCAGCGCTCCGGTGGTCTACCACGCCCTCTAGCGTCCGCTCTGGGTCTCCATTCAAAGACTCTTCCTGTCCTGCGGCTCTCGTCCTTTCTTGAATTGTGCTTAGAGCTTCTTGAAGTGGGCATGGGCCACTTTTTCTTCCCTATGACAGCCATGACATCATTAACTTTGGTCTTATTTGGTATCCAGTTGTTTCGTTTCCGTTCAACCAATCCACTGAATCTATATATTTTAGTCCTACCATTCCTAAATACACAATAGTTAAGTGTTGATAAGCGTGCCGCGCGACAAAATCTCGCAAATCTTTCATTTTGTATCTAGTCGTGAGCGCACGCGCGGCTCGTGCTAATTATCCTGCCGTGTTGCGCTAATGGAAGAAAGGCGTAACTGATAAACATGCACTATAGATCACTTTGTAATAAAATATTACTTGCTTTACTTGGTGACATCTATCCGCAAATCCATCTGCGTAAAAGTAGCCCTACCCTACCAGTGGATTGGCGTTAAACTTATGTGTGGGATAAATTGCAGTTAGTACGAGTGTAGTTTATATTATGTTCTACAGTTATATTGTGCTTATATTGTGTTGGTGATGCTATATATATAAGAAAATCAGGCAGGTGGCCAGGAACAAATAGGGTTAGAGAGCTACATACTTTTTATGCCACACTGTCAAGAATTAGATTCTTTATACCGTAATAAAGACTACGTCTTAATCATTTTAATCGAATAATTTCGAATCAACAATGATTCGCAGCTAACAGAAGTGTCTAGTTCGATCCAACACCGCACTTACGTATATCGGGCAGGAGCAAGATTTATGACTCCAATTAAGCCCCGAATGCCGTAGCGTCCACGCCAGGAATCTAACCTCACACGTGATGGCCCGAGCACCGCACACTCCCTTCACATACTAGTCATCTGAGGCATACACGTAAGGACTGGCGGATGATAAACTGCCCTAGTATTTGTAAATACAGTAAAGTCTAGCCTGGATCATACGAGCAAGAATCTATCCTCACACGTGTTGGCTCGAACACTCCACACTACCTTCACATACTAGTCATCTGAGGCATAGGGAGTAGTCGATGATAAACTGCCCTTGTATTAATTTTTTTGTACTCTGATTAAATATTACAGTCTGTAGTCGGTCGGTGCGATCGGGCGGAAAAGAATCTTAACCTCACTCGAGATCGCCCGGCTAACACACGCTTTCTTCATATAGGACTTAACATTTCAGGTACAAAAGTAAAGAATTAGTCTTCACGTGAACCGAGCGTTAAAGAGAATAGATCACACTTAGTCAAAGTCACTAAGCTCAGCGTGCAACATGTACAATTTTGTAGATAGATCTTCGGTGACGTTGAAGTAGATGTTTCCATAGAGACGGATTCCCTAGGTGTTCTTGTTTCGAAGGAGTTTGTGAACGTTACACAGACCTTGATAAAAAATACTTGTCAAAAATTATGTTCCTCGGGTCGCTAGATGGTCAAACAATACATGTTCTTTAACCATTCCAATCCAAACAGACAAACGTGCTACTTATATTGCCTTACAGAATCACAATCCTGGACGAGTAAAAGAACATCACAAAAAATCTCGGTTTCCTCACGATTCGGTAACCGATACTGCCGCGCACGATAAGTGAAATAAATATATTCATAAAGCGGGTTGTTTTTTCGTCGGTTACAACTGATGCGGCATAAATTAGGCTACTGTTCGGACTTCTTATCGGGCCTTTTAGCGGTACACGGCACATTGTTATTGAGTCTCGTTGCTCTTATTGGATCTTACATTGGATTCACGATTTAGTAGCTACCTTTATATTTTGGTTGGAAGTTTGCACTAGAATATTGAGTTCTATATAGTTTCTTTCAGTTCTATATAGTTCAGTAGTATAATGAAAATTTGTAAACAAAAAAAGGATACTTGTGTATTGAGACCGGATAGTGTAGAACTTTTAATTTTTGACTTATAAAATTAATAACAGATTATTTTAACATTTTATATGCACCAACATATTTTTTTTTACCTAGCCACTCAATTGCTTCGAATTTTGAGTTGGACTCTATTTATATAATAAAATAAGAGCGGTGACAGGTAGCCGTAGTTACCAAAAGCAATCTAGTGGCTAGACAAGATAAAACGTTGATTCCACGCAACCCTTACAATTACCAATTTTTCATTAGAAGATTAGACATTGTTTTGAAAATTATAAAAATGGGCTTATAATGGAAATTGGAAATGCTTTCATTAGCACTCCCAATAAATCTTCAAATTAGTTTTTGTGTTCCTACTGACGATATTGGACAACTAGTGAGAAAGAATACTATGCTGTATTTTGCAGTGATACCAATCTTATCAGTGGTCCACGATCGACTCCTTATCACCGCCCGTGTGACCAAGATCCTGGTGTCCAATAAGAGTACGTGGTGCGCGGGCGCAGCGGGCGCTAATGAACAAGTTAATTAGGCGGCGTCGTGCTGTTGCGATAAGCCCTTAATTAGCGCTATGTACCCTCGGGCAACGGGGTTATGTGAAACTGGAGATTACGTAAGAATAGCGTTTCCAATTGGAATCCTGCCACCTTGCTAAATTTACAAGGAATAGTGCATGAGTTCTGATTATGACATCAGTTGGTCGCTCTAGGCATGTTTCATTCCAATAGGCTGCATTATACAAACTGAGGTTTTCTTTAAATTTTGTCCGTATGGCAAGTTTAGTGCGTATCCTTTCGAACAGTTTTATTTATTATCAAGTGTAGCATCATGCATTTTTTATTGCCTTTTAAGAGCAGAACTAACTAACATTGTAACGCATTTTAACATTTACATAAGAATAAGAATATATGATTAAATTCGTACTATCACTCTCGTAGTATATTCAATTGAATTAACAACGCAAGCGTTTGGCTAAAAGGCATATGGGGTCTGGGTACTTTTAAGAAAATGGAAATCAGTTTGTTCTTTCATGATATTAATCAACATTCAGATCTATACGGTAATTACGTCAAAGATCAAACGTCTTCGGTTGTAAATAAGAACCCATTAGAAACAAATACGATGGTATCGACAGTTCCAATTAGATATGCATCTATCCAAAATATAAAGCTTCCTTTTAATTACTGAACCAATTATGGAGCGCATTTCACGGTCAGAAACCATCCGGCTGACTGCAGTGTCCATCAGATTTTAACTCTTTACCAATATTTTTTTTACTGGAGTGGCAACCACGAATGGGAAAAAGAAGCGTGGGCAGACCCCTCTCTAGATGCAGAGACGACATAGTTAAGGTCGCAGGAAGAAAGTGGATGCACGCGGCCCTGAGTCGCAGTGAATGGAAAATGCACGAGGAGGCCCTGATCCAGCAGTGGATAGATACGGGCTGATGATGATGATGATGATGATGAATCAATTTTATCTATAAGCCTCTGTCCCAAGAATACTTTGTACAGAATATCAACTTGCCTATACTCGTATCAGTTCATGCAGCTCAAAAAGCAAAAGTCAGTTACAAGACCAATAAAAAGATTAGGTACCTATTGTTAAACTGGGGATGTGGCAATCCCTCATCGACCGAAGGCCTCGATCCTAAAACTACATTCTGCGTGGACCTAGCAATGATGTCAACTCCTGTTTGAAAAGTCTCACGAGTGATACCGAAGTCGCACGCACTCGGGTTTTATTGACGGAAGCTCTCTCATTAACGAGCCGGCACCGACTATCGGGCCTTACACCCGACGGCTCCATAGGATGATCACGATTCTTTACAGTTTAAATAAGTTGCTATTTTATATGTCACTGACTCAACCGCGTCAGATACTGGGATGATGAAATAATAAAGACTGGAAAGGAAAGTTGTCAATGATGCATCAATTTCTCGTTCGGATTGTATACAGTGAGAATTTTACTAGCGGACTACTTCACGAACAAGCCGCTTGCCACCGAAGTTTATAATCTTTTCGGCACTGACTGGGTCAGAGAAGGAGATACTAGGAGGAACCAAACATTGTCAAATCTTAATGGCTTAATGACATTTACTGCAAGACAAAAACCTCTCACAAAGATTTCCAGATCCTGTGATATGCATATCAGACAGCTTTCTGTAATGTACAAGATTATTGGTCCACTTTGAAGGCTTCACAAATAAATAAATAAATAAAATATCGGACAACCCCACACAAATCGATCTAGTCCCAAATTAAGCTCAAAAAGGCTTGTGTTATGGGTACAAGACGACGATATACGTACTTATATAGATAAATAAATACATAGAACAACCATGAACCAAGCACAAATATTCGAGTTCATCACACAAATATTTACCCTGGCCGGGATTCGAACCCGGGACCGCCGTCTCAGTAGGCAGGTGTCTACAAACCGAGCCAAACGTGTCGTCAAAAACAGCGTCGTGTTCACAAGCAGCGTCTTCATTCACGTAGTCATCATTTGAGGACTGGAACAGCCTTGTACATAGTTTTTGCGGTCTACAGGTAAAAAATTAGAGCCCTAGTTTTCTGGCTCAGCACAGCACCCTGTAGGAGGCGACGCGGCACCCGCGCACACGCATCTCGGGTTAAATGCCTCCTTATCGCCCCACTAATGGCCCGGGAACATGTCAATTCATCACTCCGCGTCTCGCCCATTTCTAACTAATCCTTTTTTATTTGGTCACAGACCTTAATGTACGGTAGCAATGTCGTCGCGGTGTTATTTATAATTATATTGCTACCGATTCATTTAATATGTAACATCGAGTTTTGATGGTAAAGAATTGGGAAATAACAATCTTATATCGTCTTAACAGAATATAGTACTTCTAAAGACCCGAGTTTCATTTACTTTGGCGCCGATTTTATATCCTCTTTATCGACAAAAAAGACAGTAGGTACTGGCTAGTTTACTTAAAGCCATAAAATGACTTGTAGTGTGTTTGCCTGTTGTTTACATTTTATTTCTTCTCAGGACTACAGTCCACATCTATATGAACACTTATTTTCTCGCACTTACTAATATATCGCCGATTAGGTGACTTTTATTCCGCATAATGTATATAATAACCAAATCATTACGATAACAAATTGCGTGTGAAACAGTAAAACCTGCCTTTACGGCCGCGGCGGTTGTAAAACTGATTTAACTGCAAACCTTTTTACATCGCTTCTGGAGATACAGCGGAACAATACATGGAAAGAAATGGCAACTTGATCATAATGATTGTGTCCCTTTCTTCGAAACAAAAGTATAGTAAATCATGCAAGTTGACGCTCTTTGCATAGTACAAAACATTACGCAGGGATACTTATGGCACTTATGGTGAATTTAGAGGTTAAAAAAGATCAGGCCAGATCCAATGCTGTGATTTTTGTCACTTGAATATACCTCTCGCATTCTTCTACATCACAACATCAATATTAAATTGTTTGATTTTCTTTTTTAACTTATTACATAACGAATATAATTTTGAATTTTCCTTTACTGGTATATCAATAGAGGTCAAAAACATTAACCCACTCGATTTACACATCAACCACATCGTATCGAATGCAGTAGCGGTTACCTGTACCAACCCCGTGGTCACCAAATCGAATAAAAAGCGAAAAGCGGAAGCCTTCTAAGTCGATAAGTCGCCGACAAAGGCGTAATACATTAGGGGCATTATAAATCAGGCGATACCGCGGCTAAATGAAGACGTTTCCAGCCGATTACTGTATCAAGTACTTAAAAATAAGTTTTTTTGGTCGCCGATTGAGTCGTGCTACAATTAAGAGCGCATTTATCTTTGTGGTGCGGTTATCATTTCACTGACAGAGGGAGGCTCTGTACTGGCAATGCGCTAACTCGGTTTATCCATGAGATTAGCCGAATCCGTTAGATTTTATTTATTGGATTACATTATTGTGTTTTTGAGTGGTTATAGTGATCTCTTTCTAACCTTTAATAACCATATTCAATTTGAAAGCATAATTGTTTTTAGTGTAAAAGATTCTGCCACACTGTGGTCGTGGTTATGAGGAGTCGTCCGCTTTTCTTAATGCCGCTTCCGCAATTCTTTTCATAGGTGTCTGTTGGTTGCCTAGCCCTCACATTCTGCCGGGAGTCTCAGTGACAGATTTGATGGTAACTGCCCATCGAGTTGGTGATCGGCCACGAGGTTTGCTACCTTCCACTCTGCCCTGAATAACCGTTATATCGATGTTTATCAAAATTCTATGCACTAGATATGGTAGGAGTAACATGAACCAGTATGTTCACACCTTTCCAGAACGAGAGCGATTTCAAAGAGTCAGAGAGAAATGTCAGTCCACATTGATTGGTTGCCATAATGTAATGTGCCTTTTACCTAGTCTATCTTTTCACTTTAAATAATCGGGCAAGCAGAAATATGATCAGTACAATACACTACAGCCGTAACCGTATCTACTTCACTGACCATAATTTTGCTTATTGATTGGAGGATGATGTCCTGGGTTCGCATGCCGTATTCACCAAAAGAAAGTTGAAGTGAGGCGACTATTTTGTCAAGGCTGTCTTTTGTCAATTGAGACTAATTTTTTTTTACCCCTTTAAGCTATAGCTTCTACATTTACCCATAGAAATCCGATATTCGTAACACGTACATACACGGAAGTAAAAACCCATGTCACAGCTCATTCTCACATAAAATATCGTTGAAATCTAAAGTAAGCCCCCGCACCTGCTTATCGGGGGATCTACGTAGGCTGCGCCCGCGCCGCTATCGGAACACGCGCTACCGGCGACACAAATGGGATTCCCTTGTTGCTCTTAATAAGAGGAATCTAACGATAGCCTGATTGAAGAAGGAATGTTAACATGTACGCAACGAACGGCTGATTACGGAGTTCCGAAGTATTGAAACCAATTTCGATACGTTTGTCCGTGTCTTTTTTAATAAAATAGAGGCCAACGGGCAGATTAGCCATCGGACGGGAAGTAGTCATAGTCGTCTATATGTGTGCAATACCGGGGAAGTCACCCATACGTTGTCGATGATTAGTGTAATCTGTTTGTTCACTTCTTCTCTATATCGCCCCCGAAACACTGGGGTTACTTCAGTTACAATACAAAAGACATTCAAAATTGTTCTTGGCCTAAAATGGGCTTTGGGCATCAAGACGTAGAATCGAATGCTTTTGTTTGTTTAATCGTATAAAATCTCAATAATTTATACGAGTGTACTAAAAAGTATTACTACCTACCAATAAAGTCTCTTTCATCAAGTGGAAAACTTTTTATACTCGTACACTCGATATCTTGTTGCAAATATAAGTAAACGATGAAGAAACAAAGTACGAGCACAATGCAACTGCACTGACCAATTTATAAATACTCGCAATACCGACTGGATACAGATGCGCTGAAGCCTGGACATAAGAACTAACAATTATATTCTTACGATCGGACCACGTAATAAATAATTGACATAAGTAAAATCAGTTGCCACTCTACCTATCAGTCGTCGCCATTAAATCTACATTCCATAGTCTACTTATAGAGCAAAAACCTCGCTTATCTATGATCATAGTTAGCTCCTAGACACGATGAAGTACCAGGCTCTCATGAGCTGAGAGGAGGTTCGATTGTCTTTGTAAACTGTCAAGTGTCGATGGAAAAACGTAGCTGCGCGATCTTAATGAGAGTGGACAAACAGGACGGCCGAGGGCCGGTAGGACAATGTGGACATGTTTAAGGGCCTTTCATTTAAAGGATTTTTGTGTATATAATTTGTTTTTCACGAATTTTTGTATAGTGAGATACTACATCATGCGATGTAAAAGTCACGTCGAGTCCTACCTATACGATGATACGTTTGAAGTAGGTGTTCAGATTAAATAAAAAATAAAAATACATTATTGTAATGCTACTAGATTCAGTTTATTTTTTTAGAATTTCTCAAAAATATTTCGAAGATATATTATGATGGCGGAATTCATGACGTAAAGAGAGCAAAAATGTAAACACTTTTAACTTTCGTTTACTGCTTCTTATTTTTAGATGGTTTAATTCCTCGACAAGTATATAAGTATATATTCCGATTATTCCTATTTTTAAGTGGAGTTTATCAAAATTATTTCATTATTTACTTACTATGACCTCAAATTAGAAAACTCAGTATCCTATTGCCACTAATTGGAATCATCAATCGTGATGTAGATGTTTGCACTTAAACTCTAGCCCGTCACCGACTATGGGTTTAGGTCTGTCGATTTATTTATATAGGCTTTTACTCACCCATGTCCTCACTACGCCTGCAGCCATCATAACCTGCGCCCTATAAGGCAGTGGTATCATTACCTCGACCGGTCGCTACCGTCGGCCACCTCGATGCGCTGCGAGCCTGGTACACCCAGTCGAGACTCGAGTGTTGTTTTTATGCCTCTGTGTTTGTGTTGCCATCGAGATCCCTAGAACATCCAACAAACTACCGGACGAACAGATCTGAGACGTATCAATACGAGTTAAGAGTTAATATTCTCGGCGGTCGCAAAGAATGTGGATATTGAATGGTACAGAGAACCATTTCATTCACGTTGCTCGCTTTATAGGTATTTGGAATATGACGTAAATGGACGTATGATGTTTATTGAGAAAAACTAGTGAAATAAAATTATTGTTTACGACCACGTATTCTGACAGCGGGTATTTTTTCGTGCTGCTCGGAACCGGTCGCGGCTACATACTGTGGATGCCGGCGAACGGGTATGCGATGCTGTTATGAACGAAGCTTTTTTCTAAATTGCTGCCTTAGCTGGTATTAAACTAGATAAAGACGTAGAAAATAGACGTCGACAGCAGCTGCGGATCTCATCCTGATCGCTGATATTTTACTCTTCAATTATTAGACGCTACAAAAGATGCTTACGTTATAATGCCATCCAGTAGCAAAAATAAAGTGTGAAATAAGTTCGACACGACATCTTCAAATTTCAATTTTAGTTAGCCGATACAATTCTGCCAATGTTGGTTCCCCTTAATATAAAATATATCCTTACTCGATTGTTTTTTAGGGTTCCGTACCCAAAGGGTAAAAACGGGACCCTATTACTGAGACTTCGCTGTCCGTCCGTCCATCCGTCCGTCCGTCCGTCTGTCACCAGGCTGTATCTCAACAACGGTGATAGCTAGACAGTTGAAATTTTCACAGATGATGTATTTCTATTGCCGCTATAACAACAAATACTAAAAATAAAATAAAATAAATATTTAAGGGGAGCTCCCATACAACAAACTTGTTATAGATATATATATATGTATGGTAGATATATATACGGAACCCTTCATGCGCGAGTCGGGCTCGCACTTGCCCAATTTTTTCAATTACTTATTTTACCAAAGACTAAAACATAATTGAGTCCCTTTATGTAACCTATCCTCCTAGCCACCCAAACATCTCAAAGCAAAACTTTGAACTAAAATAAATCTTATTTGAATCTATTTTAGTATGTATGAATTGCCATGGTAGATAATATAATCACGCTAAATTAGTATTGGTAAAGTGTATATAAAGAGACAAGACAGGTAGGATACGTCTAATTCATTAATCATCGTGGAGAAATTGCAAGAACTTGGCGAGAGCAATGGGTGCAGAATTATGGTTATAAGGCATCAAATGCATCAGATCTGAGCGACATAGTTACAATCTAAGAGATTCTTTATTTTACCGCCCTAGGCGTTTAATGTAGCAGGTCTCATCTATGCAAACGCTTAACAAAGTGTATCATCTAACATCCTAAACCCAGTAGCCGCCGGTTTTGCACAGTAGCCTAGCCATCTCTCGTCGCCTAGTACCGCCCCCTGCCCGCAGCCAGTAATAAGCCTTCATCTTGCAGGAACACTTTGTAAGATTCATTCCTTCAATGGAAGCGTATCACTGGCGTGTTAAATTGCTCAGCGTTTATGTTGCCCTGGTAGTGGACGTGTGGATGTTCTTATAACTATAATCTAGCATATATAATTTAACCAGTTTACACGCATGCATGTGAACGCAGTAAGGAACCATGTCATGATAAACAGAAAATTGAGAAATACTTACTGATGAGGCTCATAGTTTTAGGGGTCAACATTGGTACTTAGGTCTAATAAGCTTTAATTTTATTCCTTCAAATAATCGACTCACGTACGAAGGGTACCGTACCCGTATAAAAAAAATTTCAGCTATTATAGCTTATTTTTTTGCAAAATGATGTGTTTTACTATAATAGTAATTATTTTGCAAAAAAATAAGTGTCTACTTATTACAGTTAGATACTGTAATGTGACAGACGGACAGATAGAGATACATGGGAGCTTAAGTAATAGCAAGGGTCCCGTTAGCACCGAAACCCTAAAAATTGGTGAAAACGTATAATATCTTCATAGTTATATGATTGTCCCTTAATATTTATTTATTTATTATTTATTTTTATTTATTAATAACATATTTCGGTAGAACATAATTGTGTAATATCACAAATATAAAGATAGCAGTAGCGCAACTTGATGGGAACCTGTTGTCTATTGGGCCCCACAAAGTAGACGTGTTACTGTTAGAACATTCACATAAATACAAATATATGACACGCATAGCCGTGGTGTAGAGTTTAGAAATAGCTAAGGTATTTTATATACTGAACAGGTTAGACGAGGTTCAGGTTTTATTCTTATTAGATACGTATCTTGTGCAATTAAGAATACCTAGTCTAAATAAAGTATTATTATCTTAATCTAATCAAATCGCTATCTTGATCGCATTCGTTACAATTCTATTTAAAGTTATGGAGATTCTAAAATAAGTATGTTTTTCTAAAAATTCTCTAAAAATTACAATAATTATAGGATTACAGCAGTTATGAAGTATTGGAAAAACAGATTTAAAATAATAAACGAGCTGGAGGCGTCCGTAACGTTATATTTGGCCTATCAAATTACTACCTACCTCTTAAGCTGTCAAACACAACTATATTTTTTTCAAACGAATAGGCTATAAAGTTCTACATTAGGTGTCGCCATAAAATTCTTAAGTAAAATATAATAGTCTCGGAACAAATTCGGCGACGAATGGCATGCGAGGGCGCTGAATAACGAATGGCTACTTTATATTGAGCCCGAAGTTGTATCAAGTATAGTGAACATCAGGGCTCAAGTTATACTGGTAGTTGTCACAATAAGGCGCATGCGCACAATGGACAGCATTCCAACATGAATGGAGTTCACAGTTTAAACGTTGATGTAAGTTATCACTTCGTTATAATGCGCTTTAGTAATGCGATACAAAACGAAACAAAAATCGCATAATCGTGACTTTATTTTTAAATTTGTCGCAAATTTAAATTCCAATTGAGTTTTTAGAAAGTTTTAATGTGAGATATGCCCGTAGAAGGCGCCAAATGGAGTCGAGCGATATGTGGATCATCCTGCGCGATCCGAAAGCAATTAAATCGGCCAATGAAGGTTAATAGGCCCACCGTTTCGCATAAAGTGCAGCGCGCAGCACACAGGCCAGGGACAGTATTTACAAGTAGCGACCTAGAGAAGGACAGAGAAACGCTGAAAGAAATGATAATTATTATCGAGAAACCAAAGTTATCGGAAAAAGCCAATTCCTTACGATCACATTGAACACGCAGAAGGAAAGAAAAGACATCATGGTATAATACGTCACTGCTAGATCTGCTAAAGTTTAACAACGCTATATTGAAATAGTCGACTCTAACTCAGTAAAAAAAAAAAATTAAAACATCTAATTACCTTAGAGATGTAGTAATATTTACATAATAATGATGTTTACGTTTCTTTACATCACGGATGAAAATTAGTAAAGATATAACCTACCACACCAGAGACATTGATGGCGTAAATTGTAAGTTAATTTCATAGTCATAAAGTTGCAAAGCCTTATTTGTCTATGTTGTATCCACAATATCCACATCAAAATGTGTAGTGTTCCTCTGAAGTTTCTTTTTCACCGCATTGTGTCAAAGGCGTCAGAACTAAAATATTTATTTAAACAGTGTGTATTGCCAGAGTAAGGATTATGCTCGGAGTATTTCTGCAAGATTAGGTTCCGCTGCATGTAAAACTCAATCTCTTTTTATTAATAACTTGAGACGATAAAATTGATATTATTTTAATACTGTTAACTGGACTGTGTGCTGCGGAACGCGGAGTCGACTTCACGCGAATTTAATGCTATTAAATGTCGATCAACAGCAATGCGAGAGATATGGCTGATGGACCAGGAGCTAACTTTTATAATTCTTTGTTGTACGTTATTTTTCATAACTTAAGAGCTTTCCCCATGCCCATGTCTCTGGTTAGCGTCTAGTTTTCGGAATTATCAGGTTTTTAGGTTAGTTTTGTTACTTGTTACAGTTGCGGTTCTCTAAGTAGATATTCATGTTTCCACATTGTCTTCATTACCAGTAAATAGAAATATGATCCCCTCATAAAGGGTGTAAGTAAACAAAAATCCTTGGATTGTGTCTGATACTCACATGAGGTAGATATAGCACATGGACTTAACGTGGTCTTCAAAATATAATATCTAGAATTAAAATACCTACAACTTTAACAAAACAAAATAATTTTTAAATATATACATTTTTACACAAAAAGCTAAGTAGTATTATTATTTTTTTGTTATTTAATTAACGTAATAATTATGTATAATGATGATAATAATGTTGGTTAATAATGTCGCTTCGGCCACTCTGGCTCCCGGCCCATTGCAATAAACCCGAGTATTCTCGTAAAGAAAGTGTGTAACAGTTTCGGTGATTGATTTACGATAACCACGCAATTTATTATTAATAATAATCCGCCGCCATTGCACTATTAATTCCCAATTACATTGTAATTGCAACCTTTGGGAACCATTGTGATTGATGGCGGGGGATATAATTCACTGGATAATTGTAAAAATATATAAATAATAATTATAAAAAAGCGACACCCGTAAATAAAATGTGTGTCGTCTTACAAAATGCTATAGCAGCGTTTTGTTTCAAGAGTCAAGTGACATGAGGTATATTTTTGAACCCAAGAAGTTTAATGTTTCATCAAAACGCGTTAAAAAAAAGCGCCAGTAATATACTTGTTTTTTTTTTTTTTAACTTATCAACATATGACATAAAGTTAAAATAGTACCTACTCATTGCAATTTGTGAAAAAAAAACCGGATATCCTCCAAACAAAACCTGCAATTTCTCAGAATCAGTAGTCATCCATTACATTTTGGCAATATGTCAAGCAATTTTTTCCGTCGAATTAATTTCGACATTTATTTTCAATCATTGCGTCACTTAATCAAAGCTGCGGCGCGTTTTTAATTAAAAAATGCCCAATAATTAAACACACATTACTCGTTGCGCCGGCGCAGCCATACATCATCTTTATGGCGATGGATGCCGATTATTCCATATTTTGAACCATTGACACACCGTTATAAATATTGCTACTGCGCCGAAGATGGGATTGGATTTGTTAATTTCTAATTGTGATAGGTAAAAAATAAATTTAAGGAGAGTTGATATTGGTATTTGTTTATGTTTGCAATTAGCAATAGCGGACAAAGATTATGAGGTTTGGCACCGACTTCAAAAGGTGCTTCAAATGTAATCTGTACATGAACGGGTTATTTTTGGCTTTCAGTTTGTTGTTGGTTCTTTTTTTTGTTAATCAAATATTTTTAATGCAGTCAATGTGATGGTAATGCAATACTTTAATGGAAAATATATAATATAAAAGATATAACATAAAGATATAATATAATATTGTTTTTAAGCCATAAATTTATTTAATAAGACATTGATAAAAAATATTTGCTAACAGTATAAAAACAATCTTAAACTTAATTACATCTATTTAAAGAGACATAAAAAAAAAAAAAAACATGAAATAAAAATGTAATGTGATTAACTACATCCTGTGTGTCTCGCTTACATTGCATTGGATCACATTAAATTTTTCTTTCATTTTACCTTTGTGCCAATGTTTATTGCTTCCTTATTTAAGAATTTTAAGTGTCAAGAAAATTGTTTGCATACCATTATTTAGATCTATTATGATATTATGTATAATAAAAATCCTGCTATACGTACCCGCAAATTGCTAATATAATGTATGTAATTACTTCATAATGTGCACGAGAGAAGCAAGCAACACTGTCAGCCGGCCATAAATTAGATTAAGTTTAAATAAATATTGAATGAGCACATCTGTGTGGCCTGCGCTCGCGCCGAAGCACTAATTAGCGATATTTGAGTTACCAACTAGTTATTAATTATTAATTCATTAACTATGCATATTTTATCTAACCGTTTATGTTAACGTCTCGCTGATTAACTTTATTGCTTCGTTGGATTAGTTTGTTCTTTTATTTATTTGTTTTTATTATCGTAGTCGAAAGAGAAGAAACTAAAGTATTACAATGTTTTTTTTTGTTTTAAATCCACATATCACCGCCATTCTGAATAGAAAAACTGAAATGAAATCATAATTATATTTAATTCTCGAACCTTCCCACAAAATTTCAACTCAGAGAACTGGTTAAGAAATGCGACCTGTACACGAGAATAACCGCGTAACTGGACATCCCAACATTAGAATATCCGAAAGAATCATGTTTTTTTTCCTACATACTTGTCCTGTCAAACGCATTGTTCTTGTACTCTTTTTTCTTCAGTCTCTAAATAATATTAAATTGCAACTATTGCAACTATAAAAAATACAGACTCCTCTACATCTACATGTAAATCTCTAGATGCAGATTTTTATTTTTCTCTTTTTTTAATTACAATATCAATTTAAATATCATACGTTATATATTTATTTATTGTCAAAAATCTATCATTGCCAAAAACTTTTTCATTTATTACTTCCCGAAGTGAGTTTGCAGTTGTTGCACAAATAACTGACTGATTCTGATTCTGATTGAAATGGTTTTTGGATAGTCGAAAGTCGAAACTCAAAATCAGAGGACATCCTCAATCTCACGCAGTCAGCGAGACAGTCTGGCCAGTTAGGCAGTGACCTGATTTGGCGTCCTTCGACGTGATCATATAACGCAATTAAGTTGCGCGTAATTACAGATATATAATAGCACATGCCGTTGATCGCCGATACTGCGGCGCGCGCGCACGGCCTGAACCCGGCGGAGAACATCTATGAAAAAAAAGATAAAATTTTAATTTCTATTGTCGGCCGATTGACAACCACTGCAGAATAAACTCTTTCTCAAAAAAATCTCAACGCAACTGATAGTCAATAAAAACTTGTAAAAATATTTAAACTCTCGTTCACAGTGACCAACTTTTAGTATTTATTTTATCATTGTTTTTTTGCATTATCTGTGGCTGTATTTGCCTTTTGTTTACTTGATTGCACTAATCTAACTAGGAGTACAGGTAGATCAGCTCCTTGATTCACTGCAGTTTACGGCACTCTATTGTTGTAATGTAAATTACATTGTCATTGTATGAAGTATCAGTCTGTATTTTACTGGAAAAAAATAGGATTACATTTTCATGTTTTGTATACGCATTCTTGTTCCATTATTGAACACGTTATTTGGATAATTATGTAAGTTGTAAGCACCTCACCCATTTTATAACTGATTGAATAAATGAAAGGTACCTCCGCTGTGTTCGTGCTCCATGGCTCAACCGATTACATCGATTAAAACCATTAACTACTTAAATGATTGCCAAGTTTACATTTTTCCTATAATCGACGGCAATTTTACCACATTCTAGCGTAAAAACTCTCCTCGTCTAACACCTATATTAACACACTACCGACCTATTCAAGACTGTGTTACTATTGGTGTAAGGTTGGTTTGGTAGGAATAAGACCTCCCATGGTTTATGTGTCATTTAAGTGTAGATCTGTTGGTTTGTCTCCAGGCTTTATTGCCGTATTCGTGGTAGTATTCAATGGATTTCATTCTGCGATGTTACCGTGGCCGCGGCCATACATAGAAAGTGTAGAAAGGAAATACCTTAAACGACGTTTCGATATGATATTACATGTCCATAAATGGAATGGACACATACTAATGTGGTGTGAGAACTTCATACGCTGTTTAGTAGCACCACTAATCATTAATAATTATTCCCTAATGAAGAGGATAAATAAATAACTATCGAATTTTGATCGACTAAAACAATCTCTCAATACCTAATTAAAGTAGCTTTAATAAATTCTCCCAGTCAACGCACTATATAATCATTCTCTTTGCTTTACAAATAGTATGTACCAACAAATAATAAGAAATAACTTGAGTCGGACAGTACTACCATCCGCAATTAGTTTGAATGAATCCAAGTAGGTGGCCTATTACATACATACACTACCATTGTTTTTTTGCTAGAAAAGCCATCAATCCAACAAACCTGTACATTGATGAAACGCAAACCAAACAATATTTCTTCTCTATAAAACAAATTAAAAACACAATCGATAACGGCTCGATAAACCTCCTTAACAGTGCTCAACAGAATAATTTCATGTCCGTCAGAGAACATTGTAAATCTCTCATTCATCATACTTTAATCGGAAATAAGATCAAAACCCATCAAGATTATTGAATGAAATAGAGAGAGATGGGCGATAAGTCCTCGAGTGAGAGAAGGATAGGGATTACTTCGATCTGTGTTTTTTATAGTTAACGACAGGGGTCACGACTCGATACTATATAGTGCGGAATTAAAATAAGCACTATGTAAACTTCATGATCTACGTAGACGTTGGGACACTACGTGTAGGTATAATTATGTTAGGAAAGTTTTCTAAAACAACGTATCAATTACTGCGTATATGTACATTTATCCCTCCTTCGTTATGTAAAAACGAGTTTGCTTCTTATACCAGCCGATAACAGTAGATTATGATATAAACTGGAGGAAAATTGTCAGAAACGCACGTAATGTTTCAAATCTAGATTACTACCTTTTTTATTTTGACAAAAACAAAAAAAACTATAATTTACTTGTATTAGAAAAATTCTATATCTTGCACAATAATAACAAATGTTTGAATAAATACTTGTTTTAAAATTTAAAGTAAGAAAGAAACACTGACAATGTATTTATTAATATATCTGTGTTCTTGTTTCAAATATTATTTTGCCTATTACGGGTGGCAAAACATACAGCAACAGTTGCCACCCAGGTTATTTGAAAATTGGAAGATAAATAGTAGTTACAATATTGCTGCTGAGTTGACCATAGATTTTGCGTTCGTCCCCGTCCCGTCTTCGTATCGTCCCGTCTAAACCCCGATCTTCTCTCGAGATCGATACACAATAAATCTCTCTGTCGTGTTCTTTTTCGTTCGGATAAGTCCGCCAGACAGCGGCTACTGGGTTTGGTGCTCCGTGCTTTTTATGTCTCTTCGGGGCATTACTGGGGCTTGATTTGTATTATCGTTGGCATTCGTTTTGTGACCGTCATATTGTAAAATGGTATTGAATGGTGTAAACTCGTTAATAGCTGTTTATCTTGGATCAATTTGCATTGATAGCAGGCCACCGTTTATTGAGGCAATACATTCGTCTCAGTCAGTAACTTGTTATTGAGTTGTTGTACAAACATTGCTAAATTATCTGCTTAATACATAAAGTCCAATAAGTTGTAAATGAAATGAAAATAAAAATGTACATAATATAAAAAGGTAAAAAATACTCCCGATTCCAAATCAACAGTGACTGTACTGCTACTATTATACTTACCACTCTTTGTACTAAATAGGTTTGGTAGATAGACTCTGGTTTCTAATAAGCGTAAATAGTTGTTTAAAGAAGCAAACGACAGTAATCTCTAGAATTCAACCAACAGGTTCCACAAACACCCGTTTTAAGTAATATAATCCTCAATTTTGAGCGCGTCTGACCTTAAGGCTTTCTACTTTATGGACGCAAATTACGATCGTGCCTTACGTGTGGAAGTGATTCTGAATCGACGGACAACCATCGCGCCAACAGCCTGATAAGCGCATTAGCTCCAGAGTATGTGGATGTAGATAGAAGACTTGATTTGAAACGGACATGGGCTATATGAAGAAGTGATTTTATAGGAACGTGACTGCACGGATTGTGGTTTAATAACCGTAAAACATTGTGAGTCAGGCGAAACAACACAAAACATTGTGAGTGATCCAATTCTCAATCTTGAATTCTGGGATTAGGATGAAAGATTATTAGATAATGATAGTGTTTATTATATTATAACCTTACTACAAAAAATAGTGTTCCATGTAACGGCTGGAAGATGTTGATAGCCACTTGTTTCGTTCCTCTGAGATGTCTCATTGACGTAGACAACTCATTTATAAAACTGAAATCAAAACAACAACTACTGCACAAAGTCACATTCTGTTGAAGTATTAAACGCAACAGTAGATGTACCAGGCTCAAATTGATCATCCGACCCGATATCCCATTCAACCGGCCATCCAATTGTGCAATGCTATTCACAGACCAAATGATCAGGAGTAGATTCATAATACCCATAGTACAAGCTTTGCTTAGTTTGGGACTAGGTCGATTTGTGTACGATTGTCCCTTAATATTTATGCATTTATTCGGAGGAGGCTAATATTAGAAAACAAATTAATAGAACAGGTTTTGGGCGTCATGTGGAGTAGTAGGGCCTCGTGCAGGGTCCGTCCGGATTGTTACTACCGTCTTGCCTGCTAACCCACCGCCAAACAGCAATGTTCGCATTGTTGTGTTCCGGTGTGGGGGTAAGATAGCCGGTGAAATTACTAGCATTAGAGGCATTCTATCTTCGTCCTCCGGGTAGGCAAGCACTTGTGACTCCTCTGGTGTTGCAGGTGTTTATGGGCGACGGTAATCGCTTTCCATCAGGCGATACGTTTGCTCATTTGCCCACTATGACATAAAAAAAAAAAAAAAAAAAATGTTTCTTAGGCATTTCATTGTAATTAAGTTATTTCGAACTCATTTGGAGCTCTTCATCAGGGGTAGCTATCCGTGCTGCTACGCGACTCGCGACCCACTGCACTTTTAATCGCTCTTCTTGCCGCCCTCTGCGCACGCGCAGATAGCGCGGCGCGGGGCACGGATAGCTACCCCTGATGAAGAGCTCCAAATGAGTTCGAAACATGTCGGGCCGTTCCTGACAATTTTTAATTAAGTTATTTTTCAGTAGAAACATAGGTGTAAGTGTTAAGTAATATGGTTGAATAGGCAGATGAGATAAGTCGTATTGAAATAGTTAATAATATAAGTGCTCGTGTCCTGTTATTTCCAGCGATGCTAAAAGTAGTGCTTTAGTATATTTACTAATTTCAGGGGATATCAATTCTGTGGTCAATTTATATCTTGGCCACAATTCAAGGAAACCGCCTATGCCACCTTAGTCTTTGTGTGATACATTTCATGTGGTGTTTAGATTTCACACATATGATATCAGAGAACTCACATAAATGGCACTGTCTACAACAGGTTCGCAGAACAACACTTTCTAAAGGCATTTGCAGTTTTCTTAGATCTTTGGTTGCCAGAAAATAGCAGATGAGTCGTCCTTCTGCGCTGTTTTTGCTAGTCTTCGGCGAGGTCGCCCGATGCCCGCGCCGGCGATATTTTAGCTAACAGTAATGTTTCCAGTTTGCCATTCGTGTTGAAACCGACCAGATTGTTTACGTCGCCAATAGAGATAGCTAAACGTATCTAGCCGCGATACGATGGTAGATATGTGGATGCGCCATACGGATTAACCAAGCTAATACGATTAAGTATAGTTAGAGTGACTCTTTGACGGACACTTTACAGGTTCTCTCTATTATGAATGGGACTGTTTTCCTTAGTGCCGGTTAAGGATTGTCCATACTGTACTAAAGATTATTAAGTGTTGAAAACCATAGTTCGATGATGACGAAACAATTGCATAGATAGTGGAGAGGCACTTGGTTACATACTTCAATTATGGAATCAGATATCGTTATTAATTTAACAATAGTTTATGTTCTTTGCGTTTATACAAATATCTGGAAGAAAGTGGGTTTGAATATTTGCAGCCGATATTTGATTCCTAAATACATAGTCTAGCTTAACTTATATTCTTCAGTTTCTTTTGTTTAACCCAAATTGCTTGAATATCACACCAGTAGTTAATATCCTAAATTGGTATATTTTTCTTTTCATTTGTACGGCACAAATATTAAGCTAATCAAGAATTAAGGCTTATCCACAATTTGCTCACGGTCGGAGCCGATCTAGTCGGACGTCAGCACCGGGCGACCTCCAGCGACAGGTCGCCCTAATGGAGCCGGTTGCCCAACCTGCCCACTGGTGGGCAACAGGCGGAATACACCTTAGCTCTTCCGCCGGCATCCATCCAGCATGGAAAAAGCTATGAACCATTTCATAGGGTTGGGTATTCAATTGAATGTGGTTTGACTATTTGACCTATGGTGTGTCTTATCTTATCTTCCTGTGTACTCGGAGTATCTTTCATATTTTCAAGAACAGATAAAAACAATGTGGTATATTTTACATATTACTTTATTTATTTATTTAGATTCCATAGGTATCTCCGTTATAGTTTCATCACAAACCCGTTTCGAGGGGAGTCTCTTGACCAATTTCTACACTATGTTGAACACTTTTTAGTGCAATTTATACTTGTTAGTTGTCGCTCTGCAGACCTACTTTAAGCTAAGAAATTATCGGGACCCAATCGTATTTAGACAAAGAACTTGGATTCCCATAATATCCAGAAGTAAAGTAAAATCCAGATGCATTGGTTTGTAAATCAATATAATTAGGCCATTGGATTCCTGTTCGCACCTCCGATTACGACGTCGCAGCAAGCGCCCACTTTGTACATTTCTGCATATATCCATACCAATGAAGGGACTTAGATTCAGTGCCGTACTGGGTAAAGTGCGGAAAATTTTGTAATTTAAACATTGTTTCTACCTTAATTAGATCTAGATTAATTAAAAAAGTCCATAAACTCTTTTATAACTAGATCCACTCAAAAAGTCGTATACCGTGGGCGAAACTGATTCAAAAACTACAAAATTATAATTCAACAGATGTTGTTGCCTAACTGTTATTCAGATACTTACCTTAGTTTTATGCTTCTTTGCTTTGCCATAAAATTGTTTAATAGGGTCAAGTTCGGGTCCACGCTAACCACAGCTCTCATCATTGTTCTGATTGTTATCAGATTGTTTCGCTACCTCTTACAATGTTGGCAGTATCTGTAATATGTCGAATATGCTAAAAGGACCATGTTTGACAACATTTGGCAGGTAGATCAAATGTTTGTAGGTAAATGTTTAGTTTGTACAGATTACTTTCGTATAGATGTCTAAAATACAACTTTCTTTATTATGAGACAAATAGTGTTTTTGCAATCAAAATGATAATTATATGTATCATGATTTTATTGAGATTACCTGATTATTTTCCGTATTATTGTCGTAATACGGTTCCGTATAATGACGACAATGTAACGTAGAATTGTGGTTTGTCCTTAAATGTGATGATGACTGAGACTAGGAAACTGCCACGAGGCACTAGTTTAGATTACAAAGTATTAGAAACGAGTATTTAGATTATAAACCATCATATCAAGTCATGTGCATGCTTGGCATGTTTCGGTCCTTTCCCAGAACTTTTATTGTGCGCTAGCTCGCCTTACAAATATAGTTTTTTTTTCGTTAATTCGTTAAAAGTGATTAATATTCGTATTAAACCGTTATTTTCTTTGTCCACAAATATATTGTATAAGGTCGGCTGCGTCCATCTCAGTAGCGGGGTGCACTCGTACACACGTCTCCTAATCGGGATCTTGCCCCGCATTAGCATACGGTTTAGGATACCTAACCATGCCACTACGAAAAGCCGTATGTGCGGAAAAAGTCCAACAGCTATACGCCTTTTTGTTATGTGGGTGGCTATCTACAAAAGGTCGCATGTGCGTAAGAAATGTGACGGTATTATAAACCGTTTTGGGATTAGGTTAGTGTGGTCGGATGAAACGACTTTTTATGGAGACCGCTTCATTACCGATTGTCAGCTTTTTTTATTTGTTTTGATCAAACCGTTAGTTTTGAATTTTAATTTATGTAACCGTTTTGTTTGTGATATAAATTTGGTGGTTAATATCAAGTTGTTACTACAACCTGTGCAAAAACATCAAATATGTTAGAAGAAATGTCTTGTCATCCTGCATTTTATTATATATTCTGACGATATTTTAAGAAAAGGTGTTTAAAAGAAAGTCCCTTTATTCTACGATGATGCTACAATTGAACAGTTACGTGACCTGCGGGTTTGGGTTGGCTTGACTGGTGAACCCAGTTACGTGAACCCAGAACTAGAAGACAAACCGCTGAAAGCATAGTATTATATATTGAAACTATGTTATTATACGTATTTATTACGAGAGATGTACGCTCTAGACATGGACCAAAAGTATCAAACTTTGAAAGAAATCTACACTCAGCAAAATCTTTATACAGTTTTATAAAGTGTCTCGGGCACGGTACCATGAGCCGCCACGCTTGTATTATTAATAAAATTCACCACAGTTGTAAAACCTCGCTATCCCGCGCCGCCGTTTTGCTTGAAATTATAAGTTGTTCGGATGTGTGAAACGCCGAGTTATTGTAGAGTGAGTTACGGGCCGTGATAACGTTTTATCACCCACAAATGTTGTACAATCTCCGTAATAACGAACTAACCTTCAATTTATAGTCCTCCTTACGAAATGCGACGAGTACCGTCGGAGGGAAAGGTCTTTTTGTGGTATAATGTAACATTCGAGTAGGAAGATAATTAATAGATTACGGTTTGAGGTGCAATGCATTTTGACTGCGCTAAACACACAACAAACAGACTCACTAAACAGTGAGCATGTAATAAAATCGTCATCATTTCCGTTAGTAAATTTTAAAGCTGAACAACCTATCTGCTCTAGCTCTGAAGAGAACCTATGCTCTCTTGAACTTGCCATCATCAGATGACATGGGGATCAACCACTAGACAATTCAACAAGTTTTAATTTAAATGATTTCTAATTATTTGTATCTGAAGTTAGCACAAGCCACAACCTAAAGAGGTTTTTGAATCAGTGAGTTACAAATCGCGATCAAGCGAAACTAGGGTCAAACACAGGTTAGAGTTACTGATTTAAAAAAAGGATAACAACCCAAGTATCGCACAGGCTGTATAAGCACTTATACAGCGTTTATTCTGCAGCCAGTTAAATTAGAGTTATAATGAGACCTAGGAATGAGAAAAGGAAATTGTGAGTATTTTTTTTGTTCAGTTACATAAATATTCGGCAATACCCACATGAAATAGAAAGAAGGCTTGGAGCACAGCGTGCACGTGTTATGCTATCGGTACGCGCTAGAGCCGCGATGTTCGCCACGGGGACACAGGCTCGTTTTATTGGCCCATAAACTTGGCCCGCGACCGGTATCCGGTATCTGGTACCCGTACCCGTTATTTTAGATACCGAAATTGTTTTATCAAATGCTCCTCTTAGCTCCGCTGTAAAGTTGCCCAATACATTCCAGGCGTTTAGAGCTATGAGTTTAACGCGAGATGGTTATCGGGGATAAGATAGGCCGTTTTTACCGTGTGAACTTTATGGGACGCTTTGCTTAGGTATCAAATTGGATTTTTATCGAAATAAGCGAATACTTCAGTTTGATTCCAATTCTCTTCATTTGCAAACAAGCTTGCAAACCTGCTGGGTTCTACACAAAAAAATATCAAGAAATGATTTTAGTTTCGGAGAAAAGCGTCACCTAACACGTTTGAAAAACATAGTTATAGCAAAATAATATTATAACCTCAAGAATTCCTTAGGGCAGCGCACACCTGATCACTGTGAAGATCTAAGGTTAGGTTAGGTTAAGTTCAGTTCTTTGCCGAGCAGTGCAGTTTTTTTTTTGTTGTGATGATGATGTTTGTATAATTATACATGTGCGTTAATATAGGTAATAGGGCTGTCGATCACAGCATCCTTCGCTTAAGAAGATATCGTGATAAAACTACGTGATAACAGCCATTATCTCTGCGCAGGAACACGCTCATCACGCACGCAAAACGCCGAAAGTTAACCTTCAGTATCCCGAATTGCAGGTTACATTGTATAGTATGTATTAATAAAGTTGTAAGTTTCTTTTTTTTTTGGAATTCAAACTCTTCATTGGAAATATTTACCATCCGTTGCCTCTCCGAGTCACACACTTGACAAGAACTGCTAAAGTTTATTAAGAGGCCTTATTCTTTTTTAAATGATGATAGTTTTAGACATTTTTCTCTATGATCAAACTTGTTTCTTAACATATTATTGATGTTAATACCTAGATCAAGGCTATTGGAATTTATTGGTATATATTTGAAACCTACAGTTTGAATTTTTCATTGATAATAGTTGTTTTAAACACTGCTCGAAATTGACAAAATTCATCACGCGGCAAATTAGTTTTTCAAATTATTTTCGACTGCACGCAATAAAAGCATGAAATAGCTATGTTACTACCTAGAACTTTGGGATTCACATCAAAAAGTTGGTTGAAATTATCAATACATTTGTCATAATATGAAAATATTTTTTTTAAAAGGAATAAGTCCTTTTAATATTATTTTCGTATGTAAGCGAAAATACTTCCTATATTTTGTAAATCATGTGGAACTTCATCGTACTCTCCTCTCCTCCTGGGACGACCGTTAATTTAATGGTTTCGTTTGCACTTTTGAACTTGGTCTCATTTCGACAAAATTTTGGAGATTAGGCCGTCAAATCTTACACTGGTTTGGTGCCTTATTTACTTAAGTCTTTCTTGACATTTAAAACCTGAATTGAGTAATAATAGAGGTTTCTGTTTCCAATTAAAATTTATGTAATAAAAATAACATGTCAAATAGGTAGAACGAGTTTTGCTGTACCTAAGTTTCCTGATTTAATAACATTTCTCTGTTCCCCTCGGCTACTTTAGTAAGAACCTGTATTGACACGAGCGTATCTTCACAATAAAATAACTTTAGCTTTGCACGAGCCAGCCATAAAGATGCTAAAAATCGCCAAAACCCAAGCGAATCTGGGTTCACAAATTAGTGATTGGATCGTGCCAGTGTTTACCGATTATCCTCGGCGAAGCATACTCACGCGCATGTTATTAGCCATATTTCCTAGAAGAAAAACGCATCAAGCGTCTATGGATATCAAACCTTTTTACTTCGTTTCCTTGTTTGGCAGTGCAGAGGTCGAAACTAAACGCTTGTCGCAAAAAAAACCGAAATTGTTTTGTTACCTTGTGTTTTCGGGGATTTGTGTGCTAACGGGGTTTAAGAGGAATTGTTTGAGAAAGTTTGAAACTTTAATGACTGCATTTATCCTGGATAATGGAGCAATTAATGTACTATCTGGTGTTAAGAATTTGCGGGCTAATGGCGTTACGCACTTTTTCATTCGTTGCGGACAATGGTTGTCGTTTTGTATAAATAACTGTCAAAGCAATTACGAGTATACATTCATCTGACAATTAGTAACCTTGATTCCTGGTGGTAAGACTGCCAATTTAAATTAAATCGCGACTTCATTTGCTGAGGTGACAAGGCATATGGCAGCGTAGGGAAGAATGTTCCAAAAATGTTTCAGAATGTGTTAAAATAACAGCATGTTACATCACTCAGAAGTTCTTCCTCCCCTTTTTTTGTGCAACCAGATCATCAAGACCACTCAAGGATGTCTTTGACGAGGGGTAAATCTTCTTCAAGCTAGGGTGGTGGTACTCGTGTCGTGTGTATGTGTATCGCTCCACTTTTGGCCGAAACAACATTGAGCAATGTATATATATATATCTATATACTCTTGGTACTCTTAAAAAGCTGGTACTAGTAAAAGTAATTTTGAGCTGGAGCATCAGTGACGACACAGTCCGCGGCATTTCTCGCTCAAACCAATAAAACATTTCGTAAATCTAACCGTCATTATAAATAATATAAAAAACACGCCGCATGCGGTCCGTTGATTTACGACTCCTGCGCAGCCTTGGGATACACCAGCGAGGCTTAGCACGATCCAAATCTTGTAGGTACGGCCACTTGGATTAGTGACACAAAGCTATGATTAGTCACAGAATAATGCACTGCAGAAGACTCTCCCTATTGATCTATCTCCGCAAACGGTTACGTATTTGAATATCGAAAATTGAAATATCGACATACAAAATATCGACGGTTAAAATATCGAAAATTAGAATATCGAAGGATCATAACGTCGAAATTCAAAATATCGAAAGTATACATTATCGAATGGTACAATTATCGAATGCTTAAATTTCGAAAATCTGAATATCGACATATAAAATATCGAAAATTGAGACTTCGAACGATTCTAAGGTCGAAATACTAAATATCGAATATCTATATTACCGATAGGTTCAAAAGTCGAACACTGAAATGTCGAAAATTTGAATATCTACAAGTGAAATATCGAAATATTATTACGTCGAATGTATGTTATATCGAAAGTATTTCGAATGCTTTTAAATAATATTTGTTCCTAAAAATAGTCTAGCTATCTATCGCCTTACATATTATGGGAGCCTAATGGCTGAGAAAGTCCGAATCTAGGGCTCTCGCTGGTTAGGACGCGTGCCGACACAGAGCACCCTAGAGTGTTTTTGTAAAGCCGGAGGCGCGGAGGGAGTGCAGCTCTCGCCCGCCGTGACAAAGCTCGGGAGCCGTGCGAAGCGGAGCGGCTGAGGCTGGTCGCCGAAGGCGACCAATAAGCCGAAGCTGCGGAGTGGAGTACAGGCGACCGCGATTTGCCACGCTAGGGCGGAAGGGCTGCTCTCCCCGCAGCGCCGGAGCTAAGGCAGAGTCAGTTTTGCTAGATTTTATACTCGAGGTTGACCTAAATTTACTTAAAATTATTTAGGAAAATAATATAAATTATCAAATAATTCAACTGAAATTTGACGATAATGAATAACACTACCGTTTTATAATATGTACTTCATTAAATCAAACATTGCACTGGGTCAACCTAGAGTCTTTAGGTCAACCTGGAGTCTAAATCGAGCAAAACTGACTCTGCCTTAGCTCCGGCGCTGCGGGGAGAGCAGCCCTTCCGCCCTTGCGTGGCAAATCGCGGTCGCCTGTACTCCACTCCGCAGCTTCGGCTTGTTGGTCGCCTTCGGCGACCAGCCTCAGCCGCTCCGCTTCGCACGGCTCCCGAGCTTTGTCACGGCGGCCGAGAGCTGCACTCCCTCCGCGCCTCCGGCTTTACAAAAACACTCTAGGGTGCTCTGTGTCGGCACGCGTCCTAACCAGCGAGAGCCCTAGATTCGGACTTTCACACACAGCTCATTATTATTTCGCATCTACCCTCCTATTTTGTCCACGTGCAATTTAATTACCGTTCGGCATTTGGGCTTTCGGAATTTCAGCCGTCGATATAATGACTGTAGATATTAAGATCGTTCGCTATTTCAATTTTCGATATTTTAAACGTTGGCTTTTTGATGGTTGATATTTTGGGTTTCGATATTAACATATATCAATAATTTGACTGTAGATATTTTGAACTTTCGATATTTTAGCAATTCGGTATTTGACTTTTAGGTATTCCAAACGTCGATATTATGATAGTAGATATTTAGATCGTTCGATATTTTAACTTTCGATATTTTGACCGTCGACTTTTTAACGTTAGATATATTAGCTTTCGATATTCAAATACGTAACCCCGCAAACGCCACTTGAGAATTAATATGTTTTTGGTTGTTGGTGTAAGTAGAATAAGATCTAAGGAAGACCAAGACAAAACATAACTTATGTACGAGTACACCATGTATAACACCTACCTAGTTTTACTTCTTGGATGGAAAAATTACAGCTTTGTATTTCATTTGTTGGTTTCAAACTACCAAAAGTGGATGTGTTGTTTTTTTGGCAAATGGGCTCTTCTCTCTTACAGCTGCATTATTGTCAATTTGTGCAGTTTTATTATTTTAAATCCTCCTTGTCGACAGTACTTTTCCTACTTTCGATAGAAATAAAAAGTTTTAATAGTAGGATGAAGTTGTTCGTCATGCTAGGACCATGTATGACGGATGTGCAGGCGCAGAAGAATCAATCGCCGTGTTACGGGTCAATTGAAGGTTATAGTAATGATCTCGTTGGCTTAGAAAGCATCACTGGTTTATTGACTCAAGGCCAAAAGTACTGGCTACTCAAAACAAATCCATTTTCTATTTTTGTAACTAAATAAATTATTTACGATTTAGTTATTTGTTGGAATCCTCATTAACTAGGTTATGACATGTAAATGCCTGTTGTTGCAATCAATAGTTTTTTTTTTTTACTATTATTATATCTCATTTTTATTTTTATGACGATCATAATATAAATTTATGCATGTAAATTGTCTTAGCGTAATTTATACTGACATTTTATATTATGAAATATTTAAATCCAATCTAATCTAATCTAATCATGATTCACATTTCGAGGAAATGTATTTGTTCTAATAAATCTTTCATTTTATTTCTCAGCCAGTCTACGTCGTAAGTCACAAAACAGAGTTACCTAATGCAACAAGCAAGTACTGACACTGTCTGTATCTAAGTACTGGACTACCTTGGTACTATAAAAATACTAATTATAACGGGCATGTCGCGATATTTCTTGTTTACCTCCATTGTCTGACGTTTCGACACATTTGTATCCTCCATGGTATCAGATGTTGGAATGGTGGAACAGCAAGTTGTTGTTGGGGATGGGGCCCAAATGTATCAATACCTGATAGATTGTCTAATAAAACAAATGGGTAGGAAGATAAACCTCGAAGATAATTTGGGTTTATTATGTGTATACAAACCGCGAGAGTATAAAGTATTTATACTATAAATTAATTCCAGCCTTTTTGTTAATTTATAGTCTTATTTGTGCCTAGGAACTAGATTTTTATATGGCTCTGGTTTATTAAGTTATAAAAACTGCTTAACATCATGATATTGCGGATGTTTCAACTTAGGAATAAAAAATATAACTGTTATTTCTCCAAACTGAATTATTTAAATGTGTTGAGATAATTCCGACTGTGTTTGGTTAGATCAAGTCGTATAAATTTTCAAATTTCTAGGTTTTAGTATTATAACAGTAGATTCTGAATATTAAATGTGTTTCAAGTCGTAACTTTTATTTATAGACTTGTTCTGCAAGCACTTAATTTCCCAGAATCCGGCATTATAGATGTACAAACATTCAAATTATTCCTATTTTTTAAGAGTAGATTAGGGTTGGTCACACATGAAAAACAATAAATTATGTTTTTATTGCCAAAACCAAAAATGTTATCCTTAAGCAGGCGATTAAAAAGCTATCAAAAATTGATTGCTACTGAAATTAAATATATATCTACTGTCTTCGGATCCATCTCTAAGTTCAATGCCTTTTCTAATAAGAAAGAGCATATCTTAAGGTTGTCTTTTTTATATCATTAGAATGACAAAATATCGAAAAGACAGCTCTCTAGGTCGTTTTAGGAGGCACTGAATTTAGTAGGTACTTTAAGTATTGTAACTTATTTGTATGTAGTCAAGAATTAATTGTTTTATTTGTATTTTTGGATACTGGAATTAGGTAAACATAATATCATCATCATTATAAATAGGTATCAACCTGATAGACGTCCACTGTTGGACAAAGGCCTCCCCAGAGCTCTTCACAACGATCGCTCCGTCTTCCAATTTCTGCTTGGGATCATAACCAGGTTGTCAAAGTGGAACACAATTATATACAAACAAAATAAAATCCAACCAGTATTAAGTAAAAAAAAACACGATTAAACAATTACTCATCCTCATGAAAAACTATGTACATTGCAAATGTCAAATAAATGCAATCCGTTTCACAACTACGTCTCTTGAAACTTAAGTGGGGTTTAAATAAAACAATTTAAACGGATTATATCGCGTATATTAATTATATTTGAGCCTCCCTGACGTTTCAGTACCTTTTTACATGTCATTACCACCGGCTTGGGATCCTGTTGTACATCTTATCAAGGATCAAGCAAGACACAAGACTGGAAACCTTGGGCCTCGAACGGTGTAAAAAAAAATAGTGTTAAAAGCAAAAAAAGTATATGTAGAGTTTTTGTTTAAAAGTATTTCATAGTAATAAATAAGGCAATCTGGGAGTTTTCCTTGGCGGTTCTTTCTCCTCAGTAAGCCTTGTAGTGAACCGCTGGTAGATATTTTAAATAAAATAATAAATGCCCTTCTGGCACAATATGTGTAACTGTCTTTACACATTAGGCCCATCTGGCATGTATGATCACCTTTATTTTAAATTAATATTTATAAAATAGGTAGTTTGCACAAATGTAACTTTGACGGAGAAAAATTGTGTTTTTCTCAGTCAACCTTTGAAAACGGTATCTGTAAAGGTACTGAAACGTCAGGGAGGCTCAAATAATTCATATATGCGATATAATCCGTTTAAATCGTTTTATTTAAATGTGTGACAGTCGCGGAAACCGAAGAAAATATTAAGTGGGGTTTGCCACTTTTAGTCAAAATATTTCTTTTTTGGAATAACTAAGATTAATTTTACAATTATAATAAAATTTCCATGTCACATCATTAATAATTATCATACACGGTTAGCTAGACATTTTTCGAGCATTTATTTTGGACCTCGATTGTATTTAAGAGATAAATTTCGAAAAAAAAAGTAGATTGACACTGAGATACGAGCTTTGTTTTAAGTAGGTATTTGTTACTTAGTGAGTTGGTTATCTTAACTATAAACACATAATTGACAAAGCTATTTATGACTGTCTACATTAGCGTTAACACCAAATGTCACCGTAATCCAGCTTGAATTGGGAAAAATGGATTTGTTTGTGCCTAGTTATATCGTGGCGATAACTACACTAAAATAATTATTTTTTGAAGTCAGTCGAATTAGGTCTTACGAGTAGGTCCTCTTCATATACGTCGACAAACCATGAGACAGACATATACACCTACCAAATATAGCCTCGCATCGGCGCGTCAACTACACTACAACATTGTAAGCTATGATTTATGGCCGCTCTAATGTAATTAATTGGTCATATCACATAATATCTTTAACCGCGAATAATGTTCCGAATTATTAATGGGGCCATTAGTTTTTTTCTGGTAATAAATTATCGTGATTTAAGATATGTTGCGGCATACAGCTAATAAAATATCAAACATTGAAGATACTTGCGAGCAATCTTTAACGGGAAGTAATTATTATTTGTAATATTTACCTACTGTATTTCCAGTAGAGATCTACTAAGAGGTCCGAATCGTCATAAAAAGCTTATCTTGTGCACATGACCCTGCAATGCGTTTTAACTTACTCCTGTAGAGATGCTCACTTTCGGACGAATGAAAGCAAGTAACAAAAAAAAAATGGTTGCCTGTAAAGTCGGTTTTACGGGCGAAGGAAGATTTTACGTGACAACGTCTTATTCTCGGTAGAATATTTATTGATATGAATATTATTAAATTGCACAATAGGAACAAGGAATTGAATGAAAATAAGAATTGCACAAATTTTAACTATAGAAATATATTTTGTTTACTAAAACATTGTACTTCCCCCTTCCCTCTTCCCTCTTCCGCCAAAAAAGAAAAAATTATGTCCGCCATCTTGGATTTCAAAATCGAAGTCATTTTCGTAATCGGAACCCCGAGGAACCTTGGAGATGACACCCATATCGATTTTTAAGAAAAAATAATGTCCGCCATCTTGGATTTCAAAATGGATGTAATTTTCGTAATCGGAACCCCGAGGAACCTTGGAGATGACACCCATATCGATTTTTAAGAAAAAATTATGTCCGCCATCTTGGATTTCAAAATGGATGTCATTTTCGTAATCGGAACCCCGAGGAAACTTGGAGATGACACCCATATCGATTTTTAAGAAAAAATAATGTCCACCATCTTGGATTTCAAAATGGATGTCATTTTCGTAATCGGAACCCCGAGGAACCTCGGAGATGACACCCATATCGATTTTTAAGAAAAAATTATGTCCGCCATCTTTGATTTCAAAATGGATGTCATTTTCGTAATCGTAACCCCGAGGAACCTTGGAGATGACACCCATATCGATTTTTAAGAAAAAATAATGTCCGCCATCTTGGATTTCAAAATGGATGTCATTTTCGTAATCGGAACCCTGAGGAAACTTGGAGATGACACCCATATCGATTTTTAAGAAAAAATAATGTCCACCATCTTGGATTTCAAAATGGATGTCATTTTCGTAATCGGAACCCCGAGGAACCTCGGAGATGACACCCATATCGATTTTTAAGAAAAAATAATGTCCGCCATCTTGGATTTCAAAATGGATGTCATTTTCGTAATCGGAACCCCGTGGAACCTTGGAGATGACACCCATATCGATTTTTAAGAAAAAATAATGTCCGCCATCTTGGATTTCAAAATGGATGTCATTTTCGTAATCGGAACCCTGAGGAAACTTGGAGATGACACCCATATCGATTTTTAAGAAAAAATAATGTCCACCATCTTGGATTTCAAAATGGATGTCATTTTCGTAATCGGAACCCCGAGGAACCTTGGAGATGACACCCATATCGATTTTTAAGAAAAAATAATGTCCGCCATCTTGGATTTCAAAATGGATGTCATTTTCGTAATCGGAACCCCGAGGAAACTTGGAGATGACACCCATATCGATTTTTAAGAAAAAATAATGTCCACCATCTTGGATTTCAAAATGGATGTCATATTCGTAATCGGAACCCCGAGGAACCTCGGAGATGACACCCATATCGATTTTTAAGAAAAAAATATGTCCGTCTCTTCTTCCCTCTTCCCTCTTCCCTCTTCCCTCTTCCCTCTTCCGCCCTCTTCCCTCTTGTTACAGTAATGCTCGATGAATGAAAATAAGAATTGCACAAATTTTAACTATAGAAATATATTTTGTCTCTCTCACTCATCAACCGTGAGCGATCAACCGTGAGCGGGCGTTACACTTTTTCATGAGTGACTCCGAGCCGCAACCTAATTTAAGACGTTGTCACGTCAATATATTTTGTCTCTCTCACTCATCAACCGTGAGCGGGCGTTACATTTTTTCATGAGTGACTCCGAGCGCAACCTAAATTAAGACGTTGTCACGTCAAAAATTATGTCCGTCTCTTCTTCCCTCTTCCCCCTTCCCTCTTCCCTCTTCCCTCTTCCCTCTTCCCTCTTCCCTCTTCCCTATAAATATATTTTGTCTCTCTCACTCATCAACCGTGAGCGATCAACCGTGAGCGGGCGTTACACTTTTTCATGAGTGACTCCGAGCCGCAACCTAATTTAAGACGTTGTCACGTCAATATATTTTGTCTCTCTCACTCATCAACCGTGAGCGGGCGTTACATTTTTTCATGAGTGACTCCGAGCGCAACCTAAATTAAGACGTTGTCACGTCAAAAATGCAAATTATTTATTTGTACCTATTATTTTCATTCAAGAAAAAACTTTAAAAAACTATTTGACTTAATTTTCATAAAACCGAAAGCGAATTTTCGCCAAACTAACGTTGTTGCTGTAGATTTATGTTACACAATGTAATTAGGTTGGACTAGGGCTGTATGATATGAAAAAAAAAACGAAAAATTTCAATTTTCAGTTTTGGAATTATACCCGTCTATGGATAGGGTTAGATGGCTACATACTTTACCAGATACCACAAGAGTAGAAAAAATATTTTTTATCTCTTGTCTTTTACATGACTATAAATTGACTCAATAAAGTGACAACGCACCCTGAAACATAATTAAACCATTTAAATGAGCTCCATGGCAGAATTGTAACCTTTTGTTTGGGAAAAGTGATAGAAATAAGGCTAATAATGAAAATAACATGTTTGTAGACACACAGACGGACATAAATGGACAAAACACATGATGTGCGTCTCGCGATTTGGCGCGAGTCGTTACGGCGGCGGCTGAATAATGGGCTTGTATCGCGTTAATAGGTACCGCTGCCAGAGAGCGCCCACCACGCACTCGGATATATTAACACCAGAAATGCGCCGTTCTCGAGAAAGTTATTTTCGCATTGGTATGGAACGTTCTTTCCCCATAAATAAATAAATAAATATAAATAACAACCTCACACAAATCGATCTAGTCCCAAATTAAGCTCAAGAAGGCTTGTGTTATGGGTACTAGACGACGATATACGTACTTATACAGATAAATATATACTTAAATACATAGAACAACCATAACCCAAGCACAAATATTCGAATTCATCACGCAAATATTTGCCCTAGCCAGGAAACGAACCCGGTACCGCCGGATCAGTAGGCAGGTGTCTACGAACCGAGCCAAACGTGTCGCCATACAAATCGGGAAACGTTCTAGAGAACGGCACATTTCCAATTAACAGTTAGTGTCATCACGGCTTTGAGTATAAGTATCTATCAACTTGTCCTAGATAAACTTTTTTACTTAGCAACAAGAAAAGTGATTTGAGCACCATCCAGTAAAAAGCAGTACTTAATAAACATGTCTCGAAAGGACAATACGAGAGCAACAGCGTGACCATATAGATGACATATTTATAGATGTTCCACTCGTCGATGAAGGGGTAAGAGCTGACGCTTGACCAGGCATGATCGGGCACGACCACACTTTCGCACAGTCTTTCTCCACAAGTCTCGGTCTTCAGGCAGGAAGTGTTTTGAATTCTTGAAGAATAACATGTCATGCATTACGCCATCCTCAAAACGTAAAATGGGTCAATGGGTCGTCCAATGGCTCGTTTAACGTCGGCAATCTCGCTTAAGTGAGTTATTGTGGCAAACAAAATGGTTCCGCCCTTTGCACATGACATAACATTAAGATAGCTGCGATGCTGGGCAAACGAGCGAGCACTTTCTCGTTTCTTATTCGATCCTTTTACGACATTTTAAGGATATATCGCAGACACCGTAACTGAAGCAAGTTGAGAGATGAGTTCCAATCACTCGGAAAAAAATATCAGGCCGTGGTCCACCAGCTCCATAATCTGGGAGCGAACGGAACGCTTCCAGTATAACTTTAGCCCCACAATTTGGAGAGAATAATAGAAATGGGCATGTGTTAATTACCTCGCAGGAAAATAGGAGGAAACAAAACGTCGTACGAATTTACCTATCATTATTTAACGAGATAACTTGGTGGCATTTTCCGGGTTCTATCTGCAATGTGGGTTTTGTGGGTTTAGCACCTTCGTAGTTATCATAGTACCTTCTAGTGTTGTGTTAAATAAACAAACTTTGATGTTGTAATGTTGTTGTAATGTGTCAAAATATGAAGAGTGTGTAGTGAGTAGGCTGTGGTGCGGAGTAGACGTGTTTGGCGCATGCGTGCGAGGCGCGGTTTATGCGCGCGCGGCACGCGACGACCCGCCGGCAACGCGCGCGCAGCGTTCAGGGTAAACCATTGTTGTCTCATGATATGGGTTTTGGAGTTGCAGGACATACAATCGCTATTCAGAACAACCGTTGACTCAGTATGCGTTGCAAGGAACCTCCAGTAGGATAGCATCGGAGAAATAAGAAGAAGCTCATAATCTAGGTCTGGTTACTCTTGCTATGGCGCTTGGTAACAGCTTGACCTGTAACTAGAGTAGTCAGTTGCAGTATAGGACAGTGGGTAGGTACTCTTAGTCTTATGCTTGTTCTGTGCTCGGATCTTTGTCACAGCTCGGCCAGCGGAGCACGCCGCATTCGTATCTTCTGCTCCCACCTATGGCCGCCACTCGCAGCTCCGCTCTAGTTGCGCAAAAAGTTTTATCAGGGACTGACAAGAAGACGCAGAATGAGTTTGACACTGCTCCATCAACTACCAACTTCCTGACTTTTTAACGTTTCTGTCATGGTATAAGAAAACAAGGTATGCTTACTCCGGAATTACAGGCGGAACATCATCACGCTATTTATTTATTATTTATTATTATTATAAACAAAATATATACAGCTTTACAGTACAGAACCATAGCGCTGCATTATTGAGGTTTACATCAAATAAAATACAAAGACAGGTATATACATGCTATGATACTCTACTATCATCCATCGCCTCGCAGTACCTCAGACATTCCCGACATACATCTGCCCATCGACTCGCAAATAAATCACTTTCAGGTGCCCACGACAGAAACGAGTTGAGAAGTGCGAGTGCTCGAACGGTAGGAGAATTTCTGTGCGCTACAGTTGTACTGTCGCGGTCTGAGGGCCTTTTTCGACAAACGCGGAACAGCGAGCTTAACTATTTGCGCTACCAGTTCAGGGCAGTCAGTATCACCACGTAGAATATTGCAGGCTGTCACCAGAAGCTTGCAGTGCTATGATTGGTTGGTTGGTTCTGTCAATCCGTTTCTTTGTAAATAGCCAGTGATGTATCATAATAATAATACTCCCCGATTCCCTAGTTACCTTTCATACGAATCTCATAAAATCGTCAGTGTTCTAAATCGATGAATACGACAAAATAAAATGTTGTCAAAGAACATGACAATTGTAATGCATAAATACGTACTTATATTTTTTTGTACGAATGGCGGCAAACATTTTCTTTCTCTAAAGCGGCAACGAATCAGTGAGACAGTGACGTACAGTCTGACCAAAAAGAGTAGAGATTAAAAAGTGGCAATACTGTAGCGTCGCCCCCTTTTTCTTAGATTGATTAAATTAGAAAGGGACGACACTACAGTATTGCCACTTTTTAATTTCTACTCTTTTTGGTCAGACTGTAGAAAGTCTCACTAGCCGGAGTGCTATACCTCGTTTTCTTATACCATAGTTTCTGAGTATTTTTGTTGCTAAAATGACTTTAATGTGGTACTCAGTCGATGTTTGATTGTCGCCATTAAATCTTTCCCTAGTAAATATGAGTAAATGACAATGCTGCGATTTCTCTGCGGCTGTTGTGTTCACATCGTCAATAATTTTTGCAATTAATGTTTATTACCGTAATTCTATTGATTCGCTTACTTGTCTTGTCTCCGACTTGGATCCATTCAATCATTTCCAGCATTCTTAAATGTTAATTTATAGTTTGTCTGAACTGCAATTTATGTCCCGTGTATTGGCAGAACAGCTGTAAGTTATTAAGCGGTAACGTTGGTTCGCGTGCGGACGGGGATGACTTACAACACAATACGAATTAGAAGGCTTCCTTGAGGCAGTTGAACTAGAATTACAGGATGGCCAGTTCACAGAGACCCGTGGGGTGTGAATGGCGAAAAACATGATTGGATTCCGTTACCTTGGCGGAGTGGAACTTGACTGGCAGCATTAGCTGGATATGAAACTAAAAGAAGGCCTCTTTATATTTAAAATTACTTTAAAGATTCTTTCTTTGTCTGGAAGTTTGTGACGCAGGGTATCCTGAAAACACAAATAAACATTATTTCATAGTTATATATTGTGATGCTATGCTGTGATGCTTGATATTAAAAGTTGGTTATGACGGGTGCCACAAGCAACGTCAGCAAAATCGCACAAACACATTAGGATTAAAATGACTTACTTGAAAAATATTAGTGATAAATTTTTCGAGAACGTATCATATAAGTTATGATTCAAATGAATTGAAGTTAGGTGCAAGAACTATTATTGAATTCGTAGATGCCTATTTCTTGGATCGATTTCGATCTGCTAATCGCAGCATCCTTGAAGCGTGACCTTAAGGCTGTAGAAATCTCGTCAGATGGGCAATTATAGCCATGCGTATTTAATTGCAGGCGATTATCTCCTGGAGATGTGTGCGAGATCGCACAGGGAATGATAATAACTGTGATAAAAAAATATATTGCTAATATTGATTACTGAGATGGTCATGAGGAGCAATGACGTAGTGACTGCATTCATTGAGGATATCACTGTTTCGCAGTAGAAAGAGAAACGGAAAAGAAAGGAAAAATCTTTCAAAACTTGAAATATTTTGGGTCAGTTGAAAATTAATTTGATAAAACTATAAATATGATGCCTGTTATGCTTATAAACAAAAGATAAATTCAGGTAATGAAGAAGAGTAGGTAAAATACTTAACAAAAACTTTTTTTTTATATTTTTATACACATACTGAGAAGAGAAGAAGAGAATACACTTAAAAGATCACACAGACGAACGACTTTATAAAAAAGCACTTGAATGTTTTCTTCGGTTTTCGCGATCGTACACATTTAAATAACACAAAGTAACTTTGACAAAAAAAAGTTAATCTAGACACGCGGCAGCGTCAAGTCGCCAAGTTCAAGCAAAGGAACTGGCTAGCCAGCGCCGAGTGTATTATTACACAAACCACTTGGTGCCATTTTTGAACCTTCTATAACTCAAAACCTCTTTTAACAACACATAAAACTCCGTTTTTTAAGTAATTATATCCATAAAGACATCTAGAAGCCCAAATTTCTTGAAGCTAGCTCAAACTGTTATAAAGATATCGAGGTCAAAAAGTCGTAAATTTTAGCACTGGCTGAATGCCATATAGTACCTAAACCTAACCTACTTCCAATCCAAGCCAAGTCAAATCCAACCTACTTTAAGATCTCACATTTTTAAATAACAGCAATTGTTATAGGTATCCAATAAAGCAAAGAAATAGAGTTTAATACTTGTTCATTATGTTATTTTATTCCTATAAATACATATTTGGATTTTGCATAGAACTTGGCACTCATTTAAATCTCCATTCTTTTTGCGGCGAAGCCCACCGCCAAGCATAATTTTTGCATTGAACTTGGCTCTCCTTTTTTAGGGTTCCGTAGCCAAATGGCAAAAAACGGAACCCTTATAGATTCGTCATGTCTGTCTGTCCGTCTGTCCGTCCGTATGTCACAGCCATTTTTTTCCGAAACTATAAGAGCTATACTGTTGAAAGTTGTTAGGTAGATATATTCTGTGAAACGCATTTAGATTTTGATGCAAAAATAATAAAATAATAATAAATATTGGGGGCTCCCCATACTTAGAACTGAAACTCAAAAATTTTTTTTTCATCAAACACATACGTGTGGGGTATCTATGGATAAGTCTTCAAAAATGATATCGAGGTTTCTAAAATATTTTTTTCTAAACCGAATAGTTTGCGTGACAGACGCTTCCAAAGTGAAAAAAAGTTGGTTCTAACTTCTAAAATAAGAAAATGAAAAATCTAAAAAAAAACATATGTTGTACATTACTATAAAAACTACCAACGAAAATTGTTTTGAACGAGATCTAGTAAGTAGTTTTTTTTTTTAATACCTAACTTTGCACCTAATTTATATGGGGCGCTATACATACCAGGTGCAAACTTAACTTAACCACTTAGGGTTGGAAAGTGTTTGTACGGAAACCTCGGTGCGCGAGTCCGACTCGCACTTGGCCGGTTTTTTTAAATTTATGTTTTTGGTGGGATATCATTACTTTTTGTAAAAGTTAATATGTTTTTCTGAGTCTACCTTTGACAACGGCGACTGTTAGGAAAAGGAAGGGTCAAATAATTAATATACGCGACAAAATCAGTTGGACTTGTTTCTTGTAATCAGCACTTAATTGCACCGTAGGAATTATATCTCGAGGAATTATGTCCTAATAGGTACCTATGTTAAAATAGTCCCTAGACTAGACCCTAAAGAGCAAACAGTATATTTATGCCGATCTGCAGGACCTGCCTTAATACCCAATAATGTTTGCGTGTTTGATAATTTGATTTTATTCCAAACCTACCACAGTTTTTGGAAAATTTGGAACCATAGCGTGAGCCATAAGTTGTCCACCGCTCCGGGCAGGAATCAGTCCTGGAATGGTCCCGAAGGTGGATCCAGAAATTTCGCAACTATTTGGAACTTATGGGCAAAGAATAACCAGAATCAGAATGTTCAGAGTGAAATATTGCGAACTTTTTTTAAAGATAAACCGTTATTATTACCTACTTAGTTTTTGACACATGATACAAAATAGGATAATTTATCTATATTAAATACTAGCGGCCGCCCGCGACTTCGTCCGCGTAGATTTTTGATGATGACAAAGATATTAAAATAGGTAAGTGAATTTTATTCTTAGTTAAAATGGTCTAGACATATTACATTTCAAACAGTGGCAGACACTGATATGCAATTGTTAAAGAATTTTAGAAGATTTTCCAATTAGATTACGGGAATTGTTTGCAGGATGCTTAATATTGATTCCGTCAGTTACCTGATGCTTTTAATCTTTGGCAAAAATTACTCTGCAAGATATAGAGCGACGCATGGATTTGGAGTTAGAAAATGGGGATCTTAGTTATTATGAGTGAGATTTAAAAAAAATGTTAAATATCGTAAGGCTGTTAAAACAATCTTACACTCAGCACTGGAAATCGAGAGGTGAAGGCAGTTTAATGAAGAGTATCTCTTTCAACAATAAAAAATAATAAACTTTATTTCAAATCAATAATAAAATATAATGACCTCTTTTCATAAGAAGGCAGCACTGGTATTTGTACACGCCGGCCTGGCTATTAAACGAAAAGAGTTGTGTGGCGGAGTTCCCGAGGCTGGCCAAAATGTTTCTAAATGGTCTAGCAGGTACCCCAGTTATTAAAAAGGCTAGTGTTCAAAGAAAGTGCTGAAATGTGACCATTAAAAACTAAATGCACATGAGTGAATTTAATGATGCGATTACTATTTTGGTCTACAGGCTAGTAGATTGTTTGAAGAGTGATTCAATATATTCTGGTGCTACAGTTCTCTATATTTCTCAAGAAGCTAAATAAAGTACGAATAGGTATATAAAGTATAGATTATTCATGTGCTGATAGACAACTCACTAAATATAGGAACACATAAAGTTTAGAACACAAATAATAAGAGACAGCACTAAGAAAATATTGTTGACAGTCAACCATAGAAAAGGGGGTGCAAGTTCGTTTTAAAAAAAGGACGTAGTCACTGGGTAGAAGACAGGAAATAAAAAAATATAAACTGATAACCTTAGCGTAACACTTCTTTATAAACAACATTAGCGGTGTTCCCCATACAAACTTTGCACCCCTTTTTAACCCCCTTAGAGGTGAAATTTTCCAAAACGCTGAAAGTACTTTTTTGTATTTGATTCAGTAAGCTTTCTACAAAGTTTCAAGTCTCTAGCTCCAAAAAAAAAGTTTCTCCAATACAAACTTTGCACCCCTATTTAACCCTCTTAGGGGTGGTATTTCCAAAAATCCCTTCTTATCTCTAGCCCGCGTTATAAAAGTAACCTACTGTGCAAAAATTAACTCTCTAACATTAGTAGTTTTGGCTGTGCGTTGATGAGTCAGTCAGGACTTCTTCTTTTATATATATAGATTAGCGGTATTCCCCATACAAACTTTGCACCCCTTTTTGACCCCCTTAGAGGTGAAATTTTCCAAAACGCTGAAATTACTTTTTTTGTATTTGATTAAGTAAGCTTTCTACAAAGTTTTAAGTCTCTAGTTCAAAAAATAAAGTTTCTCCCATATAAACATTGCACCCCTTTTTAAACCCCCTTAGGGGTGAAATTTTCCAAAACGCTGAAAGTACTTTTTGTGTTTTTGAATAAGTAATCTTTCTACAAAGTTTAAAGTCTCTAGCTCCAAAAAAAAAGTTTCCCCCATACAAACTTTGCACCCCTATTTAACACTCTTGGGGGTGGTATTTCCAAAAATCCCTTCTTATCTCTAGCCCACGTTATAAAATTAACCTACTGTGCAAAAATCAACTCTCTAACATTAGTAGTTTCGGCTGTGCGTTGATGAGTCATTAAGGACTTCTTCTTTTATATATATAGATAATAATTTATTTTGAAATACTTGTAATGTTTGAAATAATTGTAATATTTTATTCGGTTTCCATGACTGTCACACATCTAAATAAAACGTATATGTAACACATGTGTAACTGTCTTTACACATTAGGTCCACCTGGGATATTTTCAAAAATGGGTAGTGTGCACAAACGTAACTCAGACAGAGAAAAAATCTCTTTCAGTCAATCTTTGACAACGGTAACTGGAAAGTTACCGAAACGTCAGGGAAGCGGGATATAATCGGTTTAAATCGTTTTATTTATATAGGTACTTGTTGTAATCGTTTTTGAGTCAAAACTCATCTATTTCAATTGAAATAATTTGTTGGTAAAACTCGGAAACTGTCAAATTCTTCGACCGAATAAAAAAATTACTTTAGCAAAAGCTTGGAAAGGAACCTGTGACCTCTAACAAAGCAAGTATTGTACAGTGTGCACAATCTACAGCCATACCTATTCTCGAAGCGCTCGCGTGCTGACGCGACGCTAATCGCTCGCGAATATGATCGGCATTCGAGAAATTTCGATTCACCTCCACTGCACTTATTAAGTTTCGGTTGCATGCTCCCTTCCATGTCAAAATTATCTTCATTCTAAAAGACTTATCTTGACGATTACAAACAGACACTTAATACTTTTTGAAATTGGGCAACGTTTGCCCATTATCTGACCTAAGTTATGGCTTGCGGCTTACAAATAAACAAATGCCGATCGAATTATTGTTTTCGAATGCCGTTCTAGTAATGTTTGGAATTCTTGGATTAGTGATTATAATGAAGGCTGTCTAGACTGAGCCGCTGAGGTCTTATTTAATGAAGTGGATTGAAAAGAAATAGCTTTGAGGTCGAAGGACAGGGAAGGGTGAGTACTCGACCGTAACAATATTAAAAATTCCTTACGCTGAAGAAGGAAATATATAGAGTCAGTTTGTCTATACACTTACACTAGATATATGACTCCATATACTCACTCAATTTTATGTAAAATAGTAAAATAGACAGTTCTATACTATTATAAAATTGTTTTGAAAATCTATTTTCTATGGCTTTTTTTTTAAGTTTAGTAAGTTTTTTAGTTGTTTTTCTATAGACATTAATTTTGCATCGCCTGCTCATTTCTGACGTCTTTATTTAATTTCGTTACCCAAAGGTTGTCTGAAAGAGATCGCTCTTTAGCGATAAGGGCCTTATCACACTTGCGATTTGCGAGCGTATTTTCTATACAAATAAGCGACGCGGCGAACACGCTGCGCGATCGCCTTCATACAAAATACGCTCGCAAATCGCAAGTGTGATAAGGCTCTAAGGTCGCCTATTGTTTACCTCTATTGAGTATTCCGCGTAATCTGTATTTGTTTGTATTTATTCCCGTTGAGGTTTGCACTCAAGAATATTCTATTCTAATTCTATGGCCCCCCTCCATTATTTCAGGAAAAGTCTCATCAGCACGATGCTGGATTTGCACAGAGGAGCGTCGCCAGTCGTACAGCGGCATCTGTTGGCAAAACTGTTCCTCTCATCGTGCCGAAATAATCTGCGGACAAAGTTGCCATTCCCACGTAGCTCACCTGCTCCGTAAGAGCTTCATCATCATTATCATTAAATTTCAGCCATAGGACGTCCACTGCTGGACACACGCCTCCTCAATAGACTTCTACATGGGCTGGATAGCGACCCGCATCCAGCAAGTCCCCGCCACTCTAACCAGGTCGTCCGACCACCTTGCGGGTGGCCTCCTACACTGCGCTTGCCGGTACGTGGTCTTCACTCGAGAACCTTTCTGCCCCAACGGCCATCGGTCCTTCGGGCTACGTGCCCCGCCCATAGCCCATAGCTTGCTTACCTGGTTTGCTATGTCGATGACCTTAGCTCGTCTACGAATCTCCTGATATCTGATTCAATCTCGTAGAGAAATCCCGAGCATAAGAGCGTAAGAGCTTATACAACCTTTATTCAACTTATTACAGCTGTGTAAAGGCTGAATAAGTGCTTATACGGCCTGTATGCTATTTGGGTTGATTGTCATATTCATTTGTCGATGGAATAAAAGACTCCCGGGATATTCAAGCAATAAATCGCGTCAGCAGTCGTGTTCCATCTCGGACTACAAGCCCGTGCATTCGGTAGTCGTGATCTTTGTGATTAACAGTCGATGCCAATCTCTTCCGCCACTCCGACACGACCCACACGTGCTATATCCACTTTTTTACTCGATCATCGAACTAAAACACACGCAAGATTGTATCTTCAATACAAACGCTGTTTAAAATGAGACTGTAATTGATAATCGTAAAGTTTAATTTCGTTGTTCGAAATCGATCAGGATGAGAGCTCGCGTTATTAGTTATCGTGGCATTGAAATAACTGGCCAATTATAAAATGAATCTTTTTAATCAATTGTGGATTTGAAACTGTACAAAGAAACGGTAAGGTTTGATTTACATTGAAGGATTCGGCTCGTTTTGATAGACTCATTTACCTTGATAGAAACTATTTTTAATATTTAATAGTGGAATTGTGCTAAAAGGTTTTATTGGTGAATAAACAAGTGACGGTATTCTAATGTAGATTTTAGTTTATTGTTGACACGTTCATTTAACTATTTGAGATGGTTTAGATTTTATTCAAATTATTGTAGCTACGTTTTCAATTAACATTTATTTGTATATGGAAGTTTAAAAACGTTGCTAGTTTTGTAGCTAGTGGGTGGCTTTGATAATGTTTTTTTGTTTTTATATTGTGTAATAGAGTTTGAATAAAATAATAACGCTCAAATGCGCATACCGAAGAGAGAGAATGAAGATTATACCTAGGTCTGAGACGTCATCAACTCAATGGACCTTTAATCAGACCTGTTAAGATTTGTCCAACGCAGAATCTCCGAGATCCTGTCATAATAATCAAATAACTGCTTGAAGACAGTTTAGATAAAAGATGACAGTACTCTGTGGAAGAAAGCTGCTTACTTTTTGTTAGTTTGACGAGGACCATATTGAGGAATATCTCAATTATCAAGTTACACAAATTAAAATTCATTCATCTAGGCGCTAAAAGCGTAGCGTCCATTAATTTCAATGCTGCTTTAAGGCTTTGACGACGCGGTTGGCGCAGTGGTTAAGCAGCTGGCTACTGAGCCGACGGTCCTGGGTTCAAATCCCGGCAAGGGCAAATATTTGTGTGATGAACTCGAATATTTGTGTCTGGGTCATGGATGTTATTTGTATTTAAGTATGTATTCATCTATATAAGTATGTTTATCGTCGTCTAGTGTCCATAACACAAGCCTACTAGAGCTTACTGTGGGACTAATAGATCGATTTGTGTGAGGTTGTCTGATATTTATTTATTATTATTAAGGCTGCATGTCCACTGAAACGAAGTGGAGAAAATGAACCAATCAGGCTGCGTCTTTGTAAAGCTCAAAAGAAGCGCATTTAAATCTGAGGAATGTGATTGGTCAATTTTACACAACTCTGCTCCGCTCCAATCTAGTGCATGCCTATGCACGCAGCATAAGTTCTGACGAGATTTTACTCATTTCAGTAATCGAGTATTAATCAAGACGATTAATGTTTCACAAATTGGATATACGCGAAAGTTCATAGTGGATAATTAACTTAAAATACGTACGCAATTAAGAAAAAAACTACGAACGATAGTGAAAGTCGTAGTCGTTTTTTTTATTTAATTGATGTTAATAACATCTCACTTAAATAAATTACATTCATCCGACACAAGCCACAATGTAAATTTATTAATAAAAACATTTATACAGTCTAAATATGTTTTGCTTACAAAGAGCGTGTTAATATTAATTTGATTGGGCGCCGACAATATATTAATTTTAATTATTTAATTAGCATCTTGATCCGGCGGTCACTGTCGTGATGAATGGGGGATACATTCAAATGGGGCATCTGCATAATGCGCGCCTCATTCATGAGTACTACAATCACACATGAACGGGCATTTGTCTTTGTTTCATTTAAGATTGAGCAATAGAACCTCTCGTACGATATTATTATTTTATCTATCTATCAGCCACAGACGTCAGCTGCTGAACATAGGCCTCTTCCATAGCTCGCCACAAAGTGCGATCCCGTGCAGACAGCGTCAATCGACTTCCCGTTTTAAGTAAGTATTATTTACGAAAGAATGGCTTACTGTTGAGTTTATTTAGGCTTTCTTCTCAACAGCGGTATCCTCCTAGAAAATGCCGGTAGATTCACAATCTGACTTGTAAAGTGCTCTTGTGGCCTACTTACTGAATAAATTATTTCATTTAATTTCCCGCTACCTACACCTAGTCGGGGGCCGACCCACGCTGCGCTTTCCTATACAGTATACGTGGTATAGCCACTCTAGGAATATGCTTCCCCATTACGGCGATCCATTCTCCGGGCTATATGGCCTGCTTATTGCCACTTCAACCGTGCAATCCTGTGAGCTATGTCGGTTATCTTGGTTCTTCTGCGGATATCTTCATTGTTAATTCTATCGTGTAAAGAAACTCCGAGCATAGCCCTTTCCATTGCACGTTGTGAACGACCATGTCTCAATTCCGTAAGTCATCACATCACTAGCAACACGCACTGTTCGAAGACTATCGTCTTCATCAGGCACTAGACACATGAGGTAATTATTGTAAAATAAGATAGGACTAAAAAAGACAGGACAATAAATGAAGTAGTTATAATGTTGCAAAAGTGAAAAGAGTGGTATAACGTCTTTTTCCTAATCGTAGAAGTTTACTATTATGACTGAAGTCCAACCAACGAGCACTCCAAGTATGTACCTTCATATTCGGGTCATATTTTATTAGAAATCATATTCATATTTCTCAGTTAGAAAAAAAAATTGATTATAGTGGCTACCATTATATATTCACACACTCATATAGAACTTCTATGTAAATATTTTAAGAGCAAAATCACAGTAGTCGCATGACATACCTGTTGGGAATAGGCTTCTAAAGATGTCGATATGGTATCTATCGTACCTACTAGTAGTTGTCTATGGATAGAGTGTATTATATCGAGCAATTACACGATTACGCTATTTATAATACCTTAGAACTATACCAGTTTTTCTGCCATGATTTATTTTATCACACACTCAAGGACCCCAAGGAAAATGCTTAGCACGACAAACTGGTCCTCAGGTAAACACGAAGGATTTATATTTCCCGGATATCGATAAATTCCAGCCGCTGACAGCCACCGAGTGGTTTATGCGGCGTGCGATGCGCCAAGGCCGACGCCACTTCCTCCGCTCCTGCGCATGTCTATTACCGCCCTTGGGCGTTAGGACGTAAGAAACACGGATTTCCTATGGACATATGACGTTTTAGTAGAAGTATAGCACGGCGACGCAATGGCGCGACTTGCAATAGAATTTTTCTATTTCTAAGACAAGTGTAGCTATTGAAACTATTTTTATACATGTGTACAAGTCTTTATTGACAGATCATACGCTGTAATTGAAAGGTCACATAATATGGATTTATCTTTACTAACTTCGAATCCGACCGTTTAAAGCGACTATATCGTATAATACTGATTGATTGTCGACCATAAACATCCTTCAGTCTCGAGCGCAAAATACGTTTGTCACGATGGGGGATCTATGGACAAGTTCAGGATCTGGTTCTATCAATCGTTACTAGGTAATAGCAGAGATACGTGACTATTCTGCCATACTAGGGTAGTATGGCAGAACAGTCAGTAGGTGATAGAGGGGTCACATTAATCTGCAGCTGAATGCACACTGTGGCAGTCTTCTTTTTCCGAGGTTAACCGTTTCCTTTCTTCTACTCGTACCTGTAGTCACATCGCATCATGAATATAAATATGGTCAATGCATTATATTCTTAGCTATACGAGTTGCAACAATTGAAATTTTAGATTGAAAAGTAGCACGTCACATGCAGGCAACTCGTGGTGGCAATATGTATTGCCGGACAGAACTTCGAATTCCCGATTCTTAAAATTTCAGGTACCTACAAGCAGGATGAAACATAGAGAGTATTTTTTCAGTGGCTCCGTTGATTGGACTATCTGGACGTTAAATCAAAACAGCATCCACGGCCATCTTCATCCGTCAAAAAACTACGCTAAACGAATAGCCTCACAAATTAACCTTATCCGCGATCAACATAAATTAGGCACTAGCGTTCTGAAAAATGCCTACTATTTGTAGCCGAAATCCTAGCTGGTTGAGTCTTGGGCGATGGGAATAGAGGCGATGATGGTATGGGGATGGAATGAAAGTCGGTTGATTGCCTGCTTCGATCTGACATCGATCCGAGTAATGCGCTACGAGACGACTCGAAGGGCAGGCGGCAGCGGGATGGGGAGCAAGGATTCAGATAACTTTATGTGATGAACAACTTATTAAGGGATGCTTCAGTGCATGACGATGATACAACAATACCATCAATTAATTTAAAAAAACAGTCGCTACATGATAATTGGCCTTCCAAATATTAGTGAATTATGATTTGCAATATTAGTAACCTTCCTGTCTTCACTCATCGTTTACGCTGAGTCTCGTATATACGTACCGCAGCGTAATAGGATCAGTTAATGATTTTTAGGTCGTTAAAATCTATGAACTCAATTTGACGTATACGTAGCGGAACAGGGTCAATTAAAAAGTTTTGAGTCATGAAAATCGTGGCTGAATTTGGCGTACTGCTTAAAAGTCGTACCACCATACTTGCAACGGCCTGCCTTGTTCTAGGCTACTTTTGTCACAGTGCTTCAATACCTTTGTCCCTGCCTCCACTCATGTCTTGCACTGTGTCTCATTAGTGAGTAAAGCGTGACGGGGTTAGTTTCTAAATTTTATAATATTTGGGTCACGCAATTTCATTGAATTTAATCTGTGTTGATTCTTGAAAAAAGATGATGGTATTTGTCCTGTCTAAACTGCTTAGATGGCTCGGTCTTTCGTCCCTCCGCTCATGTCTTGCACCGGGTCTCGTATCGTAGCGTAATGGGGTGAGCGATTGCGCGCGATTACGCATGCGGCGCACGTAGCGCGGAGAATTACGCTTCCCGCAGGAGACGGGATTCGGTCAATCGATGCGTCTCAGCCACTCGCCAGCTACTGGCGAAGAGCAGAATAAACAGAATAATATCTGATTCACTTCAGAACACAAAGTCCCAGAAGATTTTGTTGTCCGAAAATTGTGGCTTGTGATGACCATTCTGTTTTTAATTTCCATGTACTTTTACCCTACATTGTATGTAGGGCAAACCTTACATTTTCATTGATTTAGACCAAAAAAATCAAGAGCTTGAATCATTTGCACAAACTGCGAGAGTATCTTTATACTCTCGCAGTTTGTGCAAATGATGTAATATAATTCAGTGAATAAAGGATTTTGACCTTACAAACGGTCCGGTAGTTTTGAATTTTTGATATGTTGTCTAGGATGGTTAGTCAGTGTTTAAAATGCAAAATGCACAATTCCCCCCCCTCCGCGCCCGCCGCCATATTGAAAAAACCAGCACTCTCTTCATATTTTTGCTCATATCTTCCTTTAGGAGCATTTTAGCTAGAAGAAAGTTTCGACAATGTTATAGAGAGTTAAATTTACTACATTTTCCATTTTATATTTTGTTTCTAGGACAGATAGTTACGGAGATATGCACATTTAAAAAAACTTATGAAATTGCAATTTCCAACTCAAAAACAAACTTCTGGATTATATCTTCGTTTAGGAGCATTTTAGCTAGAACAGTGCTTGGGTAATTTTGTAGAGAATTAAATTTACTATAATTTACATTTAAAATTTTGTTTCTAGGACAGATAATTACGGAGATATGTAAAAAATAAAGTCACATTTTCCGAAAATGTATGTAAAAATGGACATGACTTTTATATGCAATTATATTTCCTACATGTTTTAATTTGTCCTAGACTAGTCCGTAACTGAATGACAGCGTTCTAAACCAAGAATATTGAGAAATTTTCGGAAAATTCGACTTTTCCTGTTTTTTAAATGTGCATATCTCCGTAACTAACCGTCCTTGAAACAAAATTTGAAATGTAAATTATAGTAAATTTAATTCTCTACAACATTGCCCAAGCTTTGTTGTAGCTAAAATGCTCCTAAACGAAGATATAATCCAGAAGTTTGTTTTTCAGTATGAAATTGCGATTTTTTACGTTTTTTTTAATGTGGATATCTCCGTAACTATCTGTCCTAGAAAAAAAATATAACATGGAGAATGTAGTAAATTTAACTCTCTATAACATTGTGCAAGCTTTTTTCTAGCTAAAATGCTCCTAAAGGAAGATATGAGCAAAAATATGAAGAAAGTGCCGGTTTTTTCAATATGGCGGCGGGCGCGGAGGGGGGGGAATTGTGCATTTTGCATTTTAAAACTGACTAAACATCCTATACAACATATCAAAAATTCAAAACTACCGGACCGTTTGTAAGGTCACACATAGTACTTTAGTCTCTATTCACCGTGTTATGATTCATGGTTAACATTTTTGTCACAAGAAAGAGGTCTAACTAAAATATTATCTCTTATTGAAACAAAAGCGAATGGAATGAAGCTAAGATGTACGGTATGATCCTCAGCATACCACAGTCTACCGAATATTTATTTTATGGTACGGACTAGGATGATATGAACACACAAAGTAATGCTAGGAATCTTTTTTAAACTTTATTGCACTAAACAAAAGTCCGTACAAATAGTAGACAATGCCAAATTTGATTCTCTACCAGTCAACCCGAGGGCCAAAAACAGATACCTACTAGAGATTTATCATAAGTTGTGTCGGTAAAAACATAATAACTTTTTAAATTTCAAAACATTGTTTTTATTAGCACTTAGTAAATTGTGACAAATGTTCCAAACCACAACAAAAGAAAAATCAATTTCAATTTTAAAACTCAAACCATGTACTTACCCCAGTCGTAACCAGTCAAAAGCGAAACTGTCGTAACCCAAAAAAATATATTTTTGAGCCCCCTTCTAATGCCCGTGCGGCGTACGTGCGTGACAATCACGCTTTATTGCAGAGGACGGGAATTGAATGGATCTCCGTGCGTTTTTGATCTGATTAAGGTTATGCTGTTTTATGCGTCGGGCGTCTGTTTTTGTGTATTGAGTATGAGGAGAGCATTGTTTATAGCACGAATAAAAATCCTTGAATTTATTAAGTTTTGTTAAAGTTAATAAGATTCATCGATTAAAAACTTTTAATATCTCTCATATCCAAGAAAAGCATTTTAGGGAATTGTCTTCCGATTACTTCTCCGGTAGAAAATTACAACGGTTCTTGGCAAAGCTGATACTCGTACCTGAGACATTTCTACACTTAGCCATCAGCAGAAATCAGTTTGTTTTTCACTCAATAAAATTACAATTCAATGTACATAAATTGATATTTTTAGAATGTATCAAAATGGCAACTTGCCTGTGTGTGTGTTGCCATCAGGTAGGTTGCCATTTTGATATATTCTCCATCGTTGAATTCATTAAGTACACAGTTTTCATTCAGATCAACTACTTGTAGTAGGTATTATACAAAGATAATGATAAAGAAACGTTGACATAACTCCAATTTTGATTTAAGAAATACAAAACCTTGATAAAATATCCACACTAACAAAATATTAAACAATATCTCAAGTAGGTCCGGGGTTCGAGTCCTCGCGGCCCCTCGCACGTCCCGGCTCTAACTATATTTCCTTTTAAATGTGAACCGTTATTTTTTTGACAGGCCACGGTTCCGGATACCGGCCCTAATAACATCTTATTTTCTTGTTATGGACGAGGATTCATGTCGTGGAAAATATTATTAAAAATTTGCAGCCAGCGAAATGTAAGGTTTTTAAGATATTGCATTTCGTTATGAGCTTTGGATGGCTTGTATCGTTGATGTTAAGCAAAAAAGAGATTCAATATACAGGGATGAATAGTTAGATGACTTGGAAAACTAAAAGTTTCATTTTACTTCATGTGGGGCATGAATTAGGAAACCGGCACGTAGATAGAAAACAAATGAATAAGAGAATTACTGCTGCTCAATAGGAAGTAAAAAGGCTGGTAAATAATTTAAAGAGTGGTAACTTTATTACATAGAAAAAAAAAATAGGAACACGTATGTAATTTACAGTTACTTGAAATTTAGCTTAAAAAATTGCGATAAAAAAACTAAGATGACTTACCTTGAGATGAGTCAATTTTCTAAATGGCAGATACTATAAAATTAAAGTTTGATTATATTAAAACTAACATATCTATATAAATTTCATATTATCTTATCCCTGATTGCATATCAAACCATCGCTAAAACCCTAAACTCTTCCACAGTCAAAACCCATCTCTATCTTTTCTAACGTATAGGTACATAACAAGTCTGCTTGCGCAAATACAATGATAATAAGTAAATACTACAAATGAGAAATCCATCCGCCATGACACCGTCGTCATAGAAGCATGGAGCCGCCGTACTTTTTTCAGTGAAAGGACGTAACTGTCACGTTTTCCTATCCGCAAACATGCTTTTTTGCGAAAAGAGCAATATAATCTTGACTTATTGATGCGGACCGCGCGTTACATCGCTTTCTACATCTACATCTCCTTCCTTTACATTCGTAAAGTCGTATCTCTTTGCGAATAGTCAACGCAGATGCGCCCTTTTGAGTACAAAGCAATCTCCTTTTACGAGCCAAAGCACTTTTTACGGTCTTGGTATATTTCATGCACTCACTTATGGCAAAAAGCTGAATCTATACGATTGGGTATCGGTGGTCTAAATAGTGGTATTAGGACGGCGCCATGCATAATTTGGTGAAGTGTTTTGCGGTATCATTGGGATATATTGGGGTTGGTGTTATTTGTTGATATCGACTAAGATTATTGGGTTTTCTTCTTTATTAGGTCTATTGGCCAGATTATGTAATCCAATCGCGTTCAATTTAGGAGGAGCCCCAACATCAGGTCATATTTTATTTATGGTAAAGAGAAATACATTAATTACCTACTAAATATTTTTACCTTAAATATTTAGTTTTGTACCTACTTTAACAGTGCAAGTAATAGTATCTATTTGTTAATCAAAATAGCATTGACAATTAACAAATCGTTTAGGTACGACCAGACAGCATAAAGAACTTGTTTATTTTTGGCACATTTGAATTGTATGCATTAGTTGGGTTTATGTACATAACAGATAAATACTTAATGTAAACGCATTAAATTTGAACTATATCATTAATAACGGGAAAGGCAAGGCCAAGTTATTGAACAAAATACCTGACCTTTATACCCTGAGAATCGACACTTGGAAACTTACGATCAACAGTAGGACATAACTATCGTTTTATTACTATTAATTACGGGTATTGAGGTAATACTGTAATTACTAACCATAAGAATTATGTTTAGATTTGTTTTCGCGATAATTGCTCTATTAAATAAGATGAATTAAACGAACAAACAGATTAAACCGTTTACTCCGCAATTACGAGTGTTGCATGAATTGAAAATCGTAATCCAATAATGTTAAGAACTTTTAAAAAGTCGGTACTTAGCCATATTTTGAACTTAGTTAGACTGATTTGCATTACTAGTTAGTTTAGTCGATTATTAATCAAGTACCGTAATATGGTCCTACTTTGCTCCTAGGGTGGTAACTATGCTCCAACAAAAAAAAAAGTTTAGTTCCGTTACAGACGAAAACTCTTGTTAACTTTGTAAATTTAAATGATTTTATCGGGTAACGTAAGATTTCACCTACCAACACTGGTGGGATGGATTGTCAAAAGTTTCAATATTTTGACAGTAGCTGTCAAAACTTCAGAACGCGTGGATGCAACCGATTTTGTTTATGCAGAAAAACTGTTTGAATCTTGAAAATCTCTGAATGAATTTAGGTAAGTGTTTTATTATTTCATTTAGAACTTCATTAAGTATTAGAGAGCATGATATTTTAGTGATTGCTACAAAAGTTTCGAAAATATTAAAAACTTTCGAGGACGGTCTTACTATGCACATGTTTTTGGGGATATTTTGCTCCAGGAGCATAAAGTACGAATTTGAAATTTACCCATGCGTGATAACGGGAATATCTGGAAAGGCCCTACAAGATCTATCAAAAATTGGAAATGGCCAAAACCCAAAGATGAAATCACGTACAAATGGGTGGACGTCTTAGGATGCATAAACATTCCCAAAAAAGTAGGAAGACGAGAGTTTTATTCTATTCCTGAACTAGACCACTTATGGGGTGTTTGTTTTTTTTTACGAAGTTTTCCTTTTGTTTTGTTTAGAAAACCTGATCACTTTTCTTTATGTTTTGTTTACGTTTGGCAACAGTTACCTGATCTTTTGTTTTGTTTGTAGAGGTAAGCTACCTGATCCCTCTACCTCTTTAGTTTAAATGTTGCAGTTAATAGCAATAATTTGCCAAATGTTTATTAACGTTGATTTTTATGATACCTCTTGTTTAATTATAAGAATTATTACAATTCAAGACTGATTGCAATGCAACTAGAAAGTACTCGATTGATCTCGATAAAAAAAAATGTGATTCTGAACCAAATTGTGTTTTTCCGTTTCACCAATAATCATCGAGCAGACTATCGATAGCTAAAACACGTTAATTAATGCTCCACGCTGCAGAAATAAAGCAGATTAAAAGGAAATATTGTCTTGGAGCAAAGTTTCCCGCCCCATACAGATTACTTTGCTCCAAAAAATAAGTTTTAAAAAATCTAAAATATCAACTAAACTGCAACAAAATTCAACCTAAAATGAAGGCAATGAGTACCGTGAAATACGCCAACTTTGCCTCCACAGGGAACTTTGCCCAAAACGCTACTTACAAAAAGAAACGTTACTGTAGACAATTTCAAGATGATTATGGCAACACTACTATTTTTAGTGGAAAATAGATTATATCTGTGGTATCACTGGGAATCACATTTGAGCGCAACTTCATTCCGTAACGTGTTGGAACTAGTCGAATAAGGTGCGTAATTTGGCGGGCCAATTCTATGTGAAGTTCTGGTGTATTTTTTACAGAATGGGGAAGCCTCAGGTGAATGTATCTTATTACTTGTTATAAAATAAGAACTGTAGATCATTTTTACTGTAGTTTGTACTAAAAATACTTATTAAAACCAGAGTTATGATGATGGGCAATGTTATCCAGTAACTTGCTAACCTATGAATGCTAACATTGCCCAGCCTAAAAAAAGGGTTAGGGTTGTCACCTTGTCGTAATTTTACCTGACTGCGTAAATAAAGGAGGGTTATGTATTTAAGATAAGGTAAATTGTATTTTTATTAAGCCGTTGTACTTTTAGCAGTAGCTGCATGTCACGTCATGTCATATCCATAAAACACAAAAACATAGAATATTCAATTAAGTCAATTTTTATTTAGATTATTCTAACGCGGAGTAAAAAAATAACCGGCTAATTATTAGCACCCAATATTAAGCATACATTTTTCATTTTGATAATGGTATTGGTAAAGATGGTTTACTCAACCAAAAGTGACAACCCTGACAATTTCAAACTGCTTGATTCGGCTTGTATGGAGTAAAACAAAATACCTATGTAACATTGCCCACCCATATTGCACACGTGTTTGTATAGTTAAGACCAAGATATTTACGTGGAACGTCATTATTACCCCAGATTTTATACTGATCCTTATCTTAACGTTGTAGGGGCTATAGTTACGAAAATAATCGATTTGGGCAATGTTGGAAAAAGTTTAGATAACTTTACCCGAGGTGAAAATTGATAAAAAAGTTGGTTAAATGTAGATTTAAAAATTGTTTCACGTAAAACGCATGCATATGAATACGATGGATGCGTTAGACAATAAAAAACTTTATCCCGTCATAGAAAAAAGAGAGAAATTCGGGTTTTTACGAAAAAAGCGGGCAAAGTTGGCATGTTTCACGGTACTTATTTCCGATAAAATCATTACCAGTACCTTAACTTTATATTTATAAAATATGCGATGCAATTCGTAAAAGTGGAGCCAATTTTGGAGCAAAGTAGGACCATATTACGGTATTTATTTATGATATTTTAATGATCCTTGTTTATAAATATTGTGTATATTGATGATAACAAAAATAAACTAAGTAGCCAATTATTTCAGTAATAAACTTATAATTGAGTCCCATGTTATGTCCGTAACGTATTTAGAAATAAAATAAGAATGTTCAGTTAGGTATAAGTAATTAATAAGATTGTAATATTATTATATCGCATAAAATATTGAAATCAAAGGAGTCTATGACACTTTTGTTTACTACAGCCACAGACCGGGACCTGGGCTGACCTCAGACTTGGATATAATCAACTCGTTCAGCTCAGCAGACAAGATAGCATTCATGTGCAACAATGTGTCCCCTTTCTTAACCTTTCCACCTGCCACATTCGTAGCCACTTCTTTCCTGCCCCACAAGTTGTCGCTGACCTCTCGACGTATCCGAGTTCCAGAAAGAAGGGTGTCCCGGCCCGCAAGGTTACCGTAATTGTAATTTACGCCCTGGGCCACCCGGGCATACCCGGGCACAGTACTCTTATCGAACCAGTATATAGTTGATCGTTTTTTTCAACTCGACCAAGCACACTTCCGTGGGTCTTGATTGACTCTTGAATTCATGCAAGAAACTGTTCCACTACAAATATAGATGTAGAAATTCAGAATATAGATTTATTTAATGCAATGTTTGGGGGTTTTCGGTGTCCGATAAATAAAAAGTTGCGGTTATACTAAGTTTTCTATCAAATATTGTTTCAAGCATTCATACATGCATTATTGGGATTTTTGTGTGGAGTTGTGTGTAGACTTAGCGTTTCTTTTTAGACTAAGAATATTTACTTGTAAAATTTTAAGTACAGTCTGCCAACACAAAATATATATTTAATTATTGTAACGAAGCGCTATTGCATCAGACACTAAACAACATTTACATTATGTGCCTGAACAAAAGTCGCGTTGTCGTGGCAACTAATATATGGATAGACAGCTGGGAGTACGTCCTTTTGACATTTTGTGCCCCCGCGAACAGCCCCCAGCTGCGACGGCGCTGCGTTTTAACGAAGTCATCGTACTGTGTAAGTTGCTTGCACTCCTCTAAGACACTACAACCGTCGGATTATCGTACACGCCGGAATTCCCTAATATACGATATTTTGCGCAGCAATCTGTTGTCTTTACTGCCAGGTTTGATTGTATTTTATGGATCGCTATTACAGATTGGTGGGTTCATATTTTATGAGCGTAATGCTGATTTGTGGGGAATATGAGTGATGTGGGTTTACTGCAATTGTAAATAGTTTAATTGAGCAAATAGCAGACGAATACTTGGAATATTTATAAGTGTCATCAACGCTCATTTGATTCAGCATTCGAAATCAAAAAGAGAAGTTTTTGATCCTGGACCTAAGAAGCCATAGAAGATTTCCAAATTCGGCCAGGGTCTTTTGATATTTCTACGCCACGCGCAACCACGGGCAGAATAAAAAAAAATACTTTAAGAGTGTTATTAAATCATAAAAAAACTATATTTAATCCTGTTTAATCCTATACAACTTTAATTACATACATAATGATACTCCCACACAAAGTCCGTCTACTGGTAGTGAGGGCTAATCAGCCCTGATACAGCTCAAGTCATATCTTGAAAAAAAAAGCATTATAATACATTATTCCAACTTTTGGTTTTAACCATAATATTTTTACCGCATATTATTATTTCAAAACAACTCTTTGAAATAATTAGGTACTATGATTGTTAGCATAAATTAAAAGCAACCCACTACAAACTAGTCAATGTGACTTTTACCTTCACACTTCAAACCATTCCACCTCCGCCACGGGTCTCGAGAACCGGTAAACTAGTCCAATAATTAGTCGGTAGCGGCTATCAGCAGTCGATAAGCGACATCAATCACTGCCTACTCGGACAGGCGGCGGGATGCCTGCCTATATCTAGGCTCCACGTCTAGCACAACTGTGACACGCTACTCTTTCTCGCGCGATAAACATTATCTATCTCTTTCTTCGCTCCACTGCAAGAGAGTGACGTGCGATGCTATGTCGTGTAACAAGATTTACAACTAGGCGCCTGGTTTCCACAACTCAAACACCAAGCACACAGACATATAGGACCTTCGCTCTGGTAAGACGACCGTGTAAGGGTTGCAAGTTTATTTTTATTTTTTTGTTTATACTTTTATATACTTACACGTGAAATGTACACTCATATGTTTATTTCAAAATGTATTCTGAAATAGCCCTTTGTCGAAATTACTTCTTGTGGTAAATTAGGAGTATTTTGTGCAAGAGATATGTGGCATTAAAACTAAGAGGCAGGGTTCTCAAGCAGATTCCGATTAACAAAATAATGACATATTAATGAGATAGAGGCGGAATTTCATATCAGCTTGAGTATTTAAAAATATATCGTGTTGGTTTTTACCTACACTGTTTAATATTTTTCTCCAATTTTATTAGTCTATTTTCATATTTTTTCGATAAAAGGTTACCCGAGGTAATTGCATCTATAGAGGCAAATGCGTTTTTTATGATATCATGGAAACGCGACACTTTATAACTACTAACGCTCTATTTGGTTACATTAACAGTACCAAACTTTTGACAGTCACTGTGGTCTTAAAATGCTTCTAACTATATCACCAAAAAACGTATTTACCGCTATAGACGCAATTACCTCAGATGATCTTTAATTAAATGAAAATACAGATTCGATGACAATTTAACAAGAAGTTTTCCAAATAAAAATATGAAAAAAAATTATAGGTAAGGACTCGCACGCCAATTTGCTGCCAAGTGGAGCTTAAACCGACACCTCATTTTAAACACATTGGTCAAGACCCGGGCCCTTGGAGTCGGTAGCCGAATAAAATTTTACGATGTAATTATGGTGTAAGGCATGCGCAGTTGTCAATGAGCCACCTGCTTGCGCCGGCGCGTCATTAGCGAGCAACTAATTAAATTATTTCAGCCGCGGAGCCGGTGGCGATGGCTGGCCAAAGAATAGGAGAATAAGACGAGCCAGTGATCGTTGAATTGTTATTTCTTTGATTTTTTTTACTGGACAAGAGCTGGGTAGCCTCAGTGCTGCAGGTATCAGTAGGGACTGGGTCGTCATCGGACTTCATCGTCTGGGGTACTTTGGTCAATAAACATACATTTGAGTCAAAAATTTTGGCCTAGCCTTAATTGATTTACTGTGTTATTCGCAATGCGCATTGGAACAAATATACAAATAAAACAGTTTCTTTCTCGAGTCGTTATTTAATTCTGATTTATTTCTCATTTCATAACCAATGTTCTTAGTAGCCAAAAATCCATTATATTTTATCTTACTCGTATTACATCCCTATTGAATCCAGTCGAGGACATGATCTATCTACCTATCAATATGGTTAAAGTTAAAGTGAAAATTATTATATTGATACACTAGAATAGGTCTAAAAACTAATATAAGTTCTGGTTCAGTTCTGATTTCAAAGGTTAACTGGAAGAGATCCCTTAAAGGGATAAGTTCACGTTTGTACATGTATTTCTTTTGTTTTAATGTATTTCTGTTTTTGTGTACGATAAAGTGTTTACATACATACATACATAAGTATAAAAATTTAGTTGAAAAACGTCATTTGGAAAACGTCATTAAGCTACGTAAAACCTAGGATGACTAATACGATCCTTAGTCGAATAATGGCAGGACACATAATTATACATTTATAAATTAGAGCTTTAAGCTGTAGATGTTTGATTTCAATCATGTGGCATTCGCGACTTAAAACTGAAAGTTACTTAAACACATAGATGAAAAAAAAACTAATCTAGTTCCCATGAGCACTATGTCAATGTCTGATTATACCCGACAAGTTCCTAAAAAGTGGGTCCCGTGTAAGCCTTAATTACATTAGGTCTGTATGGGCACGCCCGGTCCGTATATGCGCGTGCGCCGCCGGACGACATCGAAATAACTGCGCCAACATTGATGGATGTTGATTTCATGTTGGCGACGATAATTCACAGTGATCTTAACCGTGATTTACTTGTTTGACTACACAATGGTTATTTCAAATCGGAAAAGTCCACTGGTGAGGACTAGTTTCCACAGATTTTGCAAGAATAGATCGGCAGGTGGATTGGTGCAGGGAAAATAGGTGTAACTTATGTTCCAGATGGATGCCGTTGTCCCTTCGAGCTAAGCAATTTCACCTTACGCCATCGTATTGTGGAAGTTGCAACATTATAGGTTATAATCGTGAAAAGCGTAATATTATTAAAACTATCGTGAGACATTTTTAATAATAATAAAAACGGTTTAAACTCACGTAAATCCGCAACGCGTAACCCGCAGCACGGATAGTTGTCCCTAATGAAGAGCTCCATATGAGTTAAAAACATGTCGGGCCGTTCATGACAATTTTTACGTGACTTTAAACCATGAACCGTTCAGAATTAAAATTCACTACTAATTGACAACAAGATATCGAGCGTTGTGATTGTGACGTGTCAGGCCGCGTCGCAGGCACAAACTATTCATTCTTATCATCAAATGGACCTTCTGTTACACCTTTGATTGGTCTACATACAAATATGAAGAATAGAATGGGTTCGGCAGGCTTCGTATTTTTACGACCATGCAAGCATTTGGGTGAGATTTTATAGCATCGTAGCTCACAACCTCACAAGCCATTATCAGTAGGTAGTCCGGATTAGTGTAATTTATGTAGTCATCGTAACAGTACCGAGATAGGGCTGTGAAGGTCTTGTTGATTGGTTGCTTTCAATGTCGTAATTAGTTTGACAAGTAATGGTGAGTTTGGCGGCCAAGTGTGAGGTTACTGTGATAACGAAGTGGGTTCCGTTTCCGGTAGAATGTGGGATTCTGGCTGCCAATAGCATTGATACTCGTACAGCCATATGTGTTGTCGTAGGAAAATATTTTGTCTACGAGGAAAGTTGTGTCAATAGATGGAGTTCCTAATCAAAGCTACGTGTCTAATTACTGAAGAAGTTATGATTCCAATACTGTTTAAGTTTCTTAATGCTTAATTTTCCAACCTATGCCTAAATGTTTCAATGGCAAACCTAACGTAACATAAAAACATAATTATTACCTTCAGAGGAAAACTCCAAGAAGATTATAGGGGTAATCATAAATCGACGAAATAAATGGATTCATTTTTAACCCGTGACACTATAACCTCCTCTTTTACCATACCTACCGTAGGCTTTAGGGCGCATTCGCACAGGCTGCGCGGGCGCACGTAGGAGGCGCGCCAAGTGTGCGCGCGGCCTTATAGCGGCGCACCCACGGCTGGGATTTATGCGCTATGGTGGAATGGGAGCCGGAGTGGAAATTACGAGGTCATATACGTATAAAGATTTTGTATTTTATAATTTGTGTTAAATTATTACAGTTTTCGTAAGACTGGAAATCATTTTGGTGTCAAATTTCAACCTTGAATAATAGCATTAATAATGCATTTGTATACATAAATAACAATCTTTATTGTAATAATATTCCTTATCCAAAAAACTTGTGTGGCTCATGAAGTTTTCCTATTTGTATTTTATTTGAGTATAAGTATGTATGTTTAGGTGTCTATGAAAAAATAAAGTGAGAAATATGTGTCCATCTCCCGTGGTAACAACTCATTACATCGTGTGTACAACTGGTATGTATTTGGTTTTGCAGCCAGTTATGCTCTTTGTTTCTGTCCAGTGAAGCGTGAGACTAATCTCACTACATCTTGAGGCAAATCTCTCGAAAGAACATACCTATAGATGTATAGGTAAGCCACAGGTCCTTACCTATAGCTATAGCTATAATCGTTATTCCTGGCTAAGGAACTAAGGCCAAATATCAACTATTTCATTATATTGATATTAAGAGTCAAGGAAGTTTCATTTCAAATATACCAAGGTACATGAATTGCTATTTTATTTTATTGTGTAAATTGTAAAATATTCATTGTTAATTGTCATTTTTACTTTGACTTTTCTATTTTATGCAATAATAAATAATAGTAGTAAAAGCGCACATATTTTTAATTTCACTGATGGATATAAAACGTTTCTAATAATAACGTACCTAACAATAGTCTGATAAGCAATATCAACTTTCGTGAAGTGCTCATTAATAACATTATAAAAAAAATTACAACTATTGTTACAATTTTACAATACAAACTCCGAATACTTCACTTCTATTCCAAAGCCAACTGTTATTAGCTAGAAGCTATTTTATTGCACTTTACTCTGTACACACAATGTCTGTGAACTCATAAATTTCTTCAAGAAATCCTCAAGCATTAGGAAACCACATTAAAAAACATTAAAGTCGGCGATATGAGGTCCGACCAAATCCCTAAAGCTGAGATACCAACCCTTCCGCTCATTAAGGGGTTGGGAGCCAGGATTGGGTCTTACCGGTGCAGGGAAAGGGCTGGCTTAACTGGCGCTGCAGAAGTGTTAACTGACTTGGATATAATGATTGCCAGAACACAATTATAGTAGGAAACATTATTTAGTAATGTAAAATGCATTATTTTCGGAATCGAATACAAATCATTACCAAGTAATAAGGTACAGAAAGGTATTCACTTTTTTGTGCTCGATTTTTGTGATAGTCATACTTCACACTGAAAGGCATGAAATATTAAATTTCTTCCATGTCTATTACTGGTAGTTATTGATGCCACACAAATGTCTCAAAATAGGTAGGACGTAGGTACCTACTACGGGCTGCCCAAATGAATTCATTCATAAAATTTATGAATATTCTACTTATATTATAAGCAAATATCAAGTTAAGTGTATTCGGAAATTACCTTGTAGCGATATGAATTCCGATATAACGAGCTAAACTGACTTACAAAATATTTAATTATGTAATGTCTATTCATGAAAAAAACAGACATGAATAACTACGAGTATCGTAACTTACTGTTTTAAAGCTCATTTTACAACTAGTTACGACAAACGTAGCTAAAATCCAATAAATAACGCCTTTTGCATATTGACGCATACTTATAATTCACCTATCTTATTAAAGTGTGACAACCCTAACCGAATAATAAAGCATAGATAACGAGACGCGTCATAATCTACACCGGCCGGTAGGGCTGTCACACAAACAACATTATGTTATTTGCGCGCGCAATTTGGTCCTGTCGAACTGAGTTATGGGACGGGAGTTATGGAGAACAAAAATGGCGAGTTGTGTGGTCGGTGTAATAAGTAAATAACTGGTGGTTTTAATTTGTGCATCTGCCTTTAAGTGTTTGGTGAGATATGGCTTTCAGCTTATGGTGTAATTTTTTTTTACTCGTTTCAATCATTTTGATTAGTATACCGGGTGATCAACCCGAATGGGTCAGTAGGGAGAAGTCACAAACTATATAAGTGATAGGGAAATCTGTTTTTAGGAAGCATGGCATCGATTTTAGATTTAATAAAAACTGCATTATTTTTTTTTATTATTTCCCTACCGACTCAATAGCGGTGGTAGCCTAGTGGTTAGGGCATGCGACTTTCAATCCGGAGGTCGCGGGTTCGAACCCGGCCCGTACCAATGAGTTTCTCGGAACTTATGTACGGAATGTCATTTGATATTTACCACTCGCTTTTCGGTGAAGGAAAACATCGTGAGGAAACCACCTAAGCCCAATAAGGCCTAGTTTCCCCTCTGGGTTGGAAGGTCAGATGGCAGTCGCTTGCGTAAAAACTAGTGCCTACGCCACATCTTGGGATTTAGGTAGCCGACCCCAATTGAGAATTCATTCTCAAAAAATGGGACAAAAGGCTAGGAGGATGATGATATTTCCCTACCGACTCATTTGATCACCATGTATAATCTAAGCGTAGCAGATGCATGCGGATATAAAATCATATATACAAAGTAAACCAGGAATTTTAACAATAATTTTACAGCTGGTAGCTATTAACTAAACGCCCTAAACGGTAACGTATTGATATAAAATAACTATGTTCAATCAAATACTTATAATTATAAACAGATTGTATTGAGCAATATTTGACTTCAACTGCGTTTTATAATATAAAGAACCAAATAGATATCTGTTCTACGGCAGTTTTCTATTAAAAACAGTTTTTCTAATTAAAATTAAACACTGCTGTCCATAGCAATTTGTTTTACGTAAATTATACCTAATAGATATCTTCAAATGTATAATCTTTCGGAATTTTACGAACTCGGTCCCATTGAGAACTTGGTTTTTTTAAGGATTTATTATTAATCTATACCTATGCAATATATTGTTTATCAACACAATATCGGTTTAACTAGTAATTTCTTTTGTTTATCATAACACCTATTCCGCCTTACTTTGCTATTAAGTACAATAACATTACAATTTAGTTCACAAAAAACTTTGAACGAAGCCAATCAAACCGAAGGCCTTAACCCACTTCCTGCAGACAGTGCACGGAGAGAAAATTCTAGTTTAGGTAACCAGAATAAAGTTAATGTAACCAGATTGTCGTGTAATATATACGACACCTATCTATTTTGTCGAGTTTACTACAAAAATCTGGTAATAGCTTACAGGAATATCTACCACAGTTAAACATAATGCTGGTACACATAATTAAAATGTGTGTATAGTGCACAAAAACCTTTCTGTATCCATTACAAAAAGGTTTTGTTAAGTATAACGGAATTGGTATCGTTCGTAACACCATGCTTTATTTTGGAGATAACCAGATTTTTAGTAACGACTACTAGATTATTATAGTGACTATTAACAAATTTCATGTAAATATTACCAAGTTGAGATTTTACCAAACTTTATATTTTTTACACTTTACTACTTATTAAGTGTTTACTACCAACATTGTGGTTAGCCATTATCACATCAAATGGTTGAGTTTACTAAAATAAGAAATTAATATTGTTCAGTTTACTATATTTTTTTGGTAATTACAGCAATGTTGTATTTTTTGCTCCACAATATGGAGGCGAATGGGTCTTTAAAAAAATATGTACATACTAGCATTAACCCGCGGCTTCGCCCGCGTGCCTTTATAATATACATCATCCTACGGGAACAAATTCTCTTTTTTTTCAGGATTAAAAGTAGGCTATTTGTTAAGTTAGGGTATAATCTGCAATCTGCATTTCCCTCATGCATATCCGTCCAGCCGTTTTAGCGTGAAGAAGTAACAAACATACACAGACTTTCGCTTTTCTAATATCACTGGGAAATACTTTTTATGTTATCACAACTCCACTTTAACAAATCAACCCGAAAACTCAAGCACTCAAATCAAGCGATCTCAGATTTTACTGTAATCCAAATAAAGTTCACTTCAAAATTCATAACTCGAAGTGAAGCTAAGACACCGGGATATGTGTGCATTTTATTTGTATAAAGCTTTTATAATGTCCCGAGCCTCCGCTTATCGACTTGGGATATTGGAGATTGGTTTAATGATTCTAAGCCATGTTCTAAGTTACGTCATGTTCTATTGTAAGATATTGAGGTCTCATCGTTGATGAATGAAAAATGTATTATTCTGAGCCAGATAAACGTAATTCAGAATTCTTGACTTAACATAATTATTGAAAAGCTTGAATGTATTTATTACGGATGCAGGAAGTTTCCCGATCATTCCTCCTCCCGTCCTCCAACCCCATCGCACCCCAACAGGCGAGACGGTATTTCACGTCCAACACGTTTGTTTTTAAAATCGTTGTTGTTTTGGTAATCAGCGACCCGATAAACCATAGAACCATTACCCTTGTTAATTTTGACTTTGACACCATATTCTCCTCCTTTAGGGGTTGAATTCTCAAAAAAACATGAAACACGTGCTTACTCATTTATCGTTAGAAATACTCCTTGGAAGATTTGAATAAAATAGTCTTACTAATCTTTTATCCCCATACAAACTTATGACCCCCATTTCACCCCTTTGGGGGGTGACTTTTAACAAATGCTTCTTTTATTGCACCCCTACACTTTATAAGGACACGTAGGTTCCAAATATGGACTCTCTAGAACCAGCGGTTTAGTATTTAGATATTTCAACCCCATTTCACCCCAACAGGGGAGATATTAATTCACGTCCGCCACGTTGGATTCTAAAATCGTTGCGGTTTTCGTAATCAGCGACCCGATAAACCATAAAAGCATTACCAATATGACCCCCATTTCACCCCTTTGGGGGGTGACTTTTAACAAATGCTTCTTTTATTGCACCCCTACACTTTATAAGGACACGTAGGTTCCAAATATGGACTCTCTAGAACCAGCGGTTTAGTATTTAGATATTTCAACCCCATTTCACCCCAACAGGGGAGATGTTAATTCACGTCCGCCACGTTGGATTCTAAAATCGTTGCGGTTTTCGTAATCAGCGACCCGATAAACCATAAAAACAATACCCATGTTGGTTTTCAGACTTTGTCACCACATTTCTCCCTTTTAGGGGTTGAATTTTCAAAAAACCTAAAACACGTGTTTACTTATTTATTGTAAGAAATACTCCTTTCAAGTTTCCAATAAAATAGTCTAGCTAATCTTGTTTCCCCATACAAACTTTGGAACCCCATTTCACCCCTTTAGGAAGTGAGTTTTGAAAAATCCTTTCTTTGTGCACCCCTACACCTTATAAGAAACCTAGGTGCCAAATTTGAACACTTTAGAACCAGCGGTTTAGTATTTAGACATTTCAACCCCATTTCACCCCAACAGGGGAGATGGTAACTTACGCCCGCCACGTTGGATTTTAAAATCGTTGCGGTTTTCGTAATCAGCGACCCGATAAACCATAAAAACAATACCCATGCTGATTTTCAGACTTTGTCACCACATTTTTCCCTTTTAGGGGTTGAATTTTCAAAAAACCTGAAACACGTATTTACTCATTTATCGTTAGAAATACTTCTGTGAAGTTTCGAGTAAAATAGTCTAACTAATTTTGTTTCCCCATACAAACTTTGGAACCCCATTTCACCCCTTTAGGGGGTGAGTTTTGAAAAATCCTTTCTTAGTGCACCCCTACACCTTATAAGGAACCTACGTGCCAAATTTGAACTCTCTAGAACCAGCGGTTTGGGCTGTGCGTTGATATGTCAGTCAGTCAGTCAGTTTCTTCTTTTATATATTTAGATTTACTTACCGTGTTGTTAAAAAAAGTTGAAATCTGTCTGTTTCGTCACGAAATTTTCATATTAATAAGTATAATTTCGTGACGTAACTGCCAGATTTTAACTTATTCTTAGCTAACAATACGGCAACTATGTAAACTTTTTTTAAAGACTCATTTGCAGCAAGCTTGTAATACAAGCCGTACTAAAGTGAAGACCTTCTGCGCCAAGCTATCTTTATTTTGTATTTATAGAATAAATGCTTATTACGGAAACTTTTTGTATCAGAAACAGTACCTAAACATAGTGATAGCATGACGTAGCAGGTACTTTACTCTTCGGGCCTGCTAAACCTGCAACCTTCTGAAAATAAAAAATAAGCATAATGAAGACATGGTCAACAACAGTTTTAAATAAAACAAAACATTAAACGTTTGTAAGTTTATTATTCATGTTATCTAAAAATCAACATGGAGGTCTTACATGTGTAAATATCCCTGATATATATTGGGAATAAGTTCCCAGTCTAGATTTCTTATACCTTAAAGCGCACCAAACAAACAGACAGAAAAATTAGTAAAAGTTCGACCGATCTTAAAATTGTGATGTTTTGCCATTTTTTTGTATAAATATGAACATGACACCTTTTAAGAGCGGTCGGACTTCTACTCATGTCTGTATTGGGAAACAATTTGGGAAGGAACATTATGAATCTGAACGATATACTGCCAGGATTCCAATAATTTTTCAATGTCTTTGTCCATTTCCTGATTTGGAACACTTCACTTCTATAATATCTATTTAAACGAATCACACTATTTGTCACAGTCAACGTCTCTGCACGCGCACGCACGTCGCACGATCGCTCCGAAAGATGACTGATGAAATGATAAACAAAACAATGGCAGCCAGGCGGTGTTGCCAACCAAAGTTCTGGCAATCCATACAATAAATATTGTATTATTTAATGGACAGCTAGCAATAACAAACGAATTATGGGGTAGACAGTACCATATGAATCTAGCTTATTTAAATATCTAAAACAATTTTTGTTACTTGCGTTATTTTAGAGACAACCTAAATATTGTATTGTTTAATTGACAGCTAAGCAATAACAAACGAATAATGGGGTAGACAGTACTATATGAATCTAGCTTATTTAAATATCTAAAACAATTTTTGTTACTTGCGTTATTTTAGAGACAACCTAAATATTGTATTGTTTAATGGACAGCTAGCAATAAAAAACGAATTATGGGGTAAACAGTACTATATGAATCTAGCTTATTTAAATATCTAAAACATTTTTTGTTACTTGCGTTATTTTAGAGACAACCTACGTATTGTATTGTTTAATAGACAGCTAGCAATAACAAACGAATTATGGGGTAAACAGTACTATATGAATCTAGCTTCTTTAAATATCTAAAATATTTTTTGTTACTTGCGTTATTTTAGAGACAACCATAAATATTGTATTGTTTAATTGACAGCTAGCAACAACAAACGAATTATGATGGTATACTTTACAATTATCGAAATTTTATCTCTACAATAATAATAGTACTTATAAATAGCTTTGAGTATTGTTTACTAAAATGTTTTTACTAGAATATTCTGGCATTTATTAAAATACGACTATTTGTTGTTAAAAGTCAATACGGTAAATTTAACTTAATTCTGTTTCTTTATACTAGAATGAAATTTACAATATGTTCTGGTAGTATTGTTATAATAATTTCTTTCCGTGTGGTCTGTTATTTCATCCAATTTACATACAAACAGTGCCCATTACCTGCGTTACCCGCGGCGTGCGAGGATTTATTGTCAATCAAAATTAGCTCAAGATTTGGCTCCACCATAATATTATTAAAACTATCACGAGACATGTTTGATAGTTATAAAAGCGGTAAGGCTCAAGAGCGTTTCAACTGCTCGTTCCCCTGTATTACGAGATTTAGACGAATATAATCTTATTTTTGGAGTCCATTTCAATTCGTACAAAGCCCTTTGTTATGAGCTCACCAGTTGAGCCTTTTTTTTGCAAAAATAATGTTAATTATTCGTGAAAATATAACATAAGTCAAGGAGCGCTCAAAACGCTCCTGAGCCTTCCCAAAAACCACTCTTTTAACCTCTTTCTTTTAACTCTTTTAAACTCACGTAAAGTAGGTAAGTACGTATGGAGTTCTTCATCAGGGGACAGCTATCCGTGCTGCTACTCGACTCATATCCATATAAGTTCGAAACGCGTCGGGTTGTTCCTGACATTTTTTACGTGAACTAAAACCGTTTTTATAACTATTGGGCTCCACGTTTGTTGTGACACCAGAGACCAACTACGTCTACAAATTTTACTTCATGCGCTTAATTTTAATTAAAAGTATTGTTTAGTGTGTTTACAGGCAGCAGTGAAGAAACAAATCAGTTTCTATAAAGTTAGGATGCCGTATGAATTTATTTTCTTTGGTTGAGCATTTGAAAGGGCAATGTGGAAATGTATAACTCATAATGTACTTATTTTTGAAGCTGAAGGAGAGACGCTTCTCGCCTTATCTTCAATTCACTTTCGTAGGAATTGGACGTCTTCAGGGGACTGGACCGTTTTATTATAACAGCCTGACTACCAAGTCGGATTAATAGGCCTGCTGAAAAACAGCCAGGCGAATTAATCATTAAAATTAATAGGTATTGCTCGCACATGCCATTGGCGCTTTAGTAATAATAAGCGCCATTTTAAATCCCTTATCAAAATAGAGTACATCGGAGAGAGATCTAACGACTAACACTATCATTCAAAAACGTTGTCTTTATATCTAGAAGTATCATGCAATGCAAAAGCCGGCTGACATATATATGTTTTGTGTCATAGAAAAGCACATATACTAGTAAAATAGAAAACATCCTTGGGACTGAGCGATGTGTGCGGAGACACCAGGCATTAGCGTTATCGCGTAGGCTGTGTACGTCAGCGGGTACACTCAACCACGGCAAGACAGACAAGCCATACTTAATCAGTTTACTAATAGTGACGAGACGGTTGGCTCCGTGGCAATTCAACTACAAAGCAAGCTACCCAAGGAATGCCTACGGGAAAAGCATACGTCAAAGCAATGGATGGAAGTTACCTCACATTTGGCGTCATGATGATGACGAGTTCTAGGCCGACGGATCAACTGTGTCTTGACAGGTAATGAGCGAGAAGTGCAAGATAAGGCTACAAAGTGTTTAAAAGGCAAGAGCGGGCATCTTTTCATCTCCGAAGACGATGACTTCGTCTATGTCACCAACTATCGCCACTATTCCAATTTCATTGTCTAAAAGAGACAAATTTCACTGTCTCGCGTTAAGACCGCTTGGTGCTTCTAATTTTTGACCTCTAATTGTATTTCCTTACATTGTGTATTTCCTGTTTGTTTTTGTAAGGTTTGCAATAAAGGCTACTTGTGTATTGTATCGGTTCTGGCTGTACCGGTGGCATGGCGGTACCAGCATACGACACGTGTCCCGTGGAATGTCGCCGCTCGGAATGCGACGTACCTACGTGCAATCAGTACCTACGACTGAGGCAACAATCGACTCAGCCGTAGGTGACCTGGGCCTGACGCTTATGGTACTTCCATCAAACAAAAGGGCCATTTGGCTTGTTTATGGTCAAGTTATACACACACTTATAGACATCGTATAACGGTAGTGTAGGCATAGACCACCAAATGCCCGATTCTACGAACGGTCCTTGTCTCTACACATAATTTTTTCGTTTCGCTCCTCCCTTTTCAATACACTCATAGCTTGCGAGTACATTGTCTCCTTTAAAATATCAACGTATTAAATTTACTTATGCAGCTTGAATAGTAAAACCTATATTATCGAGATGAAACCGAGATATCACTAAATTCGGAATAACATAAAGCCTCGCTGGATCGTCTAAGCTCCATCGCAACACCTGTATACATTAGTTTGGTATCCTTTTGAGAAGCAACATACTAACCTTATGTCAAAAGAAGGGATCCTCTTCTTCTATAAAAAATACTTCACCGAATGTTTAATTTCATGGAATTTTCATTTCATAGACAAGTTTTTCCTCGGAAGTCATATTTTTTTCAGAAAATGTCAACTATAGATTACTTACGCTTGGTTATTAGGTTTGTGTCATTCCAAAATATTTAGTGATTTAAGAAAAAAATGGTTTGCTGAAAAGAAATTTCTATGAAACAAAAATTCGATGAAACAAGGTTAAAACCCAAAAAAGAACTTAAGCCTTTGTTTTAATTCCGTACGAAACCATCATCAGTATATCGTATTTAAAGAACAATAGACTTAAGCTACATTCTGTACAGTTAAGTTTCAAAACAGAACGACGGAATAAATTACGGATTCACATACGAGTTTGTATAAGATAGCCAGCCTATTTAAAGTAATCAATGTCACTGATGTGTATTTGGCAGCACTCATTAGTAGTCAGATTCGTAGTAAAGATATCCTAGTATTAAGTAGCGGTAGAATCGGTGGCATCTAGAAACTAGCGGCTTCGGGGTTTTGCCCGAGGATTGTGTCGTCAATATTTTGACATAACGACGTTCACACAAATATTCTTATCTGACCATTAGCTAAGCCAAGATACAATCATTGATGTTGTAAAATTTAGAGCGTGAAAACATGATTAATTTGTAAATTAGATAAAAAAAATCTTTGTAAAATGATTTTCAACTGTATAACATTTAACGAATTGACGATGTAAGTATTGTTTCTTTAATAACTTAATTTAGGGATGTGTGATATTCAGTCTACCAAAATGAGAATCGTCTCATGGTTAATTTATAATTTTAGTAGCTACAGTATGTGCTGAATTACTAAATACTAGTAGCAAAGATACGAGTCTACTGAATTACTTTGTAGGAGTTTTATCAAATATGACGTAACTATAATAATAATAATAATAATAAATTTATTCAAAAAACATATTACAGCTGTGATGACTACGGACTAAACAGACTTATAACTAGACGATAATACTAAGCGCCTGAACTAGGGTAATCCTGTGTTTCAGGCTGAGAAAAGGACAACTTATTTAAGCATGACATACTTTACATACAAAATTTACACATAAAAAAGAACAATTTATTTTAGTAACATAATTCCAAATCATCGATATTTTGGAAAGTACAGGGCGATTAGACTACACCTTTTTCTACATTTCTATTAGAAAGTACTTAAATATTTTTAAAACTGCCATATTAATATAACATCTCTAATCTAAATCGTTCGTATCAGCCAAAACCGAATATCACGCGTTACATAAAATTTAGAAAGTATAATTTAACAGAATTTCAATAACCATAAAGATGTCACGTCTTGAAGGTCGGCCAGATAAGCACACCGTCATATAAACTTGTATGTTCTTATATTTTATCTACGGAATATTCACCATTAGCTATGGACTCGGTATTTGCATAATTAATATCGAAATGTACCGCTTTCTCGCTAATGAGGAACAAAACACGTGTCGTAAATAAGTCCAGAGCCGGATCGGTGTTGTACCGGTGACACTGCCCTCGCTTCAGAACCGTCGTAAGTGGCTAAGGCATTTATAGTAACTGAAGATCTTTTAGCATTAAAAAATGTGAAGCGTATCCTTGGTTTAGATTTGTCGCAAGCGGCTATGTCATTTGTGGCAAGTAAAGACGTTTTATCGTTAAGAATAACTTTTTCGGCAATTCGGAAAGAAGATCAGTGGTGCGAATGGGGTTATGGCTAACTTTACTATTTGATGTTTAATGACCAAATCTGTGGCTTACCTACTTGTGTGACCAAAAAATTACAGACATTTAACTAATAGAAAGATCTTATTTCTTGAAAATGCATTGAAGACATACTTCTTGTGCAAAAGTGAAACGGAAGAATTTGTAACTTATTTTTGAGTTTGAATGTTGTAGTAAATAGAACCGCTAGCAAATAGCTGAAAATCAGGCTTTATCTAATTTACTTACAATAAAAACCCGAAGTGGAGAGATTATTGACTTTGGGGAAAGCCATCAAGATTAATTTATTAGACAATGCTGTTCAATGTCTATTTTATAAGAAGAGTTCCTAAGAAGCGAAATAATCTATAACATGCACATATTTTGTACTACTTATTATTAGTAGATGAATTGTAAACAATATTAACTTATAGTACCGAAATGCATTTGAAAATAACCAGAATCATTTCGATCATTTCGAAATTCGTAATAAAAAGAAGAATAAAGGATAATAGGTTAGGTACAATTCCTAATAAGATACTTGCACTACCCTCATCTTAAGTCCAACGACGCATAAAAGGAAAAAATTACAAACAATCAATAGAGCGCTTCTAAAATTGCCACTAAATCTAGCCACCCTCGTGCGGAGGGAACTTTAAAAAAGTGAACCAAGTTCAAATGAAACCTCGTGGGTGGTTCCGTGGGATTATTTAAAATAATATTTGCACCCTGGAAAACAGCACGTATTGTATAAGTGTATACAAATACCACGGATTGTTATAGCGTAATACACCTAAGGAATTATTAGTATTTCGATATTTCTCCTACTATTACCCTAAGAGATGATAACATTTATTTGTATATTGCTTAATTTGTTTATAGCACCTAAATACTAGACTTGAGTAGTCATCATAAATACGAACTTGATAGCTTCTTGCGTCAAACTAATTCAGCGGACATACATTTATCATGGGTTCTTTGGTTTATTGCTAGATGTGGAACCCTAAAAATAACCAATTGAAGGGCGGCTTACCTCGGGAGATTAAGTGCAGTCTCTTTAAACTGGAAAGATTAGGCAATTATGAGAAAAAATCGGGCTCAAGTTTAGAATAGCCTCTCAGGAGATGTAGCTGATGCTGGTATCAAATGTTTGTGTTATTTATTGCATTTGTATATTTAAACTTTTTTAGCAACTGTCCCGATCGATCGATTGACGAAAAAATAATGACTCTAACTTTATAAATAGTAGGTGTCTGCCGCTACGTTAATATTGATGATTATATTTATACATGACAATATGAAGAACGATTAAATGCATCATTTCCTAATAGCCGACCAATTTATTTAACTCAGCGTACAATAAAACTGAACAATAAAGACATCGCAAAATCAATAACATCCTCATAACACAGATCCGAATCGAAATCTTAATTATCCGATGCACCTGCATAAGGTCAAGGCATTCCAATCCTAGCACAAATCATCCATCATACCTCCTAAATAAATAAATCAGCCACGTTAATCTTGTACGTTTAGATATTTACAACACCAGACACGAACATAAAAATGTATTCCGAAGCCTTTCCACTATCTCCAATCCAAATTTTTCGTTTGCTCAGAATTACATCTTAACTCTTTGCAGTGAAGTTGAATTTGCAGAAACAGTTTGGAACAAGATAAGACTTTGGTGAGGATATATCTAGTAATGTACTTATCTACTATAAATCAAGTGCTGCGGCATTAACGGCGAATTTCTTCGGTTTCGTCATACATTTCCCACCGCCCGAAACTTATGGCTTGTCATAATTAAGAAACAAATTGAAAATTATCGCCCCAGAGCGGTGGGCTATGGCGCTTGTTATCAAATACGAATATACCGTTAGTTTTGGAGACAGATTATAGATGAGCTAAATCGAAAGTTCGGTATTGATTAAACTAAATTGGTTATTTTGTTTACGTTATTTAGAAGCGTATTTGATTTATTAATTTGAATGTTCATTTCATAACTGTATATGAATAATATTTCGTTTATATTGCATTTTGATAACAAAATTGTTCCTCTATTACACATTATTTATGTAGTTAGGTTTTGATAGTGCTTGTAAAAAATCTTGGTAAAACGCGAGAAAGTTTTATTAACTTAGTAGGTACTGATTCGTCAAACATCAAGAGCTTAGTCATATTTATTATAGAATCATTACGTCAAACTTCTATTTTTATGCATTATCATAACATAATCATTGCCTACTTTCAAGCAATTTGCCCAAATTAAATTACAAGAGCTGCAATTGCATCCAATTTCGCCTGCAACAAATTAATTTGTGGATAAATTTCCCTTTATGCATCTTCTACCCCCGGGTTTTTTGCGTTAGTTATCGGCGCGCCGAGGCGGTGCCGCAGGGCACGCTTCTATGCCCCTAATACTTCCTGCTGCACGTACGAGACATTTTTTAGGAAGAGGGGTAATGAGACGGTTAGACGCTTTTGCTGGAGATACTGAGCTAATAGTTATTGTTTGCTTGTTTTAAGCTGTGAAATTAACAGTGTAAGTTTGTCCAATCCTAGTTAATTTTAATGTACCTATTTACATAAACTGCAAGGGGTTTCATGTGTTTTTATATATATATATATACATATATTATATTTAAGCTTACGGTTGTGTCTCACTGCTAGGCTCGGATGTACCCAATAACAAAGTAGATTTTAATAAAAGGATCTATTCATTTGTTAAAGTAGATAAAATATTTCCTTACACTGACAAGACTTTTAGACTCGTAATATAACGAGATCTACTCGATGCAATTCCGTGTTGTATAATGTTATAAAACATTAAAGCTTATCAAACCATCTCTAATTACAATCTCAACAACACATCCATCTCCGTATCTCGGTGAAGCAACAGTAGCATCTAAGTCTCAATCAAGTTTTTAACTAAGGGCTACTGGCATCAACTCTTTAATTGCATCAAGCCCGACAAGACGTGCGTTAACTTTTAATTAGGCGTGTTTGCCTTTGATTTTAGTGTTTTTGGAGTAATTAGAGGACAGGCTGATGATACAGATGTTTCGAGTTTATGATCACGTTGGAATGTTTTAGAAATTTGTAAGACCTTTAAAAGTGTTTTCGCAAGCGGTATTTTTATTATCAACATCGTAAACTTCATCAATGACGCAATTTGTACACACGCGGTATCAACTTTAAAAAAATATATCTTGAAGGTATGCGGTGAGGGAATTGATGGGAGCAATAAAATAGATTCAAATAAAGATAACCCCGCTAAAATAAAAGAAATTCAAAATGCAACCCAACAAAGCGGCGGTTTGTCAGAGGGAACTACAGCAACCCCACAATAACCTGAGTCACGTAAAATGTAATGGGAAATTACTCTAAAATAAAAAAACGTCTCCCCAGCGGAACCCTACCGTTACGGCGATTTGGATAAGACTCCCCAGGCTCGGGACACTAAAAATTCCACTTAGAAGCAGCTCCCAATATGCGAGGCGATACCACGGGCCCTATAGCGCCGTCTGAAGGAAAAAAGCATTAACAGTAAATGCACCTCCAACAATTTTGCTCTCATTTTCCTCTAGAGAGTATAACACCGATCTCATAAAACAGCCGCTACCGTAAATGATTTCTCTAATTTAGTTACCTATTATTTTTAATGAATGTAAACATTTTATTGCCAAATTAAAACTTTGTTCGGTAGTGTTTTGAATAGCGGATTGTAAATTTTGGCTGCGATTTAAACTTTTTTTAAGTGTTTAAATTTGAGGCAATAAATAGGCTTAGGGATAATTAATGTAATTTAGCACCACTGCAAAATTTTAATCTTTAATCATTTTATTAAGGTTATAATATGAAACTATCCTGTCAGACCGGCTGATCTATAATGAGAGTATTTGTTTATTTAAGCTTTATTGCCCCAAAAAAAATGTTACGACTAGCTTAATACCTAATTAAAATCTAACAGGCTCGATGAAAAAAAACAAAATTAATTTAGTTTGTATGACTTGCAGCATGTTTTTAATTGTGCAACCGAGCGGAGCCAGTGTTTAAGCTTGGTCAAGACTGGTTACGTATGTCCGGATGTAAAAGATGTCTAGATATCCGGCTGTTCTCGACTACAGGTCGCATTTCTCAACCGGTTCTTGTGAGATTTTGTGAGCAGGTTCAATATTTATGTAGATTTTTAAGCCGAAATAGTTTTTTGATTTATTTTTAAGATGATGGAGTGTTGGGCGTTGAATACGTAGTCTGAGAAACAAAATTAATTTGTCATTCGTCTAGCACACGTTGCTTGAACACAGTGCGAGTGCCTAGTTAGTAGGTTTTTGGTGCGCGTGTCCATGATCCTTCGAGCTGGATGAGGCTCAGATGACTGGCGACGGCATCCACTGCGGGCACCAGAACCGTGGCATGTTGTTGCTGGTGGTGACGCTCCCAGCGCAGTGACGCTGGAGCTATCTGGAGAAGAGGAGGTACCGTGGAGGAGGCGAAGGAGCTGAGCTGCTGTAGGACGGCACCGGACGGAGATGTAAATAAAGAAAATGGCCATTTCATATAAATTATGGTATTTTTTTAAACACATATTGCATTTCCAGACACAATGAGCTGTCAACCAGCACTGTTGCATTCGTCGTTGAAGAAATGCAATCAGTCATATTACTAGCTTTTAAAGTAATATGACAATTATTTCAAATGAGTTGTCAGTCCAACAACTCATTTGAAATAATAGTTATCTATTCGTGCTAGCTTATCTACATCTCCCGGTGTGTTGTCACCATTTGAAAATTCGGCGGCCACAGCAGCCGTCGGTTCTACCAGTGATACGGGTAGGACCAAGGTGAACTGATAATCTGGTGAAGTTCCTTGGATACAGGTGGCGCGAGTAGTCATAGCGTCGCCACTGGCATTCTATAAGAGACCTTCTAGCAGTGGACGTCTTTCCGCTGATGATCATGATAGTTTGTCTACTTTAAGTTGTAAATTTATATGAATAATTTATTCATTGTATTATACATACAAACATATAACATACAAATACATTTATTGATAAAACATAATGTACAGAGAGGTAACGGTTAAATTCTATACTTAAAAAACGAATAAATTCACAATTTGCATAACCTGAACTAGGGTTCCCCCTGTGTTTCAGGCAATAGGAAAGCCTTTACATTATTTAATTTAAGTACATATTCACCTATATTACAATAATCTTATTGTAGCTTAAATACTAAAATTTACACTAAAGTACTAAAGGACATTGGGTACTTTCTTCCCCACTAGCGGGCACAAACGAAACCAATTAAAGTTTTTAGATAATGTTACGGGCTTTACCACTGTGTATTTTTTATATTCGTCACGTGATAAACGCAACGCAACCCTATTGTATGTCCGTTGGACAACGCAGAGCGCGAAAAGAGCACGAAAGTAATACTCGTTAGTTAATGGTCACTTCAAGAAGTACACTAACATACTAACCTATAAGAAAAAAATATTTTGCGTTGGTTTTTGTACTTTGACTAGTAGAGAATGCCTTAAGACCTTAATACTGCAATTTGTACTTTTACTTGTGTATTTTGTGCAATAAAGCTGAAATAAATAAATAAACTGTAAGCATGTTTTATTTCTTTATGGATGGGATTAAGTGTTTTCTTTAAGTATTACGTCTTAAGCTTTTGCGACTTTACATTTATGATGTTAACCTCGACGCATCGTAAAGATTTAATTATTCATCATTGGCAACATTGACGCAATAATGCATTTCGTTTTAGCTAGCTAACAGTTTCTTTTTGACTTTGCGCACATAACCATGTAAATATATCGACGCATTGTCCGCCACATTATCGACATCAATAAAACAAGGCTGGATTAGCTGCCGGCGTGACGCAAACAGAAGCTTTTATGGCCAACTCTAATCCCTTCCCAAAAAACAACAATAAGCCAATAACGTCATAAGAATGCCAGCTGAATTATGATCCCAGTCATTCCAACCCCACCGGGTGATCTCTGCAAAGCGTTTGATAAAGTGGATCGCAAAACGCGACGCGATCCTGTAGTATAAATAAAAGTGGGCCAATAAGTGGCCCTTGCGGTATCGCGAGCTAACCGTGCGAAACGCCTTCTCAGTTGTGAAATATGAATTATAAAAATAATAAAAAGTGCGGTGGCGGCGGGGGGCTAACCCGGGCCACGCGGCGTCACGTGCCCGCCACTCGTGCCACCCAAAATATTGAAAACTTTAACCGCTATTGTGTCTTCCTCTAGGCTGCCGGGAGCCGGCTTTTAATGCGACACGCGACCATCTTAATTTTTCCTATTAAAGTGAGGAAATACAATTAAATTAGGTTATTATGTCTTTTGGATTGATGCGCCTGTTTGCTGGGCAAAAAATGGCTGCGTTAAAATATATCCGTAATGTATCGGAAGTTTTAACTGGGTTCTACTGATTCTATTTTTGGATATTCTTCTAGAAATATGTTTCTATGATCATCTATATCTTCGTTTAGCATTTTCGAGCTGTTTGTGCCTATTCATGGCTGTTTCACTGTTTGTATGTTAAGTTTTATAAAACAAACCATCGATACAAAGATCAAAAATTTAAAACAACTTATATTACAACTTAGGTGCTTGTCGACAAAGATTCCTAATCTTTTGATTATTTTCGTATTACCGTAAGTTCAGGAAACTAATATTAATTAAGTTTCGCCATCATTAATTTCGGCGCCACCCGGTAACATTCAGCGTCGCTTAAGACGGCTTACCGTCCCTCATCCAATATTTATTTGCCGCGATGCCATTGTATTAATACTACAAAAATTTAATACTGTTAGTGCGCGCGAGGATTACTGAGGGTACTTTTTTAAATAGGGTTAGGTTCCCTCCTGGAGGGGATCGTGATAAATGACACATGCACATTTTTCGAAATACCCAATTTCGGATTTAAGTCACCCCAAAGTGGCCTGGTGGCCGGACAATAGGGTGTCGCGTAATTTACACGCCGAAAGGGTGTTTGAAGTCGAAGTATTGGAAGCGGTTATAGGCTCTTAATAATTCATTTCTCCGCTGGTTTCGTAGATAAACTGTGCGTAAAATTGGCCGTGGAAAAAAGTTAACGAGTTGTGAGATAATTATGGCTGAGGATATATACTGGCGTACTGGCGTATTGTTTTTGCGGGCTAACCTAATGATTAATCACTCAAACTTCAACGGCTTTCTTACCTAGTTAGTGCGAAGTTTTCCGGTGAAAAGAAAACGCTTGCACTACTTCAAGGTTTATAAAAGACCAGAAACAATCCATAGTAAATTAGTAACACACCAAGACTTAATTACTATGTTAGTACACATTATTTATATTTGATTAGTCCGTATATTTACAAAATATCAATAGGTACACGTATATAGTAATAATATAACGATTTTGATGGGTGCAATTTGCAAATGGTTTTATCGTGTAGTAAACATGTCGAATAGTGCAGTTTCTATTTGGGTAGTACATAAAGTACGGGCAACTATGAGACATAAAATGTATGCATTAAAAAAAATACCTACCTCACCTTTTATTTCATAAAATATATTTCCTTCTCTTTTATTTTGGGCACTGACCAGATTAGAAGTGTTTTCACTTTAATTTCGGCATTCAGGAATATGGAATTTTAAATATTTGTATACCCAACGCTCTGCGAATCAACAGCAAGGTTGTTTTTTTCCTAATCTTATACATATGCATTAAGTTCATTAATATTAGGGATAAAGATCGTATCATGTACAATTAAACCAAAAACACTGAGTATCACAAATTTAAGCAAAACTACTTCATTAATTACGATGATTTACGTGTAATCCGTAGCAAAAAGATCATTACCTACGCAAAACAGGAACCTTTTTACCAGTCGAGAGTTTGTAACGCAATAAAGTATCAATTTTATTGGTTCAATTGTTTTTATATCGATAGTTGTTCGGTGCGCTACGCTGGGCTAATAAGGACGTAAGTTTAATAGAGGTTTCAAGGTATTTTACGTCTTTTATATTTTGTTGTGCAATTGTAGTGTTGTTTTGCGAGTAATGGCCCGAGCAGGCGCCAAGCGCGGCAAGAAGCGTTACGATTATAACTGGACACTACACGGTAATTACTCGTCTATTTCACCACGTCAGGGCAGCGTTTATAAAAAGAATAAACTGTTACACTTGCGGATATATTGCTGTAAAACTTGGGAAAATATAAAAAGAAAATAATAACGGTTCAAAAATAACAGTCGACAGTGACGAGTGGATGACTGAAGCTAGGAACCGCGCGCTTGCCCAAGCGCTTGCTTCAAGTTCCTGAAAAGGTTTTCCTGTAATTTTGAGGCCTAGTTTCGAATACCTAGGCAAAGCTTACCCTTTAGCCTTATCAGGGTACTATGTTACTAAACTATCTTTTAAGCGTTATTTTAGGAAATGTCATCACTCAACACATTTAAACTCAGACAAACAACACAAGCTGAATATAACTACGAAATTATGAAGTTACGTGCACACTTCTTATAGTCCACTTCAAAGTTTAATATTTGGCGATAAACCGTGATAATGATCTTTATTACCATCGCACAAGGTTCAAGCAGTTAACACAACTATTCTAGATAAGGTATCAGACGGCAGTTTGAGCACTGTTTTATGACGGTTTGATTTGTCGATTCAAAGTTTAAATAACTTTAAAAGTGCATTAAAGTTTCGTGAAGGAAGCTTAAGTAGTTTCGAGTGGGGAAAGTTGAAAATGTTTAGAAAATTTTTGAAGTTCAACGTTCAACAGCTACTTTGAATTTTAGGAAAAGATAACTTTTCTAATTGTCACAGTGAGACGTCTGATTGTGGAGTGAGGGTTTCCTTTATTACAATTTATTTAAAAATAAACAGCATATTCGAAGTTCGATTTTCTTAAAAATTATATGTGTTTCAGCGATAAAAGGTAGAGGTAGGTATAGATAAGTTACATGTTTAATTTTGCGATACCAATAAAGGTTACTATGGAACCCCAAAACCATTACTTGACGAAGAATTTCCGTTGAAAACGTGTCACCATTGTCGATCTCGTCAGTGCATTCCCGAGTCTCAAGGCTCCATAAAAAAAATACGATCCAATAAAATCATATCTGCAAGCAATTAAAATTCTCACGGACAAAAACGTGGGCGAAGTTTTGAACGTATTCACGATACAAGCTCACGATGGGAACATTGCTGCTGACAATTATTACTGGACTTAGTTGGTAAGGAATCTGTGGGAATGACGGTGATAAATCTGCCAAATTCAGTGGAGTACCACTCGGAATCATAAAATTGTATTATGCATTTATATTATAATGTTGATGCATGCAATGAGCCATACTTCCATACTAATATTATAAATGCGAAAGTGTGTCTGTCTGTCTGTTACCTCTTCACGCTTAAACCGCTGAATCGATTTTGATGAAATTTGGCATGGAGATAGTTTAAGATCCGAGGAAGGACATAGGATAGTTTTCATCCTGGAAGTTATCCCTAAAAAGATTGAAAAGTGAGTAAGTAATTCATGATGACATTGCACTGAAAAAAATATTTTTCTACAATACTACAAGAACGTGTGGTTGTGAAATATGTAGTTATGGCAACTGAAATGTAGTTGTGTTAATCAAAAATATTTTAACGTGTATTATGTGGATTGTAATCATCACTGCATGAATCTAGTTAAACGCAGTTTGGTACTATTTACAATTGCATTGTATAAATAAAGATCCAAGCGTAATAAATACAATATGGTTTGTAATGCGAACATTTACAATGTATAAATAAAGATAGATAATGTAATAGAAACAGAATTTTTGTTATTTTTACAATGCGCATTGTTCTACAATTTTTTCTTACAATTGCATTGTATCAATAAAAATTCAAGCGTAATAAATACAAAATGGTTTGTAATGCGAACATTTACAATGTATAAATAAAGATAGATAATGTAATAGAAACAGAATTTTTGTTATTTTTACAATGCACATTTTTCTACAATTTTTTCTTACAATTGCATTGTATTAAATAAAAATTCAAGCGTAATAAATACAAAATGGTTTGTAATGCGAACATTTACTATGTATAAATAAAGATAGATAATGTAATAGAAACAGGATTTTTGTTATTTTTACAATGCGCATTTTTCTACAATTTTTTCTTTCAATTGCATTGTATAAATAAAGATTCAAGCGTAATAAATACAAAATGGTTTTGTTATGTATAATAAGCATTGTAATGCGAACATTTACAATGTATAAATTAGAAACAGAATTTTTGTTATTTTTACAAGGCGCATTTTTCTACATTTTTTTCTTACAATTGCATGGTATAAATAAAGATTCAAGCGTAATAAATACAAAATGGTTTTGTTATGTGTAATAAGCATTGTAATGCGAACATTTACAATGTATAAATAAAGATAGATATGTAATAGAAACAAAATGTTTGGTATTTTTACAATGTGCATTGTAATGTGAACGCATCAACTAGTTGCGTGGGCGGCGAGGGAGGGGTAGGGGACGCTTAGACGCTTAACTTATTGCGTCATACGTCAACCGACCGGCACTCGGTAGTCTGTACTCTGTATAATATTGATAACAGGATTAATAATTGTGCAAGTGCTTATTTAAATGTGTCTACAATCATGGATGAGGAAGTAGCAAACCTACTGAAAACGTGGAATTTGGAAGAATACACGGAAGTCTTTGCAAGTAAGTGAATCTACTTCTTAAAATTAAGTCGAGTTTAAATCTAATAAAAGCATGGACGAAGCAATGAAATCAATGAAAGATAAATCTCAAGGTAACCATATTTCTTTGTATTGTTTCTATTTTCTCTTCACTGATTATTAGGGTTCCGTACCCAAGGGTAAAAAACGAGACTCCGCTGTACGTCTGTCTATCTGTCTGTAATTTCACAGGTGATATATTTCTGTTGCCGCGTTAACAACAAATACTAAAAACAAAATAAAATAAATATTTAAGTGGGGCTCCCATACAACAAACGTGATCGGTTGCGTTACCTTTGCACCTCAATTGTATGCGGCGCCATACATACCAGGTGCGAACGTAACTTAACCCGGCCAATTAAGATAGGAAGTGTTTGTACGGGAACCCTCACCTCTCCCTGCGCGAGTCCGACGGCACTTGGCCGGTTTTTGATTAATCCATACTAATATTATAAATGCGAAAGTGTCTGTCTGTCTGTCTGTCTGTCTGTTACCTCTTCACGCTTAAACTGCTGAACCGATTTAGATGAAATTTGGTATGGAGATAGTTTGAGACCCGGGAAAGGACATAGGATACTTTTCATCCCGAATAAATTTAGTGTTCCCGTGGGATGAGCGGGTAACACCGCGGGGCACAGCTAGTCACCTATAAATCCGTCGTAGTAATCAGAGGCTAACCAAACTGCCTGCAGTGGGTACATTGTAATGAAATGAAATCGTGCATTCATCACAACATCAAAGCAAGCCGTTTGCATGTTTGATAATGTGTTTATTTGGTTTTCAGGAGGCAATGCAGAAGAGGCTGAAAATATCGACGCCTTTTTTATGTTGTCATTACTAGTCGGTCAACCTTTGCTGAAGAAACCCAAGAAAAGATGCTGGAGGCCTTCAAAGCAAGAAAGAGGGCGAGTCGCGTAGCAGCACGAACAGCTGCCCCTCCCACTTCCTCATCCACGATTGTAGGTAGACACATTTAAATAAGCACGTGCACGTGCACAATTATTAATCCTGTTATCGTATAGAGAGTACAGACTGCCGATGCCGGTCGGTTGACGCAAATAAGTTATGCCCCAGTTTGTCTAAAATTACTTTGCATATTTATTCAGTTTGCCTAATATTCGTTTAGTCTAAAGTCATTTCGCTTAATAAATATTTTGCACAATCTTGTTTTGGCGAATTTTCATATTGCCTAATTTTAGTATATATAATTTCATTTTATCTATTATTCAACTTATATAATTACATTTCCTAAAAACACTAGTTTGCCTACTACAATTTTTGTATCATTTCAGTTTGCCTACTTTGCACAGTACCTATATTATTCTACGTATACTTACTTTTCAATATCCACGCAGTAGAGAAGTTAAATTTGGGTCGCAGTTCAACCTAACACTCCTCCTCGCTTCGCTCGTCGTCGTACCTAACCTAAGCCAAGTCGGACCTGCCTTAAGGTTAAATGTTAGTGTTAATGTTATGTCCATAAAATGTTTTTTGTAGTTAAAATAACATGGCAATATAAGAATTAGTTAAACTAATATTAAACAAAACAAACTTTATCAAAAGTGATGATTAGACTAAACGAGTTTCGATAAAGTGATCATGTATTGAAACAATAATTATGAAAACTGAAATTAGGCAAACCGTTGGTTATACTAAAAGTTGTTAGGCAAACTGAAATTAGGCAAATAATTTTTGGCAAATGGGACTTTACCGGTAACGGCACAACACTCCTACCGCTACTTGAAGCTAGATGGCGGCTATTTAATATTATATCGCTCCTATAATAATATCATTTTGTTGTTTAGTAGTTTAAGACTAATACCTACATTGCACCTTTGTAACTGAATTAGGCTGTGTTTACGGTGAATAAAATGTTCCCTTTGTGTACTATTTACCTACCTACCTGGTTGGAAATTAATTGTACCATTGTAGTTTGCAAGTTAGGGGCATTTTTTTCATATATGAATCTGGTTTATATGAATAAAATGTACCTACTATACAATGAAAAAGTACTTATTTTATAAGGATTCATGTGAAAAGATGTACCTAAAGAAAAATACATACCTATCGCCTCGCCATTGAAAAAATGTACACATCATATTTTTCCGCCGGGTCCGTCAGGCAGTATGCTCTTTACCAATAGAATTAGTCTTCTTTTTTCCAGTTTTAATATAAAATAAATAGAGCATATTCCCTGGCAGGCCCGGCTGTAAAAATTATGTGTACATTTTGTAATGACGATAGGAATGTACTTTTCTGTCATGTAATTAGGTACATCTTTTCACATGAATCCTTATAAGAAAAAAGAAACGCTTAATGTCCTTAACTGGCAAACTACAAAGGAATAATTAATTTTCAACTGGGTGCATAGCAGTACATAAAAGGTACATTTTATTCACTGTAATCAGTAATCACATCCTGGTTCAGAGATGTGACCCGGCCAGTAAGCATTGCACCCTTAATAATTTGTTTTATTTGTTGAGTAGGTACATTTATAATGATAATGAATGATGCAAAGAGCATTAACTTTAATTTAATTTTTTGAATACGTTTATACCAAGCGAAGGTGTGTTAAATAAAGTGATTAATTTTATTTTTTGAGTGTTATTTATTTGTAAATTGTGTACCGTTTGTCAAGTATGAGTTTGAGAAACAAAGACTGTTCTCTATTTATGAAATTCGTGGTTCAGAAATACCCACAACATACCTTCATAAATAAATGTTTAGAGCTGCCTGAATCATGTATGTAATAAATTAATTATTTAGGTTATGTATGAGGCTCGGTATTTTTACATTATATTTTTTTTTTCTTTTTTGTATATTATTAAGACCACGAAGGCATAAAAAGAGACAGACTTCAACCCCATTAATAAATAATTAAAAAAAAATAATTAAAGATAGGTAACTACCTGATGGTTTGTTTGTAATACTGATTATTAATATTGTTCACGTATCTAACAACAATGGATTGTAATGGTTACTATACCCTGTTTTTTTTAAACTGTAAAGTATTATGCCATACTATTTATGTGCAAGAACCAAATTAATGTGCCGTTCTTTTTACTATCGCGCACTTTACAGTAAAAAAATACAGAGATACTTAGAACGAGTGCAGTAATTCTTATAACAGAGTTTTTTTTTTACAGCTTGTAACGAAATATCTATGCTCATATATTTACCCAGGCATTCTATTTATGATAACTGTTTATGTTTTACAGAAAAAGTTTCGTACAGGAAGTTTAAAAAGTATCAAAGTGAAAATTCCTCGAAAACAAGGTGTGGCCCGCCGCAGAGTTTTTGGTTTTGCCGCGCTTTTAGAGGTTCATGATTCGCTTGCCAGAGTTACTTTTAAATTAAACTTCCTGTACGAAACTTGTTCTGTAAAACATAAATAGTTATCATATTAACAAATAGAATGACTGGGTAAAGTTATGAGCACAGATTTTTGTTACACGCTATATAAAAAAATATCTGTTACAAGAATTAATGCTCTCATTACAATCCGTTCTTGTAACGTGAACAATATTAATCAGTATTACAAACAAACTAGGTAATTACCTATACTAAAAGCCTTTTACCCACTACGACACGATGGGTAAACAATACATTAAGATCTAGTTGCCATTACAATCCGTTCTTGTAACGTGAACAATATTAATCAGTATTACAAACAAATCAGGTAGTTACCTTTACTAAAAGCCTTGTACCCACTACGACACGATGGGTAAACAATACATTAAGATCTAGTTGCCATTACAATCTGTTCTTGTTACGTCAACAATATTAATCAGTAATACAAACAAATCAGGTAGTTACCTTTACTAAAACCCTTGTTCCCACTACGACACGATGGGTAAACAATACATTAAGATCTAGTTGCCATTACAATCTGTTCTTGTTACGTCAACAATATTAATCAGTAATACAAACAAATCAGGTAGTAGGTAGTTACCTTTACTAAAAGCCTTGTTCCCACTATGGCCTGATGTGTAAACATAACAATAACATCAAGTAACTATAAACATTTTTGCATTGTAGTCGTTACAATGCGCTTTATAGTTTTTACAATTTTGATTTAACTAGAACAGTCTGGTTATGTTTACAAAGAGTTTTGTCGTCACATATACAGCAAAACAGTCCTGTATAGATAACAGGATTCTGGTTACCAGTACGAGACTTTTTTTTCAGTGTGATGACCCTGTAGGAAATGTAATGATTAGACCAAAAGCGCAATTGCTCTTACATTTGCTTAGGCGCTTTTAATAATCCCTTTTATTAATTAAGGTGATTAGGTGGATATGGATATCTATCGTGTTGTACGAGGTTGCTTCCATACTTCCAAGTTCCACGCGGACGTAGTCGCGGGCAAAAGCTAGTTGCTAATAAAATCGTATATGTAGATTACTCGTATATATAAAAAAATGCTAACACTCAAATAATCGTTGTTTATCATAACATAAACTGTACTTATCGCATACCTACCTATACGTATTATTCTAGCACCTTGCCTTGGTAATTTTCCGACGCTTCAAATATTACGTTACTACTCTGTAGTTATACATTTGTCATAATTCTTGCAAACATCATCCTATTGATTAGGTTAGCTTAGGTTTGGTTCGTTTTATATTATAACAATCTTAAATACGGTTGCAAAGAAAATTGTACTAAATTATTTTTGGGCGAAATGAAACATTCGCCGACGAAACGATTCATTTTCTGACGACACGTTTGGCGCAGTTTGTAAGCACTTGCCTACTGAGCCGGAGGTCCCGGGTTCGAATCCCGGCCAGGGCAAATATTTGTGTGATGAACTCGAATATTTGTGCTTGGGTCATGGTTGTTCTATGTATTTAAGTATATATTTATCTATATAAGTATATTTATCGTCGTCTAGTACCCATAACACAAGCCTTCTTGAGCTTAATTTGGGACTAGATCGATTTGATTGAGGTTGTCTGATATTTATTTATTATTATTTATTATTCGAGGAAAAATAATTCTACGACGTTACGAGACTATGATTCCTGTCCTGAACGCCTGAGACCACGAGGTGGTTAAAAAATTGGCTTGTTCAAAGGTAGGTAATCCAAAATAGACAAACCGACACAACTGAAACATCGACAATTCAAACCTTTACAATCACCATTACACTAAAAGTAACACAAAAGTAACGCACTCCGTTCAGCCGCAGCCAATGGCTCGTGACACCCCTTTGATGGGAAGAAGTCCATTTTCTTAAAGAATTTCTCCTTAAACGTCCCTCTGGTTAATAAATGTCACTGCCCTGACACCGACACGGGTGGCGGCAGCGATTATGGTCACACCCTTTGCTGCATATTGCTGGAGTGGTCATTTGTTACGAAATACGGAAATGGGTAACAAATTTGTTGCGATTAGTTAGAAAAAACTTTTTGTTCAAAATGCTTATCGTGGAAGGGTGATTCGCCTGCAATGTAAGAACAAAATATATATAAGATTTTATAATATATTTTTTTTACATTACAAATTACAGGCGAATGCTGGCAGTGATGGAGCACCCTAAAACAGTTTCGAAAATTTCTAATAAGACGAAACTACGACAACGTTTGAGACTATAATTTGCGTTGGCCTAGACATACTATTTGTAGGATAAAGATTGTTTATTTCCAAGAAAACATTAAAAAAACAAATAAACTTACACTAAAAGGTGGCTAAGACTATTATAATGTATTATAAAAAACAAGGTCCTTTTGGCAGCGTGCCCATCACACAGGCAGCATTCCCGCGCTGTATTGCGATGGCAATATATATATATATTACTATTTGTATATATAAGAATATTTTTAAAATGTATACACGTGATGATTGAAATAATATATAATTATCACGATGCTTTAGAGCGCTTTGAAGTGTTAGATATAATTTATCTTTGTATTAAGGTAGTTTTGAAACGTAAGTAAACAATTACATATTTCAACAACAGCTGATGTGATTGAAATATAATAGTTATGTTTACGCACGTAAAAAAAAAGAGTTTTCTTGTGACATGAATTCCAAGAAAACCTTTGCCTCAGGGTAAATAACTCCTACGCATTTTTCCTTTTTCACCGCGTCCAGGTAATAATTAACTTCACGCTCTATTACCCCGACAAGGATTACCCGTGGCTGACGCATTACTTCCCAATCCTCCCTAATCTGTTCTAGCTTCTACAGAACTTTAAATTCTATTGTTCTAAGAAAAGGTTGGCTTTGAATTGATTGCTTTATTCTAACATAAGCGGTTGCCAGTTTTATATTTTTATACACATAATTTCATGAACAGACACAATAAATACCGTAATACGAGACGAGTTAATTGAAGCATACTTTATGTGCGTTGTAATTTGTTATGAATGGAACACGCACATTTTATGTAGTATTGTCTAGTGGTATTATTTATTTAATTTTTATCGCAGCATGGTTTCTGACTTATAGATGACGAAATCTGCTCGAGAAACAATCAAGATGGCTGGACAAAGACATCAAGGTTCTCGTGGACAGATCTTACTCCCCGCATCCAGCGGCTTCCCATAATCCTCACAAGATCTTTGGTTCACCTTACTAGTACGCGGCGGCTTTTGGTTCTGGCTGACATGTCCACTGTCACTTCCGTTCGGTAACTCTACGGGTTAATTATACAATTTCGTAGAGAAACTGAAGAGGAAATATAGTGATATTTTTTTTTATAATTCAAGGTTTTGTTTTCGTCTATTTCCTCCTCTAAAAGTTAATGAAATTAAAAAAATATATTTGGAAGGAAATGTTCTGTGTCGGACTGTTTTGATTTTTGCTCTTATTAATATAACATTTGTGTACTAAGCGTCTGTTTTTGTCCATAATTCCACCGCAACGGTCACCTAGTACATACATTTTATAATATGTAATAAGAGCAAAAATGAAAACAGTGCAACACAGAATAAACTATTCCTATTAATTTTCCAAAATTTTGTTACTATTAGTTAAGTTTTGGAGGAAACAGTTGAGAACATGACCTCAATATACAGGGTGATCAATCCAAATGGGTCAGTGGGGAGGAAACGAAAACTATAAGAGATAGGGAAACCTGTTCTTAGGAACCATGGCGTCAACTTTTAATTTAATATTAACTGCATTTTTTTTATAAATCTCATACATAACCGGTAATTGAACCTGGTTAAAATTCTGTAATAATCGCATGTCGTATTGTAACGGTCCTTACAGCGGTTTTGACCGGGTTATGTATGAAATGATGTATGAGATTTATAAAAATATAATAATGCAGTTTTTATTAAATCTAAGATCGACGCCATGGTTCCTAAGAACAGACCTCCCTATCTCTTTTAGTTTGTGACTTCTCCCTACTGACCCATTTGGATTGATCACCCTGTATATAATAACCTGCACCTCTAGCATAACTGTGACCCGCGAGTCTTTCTCGCTCGAGAAATATTACCTATCTCTTTCTTCGCTGTACTGTGAGAGAGTGACGGACGAACTATGTCGCGCGACAGGAGTTGCGAAGCCTAGGTTGTGCTAGATGGGCTGGTTACGTTAATTTTCGTCCAAATTTTTATCCGACGCTATACTTTGCGGGTGCATACTTAATTATAGTGATAGTATGGGAAAATAAGCAGTGTTAAAAGTCCTCACAAAAAAAATGTGAACTCAAACAGGATGATTTATTTTTTCCTTCATTTTCAGCAACTAGGTCGCTAACCACAAATTATTTTTATAAAAAGCTTGACTTAGACTTTTCTAGAATATTGTGTTTGCTACTCCTGGACTGGATGTTTATTTTAAAACTATTGTATAGCAAGTAAGACATTTGAAGTCTAATAATAAACTCACGGTTTCATGCTCAAGTCGACACGAACAGTAATTCTAACGTCAACGGCCCATGGCTTTTTGCCCCGCGTCCCCTGCGGACATTTTAATTTGTACGAGTGGTAATTGGTCTTTTTACGCACCTTTTCCGCGCAGTAATTGCGCGGGCGCAGCGTAACGGCCGCTGCTGATTTATGTGACGATACGATACGACGCATGAAAATATTGCTGTAAAGGTTTTGTTGGCTAATTTTGTCGGCGATGTCAGGGTCATACGCTTGACGACGCGGTTGGCGCAGTTAATAGACTTTGTAGAGCACCTGCCTACTGAGCCGGCGGTTCTGGATTCGAATCCTGGCTAGGGCAAATATTTGTGTGATGAACACGAGTATTTGTTTCTGGGTCATGGATTTTATCTCTTGTGAATGTCATATGTGTGTCGTTTTAAATATAATTGAACGTACTTTGTATAAAAACAGTTAGTCATACAAAAGATAATTATATAAATAATTAAAAATTAATAGGTAAATAAAGTTTTGTTTTAACTATAGCAGTTAAAACTAAGAACACGTTTTTTGAAAACGATTGAGATACATTTTGTGTTCAAAAAAGTACTACCACTACCCCACACCTATAGCTAGTACTGTTGTACAGATAAAAAACATATTGATCGAAATTAATTTACCTTCTAATTATTAGAGCGTTTTATAAAACCATTAACAACTATTATTAGCTAATTGAGTAATAATCTTTAATAACCGATTCAAACTTCAATTTATTCCTAGAAAAAGTTTTATTTAAATTCGAGCGATTCGTTCAATTTATTGCCTGTATTTTAAGTACCTATAGTTGTAAATAATGAGATTTAGAACCGCCATTCGTAATTTTTCTTGCTTGACGCAATTAAACTTGACTAATAAGGAACGTAGTGTTCCGTGCGATGCGTCCACTAAACTAAAAACAATCGTAATACTAGTATCGATTCAGTTGTGCGGCATTAGCATGTGTGAGAATCGCAATAAAATGGCCGCCACGCGGGGCATCTTTAATGATACTGATTGGGTTAGTAATGATAGTGTTGCAAGTTTGTATATCGATGTTTTGTACAAACTTTTTGAGAAATGCTCAAAATATCCATCGTTAAGCCACCCGATTAATCTATTTATTACTATCTAATTATTTATCTATTAATTCAAATACATTAAATTTATTTATTTTTTCTCTACAATTTAGTTATGTTCTAGTTCCAAAGTTCATAAAACAAGCCTGCTAAAAACTCTTGTAACTCATGTAATAATAATGTAACATTTTCACACTTACCAGATTGCTCATCCTCTTCTCCATAAAACAGACCTTATTCCAACCGAGTAATAACCATTCTCCGACGACTGTTTTAATATGTAAATACAAGCACATCAATGTAAATTGTTAGTGTGAGACAATTGTTTTTATTCGATAATGATCGGGTGGCCGACGTGGTGAAGTTTCTATTCATCGATTCTGAAAGATCGATCGCGTGACGCGATCTTTTAACTATAACTGGGAATTATTCTATTAATTGACGGATTGTTTCAATTGTTGAATGGTGTTGAAGTGATAGAAATGTCTTGTTATTCATGAAATGCATATCTAAAAGAAGATTATTAGATATTTATGTAAATAAATAGGTTATCTCGCTTCTATACAAGAAAAATGTATATTAACAAAAATTTATATCAGTAAGTACGTTACGTACCTTTTAAAGACTGTTTTCTAGAAAGAATTTTTCATATCTAAATAAAATATCCATGGTCTGAGCTCTGTGATTTTGTAAACGCAGACTTTTGATAGGTATTATATTTATGGGTGTTGTGTACCTATTTAATTAATTTCGTAGTCTTCATCTTCAGTTCTCCATCGGATCAATTCCAAGGCAGGTCATAAAGTTTTTATTAATAGTTTCGCTTTAAACTATATTTTAATTAATCTATACGTAAGTTGTTGAGTTGTCCAGTTATCTTTACGTTACCTACTAACTGAGCCAGCGATCATGCAAAGGCAATATTTTGTGTGCTTAATTCGAATATTTGTTTCTGCGTCTTAAATGTATCTATGTACTTATTTTATTTATGCTTATAAGCATAATTACATCGCCTAGTGCTCATAACACAATCCTACTAGATATTTATTTCAGGAAAAACCGATTTGTGTGTGGATTTTAACTTACTATTATTTACTAATTATTATCTTAACCCAATACATACCTAACCAGCAAGCAACAAACCTAATCAGACGGTTATAATTATGACTGATGTAACATCGACAATTACGTTATCAAAAACTATGACACTCAAATTGAATGCGCACTACCAGTCGGACCAGCACAACTGGTACGCAATATTTTACCAGCGCTATGCGTCGGCGCATACGGCTCGGGCGATTAATAACACGCTCAATTTGATTACTGTTTGAGTAAATAAAGTAATATACATTCTTGCGTGTATAACGTTTGCGTAAAGTTCGTTTTTATAGCATTGAACTTGTTAAATTACAGTATACTTTTTAATAGGTAGTTTTTTTATTATCAGAGTTTATTAGGCGTATACATGACACTACTAGATGATTTTAATACAGGTAATAGGCCGATATTAAATTAAGAAATGTAACGGTGACTGAATAGATTATTAAGAAAAGCTCAGCTTCTATATCTAAATATACCACAGCTTTTGGATGTATTGGACGTATTATGTAATTAAGAGACAATATCTACGAAAAATATGCGTGCCTTTGCCTTTGAAGATAATATATGTGGTACTACATAAACTTCTTACTACTAGATCGTTAAAGGCAAGATGAATTATTTCTAAAACCATGTATTCTTGCAAAGAATTTACATGGCGCAGTAAGTACTTTATAATAAAGAATCAGGCCATTTTTCAATTTAGTTATTAAAAAACCAGTACAAAAAACACTAAAAGGCCTATGCTATGACCAGAACGCCTGGGGACATAATTTAGGCAATGGCTACGCGGTTACAAGCTCGTGTGATTAAAATTAAATGCCATTTCGAGGGTTCCTTTTTCTTGTTGTCAGGCTTGTTATGACGGCGACTCGCAGTGCGTTGTCAATCGGGTAATGAATATACCTTATCTGGGATCGAAGGACCAAAACTGTCGTTCGTTGCTAATCACTCGTTACACGCCGCTGTTACGGCTTTTGTTATTATTGCTTGCCCGGGGCAAGGAGGCTTATTCCTGGGACGAACGGTGACTCTTTTTTCAATTTAATAAGTTCTTGCTGCATAGTGCTCTAGTATTTATACAGGGAAAATAATACGGATTGTTTTTCCATAGATCGACGTCTTACGCTACGCCTGATTTGGTGATCTAGCTACATCTCTTGTCAACCCAACTGTACCAGAAAAAAACTAGCATACTCTTGAAGTTGACAACAACTTTTGAGAGTGGACACGACACATATCCTAAATAATCCTGATGTATGTAGGTTTCTGCCAAGTTCTGGTTTGTAGTTTACTATAATTCTCTGTTTCAGTTTAAGAAAATTTTCATGCAAATTCCAGTAAAATCTTAGTAACGTTCAATGGAAATAAGATTGAACTCCATCATCGAATCCCAGTCCCGTACGGGAACAAACCGACCCCACGGAAGGTGCGCCGCCAACGGTCGGCCTGCACCTTGTGCGCGCGCACCTTGCGTCTCGAATAACGTACTGTGTCCAGATACATCGAGATACCAACAATCTTCCTCACAGAACAACCCAAGACACACATCAACCCCAAGCGAATTCAAACCCTAAAGAATAGAACTGGGATTGGTTTTAGGTTGACGATGTTTCAAAGCGGAAAGACTAGCTATAGATTAAGGTTATTTAGCCAAGTTTTTTATTACCTTTTTGTATTAGTGGACACGGTTGTCTCACGGAATTAGAGGTTTCGCCTAATTTCTGTCCGTTGAGATCTCACTCGATAGCGCGGCGCGGTGGTGCGACGGGGCGTCACGGTGTTGGTTTTCTCCAAGCAGCTGTACTTACCGATGTGTCAGATGATTTGAAGTTGATTGTTTTATTGGCGTTACTAAATAATGTAAGGGGGATTTGGTTATTAGTTTCTATTTAAAATGAAATGTGTCTGGTAATTAAATTCTTCTCTACTTGGTCATAACTGTCATGGTTCGTGATTCATGCGTAGTTGCTCGAACACGTAACACAAACAGATTATGAGGCTGAAACGTGAATCCTCTATGATTTTGAAAACATTTCTAATGACGCAAAATGAGAATTGCCTCCTTGTATTCTGTAGTCCCAAGCCATCCATAATCATCATCACTCATCAATGTAGTACAATAATATTTACAAAACGCTTCCCACGATCATAACCGGCGACTCCTCCACTTACGTCTACACCTGACACGTCAGTCCACATTTCCACGAGTTCTAGAACCTTTGTATCTCAACGGCCATCGATTCTGCGAGCTATGTGCCCCAATGTCACTTAAGTCGGGCGACTATCTCAACGACCTTGGTCAAATGCCCATCTCCTCGTTTTTGATTACGTACAGATTATCTTAAGAAACTCAGAGCATAGTCCAATCTATTTCCCATTGAGCCAAGAATTCCCTACTATAATCTAACTGATGTTACTTTTGATAGGTCTGTGTACTGCATGTGACGAACAACTCACTAATACCAGATACGTGCGGTCAGACAACGTCATCCTGAACCAGTATTTGCATGCGTGATACGGCAGCGCGATAACGCACTAACACGCTTAACTTGGTTCACTACTCACTAGGTGTCAGCTTATCTATAATATACATATGACAAAATGTATCATCATCATCATATCAGACGATAGACGTCCATTGCTGAACAAAGAACTCCCCCAAAGTTATCCACAACGATCGATCTTGCGCCGCCCTCATCCAATTTCTGCCCGCGATCCTAACCAGGTAGTTAGTCCACCTTGTTGGAGGTCTTTTCACGCTGTGTCTTCCGGTCCGCGATTGCCACTCAAGAACCTTTCTGCCCCAACGGCCATCGATTCTAGGAGCAATGTGCCCCGCCCACTGCCACTTAAGTTTGAAAACTGAAACAAAACTCTAAGCATAGCTCATTCGCTGTTTGAACAAAAAATGCACTAGAAAAGTGTTGTGTACATGGGTCTGTGGGACGGACAACTCCCCAATACGTGCAGACAGACTACGTTATCCTGAACCAGTATTTGCGTGCGCGATATGACAGCGACATAACGCACTGACACGCTTAACTTGGATCACTAGGTAACAGAATATCTATACAAAAGAATGACTACTTTGAATCATTAAACGCTTAGTCATTAAAAGTGACATATAAAATAATCGTTCATAATGGGAAACATTTAGAATCACACTATAGTTAGATAGTATACAGAAGGTTTATGTTAATGGCACATTATGCCTATACTCATATTCGTAAATTATTAATGCGCTATAATTAGTTTCAGCCTCGTATAGTCTGTCCGATCTCTAAGACTAAATGAAGTCACTTTGGCACAAGGTACAAACAACCGTATGTAAACATGTAAATTTAAGGTCGTTTTTTACTTGTGCCAGTTTGACATAATTTGATCTTAGAATTCCGAATAGACTATAATTCCTGGTATCTGTATAAGTATCTGATATTAGTAAGTAGGTACTTAAGAAGTTACGTTTAAAAAATTAAATGTAACCTGGCGTCCTGATATAGTTAACATATACGAGTACATTTTACTATTGATCGTCAAAAGGATTTCAGCAGAGGTAGGTAGAAGTATTAGTGGAAGTTCATTAACCAACATTAACTTTAAAAAGCCAACATTAACTTTAAAAAGGAGCATATAGCACATTAAACCATAACATTTTTTTAAAACAACTGCAGCAGTTCTGACGTGGTTCTGACGGCGGTCACAACAAGCACTCCGCTGTTATTCTCTATGCAAGTGGTGTCGCTGGCCGTAGCGCAACGCATTTGAATGTTACCGCGGGTACCAGCCCGCGATGTAACATGTAACCGCCCCTGTAACCAGAGGTTGCGTGCGGGTTTGATGCGTTTGTCAAGCGGGGCGCACTCGCAGTTATATAACTATACTCTATAATATCGTTCGCTACTTGGACGTGTGTTCCTGAGATTGGTAGTGTTAGGTGCACTATTGATCACCATGCAGAAGGTGCAATAAACTTTACTGCTCATATTACGCGCAGTTAGTATACCGCATGAATATATCTGGACAATATACTTAACGCGTAAATATTTAAAAATCTTTACAAAAAAATAAGAGTATTCTCGATTACATTTATTTTTAAATCAAAATCAAAACCATATTAAGTACGTTTAGAGGTTGACACACTTACACACATTATACAAACACATAGATAAACACGTTTTTTAAACTTATACATCCCTCTTTTTTGTAAGGGGTTAAACAGCAAAACCGAACAAAAAACTAATCTCGAACAAAATAAATTCTTTTCTCACGCCCTCTGGCGGAGCCCCATAAACTCGCAACTTTGCTCCCATAAACACTAGTGCGTATATCAGGGCCGAGACGGTCATCTGATAACATGCAGCGAGGGTCCACACAACCACTTAAGTTTGCACCTCGTTTGTACGTGATAGCTTTGGTGTCAAGTGCAAACTTAGCTGAACTGTGTACTGGGCCGGGGTTTATAGACAGAGATTGGGGAAGTTGGATGGCATCTTGATGTCTACTATTGGCCCTACTGTGTAAATGAATAGGCATTTACTTTTCTCTTACTGAAGGTATTTATTGATGACTGGGACACCATGTACCTCCACGAATTTCGAATCAAATTACGTTTTGTTTTAAAATTCTATGAAATACTTTCTTACAAATTTCAAGCGACGTACCTAGTCCCAGTCTTAGATGGCAGGTGTTTGTGGTGTCTACAGAACTGGGGGCAGGCACCAGTGTAAGTGTCGCCTCGCATGGTCTCGGCACATAACGTGAGCCGCCCGCCGGAGTGCACGCGGTCGAATGCACCAAGCAATCCCGTGACGCTCCAATTAAAGGCGGTGCCGGCATTCGTCGGTGGTTCTAGACGGTAGTCCGAAGTCTCGGTTAGTCCGTCATGCCCGCTCTAGCCCCCCTAGTGCCGGTATGACGGACTAACCGAGACTGGACTATTAGGCGGGAAGCATAAACGCATTTCACCAACGTTAAAAAAAATACGTTTTGTGGTGTGGTGTTTGATCTGGGGCTTTACGAATTACCGCCCGTGGTTTGTCTAAAGTTTTACGTCTGGCCTTGGCCAGGAAAACAGTTTTTCTCCCCGGAAAATGCCACTTACGGCTTAGGGCTTCTATCCATCAGTCTTTTGCCTATAGATTTATTAAAGTCCACACCAGAGTGTAATAAGAATGACGTGTGCCGTTGGACAAGATATCGATAGGATACTTTTTTTGGTTACTTTTTGTCAATACTTTAAACATTCAGAGCATTGTGCATGTGCATTGTAAATGATCGATAGCAGTAACACCAATTGATACTTTAGCTTCACTCCGAAGGACGCTATGTATTCTCCTGTGTGGCGTTGCTCTATGTACTTAAATTATTTACTAGAGTACCATACCTCTGTCACAGAATAAAGACACTACCTCTGTTTATAATTATACTTACTATGTTTACTTCAAACCTTAACGAAGTACCTAAAATTTACCTTTTCGTTGTCCGTTCAAAAACCCATGAGAGTATTTTCTAAACCCGTTCATCCCCTGTCCGCCGCCATTATTAGAAGGGACGGCCCACGTGCCCCGAGGAGGCCCTAAACGTCTCAAATATTTGCTGTTTATCGTGGGGGACTTTTAAGGAATTCAAGTTATATGACAACTCGCTAGTACAATTTATTTTATATTTCCATGGTTACAAACAAGCATACGGGCTGCCTGATTGTAATCAGTTACAGTTACAGCATAAGAACGTCCACGCCATGTGTTTCCGTTTCTAAGAACACTTTATTTACTCCCCAACATACAAGTGTTATGTTGATATTGTCAATCATATTGATCAGATTATTGCTAATGCATGCTTTTGCAATTAGAGATCCCTCAGTAGATCAATGTTAATCCCCGACTGAATTGCTTTTGGCGTTTGATTGCCTGTGTCAATCCTTGATTTCGACCATGGTTTTTAGTAAAGAAATCAGTGTTTTGTTTTCCTATTACTCATATTTAAGTGCTAGACATAGGTAACGAAAGGAGGCTAGCCTCAATTCAGCAATGTATTTGACAGTGTTTGGCGAGACAAATACTCCTGACATTCGAGAACGACAAACTTTCGAAGCGACTCAGTTTGAAGTAATTGCATAACTTACCGAACCTTTAACCAAATTACACACATAATTGAATATAAAACTGTTACGAAAGATAAGACTTGCTTCTGAACATCGTTTTACTTTTTAGGTTTTGCATGGGCGTCGCCTGTTTATGAGATTTTAATAGTCATTAATTTTAATTGTATAATATTACAACGTATCCAATAGGATGGTACTGTTATTTATACCGTGTTTTGCATTGTAATAAAACTGCTTACTTTCGAGATCAAACCCAAACAAAATACGGAATCACAATGCTTAGTAAATTGGCGCAGGGAAATAAACCGTACCCTTGTGATATCCACTGGACATCTTAGATACGCAGCTTAATTCACAGAAAATAGCGTCTGGGGGACATTCTGAATTTTGAGAAAATGTCTATTATATTTAAAATATTTATAAGTTTAAAGTTTATCTGATCCATTAACTACTCTTATATTACATTCCATTTCATTGATGTCATTACGTATCACTATTCTCATAGACATGAGTTCTGTGTGTATGTATTAATATTTCATATTTGATGCCTCAATGCCTTAATCAAGTTACTCGGGAAACAAACATCTTGAAATTGAAAATTAAAAGTAATAAGCAAACGTTTATCCACAACATTAAAACAGGGACGTGTTACCTCAGATCAACGTCTCTTAGTTTGTGCCAATTATCATTATTGTTAGTCATCTCAGACGAAGGAAATCTATTGCTCGACAAAGACCCTCTTCGTTCTATTGATCTTGCGCTACCCGCCTCCAAAGGATGTCCACGATTCATACCGATAGATAGAAAATATAAAAAAATCAAGGTTCTCTGCCTTGCACCATACACGAATCTTAATACCTGGCCGTCGTCCGGTCGGCTCAGGCGCCGGCTTACGCAAATACGGTGACGGAGGGACCGTCGCCAGCCCGACAAACGCTGTATGTAGCGATCACTAAAGTGCAGATACGACCTTTTGGCTTACAAAACATTGACCTTAATTGGGTGTGCCATTTTAAAACTGACCCAAGTCTTAGAGGAATTCGATACCCAATTTGTTTTGAAGTATGACTTTCAGGCTACTGTATAAACGGTTATTCTCTATAGACACCATGTATAAACCGGTCTCCTGTTTGTATCGTTATCATCTTAATTTCAACCTATTCATGTGTCTATCGCTGAACATTATGTCTCGCCGTGAACAGTCGCACAAAGCTTGCATCCATCCACCGGACAGCGGACACAGGAAAACGTAGGGTGGCTTAAGGCTAGTAGTTTGCTATTGAAAAGAAAAAACACTATTAAACATATTCATTAAACATATTTAAGAACTTGCTTTATAATAGATGATTAATGTAGAAAAACACATTGAAATCGGTCGAGTACTTTTCCAAGGAAATGGTAGCAGACATAATACCCACACAAAACAACCTCTAACGTCAAACGAGTACCGCTTCCGTTCCGCCCGTCGTGGGTAAAAATAAATACAATATCTATTGCAACAAGACTAATAAATAATAAGTTGTAAGCGGTCTAATTAATAACATGAATCTGAAAAAAAGTCAAGAACGTTGCATTATTCAAAGTAAGGGTAATAACCGAATTCCTGCGTCACACGACATTACAATCGAACATTAAATTCTACAAAACCATTCTTCAGAAGAAACCCCTTCAAATTCACACGTCCGACTTGTAAAAGTTTTCTAATTCGACATCCCCCACATTCCTCAGGGGAAGCCGGGGAGAGTTGACCGGGTGACATATGGTCATGCAGTGGCCGGATTCCGCGCACAATGATTTATAGAGGACGTCTTTTATGGAGAGTTTAGACTTGGCTTTTGTTTTTCATATCCTTCTTCAGACGAAGTTCTAAGTTTGGGTTATTATCAAGCGCAAGTTAGACTTTCTTGTAAAGAAACATGCATGTGAATGACTTGTATGTAATGTAACCTTCGACTAATAATATGATATTGGGTAATCCATACTAATATTATAAATGCGAAAGTGTGTATGTCTGTCTGTTACCTCTTCACGCTTAAACCGCTGAATCGATTTTGATGAAATTTGGCATAAAGATAGTTTAAGATCCGAGGAAGGACATACTATAGGATAGTTTTCATCCTGGAAATTATACCTAAAAGGATTGAAAAGTGAGTGAACATTTCTGTTGGGGTGCGGTGACCCTGTAGGAAATGTAATTATTCAACCAAAAGCACAATTACTCTTACATTTGCTTAGGCGCTTTTAATAATCCCTTTTATCAAGTTCCACGCGTAGGTACGTAGTCGCGGGCAAAAGCTAGTAAGGGATATATTGTGGTAGTTTAATAGCGTTTCCAACGCAGGTACAAGCGGATCTTAATATCTGCTTTAAATTGGATAGTCTTGTATGAATATTTGATTGACCATAATTATGTAACTGGGGTATGGGGCAGATCTGTCTAAGTACCATGTTTTCCTAATCATTTGGTTACAATACTTCGAAACTATTAGATACCAATTAATTTGATGTAATCGTAACTATCATCCAAGCATAAGTAACAGAAAATAGAAAAAGTCTAGTCAAGTCAAGGATCATCATCAGACGTTCCTCAAAGAACATCATTATGAACGATTTTATTTCCGGCCTCTTACTCTTCAACCAGTTATTATGATTATAAATGTTAACAATGTTAACTTAACACACACTGTTACCGTTACATATGACAGCTATTTGTCAACTCAGCCACCCTTTTGTCTGATGCAACACACTTTGCGCGACCACAAACATTAAGCAACATTAGGATTAGGTCGGCCGCAGACGGCGCGTAATGGCCTGCGAATGGGCAGAGGTCTGCGCCCGCGGAGTGCAGTTTACACGTCATTAGTATCTCTTCTTCTGAAAAAGAATTTATTTAATACTTATACATTTCCGGGATAAGCTAATTACACCAGATGAACATAATTCATTATTAAAAGCCATAATATAGTCAAACATACTATCGAAGACTAAGGTTGGGGCAGGTGGAAGTGCCTACTGAGCCGGCGGTCCTGGGTTCGAGTTTCGCCAAGGACGTAGGCATAGGTATAATTGTGCGATGAACTCGAAGATTTGGTAATGTATTTAAGTAAGTACATATTTTTCAGATTTATCTATAGAAGTTTATATTGTCGTCTAGTAGGTAGGTAGGTACCCATAACACAAGCCTACTTGAGCTTAATTTGGGACTAGTTGATTTGTGTGAGTATGACCAATATTCATTTACCTATTATTAACTACGCATTGGTTGAAGACTTTTGTCTTCCAGCAATGAGGTATGTTGGACTAGAAGACACTTCGCAGTTTCCCGAACGCTGCCCATCCGAGTTGAATCCGCCGATTGATCTCTTTCTCGAAGTTAGACCTGCCTAGCTGAACTTAACTATGCTGGTGATTTCCTAGACAGACAATATATTCCATCTCTTTTCACCGTAAACTTTTCAATATGCCCGCCTTCTTGAAATCTCTGCAAACAGCAAACACAAGATTGCACGGCAAACACGCGGTCCAACTAAAAGGTTTGCCCGCCTGATTGGCCCGCGGGGCAAATATGGCCAAACAGACGGTTTGCTTTAAAGGAAGTGGCTCTGAAGCAAATATAGAAGAGATATTGGAAATTTGAACGTTAAGAATTTTCATAACGTTCAGATTAAGAGTGCAGTCGTGTGTGTGTGGTTCACCGTGGCGTCACCTATAGGTTTCACCGGAAGACCAGCGCTGGTTCCCGGGCCAGCATTTATTTATGCTGAGGTGTGACCTTTTCTTGGCATACGTAACAACGATTTTATTTTGTTTTATTTTTTATATTAGTTGTCCACTGTGTATGTTAACGAATAAATTATTATTCTATTCTATTCTATTCTATAAGTATTTACAGGGACTTAAAAGCAGTTCTTCGTCGCCAAATTACGTAGAATACAATTACTTTATTCTTAAATTACAAATGCAACTATGTAAACAGTAACAATAATTTGAACCATCCTGGGCCGCCTTGGGTCATCTAAGCTACAGGGCCAATCAGGAAGCTAGAGCTAGCACAACTGTGACACGCAACTCTATCTCGCGCGAGAAATATTACCTATCTCTTTCTTCGCAGCACTGTGAGAGAGTGACGGGTGATCTTGTCGTGCGACATGAGTCGTGAAGTCTACTTTTGCTAGGCAGTCCTCTTTGCACCACTCTCGGTCTCGATAATTCACTCACGTTTCGTCATTTATTTCGTTTTGTAGGTAGAATGGTTTAAGTTCTGTTAATAAATTATCATGACTCATATAATACTCACATATGTACTTATATCAATCTCATGAGAACACCATCATAATACAACAAATTGCTTAATAAAATAACACATAAATAATGACATATTAGCTCAAGTAGCAACTCGCCTGTCAGTCATTTTTAAACCGCCTAACCGCACACTTAGCATAATATTATTTACTTACTAAATTCCTCCCACAAACCGCAAGCCACACGCACCGCAATTCCAGAAGGTCCTTCGTTTATCCCGATCCGTAGAAATATATGTCATTTAGACAAAGAACAACGGAACAGTTCTGTTGTATTTGTCTTCAGCCGCAAGGGTACGGCGGGCAACAAATGAGCGCATTAGCCCCATTAGAAGAGGGGAGGTAATTGATTCACTCGCTTTTTTGCTGACCGTAAGTGCTGTGAAAACCGCATTGGTGGTTTTTTAGGTTGTTAACTTCGGGCGTTTTGTCGTGTTTTTGTTGACCTTTCACTGAGTAATGACGTTTTAATTGAAGACGTTTGTTACGTTTAGTTCGAACCGTTTTAGTTAATGCTTAAGTCAGGCTTTCGTTTTTACGTCTCTTGTAAATATCCATTCATTAGACAACTGTTGTATATTTAATGTGCACAACAAATTGTAACTTGCAATTTTGCGACCCAAAAGATCAAATAAATAAAGCATTCCTTTCTACTACACTACTATCAAAAAAAAATTACTACTGCTTTGTAGACGTGTGTCAATTATTGAATTTCACTTGAGTGTTCATCTTTATACCTACAACTATGTGCAGACAATGCACAGCCGATGTTCCTCATTAAGTTATCAAAATTTAATCTAACACACTATGGTCACGTCGCCAGGGAATATAAAAGTACATTATTTGATAATTTTCCAAAAATCACTTTTATAAATAAATAAGCAAAATAAATAAATAAATATCGGACAACCTCACACAAATCGATCTAGTCCCAAATTAAGCTCAAGAAGGCTTGTGTTATGGGTACTAGACGACGATATACGTACTTATATAGATAAATATATACTTAAATACATAGAACAACCATGACCCAAGCACAAATATTCGAGTTCATCACACAAATATTTGCCCCGGCCGGGATTCGAACCCGGGACCGCCGATGGAGATGAAACATACCTACAGGTACAATACATTTTCGCTAATATCGAACTAAACTCATAAACTAAATGCCTTTTCTCAGTATTTCTCTCTTGCTCATTTAACCTGTCTGAAACACTTATGAACTTGCCAAACACCTTTGTCCGGCAAACCGTCCCGAGGGCAAGCCGGACAGTCCGCCCACGAGATTCGCGCGGGACGATTGATTCCCGGAAAAAATGTCCCGGATAAGGGGACGATAGATTTAAGAAGCCTCTAGGGCCGATTGGTGTGATTGAGTGCTCGGGACTTATCTAGTAAACGTACGTTAAGTAAGGTTGTTGTATTATGATTACCTATCATATTACTGATGATAATGATAAGTTAATAATATACTTGTAAGAGAATATCAAAGATTGATAACTCGAGGGTTTCATTAGTTTAAGAATTCTTTGCTCTTGTATGAATGGTGTCAAAGAAAAAGAATAGGTACTATTTTTTGGTCATGATCCTTTGCATGAGAAAGAAGAATATCTCGCTGTCCCAAATAAGACGCAAAACATCCTTGACCTACAGATTAGCAGAAGAAACCCACTTAGTTTTCTTCTACTAAGACTTTAGGGATCAAAAATTGCATAAAGAACCATCCTTCAGATATAATTGTTTCTTTTTAAAAATAAGAGAATGTTTTTTTTTTATAAAATGAGCTAACTTAACAATGGAACGCAGCTTGCCCATTTTTTTTCCACATTTAATTATATGACTTTACTGGCTACAAGAAGTGCGTACATTACTACTAGTGGAAATGTGTAATAGGGCTTCCAATCCCTCTTTCAATCGATTAGATGCTCTAGTGTAATATATAATAGACAGAAAGTTCGTATAAAGTTAACAGCAGTCGCATCCACAGCGGCCCATTTGTCCAACAAATCGTTACAAAGTTGCAGGAACTAGCAATGTTTTGGTAAGTTACGTACACTCGTAAGTAGGAACAGTGATGTTCAGACCTAGAATGGACAAACTTTTTCAATGGAATAGCCGTACCTAACAATATCCCAGTATTCGAAACTACCTTGTAGGTGGCAGTGGGTATAGGTATCTCCACGAAAGTTGAGGTGAATGATTACATATTTGATTACACACACAGCTACATAAAAACTGATTGCAAAAAAAGTGGTGAGAGAATGACATGATTGGATAAATGCAAATGTAATCAGAATAACGTATAACTTATATAAAAAAAGTTAAACAGGAGAATAATAAAAATACAGCTTAATAATCTAGTAATTCAATTTATTTTTATCTGATTCATTATGCGGGTAAGCAAGCTGAAGTGGCAATGGATGGGCACATAGCTCGAAGAATCGATGGCCGTTGGGGCAGAAAGGTTCTCGAGTGAAGATCACGTACCGGCAAGCGCAGTGTAGGACGGCCATCAGCCGCACCTGGTTGGAGCCATGTTTATCCGGCCCATTTGTGGAAGTCTATTGAGGAGGCCCGATGATGATTCTTTATAAAGTACTCAGTCTGAACAATTCCCTGTTTGCTTAAAAGTCCTTTGATCTGTTCCGCCCTGTATATGCTCTGTTTTGAGAATTTCTACATTACAAGTCGTATGTAAATCAATAATTAATAAATATCGGAGAACCTCACACAAATCAATCTTGTCTTACAGTAAGCTCTAGTAGGCTTGTGTTATGGACACTAGACGACGATAAACATAGGACTTATGTAGAACTTAAATACAAATAATATCCATGACCCAGGCACAAATATTCGAGTTCATCAGACAAATATTTGCCCAGATTCTGGGATTCGAAACCAGGACCGTCGGCTCAGTAGGCAGTTGCTTAACCACTGTGCCAACCGCGTCGTCATATTTCTAAAAATTCTGGAAAATCATCAGTAAATAAGTATTATTAATTTATTACTCTTTAAATTATGATCTAATTAATTTTTCTACACAATAATTGTTAACGAAATACCTTGAAATTTTGCAGTCCGCTGTTGAACTTGCTATCAGTACGAAAAAGGAACAGTGGTTTCACAATTTTGCTGTCATTACACGGCATGTCGTGTGTGTTACCTCAACTCTCGTGGCTATACATATACTTTCAGTGTTTTATTCTTAAAAATAAAATTGGATGACGGGATGTCAGTCATCATCATCATCATATGAGCCAATAAATGTCCACTACTGGACAAATGCCTCCTCCAAAGTTCTCCCGATCGGTTTTGCGTCGGTCAGGTCGCTGGTCCACCTTGTTGCGGACCTTCCCACGCTGCGTCTTCCAGTCCACGGTCACCACTCAAGAACCTTTCTGCCCCAACGGCCATCGGTTCTATGAGCAATGAACAGACATGTTAGTCAACTGCAAAAGGAAACACCAAAGCCAATTACATTAAAAATGTCTGACGTTCTAGTAAAACTGGCGCCACATAACAGACGATCATAATATCATAACATAGTATTTCTGTATATCTGTCCTGTAACGAAGGTCCTATAACACATAACAGTGAGCATATCCTCAGGAGCAATAAAGCATGCGACAGTAATTGCTTCCCGTGAAGGATGAATCAGATAAGAGACAGAACGACGCCCGCGATGACCGCGTGGGGCCACCACAAGAGCGGGCATCCGAAACACATTCACTGCTGAATAAAGATTCTTAACCCACCTGCAAAACTATATAGGCAAGCTCAAAGAGATACCGACTCAAGAAGCTTTATGCACTCTTGGGTAGGTATAACTTTTTTTTCACATAAATATCTAAGTATGTAATGCACAGTTTAATCATTATAAATTGTTTTCGTGGATGAATATATTTGTATTATACGGTATTTTACTGTAGTAAAAGTATTTTTGTTTCACGTCAACCTTTAAAGCAAACATGAAAAAAAATTATACGTACATAAAATAAACGAGATTACCTTTTTGTTTTTCTTTTAACTGTTGTTAATTACAGAAAAATGCAGTTTGCCTCTGACGTGACGACTAGAAGATAGTTTGAATAAATTCATAGGTATTAAAACAGATTGTTTGGACATTTATAAAAAAAAAACCATTACTTACGCAATACAGTATTGTTATACATACTCACTTTTTGTTATACTATTTCCCCGCTATTCTCGTGGCCCAACTCTGGGCGGTCACTGGTCAGTTCAGTGGTCGGGCGGGCGGACAGACACACTTTATACATAACTGCTCGACACTATGGGGAGACATGTACATTTGCATGACTTGTGTGAAAATATATTTTGTTATATTAGATATACATACGTCTGGTTTACTAACATTTGTTTAAGAAGGATTTACCCCTAAACACTTTAAATCACTGACAGTATCTAGGTTAAGATCATCGTAAAACCTGAAGACAATAAACATCTACAAGCGTGCCTAGTATAATAATGGGCATTCAACACACATTGATATATTGACACTCTAACGAAATATTAATAACTAAACAGTTTGTAATAATCAACACACATCACAAAGTAGTAGCTCCAAGTACAATATGATTTCCATATTGAATGAAATAGATCTGAGCGCTAATTGCGGGATAGATCTCAATCGTGCGCAGCCGCGGTAGCGGTGATTGACAGCCGGCCGATGGCTTCCCGGACCCACTCTATAGTCCAGCTCTGTCGAGATCACGACATACCGCATCGCGGTCGCATTGAGTTATTGATTTATAAATCTGGGAGGAGGGATATCTTTTTTACCCATAGAGTATAGGTACTTATATTTTAACTAATTACGGTTAAAATGCAAGTGTATGTATGTTTATTGATAAATTGCTACAATCTGAGAATCTGTTTTCGTGTGATAAAGCCGCAAAAACACCATCTTACATTTGTTATGTTTGAAGGTCCCAAAATTGAGCCTTGCGGTACTCCGAGTGTAATAGTCCGATTAAAGTGAATTTCGATGAATTCCTAGATTATTTGGCGTAGATAAGCCATGGCAGGGATTAGTGCTTCAGTTGGGAGCCCGTAATGTTTCAATTTATGTACAACTGTCTCAAGTACAGCATAGTCGAACGCCTAAGAAAGGACGCAAAATAATACAATGTAAGGACGGGTGGGTCTCTACTATGAATAAGTCCTAAGTGGTACAAAGGCATTCCCCACTCTGTTGGATCACTTTAATGATATGTTTTTTGTTGTTGTTCAAACATGTTTAGATACAATCTAAGCAGATGAGCTATTAATTACTGCCCGCGCCGACGTCTGAGCAGGCTAAAAAGGTTCTTGTTAAGTAGGTACAGTCCCGATTAAACGTAGCTCTACATTTTAGTCTGCCTTTTACGTACCAAATATAATATACTTGTAGTAAAAGCTCCAATCTACCACGTTTGGGGTGACGTGATGAAGAGGGTATAGGATCTCTATCAGCTGGTCTACACAAGCAAAGGTCGAACTACATGTAGAAAAATGGCATTTGGTTATGGTCATGTATGTCAAGACAATGAAGAAACAAGATTTTTGTATTGAATAATTGAAGGGCCTTTAAGACACGTGTGCACTAACAAGAACACGCGCCTGTCATAGATGTCAGCGTAACCGACGGCAGAGACACCACTCTTGCGCAGGATGAAGCGGGCGTTGTTAAAGAAAATTGATAAGGTAGTCTGTGAGCAGACTTGTGAATGATTTGTCTTTTATGAATTACAAGCTGCGCCGTGCGGGGTTATCTGACGATCCGGCGGGAACACTAAATTTTTCGGGATAAAATGTAGCCAATTTTTTAATCCAGGGTCTCCGCTGCCTTCGTACCAATATTAATCAAAATCGGTCCAGCCGTTTGAGCGTCTAGAAGCAACAAACAAACACACATACAAACTTTCGTCTTAATAGCTTATGATGGCTAACTGGGCTATTGTAGCAATCACACCATTTTGCTTGCAAATTCCGATTAAGTAACAATAAACAAAGTACTAATGTTAATAAGGTTTGAGGTCATCTCATAAATATTTTTCAGCCGTGATTCGAACGCAGAACCCAGGCGTTGATATAATAGTTATGTGTATTATGGAACCAATTGCCTAATAATTGCGATACCCATAGCTTAATCGAAATTACCGCATCCAAGGTTTCCCTGCTCCCACCCACGTGAAGGAGTTTTGACGGCTGTCGCAAGCTAAAGGTTAATACTTAATAGAAAGCGTAAGACAATGCGTCCGTCCGTCCACAATGCCCATTGTGCGCCTACGCAGCGTCCTTGGAGACATAATTAGCGGCAGTTTCTATATGCACCATAGCGAAAGTTGACACTAGTATATAATTTCATCTTTAATATCTTTATCAACCCATCTACTTACTCTTATTTTTGTTATGCGTTTCATTTTAGTCTGTCTGTTAATAGAAAATGTTCTAATTGGTCCACATAGCATCTTCATCATGCCAACTTTATGAAGATGCTGTGTATATTTTCGGCATTATTTTTCTTTAATGGAAACCTGCTTTAAGCCCTTTCCTATCTTATCGGTGATGCCTTTCACATATGACAGTACCCCAGATTTCTGCTGGATTGTAAAACTCTTCATACGGGGTATCAGGTTGAAACGAGGTATCTTGACCCCATTTGCCCAAAGTGCACTTTTGCAGCAGCACAACGGTCAGTTCTTGGTTGTCACAGATTTTCCTGGCTTTGTGAAACAAATTATGGTTGAAAATTATGGATTAGCTTCGTCACACAATTTTCTATCAGAAATTAGATCTGAGCGGTGCAATCCGTATGTTAATATTCATCATTGCACATTAAGCAACCTGTTTTACTCTTAAGTAACTACTCGTAAGTAGGTTCTACTAGAACTAAACGCGTTTACCTTCCTTCATTAGTTATTATTATTACATAAGGATTATCTACGGCGAGGCTTATCTTCTAACAAGTATGAGCGAGACAAGGAACTGCGAAGGCCGCCGCGTCACGATTTGCGTGCACACGCACCACAGTCAAAGCGTATGGATCAGTACTCTGACTTCAAAATAAACACTTTAATTTTCTCTTAACAAGTAGAAGCAAGATAAGACAAGAAACTGCGAGGGCCGCCGCGTCCTGCTTTGCGTGCACACGCACCACAGTCAAAGCAGAGTAATCCACTCTCTGATTTTATGTAGTTTGAACGCCGTTTTATTTGGCTCATATTTTGTTGGGCTTACAGAATATATCCCGCAGGTACGTGATTGATTATCATATCTCTTCTTCTAAGTCGGTCCCTCACTGCTGAGGATCGTGACTCCGCCGATTAATATTTTTGATAGCAGCTCTCCACTGCTCCCTATCGGTTGCTTTCTGGAGCGCGCTGCTTAACGTCGTATCCAGTTGGTTGGATATCTGATCACACCATCGTATTGGGCTTCTACCCCGTGGTCTGGTGCCGTCCATCTTTCCCATCACCATCAAAATTGCCAGGGTCTTTGCGAGCTATGTCACCAAAGTATTGTAGCACACGTTGGAGGCAGATGGTAGATAACCTTGGCTGACTTTCCAGTTTAAGTTGAGCTATTATGGAGACATTAGGTCGGCGTGCAGTACAGGGTATACGGAGCAATTTTCGCCACACCCACATCTCCAAAGCATCGATCTTCTTCCGGAAAGCTTATTTAAGAGCCTTATCACACTTGCGATTTGCGAGCGTATTTTGTATGAAGGCGATCGCGCAGCGTGTTCGCCGCGTCGCTTATTTGTATAGAAAATACGCTCGCAAATCGCAAGTGTGATAAGGCCCTAAGAGTCCACGTCTCTGCGCCATATAGAAATATGGGAAAGACTAGAGTCTGATCATTATCATATAGCAGATATCAAAATACAATGCCACCCTATTGGTAGAATGTGTGATTACAGAATTAGTTATTTGTGTCTAATAGAGAGAACAAGATGATTTAGACCAGAATTATTTAAGGTTTAAGCAACGATATCGCTCATTATAATAATCACTAACTAATATATACAAGTTACAGTTACAAACGGAACTTTTTTTATTTCGCAATAAAGTTTATACGGTAGATATAACTGCTCCGATAGATAAGATAATGCCTTATTTCATTATATAATATACCACCTTACGACTGTAGACTATCTACCATATATTAAGTAGGTCGGTGTCAAAAAAAAATATCGTTTATTTTCAAAGTCAGAATACTGAATGTTATGATATTTTCACTGTGCATTTACCTGTATCAGTGTTATCTGCGCTTGACTTAGGATATTGTCCGTTGATGTATTATTTGATACGCAATGTATCACGATAGTATAATTATTAATATGTCAAGATACCGCAGTCGTGATTGAGAACTGATGGAAACGCTAGATAAATATAAAGTAAACTTAAATGTGCATGTTTACTTTTAATAAGAATACAAATAAATATGGCTGCATTTTTCGATTAACGACCAGCAGGTATAAGCCGATTGCAAGTGATTACCTATTTATGAAAAATTCCGATATTGTAGTTACTGATTCAATGAAAGTAAAGGAAATGTTTCTTATACTTTTTCAAGGGAACATCGACAATTTGAAGTCATCAACTGTATAAGGCTAAAGGCTTCGTTTAGGCATTAGTTGTGGTTTTTTTTTCATCAGGAATAAGGTTTATTTTAAAATTAGTTATTTTCACTCATGACGGACAGAGCGTAATTTCGGTCGCCATACATCATGTCGTGATCGCGTCAGACTAAAGTATGGCGCGACCGAAATTACGCGACTCAAAACTTAAAAAATTACGCTCGTCTGGTGGGTAAGGGTGGTAAGGGTGAACCCTTAGAGGTTGCTTGTGTGTGTCTGTTACCATTTCCCTGGAAAACTGCTGCACCGATTTCGATGCGGTTTTTTCCATAAAACGGCTATAATTTCAAAGCAGGTTCTTAGACAAGTTTTCTGGTTGTAGAACACCAGGAAGTTAGATTATGTTCTAATATCTATTCAATTGGTTCTTCTCGACAATTACGTTTCTCTCATTTCATTCGTTTTTGTGCTCTGAGACAACAACACATTCGCAAATACCTATCAATGCTGGCGGCACAGAGAATGCCAGTTCTATTTTATTACAAAGATTAGCCAGATCATTTACTTTATGTCCTCAATTATAGGTCGTTCGTTACCTAACATGGAATGTCTATGAAGTAAATGACATTTTCATACGTACGCGTCAGCATTAAACAATTAAGTTTTATATTTTATATCGTACAATTACTAAAGTCTTATTTTTACTGTCGACTTAATTGATTGCTGCAGCTATATCTGTCATAGAATCAATCATCGATGCCATTCTCACTTCCTTGCATAGAGAAGCTCGTGTTAAGTACTTGAAATTTGTTACCAACCGTGTGAGCTGGGCGAGCAAAGTGTCTCTGTATCAACTTGGGTAAAAAAAACGTATATCTGGATGTTTGGATGTCCTGCTGTCCAGTTGTTCTCGCCAACAGGTTGCATTTCTCAGCCGATTCTCGTGGAATTTGTGAGTAGGTTCGATAATTGTAAAGACTTTCATAGACGATTCAGCTTTTCGTTTTTTAATTCAGTGATTCAGCTTTCGGGTTCCGTACCCAAAAGGGGAAAAACGGGACCTTATTACTAGGACTCCGCTGTCCTCATGAACGTGATAGACAGTTGAAATTTTCACAGATAATGTTGCAAGAAATACAAACAACATAATAAAATCAATATTTAAGTAGGCTAAGTTTAAGGGGCTCCCATATACTAACATACGTGATCGGTTGCGTTAACTTTGCACCTTATTTGTATGCGGCGCCATACATACCAGGTCCAAACTTTACCCGGCCAGTTAAGATGGGAAGTGTTTCTTCGGAACCCTCGGTACGCGAGTCCGACTCTTACTTGGCCGGTTTTATTTTCAATGTTCTAGTTCACTGCTCGTGTTACATGCCACACCGATTCGACCATCGACCCGTCAGAGAAAAGTTTAACAATAAAACCGAAGCTAAAAGCAACAGCTTAAATTCAAATCAAACGACGTATTTGTCACAACTGTCATAAGTAACCATATGCGCGGTTTAAAAGCCATAAATCGTAGTATGTTAATTCCCGGCTACATGCATAAACATACACATCAGCATAAACGTAGTGCTATATTTCACTACGTCATTTCATTAATGCCGTTCGGATTGGTCGTGGCTGCATGCAAATGTATTGTTAGAAAAATATGTGATAACTCGTTAGTGAATATTAATATGTATTACCTTACCGAGATGCTATGACGAACGTCGTCCCAGGGCACTACAGGCGTTTATTATAGATTTATTATGACATTTGTCCGAAATATTACCAGAATACACTTTAGCGATGTGCTCTATGAATTTTGAAATGACATCATGTGTTATGAGGCCAGACCTCTATGAGGAGACGTCATTAACATCGTGATATACGTTTTTTTCTGTTTTACACATTGACTACAACGCCATCTAACGGTCAAAATTTCTTTGCTACCTCATCACGCCAGAATGACTGAACGAAAGTCAATTAAGAGGCCTTATTCCTTTTAAAATGCTGAATGCTTAGGCATTTTTCTCTATGATCAAACATGTTTTTTTACATATTATTGATGTTACTACCTAGAACGGGGCTATTGGGATTTATTTTGGTATATATTTGAAAGCCACAGTTTGAATTTTTCATTGATAATTTTTGTTTCAAAAACTACTAAAAATTGTCGAAATTAAATAAATAAATAAAATAAATAAATAAATATCGGACAACCCCACACAAATCGATCTAGTCCCAAATTAAGCTCAAGAAGGCTTGTGTTATGGGTACTAGACGACGATATACGTACTTATATAGATAAACATATACTTAAATACATAGAACAACCATGACCCAAGCACAAATATTCGCGCGTAAAAATTCACGCGGAACATTAGTTTTTTCAACTTATTTTCGACTGCACGCAATAATTGCATAAAATAGCTACGTTACTACCTATGATGATGATTACCTAGAACTCGGGGAAAAGTATTATTCACTTCAAAAATTTGGTTGAAATTAGCAATATATTAGTCATAATATGAAAAAAATATTTTGTCAAAGGCATAAGGCCTCTTAAATCCAAAGAGAGTTTACGGATACTTTTTGCCCATTATTGTAATAGTACATTATATACCTAGGTCGGCGAATTCGCGAATGTTCAAGATCGCAGGTTTTTGCTACCCGAACCGAAGGCGAAGGTCATAAAAATGCGATCTGGAGCTTCACAAATTACCGCCCGTGATTTGATTAAAGTTTTACGTCATGCCTTGGCCAGGACCTAGACCTAGAGTGACATAAAATAATATATAGGTTACGTTAGGTACGCGAACTACGTTGCTCTCCTGAGAAGTGTTATGATTACTTGCGGCTGTATACTGCAGTAAATCAGACAGGTTTTAGAAGTAAATTCCAGACTCCATATTTGGCGACAGCTAAAGTGGGCAAGTGTTGATCTGGACTGGATTTCGCACCTGTTTTCCAACGGTTTTAGTTTCGGAAGCTTAGATAAATTGCTAGGTATCACGAAATCAAGCGTAAGTACTTCATAAATAAGAACGTTCTGTTTTTTCGTATCTGCACTAAATACACTATGGTCTGAAAAGGCTGACAAAAATTGCATTGCATTAATAAATATCTCTCTCTCTATCTACATCTGTAGAGTCTAACTACGTAACTAAATAAAATATGAAAAATCCAGGGGAAATTCATTAAAGTACACATACCTCTTTCGCTCTTCTCAAAATGAAAATAAGTTTATTTTACTGTACACATACCTATGTTTGGGGTTTCAAATCGAATATAAACATTTCTAGTTTCGAAACAGCTCCTTTGCCAACCCAATACCCTGCACCAACTCAATGTTTCTGTTTAGCCTTATGGTTGACTGGTAGATAATGCCTTGTAGCATTAAGTCCACTATTTGTACTAGTTTGATCTGTGCAATAAAATTATAAATAAATAAATAAATATACGCAAGCAAAAACGCATTAATAAATTGCTTTCAGGATTGAGATATTCTGGTAATAAATTAATTTCACAAACTTACACATACAATTACAATAATTGAAGCATTTTCAGATTTGATCTGTCAATATAAATGACCTGCATATCAATTGCAAGCACTGAAGAGCTGCGCGTAATCATATGCGCACTTTAAACAGTCAATCAAAAAACAATATCCATTATCGGCCGCGGCGAGTCCATTATTGATGCAGTTTTCAGACAGCCCCGGAATCCAAAAACACGGTAATACGGAAACCGTGTAGGTATTTACAATTCAATGAATGCGTTTTAACGGGCTATTTTAGATGTTTTCCAATTATTATCGCAGACGACGTCATGATGGCTAAATTTTGAGGATATGGAAGTAAATTTCGTATATTAATTAACGTGTTTAACATTCATTAACATACGCACAGATGTTATAAAAAATGCTCTTTGAATGATTCGTCACTTAAAAAAGAGCTTATAATACACTTAATTGTGGTAATGACTATTCATCATGTGATTTTGTATTTATCTAGTCATTTGCCAATAAAAATAATTTATTTTCAAAAAGAAAAAAAACACCGTTCTTCGTTTTTCGTCTGCTTCATGTCTTTTCTGAGGACTGTCGCTATATAAATATTAGAGGTTGTGTTTTATATACTGCATTTTCGAGGTGCAGGTGTGTTGTATCTCTCTGAGCCTCCCATTAATCGGCCAGCGTCATTCCCAGTATTAAGTTGACTATTTAAAAACGCGCTAATAGGCCCTATATCTTTATTAAGCAGTGGAGGGTTAAGGGAATTGCGCAATAAACGAAATGGAATAGTTAACCCTGCGGCGGTTCACACTCAGTTTAATTTAGTTAACCGTTCCGCTGCCCCGGAGCGCCGAGGGAAAGGGTTGTGTAGTGATGCCGAAACATCGATGATTTTATGAAGATGCCTATAGTTATACTAATTAATTATATCGTTTATCGTTTTATGAAGGGAATTTCAAGTAGATACTAATAAATAAAACAAAAACATTGCAATAACTTTTTTAAGACATTAAAAAAACAAAAGGAGGTCAATAAATAAATATATATAAAAAACAGGTTAACACGAGATCATTTTTTTCAAGTTTTTTCTATGCATGGTTTATTATTATTTGGAACGATCTTACTAAACGAGTGCTTTTTATTCCACAAGTCAACATGACAATTATAAAATTCAACATGAGAATTCTCGCCATACAAAAAGTTGTACAATATATTAATAAACCTTCCCGGTGATATTTCGTTTATTGTTATTGGTTCTAGGCTGGCTTCCATACAAATCTATCTATCCTCATTTCAGCATTTTTTATTATTCTTGTATAAAACTAGCAATAATTTTAATAGAATTTTCAAACATTTTTATGAACATCGATACGATGTTGAAACATCGACATCCGTCTTATCATGGTAATTAGTTTTATTTCAAATGAATCATAACAAAATATATAAATGGACAATTAAATTCAAATTAAAACTTATCATTATTCAATCCTATTTAAGAAGTCTAGTTTTCTCAATAATAACGGAATTATGTTTATATGTAGCTTAGGTATACTGGTAAGACAGACGTAACATTGAACATATTAGAATTATCGGTAATTAATCATTTGTAAGACCGCTTTTTTTTCAATTTATCGTCTACTTGTTTTTTTTTTCTTTTGCATAATGTGTTTGTGTAATGGAGCATATTTCTATTATTATTTATTTTATGAAATCTACAATATTTGGCATTGACGTCAGTCCTTTGAGAGTGGCATACTTTTGACTTTTATAAAAAATTAGAGTACAGAAATATCGATAACTGCACCCAGCGACAGCATCGCTGCACTAGTTTTCATCGCAAGCTAATTTAGATCGGCACACCCTGCGCCCCTCGATATTTAAAAGCTTATAATCGCGATGAAGTGTTGCCCTCCTTGATTAATCGTCGGATCCGGGAATTCCGCGGGCATCCCGAATGCCCGGGATTGCCGGGATTCCCGGGAAATTGTCGCGGCTCAAAATATCGCGCGGCTCCAACTCAAATTAGAAAATAAGCTACCTATTTATAATAAGGCTCTGTTGATTTTTGGAGAATTTAAGAGGCCTGAAATACTTCGATATCGTATTTTATTATAATATACTAGCTACTACGCGCGGTGTTGTCCACTTATTCCACGGGGATACTACATTATTTCGGGATAAATAGTAGTCTATGTGTTAATCCAGGGTGTCAGCTACCTCCATACCAATTTTATCAAAATTGGTAACCGTTTGAGCATGAAGAAGTAACAAATGCCTATACATAATACTTAAACACGCTAACTTTCGCCTTTATAATATTAGTGTGATGTAATCATACTAAGCTTCGCAATTTTGTCTATTAAGAAAATAAATCATAAGTTAGGCCATACTGTTTTGTAAGAGATACATTGCAGTACATAGACCCACTAACTATACCAAGATTCCGCATACCTGTGATAAGCGTTCGTGCCTATGCCAAACGAAACCGAAAGGAATTATTCGACGTAGGTAGGTAGGTTCTAATATGGATAATATAGTAAGGTTAAAACGAGTTATAGGCCTACTACAAATTATTACTATACATTCTGTAGGTAAATAAGAGAGACGAAACATACTGTACTGAATGGTTTTTCAAAAGTGTGACATCTCAAGCCCATGACGCTGTTCCCTTTTTGTTTCCATCTGAGGTCTTAAGAATGTTCTGTATTTTCATCCTATAAAACTAGTGTCTGTTACTGTGACTGTTGAGTTTCTGTCGGCGTTTCTTACACTCACTATAATATTGAGCTCTTGTAAAACGCCGGTACTCGGACATGTAAAAGTGCCCTTGAGGCCTACTTACATACATACTTAATAAAATTAATTACCTATATTTTATTTTTTCGTAACTACTAAACATGCACATGTAAGTAATTGTATTTTTTTATTTATTTACGATAGTCAAGCGTTACATACAGTGTTCGATAGCCATCAAATCAACACGCAAGCGACTCGATTAGCCGTTGTATTAGGCGGGTAATGAACGACCTCTCGGTAATTATCGACTTGCCCAACGTGTCCCATTTCCTCTAAATTATAGGATTCGACGCGATTCTGCGTTTGCGCATAAGACCGGCAGACGGGCGGTTGAGACGCGCGGTTTTGATAATTTAACGTTCTATTTACCTATATATAACAGAACTGCAAATGCTAGATCCCCCAGCGTATCCGTAATACCTATATCTAGATAATTAAACTCGTGATCAAACGGGTATTTATTATATTATTTTTCTAATTCATGCATTAGAATTAATTTCTAAAGTTGTATAAAAGTTACCGCAGCTACGTCAAAATAAATAAATGTTTCAATTCTTACTTTTTGCAATGAAACAATCGAACGTATTTTCTATCACAACTTATGAAACTTCCCTTAAATCAAACCCACCCTTTTGTCTAATCCGAGAGAACCACAACAAACAATAAACACGACGTGAAACATTCAGAAATAATCGGAATCAGAAGCATATATCAGCGCGCGGCGGTAAATCTCCCTATCTGCCTAACCGTAACTTATAGCGCCGTAGCTAGCACGCTCTGTATGCTGCAGACACAGTTTTGACGCCTAGAGAAGAAAAAACCCTCTACATGTCATATCTTATAGTATCTGTAAAAGTAATGTAGTCTAATGGACCCGGAGACAATCCCGCTCCCGCTAAAGTGTGATCAGTAATTTGTCTGTTGATAATGTTACTAATTACATTGTTACAATTGTAATTTGATATATTTTATTTTTATGGAATGACAAACAATGTGATACTTATGTAATGTCCTTGAGGCCTACTTGCAGAAAAATATTTGAATTTTGTGGACCCGTTACTTGGCAAATTCAAAATTTGTGTTGCTACATTATATTTAATTTGTATTTAGATGAAAAAAATATTTACATTAAAGTTTTTCACCTGATGCATATTAATATCATTTAGTAAAATGTACAATTTGCAATTACAATGTAGGTACGATATACTTAGAAAGTAATCAACGAAGTTCCTAGGCAATAAAATTATAAAGTTTAAACATGTTGCAACTGATATCAACACTAGGTTATTCATGCCATAGACATAAAATTGGTAGTTGTCTACAAGATAATACTTTTTAGCGAAATATTCACTTCTTTATTCTCAAATTGTTTTGAATCTAAACTGTTTATTATTTCTAATGGTTTTACAATAAGGAAATCTAGTTGTGGAATTATATAAATTACTTTATTTACGTCAATATTTATGTCACGAACAATTCTAAGGTAGAAATATTATAGATGGTCAAAAAGTCAGTTTAAATAAAAAAAAGTTGTTTACTGCTATTAAAAGCGTCATAAACATCCACCATGCTAGTGGCGCCACATATACGCGGTTCGTCCCGCGCGAGCTGTAAATCTATACGCCGGGCTGACGAGTCATCCGGTAAGTGCTCACTTGCTGGGGCTACCTTAGGCGGGACGGGAAGGATCAGGGCACCCGTCTTAAGGCGACTCCGTACGTGGAATGGTGATGTTTAAAGTCCTAAGGCTCGTAATCTAGCCAACGGAAAAATCTGGAAAAAATATATGTTATTTTTGACTATTTTTTCTAAAAAATTATAGTTGGATTTTTTTTTAAAGCAATAATTACTATGGAAAAAATAATGTTGAAATAGGGTCGTTTTCAATTCCCTAAGGCTTCTAAACTACAAGTGATATTTACACGGCTCTTTCGCAAGAACATTGACAATTTATTGATCTTTAATCGTATTGTTTAAAAGTTAGTAAAATGGAAATTCGGTCTAATAAAGCATCAAAAAAACTGAATTTCCGCGAGCGCGGCCGTGCCCAGGCTGCGAGCTCAGTGTAAATCTAACCGTCGAAGGGGAAGGCTGTGTCACTTGCTCTCGCGATCCATCTAGTTACGGAAAATTGTTATAGTACCGGATCCCGCGGAGGTTCGATCTGTCTTCGTGCGTTTGAAGTGTATTTTAAGAGAGTGTAGTTCGTTTTTTCACACGACTACGCTATGCGACATAACAAAAAGCACTCATTTTCATATAGAATTAAATTCAACTGTTTTTTTTCGTATTTAGGTATCTATTAATTTTAAGTACTTATAAAAAAATTGACATTGCTTAGCATTCCCGAACACATTTGGATACTTAGATATTCTCAGTTATGGGCCCACACCAGACCTGTCTGGTGTGGGCCCAGATTCCCAGAAAATAACACTTGGTGTGGGTTTTAGGGCCCTTCTCTGTGTAATATTAGAGTACCTTAGGTATTTCGGTTAGTAAAAAAAACCTGATAATACAGATATTTAAGTATGATAACGTCTAATGATCTTTATGAATTCAACCCTAAGAGATATGAATATCGTAATGCAGAACAAGTATTGTTCGTTTGAATACCATTGTAATATTCGGTAAAACGCTAATTTACGAATACGAATATTTATTGTAAGTATTCACATTCGTTGCGTCACTAGTACAGTACATGGCATATGTGATATGATATAAAAATACATTATCAAAAATTACAATAATTTTCTAGTCCAAGAAGGCAAGTGACAATTTTGGAATGACTATATTTATGTAAATAGAGAATAGTCAGAATACATATTTGCATCAATAAATTTCCAACTTCAATACCTCGTGTTTAATACCCTTCATTATGTACAGTCACATGAAGTACTATTTATTGTATTCATATATCACATTACACCGTCAAAATATGTTATTACTATCTTAAACTTAAAAACCTACCTTTGTACTATAAAATGGTAAACATTTAAAACTAGCCTGGTTATGAATAACATTTTCCATCTTGAAATTTTATGCGAATGACAATTTTTATCGGCTAAATTTCATATATACTGATCAAAAGTGATAAACCTCATTATTTATAGATTTAGGTATTTTTACCGGAAAAATCGGAACCCATAGGATCATTTTGCTGACCGTCCGTCTTTCTGTCACGACCCTTTATCTCGGTAACGCGTGTAGGTGTCGAGTTGAAATTAAAACCGTCTACACGTCGTACTTTGGTCTACAGTCCCTTGAAGCTGTAAAAAATCGAACTTCTAAGTTAACGTAAAAAAAAGATACGGCTCTTTATGCCGCAAAAAATCGTATCTACGCTGGAAAGGAAAATTATCCAAGAGACACGGAGCTAACTTTACAGGAGATCTAAAAAACTACGAACTTTTTCAAAAAAATAAAAAGTAATCAAATATTCTGTGGACCTACTTTTTAAATGAAGCATTTTATAATTATAAACAACATCATGTTCTCTACATGTCGCTTTTGTAATTTTGTCTATTAATGGAATATTTTAGGATTTAGCGTCGCTTACGCAAAATGGCCGTCAAAATAGAATTAGGTAAAATGATCTAAACGACACGTTTCCCGAGAAATTAGTCAGGTAAAATAGTATAATCTATTACACAACAATCAACACAGTTAACAATATATATGTGCATGCTCATTTTATAGTCAGGTAAATATATAAATGTGCATAAATCAGCATGAAATAAATCAAGAAAAATTATCTAATCGCCTTTGTAGGAAATATTTCAGACATGAAAAGCTATTTATCGTACAATAAAACCTCACGATTAATGTTTTAATTAGAGGAAAATATTTATTTTCAAACATTAAAATTTATGAAGTGACATTTAAAGTTCTCGAAGACAAAAACTTATGGTCCAACTACGCAAATACAAAAAAAACTGCTTTAGAAATGTTACAGATTTATTCATCAGATATCACGTGAAATTTCAATTTTATCAATTTTGATGTGTGATCCTGATCTGCTGAAAGATTTCCAGTAGTTCTAGACCAATGTATGGTAGAAAACGATAGCTATGACTAATGAGAACAGCACAAGAGTTCTCAAGACTGCAGTCACTCGGTACTCATTAAGGAATTTTAAATCAAGAACTACGTGAAATTTCAAGTTTTACAATTGCAATGAGATAAATCCTATCCTAACAAGAATAACAAAACTACCTACAACTCTGTGTGGTATAAGTGACGTCTCGTAAGACACTGAGTGAGATGGCGTTTGGGTCCATCAAGCGAGTCCAAAGTAATGCCTTAGCGCCACAGACACAGATTTACACCGCAGGTGGGCCTAACGGCCTTTATAAATATATTGAATTACTACTAAATGTGTGATATTTTATAAAACAGAACCGGTAAAGTTGTCTAACTACCAATTTAACGAAAATATTTGTTTTTTTAGTACATTCTATGCGACAAATACGACTCAATTGTCATTCAAGCAATTCAAGATAAGCGACAGTAGTCGATCAAAGTCATATCAGCTAAAAAAGGATAAGCGACAATGGTTTCATAGTATCAAAGCAGGTAAATTTGGATAAACGCCAATAGTTAAGATACGACAATCAGGTAATTTAATCTAACTATGTTTTTTTTTTTATAGAATCTTATATCGATTCTGTTTAATAATGTGGAAATACCACATTTTTACTTTTTGGCTAATGCGCATAAGCATTTTAAACACACATGACACAGAGGGCGCTCCAGTAGCGAAGAATTGAAGAATTAGGTATGGAATCAAAGATTTAGTGTGATTGACGTAACGATATGATAGCTCAGTTGGTAGAGCACTACGCCGGAAACTTAGGGTCGCAGGTTCGAGTCGTGCTTACATTGCAGTGGATCACATTCAATGTTTCTTTCATAATTTACCTTTATGTTAATTTTATCATAAATACATAGGTAAAATGCCTCAAACGACATTAAAATATATTTTACGATCAGGTAAAAACAGTTAACCAACAAGTGCAAGGTTAGTTGCAATAAAGAAAAATTATCCAAGTTGTTTGATCTGTTTTGACAAATAAGTAAAAAAGCTCTAAGGTTCATTATTATGCAAAAAACTTTTTATGTAATCTCCATTTTGCTAGAAAACCTCAAAAATCAAGTCGTTTAGTAGTTCTCTAAATCACCGACGGGATAAGTGACACCAAAGTCGTCAGACAAATGTATACGAGACCCAACCCATTCGATGCAGAAAAATCTGCCGATCCCAACAGTGTGTATAACTCAATATCCCCAAAAATGTCGCTTAGATAAGTTCTCCTTTCCAGCATCGGCATATTTTGACACTCAAGTAAATTAACATTTATAGGGTATCCATTGACCTTTAACATTGCCAAAAAATTCGTCTAGTAAAATATCGTCAATATCAACAAGTATAGGGGAACATCTGAGAACATTACTAATGTAGTCATAAAAAACTATCACTGTTTATAAGTAGGTAAACGACGTAAATCCGTTTTCCAACGGTAAAGTTGAGTTTGTCGCTCTATTATTTATAGTTTATCTTTTCATTAGAGCAGCATGACCCGGGGGATAAAGCTGTGCCTCCACTACTATGTTAAAATATCGGTTCATCCGCTGGGTCACGATATGATTTATTTATTAAAAAACGATATTTTTTATTTCTGCATGATTTTACACGTATAATCAAGAAGCTTGTCGGCATTTTAACTATTTTTGGTAGGTACCTACACATACAAAAGAAACTAAAAAGTATTTTTTCTACTCCAGTACGTTTTTCTGTCATTTATATAGTCACTAACTCTAATATAAAGACATAAATTATGAAAGTCTGTAAAAGTCTATACTCTACTGCCCAAAAACACACTGCTAACCGATGTTATAATGTCGCCAAAAAAGCATCACTTAAGTACCACAGATTACAAGATGAACAGCTGCATTCCACAAATTGCAAATAAAAAAAAAACTTATCGTACTAAGGCATTGCTTCAAACTTAATTTTTTTTTTATCTTCAGTGCATGGATGTTTAGTATAGTGAACGTATACCTTTATGTATAAGTTTAATTTTTTGACAGATGTTTAGTATAGTGAACGGATACCTTTATGTATAAGTTCATATTTTTTTGACAGATGGACGTCAATAAATTTTTTTTTTATTAGAGACAATTTTTTTATTTTTATTTTGTTGATTCCGAGCGGGAACATGTAATTATTTTCTTTGTTGTTTATTTGCATTTTATTTGTGAAATGTCGAGTCGTAGAAAAAGTATTAGTATGCAACGTTGTATAAGTAGGTCAAAAAACGCTCGTGGCATCTTTCTTACGATGTTCGCTACGCTCACATCGTAACCCATGCCACTCGCGTTTTTTGCCCCCTCTTATACAACGGTTGCATAAAATACTATTTCGATTCGAGACTTCCAAATGGCCAATTTCACTTATTTTTTTGGAAAGTAGCTTTAACGCATTTAATTTTTAATATTCTACTGTAGTAGGTAAATAGATATTTAGTAATCCGAAATAATTATATCATTGTTTAAATGATTTATTTTACTTCGAGATTTTTCAATGCCTTTAAATAAGGTTTGTTGATCTTCAACTCACGCTCGGACTATGCGAGTGTATGAAGCTGCTTGGACGCCACTCAACGAGATTATGAACGAAGTAATGTTCCGGGGGCGCACGGTCGGCGGGGGGAATAACGTTAGGCTCCGCCCAGATCCTCAAGGACGTTGGGATTAGGAGTCGCCTTAAGATGCGTGAGGCGTCTTAACATAACATTATACTATAGCTAGAGTATAATTTACGAAAAAATCACTTACTGTTGAGTTTCTTTTAGCTTTCTTCTCAACAGCGGTCTCCTCTTCAGAAATGCCGGTAGATTCACGATCTGACTTGTAAAAGTGGCCTTGTGGCCTACTTACTGAATAAATTAGTATTTATTATTAATAAAATTCATTCCATTTCAGAGGTGAAGAATAAATTGCCTGAGATTTCATCTGCTTATCGATCTAAAATTGGTCAGCATTCGGGGTTATTTATAACTCATTTGATGGTAAAATTTTATAAAATAGTTTATCTTAAGTAAAGGCTTCAGTTTGAGTATACAAATGTGTTCATATGTTTGAAAAAGTAAATTCAAAGTTTTTGTCATGGTTTTGATACACTTAAAATGAGACCTGGATAAATGGAGGTCCTGGATAGATCTTAAGAGACCAGACATTGCGTCGCAATCAATTATCCAGGTTCCATAATTACATACGTCATTTAACTATAGTACTGTATAGTACTCTTGAATTGTATACTTTCGCGGTTTATATTAATTACTAAACATAGGTACCTCTTTACTTAAAGACCTTTTGTACGATACGTTTTTCTTTTGCTTGTAATAATGATTAAATAAACGTTCAGCAGCTATTGCAGATGTCGGCCAATTGAATAACTGAAGACCACTCACTTGTTTACCACATTCACAAGCATCACATTGGCGCATTGATCCGTAGATATCCCGTGGTTTCAACTTTGGAACCACTAGTCCGTAAGTTTAAAGCGTTTTTCTCCCGCTCGTCTGCGCCGGTCGCCGCCCGCGTGCGCGCGCGCAGCCTACGTCCCAGGATTTATCGACGCCTGCGACATTATAATTACGTGCTATACCTAATAGCCCAAACAGATGGTAATAATAACATAGAGTAGGTTGCAACTGAGTTTGAATAAAGTACTCGCACATTTGAGAAAGTTTTATAATATTCACTTCCGTGAGACTTCTCTGATAAATATAAAAAATATGATTGCATAGTTTAGTCATAGCATGTTCTCTGTCAGGAACGACAATAGTAAGATTAGGTACCTAGGATGTTATCAAAAGCCTTAGGTGATTGCAATTAATACTTACTGATGAGTTACTTTAAGGCATTTGTGTGGAATATATTTGGACTCAGCTCACGAAGCCCTTTTATTTGATGTCAGATGATTTAGGTTTCAGAACAAACATTTTCAATACTTACAAAAAAAATATGACGACATGATTTTCTCCTTCATGCCCCTACAAGTGACTGCCGCACTTTTCGTGTTCAGAAAAGCTTGTCAAACATGTAAATACCGGTAAGTCGTAGGTAGGTGTTAAGACCTACTAAAATCGTTATTTGAAGACTGTACTCTAACATGATATAAACCAGCGCTCCGGAAATACGAGTACCTACATCACTACGTGATAATTATAACGCGCTATTAAACAAATTATGTTAAACACTATATCACCAAAATGAATATGTTATTATGTCATTCATAATGCTTAATTCTACAGACAAAAAACTGAGCACGCTTTGATGATTAAACTCCGGGTCTATCGGCATTTGCATCATTTGTTTTTAATTTGCACAAGTAATACCAACTCTACAGATATAATCCCAATCTATGTTCATGTTCAACCTATAATGAGCAGAGGCGTTTTATAATAGTCATTAGCAGCAATTGCGAACGGCCTTCCTCTGTTTTGCCCTCGGCATATAGATAAAATAAACTAAAACGTGCTAGCATTGTGAAACTGTGCCAAATTACTATAAACAAATTGGTGTAGGAAGTTCCTTCGTATGTGCACTAACTCATTACCTATTTATCTCCTACTTACTTACTTGCAATCATTTTTCAAAATGGAGTTGCGATGACGTGAAACTTTCGGATTTTGTACTTCCAAAAAATAACTTAGGTCTGTTAAAGTAATCAGCGTGCTACAATTTCGACCCATCAGTTACCATTAGGTATTGAGGTCAATCGCTGAAAATACGCTATTTGTTTGATTTTTAGATTTGATTAGCTTTAGTTTGATTAGCTGAGTCTCGAACCTTGAAACCAAGTGATAATGCCCTGCGTCAAAATCCTTTCTACTACGAAATATTAAGTTTCCCTCATAGTTTTCCAATGTTAACATCTTTCCAGCGCATGTTAACTTTCCTCTGATCTGTCGGCAAACATTGCGCAACGAACTAGGCATTGTTTAGCCGCAGTCAACAGCCACAAAGGCATTTATTGTACGAATTTCACGGTTGCACGTGGGGATCTTTGAAGAGCGACAGAGGCTTTTTGACACTTGAAAAAGAAATTCTCATTTAGGTGGCTCAGCGCTTGGATTGTAAAATGATTTTTCTGTTACCCGCCTTCACTCGACAACATCTACGGTGAGTTTGGCTTTGCGGTTCGACCAATTTTCTTTTTATGTCTCTCCTTTTGTGCCGATTATTTTCAATAATTAACTATAAAAAAAATATTCTACCATCGCCACCCACATTAAGAAATACTTTGTAAAGACGACATAAATTAGGTTAGGTCAGGCAGGTCCAGCAAATACAAAACTTTAACTTTAAAAAAAATATATGCAAGGCCCCCCAAACTAGGCTGTGTCTTTATCTTGGGGTTGTTTTAATAAATAATTACTTAATATTATTATTATTATTTTAATAAGCGGTGGAATCAGCGGTCTAACTGCGATTAGATTTACACGATTTAAGCACAAGTGTCAAAACACCTCGACCCTGCTACAGTGCATCCCCAACCGCAGATCACGGGAAGGGTTACGCACACAACTTTCGTCACGCTTGTCGCCGCCTGCGCACCCTACTACGACCACCCGAACCACAGACTAGAAGAATATCCATCTCAAACATTACAAACTGCGCATCAGCGGGAAGAAATTATACTGTGATTTTACATACTGTGGTTCATTTGGAGTTTTGTATGCGTAGTGTGTACGGGTTGGAAATGCACCCTTTTCGTCGCGAGTTGAATAAAAATACTAATTTTAAGCAACAATGGCGATGGGTAACTAGTTCCTTGTGCAAACAAATTGCTCTATTCTTGCAGTTTTCGGTCGGTGTCGAGGACAAATATTTGGGTTATGCTGACTTTGGTTTGCATGATTTGAATGACAATTTAATTAGGGGAGATGCTTTTTTGAATAACATTTTATAATAGAGCACTCAAAAAAATGAAAAATATATTATTTATGCATTTCTCATTGAAAGGAAGACTGAAACAATGTAGGCCTAAGGGTTGCATTATCGAGTTGGACAGCTCTTCAGTTGATCGCTTAGGTATGCATAATGAAATCGAGTATATGTATAATAAATGCAAACATTCTACAATAAAGTATTGAAACAATACCTACCATCAGCGTGGGTCAGCAAATTCAAAATTAACACGAAATAGTTCTTTGCACCCACAAATCATATTTTTTAGTCTTAACGTTCTCCTACACGTTAGGGGAGTAAATTGCTCAACCGCGCAAAATGAGCAAATATCAAATTGCTCACAGCGTCAGCGAAACGTCAAAATCAGAATGACACTTTAAAATTCGCTGACTTTGCTGTTGCTGTTTGTATTCTAAATAGTTGATATGAACTTTATTTCTCAATTCATAAAGTGTAAGTTGATTGCAGGAGTAAGTTAGTAATGGTTGTTCGCTTAGATTTTGTGACGGCACTTCTGACATTTGATTTTGTTGTATAGGGGAAACAATCCATAAAATAACGTCTTCGCAGCAATACCATATATAGCCTTAACTGAACATAATTGTAAAAAATTATATAAGAGTTCTGGGTTATTGGAGTCCGTCTTTAGTCTGGTACTCAGCGATGACGTGACACGTTTGGTCGGTAAGTGCAATGGTGCTAATTAATACGACGTGATCACGTGAATCTTATCGTGACGTCATCCATCACGTCAAGAGTGCGAACTCTAGAACTAATAACTTATTATGCAAGTATAATGATAGTTCCAAGTTAATTGGCTAAAAATAAAAAATCCTCATTGTTCTGGACTGTAAACACAAGTTTGAAAAATCCAGGACATACGTATACAAGATGAATTCGAATTTGTACCCGCTTCCAATGCTCACGAGCAAGTATCAAGCTAACAGCTAACAGTAACACATGCACCTTAATCATTTCCAACACTTCGATAAATAACGACTATTAGTAGCCATTGGTGACTTTAAAACCAAACTGTATTGAGGGTCGCAATACCCATTCCAAAAGGTCATAAAGCTCTAAAGTTTCCACGGCACATACGTCACTATTGACAAAGAGGTTAGAAAACCGCCATATGTGGCCAATTCCGGCGTTCACTAATCCGGCCTTCATGGAAACACATTTTATAAATGTTTGACGAGGTTATTTAATCTACTATATTAGATTTACTGCGACGGAAAGCTCTCTCGCAAATATGATCGATAATTTACGGAACAGTGTTTAAAGTTCGGATATTTATACACACACATTTGTTTTGTATATTTATACCGTTATTTTCCTATAAAAGTTTTTTTTTGTTATCTTTTAATTTAGCAATCCATGCCTGTACATGTTTCTTTGAGTGCACATCTGAGCACGACCCTCACCTGCATTCATTTCCTATCATAGATTATGATCCTGACGGAGCATCATTGCTCCAGCAGGATCATAATCTTCGCCTAATGACGTCCACTACTGGACAATAGCCTTCCTCTACAGCTTCTAGTACGTACTCGCCACTTTTCTGCCCCAGCAGCCGTCGAATCTAGAAGCAATATGTCATACCCACTAACTAAATGACCAAACGCAGGCCGAGTCATGCGATCACTGTTTGATTCCCTGCAGCATATAGACATATGTTAGAATTGCTCTTACTGACGCAGTAGGGTGAAAAGACCTAATAATCTCAACTTGGGTCACGTGTGATGTGTGAAAAATGGCGTCTCCCGGCGCGGGGGCACGTCGCGGATCCATCCATCATGCGACGTCACGGTAATGCGCTACCGATGCGGTCCGCAGCTTATATCCAGTTTGAAATGTGCATGCGATGTTTGTCACGACGGCCATTCTGCCATTTTTTTGCACTATACACATTTATTCCATGGTATATCCAGATCGTAAGACTACTTGTTGAGGGTCTACTGCGTCGTTCAATACGCGGTCGGTTACAAAAACCATTTTTCCTCAGCGGCTGTCGGTTTTATTTTAGTAGATCCTGCGGATCTCCTTATTCTTCATTTGATTACGCAAAGAAACTGCGAACACAACTCACTCTTTTTCCATTTCACACTCACACACATATGTACCACATCCATTTATGAGTTTCTTTTATTGAACTTACTATGTAATAAAATAAATAAAAATAAAAATATCATTTATTTTCACCTCACAAAGGACATACAAAACAGTTTGACAACTAGTTGGTAAACATGAAAGTGGTACAAAGTATCCTTTGTGAGGGACTGGAGTCTGAACTAGGTATTGAAAAACCTGTAATACAGATCTCCAGATGTATGAACTCAAACAATAGAAGCTAGCTGTGACCCACTTTCTGACTTTTGGTTGAAAGTTGGTATACGAGTAATAGCATATCTTCGAAGACAATGCAATAATATGGTACTATGGAGCTAGTCTGATGATGAAGACGGAATGTGGCCATAGGAACTCCTATACCCCAGACTATAAAATACATACGAGATGGGTTTACTCACATCGTAGAAGTCGGATATCGCTCGACTTGTTTCGAATCGGTACGCGATTCATCATCAGGAGCTAGGAGAGAGCGCGGAGCGCAGAGCGCACAGTTCTCGATTTGCCTCCAATTCGAAACATGTCGAACAATATTCGAGATCTATGACGTGAGTGAACCCGTTTCGTATATAATATTTTAATATGTCTGAGACTCACAGAAGTTCTCTACGTAGAGTAAGTACCTTTTGAATTCAACCACATTGTTCTTTTAACTCGCTATGCAATCAGGATCTCACAAACGAAGCGTAGCAGTAAACTAATTAAGCTTGAACGGGAACAATAACCGAAGGGCTGGCAGCATTTGTGTCAATACAGCCCCCACAGGCCACAATCCACCCCACTACGATAACTAGCATTCGGTTAACTTTGCGTCTTGTTTAAAAGGACAGGTATCAGATCAGGTGCAAACATTCTTCAACCAAATTATTTATGTGTGGTCTGTATATATGGCGTTATTATTTAGGCGGTGTTCAACTTTTTTTTGCTAATGTTTTACGATATACTGAATATCAAAACTTCCCTCCCTTTCTTCTGTATCTTGACAAATACGTTTTTGTCAAAAATTTTAATACAAAAAAGCTAACTGTACTTTTCTGTAAACGTCTACCAATTGACAATTCTTTTGAGACAAAACTTGGTAATATGGCGTTATTTTATTATAGAGCTCCTAGAAACACCTCCCAGATCCATCATCAGACCAGCTTCGTAGTACAGCAACATTTTAGCTCAATCGGAGAACGGTTTAATAGTTTGTACAAGTGAAACTGTTCCTAAGTATTTAATGGAAATCTGCGGAAAGAAATTATATTTTTATGTCGAATTAACAGATTTTTATCATATGAACCGCACCACCACGTGAGTTATCGTCCCTAAATAAACACGTTTAAAATATATAACCCCCAGGGGCAAAACCATACCCATACGGAACAATCCAAAAGCCATGCAAAGTTTGTCTCATCAACAAGCCGCGGACACGCGTAATGTGCGGAGTTCAGTTTACGAGCTACAACCCATCGCCATGCACGCGGTGCGAGCTACAACCGTTTACCACGCTAATGTCGTGCGGCAAGAATTGGACCATTAAGGGATTTCATTCAAAGTTTTAAATAAAACAAATAATTTTCAAAATCGATTAACAGCTAGATGTCGGAACTCAGTCGTAACATCATAACATTTATAACACATTTAAAAAACATACGCGTCGACTTGAGAAGCTCCTCTGAATTAAACACACATTATCACCATCATCGCAAACTTAAGAGCTGTCCTGTTGTCGGTAGAGCAACTTCCATGTTTCTCTATCTTCAACTTTCTTCTCTATTTCCTGATACGACACACTGTTTACCTTCTCCTTGACTTGGTCTATATAAGATTTAGGTATTCTTCCTAGATAATTAAACACACACGCTCCCAAATTACAAGCCCCTTTGGTAACCCACACATACTGAACAATCCAAATGTAGGTATGCAAAGTTTGGCTCATCAACAAGCCGCGGACACGCTGTAACGCGCGTTGAGTACAACTTACGAGCTACAACTTTTTGCACGTTAATGTCACGTTACGGTTTGTTTTTGGTGAATGAGTTATCTGGGACTTGAATTGGATCAAACAGGCATCTGCAACTTAGCAGCAGCTTAGTGCTTTCACATCAAAAGTATTTGACAAGACGGGGTCACTTTGACCTGGTGTTTCTTCAAGAGCAATAATAAGTATAGATAAAGTTACTCAAGACCTTGTTATAGGTAAGCTGATGGGAATCAGGTTCTGCAGACGCCATGCCACTGTTATGTCATCATGTGTGTGGACTGTTGGAAAAGGCTTCTCGAATCTCTCCATAATGCAATGGCTTCCCTGACCAGATCATCGTACTGCGTGCAGTTCTCGGTACGCGGTTGCTACTCAATTTTTTTTTTCATTATTTCTGGCCATCTGTGTCGTAGAACAGATTTTACTTCTAAGCGTTCAAGTCCACTGCTATCATTACACAAGATATTTGACTCTTAATTTCTGTCAATCAAAAGTCCGCAAACAAAACAGCTACACTCCCCCCTCGGCTAATAACGGGCCGCCGACGCGTCACTCACAACTGTTGCGCCCTTGCGGTTTACAATGTGTCTTCAATGTGTTGTGCAGGGGTCGTTCGTGGCTTTGTTTTCTGCTTATTTGAGACAATACTTATTTTCGGGATAAAAAAGACTATATATTAGGATTTTTAAAGCCCATTGCATTCTAACTTGATTCGTACAAAGTCGCATGTAATATGGCTTATATTTAAGTGTTACTCCATGAAAATTAAAAACAAAATCTATTGAACGTGCAAAGTCTATATTTCTATCGTAAGGAACTTTATCAAGTATGTAGGAAAGTTTTTAAAAACCAAGCGCCATGTCAACTAATTCCACGGAGCGTTCTTTGGATGCATTAACAAATGGGTACTATTGACGAAAAATTACATTGGTTATTAATTAGATTTCTCTTCTATGCAAAATACCAGTGCAAGTTTGAGATTATATACACTTTCACGGCAGTTTCACTTTGCATCCTTTCTGTGTGCCATTATAAGCCTCGCGTACAGACTCTCAACCTAGTACTTATGAACAAAAACGTGGAGCTGGCGTTAGAGCTAAACAGATAACTCCTCGAGCCATTAACGCGGCTAATTGTGAATGAGTCTTCCGCCAGCGGCCTGCAGAGCAACCTTAGGGCTACCGCACACTGTTCAGTGGTCTCATGGTCTACCCATCGACGTTAATATTTCAGAACAGGACGACCTTCGAACTTGACAGAAAATTAAGATGAATAATTCAAGACATAACTTACTGCACTGAGAAGACTGACTCAGAACATGACGGCCCTCGAAAACTTACTCCAACCGAAGACGACCATTCTCTTTTGCGGGGATACTATAAAGTATAAATATTAGAAGATGCCTCGTAGGTAATTAGTTCAAGGAGAGCTATTAATAGGTGGGAGATTAGCAATCGTAGCTACAAGCCTTAGGAAGTTTTCAGAGGTTTATGGAGGCAAACTCTCGTTTAAGACTAATCCAACAAGGCCTCCTCCTTTCTTTTATGTACGTAACGTAACGTATATTTTTATTAATAAGCATCATAAAAAACATATCATCCATTTTCAGTGCATTCTAAGAAACATTGCACAACAACCCTATGAATAGCTACAAAACAATAACAACTCACTTTCAGTTTATAATTACTAGTTCGAATTATCCCAGTTTTATAGATCATAAAATCCAAAACTTCCAGGTTGCCGTGCCACCGCTCCCTGCTCAGCCGGCCTAAGAGCCTTATCACACTTGCGATTTGCGAGCGTATTTTGTATGAAGGCGATCGCTCAGCGTGTTCGTCGCTTATTTGTATAGAAAATACGCTCGCAAATCGCAAGTGTGATAAGGCCCTAAGCGGCCACGTAGCGCGCCGCAATCGGCACGCAGCGATTTTATCGTCCATGACCGAGGAGATTGCTGCTTTTAAAAAGCGCACTTTAATTTTGGGCGCCTCAGCCGGCGCGCTCGTGCGTAGACGCGTATTTACTTTATTAGCTATAAAGGTTTTTGCGGTCGGGACGAGCAGTGTGCTGTGCGCTTTAATTGTAGGGTTGCATCGGTAGTTAAATAATATCTATTAGATAGGGCTGAACTCAAAACAAAGACTGTTGCATTGCTTGTCTTAACTTGTCACACATAGTGGTAATTATCATCATGAACTTGTCTCAACTGTCCTTAGTTGATCATAATGCTGGTTGTCAACGCTACCACAACAAACGGACCCATACACATACTCTTTTAATTTAGATATCCCGCAACGAAATTAAGAAAAAATTTAAATGATAATGAGCTCATGGACCAAGAAAAGCTACACTACAACTGGCAAACCTTACATTATCAAACTTTTTTAAATCGATAAATGCATGCGGCATAGTAAACCATTTATGATCACGGAGGGAGGGAGGTTCAAAATCTCTAAAAAAAATCCACAAATAAACTTCACCAAACTTACGACATTGACGATCTCGATACAAAACAATATCCCAAGTATCCCAACGCAAGACAAAGAACAGTATATCCTCACCCCAGACGTTGATATATCGCCGCCTTATTTGATTCGATGGTGTCATCTTTAGCTCGTCCCCGCTCGCGCCGATACTTCTGATGTCATTACGAGCAACTATTCGGTTAGCGTTGTTTCCTGTCGGGCTGTGATTTGGGAGGTGGGAATAGAGACAGACTGTTTTACTTGTGTTCTGTGGTTCGATATCTCGAAGGGGAAAAACTAATGTTTTATTAGATTATACACCACTCACATCTCTATCTATTTGTTCATCTTTTGTCTAGATATCCGACCTGTTTGTCTATCTGACTTTCACCCTTACACTCTTTTTCACTTTTAATTTTTCCGTTGTCTTTTCTGTCATATATCCGTTTGTCTGTTCATCGAAAATTCTGCGATCCAAAAAAGAATATCATCCTACTTACCATAACCCAACCAAATCTATTTGGCTCTTAGTCTTGTTAGTACTACCTATCTTATTTAAACACGTGCACAACCTTTAAAAAACTTTGATGCTATGAGGGGTCAATCGTAAGCCAATTTAAGTAAAAAATATAACAAACTAAGAAGCTGTATTAAAAAATCGATCAGCGTTACAAATGGCCCCCCTGACAATACGCGATTCCCCGAACTAGGCTGAGTAATGGGCACCGATGGAACTTTTTTGCGGACAAATAGTCTCAAGGAGAAATTAATTTGACAAGCTACGGACAAGTATTAATTTATTTGGACGGGAAAAAATGCGGGGCGAGTTTGGAAGTTGGGGAAAAAGTTCGATGTAATGATAATATTGGCCTTCCAGTTGTTGCTGAGCATGTAAGTACAATCATGATTTTGAATAAATAGTGTTAGAATAACCATATTTTTGTTGTGTTGCATCAAAATCAAAAATTAAAAATACTGTTGACCAAGACTGGTGGCGTTCAAGTTGAAATCCATTAAAATTTACTGGAGAGCACGGCGTAGTGCCTAGAAAATAGGTAATTCAAACCATCAGACATTTGACCCTTCTAAACCTCAGTGGGAGCTGAATAAGTCCAAACAGATGGCGACCACCTAATAATTTAAGCACCTTAATATCTCTATCTAAATTTAATTTTGTCTTAATCTCGCCGTCGCCGCATGCATTTATCAATTGACTCTTCAACCCGTCCCGAAATCATGCCCCCCATACCCTGTAATCATTGTCTGTTCCAAGTAAAACTAAACTGCACTAACTCCAAGCGCAAGTTACTATAATTCAACCATGCTGCAGTCAGGATAAGGTTTAGAGTTGAACTGATGGGTGGACGGAGTTGGTGCTGTGTGGGTTGGGGCGTGGGACATGTCACAGAGCACGTGGTCGGAACAATACCGTCGTGTGAGGCGACTTTTTGTTTCCGCCCGTCCAAGGCGCAAGGATCTACGAAAATTTCAAGATCTGTTAAGTAAGCTGCTTAATCCTATTTCCTTTTTCAAACAATGCCAAAGCTAATGCAATAAAATTTTGGAGAGGAGTAACTCTAAGAAAAATAACTGTTAAAGATTACTACCATCCGAAAACCTGATGATGATGTTGAATATCCAGTTAAAGAAGATGAAAACGGTGATCATGTTCTAAGGTAAGAAGGCATCGTTGCCTGACATATTTTGGGAAATACAGGATTTTGATTTACATGACTGTTTTTTTTTTTACTATGCAAGTGTATGTCATAATATCATGTGTTATCATTTTACATTCAAATCTCAAGTCTCAAAAAGTAAAGTACCGCATCCTTTACTCCAGGGCCACGTTTCATGCGGCGCAATGTCGCACGAAGCCTGCAATTAATCGGCGCAACCCCTCATTATAGCCATTGTTAATTGAAAACCGACTTATTTATCGACGGAGAGGTCGGCAAAGTTTTGTACAATAAAAGGGATAAAGTTGTAACTGTTGTTTGAATAAAATATTCTTGGATTTATATTTTAATATTACCTACCCTGTGCCAGTTGTCAAATGGGCTTACCAATACGTCCAACGTGTAGTTATATCAATTAGATCATCACTTGACTTTCTAGAAACATCATGGATTTATGCGATTAGACGTTTGGTTTGAATTCAAAATACATGATTTAAGTTCACAAACAACTGAAAAAACCACGCGAGCTTCACCATTAATTCGCATTTTATTCAAAAATAGTAGTCATGCGTTTAATAATAATCCCCGATAAGATCTCGCTGATTGTTGCCGTCGAAGTGAACGGATTGATTTATCGACAATGACATTTCATATTCGTCGTATCATCGATCGCTTGAGCGGCTTTACTAAATCCCTAGAGGGTGTTGGACTGTATTGAAGAATCTTACAAGTGTGCTACTGTGTGTATCTATGTTCAAACACTCTGTTGTACTGAAATACCTTATCGCCAAAGAAAATAAATAGGTAAGTATGTCACATATAATGTATACTGTACCTCTATGAGTTTTGTGTGATAAACAACAAATGCAAACTTGATTATGATCAATCATAATTCCCAGTATAAAGATCACAAGACTGCAACTGGAATTTTAAAAAGTATCATAGTAAATTATAGAAATCGTGTTGCTATTTTAGTTATTGCAATTCAATAAAATACAATACAACAATACTTTATTGCACACCAATAAAAGCTACAAGAGGAAACAAGACAAATACAATTTAAAAAATAACGGTAGACAACAGGCGGTCTTATCGCTAAAAATGGATCTCTTCCAGGATTCTCTTTCGGTAGTTAACAAATACTTATAAGTATAAGTATTTGTTAACTTTTACTTGATGATTTTCGTTTTCTTACTCCTACTTGCTATTTAAAAATAAATTCAACAACGGCCGATTCATAAAAAAGTATTATCCGAATATTATTTCTTCCTTGTATCGCATTGATAGGCCATTATAAAAACTAGCACCTTTTTTCTAACAAGCGTTTATTTCAATTTAATACATTCAACTTTGTAAACCTTATCTCCGTATTAAGATTCAATAGATATTGTTGAGCATCTCTTTCATATTAAAAACCCAACAAAACTCATTGGGATTACTAAAAAACTATTGTGGCTCGTGTAGCCGTTTATCAGACACCATCTTCATCACTCGGTACTTGTTGCCATGACTCGTCATTTACATCTTCTGGTTCACCAGTCGACAAACGGTCTTGAACTTATAACCCTTGAGTTCAATTTGAATGGACCTGACTGGGATCTATACTCGTAGCTGCCATGGTAAAAATGACTTGTTAAATTTTTTTCATCTATCTTAAAGCAGGATGCGTAGGTATGATATTCCAATGCTATTATGTTTTGTAGGAGCTTTGGTGAATTTGTTTGGTGCATTGTAGCACATAATGTGTGCGTCAATAAACTTTCATGTGCTCCATTCATGCGCTGCACCATTCATGTATTTGGACTGATTTGTGCTTTGATTGAAAGATTCATTCATAGGACTTTTGAAACCGGTGCTTGTTATGAAACTACGTCACAATCATGAATGCCATTCAAGGCTTGTTATATTTTGGATCATATTAGCTAAGAAAAGCCAATATACAAATTAACCCTAGTTCAAAATCGATTCCATTAACTTTCCCTGCATTATCGCAACAAATCCTGGACTTATTTAATACAGTTTTAATTTAATTTATTGTATTATTTAATTGCCCTTCGCGTTTTCGGGTAAGTTTAAATATTCTTTGCCCCCTGTATTACTTATTAGCTTTCAATATTGATAAAACCCCAAACTCCTTGGATGGGATATGAACTGGTTCACCTATGAACGATGCTCACGAATAGACCTAATTTAGCAATGCATACAACAACGGGTATGAAATGACTCTTAATGCTGCTCGAATATAAAAAATTCACAAAGCAATCAACTTAGAACATAACTAGTGACCTGCCACGGCTTCGCACGGGTGCAATGCTATATTATGCATTTTATTTTACTTTCTAGATATCTATTTCTATGCATTAATTGCCCCGTTGTTATATCAAACACGGAGTATTATAAACCTTCCTCTTGAATTACTCTATTAATAAAAAAAAAAACATCAAAATCCGTTGCGTAATTTTAAAGATCTAAGCAGACATAGGGACAGACAGAAGGAAGCGACTTTGTTGTCTAGTAGTGATGATGATGATGATAGTGACGGCCGTGATACGGACTCGTCGACAAATAACTATATATACCTAGTCAAACAATGTCAATCGAATCAGGCTAGGGGTCTGATTAATAATGTTTGTAGTTATTCGTTTTACAGCACAAACCTACAGGTGACGGCGCGTCAGCGCGCTGTCGCTTCAATTTATCAGCGTTCGTTACTCTTATTATAATGAACGCCGGCGTCGCCCGGCGCCCGGCGGCGCGGAGTTTGCGAGACGTCACCAAATTATAATTACCTATTGTGCGGCTAATTTTATTTACTGCTAGGTAATACTCGTTCAAATCGAATAACAGTCCCGGAGTACCTAGAATATTAGCAAAACTTTTAGATTCTCACCGAAAATTCAGTAAGTTCAGTGTTAAAAATTGGCTGTTGACGATATTATCAACTACAAATAAAACATTTGCTTGTTTAATAAAATATAAGTGTAGATTAGCTACTTGTCTCATTTACTTTAAAAAAATATTTGCAGGCAAAAATTGCCATCCATATAATTTTGACGACGCGTTTGGCTCGGTTGGTAGACACCTGCCTACTGAGTCGGCGGTCCCGGGTTCGAATCCCGGCCGGGGCAAATATTTGTGCAAAATATTTGTTCTTGGGTCATGGATGTTATCTATATATGTATTTATATATTATGTATATCGTCGTCTAGTACCCATAGTACAAGCTTTGCTTAGTTTGGGACTAGGTCGATTTGTGTATGATTGTCCCTTAATATTTATTTATTTATTATTTATTATTTATTAATTTCAAAAACAAAATTATTCTAACCTAAAGCCAAGCTGATTTCCAAATATTTTTATACGACATTACAGGCTTTCTCTATACATTTGTTTAATCACAAAAACTATTTCAAAAAGGCAACAGTAACAAATCGCTGACATCAATCGGATGGTTATCTCGGCTAAGTAGATCTCGTCCAGAAATGGCAGTTTCTGAGAATATTGCACAACCGTTGTGACGGTCAATAAAATCGAGACTGATTGATGAACCTTTTTTTAAGTCTAATTTTGATAGAAGAGTCAAGCGCGATCGTTTTTATTGTATCAAATTGAAGAATATTATGTATTTGAAAAGGTACCTATAACCTCAAATAAACGATAACTTATTAAAAAGCTGAAATGTCTCAACTAGTAAGCAGGTGGAAAGTGATCTGAAACTTGTGAGTATGAGAACTAAGCAATAGGCAAAACGCCAAAACTTCTCAGTCGAACATATAAAGAGTAATAGTAGGCATATAGAGTTTGGACAGCTATTAGGATAATCTTCAGGCTAATCATGGTAGGAAAAGCAAGGTGACGACTGTGTGAAAATTTGCCATGGGAAAAGTATCGGCTGTCGTGTGAACTCCAAACGTTCGACATTTTGCGTGGGCCATGAAAATCTTAAAACGATACCTAATACAGACCATTGTCTATCTCTTGGCATTTAATCAATCCGTCCTCCCACACCCACGGATCTCCGGTCCCTCAAACTCAACACAATAGCTTTTTTCATCTCAAAACGATCATCGATTACTTTTTTACCTTCAAAAATATCAATAATCAGCCCCGCCCCCCGTTAACTTCGATGGCTGACACGTGGCGCGTCATGATGCGCTTTGCTGTGCCTTTTATTTGTTTCTTACCATTTAGAGCATGACTTGTGATATTTTATTGCCTTTGAATTAAAAAAGTGGCCATAGTGTTCGGTCATGATTAGTTCAAGCACAACCATGTCCATGTCATTGCATCATCTTTAACATCTTGTTGTTTATAATTAGCACACCTCTGATCAAGTTTTCTTCGTCTTAACGTGATAATGGAACTTGGGACTCTTATATTGTCGATATACCACTGATTCATACGAAAAACTTTGTGTCTACTTTTCTTATCAGCTGTTTTCCTGCGCATCTTTTCTCTGAAGAATATAACTTAGATCTATTCAAGTCAAGAGTGAATAGGCATCTTCTTTCATCTTCAACCAATGGTCAAGGATCTGAATCCTCAAACTGAACATCAGCTCTGCAGAACATCTGCAGTGTTAGTTATTTCAATATCTCTCTTCTCGTTGACGCTTTTTAGGTACGACAAGATACGCCAAGCGATATTCAAGTTATCAACAAGCACGATGTTGCTGCAAACAAAAGTACGCATCTACTTTTTGAGAAACAATATCCACACCTTAGGCTTATCTTATTAGGCTTTTTTGATGAACCACTATAAGGCATGAAGTCAAACGTTGGTCAGTTATTGAAACTTGAAGAAAAAACCGACAACCAAACCATTCGATAACATCTTAAAGTGTAAACTAGCTTTTTGGCTTAAAAAAATACAAAAAAATGAACAATCATCGTAGAATGAGCACAACCTATTACTGTTAGCAACACCTGACTGACAGTCATTGGCTTATCTGATCACTCAAAATTGGCTTTTACACGAAATTGGTCGGCTTTTACACAAAATTGGCGAAACCTGCGCGCGCGCCGGTGCCACTAATGGAGTCTTTAGCGTTTAGCAACGCTTGACAGAGAAGCTTAATGGTTTTTTAAAAGCCTTTATTGGGGTTTTTGTTGTTAAATGGACTTGTGATTAACCCCAATCTATGACCACTAGTAACCTGTTTCCTGAAGAAAATTATGTACCCTCCTCGTCTCAGGTCCTTTGACAAACGAAACCACGGTTATTGTGATATACAAAAACCATTAAATTGGCATCAGGTTCCGTGGTCCAGTTGGTAGGATAGCACGCCCGTGTTAGCCCGGAAAGCCGTTGGAGACGCAGGTTCGAATCCTACCTGAACCCTTAATTTTTTTAATTTTTCGCTTGATTGTAAATATTTGGTTTACTTTAGCAGACATTACTGCTTTAATAAAATTAAAAAACCATTACTTTGATACATCTCAAAAATGTCTGTTACCGAAACTATAGATTCTTTGCAGCTTGTTGATATTGAAATCTTCAAGAGATTACGATACCTATTCAAAAGCAACTACTGATATTTATCGACAGTGACACAAACTGTCATAGACCAGTCAAACCATAAGAGTTAATCGAAGAACTTTATAAATAAATGAATAACAACAGGCCATATTTAAATACGTATCAATAAACAATAGATTGTCGCCTCCAAATCAATTCGACCACATTTAACCAGCATCATCTCACCAAGCGGCCTGTCAAGCGAACAATACCACACTCCCGTGAAACAACTAATGACTTAGCGAAACCTCGAAATTAAACAAGGTAAAAAATGACCATCCATCTTAAGAGTAACAACGTGGAAGGTTGAGAACAAATTAAGACCCAGCAGGCGTCCAGACCCAGGGCAAATATAAAAGCTGTCAGATTTGTGTAATTTGAAGACTCGTTTTGGACTTATAAGTTATGTTATTGAATGCGTGTGAACCCTCGAGGTAATGAGGTTGGGTAATGGAATCAACCTTGTGTCTGTTTTCGGTGTTGGAATTTCTTTCGATTAGTGGTTTTTATAGATAAACAAATCAATATATCGTAAAATTTCTTTTTAAAACACACGTTGAAGGAAATCTCACACCTACTACTCATTATTTTGTTAATGGCATGACTTAAGTAAAACAATAAGGGTTTTAAGTCTGACCCTGATTACAACTTGTATATGTATTGTTCTACTATAAGATTTTGCCATTTATCCATCTTCTTCCAAAATGATATAGGAGATGCAAGGAACTACATAGATATCACACTATTTTTAATATGGAATAAAAGTAATACCGCCAGTAAAATACGTTTTTATAAAAACAAGCTGTAAAATTATGACCAAAAATTTTCACAGAGTATGTAAATTACCAGAATTAACAGATTTCTCGTTGAAAAGGTAACCGGATTATTTTAAACCGATTAAATCAAAAATCGGTCAACGATTTAAGAAGCCGAATAACCGTAACTTAACCCTCGTATGACAGCGAAATTGCAATCATTAATCACGGCCAATAACCTTTCCGCAATCACAGTAGCGAAACCGAAATTTTATTAAAAATATGGTTTCTGGGGAAATGTCAATGTGTTGATGGATTTGTGAGAAGCAGGGAAAATAAAATGGCGACGGGTACAAATCGCCGCCGCGGGCGTAGAGAGATTTAGCCTCACAAATTTGCTCCCACTTTAAGAGTCCGAAGAAAGAAACTTTATGTCGAGACTTTTGATTGAGAGGGACAGTCTTGTAAGTTGCCTTTCATACTTTTACTAGTTTTTCTGTAGGTTTTAGCGTGCTTTGATTCGGGAACTATCTACATACTTAACTATAGAATACTATCGTTCCAAATTCGATTGTTGTAAGTAAATGCGTAAAAGAACTAAATAATGGCAAAAAAATCGGATACTGTTGAACTGACTAATATACATTTTACTGGATTTTACACGACTCCGCAATTTTCAATTAATTTTTAGTCCTCGTCTATATTATCGATATCACCAATTATTTTGTGCTTTTGTAATAAAATAAATAATTCCCGTTGTTGTCATTACGAGTTCTCTTGTGTTCTTTTATGATAACGTTCGCTCATCGCTCACTCGACACTCGCTCCAGTTCTTTAGTAAATGAAAGAAAATTGTTCCTCGGATGCCAATCTTCTGAACATCGACAGCTGCACTCTAGTATCCAATGAATAATCGGTGCTCCTGATATGCTGCAGTTTGGCTGTCTCACCCGATTTATGACCGAAATTGGTTTGTTCGAGCAATTTCGGTAATTTCGTGCTTACAGTCGATATATCACGGTGCGACGACGTCGAAAATAATCTTATTCCGTGAGATGGTTGACCTGACTGTGCTACTTAATGAAAGTAAGGTAAATATATCGCAGAAACAAAGAACTTTTTGTCTGTTATTGTTATAATCTACGAGCAAATTTCCTTTAAAACGTATAGAAGCAGATGATGATACTACTTACAATTAGTACTCTTCTGATTGGCAGTCTGATCCATCTTTCTAAACATTTTATTAAGCTTATCTCTTTACAATACTCAACCGAAGATGATCATGAATTAAGTCCGAGTGTACTGTTCTAAATGGTGAACGGACGTGTCGGATAAACCCCAGTGATAAGCCATGGGAAAGATGACTCACCTGACAAATATAATGACGAATATAGTTTACTGCTTTAGTTGCTTCTTTTCTGCTGGTAATAAACAATGCAGTGGATTTTTCCGTTAGGTATTGTTTTTTTGAGTTTCTCCTGTATATGATATAGGCAATTCGACTTTAATTCCATCTGTTGATAAGACGATAAAGCCGACGACGATGGAACATATATATTATTTCAACTGTTTATATAACTAAAATTTACATATTTTATAAAAATTAACCCTAAATTTCCACTAACCAACAATCGTTCCAAACCAGGACATGAACTTCCTTTTTTCACCTGATGTAATTGCGTCACCCAATTTGTGGACGCCGGAGCGTGTCCCGCCACTTCGGTAATTGCCTAAACAATGCTGGTTAGCTCGATGAGCTCGATGTGCTCTATTATGTGGCTTAATTGATGGCTTTTATAGAACATTCCCAATATTGCCAATTCATGGAATGCATGGAATCTGTAGACGGAGACAAGATCTAATACTTAGTAAATACAGACAAAAATCTTGTAGGTCAATGTAATTATCGTGTAAGGCGTAGGTACGTAAGATTTCACATGATAAACTTTCATCCATTTTCATCATCTCTATTTTACCAATTTTCATATATTTTATTTTATTCTATAGAGACTTGTTAAGACTTTCAAAGAATTCTAGCATAACTTTACTCTGGCTGGTTGGGCCAGGCGGGCCGGGTTTCCTGTGGAACACGAACATCCGACAGATTTGAATCCAATCGACCGAATTCGTCTACAGACACACACATTTCAAAATCGCGAGTTCTTTTGAAATCTTGCAGAATAAAGCACCTTTCGTCGTACAAGTATCAAGTACAGTTGCGGGTTTGAAGGTAGTCTGAGTGCCTCTTAAACGGAAAATTCGGACGAAACTAGTTTATCACTAACACCAACTTTAACCATATGTTTAAACTGCATGCCCTACACTGCAGGACAATAAAACAGCACAATCGCCTCGCCGATAGCTTATAAAGTGAGAACAAAACCGCTCCGCGGCGCGTTTGTCATTACTGGCGGCACGTGGCCGGGAATATATAATGTTTTATTGTTTTGGTTACGACTTCACGCCTCTTCTGCACTGATAATACTTTCATTTGTTCCGAGAACTTATCTTTGAGTTAGTTTGTCCGCCAGTTTACGGTCAGTTTGCGAGAGTTACGTAAGGTCTGGCGCTGCTTAAAGAAACGTTTCAGCGACCACACCTAGCAAACCATAAACATACTTTTTGTCTGATGCTGTGGTAGCTTCATGCTCTTTTTTTGTAAATGATTTATCAATCAATCTTCACATGAATCTTCAGTCATGAACTAAGGGCATGTGACCTATGAGGAAAGACAGACAATCTTAAATGTTCCGCATCGAGAAAATAACCGCAAATCATACTGCATTTCGGATGAATGAGGCTCTTATTCAATGACTTATTCAACGCCACTCAAAGATCGGGAACCTATAAGCAGTTACACTGGTGTTACATGTAATTGACATGGCTTTTGTCACAAAAATGCATCAATATGACAACCTATGACAAACATAATGTGACATACACACAAATAAGCATAACTGAACATTTGAGGACAGTCCAGTCTATTGGCCATAATTTTACTCCATTGCTTGTTTATCTTGGATATTGCAAAATTTACCAATACTCCAAAAAGTGCTTTGCCATCCTCAGTGTTCACTAAATCCATCCCCTGGTGCAGTGCAATTAGGCCTCTCTCGGTGGGTTACGTTAAAGCTTCCTGGAAAGATAGAAAGGAATAGACACAACAGAGGATGATATAACAGCTTTTCGTTTTAATTTAGACAGCAATAGGTATTGTTACTATCTACACAGGTCCACCGGAACCAGTGCATTCAATTTAACACATAATTAAACCTCCCATTCGATAAGGCCACAATGCAGCAAATTTAATTAAAAAACGGACCAGCGGGTTGAGATTAGGCATCAATCATTTGTTGGGGGCAAGCGGAGCATGGCGCAAATCATAGTCTGTCGGCGTCACCCGGACAGATACTTCCGAAAGGCATTGTTGAAAACATTTGATTTGTGAGGAAGTGTTAAATTTGTGATTAATTTTGGGAGTGTTCTGATGAACTATATGACGCAGTTTCACATGTCATTGTAGTCGTTGTTTATCGGAATGTAAGCGTTGTATTCCAACGTCAGACAGATTTTGGGACTTTTAGAGCTACGCCAGGAACTGTTAATGTATTATATTTATACTATATAGTCACTATCAAAAAGCCATCTCTTGAATCATCATCATCACACAAAAAATTTGGGTGCCAGCACCGTTTGACTGTATCAACAAGAATACGTTACGCGAGCGACTGAATTGTTGTTTCAAATGACACCTTTAGGTTTTAGGTATTTATGCTTTATTGACCTTTAAGGTGACAGATTGCCAATGTCAATCAAACTGAAATTAATTGGCCATATGTTCGTGGTAATGTCTACATTATTGAAACAAAAGTTCAGAATCCTCCTAACGAACATAAACAAGACACGCGCAGAATCATATGTGTGGAATAGAACCTGTAATATCCATTTCATCGAACGCAGAACTGAACACACACTAAACTATAAACCAGAATCGATTACAGTTTACTGCCTCGTCGCGCCGTCGTCGACAGGACGTATGTATGCACAATGCACATATGCTCTCTCTAATAATAAATTGGAAACATTTATTGACCGAGCGAGAGAAGCCGTCTCCATTTCAGCTTGGCTCAAGACTTTTTTGTAGTTATGCCCAGATGTTTGGATGTTGTGATACTTTCCGGCTGTTCGGTGTTGTATGAGGGTTGAAAAGGTAAAAAATTACAAATTTCAGCAATTTCGTAATAAACTCGCGTGGTCTGCAGCTTTAAGAGCCACGAGTATTTATGTTACATATTACATGAAAGTCAAAAAGGCGAAAATATTCTCTAACTACCATGAACGTAGCCAAGGTAGGCTATATGCGATGGACCAAATATCTTGAGAGTGTAGTCGCTGTCGCAGGAAACTCATGGACGCTGATGGAAAACCAGTCATTGTAGGTAGCTTTGTCTTGAGATCTTATTAAAGAATGGACTTTACTGAATTGAGATGATTTCGATTGTCTTAAAGTCTGCCAACGTAGTAAGTAAACCTATTTCGGATCGTTTCGAGCATAAACAGCTAGTTTCCGAACCGGATTTCATTCTGATGCCAAAAACCACGTAAGTAGTTCTGTTATTACAAAAATCTACACTCGTATTTATAAGATAGATAAGGACATGCCCCTATTTTATTACCAGAAGGTCAATGCTAATAGTTTCACCACTTTATGTCACACCGCTTCCGTCAGTTTTTTTTTAATTCGTAAACTGACCAGCGATTGAACTCATCAACATATAATGGTAAATGACTACGTACGAGGTCGAGGATGTAGCTAGCTGGTTTAGCAACAGCATATTCAGTCTTGCCTTGAAGAGACCCAAAACCCAAGTTATCTTCCTTCTCCTCCTTCCCAGTTCCATTCCATAGAGGTTCGGTTCGCACTAGAAATGATGAAGCAAATCGCCACGTGCCACGTGCCAGCCTTGTGTCTCTTCAGTCTTCACCCACTCGTTCTAATAATAGACTCCGTTTATTCTCTCTATTCAGGGTACCTTTATATTAAGATACAGCGTGCGTGTCAAAATAGCTCACTTTACAAGGTACTAACTTTAACATTTAATAATGTCTTATCTCTCACCTGTTGCTTAGTGACGATAGGATATACCCAGGAGTGTCGTGGTGACGAAGATGTTGCTGGCAAACCCAAATTAGATTTTGTTTTTTTTTTTCTTCTAAAAAAGGTTTGTTTTAAGGTGCCTACTCGTATCATAAGTTCGAACATTTCGCCAAATTTTAAGCTTTTTCCAAAACTGTGTCAGAATAATTATAAATCAAATCTAACGGGTTCTTTAAAACAATATTTATAAAACCCTGAATATTATTATGAGTTTCAGGAAAAAGATACTTTCGGACAAATGAAAATTTGGCAAAATGTGAAAAGTTGTGACCTTGTTTTAATATAGGCAAGCCGATGGGAATCGGGTTCTACGGGCACCACACTACTGATGCCTAGGTAGTGCCTATTTATTCTCCAGAAGGTATCCAAATTATACTGTTCAGGGCAAATGTTTGCCGGAAGAGAGTCCCATTCTTATAATACAAGTAGGTAAAGTATTTATAGGTAATGTAGACAACAGACAGCGACCGAATACCGAACACTGCAATAGTTCTCGGAAAGCTTATCTCGGCTGTAAATCAATATATGATTACAAATTTAATGCTACTGTTGTGCCATAAATCTGATATTTTAAATTACGAGCTACAAGCGGGCGAGTACGCGTGAGACCCCCTAGTGCCGCGCTGTTGCCTCGACACTCGATAAATTGTTAGGGCTGGGTGTGTCGATGATATAATTTTTGTATTTTTTTTGTGATATTGTTAATTGAAAATGTTGCTTGTTAATTATTTTTAAAAAGGTTAAGGTTTCGTTTTTATTCTTCGTATAGACGTAATTTTGCAGGTTTCACTTTCTGTATTTGAAGCAAATTATCATTCATATGAACACTCTTAAAATAAAAACGTTTTATTTGCGCGCCACTACCACTAGATAGTATTTTTATCATAAAATATTATTATTTCGTTGTTTATTCGATTATTATTAAATATATCCATAACCATTTCTATTTAAAGTATACTCAATGGTCGATATCATCACTTTTTCTTTTCTCCGTAATTTTATTTAGTATATTGTAATTGTGATCAGTAGCTTACGTTAGGTATACATGTTATAGAGACCGCAAATAATATCAATTGCTCAAATCGATATCGGCATACTCCCTAAACACTGTTTATATCAGCACGCCGCTTTACGGTAAGACGTATGAAAAACCAACTCTCGCCATTTTATATAAAGTATAGAGACCGCAAATACTATCGACAGCTAACGTCAATATCGACAAACTCCCCACGACCCTAAACATTCTTTCTGTCAGCACTTCTCTGCGCGGTATGGCGTAGGATGAGCAATCTCGCCATTTTATAGAAAATATAAAGACCGCAAATAATATCGACAGCTAACATCGATATCGACATGGTCCCTGTCGCGTCCCTAAACACTATTTCTGTCAGCACTCCGCTGTGCGGTATGACGTAGGACGAACAGACTCACCATTTTATAGAAAGATAGAGACCGCAAATAATACTGACAGCCAACATCGATATCGACATGGTCCCTGTCGCGTCCCTAAACACTATTTTTGTCAGCACTCCGCTGTGCGGTATGACTTAGGACGAACAGACTCACCATTTTATAGAAAGATAAAGACCGCAAATAATACTGACAGCCAACATCGATATCGACATGGTCCCTGTCGCGTCCCTAAACACTATCCCTGTCAGCACTCCGCTGTGCGGTATGACGTAGGACGAGCAATCTCGCCATTTTATAGAAAGATAGAGACCGTAAATAATATCGACAGCTAACATCGATATCGACATGGCGCCTTTGGCGTCCCTAAACACTATTTCTTACAGCACTCCGCTGTGCGGTATGCGTTGGACGAGCAATCTCGCCATTTTATAGAAAGATAGAGACCGCAAATAATATCGACAGCTAACATCGATATCGACATGGCGCCTTTGGCGTCCCTAAACACTATTTCTTACAGCACTCCGCTGTGTGGTATGACGTAGGACGAGCAATCTCGCCATTTTATAGAAAGATAGAGACTGCAAATAATACTGACAGCCAACATCGATATCGACATGGTCCCTGTCGCATCCCTAAACACTATTTCTTACAGTGCAGCACTCCGCTGTGCGGTATGACGTAGGACGAGCAATCTCGCCATTTTATAGAAAGATAGAGACCGCAAATAATATCGACAGCTAACATCGATATCGACATGGCGCCTTTGGCGTCCCTAAACACTATTTCTTACAGCACTCCGCTGTGCGGTATGACGTAGGACGAGCAATCTCGCCATTTTATAGAAAGATAGAGACCGCAAATAATATCAAAAGCTAACATCGATATCGACATGGCGCCTGTCGCGTCCCTAAACACTATCCCTGTCAGCACTCCGCTGTGCGGTATGACGGACTCCGGCCATTTTATTGTGATCGCAAATATGTGCCCACTCCGTAGCGCTCGTGTAGGATTGACGCCTTGTCTTCTTAGAAATAGGCTTTTGAGAATTGTGATAGGAGATAAAAGTAATCGAATATCCCTCGCTAGAATCTTTAGTATTGGATCTGTTTATTTCCTGTTTTATATAAACTGAAAATCTTCTTTCCTAACACTTTCATTCGTTTCCTTTGAAACATATGGGTACCTACTGGGTATTTTAAACTTGGTTCCGGAATACGTAGAACATCCAAATGGCATGACCCTTCCAAAAAAATCTATTTGTTCGGCCGTTAGTTAGAAGATCAGTCGAAGTCACTCAATAGGACTGCAATACGTCACACTATCTATCAAGAAATTCTCTCGCTATAGTAGGTATATCGTAAGTGTTAGTGCTAACATTAATGGTATTAAATAAATATATAAAGTTTGACATCAAAATTTGAACAATACACAGCCTTTGTCACCTATGAGTGATAATTATGAATTCAGGCTAAAGTTGCCAACATTGGGACACCACCATTCATTGAAAAACCAAAAAAAATACAAAAAAATCCGGCGCTTGTCTCATAATCAGTGTCGCGTCGCGTCAAGAACACGTTCCTATAATTTCGCCCCATCATCCTCTGCGCCCACTCGCAGGATGTCGCCCACGCGGGGTGGGGTGGGGTGGGGCCGTATTAATCACTTCCTGGCTGCGCAAGAGTGTGGAGGTTGAATGTGTCCTTTGCCATAGATGGTTTGCTTGGCTGTGCTTGTACAGGATGTAACTATACCTTTAGATAAAAAAAAAAACTTTCACATGAAATGGCCGAGGAAAAAATCTTAACATGTAATTCCAAAACCTTCTGAATTATTCCCGTTTTCTCTGGTAAGGGCTAAAATTATGATTCCATCATGATCTTAGTTAGTATAAGCTCCCCCAATGGCAGTTACATACATAAAAACAGGTTACTTCCTGGGGGAGCTTAGACTGAACTTACAAGTAACAGCTACTGGGAGAGGAAGGTTCTTGAATAGCGACTATGTACCGAAAGACGCAGAATGACCAAGCTCCCACCCAATAAAGTGGACCATCTGCAATGCGACTTCGTTTTCATAACTTTAATTTGACGGTTTGCTTGGTAAACCATATATTTTGACCTCTGGCCTAGCACATGTGCCACCCCACGTGCCCAATTACATCAGGAAAGACCTGGACGCAGAAAACCTGTCAAAACACTCCAGAAATGATCATCTAATTAACTTGTAGTTACACATTAAAAATTCTGCCAAGTGCGAGTCAGAGTCGCGCACCGAGGGTTCCGTACAAATACTTATACCGTCTTAACTGTCCAGGTTAAGTTAAGTTTGCACCTGGTATGTATGGCGCCGGATACAAATGAGGTGTAAAGTTAAAATTTCAACTGTCTAGCTAACACTGTTCATGAGATACAGCCTGGTGACAGACGGACAGCGAAGGCTTAGTAATAGGGCGTTTTTACCCTTTGGTTACGAAACCCTAAAAACACTCTTGTTTTCTACGAAGTCTGCGACGCTATGCCTCGATTTAAAACTAGTTTACAAAGCAGGTTACATAAAGTTTTCATTAACTTTTCGCGCATCGCGTAATCGAGAATAGTTTCACTTTCCCGAAACCTCGACATTTGGGGCCGAATTATGTCGTCAACGTGATATTATATTTCTTCAGTATTTATGGGAGAAATTTGAGAGACGGTAATCATTGTGGACGATCAATCAGTTTGGATGTTTCGTGGTAATTTAGCAAGAGGAATATCATGTAATTTTAAAGTAATGATTCAGAGCTGTTTTAAGACGGGACAAAAACGCTTTTCATTGGCTACTTAGCTGTAACACCTGAGCCGAGGCATGGCCTCAATTATTTTACAATTATAACGTTGCCAGACGCTTTTATTTAATATTAGTTATTTAAAAGTAAGTTTTCGTAAAAACAAACATTTTAATACTTATTCTCATGTTTCCTATCCGTGCTTGCTTACAAAAAGTTTAGTAATACTTATTAACTATTTTATTAATATAACTTTGGCAGAAAAAGTTGTGGTTTTCTCAGTCAACCTTTGACAACGGTATCTGTAAAGGTACCGAAACGTCAGGGAGGCTCAAATAATTAATATACGCGATATAATCCGCTTAAATTGTTTTATTTAAATGTGTGACAGTCGCGGAAACAGAAGGGAATAATAATTATTAGTGTAACATTTTCATGGACAGTACGTGGAGAGACGTACATTAGTTCCCTTGAGATACATCACCACGTCTGTGGACTGCGTTTTTATCTTCGCAACTATTTCTCAGTTTTTAGAATAGCAGACAACATAAATGCGTTGTGTCGTTTATGGCTAGACCTTTTTGTATGAGTTTTGTCTGTGCCCGCAGCATGCAATCTTCAAAATAGTCCTGTGTCCGTGTACGTGTTAAAATGCTATTTAAAATTCAAAAACAAGGAAAGTATGTTACAATCATTACATAATTATGTGCTAAGTAGGTGAGGTAAAGAACTTAGTCGGCGTTCATAATTCGCGATAACATAGCGCGATAACAATTAGCAACGAGCGGCCATATCGCGATCGCACGATAACACATTGTCCAAATATTTGCGCACACTGAGCGCCGCACAGAGACAAATTGGTCTTATCTAGATGTTATACAGGTATGCTATCAGCTGGGGCTTCATTCGAATTCTAATGACATATTATTATTTCGCTCGTGGATCCGATGAACAGTAGCGACCACGTACCGGAATACGAAGCGTGATAAACTTTACATGTTGGAACGACGATCTGAACGATCATGGTGAAGTGAAGATCATTGAGATTCAACTTTGTCCAGCAAAGGGCCTAACTAGGTAGGTGGTCATTCATCTGAAACGAAAAAAAATATGAAAGATACAAAAAAAATGGCATAAAAATTACCTTTTCACTTCTCTTGCTCTAAAGTTTGACTTTATGCTGTGAGTAGGCGACATAAAGTCGCTTTTTATGCTCTAGAGCATAAAGTAAAATCGTCGTCGAAGACCAAGGCGATCGGTCCAACAGCCACACGAAAAAATAAAACTTTATAGAATAAACTCTTTATTTGTTCGTTTCGTTAGTATTCTAAGACCAAGGCAAAAATACCAACAGCCAAAGTACACAGCAAACTTCTTGAAATAAACTTGTAATTTTTATTTACTATCATTTTATATTTTTTAATTTTTTTTTTTTTGTAAATCAATATACTATTTATTTAAACTACAACAATAATTTATCGTAGATATAAATGCTTTTAAAATTTAATACATTTTTTTTTCATTGTTTTTAAGTATAATATTTACATGATGTAGTTTAATTTTTTCGCAATCGAAGTGAAAAGTAGAGTGTGCAACTCGTCCATAAAACGCATTTTACACTCGACTTTATATTCATCCTCGCTCGCAAGCTCGCTCGGTTGGATAAACGTCTCGTATAAAATGGTGCGTTTTATGCACTTGTTGTACAATCTACTAATATATATATTTAATGAACCTACTCACTGAATTTCATGACAATCGACTGATAATGCGATCTGATGGACATCTAAACACCCAAGAACTGCCGGAAATCCGGACAAACGAACATCCGTACAAATTACCGGGCATACGAAAGAATTTTTGGCCACGCTGAAACGGAGACGCTTCGCTCGCTCAGTCAATTACTTACAAACTTATTGTTATTCAAATAAATCATTTTCATTTTACAAACTACCAGACATTTTCTTTCCTGTTTTCCTGTGTCTATCCGTTTGTCGGCCATTTGTATCGTGCCCGCTGTTGTCAACAGAACTAAGTATGTCACATTTGCTCTAATTACCCACCCCTTATCACATTAGTTAGCGTAACGGTGCCGTGGCCCTATTTTCAAGTCTTCAGGGCTGTTTTTATTGGTTAGATGCGTTGGTGACTGGCTGGTATTACTTTTACTACCACCTACCTACTATTACTTTACTACTTTTGTTCTTCATTGTAAGACGAATATAACTTAAATTATAAGGGGCAACTTTCCACAAACTACCGTATTTTTTTTAACTGATACATTATGTGTTTAACATTGGCCAATTACGGTTTTACAAATAGTCTTATCACTAGAAAAAAAACTAACATTGCGGTAAAAGAAGCATTCAAACAAAGTGCAGAAGTGATGATAAGAAAATGTTGTTATCAATACATATTATATTAAATAAATTAAAACATGCTTTGTATTATTAGGATTTTTCTTATCACGACCTCTTCCTATAGAAAATTCGTTTTCCATACACTTTTATAATAGTATATGTAGAATTGATAAATATATACTTAGCTCAGTCTGAGTATTCAAAGCACAGATCTCTGAAACTAACCACGTAGGTATGGTATCGGTGCAATACTGTACCGTAAAATACCGGTATTTAAAGCTTTGATAGCTATTTTGAAACGCAGCCCTAGTTTAGCTACCGCAATGGACTTTTCTCCTACAATTAGCAACGCAGAAGCCGTCAAGACCAAAAAGGCGTATACGGCAACGAAATGTTTGTACACGTAAGTCCTTTCGGTTTTATGCAGCAGGCTAGGGGTGTCAAACCTATCATTACGGCATTATTAGCGAGCTGCGGCAAAAACGGGCAATTTGCCATACACTATTGTTATTGATGAAATGGGTACGGCGAAATTGTAAAATTGCTTTGGGGTTTAAGACCCCATTCATTTGGGCGGTTAATTTAAAAATTGTGCTAGCTTCTGTCCGATGTTTTGATCGAGTCGGCAAAGATAAGAAAATAATAAAAAATTGAAGTATTTTTACCAGCCCTAGAGGAAGGGAAGTTTGATAAGAAGCATTCACCATAGAATTAAATCCAATTTTGTACTATGTAGCCCCATAGCTAAAGTGAACATATTATAGTGGTGATATTATGTGAAATCATTACTTTAAAAAGGTCGTAATTTTACCCAAACTTTACTACCCAACGGTTGTCAGGAAAAGATCGCTCTTTAGTGACAAGACCATCTGTTTTAACCTCTAATTGTAATTTCTTGCGTTGTATTTCTCCTGTATGTTTTATGGGGTGTGCAATAAAGAGTACTTGTATTGTAATTTAGTCCCTTCTTATTTTATTTAGTACCAATTTGGTAACAGTATAACAGTGGCGTGGCGTCTATCCAACGGCTCCCACCGGCTTGCTCACTTTCAGACGATAAGCACAATTCTCTAATACTACTGTAGAAAATAAGCGAAATCTACCCCGACTTGCCCTGAGTTTTTGTATGATGCCACGTGACTGCAGCATAACATATAAACTAAACATTTTTGTTTTTTGAACTGACAATGACCCTTATAGGGTCATTGTCAGTTCAAAAAACAAAATTCGTCCCTCCGGTGGTCAAAAGTTAAGAGTTTGTATAAATCTAGGTTATGTTGCTATTACATCGGATTATAGAAGAGGAAACGTTCTTTATTGTCACAGACATTTTATCAGAAAATTAGGCTCTCGAATCCTTAATTTCGCAAATTCCCACCGGAAAGACTCGCACCTAAATCTGACAATGGCCCATCAACTAATAACTGATTTGAGTCAATATGTAATATGGCACTGTTTCTAAATCGTATATTAAAAGCAACTAAATCCAAATAAAATCCGAAACGTACCTTTTACTGCCACTAAAGTTCACAAGTCAAGAATGAAGTTCGCAAAGTCTACAACTACATAAAGACCGAACTATCTTTATCACTCAATTGATCCCCCCTATCTCCCAAAAAACCCCTAATCCTGATATCGGACATCATAAAACGATCTTTAGTTGACGAGCCAATTACGATCCGAGGACCTACGAAGATACCCGACCAAGTTGAAGGTGATAGTGTTAAAGACAAGCGATACAGAACTGTGAGTCAATAGGGTAAGGGCTCTGACTTTGAACTGTAATAAAAATGGAAAGGTCCACAAGTGTCAAAGGCTCTAATGCACTATTTTGCCAGAGGGGTAAGTGTGGAGTTCTTATTAGAAAACGCTGACTGGCGAAAGGATGGGGTGTGTAAGATGTGCTTACTCTGGTATTGCCAAGTTTGCACAGATGAGGGTTCTCATAAGGCTGATCACACGAAAATTTTGAAGCATTTTCAAGTTAAATTTACTTTTAGTTTAGGTAGAGGAATGTTAGGGTTATGTACAGTTAGCAAAGAAAGTGGTCTACCACTTTTGGACTCTATTACATGCAAAATAGAGTCGAAAAGTGGTAGATCACATTTTTGGTTGACTGTACTAGATAACTAGTAAATAGTTATACACTGATGAAAATTATTATAATTAATTGAAATATAGAAAATTTTAAAATTTTATTTGTCAAGGCCTGATGGAGATTTTAGGAGGCCATTCAGAAAAAATACACCTAATGAGAACATAACTATGACACACATTCTTGTTTAAGTACTTGAAAATCAAACAAAAAACGCTAATAGTTACTAAATAAAATAGAATTCCATCTACGACGCAAAATTTTGAGGATACAAATTATTACTGCTTTGACTTTTCCTAGTTGGTACAGGTTTATACTCGTATCTCAATTTTTTTCAGTGTATAATTATAATAATTAATATGTTTCGTTTAAGTTAGTCGAATGAAATAATTTCCTAATAAATTAATATCAAAATAATACTCAATTTTAACATCTATCTCATATGTACGTCATTGAGTTATTATTTACATACATAATACCTACAATTATATATTACAGTACAGCTATTAGTACAAGGGAAACACACGGACACTTCACACTTATCACTACAAGCGGGGATTGTTCCACCGCCTCCCCCAACAAGAAATATTCTTTTAAACGTTATCACGAGGAGATTACACGAAGGTCAATAAGTCGGTTATCACACCGGGGGCGGTAAGTGTTTCCACAGCTTAACACTGACCTCAGATTGCATCTGAGGAAATAGTGCGGGTCGAGGTTCTGTGTTTGAGATGTCTTTCAGGGGTTGGAGAAAACATAGATTTTATTTTACGTTGTAATACTTTACTTATTTAATCGTATGGCAGGATTATACGTCGAATAGCTTATTTATATGAAGTTTAGGGTTGATCAGGTCTTTGACAGCGCCTGCAGTGTAGTGAGTTAGAGGACATATTTTGGAGTAGGTACTATGGAGTGGAGTAAGGCGATTCTCATCTGGATCTAGGGAGATGAGTATTGGTTTAAAAAATATGTGCGTCTTATTTATCAATATTGAAATATCCTTTAAAACAATGAATATCGATTGGGAAAGTGGAAAATGCCAGTGCATCCCTAGTTTAACATATTGTCAGCCGATGTAAGGATCCTACGTTAAACTTGACCTGATTTGTTCATCAGTAATCACTAATCTAGCTACTTATTCTGAAAGACTAGTTTGATAACCGTAAAAGTCCAATGGTTTTTCTTAAATTGTTGCGTCAAAATCTTTGTTAACAGTGAAACAGCGTAACAGTGACACACCGGGGTTTCTATTTGGTGCAAATAGTGCAGGGTTTTGTATTATTATTAAGAATGTGACTGAAAGTTTAATTTAGTGCTTAGGAACATTTTATTGTACCCATGTGACACATAAATTTAAATAATATTCTTTGTTTAGTTTTTGTTTCAAATAGACAATATGGGATTTTTATTTACATCAGGACATTATGTAAAACAGGATTATCGCTAATTTTAAAATCTTAATTACCCTGCAGGCTATATTGTTAGGACCTACGGAAATCAAATAGACCTTATCGCGTAGAACTTTCAATGTAAACAACGAAATTAAGAGAGAGAGTTCCTGTTGTTCCAAAAAAAAGTAAGTCTTTCCGTCACAAACTTCCTCATCTTAAGAGAGTTACTTATATTATATTTCTTCTCCCGCGAATGAGTTTGCATCTTATAGTAAAGAATACGAGATACCTATCAGGGTAGTTTTCGTCATGTTTGGATTTCTGTTCTTCTTAAAAGTTCCTAAAAGTTTTCCTTCGAAATAGGCGTATAATAGGTTATCGGTGCAAGGGGCCGTAAGTGGTTCCTTCACTTCCGCAGCTTAACACTGACCCGCTGCAGATTGCATCTCGTGTCAACAGTGTCGGAGTCAAAGGGAGTGTGGGAGCAAATCATTTAGTGACTGACGTACAGGGAAGAAGCCATAACCATCTTTTGTTTGACTATAGTGGAGTGAGAAGTATACGTATCAATCATTTTAGTGGATCTGGATGCTACGCCTGTACCAAAGCTAGTTGAAAGCCTAATGTGTATGGTAAAGGATATTGGCCCTGTTTATCTTTGTGTTTAATTTTACATACTTACCAACATTTTCTTCCGATATTGGTGAGTAATTGTAATTATTCGCTGATTTAGTTAGGACGTTGTATAGTCAGTAGTGAAAGTGCCACTATAATGTTTGTGCTGTCGATGTAATTAGGCATGTCAATCGATCATATTTTTATTGTTATCAAACTATATCCACGTATAGGACTTAACTAGGTACTACACTCAGTGCCGTATTTACTTAGACTGGCCTAGAAGTCAGAAATGACAGTTAAAGTTCGACTTTCCTATTCCCACGGAGCGTTGAAAACGCTCCTTGCAAATGGCTACAGAAACGTGACGTCATTTCTATTTTGGGTAATGTTTGTATGGCGAAAATAAGTAATTTGCCGTTTGGCCGTGAAAGGTACGTCTCAGTAGATTTACAATTATTGCTTATGTTGAAAATTTAATTAGAAGAGAGAGAATATTCTTTATTGCACACCTCAACATAAAATAATACAAACAAAAACAGATTACACGTAAAATTCAATTAGAGGTAGACAAACAACAGGCGGTCATTTCGCTAAAGAGTTCAAATTTGCCTTTTAATCCATACCATACTATACTATAATATTATAAATGCGAAAGTGTGTCTGTCTGTCTGTCTGTCTGTTACCTCTTCACGCTTAAACCGCTGAATCGATTTTGATGAAATTTGGCATGGACATAGTTTAAGATCCGAGGAAGGACATAGGATCGTTTTCATCCTGGAAATTATCCCTAAAAAGATTGAAAAGTGAGTAAGTAATTCATGATGACATTGATGACCCTGTCGGAAATGTAATGATTAGACCAAAATCACAATTGCTCTTACATTTGCTTAGGCGCTTTAAATAATCCCTTTTATTAATTAAGGTGATTAGATGGATATCTATCGTGTTGTACGAGGTTGCTTCCATCCTTCCAGGTTCCACGCGGACGTAGTCGCGGGCAAAATCTAGTAAAGTATATATCTTAAAATTTGCGTACCCTGCCACGACACGTAGAACAATTTTTATTCCTATAACTAAGTACTATATACTGTAGAATTTACGTAATTCAAAATCTGTATAGTTTAATTTAAAACTATTCATAGAGGTTCAATAGTGAGCGAGATAATTTTGGAAGTTATCTGCGGAGTCGTCTCCGAGCCTTACATTCCGAATTTAGTTAAAGACAGGTGTTTACGCAGCAGAAGTGTGCTGAGAGGCGTTTTACACTTCAAGACTTTTAACCACTGAAAATGCACCAAATTTTGCTTTGCATGTCTGCATTGTAGAAGACGTAGAAGTCTACATGTAATCTGCATATAACTAGTTTATATATAATATATTTAAAAATAACGACTTGCATCCATTGCTTTGTATGTTAGGAGCCACATCACAGACTGAAGGTTTTTTTGTTTAAAGTTTTTTCCTCAGTATGCCTTGTCGCAAATCAACCACAGGACTTTCTTCAGTTACCAAAATAGATTCTAGACACTACATACACACATAGTTTTATTTATTCATAATCATTATTTTGCGATTTTCATAATTTTCTGAATGCTACGTTCTGATTTCTATTCTGAATATCATATAAACCTAATCCAAATTATCCAAATAAATAAACTTGCGTAATTAAGTTCTTCATACAAAACCGTTTAGCAAAAAATTACCTTCGGGTTCAAAAAAATTGTACAAAATATTGAGTGGTATTTTCGATATTTCTAATACGATGTATTCAGTATTCATCATCTCGCTCCTCAATAACAGAACGTCTCACATTGCACGTGCCGGTTCAGTGCGTCAAGTCGTGTCGTAGTCGTACCTTATAAAGCGTCGTATAAGTTGTCGCGCGTCAAATAGAATAACTTGGCGCAGAACTGAAAACTCGATTAGTCTCCATCTCGGGCACGATTGCCTGTACAGTACATGTACAATTGTACATGTAGGTGTACATGTACAAGAACTGAACAGTACGGCGTGTAAACTTTAATTAGGTTAGATATCGGCATGAGTTGGATTGTTTAAAACAGAATACGTTATTACTGCGATCGATATGACTAAAACCAGGGCGCTAATTCGAGAGTTCATTGGGATATCGCTAAATAAGCAATGTATCTTTTTTTTTTTTTTTTTTTATGTCATAGGGGGCAAACGAGCAAACGTATCGCCTGATGGAAAGCGATTACCGTCGCCCATAAACACCTGCAACACCAGAGGAGTCACAAGTGCTTGCCTACCCGGAGGACGAAGATAGAATGCCTCTATGCTAGTAATTTCACCGGCTATCTTACCCCACACCGGAACACAACAATGCGAACATTGCTGTATCTGGTATCGTCTTTAACTTTAATAGTTAATAAAAAAAAGTGCAAAGTGGTATACTTGGTAAATCGCCAATTTGGAGATCTCTCCGGGATATCATACATTTAAATTTGGAATTTGGGCCCATTATTGATGCAGATCCAGGTGAAGATCCAAATAACAGGTGGATGTACTTGTTTATAAACGTAGGTTTAAGTTTTTATTGCAAGAATTAAGGCGTTTGTTTTATTTAAATAATCAGGATCACCACACATAAACAAAATAATTATTTAGGTATGGTAAAAAAGTATAAAATAAACATTTTGTATTTTCCTGTTACCTTTTGTGCAAGTATCTTATTCGTACTTTTTCAGTCAATTTTATTCCGCTTCGCCGGAATAAAGAGCCCAAACGTCAAGATACCGAAATCCAATATGTCGCCCAAAAAACGGTACCGGAAGGAATATGTAAAGGAGGTTTTTGGGGCGGAAGCGGGCGGGCCATACGAGTACATCCGCCGGAAACCGGACAGAGGTCAGGGCGGCCCTACCGTGATACTGTGGGTTCTGTCCCGCCTTTGACCACTATTATAATCTCCTTTACAAAACAGCCTAAGTGTAATGAACCAAACTTGCCCTTGAGACCTTTTGAATGGGAACAGGAGAATCGGTTTGGGCTGATTTATGACTTGGCAATTGTTTTATTCCGTTTTGGTTTGGGGCCATTGAGGCAATTTGTGTCTTTGGAGGATACATGATTCTTAACTGATTTTTATATAATAGTATGCCAGTATTTTATTAAACCCAGTCAAAGAGCTGTCCGTGATGAACTGACGTGGAAAACAAGAAGCTGAATATCAATGAATATTATTTATTTCCAAGCAACTGTGTATGGCCTATAGATAAATACCTTAAAACTAACATACACGTCAAATAAATAATCACTAGATAGTATAAAACAAAGTCGCCTCCTGCTGTCCGTCTGTTTGCCTGCCCCTATGTACGCTTTGATCTTTAAAACTACGCAAATTATTTTGATGCGGTTTTTTTAATAGATAAAGTGTTTCAAGAGGAAGGTTTATATGTAGGTATAATACATGCAAAGTATCTCACCCGGGCGAAGCGGGGGCGGGTCGCTAGTATACAATAAACATAAATGCCAAAATGAATATGTACATATATCGCAATAGAACATGACGAAGGCGTATTATAACTACCTATAGATTATCTGACCATTATCAAATGCGGCACGACTCTAATTCTCACACAGTACCTCCACAGAAGTGTATCTATAATATTACAAATTAAATTTTGGATAATTTCAATCAAAATAACCACTAACGGTTTCCAGTTGCATCAGCCCGCTATACAACAAAACATCCCGCATCAAAATCCGTGAACAACACAAACGACCAATGCGAATGCAATTCTTTCAAAACATGCTCCTAAGACGGCCCCTCGACAAACGTATATCGATCCGCGCGTCCCCGCTCGATAAAAAGATCTCGTTTGCGTACGGTCGGTGCGTGCTGCGAATATTAATGCCCCGATAGATTTAATCGTGGGCACTGGAACACTTAGTGTGACAAGCTGTCTGGAACAGGAATGCTCGAAGATTGTAGTATTTCTGGAATAGGTTTTAAAAAGATAGTACTTGGTAATTATTAGGCTGGGGTTCCACTAGGGCTAAGCTACAAATTCGCTGCTAACTACAACGGAGTCACTCATTCATAACTCATCATCGTACAATATATTTGTTTCTAAGTCATGGATGTTGTCTAGATAATTATGTATCCATACTAATCCATACTTCCATACTAATATTATAAATGCGAAAGTGTGTCTGTCTGTCTGTATGTCTGTCTGTTACCTCTTCACGCTTAAACCGCTGAACCGATTTAGATGAAATTTGGTATATAGATAGTTTCAGTCCCGGGGAAGGACATAGGATACTTTTCATCCCGAATAAATTTAGTGTTCCCGTGGGATGAGCGGGTAACACCGCGGGGCACAGCTAGTTTTTAATATATATCGTCGTCTAGTACCCATAATACAAAATTTGCTTAGTTTGGGACTAGATCTATTTATGTAAGATTGTCCCTTAATATTTATTTATTATTTTACTATTAGTGGATTATTCCTTACACGGGCAATTCCACTAGAGTGTAATGCAAGTTTCCATTTCAATGCGTGTTTTTTTTATGAATGGCGCAATTTTAGGTGTTTATTTATCTGTAGACAAATGTTACTTTTGATCCCAGATATATTAGCACTGAAATTGGCGTCATTAATAAAAAATATGCAATGAAAGTGTAACGTATTTTTAATTGAAACTTAATACATCATGAGATATCCAGCGGGCCCTAAACTAGGCTGAGCCTGAATCTTGAGACTCTAAAAGCCTGAAGCTTGTTTAGGTCACTGGATTATTTTATTGAATGGCATTTGAGCCTATTTCTCGTTCAGTTTTCTTCTTTTGACAATTACCCGAACGACGGCGCAACGAATTGACGCGATTTATGTAAAATATTTGAAAGTAGCATCGACCACTTTTTAAGGTAGAAAAACAGTTGATTCCTGAAAAATTACTTATGTAATAGCTATGTATCGTTTTTCATGCGTTTGAAGTGCACTTGAATTTTAACAATTTTAGGTATGTGTCCACTGAATCAATAAACAATAGCACCACTTTCTGCATCCGCAAAAATCCGCACCATCCCGCGCTTCCCAGCTTATCTCTCACATTTGAATATTTTTCACCGTTGAAATATTAATGGCGGCATTAGGGTCTTAGTGCCCTTGTTGTTGTTGCATTTGCATTGCAGAGGATCACGCATTACAGAAACGTATTCACTAACACGAAAACAAATAGAGATAAACAAGGGGTTGACGTTTTTCGGTTCGTCCGTCATGAACAAGAATATTTTCTACAAGTATATTTTGCGAGGTCTCTACTTATTTGATTTTATTCAATGCAACGTGGCATGTGAGCTGTCAGGGCATAGTAACATCTTCAAGTCCGTAATATTCTTCCCTGTAAGTCTTGGGATAAAAAAAATACAGCCCAATATTCTCTTAAAACTTACATTTCCACAACACCTTCGAAAGTACCAAGGCAATAGACGGTATGTTCTCTGATTATTACTGGCCGAAATTTCAATAAAAAACAAAGCATAACGTTCCTAATTCAAAATTTCAAATAGAGAATTAGAGTAGACAAGACAGTGATGATCGGCCTACGTTTGCGGCCAGTATCGATTTTCCACCCCCAGTGTTGACAAAGGCAGGTTCTTACTCCAAATGAGATGCACCCTAAAGAATATTATGGACAGACATCGTTCCACTATCGGTACCGCTGCGTATACCACCGGCGGGCAGAAATGCCGTAAGTATCTACAAAGTATCAAGGCTTATAAGACCTTTTAGGGATGTTGCAAGACTGTAGCGTAGATATCCTCATATCGCCAGTTTATTGATCTTTTAACCAAGCCGACTCAACAAGGATTTACTTTATTCGCTCGTTTTATTAAACGCTGTTTTGGTTATGATTTGGCCAATATTGGTGTTTGTTGGGGACAGTTTTGCTGAAAATATTGGAACCTTTGTTGAGAGCCTCAACTTGAGACTTAAAGCTCTTTGAAACTTATTTTCTGTGGTTATCTGGGAAATAAACTTGCACACAGAATTCATCATGTTTAATTCTAGGTCAGGGCCTAATTCGAGAGTGCCTTGCGATATCGCCAAATATGCTATGTCTCTGGTATATCTCGGGTGGCTAAACAAAAAGCTAAGTCAAAGTGGTCTTTCAAATGACAGTATTAAAACGCGATTCGAACTGCATAAAGTGACATATTACGTTACTACGTGGTCAAGTTAACTAGTGCCTGATATCTATGGCGTCGCAAATAAATTAGTTGCAAACTTAACGCTTCCGGGTAGGTTAAATGGCGATATACCAGGTCGGGATATCGCCACTTATTTCAGAGATCTCTCCGAGATATCAGAGACATATAGTGTATGGAATTAGAGCCCATATGTTTTATTTAGCCAGTTAGTATATGCCAAGCAACAGAACTTTCAAGAGACCTAGAAGAACATACCGAGATTTTGTAACATTTTGCAAAGCATTAAACCTTTTTGAGCCTACCGAGGAGCGTTAAAGTAAAGGGAAGGTCTATACCTATACACGAAAGAAAACAAAATGGCAATTGTGAGAGACGCCATGTAGAGACGATGTCCACTAATTTTGTTTATTTTCAAAAATACTTGTGCAAAGTAAGTAACTAATAAATTACTAAATTATTAAGTCATTATAATTATGACGGCTACAAACTGTAAAACAGGTATTAAATAATTTCTTCGCATTTATCATTCATTACCTAATGCGATTCAGGTAATAACGTTCTGCCTTGATCGTTACATTAATTACTTGCTAATGTAAAACCTAATGAGCCAGAATACGATAAGTCTAAACATGAGTACACAGTTCTAAGCCTTATTAGACAGACTTAAGTTACAAAGTGTTATATGAAAATAGGACTAGATATTACTGTTGTCTAGATTTTTAAGTTTGTTTACTTAAGAGTCCGCAGCAAGGTCCGCTCAACTCCGCGTTGAGATCGCGCGCTTACGCTTTAAAATGTTGTTGTTTCACCTAGAGGAAGACAGGGCGCTAGCAGTAAAGCGAGAGCGCGCTAGGAGCAAAGAGTATGTAATCACTACGTTTTAAGAGACGGGAGTGCCATACGAAACATACTGCCAATATGAAGCCGCAAACAATATCAGTGTCAGTGTCAACTCATGACATAATGCCAACATCAAGAACAAAATAGGGATGTCACATGTTACACAAATTATCGAATTATCGATATCGATATCGGTATTTAAAAAAAATGGTTCAGGCGGGGTTCGCATTCGCACCCGCGTCTCCAACGGCTTTCCGGTAATTTAAATCATTAAATATTTCGCTTCAATGTAAACATTTGGTTTACTTTAGGTTACTGAATTCATAAAAAAAAACAAAAGTGTGCAAATCATTTTATTTCGTTCAAACTTTGCTTGGCTTGCTGATAAACATAGACGAAAAAAGCCGTTTCATCACTCCAGTCTGTGCTCCAGGTTGGAAGTTCTGCAACACAAATAATACAGGGTAAACAGAAAATTACAGAGTAAAATGAATCTGTTTGTCCAGATGAAACCGTACCATTCATAGTCCATTGAAGATTTTTCGTAAAATATTTCTGTGACCATAATCTAACTCAAACTGGCATAAAAAGTAGTGGTTTTTGCTTGAAGAAAGATATTCCGTATTTACCCAGGTATTTTTCACTTCAAATGAAAATTATCGATAAAACTTACATACAGCACTATTGTTTACATACGTATAAGGGTATGTATTATTTTACCCGAAATACCAAGTTTTCAATGAAACTTACGATTAACATGGTTATAACACGCAGTAATTAATTATATTTTTTACTTACCGATCTTCGTCCGGTGGAAATCTTGCCATGAATAGTCTTTTTTGACCGTCCATTCGACACGTTTTCATTCTGCATATTTCGCACTTTTTCCTTTTCAATCCACTCATTTTTGCAATTGTGATTGTCTTGTGTACCTTCTAGACGACCACTACACCCAAAGAATGCAAATTATTAGATTATTTGTGAAATTTGAATTATTTTAAAAGATCGCAGAACCTTGACAAAACCAGACAACACAACAAAAGAGAAACGTCAACTAATATGGCATGGCGGACAAAAATGGCGGCTGAAGTACAACCCGCCTAAATTCGATTGTCGCCAATTATCTAATGCTTTGTAGGTTTCAACGTTCTTTCAAACTTAGATAGGTAAAAATTCACCCCCGTTTCATATAGCCGTTGTCGTTCGTTTTTTACCTTGAGAGTTGCGCGAGGCTGGCTAGGAGTAGCTATGATAAGGGCGGTGCTTACCGCCGCCCCCCCGGACCGTTCCCCGCGCTAGAGTAATTCGCTGCAGTTTCGCAGCAATTTTTTGTAATTTATTTTAAGGTTTTCGTAGTTACGCTCTCATTTTAAAACTACGAGATCAATTTTGATAAATCTTTTTTCTTATCAAACTGCATAGTTTAATCGACACCGGAAATAGGTTTTGACTTCAATCTAAACTATATTTTGGTCGTAGTATGCCGCCAAACTGAACAACTTTCTGGGGTCTAAAAATGCAAAACTTGTACTCGCTCTATTTTCTTTCTATTAACATTTCAAGAGTCATAAACTAGTTTTAGCCCTAGATATATCTTATCTCATTATATTTAGAGAATTTCATGATAATGTGACATGTTATATTAAAATAAGGACGTAACTACGTTTGTATGAAGAATCGAGCTTGCTGAGGACTCTTAACACTCATAAATGTCATAACAAACGGAAATAATTGAGCATTTGTCAACAATATTGTAAACAATTAGGTAAGACATAAATAAATATTCAATCACATTTTTCACATTTTGTTAACAATTTTCTTTTTGATTTCCAATTCATTGATTTCAGATTGTGTATAATTAAAAAAGTATAAGCATAACAGAACCTTAATTATCAAACATAGCCATAACATTGTTATAAGATTACTAAAATAATTGGTAACGAAATAGGAGACTGATATTGAACTTTAATTGAAGTCTTATTATAAAAATTGTAAGAAGTAAATTATAAAATAAGTCATACTTAGTAAATATAGGGTACTTATTGTAGTAAGAGTTGATGCTTTTAGATATACAAATTTTAAATTGGGGCTCAATGTTTACTGATATGTTTACTTTAGATTACAATGATATTTTTTACTTGAAATACACAAAAGTAAAAATTTGTCTTTTTCAACTCCCATACACACAGATATATCCCCGTATACGTTGCTCACATGGATATATGTCCAATGCCAGTAGAATTAGGCCCCTGGTCAGTCGATCGGTCGATGTGTCAGACGATCTTAGATTACGGGATTAGTCGCGCGCCGGCGCGTGCGACGTCTTTGTAAATCGCTTTCAGAGTTCCGCTTACTAAACTACCAGTGGTTTTAAGACCTGTACTTACATCATCAGTTTCGTCAATGTTTCTAGTAACTTTATTCCAGCACCCTTACCATGAGTTTACAGTGGCAAGTCGCTAGCGATTGCGTAAATTATTTGTATGGAGAATTGTAGTTCTACAAAGTAACCGCTAGGGGCGCGGTACTATTCTCCATGAGAATCGTTCACGCTGTCCCTAGCGAGTACAACAACAACAACAACAACAAATCCACTTTATTGCCTCCTCAAATACACAGGGATACAAAACATGACAGATGTACAGTAAAAAAAAATTGACAGAGGTTAACAACAGGCGGTCTTATCGCTAAATAGCGATCTCTTCCAGACAACCTTTAGGTAGTGGAGTAGATCAACAGGAGTACGGTCACGTTTTTAACTTAACTTATGGTAAGGGTATAGGTATCCACGGACAATCCGTCCACAGACGTAGATATATAAGAACCCTTGAATGATATTTGACATGACACTGTGGCCGGTGGCATCTATCTTCACAAAACAACCACTCCACAGACGAAAACTTATCATAACTTTTATATGAAGGCAAACAAAGGAAATTCTGTATTAGGCACAATAACCAAGGTACCAGCTACAGCTTTAGCGTTTCTTCTGTATGTGCCCTCTAGCAAGTTTCAACAAAAGCAAGCAAGGGATTCAACAAAAATATTTCCTTACTAGGCGGTGGTCGCAATTTCAACCGCGTATTATTTTTTTTACCCTAGCTAGACGGGTAAAGAGTATTCTATAACCACCTGTGGATGACCAGCTATCCCTGTACCAAAATCGGTTAAAATTTGCCCAAATGTTTCGAAGTGATGAGAGAACAAGGATATTATGAACAACGATAGCGCCGCACGCTTATACAAAACAAAAGGCGATAGCATCGCACTATTTTTGGACGACACGTTTGGTGCAGTTTGTAGACACCTGCCTGCTGAGCCGGCGGTACTCGGTTCGAATCCCGGCCGGGGCAAATATTTGTGTGATGAACTCGAATATTTTTTCCTGGGTCATGGATGTTATCTATGTATGTATTTATTATGTATATCGTCGTCTAGTATCCATAGTACAAGCTTTGCTTAGTTTGAGACTACGTCGCTTTGATTGTCCCTTAATATATATTTTTATTAAGATTTTTGCATAAATTATGACTTCATAGGTTTAATTTTAAATACAAATCTAGAACTTTATGATAATATAGACCAGTGTTTCTTAACCTGTGGTCCGCGGACTCCTGGGGGTCCGCGAGCATATGTATGGGGGTCCGCAGCCTTGTCTATGGACTATTTAACTATCATAAATAAATGCCACCAAAAGTCTCCTAACCGCTACGCACGCCATGCTATTTATTTCTGCTTTTTTATTAAGGGGGTCCTTAAAAGTGTGCTTGATTTCCTAAGGGGTCCGTGGACAAAAAAGGTTAAGAAACGCTGATATAGACGATGCAGAACCATCGGCCAAACATATCAATTTCCACGGCTCATTAAGAACAATGAGGAATGTTCCGAGATAATTGCATCTAAGCGCGGTAATATAATGGGACCGCGGCCGGGAACACGGCACAATATTAATTTAACCGATACATTTACAAACAAAAAATTACAAATAAAAATGCATCCAGTCCTATGCGCGCGACTTTAATCCTTGCATCGCTGCGCTAGAGTTTAATATCGTTGCATGGTTTAAGATAAAACTATAAATAATTTTGACAGGCTGGTTAGTTTGTTTACGCATCGTTTGGAGGTAATGGAAAATCAGACCGATTTTTTTTTTACTATTATAAGCACCGTCTCGTCTCTGTCTAAGGTGGTTGTTTTTATTTGCTTTTTTTTGAAGTTACTTAATTCTATCAAATTATGTTTGTACCCATGAAAAGAAAATCAAAGATGTTGACAATGCTACAAAAAGTAATTGTTATTGAAATGCATTGCAAATGCAGTACGTAATTATTTGCGTTCTCTCAGGCATTGACATATATTATTGAAATACGGGTAAGAATTTTATCTATGTTATTTTAAAGTGAACATTTACGAGCAAAACTTAAAAATATCGCTAATACTGATAATATACCTCTTATTTACCGACCTAATATCACCCCGTTAAAATTAACACCATCAACATACTATACTGACAAAAATCGTGCACGGTATTTTATATTCATACTACTCACACACAGTCATGATTTCTTGCTCCAATGTAAATTTCAAAATTAAGGTTTTCCGTACCCGAAACCATAACTAGGTACGTAAACCAGACCATATACCCGTTGTAGGTTACCAAACGTAATACGCCCAAGGATAGGCACATATATTATATCGATCGGGATCGCTAGTTAACCCAAACCGACACCCGCAAAAAATCCATACCGAAACGCGTTCCGAATCCAAATCAGACACCCGCCTGCTTTATTACGTCAATATGTAAATTTTGTACTGCGTCACTACCCTTATAAAGACCCTGTTTGAATTGAAAATTTAGTTGAACGCGAGAGTAAACGTTCAGTGCGGCCACGTCTTTCAGCCAATCCGCTGCTTTACAACGTTTGTCGTGAAAAAACGCGAAAAGCAATAGAAAACCGTTCAAAAACTAATGAAATCGAAATGAAACAAACAAATGTGTCACTGATAAAAACAAACGAAACCCGGAACTTTCAAAAATGGAACGCAACGATTCGGGAAACAAATGAACTGGTTGTTTTTAAAAATGGAACGAGAAAAGGTTGTTTATGATGGCGTGTTTTAAATACGACGGATAAGTGAGGAGTGGCGTGTCACGTGGCCGCGATCTGTCAAAACGAAAGGGACGCACAGAGGACGTCGCGTGCTGCCATTTTGTAAGTAAACAAACCTGTCTCAAACAGTTTTCAGCCATTTTTCTTTGTATTTAATATTTAGCGCATTTAGGAGAATTAACGTGAGTTAGTTTTGTAGGTACTACTTTAACTTAAATTTCGTCTTACCGATATCTATCTACCTGCAACCACGACAGTACGCGTGAAGACTCAGTATCACTACATTATAAATGGCCACTTTTGTAATGTAAAAACAAAGTGCTGCTTAATCATAACATGTTGCTCTTAATTATACTTTATACCTAAATAAATCATAATTATGTACATAACTGATAAATGTCTGTACAAGTAAAATAGTGACCTAAACCTACAGATTCTTATTTAGGTATGTACATTCAGGCACTGTTCTAAATGTAAACTAAATAAGTTTGTAATGTCGGATATAAACAGACAGACAGACACACCTATAGGATTATTTCAATGCCATTTTGGCGTGAATTCCTAAAAAGTTCGAATAAGATCCTTTTTAACTTCGCAAAAATCTTGGCCCCAAAATGACCTAAATAACGCTTTAATAAAGCAATTTTAATAAAGGCACAGAATGTCACGAGCATGACCGCACGCGGGCGGCACGCGCGGAATGTTCACACTACGTACCGGTCTAGTTCGGGCCTATATTAATATTACTGCTTGACGTTATCTGACGTTATTAATTAAACTGCCTTATTCAATACTGTCACCGTGACCTACCTAATTAGATTTGCAGAAATGAGAACGTTTTGTTGCGTTTTTCATGTGCGTGTGTGTGATTGTCCCGTAACATTATTATTATTTATTTTATTAAAACTTTCGTGAGACATTTTGAATTATTGTATTAAGCTGTTTACACTCACGTGAAATTGTCAGGAATGACACGACATGTTCGAACTCGTATAGAGCTCTTCATCAGGGACTGCTACACGTACACCGTCGCGGTCGCGGCAACTTTGACACTGATTCTTTGATTATTTTTAGGGTTCCGTGCCCAAAGGGTAAAAACGGGACCCTATTACTGAGACTTCGCTGTCCGTCCGTCCGTCCGTCCGTCCGTCCGTCTGTCACCAGGCTGTATCTCAACAACGGTGATAGCTAGACAGTTGAAATTTTCAGAGATGATGTATTTCTATTGCCGCTATAACAACAAATACTAAAAATAAAATAAAATAAATATTTAAGGGGGCTCCCATACAACAAACTTGTTATAGATTATATATGTATATGTATAGGTACGGAACCCTTCATGCGCGAGTCGGGCTCGCACTTGCCCAATTTTTTTATTTATGGGGATTACAAATTGAGAAACTAAATAGGGATTGCCATACTGGTTATTTTTCCATATAAATAAACGGTCATGACCGGTTTAACAATGAAAAATTTACCGGTTTTTCTTCCCTAATGTCAATCACCAACAATTTCAGCCAAATCACGTCTACTCTTAGACAAAGGCTTCGCCAGGAATCTCCACGATGATTGGTTCAACCTTCAGCCTATGCAGAGTTATGACAAGAATTTATTTCTAACACTACATTATGACTTTCAATAATAATAGGCAAAAAAGGCATCCGATTTTCCATATATCAGCCATTGATACAAAGAAAACACACTAGAGCTAGTTTTTCCTCCTACCTCATTACAGCTACATTGGGAGTAAATAACCCTTAATTAATAATTCTCCTGCTAACGGCCGGAATGGAACCGCAGGCCGTGGCGAAAGGGTTCACCCTTCGGATTAAATACCTACAGATAGATATTAACTACTCGTCACTAGGGGAGAAATTAAGTGGCTGCTGAAAGGGTTGAAGTTATTTTTCATTGAGTTTGAATAATCTGTCTTTTGGTCATATTTTTGAAAGCACCCAAAATTGTTCTTTGTCTGAATTCTACATTGTCAGATAATTAACTAAAATGTTATCTTCTTTGTTTCAAAATTTTCTAAAGTTGGTTGAATGACGGTATTTTGTGGCCTTTCTTTTAATTGTTTTGAACTTTTTTTATTTACTAGCTCATCCCACGGGAACACTAAATTTATCAGGATAAAAAATGTGTTAATCCAGGGTGTCGTACCTTTATAGCAAAAGTTATGAAAATTGATTCAGCAGTTTGAGTTTGAAGAAGTAACAAACATACACATAAACACACTCACAAACTTTCGCATTTATAATAATTGTCATAGGTGTAGTATACCATAGTGGTATAATGATAAGTCGATGTTGGTAGATGTCGTTTGACTTATTTCACTTCTGTTGCTTGACTCGAAGTCTTTAGGAAGTGTCTTCCTTGCCGGCAGTTGGATCGATAGTCTGTTTAAAGTTTAATTTACAAAAGAAGTCGAATTTACAAAAAATCTATTGCCTAATACTTGGAATAACCAGAGTTACGTCAACTAATTTAAACTATACATATGTATTGAATTTAATTTGGACTTGAACAAATTGAGTAACGTAAGTACGATTTCAAAAGAATTTTTTATTGTATATTGCAACTGATATCGACTACTATGACTAATTGTGACTTAGCTTAAGAGTTCACTTCCTAATTGAAACCCTATTGAGACATTTCCAAAACTAGCCATCTTGTGCTAACAAGTGCCCTTTAGCACCATGTGTCGAGCCCGTAACGAGCCTACGGCCCTGCACATGCACCCTTAGCCTCGGGCCACGATTACCATAACAAGCCCCCATTACACCATAGGCTAAACCATATCGCAATACCACCCTAACTTTGCGTCTCTCATAACGCACTCACAACCATAAGAGAAGCTCATAGAAGCGTAGTTACTCTAGCATTCAGTTGCAGGAAAGATACTTAAGTTTGGCAATATTGCAAGTGACGATGCTGTCACTAAAAGGTATCTAAGCCCGTATCAGAACGAACTAAAGGCGGACTTAGAGTATGTTTAGTTTGCTGGCACACATTGAAGTTGGCAAGTCTCTTTTGTTGCAGCCGAAACTAGAATTTGACAGTCGAATGCTTCGTTTGTCGATGGCTATTGATTATTTACAGCAAGTAGGCAGCCTTAGGCTATTGGGGTAGGTATTTTTTGACGCTAACTAGATAACAAGTGGTTTTAAATTGGCATTTACATAATGTGAGGGGCGATTAACGAAGTTTCGTGGCACTAGGTGACGTAAAAAGTAACGCCTGTCAATGTGGCTTTAATTCTATTGGTAAAGTGGATGGAAAATTTTATTTCTTTTTGGAGTTTTTGATATATAACATTTAATATTTAAAATTGCCGTCGTTAAATGAAATAAATATATTTGATTATTAGGCCTATGACCTAGGCATTTAAATTAGGTACATATTAAAAGCTTATTTCCATCTAAATCTTCATATTATGCCAAAAATTATTCCTTTAACCACCTTTATAACATTAAATTATATCTAATGGTCAGATTTGCGCACTATGCCAAGGTTATTATGTATTATAGTCTCATCTAAAATCAAATTAGTTTTGCCTTCTCCGACTAAACATATTACACAATTTTCGTATACATTATTCTTTTGTAACCATAATATACATATTAGCTATTAGGAGTTCTATTGTAATCGATTTACCCATAACAAGCTCTCGTTATGTGTAGGTCATAGTATCGTCCATTCGCAGTTACAAAGTATACATCTTGTGGGATAGACGTCGTGTGATCTAGTATTAAACAAGAGGCTTGATTGGAGCTAGATTAGAAGCTATAAAGACCTAAGGTGCTAAAGGAACTGGTGAATACTCCAGCAGTAAGTTTACTAGAGTCAACAAGACAAACAAATATGTAGCTGTGACGGAAAGGCGTTGCCGAATTACATGTAATAATTGTGTTTCCAAAAATAACAAAAAGAAATCATAAACAAGAACATCAATAAGAAAACCAACGTGGAAAATCTGTATAATTCATGTGTTTTTTCTTCGATGTTGAACCTAGACATTTGTACCTACTAGATAATTCCCGCAGCTGTCTAAGCATCTTTGAAGATCAAGAAATTACTACAAGTGAAATCTTGTTACCTATAATAATGTATTTCAATTAAAGTGACGATTATTCAACAAATGCAGAAACAATTTTCTCATTTGCGACATCATCAGTTCCTGAAGATGCCTTGCAAAGTAAGATTTTTGATATGTTTTCCATTTGCACAAAAGTTGTTGTCTATACACATAATCCAATTCTTATCACGGTCATGATACTTAATACCTGCTAAGATTAAAGACTGCCAGCACAATATCTATCGAAAAATTGTTCACGTCTAACCGGGTGAAAAGATTTTAACAGTTTTTGATCATGATGGGTATCACTTATTTATCACGTGATAAAGCATCTGTCACGCACACTAGCATCTTGTCAATGAAACGTGTCGGATGCTTTGTCACTTATTTATCGCGTGATAAAAGCAACCATCATAGGCCCCCAGGAGTAATAGACACCTAAGAAGAGTTATAGATTATTACTATTATTAGGATACTTTTTAACCATCGTAGTATACAAAAATGAGAGTTATGCCTTTTTCTATTACGTGAACAATGTATGAAGTTTTGAAATACACAATTACCGTGGTGCCTGTGTTCTGTTGCAGATTATATTAGTGATATCATTAGTTATGGTGTGCTCGGGATTCTACGTCAGAAATGGCAAGAAGCACATGAACCATGTAGTTTGGCACCCGGTTTGCTTAAAAAAAGCAGACTCTGTTACTACAAAGCCTGGCGGAAAGGTTTTTGTGAAGAACAATGGAGTAGATCAATCGGGTAAAGAAGCAAATCAGTCAGGAAGAGAAGAGAATAAGTTGGAGTCGAACTTAGAATACAAAGTATTGCAGTATGCCCCCATACCCAGTGTAACTGTGGCACATAAGAAGGTAACACCAACAAGTACAGAGATATACAAAGATGAGCCCGAAACATTTAAACTGAAAATTCCGACATTAGCTGAGCTTCTGGAACAAGCAAAAACCGACAAGGAATCTGATATTTTAGAAGAATATGGAATGTAATCTTAGATTCACGAAATTCTGGTATAAGAGACGATAATAAGCCGTTGAAACGTCTGATTTTTTTTTTTTTTTTCAAATTAAAATAGTAATAAGAGTAAGACGCATTTGCCTCCATAGATGTCAATCAAACATATCAATGGACCTTATCGCCAAAACACGAAGGCTACTTATCACACGCACAATTCAGTAGTGCTGCACATTGTTATTTGTACTATTTTCACAATATCTATAAAAACTTATGTTTTTTCTTCCTTGTCTCCGTTGAATAAAGTTATCTACAAAATAGATGTAACAAAATAGGTACATAATTATGATTAAATACAATTACTATGGTTACTTTACTCAAATTGTATCATCATCATATCGCAAGACGAGGCATCGGATTTCCAATAGCACGGTAGGACTTAAGAGAGCTATGGAGCCGATATTATAATACAATTCATACATTTATATATTGTTATTGTGGTTAACCTTCAACACTAACTATCATTTCTAAAATGATAAATATATTGTATTTACATATAACAATATTAATTGTCAATAATTATCATGCATTTATTAGTCATAACACAACTGGATATTAGATCAATACGTAACCCAATTTCAGAGAATATGGAAAAAGTCGCAAATATTTACGTACACATATTTGCCTACACATATCAGATATTTGTAAATTCTGACCTTGTCATTGTCTATAAAAATAAATGTGCGAATTAAAAAACTCATGAGTATGAGTGTGAATCGTATTTTAATCTTAATATCGGCTATAAGTATTCGGCAGTCGATACGTGCTATTAGAAATCCGATGCCTAGTCTTAAGGTATGATAATAATATAATTTAAGTGGAAGTCAGCTGCCTAAATTATTTTCTAATCTACATTCAGAAGTATTTGTCCCAAAAGATCAAAGTTCCCAATAAGCCTAATACGCACACAAGTCCCACACATCAGCTCGGAACAACACCACCTGCAGCTCATCATCAGGATCCCATGACGACCGCTCGTTGGCTTTCACAACAACGACCCAGCTGGCACAAAAGAGCCTACCTTATTGGAAAATATAAGACGCATACGACCTTTTATGGACGGTGGACAGTTGTTTAGATTGCTCGCTGCACTAGGAAATTGGAAAATGTAGGGGATTTTGAAACATAACCCTCTTTTCGACTGACGCAATCGAGTGAAAACATGTTGTTGTTTAGGCTGTGTGGAGAGCAGCGGAAAATAAAAGTAGATTGTGTTATTAAAATAATATTATTTCATATTGTATTGTACAAACGTAGTGTAAATAGATTTTAAAAGTTTATTTAATAACTATCTTTATTGGAAAAAGGGAAACGCTTAATATAAAATCACAGTATGCTTAGATGAATCTAATTTTTACAATAGTTCTGGGCAAAAAATAAATAAATGTCGTTGCAGTTGATCGTTTTATATGTTATTAAAGTTATTATATGTTTGTATAGAAAATATTACAACATGATCCAGCTCCATCATGTGTTTCCCTTACCCGACTTTACCTACACAGTTCTAACTTACTTGTGAAAACAAAAAATCTACTTTTAGCTTAATTTTTAATATTACAGCATTTTGAAGATATAGATTTATTGGTGATTCATTAAAATGTTGTTTTCTAATATTTTTTAACGACTCTATGAACCACCATTATATAGTATATTAAATAAAAAAAACTTAAAATTGAACCTTTCCTTTTTTTGAAGTCGGTTTATAACAATACTTCAACTTTATACGTAATCATAATAAATTTCATTATATATGAAATAAAAATACTTTCTTACTCGTATACATACATACGAAGTTTTAAATTCATATTAGTAACATCCAAAAAGAAAAAAATATAAATGAAAAAAAAATATGCAAAAAGGTGGTTAGCAGAGCGTGGTTTCGATCCACGGACCTCTGGGTTATGGGCCCAGCACGCTTCCACTGCGCCACTCTGCTTATGGTACAGCGGGCGAAATAAACGTATACCTGACGCAAGCGATAACACTTGGCTAGTGATGACGCTATGAATTTAATTTTAGATATCGATGATTCATGAAACTCCCTTTTGGTACGTTTAGAATGAATTATAATTACTAAACGATTATTGTGGTGTAGTACATAGTTCGTGTATAGTAATGGTTTTAGTAATCCTTATTTTCAAAGCAATAAAGGTTATTATTATTTTTTAGTTACAATATATTTTTTCGTTATTATTTACCAAACTTTACTTCCTTGCAATACTATTATGTAGTTACAATTTTAATGTAACATTTAAGAGATACTAGCTGTAATTAATTTATTTAAGAAATGACTATGTTTGCTGGTTTACTTTAAATACTATTATATAATTATTTACAAACAAATTTGAAACTAAAGATACTTTAAAAATAACTTTACTACTCATACTTAGCTGTTTTAAAATGGTTTTAACCGTGGTACCACGGCTTTTGTACCACGGGGGACCACGGGTAATTTTTTTCTCCGAATTTTCCCCGTAGACCCCTCTGCTCCAGTTTTAAGTTATCTTTTTGAACACGAAACTTTCCGTGGGCCCACTGGTCATTCCTCGAAAAAAAAAAATCCCCGTAGTTCCACGCTGCAATAGATGGCATAACGTATAGGGTATAGAGAAATAGGGGGGCGGGGGGCGGAGCCCCCACAGGGGGGCTCGGGGGGCGAAGCCCCCCGCATTAAAAAAAAACTTAAACCGAAAGTTCAAGAGAAACGTAGGTTAGGAATAAGAATAAGAATAAGAATAAGAATAAGAATAAGAATAAGAATCATTTATTTCTCAGAATATAGTGCTTAACAATGAGTGATGTTACAATTTTATTTCCCGTACCTTCATATTCTACCAGTAAGTACTGGCGTAGAAACACAATAAAATAAAATAAAAAATGACTAAATTGACATGCATGAGATAAACATAAAATCATAATAAAATCAAAATTAATTTGCAATAACATTGTAAAATTGGTAGCCTAAAATTTTAAATAAAAAAAAAATACAAAAATGTCAAATATAATAATAATAAAATGTCACTAAAATAATATTAACAATCATGTCGCAACAGCATAAGAATGTAAGTTGAATGATAAAATTAATAAAAATGTCTTTCTTCCTTATAATTTAAATATTTATCAACTTTATAAAAACATTCAGGTTAGGTTAGGATAGAAAAAAAAAGGAAAAAAGAGGGAAAAAAAGGAAAAAAGTGGCCAAAAAAAAAAAAATATCTAATATAACAACCCATAATCTTCTAATCTGCAAAATATGACAGCGGTGGTCAACGGGTAAAACACAGTTATTTTCAATTACCCGTAGTCCCATATTGGTGTTGTGGGTCTACGGGAAAAAAAAAATACCCGTAGTCCCTCGTGGTACAAAAGCCATGGTACCACGGTTAAAACATGGTTTTAAATCGCCTTGGTGACGATTGTCGTCGGTAACAAATTATGTGCATACTCGTACAAAGTCCTAAACTTTGATCACACTCTCACGCTTTACAGTAAATCGGCAATAAATCGAATATAAAAATGCAATTGAATAACTCAAGTGTTTAGAAACCTCTCAACACAAGTAGCGAGCACTACTGGTATCAGTAGCCTGAAGGCACACTTGCAGAAAACGGCTTTGTACTTCACTTTTGAGCACTTGCGAGCTAATTGTACATTTTATTGAAGAGTTTTATGTGAATAAGCTTTTGTGTCGTATCGTGTTCATGTAAAATAAATGTACTTATTATTTTGTGTGTGATGTAAGTATGTGATGATTTTATAACTGTTAACTATAGAAACTTAATAAATAACTAAAGCTGCAGACACCTTATTTGATTTATTTCTCCTAATAAAACAGCACAGTGATGGCAGAGTTTATTAGTAATCGAAACTGTGCCGAGATCATTCTGAATTATTTTACCCGTAAATCCCACCAAGTTATATTTTTTATGCGGACAAATGAAGAACTAATATTGCTTTATATGAATTATTGCAGCACACGTAGACACTAGCGCCGCCACCGACTGAACAACATATCATTGCCGTTGTTGGAAAATTCCATTTGCTAGGAATTATTTTATATGTAGTGTATTTAAATATGAATGTTTTTATTTATCGGTAAAATAATTTCAGGATACTTTCAAAAATAAAGCGACTCTGTTGTAACTTGTAAGTATATAAAAAAACAGAAATAATCAATTGCTCAGCCGGCAGTGGCGCTAGTGTCTATGCGCATTGACGCTTATTGTAGTACTTAGTTCCAAATTTCTCCGCGTAAAATATATAGCACAAAAAACATGAATGTAAAAAAGAAACCAAATTCAATATGAAGAATATGCGTGGGTGTTGACATAACCCAAAAAATAATTAAGACCTGAATGGATGACATGATCTGAAGATAATTTTATATTTATTTTCTTAAACGAATTAAATATACCTAACCTCTTAAATTTTAACAGCGGATGAAATGATTTACTCAAAGCAATACCTACTTGGGATACATAGAAGCTCTAGATATATACATGGTGCCCGCGAGGAACCTAAAAGAAAGGTCATTAGAAAATAAAAATGTTATGACATTTTTGTGAAATCGACCGAATTGTATTTTTTGTATTTATGTAGTAAAAAATAAACGCTAGACTTGACAAGTATAAAAATTATGAACATGTCCGAAACTAAGCCGAATCCGGAAAACTTTATATGACATTTAATATTTTAATTATGGTCTTGAAACACTTTTTAAAAAGTGTCGGGTTCCTCCCGGGCTCCTTGTATAAATATATTTATTTACGTGTACGTTGGATGATGATAAATTGGAAGAAAAATTACATTGAAGTAAACCTTACTTCTGTAATTCAGTTCACTGGCAGTCTAAATACCATTCCATGAAACTTGTATTACTTTGCCTCTTAATAATCAACCAGCAACAAAAAACACATCAAAATCAATAATCGCAATTTTATGTAACAAATAAATAACATTGAATGCAACACGATATCCTAATGCACTCATTAGCACTCCGAGCATGTGGTCATACGGATAAAACGTCATATCCCGTCCAACTCCAAAACGAACCGAACCCACTATAATGTCACACTTATACGCCGTTTGGTTAGTGTATCATACGTCACATTATCCAAATACCGGGGCAGAATTAACAAATATGACATAACTGTCTGATCATAACAAAAAGGCGTATAAATGTAAGAATTCCGTCGTCATATACGCTGTTTTTAGCTTTATCAATCGGGCAATATCATAGGGCTGGTAACCACGGCACTTGCAACAATAGCTTCGCCTCAGGGAGTCCGCGGAGGCCAATAAAATGGTACAAAGGCACCCCGTGGTGACCCTAGCAGCTTTCTTTATGGTGTTCCAGGGCTTAGCCTGCGAGGGTGTTGAATATTGCCCAGTCGGAATGTGAACCCTTTGCTGACGAAGTTTAATAAGATTGGGACGATTTATGGGTGTTTTGACACCTCTGGAGCATTGTTTGCAATTAAAGTCGCTTATAGCATACCTATTGTTAACTTGATCCTCGTCAAGTTTTGATGACGCGAGGAAGACAATTGTGTGAAATAAGAATAAAATATTTAATTGTCATAGTGTTTAATTGTAATTTTCTAAGAGTGTTAAAAAGATTGCTGGGATTTTGTTTGATAATTTCTATTAAAAAAACATTTCATCAATTTCATTATTCAATATCGCTAATATTGTAATAAACGCAAACGTTTCTGAGTATGTTTGCGTGTTTATTACTTCTTCACGCTCAAACCAATTTTGATAGATTTTGGTATGAAGGTAGCTGACACTCTGAATTAACATATAGGCTTTTTATCCCAAAAAAATTAGTCTTCCCGTGGGATGAGCGGCTTACACCGCGCGGCGCAGTAAGTAACATATAATGTATTTAGAAAACCGTATTTTTCTATATAAGAGAAAATATTTTAATGCGTAATTACAAATTACGTACGTAAAAATTACATAGTTAAATTTCTCCTTCAAAAGAGGCTTACATTTTATTCTTCTGTATGTAGGTATAGGTATCAATACAAATTATGGAAAAATATACAATAAATTTCTGTACAGGAAAGTCATTTGCGTCAATATCATATACGAAAATTTAATTTTCTCTACACATGTTTTATTCTGATGTCCGTGATTACGAGTATGGGCGATTGTGCACTACAATGAATTTTACTGTCCGGCAGTCCGATTTTTTACGGTCCGATATGGCATGAAAAAAACGGTAAGGGCTATTGTGCACTTCAATGAATTTTACTGTCCGGCAGTCCGAGTTTTCATGGTCGATATGGCATGAAAAAAACGGTTTTAGCGGTTTTAGCGGTTTTAGACGGTCAAGTGCACACACTTGACCGTCTTTTTTTTTTTGCTATACCGCTTAAGCACATGGATCAAGAGGTAAAGATACAAAATTCAGGCTGTGTGTAATTAGGCTGTGTGGCTGTGTCCAAATGAAATGCCTGCAGTAACGTTAAGGTAAGTTTATACAGTATTTATACAATGAGTGAGCGAGTGAGTTGATAAGTGAGTATAGGCACAGGGCGGACACTGCCTACTAAAAACTGAACTTGAATGTCAGTGTCAATGTGTGTGTGTAACACGCACAGGGCTGCCTCAGACGCATTGCAACAACTAGTTGGTGTTTTGGTGTTTTAGTTGCACATAAATATGATATACCTAATAAGATAGAAAATTATCACAACCACACGACAACGGTAGTGGTGGTGATGGTGATAGTGGTGATGATGATGCTGGTGATAGTGCTGGTGGTGAAGATGGTGGTGGTGGTGATGAAGGTCGTGGTGATGATGGTGGTGGTGGTGATGAATGTCGTGGTGATGATGGTGGTGGTGGTGATGGTGGTGGTGATGATGAGGGTGGTGGTAGTGGTGGTGGTGGTGAGGGTGGTGGTAGTGGTGGTGGTGGTGATGGTGGTGATGGTGGTGATGGTGGTAGTGGTGACGGTGGTGGTGGAAAAAAACGGTCCGGAATGGGGAAAAGTAAAATGTCGGATGGTAAAATTACGTGTAGTGCACAAACTACTATATACATTTAATGGCGTGCCATATCGGACCGTAAAAAATCGGGCTGACGGACAGTAAAATTCATTGTAGTGCACAATCGCCCTATGAGACTAGTGAAATTCTGGACGATTGCGAATATTGCTATAGTAAAGTTACGTCAAACTAGTAGGGGGCTTTGGCATTACTATCCAAAAGTTATTCTTGGAATAAATATTTGGTTAAATCCAGCCTAAGTCTATTTTTATACGAAAATAAGCAATGTCTAGAGCTAAACAAACTGTTACGAGAAAGTTCAAATACTTAAATCCATAAACGCTCGCTTAATTTAAAAAGAGCATGCATTAGAAGAAAGTCATCTAAGCTAAAGTCCAGCATACGGTAGGTAAATAAAACGAAACATGTCAAACAACCCTCGCAAAGGGCTGGAAGGGGCTACTCGAACCATAAACCAAAATTAAAAGTTTTCGATACATTGCGCTCTCACAATAAAACCATTCCGTCCCGACTAAATACTCGGCATTAAGGTGTCGTTAGTCAAATGACACAGCTTCCAAATCGATCAATCATATCCCCATTAAAACCATCATCCAAAACTCAACTCTAAATCAAAGACACTAATGTCTTTAATAAAAAGCATTTAGTTGGAGTTTAAGTCCTTTAGATAAGCGTAGGGACGATAAAAAAATCTTTATGAATGGGGTTGGCGTGTGACGATGTTGCCCTACTTTAATAAATTATTTCAGCAATTTCGCGAATTGTTTTATGAGCGTCTTTCATATTCCTTTTACCTATTTGTCGTAGAAATGTAGGAATCTGCCTATTCCTCGCTTTTATGGCTATCGAAATTTAATGTCGTGTTTGGCCGGTTCTCAGAAATGTATTTAAAGATTTTTTCTAAAAATAGAACCACAATCGTTACATTGCAAATATGCTTTATTTTATCCCCCATGTCCCTTCCATCATTCATAATAGTGGTCGTCATCAAAAGGGACGTTTAACAAATGATACGACGCACTTCTATTGTTAAACCTTTTGTTATTTTGCTCTTACTTTTTATATGCCAATCATAAACTGTAGTAACAACAACGCGTTATGTTTTGCGTTTTCAACTTTAACGTCATCACCTTTGTTACCAAATTTGTAACGGCCCGTATCTTGATCACCGAGTTTTATTCTCACATCGTTCGAATCGTGTATAGCTAATAAGTCACTTGTGTATAATTATTATTTTATTGCTCGGTATACGAATGCAAGTCATGCACATTTATGTTTGGGTGCTGTCTTTGTGTTTTTACTTTCGTTTTACTTTTCATCGTCGCAGACACATTGTTTTGTTGAAGGCGTAGGACGTATTTTATCTTTCTCGGTAATAGTCTGATCATATTTTTAAGTGTCCATTACAATCTGCACCTTATGCTGGAGCGGTAAGAAGTCGTTCCGGCCGCGAAGAGTTTATAGTCAATGATTTTTCTTAAGTTGACACTGAGGGCCATCATCGCCGCAGCGTGTAATTAGAGCCACATAAAGAAGGCGAATAAAGATACGTTTCGTTACTATAAAACTCTGAGCGGGACGCTAAATAAAATCTCATTGAGCTGTTTACACATTTTGAATTCAAATTTATGCGTCGTACGGCGGGACTTGTTGCTCCAACTTACGACTGGCGATATTCTCCCGCGCGGGCGATGTTTTATGTATTGAAAAATGTAAATATATAGGTGATAAAGTTTACATCAGGGACGATAAATATGAATAACATCACATCAAACCCTAACGGGTATCACCTGGGGTCTAAATCCTTGTTTTATTGGCCGTCGCCGCGGATTGGAACGATCTTTTATACTGAATCGTAGTGATAAAGATTGCATTGAATGGAATTTATGTCAGCTGCATGTCCAAAGCACTTGCCTAAATTGTCGCCGCTAAGACGGGGTTCCACGGTGGAGTCACGTATGGAGCTTTTTAGCGTTATCTTTATCAATATATCTCTCCAATCTCTCTGGGTGTTTTGTCTGACTAGTTTTGTTGGTGCAGTTAGTTCGATTGATAACATCGCCACGTGTCCATTGTGCCTGTCGGGCCGCTCCCAGGCTTGGCACGTGTACTTCATTATTTTCGCGCCAAAATGTTCCTCTAACGCTTTGTTAGGAGATTAGGCGTGAGGCTGGGGTGACTACTGGTTTCTGGTTTTAGTGACTTTTTGGGAATACGAATGCAATAACTATGTTTTTGGATTAAAACCATTGTATTTGCATTTTCAGGGCTCTATAAAAAAAACAAAGTAGATTTTTACTGCAAACATAAAATTTTATAAAATTCTTCTAGATTTTATTTATAAAAATTGATTAAAAAGAAAATCGGGGTTATAAAAACATTATAGGTAGGTCTTCAAAAATTCATCGTCAACAACTGCCTGCGTAAATTTGGTATATGCCCTTCGGTCCCATTAATACTAAAATCGCCTCACATTAGTTCCACGCGTAAAAATAATAGTTCCCGGGTGTCAACATCGGGCCGTATCACTCGCCTTGTTTTATCCCCCATTACGACCCCAGCACAAAAATATTGAAACACAGACGGCCGAGCCATTGTACCAGCGTGCCGGTGGGCGTTACCCGCCATATTTATTATTTTTGTCACCATTGTATTGTTGGGATTATAGCCAGTATTTAGATGAAATTGGGGATAAGGTCTGCTAATCTTGCTTTTGGCGTCGATATCGATTTTTTGGATGGTGACGCAACACTAGTCGGCGTAAGTTTGGCATGATAGACAGTGCAATGGAAAACGGCAATGCTTAATGAGTAAGATTCCTTTAACTGCCATCATGTCTACCCGACTACAAAATACCAGTAACCGGGTTGCAAACATGAATGATTTTCAATGAAAGAACGCTCCATAAAACTTACTCTTTTACGAGGAATAGTAAAGGAATCATCATTCAGACGTACTGAGAAAAAAATTTAAGAGGTAAAAATAATGATACTTTGTCAACCCTAGCATGGCTGCGTAGGCGCCGACATCATTGCGTTTATGACTTACAATGTTTATGGCATCGAACGGCAATCGCTCTGACAAGAGTTTTGTCGAGACGCGCGCGTCATTTTATGGGATTTGTATATCGTGGGTGAAGTGTCGACGCGGTGGAAATGGGATATACCAATAGTGCAATACCTATATAATTTTTTTATGTCATCGGGGGCAAACGAGCAAACTGGTCGCCTGATGGAAAGCGATTAACGTCGCCCATAGACAATTGCCATAAGATAAGGATTAGAACGTCCAGCGGAATTGAAACTGCATATATTTATTATGTCAAATGAATTTCACGTACGTGAAGTACCTATTATGCACACAATTTTTTTCTCTACTGTTTTACATGGAGCGTCGTATTAATAACATTGCATGTTTTTTCCAAAATTTAAGTTACTGGTTATTAGTTAATATTTTGTATGACAAAATCCAACTTTATTTAAAAATTAAGATACAGTGTTACTACTTAGCTATTCTAAGGATACACATTGGAAAACAGGTTAACAAAATATTTGTATAGAATCTTTTTATCGATTCATATTTTTATGTGGTAATACCACATTTTTATTTTTATAAATAATGACACAAAGGTAAATTAAGAAAGAAAAATTGAATGCGATCTACTACAATCGAAGCGGGGTTTGAACCCGCGACCGGATAGCTCAGTTGGGAGGTTAACAAAATTTAACCTATTTCTTAAATTATACATTCTTCAAAAACCATGAAGAGTTTGGTCAAATGATACGACAACCCAAGAGACCACTTACACACGTAAAGTTTTTTGTTAGATTAGTTAGATTTCTTAGGCATATTTTCACTGGATGTGAATAGTAAGAACGGTGTAATTAGATTACTTAAACTGACTGAATTGGGTAAGAAACCTTACTAAGAAATTTAAATTATCTCGACGAACTATCAGCTGATTAAACCCTTCTAAAGCCCAATCACAAACTTCAAATTATAATACCCATGGTTATCTTTGACCGTCTTACCATCTTGTACCATCGTGCTCACGTTCCAACAGCTACTTTAACCCCCCGAAAGTCCAATCCAAGCAGCAGCTAATATTCACAAGTGATAACCCTCCACTGCACTTGGTTTATTTTGGCCGAGACTTGAATTTCTAATTAGTCGGTTAGTTTAGGATAGCATCGGGATGAAATTGAACTGAGTTGAATTTGTTTTTAGAATCTTGCTTGTGAGTTCAAACTTTAGTTCCGTCATAGAATATAATAATTCCTATCCACCTTGATTCGTGCAATTATCAAAATAAATCTTTCCACAATTCCGTTATTACCTACTCCGGACAGACAGACATAAATTGCTTGGTCTCTTTTTTCACATTATGAGTGCCCAAATGGCTAACTGCACTAGCTAATCATTTTTGTTTGGCCTGATCGTTGGCTGTAGAGAATGTCTTCAAACTCTTAAAGTGGACGTAATTCCTAATTGTGCCATCTAGCATTAAAACGTTTAAATAAACAAAGAAAAAGAATACATCCATGATATACACTGACATTCGTATATAAAGAAACGTACTTATTAAAATTGAACATTGTTGATCTGTACATATTCTCTACCACTATTGATCACAACAACATTCCGCAAAAACTCCAATTTTTAATTATTACCTTGGGAGAAAAATCATTACTTTGGGGATTGTTTTGGTGCGCTGCGAGGGCCGGCAATCAATACCCGGCCGCGAGTGGAATACTAATCGGGTGCCACTGCTTTCGTGTTTCCACTTTCCAATGTCGGGGAACGGGAGATATTCCCCGTTTTAACTTGGATTCTTCCCGGTGGCTTTCAAAACACTACACTTTTGTGTCTTTAGTTTACCAAAATGTAGTCTCTAGACCAGGGTTTTAGGCCAACGGGGTTTAGTTGAACGGGGTCCAACGTTTCTAAAGACAACTATCCGAAATTTCACCATGTCCCCTGTAGCGATGTAATTTACTTTTAACAATGATGTTTTATAAGAAGATACGGTATACAGTAACATATGATACCTGCAATATTTACTTCCCAGTCACTCAGTCCTATCGGTCACTTTCCGGAGATCAATTAATAAAGCGTTGTCTTCACATTCGGAGCGCTAGTAACCTAACTGCTTATAAATATCATTGAATTTTAAATGAACTTGTCAATATCACTAGTTACGATATTAAAAAAGTAATATCCCAATATTCAAAATTTTAGACTACGTTTTCGACTAACTTCTATAATCCGGTTGGTATTCATGAAAGTAGGAGTTTGTTTATTTATATAAGCTACAGCATCACAGTAATAAAATCAAGAAACTGTCAACTACAAAACTACATACTTATAGAAAAACTTCTATTTTGGTGACCTACAGATACTTAAATCTCATTTCAGTTTAAGCGATCATAGGTTTATTTATTACCTATGCTTAATCGATTACACACAAACTATTATTTATATTTGCGATAGAAATGTCCAAAGTAAAAAACAAAGAAAAGCATATTTTTTTTGTGCCTGTTGTACCTTCATACAATTTTTATCCCTGCCTTATCTCCATCAACTCTATAGTTAACCACTTTCACAATCACAACAAACTACTCGATCCGAACGTGACTACAGCACTATGCAAATCCACCAAAGATCTGCACTTCTGCTTCAGCTAATAATCCTTCCTATAATTTATCGTCTGCCCCAATATCTCAGAGCATCCGCGCAAACACTCGTCTCGAGAGCCAATCCAATCATCTCAAACAGTAACTATCAGAGATAACAACTCCAACCCAAGAGAATACGTCCAAATCAACTTAACATTTCGTTTTGAGCCCCTGTTGACTTTTCGTCCCAATGTTATCTTAGTTTACTTAATCAGGCAACCGATTCGGCGGCCTCCTGGGCCCCCTAACGGGTTCAATTCGGACCCTTCTGGAGGGTTTCTTCATAACCTTAGCCTTATCTTTTTAATTATGGAGCGTGCGATCGTCAGTTTTAATTTTCGCGTGTCCGCTGGGAGGGCGATAGGTGATATTAATTATGAGACGGTAATGTTCTTATTGTTGTATGGTACTGTTAAGCTTCTGATATTTATAGGTGCATGTTATGTAAACGTTGGAGATGGTTGTGGGGACGTTTGGGGAGTCACTTATTAGGGATACTTTGAAACGCTCTCGACAAAAATAAAAAAGAAGAATATTTTTATTGAATAACTGTGTACATAAAGATGGAGAATTTGTTACAACAGTTTCCCGATATCGGGCATAAAAAAGTTATACATAAAAACAAATTTAATTATAGTGTTTTAATTCAGTTTCCGGATTTCTGGTTGTTCGTGTCTACAGGTCGCTTCTCTAAACCGATTCTTGTGAAATTTTGTAAACCCGTTCGATATTTGAATTGAATTATATTATATTGTTCGATATGAGAATTTTTTGTCTATTCAGTTTTCCGATTTTTTTCAAAATGGCGGAGCGCGTTAACGGAAACGTACATAATTACAAAACTCGGTTGAAAATCATATTTTAGCTTTTTCGGATAGAAACAGACTAGCGTGCTCTACAGAGCCACTACTATCCATATCCATATCCATACTAATATTATAAATGCGAAAGTGTGTTTGTCTGTCTGTTACCTCTTCACGCTTGAACCGCTGAATCGATTTTGATCAAATTTGGCATAGAGATAGTTTAAGATCCGAGGAAGGACATAGGATTTTTTTTTCATCCTGGAAATTATACCTAAAAAGATTGAAAAGTGAGTGAACATTTCTGTTGGGGTGCGGTGACCCTGTAGGAAATGTAATTATTAGACCAAAAGCACAATTGCTCTTACATTTGCTTAGGCGCTTTTAATAATCCCTTTTATCAAGTTCCACGCGTACGTAGTCGCAGGCAAAAGCTAGTATTTCTATAAAGTAACCATAATACAATGTGTATTTTGTTGCTTACCGCCAATTCATCTCGCCCCCCGCGACAGTCGGCAAACCCTCAAATCTGGTGTCAAACTACATCCCATCTGTCACTGCGCCGCCATAAAAACTTAATAAGCGATCCGTCACCATAAAATACCCATTAAAAAGCCGTCGGCCGCGTTTAAAAGTGCATCAAGGAGGAATCGCTTCATAATTACCAAGAGACTTCTCGGCTCCGATTTCAGTGGGGTAAGTGCGAATGTAACGCCACTTATTAAAACACTGACATATCTCGAAATAGGGGTATTTGTTTTCAAGCATACACTCGATACCATAGATCTAGCAAAACATCATTCAAACTGTATTGGACAAGATTGCATATTCAAAGCTCTCGTAATCTTAACCCGTCAAGCGTCCAGTAGACTAACGTTAGTCTACAGAAATTTTGTGCCGGTAGCGTCCCGTAGACACACGCTAGTCTACAGCCCAAACCGCTCATTGGATCAATTTCTCTGCATCGATTTGTTATGGTGGCAGCTTGATAGATATTTTACTATCCAACAACAGCTATCAGAGCACACAAATTTGATTTTTAACCAATCAGAATCCTCAGTAGTGACGCGTAAATATTTTTTTTCTCTACATTGGCGGAATTCGTCCGCCATTTCGAAAATCACATGCATTTGAGGTGTCGTGTCGTGTGATAAATATGTCCAAATCTTTTAAACGGAAAGTGTTTGTATTATGTATTATATATCAAATTACTGGCAATTAAATAAGGTTTTCGTTTTTAATGTTAAATTTAGCCGCACGACATTGTTTCCTAGTGAAAAAAGTCCTCAAGTTTGAATGACGCAATAATTTTGCATTGATGGCCGTCGTAATTCATTTGTTTCCTAATTTTCAATTGTTCAAAACCTTACGAACAAATAATAGTTTTATAACACACTTTCTCAGGATTTCATTTCATATATAAGATTGGTGTAAGGTCTTGGGAATTTTGATAGATTTATGATTTTGTTCAAACAGTGCTCAATTTCGCGGCCAATCCGCCATGACAGTTTGCGATTTGCGGCAGCGCAAGATTGTGCCGTGCGCGCACGTTCTCGTAAATGAATATTTGTTGTGAAGTAATTATTAGGTGTTGAGTAGTGAATTTACGTAAAATTGACGCATAAACTAGCCAGTATCATTTTAGTGTATGTAAAATGTGATATGTGGTTTTAAATTGAGTGCAAATTGTGAATCATTAGTGACGGATGTGACGGAAAACGAACATCTTGGAATATAAATAAATCTACATCTCACTACAAGTAAGTGCGGCTATTATAACATATTGTGCCGAATTTCAAATTTATCTAGCTCTCTAACGATATATAACACATCTCATATAATTATTCTCGGGGTAGGTAAAATTCCCATCTTTAGCGGAAATTCGGCCGTTTCTTGTTTGTATGGGACATTACCGGGTGTTTTGTTCTAGGGAGGTCTGACACTTGACGGGTTAAAGATCAGACAAACTAACTTTTACAATTCGGAGTTTATTTTGGAAAATATGGCACCTGGAGAAAAAAGCCGACTCCATAGTCTAATTGTGATTGTTACATCTTCTTATAACATTCAGAGATTCTTACTTTACTTTTACAAACCTGACACCATTTACATTGTCATAACAAAACGAGACAGGCCCAATCGCACACAAATACACACTACTATTGTGTCTACTGTGTGCCATAAAATTGTCAGTAATGGTGACATCATCTATTTCAGAATTGTTGTTAGTGTTAATTTTATTTTTTTGAATTGTTTATTAACTTTTCAGGATTGTTATAAAAAAAAACCTATCTCACGCTTTCCGATGATTAGGCTTTAAAAAAATCCAGTACCTACTCTTAATGATTTTAGAATGATAATAATGACCGAAGACTGTCTGACATGAAAACTTAAATCTACCTAACTTAAAAGCAACGCACTTGTGACTCCTCTGGTGTTGCAGGTGTATATATGGGCGATGGTAATCGCTTTCTATCAGGCGATCCGTTTGCTCACTACTTTCCATAGAAAGTGTTTGTTAATGTACATAGATTTGAACACTTAAAAACCTCTGCATACATTTCTTTCTAACTCACGTACTGGCCACCCGAAAACGCGTTAACAAAAAAGAACAAAAAACAAATGAAGGTTTTGACATGTGAAAATTTTACGTTGTTGTGTTTCTGTTGTATGTTCGCTATTACTTTTTCAATAAATAGTGTGATTTTAAGTGGTGTTTTAACATGTTTGGTCCTTCGAGTTGGAATGTAAATTTGTAAATAGTGTAAATAAACGAAGTAGTGTTAGTGATTTAGTGTAAATACTGCGAGTGGGTAAGATTAGACTGTAAATATTGACTTTGATTTGGTGCTATAGTGGAACTGCGGACTCGTATGAACTACTATTGTATATAAACGATTATAAAAGTGATTAATATTTATTCTACGTGTGATAATTGGACATTTTACTACATAAAAATTAACATTAAAGTGTGCTACGAACATTTTAACTTCAATAGTTGGAACATTTATATGACAAACTTTGAATTGGAACGGCATATTCGTATTTTTCATGTCACACGTCACAATCGGCACGAATATACTTTTTCTTAGACTTCAATAGACATTATAGTGATATTTGGACTCGTTCAATAGTGATCTAGAACTGTATTTTCACAACAATGGCTCAACTTTGCGAATCACTTAAGTCGTTATCGGAACGTATTCTGAAATTGCATACAAATACTAAAAAGACGTCTAAAGCGCGATACACACAAGGATATTTGCAAACGCGAGTGGACACGCTAGAAAGTTATTGGTCTAAATTTCAAAATATACATGATACAATTACTGCAACTGTATCATCAAGCGATTTAGAAAAAATAGAGTTGGATCCTAACAGCCTTTTTGAGGCAACTGAAGACGTGTACCTGGAGTTTAAGGGCTTATTAACAGATTGTTTGCTTGAATTTTCTAAATCACAAACAAATACAGTTACTGTAAATACGCAGAACGATTGCCAAAGTCCTAAAGTGAGAACTAATTTGCCGCCGATATCAATCCCGAAGTTTTCAGGCAATTATGATGCATGGACAACCTTCAAAGACTTGTTTGTGTCACTGGTACATAACAACACGCACATTTCGATCATAGAAAAGCACCATTATTTAAAAACAAGCTTATCGGGTGAGGCTGAACAGCTATTAAAACATTTTGCACTTACGGAAGCCAACTATGAAAAAGCTTGGAACACACTAGAGAGTCGCTATAATAACAAACGTATGATTGTTACAACGATAATCAGCCGCTTAATGAATCAAAAAAAGATGAGCACAGAGTGTTATAGAGGCTTAAAAGATATCTTAGATACCACGAAAGAATGCCTAAATGCCTTAGACAATCTCGGCGTGAGTACCTCCACGTGGGACGCGATAGTCGTGCACTTAGTTGTATCCAAGCTAGATTTAGACACACACAAAAATTGGGAACAGTCTCTTGGATCATCACAGGATATACCGACATTCGCCCAACTATCGTCGTTCTTAGAAAGTCGCTTCCGTTCTATGGAAATGGTAAACGTAACCCACAGAAAAGACCCACCGCAGAAAAATGACTTAGTTAAAACCACTACATCGCACAAACCCACACACACTATGAAATCGTACGCCACAGAAGTAAGTAGCGAATGCACTTATTGCTCACAGAAACATTACATTTGCCACTGCAAAGAATTTGCTTTACTAGATGTTCCACAGCGACAGGATTTTGTAAAGAAAAGCGGCATCTGCTTTAATTGCCTTGTTAAGGGTCATTCCGTTAATGCGTGTCGACAGAGCACTACCTGTAAGAGATGTAACCGTCGTCATCACACTCTGTTGCACTTCACAAGCCCTAACAAGAATACACCAGTGCCGGAAAACAATCCTCGTCCAACTGATTCGACTGCACCCAGCCAATCTACATCCACGGTGGTCGCTAAGGCTGAAGTTCAAAGTGAACAAGTTATCTTAGCAACCGCACAGATTGCAGTTCAATCAAGGAATAACGATACTGTTATTCTAAGGGCTCTGATTGACCAGGGCTCACAAGCCTCTTTTATCACTGAGGCAGCCGCGCAATTGCTCAACCTCGAGCGCAGCTCAGTCTGTGGTAAAATCACAGGAATATCTAGTGCCACACTCACAACCAAGTCTATGGTCGAACTAAAGTTTCACGCAGTAGGAGATCCTTCACACAAAATCACCGCTGAGGCGTACGTCCTCAAGCGACTCACGTCATTGCTACCATCAAGAGAATTCCCTGCAGACACATGGCCGTCGTCTGAGTTGTCTGACCTTGCAGATCCCCACTTTCATAAACCAGCATCTATAGACGTTTTATTGGGTGCCGACGTGCACGCTCACATCATTTTAGACGGTTTACGAAAGCATGAATCGCTAATCGCTCTAAATTCTCGCCTAGGTTGGTTAGTATCCGGACGCGTTACAGAGCCAGGCGCACACACGCACAATGTAGTTGTCATGCACACACAAGTAGAAGTGGATCAACTACTTAGACAGTTTTGGGAAGTTGACGAATATCCGTTAAACGCACGACCTTTGTCGAAACTCGAGATACAGTGCGAAGAGCATTACAAGAAAACTCACACTCGAAACCCTGATGGTAGATACGAGGTCCGTTTACCTTTTAAGGATGCACATACACCAAATCTTGGTGATTCTAGATCTTTAGCTGAAAATAGGTTGCATCAGATGGAAAATAAATTTAAACACAAACCTGAGTTTCAAGAAGAATATGCTAAATTCATGCGGCAGTATGAATCGCTCGGCCACATGGAGGTCGTACCTGAAACTGAACATAAAGACAAAAAAGCTTATTACTTACCTCATCACGCGGTTCTCAGGGATTCTAGTCTGACCACTAAACTAAGAGTGGTATTTGACGGAAGCGCGAAACCAGTAAATGGAAATTCACTAAATGATGAGCTGCTGATCGGTCCACCTCTGCAACAAGATATAAGAGATTTAGTGACAAGATGGAGACAGCACAAATACTGCTTGGTTGCAGACATTCAGCAAATGTATAGACAGATACTTATATCAAGACAAGACGCAGACTACCAAAGAATCTTGTGGCGCGAGTCACCGCAGGATCCTATAAAGGAATACCGCTTATTGACGGTCACATATGGCAGTTCATGCGCTCCTTACCTTGCAATTAAAACATTGCATCAACTTGCTGATGATGAACGCGTAGACTTCCCTGAAGCGGAGCTCCTAAAAACTGACCTGTATATGGATGACCTTATGACGGGCTCATCTACGGAAGAAGAAGCTATTAAGCTAAAAGGTCGTCTAATCGAGTTGTTCCAAAGAGGAGGTTTCGTTTTACACAAGTGGGCGTCTAATAGTGATAAAGTGTTGAATGAAATACCTGATACCCAAAGGGTATTACAAAGTGCAGTGAATATAATAATGGATGATTCAGTGAAAGCTCTAGGCATCACCTGGAAGCCCCAAAGTGATCTATTCGAACTGATAGTTAAGTTACCTCACGATAAAAATGTTATCACTAAAAGAACTGTACTATCTGCGATAGCGAAAACGTTTGACCCAGAAGGCTGGCTAGCGCCCTGTGTAGTTCTGCTGAAAATATTCATACAAAAACTGTGGCTAGCTGGCTTAGAATGGGATGACGAACTGCCCGAAGACATGAAAGCTGAATGGCTCACTTATATGAGAAATTTCGAACACATGAAACCTATTCAGCTTCCACGTTGGCTGGGAACCTGTAACACGAACGTTAGAGTTGAATTACATGGTTTTAGCGATGCCTCTTGTGCTGCCTATGCGGCGGTTGTTTACCTCAGAGTTATTACGGACAATGAGATTAAAGTTAACTTGGTAGCAGCCAGGACTAAAGTAGCTCCTGTCCGACAAATCTCATTGCCACGTCTTGAACTTTGTGGTGCAGTGTTATTGGCAAAACTAATTCAAACTGTCAAAATAAGCTTAAACATTCCTGACAACTGTGTGTTTGCATGGACGGATTCAACCATAGTTCTGGCCTGGCTTCGCAAAACACCCAATACATGGAAACCGTTCGTTGGTAATCGTACCACTGAAATCTTAAATGTCACGAACAGTGGTCAGTGGCATCACATAAAGTCTGCTGATAATCCGGCCGACTCCGCGAGTCGTGGTATCAGTCCTGCTGATCTTGAGCAGTCACAACTATGGTGGGAAGGTCCAGCATTTCTTAAGGAATCTGTAGATATAAGTTACCCTAACTTTACTGTATCGGAAACCACACTTGAAGCTAAGCCGATAGCAAAAGTCAGTCACGTATGCACCAGTGAACCCGATGAAACTATAAAGTATTTGAATAGATATTCGAGTCTATTGAAACTCATACGCGTGACGGCCTATTGCTTTCGCTTTATACGACTTTGTAAAGATAAAGTTCTCAAAAATAGTAACCCGAAACCAACATATATTACTACCAAGGAAATACAAAATGCAATGAAAACGTGTATTAGGATGTCTCAATCGATTGCATTTGAGAGTGAATTAAATTTGTTAAGCCAACATAAACCTATCCCTAAAAGTAGCAAAATTCATTCTCTATATCCGATCCTTGATGATGATAAAATTATCAGAGTTGGTGGACGTCTTGCTAATGCTCAAATACCTTATGATATGAAGTCTCCTGTGATTCTTCATCACAGCTGTAATCTTGCAAAATTGATAGTAACTGATGCACATTTGAGAACATTACATGGTAGGAATAGCTTAACGTTAAATATTGTTCAACAAAAATATTGGATTATTGGTGCAAAAAATTTGGTCAAGAAAATTATAAGGTTATGCAAACCTTGTTTCAAACAGGTGGCAAAAACATTAACTCCGTTAATGGGAAATTTACCACAGTGCAGAGTTAAACCTTCACGCCCTTTTTTGACAAGCGGTGTTGATTTCTGTGGTCCATTCACATTGAAACTGTACTCTGGTAGATGTACAAGAACTTGTAAAGTATATATAAGTGTTTTCCTTTGTATGGTCACCAAAGCCATTCACCTCGAACTGGTGAGTTCTTTATCCAGTGCCGCTTTCCTAGCAGCCTTCAAACGCTTCACAGCTCGACGTGGGCATTGTAAAGATATCTGGAGTGATTGCGGGACCAACTTCGTTGGTGCATCTAAGGAATTAGATATTGCGTTTAAAAACAGCAAATCATCTGTTGTTGAAGAAATCGCCCAACTTTTGGCAAATGACAGCACGACGTGGCATTTTATACCGCCGAGTGCGCCTCATTTTGGAGGACTGTGGGAAGCAGGAGTCAAGTCCGTAAAGGGACATATAAAACGCGTCATTGGTGAGACCTGCTTAACATTCGAAGAGTTTAACACCCTTCTCACACAAGTGGAAGCTTGTGTTAACTCACGGCCACTTACCTTAATCAACTCAGCCATTGATGAACTACCTTTAACCCCAGGGCATTTTTTGATAGGAGAAACTCCAATCTCCGTTCCCGAAGAAAGTATTGTTGATACCAAACTGAATTGTTTAGATCGGTGGCAAAAGGTACAACGTATGGTACAAGCACTATGGCATCGTTGGCAATCCGAGTACCTCACTATGTTGCAACATAGATACAAGTGGTCCCAAAATCAACCCGATCTTGATGTTGGTACAGTTGTCTTAGTGAAGGATGACCGCTTACCTCCGGGAAAATGGCTTTTGGGCAGAGTGGTGGCGAAGCATCCTGGCGCTGACGGCATAACACGCGTAGTGTCCTTGCAGTTTAAAGATAATATATTTAAAAGACCCGTGACTAAACTGTGCCCGTTGCCTCTTGATACTTCGGAACCTAGCTATTAATTTGTAAATCTATGCTACTGTTATTTTGTATTTGTTATGTATTCTAAATGGTGTTTTTGTTCTTTTCGCGATATAAAAAGGACCACAGTAGTCCTTGGGCCGCGGCATGTTTGTTAATGTACATAGATTTGAACACTTAAAAACCTCTGCATACATTTCTTTCTAACTCACGTACTGGCCACCCGAAAACGCGCTAACAAAAAAGAACAAAAAACAAATGAAGGTTTTGACATGTGAAAATTTTACGTTGTTGTGTTTCTGTTGTATGTTCGCTATTACTTTTTCAATAAATAGTGTGATTTTAAGTGGTGTTTTAACAGAAAGAAACAAAGGAATCCGAATTTTATAAGGACATCGACGTTTCATATCCTATGGGTATGGGTATCCTATCCTAAAGCTGATCGGTTGTGATAAAATGACTTTGAAACTATAAGATTTTGTTTTATAAAATAGGTTCTGTAAACTACTTAATTCCGCAGCCCCAGCCCGCGGTGAGGTAACAGCTTTATTTGCCGCCTTTGCCATGCAAAACGTTTGATTCGACACATGTTTCGGTTACCGGCGTGGTTGGTAAAAACTGCAGTTCAAGTCTTTTGCATAATACAAGAGTAAATAGAGACCTTTTTGTTTTAAGTATGTGAAGTTTGAAGTTTTCTAGAGAAAATACTCGTTGCAACCTTCTTTGTGCAAACGTGGAAGTTATAATATAGTACATTTGAGTCTTGTTTTTTTTTTTGGCTCGATGGTAAGCAAAAAGGGGAGCCCAAGTCGCAATGGCAACTGGCAAGAAACCAACACTGCCATGCTGGCCGAGAGTTGCTTTTTGATGGTCCGACCTCCTCCTCCTTCAGTCGATACCTCAATGCTGAGGGTCGTGGCCTCTCTGAATAACTTTCTCGTGGACTATTTTGCGCCAGCTTACTCTATCCTGGGCTGCATGGATGGCTTCGTAAATAGAGGTTTTGAGGGTAGAGCGTATTTGGTCCGACCAGCGTGTTGGACTTCTTCCTCTGGGCCGTTTTCCGCACACCTTGCCTGTTACCAACAGTTTTTCCAGATTGTCCCCTCTCTTTCTGGCAATGTGGCCAAAGAACTCGAAACTCCTCCGCATGCATATGGTGCTGAGTCTCATCGGGATCTTGAGCTCGGTAAGAATGGACTCGTTGGTTCGGTGTTCCATCCAGTGAGTCCCGAGCAATTTCCTCCAGCACCACATCTCAAACGCGTCGATGCGCTGGCGGTCGGCTTTCTTGAGGGCAAGAGTTGCTTTTTGATGGTCCGACACAATATATCGGTAAATGTTTTGTAAAATGATATTTAGCTTAAAAAATACATTTTTATCAAATATGAGGTATAGGATATACTTAAAATACACTTGAACTTGTAAAAAACCTGTACGCTTTGAAAATCAAAATACGGCGACGAAACCTATCGAAATTAAATTAAACGAAACGCGAAATTCCATAATCACGGCGCAAACCCGACAATAACCGAAACCCAGTCAGTCGTTATTCATAAACGCAGACAAGAACGCAATTAACAACCACCGGATTGGCTCAGACCCGTGCAAATTTCAAATTGAGTCTACCTACCCAGTCTACCCTACCCGCACATAGGTAGGGGTAGACGGTAAACATCACCGAATGATTCGTTAGGAGCCAGTCAACCGTTCAGCCGTGAATAGGGTCGGCTATGTACCTGCTACATGCTCTGATAGTAAATATTTGCATACATATCAAACTTGAAGTGTTAGGGGATTAAAAACTAACATATCGCGCGTTTCACAAGGGCACAACTCGAAAAAATGCGCTTCGAATTCAATTTTTAACCTACAAGCAAATTAATGAGTGTTGTATCTGAATTATTTTTAATAGACGTTACTCGTAACGTACCTCAGTGTTGACTATTTTTTTTAATTAGCACAGTTCGTTGTTTATAATACACATACGTTGTAAGATATTTATGAGTATTATAAAAGTGTCGTTATAATAATTTTATTTTTAACAGGCTTAAGGTTTCTTTTGCACGCCGTGGCATTTTTCGATAATGCTTTTCAAAATTAAACTAGATTGTCGTTTTATAGTTACAGAAATAATTCTCTCTCAGCACCAGTTTTTTATAGATATTCTCCAGCAAAACATAAATTCTGCATTTTAGTATTATATTACACGGACGTAACCCTCCGACTGCAGTATCGGTCGATCAGGCCCCCGGGACGGCGGGATTAAAAGCCCGGTAACCCTGCCCGCGCCCAACCCGCCCGCTACAGGATCCAAGATACGGCATGTAAAGATATGCGCTCAAATTGAAGTAAATAAGGTGTTTTATTGCACTGCTCTGTACTAAAACTTCTGAATGTTTCTGAAGGGCTATATGTTGCCAGGCCTTTACTTAGAAATTATTTTTGGGATTTTTCTCTGGTCTAGTTATCTATCTTATGACAAACTTGGTGCTTTTATAACGTAAACGCCAGAAACGCCTAAACCAATCATGAATCATTATTATTAAATGAAAATATTAATCAAATTGCCTTACGTAACAAATCTTAACAGTGCAAAATGTACAGCATTAATAACGGACGCCATCATATCGCCACCTCTCGGGCAGGAAGGTACTTTCCTCTGCATCTGAAAGTAAAAGCATAGTTGTTAACCTCTCTGTACAGTCGAGTTCATTTACATCTACACACTTACGAGAACAAAAATATATGAACACGACCCTATTGTCAGGAGTATAAAGTCGTGTTCAGATATTTTTATTCTCGTAAGTGTGTAGATGTAAATGAACTCGACTGTACACTATTCACGAAGTTCACCGATGTATGGGTTTCCGCAGTGAAGTTCCTCCCCCCCCCACTATCATATTCTCCCAACTTCGGTGAACTTCGCGGGTTGTATGCGAATGGAGCCGCAATTATAGGATATAATTATATGAAACCATAAGGCCCCATAGCACGGGTAACTGTCAGCCCAGTGATCGGACTTTGGGTAAGTAGGATTAATGGCTTACTAACTATGCCACTTTACCGCCAGGTACCCACACACGAGGTCCATATATCTAAGCATACAGTTACCCTAATAATACAGCCTCCTATTGAACTCGAATATTTGTGTCATGTTGTTCTATGTATATGAGTAAGTATATATTTATATATACTATATAAGTATGTATATCGTCGTCTAGTAAGTACCCATAACACAAGCCTTCTTGAGCTTAATTTGGGACTAGACCGATTTGTGTGCGGTTGTCTAATATTTATTTATTGTTATTTATTTACAGCCAGCATAAAAGTAGCTATCAATTTTACTACTGGCATATGAAGTTGCATTATAAGATGGCCATTATTTTTGATGCTGACTGTCCTAGATCAACTTTTCCGGGTAGCTGGAATATGGTGACTATACAATACAATAATTCTTTATTGCACACCAACAAGAAAAGTGTTACAATTGAAACCTTAATTTATAAATGGTAGACAATAGGCGACTAGACTATAGTGAAATTAAATTGTATAATTGAAACCACTAAATATACATTCAAAAATACACCGAACCAAATAAAACTACCACTAACTTTTGAACATTATACTATTTTTAATCAGACTAAAGTTAAAACGAAGACGTGTTTTGACTACTGATTTTTATGACGTCATAAGCCAGTATTTCATAGAAACTTCATACTAACAGATCGTTTTGACATTTCATAAAGCGTAGCTGATTTGAGCTGTCATCAAATACTGTATTATTTCTTGTTTTCTACGGAGCCACAGCTAGATTAATTAATATTTAATATTTGAATCGTAAGTAAATACGGTTCCAAGCTTAGTTATTTCAACTGAAAACTAAAATAGCCTATGTGTAAAATATTTAATTTTTCCGTTCACTAACCCAGTCAAAACTTTATAAACACCTCAATCAGAAGCCCTTTCAACAGCCATCGAACTGCGCATCTCATTATAGTTTAATTTAAACCACTAAATTATCCCTTTCTGCGCTGACAAATAATTCCCACTTCCTTGTTAGCGAATCACTGTCTAGGGGACAACGGTTTTTATTGTGACACGGTTCCATTATCAGTACACACTCGACCCAATTGGGACTTTAATGCCTTTCATTACAGTTGAGATTGTGGAGGTTGGATGTTTATAACGTCGGGTGTAAAGCGTGAGTGTTGCGGTGAGCCAAAATGGATGTTTTCTGTGCGAGGCGTCAGCTTGCATGATGGGATTTGAGTATGGAAGTATGAACTAATCTCCCTCCGTCGCGTTTGATAACTCAATAACGTGGCATAATTACGCCTTTGAAGCTGCCCCGGCGGCCCCCGGCCTGGGTGACGAAATCCTAATTACAGATAAAAAGATAAGTTCGCAGATGGTTGTACTTTTTGTTACGGAGTGGATGGGACGCACTCGGCGGACGTGGTTTCAAAGAGGATCGAAAAATAACGTTGATTATGCTGAGAATATAGATAACCATAGCAATGGTCTAAATAGTAACTATTTATTGAAGTGATGGTCTAGAATAATACGAAATTCAGCATAAATAAATACACACAATAAGAAAAAAATACTACCAGGCGCAGTGCACACGTTTGGTTGGACTGTTTATGAGTACAACAGTAAAAAAAAAATTAACAAAAACGTGAGAGCTTTGTCTCTATCTACGATTAAGTTACTTGAATAGATGTCGATTTATTTGTAATACGCTACGATTGAGCTTAGCTTGAAATATAATATAGTTTATTACCTGGGAAATGGTACCTAATCGTATTATAGAGCAACAAAGCAGTGTTCATGTCATTTTACTTGATTTCTAGTGAAAATTATAGCGCAAGTGGCATAGTCTCTTTATATTTAAAATGAAATAGGCGCATGCTTAACATCTTTTGCTATCGCAGAAAAACAGAACAAAAATAAATAACATTGCATAAAACAAATACTGGCCAGATATCCGCCACTAGGTCACCTTTGTATCCATAAAGTAAAACTCTACTAATTGTTCATACACAAATAGCAAATAAAATAGCCTAGATTACTCACACGCTAGCCCTAGTCACGCGAATAAGTCCATTCTATTTGAATTAATATGCAAAAATTTATCGCCGACTAAAAATCTAAATAACTTTCTGAATATCTGTGTGTCTGTCACAAGGCCCAGGGGGGCAGCTACAAATTGCAAAATTAAAAGTCCCTTGATAGTATCTTCACGCGTTCGTTAGCGGGTAGGGTAGGTAGGGGAGGTGTTGGCTTATACACCTACCCCTGAAGTGCATGTTTTTGAGTTTAAATTAAGCGTGCACGAGTGTCGGTAACGGAACGCAGGATGAGTGGAAGGAAGGTAGACATCACTAACAATGACAGCACAGACAGTGATAAGTCACAATTGAAATTTACATTTTTCATTTGATTTAGTAATTTTCTCTTTTTTTTCATTTAAATGTATTACGTTTACTAAAACGCACGGTGAATAGGTACAGTCGAGCTCATTTACATCTACACACTTACGAGAACAAAAATATCTGAACACGACTTTATGCTCCTGACAATAGGGTCGTGTTCAGATATTTATGTTCTCGTAAGTGTGTAGATGTAAATGAACTCGACTGTAGGTATGTGCCTATTTTAAAAAGGTAGGTAAATAAATAGTACTAATTAAATGAAGAAATGTTATTTCTATGTTATTCTCTGCATTCCGAAAGTTGCAAACCACCTTGTAATTAAGGAATATTAAAACTGAACGTGTGCAAAAAAAACATGACGTACTCATCGATCATTACGTGGCCATAGAATCTTAACATTTTAGATTACAAGCGTTTGATGCAGAAGCTTCCAGCGAACATACTAAACATGTTTATATCCCTTCTATAAGACGCAAAGGGTGAGATAAAGAGACGCGGACCACCGTCTCAATACGTCTAGCGTACAGTTTTTCCCGGGATGATGGATGCTACCCTTTCGGGGTTATCGTGATGTGCCTTTTGTCGTTGCTATATTGAAATTTTAGGAGTATCCGAAACAAAGTAATTCGACAGAGAACCAAAGTTACCGACATAACACCTGAATAAGCAAGCTGAAGTGGCGGTGGGCTGGTCATATCTGTCGTAGAGCCGATGACCACTGGGGCAAATGAGTTCTGGAGTGGAGGCCACGAATCGGTAAACGTATTGTAGGCCCTGTAACAAGGTGGAGCGACGACGTTCGTAGGACAGCGGGTGGTAACTGGAGGAGGGGAGCTGAAAATCGAGCTAAGTGGCGTGCCATGGGAGATGCTTATGTCCAGCAATGGGCTGATACAGGCTGATGATGATGTTGATGTTACTGACTCTAAAATTATAACGAGGTGGTTGGTATTGCTACTGCTTTGGAAGCCAGCAATCTTGGTTTGGAATCCCGACGAGGGTAAATAGTTGTATGATAAGCTCAATATTTTGTCCTTATTTCATGAATGCTTTCTATCTATTTAAGTATTTATTTCTTCATTTATCTATATAAATACATCCTTATATCGACGTCTAGTGTCCATAACACAAGCCTGCTACAGCTTACAACAACTAAGACTAATGGACCTATGACCGATACAAATAAATAAATGATGTGATATAATTAATTGACTATTATACATTATTGATATTATCTTTAACAAAGCTGCAAAAATTAAGTTAACCTTGTAATTTTATTAATCATTTTACTTAGAAAACTACCGTGAGTCTCAGACACGTCGTAGAAGTCGAATATCGCTCGACATGTTTCGAATCGGTACGCGATTCATCATCAGGAGAGCTGTTCAGGCACGGCGGCGGCCAACCGAACTCTGTCCGCGCGTTTATTAATCGTACTTGCTTTTTGCTCGGGCCTTTTCGACCCGATACGCAGAAGGTGTTAAAAGACACGTATCCTGTAAAATATGTATCAAAATTGTTGTCATATAACCTGGTTATCAATAGAGGAGCATTTTCTTATCATTTCATCTTTACTGTCTCAATAAAACGAGAATCAAAGGCCCCCGCCATAAATCCCAGCTCCAGCACCGGCCAGATGAAGGGCCCTCGAGCGAGTCAATATCGCGCAGGCCACTTGACATTCGCTGCGGCTTGTAAAAAACTGACGTCGCCAGACGCTCGACAAACGGGGGCGAAATAATGAGTTGGTTCTATTTACCACTCCGCACGTCGGCTCTGGACGCGATGGCTTTTTTTTATGTCATAAGGGGCAAACTAGCAAACGGATCGCCTGATGGAAAGCGAATACCGTCGTCCATAGACACATGCAACACCGGAGGAGTCACAAGTGCGTTGCCGGCCTTGGCGTGGCCTTGGTTGTGCGGTGGCGTGGTCTTAGGGCCGGTTATATCATGATAATGTTAGTTATGTAGACCCAGATACTGATATAGTTCGAAGAAATGCAAGACTAAATGGCAATGGACATAGGGGTCAGTCTATAGGACTGGATAGTAAAAGCTGTAGAACCGACAGCCGCTAAGGACTTCTTGAGTAGCGATCACGGACCGGATCAGCGTGGGCCTCCCACGAGATGAACTGATAACCTGATGAAGGTAGTCCGCGGAATGTGGGCGGTGCTAAATCATTTGAGGGTGGCCCATGTCCATGTCTAGAAAAAGACGTGTTTTGGTTGATGATGATGTTAGTTATTTATTAATATGACATACTTACTCGTAAATATGGACACTCATGGCTATTATAAGACCCTACTTTCTCAATTGGAAGTACATATCCGAATATCTCGTCGAAATCGGGTCATGTTCTCGCATATCGCTGTCGTTTCCAAAACCGCGTACGAAACATCCATAGCCATATTTACTGTTAGAAAACTACACCGCAGATTGTGACCGAAAACGGGCGCTTGCTGAACAACCAGCGTTGGCTGGCCGAGGATAAAATAAGAAGGGTTGAGTGTGCACTTGCCCCATAGAGAATGTATAAATGAAAAAGCCTGTGGCTTATTCGACTTTTCCATATGACATATATGTAGGCCTATTGCACTGCGTATCCCCACATCGCAAAGCCACACCGAAATTCTTGTTGGCATTATTTACCTACTCACAGTGCTGTGACTGTGAATGTGGTAGGATTGGTTGCTATATAAATATCGCAAGACAGGTTATTCCTCATAACCTAGGTACAATTATGTATTTTTAGGTACGCAAGCATTCAATCCCGATCTCAAATGATGAAATAAAGTGACGTTGAAAAGCAAAACAACTTCACTCTCGAAGTCTCGACTTTAAAAGATTTGGCTTCCTCTCTTTTTGTTGTTCTCGTGTAATATTAGACGCTTTATTGTTACAAAAATAAGCTAACGACCACCATAATTAAAAAATACCGAAATAAATCTCATTAAAGTACATTCCGTTCCATTAAAATTAGCCGAAACATGCGTTACAAGGCACGTGAGGCGCCATGGAAATTACATAAAGCGATATTAAAATACAGCTTTAATCAAAGAAAAATGTGGTCGCTATGTGTCGAATACCAAATAATCGCCTTCACGTGCTGTGACCAGATTGTATCGCTGGAATATATTTACAAGTTATTATGGCGTTAATGTTGTGAGGACTCAATTATAGTTATAATTGCTGCTGACTGTACTAATTACGATAAAAATGTTTAAGTATTTTGGGGCAAATTAGCATTTGCATGGCTTTTCTTAAATAGTGTTGGAATTCCTATCGTTCTTGGGATAAGTAAATGTACTTATTGTTTTATTTTACTGTACCTATTACTCGTACCTAACATTTACTTGACTAACTTATCGTTTCGGTTCGATCGTTTGCGGTTAATAATACAATTAGCTTAAAAAATAACTATCAAAGTAAAAGTAAAAATACCTTGCGGGATAAATATTGTAATGATATCGTAGAAGGATACTTTAAATCTTCTTTTACGCTATTATCTATTTCCATTAAATTTCTTGTTTTTCAATATAATGATTGTATTAAGTGGTTTACATCACGTGAAATGGTGAAGAACGACCCGGCATGTTTCGAACTCGTATGAAGCTCTTCATCAGGGACGCGTGCGGTCGCGCGGTAGCTTTGTCACAGTTTTTTTTTTCAATATACTAATTTTTCTCCTAGAATTTCACTGAGAGCCGATTCAGGAATGCAATTCTTTCGTGTTTTTTTTAATATTTATTAATTTAGATCCCTTAATATTATTGAACCGGCCAGAACGCCTTTCACTCACTCATTATACGCATCAGGTGATACTGTGTGCTGTAGGTGACTTATGAATAAAAATATATAGGTATATTTTGCTATACAGGGTGGCCCATTTAGATCGGTCTGTATGGGAAAGTCTTATGCTATAAGACATACGAAGATCTGTTCTTAGGAACTATGTCATCGATTTTAATAAAAAGAAAAACTGCATTCATATATTTAAAAAAAAACCTTTACTTAGCTCAGGAATCGAACCCGGATGTTTTGAAAATAAATCAAAGAGTATGAAAACAATGTATTTTATTCATTTTAGACAACATGTTTCACGGTAAAATTGACTGCTTAAGACCTACACAATTGATATCTAAGTAGAAATAATATAAGTTTTATTTTTCACTTCGTCCGGGTTCGATTCCCGAGCTGAAAACAGGTTTTTTGTATTTAATTTATGAATGCAGTTTTTATTTTCATTAAAATCGATGACATGGTTCCTAAGAACAGATCTTCGTATGTCTTATAGTTTCAGACTTTCCCATACAGACCGATCTAAATGGGCCACCCTGTATATATAGAAAGATCAACACGCAAAAAAAAAATTACTTGCGTTCATACGTGGTCCTCGCCGGGACTCGAACCCTCGGGAATGCGTCTCTGGTCTAAAGATTAAGACGTTGGACTGGTAATCCAAGGATACCGGGTTCGAGTCCCGGTGTGGACCACGGATGAGCGGAATTATTTTTTCTTTTCGGTTGATCTTTATCTATACAGCAATCAAAAAAATATGGTGTTAATTTATACACAATTTAAAAAAAACTTAAAATAAATAAATATTATGGCACAATCATACACAAATCGATCTAGTCCCGAACTAAGCAAAGCTTGTACTATGGGTACTAGACGACGATATATACATAATTATATAAAAAAAATTTTTGTTACATGGATTTATAATTCTTGATAGTTTGTGCTCAGTTATAGTAACTTGCGAGCATTTATTTAATTATGCATCTTGTTCGGAAATGTTTACACTCACTCCACATAGATTAGGTACCAAACCCCCCTATGACGTCAACCAAAAAACGTTTAAAACGAAACCCCGTCATAATTCAAAAAAAGCGAATCTGCGTTAAAAAACCGAGTTTTTATTGCTGCTGTGTTATCACACATGTCCCGGCTAGGGGCCGCAAAAAACGCGGAAAAACACGAATCGGGTTCATGTTAATATTTGAGGTATTTTTATTTGAAATTTCCATTTACACGCGGCCTCCCTGCCTCCCTCATACATATTCAACGAATGCACCCTCACTTTCTCCACTACAGTCACATTCTGTCGAGTGACCTCGGTTTTGAAATCTCCATGGATAATTTTATTCGTGTTTTCAAATCAAGGTGTATTGAAATTTTGAATCGGCAAAATTTGGGGATGAATACGATGGAGGGTTTGATCTTGTTGTAACAATTTTCAATAAAAAAATTGAAAATTGCTTTTATTTGAATGAAAAAGTGAATCATGATATCATTATTTTAAATAACATCATTAGAAAAAAAATGCCGTTATACTACCCAACTATAGTCCAGTCCACACAACTATGGTCCAATTTAATCTGAAAATTACTCGTTAATATAATATGTCAATGTCAATTATAACGAATAAACTCTGAAGTGAACAACATAATTAAACAAACTTAAATAAAAACTAATAAAATCACTGATAGAATATGGATTTTGATAAAAATAAACAAGTTTTGTTTTGGACTATAGTTGGATGATTGGACTATAGTTGGGTAGTTTGTTTTGCATAGTTGGATGATTGGACTATATGTAGTTGGGTAGTTTTACGTTAAAAAAACTGTATACTCACTAAAATTTCTATCACTACTCTTCAAAACCTGTATCTAGTTTGAAGATTGATACGAGCTTTGTTTTAAGTAGGTATTTGTTATTTAGTTCCAGTGCAGTTTTGGAAGTCAACAGATGATCTAAAAATGGTTAACCGTCTATAAGCAGCTCCTGTGTTTTTTTTATTATTTTTAGTTTGATGACAGTCAAACTAAAAATAATAAAAACGTGTAAACAAAAAAGTCATCAATTATCATTATTAGCAAATATCGTAAATGCTCTGTTCCAGTTTAGGGAAATTATAAAAGATACAGCGAACAATATTCCGCGATAAAAAGCGCTTGGAAAAGTACAGTAAATGTCCGTATTTGTATCTACTATGCGAGGACCCTTCTTCCCTCACATGCCTCCGCAAATACATAACCTCCCTTTATTTTATTAAACGATTTTAGAGGGAAGCTTTCAATATAAAATAATTTTGTCCTCAACTCGGAATTAGCGATGTATTTAAATACAAATCAAGAGGGTTAGAAAGTTAGTCTGTTAGTTGACTTATTCGATTTTCCTTTTTTAGGGCCTTATCACACTTGCGAGTTGCGAGTGAATTTGCCGCAACGCAGCGAGTTCGCCGCGACGGTTATTATTTTTATAGAAAACTCGCTCGTAAATCGCAGGTGTGATAATGCCCTTAAAGAATTTAGCAACGGAGCGACAGGATGTTTTTTAGCATATTGGTGATCATGATTTTGGTTATGAAAATATGGGATATCCGATATTTCTGAAATATTTAAGGTAAGTACATGTAGAACCTTAAAAACCGGCCAAGTGTAAGTCGGACTCGCGCAACACTTTCATCTTAAGGCGACTCCTAATCCCAACGTCCTTGAGGATCTGGGCGGAGCCTAACGTTATTCCCCCCGCCGACCGTGCGCCCCCGGAACATTACTTCGTTCATAATCTCGTTGAGTGGCGTCCAAGCAGCTTCATACACTCGCATAGTCCGAGCGTGAGTTGAAGATCAACAAACCTTATACCTTATTTAAAGGCATTGAAAAATCTCGAAGTAAAATAAATCATTTAAACAATGATATAATTATTTCGGATTACTAAATATCTATTTACCTACTACAGTAGAATATTAAAAATAAAATGCGTTAAAGCTATTTTCCAAAAAAATAAGTGAAATTGGCCATTTGGAAGTCTCGAATCGAAAAATACTTTTTAGTTTCTTTTGTATGTGTAGGTACCTACCAAAAATAGTTAAGATGCCGACAAGATTCTTGATTATACGTGTAAAATCATGCAGAAATAAAAAATACCGTTTTTTAATAAATAAATCATATCGTGACCCAGCGGATGAACCGATATTTTAACATAAGTAGTAGTGGAGGTACAGCTTTATCCCCCGGGTCATGCTGCTCTAATGAAAAGATAAACTATAAATAATAGAGCGACAAACTCAACTTTACCGTTGGAAAACGGATTTACGTCCTTTACCTACTTATAAACAGTGATAGTTTTTTATGACTACATTAGTAATGTTCTCAGATTTTCCCCTATACTTGTTGATATTGACGATATTTTACTAGACGAATTTTTTGGCAAATTACAATGTTCAAGGTCAATGGATACCCTATAAATGTTAATTTACTTGAGTGTCAAAATATGCCGATGCTGGAAAGGAGAACTTATCTAAGCGACATTTTTGGGGATATTGAGTTATACACACTGTTGGGATCGGCAGATTTTTCTGCATCGAATGGGTTGGGTCTCGTATACATTTGTCTGGCGACTTTTGTGTCGCTTATCCCGTCGGTGATTTAGAGAATCTCTACTTTTTTTTCTACTAAATGACTTGATTTTTGAGGTTTTTTAGCAAAATGGAGATTACATAAAAAGTTTTTTGCATAATAATGAACCTTAGAGCTTTTTTACTTATTTGTCAAAACAGATCAAACAACTTGGATAATTTTTCTTTATTGCAACTAACCTTGCACTTGTTGGTTAACTGTTTTTACCTGGTCGTAAAATATATTTTAATGTCGTTTGAGGCATTTTACCTATGTCTTTATGATAAAATTAACATAAAGGTAAATTATGAAAGAAACATTGAATGTGATCCACTGCAATGTAAGCACGACTCGAACCTGCGACCCTAAGTTTCCGGCGTAGTGCTCTACCAACTGAGCTATCATATCGTTACGTCAATCACACTAAATCTTTGATTCCATAATTCTTCGCTACTGGAGCGCCCTCTGTGTCATGTGTGTTTAAAATGCTTATGTGCATTAGCCAAAAAGTAAAAATGTGGTATTTTCACATTATTAAACAGAATCGATATAAGATTCTATAAAAAAAATAACATAGATTAAATTATCTGATTGTCGTATCTTAACTATTGGCGTTTATCCGAATTTACCTGCTTTGATACTATGAAATCATTGTCGCTTATCCTTTTTTACCTGATATGACTTTGATCGACTACTGTCGCTTATCTTGAATTGCTTGAATGACAATTGAGTCGTATTTGTCGCATAGAATGTACTAAAAAAACAAATATTTTTGTTAAATTGGTAGTTAGACAACTTTACCGGTTCTGTTTTATAAAATATCACACATTTAGTAGTAATTCAATATATTTATAAAGGCCGTTAGACCCACCTGCGGTGTAAATCTGTGTCTGTGGCGCTAAGGCATTACTTTGGACTCGCTTGATGGACCCAAACGCCATCTCACTCAAACAGTGTCTTACGAGACGTCACTTATACCACACAGAGTTGTAGGTAGTTTTGTTATTCTTGTTAGGATAGGATATTATCTCATTGCAATTGTAAAACTTGAAATTTCACGTAGTTCGTGATTTAAAATTCCTTAATGAGTACCGAGTGACTGCAGTCTTGAGAACTCTTGTGCTGTTCTCATTAGTCATAGCTATCGTTTGCTACCATACATTGGTCTAGAACTACTGGAAATCTTTCAGCAGATCAGGATCACACATAAAAATTGATAAAATTGAAATTTCACGTGATGTTTGATGAATAAATCTTTAACATTTCTAAAGCAGTTTTTTTTGTATTTGCGTAAATGGACCATAAGTTTTTGTCTTAGAGAACTTTAAATGTCACTTCATTAATTTTAATGTTTGAAAATAAATATTTTCCTCTAATTAAAACATTAATCGTGAGGTTTTATTGTACGATAAATAGTTTTTCATGTCTGAAATATTTCCTACAAAGGCGATTAGATAATTTTTTCTTGATTTATTTCATGCTGATTTATGCACATTTATATATTTACCTGACTATAAAATGAGCATGCACATATACAGGGTGGCTCATTCAAATCGGTCAGTATGGGAAAGTCTGAAACTATAAGACATACGAAGATTTGTTCTTAGGAACCATGTCACCGATTTTGATAAAAAGAAAAACTGCATTCATACATTTGAAAAAAAAGTGTACCCAGCTGGGGAATCGAACCCGGTTGTTTTGAAAAAAAAAACTTAGAGTTTTTCTGTTTAAATAACGATTGTGTAGGTCTTAAGCAGCAAATGTCTCTATGAAACACGATGTCTAAAATGAATAAAATGCATTGTTTTTACATACTTTAATTTATCATAGTAGGTGTTCGAAGTGACCACCACCGTTACAATATTCAACAAGTTCAGGCATGTAAAATTGTGTTTATGGTTGTTTTTACCTCTCTACTTGTTACATACACCGTTTAACATATCATATGGCATTGACATTGCATTAAACCTTTAAGGAAGTTTTGTTATCTACAGTCATATTATTATCTATTTATCAAAACACTAACAATCAATTGAAAAGCCCACTTAAAGTAAGTGTGTTGATATTGCAGAGATGTCAAACCTCATTTGAAAATGGAACGTCTAGGTGTGACTGGCCGAATAGCAATAAAAAAAGAAAAAAAAGAAAACTCGAGTGTCAAATATTTTGGCGGGAACTGAAAATTAATGCTTCGGTATTTTTGTGTTTATCGCTGTGTGGTTGGGAAAATGCGTTTTACAAACTCCGAGCACTTTGATTTATTGGAAGCCTACTTTAAAAACGACAGAAATTGCTCCCGTGCACTACATTGGTACCATATCAAATATCCAGCACGTATTTTACCTACACGTAAGATATTCATCAAAATTGTTCACAATTTGAAGACCCATGGAAGTTTTAAAAAGCCAAAAAAAGTAAAACCAAGAAAATGTGATGAAAACATGGAAATGAATATTTTAACCTATTTTGAAGCAACACCAGATGCCTCCACCCGTAATGCAAGTCATGATATTCCTGAAATTTCACGTCCGACTATTCAAAGAACCCTAAAGAAATACAAATACAAGTGCTACAAGAATGGACATTGGGTGCAGGCCTTACATGCAGGAGATGATATTAGACGGCTGGAATTTTGCAATTGGATAAAAGAAAGAATGGGTCTGGACAGACATTTTTTAAAGTATGTAATATTTTCTGATGAAACTCAATTTTCCAACAGTGGAATGTACAATCGTAAAAATCATCACTATTGGAGTCGAGAAAATCCCTTAAGAATACACGAAGGACGCCGTCAAGTTAGATTCTCGTTTAACTGCTGGGTCGGCCTACTTCACAATAAGGTACTCCTGTTTAAAATTTATGATGGACATTTGGACCGATTCAAGTACCTTGCAATCTTAGAAGATCTTTTAGGGGCCGTAGGAGAAATGCCAGCAGAAGTAAGAGAACAAGTTTATTTTCAACAGGACGGAGCACCAGCCCACAATAGTCGTATAGCAAAAGACTTTTTAAATGAAAACTTTACGCGAAAATGGATTGGCACGTACGGCCCTATCAAATGGCCCGCGAGGTCGCCCGATTTAACTCCTCTAGACTATTTCTTGTGGGGTTACGTTAAGGTTGAAGTGTACAAAACAAGCTAGTCATAGACCGTTGAAGACCTAAAAGCAGCCATAGAGTCCATTTTAACGCAAATTCACCACATGAAGATACAAAATGCCATAGTAAGATCGTTACCTAAACGTGTTGAATATTGTATTGAAAAAGACGGTGGTCACTTCGAACACCTACTATGATAAATTAAAGTACTTATGTAAAAACAATGCATTTTATTCATTTTAGACATCGTGTTTCATAGAGACATTTGCTGCTTAAGACCTTCACAATCGTTATTTAAACAGAAAAACTAAGTTTTTTTTTTTTCAAAACAACCGGGTTCGATTCCCCAGCTGGGTACACTTTTTTTTCAAATGTATGAATGCAGTTTTTCTTTTTATCAAAATCGGTGACATGGTTCCCAAGAACAAATCTTCGTATGTCTTATAGTTTCAGACTTTCCCATACTGACCGATTTGAATGAGCCACCCTGTATATTGTTAACTGTGTTGATTGTCGTGTAATAGATTATACTATTTTACCTGACTAATTTCTCGGGAAACGTGTCGTTTAGATAAATTTACCTAATTCTATTTTGACGGCCATTTTGCGTAAGCGACGCTAAATTTAATAGACAAAATAACAAAAGCAACATGTAAAAAACATGATATTGTTTCTATAAAATGAGCATCGTATGCACATAGATATAGTGTTTACTGTGTTGATTGTTGTGTAAAATGTAGATTATACTATTTTACCTGACTAATATCTCGGGAAACGTGTCGTTTAGATAATATTACCTAATTCTATTTTGACAGCAATTTTGCGTAAGCGATGCTAAATTTTAAATTATTCCATTAATAGACAAAATAACAAAAGCGACATGTAGAGAACATGATGTTGTTTATAATTATAAAATGCTTCATTTAAAAAGTAGGTCCACAGAATATTTAATAACTTTTTATTTTTTTGAAAAATTAGCTCCGTGTCTCTTGGATAATTTTCCGTTCCAGCGTATATACGTTTTTTGGGGTATGCCCCAAAAACCGTATCTTTTTTTTACGTTAACTTAGAAGTTCGATTTTTTACAGCTTCAAGGGACTGTAGACCAAAGTACGACGTGTAGACGGTTTTAATTTCAACTCGACACATACACGCGTTACCGAGATAAAGGGTAGTGACAGAAAGACGGGCGGTCAGCAAAATGATCCTACGGGTTCCGATTTTTCCGGTAAAAATACCTAAATCTATAAATAATGAGGTTTATCACTTTTAATCAGTATATATGAAATTTTGCCGATAAAAATGGTCATTCGCATAAAACTTTCAGGCTAGTTTTAAATGTTTACCATTTTATAGTGCAAAGGTAGGTTTTGAAGTTTAAGAAGGTAATAACATATTTTGACGGTGTAATGTGATATATGAATACAATAAATAGTACTTCATGTGACTGTACATAATGAAGGGTATTAAACACGAGTGTGGGTTTATGAAACCGCCGAAGGCAAGTTTCATAATAACATCACACGAGTGTTTTAATGCCTAATTATGTACAGTTACATATACTACTTTATCTAGCCACATATCATAAGCCTCCATGTGATGCATTCAGAAGTCGCACATTATAACAAATATTACCCGGTAATGGCGGTAACATGTGTAATACTTATTATTATTATTATTTTGTTCTTGCAAGAAATAAAAGGCATTTTTTTTTTATAATGGCGGTAATGAAGTTTTCTGGCAGGTGTCATTGTTTTTATTTTAATTCAGAGACAAACTAGAGTCGACCCTAACTATCATATCGTTCGATATCTTACTTACGTGTGACATTTGTCAAATTTGATTGAAAATTGACAATTCATTTCGAACTAATCGTCATCTCTATTGATATTAGAATAGAATAGAGGTCAAATCAAATTTATTTGTTTTTCAGAGATGTTCGAAATTTGAATAAATAATACTATCGAAATAAGAAATTTGTGCTAAAAAACAGTCTATTTTTATGGTGGTCATAATGTGCCGTTCTTGAACGCATCATGGAGGGTTTATGATATTTGGATAGATAAAAGATTTAATAAAATAACAAGCTTTCGATAACTGAATGTACTTATACATGACTCAAAAGGTTTTTTTTTCAGATTATTATGCATATAAGCCTGTGCCGTCCCTTTGTCGGGTAAAGGCCTCTATCTTTTTTCCACTCGTCCTTATTTAGATCAGCAATGTCCAACCCTTTTGTAATACATCCAGGTAGTCCCACCATCTCCATCGTGATCTACCGTGACGCCGAATTTTATTGGGTGGGTGTAGATTTCTTGATCTGCAGATCGGTTGACATGCGGCAAACGTGTCAGCTCTACTTTAGTTTAGCGGTTGTCTGGGTTACGTAAGCTATTTGGGTTTTGGCGTTCCTTCCGTGATCGATTAATTTGATCCAAGATCGTTTCATTGCCCTCTGGCAAACTTAGAGAAAAATCCTGAGCATTAGTCAAAAATCAAGTCCGGGCATTACGATGAGTCTAAATAAAGTTATATATTTTTTCATTAATTCAACTGTAATCCGATCATTAAACGATATGTAATAAAAATCAGGTTTTTATTTTATAAACGGTAAACAATTGGAACAGAACTTATGGCCAGGCTAGGTATGTCTAGCTAGGCCCGGCGGATATATCAATAATTACTAATGCTCATTTAGATTTACATATGAAGTGGGAAATTTATTGATGCAAATATGTCCGTGCCTGGCGTGAAGAACTTGATAACTCGACTTATACGTTTTTTTTTTATTGGCGTAATGGCTTTCTACGGCCAAGGTTTTGTAGGAAAAAAATTGACAACTCGATATCTATGATACTTTTGAAGATATGGCCTGTGACATCATATTGATATCTCGATATTTAGCGGATTTTATTTAACAAAACGAGATATCAGCGCGATGAGGCACAAAAAATATTGCATATCAACTTATCAACGAATTCTCAAAAAAAAAAAAAGCGTTCGTAACTTGACAAATCAAGATATTAGAATGAAAACAAGCACACTTTAACGATAACAAATGAATATATCGTTTTATCTCATTATACACAACCACCGTAAATTCATATGTCGATTTATCATTTTCAGGTTGATGGACACAGCAAATAATAAGTTGACATAATTAATTATTCATAATTTATCGAAATGTATATTTCGATTTGTCAAGTTATTCTCACATCTGAGGTGTACTCTGGTACAAAGGAAAACACTGATAACTGTACATTTGTGAACATAATATAAACCTTAGTACAATGTGTTAAGGTCCATGGGGTATAGTTAACAGTGTCTTCGTATGTATCATTCACATTACCGGTACCTTGTCAACCATCGACCAGTTTTATTTATTGGATCAGAAAAACAAAGATGTTGCCAGTTAAAAATAAGATGAATTCATCTAGTTTTTCTGTAGAATAAGTGCTTTTGCATTACTGAATTAAAGACGATTCATTTACTACAATTTATTCCATGTTTTTATAACTTTTAATTTTATTTTCTTCGGGTTTCGTGACTAAAATAAAACAATTCAAACGGATTGTATCATATTTAGTCATTGTTTGTGCCTTTCTGACGTATTTGGCACCGAAAATTTGTGTTTTTCTCATCAAAAATAGTTGCCGAAACGTCAGGAGACTCAAACAACGAACACACGCGATAGAATCCATTTAAATCGCCTTATATAAACAAAACAGTTGTATAGAAACGATAGAATTGTTTAATTGATACCCTATATTCTATGGTGAATATGTTGATAAGTCTAATATCTCACAAAATACAATGATTCTACCAAAATACATAAGATAATTGAAAAGTTTGCATAAAATTACCCTTAAATCAATTTAGACATTTCAATTATTATACAGAAAAACTGATTTTTAGGGATTAAATTAAAAAACATTTTCACCAATTTGGGCACTAATGTATGGGGATTAACTTGATAAGTCGATGGTGAACTTGATAAGTCGATGGTGAATATGTTGATAAGTCTAATATCTCACAAAATACAATGTTTCTACCAAAATAAGTAAAATAATTGAAAAGTTTGCATAAAATTACCTATAAATCAATTTAGACGTTTCAGTTACTGTGAAAAACTGATTTTTAGGAATTAAATTAAAAAACATTTTCACCAATTTGGGCACTAATGTATGGGGAATAACTTGATAAGTCGTTGGTACCTATGTTGATAAGTCTTATATCACAGAAAATAAGAGGATTTTACTAGAATACGTAAGGTAAATGAAAAGATCGCGGAAAATTATCCATAAATCAAGCTTTAAACACGAGTTAAAGATGAAAATGGATTTTGGAGAAAATGTCAAACTTTAAAATCGACGCCCTGAACAATTGCCATTTTGGACTTATCAAGTTCTTCACGCCATGCACGGATGTATTCTGACTATATTTACATAAATAAGCCCTCATGCCAAAATTGTCACTTGCCTTCTTGGACTAGAAAATTATTGTAATTTTTGATAATGTATTTTTATATCATATGCCATGTACTGTACTAGTGACGCAACGAATGTGAATACTTACAATAAATATTCGTATTCGTAAATTAGCGTTTTACCGAATATTACAATGGTATTTAAACGAACAATTACTTGTTCTGCATTACGATATTCATATCTCTTAGGGTTGAATTCATAAAGATCATTAGACGTTATCATACTTAAATATCTGTATTATCAGTTTTTTTTTACTAACCGAAATACCTAAGGTACTCTAATATTACACAGAGAAGGGCCCTAAAACCCACACCAAAAGTGTTATTTTCTGGTGTGGGCCCATGACAAATGTGTTCGGGAATGCTAAGCAATGACAATTTTTTTATAAGTACTTAAAATTAATAGATACCTAAATACGAAAAAAAACAGTTGTATTTAATTCTATATGAAAATGAGTGCTTTTTGTTATGTCGCATAGCGTAGTAGTGTGAAAAAACGAACTACACTCTTAAAATACACTTCAAACGCACGAAGACAGATCGAACCTCCGCGGGATCCGGTACTATAACAATTTTCCGTAACTAGATGGATCGCGAGAGCAAGTGACACAGCCTTCCCCTTCGACGGTTAGATTTACACTGAGCTCGCAGCCCGGGCACGGCCGCGCTCGCGGAAATTCAGTTTTTTTGATGCTTTATTAGACCGAATTTCCATTTTATTAACTTTTAAACAATACGATTAAAGATCAATGAATTGTCAATGTTCTTGCGAAAGAGCCGTGTAAATATCACTTGTAGTTTAGAAGCCTTAGGGAATTGAAAATTGAAAACGACCCTATTTCAACATTATTTTTTCCATAGTAATTATTGCTTTAAAAAAAAATCCAACTATAATTTTTTTGAAGAAATAGTCAAACATAACATATATTTTTTTCAGAATTTTCCGTTGGCTAGATTACGAGCCTTAGGACTTTAAAAATCACCATTCCACGTACGGAGTCGCCTTAACTGACCGGGTTAAGTTAAGTTTGCAGCTGGTATATATTACACCGCATACAAAGTACAAACGAGGTGCAAAGTTAACTCAGCTGATCACGTTTGCTGTATGGGAGCCCCACTAAAATATTTTATTCTGTTTTTAGTATTTGTTGTTATAGCAGCAACAGAAATACATCATCTGTGAAATTTCTAACTGTCTAGCTATCACGGTTCATGAGATACAACCTGGTGACAGACGGACAGCGGAGTCTCAGTAATAGGGTTCGGATTTTGACCCTTTGAGTAAAGAACCCATTACTCTAACTACTCAGTTATTCAGTACTCACTACATAGACTTAATTTTTGGGTTGGGAGTTTGTATTGTCTTTTGTTTCATGCGAAGTTTAAACGAATAAAAGATAAGTATGCGCCAAATATAACCGGCCTACAAGTTAGATATATTTCGAGCGATAAAGCGAGAAATTTAAAGGAAAAGTAAAGAAACTTTGAGAAACATTACCATTATGGATTCGCAGTGTCTCAGTAGGTCAAGAGTCAATGTTCAAAGTTTGATTATCCTTGAAACTTGAGGATTTGCTTCTAATTACATACAACAACACGACGCCGTCTCTAACTTCTTTTTACCCACGGTAGACGGAAAGGAGGCGGTATAAGTATGCGTTTGGGGTTACTTATCAGAAAACAAAAACAAAGAACTAAATAAAAATCGATGCCAACATAGCGATGTCTCTGTGCCATACATTTCGTATGGAACATAGACCCCTGTTTAACAACTAGCTCGCCCCTTTGCTTGCTTTTTCAATGAAATGTGTCCAATAACCAGGCATAGACTTACAAGGCATATATTAACTAAGTAAACAATAACCTGAAATTGCAGGTACTAGCAGCGGAAGTGCGTCACACGCGACCAGGAAGTGACGTCACTGGGCCAGGACACCGGAAGTGGACCGTGGCGCCGCGGACGGAAGCGGATGTCGCCGCAATGCGATATCTTGGAGGTTAATGACCTGGCCCTAATGATGGAGATACTACCTACGGTGGGTTATTGTGGAAAATGTAGTACATATACTAGTTAGAGTTTTTTTTTATTGTATAGATTTTTTCCATTTTATCCATCTTTGATCCAATCCATCTATCATTGGCTTAAAAATAGTTGTTTATCCAATACTTATGTTATGAAGTAACGAAAGAAACAAAATATTCGTCGGCCTAAATCGCAAACCTCGTAACTCAATCTGACCAAATTTTACAGGAGGCACAAAAAACTTGATTACCAAAAATTTTGCATGAAGACTTGCTGAGTAGTTTTTTTACATAATGTTAAGTTAAATTTAGCCGTCAGATTGCTAAAACCTTTTTTTTTGTAATCACCTGAACCTGGACAATTTGGAGTTACGAGTTTTTCTTGAAAATTTTAGAAAGCTAATCGGGAGTTAAGAGCTTTGCTATAAAAATCCGTAAAAATAGAGGATAGTCTTTTGATCTGAACAAGGTAATTTTGGATAAAAAAAATAAAGAACTTGCAAATTAAAAAATATTTATTAAACTTTAAACAGAAAAGCCTCTTCTGGCTTCAAAAATGTGGGTAGCAAAATTATAATTAAATACATTATTTTTTTAAACGATTCTATAATAATCATGCTCACGAGGTGACCGCCATGTGGGATGTTGACTCGACGATCATCGTCCCGATAGTTGTTTCGGCGAACGGCCTTGTAGCGATGAGTCTCGACAAACATCTTAAGAGACTCTCGCTAGATGGCTTGATCAAGGGCCAGATACAGAAGGCGGTACTCCTGGACACGGCGCGCATCGTCAGGAGGTTCCTCTCTCTGCAGCCCTAACCACCGGTAGCCTGGGCCCCGACGGCGGCGCCCTAGGTTAGGTTTTTTTATAATGTGTTTATATATACTTTTTAATTTCTGTATTGTATTTTACTTTTGATATAACTTTACTCGCATAGAGAACAGTTTGTATAAGGTTGGCAACAGACTGATAGGTCGATAGTTGTTTATATCGGAAGGATCTCCCTTTTTGTACAATAAAATGATCTGAGACTCCCCAGCTCATTGGAGTTTTCTTCATATCCAAAATTTTATTAAATAGAGTTATTTTATTTTTAGTGCTTCGTTTGGAATATTGTCATGGCCCGGGCTTTTATCCTTCTTCAATTTTTTAACTTGTTGTGTATTAAGCTGTGTTGCGTGGTTTTGTAATACATTTTCTTCGTTGTGTTCATCGTGGTAAAGATTCCGGTAGAAGTCTGTTGCAATGCTTATTAGCTCTTTTCGTGTTTGTATCTTGCCTGTTTTGTTTTGCGCTTTCAATGGGGGTATCCATGTTTTCTCTGTATTTAGTTGTTTATACGCTTTCTTTTGGCTTCCGGTGTTGACAAGGTTTTTTTCGATCACTTCCATTCTCTAGTTTCCATTCCATAGTCCCTTTTTAACATTTGTTAGTAGTTTTATAGAGATTCGCTAGTTCTTTATTCTCTTCTTTAGTTTTTGATGGTTTCGACTGTAGTAGATTCCGCCTTTTAAGTTGTTGTTTAGTTTCGTCAGTTAGTATTTCTTTATTACTTTTTTTCGAGGATGGCAGCCTTAAGACTTTGTTTCACGGCTGTCTCTAAATTAAAATAGAAGGTCTCTATGTCGTCGCTATTTTCCCACTGCATCTTTTCTATTTTTTCCTTTAATGTCCTGAGGTATTTTTGTTGATTTTTGTCGCACGATAGATCGACTCTTCTAGTTTTTTGTAGTTGAACGGTGCCTCTCACTAATCTATGGTCGCTGGGGAATATTCTGTTATTCAAAATTTCTATGTTTGTGAAGAGCTGTGAGCAGTTGCTCAGTACATAGTCAATATGATTTTTGTGTTGTTTATCCGGCGTGGTCCCAGTCCACAGTTTTTTAATGTTTTCCTTAAATATTATATTTATTACTTTGAATTTATTAGATAATGCGTATTAACGTCCTCGTCCTATATCCGGTACGTTTTTGTCTAGTTTTGAAAATATTTTCTGCAGTCTTGCTTTCCTTTGTTGATTCATTTTAGTATCCGCCTACAAAACAAAACAATGTTATTAAGTAAAAAAACTTAAGTAAAGCACCTATTTTAATAAACACGAGATAAAGTCTCGACCAAAGTCGCAGAAAGATTAAATAATTTGCGTAGAATACCACGTAACTAATCTTCATGCGTAAAGATCCACGCGATGCAAACCTCGTATGTCCACGGCACGCAACCAAACGACATTTTTAATAGTCTAATGTATTTAAATATGATAAATATCTATCAAGAATACACAATCAGTAAAATCGTAGAACCTTATTACACATACCTGTTATTCAGCACCCGTTTTCTTCCTAAATATTTACGCAAAACTGACGTGCAGTCACAACGCCATCGCAAACTGTACTGAAGGGAGTGGCGGCGGGGGGGAGATACGAGGTATTTCTTTTACAAAATGGCGGTCGGGAGTTGCGAGGTTTTCTATTTTGCTTTTTAAACGTAAACGGTTTATTTTTGGTATTTAAGAGTTTTGCCGTTAGATGCGTTCAGAATAGTACTATCTAAAAGTGTCAAAACATGATTTTCAAAAAAAATGGAGTTACGAGGTATGCGATTTAGGCCGACGTTATGCTGGTATTGAGTTTCCAATTAATACCCTGGAATTAATGAATGAACAGATAACCTACCAAGTCTATCGGCATAATTTGCTTCCTTTTTTTTCTATAGTTAAAATACCATAGAAATAAAAAAAGTATCTTTGTAATATAGATACAATGATTGCTTAGTTTGGGACTAGGTTGATGTGTGTCTGTCCCTTATGTGAAGATTTGTCCCTTAATATTTATTTATTTATTGGTCTACACCATTCAAGAAACTCTTGTGAAAACATCAGCTTTCTACATTCAAGGGTTTGCATTAGTTTTCAGTGCCACACGATGTATAAATTATACACACGTACAACATAACAAGATTTGCTAATTCCTAAGTATACAATACAACAAACTAAATATTCCAAGTTTCATAATTCCGCCGTCATAACCTCCAAATTCCCAACCCCAACATCCCTACAACCTACAAGACAGGCCGAATCCGCACAATGGTACAAAATGAAAGCAAAACTTGCTGTAATTAATTCCCTACCTACTCAACGCTTTGTAATAAATCGTTTTATCCGAGTATAAATTTTATCCCTCGCCTGAACTTCATCCTCTGTCCTTATCGCTCCTATACATTTGCATAATATCAAATCTGGCGTCCTTGTCTGAGAGTCACAAATGATTTTCAGTTTTCTACCCTCAATTAATAAACTGACTGAACCGCCAGAACGTTCCCAAGCAAACCAGAACTTTATTCCATTATCAAGTGGTAACGTTTTTATCTGCGTCATATCAGGGTTGGTCGTTAGGTAAAGTTTGTCGAAATAATTTCACTTATATATCGGTGCAGTGAAAACGAATGGCCGACGAGTTGTCGACTTGGGTCGAGATAAGGCGCCATAATTCTTAATCTCGGGGGGAGACATTGTTCACTACCGCTGGTTAGGTTACGTAGACGGGACTTTTGGAAATTAATGACGTGGATTTGAAAGGTGGTTGATGGTTGTGGATGCTGATTGTGCTAATAATTAAGCTCTATGAAATAGACTATGAAACAGCCAAATCACAGACAAATACGATTAGTTAACTTACAATTTTCGAAGCCGATTTAGTCTGCAAAGAAAGTAATGCTTGAAATTTCGAGGGTATTTTTCTCATTGCTCTTAAGGTGCGTAGTCACAAGACTGTGATCCTCAATTTGACAGCACTAGTTTACCTGAATAACCATCTCACCAGTGAAATACTTTTAATCTTTTAATTATGTCCATCATACAAGACTGACATATGGTTCGGTTGTCTCCTCAACAGGTTCACAATATTTTCGCTATTGACTACTGCAGCAGTGCTCTCGATTATCGCTTTTCATCACAAAAATACTTATTTTTCAGTCCATATTCTGTCAACTACAGACTTTTAACAATCGTAATTCATTTTCAAGTCCGGCACATCAAAAATCTCACTGTATCGGGATATCTTACCATTCTTACCACTTCTGCAACATTTTCATTTTTATTAAAATATTTCAGACCCAAACTGTCTATAAAAAAAGATTAAGACGTAATTTTCCTAGTTCATTTTCTACCATCAATTTAGTTGGCTCGAATGGCATGAAAATAGTCGTATTTTTGATAAACTGTGATTACATAATTTGTATTGATTGCAGTTACTAACAATATTTATTAAAAAAAATATATGCCTTGCTATCGTTATACATCTTATTCTTATGGCAATTCTAGTTTATTTTAGTGTATTTATAGACAGTTTTTTTATGACCTGTATGAACTCTGAATGTAACATAAACCTAAGCCCAGGCTTAAAAATCAACTCCGTTATCTTATTGTATCATTTTCATAACTGATATCTTTTTGATATTTCTTTGATCATAAAGTCCGTTAGCTATAATTAAAATTAAGTAAAGCGTATATTTACTTAAACGCCACAACATTAATATTTTGCAGGCTCTAAAACCGGCGTAAAAGCCAAGCTGTATAAAAGTTATATAACGTTTGTAAACAAGCAAGCCTGCAGACAACGAGCCGCTTAGTGGCGCTAAACTAGCGAATATCTCACCACATGCTCCGCGGACGTGCCCAACACTAAAACGTCCCCAGCTCTATACAGCTATTGTGGTACTTACGACCGTTTGACCCGTGCAGCTGAGTGGTCGACGTTTACAGCAGGCTTTTATTGCGATCACTGGCAGTTTGTAAAATAGAGGGTTTAAACTGCGATTTTTCTGTATGAATGCTTACTTCTTCTTATGAACAAGGAAGAACATAATATAGGGTATTAAGGGCGTGTAATTTAGGGCGGTATTCAACATGAGGTACTTAGATACTTTAAATGCAATGAAAAGTAAGAAAAGCCACAGTGAGCTACATAACTTTTATGCATAAGTTACTGTTTGAAAACAGATAATATACAAATGTATGAACGAGGCTGACAATTAAATCTTCTACAGGACAATAAAACGTATTAGTATTTGTAGTTTTATTATTTATTTTATTTATACTTAATAAGTCTTGTCACACAAAAGGTGGACTTAATGCCATGAGGCATGATGATTCAGATACACTATAAATATCATAGAAATATTTTTACTCATACGTATACCTATTTACTGCAAGAAATTTCAATATTCTTTGAAACCGTCTCGATAGGTCAATTATCACATGTTTCAAGCTAAGGCGTGGTAATTATGAAGCCATAACAGTACATCACAGTTACCACACTCAAGGGCTCGTTTAGTCGTAAAGCGCGATTAAGGCCCGACACGACGTGTGCATCGCTGAAGGGATAGACAGCTAGCAGAGATATGCTTCTTGAGACGGGGCACAAGCCACAGGAGTAAGTACCTACAGTTAGATATTATAAACTAACATAGATGGAGAGTTACGAAAGTACATTTAAAAATACATTTGGCTTCTGAAAGTATAGTCAGCAATAACAAAAAAAAATGTATTTATTCAGTAACAGAATTCAGCTGACAAAAAGTGTTGGTACCTCTTTTTAAGTATTTCATACTTGTGCTAAGAGGCACCGCTCTTCTAGGTGGTAAATCGGAGATATATAATTCATAAGATTAGACGAGGCGCAAGACCGAGTTTAAGCCAATCTCACAAACACAAGAAATTCAACGGGTGAACCACTCGCCGCGCCACGGCAAATAGAATTAAGACATTGAGCCAGTAACTCAATACTACTTTGTTCGAATCCTAAGGTGTCGACCATGAGGCGATTGTAATTTATTATTTTTTTCGGTTGATGTTTGTACCTTATCAAAATATTATGATATAAGAGTTTGAACCAATAGACAAAGTGCTAAACCTAAACTAAGAATTATGCAATTGACGATGTGACACACGATTTTAAACCAGTAATAAACTTACGGCACAGTTGCGGAAAATTTATCTTCCTACTGCATTGCCGCAGAAAGCAAAACGTTGAATACTGTTGTTTGACTCACATTATTTTGGTGTTATGATTATTCTCACTGTATGCGTTTGTGGGTTCAGAACTTAAGATTGTGTCTCATCCGCGAGTCTCTTCTCTCTTGACGCCAAATCTTGGCATCCCTCGCGAGCGATTCTTCGACGCGCGCGGATTTCGGTCTAATTGTCCAGGAGCAAACCTCTCGCCAATTAACTGGCCATTTGGCACGCGAGCAACATTTAATGCATTTACACAATAAATTACATGTTCCAGCAGCTCTTTTTCAACTGCGCTGTTGTGTAAGGGTAGTCAATAAATTATACAATAACTGGACTCATCTGTTCAACTGTCGTCTTCAAACGTCATTACATCTTGAGTCAATACTTTTTTTACTCGAATGGGATTTGGGATTGCTCTTGTCCGAAAAGCATTCTTTAATGCAAAAATAATACGAGTATGATCCTTACTCTGTTACCAAGGCTTTGATTTACGCCTTGAGTTCATATATTTACTTGCAATGATATTAAAATAATGCTTAGTTTCAAACTGATTTTCAACTAAGGAAAGCAAAGTCTTATCGTCAAAATGGTTAATATTCAATCAACAAATTATACCTACAATACGAAAAACAGAGACAATTTTTTTCTCTCACACTTTAAATGTATTTTCCATATACCCCGTCTATGAAGTCATCTTACTATATTTAGTTTAGAGCTTGGTTTTGCCAAGTAAGCTTGAAAACAGAGAGAAGTTAACGCAGGCAGTAACTACGCTCCCCGCTCGTACGCATGTGCGATGTACATAGCACAGCCGTATTGAAATCTGCGATGATCCGATAGCGTCGGATAAGTAAATGAGAGGACGCTCCCTGGGGACCCGCCCGACGAGGGAGCCGTGGAGTCGATAAAACGATACAAGTTTTTGAAAATTACAATTATTTTTGAACTCCTTAAAGATAAATTCAATAATTACCTGATTATATTGATAGCGTGATATGAATCACGATTACGATGACGTCAGCATCATCGTTATCATATCAGCCGAAACACGTCTCGGTCATCGATCGGAGAGGCATCTCCCAAAGTTCTCCAGACTAAAATCGGTCGTGCGCCGCTCTCATACAAGGCTTTTTATGATCATCGGTCCAACTTGTTGGTGCTGCTAGTCCCACGCTAAGTCTTCCGGTATGCGGTTAGATCAGAGCAAATGCTTACTTATTATGCTTATTCATGCCCTAAAATGACTCAGGTCATGATTTTCAACTTCCTGTTGTAGAACATTTGAAGGCCAGTTACTACAAAGTAATGTATGTAGTTACTATAAAGTACATTAGTTACGTGTCTGATACAAAATCTATCAATTGCAAATCTAGTTCTCAGTTAACAAGTGTCAAGTCGATATTACGGAAAATATTGTGTGTTTTTGTATTTCTTAGAGATTATTCTATAGTCTATACCTATAGCAAGTTGGAGGAAGACAGATTCTAAGAATTGGAATGAATTAATGTAGATAATTAATTTTGTACTGAATCTTCTAAATAACGATGTAAACTGCTTTCTTTCGATCAATATAGTCGAATAGTGAAATATATTTTTTTAAGTCACTGACTTAAAAAAAATAAACGATTCATTTAAAGTAACACCATCTTGAATAAATTCAAAATACGAACTGATGAAATCCAATAATTCTAAACTGAAGACGACTCCACTGGAATCCCGAAACAACATCAAAGCCTCGCTACTAAATTAGACGTTTTGCAGATACTAAAAGATATTTAGCCGGCCCCCACCCGGGCACTATTTTAAAGGGTTGTTTGCACCTCCCACCCTCGCTCGGACGTAAACTCCGACAATCTCCGGCAAATGACGAGAGTAAACTAAAAGTGCCTTCTTGTGAGGAAATGGGAAAGATCATCTCACTTTGGGATAGGGTTCACTGGTTTGGTTGTATAAAAAGATTTGTTTTGTTTGGGAATATTGCGAGGTACGTGAATTAAACGTGGTTCAAATTTTCATTATGAATTCCCTTTTCCCGTGAACTAAGCAATGAACTGAGCAAAGAACTTGATCTTTACTTGTATAAATTGTATTTTGTGTATACTTTAGTCGTATGTAGAACTAGAAACAAACTCAAAGGAATTCAACGGTTTATCTGGTTTATCGAATAAATGCAATATCGCTCAAATAGTTACTCTCGCCGGACAAACATCTTTGTACATAACAAATCCATCCAATAAATCCCTCGCCTAAAACCTTTGAAAACATAGCTTCAAACGTACCCCTAAAATAATTCCTCTTCACAAGTGACACCCTGTGCCTTTGATCCGCCGTCCAAAAGCGACCAATCACAGACCGTAGCATTTGATTGCTTCAGGGACTCTTAATTGCCCGATGACCTTTCGGCAAAGGCGTGTTGGGCCCTTAACACTTCGCTGAGTGCCAATTTGCTCCCGTAGGTACGTAGCAGCATGTCTTGGTATTTGGGATCAATGTATTGAGGTCTGCCCTTTGCGAATGTAAATTAGACCTCCGTTTTAGTGTTTGACGTTATTGCTTGGCCTATTTTCGGGATTTGGGAATGTAGAGAGAATTGGATATAAGCGGGTCTTCAATCTTAGTCGGGGAATTGTTGAGTGAATTACGTGGATTTTCGGCGTTGGCAAAATGTCTTTACAGGCACTTTATTATATACCCATGTCAACTTAAAAGAGTACTCGTGCAAAGGTTCACAATTAAATCAAGAATAAAACTATTACCAGCTTAACATTTACACTACATACTATAATTTGATAGTTCTGTTGATCTTACATATTAATAATATTAGCTATGCCGACGACAAGGTGCTGTTGAGTGCCTCACCCTGTGGCCTAACGAAGCTGCTGGCAGTATGTGAGAGGTTTGCATTGAGTCATGGCTTGCAATTAACATTATTTTTAAGAAGAGATAATGGTCTTTCGAGTCAAAGGATCTGCCGCCTGTACCTCAGAGCCTTCTGTACATCCCTTTTGCACGAGCAGTCTGTGGGTCTCTTACACGCAAAAACAATACAATGCTCTACGCGTGCAGTACAACAATGCTTTCAGGGTGCTGATGGGACTACCTCGTTTCTGTAGTGCGTCTGGGATGTTCGCAGAAGCAGGGGTTGATTGCTTGTATGCAACCATGAGAAAGCGGTGCACATCCCTGATGGCGCGCAGGTGCGGGCTAGCGCTAACGGCGTCCTGAGGGCATTTGCCGAAAGGTTTGATTGTCAGTATTTGAACCCAGTGGTTCAATGGCAGTCCATATGGTTCATGTACTGACAATCAAGCCTTTCAAGCCCTTGTAAGTACTGAGCGAATTTATTAAATGCAAACTATATTATAATACACCTAATAATAATGTTACACTAACCGTAGGATAAGAATTTCAGTCTGTTGCTAACAATTTTGTAAGCATTTATTTTATTTATTTCATTTATTTATATTCATTCTTCATTCATTTTTGCGACAAGGTGGTTGGCGCAGTTTGTAATGCAACTGACTACTGAGCCGGCGGTCTTGGGTTCGAAACCCGGTATGGTCAAATATTTGTGTGATGAACTCGAATATTTTGGGTCGTGGATGTTACCTATATATGTATGTATACATACATATTATGTATATTGTCGTCTGGTACCTATAGTACAAGCATTGCTTAATTTGGGACTATGTAGATTAATCTTAATCCCTAAGATTCATTATTATCATTATTTATTTACATCTGCTACTGAGTGTACTCAATAAGTAAATTCATAATTTATCCGATCCAATGGAATAAATAATCAGGGATTATCAAACGAAAAATTGAATATCTATTTGTTTGCATGCAACAAAGTTGCTGTGAAATATTAGTCCGTAGTTAAATGGCCGAGAATACATTTCAATAATAAGTAGTCAATGTTCGTAACTTCGCCTGTGCATATTTTCTTCGCCTATCATATATTTCTACGAAAACCTACGCATAACACATATATGCACAATATAGTTATCGTTACGTTGCATTTAGTTTTGGGTGTGTTGAGGAAGCATTTACTAAACCAAAAGATAAACGCAGAAATTCATGACCGCTAATATATATTATTAAATGAGACTGTATGAAACAGAAACCAAACGATACTCATAATTGAACTAAAGATACTTCGAACCCTCAGGTTTCTTAAACCATGAGGCCAACCAGCGTTTGACCTCGTTGGTCACCATCAAATAAAGCTAACGGTCGATTAGGACCCCAACCCGAGCCGATTGCCCGGGGACTCTCTGATTGCACTTTTCTCTCTAATATATTTCCTAGTTCGACTTATTGCGTCTCAGAGGAATTGCATGGTGTGGTGTTTTCTTAACTGATCTTCAATAGTTTCGGTAATGGTGAAACGGTTTCTTTGAAATGTATGAACAAGATTTCGATTAATTTGTTTATTCGTAGAAAAATCTTTTGACTGATTCGAAACGGCAGCTTGGAGTAGAACCTATTTCGTTTTGTTGTTTAGGTAAGATCCTAGGTTGAGGGGAGGTAGCTGTCCCGCGAGGAAAATACCCTACCGATCTGCAGCCACCATGAAATGTGACATGTACCACAGACCAGCGAAGCTAGCTACAGCAGTTCCACCTATGATCGACATATTAATAAAAACGTTTTCTCATCTTTTGTTTCCGTAATTAATGTTAGTTAGCCAATTTAAAATTTAAGTAGTTATATCAGGCACCTTTAGTGTTTTTAGTTACTAGATATTATTACTAATATTACTCTAGCATGATCATAAAAACTTCAAAGGTTAGCATTTGTTTGTTTCTAGCGTTTTATCACGAATTCAACGAAAAACATTGAAGTCAACTCTCACATCGCAACGAATACGTCCAATTTAAACTTAAATCCATTCTAATGAGTCAACCTTTTTTCAGCAAACAAACTCAAACCTATTAACAGTCGTTCACCATTATTTTTCCTCAAGTCTCAGCACGACTTTTCACTCCGCACGTCAATCAATCTTGGACTTTACGACGTCGAGTTAAAAGTGACGTTGGTCGTAAAAGGAGCGTGAGGAGTCGGTGGCAGGTATCGGGACAACAATGATGTATCTCGACCAGTTCGATTGCGAAGCTTTTTTCACTAACATCCTTAGTGACGCGGAGCGGGGAACGGCCGTGGAGGAGGCACTATATAACATTTACAAAACATGATACATTTTGATAAAGTAGAAGTGAATTTAAAAAATGATACAAACGGAGAATTCCAAAGTAAAAACGTCATCTATTATTGGTTAATTAATAGCAACAATAGGTAAACCACGTATTTACATTTACACGGTGTTATTTTTTTCTAAATATTATTTAGTTTAGTGGTAACCAAGTACCGCTCATTTTTACGAGAAAAATAACAATGTGTAGAAGTCTAAAAGAGCTCTATATTTGACATAGCATAACTTGTCATTGTATGAATCCGCTCCGCATAAGAAACTGAATTATTCAGCATAATAATGAATTTATAAAATTATTATTAATAAACATAACATTAATTGAATTCATAAGTAATGTCAGGGTCAAGGATGCTACTCTAAATCTAAACACGGAGTTTGAGAATTATTATGTTATGCGTGATATGCGAATTTATAATTATGCATAAAATTTACATGCAATTTAAAATTAGAACAATAATTTCATGCAACTTAATATAGACCTTTTCTTAAGCCAAGATAGAACAAATTATGAAGCATGCAAATGTTGACTGCACAGTGTGTACAATACACCGAAGGATAAGAAAGTGCTGAAACTTACAGTTATTGTGCTCGTAAATATGTCATACTACAGGGTCACCCTATTTTTTCCCGCGAACAATGGAATAATCAACAGTATTTGAATACAACATCTTATCGTGCCCGCAATGTATCCCATCCACGGCTTCGTACGGCGCGGCGGCGGGCCACACCGCGTCACTCCTACCTTTTCGCCTTATTTCACCAGCCTTCCTTTTGTCTCGAGCCCATTTCTTTATTTTGCTGGCGATCTTATTATTTCGCTCGCTACCGTTGCCCGCATTGCAACGCTCCATCGTTTTTGCTCGCATTGCGCCTTGAGCCGCGCAAGGAATGGAGTAATACAGTCCAGGACTGCCCGGTATTGTGTATTTGTTGGAGTTGTTATTTTTTCAACGCCCGTCAAGATCGCGACTTGCGTAATGCGGGAGATATCATCGCATATGTAATTATTTATACCAATTAAAATGGCTTGATTGAAACAACGGATGTGAAGTATTAATTTGTCATATTCCTTTTTGTAAAATCTTTGGGTTTGATAAAATCACATTGAATCTACAAAGCGCTCGTGTTGCAAACACCTACTTAACTTCTCCTTTTAGGGAGGGGAGGGCTCGTGTCTTTGAGCTAATTAAGGCGAACATGCGCAAGCGCGTTGATCACACTGCGGCGGCGCCCGGACACAGACTTGCTTTTAGTGATCATGTTACCTTAATCTTAGGAATCCCAATTACATTCAAACCGCCTTCACCCTTAAATGAGACAACACGGCCAGATAAAAATGTCAATTAACAAAACCGAATTTAAAAATCGGTCATTCTATAAAAGGACCTTAAGGAGGCTGAGGTGGCAAAAAGTTTTTCAAGAATTCGTTGGGTTCGTTCTAATTTCGCTTGTCTCACAAGTGGTGTGCAAAAAGGTCCAGACAATGTCGCTGGGATCCGTCGAACAATCGCTCGCCTGAATTTATTGAGTCGTACATAAAATAAATAAAGGGCGTGCGGGTATACGTATACTTATTGTAGGTATGTAGGTAGTCGCGCCAGTCTCGGATTGATCTTAGACATCAACTGTCTGTCCGTATGTCTGCACAGGGTGCGCACGAATACGAAATGAGGCTGGATTGCAAGTAAATTATTGTTAAGTCGAATATTCTTCGAGGCGGAGATAGAACGCTTCAGATGTCTTTATCCTTGTACATATAAGGTATTAACTTTACATATTAACTTTGTAAAGTGCAATACATAATGTAAATGAAATAGAAGTTGGTTGTTGGGCACTGTATTAAAAAAATCGATATTCTCATTATGGCAAATTTATTTACAGTCAGTTCTAAGAAGAGTGATCTTCCTGTTTTTAGAATACATGCGTCACTTGCTGACTGAGAGTCATTGATATAGCCTCTATCGGTTAAGTTGACACGTAGGTAAATTAACAAACCAGTTTCAACTAAGACTGCACCTGGTGTCCATAATGCCATTATGATTTTTTTCAGAAACTGGCTGACTATTATTTATCCTATTAATTATCATCCGCTGGCAAGTAGCTATGAAAAAGTTATTATATTTTTTTTTTTGGATAATACAACAAAACATATTGTCAGGCAAAACAAAAATCATTACCGGAATTATCGAAATTCGGGATTATATTTTTTAACAAATTAAACTTCTGGGGTTTGGATATACCAAGTATATTGACAGCAGAAGTTTAAAATGTCAGTCTCACCGGATCGCCCTGTGCGGTGCGCGCGCGCGTGCTAATGCCCGCGCAACTAACACATCCTGTCGCATTACGTCGAGTTATGACAACTCCTCGATGTGCTGCTGTCTGGAAGATAACGAGCTGAAAATATTTTAATCCATATACTTATTTATAGTATAATCTTATATCTGTCAAAAGAGTATACTCAAAACCTTTGGGCTTATTATGTTATTCTACCACCACAATTTCGAAAAGAATACTGGGCCAAATTGCGACTTTCAGAGATTGAGACCCCACTAGGTGGATAGAGAATGTGAAAAATGTTTGTGATTCCATGCAAAGGGCAGCCCTTATGGCCCATGATCGAGCCAAGTGGAGGAACACTAACTGTCGGCTACTATCCTATTAGCCTTAATATCCGATTAGCTTTACTTCGGCCCTAGTGATCCCCTGGCGCATCATATAGCCAACGTTGTACTAATGACCTGTTTAAGTTAGTTGAATCGCCCACAACTTATCTGCTTTGCCCGATGGTTGACTGGTAGAGAATGCCCAATGGCATTAAGTCCGCCTTTTGTACGATTTGTTTTTCATTTGTGCAATAAAGATTAAATAAATAAATAAATGACAAGAGAGACCATGCAAAATGTCATCAGCTCGAATAACAAACATTGCGATCTATGACAAGAGAAGCAATTTTATCAATAGAGTTTCAGTGATTAAGAGATATAATGATATGTTTACAATGAAGCGAAAAATTCAAAAAAATTAATGGTTCAGACAGGCTTCAAACCTGCGTTTCCAACGGCTTTCCGGGCCAACACGGGCGTCCTACCAACTGGACCACCGAACCAGATGTCAGATGCCATTGAATCTTTCAACCAGTTGCTTCAACATGCCTTAGGGTGGCATCGTAGCGCCATCTACCGTAAAGATTTAGACTTTATCGTCGGCACCATCGTCTACCACCAACTACCACCGAACGCCCGTGTTCGCCCGGAAAGCCGTTGGAAACGCAGGTTCGAATCCTGTCTGAACCATTAAATATTTCAATTTTTCGCTTCATTGTAAACATTTGGTTTACGTTAGCAGACGTTACTGCTTTAATAAAAATAATAGATATAATGATTCTTATTATTCGGGACTATAAAGACGTCTGAAATTTAATTAAATGTGCAAACCCCAATAACTCTCGAGAGGAACTTCTGAACATGTCAGCTAAGACAATCAAGTATGTATAGCGTGGTATAGCTTTAAGTACCGCGCTACCAGCACCGGTGCCGTAGCCGGGAGGGACAGTCGGGTACAACAGTGAAACTATTAAAAGGTAAAGGCAAACTTCGACCGGGCTGCTTCCCTTTTTTCCTTGCCATAGGTAAAAAGCCCTGACATTCTTATGACTAAGCGTCTTTGTATGTTTTGGCGTGATCAGTGCACAAAGAAATTCCGACAAACACATGGCACTTTACGGCTGGCACTGCGCGCCCATACAAAACCTAGGCTGTCCTGCATCGTATTATTAACATTTTTCTTGAATTTGTATCAAATCAATCAGACCAAATCTTTTTGATGAACAAAAACAAAAACAGGAATGAAGTAAAATGTAAATGATTTTATTCTAGAATGTATAAATTCAATGACCATAGCAATAATATTACATTTAGTATCTACTTAACTGTATTACAACTCCGGATAGGAGAAGCGGAACCTAACACAATATTGTGTAACCAATTAAGTAAGTTGGTTTACCAATATATGTATCTATTATTTTTATTACATAAGTAAACCTATAATTTTTTTTTTTATTCTATAATTCTACGCTACAAAACCACCCTGTACGTCATTTTTAGGGTTCCCTACCCAAAAGGTAAATAATGGGACACTATTATTACTAAGACTCCGCTGTCCGTCCGTCCGTCCGATGCAAACTTATCTGAACCCGGCCAGTTAATGGGAAGTGTTTGTGCGGAACCCTCGGTGCCCGAGTCCGACTCGCACTTGGCCGTTTTTTTTTATATGTCCGGATTGTTTCACTTTCGCATCGCGTCTGCGACGTTCGCAGCCCCCAGTCGTCACTATACTCGGCATTATATATATTTGGTGCTGACTGTACAAACACGTCGGTTTATCATACCCGCGCAGGTTGGCGACGATTGTAATGTAAAACCAACCCGGATCCGAAACTAGCTTCAAATATCGCTCGTGTTCTACCCATGGGTGAGTTACGAGTACACCTGTGCTATAGGTACCTATTCTGCCATGCTACGGTAAAAGGACGTATCTTAGTATGACATCCGTATAAAGATATGACCTTTTACCGTAACACGGCAGTATGGGTAGAGGGTGGTTCTAATTTGAGAGTCTAGGTTTAATCCTTCCTCTGTCCTTCATTTGTGGCCAGGGCTAATATTTCGCTGGCTGGTTTTAGACGGGAATCATTCTGAGGGCCGCGAAGTTGAAGTCTCGCTACAAAGGGAAGTTTAATTCTTATGTGGTGAAAATTAAAACTGACAAAGCAGCGACTTTCATCAATGAGAAATTTTGGCCCAAAGGTGTCATGTTCCGGCGTTTCCGAGGGCGACTATCTGACACCATGAACAGCGTAGGTAAACACATCGGATTAAAACTGTGATCTAGTCGTTCAGTTCATTTTATTGCTATATTTTTTATTAGCATGACTTGAACCGTATCAGGGCTGTTTAGCCCTCACTACCAGTGAGTAGGACTTTGTGTAGGAGTATAACCCGCTAATGGGATTATCTTCGCGGCACAAGAGTGATTGTATTGTTATAATTATTTAATTAATGGATAGATATATATATACCGGGCTTTTGATGCCTAAAATAAATAAATTGAAATTGAATTGAATTTGCAACTGAACTCAGAATTTAGAAGCAAATTCGTCAAGAAAAGTAAACCAGATCCAAACAGTATCCTAACCTAATCTCTAAAAAACAACAAATCCTTAAGTGTTTCGTGGACAACACCACTTAATAATCCAAAAAGATGTAAGTTTTATTGAATTTGAATGCACATGCGCCCTTTGGGGGCTGGTGGGGTGGCGGTAACGTGTGGAACTGCGCGCGCGCACGTTCGCGGAAGGCGCCTAATGAAGATCTTAAGTGGGACGCGCGTGTGTGTCCGGCCTTATCGCCTGGACGTTAGTGTGAACGGGACTTTAAAAGGGAGTGCGGTGTAAACTCGGCTTTAGAAGTTGTGTGTACTTAATTGAAACACAATTTCAGAAAACCACTATTTAGAAAGACAAATTCTATCTATCTAGTAACATATCTGGAAGAGATCGCTCTTTTGCGATAAGACAGCCTATCAGTTTCAGTTAAGGTTTCTATTGTCATATTTTTCTTGTGGGTGTGCAATAAAGAATTGTTCTAGTCTATTTATCCAATATATTTGTTTTATTATCTCTTCTTTATGTAGTCACGTGATCTAATTTTTATGTAGTCACGTGCTTATCTCATCCATTGTTTTCATCGATTTATGGCGTTTAAAGTAGTGACAGTAGTGACAGAGACACCTTACTAGGTAGATGTAAATCTATACTATCTGCTAGCTTTTCCCAGCGCCTTCGTCGTTTTCCAGTCCTCTTGCTAGAAATGTGCTAGGCAAGGATTCGCACTTCGTCGTAACTAATTGTTAAAATCATAGCAGCCATCGTGGATTTAAAAAAATTAACACGAATGAGATATATATTTTCTACATAAATTGCTGTTTTTAATATTGTTATTAACATGATTTGTCCATCTTCCATGTTTCATGTCTATAGACAATGTTATGCCCATTATTTTAATAAATTGCACCATCCATGTTTGTATAATAGAAGTACCTATGTCATAAGCACTAAGCAACTTTTCATAAATCGAGTAGATAGACTGCTGTCGTTAGTAAAATCATACATCAACTACTCAGATGTTGCAGTCAGCTACGAATATCAAGTGTTCGGGCCCAACTAAAGATACAAAAGGATCATATAAACATTGATATTTCATTTAGAGACCGACCACTTGTGTCCTTGTATATTATTCAATGGTCCAAGAAACAACGAGTCCTAGTTAGTGAGACAATTAAGCAGAGACAACTCTCTTATTGATTGACTCTTTTATTAAACACATATGTATTGCTACTATTACATATACCAAATTTCACCAATCACTCAGCCGCTAGCTGAAAAATAAACCTGGTTCTCAACCAGACCCGAACGCGAGACTGCAGTCTGGTGAGACAACGCCTCAACCTCAAAACAACGCTCGCTCAGTCACAAAATAACGGGTTTGTTTGAGTTAGGTCAGTTTGTGCCTAACACCAAGTTCACTGCCAACCCTAAGGCATAAATTTAAATAAATAAATATTCAGTGCGCTCAACTTTTGTTACATGCCAGTTACAAAAATCTAATGATTCTCCAGATCGATGCACTTGAGTTGAATGGGTTGCTATAGATAATTGTAATCACCAGTGTTTTTCCATCATACTTTCTAGATAAAACAAAATTACAAAAATATCATATATAAATAATAGGAATATTTCAAAACAGTAGGTACCAGCTATTAAAATTTGTAGATGCTACTACGTACAATGATACAACTTATAATTAAATGAAACGCACAGCAGCTAAATGTGATTCAAGCTGCACATAAACGTCACTACGAAAAGATATACGCAAACACAAACAATGGTTCTAGTAACAAGCGTGACAGCCTTATTCAGATAGAGCGGGCGATCGTATCTACCAGCCAGCTGAATGGCCGCCAAAATAAACACACGAAAAAGACAAAAACACGCAAAACGACCATTACACCGTGTACAAGTGATTCGATTTACCAACGAGAATAGGGATGACGGAAAATCAATCGCGCAACTCGGCACGCGAGGCTTAACACCAAAATAATGTAAATTATTGCTCGTAAAAGTGTCATTTTCGACGTACGCGTGACGTCACAGGCGTTCGGCGGCGAGTCACGGAACTGAGGCTCCGGGTGAAACGCGACGCTAAGCAAAACCAGTTACGACTCAAAGCCCCTTGGGGGATTACAGACACTGAGAGCCTTCGGAAAATCGTTTTCGCTCAAACTGCCCCCCGCTTTGTTATCTTTCCCATCGTTGCATGTCTGTGTCGTCTACAGTAGCACGATAACTTTGCATAGAAAAACTTAAAATTTTGACAAAATTCTCCCGAAATTCGCGCTGTCATGAAAAGTCAGAAGGAATCAAATTGTAGATTCGTATTTAAAATAGGACAAAACCTGTCAGGGCAGTAAACCTCAAATAAGTGTCTCTGTGTGGCGTACGTATGCACCCACACAGCAGGAGAGAGACGATCATTTACATACGGCGGGCGAGAGGGACAGAGAGGGCCGAGGGCGGCCCGAGGGACCGCAGAAGCGCCCCGGGATTGCGCGGGAAAGACAGAGACCACTATATTATTATCCTTTGCTAAAAAAACGAATTGTGGGCGGGGGATTACATTATAGTAGCGAAAGTAATCGATATTCCGTTTCAGTACGAGTTTGTTAGTACTGCAACGATGCAGTCTAAATTTGTAAGGTTAGGTCACACGCAAAATCTGCCATCACCGTCGCCGACTATTCTGGGCGACACTATAACAGCACCCAAGGCCTCTTTGGATGCGTCAGTAGGTACACAACGATTGACCATCACCACAGAGCCTAAACAGCTCAAACACTATCCTGAAACTAAACCCTAAGGTCACACAGACTATGCCCGTGCTATGTTTAAGGTGTCAAGGACCTTGGAAGCTGTGTCTCGTCTCTAGACAGTATTCGGTGGCGAATTTGAATAAAGCGTGGCGGGCTTGCTCATTTACATACAGCTGACTTCTTTACAAGCGAGCGATGCATCGATAGAAGGTCAGGCTGAATGCAGTGGCATAATACGAAATGTATCACGAACGAGTGTACTTTATGGGAATTCTAAACTTAAGAATGGAAATGAGTTTATTGTCACGGCCAGCTATTGTCAATATACAATCTTAAGTATGCGTGTGAAGTAAGATTTGAGTTGAACCATTGATACAAAGATCAAAGCACAAAGAAAAATTCAAATGCATAACCTGGCGGAAGAGACCGGGAATTGAACCCGGTACCTCTAGATTACCGGTCCAACATTTTAACCTCTCCATGACGCTAACGCCAGATAACCTTTCGATTTTTTCCTTTGTGTATCGATCTTTGTATTGTATATTTGGAAGGCTTTACACAACTTTCTTCCGCCAGGTTACGCATTTCAATCTTTCTTCGTGCTTTGATCTTTATATGAATTGTTAAAAAAAATGGTGTAAAAAATATGACGATAAAATATTTGTTATTATTTTTAATTTCTATAATTACCGTGAAACATGCCAACTTTGCCCGCTTTTTTCGTAAAAACCCGAATTTCTCTCTTTTTTTCTATGACGAGATAAAGTTTTTTTTGTCTAACGCATCCATCGTATTCATATGCATGCGTTTGTTACGAGAAACAATTTTTTAATCTACATTTAACCAACTTTTTTATCAATTTTCACCTCGGGTAAAGTTATCTAAACTTTTGCCAACATTGCCCAAATCGATTATTTCCGTAACTATAGCCCCTACAACGTTAAGATAAGGATCAGTATAAAATCTGGGGTAATAATGGCGTTCCACGTAAATATCTTGGTCTTAACTATACAAACACGTGTGCAATATGGGTGGGCAATGTTACATAGGTATTTTGTTTTACTCCATACAAGCCGAATCAAGCAGTTTGAAATTGTCAGGGTTGTCACTTTTGGTTGAGTAAACCATTTATACCAATACCATTATCAAAGTGAAAAATGTATGCTTAATATTGGGTACTAATAGTTAGGTGGTTATTTTTTTACTCCACGTTTGAATAATCTAAATAAAAATTGTCATAATTGAATATTCTATGTTTTTTTTTGTTTTATGGACATGACATGACATGCAGCTATGCTAAAAGTACAACGGCCTAATAGAAATACAATTTACCTTACCTTAAATACATAACCCTCCTTTATGTACGCAGTCAGGTAAAATTACGACAAGGTGACATCCCTAACCCTTTTTTTAGTCTGGGCAATGTTAGCATTCATAGGTTAGCATGTTACTAGATAACATTGCCCACCATCATAACTCTGGTTTTAATATGTATTTTTAGTACAAACTACAGTAAAAATGATCTACAGTTCTTATTTTATAACAAGCAATAAGATACATTCACCTGAGGCTTCCCCATTCTGTAAAAACTACACCAGAACTTCACCTAGAATTGGCCCGCCAAATCACGCACCTTATTCAACTAGTCCCAACACGTTACGGAATGAAGTTGCGCGCAAATGTGATTCCCAGTGATACCACAGATATAATCTATTTTCCACTAAAAATAGTAGTGTCGCCATAATCATCTTGAAATTGTCTACAGTAACGTTTCTTTTTGTAAGTAGCGTTTTGGGCAAAGTTCCCTGTGGAGGCAAAGTTGGCGTATTTCACGGTAACATTCCATTGGAGCTCCAACATGTCACGACGTAACATAACATCAGTTAAATTATCTGATAACATCTTTAAATTTCTCTCTTATCGCGTTATCTGACATATAATTTACAAGCATAAAAATAACAATTTGATCAAAATGACCAAATCGACGCGAACCATCTCTGGACTTCATAAGGCCATTATAAAGATACAACAAAATAGGTTAAACCATACAACTAAATACTCCCATCAATTTTTACAGCCACTTCACGAACCTTTAAGACTCAGAAACTTCCGCACGTGAATTTTTTCGTCCTCAAAGAATTAAGATTTCAAGATATGGGCAGTAACCGATGAATAACCGATCAGCGCTGGACCTTGGACCTCGAAGGGTCCCTCGGTGAAATTACGCGACAAATGCCTCGCGGCTCATTTGACTTGACCCTTCCGGCATCAATAATCAAGATGTCTTTAAGGGCTGAGGGGACTGTGGAAGGCTTCGCAAAAGAAGTGCTAATGCGAATTTATTTAGCTCAACATTTTTTCAGTAGACAGTGTTAAAGTAACAAAGAGAAATATTACTTGTTTCAACTTGTGGAAATTGTTAGCAAAGTATTTAAAGACAGAGAATAGTTCACAGAATATACTACTTTGTACAACAAAAACCGTTTATATTATCTACGCGGAGAAAACACGGGGGGTAATTCATACCTCACCTTCGATTCGGGCCACAAGCACCTGCGATATGGGACATCCACGAATTCACCTCCCTAGTACTATTGCGTCAACCTAGGCCGTAATCCGGATTTTCTGGGGGAAAAATTTCACTCGCTGACCATAGCAGGACGTAAAACTTCTGACAAACCACGGGCGGTAATCCGTATCCGGATCGCATTCAGGAATTCACCGCACTAGGTATGTGATGTACTATTAAACGTGCGTTCTAGCTAACCAAACAAAATATCAATCTAAAAAAAACGCCATTAGTACTTTACTCGACGTAAACACTACGAGTGTCAAAATCCAAACTCTGAGAAATTTAATTGATTTAGTTATTTCATGTTTTTCTGACGATCCCATGGGAGATATGTATATTTATTATAAGTTGTGCATGCTAGTTTTCCTACTCATAGTGAGATATATTTCTGTTTTATATGACATTGCATTTTATGATTCTATTATTATTGCTGTAGTTATATTATGATGGTGTATTTGACTAAATTTTATGATTATTATCTAATTTTATGTTCCTATTGACGATCATAATATCAAGATTCATGTAAATTAACTTAGGATAATTTATAATGTAATTTGTTATTATGAAATAAATAAATCTAAAAAAATCTAAATCACTTATTGTAGCAAATCAACGTTATACTTTCTCTTTCCAACGCGCCTATAAAAACTGAATCAGAAAACGTTACAGCATAGCTGCGCCAAACGGCTAGTATCCTGTAAGGGGTTTGAAAGGGCCCCCCTAGCGTGGCGTCACGTAAAGTAGGGGGATATTTATATAGTGATAAAATCCATTTACGCGCTACAATGCGGGGAGGACAAACTGTATTTCCATAGAATCATATCTAGCACTAGGGACGATTGGCGTAGTCGATAAGATTGCCGATGTCGATAATATTTATACAAATATTTTTTCTCGAAGTTGCTGATAAAGATTAAAGTTATTGTTGCGCAACTGAGAATATGTGACAAAATACAGTGTGTCAATCAAGTAAGATTTTCATACGAAACATAATATGTCAGTTACTGACCAATGTGATTATGATACTAAGAACTTTAGAAATGGGTGTCAAAGTGAGACTTGTCAGCAAAAACTATTTGTTTGTGAAGACTAAAGATAGCTTTTTGCACTCCAATTTATTTAGGTCAACCTTTAACTAAGCATTATAAATTCAATGTCATATTGTAATAGTTGGGTTTATACGTATGTGTGATATAATTCTAACATAAGCTATAAATAAGTAGGGGTGTATATTGTCCGCACAGTAGCCTAAAGTTCAGTACGATCATTTTGAATCCCATGTGCCCCAGGCTTATACTTATAAAAAGCAAAACTTATTCCAAAACAAAATAACTGTAAAATTAGCATTCTCACTGTCAATACCTACTCAATTAAGATAAAAAAAGCAAATTTAGGTATAACACCAGCCAAATTAAATTACTTACAATGATTACTTCAAATGTTTTATATCGACAACGCGACGCGCCGTCAGTCACATCATTACATTATCGATATGCAAATGTCCGTCCCTAGCTCCCCTCGGGTTTCCTTCAATTTTCCCTTTGCGATCTCCTCTTAATTGACGGAGAATTTTGATTGGTCGCCGGTACCTACCATATTTCTGGCGCTTAATGGAACAGGGCAGTAAGCAAATATTCTTTTCATACACACTTAATGTTTTTTTCTTCTGGACAGCGTTCGTATGCATCCGCGTAGTGGATTTTTCTCTTTAATTTGAGCGTTCATTACGCCTCTCTTATTTTAATGGTTAGGTTCGTTATGGTTCCCTGATATTATTTTCTATTTTAATTGCTAGCGGATTTTGCTTGGTTCCACTTTCTTGGTGTTTAAATGTGAAAATTAAGCTTTGAGTATATCTTAGGTTATGTTGAGTTTGTTAAAAACAATTTGACTTTCATGCTTCCAAATAACTTCTACTATTACCTATTAAACTATGACAGTCATTACAAAATATCCTAAAATCCCGTTTTATTATTTTGGCCCAGAATAACGTGGTCGGATTAAAACTTTTCGTTTAGCAAGTTTTCTGTTGTATATATCGTATATAACACAGTAATGTATTTGCGATTGAGGCTTATTAGAGTTCTTAAAATTAAGGCTTTTACCGAGTTGTTAACTATGTCAAATTACAGTGACATTAACCTTGGAATTGAAATAAATTAAGAAATGTACCATTACCGGATGATTTAATTATACCTATTAACTTCAAATAGACTTTCGCAGGCTTAACCGATACCAAAATAAACCAATCAATACCAAAAACAAAACGCAAAGTAAAGAGAAAATAACATTTCAATTGGCAGCAATTACTCGTCAACGGCGGTACAGTTGAATGCGAAACTGATTAAACAGTACAGTCAGCGACAGTATTGACAAAACGGCTGCGCCTGGGCACACGGCCGCCATACAAATTTCCAGACTAGGCCCATTGAAACGTCAGCGCACGGGGATTGTGCGGCTGTCTTCTGCTGCGGATGCTTTTTCGGTATTTTTAAAGATTTTGAAGTTCGGCTACTTTGTGGAGGATTTATTAGTTTGATATTTCGGAGAGGTTGATGGTGAAAATTTTCCTTTAATTCTGTAAGGCACAACGGCATTTAACAAGTCTACCATCATTTTCCAAAAGGAGACCACTGTCGAAAAGTCAAACTGTCCAAAACAACCAAAACGTAAACGACAGTATCTTTTTTTGGGTGTGTAATGATAGATATAACACCATCATCCTCCTAGCCTTTGTCCCATTTTTTTGAGAATGAATTCTCAATCGGGGTCGGCTACCTAAATCCCAAGATGTGGCGTAGGCACTAGTTTTTACGAAAGCGACTGCCATCTGACCTTCCAACCCAGAGGGGAAACTAGGCCTTATTGGGCTTAGGTGGTTTCCTCACGATGTTTTCCTTCACCGAATGATAGATATAACACCGTTTCATATAATTTCAATAGATATAACAACATTTACAATGTTTGTCTTTTATTTTACAATTATACAAATAGTAAATAAAAATTAACATAAAACCTTAAATAAAAATTAAAAACTAGACTTAAAAATAAACTATAGATAAAAAATTTGGTCCAAATCGCCGTCTATTGGCAGCGTGCCCAGAAGGCTGGCAGCATTGCCGCGTTGAATGGCAATGCTGATCCGCTGTGCGAGATATGAACCAGCCCTCTGGTCGCGCGTCAACTCGACTAACCTGCGGCTACACTCTTTAAAAACCCTGTGGGCGCTTTCACCCCAGGGCCCCAGAGTCTCAACCCCAAACGGCTCAAATATGCAACCGCTATTAATGTTTGCATATTTGCGCCGCTTGAGGAGTTCCGCCGAATTTGCAGCCGAGCCAGCCTTTACAGCAGTGCCACGAAGATGGGACAGCGCCAGAGTATCAGCACAGGTCGCGTCCCAGACCAGCGGCTGTCCCATCTTCCATGGCACAAGGGTCATACCGTCGGGTCTCTTGCCGTCATCGCGAGCGAGGCCGGTCGGTTCTAAAACAGCCGGCGCACCCGCGCTGGCTAAGGCCCGGCGGATGATGTCATTCAGGCTGGCATGGCGGGGGGCGCACCCTGCGCTTCTGCCGCAGGATAGTCCATGATGACCCAGCGGGTCAACTTGGTCACCGCAACGACAGCGATGTTGGGCCACACAGGCCACTCCCAGGCGGAGAGCGACGGACAGGCGGAACGTGGAGTTGTCTAGAAGTGTTCCCGTCGATATGGAAGGCAGAGCTTGGAGCCACTGCCCGGATTCCCATTCGACAGCGGCAAGGAGGCGAGCGCGCTCCGGAAGGTTGGTTGCCGTTTGGTACAGTTTTTGCCGTACCAGCCTACAGAGCGGCTCGTCCCAAAGACGCTGTGAACTAGGGTGACCGGGTAGGTCAACGCTTGGGCAGTTATCGCTCCACGCATTTCTGGCCTCTGACATGAAAGGGATGGTAATTTGGTGAATTGGAGACTTGAGTATTTTTGAAGTTAACTCCAGTGAACTATGTGCTGAGGACAGAAATGCGGGGAGCGAAACGCTGGATACTTTTCTGATACCCAGGCCGCCATGCCTTATCGGCAAAGAGGCCTGGGTCAATGAGCGATTTGATAATATTAACATTTGATATAATATTTCATTCGATATAACAACATTAGGTATAATTTCATTGGGTATAATTTCAATTAGTTTAAAAGACATTTGATATAACGTTTGTATTTGCAAGATAACCTAACACTCCTCCTCGCTTCGCACGTCGTCGTACCTTACCACTATATTACAATTTAACTTTCATGTTTGACCTATTTGAGTGTGTATTGAGCCTTTAAACGTATTATACCATATGACATTATGCCATATGAAATTATAACATGTGTTATTATATTATTCGTTTATTATACCAGTTGATCGTTATATTGACCAATATTATATCGTAAGTTGTTATAGCGACCGTTACGCACCCTTTTTTTGTCAAAGTACTCATGAGTATTTCTATATTACAATAATAGATATACTCGTATTTAAATAAATTTTATGAATTACAGGTGAATATTGGCATCTGCTTAAAAAAGTATTTAGAAACCATTTATAAATTGTCACAAGCGTAATAGGGATGGTGTGGTGTTAAATTCCTCAACATACTGTAGTTTTACCTATTAACAAAAAATACCCAAATATGTTATGAAATGCAGAAAAAAAAACAAAAGTAAAGGGCATTTGAAATATTAAACTTCAAAGGTACGCTTTGATGATTTTTATTAAATCCAAAATAAAATTGAAATTGTTTTCAGAGTCGAAGATGACATCACGGTTGGCGTCCACATTTTCTATGAAGCGTTTTCAGCCAGCGCTCCATAGGAATGTCGAACTTTAACGTTAATTTCTGACTTTTAGAGCAGTCTAAAATGTAGGTAGTACACAGATATATATAATCCCAATAAAAAATAGGAACGACTGACATGCTCAACAAAATGACATCTGCCTATTGTTGTCTGGGTCTGAGGCTTTACTCCTGGGTCTGGATGGATAAGTTGTTTGCTCACTGCGTATATGCTTCATGCAGTATTCCTCTTCAAAAAACAAACATGCAAGTAAACACAAAATAAACACTACCACATTATTATAACAAAACGGGACTTAATCGCATTCAAAAAGTGTTTATTTAATTACCTCGACATTTTAAACGTGATGTTACCTTCATGGTTTGTCACGTTACTCGACTGAGTAACAACGCGCGTTGTTATAATTATGTATGAAAATCGTGTAAGCTTAGAGCCTTATCACACTTGCGATTTGCGAGCGTATTTTGTATGAAGGCGATCGCGCAGCGTGTTCGCCGCGTCGCTTATTTGTATAGAAAATACGCTCGCAAATCGCAAGTGTGATAAGGCCCTTAAATCAATAAAAACCATTACCAATTAGTATAATCGTCATAAATACGTGTTTCCAAATTATCATCAGAGGATGATGCCTCATAGAGGAACATGGCATGCTGGAGATATTATTGGTCTGTTGCGATGGTGGTGGTTTTGAGTCTGAGTACAACTTATTGATACAATTGGCAAAAACGCTTTACCTCAGAACAGCAAAGGAACTATTATCCAGCAATTTCACTATACATGTGTATAGTCCAGGAGTCGAACTGGCGACCTCCTGCTCCAGTAGGAAGGCGACCCGGCGTCTGATTAGCACGTTAGTATTCCGCGCGCACACGCCGCCCAGCGAGCAGGCTCAAGAATCGAGGAATACGAACACTATCGCCAAATAAAATCATACTGAGAAAAAGACGATACTCCGAAAATAGGATGAACGTCTACCAAATTCTGAGTATTACGAAACATTATCGCCCAATGACTACTATCCAGACCAATAAAATGTAAATTTCCAACGTTAACGGGTATAAAATCATGCAGACTAGTAAATAGGTAACAAATATCTGGAATAATTAACTGCGGAAATCCATATCCAGCACGTGACAATTTCTTTTTTATATCACGGATTAGCAAAGCAATATTATTATTTTAATTAATATATGGAATACTTAGTCATCATTATTGATGATCTTCATTTAATGGCCAAAGATAAACAATAACGTTGTAAACAGTGTTAATGTTCTCCTAATCCTAATGGACAACACTGAAGAAATGGATGTTAAATTAAAATAAAAACTCAATTAAATCGTACAGAAACTAAAAGGTTCAAAAAATTATGTTTGTGGGTAATTGTTTTACTATTCGACCTTGACCTGACCTACCATCACTACTAATATAGCACCAAAAATAAATGTAGGGTACAAAATAAAGGAATGCCTCAGGAAGGTCGGACACGGGTCGAATATCTGTGAACAAAGGGTAAGAATGCAAGCCTTAGTCAAACCTTTTTGTTGTATTCACTGTTCGTCGGATTCCAGGAACCTAGTACGTTGTGGATCACAGAAATTTAATAATCATTAAGTTATGAAAACGGAAGCCCTCATTCCTTTCTTCAATGTGGAAATAGTCTGCACAGATGAAACAGCCAATGATGATAATGTTTTGGAGACATCGTAATGCCAACTGTTATAGCTGCTTCGAAGAATACCTATAAAAGCAATATCCTATTCATCTTGTTTGTATTTTTTGTAACCAAAGCTGAAGTCTCCATAAATTGAAAAGTTTGAATTCATGCCAAGTGACATATCAGTCAACAAAAATCACTACATATTTAGTTTACTAGATTTACGTCATTTTCACTTACATCAAAACAACCCCAATGAATACACTTTTTTTATATTCACTCATAAAATATCTAAATAATGAACGAGATTTAGGCCAGTTTAGTTCTGATACCGACTAGTATCCACAAATCCCGAACCCCATCACAATCAATTGCAGTTTTTGCCAAGATACATATACCCGCCATCCAGATTTAGGAGCGATTTTATTGTCCACTTTCATGTTAATTGGATTCTTCTAATTCCAGGCAAAATGCTCGTTGTCGTGTTACGGCCTCTTAAACCGCATACATTAGCTGATTCAGTAATACCCTGAGATACAACAATAACAATTGAGAATTAAAACCACGCTGACAGAAGAATCTGTTCTGTTTTGGGCAAAAGTTACAGTTTACTATACTGTATGTATTTTATTATAACAAAATATATGCATGAACTTCGTCGGAACATCTGTTTCGACTGATCAAATTCTCTCGGTGACTTGATCCCATAATACATCACACCCAAAAATGGTATGCGCTTTGATTTGTACTGCTTTTGTACGAAAAACACTCAAAAATATGTCAAGGAAGGTAACATAATTTTAATTATTTTCTTAGCCAATCTGCCTGCTTTTCTCTACTTCACACTTTGAGTATTTATATTTAGACAGGAGATGCCATGCATGGGCGATCCCCTCCGGCAAAATAATTGGTCAAATGGTCAAGCACGTTATATAAAACTACTTAAAGTCACTTCACTGTCATTTTGCATCATTCCGTGTCGCGTGACATTTCTCTTCAAAAATGGTGAATTGTGCAGTATGTTCGTGTAAAAGACGATCCGACACCTCAAATTCGCCACAAGATCGCGTTTCCTATCACAGGTAAGTGTTTTTATTAACTATTAAATGTGTATTGAAGTACAATCTCCATTGAAAGAAAAAACCGTTGCGATACGTAAACGACAGAAAAATGTAAACATAAAACGGTGGTACAGGGGCGAGGGATGTGACAAAGTCAAAACCACGACTCAACATTTGAATGAATCATTCATTCATTCGATCACTGCAGTTCGTTTAATAGTTTTTTTATTAAATATTGAAGTAAATAAATATAGATGTATGTCACATTTAAATTTTATTTAAAATTTAATATGAAAATGAAAATAATTGTTGGCTACAAATATATCTGGGTAAAAGGAATACAAATAAAGCTGGGCTATGAGTGTATGTGTTAAACATTATACTATTATTTATATACTTTATTTCATATCCTTTCCTTCTTCAATCCTTCTTTTCATTACGTCCTTTTAGATTTCCAAAAGATCCCTATATAAAAGAGCAATGGAGAACATTCTGTACCGGAAATGGTTCTTGGAAACCTACTCGAACAAGTGTTGTCTGCTCGGAGCACTTTGGTCCAGACTGTTACAGAAATGCAAATAGCAGGAAGATATTAATTGAAGGTGCAATACCTTCTTTGCGACACTGTCCTTGTTTGGTGAGACACTTTATTCTTGGTATTTCTTAAATATTCGACTATTTCAATATAGTATAATCAATTTAATTTTTCCCAGCTTTTTTGAAAATCAATTGTAGTAATTAATTGAATCAGGCGTTATATTGCGAAAATACATATTGATTAAAATAATAATATTGCTTTGCTAATCTGCGATATAAAATCGTGCCAGTTGATTTGTGCTCACCCGTTATACTTATTTGCGTCCCACCCTCCCACCACGATAAAAAATATATAACAAATCACCACCAAAATACGCAAATAAGTATAACCGGTTAGCACAAATTAACGGCACGATATCATATCGCGGATTAGCAAAGCAATATTATTATTTTAAAGTTAGGATAAAAAAAAACAATATTGCCCCCATTTTTATACTTATTTACGAAAATATGCCAACTTATAATTAAAAAATCTATTTCAAAAGTTCCTCACTAGTAAAAGAGCGTAAATAGCAATGATTTTTAGAATGGTTTAACTTCAAGGTGGATGGAAAGTGTACTAATGTTCTCCTTGGGCGTTGTGACTGTTAACTCTTACAGCAGGTGACGTCATCTTTGGTAACGCTAATGGGGCGGCGGCGTTTCTTTCAGTTTTCTGATTAATTTCAAAAGTGATCGATATTTATATTAAAATAAACAGTCATTTTATATATTTTTCAGGAGGAACTCTCTGTAAAAGTAAAAAGAAATGTACCAACACAATTGAATACGGCCAGTGCTTCAGCTGACGCAACGTCTGATGCAGTAAGATCTTCGAAATGCTTCATTGTAAGTTTAAGAACCTTATTGAAATCCGGGAGTTAATTAAGTCCTATATCTGATCTGCTATAATATTTGTACGATTACCATTCATCACATTACATTATTGGCTTTTTGGTTCTATGTACATACGTGTTGGTTTTTATTATTCCAGGACGATCCTCCAGAAAATAAAGACATGTCTACAATACCCATTGCTAGTACTTCTACTGCAGCGCCTCAAATGACTATCCCATCATCACAAGGTGCATTTGTAAGTACTTCATTTGGATTTTTGCAGTAATATATTTTATTTTAGGTATGAGCCAGTGGGCTTACATGACGTTTACAATTATCTCGTGATAAATAAATGACATAATAATATTACATTGGTCAATGTATCAAGTGAAGCGGTGGTAGCCTAGTGGTTAGGGCATGCGACTTTCAATCCGGAGGTCGCGGGTTCGAACCCGGCCCGTACCAATGAGTTTTTCGGAACTTATGTACGGAATGTCATCTGATATTTACCACTCGCTTTTCGGTGAAGGAAAACATCGTGAGGAAACCACCTAAGCCCAATAAGGCCTAGTTTCCCCTCTGGGTTGGAAGGTCAGATGGCAGTCGCTTGCGTAAAAACTAGTGCCTACGCCACATCTTGGGATTTAGGTAGCCGACCCCGATTGAGAATTCATTCTCAAAAAAATGGGACAAAGGCTAGGAGGATGATGAATGTATCAAGTGATAAAATACACAGCTGGGGACCGAGACGAGTGGAAAATACCTTTTCCCAGCAGAATGGAAAAGCATCTATCATTTCCTACTCATATGTGCGACCGAGCGTATGTCTTGTAATTTATTTATTAAGTGATAATCGCAACCAGCATAGATCTGCTGGATAGCTGAATTGCTTATGGAGGTTTCTCACTAACTCAATTTTTAGGCTTACATTTCACACTCATCTACTCTATCACGATTTAAAGGCTGTTATATCTTGCTCAACTACATAATTTTAAACTATATAAAAAGAAGATTGTTTCTTTTTTTTTTCAGTCTGAATCTCCAAGAAAAAGAAAACTACGGGCTCAGTTGCATTCTAAAAATAAGAAAATACGGAAGTTGCAAGACAAAAATCGATATTTAAAAAAAAAGGTTGATAGTCTGAAAGAGCTTTTGATCAATTTAGAAGAAAAGTCATTTATTAACAAGGAAGAAAAAATGGTTTTGAGCAAAATTGGTGTGACAGAAAAAGAATTGCTTGTTCGACAAATGAAAAAAACTGACGATAATAAACTTCCCAGAACAAAATATTCGTCAGAGTTAAGATCATTTGCCCTTACTCTGCATTTTTACTCGCCGAAAGCCTATAAGTATGTACGTAAAGTATTTGGGACTTGCTTGCCTCATCCGAGGACTTTATCAAAATGGTATTCTACGATCGATGGCCAGCCTGGCTTTACAAAAGAGAGCTTATACGCGTTAAAGCTAAGAGCAGAGCAAGAAGATAAAAAAATTTATTGCGCACTTGTCTTCGATGAAATGAAAATTAAGTCTAATCCCAATGGGGCAGAATGGGAACCTCGAACACAACGATATTATGGATATGTGAACCATGGTTTTGAGAAAGTTTCTGACAGTTCAGAGATAGCAACTGACGCATTAGTTATTTTGCTTGTAGGCATAAACAAAATATTCAAAGTTCCGATTGGATATTTTCTAGTTAAAGGCACGACTGCTGTACAAAAAGCTCGGTTGGTGACTGAAGCTTTATCACTTGTCCATGAGACAGGAGTTGAAGTTAAATCGCTGACATGTGACGGCGTAAAAGCTAATCTTGCTATGGCAGAAGAGCTAGGATGTTGTTTAGACCCCGAAAATTTACAAACAAGTTTTTTGGATCCTTCCACTGGTCAAAATATTGTTTTTTTTGCTGATCCATGCCACATGATAAAATTAGTCCGAAATGCATTTTCAGATTATCAATATTTCATTGACGAATTTCAACGAGAAATTAAGTTTGATTTCATTCAAAAACTGCACACGCTGCAAGACACGGAATTATTTTATTTAGCGAACCGGCTTCGTGCTAATCATATATACTACAAAACAAAAATCATGAATGTCAAACTCGCAGCACAACTGTTTAGCGCAAGCGTTGCAGAATCACTATTATTTTGCAGAAATATACTAAAAATTTCCGGTTTTCGTGACGTGGAAGCTACGGCAAACTTCATTAAGTTAATAAATGATCTGTTTGATATCTTGGACTCGCGAACAAAAAGTCATGGCTTCAAAAGAGCTCTAAACGAAAATAACTACCAAACAGCTTTCAACCGGTTACAAGAAGCTCGACAAGTCCTTTTGCATTTGTACATCGATGTGGAAAGCAAAAGCACTGGAGTGGTAAGAAAAAACTTACTGAATTCACCACGGTATACTGGCTTTCTTGGTTTATTGATCTGCATAGAAAGTACTCAGGCTTTATTTCAAGACTTGGTGTTGCAGGGAAAATTGAAGTACCTTCCAATGCATAAAATTAGTCAAGACCATATTGAAATACTATTTTCCGTCATTCGGTCTCACGGTGGCTATAATGATAACCCAACTGCACGGCAGTTTGAAGCCATTTATAAAAAATTGCTGATCCACACAGAACTTCAAACAACATCCACGGGGACAAATTGTATTCCCCTAGAAAAAATCACCATTCTTAACTGTTCCTCAGCTATTGAAAAAATTAATAACACCGTTATAATACGCGGAGAAGAAGATGAACTAAAAATGGTATCTGAAGAGAGTGAAGAGAACATCTTGAACGATATGGAAAGTCAGATATTTATTTCACCCTTTGGAGAAAAGGTAATTGAATATGTAGCAGGATTCTCGGCTTTTTCTGTGGCAAAAGTCTTGAAGTGTGCTACATGTCTTAAAGGAATGTTGGGACCTGCAAATAAAGAAAGCCTCATTTACCAAAAATCAAAAGGGTACCTTACTTACGCGTCAAAATCGGTAATTGCTTTATGTCATGCCTGCGAGAAAGAAATCCGGAAGAATTTAAGCAACAACAGACGACTAAATTCAAAAGTGACTACGAAATTCATTGTAACGAATGCACTAAAGCATTTTCTGGGAAAAGAACTTTTTGCTGGTATAGACGATCATGCGTATGAAAACGGAGTTGTAAACCATAATTTAGAGCTCGCAAACATAATTATGGAAAAATATACAAATGTTCGTCTATCCTACATTTCAAAAAAAGTAGACCCCCAGAAATGTATTCGTCACGTGTACAATAAACTTATTCATTTTAAAAATCAATAATAATATTAATTAATACTATTAATCTAATAGCGAAGCGTCTCGACAAACATCTTAAGAGACTCGCTAGATGGCTGGATCAAGGTTCAGATACAGAAGGCGGTACTCCTGGACACGGCACGCATCGTCAGGAGGTTCCTCTCTCTGCAGCCCTAATCACCGGTAGCCAGGGCCCTGCCCCGTTGCCGGCGGCTTTTTAGGTTAGGTTTATAATGTGTTTATATATTTTGTAATTTCTTTATTGTATTTTACCTTTTATATACATATATTGTAAAAACCTAGCCTAAGATAGGAAATAAATAAAGGGAATATTAATTAATGAAAACGTCATAAGCGGGTTTTGTGGGTAATTTATATAAATATAAGATCCAACTTCGAGAAGAAGGTTAATCGATGAATTCAACTCGGCTGGGCAGAGTTGGGGATGCTGCTCTTCGAAAATTTTCCAGTGCCTGAAGACGAAAATCTTCGAACAGTGCGTTTTGCCAGTGATGACTTACGGAACTGAGATACGGTCGTTCATCATAATAGGACTCCTAAAGTGCCTAAGAGTCACGCAACGTGCAATTGAAAGGGCTATGCTCGGAGTTTATTTGCGCGATAGAATCAAAAATGGTATATCCGCAGTAGAACCAAGGTAACCGACCGATGATTGCATGGTTGAATATACATAGAATTGCATGGTTGAAGTGGCAATGGGCAAGCCATGTAGCCCGGAGAATGGATGGCTGTTGGGGCGGCAAAGTCCTAGAGTGGCGACTATTTATAGGAAAGCGCAGCGTGGGTTGGCCCCCGGTGAGGCATGGGGGAGGCCTATGTTCAGCTGTGGACGCCTGTGGCTGATAGATAAATAAATGTAAGATAGGATATTTATTGAATTATAACTTATTCAACATACTTTTTTATTTTGTGTATATTAATTCATATTTGGTAATTCTAATTAAATCAATATAAATTTCTTTTATTGTTTTCTCTTTGCTCATTCATATATGTTAAAATAACTTTATAGGTGATGACAGGTGACCCTTAGTAAAATAATATAATTTCATATACATCGGTTCTTACAAATACCACTCTACTTTACACATACTATATACGAAACAAACATATTTTTTGGATAATAACTTCAATACCCGAATTTTCACTTTTGGAATTTTATAATAAACAGTATCTTTAAGACAATTCAGTTCATTCATCAAACTGACTTGACTCATTCTTCAGATGTGTCCCATCACTATATTTTTCGTATGTATGCTGCACAGATACGTGAAAACTGTACCTGTGTGCATGTAATTTTTGATGTGTTGAATTTTGTTGTAGTGTGCGTTTATCGCAACAGCAAAATTTGTGTCTGTTGAGTTATTCGTCTTTTGGTGGTGTGCTGTACGTGTTTACCTCGCCCCCCGCTAAAATTGGCGAAAAAATTTGTTCGAAGAGTTTACGTTATGACACCTCCATTGTCTATAAATACTCAAAGACTTCACAAGAAAATTTACGTAGCTAAATCTAATACCATCATCTGAAAGCTCATACTGAAAACGATAAGCTTTAAAACTTTCACAAGAAAATGTTCCAGAAAGATTTCTTAAGAGTTATTATTGCAATGTCTGTGCATCCCTGCAGTTCATTAACCCCCACCCCTAGTGCAGTAAACACCAATATCAGATCATGAAGAAATTCACACTAAACCTTGAAGCATAAGACTGAAAGTCCAACGAGTGAGCGAAACAGGCGATGTTGTGAAGCAGAAAAATGAGATAGAAGATTTAGGTCGACTGATATAACTGAAGTTCTAGTAAATAAATTAAGTTGGAAAATATATTGGATTTGAAAAAGGTGAAGATACTCGTATAACGGAAGATTTAACGGTAGCGTGTCTGAGAATACTAAATATACATCATGGGTTGTTTACATGTTCGTAAATGGGGTGCAAAGTTTAAATAGGTCAGTACAAGCAACTACTACTAAACTGTTTAGTCATTCGAAAATATCTTTCTCAAATTTTTGATGCTCAATCTTTTCACTTTTAGGCTCCTTACAGTATTTAAGGAATAATAGTCAATTTAATACTTTGCAAACCAACTGTAACAAGAATCATTTAGATTACTTAACTTTATTTCGTAATTTTACCCCATGTTTAAAGGATATTAACGGTATCCATTTAAAACTCCTAATTAAATGCGCTTTGCTGAGGTCAAGGCACAGTTCCGTTACCCAAATTTAAATACGCAACTCCGAGCCATTAAAAACTCCAAAACCCAGGCAAAATGGTAATGAAGACCCAAACCCCAGTCCTTGACACCTACAAGACTTCATTATGCCGCAAACAATGACCGACGCACACAGCGACAGCGCGTGTTGATAAACAACTAATTACTGGTTGTGTGTGGGTGTTTTGTTTCATGTGTGCGCTGCGTGTATGAGCCCGAAGGGGTCTACCGGCTCGACCATGAAAGACCTAAGTACGCTCCTAGCTGTAAAGGCTTGTAAGACCTTTCGACATCCTGCGCCGGTGGCCTCATGTAAAATGCATAAGATACGGTTCATACAAACCGTCGTCTCGAGCTTGTCTCGCGGCACAGATGTTTGTAGAAAGCTACTTTTTGTGCGGCCGTGAACTGAAATTTGGAAGAATGATGTCGCTCTGCTCCTGGGAAGGGTGGAAGTGATATGGAAAGTTGGAAAGAGTCGAAGTTTTCATTGATTTAGGATTTGCGTTCGGAAAATGTATAGTCCTGTAACAGGACTATCTATAATGACAGGAGTCCTGTTTGTAGCTGATGATGAAACGTACAAAGAATTTATTTAATTTGTTCCCTGTACATACTGTACACCATTACTTTTCAGGTTAATACCTACAACTGAAATAAATTTATTTTGATTTAACTAACGCAAACATAAACATTACGCCTAAAGTTATACACTGCTCCTCTGCATACGCACAAATGCAGAGTATTTTCAAATAAATCCTCATCATAATGGTATCAATCCAAATTAAAACGTCGTCGTCTACCCATATAACTATCTTCGTCCAAATGGCTGTAAATTTTGAGAATAGACTCTTTTAAACCCTTCTCGTACACTGTAAGTACCTTGTTCTCTTTCCAAGAAAACTGTGCATTTGTTCATCCTGAGACCGTTGACCGATTGCCTTAGCAAACACTCCCAATCCAGCTGTCTCTATTCAGCTAAGAAGTTAGTCCGTGGCCATACTTTTCCATTATCTTCGCCATAATTCCCAGCATCTTTGTCCCCGCATCCGTATTCTGCGCCCGAGCGACCTTGCCATTGCGACCAGCACGGAATAAGGTCACGTCTGACGTATGCGCCCAACGCAGGTTACATTATAAGGGAGGGTGTGCTCTGAATGCTGCACAATCATGCTTTCTGTAAGTAGACGTAACTTTCCTAGTGGACCGGTGATGTCAGGGCCCTAACTTGGAAAAATAAGAAAGGGAAGCCCAAGATCGAACCAGTAGTCTGGCCACGTTAGTTGCCTATATCCAGGAGGAGGCTATAAGCCGGGTACATGATGAAATGACGATGTAAGTTTATTTATGACAGAACTAATGTAGATGACGCCATTGGCGCAGTGACGCAGTGCGGAACGGAACAACGGAAGGACGGGGGTCCTGGATTTGAATCCCGGCAAGAGCTAAAATTTGTGTGATGAACTCGAATATTTGTGCCTGGGTTGTAGATTTTCTATGTATTTAAGTATATGTTTGTCTATATCAGTATGTATATCGTCGTTTAGAACCCATATCATGTCCAAGCCTTCTTGCGCAAAATTTTAATCCTCTAAAGTTTCTGAGACAATTTTCTAAAATACTAAGACCCATCCGTGCCCCACAGTCCGTCCGTCCGTCGTTGACGACTGATTAAACCTGTCAAATTTAGTTTCTGTAATCAAACATTAATAACTGACAGAATATTGTGAAATTGAACCTGATCTTATGTCGCTGTGAAGCATCATGTCTTTAGTTACTGACTACAAAAGGTTTAATTAATCGATTTTGACATTGTTCCTTTTCTTACTTAAATGGAATTACCTACTGTTGAAATTATAATCATGCCAATACCAATACCAATGTAATTGATACAGTCTATGTGAGCGTTTGTACTAAGACGATGCTTATCCGCTTTGATTCTTAAAATATCCCTGCTATTAGTGCTCGACAATACTATAAGTAGGAACCTACTACACAAGCACACAAGCATTCCATGTTTCTATCCATCGGTTGAGCTGTACGTTGTCTGTCAGAGTATGTGGGACAGGAACGCCCCACTAACCGCAACTACATTGACAGTTGTCACTTTTCCAGTGGCTGTCTCATGTAATATTGGGCAACGCATTTGCAATCCGAGCTACCAACATGACATGTGACGTTGATATTCGTCATACATGGCAAGTGGCAAGCCTACTGTCTTTTGTATACTGTTGCATAACTTGTACGTGATATCTTTTTAGTTACTTGTTCCGATTCTTTCGTAATATTCGCTGAAATGCTAATATCTGCGATTATGTCATTTACAATGTTTCTACTCTCTGATTTGGCAGCTTACTCTTAAGATGCACCTGCTGACGTTTTGTTTTCATCGTGTATTATAAATTATATTTCATAGTGTCTTATAATCGGCACCGTAAGAGTGGGATCCATCTGATAGAATCATCCATATTCACTGCGAATTCGTCCCAATTTGCTTTTTGGAAGTTCCACCTTGGCAACGGCAGAAAACGTGTTAACGGTATTTAGGTTACCGACTTCTATCAGGGCAATGTTGGCTGTCAGGGAAGTTTGCGAGGATTTTTTTGTTGTGGAGAGAGTGGCACCAAGGAGCTAAATGTTAAATTATAGGCTCACTTTTCTTTTTTTTTTCTTTTTGCCTTATTTAGTGTATTTCTCAACGAACTCAACATACAATGTCGCAGAGTGTTTTGTTTCAGTCGAAGTTGACACTGGTACATAACTAAACATAACAATGTTCTTGTTGGAGGTACAGAGGAAGGTCAAACTGTTATTCCGCAAGTAGGCCTCAAGGGCTCGTATACAGTTCTGACTCACCCGCGCTGCACATTCCACCGTTGACTTCGTTATATGGCTTATCAACCCAGGCTAAGTTGAAATCATCATATTTTTTTAAATACAACTTAGGATATACAGTAACATTCTGTCTTCGGTTTCTGTTTAAGTCTTGTTCATTTTTATGTATCAGTGAAATCACTGACACATCAGCACCCGAGTCAAATACACACGAACAGACTGACTATGGTTCGTATCCTTGTGATCAAAACATTTCTCTTAAAAGGTCAGACTAGATACCTTTTGCGGTCACGTCACGCCCCCATATCCGCCAGTTTTCTAACTACAGATTTTGTCAAACTTCACAATTGTGTAAAACGGCAAGTCTTCGACTATACCCAGTATATGCCAGAACAGTCAAGCATATGCGTGAAATTCTCAGGTCTTTTAATCGAGCCCCCTTCGTCACGGGATAGGCCCCCGCATGTCGCATACGCAACCGATGGAAAGTCGAGCGATTGTCACAAGAGGCCTATTACTATTCTGTGCCCGTCATGCGCCCAGATGTCTTGCACGCCCGTACACACATTAGTGGGCGTACATTGTGTGGGACTGCCGTTGGTGGAAAAAAAGCTGGATTGTAAATAGAAAAACACTGAAACTTTGAGTCTACCATCAAGTATCCTGTTTGGTTAATTGTTATTACCAACTTGACCGGGAACCTACCTAACATTTTTCTACTCAACAACATGCGTTCTGTAAGCCAAGTTGGACCGATTTAGTGTAAAATGCTCGGCATTGCTTGCTAGCTACACTATGCCTTGGTTCATCGTAATTGAGCAAACTCGGTACAGTGAAAAAAAATCTAACTGAGAAGAATGATCTTGCACTTTAAGCACTTTTGCTGTATGTTTTCTTGCCTGGGTAGTCATATTGTTTAAATAGAGTAAATATTAAATTCTAAAAATTTGTTGGGTTAGGTAGGTACCGACCTAAAAAAAATCTTGGGCTTGATATTCATGTTCAGTAATATTCCTATCTGTGTTTTTACAATAATTATACTGTACTTAAGTAAGTAGTTTTTTTACACAGTATACTTAGGTACTATCATATGGGTCTATTTATTTTTCGGTGTATAGGTACCTACTTATTTATGCTTTCGAAACTGCTATACTTTGGAATTATGTACTGCATCAGTAGGTAATGCTGGTGCCTTGTGTGGGGCACTGCATAGTTTTCAGCAAGACAAATGCTTGCAGCGCAGTCCCTGGACATTTTCACGGCCTACTTAAATACTTATGTGCCACTTCATCTGCCGATATCGAATTTTAGCCTGCCCGTTAGCCCATCAGATGATATTCCGGAGTAGTGTAGTGTACCCGCAATGCTGGTGCTTGGTCCGGGTGTCCAAGTGCGTACAACGCCGGCGGCCATTTTCACGGCCTACTTACGTGCCGCGCGCGATCTGCCGATATTGCCTTTTTAGCCCGCCCGTTAGCCGCCCGCCGTTACGCCGGATTAAACCAACCCGCCCGGTAGTCAAACTCTAACTTATCCTTCATGCAGACATGTAGATACAACCGGGGTGAGAGAAACTATCCACCAAACAAAACTTGTACGAGCAACTTCGAAGGTTTACGTAAAATCGAAGAACATCATAAGTAATTCATCTCACCCGCTGCAAAGACTTCACTTTCACGTTATTTTGCCCAGTTTTGTGTTAATTTGATCCATGATTTCCCTGCAACCATTCTCTTACCTTAAGTCAAGGTATATTCCTGCATGAATGCAGAACTGCACTTATAATTATGTTATAAGATAAGGTGAGGTAAGACTATCACAGAGTTAATGTAGTTATTGAACTGTGGCAGTCTTTTCCCGGTGATAGATACTTAGAGTTAATGTAGTTATTGAACTGTGGCAGTCTTTTCCCGAAGTCTTACCCCTTTAGACAATAAACTATGTTCTTCTTACCCTACCTTATCTAAGGTACATACCTACTTTCTATTGAGACATTTAGTTTTGAGCATAAACCGCTCACTCTTTCTAATCAGAGCCTAAGATTTGCAGTTTTTGTACGTATTTAAGAAGAATGTTTAGACGAGAAAAAGTTAGAAGATGAATAATTCAAATTTATCTCCCAATGCTTCAAGTATATTTTACATATTTTATATCGTGACTAATAGTACCTATTATGAATAAGTAGCATTCTCCATTCGTTATTGGTTCCAACTAAACCATTTTATCATTTAATTCTGTTATGCTGCTAAGTACCTACAATATTTAGTATTAAATGGACATATATTTACTTTGAAAAATGGCATTATAATAAGTTTTTTTTTCTTGCAGGTAAAAACAGCCCAGTGGAGTCTTCACGATTGCAACGGATAAAAGAACAATATATTTTTATGGATGTTTCTATTAAAAAACCGTAGCCCTAATGTCGTTTTCTTTAAAACCTGCTGCTGAAATTTAAAGCCAAATAATCGCAAAACCCTAAACTATGCTTGGAATAATAATATCAGCCGAAAGAAGTCGAATACTGGACAAAGTCCTCTTCCAAAATTCTTCACGCTGATCGGTTGTGTGCCACCCTCGTCCAACAGCTTCCAACAATCCTAACAAAATCGTCGGTCCACCTTGAGTGAAAATCATATATAATATAGTAAGTCATATAAGTAATTCATTTTGAAAGCCTAAGAAGATACACCGCTTAATGAATAAAAAAAACAAAAGTATGATTTAAATATAAGCTCTGGCTGGTTGAATTAGTTAAGCACCAGTAAAAGCCCGTATAGTCTTTAATCATGTGGGTCTAAGTCCCATAATAGGCGAATAAATATTCTTCTTGTTTTTCCATGAGAGACGGGTAGGTAATTGACGTTGTCACCTGCCCGTGTCTGCAGCACAGGCGGAGCAGCGGCAACAGATGTCCACATGAACCTTAGACGTTCTAACAGCCAACAGCTGAGCAACGAACAAAATCGCTAAAACTTAAGGGGCGACGACACCGCCCGAACTGCGTCCAAATGTATTCAAATATATGCGCGATTAATTCAGGCTGCATAGCCAGCACGGTGTTAGTAGTGGCAGCCGGTCTCACTTTCCACCGATCGATGGGCCGTGACCTTCCGCAGGATCCTCAATCGATACTTTTTAGCTTTTTTTAATCGATTTTTTAAATAATATCGACCGCGCGGGGTCCGTGCGGTCCCTGGGCGTAGCAGCGTGCCGCGTGGTATGGCCTTAAAATTTTAAATATGAAAAAATATTTTTTTGTATTGATTTTTTGCAATAGAGCGGAAGAGTACTGTGGTATGTAAACGGGAATAAATTAAGGATTTGATGAATTCATTTTTTTGCTTTTTTAGATTTTACTCTGGAGACATTTTCGATTAGGAGACCTTGAGCACAACGACTCGTTAAATAATGGAAAGATTATATATAAAAAAGAAAATATCAAAGAATGGCGAGTAGTGAGTAGTAAAATTATAAATGTTAAATTTACTGTACAGATAAAGAGAGAATGAAGATACACATATCGTGTTGTTTTTTTCTGCAGTTAAATTTACCCCAACTTATAAAGGCAATAGGCATTTCGGTAGAATATATAAATGGGCCAGTCAGCCATTGGACAATCAGCTACTTGAACGCTCATCAAAATAATTTCTAAGCAGTGGTATTGGTTGGTTTAAAAAATTAGACATGTGTCCCTTTTTTCGCTAACTGTATAACAATCTCCAAACTCAGAATTCAATGCATATGCCAATAAAACATGCACAATAAAAGGTTTCGAAAATAATTTTCGTGTATTAATCGGACAAGTCTGAACTGTACGTTTTACACTAAACTGTAGGTATATAGCTAGGTGCACTGTCGTATGAAAGACTCAAAATCTTTTTTAATGCCATGTGGTTTCATTTTTGACATTTTTATTAATTACACAGATTACACTAGTATTCATGGTACACTATCTTTTGCTTGAATTTCATGGCATAATGTATCACTTGCCATAATATTAATTACTAATTGGTCTATTATTTTCTGTAAGTTGAACCTTCTCAGGTTTGTTATAAAGCAAACCTAATCTAATGATTTCTAAATAAAAACATCCCAAGGAGTTTACTGTTTATGAAATAAAAAGATTATGGCAAATGAAAATTATGGCAAGTGACAAATTTATGGCAAATTAGATTCAAGCAAGTGAAGGTATCTGGGTTTTCATATTTTTCAAAGTAGAAGTACACAAGATGATGGCACCGACTCCAGCACAAAAGCTTTACAACACATTGCAAGTGCATAATTATGTTTCTATTAGGTAGTGTTATTATGCAAGTTGTATTTAAACATTACCTTCTTCAATGTTCAAACAAGTGGAAATGGCAAAATAGTATTCTCGTAAATAAAACAATCTCAGACGAAACATTTCTAAAATTAATTTCTACTTACATACTGTATCAAGTTTCTTTATTTACGATAAAGTTAGTTTGAAGGAGTATATTTTGAGTTAGAAGTTTGCTCGTTTAGTGGTAATGAACTTTGAGGATACCTAAATAAATATCAGTGAACTACAAATGATGAATGATAATAGAAAGGCCACAATTGAGTTGAAAATGCTTTAGTTCATGATTAGATCAAAGCTATCGTATTAAATAAGTTACTACGTATCCCCGTGCCCTCGTCCTTAACGTCACTTAGAAGACAAACCAAATACCCAAAATACACTTCCGCATTTATAATATGTGTGTTCGCGTAACTGAACCCTTCGATAAACTCTGTGGTACACTAGTCCTGGAATCCCTAACGAATTTAAAGTCTAGGAACAGGCATTGCACTCGCTCAATATGAGATAAACCACTCACCTGGCAATCCTGGGCTGAACCGGCTTCGAAGCAGCTGTGTCCGCAACTCTTCTGGCTGGCCAGCACTTAAACACCTTAAAACAGTCTGTCGCACACCGGAAAGCACAAATCTAGTCCGTTGGAAGCACTAATTTCTTAATCTTAACAATGGACGCACACGGAACGCGTCAGCGTCCCGTACCGAGCCGAAAGGTAATGTGTCAAAATGAAGCCTACGCGGGAATACATTTCTACCCGCGTATTTTTGACCGCCGTTGGGTTTTGCAGTCTACCTACATATTAAGAGATTACAATGCCTGAACATCCCCCCGCCTAACCAAGCCCGCCTTGGTTCCTAATCTCCTAAAGGTAGCCTACACAATTTAGAAATGGGTCTCAGCAGAACACCATTTTGAGTTTTAACTTCTGCAACGCGTACCACTCCGTCCTTTCCGGGTAAAAGTTTAATAATCCGTCCGCGTTTCCAATGCAATGAAGCCAAATTGTCCTCCTTAATTAAAACTAAATCGTCTAATTGCGGAGATTCTGTATGAGAGGTCCATTTATAACGTTGCTGAAGTGTATGAAGATATTCATTTTTCCACCGGTTCCAGAAATGTTGAGTCATTTTTTGTATTCGTTGAAACCGAGATAAACGAGATTCCTTGACGTCTGTAAATGAGTACTCAGGGAGTGCCACTAAAGGCTTGCCGATTAAAAAATGACCCGGAGTTAAAACGTTGAGATCCGTCGGATCCGAACTTAGAGGGCACAACGGACGCGAATTCATCACGGCTTCCACCTTCGTGAAAAACGTTGTAAGTTCCTCGAACGTAAGCCTAGCGTCACCGAGTACACGCCTAGCATGAGTCTTTGCCGATTTAATAGCGGCCTCAAAGAGGCCTCCGTGGTTGGGGCTCGAAGGTGCGTTGAACAGCCACCTTATTTCGCGCTTAATACATTCCCGATCAATGTCCGATTGATTGTTTCGAATAAATGAGTATAACTCCTTTAGATACTTGTTCGTGCCCGTATAATTCGTTCCACAATCCGACCGCAATAGATGCGGAAGTCCACGCCGAGATACGAAACGCGTAAACGTCGCAACAAAAGCTTCAACCGACAATTGAGAGACAATTTCCAAATGTACCGCTTTAGTACTTAAACAAACAAAAATACAGAGAAAACATTTCTCAATTTTTGCATTTCGAAGATTGCTCGATTTTATATAAAAAGGGCCCCCAAAATCAGTCGCCGTACCGACAAACGCTCTCTCGCTTATAACACGATCCGAAGGTAAGTCCGCCATGTATGGTTGAACTGGTCTAGGCTTCGCCATGTAACACGGTACACATTTGAACGTCACGTGACGTGTGATCCGCCGAGCCGAAACTATCCAATAAGTCCAGGATAAAATAGATTCAAGGGTATTTGCGCCGACGTGGCAATATACCTTGTGATAGTGTGTTACTAAAAGTTCCGTAAACCGATCCTTGCCGGGTAGTAATATAGGATGCCGCGCATTGTAAGGTAACTCGGACGCATCAATTCGACCGCCGACCCGAAGTAAATTATTTGTATCCAAAAACAAATTTAACCGCCGTAATGAATTTTTAATAGGTTTATTTTCCTTAATTAATGCGATTTCCGCTTCATAATGCCGAGTTTGAACTAACCGAATTAAACATGTAGTAGCGTCTCTACGCTCCGAAACCGAGATGTGATTAGGATTACGTCCATCCGTAAATCTACAATACCGTAAGAACCGTAATAAATAAGCAGTTACATTAACTAATTTCTCGAAAGAACTGAACCGATCAATCAAATCGAAGTCCTCATCTACAATTCCAATATTAACCGTGGCAGCCCGCAATCCGGGTAACATGTCTGCCGGGAAGTCCGAGCACTCGCCGGGCCACCGCGCTGGCGCGCCCTGCAGCCAGCGTGGCTGCCACCACAGACGGTGCCGCAGCAACTCGCACGCCGACGTGCCGCGCGACGCCACATCAGCACAATTTAATTCACTAGGTACATGCCGCCATGTAATATTTACCCGAGAAGATATTATTTGTGAGACTCGATTTCCTTCATAAACTTGTAATCTATGAGGTGGAGTCCTTAACCATGCTAAAACGATAGTGCTATCGCACCAAGCCACTATCTCATTTAACCTAATGTCGCGTTCGAACGAGGAAGCGACATGGTTAATAAGAGTGGTTAACAAGGCCGCACCGTTCAATTCCATCTTGGGAATGGTGTGTTTTGTCTTTAATGGTGCTAAACGGCTTTTCCCCATAATTAACCGCACAAGAACCGTACCATCCGCACTAACCGACCGCAAATAAACAACAGCCGAATAACCGAGTGATGAACCATCACAAAAACCGTGTATCGCATATTCAATATTGTTGTCTAATTTCAAACATCTAGGTATTGATACCTGACACAGATGAGGTAAGTCCGACAATATTTCACGCCACCTTTGTACTATTTCTATTGGTGCCGGAACTTTTCGTGAATTGTTAAAACTACCGAGAAGATTTTGTAATAACAATTTAATTTTAAACACCACGGCGCAGACCCATCCCAAAGGATCATGTAAACGCGCCACCAAAGATAAAATACTTCGCCGAGTAATAATACCGTCCTCCGGTAGGTTTAGCCGATAAGTAAAACAATCATTTTTCGGATCCCATTGGATACCTAAAACCTTAATGAACCCAGAACCATCCGAATCGGGTTCAAAAGAACGGGGCGTCTCGAGATGATCTAATGGCAACCCGTTTAAAATTCTTGGGTCATTCGAAGCCCATTTCCGTAATTCATACCCAGCCGTATTCATGAGCGATATCAACTCGTCCCTCAAAGCTATCGCGTCGTCCAGATCGTCGGCTCCGCCGTTAAGATCATCGACGTAACTATTATGACGTAACAGCTCCGCCGCGCGAGGATAACTACTTTCCTCGTCATTAGCTAATTGATGCAAACACCGAATAGCAACAAAAGGACTCGATTTTAAACCGTAGGTATTTGTAGTTAGCTCATAAATAAGTAACGGTTCGTCCGGTGACGATCGCCAGTATATAAGTTGATATTTTCGATCGTCCGGATGTATCCATGTTTGCCTAAACATCATTTTTACGTCAGTAGTAAAAATATACCGTGGTAACCGAAAATTAATAATTATCTGAGTAATATCGTTTTGTAGCCGAGGTCCCGAAAATAAACAATCATTAAGTGACACAGCTGTACTTGTTTGAACGCTTCCATCGTACACTATTCGGATTTTCTGTGTGTCTCCCGATTTTTTGAAGACACCATGATGAGGCAAAAAATAGTGTTCTTCTCCCGACCCAACATCAAAATTAGAAACCGCCATATGACCGAGTTTTAAATATTCCGACATAAATTCTACATATTTATCGCGATAATCCGGTTGCCGTTTCATACGCCGTTCTATAGCCAAAAAACGTCGCAAAGCAGTTTCGCTAGAATCACCCAACCGGGGATGATCTGGTGTGAGAGGTAAACGAACAACATATTTACCATCTGCACCACGTGATGTTGTTGCTGTGAACATGTTTTCACATTCAATATCCGCCGGGTTCTTGACAGCCGCCGACGGCGGTTCCTCCGACCGCCAAAACCGTTCAACTGCTTCGAGAAGCGTAAGGCCCACATTATTATTATTTGTTTCCGAGTCATACGAATACACCGACCGAGACGGACCAAATATGGCGTAATCAAAAATGGTACTAATTGCACATAGGCCACCGCCCAAATCAACCTTATCACCATTTAAAATTTGACCTAATATGTCGCATCCGAAAATAACGTCAACGTGCCTCATATCATGAGCGCCGCCCGTAAGTTTAACCGTGCCGCCGGATAATGTTAGCCTATGCGCCAAATATGAAGTAGGCTTCTTTAATACAACCGCCGTAACCGATAATAAACGTTTTTCCGTTTTTTCTGATTTAAAGTAAAACTCAACAATATGAGTGCCGTCATTATTCCGTACTCCGCCGATACCTATTAAAGGCGTTTTATTGTAATGTCGCCTCAACCCTAAACACGCCACGAAATCGCTTCGTATTATGCTTGTCTGGCTACCAAGGTCCAATAGACCTAAACACTGTATGAAATTACCGTTCGCCGATTTTACGTCAATCAATACCGTAGGCAAAATAACATTATCCGCTAATTGTGGTACCGAGCCGACATTACAATACTGTAATTGCTATTGTTGAGAATGCGACTTACGATACGCATCCGGACTATGCGATCGCCCCGAATAAGTTGGTTCCCGATTTCCTAATTCCGTTCGGCGGTGATTCTCGCGCTCCCGAACGTTGCGAGATAAATTATCGCCCTCATAATTATTATGACTTAATTTCCGTGACCGAGAGTCTATACCGTCATCCGAGCACGCAGAGTGTTTACGTGTTTGAACCGGTGAACACCTGCCGCGGGTGCAGTCGTTATCGCGTTGTGAAGCAACCATTGCCTGCCGCGAACGCTGTTCATTTGCAGCGGGCGAAGCCGAACGAGAAATGGACATAGTACAGACTAATTTATTATGACCGATATTTCCGCACCGATTGCATGGTACCTGCCGGGTACATGAAGCCGCAGAATGCCCTCCGAAGCATTTAAAACATAATCCGTTATTTTTTATATATTCCTTCCGATTATAATTAGACATATTCCCGAACTTATAACAATTATTTAAAGTGTGACCCGATAATTGACAATAAAGACAGCTAGCGGTTTTGCCGGAAATATACCTACGATTATGGTTAGCCGAATCCGATTTATTGTAATTGTTATTACGTTCCGTTACATGTGCTGTGCGCGCAGGTTTGCGCACCTGTTCCGCATAGGACAATATGGGCTCCGAGTTAGCCGTATCAATTAATCGACATTCATTTTGCAAGAACTCAGTTAATTGATCAAAAGTGGGCAATTGCAAGCTATTACCGCCGTAAGATTGTTCAAACCGTGTTTTAATGTCAAGAGGTAATTTTGTTAAACTTATATGTAACAGAATATAACTCGATTCGTCCGTTGGGAGACCGAGATTCTTTAAAGCCCGCGTTGATTCCAATAATGGATTTAAGATTTTTATCCTAAGACCCAAACTCTTATTTAATACCGGTAAATGTAAAATCCGAGAAATGTATGAATCCGCTTGCAGCCGTTTATTTTCATATCTACCTCTCAGAATGTCCATAGCCGTGTCTAATGAACTATCCACCATAGGTAGGTGCCGGATCAAAGCCTGGGGTTCCTTTTCAACGTTTGAAAATAAGTAGTGGAATTTTTCCGTTTTAGAGATGTCCCTACGTGATAACACTAACGACGTAAACAGACTTATAAAACTCGTCCAGGAAAATACATCGCCGTCAAAGGAAGTCAGGTTTATCCGTGGCAAGCGTGATGATGCAACACTTTCCGTAGGTAAATGTGTGCCATCCAAGCTGGGACAACCGATGGCCACCGCATCGAGTTGGTTGTACACCTCCGTGGCCTCCCTATACTTCTCATCGTAGTCAACCGTTTCCAAATCCAAAGTTAAAATCTCTTCATACGCTTCCGTCAACGCCTTAAAATATTCCTCTAACTTACGTAACCGAGCCGATACTACACTAGAAGCGTAACTTTTACTATTAATAATCTGCAAGGTGTTTTTAAACCAATCGTATTTAATTTTAAATTTACTTTCCACTAACTTAGTAGCCATTATAACCGAAAACCGTTTGTCAGAAAACCGAAATGTAAGAAATTACGAATTAACTTCGTACTAAGAACAAAGAATGTACCGTTACAAAATGGCTGCCCTAACTAAACTCGCTATCTTTTGGGAATCCAATCCGAGGTCGATGGACCAAATTTTATGTTCGCGTAACTGAACCCTTCGATAAACTCTGTGGTACACTAGTCCTGGAATCCCTAACGAATTTAAAGTCTAGGAACAGGCATTGCACTCGCTCAATATGAGATAAACCACTCACCTGGCAATCCTGGGCTGAACCGGCTTCGAAGCAGCTGTGTCCGCAACTCTTCTGGCTGGCCAGCACTTAAACACCTTAAAACAGTCTGTCGCACACCGGAAAGCACAAATCTAGTCCGTTGGAAGCACTAATTTCTTAATCTTAACAATGGACGCACACGGAACGCGTCAGCGTCCCGTACCGAGCCGAAAGGTAATGTGTCAAAATGAAGCCTACGCGGGAATACATTTCTACCCGCGTATTTTTGACCGCCGTTGGGTTTTGCAGTCTACCTACATATTAAGAGATTACAATGCCTGAACAATGTGCAACGTTGTGACCAGAAAATAGTTATCCCCTTCAGCCAGCATCATCATATCAGCCGAAAGACATCCACAGTTGGACAGAAGCCGCTCCTCAGGGATCAAGCTTGTCACATCCAACAATTCCCTTAGATTTTGACGAGATCGTAGATAACTCTATTGGAGTATTCCCACGCCGCTACAAACTATTTTAATTATGAGTATAGTATGTATTTGTAAAATACAAAACTAATGCGAAGAAATTAATAAATATCGATCAATGTCACACGAATTGACCTAAGTCACATTTAAAGTCTATTACTATTTTATGGATAATAGATTACGATATACATATTTTTTTAGATAAATAACCAGGTACAAAAACATACACAATCCAAAAACAATTCGAGCTCATCACACAAATATTCACACTTGCCAGGATTCGATACCACAGGAACCACCGGCTTCGAATATATACAGGGCGTCCCATGACTATGGGACATCAAGGGAAAGTACCTTAAATAAAATAAATAATTAAATAATAATTTTAAATGTTAGTAATTCTGCATTTAAAGATTTTCTAAGAATTACTTGCTTCGTCTGGGAATCGAACCGACTTAAATGTGAAAAAAAAATTGCCCTTATTTTTATGATGCCAATCGATAGAATGTTCAAAAAATAATAATTCTTCCTTAGTAACATAGTATCTTAAAAGAAAGGAACAACGTAAAATGTTTGAGTCAAATTATTTATTGCCGACGACGAATAATTAAGCAAGTAATTCTTAGAAAATCTTTAAATGCCGAATTACTAACTTTTAAAAATAACATAATCTTCGTTCAGCAAAATATCCTATCTACGATATTTAAGGTACTTTCCCTTGATGTCCCATAGTCTTGGGACACCCGGTATAACGGTTGTGCTGGCATGAGGCTAACGTTGCCTATCTCAATGCTGAAATTTTGTGAACACTGCGGGCATACGAGCACACCGTTGACGTACCTAATTAACCGTCACTGCCAGAGGTGGTCTTATATATAAAAAAGTCGGTCTAGTGCGAGTCGGACTCGCACACCGAGGGTGCCATACGAACTATGAAAGTACTGCATATTGTTCTAACGAAAAGAAAAAAATACTGAGCAACAAACTTAACTTTAACCGTTGGAAAACTATTTTATTTTCGTATTTGAAATATAATAGTTTTCAGATGATTCCCTATACTTGTAATATAAGACGGTATTACTTGCCAAATTTCATATTTCTAGGTCAGCGGAAAATTCCCTATACCTTTTAATTCCCTTGAGAGTGTCGAAATATACGTTTTTGCAGCATAAACGGCCGTACCATTTTTGTACGTTAACTTAGAAGTTTGATTTTTTCACGACTTCAAGGGACCGTAGACTTGAGTATATGGCTTTGATTTAAACTTGATACCTTTACGCATTCCCGAGATAAAGGGTCTTGATAGACAGACGATGGACGGATGGACAACCAAGGCTTCGAATATATAAAAAATCTCAAGATCTCAAATGTTAAGTAGCTTTTGTAGAACCCTGTACAGTGCACAGACATATTAGGTATCTCATTATGTAATGTCGTAAATATCGGCACATCCTCGTCCTGTTCTGTTCACTCAGTATGTCTGTCCGTCTGTATTCATCTTTAACATAGATATGTTCAGACCACTTTTTCTGGTCCTTTGAAAACTGGCCCGCAGTCAACGTGGAATGTATTGAATATTAACTATTGCATTGTCGTATGCTAAGTTAACACTATTTTACTGAAGGCAGGTTTATTATTATCACAGTGAACTTATAAATCCACGGAAACGTCTTCCAGTAGATATATCAGCAGCGAAGCGGAAAATTATCTGTAAAAACAAGATATATGAGCTCTAATGGGACGATAATTAACGTAAGTAAGTACCTATTATCAGCAAAAACTGTTGGCGCTAATTTTTTATTAGTAAATTAAAACATTTTTATTTAACGCGTTCACGCAACACGCGTTGTTTCCAATATCAATAATATTTGATTCCGGGCAAAATTTAATATTTTATATATAAACGCTGAAGAAAGTATTATATTTTAAATGAATTTGATACAAAAACAAAAAAAAAGGACAGCAATTGTATGTAAGTACAGTAATGGCTAGCGTAAAGTCACAAAGACCGAACTTCATACTAATAGATCCTATGTTTCTAAAAAAGTTGCTTTTTTGCTCTGTCAATCAAATCGTTATATTGACATGCACAAATAGTCATGGAGAAATGTAAGTTTTGTAGAAAAGGACGGCTTCACTATTCCTTGCTTCAAATTGCTATCAAAGGTTCGAAGTAACATAGCACTGAATTGTTAGATGGATATATTTGAAAGCATGAAGCATATTATGAAACAGTTTAGTTTGACTCGCTAAACATGTTTAAACTTTTAAAACATTTGCAAACTGTTCCGCACTCCAGGGTCCCAAGATACAGGCTCAGCCTAGTTTGGGGTCCGCCAGGTATCTCACTGTATATAAATGCTAACCTGTGTAAAAGCAAATAAACGATTTATATTTTTTATTTTTATTTACATTCACTGGCAGTACGTCGATAGACGTAAATTAACCATGTGATACGGCACTACGTCTGTGGACGGCAACTTATCTTCGCAAAACTGCTACTCCATCTACAACCGAACAGTTCTCGTAGCTTTTTATTTTTTTTAAAGGCCTTGTGTCGTCTTTGGCTAAAACTTCTTGTATAAGTTCTGTCTGCAGCATGCAATTTACAGAATGATCCTGTGTCCGATAACATGTTAACATTAAGTAAAAGTAAAGTAAAAATAACAGATTGCGTGTTTTTAGATACTTACTGCAAGAACCTCATGCTAAGCTTTAAAAAAAAAGCTCACGAACCGAACCTACTGAACTCTGAAACCAATAAACTTTCCCGAATCTATTTATGTATCTCCCCTTTATATAATGTAACCAACAAAGATTTTTATGAAGGAGTTACGGCCGACAATAGACATCTCTAGAGAATGCACAAAGGCGAAGCGAAGGACCAAATTTTACAACCAAAGGTTCAAAGGCTTTCTTGTAAAAAAATTCACATCCCTAAGGTATTCAAGTACACAAAACACACACAGACGCACAAATATACACGCACTACGTAGAACCGTCAGAAACAAAAGCGAGTCAAATAGACTAGCGGCACTTGGAATTTCGACCTATAGCTAAAGTATTAGGGTTGGTATTTAGTTGGTTTGTCGTTGGAGTTGTGTATGTGTGTTTATGTGTGTGTGGGTGGAATGCGGTACGGTAGCCGCGTTTGCAATAATAATGTAGTGTGACGTCACGACAATATATTGATGAATTCATGTAAGATTGCGTATGAATGGTTTTTTTATGACTTCCAAATGCTTTTGGTTTAGATGGATGTGTAGCCGCTGTAAATTTATTTCTTATGGGAGAATGTGGTCGGTTTTGAATGATAAAAATAGGCTTTTATGATTCGCTTGTGTAGGTAATTCAGAAATATTATAATATGAAGGATTTTTGTTAACATAATGCAATGCCTCAGCACAGTTTTTACTTTTACTCTCGATAGCTATTAATATTAACATAATAAGTGTGCCGTTCTTCCTTTACGTATAACAATACTACGATACTTTATCTGGTATGAACTTGGATTATGTTTCAACACTGTACAGAAACCATAAAAAAATAACAGTAATTACGGACCACTGAATAATGTTTTTCCAGCTATCAAATACTCGGGATAACCTATCAACATATGTTTTCTAACTACAGAATTAATACATCCAACAAATCCCCTCATTATCGACGCAAAACAAAACGGACAACACCAGTCGAAAACGTCTTATATCTCCTCGACATCTTCGCAGACATAGGATGTTTCAGGATATCACGTATATCCAGTAACTTTAAAAATAAAATGTATTAATTTAATAACATAATCGTATCAAAATAACTCATGTCCATAGTCAATAAAGTTGAGTTTTAAACTGATTTGGTATAAAGTTGTTTCTCATTTGTTTTAACGCACAGAACCATCGGCTTCCATCGAGCGTACACACTACATACACATTCATATCCTAATTGCAAAAAGACTTAACCGTCATCCCAGCCAACATAGATGTACAGCCTTTTGGAATGGAACAGAGTCACCCGGGTTCCATCGAACGTGAGTACTACACACGCACACACAGACGGCGGTACGTGCCGTCGTCCTAGCAACGGCGCGCAAGCGCGGCGCCGCCTACCTCCCCCCACCCGCCGGCTGTATGGAAGTAAATCTATTCCATATGATTGGTCATCGAACGAACGCTGGCTCGTTCCATATCTATCGTTTTGCGGGCTTGTTTTCCTTATATGTGTGTAATTCGGTAAGTACTTGAGGCATATAGGAAAAGCGGAGAAAATTGTTGATAATTTTCTCTTATCGATACGATAACCACTGCTGTCAATGCCTTTAGGAGTTTACAAATACTTGAGCATTTTATTTCAGTACTATTTCTAATGAAAATTACATAAACAAATAAAAAACATAGACTAAAAGTTTCTTAATTAGTTAATGAACCAAATTTTACCACAAAGTAATTACGAACTTCTACGTTGTTATCCTTTGTCCAATTCAATTGATATCGAGTAAAACTGATATGTAAGTATAACTGACACCGGTGAACTTAATTTATATTATATTCATGATATCCTCCTAACAAAATAGGTGCCATTATAATGAATTGAGGTATGTCTTATCTTTCGGTTTATATACTTAAAAACTTAACACCCTCAGTGCTACCTAATGCTAGCTATGGTTAATAACAAGTTAATTACCGCAGAAAAAGTAATGCTAATTTATTATTTCAAACAATATTAACATCACGGTTTTATTAGACACGTAAGTATAATAACATACCTACCTAATAACAGTTTGATAATCGCTAATGAAATCACCTCGTGATCCATCTAGCTGGCATTTTGCAGCAACAGAAAAACATAATATGATAAAATGTAATAAGTATTCGTACGCTCAAAACTTGTAGCATTCGTAACCGGCGCAGAATTTCGATCGTGATGCGATCACAGCCTAAGTTTTTTCCATAGTTTTGTACCGATAACAACCAAGTTCATAAAATGTTTATTTATAATTTTAATATAAAGTAAACAGTGGAGTTGACCAAGCGACACACTGCAAGAAAAACAGGCGCAGGTTCGAGTCCTCTCCGCTTGAATTATTCATGAAACGCCGCGAGTTTCAAGGGCCTGGAGAAAATCGATGCTGTCGACATACAAATGTAGGTTGCTGCTTTATTACTGTATTAAAAAACGACAAACTTTGTGCACGAGGGCTTTTTACACGTGGTACGATGTGTGGATGTATGTACGCACGTATCTCAGGAAGGTATCTGGAACTTCGAAGAATTCAGTTCTTAGGAGTTTGAAAGAATATCCCGTATCTCTATTATTGATGTACCTATATCTATAAAATTGTAAATATTGAATTTAATCACAAACAAGGATAATTCCATGGAAATTTAAACATGGATTAAATCGTCTGTCTAGTTAAGGAAGCTCTGGAATCTTTCGACGTATAACGTAAATCCATACTAATATTATAAATGTGAAAGTGTGTCTGTCTGTCTGTCTGTCTGTCTGTCTGTCTGTCTGTCTGTTACCTCTTCACGCTTAAACCGCTGAATCGATTTTGATGAAATTTGGCATGGAGATAGTTTGAGACCCGGGAAAGGACATAGGATACTTTTCATCCCGAATAAATTTTGTGTTCCCGTGGGATGAGCGGGTAACACCGCGGGGCACAGCTAGTAAATAATAAATAAATATCGGAAAATGTATTTTACATTTTGTGAACGTAGTCATAATGAAATATCATCGAAATTATAATCATATAAGTAGGTATATAAAATATGATTATACAGAAGACATATTAACAGCAACTTAATGTGCTTAGTGAAATATTTTTTCATAAACATGGTTTTATTGAAAACTTGTTAATGTGTTAATGACATGATACACCATACATTATTAAAACATCTTTGCATTAATTACAGCTTAATAATTGTACTTATAAATTCATTTCTTCAATCTTTATGAGTATTTGTATTATTTGTAACTCAACAACATGCATATCATATTGCTATAGTTTCATAAAAGGTAAGGTTAACATAACACAAAGGTACAATTGTTGAATAAGTCTGCAACAACTTCTATAACCAAAAATAAACACATATCAAGCTAATATTTTTATTGTTCGCAATGAACGATATTTCTCAAAAACAAAACACAAAAACAGGCACGTTCAAAAACCACTATCATGCAATGTTTACTATGCAAAAACAGAACTGGGTATATTCGACGATAAGCACACTACACGGTAATGGACTTCTAACACAATAGCGCCTCAGAGCGAGACGGGAACTGAAAAGAGAAGGAGGTACTGCCTGTCTGGAGCTATGCTATGTCTGTATTTAAGATACGTTCAAAATATTATGAATTAGAGTTTGTAAATGGTAAAGAAAATGGATTTACTTCAAATTATTCCTAATTTATTTGTACATGCTTGCATACGCTTTGTAACAACACCAGAATGTATATTTTGTCTTAACATATGTAGATATATATATTTACGTGAACAGAAAACAATATAAGAAATATAGACTAGAATTATGTAACTATGATTCAAACTTTGTATGTCAGTACAAAATTCAAAACTTTATTCTGCAAATAGGCTAAAAGATTCTATGTTCAATGCATATCATAGATACCTGTACAATTCATAAAACTAAGCTTGAATAACGAGAATTATTACGTATCTGAATCTGAATATAACAATACATTTTCACTAATCCTTGTAAAATGAATCATTATGACCGTTTTGAATTCTTTGTAAATACAATGTCTCCTTTTAGACACGTCAACAATCCCGCCTCGCCAATTATTTACAAGCAAAACGTAGCAAGTTTTCATTCATCCACTACTGAATAATTATTCAAATCAAGAGCACTCGTTCACCGTTCTAAAATAAACACCAGACGAAAGGCTGCTAGCGCTGATACCAAGGAAATAACAAAGAAAATTCGCGACCTATGGCGCCATCTACCGTCGAGTAGCGGAACTAAAAACGAGTGTGTTTCGTTTCTAACTAGCGTGGCGCGTGTTTGTTTTAGTTGAATAATTTAATGCAAATAGCGTTTGTTGGTGAGAATATTAATATTTAAGTTAGTAATATTTCCGTTTCCAATGCGAATGTATTCAGACGACCTTGCTTCATTAATATATTATACGGAATACGGGTTGTATTAATTATACATGAGAATCATTGTTCGCAGTTTTGAGTCGCTGTAACTGTTTGTACGCGGGGCAATTACAATGACTGTGAAATTACTAAAGCACATAATTAAACGAACTAACAATAATTTTGTGAATGAATTTATAAATATACAGAATAAGAGATTTCAATTAAAGAGCCCTAATAGTATAATGAGTTAATATTATAATTATAGCTTTCAGTATCTTTAAAATAACAAAATACTGCAGTGAGATATTATCCACATAATAATAGTAAAGGAAAACGTATTACTATTTTACTGAAACAATAATTCTTATTGCATTTATTGACATAATGAATATTGATTTAAATGACCCTTGTCCGGAGTATTTTCGACATACCTAAATTTATGTTGATATTATTGATGTCAAGTAAAGGACAAAAACAAATCTTCTAGTTAATTTTACTTTATTGTTCGAATAAATTACAATAGTGATTTCGTAGGACATCGTCGTATCGTAAATCATGGCTTACTCGGTAGCCTGGCGGCTGTAACCGACATCGTGTTGCTAGGCTGTAGGCAGCGCACTGCCCCAGCGCCTAGCGTGTGTGTGCTGGCGTGCACGGGCACTCGAACCAGCAGACGTGTACCCAGCTTGACAACGTCGTCTTGAGATCAGTCTGTTAGTGAATGTCATCTAGCTGGAATTTAGATCGTGTGGTTAGGAAAGTGTGATCATCGCGGTGGCCGTCCCCGCCGGCGGAGACGACGGTGTGCAAGTAGAGTGCTCCTACTATGTCGTTGTCTACGTCGTTCTTGTCGTCGGAGGTCTCTCTCGTAGTAGTAATCGGCGTCGTGGTTGACTCCAGGTTCCGGTTCTGACTCACTACCCGATGACGTGTCTTCAGGGTAGGTACCATTTTTTAATGGTCGCCGTGATGACGTCATCAGGGTCAGTCAGAAGGTTCCTGGGTCGTCTTACGTGTCGAAGTTTGGCCTGCCGGTAGGCCAAAATTTCGTAGGACAAAATTAATGCACATTCACAGCAACACTATCACATAGATGTCGCCACCAAGACTACTTAATTCTTGGCTTTCTGAATAACTCCTAGGTGGTAGTAGCGGTTATTCGTTGTGCGGCATCTTGTCCCCTGGCAATTATTTTTATAAAAAAGATCGGACTGCCTCACAAAAACCGATCTAGTCCTACAGTAAGCTTGTATTATGGAAACTATATAGACGACGATAAAACGGTCGATTGCAAAAAAATTGTACATAGTTAAAAGCTTAGTTAACATGAAATACGATCGCTTCCTTTGTGTGACGAAAGTTAGTCATACAAAATGTATGGGTAACTTTCGTCACACAAAGGAATCAATTAACATTGTTTTAATTAAAGCCTACTATGTACCTACATTTTTTTTTGCAATCGACCCAAAAATACTTATATAGATAAATAATTACTTAAATACGTAGAAACCATCCATGACCCAGGAACAAATATTCGAGTTCATTACACAAATATTTGCCCTTTGCCTTTGCCAGGATCCTAACTTAGGACCACCGGCTCAATAGGCTCAGTGCTTAACCACTGCGCCAACCGCGTCGCCATTTGGATTTGGATACCACAGTCTACGTCACTGTTGTACTCAAATCTCAAACCCTTGAGTACATAAGTGGTACCTAACCGCGCACGCCTTTAGCAGGTCATTTGTTGTGCCTATTGTCCCCTGGTCGTTCGGGCGCCCTCAGCCGCGACGGCCGTTATCTCTTCATTTCACGCTCCGGGGCCGACTGTACAAGGATGTGTGTGAAAGAGAAAGGATTTACAATAACTAAGTCTTCACAACAAAATTAAAAATCTAATCTAAACTTAATACTGGAAATAGACCACACGGATTTACTTACAAGACAAAAAAAATCAGCGCTTCAAGGGAATTTGATATCTGGTGAAAAGAAACGCATTGAAACTCTCCATAAAACCATCTCATATTTATGCTTCGAATTTATAAACTTACAGCTATTGGAGCGGAGAAGTTTTTTATCCCCAACCCAAAAAGAGGCATAAGTAGGTATTTCAAATATAAAGCAGTTAGAATGTCACAGACCCACACACATTAATTCTATGTTTGGTGGCAAGCGGATGAATCTATTTTTATTTTACAGTTTATTTTTGTTTAATGCTAGGTATGATATCAGATCTGTCCAATTCCGAGGTGTTTCAAGAATCAAGATACCTAATCAGTAACAAATCATGTTGTTATTGTATCGATTCTGTCTTGAAAGAATGGTCGTGGACGCACACGCCTTGCACAATTTTAAGATACGTCTCCATTTTTTCTCTTGACAACTGCTGAGTAGATACTGATTTGTCTACAGCATGTTCAATTTTCTTTAGTACCTACCTTACCTGATGATAGTGACCTGAGGACCTTCGGAATTACCTTGAACGCCAAGTTCTCTGTCTGTCTCTGCATTGTCTTACTCATGTCTTTTACCTGAATGTGATTTAGTAATCCAGATTTTCTGAAATAAACTCTTTTTCGTTCTCAACACATCCAACAACCACTGTACACATTTTTTACCTCTCGCGCGAATACTTATTTTAGTATCCATTTGATGGTACAAATTGAGTTCAGCCGATGACTTCTAAGTACAAATTTAATGGAAATTATATATGATAAGCACAATAAGCAGGAGATGTAATACCTCATTCCATACGTGATTGAGGCCCATCACATTTGTATGCCCAATCCGCGTCTGTATACACCACTGGATATGTTTGTTCATTTCATGCATCGGCCCACACACAAATTGACACACATGCAGCGACATAATTACACTGTTAGACATACCACTCATTTGCTATGTACGCGCACGGTGACTGGCCGAGATGATTACAGTTCTTAATAAAAAATCGACGATTTATAGCAGGACTTATTTGGCGAGTAAAACGCCATGTTTCTCATCAATTATGCTTTCAAATGCTTTGAAACGCCAATTTCGAATAGCATAATAATTAAACTTTTTAGTAACAAATGTGCTCAAATTACCGTAGTCTTCACCAATCTGCTAAATATAAAGAAACATCCCGACTGCCTCAGGGTGGTCAACTTTATTTTGATAAGAATTGATAAAAAACCGCGACTTCTACACAACTCAACCGAAAATGCCGTCACAATTAATACAAAGTTCTTCAATATTGTCCAAATAGTCACCCATAACTTCTTTACAAAATATTAGAACTTAGAACGTTGAAATTTCTCTCAGAAGTTCCGATAGAGAAATATGCCAGCAATACTTTTGAAAATTCTTATAAGAATCCTCTTCGGATCCGCGGCCCGCTTGGAATTCATGGCTGCTCATGCTTTTTAACCTGATTTTCTAGCAATGAGAAACGTAACTGCCGCCCCTTTTTTATTTCGGTATTATATTTGCTGTACAATTGAGGTATTAACTCTGATTCCTGTGGTCGCTCAGCGACAAATCTCTTTCAATAAATAAAAAAAAAACACTGATTCCTATCAAAGCAAACTTGACCAAATCGTCAAATTAGGTCAAAATATTTATCAATAAATGAAACAAAATTGAATTATTTATATTGGATATAGTACATATATAATAAGGACCGTGAAACTGTGAATTAAAAACCTCAAGCAAATGACGATGGTTCACTAAATATATGTCACATTCACCTAAACGCAATTTACCTAAACGACCCAAACCCCACATTGCGTCCTGTCACCCCACTCTGACCCACTGCTGGGACATCAACCCCCCCATTGGCCACTGACCGCACATCCTGTCTCAAATTAGGGGGCTCCTGTGACGTCATTATGTTTTTAACTACTTAAATTCATGTAGCGTGACGGCAATATGACGTATGACATGGTAATATGGGATTGGGTTTTTTTTATTAAAGTCCGATATTTTACGCGGTGTTATGTGAAATTGCAGATTTTCTTTGAAAAGGAGGTAAATCAGTTCTAACTCGGTTGAGCAGCGGTGAGCGGGCACTAAAACATGGTCGCTCACGATGAGCCGGCGCCGTATAAGATAGCTGACACCCAGAGAGTAATTGAGGGGGGCTTATTATGACAAAACGGGGACTTAATCGGGTTCCAAAAGTGTTTTTTTACCTCATCGTTTCAAACGTGATGTAACGTTCATGGTCTCGAAGGGATTGAAGAGGCGGGCATCAACGTCTTCTAGTCGCACGAGTATTTCGAACTATCCGCACTTCGTCTTGGGTTGCTACTAATCAATATCAATGTAATTGAGAGGGCTATAAATACTCAGAATTCTTGTCAGATCGAATCACAAATGAAGAGATCAGCCAGGAGAACCCCTGAGCATCTCTGAATGTTTATCATACCTCTCCCTATGTCTACTTTAACCAGTAATTTCATCAATCAGACTATTTTACTGAGACCTTCGGACATATTAAGCAATAGCCTAGAAGTTATTTCATCGCATTTCACCTACACTACCCTAACATATTCAAATTCCTGCAAAAATCCGTGTAGTACATGAATCGAGCGGGTCCTCGGCGGATTGGCCAGGGATTTGTTTGATCCTTAGTAACATTTTAGCTATTGTTAGACTTGGGTCTTTTAAAGCATTTAAGTATTTACACCCATTTAAATACAAGCCATCAAGAAGAAAAAACTGGAGGTAATGACATCCATACCAAACTTTTAAATAGGGTATCATATTGGGACCAAACTTGAAGTCCTGCTGTTGATAAGAATGCAAGAGTTCTACTGGAAACAGAAAAGAGTGGAAGCCTTGTCAACCACTAGATTGGATGCAACAACAACAACTTTTGGTAATTAAAACTACTCACTCAAAATCATCATCATTTGGCATTAAAATATATCCATAAGAACTAGATACAATGTATGTTTAAGGATTTGCGCAATAACATAGCTGTCTATCACTTACAGCAACGGGCGTTCCGCGCCATCGGGCCTATATATCACTGGAGAAATCCAGTTCCTCAGCGTCGAGGCTTTGCATATCATGTGCATACTGATCGCAGCCCGCTGTTGCGTTGACGGGACGTTCCAATTTGTATAAACGCTGTTCGATGCTTGGATTAATACAAACAGGCAGAATAAAATGTTAACTAGCTCATCCAAGTCCTGACAATGGTGTCAAACTGCCGATAACGATGTTCACGTTAACCGCGGACGCGGAGGATCAGACGATTATTTGAAAACGGGCAACATTTTGATTCCCCAATCGGTTTTAAAAGAAGAAGATGAAGGCCAAGAATAAGTTACATTAAACAAAATGAAAGGTAAAGTAGACGTCATATCGTACAGGGAAGTCAAGGAAGTGGCTATGGATAGAGTTAGATGGAGAAAACTACATATTTCATCAGCTATGCCGACAAGAATTTGACTCTTAAATTTATGATGATGATGAATCGGCTCTTTCTCCACCAGACGGAGATTTTTATGGATACTAAAGAAGGCAGTTGTTGACCGTGGATTACGCAACTACCGCATAGAGACCTTTTAATTTGACTGTAAATGTATCAATGCAAAAACAACCTAGCCATTTTCACTAGTTGTCTAAATTGATGCAAAATTAAACTGTTTGAGCTATTAATACGGTGAATAGAGACTAAAGTACTATGTGTGACCTTACAAACGGTCCGGTAGTTTTGAATTTTTGATATGTTGTTTAGGATGGTTAGTCAGTGTTTAAAATGCAAAATGCACAATTGCTCCCCCTCCGCGCCCGCCGCCATATTGAAAAAACCGGCACTTTCTTCATATTTTAGCTCATATCTTCCTTTAGGAGCATTTTAGCTAGAAGAAAGCTTCGACAATGTTATAGAGAATTAAATTCACTACATTCTCCATTTTATATATTTTTTCTAGGACAGATAGTTACGGAGATATCTACATTTAAAAAAACGGAAAAAATCGCAATTTCCTACTCAAAAACAAACTTCTCGATTATATCTTCGTTTAGGAGCATTTTAGCTACAACAAAGCTTTGGCAATGTTGTAGAGAATTAAATTTACTATAATTTACACTTCAAATTTTGTTTTAAGGACGGTTAGTTACGGAGATATGCACATTTAAAAACAGGAAAAGTCGAATTTTCCGAAAATTTCTCAAAATTCTTGGTTTAGAACGCTGTCATTCAGTTACGGACTAGTCTAGGACAAATTAAAACATGTAGGAAATATAATTGCTTATAAAACGCATGTCCATTTTTACATACATTTTCGGAAAATGTGACTTTATTTTTTACATATCTCCGTAATTATCTGTCCTAGAAACAAAATTTGAAATGTAAATTATAGTAAATTTAATTTTCTACAAAATTGCCCAAGCATTGTTCTAGCTAAAATGCTCCTAAGTGAAGATATAATCCAGAAGTTTGTTTTTGAGTTGGAAATTGCAATTTCTTAAGTTTTTTTAAATGTGCATATCTCCGTAACTATCTGTCCTAGAAACAAAATATGAAATGAAAAATGTAGTAAATTTAACTCTCTATAACATTGTCGAAGCTTTCTTCTAGCTAAAATGCTCCTAAAGGAAGATATGAGCAAAAATATGAAGAGAGTGCCGGTTTTTTCAATATGGCGGCGGGCGCGGAGGGGGGGGGGGAATTGTGCATTTTGGATTTTAAACACTGACTAACCATCCTAGACAACATATCAAAAATTCAAAACTACCGGACCGTTTGTAAGCTCAAAATCCTTTATTCACTGAATTATATTATTCCTACGTATATTTGATTCAAAATATCGCTGTTAATTAAGCTGTAAAAAGGTAAACCAACCTTTGTTTAATCGACAAACGTTATATCGATTGTTCCATTTTATCTACATACATATTATTTTATAATTTCATCGAAAGCATTTTTCCTTTAAACCGTAGGATATTTTGGATTATTATAAAATAAAACTAACCTAACCTAATCAATAGAAAGACTTCAGATGAAAAATCTATTAAGAAAACGTTTGTCTGCGAAACAAGGGGATAATATAGACTTTTGTTCCATTCCAGGGTAAATACACAAAACTGACGATGAATGTATTTATGTGTAGTCTACATGAGAGACGTCACTTCTATATAGTTGTACGCCTTTGTTGACAATCACCATACCCGTTGAAATGAGTGTTATGCAAAGGGTTTAAGTATTTTTCAGGATAGTTACGCCACGAAGAAAATACTACCTACAAACGCCTGAAAATGCTTAAAATAATTAATTTGCAGCAACTTTAAATCCGGATGCTTTATAAATATAAATCCGGTGTGTTCGTGAATACAATTAAGGCGATCCGGCAATCCGCGACGCATTATGAATGCGGTGGGAAAGGCGACAGGTGCCGCGTAATCGCATGAAGCGGCCGAATCATACCCGGCTGCGCCGCTCAAAGATTATGCAATACAGAACCAGGTGTCTACCTGGTCATCAGATTTGGAACTTTAATACAGAACCAGGTGTCTACCTGGTCATCAGATTTGGAACTTTAATACAGAACCAGGTTCACCAGGTCACCAGACTTGGAACTTTAATAAAGAACCAGGTACACCACGTCACCAGAGTTGGAACTTTAATACAGAACCAAGTACAACAGGTCGCCAGACTTGAAACTTTATTGTATGAACAATGATCATTATCCCCGACATCGTCATCGTCATAGCAAATGGTACCTACACTCTCAAAGATTTTGTAACACTGAAGGCAGATACTGTGTTACCAAACAGAAAATTGCACAATCTTCTAACTTTAAACATTATTCTTCGAAATCGCATGAAGCTAGTCGAATCATACCCACTTATATATACTTACCCAAAGCTAGATACTAAACCAGGTACTAAACCAGATAGGTACCAACGTCACCAAACTTGAAACTTTATTTTTGTCCTCTATCATTTTAAACAACGAGTTCATCACACAAATATTTGCCCTGGCCGGGAATCGAACCCGGGACCGCCAGCTCAGTAGGATGCTTACATCAAACTGCGCTATCGTCGTCTACCTCGCAACTCGCTACCGAGTGCACCTCGCGCTCGGCCGCCGTGTTTGCCGTCCCCAACGCTGCGAGTAACGCCGGGGTACGTGCTCCCTTACGCCGTTTGTGCAACACGTACAATAAGATGTTCACATCGGTGGACATATTCAAGTTAAGTCGACCCAATTTCCGGAAACAGACTCTGAACGTTGTTGCCCCCGAAAGTTAGTATAATGTCGTCATTACTTGGTGCTCAGCATCACGCTCGTCTTAATTCTATAACTACCTAGAAGGTAAAACTAGCTCCTGGTTCTTTTTTGTTTTGTCTTTCTTTGTTTTTGTTTATTCTAGCTTATTTATTTCGTGTTACTTGAATGGTTCACGCTAAGTTTGTTATTGGCATAGTGTACCTAGAATGTATCGTAGGTTAAGAATATATTAATCAAAACCTGTCTTAGTGAGAGCTGTCTAGGAAATAAGTGCATGGTTACTGTTTAATTGTATATAGATTGTAAGACTATCCTGTACTTGTTTCTGTTTGATCTCCGATAAATAAAAATAACTAAATAAATAGTACCCATAACACAAGCCTTCTTATGCTTAATTTGGGTAAGTATGGGGGATGTTTCTGCGGTGGTCAATACTTTGCCTTCACTAGATCGCAGTAACAATGTCGCTTTTCCAATTATATATTCTTGACAATTATTAGACGTTACTACGCTCTATTTACGCAATTTGCTTCGGAATAACACGGCATGCCGTATAATAGGAATGTTCCTATCCACTACAACGTGAGAGAGCCGGACGATGATGTGTCGCGCGACAAGCGATGTTGCGGCAGATTATGCTCGATCACCCGCAGCCTCATTGAAGCGTTCTCTACGCAGGTATTCTCCAGCATTCTCAATTCTCTTCTCTTTGGCTAGGTGGGTGGATGGGCTCGCTCTATTTGCGCAGTTCGCTCTGGAATAACACGGCACACCGTATTATAGGACTGTTTTTACTGCCCGCAAAATGTTTGCCCACCGATTCATAGTTGAAATTATAGCAGAACTGTTTTCGGAAGCTTTTGGCTGGACCGGTGTTGTTTTTGAAAATAGTGAGCATGCTATTTGACTGGAATTGCTATATTTTCGAGCGTAAACTTACTCGGTCGATGAAATCCAAAGGCATGTGATATTGGTTTAAATTTTCAGACATAATTATTGTTAATGTGGCTCAAGACAAAGGAAAGTAGCGGGCAAGTTTAGTGAGGAGACTTGCATTTCAGAGAGAATGAAAATAGGTTGAAGAGAAGCTAAATGTCTAATAGATACTTGAAAAAGTTAACATAGAAATACCAAAGGCTAAAAAACTGAGCTAAAACGACTTAAAAAAGTATTCTACATAGATAGTCGCCGGGGGAGGTTTATACTAAACAATGAATTTGGATAAGAATACGCAGATTTTTTATGAGCATACTATTTACGAGAATTCATTACTCCCATTTAAGTATGTATCGATGGCAAAAAGCGAGAACGTAGTAACCGCCAAAATGCAAACTTTACACCAGAGCCAAAAAACTTTTCGATTTCGAGAAAAAAAATCATAACTCTTTCATTTATGAACGAAAGTGCTTGATATTTGGACCTAATTCATAACTTATGGTTTTCTTTCAACTGGCATATTTAATATTTAACAAAAAAGACTGGTTTACGACTTAGTGGCGGTTACGACAATTGAACTCTTTTTTTCGTTACGCGAAAACGCTGTAAACGCCAGAAGTAAATGTACTAAAATGGTAAAACGAGTATTATTTCCATAAAGCATAAATGCTGTAACCAGATGCATATTTATTTTAAGATTCAATAATTTTGACGTAATTGTCATTACGTTCTTTATAGGACTAACTGAAATGTGGTAAGTGTCCACCGGCAAAAAGAAACTGTGAAAATAAAACGACTTAAGTATCAATCAACTTTTATCAACATACTTTTTTAAAATGTTTCCAAATTTTAAATGCAGGTTTCTTACAAATTAAAAGCTCAGAAGCAACAATTACCGTCTTAACATATCAAATACTATCTAGTCTCAATTTCTCTGTATAAAAACATTACGAAAGTTACTTAAAACCGCTCTGTTGATTGTAACATTTCAAAAGGCTAATAAAATCTCTCATATTATAAAATCACAACCTTATACTTATCGTGCTAAAAACAAACATAAATATTCTTAGGGTTAATCAGACTATAATATTGTTATCCGCTAAAACTAAATATTATAGGTAATGAGGTTTAATATTCCCGTGAAAACTTTAAAACTCTCTACATTTTATCTTCAGTTTTGGCATTCAATTGTCTTTTAAGTAACTTTTATCGATATAAAACTCACTACCTATTAAACCCACTAACTATAAAAGATGTTTTGAATGTAAGTATTACTTATTATATAAGTTTTCAACATAATTCTTAAACAATTGTTTGAACACAACTATCACCTCAATTATAAAAATATTTCTTTGAACTAATCTCACTGAACCATTAATATTTAATTTTAATAACTAGACGTTATATCACTATGGTACCGTACAAATTAAAATTGTTATTATTTATTTAAATAAATACTCGGAGTCATTTTTCTTAGGCAGAATATCAATTGACATTAAAATAGGAACCTAAAAATTGCATTCCAATGGAATTCGTTTTCATAATAACATAATTAAAATAACTGTTAAAAGGGATATAATATAAACCTATTTGTAATTTGTATGCCCTATGGCGAAGCATAGTGATGTAGGGCGTTAGGGCACTAGGGTTGTTAGGGTGCTAGGTGTTACAGCTCTCCCATAGTGAAATCAGTTAGCTGGTATTACAACTATTATTTATTAATGTAACACCTTTGTACCTATGTCTTACAAATAAATAAATGATTGATTGATTGATTGAACTGTTCTTAAAAAAATACTAAAAATTCCACTCTAAAATGCATTGTTTTATAATAACACTCCTCAAAATGTTTGTCATAATTAACTCAAAAATCGCCCCTCTAAAGTAATGAAAATTAGTGCAATAGTGACTGATGGACATGTGCATTCTTCCAATCCTGACCTACGGAGCGCAGACTTGGTCTTTGACAAAAGTTCAGAAGTCCACCCTCAAGGTTTGTCAAAGAGCCATGGAACGCAGTATTCTGGGCGAAAAACTAACTGACAGAATTAAGAACACAGCTGATGTAGCTCAAGCAGCCGCAAAGCTGTATATTATGTCCGTGATAAAACGAATCACGACAGTTGTCGCAGTGGTTTAAGCAGCTGCCTACTGAGCCGACGGTCCTGGGTTCGAATCCCGGCAAGGGCAAATATTTGTGTGATGAACTCGAATATTTGTCGAATAATATATTTGTGCCTGGGTCATGGATGTTATTTGTATTTAAGTATGTATTTATCTTTACCAGTATGTTCAATTGTGTCCAGAACACAAGCCTCCTAGAACTTACTGTGGTACTTGATTAATTTGTGTGAGGTTGCCCGATTATGCCATGCGTATGGTTATTGTGAAAATATTAATCGAATCAGGCACCAGTTAACCGGTAAATTTTAAATACCGTACAGTTGTTTATCAACCGCAGCTCAACAAATTTAGTGCTTATCCTGATTCTAGCCCTTGGACAATAAAAATGCGGACGTGACACCCCAAACTAGTTTGATCCGGCTTGAGTCAGCTTTTTAGGGGTTAGACCAATTAACTCTTAATGGTTGTAGTGAAACGTAGTAGATTACAGCAAAACTTTCTTCTAGCGATTACAACCGTAAACTAGATATACATATTATACTAATTAAAAAAAAAAACATTATTTTAAATCGAAATCAAAATTGAAATGTAGGTATACCTATTCTGTAAGTAGGCCACTTTACATGTCTGAATCTGAATTTATCGGCATTTCACAAGAGGAGGCCGCTGTCGAGAAGAAAGCCGAAAAAAGTAAATATTTTTTTCATTTTTTTTTAATCATCATGCGAGCGTTTGCTCGTATCTTTTGATTGCCTTGAAGCTGAAGTAAAGCAGACCTTTGATGATATTTGATGTTAATTCCAGCTTTATACCTCCACGCGTTCCTGAGAAAAAGGTCTCGACAAATAGATAGACAGGCACAAAAGTGATCCTATTTAAGTTTAGTTTTTGGCGATTGAGGCACGGAACTCTCAAAGCTGCCGCGTCCCGCGCCCCAACATCGTTATTTTCTTCCAACAAAATGTAATAAAAACATTTTTGCTGTCCTTTCAATATTAATAAAGCAAATAAATATGCTAGTTATGTTTTATCCCAATATTCATATTTTCCATTAAACCCGCAACATATTTTTACATCCAAAAAAGGCATGTACGCAGACTACGCACACCCACTCGCTCCGGCGATCGCCGATAGACTAAATCACAGGTCGTATTCACGAGCCACATCGCCGCGAGCGCACATTTTAATTGCTGTATCTTCAAGCACTACCCACTTCACGTTGTGTTTCAAATGTCGTTACTGTAGCTTGCTGTTAATTCATTTTCGAATGAAATGTAGTAAGCGTCAATCATAGATAATTTATTTTAGGATAATTGCAGTAAGCTTGGTTCGTAATTTTTTCACTACATGCATAAATGCTGCAACCGCCACGGAACAAAATTTCGGCAACGCTGTAACCGGCACACCCTTTGATTTATGAAAGAACAAAATTAGCGTAAATGTACTCGTTTAGAAAATTGCTACTATTTGGGTGTTTACAGCAATTAGATGTGGGCATCGTCAAAAAAATACATTCGTTTTGCAACGTAGTCCAGTTTTTTCTAAGCGTCGTAGAGCCATGGGACCCAGACCAGTCGACGCAGAAAAATTCGCTGATTCCGAATATGCAAAAAAAAATTTTTTGACCAAGTGGCGGTTACTACGTTCTCGCTTTTTGCCATCGATATGATACTTATCTTAGTTAGGTCGACAAAAATCGAACAACGATAGTTACCTTCTTATACTGAATTCCATTAGCTATTCTCTCGACAGCCAACGCCCATATAACGCGCCACGGTTTTTGCTAACATTTCTTCGAGCGATGTTCCCCGCCGTGGTGACTGGAACTCTAGTTACCCGCTCTATTTGTTGTAGTTTTTCTGTCGTCGTCGGTTCGTAGCCGCCGTACGCAAACAACGCACAAAAAATCGTTTTCTTCACGCGTGTCGATCCATTATTGACGCTGTAATCGGTATTGACAGCATTTTGTTGCAGAAAATTGCAGCTGAAGAAAGTGAAAACGCATTTTAGGCGACGGTTATTTACTGCGTCACAAACGATACGATGACATACTTAGTAAGGAGTCTGCAAAATAAAAGGACGTTTCTTAGAAGATGCGAATTATAATAACACCACTAAATCGTTCTCTAATTTTCATACCTTTCTACTTCTACTTATAAATGGTAAGTTGCCAAGCGTTCCAACCCCTCTGTGGCTAAGTTATTATTTTTGAAACTCTTATATATATATATATATATATATTTATAACCGACAACCTCTTTCAAGAGGATTTCTAGACTATGATATGCATACACAGTCATACACTTATATAGAAACTTAAATACATAGAAAACATCCATGACCCAGGAAATATTCGAGTTCATTAAACAAATATTAGCTTTTTATCGAGATTCGAACCCAGGACTGCAGGCTCAGTAAGCTGCACAACCAACCTGCCAACCACCGTCACATATTTCATAGCACATTCGATTGCATTTTTGGTTACCATGTAGACCGACACTGGTAATGACACTGTACAGTGGTACCGGAATTGACTTAAGGCCTGTATGTAGTGTATGTCAGTCATATTTTTAGCATAAGGGCACACCGGACTCATGCTCATGGTCCCCTATCTCAAAACGACCCCCAAACCTCACCGAAGAACCTTAGACGACGGTTTTTTTAACTGTCAACCGAAGTCCCGTCGTACACTACCTCTGCTTGGATCAAAGGGTTTCTTGCAGCAATAAGTTAACCGCTGACTGTACTGATTCACGGTGAATTTCCCCCTGGATATAATAAAGCGAACAGTGTTATCTTATCAATGGTCCACAAAGCCCTTTCCCGCCGAATGCAAATGCATGGAAATGCGGAGGGGCTTCCTTCCGGTGCAATTATGACGTGCCGCGTGTGTGATCCGAGTTTCGTTTACGCAGGTTATGGTAATATTACACTACCGAAATATTTTACCGTTTTACTGACGAATAGTCTAGTAATGTTCACAAAACTCTTTAATTTCGTCAACGAGATTTTTGTCTTCCATTATTATGAAATACTTACCTTTTGCATTCTATCACACTAATATTATAAAGGTAATAGGTTGTGACTGTGTTTATGTGTATGTTTGTTACTTGCAAACATACAATTTTGATAAATTTTGGTATGAAGGTAGCGAAGACCCTGCATTAACACAAGTTACTTTTTATCCCGAAAAATGTAGTGTTCCCGTGGGATGAGCGGGTAACACAGAGCATTGGAAAATTACACAGTTGCAAAATTAAACAGTTGAATAAAATAGTTGTGCCAAAAGTAAGTACACCCATTTTACTTTGTAAGTATGTATTAGGTATATTGTACCTACATACAACATGGACAAAGTGAAGATTCTTATACCTGTTTAAGACCACCAAAGTAAAACAAGTGCCAAAGAAGTTCACACAAACGCACCTTCGATTATTTTTATTAAAGCAGTAACGTCTGCTAACGTACCTAAACCAAATGTTACAAAAATAATAATAATAATAATTTGGGTGTAGCACATCGTTACTATCGATTCTCAACATAATTTGAGACGATGGTGCCGATTATAAAGTCTGAATCTTTACGGTAGATGGCGCTACGATGCCACCCTAAGGCATGTAGAAGCAACTGGTTGAGAAATTCAATGGCTCTGGCATTAGGTTCGGTGGTCCAGTTGGTAGGACGCCCGTGTTGGCCCGGAAAGCCGTTGGAGACGCAGGTTTGGATCCTGTCTGAACCATTAAATTTTTCAATTTTTCGCTTCACACCTTCGATGTCGGGTTATGATGATGATGACGGGCTTCGATGGCTAAAGACCCCAGCGGGGCTAGAATATCTTCGCTTGTCGCGCGACCTAGCGTCACCTGTCTTGCTCGTACGGTATTGAAAGGAAAGTGACAGGTAGTATTTGTCGCGCAACAGAGTCGCGTGTCGCAGTTATGCTAGACGTCGGAAATAATTATTAAAATGTAACTATGTGTAGTAGATGTAGTTGTTTTTTTTTAAGGCTAACTCACCAATGAGTCGGAATTATTGTTGTTGTTGTGTTAATAGGTCTAAACCGACATAGAAGACCCCAACTGAGTATTGGTTATCACAATTTAACTTTGAAATGAAAAAACCCCGATTGGACAGATAAAGTTTTTTTTGGTAGATGTAGTTGTTTTTTTTTAAGGCTAACTCACCAATGAGTCGGAATTATTGTTGTTGTTGTGTTAATAGGTCTAAACCGACATAGAAGACCCCAACTGAGTATTGGTTATCACAATTTAACTTTGAAATGAAAAAACCCCGATCGGACAGATAAAGTTTTTTTTTGTTTAACTATCTTTTGCTGTGATACAAACTTGATTTTTATTTATATCTTATTTTTCAATTACCAGCGTGAAATTGCGAAGTACTACAGTTTTCCACCGCCATCACCGCCGTGACGATATTTGCCTAGCCGCCTCAATTAGTTTTTTATCAACACAGTAATTACAGCCGTAATGGCCGCTAATAACCCCCTGCGACGCCATTATGGGCCTTCTAACACACTGGAAAACAATGTTATAATTAACCAATATACCACTAATATAGCTATAGGTAAGTAATAGGCGACGGAGAGAATATAGGTTGACTTCCAGAGAAATTTTTGTTGGATACTTTTTGTCGAAAAAAACAACACGCACCTGTGAATATACTCATAATAATAGTTGGTGGTGTTCATGACATATTAAGTGACATATATTATATGGCATTTGATGTCAGAAGGTTTTCTTTGGCAGAATGAATCTTCTGAACCCTAAGAACGCTTTAAGAAGGAGAGCCATCTTGAATTTTAGTGCAGGAAAGAGTTGACGCAATCCATTTGGTAGGGTATCTAATGAATTCTGATTCCAAAGCTGATTCCAGATATATACTGCATTGTTACATTACTACCACTAATTCGGAAAAATCTGTAACACAGTATTCAAACATACCAAGTTTGGATTCTTGTAGGTAGGAGGCGTCTCACCTTGGTTCTACGAGCAATGTGCTCCGCCCAATGCCACTTAAGTTTGGCGACTGTTTGAGCTATATCTACAACCTTGGTTCTCTTGCGTATCTCATAATTTCGTTAAATTTTCGCCTTCATCATACTTATTTTTAAAAATATGCTTCCTATGCTGTTATTAATCTTTCTTAATTCTGTCACAATCGCTCATCACTATTGTTATTGCACACCTCAACAGGAAATTGATACAAATAAGCACAGGCTACACGTAAAGTAAAACAGGTGGCTTTATCTCTAAAGAACGAACTCTTCCAGACTACCTTTGGGTAGTTAATTTTAAATAAAAACATCAGAAATTAGTAGCCGAAGCAAAAGTAATCATGAAATCTATTGTAAAGATCTAATTGTAATTTATTGCATTGTATTTCTCCTGTATGTTTTATGAGGTGTGCAATAAAGAGTACTTGTATTGTATAAAGACAACTGTAACAAGAGCGACTAAGGTCCCTGTTTCCATTTCCTTGACTATACATAAAATACAACATAAATAAATCCATACTAATATTATAAATGCGAAAGTGTGTCTGTCTGTCTGTTACCTCTTCACGCTTAAACCGCTGAATCGGTTTTGATGAAATTTGGCATCGAGATACTTTAAGATCCGAGGAAGGACATAGGATAGTTTTCATCCTGGAAATTATACCTAAAAATATTGAAAAGTGAGTGAACATTTCTGTTGGGGTGCGGTGACCCTGTAGGAAATGTAATTATTAGACCAAAAGCACAATTGCTCTTACAGTTGCTTAGGCGCTTTTAATAATCCCTTTTATCAAGTTCCACGCGTACGTAGTCGCAGGCAAAAGCTAGTATACATATAATCGTAACTACTGTCAGTAACGAACCACACTTAACGTCAGTCACAATACCAAAGAATTAGTAAAGACACAAGTAGGTAATATAATACATATTGTGTGGATTTAAAGTCAATGTGACCGTTTTTTACATAATTAGACGAATATCTTCTTACATAATTCAACCGTGACTTAAAACTACATCAGATCAAATAGGTGTACAGTAACGTTACCAAGTCCCTAGGACTAGGACACAGTGGATCCAGGTTTACTACCTTTGGCTAAGTATCTGGACTTCCAATAAGGCGTAAATGGTCCAATCGAACAGCTGAACAAACTAGTTAGTTTTCATTTAGATTGAAACACATAAGTAAGCAACTTTGTATGGAAACAGTTTAGGCATTGCAGGCTGACAGATTGACATGCCGCCGAGCGGGTGCAACCAGTAGCTGTAATTATAGCACATTAGCATAGTATAGGTAAGTCAGTAACTTGACTTCTGATCTGAATCGAGCAGCCCATCTGATGATATGCAGTAGAATGTAGATGCAGAGCAAAGAGTATGGAGATAAGAGTAATAAAAAGTGTTTGTTATCGATTTAAGTTTTTGTACAAACGTATCTCGACGATACCAATTCAATAAGTACAAACTATTGTTCTGCGATAAATTCAGCCGTTGAAATTAGAACCTTCCTCATCAAATAAACTAATTAGACATTACAGATAAATATAGGTACTTGGTCGCAAGTGCCGCAACTACACTTTTGAATGTATAATTTATCAATACATCAGTTGAATTAGCATGATAGTATACTGAACCATTGATACAAAAGCACAAAGAAAAATTTAAATGCGTAATCTGGCGAAATAGACTGAGAATCGAACCCGGTAGTTAGATCTGGATTACAGGTCAAACATTCCACTGGGGTGGAGGCCAACTTTAACGATAGTGTACTGCGCAAAAACTCGATGCCTACACTGTGATAGCCTGTCGTAGCCGTCAAACTGGGCGGTTACAAGCATTAATTGTTAGGAAACCTGCGGAACCTCTTCATAAATAACCATCGATTATTCCAGCGTTAGGTGAGAAGGCGGTAAACTATAGCTACCATGGACATTCAGAAAACTTAACTATCCAGCGGGCCTGTGATGGTTGCTTTTATCATGCGATAAATAAGTGACAAAGCAACCATCACGTTTTACAAGATGCAAGTGTGCGTGACAGATACTTTATCACTTATTTATCACGTGATAAACTCAAACGCAACTATTATAGGCCTGCAGTCTTTCAGGATAAGTAGGTTATGGTTATCGCGGGTTGAGTTTCCGCAACTCGACGTCTTACCATGCGACTATTTTGTGTGAGGGGATGATGGCACTACTCTTGCCAACTCAACTCTACTAGAAAACCTAGTAGTCCCTTGATGTTGCCGACGGCTTCTGGGAGTAACCTCTGTGACCCCAGGTGTTGTGCCGGTAATTGGCCACTCCAGGACATTCGAGAATGACGTGGGCGGCTGTCTCCTCTGCCTCCATGCATGCTCTGCAAAGAGGGCTGTCAGTGACATCTAGAGTAAATATGTAAGTGCTTGTTTAGTAAGGCATGTCCATAGTCCATAGTCTTCTTACATAATATAAGATGTTAATTATAAGAATTGTAATAAATTAAAACGCTACAAAAGACTAGTGAACGCAGGCAGAGATATTTTTTACTAATTTATTTTGGGTCATTAAAAAATGTGGATAAAATAAATATAACTGTGTGATGATAATTCAAACAGCATTAACGACAGCATTGTAAGTTGTCATTTTGATAGCCGCTAAAAACCCCTAGTCAGGAGAATCAATATGCCTAGGCTCCGCCAAATCTCTGATAAGCGCGCCAAAAGTTAGAAAACCGAATTCAATCCACTAGCAAACACCAACCGTCACTGTTTCCCACAAGAAAAACGCGCGGACGACATATGGACGCCCGTTGCTCATGCATATTCAGCGGCGCGACCCTAACGAACGCCGCGTACTGATAGTGGCATGATACCGTGATTGTGGTATTGGAGGACGGAGATAAGGAATTGGGATGATATATGGCTAATAGATGTTAGGAAGAGAGATGACAGGAAGGCATGCGAAATGACAAAAGAAAAATAAATTAATTGTAGGGCTGCCAAATTAATGTTGGGCCATCACGGCGATGGCGGGATGAATCAGATCTCTTCCTGAAGGACAGGCCAGAAGAAAGATTACATCGGGATTTTCCATTGATGTGAAGATTATGTGTATTGTCATCTACTGGAGCGTTCCACCAGAATATCTATTTAGTCTGGCACTTGACGGTTTGAAAGTCGCAGAAATTACTATCAATATAAAAACTTTTTATATTAGCACTCATTTGCTCAAAGGTTAACTGGAAGAGAATGAAAGGGATAAGTTCGCTTTTGTACATCCGTATTCTTTTGTAATGTGTTTTTCTTGTTTTTATGTACAATAAAGTGTTTACATACATACATACCATTTATATTAAAGCTCTAACTGATATACAGCAATTACAGCCATGCATCGTCCCTTAGACAAAGACATTTTAGCTAGATGTCAGTGTCATATTACAGTACAGTGTCAGTGTGTGTAAAATTATGTATTGTATTTAAGCGGTTTAAATGGGTAAACAAACATGACATTTATTTTTTTTATTGTGACAAAACGGTAATTCAAACGCCGCGTCGCATCAAAGATCAAACCTCTGACAACCAGTTGTCAAAGACCGATATCATATCAGTATAGTTGCGTATTCTGCAAACTCTCCTTCGCAAAAAAAACTTCTAAGTTTTAAAACCTATGTGTCGGCCTTTTCTCTACACTTTCACGAACACCTAAACACGTCCGTCAGTCTGTCAAACAGTTCTGCAGCCAAATCCCAGCACAACAAACACGATAGTGTGCACAGTAAGAGTTCTCAAGATTAATTATTCATACAACGGGCCGCGGTATGACGAATAAATTTGCTTTCATTAGTGCATTGAACATTATGTTTTTAACACTGTTTGTGTAAGTGGTTATTTATTTAACAAGGCCGTGGACCGATGACCGGAATACGGTTTTTTTCTAGTCCCGAATACTGGAAAAGAGTCACGGGCAACCAGCATTGACAATCTTCTGGACAGGTATTTATATTTACCCTTAATTTTATAATTAAAAACCATATATACATATTTTTGGCCATCTTTCTCCATTTTTTTTTTCATCGTAATTTTTAAGACTGTTTAACAGTTAAGTACCTATTGACATATAAAATGTACCAACGTGTGCTCTGTTGTTTTAGTTACTGAATTAACAAGGTGTAATACTTTGTAGGAAAAAAATATTTATTATTTATTTATTTACACCTGATAAATCCAATGAAGGTACGATCTCACGTTAACTGCAAGTATACTTATACTTATGAAATAAAGTTTTTTTTTTCATTAATATTACTTTTAAATAAAACTATTCAAACGGATTATATCACGTGCATGTATTAATTAAGTATTTGAGCCTCCTTGACGTTTCGGTAACTTTCCAACAACGGTAACCGAAAACAATATAAATATTATTTACTAGAATGGCAAGTCATAACCGGATCGAATACAGGGCTAGTCTTAGGCATTCTAGTTATAGGCATTCACTCAACAGCTTTCAGTTTGTTGGTATATTTTATTAATTTTATGCATTTCTAAAACTCTTAAATATTTAAAGTCAAATTTACATAGCCAGTTGTATCAGAGTAAAAGTCGTAACAGAGTTTATCAACTTTAGTGCTACTTTATTTCGATACTTACAGCGCCATCTGTCGCCGGGTAGCAACATTAAAAGGAAACTAATATAAATTCATAATAACTTTTCAATAATTAAAATTTTCAACAGTTTTAGGAATATAAAATAAAAAATATATTTGCAGTATCCGTATAAAATATAGAATGTCGTTATTTAAGTTAATTATTTCATCGGAGGGTTTATTTTTAATTCCTTCATGTTTACTTGAGAAATTGTCACTTTTTTGATTAGGTCTCTAGGCACAAAGAAAGAGAAAATATAGAAAAAGCATTGATACATTTTCCTACGTATTTTTAAGTCGTAATGCTTACCGTTAGAAAATCTTCATTCTTTAAAATACTTCTGGAACTAGTGAAGAACCAAAGTAACAATTACATGCATGTGAGACACTAGCATCCTTCACGTTTTGATAGTGATATATCCATAGGTCATCATAATAGGCCCGCTGAACACGTGAAGGCGCTTTTTATTTGCGATTGATTTTGCTTTGCTTCTGTTCTCTGAGCAAAAATAGTATTAAAGTAAAACGGACACACACAGAAGTCCAATGAGACTTGATATAAAATACGTTTGCCGGAACTGAGCTGACCATCAATCTGAACCAGAGCAGTTCACAATTCTAATGGCTTTCTACTTCCTAAATTAAAACCTAGGCCCCGGAACATGCCATCTGGCCCCAAACGGCCGTTGGAAAGCGAAAAAAAAGTAAAAAGAACGGTTTGGACCACGACCCGTCTAATGTTATGCCTCCGCTCACTGGTTATGAAATAAATGCAAATTTATGCGCGTACGTCTCGACGAGTGCGTGCAGCGGTGAAAAAATACCGGGGGACATAACGGCCTAAAATGCAAGATACCTTTACTGATAAATAGATAAGGCAGGTCGCACGAATTCAATGGTAGGCTAGAAACAGGATACGGAAACATGGAATCAGTCTGAGCTGGCTACTTATCAAATTCTTGTATATTTATAATTTTTGCCATTTTTTTTTCAAGCAAATTCTAATTATAAACAAGCTTTAGAATCGATGGTAACTGTGAGAATCAACTAAAAATACTCACAGTTTGTGTATGTACCCCAGAAAATTAAGGCATCTATATTTTTACCTAATTTTTTGACTTGAAATTCTCAAATAAAACAATGATTATTTTTCTTGCGCTACGGCTAACGGAATAGGGATTGGTATATATATAATAGATACATAATAAGGTATAAGTATATCATAATGATAGTATTTTTTCGACATTCAGCGAGCCTTCGTCAGCAAGTTTTTGCTTGTTAAGTTCTCTGGGGCGCCATGTCATGTTAAATTCGGAGAACCACAGGACAGTCTATATTTTACATCTAGCCTCAAGGCACCTTTGTACCTACTTGTTATATAAAGAGAATAATCATGGTTAATATCACAATAAAGTGTACAGTACTTTAACTTCAATTATGTACATTTATCCTAATTTATGAAGTGTATATTATTTGTCAGTTTCAGACGGAACCTGATTGTTTTTTAATGTCTTACAAAAAAAAAATTATAACACATTTCAATAAAGATTTCTTATAAAAACTACTCTAACACGGTGAACTAAAGGTTAGAAAATTGTTTGAAAATACCTTTATTATTCTGCAACCCTTACAATTAATAGAGATTTTAAAATCTATGTGCCTTCAGGAAATTTATCAATTGCACAGAGTTTTTCACTCTTAGAACATTGTATATAACCGGCTATGGTTTTTTGGTCCTAGCTATGGTAAAACACTGGTATATGTTTATTATAACGTGAAGTGACAAAAACCTCCTGCAAAGCGAAACGCGCACACCGTGAACGCAGCTGACATCCTAAAAAGGAAGGGAACTTAAAAACAATACTCTCCATAAACAGACACCCGAGTAAGAAATTATACTTTTTCTTGGCTTAACCGATGATAGGTATTTTTTGTAATTTAAACCTTATTAGCGGGATTTGATGACATTATATAAGATTGTGAGTTAACTGCCATTTTTATCCATTTTTTATTATGTAGAAAACGGTCCAGAGGGGCCAGCAAATCTTGACCCGACTGCCCTTGTCGTGCGACTTAGCGTCACCTGTCTTGCTCGCACAGTATTGACAAGTAGTATCTGTCGCGCGACAAAGTGTCGCATGTCACAGTTATGCTAGACGGGCAGGGCGCTAATTTTAGTGTACTTTGAAATATCGCCAAAAAAATACTTACTGTTGAGTTTCTTTCGACTTTCTTCTCAACAGCGGTCTCCTCTTACGAAATGCGGGTAGATTCACAATCTGACTTGTAAAAGTGCCCTTGTGGCCTACTTACTGAATAAATTATTTCATTTCGAATTATTTCTATTCAACGATGTATCACGTAAAGTTATTACTGGTAAGTACCTATATTAAAAACCATGTTTGCAATTCTAGCTGCATAAAGTGACATTTCAGGACTACTACTTGACCAAGTTAAATTTGTGTCTGATATTTATAGCGTCGCATATAAATTAGGTGCAAACTTAACACAACCGGGTTGGCGAAGTAGATCTTAGATCTCTCCGAGATAAGAGATATTCGAATTGGGAAAATTTGTAGGACATAGCGTGAAATTGGGCTTACCATAGTCAAAATAAGCAACTTTACGAACTCGGCAAAGACTTAAATCTTAGAAGAAAAAAAAAGAAATTGACAACCAAATAAAAATAGACCCTTAAACATGAAGAAAAAAGTGCGGTAGTTTCTAAAGATACATTTGCTTAGCACATATTAAAAATGGTATAAATATGTGCCTATGTAATGTATGCTGTGCGTAGTGTGCGTGTTGAGAATTGATAGGTTTTTACCCACTGGCCACACAATCAGTTAGTTCATTTTTCTGTCACGGCGCTGCGAGCGCGCGCGCTGTCGCCAGCGGACGCGAGCCGGCGCCATTGGTAATATTGGTTTTTAACGTAACGGCTCTTGAACATTATAACCTCCGTGGTTTGGGAGATATTTTGGAAGTTTTACGCTTTAACGGAAAGTGTTGAAATACGGCATAATTCCTTGTACGGTGGGCTGCTTCGGGCGCCCCAAGGATTGTTATTTAGAGTGATATAAGGACTACTACAGTGTGAATTGTGTTTGGCGTGTTTGCTGACGAGATCGGGGCGGCGGCGGCGCAGACCGGGACGTCGTTTATTGGTGCAAGTAAACATACATACACTTTACACAAAACAGAAACACAACCTTGCAGCCAGGAAGATATTCGGCTGAACTCCAGGTTAGCAAAGTAGATCAAGTTAGGTTAAGTACATAGGGCGCGTATCGCGTTCCATTGTTTCGCGCTAGGCAAGATTGCTTTGGTAATTTGTTCTTACATGGGCCCGGGATAAATTCAATTTGTGTCTGGCGCAAACAAATTTTGGTAGCAAAAGCGTGGTTCATATCCACAGAAAAGATATTTGTTTCATTTACGTTCGGATAAGTAATTTAGTTAGCATCAAAGTCATAATTGAAATTTGAGGGTGGATTGCGCTTGGTTCGCATTCCAATCTATTAACGTTAAGTTGCATTTGCGTAATTAAGACTAACTAAATTATAAGAATATTAGTTATTACTTTCAATTGAAATGTTAGTTGAGTGAATAAAGTAAATATAGTTGCGTTTCGATACGGAGAAACGTATTAATAAGTAATTAATAATTGGGGTTCCGCTGAACTATTATTCACTCAAAATACATTTAATTTAAAATAAATTTAGTGTTGTTTTCCGTTGCGTAATATTGGTGTTGGGTGAATAACTTTGAAGTTGTCGCGTTTGGTACGAAAAATAAAAACGGATTGTTATTGTCTAAAATCGGGGTTCCACGGACAAAATTATTCACCCAAATTTATTAATTTATTTTTAAAAATTTATTTTATTGATCCGCGTTATCGAGGTTGGTACCATGGCTCCCTCAGTAGTTAAAACGGTCGCGTCAAGGGTCGAATCGGAATTAAGATGGTTTTCATTAGTCGTTACGTTAATTGGTCGTACGGATCGCGAGGACGCATTATTGTCACGCGCGCGACAGGTAGATGAAAGATATGACGCGGTATTGAAATTGCATGCCGAATATTTGGCCCGTATTGACGAAGAGGAGACCGGGGAAAGTCGGACCCAAGCTGTTGAAGTGGTGCAACGCAATGTAGACCAGTGCGGTGATATGGTGATGAGTATCATCCAAGCGGCAGCGGATATCGAGCGCGCCCGAAAAGGGGATGTTGGGGTAAGGCGTGCACCCAGTGGTGTGGCACTAATGGCGCCGTTGCCACCAGTGAATGTCCCGGAATTTGGTGGTGAATATGCCGACTGGCCGAGGTTTCGCGACATTTTTAACAGCGTGGTGCACTCGCGCACGGATTTGACCCCCGCGTATAAAATGGCGCAGTTGATGGGGAGATTACGCGGTGAGCCTCACGATATTTTGACTCATTTGGAGATTACGGATTCCAGTTACGAGACGGCATGGGGCCTATTAATTGACCGATATGATAATCGGCGATTAATTATTGATGGGCTCATCGAAAAAATATTTAGTATATCGAAGGTCACTAATGTACACGAAATACGGTCGAAAATCCTTAATCCCGTCACGGTGGCGGTGAATACGCTGGAGCGACTCAAGTTGTCACTAGGGGACAACAAGTACATTGTTGTGAACCGGGTTTTGCGCAAGTTACCTAGCGAGGTGGTGGCGCGGTTTGAGCAGTCACATGGGGGTGATTCATCGAGTCACCTCCCAACATTTGACGAATTGAGGGCGTTCCTGGAGGGTGAGTGCAGGCGTGCGGATTGCCAAGGGGCAACCACGCCGCAACCCCCCACGTCACCCCGGCGTACGGTTGGCCCAAAACCGGTGGAGCCCCGTCGGGGAGGACAGCGGTACAACGCCCTCCAATCGGAAGTGTGCCCCTTCTGCCGGAAGGGGGGACACGCGATCACCGCGTGCGCGGATTTTGGAGCACAGCGGGTGCAGAGGCGCAGAGGGGTGGTCAAGCAGCGAAACTTGTGCTTCCGCTGCCTAGGCGCACACTATGTGCGTGAATGCAGTAAGACCACCAACTGCCGAGTATGTGGAGGAGCCCATCATGAACTTCTCTGCCTGGCTGAGAGTGGGGAGCGAGGCCATCCTCCCTCTCCTAAGCCAGCCTTGGGTGGACGGTCGCCCCCCCACCGGGGAGGGGGGTCACCCAGAGACCAGCGGTCGCCCCCTCCTCGGAGAGGGGGGTCACCCAGAGACCAGCGGTCGCCCCCTCCTCGGGGAGGGGGGTCATCGAGGACTCCGGAGTACCGCCGGATGCCGCAGTCTCCTCCGCGGGGGGGGGATCGGCGCCGAGATTCGGGCGGGTGCCCGGAGATGACCCATGGGGAGTCGGGTTACGCGACTTACTCGGCCGCGCTGGGGGGCAGGTTGCCGCCCCCGAGTAGTCGCTTCTCCCCACCCCTCGCAGAGCGCCCACGTTTGATGGCGCGTCCGCCGCAGATGGGACGGATGCCGATGGGTTATTACCAGCCGGCGCGCATGGCACCGATGGGTCGCGGGGTGTACTACCCGGGGTGGGACCCATACCTGGGCCAGGGGCCCTCTCCCCCTCCAGCAGAAGGGGAGGGAGGTGCCCCCTGCTAGCAATTAGCGGTCTGTTCATCCGTCGTGCCCACCCCACCAGTGACGGTATTATTACCGACGGCTAAGATTACCGTCAGGGGTACGGATGGACGGCCAGTGCCAGTGAGGTCACTCCTGGATTCGGGGGCACAAGGTTGTATCGTGTCCAGCCGCCTAGTGGCCAGGCTGGGCCTCAGGTTGGAGCCATCACGGGATGGCGCAATAGGTATAGGTGGCAATCAGGTGCCTCACATCAGGGGTCAGACGGACCTCCTGTTTGAGATGGGTGACTCGGCATCGATCACGCGGGTGAAGGCCACGGCTATTGTTTTAGATGAAGTGGTCGGGGTTCTTCCTTCGGTACGGTTACCGCCGGCGGTAACGAAGCTGGCCAAGGGATTGGAGTTGGCCGACCCTCACTTCGCAATTCCCGGACGGGTGGACGTCTTACTTGGAACTGACGTCCTCGGGAAGCTGCTGCGGAGCGGTAAGCGGGAGCTGCAACCAAACGGGTTGGTGGCCGTGTGTACCGCAGGGGGGTACGCATTATTGGGCCCAGTACGGGGACCACAGGACGCAACGGATTATAGCAACATATACTACGGCAGCGTGTTATCGGAGGTCCTGCAAAGGTTCTGGGCAACAGAAGAGCCACCCACAGCTCCCAGGACAAGCCCACTGGACGAGGAGTGCGAGACATTTTATCAGTGCAACACGGTGCGCCTCCCTTCGGGCAGATTTATGACACGGCTGCCGTTTCTATCGACGCGACCTCCGCTGGGGAGCTCCAGGGGCCTGGCTGAGAAACGGATGATGGCCATGGAAAGGCGCATGAAACGGGACTCCAACTTTCGGCGAAAGTATGTTGAGTTCATGCGTGAATATTTGGCTTTGGGTCACATGTCGGTATCCAGGGTAGACTGGCGTCGTGAGGAGCACTACGTATTGCCTCATCATGCAGTCCTGAAGACACCTGACTCCAAGATCAGGGTCGTGTTCGACGGGAGCGCGGCGACATCTAACGGGGTGTCCCTGAATCAATGCCTGCACGCTGGTCCTAAGTTGACCAGAGACATTGCAGACATTCTAACGGACTTCAGGAGACACCAAGTTGTCTTCGTTACGGATGTGAGGATGATGTTTCGCCAAACGGAGATCCATGCGGATGACCGTCGGTTCCAGCTGATATTGTGGCGAGAGAGCCCAGAAGAACCGATGATCACGTATGAGCTTAACACGAACACGTACGGATTAAAGCCCAGCCCGTATGTGGCGATGCGGACGCTACGAGAGCTGGCTGACCAGGAACGGCTGCGCTTCCCTCGCGCAGCTGCAGTCATCGACCGGGATGTCTACGTGGATGACATTTGTACGGGCACGGACAGCATTGAGCAAGCGCTCATCCTAAGGGATGAATTGGTGGCGCTCATGGCCTCCGGTGGCTATGAACTCAGGAAGTGGCTGTCAAACTGCCCAGAGGTGCTGGCAGGACTACCAGCTGAGCACCAACAAGACCCGCATTTGTTTGAGGACTCGGATAATCCTCATGCGTTGGCAATTTTGGGGGTCCAGTACCGACCGACTCAGGATGTCTTCACATACAATTGTGAGGCCGAATTGCTGTCGAAGACCTGGACCAAGCGATCAGTCCTTTCGACTATCGCACGAACGTTCGACCCAAATGGTTGGATCTCTCCGGTCACGTTCATGGCAAAGTTCTTCATGCAGAAGCTTTGGTTGGCCCAACTAGGCTGGGATGAGCAGCTCACGGACGAGCTGCTGCACGAGTGGACGGCATTCGTGACCACATTGCCGCATATTAAAGAAATTGAGATCCCGCGCAAACTGCTCCCTCAGGCGGGAGCCAGGGTGACCCTGCATGGGTTCTGCGACGCTTCTGAGAAAGGGTACGCGGCCGCGGTCTACCTGAGAACAGGTGAGACTGCTGGCGAGGGCGTTGTACGCTTGGTCATGGCCAAGAGCAAGGTTGCGCCTGTTCGGACCCGGTGGACGATTCCGAAGATGGAATTGGCGGGTGCCGCGCTCCTGACCCGCCTCCTAAACCATGTGGCGCAGAACCTGCGTGGCACGGTGGATCTGAATGACACGGTTTACGCATGGACGGACAGCCAGATCGTGTTGTGCTGGCTGCAGACTTCGGTCCATACGCTTGAGGTATTTGTGGCCAACCGAGTGTCACAGATAAATAACTCGGAGACTCCTCTGGTCTGGAGACATGTTCCAGGTGAAGTTAACCCGGCAGACTGCTCGAGTCGCGGCTGCCCGGCGCCTGCTCTGGTTGAGCATTCTCTCTGGTGGGGGCCTCAATGGCTGGAGCGGCCACATACGGAGTGGCCTTTCAATGACTGCGGACGCCAGCCACTACCCCCTGACCAGGGTCTGAGAGTCAATGTGACTACAGTGGAGTCTGTGGCAGTGGACCACACTCTTTTGGAACGGTATAGCTCACTAGGGAAGCTACTTCGAGTCACGGGATGGATAATGCGGTTTTTCCATAATTGTCGAAGCCCTGCGGCACAGCGCAACCTGTCACCTGTAATGGGACCTGAGGAGCAGCAAAGGGCTCTCTCACGTTGGGTGGGGGTCATTCAGGGGAATGAGTTCCAGGATGAACTTAGGATCTTGCGGACTGGCGTGGGCAGAATGAAGAAGAGCCTTGTCCGCCTCAACCCGTTTATTGATGAGCACGGAATGCTCCGGGTGGGAGGCCGACTACGGAATGCCGAATTGCCGTATTCAGCGCGGCATCCTTTAATTCTTCCCAAGAAGGGAGCTCTGGTGGAGCTGTTGGTTTGGGACCGTCACATCAGGAATTCACATGCAGGCTGCAACACACTGCTGGGCATTTTGCAGCGGGAGTTCTGGATTTTGTCGGCACGGAGAGTGATACGGAGCGTTGTGTTTCGTTGCTTGCCTTGTTACCGGCTCAAGGCAGCCACAATGCAGCCACAAATGGGAGATCTCCCGCCCGACCGAGTTACGGAAGCTCGGCCGTTTGCTGGTGTGGGGACAGACTTCGCGGGGCCTTTCATGGTCAAGACATCACGCCTTCGCAACGCGAAGTCGGTTAAGGCATATTTGTGCGTCTTCGTGTGTCTGGCGACCAAGGCCGTTCATTTGGAAATGGTAGCTGATCTCTCTACGGAGGCCTTTTTGGCAGCGCTGGACCGATTCGTTTCTCGACGAGGGATACCGGCCTTGATCCGGTCGGATTGTGGTACCAACTTCAAGGGCGCCGATCGTTGTCTAAAGGAAATTGTATTATTTTTAAGTCAAAATGAGCGAGAGATCGGCACGGCCATCGCCAGTCGGGGCATTTCGTGGTATTTCAGTCCACCTGGATGCCCCCACTGGGGTGGAATATTTGAGGCAGTGGTTAAGTCTGCCAAGACTCATTTGTATCGGGTCATCGGCTCAACGATCCTCTCCTTTGAGGAATTGTCAACGGTGTTCTGCAAAATTGAGGCAGTTTTAAATTCGCGCCCCTTGTGTCCGTTGAGCGCTGACCCGAATGACCTGGAGGCCATTACCCCAGGTCATTTTTTGATTGGCCAACCACTTAACGCCTTGCCGGAGTATCCGTATACGGATGTTAAGTTGTATAGGTTGTCACGGTATCAGATGTTGCAGCAAATGACTCAAAATTTTTGGAAGCGATGGTCGCTTGAGTATTTGCACATTCTTCAGCAACGCGTTAAGTGGACGGACAGGACGACCCCACCGTGCGTTGGAGACCTCGTACTGGTTAAGGATGCTAACCTATCACCGTTGTGTTGGCGACGGGGGCGTATCGTTAACTTGATAGCGGGCAAGGATGGGTCTCCACGGATCGCTGATGTACAAGTGAGGGACTCGATCCTTAGACGGGCGGTTTCAACGCTATCCCGACTACCGGGAGTTTGAGCGGACCGACGACGGGTCGGTCCGGGGCGGGTGGTTGTTGAGAATTGATAGGTTTTTACCCACTGGCCACACAATCAGTTAGTTCATTTTTCTGTCACGGCGCTGCGAGCGCGCGCGCTGTCGCCAGCGGACGCGAGCCGGCGCCATTGGTAATATTGGTTTTTAACGTAACGGCTCTTGAACATTATAACCTCCGTGGTTTGGGAGATATTTTGGAAGTTTTACGCTTTAACGGAAAGTGTTGAAATACGGCATAATTCCTTGTACGGTGGGCTGCTTCGGGCGCCCCAAGGATTGTTATTTAGAGTGATATAAGGACTACTACAGTGTGAATTGTGTTTGGCGTGTTTGCTGACGAGATCGGGGCGGCGGCGGCGCAGACCGGGACGTCGTTTATTGGTGCAAGTAAACATACATACACTTTACACAAAACAGAAACACAACCTTGCAGCCAGGAAGATATTCGGCTGAACTCCAGGTTAGCAAAGTAGATCAAGTTAGGTTAAGTACATAGGGCGCGTATCGCGTTCCATTGTTTCGCGCTAGGCAAGATTGCTTTGGTAATTTGTTCTTACATGGGCCCGGGATAAATTCAATTTGTGTCTGGCGCAAACAGTGCGTGTTATTTAACTTAATGTTAAATATTATTATGTTGCTATATGTGAGATCCTATAATTAGATAAATCTTTATTGCTCTCATATAGTGTACAGATGTCTTAATTCTAAGATTATCTATACCTAACATGACACCCTGTAAGGGCATTGCAATATTTTGCGGAAACGACTTATATCTAATTAAGTTATGCTTCACAATCACAATATATCAAGGAATGAAAAAATTTACATACCTACAAATATTTTTGTTTTTGTAGAAATAGGTAAGTATTTAGAAATATCTTAAATTTAATGAATTAATTAAAGTTGACCACTTTATATTAACAAAAATGGAGTAAGTATTTACTTAACTAAATAACAAAATAAAATAAAATAAACTATATTTACATTTACATATTTACACTAAAGGAATACCAGGTATAACATAATAACGTTATTTATAATATTTATTTTCTTCTAGGCATTCTTGTACATTATAAAAGCTGTTTTCAGTTAGATATTTTTTCAATTTTTTTGTAAATGTGTTGTATTTAATTTCTTCAGCTATTTCCTTTGGTAAACTATTGTAAATCCGAATTGTCATGGCATGGGGACTCTTGTTGCTCATTTGAAGGTTACTTGCAGGTATCGCTATTTTATTCTTGTTTCGTAGGTTTAAGGTACAAGGGTTCGTCCGCTTTAGTGTATAAAGATGGGTGTTTTTGGACAAACTTACAGGCTTCTAATATATACAGGGATGGCAAGGTTAATATATTCATTTTTTTAAAATAGGGTCTGCTACTAGATGTATCTTATTATTAACACTGCACATATTTTGGTATAACATTTCTAAGTGGCATGGGTTAGGAACGAAAATTATTTACAGCATCTACAGGTGATGTAGTTATGTGGTCCCGATGTTGCGCGTAGGAAGCTCGGCTCGGTTTGTTGTATTGAGTCGTCGGTGTTGCAGATGAATTAGAATGTGAATTGTCAGATGTATTAGCCGTGGCTCGTCGAGGGATAATCTGCTCTGTGATATCTCGTCCATTAATAATAAGTCGGTTATTACGTACTACTGCTTTTTTTCCGCATTCTCTGGCCTCGCGAAGTTTTTGTCGTAATAATTTCCTTTGTTTCAGGCTGTCAATATCTAAGAAGGCAGACACATATAGTCCCGTATTCCTAAGGTATCCGGCGTTGTCTATTATTTGTTTCGTAACTCGTTTTCTCAGTAGTTCAATAACCAATGGTCTTCTATATTCTGTTCGTCCTATCCTATACATATCTTCTATAAATCCGTTGAGGTCAATACCATAGAGGTCATAAAAGAGGTTAAGCACTCTATCGAGCAGCTCTGTTTCCGTCTCCCACTCCATTTCAGCCAGGCCATAAAGAACTATTTTCTTGCAGTTATCACTGTCTACTTTATGGAATTGTTCCGGACTACTATGAATTAAAGCGTTAGGGTTTGGTAGCGTTTTTGTTACGTCGGCATAAGTATGTTGGTGTTTAAGACTCTCTTCCAACGACGAAGTTTGCTTTTTTAGCGCTTATAATTCTGTTTCCATGTTTCTTATTTTGTCGTTCGTATTTTTTATATGTTCGCTGTTATTTTTCGCTGTTTTTTGCACAGTAGTTATGATAGAAGAGTTTTTATCTACATTTTGTTTGATTTGAACTACTTCAGTGTCTAGGGCCGTATATTTCCTAGACAAGTCTGAAACGCTTGTTTGAATCTTATCGATAAGGTCTGAGAACTTCTTTTCTTGGTTTCTTAGCTGGTTCGTTATTTGTGAACTAAAACTTCGCAATTCAGTCAGGATCAATTCCGTGGTGTTTTGATTTTCTGCGGTTTCTTTGTCATGGTTGGATTTGTCGGGAGTGGTAACACTATCAATATCCAGTATTGTGTGTCCTATATCCTGAATTGTTGATGTTGAGGTGAAAGATATAAAAGAATCTTCTAACTTGTTCTCTTCTACTTGGGGGGGTTCATTATCTAATTCAAAAGCGGCAGCGCCTCTTACTGGCGTGTTGGTATTATCCTTTTTTAGCGTATTGCATTTGCAGTATTGGCATCTCCAGTTGTACTTTTTCTCACTATCAAAAGCATAAAAACTGTCATACCGCTTCTTTGTTAAACCGGCGCACGGTAGGTCATAACTTTGCTTACACTTCGAGCATGTCAGATATTGATATTTGGGTAGTATTTGCAGACATCCTGCGCAAGTATGTACTTTTGGTTGATCCAATTCAAGCTTTTTTTGAGGCATTTTGTAACTTGGAATATTGTGCCTAAGTAATGTTTTCTAAACTACCTCCTAGATGGCGCTAGCTTCTATGCGGCAGATAGGCGAGTCAAGTTTTGATCAAGAGTTGGCTCAGTTTGAACGCTATCTATTCTGTGGTAGCGCGCTCTCATTGGTGGAGCACTTTGTTTACATTTCGTATAGCGATTTGAATTTGAATATTTTAAGAGTCCGCAGCAAGCTCGATTCTTCATACAAACGTAGTTACGTCCTTATTTTAATATAACATGTCACATTATCATGAAATTCTCTAAATATAATGAGATAAGATATATCTAGGGCTAAAACTAGTTTATGACTCTTGAAATGTTAATAGAAAGAAAATAGAGCGAGTACAAGATTTGCATTTTTAGACCCCAGAAAGTTGTTCAGTTTGGCGGCATACTACGACCAAAATATAGTTTAGATTGAAGTCAAAACCTATTTCCGGTGTCGATTAAACTATGCAGTTTGATAAGAAAAAAGATTTATCAAAATTGATCTCGTAGTTTTAAAATGAGAGCGTAACTACGAAAACCTTAAAATAAATTACAAAAAATTGTTGCGAAACTGCAGCGAATTACTCTAGCGCGGGGAACGGTCTGGGGGGGCGGCGGTAAGCACCGCCCTTATCATAGCTACGCTAGCGCGCTCTCGCTTTACTGCTAGCGCCCTGTCTTCCTCTAGGTGAAACAACAACATTTTAAAGCGTAAGCGCGCGATCTCAACGCGGAGTTGAGCGGACCTTGCTGCGGACTCTTAACAGGCGAATAATTGTATGCTAACTTAGTTTTTGAGTCTATATTGCACACAGGGTTTCAGTTATATCGGAAATTAAGCACTTTTATTGAATATCAACAGTTTTTCACTAGATTTTTACAGAAGAAATGTACGAGAACTTTAAAAACTTCACTTTCATAGTCACAGTGGTACTAAATTGTAAATATGAACACAGTGTCCGTAATTGTGGATAACTTTTGAAGATAACATTTATTGGTCAGTTTTTCACTATCTTACTTACTTACTCCTCTGGCGCAGCGACCCGAAGTGAGTCTTGGCCTCCAATACGAGTTCCCGCCAGCGGTCTCGGTCGGTTTTCACTATCTATTGTTTGGAATTCTATGTTAGTTCACTGGTATATTCACTTTAAACATTTTCAAAACATTATTTTGCGGAATCAGTACTTAGCGCGGCTAGTGTTGCCAGCCTGGCTCTGTATTACTAGTTATGTCACTATTAGCGTAAGTTAAGCTGTTGGTTCTCCATGTACAAATAAATAAATAAATAAATAATTTAATAACATAATAAGATTAGGGAAACCTGTAACTTTGTGCATTAATTGTTGCAATTAGCGCGTCATCTTCACAAGTTTAACAATTTTTCTTTTTCCACTTGATTTTCGAAGATCGGACACAACATTAAACCTCGTGAGACTATGGAAGAATACTGTTGATACGTGTACATGAGTAACTATATTTTTAATTACCCTGATTTCATATCATACTTGATTTTAACAAGAAATAGAACGACATTTATTAAATTTTAATTGCTCGCGTTCCATGGCATTTTTATGAAGTTTAATTACCTTCATACATCATAATAAAATATGATATCGCGTATAATATACGGTTTATATAAATTGAGATTGTTTTGGTGTGCGGACCGCTAAGTTCACGCTTCGATACCAATCTTAGGATTCTGTCCTCGGGTGTATAATTTACTTGGGAGATCGGAGATAGCACTAGTTCCGCTATCGGCCGATAGATGGCGTTGATGCCATTGCTAATTTCTGATATCTATTCATTCAAAAATGGCGTATAGTAGGTAAAACAATGAACTAAAATAATATCAGGATTATAGTGGTGAGTTTATTTTATGAAGTTAATTTACGGGCTTAAGTGTGCATCTGCCGAGCAATCCCTCACCTTTTTTTAACTGCACCGTTTCTGGACAAACTTCGACGCAACCTTGCTCTGTTTTGTGTAATATTTTTTATTTTATTAAATATTATAAAGGTAACTTATTAATTTACTAGTGACATTATTCTAAATCATACCGATTAACTTTATAAAAATAAGAAGGTATAGAAGTACACTCAAGTGACATATTTTACTTCAAAAGCAGGGTAAGGACATTGCCGTGCGAAATACTGAAGAAAATATGATGATTGCGTTCGTTTTATCGCATCCATTTCATGCTCCTTTGTCTTTTTAAAAAATATGGAATATTTTCACAGACGTAATGATGTCGGCTGTCGTTTTGCGTCAGATTTTACTGATTATATTAATAGGTTGAATTTACTTCGATTACTTATGTTTCATAAGAAGTTTGTCTCGGAACGTGTTCACAACATTTTTTGTAAGCAGTATAAAGGCAAACTTATCCGTTTTTTCTCCGAGTTAACCTTTGAGTAAATGAGTTATAAATACAATTATGAATACAATTTCACAGAATTTGTATTCATACATTTTTCATAATTCTTGCAAATATCATCCTATTGATTAGGTTAGGTTTGTATAATAACAACATCAAATAGTTTACGGTTGCAAAGAAAAATGCTTTCTACGAAATTATTTTTCGGCGAAATATTTAACGAAAAATAATTCTAGGAATCAATATAGACCCACATCAAGTATGTGTCTGTTGTCTACAGTCATTACAAAAAGTTTTTGTTTTATAAACTTTTATGGGTGTGCAGTGCGATAAAACATTATTGTATTGTTTTTGTATTAGATCGTCGTGTAGATTACGAGTATCATCGTTTAACTTCGACGGTCCTGGGTTCGAATCCCGGCAAGGGCAAATATTTGTGTGATGAACACGAATATTTGTGCCTGGGTCATGGATGTTCTATGTATGTAAGTATTTATTTATCTATATAAGTATGTATATCGTCGCCTAGTACCCATAACACAAGCCTTCTTGAGCTTAATTTGGGACTAGGTTGATTTGTGTGAGGTTGTCTGATATTTATTTATTTATTATTTAACTTCTATTATATTTTTTTACCGGCACTAAATCCGCCATTTGTACTTTACTTGTGTATTTTTATGCAATAAAGTTTAAAAATAAATAAAAATAGTTTTATATACAGACAATAACATTTTGTTTTATGCCTGTGGTATATATTGGGCGCGTATAGTTTAAATACAATTTAATAGAACTAGATGTCCCATTGTCAACATTTTCAGTCATGACCACAAAGAGATATCAAATAAAACAAAGTTAAATCAAATCCCTAAACTTAATTAAAAGATTATTTATAAACATTCTGTCTTTATTCAAATGAACGTATCTATTTCCGCGCTGGAACTTTTTCATCCGCATATTTTACGTCAAGAAAATTAATAAATGGGAAATTAAACAAGCTCAGGAAAATCGGACGGACAGACGGGCAACTTTTAAAAAATACCCTATAATATATTCAAAATTAAAATACGGACGTCAGCCTGTCAATTTAAACTCCGTAGAGTTTGGGAAGCGAGTTTAAAATGTAAAAAAGTGATACTGATATAGCATAAAGTAATTTATTTTGTGTTGATACGCAGTTTATTAAAAAGCTTTCAATTCATACATCCTTTTTTTATTTTTTTAAGGGATAGAGAAACAAAACTGCAAGCAGAATCTATTACTTAAAAAGTGACAGATGTATTGACAGTATTTTAATTTCGGTACTGACGTCTTTTCTAGATATGCGATTCTCTTTACTAAAGGTTCCTTACTAATTGGTTCCCACATTTTCATACATGGAAATGGGTTTAATAAATAATTATGTATCTGTGAATACATCATAAAAATTGCATCTTATAATTATTCATTCATTGAATGAGCCACAGAAATAAATTAGGAACTATATAAATAAATATAAAATAATTTAATTTTATCCGTAATATCCGTATGTATTTTTACTTCTTATGACACCTATATGATAATAATGCTACTGCCAGAAGTTTTATACATATTATACTTTTTCGTCGAATGTAATGTTTCACATAATGTAACTTTTGTTATACTAGGATTTATTCGGAACTTAGAAACTTTAAGACGTTTTTTCCTATGACAATAATTACATTTTGCTATAGGTTTTTGTTTACCTAACGACCACCTAAAGAAAAACTTCAGTACAAGGTGTGTTAATTATATAAAATGTTACGTTATGCCAAACAAATAGAAATAAAAGTTATAGCAAACACGTACCCATAATAATTACTTATTCTGTAAGAACAAGATTTTAATTGGAATCCGAATCGAACCCCCGAACGGCGCGCAATAAACAGGCCAGGCGGACTTAGTCCGTCTACTTGCCGAGAGAGGGCGCCGCCATTAGCATAGCAAAGCCCCTGCCAATTAGAGCCGCCTTTGATTTCGTGTTACAAAGCTTTTTTGCAAATCTTCTTAATTTACCTTCGGTGTTGCCCGTTAAGGAATCTTTAGAAGATAAAATATTTAGTAAAGTGTTTTTAATTTGATGCTATGAAGTGTTCGCACTTAACGTTTTTATTTCAGTAGTGTGAAATTATTTTAATAATTAAATATGATACCTTATTGACACAGGTTAAAGTTCGATATCGAAAAAATATATATGCGGCAAGGGGATAAGTGCTGTACCACTTCCACAGGACAAACATGTTCGTTCTTTGGCTTGTTAGTGACAAGTGACCTTTTCAGACCTTTTTTACACAGATTTTAGGCTTAGGCAGCGTTTTAACCCGAAAATGCGATGTACCCGAAGAATAGCCAAAATACCTATAAAAATCGGAAAAAATGATATCATAAAGACAAATGTGCGTAATATACAAATGACAAAGGTGATAATATTGATGGTTATTCCATCCCATTATAAGGGTAAAAGACAAACTAATAGTTATTGACAATATTGACCCCTCACTTTGTTTACTTACGCACCTGGTACCTATTTTACAATCACGATACTTCACGTGATAATTTTACCTAGGTACTGGTATAGGCTAGGTATAGACTACGTAGCCCATGCAGTATATGGGTTATATGTATACAGGACTTGAGAAAACTGCCATAATCGATAAATTGTGGCCTATGTAACGTCAGGTCAAGGTCAAGGTGTGGAAGATGGCCCAGAGGCAGATGTCCAACACGCTGGTTGAACCAGATACGCTCTCCCCTCAAGACCTCATCGTAAACTGACACGCAGCCCTGGATAGAGTAAAATGGCTCAAGGTAGTCCACGAAAAAGTAATTTAGAGAGGCTACGCACGTCCCTCTGCATTGAGGATATCAACTATGGAAAGAAGTAACATCATGAATCATATTTATTGAATTATTTTACTATGATATGTGAAGCGCGGAAAACCGACTTTTTCACATGAGTAAACAAAGTAAAGAGAGACTTGATATAGCTATATCCTCTGTATTTTAATTCTCTTCGTGCTCAACGCGGAACTTCGAGTCTTGGGCTAGGCCCAACCCCGTTCTCTGAGGTGGCAACACTTTGCAAGTATTTAAATTGGGCGGCTTTTTGTGAGTAACGGAATGCAAATGCGGACATTAGCGCGTACAGATAAGAATTGGGATTAACCGACTTATTGTGGAGACAGCGGCATCGTAGAGCTAGGGCACAAGTCAGGAAAGACTAGAGAGATACAGACGAGTTCTCAGTCAAATGAGACTTCTTAAAATTTAAAAACCTAATTCTGAAAGAAGTTTCAAGGGGTTTTTTGTATAGATGAGGCGGAGCGCTTGGGGAATATGGCACCTGTATTTGTTTTTCCGTCAGCATTTCACAGCGGATCACGGTCGCTTGCATAAGAATTATATGTTAACATGGAGCGAATTTTCACCACGATCATCATCGCATCAGAACCAACCGCATCTAGTTATAAAAAGCGTCACTCCTGAGCTCTTGGTGACTTAGCTAATCTTTGCGGTTTTTGTGCACCGAAACGCTGCTGGGAGTCCACCATCCATTATCGCCACTATTCATGACTTGCGCCAGCGCACAATAGGGTGGCGATCGAGCGCGTATGTTAATCGAGGAGTAATTAGTTGCAGATACTTCGCAACTTCTGCCGCGATAGTAAATTGTTGCCGGGACCACTGCTGCTAATTGGCCCTGTAACATTATCTTTACACTCGCTGTTAAGTATGTACTCATAAAATTACTAAATAATCATTGTTGCTTTAGGAGTAAAATTATAACCCAGTCCTTGGCTGTGCGATTGGATAGCAAGTAAATTAACTTTACAGCTCTCATAGGTATGTTCATAGAAATAAAAAAAAGACGAATTACATTTCTATAAAATGTACACGACCCCAAACGAATATCACACTAATAATAAAGGCGAAAGTATGTAAGTGTGTTTGTGTGTTTGTTACTTCTTCACACTCAAAGGGGTGGACCAATTTTAATAAATTTTAATATAAAGGTAGCTGACACTGGATTAACACATAGGCAATTTTTTATCCTGAACAAAATCCATGTTCCCGTGGGATGAACAGCTAACACCGCGCGGCCCAGCTAGTTAAAAATAAATGTAAAAGTTTTGTTCTATGACATTTTTTTATTTACAATTTGATACTAAAAAGCCTTACGTTGAAAAAAATCCGTTAAAGTAAAAACATATAGATTAAATTGAGCCGCTTTCGATTTAAATCCAACTGATATACTATCAGTTTCAATACTTCACGCATCCCAGAAATTGATATCCCTCGGGCATTTTTATCAATAGCGTTATAAAATAAAGGATGGCCATAACAATAAAGCATAACGGGCATTTCTGGACATAAATCCCGCGAGTCCGGGGGTGCATAATCAGGATCCCTCTTAATTTGGCAACAAGACCGATCGCGCAGTTTATCAACTATTGACTGCGGTAAGTGGATTACTGGTCTATATGTTTATTTTTCTTTATTAGCTTAATATGCTTCCTTGAATTTTAATCTACAGTTTTCTTGCGAAGTCATAATTCCCGAAACGCAAATATTCAGACTTAAAATGTGCACTAAACTTTTGATTTTAATAATGGACGTTAAACAACTGTCGACTTTAGAAACGTGGACCGATTTTTTGGTGATTAAAAGTGACTACAAACCATATTAAGTATAAGTATAATAATAACGTAAGAAACTTTCAAGAAATACAGATGAAATTCTCATAATACTCATGTTTAATTTAAAAGTACAAAATAAAACCACTACCAACAGATCGCTACTAAAAAGTTCTAAAACTGACCGTTTCCATCCCATTGAGGCTTGCTCCCTTCCACTTTAATAAATACATCGAAACAAAAATATTGAAAAGCGATCGGCTTCACCCTCGTCTTTTGACGTGTAAATAGTGTTTTTTTTTTTATTTATACCTACCCTCGCCCGCCGGCCGTTTGATATGTTTTCCTTGGACGCTATATTTTCCACCGTTTGTCAAAGGGATTACCGAACGCTTCAGCGATCTTTTATTTACATTTTTATCACAAAATAAACGCATGAATTGCTTCTGCTTCGAGAGTGAGGTATAAAACCTAAACACTGCTGTTATCAAGCCATTCTTTCTCCTAATCTCAGTGAGTTCTTGCCAAATTCTCATAAGAAAATGTTGGGGAATGAAGCGAGTTCTCATTACGGCGGGTCATCAGTATGCATAATGAATGAGGTGGGCGCCATCTACCGGGGAGCGGCGGAACTAGCGAGATAATTGCGCGGCAAAACGCAACAGATTGATGGATGGCAGCGCTGCGGTGTTCGGGTGCCTTAATAATTCATGTTATTGATTTGTTTATTTCTTCTCCTATTGTATTTGTGTTTTATTTTACACCCTGATATTTCTAAATATTGTATTGTAGGTACTTTATGTAAATAAAAGTAAAACTCGCTTAACAATATCCTGGATTTGTATGAAGTGCGACTGTAGGTTGTAAAGGGTTTTTTTTGCTGTTTTTCATTTGATGATACGGAACCCTTCGTGCGCGAGTCCAACTCGCACTTGGCAGGTAATTTTTTTGTCTCGATGAACGCTGCGATCGTTTACTGTATCCCACCATGCACTTGAAACATAGCCAAATGTGATAAAGAAAATGCTGTCATAGGTAAATAATCCGCCTATCTTTCTAATATTTCTCTTATTACCATAAAGAGTGAAATCTATTTCACCCATAACGACAGACGCAACCATCACACGCATGTTTTATGACCAGTGACAAAAACATAGTTTGAGACATAAAACAAACGTTGCAACTTCTAACAATTACCTTCACAGACATTCGCAAATCAGCCTGCAAATGAAAACCCAATCTCAACGTCTTACGATCGAAAACAACTCGACCCACAAGTAAATAAAGGTTACATAAGGGACATAACGAGCAGGTCCGTAAGATGGCGCCACCGTCGATTTATCACCGTTACTTATGACAAGTGGCCGTCAGCGGCAGGCACGGGAGACGCTCTTGTTACTGAAGGCTTTTAGTTACAAGGAGGGTGGTTGGCACCTAGTAGGTATGTTGGAATTGGAAGGCATTCGATTTAAAAAGCTTACATTATTCGAGCATTTCTCCAAAAGTCTGTAAAAAATTAAAACTTTAATTAAAGTTCAATATAATATACCTATTTCGTTACCAATTATTTTAGTAATCTTATATCAAGGTTTTGTTATGCTTATACTTTTTTAATTATACATGATCTGAAATCAATGTATTGAAAATCAGACAAAAATATAATTGAACATTAATTTTACGTTTTAATTGTGTATAAACTTTTTGAGAAATGCTCATGTAGGAAAATACTTTGTATTATTCAGTTTAAATGCTTGTGTTGAGAAATCGCGTTTCTCTTTAATTACTTCATTCTCTTTCGTAAAACTAATGGACGTTGGGACAGAAAAAATCTAATCTTAAAAGCGCCATGCAGGATTCTTAAGGATGCAAGGCGCCACATCGAAACGGATTTTAAACAATTTTAGTTCTAGGATAGCTGGACAACTAAAGATGGTCATAGGATACTTTTTACTCAACTACGGCAAAGAAAAACGCGGATAACCCTGAGGATACCTAGTCTGTGGTATACTTTCGTGCCTGACTTGATATTGTATCACAGCTGCTGTGCCCCTGACACAAGTGAACATCGAACGTATGAACTATGTACACAGTGAAGATACTCGTACAGTAAAGACCGCAGCGCACGCCAAATATCAAAATTGTAAGTTTGACATTTCTTCACGTTTTAATTATGTGACTTGACGGGACTACTTAATTTCGAACGCTAAGTGCACATAAAAAATATAAATAGTGTTTTCTAATGATTGTATTAAGCGGTTTACACTCACGTGAAATTGTCAGGAATGGCCCGACATGTTTCGAACTCGTACGGAGCTCTTCATCAGGGACTGCTCCCCGTATAGCAGCGCGGTAACTTTGTCACGTTCCTGACAATGTCACGTGAGTGTAAACCGCTTAATACAATGATTTTAATATTCTAAGATATAGTAAGATTAGCGTTTTCTAACTGTCACCTGGCGTAACTTACGTAGACCTACTTAGCAACGTAGCCCTAGACCCCAATCTCCCCTCTTGCGAACCCATGCTAATAAGTTGCAGGGCTCAGTTTTTGCCCTCTCGACCCTTACGCGAATATGCTCCGAATAGTTTGACACACTCTCGGTTTTAATGATAAATGGACAGTGGACCCCAAAAAAGCTATAATAAAATATCATTAACTAGCTGCGCTGCGCGGTGTTACCTGCTCATCACACGGGTACACTACATAATTTCGGGATAAAAAGTAGCCTATGTGTTAATCCAGGGTGTTAGCTACCTCCATACCGAATTTTATCAAAATTGCATATCTATCAACAGTTTTATTCAATAAAGTCTACAATACAATAAATTGATGTTAAAAAGAACATTCAGTCGATGTGTGGGAGGGCAGCGCCGTCGTCGAATCCCAGCCATTTCGCGAGTGGTTTGAACCTATACCTTGTGCCACGAATGCACATGCTAGTTGCACGTATAATGGCAACGCTTATTTATCAAAATTGTGTCTAGCCGTTTGAGCGTGAAGAAGAAACACTTACAAACTTTCGCCTTATAATATTAGTTTGTACAAGTAGTACAAGTTTTGTAACACGTTCGATTTATCAGAGTAAACCCATAAAAAAACTGGTGAAACAGCAGAACTTATCTGAATCGCCAAAATCGGTTTAGGTACAGCCGATGGATAAAATTTCAAATTATTTTAAAGTGTATCAATAAATGTTTTCGGTGTTGGAAATATCTTATTTCGGTTATTGTTCGATATACATACTTTAACTACTAGACACAGAATCTAGGACCGGCCTCACAGTGCCTCTATGGGAGTCGTATCTTAACTTAACGTAACGATTTTGTTCTTTTTGTCCCCGTACCGTATCCAATAACTATTTCGATCCTATAGGATCTTTGTTCCACATTATAGGGTCTCATAAATAAATAGTGACACAAAAGTAAATTATGGAAGCAAAATGTAATGTGATCCACTGAAATGTATGCAGGACTCGAACCTGCGACCCTACGTTTCCGGCGTAGTGCTCTCCCAACAGAACCATTTTTGATTCCGTAATTCAACGCTACTGGAGCGCCCACTGCGTCATGTTTTCGTTTGTGTTTAAAATGCTTAATGCGCATTAGCCTTACCCTTGCATTGCAGCGGATCACATCACATTTGTCATTCATAATTTGCCGTTCTCTCATTTATTTATAAAAATATAAATGTGGTATCTCCACATCAAAAAACAGAAACGATAAAAAGATTCTAATAAACAACATTATAGGGTCTTCCCACGCTGACTCTACAGATCCATAGTCGCCACTCGACTGTCGCCCGCCGTCGGTTCGCCCCGCCCACCTCCCTTATTTAAGTCGTTATAAAAACAATTTCCTTCCCTCAGTTTTAGTAAGCGACGAAAAATAAAAAACTGAACCTACCAGGAAAAAGCTGAAATCTAAATGCAGGACTTGACATAACTCGCGCCAAACGCTTTCTCGAGAGCAAATAAAACCACGGGCGGATTCTGGTTTGTCACGTTAGTTTTCTTTTGTTTATTACTTACCTAGTGAAGAAAATATTGGACTGCGAAATATTTATACATTTATGAAACATGTAATGTCTCATTATTTTTTTATGTGGGTACTCAATACAATTTTTATTATATTAAAATTAAAAACATTGCTACAAAGATCAAAGCACGAAGAAAAATTGAAATGTGAAAGAAACCGAGACCGTGGTGCAAAATATTTGTTCGGAAATGTATCTTGCCTTGCCATACGAGTACCTATGTGCATACCCAATATGCCCATGTAGTTATTTCATATCTAATCTAAGTGATAAAATATATAATTATTTTGACAAGTAGCTATCGTTGCGTCTCACGTTGTATTTTTCCTAAACAGCTATATTCTCCCACGAATTTTTGAATGTGGACCGTTGACCGTAGTAAAAATTATATCTCGATAAGATCAAACCTAATATGTAAAGTTTTAATAGGTAGCTTATTATAGATACTAAATTGACTTGTAATTGATATGTACATTTACCAATAAAGAATCTGAAATCTGAATTTTATTTCAAAACGCATGCATTCTTTACAAAAACTTCTCCGGATTTCTAGGTTGGGAAATGAAATATCAATGAAATGATACCGATTACTAACGCCTATTATACAATTTCTTGAATTTGTTTGTACTTACCGGCTGCTTACCGAAGTGCTATTTAAAATAGTAAAGTGAGCTTGTTTTCGTTCAAAACTGTAAACCAATTGTATATATCTTTATTTTATGTTGGACTCCGATCACTCTAATTTTTCTTCTGCCATTTGTTCCTTCAAAAAGGCAACGTCAAACAAATACTTTGCTAATAAGGTGCTAACCAAGCAGAGACCCAAACCGCGGTGACCATCTCCGAGATTACTTTTATCCGGACAGAATCAACTGGAATAGGGTGGCCAAGCTGCGGTTGCTTTAATGAGACTCGGTTTTTCATGATTATTCATGCCTCTCGAGCGCGCTCCTAACGTTAATGCTTTGTATCTCGAGAATTGGAATTCTTGTATTTATTATAGTGAAATAAATACGCAGGGATTTTATAGAAAAATATCGTAGCATTTTTTAGAATTTTAATGAATAGTAATAACCTGTATGTTAACTTCCATGCTGATAAGACAGCTTTTAGTAAAACTATCAGTCAAATTGAATAGGAAGACATTTATATCATCATAATAAAAAATGGCACCTACTCGACATCTATGTTCAACTTTTACCTTGCGTGCGAATCATTATTATTTTATTATTTGTATTCTGGTTAAAACCAATAACAACATATGTATACAGAATGATGCAAAACGGTGTCTGCATGAAAATAAATAACTCACACTAACTAGGTAACCACTAATCAGAATGACACAAAAAACATAGGGAATAAACTAAACTACCACTAACTATTTGTATAGAATCTTTTTATCGATTCATGTTTTTTATGTGGTAATACCACTTTTTTTTTCGGATAGCTCAGTTGGAAGAGCAATGCGTCGGAAACGAAGAGGTCGCGGGTTCAAACCCCGCTTCGATTGTAGTAGATCGCATTCAATTTTTCTTTCTCAATTTACCTTTGTGTCATTATTTATACCACTAACTAATTAATTGGAATAATAAATGTATTTTGACCACCGATTTGTGTCGTCATTAGTTAAAGTTTTCTAAAACCTTTATAATACCCGATAATTTCAAACATTACATAAAAGTCGTTGATTTGAGATCAAATCAACGACTATTGTAAAAGATATTGTCATTGGACAAGAGCGAAAAATGTACGTGTTACAACTTCCTTGACTGTACCTAGACTTATAATGAAAATACGTCAAATAAACAGAATAACACGATTCAAAATAAAACAAGCTATCCAATCACGACATGAACAATTCCTTTAAAACCCCCAAACATTTCAGTCTGAAATAAAAACCCTCATTCGTTATAAGAGTCCAATATTTTTCCGCGGTACCTCACAGGGCAATGAGATGCGGTGACCCCGCGGAATCGTCCCGCCATTACGGATTGCGTGGTCACCGCGCGGACTAATTAATTTGACGTGCGGTGAAGTGGAAGACGTTTGCTTTTATTGCTATGTGTGTGTTTATTGTATTGGGGCAGTGACGGACTTTTCATTTGCGGAAGTACTTGAGATTTGTCTCGTGTCATTTGGACAGTCAGCTTTAGAATATCCGAGTGTTATTTGTAAATAACGTGTTTTGCTTCCGTTTATGGCTAGACTACATTTTTATTGTATAGTTATATACTCATACCATTCAGCCAATCAAGTTTTTCTGACAACTTTACTGTCAGAAAAACAAACCAAAGTATATATTATGTATATTTAAGATATTTGTGTCTTATTTAATGTCCCAGCCATTAATATGGGCCTTCACATTTCTCGTATAACATCACAAACACCTTTTAGGCGTTTTATAACTGCTGATGATCGAAATCGGAAATTTCCAATTTCAGTTTGTTTCAGATCGATTAATACAGAAGCTAAAAATCAGGTCCAGCCGTTTAAAGATAACCTGACATTTCATCGATTACTGTTTGCTTAATAATATGAAAATATCATCTGCTTATTGTTTCATTATAGGTGCATGCTGACGGAGAATGAGCACTTTCAAAGGATAACTTTTCCCGAGCATTTGAATCGCGTGATTAGTAAACCTGTAACAACGACAGACCGACTAAAAAATCATTCCCTAAGAGGGATGATGTAGAAAAAATTTCAAGCACTCGTCTAATTTTGATGTTGATGAAAAACTAGCATTTTAAAAACAAACTGAACCATTCAGTGACTTTTGTAGCCGACTGTCCAAAACAAAAACATTAAACTCTAACGCCACGAGTTATAACTTTAAAATCACACCGCCGCTCCCAACTTCCATTTATTTTCAGTGCCGCAGAAATTTCATCAAAAAACTTAGCCAATTTATATACATAATCTTCTAAATAACTGACCAAGTATATAAAGAGGAAATTCCCTCGGAGAAGCAAATCAGAAAACAGTCTGATACATAGCGGTATGTACGGAGCCGTACATAAGGCTTATGTACGCTGGAAATAGGTCTCGCCCGGGCTTGGACGAAGGCTTTACTAGCTAGGGTTGCTACTGCGGGCCTTATTCCAGGGATATTATTTTATGTTTAATTATTTATTTCAATTCCGGGATTCGATTTTTACAAAAATGAACATAGTAAGTTAGTTTGAATGTTGTTAAAGGAATTGAAGTAAAAACTACTATACATAATTAATAATATTTTGAGGTAACTGTACAAAAGTTGTACACATTATTAAGAAACCTAACAATCATTAATGAAAAATATTGTACAAAATAAGACTTCAAAAGGTTCTTTCTTCATTCAAATGTAATCTGTAAATGATCGGGTTATTTTTGTCTTTTCAGTTATCAGATCCTTGATCCAACCACCTAACGAAAATATCTTAAGATTGTCGATAGTAGGTGATCGAAACGTGTGTTTATCTATATTTTTTATGATACTAGATGCGCCGCGCGGTGTTAACCGCTCATCTCACGAAACACTAAATTTTTCGGGATAAAAAGTTTGTGTTAATCCAGCTTCAGTCAGTCAGCTACCTTCATACCAAAATTTATCAAAATTGGTCCAGCTGTTTAAGTGTGAAGAAGTAAAAAACATACTCACAAACTTTCGCCTTTATAATATTACTACGATATTTTGCAACCAGCATATTTAATTTCATTTGTAACTTTCCCTTTCCTTTTGAATTTCCTTTTCTTTTGAATGGAGCACTTTTGAGACTTAAAAAATTGCCATAACCACTAATTGACCTACATTTCGTTAGTCTCTGTTTAATAAAAGTTTGCAAAAATAACAGGCTGTCTGCCAGCCCTGCGTAGAGACAACAAAGCGCCCCCTCCCAAGACTCCCCAGCCACTCCAGCGCGATTGTTCATGTATGTATTCACCACATTACCAGTCAAGTAGGATAAAAACGAGGCTTTCAGATATCCCCACCATTGACTGATATTCTCGCTTTTTATGTTTGCTTTATTGTTGCACTGGATCTAAGGGATTACAGTTTGAAGTTCCAATAGTGGAGCTGAGGTGGGAGGATGAATTATACTAGTAAGAGTGCAATTCAGCTACTTATGGACACATAGATGACCTTAATATATATCGGGGTTTTCGGTGCACGGATGTACCATACGATGATGTACCTAATGATAATTATGGCGGACTTAAATCCACAAGAGATTCTCTACCAGTCAACCATCGGGTTAAACAGAAACATTGCAGGGTCTACGACTATAACGTTCGGAGACTATTTAAAAAAATTGGGCAAGTGCGAGTCGGACTCGCGCACCGAGGGTTCCGTACAAACACTTTTCATCCTTAAGTGGTTAAGTTAAGTTTGCACCTGGTATGTATAGCGCCTCATACAAATGAGGTGCAAAGCTAACGCAACCAACCCGTTTGTTGTATGGGAGCCCCCCTTAAATATTTATTTTATTTTATTTTTAGTATTTGTTGTTATAGCGGCAATAGAAATCCCACCAAAAACATTTCATGTAAAATTGACGGCCAAGACTCACATTCTCATAACGCTTTCGCTGTAAAAAAGTTATCAGATCCCAGGAAAAGCCAAGCCCCTAAGCCCCGACTTTACTAACCCCACCACCTTGGTTTAAAAAGTATGGCATCAACTGGCTTCAAGCCCCTAAACCCGGAGTTTACTAACCCTACACCTTTGTTTCAAAAGTATGGCTTGGCCGTTTCATAGAGTACCGTAAATAAGTCCAACGGACCGTCTGGCCCATATGGTATCAAGAAACTAAGTTTATGTCTTTGATAATATATACTTATAAACTTAATTCCTTACGATATAGGCCGGACAGTCCGCTAGACTTATTTACGGTAGTCTATGAAACGGCCAAGCCATACTTTTGAAACAAAGGTGTAGGGTTAGTAAACTCCGGGTTTAGGGGCTTGAAGCCAGTTGATGCCATACTTTTTAAACCAAGGTGGTGGGGTTAGTAAAGTCGGGGCTTAGGGGCTTGGCTTTTCCTGGGATCTGATAACTTTTTTACAGCGAAAGCGTTATGAGAATGTGAGTCTTGGCCGTCAATTTTACATGAAATGTTTTTGGTGGGATCTCATTTCTTTTTGTAAGGTGCTTTAGTTTTTTTAATTTTTTTGGGCTGTAGGGTTTCTTGAGCGTCAACTGAACAATTGTGTATTTAAGAAATACTTAAGTTTAGCCCCATATATATATATACACTTTTATCCCCTATTATGGGAAACCCATACAAACTACCATCCCCTTATTTAAAGGGTGGGGGGTGATTTTTTAAAAGTCCTACAATATGTATTTGATTTATAACAATGAGTCCCTATAGGTTTCAATTTTCAGACCTCTAGTATCAAAATTTGCGGAAGTTTCATACAAACTTCCATCCCCTAGTTTAAGGGGTTGGGGGGTAAAAGTTCCAAGTTTTAGAATTATTTTGTTGTTTGTGTACTAATACTAGCTTACATACCAAATTTCAGCTTTCTAGGTCATCGGGAAGTACCCCAGAGGTTTTGATACGTCAGTGAGTGAGTGGCAAAATCGGCGTATTAGAGGTACCTATAAAACCTAAAGTATAAAAGCTAGATCAATTAAATTTTGTACATTTTATATGTTTGCTAACTGCATCTTAACCTGAGAATTTGGGCGCTCTAGTGTTAACTGGGACGAAACTGATGAGGGTTTGAATATGAGACGAAACGGTTCGAGAAAAGGTAGGTAGTGCCCCCTTCTTTTTTGTTCGTCTTGGCGGGGGCACTACCGTGCCCCCAGATATTTAAAATACGAAGTCGAAGTGTAGATATGGAAGTAGTAATAATTGTGTATAAGAAATACTTACGTTTAGCCCGATATATACTACTTTTATCGCCCATTATGGAAAACCCATAAAAACTTTCATCCCCTTATTTAAAGGGTGGGGGGTGATTTTTTTAAAATCCTAGAATATGTATTTTATTATTTATAAATAATAAAGGAGTCCCTATATCAATTTTCAGACCTCTAGTATCAAAATTTGCAGAAGTCTCATACAAACTTCCATCCCCTAGTTTAAGGGGTTGGGGGGTAAAAGTTCCAAGTTTCAGAATTATTCTATTGTTTGTGTACTAAACCTAGCTTACATACCAAATTTCAGCTTTCTAGGTCATCGGGAAGTACCCCAGAGGTTTTGATACATAAGTGAGTGAGTGGCAAAATCGGCGTATTTTAGGTACCAATAAAACCTAAAGTATAAAAGCTAGATCAATGAAATTAAGTACATTTCATATGTTCCCTAACTGCATCTTAACCTGTGAATTTGGGCGCTCTGGACGGGACTGGGACGAAACTATGAGGGTTTGAAAATGAGACGAAACGGTTCGAGAAAAGGTAGGTAGTGCCCCGCCTCTTTTTTTTTCGTCTTGGCGGGGGCACTGCCGTGCCCCCAGATACATCATCTGTGAAAATTTCAACTGTCTAGCTATCACCGTTCTTGAGATACAGCCTGGTGACAGACGGACGGACGGACGGACGGACAGCGAAGTCTCAGTAATAGGGTCCCGTTTTTACCCTTTGGGTACGGAACCCTAAAAACAAAGATGCTTGCGTAGCATGCTCTTAAAAATAGGTTTGCTTAATTTAATTGTAATTATATTTTGTGAATGTGGATATAATATAATTAATATTAATAATTCTATACTTCTAATCTGAGAACTAATAATGTAATATAATGATAATTTAAATGTAATGTAAAGATTTTAGACATATCCACGTCGATATTAAAAATTTCTGAGCACTGATTTTGTGTATAATGTGTATTATGCATGGATCAGGAAATTAAATTTGCACGCCAAATCGGCAAGTTACACAGCACCTTATCCAATGCATCAACATCCTGTAGCTTATAATAATTTGAAACTGCAAATAAACTTTTTAAATTTTGACTTTTTGTTTTTTTTTTTGAATGATTTATTTATTACACTAGGCCGACGGTAGGCGTCAAAAACATGTACCGAAATTCCCGGGATAGGTATGTTAATCATGTGTTCAAATCTCAACTCATTGCGCAGTAGACATTTATACTCCGAATAAAAACTTAAATGCAAAAACGAAATACTATTAAATTAACTAAAATAAAAATGCGAAGTAACTGCATGAAGCACAATAATGCAAATGGTTAGGAAACATAAGCAATTAAGGAAGCTACCACTAACTTATTTAAATTACACAAATACAAAGGAGGAAGTTTGACGATAACATTTTCTGACGTTACTATAAAACTAGGTCCTAATTCGACAAGATATTGCGATATCCCCAGTGTCACGCTCACGGTCATAAAACGAATGCGAGTGTAATTTTTTTGCCTTTTTTTGCTAATCGAGTTGCAAATTGAGATTTTAAAGGACATTCGGCCCGACATTAAAAAATAAACACATTTTTCTCGCTTCTGTCATTTACTTGACTTGCCATCTTACACTGAAATACTTAAACTGCCAGTGAATCCTACTGACATATCATACTAGCTTAATTGCAATAACAGTTACTTAAAAGAAAAAAAAGAAAAGATAAGTTAGTAAGGCAATTTATTTTCTGTGTATGATGGCAAAGTCAAGTAAATGACAAGCTATTTGTTTTTATTTTCAGAGCACACTGCTAAGACACACTCTGGAATCTCAAACATATGTCTATAAAGATATTAGAAACGTCTAATTTCTTATCCAATACCTATTGTAACTAATTATTTGTTTAATTAGCAAATGTAATGGTCTTATACAGCCGTACTTATACCCAAATATACCGTAACTTTATGACATTATTTTATAAAAAGTTTTTTATAATATTTTCTAGTGACAATTATTTTGCTGTCTAGTTTTGTAACTGAGTTATGTTATAATTTATTAATTTTAGTGTTTATGTATCGATACAAAAGATTACTTCCAATAACTATTCATTAGAATTAATGTGTTTCACATTTACTAATTAAATACTTAAAGAAACGAAGTGCAACATTTGTGTACGTTCCACACATAGGTACGTTTTACGTTTATATATGCGTCAAAAAAATATCTCTTTTTAAGCACTACGCGATAAGTACTTAGAGCGAACTCAGTACCTACTCACTACATACACACATACTATATGTTTATTTTTATCAATAAGTAAATACATTTCTCGCTTTCATACAGATGCATTACCATACAATATTCTCCAACCAAGATGAAGTCATTTATCCCACAATAAAACGATATTACACCGTTTTTGCGTCCAATTAAATTGAATACGCACCTTATATTCGCGCAGCGTATGATACCTTATGCTAATTTGGGGTATTTTCCCCATCCCGGGGTAAATTTCCCCGCTCTGGTAAATTATTGCTGTGTACTGTTTATAAATATCGCCTTTTTCTATTTTCGGGTTAAGTTGCTTTATCTTTGGGGGAATAAATTATGTTATTGAATAAGGTTGTACGGATAGTTGGGTTGAACTGATATGGACATATTGGATAGTGAGCATTGGGAATTCGTAAGGCAATTCAAGGAGATTTGTGATAAAAATAATTTGAACAAAATGATGACGTTCAAATTCTTGCCTTTGGGACGGCTCACGTGTGGTTTCACGAGCCCACAGTGGTTCCTCAAGAGACTACATTGTTAGGGCCGGTACGGCAGCAGCATCTGCGAAGGGATAACCACCGCCGCAAATATATGGGGCTTACCAATAATTACACTTTATTTTTATACCTAATAATTATATTATTGCAATATGCAATAGAAATCCTTGAGATTCAGTTTAGACGCACATAAAATATGTCGACTAATAAAGAAGAAACAGCGGCGCACAGAAGACCATAGAGCGAGCTCCACCATTTGCCAAAAGATCAAAAATGTACCTATAGTTTGATTATTTGTTTTTATTAACATACTAGAAGACGCCCACGGGCCGCGACTTCGGCCGTGTATTTTTTTTCATGGTAAAGATAGTCGCCTATAAACATCTGTCCCATGTAGGCTTATTTTTCAGGTGATAGTGATTTTGTCAAAACGTGACGGATGCTTTGTCTTATTTATCGCGTGAACAAAGCAATCATCATAGGCCCCCATCTATATTCTGACAAATAATAGTTATAGTATGAAAAATTGTGTTTTTGTCAGTCAACCTTCGCCAACGGTAACTGTAATGGTTGCGGAAACTTCAGGAAATAATGTATACACGCGGTATAATCCGTTTCAATTGTTTTATTTACATCTTTTAGTCCTGTTCTGTTCTTAAAACTTATTGGTTAGATTTAAGAACAGAACAGGACTAAAAGCTTACGCGTACTGATTAGAATTAATCGACGACTCCAAGCGTTAACTTAACCCGAGTTTCCGACTGAAATTAAACACTTCCGAAGATGAAAGAGTGGAACATGAATATGGAGGAAAGAAGGTGCTAAGCCGGTTCTTGCCGAGTTTTAATTAATACAATCAAAACAAACAGCCCGGCTTATATCGCGGAGGGCGGGATTCTAACGCTTTAATAAACTTCCATTCATCGTAATATTTTCACTCAAAACTTAGCCCTCACTCGCTCTAATGACCATACCCCGGAATTTTCGGTGCAAAAATGTTTTTTCTTTTCGAAAATGATATATGAGTAACGGACAACCTTACGCAAATCGATCTAGTCCCAAATTAAGCTCAAAAAGGCTTGTGTTATGGGTACTAGACGACGATATACATACTTAATAATATATACTTATAAATACATAGAATAACCATGACCCACAAGCACAAGTATTCGAGTTCATCACACAAATTTGCCCTGGATTCGAACTCGGGACCGCCGGCAGGGGTACTACAAACTGCGCCAAACGCGTCGTTAGATAAGACGCCTGCTGCTGACCTAATGTCAAATTATTCTTGCACCGAAAAGCACGGGGTATGCTCATGACCTACGTACCGGCGCGCACCACGGTGCTCGGTACTTTCGTCTTTCTCTCTGTCATCTGGGCGTTCTCTCAGTTGTGTCGGCTGCCGGTTTGGCTCAGGGTCCGCTTTCAAAGTTCCCCCTCCCCCTCAACGCACGGTCTTTTTAGTATCCTTGTAGTAACCTAATATTTTTTTATTGTGTGGAAAAGCCTCATACCCCTCGGGCAAGGGAAGCCATCGTAACCTTTTTTTTTTTTTTTTTTTTTAATTAACCTTTTTGTTGATTTCGCAAAAACTGACGACAGTATTGGCAGACAGTCACTCTTCTGTCTCTATTCTAAGATGAAGATGAGGGGATGAGGTTTAATCTTATAAGATGAGACCTTTGGCACATTGATATCCTTGACGACTGGACTTTGCCTTCCGTATTGATTAATTCTGTGATGCAAGTAAGGTTAGCCAATGACATTTGAGCAGATTACACTTGTTACTCAAATCTACAGAGCTATATTGCATGTATATTGGAAATCAAATTAACGATGACAAAGACAGCATTCATGCAATTGAAATCACATTTAGCAAACTCAGCACCCTAATTTGACGAGTTCCCATGTAGCACACACGCACTTATAGGCCCCAAGTAGCAGCTTAAATTAGAGTTATAATGGCAGTATAAGTTCTTAAACAGCCTCTTTGCTACCTGGGATTGACATGGATATCATAGTCGTATGTTATGAAGTAGTACGAATAGCCGGAAAATGCCATAGTTAACTTTTAAGCCAGAAAATACATAGGTAGTTCTTAAAACCAAGATGAACGCCCTTGCCACGCCAAGGAAGCAACGAGCAACACCTAGTAAGGTTATAATGAAATGCATAACATCCGAACACCGCCCTGTGGCCGCGGTCCTAAGACCCCGAGATTTATTCCTTATGAAAAAGCTCACCTATTAATCTTCACTGTAAACTCGTTGAGCGCCCGCGCTCATTTGCATTGCACTTTTGAAAATTTCAATTACTTTCAAAGTTTAAACAAAAGTTATAATACAGTTTAGTTCTTAAGGCGTGTTTAATGAGACAAGTTGTATCGTTTCAGTTGAACCTTATAGGTATGTCTCTATTTACATAGTTCGTATGAAACGAATCCGAAGGTCTCAAACTGTCGCGATCACGATCTGAACGCATGTAGTTTTTTACTTTAACGAATGGAAAAATCTTAGCATATCTGTTTTGCTTTTAGTCAGTATTTATTTATATGTGTATATATTATAAATATATGAATTTATCTAAGTGTTTATCTATTAAAACCTATTCAAGTTAGTTGAACAAGTTATCTGCTTTGCCCGATGGTTGACTGATAGAGAATGCCCAATGGCATTAAGTCCGCCTTTTGTACGATCTGTTTTTCATTTGTGCAATAAAGATTAAATAAATAAACATAAACCATAGTAAAATTATGATCCATATCCAAATATTTAAGGGGATTTTGTTTGGTATTATATCTAAAAGTTTGTAATAATGTAGATACGTTTCACCTAAACGCAAAAACTACGTAAGTACTAGAGTGTCATAAATATTTTCTAGGCTACACTTTATAGATTCATTCATACGAGAGCTAAACAGGAAATTGAAAGTTTGTATTGCTACATTTCATCTTTTTGCTTTGCGTCAGCGAAGCTGCGGGGAAAACGGTGTAGTGTATTTCAAGAAATATTCGTAGTTGTTCCGCAAAGTAAACTAAATGATTATCAAATAGTGTAACCCATAACTTGGATACCTACGAAACTGTAAACTATCGAACTCTGGCAATAACCCGGTCTGAGTAAAAAGAAAGAGTCATTTTGCAAGTCTTTGTAACACTAGTTACTAGTACCTCGAACCCGATGCATCTCAAGTTAGTCCGTAGACATTCAAATACTCGGAAACTTCGCCGGCCACCTAATCACTTATTCCGGACAACTTTAACAAACAAACTCGCATTCCGAATGATTCCTTATTCAAACTTGATTGAAAGACCGACTTTTTCGACGGATTCGCGCGGCATTGCCGGCGTTCTACGCGGACGCCCTTAAAGCGGGGCGACGTGATGCCACATGCGACATTGTGCTACAAAAAATACAGTATTTAACTTGTACTTTTATTTATTTATTTAAATAAACATAATAGTACAATAAACTTTCTGAGTATCTGCCAAACTGCACAGGAGTTTGTTGGCAGAAAAACATAGTGCCCTCGACGATTGCACTTAAGAACTACACTGTCAAAGTTATGCCACATTTCCTTTCCAACAATAAATTCTCGATCATCTTTATCACTCCCTTTAATCAATTATAATTTGTACGTTAATACAATATCAAACTTTTATAGATATTACGTGAAACTAGTTAGCTTTTCTAAATTACAAGAATATAACTACAACAAAACACCTTTTACCTTTGCGTCATTATTTATAACAAAACATTATATTAATCACCTTTAATTTATAAAAGAGAGGGGGGTTAAAAAAGAGGTCATTTCACATTGATCATAAAGCACAATGCGTTATATCTAAATATTATCTGTTGCCACATATTGCTATTAAACCTTATGATGTACACAAATGTTAGACTGTCCATAAATGTGGCACAACACCAGCCCTCTTTAACCAAAACTCAAACCCATCGTTTTTGTCACCGTTATTCGTTGGTTATATAAAGGCTGCATAAAAGTCGTATAACGGGTTTAAGGGCCGCATCAAATTTAACTTTTTGGTACTTTTATGGCGTGAGAAAAAAGGGCAGGTGAGCCTGGGAAGCTATATTAAAATGTTTCATGTAAATTTCAGCAGTTTCGCAGGCTATATTTCAGTCAGTCTGTGGATTTCGTATTCATGGCCTCTTAGTTTAATATTGGCTTTAAATGCTCCTTTTTTTCAAGTTTCCGTGTTAGAAGAAAATATTTCGTTCTTATTATGTCAGGGAAATAAGCTTACTTTAGGCTCTTAATGTGAGTTTCGGTGTGTCGCGTGTGTACCTATGTTACAAAAAGAACGATAAATATCCCGACGTTACATTTAAAAATTGCTGAGCTTTGGTTTTTATTGTAATACAGCTATTTAAGGGTGTTTTACATATTTTTCTCATATTCACAATTTTCCTATTAGGTTCACGTGAACACTCAATTTCAATAGCATTGTGAAATCATATTTCCTATTTCATACGTCAATGTCGACATAATAAAGTCCCTAAATATCTGTGTGCCAAGTTTTGTTTAAATCTATTGGATAGTTAACACATTATTGTTTACATATTGGCGACGCGGTTGGCGCAGTTTGTAGAGCACCTGTCTACTGAGCCGGCGGTCCCGGGTTCGAATCCTGGCCAGGGCAGATGTTTGTGTGATGAACTTGAAAGTACGTGGGTCATGGTTGTTCTATGTATTTAAGTTTATATTTATTTATATAAGTATATAATATATCGTCGTCTAGCACCCATAACACAAGCCTTCTTGAGCTTAATTTTGGACTAGATAGCTTTGTGTGAGGTTGTCTGATATAAGTATATATTTTTATTAAGTTACGAACTATTCACATTATATTTTTTTGTAAGATAACCATTTATCGCCTATTGAGAAATATGTACGTACATCAAAGCTAGATAAACCTGCCGAGGAAAGTAATTTGGAGCCTCGTCTCCGACCCCGGTGAGGTGCTTATTGCGTTTTTGCGACTATTAAACTAACTCACCGTAAACTATGCAAATGAGGCCCCGCCGTGATTACGCAAATGTCGAAAATCTAAAATAAGTTGCGAAATACAAACGGATTAGACCCGACCTCCCAAATTATGCACCCGGAGGTTTATGCAAAGAAAGGGACGAAAGGGGAGTTTAAAGAAAATAGTGAAAAGAACTTTCGAGGATTGTCGAGTGATCTTTGAGACCCGCGGTGTTTGCTGGAAGAAGCAATAAAGTTTATTTAGGAAGGTACCTAAAATATATTTAGCTTATTCATTCAATGGAGATTTAAAAGGCTAGTTTATGCGTAACCCAAAACCTGGAATAAGTATGATGTAAATGTATATGTTGAGTAGGTGTACATTAATGACGCCGCTTGTTGGTGATTTTTCCTTACGTGGTAACTTGTATATAATATGTGCTTTTTCATCCACCTGCTTAAGTAGTTGCTTTCGTATATCCCAGCTGTCGAGACAGATCCAATAGTTGGCATTATACCATCAGTTGGTAAAGTTGCTAAAGTAACGAGTATTCAGTATATATAACCAAGTATTTATACGTATAGTTATATATCAATAATCTAACATTGTATCTTTAAAATTAATATGTTTCTAATGTTAATTTAATTAAATATGTGTATACAGTGTTTTATGTTTAGTACTTAATGAAATAAAATATCTCAATTTACGCATACTTAATATTTGAAAATTACCTAGTATTTATATGTATATAGGTGAGAAACAAGTAGTCCGTTGATTTAAAAAAATATGGCAAACATTGGGGCTTTCACCATAAACGTCTGAAGTCCAGGCAATATACAAATGATAAAAACTGTTATTCAACATGGGAATTTGTGGAACTGTTAAGCAATACAGTCAGAATATTTGCAAGAAATGTATAAGAATCCTTCGCAATACAAACGACACGTCATTATAAGGCAAAAAAATGTGAAAGCTATTTCTGCAACAAAACTGCATTCTGCGCATCAAAATAAATTCCATACAAAACCGTTGCATTGTCCACTTGACGTCTGACTGAATGACAGCTACGTTTTTTCACATAATTATTGCCATTCTCAATACAATCTTCAACGAAATAGCGCCTTTACAACATTGGAAATACGTCTAAAAGTCAATTATTCGACGTATCAATCAATCCTGAATAAAATTCGCAATTTCATAAACACTATTCTACACCTTAATGCAGCTTTTATATGACTTATATTTGCGCAGTGCTTAACCTCGATACACGGCCAACTTACGTTCGCTCGGGGAAGAATGGAACTACAAGCGAGTGCTATATAACCTGGGATCTAATTCGGCATAGCATTGCGATATCAACAATTTAATGAGTCGGCTTTATTAACAGCTGATGGTCACTGGCAAGATGGACTAAATTTGCTCATCACTGGATACCGAATTAAGCTGTTGTATGTGTCCCGTCTACATTACGAAGGCTGAAAAGATCGTAGAATATGATGAAGTACTGTATCATCCTGAGGGTCGTAAACTGGGAGTCTCGACGATGACGTTAGACGACGACGTAAGTCATTCCTTCGTACTGACAATTCCGACAGACCAACTAGCGACCTTCACAAGGGAAGAGTATTGGCCGAGGTTTGCATGTTCCGGCGTTTGCGTGGACGGCTAACTGGCACCTCGAATACGCGTAATACATCGCTGTTAATAAATGTAACCTATATTGATTTAAACTTAGGTACACGATTTTCACACATCATTATTGTTGCGGACAGCTTTGCGAAGCATTTAGTTTTTAAGGAAATTAATAAATAAATATTACTTATAAACTAGATGTAAGATTGTTGCCCGTAAAAGTGGCTAAAAGGATTTATTTCCCTTGTGTATAATCCATTATTTGTTAGAGCTCCCGTCATGTCTTAATAAAGACCACGGCAAAACAAAGGTGACTCATCGAAAACTTTCCAATCCTAGTCGAAAACAGATGAGTCATCTTTGTTTACATTCGATGCAAAATTTAAGGAAACTTTTTATATAAATTCAGGACTTAGTTAAAATCATTGATTATGTTAAATAAATGTAAATTCATTTAATTTCTCCCGGCCGCAACCGTCTGAGAGCACCACAACGCCGAAAATAAGCGAACGCGCAGCGCGCAGCGCCATAAGAGAGATAAGGCAGGTGTATATCTCGGACGGTGCGAGCGAGACGGCCTCTTGCCGGGGACAAAGAAACGATAGGTATTTTCGCATCTCACAGTCTGACGGGAGCTCCCACGACGCAAACATGTATTAAATTTTGTGTATCCGAACAGCGTCAATCCATAACATAAGTTAGTTTTAAGATCAGAAATATGTAACTTGAGTAATTTGATGTAAACATACAGGGCGGGCGTCCCCCTGGCCTCTAGGCAGAATTGTATAAAAGGACGGCCATTTTTCTATGTAAACACAGTTCAACTTCAGTTCATCTTCAGTCTACGTAGAGTATCACTCCGTAGTCAGGGCGTTGATCAACGATCCGCCACAGTATCACTTCCAGTTCTTGTTCTCCTGCATAAACCATTTTGTAACAGTGTAGCGTAGTACCATCGGTCCGCGATTTAGTGTAAATTCATAGACAGAGACTATATTAGTTAAGTGTTAATTTAAGTGTTTCCGATCCGTTGTTGTTTTTGTTAATTTTCTGTGTAAATATATACCGTTGATTTTTAGTTTGCGTTTTCGTATTCGTCCGTTCGTTTTACCTTAGCCTACAGTCCACTTCGCTCCATAACTCATCCCTGAGTTTCGGAGTGCCCTTGTAGCCGATAGCCGACGGACGCGGTTGTCGTCTACATTGTTTGGTCCTTCGAGTAGCCGGATCGGAATTAGTTTAGGTTCGTTTGTGTAGCGGGAAAAGTGCGGTTTTCCCAATCGTCAAACAAGATGGTTTTAACGCGAGGAAACAAGAGTGAGGAGAGTGCGCGCTCGCAGCGTGAGCGCACACAAGCTGCAGTCGACCTACAACGGTTCGCGGTGACAAATGTTGCAGTCACGCACTCACCGCCCGCTGCCCAGGCCCGGCCGGGCCCTTCGGGACTGCAGTTTCAAACCGACTCACCAGAGTCCCCCGCCGAAGAAGCTCCAATTTCACCGCCAACCGACACTACGGCTTGGCGCAGCGAACTGGAGAAACGACTGTCGAAGAACGCCGAGCGCTTCGACCAATCACAGCACGCCGCGCCGGCCGCGCCGGCCGGCCAATCACAGCACTCCGCGCCGGCCGACCAATCGGAGGCCCGCGCGCAGCGGCGCGAGTTCAACGTGACTTTCACTGATAAAGCCCACGCGCCGCGCCGACCAGCATCACTTCACTCAAGAGCGTCGAACGCGACGGACGTGCTCCGCCGCGAGGCGGAGCTCGCCGCTATGGAGCGGCTCAAGCAACTTCGCTGCGAGGAAATTCGACTGGAACGCGAGCTCGTCGAGAAGAGGCTCGCGGTCGAGATGGAGCGCATCGATGAACAATCCCGAGCCGGCGGTTCTCAAGCTGACTCTCAACGTCGAGTCGACGACTGGCTGACAGGCGTGCAAAATGCTGACGCGGACGATGCGAAGCATGCTCAAGCACGGACGCCGCAACGCGAGACACGCGGGCGGCAACAGCACGAGCCACAGACGCCACATAGCCAGCGGGAGCGATCGACGAGCAGAGGACGAGCTATCGACCGCCTGACGGACACAATCGAAACAATGATGCGGCCACCTCCACGTCAAGTCTACGAGTTGCCGCCATTCTCCGGGGAGCCGAGCGAGTGGCTCACATTTTACAACGGCTACACCGAGAGCACTACGCGCTACAAATTCTCGCCATTCGAGAACGTCGCACGCCTGCGCCACAGCCTGAAGGGAGAAGCGAGGCAATGCGTACAACACATGCTTGCCTCGTCGACCCGCCCCGAGCTCATCATACGAGTATTGAAGAAAAACTTCGGGCGGACTGACCTTCTCATCGACCGAGCCATTGAACAGCTGAAGAGGATGCCGCCACTGGGACCGAGCGCCATCGATCTCAACAACTTCGCCATCAAAGTCATGAACATCGTCTCGACGCTGGTGGACCTCGATCGCCGTAGCTACGGCGCCAACCCGCTGCTGATTCGAGAAGTGACGGAGCGCCTAAGCCCGCACTTACGCAGCCGATGGTGCTCCTACGCCAAGGAGCGCCTACATTCCGCCGAGAGCGAACTCATGCTCATGGCGGAATTCCTACTGGAGGAGAGCGATGCGGAAATGGAATTTTCCCACGCCAAGGCGCCGACACGAAGACCGACGCCCGCCGCCGAGCTACGGGGATCGCAGCGCGTCCCAGACAATCGAGCAACAAGCAGCGGCGCCGGAAGAGGAGCCGTACGACGCCCTCTCAAAGATCGAGCGCAGACCTACGCCACAGAGCACGCCGACGCCTGCCTATGCTGCGGCGGCGCTCATCGCACTACAGAATGCCGCAAGATACTCAACATGACAGTCGGAGCCCGATGGGATTGGGTCCGCAACAACAGAGTCTGCTTCAAATGCCTGGACCGCCGGCATCGCCGCGACCAGTGCCGCGCCCGCGGCTGCAGTGTTCCCGGGTGCACTTACCCGCATCACCGCCTGCTACACTCCGAAGCGGGCCCGCCAACAGCGAAGCAACCATATACGCCGAACGCCCCAGCGCCGTATATCCCGATGCAACACGCCGTCCCGTACGCGCCCTATCCGTACGCGCCGGCCCCATACGCGACTGAGCAAGTCGTCGCGACGCCGAGAGCCGGGCCCACCGCTCCGCCACATCAAGCCGCTACGCATCATATAATGGCGTCGCGGCGCCAACCTGCTACGCGCGCAACTACAGACGCACCCGAGACGACGGCGTGCACACATGAAGTTACGGCGAGCACTGCGGAGTTCGGTCGTGCCACTTCGACCGTGCTTCTGAAGATCATCCCAATCATCATCGGCGGGCCCCGCGGCGAGACGCTGGCCTACGCTCTGATGGACCAGGGCTCCACAATCTCGCTCGTTGAAGAGAGCCTCGCGAACGAGATCGGCGCCGACGGCGCCACCACACGCCTACACATACAAGGCGTGGGATCGATGGCTACCGAGCAGAGGAGTCGTCGAGTACACGCTCACGTGCGCAGCCAGACAGGCGGTCCAGCACACCCTATAATGCTGCGTACCGTGGATGATCTGAGCCTCCGCGCACAACGAGCCGATAGAAGATACGTCACGCAGTTCCCGCATCTCGCTGACATGGGTGCCGCCTGCTACGACGAAGCCCGCCCACGCATACTCATCGGAGCCGACAATTGGCATCTGATGCTGCCGTACGAGATCCGCGTGGGCAGAATCAACGAACCCGCCGCCCTCCTATCTCCATTGGGCTGGGTGGTGTTCGGAACGGCGCCGAAAATCATTCGACGAACTCAAGAAGAGTCCGTTCAACATTGCTACGCCGTTCGAGACGACGACCTCAATGCACAACTGAAGAACTACTTCGACATCGACTCATTGGGGATAACGGCAGCAAAGAAGACTACCCCGCGAGACGAGCGGGCTATCACAATCTTCAACAACACAGTGCGACGAATCGACGGCCCACGTTATGAAGTCGGGCAGCTATGGCGCGACGACAACCCTAACATGCCGCCGACGTACAACATGGCCCTGCAGCGGTTACAAGGCATCGAGAAGAAGATGGACCGCGACCCGCAGTTTGCTGAGGCCTACACCAAGGAGATTGAAAATCTAATTGAAAAGAAATACGCCGAGCGGACGGTGCCGGCGACAAGCAGCGCTACATGGTTCCTGCCACACTTCGCGGTTACGAACCCGAATAAGCCTGGACGCATCCGGCTTGTATTCGACGCTGCGGCCACCTCACAAGGCCGCAGCTTGAATGACTACATACTGGAGGGACCCGACAAGCTGCGCTCAATACTGGGCATACTATACCGCTTCAGAGAAGGAGCCTACGCCGTGACAGCCGACATCGCGGAGATGTTCCTACAAATCAAACTGAGAGAAGAAGACCGGCCGTCACAGATGTTTTTGTGGAGAGGCGCCGACAGATCGCGACCTCCGACCGTGTACCAGCTGACGTCGATTTTCTTCGGTGCGGCGAGCAGTCCGTTCCTGGCCCACAGCGTGCGGGATCATAACGCCGAAGAGAACGCGCAGACACACCCGATGGCTGTACGAGAGATCACTGAAAACCACTACATGGATGACTTCGTCTCGAGCTTTCAAACCGAAGAGGAGGCCTGCGAAAAATCCCGAGAAGTCGCCGCCTCACACAGACTGGGCGGATTCTTGCTGCGCGGGTGGAGCTCCAACGCGACTGAACTCATACAGTCGCTACCTACGGAGCTCCGAGCCACAACGCCCGCGCAGCTAGGCGGCGACAAGAGCCAGAAGATACTCGGGCTGATGTGGGACCCGAACACAGACACACTCGGCTTCAACACGAGAATGATTCGGGTCCCGACGGAGGTGCGTGAGCTACGCCGCACTCCGACGAAGCGGGAAATGCTGAGCGCCGTCATGAGTATCTACGACCCGATCGGACTTTTGGCGCACTACACCGTGACGGCGAAAATACAACTTCAGAGGCTATGGGAGCTCAAACTCGACTGGGACTCTACGCTGCCGCCTGAAGAAGCCGCCGAGTTCGCTACGTGGCTACGCGGACTGGAGTCCGTAGCAGCGCTACGCCTACCCCGCCCGTACACTCTAACGGGGGGAGCAACGAGACGCGAGCTACACATCTTCGTAGACGCCAGCTCGCAAGCCTACGCAGCCGTCGCCTACTGGCGCCAAGAAGTCGACGGCGAGACACACGTCAGCCTCGTAGCAGCCAAGGCGAAAGTGGCGCCGACCCGACAGCAGAGCATCCCACGACTCGAGCTACAGTCGGCGCTAATTGGGGCGAGGCTGGCAAGAAGCATCGCGCACGAGCACCGAGTCACCATCGACGCGACGGTCCTATGGACAGACAGTCGGACCGTCCTACACTGGGTGCGCGACGACGCACGCCGCTACAGCGCCTACGTCGCGCACCGACTCGGTGAAATCGCTGAAATCACTGAAACGGAGCAATGGAGATGGGTGCCTACGAAGAAAAATCCCGCCGACGACGCTACGAGAGCAGACAGCGCGCGTCGCCTGGACATAGGCGCCCGGTGGTACAGCGGCCCCGAATTCCTGTGGCGGCCTGAAGCGGAATGGCCACAGGAAACACCGACGCCGCCCGCTGAAGAAACAACGGAAGCCCAGCCGCATCAAGTCGCAGCTATGAGCGTGTGGACATCACCGCTGCCTGACATCAGCCGGTTCTCCAACTACAACCGGCTGATAGGCGCGACGGCGCGACTGCTTCAGTTCGCGGAGCGCCTGAAAACGAAGCGGCCCACGGGACTACAGCTGAAACACATGCGGCAAGCCGAGCACATGTGGCTTCAGCAGTCGCAACGCGAAGCCTTCCCGGAGGAGCTACGGGCGTTATCCCGAGGCGAGCCCATCACTCGACGCAGCCGTCTATACAAGCTCGATCCCTTCATCGACGCAGACGGCCTTATGAAGATGCGCGGGCGAATCAACGCCGCGCCCGCCTACATCAACAAGACGCCGGCCATACTCGACGGCCGCAACCCGTTCGTGCGGCTGTGGCTACAGCGCGAGCACGAGAGGGCCGCGCACGCCAACAACGAGCGCGTCGTGAACGACGTCCGGCAACAACACTGGGTGCTGAAGCTGCGGCCGACTGTACGAGCCGTCGCGAACGCCTGCCGGACGTGCATCCTGCGCCGCACACAACCCCGAGTACCTGCACTGGGGGACCTGCCGCCAGCCCGCGTCGAGCCACACCATCGGCCGTTTACCTACGCGGCGACCGACTACTTCGGTCCCGTGTGGGTCACCATCGGCCGACGCCACGAGAAGCGCTGGGTGGCGCTATTCACCTGCCTGACCACCCGCGCCGTGCACTTGGAGATAGTACACACGCTGTCAACGGACTCCGCAATCATGGCGCTACGACGGCTGGCGGCGAGGCGCGGCTGGCCGCGACAAATTTGGAGCGACAATGCTACATGTTTCCGGGCCGCAGACATCGAGCTACGGGCGGCCTACGAAGAATGGCTGCCCGCACTCCAAAGCTACGGACTACAGCGCGGCCTGGAGTGGCGCTTCATCGCGCCCGGCGCGCCGAACCAGGGAGGCGCCTGGGAGCGGCTAGTGCGGTCCATCAAAACCGCACTGACGACAACGCTGCACACAAAGGCGCCAAAGGAAGAGGTGCTGATGACGCTGCTCGCCGAGGCCGAGGCGACCGTCAACGCCCGGCCTCTCACGCACGTCTCCGTGGACCCGCGGGACGAGGAGGCGCTTACGCCCAACCACTTTCTGTTGGGCGGACCGACGGCGACGCCCATCATCGGACCATGCCTGGAAGCCGACCGCCGCACTTGGCGGGCCAGCCAGGCGCTAGCTGATCAATTCTGGGCGCGGTGGATACGGGAGTATCTGCCTACACTCGCGCCCAGGCAATCGTCGCCGTCGGGAGCAGAGCGACGGATCCAGCCAGGCGACTGCGTGGTCATCGCCGACCACACGCTGCCACGCAACGTCTGGCCGCGAGGGATCGTCGAAGCAACGCATCCGGGTCCTGACGGCGAGGTGCGGAACGCGGACGTGCGCACCAAGGGCGGCGTGTTTCGGCGCCCCGTGAGGAAGCTGGCTGTCCTTCCCATGCAACCCGAGTCTACGCGGCAGCTCGACGGGGGGAGTCTGTTGCGGACAGCTTTGCGAAGCATTTAGTTTTTAAGGAAATTAATAAATAAATATTACTTATAAACTAGATGTAAGATTGTTGCCCGTAAAAGTGGCTAAAAGGATTTATTTCCCTTGTGTATAATCCATTATTTGTTAGAGCTCCCGTCATGTCTTAATAAAGACCACGGCAAAACAAAGGTGACTCATCGAAAACTTTCCAATCCTAGTCGAAAACAGATGAGTCATCTTTGTTTACATTCGATGCAAAATTTAAGGAAACTTTTTATATAAATTCAGGACTTAGTTAAAATCATTGATTATGTTAAATAAATGTAAATTCATTTAATTTCTCCCGGCCGCAACCGTCTGAGAGCACCACAACGCCGAAAATAAGCGAACGCGCAGCGCGCAGCGCCATAAGAGAGATAAGGCAGGTGTATATCTCGGACGGTGCGAGCGAGACGGCCTCTTGCCGGGGACAAAGAAACGATAGGTATTTTCGCATCTCACAGTCTGACGGGAGCTCCCACGACGCAAACATGTATTAAATTTTGTGTATCCGAACAGCGTCAATCCATAACATAAGTTAGTTTTAAGATCAGAAATATGTAACTTGAGTAATTTGATGTAAACATACAGGGCGGGCGTCCCCCTGGCCTCTAGGCAGAATTGTATAAAAGGACGGCCATTTTTCTATGTAAACACAGTTCAACTTCAGTTCATCTTCAGTCTACGTAGAGTATCACTCCGTAGTCAGGGCGTTGATCAACGATCCGCCACAGTATCACTTCCAGTTCTTGTTCTCCTGCATAAACCATTTTGTAACAGTGTAGCGTAGTACCATCGGTCCGCGATTTAGTGTAAATTCATAGACAGAGACTATATTAGTTAAGTGTTAATTTAAGTGTTTCCGATCCGTTGTTGTTTTTGTTAATTTTCTGTGTAAATATATACCGTTGATTTTTAGTTTGCGTTTTCGTATTCGTCCGTTCGTTTTACCTTAGCCTACAGTCCACTTCGCTCCATAACTCATCCCTGAGTTTCGGAGTGCCCTTGTAGCCGATAGCCGACGGACGCGGTTGTCGTCTACAATTATAACAAAACGGGACAATCGCGTTCACAGTGTTTATTTAATTATTTCGTTTTTAACGTGATGTTTATTCATTTATTTATTTTATAATAATTTGAGTACATATCTGTAACTTACAGCTAATTGCCAAGGCGTTACAGATTTTAACTTAAAATTAAATAACAAGCATATTACTCCTTAACAGTGAATAATTAAAAACTAAATACATAAAAAAAACTTTAGTGCACAGCAAAACAATTTACAAAAGAAAAATACGAATACAAATATTGAATAGCAGTAGTCAATAGGCGGATGTTACGTTCATGGTATCGAAGGGGCTCAATAAACACTTTTTGAACGCGATAAAGTCCCGTTTTGTTATAATAAAATGTAACCTAATTTAGTTATTATTGTTTCTATTTAATATAATAAGTTAGCTTCTCTATGGGCCACAGTTGTCTTAAATTATTTTCATGATTTTGATTCGACATTTTGAATCCAAGAACAGTTCTCAGTGGTAAACCACTGTCAGATGCATCGTGGTGCATCATCATCCCATCAACGGGGGAATCATGGCCGAATTGGCCGATAATAAATAAAATATAAACGTTAAATGCCTTCAAATAAGTTTATGTTAAATTTGACGGTATTATTTTTATATATCTTTATAGTAAACACTTCTTCTGCATCTGTAGCAGCTGTCAGTTACAGAACGAATAGGTTTACAAAAGAAGTCATGTAGCGGCCAGATCTCGGACATACATATATCGTTAAATACATCGAATTCAGTCGCTCGGGGTCGTGTAGCGCTATAGCAGCTGTATAAGGGTGTGGGCGAGTGTAGTGTTGTCATATTTTTCACGCTCGTCTTGCCAGGTCGGAGAGTCCTCTTCGTAAGCTATGTGCATAAATTTTCTGAAGAGTTGTACCCGCGCAGACACCTTTGTGCAGCGAGTCTTTGAAGTGTAGGTGGCATTAATTGCAATTACGCGTTTTTGCAGCTTTCGGGATTGTTTGTTTTTAGAAGATCTTTTATTTTAAGGGGCATTCCATAAAAAATGTCGGGCACGTGACATCATTGTTTTTTTACATCTAAGAAAAGTATCATCCAAGTAAAATTATTGCGTATTTCTATTTTATATCTTGGCTTTTGTATTGGAAATGAATTTTTGGATTTTTTATGCGTGTTTAAAGTAGCTGTGGGAGCCGTCGGAACTCCTTCTAAGCACTTACACATTGGAAGCCATACCGTATTGTTTATCATAAAATCGTTTGTCATAAACTTGTAATTAATAAATTTACATGAGTTTTGCAATTAAATCTCAACCTAACAAGGGATGTTACACCGTGGGCGAAGCATGTGAGCAACTTATAAGTTGATTAGGTTAGGTTAGGTTTATTTTATAACTGGTTTGTACATGTCTTGCATAATGCGACTCATAAAATTAAGTGACCTTGCTTAAGCAAAGATATCTCGTACATAAGTTAGAGCCGTCGATTTTTCCCCCTATTTCACACCAAGAACACAACTACAAGTATACGGGCTGCATAATGCGCTCCCAAAGTAGCCGGTGGCGTGTAGCAGGTGTGAGGTGATGTATTGCCTCATTTTTACCGCGATTCCCTCATTTTCTTACCTCAACCCTTCCGGGGAACAATATGGAGTCCGCTGTAATTAAACTGGAAATTGATGGGTCAATTTATTTCGCCGGTAATATGCTGGAAAGTTTTTACTATACTTATAAAAATATTGAAGGCGTTTCTTTACTTGCAAACTGAGTTCACGTATCTTTTATTTGCTAGGTACGTAAGGGTACTAAATTATCACCATGAAATAATTGTATAATTGTAAACTACTTCCATACAATTTATTATATTTTGATATATACGCAATTGCCGGAAAAGCATACAAAGAGTGTGATGATAATGACAATTGAGATTGACATACCTTTTTTGTAAAAGTGTTAGGTATTTTTTATAAGTAGGTACCTATACTAATTTGTATATTTCATACAAGTATCAACTCATGTGATACCTAGCCTAGGCTCTTAATTTCTTGATTTAGTTTACCTGCTCTGGCAGTATTTACTCATCTCCGTTTTAAAGCAATATTTCGTTTTTACTTTTTTTTATATAAATATAAATAATATCGGATAACCTTACACAAATCAAATCTAGTCCCACAGTAAGCTCTAGTAGGCTTGTGTTATGGACACTAGAGGACGATAGCCATACATAAGTATAGATAAATACACATAATTATATACAAATAACATCCATGACCCAGGCACAAATATTCGAGTTCATCACACAAATATATGCCCTTAATTGCCGGGATTCGAACCCAGGACCGTCGGCTCAGTAGGCAGTTGCTTAACCACTGCGCCAACCGCGTCGTCAAAACTTTATATTGTACAAACCAAGTCCATCAATCAAGCTGGCCTGAAGCCAAATATTTGTTCAACCGATCACAATTAGAGAGCCAAACAGCCTCCGCTAAGCAAACGTCTCCGCCGCAAAGAAAACAATAATCTTCCCAATCAGCTGCCGGATTTTTGCACGTAACTTATTCAGAAATTACTTATGCATGCAGCAGCGAAAATATTACAAGATTTTAATGAAAGAAATATTAATTTTAAGGTAAGTTTTCTTTGCGAGGGCGGAATTAAGTTCGGTATGAACCGGTTTCTGGGGAATGCGGTGAATTTTAGAGTACACGCGGATTCACAATAAGTTACATTTTGCGTCTGCGGGAACGGTGATTTCGAAATGAGTTTAGGGTAAATTTTTGAGATTTCAGACTTTCTTGAATATCTGATGTTGTATTGAACGTCTAGGTTTGTTAGTGCATAAACTAGGGAGAATTTAAAATGCAGAAGACTTTGGGAAATCGGTTTTTATGTTTTTATTATATTTACGTATTATCAGCGATATTGTGTGTTGTAAATTACCTGTTTACTCGAATAGCCTCTATCGCACAATCATACCCCGTGGTTTTAGACGCCTACTGTCGGCCTAGTGTTAAATCATTCATATTTTGACGTCGCGGTTGGCGCAGTTTGCAGACACCTGCCCACTGAGCCGGCGGTCCCGGGTTCGAATCCCGGCCGGGGCAAATATTTGTGTGATGAACTCGAATATTTGTTCTTGGGTCATGGATGTTATTTATATATTATATATATATATCGTCGTCTAGTACCCATAGTACAAGCTTTGCTTAGTTTGGGACTAGGTCGTCGATTTGTGTATAATTTTTCCATAACATTTATTTAATTTTATTCGTGCACCGAAAACCCCGGGGATGTTCATAATATAGTTACATAATAATCAAAGAAGATTTTCTCTAGTCTTCTCATTTCAGACATTAAGGTGAGCAGATAATTACGAATATTACGATGTAAAAATCATGAGCATCAGTACAAATCTTTTTACAAAGCTATTCTGAATTAAGCAATAAAAAGTTAAAATACGACGGTATAGAGAAAGAAATCTTAAACAAACTTTAAACACACATTTAAAATATTCCGAACAATTTAGCAAGTTGAAAAACGTGTAAATATTCAAATGGCGACAGAACAGTCGGAGCAAGAAATATGAATACGATTCGCTCTAGAAGTTTCGCGCCAAATGAAGCATATTTCGGCCATAACACTCGCATTATTCAAAAAACTGGGCAAGGCGCGCTGTTCAAGGGCGATTAACAATCGCTACTAAATTACGTTTGCACAAACGTTGCTATTCAACATCTTCCTAGTCGGGCTTGACAGGCACGGGGTGGTGGCCACTTCAGAGTTCTCTGCTCATTATTTGGAGCCATAATTCTAATTTAAAGTTTATTAATTCTGAAACCGTTAACTTTATAGAAAGGTCTATTCAGTAGAACCCCGTTTTGTAGGGTCAGATAGATAACGAAAGTAATGATTGAATTAGTAATGACAATGCCTCAAGTATTACTTACTCAGCCTTGGCAGGGAACCAAATTTTTACAATGAAGCGATTTTATTTTTAAGTTGAATGGTTCAGGCACTTCAGGCAGCGTTCGTGACCATTTTTTTTTAATTTTCGCTTCATTGTAAACATTTGGTTTACGCTAGCAGACTTTATCGTTACTGCCCTAATAAATAATTACTTTGCAGGAATATTTATCAAAGTAATATAGCATGCATCTGTCACAGTTTTCCCCGTCCCGTGAATAGGACGCCTGTATTCAAAGCAGCCTTAAGAACACTCGGGGAGGCGCGTTAACTTTTTATATACATCTCCGGCAAATGAACCGAAACTGCGTCTCGCAGATGCTAAACTTACTTATTTTTTAGCCGTTTTTGGGGGTGTACGGACTGGCTGACAAGGACCCTTGTGAAATGTGGAAAATTGTATTTTTAACCGTTTTTAGCTGGAGATATCAGATCAGAAGAAGCATATACTTACGGACACCAATATGAGCCGAATTATCTTTCCAACCCATTGCTGATTTGGATTTAATTTTAGTCTTAAATGTCAAATAAAAAATGAAAATCAAGTCAACTAAATTTTCACACAATTCAAACCGGTTTAAAATGTTAAAAACTTACAAATGGTACATATTTAAATTGATTATTTAGTTTAAATGTATAACTTAACTTATTATTCTTACTTGTAAAAAAAGTTGTCAGTCAGAAAAAAGTCAGACTGGCTCATTTTTTTCTGTAAAAATATCATCATTATCACCATATTAGCCGAAAAACGGCAACCACTGGACGAAGGCCTCCCGAAAAAAAATATCTAAGTATGAAAAATGTATTTTCACCAAGCACGGAACCCGGCGCCCAAATTTCCTAAAAACGGTAAACGAGACGTTTATTTTTTATTCCCAACTAAGCCTTGTCGTATGTTAATTCGGGGGATGCTTCCCTTTCGTAATGATGGCTGTAATCGAGGAAACGTGATGACTTATGATCATTATGATTGTTGACTTTGGGGTGATGATGTGGGTTAAAGACCACGCGAAGCACTTCCCGGGGAAATATCGACGTAATCTGATCTCATATCAACGTTAAAGGGTCGTACAATTTCATAGTATCTCGGTTTATTTGGCTTTTCTTCTTCTCCTAATTTCTATATTATGAATTATGAAGCAAGGAAATTGAGAAACGGGTCCAATAATGCTCCACAACTAAGCAAATAAACAACACACAATATCACGACACCTAAGTTTTTATAGCACTTACAGCTTTAACCTAAAGTCTACCCATACCACAACAGCCCATACCTAGTCTTATTATCGACGTCATCAGTTTTTTGGGCAATATAGATAAATACAAAATATTGCTAGCACTTTCACTTAAGTTTGACATTTAATCTTCGTAGTAAATATGTCGGTTTGAGAACTTCCCGTTACTTAAAAGCGGAAACTCGTGGACATATACATTCTTCCGTCCTCACCTATGGTGCCCAGACTTGGTCTTTGAGAAATGCTCAAAAGTATTCCGTCAAGATTTGCCAGAGGGCAATTGAGCGTAATAGTATCTTGGGAATCAAATTAGCAGATCATATCAAAAATACTATCTTGCGCTCGTAAACCAAAGTAGCGACGTAGCCCTGACAGCCGCTAAGCTTAAGTGGGACCAGGCTGGACACGTTTGTCGCATGTCGAACTAACTGTGGCCTTAGAATATTACTGACTGGATCCCACCTAATAGAGTACGGCGTCGCGGCAGACCACGACGGAGACGGACGACCTAGACACATTCTGAAAATATTGGTCTGTTTCTGCCTTAAACAGAGACGACTGGAAGAAAGAGAGGGAGACCTTTACTCAGCAGCGGGACAGCACAGGCTAGAACAATAATACTTGCATCTAGCGGATGCTGTCTCTGTGTGTGTCCCATGACACAGGCAGGGGAAGCATCCGCATGGTGTATCCCTTACATTTCATTAAGTTGTCGAAAGGGCCTCTGCAAGTTGGCTTCGGTTCCGTGCACGCCTCCCAAAGGTCCGGGACACCATATTCCCGTGAACGGGTGTGACATACAAATAATAATAATAACAAATATGTCGGTTAATTTGGTTATTGTAATGGATACAACGCGTTGCCACTCTAACAATGTTCCTCCACCGTATAAGCCGGCTCCATAACTAAACAAACAAACAAACAAACTCAATATCAAATATCACGTTCACGACACCTAAGTATTTAACACTCCAGCATTACAGGGTCGCGCAAAACAAACTCGGCTCTCTGCATTCATTTGAATAATTTGGGGTATCCGTCTCTCGCTTGTGCAAAAATATTGGAACGTTTTGGAATTGATTTGAATTAAAAAATGTTTTTTTGGAGAGAAAGGAAAATTTCAAATTTAAATAATGCATGTGTAGCTCAATCAGGATGTAGCAATTTTCTTCTGAGGCTTATTCAATTCTAACAGCTGTTTAACTATCATTGAAATATATTTTACTGTGGGCCCTAATTTGACGGACCTTACCTTCAATTAAGCAATATCTCGGATTTATCAAGGCGTTATTATCGAAAACATATTTATTTTTGTTTTTCGGGCTACATCTCACTCGACTCAACTCGACTAGGTACTAGAACTAATGCTCGTTGTCAGAAGAATATTCATCATAAGAGGCCTTATTCCTTTTAAAATGCTGATTGTTTAGACATTTTTCTCTATCATCGAACATGTTAAGAATTAACATAATATTATTGATGTTATTGGTGTTAAAGGTTGTCTGGAAGAGATCGCTATTTAGCGATAAGACCGCCTGTTGTTTACCTCTGTCAATTTTTTACTGTATATCTCTTATGTTTTGTATCCCTGTGTATATTTGAGGTGTGCAATAAAGTGGATTTGTTGTTGTTGTTGTTGTTTGTTGTTGTTGTTGTTGTTACTACCTAGAACAGGGCTATTGGGATTTATTGGTATATATTTGAAACGTACAGTTTGAGTTTTTCATTGATAATTTTTGTTTCATCATTGACAAAATTCACGCGGAAAATGAGTTTTTTCAACTTATTTTCGACTGCACGCAATGAAAGCATGAAATAGCTATGTTAGTACCTAGAACTCGGCGAAAAGTATTATTCACTTCAAAAAGTTGGTTAACATTATCAATATGTTTGTCGTAATATGAAAAAAAATAATTTTAAAAGGAATAAGGCCTCGTAAAAACAAAAGCGTGTGACACTGGCGTCGCAAGCGTCCACAGGCGGCGGTAGCTGCTTGACATCAGGCAGAAAAAAAAGGTAGAATCACGTAGAAATATAGTATCGAATCAAGCCCAATACAACTCGTACAATTCAACGATATATACCTAGATATTTATCCACACATCCATCTGTGGGGGCAGTGTTCTACATATTGTGTTAATTTCCGGTCGTTTGGGTAGATTCCCGCCATCCATCACTCGATAAGACGCACCGAACCGTTATCAGAGAATATACTCACGCATATGTACGATACAGCGAAGGAAAAGAGAAAAATAGTGAGAAACACGTCGAAGATAATGAAGGTGTAGGGATACTTCATAATATGTTATTGATTATGCTCCTTTGCCAAATAAATTATTTCTAAGCTCTTTCATCACACAGCCTGAAACACAGGGAATCCTAGTTCAGGCGCTAGTCATATTTTGCCAAGTGGAATGTCTTAGTCCATAGTTATTATTACTGTTATTATTCAATAAATATCTTATCTTACCTATCAAGGACTCTCTTTCGCCACACGCTTTGTATCTACTTAAGAATGCCAGTAGACTCAGACTTGTCCAAGTGTCTAGAGTCCGAAGTTTCATATCATCATTATTATTTAAGAGTTTCACTCTTTTGTCGGTGCAGTTCTCTCTAGTTCGTTCTAGTTAACTCCAGTTCTTTCACTTCTCGACACGAAGCGACGTCTATCTTTATCTTTATCTGGTCCAAATAACTAATCCTTCTCTTCCTCTCCTTCCCTCAAATTTCCCTGTTTCATAATTTCATTATACTATTTATTCATCTTTTGGTTTCACTCGTGACTGAGTGATGGTAATAGATAATCTTAATTAGGAAACAAAGGGAGTAAACATTTTTAAGTTTTCTGCCATTTTAACGTTGTTGTAAACAAATTGACTGTAGCACGAATTTTGAAGTAAATAAAAATTCATCCGAATCTAATATTCGGATACAAAAACGAATATTGAAACAAGAAAATGTCACTAGTTTCATCGAGTTTCTATTACCTGTCGAGCGAATTAGAAAACCATGTAGAATTCTAGATAGCATACGACAGTACATCGTTTGAATCCTGATTCCAATAAAACAAAACTCCCTTCAAACAAACGTTTATCAAACAAAATCAATTCTTATCTCCAATTCAATTTGCCGGCTGAAGTTATCTCGACTCGAGTGCGTCTCCTTTAATTCCTGTCCCCTCGCATACATTAGGCGCTGTTTGTTTTTGCTGCATTAACATTTTTATGACTAAACTGAGAGGAATCACTTACTAAAACGGTACCAACATAACAATACCACCCCTAAATACAAAACAACAGCGTATTACAATCAAGTTAAAGGCCATTTTGAAACGACCGAACCGAAACTTAAGGAAGATAGTAAACTGGTAGGAGAGTATAGCACGGAGCAATACATTAAGTACGAATGCTTGGAAAATTATAAATAATGCCTAAATTGTTGCCAAGATTCTTGTCATAATGTCCTCATTTTGTCGCGAAATGACGGCGTTATTTTCTTTTGAAGAGAAATAGTGATAAAAATGCTAATGACGGGTTTCTGCGTGATTTAAAGCTCATCACAATGGTTAATGTTTCAGTTTTATTAAATTATGAAACAAGCTTAGTTCCTTGGTGACCAAATAAAAACCAAAGTGTATTTTATAAAACGAGCTCCCATGTAGGGCCTTTTGTAAAGCAGTTGAACTGTTCGAATCTCATCCAAATCTCCAGATATTTTTGTTTATAATCGTAATATTCTATACTTAAGCAAGAAATGACATTCAATTCTGCACTGAATTTTGAAAATTAAGCTTTTTGTTGCTCCAAGAAGAGAACAACACCCTGTTATAGATGGCTCGAACCTGCCATTCTTTCTTCTTATATATTTTCTTTCTAAACAGTTTGTTTCTGTCCAAATGCATTGCGAATATAATCCAAATACTTAGGTACCTACACGTATGCCTCGCAAAAGAAAATTTTTAATAAATGTGAGCTTTAAAGTCTAAAACGCATTTATTTTACAAAGAGACTGTCTGGCTCAATAGGCTTATTTACTCAGACCGGCCTTTTGAAACATAAATTCAGTTATATCACCATAAAACAACAAAGCTGCCAAGTTTAAAACCATTTAAGTCCACCAAAAATCACATTACAAACTCGCTCAATCTTCGCATACATTACCTTAGGTGTTAAAACAAAATCGTTATTCAAATCCCTGCATAATGTTCAGGAGTTGTGCGACGTTTTTGAATTTTAATACGGACTCTAACAAGTTTCAGAAGCGTCAAAGGAATCGTGTAGAACTCGGGAGTGCCGTGCTCGCGAGCGGAGAGGACGGCAAAGAGGAAAAATTTAATGGCAAGTTTTGTAAATCGGTCTTCGAATCGTGCCTGGGTTTGAACGCATTCACTTGTGTAAGCTGAATATGGCGAATGGAATGTTGGACTTTTTTCTAATAGTAAATAGGCCACAAGGGCACTATACAAAGTCTAAATAAGTTGTTACGATAGTATCTATGGTTGTCTTGTCATTGTGATGACATAGAAATGAGCAAGATGTCTTTATACTACAATAAACGTCTTTAATATCTTTACTGTTTGATATTTCACCATCTAGACCCTAATATATTTAAGTCTACCAGCATTTCTCAAGAGGAGATCACTGTTGAGGAGGAAGGTGACAGAAACTCAACAGTCAGTAATATTTTCGTAAATGATACTTAACTATTATAATAAATATTGATTCCTTAACCTTAATTGTATCAAGAAGTTAGGCCTATCTTTATCTACGAAACCTAGGTACACATTCTATAGTCATGTAACTAGTTAACTTGATATAATTTTGATACAAAAAAAAATCAATTCTAATAAACTGTTCAAAATTTACTTCCTTACCGTACTATATCTTCAATTATGTATACATACATGTAGTCTGAATCAAATAAAAATGTATTTCATTTCCGTTTCAGTAATAAAAATCCCCGCTTACCTACATAATGATTGATTTTTATGTTATTTCTCTCTCGTGCATGTATAAGAAATTATTAAGTGTCCTTTTCACTCGTGTGTCAGGCGTCCGATCGACGCCGGCTGATCAAAGGACCGTCCAGCGGTAATTAGGAGACAGGGAGACTTTGATGGTCTCCCGGCTGGATTCGGGATATATAAGAACAGCCAACTAGACAGGACGAATGATTTTGACTCACATTTTGAACATTATTTAATACTTCGCAGGTACATATAATTTACATGTAAGTACTCGTGACCTGACCGCCACTCTGCAAACAAGCAAGCGTAAGTCTGAGTTGAGTCGGCAAACACACTGGAGATAGAATCCCGAAAAGGTGGTCAGGCACCATGAGAAGCGTTTAGTAGTCCTTTACAAAGGGTCACATTAAACATTACAATTACCCTCATATATGTATATACTAAATAAGTACTATACAATATATTTATAAAGAAGCGAAACATTTGAAAAATTATAGTAGGGTAGGCCACGATGCTAACTCGGGATTCACTCGAGCGTCATAGAGACCTATTGGGTTGCGAAGCTTAGATGATAAAAAGAAAAAAATGTCATATAAGATATACCTTTTCATCGGTGGGGGGAGCGGCTACAGAGTTTCAAAAATGTAAAAAAAATCTGTTGCATGGACATACTCGAGCGCGTCAGATATTGATAGCATCCATGTCCTACACATTTTTAAAGATGTACGCATGTTAAACTGATTGTTTCCATGATGGGGTTGGTCGTACTTGAGGGTTGAAAATGAAAAAAAAATTTTTTTTCGTCGGGCGCGTCAGATTTTCTAAGGGGATGTTAAGTGAACCTAAAAAAAAGCTCTTATATAATAATCTGACGATTTAGATGTGACGCAAACTCGCAGTTATTATTAGAATGTGCAAAAAAAATTCGCTATTTTGAAATACTCAAGCGCGTCAGATTAAGATATACATGGTTCATCTTGATGCCCTAGACGTGCTGTCTCATAATCTGACGATTATCTGGCGGGGTTCGCCTAATCTGACAATAGAAAAAATTAACAGGAACTTGTGACTCAGAGCACTCTCCAGAAACAGGAAAATGTGACTCGGAGCACTCCCCAGAAGCAGGGGCATGTGATTCGGAGCTATTCCCAGAAACTTCCGATGCACTGTCATATTCCATAATACTTTGCCGCTGTTGTAAATACTTAAAGACTCGTGGTATTTTTATTGCTATAAATAATTTATAGCACTGTGCGTGATTTACTTCATTTAATGAAGATTCTCTCGAAAGTTCAAGATTATCGTATGTTGTTCGGGATTTTCGGAGAACCGGTTCGCTCCGACTATATTCTAAAATATTTACACATTTTTGTTCTGTTTCTAATGTAAATTTAATTGTTTTTTGTAAAGTAGTTTTACCACAAAATACACACTTTATATTAATATCACTCATAGTACAGCTTGCGGGAATCTTTTAGAGCATAATCTTGACTGTGCAGTAGCCGATTTACGTACAAATGTACATGCGCAAATCCGCCATTTTTGTTCTAAAAGTTGCCGGCAACTATAAATATTTAATAACTTTAGTGTTCTAAACAACATGATCAGCTGTCATGGCGTCATGGCAACAGAAACCAGAGTAAAGAAAGAAAGAAAGAAAGAAATGCATTTATTCATGACGTAGCCATAGAACATAATTACAAAAATAAATAGTGACAAATGAAATAAAACAATAAGAAAATTCTACTAACTATGGCTGTGCCACGAAAGGGTCCCACCTCAGCATGATGCTAGCCCAAGAGCCAGCGCTGATCTTCCGGTGGGACCATAGATGGCGCCACGGAGAGCTGCACGCGCGAGCGCCGATCGCATTTTGATGCGTTAACCTGAACGCAGACAAGACAAGCGCTGTCAGAAGCGCAGGCAGAGTGGAATACAGGCATCACGTAACTGAACGCATTAAACTTTACGATGAATTTTTGTTACTTCGGCTAGTGGAAATCGTCAGATTATATATTTTCCGTTATCATAGATTCATTCCCTTTTAAATAAAAAAAAAATTAGCCACGCTCGAGAATGTCCAGATGAAGTTTTTTTTTACAACTTGTAGCCCTCCGCCTTCTTTACGTCACCTTTAAATTGTCAGATTAGAAGAATATACACGTTTTAGCATGTAACTAACTCACCCTACCTTAATCTGACGCGCTCGAGAATTTCAGATGAACAATTTTTTTTTACTAATCTGATCTTTTATCCTTGACGGGCGGCCATACATATGAGGCTCATATTTGGTGAAAGTACTTAACTGGGTACAAGGTATCCCCCTATATATTAATCTGCCGCGCTTTAGGTTCTCCCGAAATCCCCTCTTCGGCTCTCCTACTATTATGTTTTTTCGGACCGATTACGTTATCAAAGCCACTAGCCAAAGCATCAAATTTTTTAACCATTTGCGTCATTTCTAGACGCCTTAGGGCGACATCGTAGGGCCATCTACCATAAAGATTGTCTTCATTTTTGGCACCATCGTCTCAAATTATGTTGAGAAATCGATAGTAACAGGGTGCTAACTACACCCAAACTAATAATTTTAGAATTTAACGCTAGCATCAAAATTGACTAACCTTAAAAAAAAACAGTAATGTAAAGCAACACAGGATATTTTTTGTCCTAAAACGTTGTCCAGCTTTTATCCCATTTTAATGACCTTAGTAACACCTAAACCCATAAAAGCAAATATCAAAGTATCCCTTACCTGTTTGCGTTAAATTAATGCACATAAGTAATTAATTTATTTTGTATCCAAACGGCCAAAACTGGTGCGGAAAGGGCGGGGTAAATCCGGCGAAACAAAAAGGTACGGGATTCTGGGTCCACTTTTTGGAGTCCAATATCAATTATGACCCACATGCTTTAGGAATCCAATGATGACAGTTACTCGTATGTTTTGTAAATTCCTACATACCTCAAAATTTACAGGCAGGTAAAGTAAGCAGTAGTGTAGTATATTAACAGAGTAAACTTTTGATTATATATAAATACAATGGCTAAAAAATAAGAAGCCAAAATGTTTCGCAATCCACTGAGTTGCTAGCGGGAATCGAACCGACGCACGACCTCTGCTTGACCGGAGCCTTTGGCTTCCTATTTATCCTTTGCATTTAATATAAATAAGAAATGTGATATCACCACATATAATAGAATCAACATTGATTCTGTTCAATAAACTTTTGATTATGATATGTTACCTACGATATTATATGTAAAAAGTTTGATGGATTCTACTGCAACTGCTGTTGTTTTCTTTTTAACTTTGTCGGTTTCTTCGGCTAGTTTACGTCAAATCGTGCATCTCCATTTTCACTGACTCCCATAATCCATGAGCAAAATTCAAGCTCATTTCACAAATATTTGCCCTTGATGGGACTTGAACCGCTGACTTCGTATACAACTACACAACCGCGGAGCTACCCGTGTATAGCCCAGTGACAAGTTACCGCACCGCTGTACGGTACGGGTAGTAGTCCCTGATGAAGAGCTTCATACGAGTTCGAAACATGTCGCGCCGCTCCTGACAATTTCACGTGAGTGTAAACCACTTATTTTATACAATAATTCAATATGTCTCACGAAAGGTTTAATAAGATTAAGGCGCATTAGCATTGAAAATACATGGACACATATTTTTTCTTTAAAACTTGTCAAAAGGAAACTCTTTACGTAGGTAGACTGAATGTTCTGTTTAATATTATACTTACGAAGTTTGACCGGATGTTTGAGTATTATACTAATTGTATGCGATAGGCAACTTACTTATTCTCTGGTTAAGCCTGAATGAAACCAGTACGCTTGTTTCTTTAACTCTTCGAGGCTTGAATTAAACATAGATAGTTTCAAGCTTTCAAGTCGCTCTGTCTCGAGATGCTATCTTCCATTGATACAGCGTTTATCTATTAGATCTCCCGCGGTTTCTTTGAGTGAATGAAAACAAATACATGAATAAGATAAATATCTTGATAATCTTAAGTTATAATTGTTACTAAATTATTCTTGCGAAGTGTATTATAAGTAATTTCATAGAATGATAGGAAGAAAAAGGTTTGTCGGCGGATGTTTTCTGTGAAGATATTTATTAATTGCTAGCGATTGTGTAAGGTTATATGTTCTATGTAACTGTAATAGGTATATTTATTAACTGAAACACGGAAAAACAGTGAAGTAAAAAGTTTCAGAACGCAGTAGCAAAGTTGCGAGAACAAATCTGTATGCACGGTTGATTTCCCAGCGCTTGTTTTACAGAAAATGAGCCCCGACTTTGTGCTTCGGAGCTAGAGCAACCAGTCTCATAGCGAGCGATAAGCGCGTTCGATCATCGATTTCTCATCTCGGCTTAGAGACGTAATGCCGCGTAACGGTGTCTTCGACCACCGGCCACCGCTGCCCATTACTGCCCTCTGCGGCCATGAAATATTTATGACGACTCCATAATAACGCCGGCGACGATATCATTATACTTTGTGATGGGGGAGACGGGCGGGGCGGAATTTCTGAACGCTCCTTACCATTGCAAAGTCGCAATCGCGAACGCTTTAAGCCAAACGCACCGCGGACATGCTCCAGGTAAACGTAAACATAACTCGAGGTTCGAACCCGACGGGGCCGGTCAGGGTGCAATAATGTCCGATGCCTCAAAAACGGGAATTGAAATCGGCCGGTCTGCGCAGCCGCGCCGCTCCATCCATATTAACTTGTTAATTAGATCCATAATACGACTTGCAGATGAGCTAGAGTGAAGTTGAATACATAAAAAGGGCTTTTTCAGCGATCGCATGCATTGTGGAGCCCGGGCGGAGGCTGGCCGGCGGGCCAGGCACCAGCCACCAGAAGTTTGCGTGTTCATAAATAAACGCGAACGGTATTCAACAGCCCTTGGTGCTGTATGCATAACGAATTTGAAGGAGGCAAACTTGGAGGCTCTGGTGGCTCGGATGGAGTATAAAATTCCGTAACAACATGGTGGAGGTTTTCATTCGACGGTCTGCTGTCGTAGAAGACATAGCTCCGTCAATTAGCCCGTCGTGATTAATTAACGGGAACTCCGGTTAATTCTCGCGTTTTTCCCGGCCGGGAACAGTGTAGTGTCCTCTGCTTTGAGACGAGTGGAAGTTTAAGTGGTGTTAAGTGTTTATGAATGCAAATGAGTCCGGATTTTGTGGGAGCCGCAAGCAGAATGCAGTTTTGCTGCGCGGGTTGCAGTCGCCATGTTGTCTGGCGCTGCGCGGCCGCCAGGCGGCGTGCGTGTGCTCCGGCTCCAAACATGGCGGACAGTAACTGTCTACTTTGAATATTTTTGCATGGAATCTGCATTACGTTTTAATCCATTAGATTATTGCTTATTTGGAGATGTTTGGAAGTAGTAAACAATAGAAACAAACATGTTTTATCTGAATGGGTTTGAACGGTTTGAGTCGGTATGGCGCTTGCGTTAGGGACAGTAGAAGGGTTACTCGAAGCATGTTACGAAGCTCAAAGTAAGTAGACGTTTTTTTACAGACAAAAAAACAATTATCTGTTTGTGTCCACGGTTTATATAAATTAGAGTTAAAATGTACTTTGTGTTACTTGTTCTGGCGATTTTACTTACTTACCTTTTCTACGTCACATATTTTGGTTACATAAACCTCTGTATTTATTAACTTAGCGAAATATATATCTGTTGCTTTCTAACAGGAAAACCATTATGTTTATTGTTGCTGCAAATCAGTAATGCATTGCATTATGTACCTACCTTTTGTGCCGGTTATAAAGTGTCAATGTCAATAGAGCCACATACAATCTTAATTTACATACTTGAGAGAAGAACGGACATATGACCAATATAATATTCATCGGCTTGTGCTAATATTTCAACTATAATAATTGACATTTTACTTACCTACAAGTTGTATTCAAAGATAAATAAAGTCAAGCGATGTACTTTATTTATCTTGATCTCTATTTATCTAGCAATGATGATAGTCTATTTTAGACGAATGTAACTAGAAACTTCAGTAACCTTTCATCTTAGTCACATGTAGGTAGCTGAACTGATAGTAGTATGTCAGATAATTACTAGATACCTATCTATAAAGAACTCCAACATTCTTGACATATGATTTGTTTGAAAATTTATGACTATCAGTCTTCTCAAAATAGTGAAATATTTAGTGGGCCAGCATGGCAGTGTCAACTGACTTGGCACCGTTGGTTTCTCGTCAGTTGCTATTGCGACTTGGGCTCCCCTTTTTGCTTACCATCAGGCGAAGTGGAGCCACTATGTTGTGCCGTTATAAAAATAAAGACACAAGGCCACAAATTTTACAAGATTTTAATTTTTTAAGATTAGGGTCAACTCCGTATATTAAAGCTTACGTTCAGAAGATGAATTATTAATAGCTGCTAAGTTAGCGGCTACAATTAATACCATTTACTTGATTTGGAATATACTGACATTTCAGTAAGCCTAACTGTTGTTGCAGTTAGGCTTACTGATGTCAGTGGGATTCACTGACTATTTTTTCAGTGCACCTTTATTGTTCCTTTACCCTACTTCTCCAGAGCCATGATGCTCGCACTTGTCGTGCGATACATAAATAATAAAGTAGCTGTCACTTTCCGACAACCGTAGTGTTAGAGTGACGGATGCTTTATTGTTTATTAAATTTACATGTAATTGTACATTATTATTTACGACTTGACAAAAGCTGGCTTGCACGTTTATTGTTGAATAGAAACGATCATAAATTTACAATTTATATTTATATAGGAAGTGATAAATTTTGAACAACCTCACGCAAATCGACCTAGTTCCAAATTAAGCTCTAGTAGGCTTGTGTTATGGGTACTAGACGACGATATGTATATTAAATACTTATACAGTAGAAAAATACTTAAATACAAAGAACCCGGACAGAAAGACGTCCATGTCCATTGACTGGACTAAGGCCTTCTCGTAGAATCTCCCCTGCGACCCGTGGACCGTCTTCGTTTCCCGCGGTCTAGGCCTCCGATACGCAGGTGCTTCTAAAAATACTTTACCCTAGCTGCAATTGGTTCTACGAGCAATGAGCTTCGTCCATTGCCACTTAAGGCAATTCTCTAAGCCGTTTTGTTCTGTGAACTCATGACATTACCTTGTCTTAAAAAACGTGATTGATTCTTGGTCTGGATCATAAAGATTACTGTAGCCAAATTATAATCACTACTGAATTTATTTTTATTCGAATGTTCGAAGTAGGTATTTAGTGCATTCACACACTGGTCAATTCACGTAATAGCGAAGAGCACCGCGTTTTCTGCCGACAAACTGCTATTTAGTAGCAGCTCAAAATAATGTATGTTGGGAATATTTTTCTCGTGAAATATTAAATAACTGATATTTCTGATATAATTATTGTATTCAGCGGTTTACACTCGCGTGACATTGTCAGGAACACGTCAGGAACGTCCCGACATGTTTCGAACCGCTTAATACAATAATTAAATATGTCTCACCTCACGAAACTTTAATAAGATTGTTTCTGATATATTTCTCTAGATGTAAATATTTATTGCAACCAGTACTCAACACAATCCAAAACACCTTCAACATCCATTACCTCCCACAAATCACTCGTCGCCAGCATACGTCACAACCTGGCTTACTCCACTACAACATTTGCACTTGCCAATCACATACATCTCTAAAAACATACCCTAACACTTCGAAATACGAATACAAATTTAATTGCCAAATGCAGATTTATCTTGGTTTTTCGCAACCCTATTCTGATTTTCCCATAGATAACGGCATAAGTCTATTTCACTTGGAAGGGAGATACGACTTTATGGTCGGATATTTGGAGTGACGTACTCGAATAAGGGCGGTAGTGCGGAAAATCAGGTGTCAACGGGTTGTGACGTCGAGGGCATTCGATGCATGCGGAAAATATGCGTATAACGGATTTCCATTTAAATTTGGAATTCGAAATGGAGATGTTTTAAGTAAAACTATTTTGACGTGGCGACTGATGCATTCGCGCTTCCAACTGCGGACAAGTTGTACGTCCATGGTCGGATTATAACTAACAGTAACCTAATTGCATAGAAATTCGATTAATCATCTTTGTTTGGGGGTCACCTGTTTTTGTATTATGTTTTGGACGTTTCCTTACACCCATGATTTCGCTCGAAGATGAAGCTCGATGGATTTAAGAAGTGTATTCTTCATTCGTAAGACTTAAAAGCCACACCCTACAGTATCAGTGCGTACAGTAGGTTGAGACTCTTTGGAATCCTATAAGGAAAGGGTTTAAGCCCTAACATATAACCATCCCATCGTAATAGTTGAAACAAATGACATATCTGAAAACATGTGTTCCTAGTAATCCAATGATAAAAAAATTGGGCTAAAAGTTTTTTTTGCTTAGTACCAAATAGGTAAGCCCTTGGCTTTCCAGATAGTATTTCTCACCTACACACTGTTACCTTAACTTATTGTTATGATAAAACTAAGCTCCAACTGCTTCATGCGTTGTTATTTACTAACAAGTGATTTTACGTGTGGTTATCTATTTATTTGAACTTTATTGCACAAAACAAAAGTCAGTACAAATGGCGAACTTAATGCAAAAGTGATTCCCATGAATCCTACTTGAATAAATGATTTTTATCTTTATCTTATCTTAATTAGCCTACATGGTTACGACATTATCGACCTCTAACAACAAATAATTTGGGCCGACACCGTGTCAAAATAAAGCCCCGCTAACAAATTAATTGCAAACTTAGAGAAAATGCTAGAAATACGTATTGTACTGATATATGGCCACTTGTCCGTAATAAATACTAAAGCCGACTCGTTACGTGGCAAAACATCGGTTGGCTGGACTAATTAAGGAGCTACACGATTTATTTAGGTACATAGCGTGTGTGAAAAATGAACGCAATTCGGACTGTTATACTTAAATCCTTGGTTCATGGATACATATACAACACTACAATATAGTAGGCTACATACCTACGCTACAAATAAGGCCAATTGTATGTCTCTAAAAGCAGTGATTGAGGCGTTATTTAAAGGCAAACGGGCGAGATTTCTGATATTGCTCTCAGTTTAAATTACAAGATGTTTCACGAGAACACATCGAACAGATTTTGGTCAAATGTCACTCAAAAACAGAAAAATTACACAGATTTTAAATATTTACACACAAAACAGATATCTATTTTATCATAAAGTCGATAAAAACCTAAAAACACGCATATTAGTGTTACACGCATTTTTCGCATTAATTCAGGTTTATTTTCTGGTCAAGCAACACACCTACATAAGACCGTTAAGACGTAACTTTTAAATAACTATAGTACCTAATATATAGAATAACCACCTACTTCTAAATGCCTTCAAAAATGTAAAGTAATACTCACAGCGCATTGCAGGTAATTTTTCATTGCACATTAGTATAATTTTAACCGTAATATTTCTTCGGAGTCATTTAGCTGAAACCCGCTCAGCACGAACAAACCTAATCAAGGGAACCAACTAACATATTACCTATCATATTTTATTTCACGTGTAATTTGTTTGGTAAAGTTATGTCCAATGTACAATTGTACAGGAGGGTAGTGTATAGAGGTACTAATTTAGGTACTTTACTCGGAGTAGTTACCTAGAACGAGCTACGAATATTTAATCAACATTTTGATGTGGAATTTAGGTACAATATTTTGTTATCAATAAAATTAGATTAATAATAAACTATTTCGCTTGTATCGTCGCGGCCAACCAAACAAGGAAGGTTCAAAGTTAGGAAGCTATAATAACCCTAACGAAAACATAACTTTTTTTTTAATTTATTGAAAGGGCTTTGTCGCAGAGCGAACACATCGCGCCGAACATTTTTTTTAAGATGATAACCGTTATCAGGGTTATTATAGCTTCCTAACTTTATAAACCTTCCTTGTTTGGTTGCCATACACAAGCGAAACAGTATAAACTGTTACGGTTTATATGAACTAACGTGAAAATTGACAGGGACAGCCGTACAGCACCGCGGTCTGCAAATCAATGTTTTTTTGGTCGTCTGTACTGAAATCTGTAGAATACGAGTTACTTAGTCTTTAATTATACCAGTTAATTAGATCTCCATGTTTTAATGAATGTTTGTTTCAATGAACATAAACTTGCTTTACCAAATCCATATTTCAACCCATGTTTTTTGATTTACTTCTGCAATAACGAACTAACCTTTCTTTCAAAAAAGTTCGTTTCTCACGCCACTCCGGCACGGCACGAACGAGTGGCATAAATTGCTGGCTGTTTCTGTTCTGCTGCCACTTCGGGAAGACGCAAAAGCACTGTTTGATTACACTGAAAAGAAAAAACAATTGTTAACAGTAACCCAAAAGTTAGCTGCTAGTTACATAAATCGAAGGACTGAGTAACTGAGGGCTACTAGTAACCAAAATAAGTTGTGTAAAATTAGCATAATTTTGGTTACAACTAATCACATATTGGCTACTAGCTGTGCCCCGCGGTGTTACCCGCTCATCCCACGGGAACACTAAATTTATTCGGGATGAAAAGTATCCTATGTCCTTTCCCGGGTCTCAAACTATCTCCACGCCAAATTTCATCAAAATCGATTCAGCGGTTTAATCGTGAAGAGGTAACAGACAGACAGACAGACAGACAGACAGACAGACAGACAGACAGACAGACAGACAGACACACTTTCGCATTTATAATATTAGTATGGATTTCTCAAGTAGTTAAACTAGTTGCGCTATTTTTTTTTTTGGAGAGGGGAGATGTGTGATATGTACCAATCACATTCCTCAGATTTAAATGCACTTCTTTTGGGCTTGACACTTCCCTTCAGCAGAAACCTAAATTAATAGAATAGAGAGAAAATGAGGCAAGAACCTTTATTGAAGCAAAAAGATTTTTTTGTTTTTATTCTATCACTAAAGTCATTATTTACTTAAATTACTTCACTAATGATACAATATATCAGTTCAAAAATGGCAGATGCTTTATCATTTATCTATCTTGTGATTCGACCATCTTAAACCCTCAAAACTTTGGCCTGATCTTTGTTCTAAGACTCTCACGGACAGAACGTCCAGAGACGTTAGCACCCTCGTGATACAGCACTAAGTCTGTGGACGGAGAATTTTATCTTCGCAAAATTTCTACTCCGTCTTCAGCCAAACATTTCTCATAGTTTTTATATCCGTTTGCCGTTGTGCCTTGTGGCGTTTTTTGGCTAGAACTTTTTTGTATGAGTTTTGTCTGTGTGTGTGCAATTTTCAAAATGCTCCTGTCTCTGTGAACATGCTACACTCGCAAATGATTACCCTATTCTCTTCGTGTGTGCTATTTTAAGCGTAAGAAGAATCTGAGTGTCCCCGTAACTGTGTAATTACAATTAGCAATTATGCGAGCACGTAATTGATTCCACGATCGCAATTCCCATGCCGGGCGTTCCAGGTAGCGGTTGTGGAGGAATGTGCGATAAATTCTCTACAGGAGAATACGTGATCATTGACTGGTTTTAATGGTCAAGAAGAATTTTTTCAAGGCTTGCGTAGGTCTTTATTCAATGTTCTTATGTTATGATATATGGCTTAGATCCAGCCGCTATATATCTACTAAACTATTGTCATCATCGATAGACGATAGACGTCCACTGACGATCGGTCTTGCGCCGCCCTTATCCAATTTCTGCCTGCGATCCTAACCAGGTCGTCAGTCCACCTTGTTGGGGTGCTCCGCGGTTGCCACTCAAGAACCTTTCTGCCCCACCGGCCATCAGTGCTACAATACGAGCAATGTGGCCCGCCCACTGCCACTTAAGTTTGGCGACTGTCCGTGCTATATCTACAACCCTGGTCCTCTTGCGTATCTCATCATTTCTGATTCGATCCCACAAGGAAACTCCGAGCATAGCTCGCTCCAGTGCTAGTATTGTATCTGTTTCAATTTATTGTTCCTGTTACAGGCCACACCTGGTGCAAACCGAGTCTTATAGGAACACAAAATTTGCGGTGTTACATAATCAGAATAAAATAAAAGGTTAAAAACTTAAAACCCGACTACGGAGAAACGAACTAAAAAGTTAAAAAACAAGGTAGAAAAATCGGGTATCATCGCCTTATTCCACAAGATAAGACATTTGACATGTAAAATGTTCTTGTTTATTTTTTTCTAGTGAAATCTTCTGTTAGTTAATATCAATAACATTATAATTTAATTCAAATGCCGTAGTCGTGCGTTGTGGCATTAACTACCCACGATACAATCTTCCTTTCACATATCTCCAAACAGTAAAAGAGCAAACATGCATATATCATATACGAATTTTATTTATTTATTCGTATGGCAGGGTTGTAGGTCGAATACAGCTTAGCTTATATATTAAGTTTGAGACTCATTAGCCATTTGATGGCATCGTCTTTGAGGTTGATCAGGTCTTCGGCGGAGCCTCCAGTGTAGCGAGTTAGAGGACACTCTTCGATAATGTGCTGAATGGATTGCACTTCGGCACCGCAGTCGCAGCCGGGAGAGGCAGCCCAACCACAGCGATGCCTGTATTGGGCACAGCGGCCGTGGCCAGTCCGGAGTCTGTTAAGTGTGCACCAATCACGTCTTGGGAGTTCGACTCCGTAAATTTTGTCACCGGGGACTATCGCTGAGCCCAGCTTGCCTGTCATCAAGGAACTCCAAGACTGCGACCATTCCTGCCTGACGTTGAAATCGCCTTCGGGCCAACTTTTAACAATACTGTAGGGTGCGTTTCTAGATTTTAGGCGGTGTTTGGCTGGATTCAAAAATTCCGAATGGATGGGGAGATTTGGGTCATTTCGGATCTTTTTAACTTCTCTTGACAGAGCCCCTTTCCTTCTCATGTCAGGCGGGGGAATTCGACAGAGAACTGGAAGCCAGTGGCACGGGGTGGATCGAAGTGTGCCGGAGATGAGTCGCATGGCCTTGTTTAGCTCAACGTCTACTTTAGACGTGTGAGCGCTTCCCAACCACACCGGTGCACAAAACTCCGCCGTTGAGTACACCAAAGATAACGCTGAAGTACGCAGCACCTCAGCACTAGCTCCCCAAGATGTTCCGCTCAATTTCTGGACAATATTGTTTCGCGTATTAAGTTTGCGCGCAGTGCCAGTCAAGTGTTGTTTGAATGTCAGGGAGCGGTCCAAGGTGACCCCGAGATACTTTGGCGTAGGGTTGTGGCTAAGTATTGAACCGTTTAAGTGTACTCTGAGCTCACATGTGGCTAGTTGGTTATTTAGGTGGAAGCAGCCCGATTCGGTTTTGCTAGTACTAGGTGTTAAACGCCAAGCTCTAAAGTACTTGGCTAGTGTCTCCATATCGCCAGATAGAATTGGTTCAAGTGTCTCGAAGTTCCTGGCCTGTGTTATAAGACATATATCGTCGGCGTAGACAAACTTTCTCGAGTTGGTGCTTGGTAGATCGTGAATATACAGATTAAACAGTATGGGAGCCAGTACTGAGCCCTGAGGCAGGCCATTGTTAAGCACTCTAGAATCGCTCACCCTGGCACCCAAATGCACGTTAAAACGTCGCTGGGTAAGCATACTTGAGACCAGTTTCACGAGGGGCAAGCTGGGAACTACTGACAACAGCTTGAATAGTAAACCCTCTCTCCACACAGTGTCGTAGGCTGCAGTTAGGTCTACAAACACGGCCCCCGATTTAAGCCCGTTCTGGAAGCCATTTTCTATGTGAGTGGTCAGAGACAGGACCTGGTCAGTGCAGCTTCGTCCGGCTCGAAAACCCGCCTGTTCCACCGGGACTACGCGGTCAATAAGAGGCTCTATTCGTTGGTATATTAGTCTCTCCAGTAGTTTGTAGCAGTTACTCAGCAGTGCAATAGGGCGATAATTGCAAGGGTCGTTATCGCTTTTTCCCGGCTTTAGCAGGGCAATCACCTTCGATTCCTTGAACAGCTTGGGAAGTCTGTTAGATGCGAGAACATCTGAGAAGAAGAGAGACAGCCATTTGGTAGCGTTAGGTCCCAGTTTGATCAAGAACTCATTGTAAATCCCGTCTGTGCCGGCGGCTTTTCCAAGCTGTAGGCGTTTGAGAGCGAGGTGAACTTCATCAGCCGTAAAGGGTCTTGCCAGTTCCGGATCTTCTGTAAGATTAGACTTTAGTGCCTGCATTTTATTCTTCACTATTTTGGTCTCCAGTTTGTCACCCTTCGATCTCGAGATGGAAACCAACCTGTTAGCGATTTCATTCGGGTGTATTGCAGAGGTCGGGCGTGGGGTTGTTATTTTCCCCGTGAGTTTATTTAACACACTCCACGCTTTACGACTTGAGCGCTTGAAGTCCATCGATTCTACTGTGTTTTTCCATTTGTTGGTCCGGTTAGTGTCCAGCGAGAGTAAGAGTTCAGTTCCGATAGAGCAGTCCCCCGTTTTCTGGTACTCCCTGTAGAGAGTTTCGCTTGCTTCATTCCAACCCGGGATATACTCCTTCCTGAAACCTCTGCATATGTGACGCTTTGCGGAGGAGATCAGAAGCCCAGCGAATCGATCATAGTTCTCCGCTTTAGGTGGAATAAAACGAATTGCAGCGTCTACGTTAGCAGTGAAACCTGTCCAGTTCGCACGTTGAAAGTTCCATCGGGGCAGCGGCATGGACCTAGCAAGAGGTATCTTTAGACCCACGTCTAGGATGACTGGTCTGTGCTGGCTATTTGGGAAGTCTTTGAGTACATCCCGGGTAGTTGAAAGGGGTCTGCCTGTAGCATCCTTGGTGACGAATGTAAGATCCGGGTTATAGTCTTTCTTCCAGCGAGCCGAGTGGAAAGTGCCTCTGTCCTTAGCATCAAATACGAGGAAGAGGTTAAGCGTTTCGGCCCACTGAGCCAATGCTAGTCCGTTTGTGTCGTTTGTGGAGTAGCGCCATGACGTGTGGTGACTGTTGAAGTCTCCAGTGTAGATACACGGGTGCTCGAAAGAAGGGGGTCCGTTGTTTGCCCAGGTAGCGAGTGGGGGTTTATAGATATTGGCTATTTTGATTTCGGCAACCTGTACAATGATGATAAAATTATCCGCAGAGGCGTCGGAGTAAATGACGGTAGCGTTGTCGAGGTCGGCTCTTACATATGTGGCGATACCGTAGCTTCGGTGGTTTAGAGCTTTTAGAAGCTTATAACCGGGGATTTTTCCTCTTGTTTCCATGTCCTGATCATCCTTTGCGTGAGTTTCCTGTATATTCAGGGCGTCGATTTTATGATCTACGAGAAGTCTAGAAATGTATTCACATTTCGGTCTGCTAATGCCCTCAACATTTATCTGGCAGATTCTGACTGAGGGTCCTAAATATCTGGTCTGGGAACTCCTTTCAGAATCTCTGACAGTATTCATGATAGCAAGTGTATTCGATCGTTTTGCTGCGAGGCTCTGAGGTAGTATTCGAGCAGTGCAGCAGCCAAAGTTGATTACTCTTTAGCACCACCCAGGGGACACGTGCAGGGTATCTAAGGTTATCTTCCTGCGGACGCGAGTAACCATTGTCCCCCATATACGAATTAAAACGCTTATATAATATAGTAGCCGTAGCAGCAGAATTTATTTTATTTAGTGTTCTTAGTTTTTTTAAGAACATGGAATTTGTGTAGCAAAAAAACCTACCTATAGTGTCTAGTGGTCGAGAATAAAACGGACGCACAGCATTTTTACACGGCTACACATCGTTATCATATTGATATTAAGAAGAGTTTGATGATGATGGCAATCTAACTAAAACTACAAAATTTCGTTGAATAGTTGCAGTTTTTTTAATAGTCGACAACGCACGACTACGGCATTTGAATTAAATTATAATGTTATTGATATTAACTAACAGAAGATTTCACTAGAAAAAAATATACAAGAACATTTTACATGTCAAATGTCTTATCTTGTGGAATAAGGCGATGATACCCGATTTTTCTACCTTGTTTTTTAACTTTTTAGTTCGTTTCTCCGTAGTCGGGTTTTAAGTTTTTAACCTTTTATTTTATTTCAATATTTTTAGTTTTTACATAATATGATGCAGTAAAGAATATATAAATGCATATGTAAGTAAAAAAAATGTCGCTGTATAGCTACATTCTCTTTTGAAGTCTGATAAAATATACTCAGTAATCAAAATCTGTCGAGTAGTTTATGCGCTATCGTGGAACATACATAAATACATGACTTAATACTTTTCCCTATGACTTTACGAGTACCATAGTCGGGCAAAACTATGAATAATTTATACGCAAACGTTGAATACCAACGTCGAATTTCAGCTATCGACACCAACCAGTGCCTCTATCGTTTTGTGGACCTGTAGACGACTGAAACCTTGTGATGGAAAACAAACGATAAAAAACAACAATTTCATACACCTTTAATATTTTTACGCAAAAAGAGATTATTCGTTTGTATATTTTTTTCAATACCACAATATCTAAATATTAAATATAATCACGTGTTAACGACAATATTTACATTTGACGACACAACATTTTCAGCAATTTAAAAAGCAAAATAGAAAAAATATTTGTATAGAATCTTTTTATCGATTCTATATTTTTTTATGTGGTAATACCACATTTTTTATTTTATAAATAATGACACAAAGGTAAATTAAGAAATAAAAATTGAATGCGATCTACTACAATCGAAGCGGGGTTCCTGCGGGGGTTATTTATAAAATAAAAAATGTGGTATTACCACATAAAAAAATATAGAATCGATAAAAAGATTCTATACAAATATTTAGAACAGCGCCATCTCTCTCGCAGTCTTCACACTTGCTGTAAAGCAATGGGGATTGGGGATCGTGAGTGTAAAAACGCACATCCTAGGGTATGGCTAATGCGCAATAAGCATTTCAAAAAACATATGATGCAGAGGGCGCTCCAGTAGCGTAAAGGATTAAGGGATGAAAGATTTGGTGTGACTGACGTAGCGGTCGAATAGCTCAGTTGGGAGAGCAATGCGCCGGTAACGCAGAGGTCGCGGGTTCATACCCCGCTTCGATTGTAGTAGATCGCATTCAATTTTTCTTTCTTAATTTACCTTTGTGTCATTATTTATAAAATAGAAAAAACTTTGGAAATCCATATATTATTATATCACTACCATCTTTTATGTCACCATCTCCTAGGTTAACTCAAAAGTTTCCCCGAGCCCCCCGTGTTTTATGTGACCATCTCCTCCGTTACCACAAAAGTTTCATAAGATCTGCTACTTTGTATCCGTTTAAGGATAACGTATTCTTTTTATTGCGGGGGTTCCACCGCCCATCTCCTCTATCCCCATCTCTTAGTTTAACTGAAAAGTTTAGGTGCGACCCCCATACCCGTCCCATGTTTTATGTCACTATCTCCTCCGTTAACTCTAAAATTTCAAAAGATCTGCTTTCTTGTTGCCGTTTTAGAACGTTGTTTTTTATGAACTTCCCGTGTTTTACATCGCCTACGTAGACTCAAAAGTTTTATAAGATTTGTTTCCTTGTTGCCGTTTTAAAATGTTGTATTTTTTAAGGCGGGGGGCTCCGCCCCCCGAGCCACCCATATTTTGTGTCACCATTGTCTCCGTAGACTCAAAAGTATAAGATTTGCTTCCTTGTTGCCGTTTTAGAACGTTGTAGTTTTTTATGCCGGGGGGCTCCACCCCTGAGCCCCCCATGTTTAATGCTACCATTGCCTGCGTAGACTCAAAACTTTTATAAGATTTGTTTCCTTGTTGCCGTTTTAAAATGTTGTATTTTTTAAGGCGGGGGGCTCCGCCCCCCGAGCCCCTCATGTTTTATGTCACCATCGCCTCCGTACACTCAATAGTTTCATAAGATTTGCTTCCTTATTGCCGTTATAAAACGTTGTACTTTTTTATGGCGGGGGGCTCCGCCCCCTGAGCCCCCCATGTTTAATAATACCATTGCCTGCGTAGATTCAAAAGTTTTATAAGACTAGTTTCCTTGTCACCGTCTTGAAATGTTATATTTTTTAAGGCGGGGGGCTTCGCCCCCCGAGCCCCCCATGTTTTGTGTCACCATTGCCTCCGTAAACTCAAAATTTTCATAAGATTTGCCTCCTGGTTGCCGTTTTAAAATGTTGTATTTTTTAAGGCGGAGGGCTCCGCCCCCCGAGCCTCCCATATTTTATAGCATCATTGCCTGCGTAGACTCAAAACTTTTATAAGATTTGCTTCCTTGTTGCCGTTTTAGAACGTTGTAGTTTTTTTTTGGCGGGGGGCTCCGCCCCCCGAGCCCCCATGTTTTGTGTCCCCATTGCCTCCGTAAACTCAAAAGTTTCATAAGATTTGCTTCCTTGTTGCCGTCTTAAAATGTTGTATTTTTTAAGGCGGGGGGCTCCGCCCCCCGAGCCTCCCATGTTTTGGGTCACCATTGTCTCTGTAGACTCAAAAGTATAAGATTTGCTTCCTTGTTGCCGTTTTAGAACGCAGTAGTTTTTTATGGCAGGGGCTCCGCCCCCCGAGCCCCCCATGTTTAATGCTACCATTGCCTGCGTAGACTCAAAACTTTTATATGATTGGTTTCCTTGTTGCCGTTTTAAAATGTTGTATTTTTCAAGGCGGGGGGCTCAGCCCCCCGAGCCCCCCATGTTTTATGTCACCATCGCCTCCGTACACTCAATAGTTTCATAAGATTTGCTTCCTTATTGCCGTTATAAAACGTTGTACTTTTTTATGGCGGGGGGCTCCGCCCCCTGAGCCCCCCATGTTTAATAATACCATTGCCTGCGTAGATTCAAAAGTTTTATAAGACTAGTTTCCTTGTCACCGTCTTGAAATGTTGTATTTTTTAAGGCGGGGGGCTTCGCCCCCCGAGCCCCCCATGTTTTGTGTCACCGTTGCCTCCGTAAACTCAAAAGTTTCATAAGATTTGCTTCCTTGTTGCCGTTTTAAAATGTTGTATTTTTTAAGGCGGGGGGCTCCGCCCCCCGAGCCTCCCATGTTTAATGTCACCATCGCCTCCGTACACTCAATAGTTTCATAAGATTTGCTTCCTTATTGCCGTTTTAGAACGCAGTAGTTTTTTATGGCAGGGGCCCCGCCCCCCGAGCCCCCATGTTTAATGCTACCATTTCCTGCGTAGACTCAAAACTTTTATATGATTTGTTTCCTTGTTGCCGTTTTAAAATGTTGTATTTTTTAAGGCGGGGGGCTCAGCCCCCCGAGCCCCCATGTTTTGTGTCACCATTGCCTCCGTAGACTCAAAAGTTTCATAAGATTTGCTTCCTTGTTGCCGTTTTAGAATTTGTGTTTTTTAAGGCGGGGTGCGCCGCCCCCCGAGCCCCCATGTTTTATGTCACCATTGCCTCCGTAGACGCAAAAGTTTCATAAGATTTGTTTGTTGTTGCCGTTTTAGAACGTTGTAGTTTTTCATAGCGGGGGGCTCGGGGGGCGGAGCCCCCCGCCATGAAAAACTACAACGTGTTTAATATTACCATTTCCCCGCATGTTTAATATTACCATTTCCTGTGTAGACTCAAAACTTTTATAAGATTTGTTTCCTTGTTGCCGTTTTAAAATTTTGTATTTTTTAAGGCGGGGGGCTACGCCCCCCGAGGCTCCCATATTTTATGTCACCATTGCCTCCGTAGACTCAAAAGTTTCATAAGATTTGCTTCGTTGTTGCCGTTTTAGAACGTTGTAGTTTTTTATGGCGGGGGGCTCCGCCCCCGAGCCCCCCATGTTTTTGTCACCATTGCCTCCGTAAACTCAAAAGTTTCATAAGATTTGCTTCCTTGTTGCCGTTTTAGGATTTTGTGTTTTTTATGCGGGGGGCTCCGCTCCCCGAGCCCCCCCCATGTTTTATGTCACCATTGCCTCCGTAGACTCAAAAGTTTTATAAGATTTGCTCCTTTTTAGCCGTTGGAGTCTGGTGCTGCTAGTCTTCTTATGATGGTTTTCCTACGTATTTGATTTCATTATTACTATTCTGTTGGTACCTCTTTCATCAAATTGGTTTAGTACGTTACGCGTCATCAAATCATGTAAGATATTTGAATACGAATATAAATAAAGTATTAGTTACTTTACTAAGGCTTTGCCTTATTCGGGTGAAAGTAATGACTGAAATCGGTTTTAATGTGAGTAAGCAGTATACTCAACCACACCATCACTTTTTGAAGTCGGTTAAAAATATGGCCTACGCAATGTAAACCGTTATAACAAATCGATGGACATGTTATAGATCAAAATCGGTTAAGTAGTGTAAGCGCTCTGCTAGAGCATACTTTAATACAAACATATAGTTCCAATCACCTTTCGTGGTCTTCTGCATCAGTTCCACTTGGTCACATTATGCTTTCTGACAACAGATACCTGAATCACTTCAGAAAATAATAAAGAAATTGTACTTGTTACTTTTATATTTGCAGAGTTCCGTCGATTTCTGATGGATTCCATCATCAGAAATTTACCATATTTCTAAGAGATAATAACTGAAGTGTTAACTTTCCAACAAAAAAAGATTTTTTGACATCTGTTGATTTTTTTATTTTTTTTCTGTAGAATTTTTGCTCTCACTCGTCCTCCTTTTTTGAAGTCTGTTAAAAATGTAGCCTATGTCACCCGGACTGTAATAACGAATTGATAGACACCTCGATCACTAAAATCGGTTGAGTAGTTTTCGCGCTATGCTGGAACACACTTACATATAAATATACATACATACATAGACTGCTAAACTTATAACCCTTCCTTTTGGCTTTGCCGTAGTCGGGTAAAAAATATATACGCGCCTATGTTATTATTAAATATCCAAGGTGTCCATGGTTAGTTTGATCCCAATTAGGTAGTTCGGTTACACGGTAGCCATAGTTTACATCGTTATGTGCATACCCACGCAATGCTGGGCCCACACTGCGTTCAAAGTAATTTTACTTACTTATTTTTATAAAGATATCAGACATTAGGTAAGCTTACGGTATCAGAAGAATAAAATTGATCGAATGATAATGAAGATCGATGAAATGATACATTGTATATAAATACATACCTACCTATATAAATATATAATATGTCTCGTTATCTCACTGTTCTCCCTCATTTACTTAAAGGCTATAACTGGAAGAAATCCCTTATAATGTCTGTCGAGAAATAAAAATATCTATATACATCTTCTCCGGACTCAAATGAACGATGGTATTTTTGTTGTTCATGCAGCTAGCACAAATAAAAATTTTGTGAGATGAAAAAGTGTAAAAATTGGTAAAAATATCGCGAATTCATATAAATATATCTATCTAAAAATGTGCTTGTTTAAAAGACCTGGCAAGTAGGTAACTGGTACAGTATAGACACTAATGCAGTCACTCCGTACTAAAGTGGATTTTCTTGTGTTACAACTTCAAAACGCGACGTTATTTTTTGGGCAAATATTTTATCGGATATTTTCAAACTAGTCGCATTTAAACATTTTGTTTTTAGATTCCTTAATAAAATTATTAACCCCGACAAAAAAGGAGTGTTATCAGTTTGACATGTGTATATGTGTGTGTGTGTATCTGTATGTCTGTGTATCTGTGTGTCTGTGAATCTGTGTGTCTGTCTATGGCATCCTAGCTCCCACGAACGGACGGATGGTGGGAAGCCCTATCTGTCGAGATGGTTCTTAGCTATGTTTGGTTAGGTCGGGGTTCCTTAAATTTTGCATTTAGGTTTTAACGTTATAGATTTCGATTGATTATTAAAATATAGAAAGACGGACTGACTGAACAAGACTTATAGATTTAAGGGCTAGTTCTCCGTAACTCGACAACTTACACTATACAACTTAGAATGTTAAAATGTCGTCAATTCCTTACGGGCGGATCCGCGGGCCCAGCTAGTAGCGAACAAGTGTGGCGCCGGCATAGTAATGGTTTGATGGCGGTGAGAGCTGCGAGGCTGTAATGCGCGGGCGCCGGAGGCGTCGCTGCGCGCGCGCACGCCGCTCTCACGGTGATTACACCACAGGGTGATGAACATTTCAAACTTTTATATTGAAGCGAATGTTCTTAAAATAATGCTTCGGGCGGAGTTCGAACCCGCGTCTCCAACAGCTTTCCGGGCTAACACTACAGTTTCGGTAGCCTAATAGGTAAGGCGCCTTTGTTGGTCCGGATTCGGAGAGCTGTTGGTGATGCGGGTCCAAAGTGTACAACTTGTGTCAACCCCGCCCGTATCATTAAATTTAAAAAAATCCCTTCAATATATCCATTCAACATTTGATTTATGCTAGTATAGTCGTTACTGTACACGCGTAACATCGTTTATTCCAATAATTTAAAAAAATGTGTGTGAATTAAATCAGGTCTCCGAAAAATCTAGAAACAACACCCGTCGCGCGTTTATCAACAAATGTTGTGTCCACCGTCTTAAATTCAAATTCGATTAAAATAAAATCTTATTAAAACTCCCATGAGACATAGGTATTAATTGAGTGTACTATATATGTCTACAACGCCTTTAAAAACCACTTTAATAATTAATCGCCCATTTTTAAAGTCATACATTCCGTTGCAAAATTTCCTTTTTTTTGCCAACCTAATGTAGTTTTCTAGAATTCCTATATCAATATTTAACAAAAAAAAAGGGTAATATGTAAAGCCTTTCAAATAAAAAATGCAAAGATCAACACACAAAGCATAAAGGAAAATTCGAAAGGTTATCTGGCGTTAGGTTGGTGGAGAGGTTAACACGCTGGACCGGTAATCCAGAGGTACCGGGTTGGATTCCTGGTCTCTTCCGACAAGTTACTTCAATTTTTATTTGTGCTTTGATCTATGTATCAATAGTTTAATAAAAGGAATCAGCCTGTATATGTGAACCAGTGAACAAACAATCGTGCGCATGCCGCGATGTTTGCACAGCGGCGATCGCGGATCACGACCCGCGGCAGGTCGCACCGCACAGTGGGCAACACTCATTATATGTTAGCCTAAACACATTTCTGTCACAAATAGATAACACATTTATTTCATGTGAAAATAACTGTATACATTTGCATTAGTCAAAGATATAAGTATTCACATCTACTCGTGAAAATAAAAAATATAATAATAATAAAAATAACTGTAACAATGGCAAGCACAAGAAATAACAACCATAATAATCAATATAATAAAGAAAGAAGAAGAAGAAGAAATAAGAAGAAATTAAATTATATCAATGTGTAATTATTGTATTAAGCGGTTTACACTCACGTGAAATTTTCAGGAAGGCCCGATATGTTTCGAACTCATATGGAGCTCTTCATCAATACTCACCTCACTACTACCCGTACAGCCGCGTGATAATATTTCTATCAGAAAAAAAGTATTTTGTTCAGAGTATGGGAGCACGATACGAAGATCGAATCTCAATCATCGGCGGGGCTCTTCAGCACTACCCCGGAATGAACCGCCTCGTTGACATCATTAAAAAAGTTGGATAAATAAATAATAAGTAAGTTATACTAGCTACACTTCTGTAACAGATTGTTGAAAATTGCTATGCTTCCCTGATACGAATTCGAAACTTGTCGGGCCGTTCCTGATAACTAACGTGACGTGAGTCTAAATCACTTAATACAATAATTACATATTAACTTTTTTTTTTTCTATCTAAATCGAGCATAATGATCCACTGTGCATCGCCTCGTAGGGCATTTCCCTTTGATCCGCGTCAAAGATCACCACAACACCTCAGAATCAGGCGCATGTATTACATTATCGCCTAAAAGGTTTTGAAGACTATTTGTATTATCTAAATAATAGACTACTTGACCCATTCTTGAAATATGTTTGAAAGGGTTAATGGGGCAATTTTTATTTTGTTGTCAATTTCTTTCGTTTTCTCAGATTTCAATCAAATTTGGTGAGTTGGTAAAGTTGTTTATTCTGACCATGGCCAAGCCCAATTTTACAATATGTCCCACAAATTTTTCCATTGAGTTACACAAAATGTATGGAAATTTCTTAACTAAACTTCGTATTTTGTAAAACTTAAGTACAAAATGAGGAAGCTAGTTTGAATACAAACAAATAAATATTACTCTAAGTAGGTACTAACGTATATTTGTGAGATTGATTTAAATAATTGCTCTGTGTCTGTGAGATAGATCTCGTGAGTTGGTTTACATTTTCAAAACCCCAGAACTCTGCCATTTCGGAAAAAAAAATCGGCAAGGAAATCTACTTACCTACTCACAAATTTCATGAGATTCGGCTGATAAATGCGACCTCGAGACATGAATAGCCGGAATGCATCTGGACATCCAAACATTCGGACATAGGAAAGAATCTTAGGCCAAGCTCAAACGGAGACGCTTCGCTGGCTCAGTCAACTATGTTATAATTTAATTTACGGTTAACCCTTAATTTGACAAAACGAATGTTCTAAATATTTGTATAGAATCTTTTTATCGATTCATATTTTTTATGTGGTAATACCACATTTTTATTTTTATAAATAATGACACAAAGGTAAATTAAGAAAGAAAAATTGAATGCGATCTAATACAATCGAAGCGGGGTTTGAACCCGCGACCTCTGCGTTTCCCGGGTTTCGCGGGTTCAAACCCCGCTTCGATTGTATTAGATCGCATTCAATTTTTCTTTCTTAATTTACCTTTGTGTCATTATTTATAAAACTAATGTTCCATAATACAAGCCTCATCCCGGTTCGATAGTTAGTAGACAGGAAAATTAACAAAAAGAGAATCCTAGGTTTTGTCCAGTATATTGGATAATGCCAAATTAAGGGTATATTTTTAAGGCTTTTTGACACATTCCACTTTATGCCTCTTAGTTCTTAAATTATAATTTAAAAACGTTTGGGCATAGTATATTACAAACTTGCAGAATAAAGTTCATTATTTCATTTCATTATTTCAAGAGTATTCAATATTCATACTATTCATATACATTATTAATAGTTATAACCATTTAGTTCTGAGATGCAACGTGTGATCGACTGTTCGGCCACTGGTAAATAATTGATAGGTACATGATCGTGCTCGGTTACACCGAAGGGAGGCGGTGAATGTGTTTCACGGTGCGGCAGCATTACTAGATAATTGGGAAAGTCATTTCGGATAACTGAGGCCAACACAGGTATGATTTCTAAAACAGATACTCGTATTGTACATATTTGGTGTTTAGTATAAAGATTCCAGTTTAGTTTAAGAACAAAGGTCGATCTCGAATTTTATTATACCCTACATTATATACCTAGTAGTGAGTAGAATATAGTTATAAATTGTTTATTAGACTACTAAAATCATAATCATAATCCACCATTTTGTCTTTGCCGTAATCGGTAAAGTACACTAAAAACTCCGAAGAAATATATTTGTACAAATCGAATTACCTAGTTTGGTCAAAATATTGATTAAATAAATAATGTGAAATGGTTTATTTTATCTACATTCCAATACCGTAGAAAAATTGAATGTAATACCCGAACACAAAAAATACCATTTAATGCGAATTAGAAAACAACGAATGCTTGACTGAGATTTCCTCAATGATTTTTACATTTATACTGAATTTAGTTTTCTTATATATCTTTTTTTTTTTTTTTTGTATGTGTGAATAGTCGTAATGAAAATGAACTTGTGTAAATTCAAATATATTTGTATTCTCCAAATTGTTTCTAAATGCAACTAATAAATATAAGTATTTTTATTTTTATATATTTATTATTAAGTAACCCATAGTACCTATGTGAAACTTAATTAATTATACGTGTATTTTCACCAAATTCAAGACGGATCTATAACGAGACACATCTCTAACATCCGGAGATCCAACTAGCACAAAGGGCATTTAGTCGCCGGTCGGAAGCGACGCATAAATCTCGGTACCCACTTTTGTACTTTTTAACCCAACCGCATTTTTATTCAAATACCCACTTAGTAAATAAAATATGGGTGAAACAAAAACAGGAGCTGGGTGGAGATTGTCCTTTTCCGCTACGGAGGAACTTCCTTTTTGTTAAGTAAATTTATTTGTTGCAAATGGGGACCGGAGAAAAAATAGACACGAGGACTACGACGATTACTCGTATTTGTAACATAATATAGCTTTTGTTAAAACGTATAAAAAAATATATTATGAACGAATTCTAATATATTTAATTGTCAAACATAAAGTCAAACGACGCTAACTTTTTCAAAGTGAGTCAGTTTGTATGATTTGTCAATTAATTTGCTCGGAAGAGTTAGCGTAGTTTGACTCTAAGTGTGTCAATAGGTGTATCAATACCTAAATTTCTATTTACAGCATGATTATTTTACATATCTTTTTTTTATTTTACTACTAATATTTCACGTGACATTATATTTATTTAATTTTAATTGATGATAAATGCTTTGTTAGTTTTACTTCTATTTTATACTTATAATTTCACGCATTTGAGTATGTTTTATCGCAAATATTTAAATGATTTTATTAAAACTTTCGTGAGACATATTTAATTATTGTATTAAGCGGTTTACACTCACGTGATATTGTCAGGAACGGCCCGACATGTTTCGAACTCGTATGGAGCCCTTCATCAGGGACGGCTGCCCGTACACCGCCGCGGCAAACTCGTCACACACGGATGTTGAGTGACGAGTGAGAGAGAGTTCGAAACATGTCGGGCCGTTCCTGACAATTTCACGTGAGTGTAAACCGCTGAATACAATAATTAAATATTTAAATGGTTTGACTGATTGATAACTAAGTATGATCTAGATGGAAGGAAGTATGCTGTAGCTGGCTTTAATGCTACAAAACCCGAACTTATCAATCACGAACTTCTTCTATCATCCCTCAGTCACATGAATATAATTATCATCATCAGCAGTTGCGTGGTTCTCTTCCTATCTTCAAGGTCGACGTCAATCTGTTCGAGCGGATGGATCCTTCTCTGACTGGTGCGATTTTACTTCTGGGGTTCCACAGGGTGGCATTCTCTCTCCTCTCCTTTTTTCCGTATTTATTAATCTTATAACCTCCAACATCAAATGCTCTTACCATCTTTATACTGACGAGTTGACGACCTACAACTACACTCATAGTAGTCCTAACGACATTGATGCCGCAATCGAGACTATCAATTATGATTTATTTCGTATTTCCGTTTGGTCGCGTCGCTTTTGGATTGCTGTCAATCCATCAAAGTGTCAGGCCATCTTGCTCGGGAACACTCGTCTGCGTGCAACAATTGATGTGAAACAAATAAAAACAAAATATAGCAATTACAAAAATATACAAATATTCCGAAAAAATTACTCTATTGAGAATTTTCTATTTCCCAAGTCATAGATATTCGATTCCAAAAATAACGTTTACTTAATAATCTTTATACGGAAAAATATGTAACAATTCTAAAATTCCCTCGGTCCTCGATTCCACAACTGGGACGGATATAAAACAGTCGGCGCCATGTTTTATTCATTCGCATAGAAAAATACCCGCCATTTGTGACTGACCACCGCCAGAGGTCACTTTGTGTTTTTAGCCGGACAACGTGCGACAAAACTATGCGCTCTAATGTTGTTTTAGAGCGTTGTGGTATTTTTTACTTTATCGTTTCAGGAAAAATGTGTAAAGTTATTTTTTACAGAAAAATAAACATTTGTTTTTGTGACCATTAGTTTCATATTAGACAATTTTATCAGAACAAAAATGATTTACATTCACAATTTTTATGCTTATGCATTTATATATATTTTATCTTTGTAATAAAATATGTCTCAATGACCTTGATGAATTAATGTTTATTTGAAGTGCAATGGTTGATTAGTAGAGAGTGTCTTTTTGTACTTTTACTTGTTTAACTTGCGCAATAAAACTGAAATTAATAAGTAAATCCTAGTTCATTTTAAAAGTAAAACTTAAATATTTCAATTTGATCTAAAAAGACAGCAGACCGAGACTCCCTCTTTGAGCCGAGGGTATAAAATTCAATCGAACAAATATACGAAAGTGCTACCTTTTCTTTCATCTCAAGTGTACCCCATTTTGTTAGAAATTGTAGCGAAAAAATGTTTAGTTGTTGGCAAATTAGCATTCGGAGCTCCCGGCGGGGGATTCGGTTTTGTTTTACTTTTAAACCTCCTTTAGTTAAAAAACCTTTTTGGAGTTTGGTTTAATTTTGTTAAGTACTTAAATAAATGTGGTCGATTGTATGACAACAGTAGATTGATTGAGATTGAGGCTTTTGTAGTTGATTATTCGTATATCTTGATTCATGTTTTAGTTAGCTAATTTGCTGAACATAAATAGATGTCCCTCAGAACTTCGATAACGCATGGTCGTATAATTTATTTATCTATGGGCATTTAATGTCCTTAAAGATGACGTCTTGTGGGTAACCCACCCTTCCCTGCTTGTAACGTACCTTTGTAAATGACTTTACGTCACCCTGTTAGGCCGTTCATGGCAAAAGTAAGACATAGAACTTTAGACAAACCACGGGCGGTAAGCGTAGAGCCCCAGGTCACATATCTATGACTCTCGCCTTCAGTTTGTGCCACAAACACCTGCGATCTGGCACATTCACCGTTTAGCCACTATCGAAAAAACCGGCTTGTCATAATTATATAATTGTGTCCCTGAATGTGTTTATATGTCTGTCGGATCGTAGCTCTTAAACTTTTGTTTGAAACATTTGAGTGGTATCTTGCTAATACGGAATCTCGAGACGACCTTTACCTACCTACCGGAGCGGGCGTATGAAGATCATGTTTACTGCGCAATACATAAAATGAATCTGAATCATGGTACCTATGTCCATCACCATGCTGGATACTATACCACATTCTATCATATCATCTTTGGAAAGGCTTGCCTAGTTAATTTAATAGACGTTTTTCGTCTTATCATAAATTAATGATGTCATTTTTTTTTCTTATTTTGATAATTGATAATTTTATTAATTGATATCAGGTAATTTTAATGTCTTGTCCTAACAAAATACACGTGCTACGCACGTAAGCATGGCGACATGTTGATGGGATAGCGAAGTATAAGATTGTTTTTATTTGAATTTATGAGTGATGACCTATTTACATAGAAACGTAACACTACCGACGCATCACAGTGTAGCAGTATAGTCCCTTGAGTCAATTGCAATCGATTTATGGTGTTCCGAAGACACCGCTATGCTTGCTAACTAAACTGATATGAGATCAACATGTTCTAGTTACCGCAGGCCTGACGAGAAAATTGAATACGTAGTTAACTAGTTGACCGCCTTCACGATAGGATGAGACTGTGTGACAGCACACAAAATGCCCCATATCCCAAAAGCCACTATGATTGCATAAAAGTGTCTTCACAGTGCCCTTCTTCAACTTTCAATTTCGAGTAAATCATCTTCCTTTTTTTGATGAAGACAGGTCATACAAATCTGCTGTCATGACCTTTTCCAGGTCGTTTTCTTTAGGTATGTCATAGGGGGCAGACGAGCACACGGACCCCCTGATGGAAAGGGATTACCGTCGCCCATTGACTGCAACACCAGAGGAGTCACAAGTGCGTTGCCGAAAATCGTAGCTGGTCACTACGATTTTTCTACCTAAAACAAATTTCAATAAGTCGACGACATCGTTTATTTTAGAGTTGAGAGCACATTATGTTGTTTCTCACCGGGCAAATAGCTATAGTGATGAATGCCCGGCAGTGTGAGCATGTCATGCTCGCTTAAAGGTCTTTGCTTACGGTGGCGTCGTTGATCGGGTCGCAACCTTCCCTATAATATGGTTGAGGGAGGCGATGGCTGAGATATGCGTCATGCTCGTGAACGGGTGCCGTTTGTGGGGTCCGGTCTGTTCATACTAGCAAGGGCCAAATTAGTCGTGTAGTAACTGCTTACCAGTGTTTATTGAATTGACGTGAGAGACTTCATCCTGTACTCGATTGAAGTTATTATTATTATTTTTTACTTAGAGACTGTATACATCTCTAATAAACTTAGTGTACTGTACAATGACGCTCAGAGACCTTATACATCTCTGAGGAATGAAATTTAACTATTATCATATTTATTATTATCATTATTATTTTTCTTTTTTGTATATTGTGACGCCTAGAGACCTTATACATCTCTAAGAAATTTAGGTTTAATAATTATTCTCTATTGTAGATTATTCACGTTGACGCCTAGAGACCTTATACATCTCTTTGGAATTAAATTAATTAAGTAATTGTATTTTATTGCATTTGTGACACCTAGAGACTTTATACATCTCTGGGTATATTTAATATTTTAAATTGATAGTTAAAGTGTTATTTTAATATTCCTACCTAACATTGATTTGGAGTATCTATATATCTCCTATACGTGTACGCATGTAATAATTAGTTATAACACTAATGTAATGTAATTGTATTAAGTATTATTTACGAAAAAATGACTTACTGTTGAGTTTCTTTCGGCTTTCTTCTCAACAGCGGTCTCCTCTTGCGAAATGCCGGTAGATTCACAATCTGACTTGTAAAAGTGCCCTTGTGGCCTACTTACTGAATAAATTATTTCATTTCATTTCATTTCATTTCATTTACCCAATAAATAAGATTGAATCTTACATAGAATGCAATAGAAACTATTGGCGCCAATTCTTATCTAAAAAATATAAATAACACTACTATCTATTCCATTTAATCGTGTCCTACACAAATAGTCCAAGTTCCATCCAATTACTTTGTCCACCACATACCTATACTAAACAATAGACAAGAGATATTTAATAAAGAACGCCCCGCCCACCTCGGCCAGGCGTGGCCAAGCCCCGCCCACCGGCCCTCCTCCCTGGAAATTACCAGTTCGCTTATATTTTTCCCGGTGGGTGGTGGGGGCTTGGCAGAGACAGTATTAGATTACCAAGATGGCTACTATTTATGTGGGGGGCTAGGTTTAAGAGAAATGGGCTTTGGACGTAACGAAAGGTATACCTAGAAACTTTAGGTATATACGTATATTCTGTGCAGGTTTTAACTTTGTTAGCGCAGACAAAGGAACGTAGAGAGAAACTGGAGGTATACGAAGTTCAAAGAAATAAAACTGTGATCATCATTTTCACCTTATTGCAACCTAGACAGACCTACGAAATATGTACTTTAAAAAATCCGACGACACAACCAGCGGCAAAAAGATGACTAATCTTGATTATATTGACAAAACCTCTGTCAATATATTGATAGCTACATACATTAAGGTATTACAGTTACCTACTGAATATATTATGTACCTACCTAGTAGAATTATTTTTTTACGAATTACATACCACGACTGATGACAGTTGGCATTGGCACAAAAATCAACGGAGCTTGTGTTGTCTTATTAAAGTTCTTATAAGAATTTGTAAGTATGGCTAAATACACACTTATATAATAGTAGTAAATCAATGCTTAATAGATTCTGATATCGGGTAGCTAGTATGATTTTCTTGTTAATTGTTACTAAAATGCGGGTTGGCAGTAGAACTGGAGGTACGGTTGAGTCCTTTCTTAGCTATACGACTATAGTTAAAAGTTATTTTAATTTGTTTTTAACTAACTTTACTTTTACACTGCTAAAATAAAATAAAAGCCACGTGAATTTTAGGCACAAATCTGTAATTTCATAAATAATCTTCTTAATAACAGTAGAAGGGAGCATCACAATATCATCATCCTCCTAGCCTTTGTCATCGGGGTCGGCTACGTAAATCCCAAGATGTGGCGTAGGCACTAGTTTTTTACGGAGCTACGGGTTTTTAAAGGGAGCATCACAATAGTTGGTTAAAAATGCGTATAATTTCAAATCCCAAATTAATATTTTTTCGTTTTTTAAGATGAAATTTGCATCAAAAATTACGTATATTTGACAAAAAACTATTTATTGCTTAGCTACAGTAGGTATAGTTCTGATCTACTAAGCTACAGCCAGTTAAATAATTCTTAAAAACTTTTTTCATAACTGTACAAGAACTAGAAATTTTCATTCAGACATAATATTACCTAACCTTTGAAGCATACTATTCGTCGTCTTTCACGTAGAATAATCGAATGATAATCAAATATTTCATTTTAAACCAGTCTTCTGATAAAATTTATAAGGTAATAAAAAAATGGAACCCATTTTCACCAAAATCACAACACCGTAAAAATTTATACAAAACCCAAGTTCTCGCAAATAACACTAAAGAACTTGTACATCTTGTGCATTCTGAATACAATCTCCTCAATCTGTCACAATTTCCGTTTTATGTGGTCGTTATATGACGTCATTTATTTTAGGCCACGGTAAGGTTCCTACTGATTTATTCCGTATATATCTTCAAACCCGAAAAAGAAAATATTTTTGGGCTCTCTGATAAATTAATAAACGAAAAGAGTTTAAAGGCTATTGTGAATTCGGTATTGCGTTTTAAGTAATACTAAAAAGTTTTAAAAGGAGTTATCATTTGTACTCTGCTCATTCTGTGTACGATTACATTTGGCCGTCAGTACTTTCATTATCTTTAGTAAAGTGATCGCTTTCAGCGAATAGTGTTGTAAAAATAATTTATAAAAGCAAGTAAATAAATAAGTAAGGACAGACGTGCATCCCAAAATAACTGTAAAAACAGTAAAGAGAAACCTAAAGCTTTGGAATACTTGTTCTTGTATGACTATATAGAAATCACGATCTGTATTGAGTGACATAATAATCCTTGACTTGAATTGTTATTAAAATAAACATCACGCTTCAAAAACGGTCCATTACAATACGCCAGCTTCAAATACGAACTGACAATTTAGTGTCATAAACTAGGTGTAACTTTTTGTCACAAGTCGTGAGCTGAAAGACGAGGCGATCGAGTCTCACCGCGCGCTGCCTCGTTTTTTGCGTCTTTATTTATTAATAGCGAGAATGCTGTTGACACGTTGATGTACCGCGGGGCTCCTACGGTAGCTTTTTGGTAATAATACAGTTGCTGGAAGTGTGACTTTAATATGGGGTCTGCATGTGTATTCACTACATAATTCTACGGTTTACCTACGGTAGAATTAATCGTTGTCATTTTACGTTCAAAATAATATGTCATATTTTATTACAAAACTAGCTGTGCCGCTCGGTGTTACGCACGCATCCAACGACAACACTACATGTTAATCCAGCCTTAGCCTTTGTTAATAGCCTATGCGTTAATCCAGGCTGTCACGAACCAAAAATTTATCAAAATTGGTGCAGCCGTTTGAGCGTGAAGAGGTAACAAACGCTCACAAACTTTCGTCTTTATAATTTTAGTGTTGTGTAGGTATCTATTATTAGTATTAGCACGTATTAGTCTTTATAATGTTATCAAAATTAAATTTAATTATTATTTTGTGTGACAAAGCCAACGGATATTTATTCACAAGCAAAGAATGTGTTTTTTTGTCTGCTCTTAATTTTCCATGTCCCATTCATCACTGACATATTTTTTCAATCAAGGCGAATAATTTTATGCTACTTTTATCCCGAAAAGAACATAGTTACGACGATGAGGTCAAAAAACTAATTGCGATAACTACAATTAAAATAATTACCTATAATTTAATAAACTTTCTCAGTATCTGACCTTGTTCTTGGTCGAATATAAAAAGATTTTCATGAATAAATGTTTGTTTAAATACATCTGTATGTTTCAGCTACAACCTTCTGCCCCGCGCCGCCGCTATAAAACCCGGCGTGCGCTTGCGCTCCGCGCACTCGGGATCGGAGCGGGACGTAAGTACACATTTTCCATCATAGCGTAGCCGCCATTTTGTGGAGACGCCATTTTGTTGAAACCACGTGCTTTGAATATCGCAGTTTTTCATTCGTTTTCTATTTTATTTTAAGTAATAGTGATATAATTGTTAAGTAGTACTGCACCGTTATTAATAGTATTTCTGGGGAATAACACGTATTCTTGAAGCACTGTCTTAGTAGTGTTGGCATACAGCGATGCTTAGAACAAAATTGCGTCCAGATTTAAATGTATAATTTGGTTTAATAAAGGTTCAAATTCATCCGAAAACTGACAATTCAGCGACCAGAATTTAGTTTTGCTAGGCGGAATTTAGTTTTATAACATTATATTTTATACACACAAGAAGCAATTGGGTGTTCTTCCTTTTATGGAGGCACACTCTCGCGCGTTCTCTCTAGGTAGGTACTCATGTCTTTTGTCTACGGCAAACAAATGGGATGCAGCACGACTATTTGCCAAATAAGTACGACTCTTTAAGAGCATCAGGCTTGCCTAACAGTGTATTGAACGTCCGTATGGTTGATATAATCGGTGTCTCTGTTGCAGTGAGCCAGGGTACCTGCTAATTCCGGGCTTGCGGCGGTGTGGTGAGTACTATTGGCTTTTTCAATAAATAGTCTAGTAAGTTCGTATGTCTTCAAAGAATAAACTAAACATTATCCCCTACACCATATTGCCGTATGGGATGATCAAAAACTAAAGTTTCTGGACGTACGAGAAATTTACGTGATCTAAATTGTCAATAAATTTACAATCATCATCAAATTCATCTTGTCTGAATTAACAATTAAGCCACGCAAGCGGCATCAGATATAAAAGCGTTTTACTACCCGTCATTGTCAAGATCATTAACGTGGCCGCTTTTCGGCTTATGTGATGATTTATGAATCTCGTGTTCTATTTCCAGGCAGGTAGAGATGCACCTGGTCACGGCAGCAACTCCGGCCGCCCGGTGCGGCCGCCGGCGGCGTCGCGCGACGCCGGCTGGGGGCGAGCTGGCCGCGCGGCTGCCCCGCTCAGCGAGCGGCCAGCAGTGGACGCGCAGGATGACCAGCGTTGGTGAGTACTGTCCACTGGTCCTTGTACAGGCAGTAACGATGCAATCCACGACAGCAACTCTGGCTGCTTCGCTCAGCGAGCGGCCAACAGTGGACGCGCAGGATGACTAGCGTTGGTGAGTACTGTCCACTGGTCCTTGTACAGGCAGTAGCGATGCACCGGCCACGGCAGCAACTTTTACGCGATGCGCAGAATGACCAACGTTGGTTATCACTGTCTACTGTTCTATATGCAAGCAGGCGAGCCTAGCGATGCATCTGGCCACGGCAGCCATCTTGGCCGCCCGGTGCATCCTTTGCCCTGCTTGCAATAAACGCGCGGAGGTGACAAGGGATAAGTTCGCCTTTGTAGGTACATATTTCATTTGTTATCAATGTATTTATAACCAGTTGTTGTGCTTGACTAGCAGACATTCAATAGCATCTCCTTAAGGCCAATATGCTGATAATACCCAGCAGCCGGTACCAGAAAACTAAGCTATCTGGTCTGTTAAGACCTCTACGGTTACCTAGGCTCTCCTGGTGACTCCACCTGGTTAAGGTCACCGCCTTCAGCTCACTAATATATCTTATTTATTTATTTAGAAATATATTTTGCGTCACATTGCATCTCGTTGGAGCTGCTACTTTTTAACCGACTTCAAAAAAGGAGGAGGTTCTCAATTCGAACTAATTTTTTTATTTTATTTTTGTATGTATGTTACTCGATATCTCCGAGAACCGTGAACCGATTTTCAATTTTTTTTTTAATCGAAAGGGTAAGTCGGGATCTGATGATGGAATCTTGGAGAAATCGAGGGAACTCTTCAAATGTTACAGGGACATGTACGGCGCTTTCGGTAATTTATTGATAAAGTCAAGAATTTACATTCAGTAAATAGGATTTGGTGTAAGGAAACTGATGATGAACACACATACGAATCAATAAAAAGCAAAAAAAAAAAATTTTAACAAAAAAAAGAACCGACTTCAGTAAAACTAAAAAGCCAACAATAACCCGTTCAAGTACAGATTACATTTGACTCACCCTTCGAAGTCGGTGCCAAACCTCGCGTAAACTATAATATATAAATAAATATAAGAACTGAGTGGTTTGGGATCGACTTCGAAGGGTGAGTCAAATGTAATCTGTACTTGAACGGGTTATTGTTGGCTTTTTAGTTTTACTGAAGTCGGTTCTCTTTTTTGTTAATTTTTTTTTCAATCCTGACGCTTGGCTAACATTAATATTATGGCAAAACATCTTCAGCAATGGCCGCTAGTATCCCCTAACCCTCCTTTATGATGACTGACCCTATGATGGTCGCTTTTATCACGCGATAAATAAGTGACAAAAGCATCCGTCACGTTTTGACAAAATACGCTTTGCGAAATATGCTTTGTCACTTATTTATCACGTGATAAATGCAACCATCATGGGCCCCCACGACTTCTGTGTCAAGAGAACTAATAAATTCAAATCAATACATATAACTATGTGCCCCTATTCACCAAGTCCGATTCTACTTTTCAACTTCCCAAATAAACTTTGAATGTATCTCTTGTTGTTCCAGATCGCGGTTATGAGGAGTTACGGATGTAGTTTAAACATTAACATTAAACATGCTGCGTTTCAGAAAATCAAACCTTTTAACATTTTAGTTAAGTCTTTAGTTTATGTGTAATTCGTTCACCAGTCTTTCACGATTGCATTACGAAATAGGGATTCACCGCTGTATATACTTTTCCGTTACTGATGTTGCAAGGAGCTATTTTCTTGTATAATACACAATTTTAGAGATAAGTTTTTTGTTAATCCATTTTACATCTCAGTCGGCGTTAAGTTTCTTTTTTGACCCTTGTATTTTTTACTATATTAAACTTGTTTTTTCTTGCTTTATTGTCAGTATTTTTATTTTTATTTCTCCTGGTCTTATTTCTATCCACCATACCATCGTACCGTACCGTACCATCTACAAATATAGATATTTAAATTGAGCACTGGGAAAACTTTTAAACTGTCAATCTTCACTTTGTCATCGTATGTGTCCGTAATTTTAGGAGCAAAAGAGTAGTTATTTTTACACTCACGAGTCTCACGACATCTACGTTAACATCGGGTAATTTTAGTGTGGCTTTACAATTACATGATATCTCATCTCATTACTGTGAAATGTAGTTCCTACGATTTTTTTTTTCTATTGATTCTAGGAATAAATTTCGGATAATTTTGCCTTCTCACTCACTTAATTCCATTAAAAGATGCATTTTTCTATCTCCCACTTCACTTGGAGCCTAATGAACGGTATAGGCGAATGAAGTAGACTAATTTTAATACGTACTAAAACTAATTGAGTATATTATGTAGATAAAAACATACATACTTACATACAGTGAAACATAGAACCTCCCCCTTTTCTACGTTATAAAAGTGTGGCCCTCATTCACTAATTTAATACCCCCAAGTAATAAAAACTGGTTGTACACTGTTCTTTTTTTCTTTCCATCTAGAACGCCAATGTTCGTTCCATGAGTAATTGAGTATGATTGAAGAAATAAATTATCCTACACGTGCATTAATTTTCCATATCTCAAAGTTGTTTAATGTCAATTCCCTTAAAAACACATTTTAGAAACTGTCATCTCGAAATGAGCGGAGCTTTATTTTGTGAAACAATATTACGGCAAGATGGCGACCAAGTAGCAGATGATCTTCATTTAAATATTGCGGGGGACGCAGGCCGCGGCCACATTAGGGTTTTTTTGGTTTTGATACGTTCACACTGGATTTTTTTAAGTTTCATTTTAGACTTTGCGCTATTTTATTATTATTTAGACTTTTAAAACGGTTGTCATTGATTATCAGAGCTCGGACTAATTATCACAAGACAGAAATTTAAAAAAATGTTAATGGAAATACTTATAAACTCAAACCTGGTGGATCATATTTTGACTACCCTCCTTTGCAAAAAGTAACGTTTCTGCCGGCCTTTGTTACGCTATACATAAGTACTATATAATAATAATAATAAATAAATATAACACCACCTACAAATTGTATAGTGACCATGCCGACCATGCTGCACAGGCAGGCAGGAATTGTTTGTACACAAAAAATGAGTACCTATAATAGTAGCAGACCACAATACGTTTTAGTGCCTAAATTGCATTGGTTCAGTCCAGCATCGTTGTCGTTGGTAAAGTAAACAAAAAGTAGGTATTAAGTCTAATTTTTCATTCTGTAGTAACCCCAAGTCACTAGTAACAAGTCTTGTGGGGAAAACTACACGGTACAAAAATTGTAGACGGTGATGATCTAATAAATATCAAACGTATTTTCCTAGTGCCTGGGTACGTTTTGCAATTACATACTGAAAACGCTTGTTTCGCATTTCATGTAAATGACACTTTCGACAAAGAAAAATCATTATTAAGACTTAAGTTCCTAGGATGTTTACGGCAATTACGGCAGCAATTAAAAAATAAATACCATTATGAAAAATAACCTAATGTGATCGCTAAAATGAGATGCAGGTCCGGCAGCGTCGCGGGATCAAAGAGCGGGGACGAGCGGGCACGTTAGCAAGTGCGAGTAGGTACGAGTGCTTTGTTTTTGTTAAAGGTGGGAAAATACGATATGATTCGTCTCATTTACTGAACGGTAAACAATTAGCGGAGACGAGTTAGAACGTTAGAGAGTCACGGACGAGGCAAGTGCGAGTGCTTTGTTATTGCTAAAACACGATAATAATGATTCGTCTCACTCGCTTACGGGATGTTAAACTACTAGCGGGGACGAGATGGGCGTTAGCAAACCGCGAACGAGGCCTTGCTATTGCTGATGGTGAGAAATACGATATGATTCATCGCACTTAGGGCCCAAACATAATACAGGGCAATATCGCCTCGTCATCTCGTGGAAACACATAAATCCACGTTCAACTTTATCTTTCAAAATTCAAAATTAAAACACAGTTTTTAATTTCACCACGTCGCATCGTGGTACGGTGTCGTATCCTGTAATTATGCTTCGGCCCTTACTGGACGTTAAACAACTAGCGGGAACGCGAGAACGTTGGCGAGCCGCGTTTGGAGCAAGTGCTTTGTTATTCCGGAGGTGGAATAATATGATAAGTTTCCTTTAACTGGACAAAAAAGTAGTGCATGCAGTTAGTTAACTGCGAAAAGTATTATCTTGACGAGGGTATACTACCTAGTTAAAATCATGTGGAATCAATATTAAACAATGTACGTTGGTACTTGCGAAAGTGCGTTTGTTGAATGGTTCATTTATTTAAGACCGGCAAAAGATTATCAATATTTAAATGAAACAATTTAAACGGATTCTATCGCGTAGGTATATTCATTATCCAAGGCTTTCCTAACATTTCAGTGACTATTTTTACCGTTGTCAAAGATTGCCTGAGAAAAACAAAATATTGCTGTCAAAGTTACATACAAATTAAATAGTTTTATTTAAATGTGCAACAGTCGCGGAAACCGAAGAAAATAATCGTGTATCAATATTTATGACAAATAATGTAGAAAGACATCGACCGATCAATTTCATACCCCGCTTGAAAACAAATCAAAACTTGAGAAAAGTACATTATACATGAGGGTAATTCCATCAAAGAAACTCGATTAGTAAACATTAGCGTCGGGATTTGTGCCGCGGCCATAAATTGAAATAAGAGAATTAAGAAATAAATCAAAAGAGGATTTTCCCGACACGTCGTCGTCGCGAAATTGGAAAAATACGGCGCGACACGGCGAGCGGCGCGCGGCCGCGTTGTCGCACGGCACGACATTTACTCGGAGCTTGGTCACATCCATACTATATACTATCCATACTAATATTATAAATGCGAAAGTGTGTCTGTCTGTCTGTCTGTCTGTCTGTCTGTTACCACTTCACGCTTAAACCGCTGAACCGACTTAGATGAAATTTGGTATGGAGATAGTTTGAGACCCGGGAAAGGACATAGGATACTTTTCATCCCGAATAAATTTAGTGTCCCCGTGGTATGAGCGGGTAACACCACAGGGCACAGCTAGTTCTTTATATGGTCTTACCCTTATTGTGTAGACAAATAAATTGTTCACATACTTTTTTTAGTTCCTATGTATTTTTTTAAATTGATCATAAAATGCAACTTCTCTTCTTACATAAAAAGTGTTTTTTGCGAAACTCGGATAAAATACACCCCAGGCCAAAAGTATGGAAAAAAAGTTTATTCTTTTAATATTTAAAGTTTCCAATAATTATTCCTTGTGTAAATGTAAGTAACCATTAGGCCACCCCCAAAAGATAAAAAAATAGAACATCCACTATTAAAACATCTGCATATTGTAAAAATATATATATACTTACCTAACTCCGGGACAAAGTGCATGTCGTCTTTTTTTATTGCCTTTCTACAAAATGTTGCACTGGCAATTTTCATAAGCAGAATTTGCGTTATTGTCTTTTAAAATATTTATAACCATTTTTATTGTATAATTTTGTAATTTATTCCGTAAGGAAATCACAGCTTTATATTGTAATATAGGTAAGCTTGTTTCCATATTTTGGCCTGGGGTGTAGGTATTCCACTTACAGACAGTTTGCCTTGGCGATGATTGCTAATAGCTTATCATTCATACTGACTCAGTCATTTGTTAAATCGATTGCGCAAACGATAGTGGTACCTTTAAGTTGGAACGGTCAGCGTTAAAAGTAGCTGTCAATTTTATTACTAGCTCCTGTCAAATTGCGTACTTAAATGGTCAAATCTTGATGCTAACTGTGCACCGAAAATGTCCCTGACTTTACTTAAAGTTCTCCAAACAGCCAGCTATGAGACAGTAAGTAATCCATTTCCCAGTAGTACCGACCAAGAATTAGGTACTTACTTACAAATACCTGAACAATTATCGGAATTATTTCGATCATTATCTTATCCAAATACATTCAAACTAATTGAAATTCCAGGAACCCCCACAGTATCTCCACGGTATATCGTCGCCAGTTAACTCGTATGGTGTCACATTATTGTCAGCAAGCCAATGCTGGTTTGATATAGTTTTTCTCCAAAAGCAATAAATACAATACACAGGTACTAAGAAGGCTAGTAGGTGGTAAGCAAATGGAAATCGGTTTCAAGCCCCTACTCGTCACTCTAATATCAATAATAATATATTTTTTATTTCTTTTTTATTTATTGAAGATTAAAATATTTGAACATTTCATGTAAACTCGTGATATAATGGAAACGCGCGCGAGAAAGATAATAAGAGTGTCGGTACATATTAAGGGTGCATCGCTACAGCACTCATCTCCATATACATGATGAAATTGAAAGAATAGCGGCTAAATAAACTGCCGCAGCCAGGTGGAAGGGAAATGAGTTTATTGTGCGCGTTTTATTTGTTTTTCCGAGGTATAGAAGTAAATACATTCGCCCTGCAGCTTACCATGAGTATTTTTTTACGTCTTGTTTTCGCCAGTATGTGTGATTTTCACATATTTACAGCTTTGGGCAGTGAATTCGTGGATGTCCCAGATCGCAGGTGTTTGTGGCCCGAGCCGAAGGTGAGGTGAGGTGAAATATGCGGTCTGGGACTTTACGAATTACTGCCCTTGGTTTATCTAAAGTTTCACGAGTTGCCTTGGCCAGAAAGTGCCTACGTACGGCCTAGGGTCACGTAAAATAATATTATTTATACTTGTGCCATGTCCATGTACTATAAATCAGAAATCACTAGCTGACAGCATTGTGATGAATGCCTTTTTGCTAAAAAACTTATAATATCAAAATCCTGGCATGTTGGGTTTAGTCAAATGTCTAAAATTAAATTTTTTACTAATTATCAATAAAATTTAAATTAAATTATGTAATATTAAGTTTTTATTTTGCCTGAAACACAGGGAACCCTAGAAACCCTAGTTAATGTTATATAAAATTTAATTTTAATTTTGTATTATATGTATAATTTAGCCGTACTTCTCTGTATGTTATTATGTTGGTTCAATAAATGTATTTGTATTGTACATTTGCCTTTCGTGCCAATTAGTAAGTAAGTAATTAGTGATTAAACAAGTTCTGACTATTCTAGTGATTTGTACGTGTGTGGCGATGATTAGGTACGGCAGTGCATCCAATCACTATATCACGAGCCTCAGACCTTAATGCCTTTCGAGACTAAGACACTCGTGTAAAAGCTATCCAGCTCGCCACTTACCCTGAGTGCCCGTAATAATCCGTCTTAGACACTTGACACAGTTCCAGCCACGCCCCCCGCCCAGCTCGGCTACGCCCAGCCATCTTGTCAAAGCGATTCTTTTAGGGTTTCGCTGAAAAGCTGAAAACTTAGTAGCACGATAAATGGGCATTGGATTTAGTGGTACTTCAGTCGAATGATGGCAATTTTTACGAAGTGGTAACAGCAGTAGGTTATTCAGTGATGATTATTTCATCAGATGTGTATCGGGTACCAAATCCTAGCAAGCTTGATTTTGTACACGTTTAAATTCCATTAGCAAGACAATTAGGAAAATTTTCATATTATTTATATTGACCGTAAGAACGAAAAGTAGGTACATAGGTACATATTGTCCTACATATTTAGAGGATCAGTCAGCTGCAGTGGAAGGTATTTTGACTGTATGAAATACTGAAAAATAACTAAATAAAAGGGTTAAACTAAACAAAGCGTTTTCGCTATTTTGAAAGTCTGTCTGAGAAATGATCCATATTTTATTTTTTCAGAAAAGTGCCTTTGGGTATGAATACGTAGTACGTAGGTACTTAACACATTCTTTGAACATTTGAATTAGAAAAAAAAAATATGTAAGAATATTTTCCAGTATTTTAAAATACTGGTAAATATTTCAGGTGGAATGAAAAACTCGAAAAAACGAATAAATGATACTCGTACTGAGTAAAAAACTTAACGGTTCCTGAAGGAAAGGAAAAATCCATTACCACGACACGTCGGAAAATTGCCAAGCTTAATACATTTTATCTTATTTCAACGGGCTTATGATGGTCGTTTTTATCACGCGATAAATAAGTGACAAAGCATCCGTCACGTCTTGACAATAAACCCAACCATCGTAGGCCCCCAGATTATTAATTTTATAGTATTTCAGCATTCAGCAACTTTACTATTCGGACAAGTCAATCTCAACTCGGTATTGTAGGTATACATGAAGGTCCCGCAACTCCGTCCAGGTAGTTCTTTCCTTGTATAGGTACCAAAACCTACCAGATGTGGTTTTCCCCGTGGGCTACAGTATGCAGTCTTCAAGACGGGAGTAAATAGGTTCTTACAGGGTCGGCAACGCTCGGGTGATGGTCCTGGCGTCGCGGGCGTCCATAGGCGGTGCTTATCATCAGACGGGCATGCTTGTTTGCCACCGTCGTAGGAAAAAAAAGATGGCGCTGTCAATACGGTTGACGCCGCGTGCCTATACAAATCCTATCGAATTAAGGGGTCATTAAATTATCTCCAAAGGAAACTAATTTTCTTTTTAATTCACTGAACCTCGGACACAAGTAGTTTAATGTCAGGGCAAGTATACAGTGTGTTTTATTACCCCCACTCGAGAGGGGGGCGTTAGCTCCACTGGAGATAAATTACTGGGAAACATTTTCAAACTTGGATATTCCCTTGGTTTTCTTACAAAGAAATAACATTGAGTGTTTGTTTAATGAGAAATTGAGATGTTGGTACTTGATATAAAGTCATAATTGAAGCAATACCTACGAATTGAAGACATTCGATATCATTATTTACATAGGAAGTCTTTCATGGATTTTGGTGAGGCAGCTCGTCATCATTTTGAATTTTTGAAATTGATTATCAGCTGTGGCCTCCAATATGGGCCAAAACACAATTACAAGATACGACACGATGCGACGTCGTGAGATTGAAAACTATATTTTAAATTTTAATCTTTACTTGAAGACAAAGTTGATTTTGGATTTATGTATTGCCACGACACATTATGTTGGGACCCTCAGACAATGACCTATCTTAAGAGGCCTTATTCCTTTTAAAATTTATTTTTTTCATATTATGACAAATATATTGATAATTTTTGAACTGAATAATACTTTTCCCCGAGTTCTAGGTAGTAACATAGTTATTTCACGCTTTCATTGCGTACAGTCGAAAATAAGTTAAAAAAACTAATTTTCCGTGTGAATTTTGTCAATTTCGAGTAGTTTTTGAAACAAAAATTATCAATGAAAAATTCAAACTGTAGGTTTCAAATATATACCAATAAATCCCAATAGCCCTGTTCTAGAAAGTAACATCAATAGTATATTAAGAAACATGTTTGATCATAGAGAAAAATGTCTAAACAATCAGCATTTTAAAAGGAATAAGGCCTCTTAAGGATCTAACTATACTAAATACCCGGCGCCGGAGTTAAATTTACAGTGAACTTAACCAGATTGAGGTAGAAATATCGATTTTTACCTAAACACCTGTTTACTTTAAAGTCCAAAATTTGCATGTTTGTCGTAATCTGGCTCCAAAGGCGACAATAGCATAACAATGTTAACGCAACATCGCTATCGCCTTAGTGAAGCATCTACTTCCGTACCCGTAACCTTCTTCTTAGTCGTTTCACTCTTTACAGAGCGGTCGTGATCAACTCGTAGTACTATTAGAGGCAGATATTGTTCGCTGTATGATTTTACGCCATTTTTCGCGGTTCACAGACATTCTGGTGCACTCATGCAAAGGTCCCGTAACCTTACCATGAGTTAATGTGACCGTACTCGCTAACGACAGCGTAAACAATTTGTATGTAGAATAGTACAGCGCTCCTAGCGGTTACTTTGTAGAACTACAATTCTCCATACAAATCGTTTAGTCGGTAGCGAGAACGATCACTGTAAACTCATGGTAAGAGTACTGAGCTAAAAACATACTCCATTTACCTTCCAATGGTAATCAAATGAGAGAAAAATGGTTGAAATTTGAGTATCAACATCAAGAATAAATAAATAAGTTTAACCTTGTTTATTTTTCTTCTGAAGATGTTAAATTTATTCTAGACGAGTTAAAAAACAAACAAAGCCTCCATGTGCACTTATTGGCTATGAACCGAGCACGTGACTCCATCCTGGAGATCCCTCAATCCACACCCGCACTGGAGATCCCTCGATCGCGGCTCCTCAAAGAGAAATATCAAAAAATACACGGACGGCCTCTTGGCGCTTTATTAAGAATAAATTTAGGGCGGACGGCGGGCGGCGCGCGGCTCAAGGGACAGGAGTGGAGCGGGTTGAAAACGCTCACAGTGTATTATTATGTTCAACGGACTTTAAAAAGTAGGATGTTCTCAAAACGCTTTATTTTTTATATCTATGCTTCGGAACACGTCATTAATGGACCAGTTTTGTCCTTACGATTCTTTGAGCTATTGGTCCCATTGTTGGCAGCAAAAAGATACTCGATTCGGCCTTCCAGTAAACTTTTTCCCAGAAAAATATAACCTATTTAGATCTCGTCCAGTCTAGACTGAAAAGTAATTATCTATGTAAACATGCTAAGGTAATCTTAGACAATGCATTGTAACTTTCCTTGCTTTCAGCACATGAGATAATAGTAATAGATAAGAAAATCAAAATAAAATACAATAAATGTCATTGTTTCAACTAGAACTATTTCAAGCTACTTCTTTCATAATCAGCTTGTGAAACTGAAAGTAATTTAAGTAATAAAACTCACTTATATTAGTGTTCTTTACCATTCGCGCTCCGTGATACTTGTTTTCTTGGTCTGATTTGGTATATTTAAAACTCTAAATCCGTATGCAGAACACGAAATCGTATGAACCGTCCTGTTGTGTTTGATGTTAGTTAGCGGTACACACGTGCGAACAAAATTTTCGATGGATGTTTTTGTTTGTTATGAGTACAAATGACAGCTACCGTAGTATCCTTGTAACAGTGAGGTACTTTTCACTAATGCCAGTGTCATAAGTGTCATAATTGGCTCGTAAGTTTCTGACCTACTACTTATAAAGCCTTGTAAGCTAACCAAGCTGCCTATTATAGTTTAATCACTCACCTTATTATTCAAAGTACTTACCCGTCTCATAAGTCTAAGTCTGTCTAATAAGTATAAGTCTAAGTCTAAGTCTGTAATGCTGTGTTAAGTCTGTAATGCTGTGTAAATATATTTATAAATAAATAAATAAATAAGCGTAGCGTATACTTACCGACCACTGCAACTCGCTCCACCCTATAACTTGTACCATGCACAACGCGAGGTGCCTATCTTCAGACTAATGCATTTATTCAACAGGCGTTAGACTCGATCGATACACTGCGTAATTTCACCCGAAACTGAGCGACTTTATCCACAGCTCGCTGGTTATCGCCTATTTGTTTTTCATTCGACTTCAATAGCGAAGGATCGGGAATGAGGGGTCAATGAGGTGATGCTGAATATGAATTATGGAAAAATCTTTGATGTTTTACCGAATGTTTGCGATTGAGTGCAAACATGTTGGAGGTCTAAAATCAAAAATATAATTCTTGAGTGCTTTCATCGAAGATTGATATACATTTTCTGGGCTTGGATGTGTCTTATATGTATTTTGAATGTGTAGTATAGTAGTGTAGTTACCGCAACCACTCATAATACTCATAGCGACTTAGAGGGCAACATATACTCAACACCTGATTTATATTTTAATTAAGGTAAGTTTTTTTATTGATAAAATTGATCAAAGCCTTAAAATTTAAATGAAACATACTGATTTGTTTTGAAAAAAATGTGCGGCTTACTACGTATTCTCAGGGTCTCCCTTGCGATATAAAAAATAATAATGATCCCTAAGCATTTGACCTTATTATTGTTAATAATAGCCTGAACCGTCCCAATGTTTGGCTAAGGCCTTCTCTTTTTCCCACTCGTCCCTGTCGAGAGCACATTCAGATTCAGACGCGTTATTAAAATAGGACCTGACCTATAATTGTAGCTTCATTAGAAACCTAAATCTAATAGGGTATAATTCATAGGGTATGTTACCTCAGTACTTATTGTTGGACATATTCTCATAAAAATATATATCTTGAACTCGTTCAAAACTAAAGATATTACAGTTTGTAATGCATTTATGCCTAAGTATGTTGCAATGTGGATCGAAAGTGTACTCGTAATATAGCTGAAATTGAAACATTCCCATGTGTTTCTTTATTTCTGGGTTGTTATTCTATTATTGTTCACTGTTGTTATGTGGATAAGTCACCATTTTTACCCCAGAAAATACATGGCCTCGAAGAAAGAAATCGAAAATAAAATTAAGGTGAAAAAAAAAAACAACCAAATTATATATAAAAAAATACAAAAGCTCGCCATTGCTGTAGATCCCCATTTTACCAATTCTTTTACTTAAACAATAGACAAAAATAAACAAAAAGGAAAAAGGTGAAAGTTAAGAATTCTCTTAACAAGTTTGCTAAGTAAATCCGATTTGCGAATTTGAATAAGACCCAATAACAAGCTGTAGGTACTTACTTGCCTGGTTCTAATGGGGGGGGGGGGGGGGGGCTCGAGTGACGCACAGCTCTAGCTGGAACTTGTATAATGTATCACATTATTTATTTGGGGTCCTGGGATACATTTTTCGCAGTCCGTACTTACCTACCTACCTTTATAGAACAGAACAATCGACTTCGTCAATCAAAATCAGAACGTTTATTTTGTAAGTAGGCCACAAGGGCACTTTCACATGTCTGAATCTGAATCTAACGGCATTTCACAAGAGGAGACAGCTGATCAAAAAATACATTTTTGAAAAGAAAATGCAGCACTTTCCAACAGCATATTAGCAAATAAGAATTAAACAATGCATTTGAGAGTAACCAGTGTACTCAAAACTTATGAAAGATTTTAAAAATGCTTTAGGGGGGGTCGCTATAACTTGCGTTTACTTTACAAAATCTGTGAAGAAGCATTTGAGCCGATTAATACACCTAAGTACTCGGTCCCGTTGGCCCATGAATTTGATTAATCGTACACATGAAAAGGAAAAAGAGGCAAGATTTTATAGTATGTATGTGCAAGTATAGACACTAATTACCTGGAAAAGTAGTTCTATATTTTTTATCTTTTATTTTAATAGTTAACTAAAGAGCATTTCGGGAAACAACGAGTTAAAAACATCTGTTATCATTACCTTTTCTTGGCTCCGTTAAGTATATATCTGTGGACATTTTTATTGCCTTTATATTTTAGCTATAAGTATTAAATAGGCGCCTTGTAAGACGTCGACTTGCGGAAAACTAGCCCGGGATAACCTAGTACCTATACTGTTGATGATGAGTGTTTATATTTTATTTTGAAGTTTCAATTACCCTATTCGTCTAGGGTATTTAGAGACACCATAGGCGTACAGTACATTTTAGGTGTATTAATGCAACCCATGCAGTATATTTACTAATTCATTCATTATTATAACATTGTAAAAGTGAAATGTCGTCATCGAACATAATTTTCGAAAAAAAAAATGAATATTTGGAAATCACTCGATCGAAATCAATCGAAAAATATTTAATTTTTAATTTTTGTAAGCACCTACCTACAACTACTTAGCAATCCATACTAATATTATAATAAACTAGCTGTGCCCCGCGGTGTTACCCGCTCATCCCACGGGAACACTCAATTTATTCGGGATGAAAAGTATCCTATGTCCTTCCCCGGGACTGAAACTATCTATATACCAAATTTCATCTAAATCGGTTCAGCGGTTTAAGCGTGAAGAGGTAACAGACAGACAGACAGACAGACAGACAGACAGACAGACAGACACACTTTCGCATTTATAATATTAGTATGGATGAGAAAGTGTGTCTGTCTGTCTGTTACCTCTTCACGTTTAAACCGCGCTGAACCCATTTAGATGACATTTGGTATAGAGATAGTTTGAGTACCGGGGAAGGTCAAAGGATACTTTTCATCCCCATTAAATTTAGTGTTCCCTTGGGATGAGCGGGAAACACCGCGGGGCACAGCTAGTTACAGATATGTTGTCACCCAAGAAGTAAGATATATCCTGTACCTATCTGCAATGCGACTGGTTCTCTTTTTCTTGAAACAACCCCTGAAACGGTAAAAAGAACGAAGAGGATGGTGACCACCCAGGCGGTCCGCATAAAATTAAAATTCATAATTTAGCAGTTATTTAATTTAAGAAATATGGGGCCATGTTAATTAAATTAAACTTAATCTTTAAGCGTGCCATTGTCGCGGCTTGTTTGATGAATCTGAAAGATGATGGATAGAAATCTATGTTGATTGACTCATCTAACTAATAAATAAAACAATTTAAACGGATATGGAACCCACGGCGTATATGACTGAGATAAACATAACTTTTCTCTGTCAAAATTACATTCTAACTAATTCACACGACACGACACTATCTAATTAACTAAAACTAACTATCACAATGCAACGATCCAAAGAGGATCCTGGCCTCCGACTGGCTTATTTGACTTATTCATTTGTAATAAGACTGGACCAACATAATAAATCAGCTGAGAATAAAGGTAACGACAGAGATGTAGTGGACAACCACATCCATCAATACCGCATGTTCTGCTAACTAATATTATAAGTATTTTTACGTCACCTAAGTTGAATTTTCTGCCCGATATGGGGGTAGAAAATCTCACTTCCTGGACAAGGTAAGACGTTTAACTTTAGACAAACCTCAAATCGCATTATTTATTCGGTTCGGGCTACAGATACAGTCTGACACAAAAGAGTAAAATTTAAAAAGTGGCAATACTGTCGTGTCGTCCCTTTCTAATCAATCTAAGAAAACGGGGACGTCAATACAGTATTGCCACTTTTTAATTTCTACTCTTTTGTGTTCTGACACTACTTGCGATCTGGGACATCGAATTTGCCGGCCTAGACATGTAATGTACTAAAGTTGTACAAGGACTTTCAATCGAATACCCTACTATGAAAACAAGCGCGTACACAATATGAGGCGCAACAAACAGTGAGCAAGTTTGTTAGTTTGTTACCATAATGGATTGGTATGAACAATACGGTGCGAGTGCGGAGTCACGTCCGGACGACCTCGATACGATACGGAAATACCCCGGCGTTTAGAGGGTTGAATAAAGGCCTCAACAAACCGACAGCAACTAATGTAGGTACTTATGCGATGTTTCACTAGAAATCATTGCAGAACTATTACTCGCCCGAAAGTTTCATTTCGCAGAAATGTCATTTCGTAGAAAGCTTTTTTCTCTGAAACCGTCAACTATATGGGTTTGTTATAAAAACAAACTGAACCTAATCTATACGATGATATTTGCAGAAATTATGAAAAATGTATGACTACAGAGGAAAAAAAATCTGCGAAGTGAAAATTCGGTGAAATGAAAAATTCTACCAAGAATAATTCTGCGAGAAGGCAGAAAAGGCAGTATACAAGTAATACGTGGCGGCATCGCTCCAAAAGTATTCAAGAACAGGCCATTGTAAATTTGATTTAGTTCTTCAAGCAATAATTACAAGTATGGCCAAGACAGAGGCTTGTCGTGGATATGCCGGTGGAAATCGCTTCTATGGCCGCCAAATTCTGCCTGTATTTCACCTTCTTATATCAAATAGTGATATAGATGCAACGTTATTAAATTACGCTCACTTCAAGGTCCACATTGAGACCCAAACCCAGTACCTTCCGATTGCCTGTTGAACATAAACGCTTCGATCAGCGAGTCTGTTTAGCTACTAAATTCGAAGTTTTTTTTTTACTATTAACCAATTAATGTAGGCACACGTTTTTTCAGCTTGTTTGTCAGTTATTTGTTTTAATTTAACCTTATGCATTAGAGATTGCATTATGTTTACATATCTGCAGACAGCTTTCTTGTGGGTTGCCTTCTTATTTATCACTGGTAAGAGATAAGTCCCGATAAAAAAAGCATAGGTAGACCAAAAGACCATCGTATGCCAAAACATTTCCTATTGTAGCATCACCTTCACCAAATCTGTATGAGTTTATTGTACCGCTTTATATTCCTTTCAGATTACCCACATTTACGAGCAACCTGAATAACCCAACATAATAGCGCTATAAATAAATTACTTTCCAATATTACAAACATCCCTAATACCGTGAAAGCTTCGCGGTGAGTGACAACCCAATACAACCCACAACAATATCGAACTGACAACCCTAGCGATATCGTACCGCGCAACCACCAATCAAAACGTTGACAGTATTTATTTCAAAAAAGAGTCCACATTTGATAAGCACGCCGTTAGGTAGGACGTTGGGAAAGGCAGTGGATGGAGTGTCGTTTGTCACAGAGCGACACATTTCGGCGCGTCACCTTTATAGACGATTACGTTTTCTTCAATACAGGCCGAGGAATAGGTAAGTTTGGATGTGGCTGTAATTTGGGTAGGTAGTGATAACAAGTCATTTTTGATTGACTTGTTATCACTACCTACCCAAATTACAGCCACATCCAAAATTTTTCTTCCTAAAATTAGGTTCTTCTCTTGCTTGCGTGACGACGCAATAAAGACACTTGGCAAAATGAAACGACGCAAGTGGTGGGCTCCACCTCAAGAACAACTTCAATATATGCGACCCTTTCTCACACGAGTAATATTACCTGTCTCTTTTTCACCGTGCTGTAAGAGAGTGACGGTCGATGTTATTCGCGCGACAAGAGTCGCGGAGCCAAGTTGTGCTAGACGGGCTGAGAGTGATTATAGATTCTAGGCATTAAAGTCTTCCCTATAATCACTATCATATCTATCTAGGCCCTAGATGATATTCAACAGTCGACTGCAAAACAGATAATCACATGCATGAGATGAAGGAATAAATGTTAAAGAAAAAAATTGTGCGTGGAGTCCCTCCGCGCGGAAGAAGTGAAACTTTGTAATGTGGAAATGAAAATAGGAAGGGGTAGAAATTGATTTTTAGTGAACTCATATTGTTTCTTTAAGACAAAGTTCTTCACTCTCGCTCTGTCTCTTTCTATTCCCCTCCCCAGGAGCGTTGAACGTTTAACGCAACAGTGCTTTCCTACCCCCTCCACGGTAGCGTTAAGCGTTTAACGCAACCTTGTTGGAAGTCGCATTAGAAGTTTCACTTCAAAAAAAAAGGATTTTAATAAGAGTTATTACAGCAGTAAAGTTAAGTTCATCAGCCATTGAAAATACAGTCGGGTAGTCAATCGGATGTAACATTTTCACTGCCAAAAAAATCATAAATATATTGCCGTCTTTAATTTCTGAAGAAGCTTTTCGTAGCTCCGCGCCGCCGCCCAAAAAACCGTCAAATCACGTCGATTAGCACCGTACAATACACACGGTACAAAGCTCGATTACACAACCCCGGATTGTCCACCCGCTATTTAAGCGCAGACCCTCACTTTTCCCAACAGTCCTTATGGAAATTCGAAGGGAAATAGTTCTCTAATTGCTGAAGTGGTCCTTCACTACCTGAAACCTTGTGGTCAATTGTAATTTTAAATCGCTTTAACTGATATCCCTTTTAAAAGTATCAGTTTTTCAGTTTCCGGAAGTGGTTTAGATTATTTCATAACAATACAATTTGGGATACCCTATTATACATAGACATTCGTCGGTGAAGTAAGCAAAAGAAATACAAACTCGTCACTAAGGATTAAAATTATCATATCAATCACCAATTAATAAGAACATTTCAGAAGACATCAACTCTGAAAATTACACCCTTGTCTTTTGGTGTTCAATTATTGTTAAGATCCTATTATATCCAACTACTGATTCCACTAGTGTCTATCTTCAACTACCCATCAATGCCGCGGCTTTCATAACGCTGACGTAGCCTACAGCACCGTAGTTAGACACAAAAGATGAACTTAGAAAAAGCAATTACCACTCAAACTGAGCCTTTAGACCTGTCAATTAAAACCAAATCCGCATTGAGCGTGATAGACCTCAAGTTCTTCGCTGGCATCAACAGTCAGCTGGTTAAGTTGTATGAGAGCAGCCAGTTCCTGGGATGTAGGACTCAGTGCCAGCGGTCGGGGAAGAACGTCCTGCCGTGCCACGTGTGCCTGAAGACATTTGATAGACCCTCCCTGTTGAAGAGGCATATGAGGACTCATACTGGTAAGTGATGTTTCATTTGAACGATGCGGCACTTGGAACGACGAACGTTTCCAGGTACCACATTTTAGTAGACAATTTAAAAGTAGTGGCTCTGTGAGCGATGCAAACCTCGCGAGTTCATTTCGAAATGACCGATATTCGATTTTTTTATGCGTTATAAAAAGTCGGACAACTGAATCGACATAACATCGACATAAACTATAAACTATAACTAATGAACCTACTCATACACAAAATATCAATAATATCATGCGAATCGATTGTGAAATGCGACTTGTAAGCGAAAACAGCCGAACATCCAAACATCTGGACATACGAAAGAATTTTTGGCCAAGCCGAAACGGAGACTCTTCACTCGCTCAAAACACGATAGTTATAGCACGCGGCTTAATTTTATTTTACTAGTGTATCATAACACTAGTAAAATAAAATTAAGCCGCGGGAAAACTTACTTATTTTCTATTAATAAGCGTTATATCTATACCATTATAATATTCTAGATTTTATTGAAAATCTGTTTTTTTACGGAGAGGGTCATGATTTCAGGAAAAATCGTAATAGCGTGATGCAGGATCGTCTTTTGTTTTAAATGGGCGCGCGGCGCCATGCCTGTCTGGCGCCATCTGCTGGTCATAATTTCCTTTGTCCTCTCATCACGCCGTAACGGCTGGAAGGATTTAAACCAATTTTGGTACAGGGATAGCTGGTCATCCAAAGATGGTTATGGGATACTTTTTACCCGACTACTGGATAAAAAAATTACGCGTACGATGTTGCGGGGACTTTCATAGTATATATATATTTTTAATCCTGTAGGCGAGAAACCACACATCTGCAACGTGTGCAGTAAGGGGTTCAGCACGTCGAGCTCGCTCAACACGCACCGCCGGATACACACAGGTAACTGTATACATTACTCGTCTTGGCGGGGACACTACCGTGCCTCCAGACAACCCCAAATGTAATCAACTAATCACGGAGCGTCAGCTAGCAGAATACGATTCGGGTTTTATACATAACTCGCTCACTCTTACGCGATCTAGATAAGAACTTCTCAGTTTACAACCAAACCTGAATTGTAATCTGTGAGCTCACGGACTGTACACCAAATTTACCTCACATCATAACTGCTTATTGCGCGGTATTGCAGAAATGGGCGAAGTAAGCCAAAAGCGTACAATACAATACAACAATTCTTTATTGCGCACCAGCAAGAAAAATAGTACAATCGAAACCTTAATTTATAAATGGGCGTAATATTAACCTTTTGAATGCAGTGAAGCAGTTCACCGTCTGTCGTCGAAGCAAACACATAAAGAAGTGCTAAAAAAATTAACAGGGATTAAACAGTCTTGTAGCGGGTTGAATCACGAAGTTTTTGATCATTGAAATTAATGACGTCGGCGTCTGGAGCACAGCTTTCCGCCGACGTAATTTCTGCCGCTTTGGCACTTGGCACTCAGGTCATACCTACTTTTTTCCGGATATTTTTCTGTTTTCATAGTTGTGTGTCTTAAAAATTGGGGCTAATTTATAATCATAAACCTTATACGAATATAATTATTGCGTTGCCGTAGGTATTACGATTTAAATAAATTACTTGTTGCCCAAACCCCGTCATAAGAACTGTGCATTTCATGAACAAATCTGTATGTTGTAGGAGAGAAGCCCCACAAATGTCCAGAATGCGGCAAATGCTTCACGGCCAGCTCTAATCTGTACTACCACCGCATGACACACACCAAGGTAAGGACCCGGCACCGGCGAGGTCTCTAGTTACTTCTTCTAATATGCGCTGATCACATCGATATTGACTAACTTAGGTGTCTATGTTACCAGAAACCGAGTAACTGACTCCTTCTTAGATTGTACCTGACTAGTTTAAGGGACATAAGAAAGCATATCAAACGTACCGTACATAAATTGTGATAAACCGTCATACTTTCTTGTAGTTTCTATTTTATTCTTACACGTTTCCTCATTTATTTAATGTTTTCTTCGAGAACTACGTATAACTTAGTTAAGTTATTACTGTAATAGTTAAGTACTTATAAAAAATTCCGTTGTGCAACAGCAATTAACGACACAATAATGAAACTCAAAACAGTACCTTAAGGTACATTATTCGATGGTTAATTTGTTGTCATACAAGGGAAAATTGATACAAACTTTAATGAAATGAGCTAGCAAACGGTTTTGGTCTCCACCCATATATTGATTTAAATTTACACGATTTTAACACAATATTATTACAACAAAACGGGATTTAATCACGATTTAATTATTTAAAAGAGGTTCCCTTATTGAGAGTATTGAGACCGTGAACATCACGCTCAAGACGTCGAGGTAATTAAATAAACACTTCTTGAATGCGATCAAGTCCCGTTTTGCTATAAGTATGAATGAATGAATGAATGAATGAATGAATGAATGAATGAATGAATGAATGAATGAATGAAGTTATCTTATTATGCTCTGTGTGAGTGAGCCGGCACTGAACGCTCCCGAGCTCACCCACACAGAGCCAATGTGCATGTACATCTACTCACACAAACATGGCTCACCCGCGCTCGTGAGATAAAAGTACTGTAATAATCATTTGTATAATTCCAGAAACTAATCATTTGTATAATTCCAGAACAAGCCCCACAAGTGCATGTGGTGTCCGCGCTCGTTCCCGACGCCGGGCGAGCTGCGCGCGCACGCGGCCGCGCACGCGCACCGCGCGCACGACACGCACGCCGCGCACACCGCGCACAACGTACACAGCGCGAACGGGGTACATGCGCCGCTGCTGTCGCGACTTTACGGGAAACGACATGATGTTACCTTGTAATTTGTTCGAATATATTAAAGTGGGAGATCGTTTCATTTTAATTTTGAGTTCAGTTGAGTGAGAGTCGTATACCTTAAAAATCCCAATTGCTACCAGCGACGTGGCGAGCGGTTGAGCGAGAGATCCGAACGCGTCGACCATACGAGTGAGCGAGACACACGTACCTACACCCAGGGACTGAAAAGGTACCTTTAAAACGTCTTTGGTTTTGACCAGTCTTTTTAAAGGTATCCGACCGATAAAGTAGCATTTCGGTACCGATATCAATACTTTTGATATCACTATACTATATCAGTATATACACAAACGGTACCTTAAAATAAAGGTGAGCTCGCGACTCTCGCGTGTAAGGTTCATCATCAGTTCTTCACGTATTTACTCCTTTCACTCCTTTAACTCTTTTCACCCCTCTTCGCTTTTCCTTCTTCCCTCTTCCTCTTCCCGCTTTTCACTTTTCAATTTCCACTTTTTACTTTTCGCTTCGCTCGCTCGGTCAATTAGTTATGCCAAAACGGCTTGCTTCCATCACAAAGTGCAGCTTTTTTCAACAAAAACAAGATTAACGCGACGTTGCCAGCTTTATGGGTACCCGATACTCGAACCGAAATCATTGAGGTATCCGTTTTATCGGTCAGCGTAATTGTACAGTTAATTTTTCAGTCAGGTACCTATACTTGAAATGGTCAATCTTAACGGTATCGTTTTAAAAAGGTACCTATAACATTTATTTGTTTCGGTACCGTTACTGTTGGTACCTACCTTTTCAATTGATACCTTTACTTAAGGGTACCGGTCTTTTGCGGTTTTTCAGTCCCTGCCTACACCACTGCCGCTGACGCGCGAAAAGTCATGGCATCTCAGTTATGTCTACCCCATGTCTCAACATTAAGGAACTGATCGAGAATTCATTAAGGGTAAATATTCCAGTAGAAAATTAAACACAAAATACTTTTCAATTATTTATTCTTCCCCCTGTTTCACTCGTTTCGTTTCACCCTCTTCATCCTCCAGCTTCCTTTTCCCACCATTTTCCGCCTCCTTGGCCTGATCGCCGTCGGCATTCTCCGCTTCCTTAGAGCTGTCTACCGCTTCCGGTTCTTAAAATAAAATAAAAAAATCAATGCAAAAATCGACAAACAAAGCATAAGGAAAAGCAAGGAAAAGCATAAGGCAAGTTACACAGCACCTTATCCAATGCATCAACATCCTGTAGCTTACAATTACTTGTAACTGCAAATAAACGATTTTGTTTTTTTTTTTTCGATAGGTTGCTTGGGAGGTAGGGTGGCGAAGTGGTTAATGGGCTGGATCGGCCCTCCAGAGGTACCGGGTTCGAATCCCGGTCGCTTCCAACAGGTAACTCATTTAAATTTTTCTTTTCATTCATGGTTTAAATAAACCTGCGTATAGCCTTTATGAGGGGCAAAGCAGCCCGAGGCGGAGGTGGCGGGACGATCTGGACACGTTACTCACAGGCTGGTGGGAAGAGTAATGGAAATCAAGGGGAGGTGCCTTGGCGCAGTGGGACATTCTTAGGCTAACAAAAACAATCCTAGAACTGGAGGACTACAGACTAGAGGCGAATCGAGGATGAGAGTAATTTTTACTCGCGACTACAGTAGAGCTCCCAATATCGGAATTTTTGTATGGACAATCCCGGATTTGGAAGCCCTAGATTGCAGCCATTTGCTACAAGAATCAGGACCAAAGTCGCATATTCGATATTCAGAATCCCAGACATGAAACCTGATAATATACGGGGGTACACTACAATACTCCGAAGTTTATTTTCATAATTCCGAAAACCATGCTCTGATAAAATATTTAGTTTATTTTTTTGATAACACATAACCCTGACCTAACCTGATTATAGAATGTAACATGAGATCCATGGAAAAAATGGTCGTTTCGCGTTATTTCAGTTTAGGAATTTTAAAAATTCGGAATAATCATAGTTTTTAATTGGTAAATGAAACTTCGGAATTTTTGAGTGATTCCAATACATGGATATTGTCAGTGTAGCGTGTCGGATTATCGTCAGTCCTAAACCACAGCCCGGGAGCTCTGCAGTTTTGTGCTCGTGGTAGCTATTTGCTAGACTTTTACCCACAATACAACTATAAACTATAGGGTAGGTAATCTGGGCGACATATTTTGTCAAGTAGAATGTCTTAGTTAGTTCATAGTTATTGCTGGTTTATAGTGTGTGAGAGAGATACCTGCGTGTGGCGTGTGCGCAGGCCTGTGGTAGTTGTTCTGCAGCGCCTGGTTGTCGCCGGCCGTGTCCACCTTCAGCAGCTCGCGCAGCGCCATGGTGTTATATGTTGTGTGTGTGTGTGTGTGTGTGAGAGAGAGATACCTGCGTGTGGCGTGTGCGCAGGCCTGTGGTAGTTGTTCTGCAGCGCCTGGTTGTCGCCGGCCGTGTCCACCTTCAGCAGCTCGCGCAGCGCCATGGTGTTATATGTTGTGTGTGTGTGTGTGTGTGTGTGTGAGAGAGATACCTGCGTGTGGCGTGTGCGCAGGCCTGTGGTAGTTGTTCTGCAGCGCCTGGTTGTCGCCGGCCGTGTCCACCTTCAGCAGCTCGCGCAGCGCCATGGTGTTATATGTTGTGTGTGTGTGTGTGTGTGAGAGAGATACCTGCGTGTGGCGTGTGCGCAGGCCTGTGGTAGTTGTTCTGCAGCGCCTGGTTGTCGCCGGCCGTGTCCACCTTCAGCAGCTCGCGCAGCGCCATGGTGTTATATGTTGTGTGTGTGTGTGTGTGTGTGTGTGAGAGAGAGATACCTGCGTGTGGCGTGTGCGCAGGCCTGTGGTAGTTGTTCTGCAGCGCCTGGTTGTCGCCGGCCGTGTCCACCTTCAGCAGCTCGCGCAGCGCCATGGTGTTATATGTTGTGTGTGTGTGTGTGTGTGTGTGAGAGAGATACCTGCGTGTGGCGTGTGCGCAGGCCTGTGGTAGTTGTTCTGCAGCGCCTGGTTGTCGCCGGCCGTGTCCACCTTCAGCAGCTCGCGCAGCGCCATGGTGTTATATGTTGTGTGTGTGTGTGTGTGTGTGTGAGAGAGATACCTGCGTGTGGCGTGTGCGCAGGCCTGTGGTAGTTGTTCTGCAGCGCCTGGTTGTCGCCGGCCGTGTCCACCTTCAGCAGCTCGCGCAGCGCCATGGTGTTATATGTTGTGTGTGTGTGTGTGTGTGTGTGAGAGAGATACCTGCGTGTGGCGTGTGCGCAGGCCTGTGGTAGTTGTTCTGCAGCGCCTGGTTGTCGCCGGCCGTGTCCACCTTCAGCAGCTCGCGCAGCGCCATGGTGTTATATGTTGTGTGTGTGTGTGTGTGTGTGTGAGAGAGATACCTGCGTGTGGCGTGTGCGCAGGCCTGTGGTAGTTGTTCTGCAGCGCCTGGTTGTCGCCGGCCGTGTCCACCTTCAGCAGCTCGCGCAGCGCCATGGTGTTATATGTTGTGTGTGTGTGTGTGTGTGTGTGAGAGAGATACCTGCGTGTGGCGTGTGCGCAGGCCTGTGGTAGTTGTTCTGCAGCGCCTGGTTGTCGCCGGCCGTGTCCACCTTCAGCAGCTCGCGCAGCGCCATGGTGTTATATGTTGTGTGTGTGTGTGTGTGTGTGTGAGAGAGAGATACCTGCGTGTGGCGTGTGCGCAGGCCTGTGGTAGTTGTTCTGCAGCGCCTGGTTGTCGCCGGCCGTGTCCACCTTCAGCAGCTCGCGCAGCGCCATGGTGTTATATGTTGTGTGTGTGTGTGTGTGTGTGTGAGAGAGATACCTGCGTGTGGCGTGTGCGCAGGCCTGTGGTAGTTGTTCTGCAGCGCCTGGTTGTCGCCGGCCGTGTCCACCTTCAGCAGCTCGCGCAGCGCCATGGTGTTATATGTTGTGTGTGTGTGTGTGTGTGTGTGTGAGAGAGATACCTGCGTGTGGCGTGTGCGCAGGCCTGTGGTAGTTGTTCTGCAGCGCCTGGTTGTCGCCGGCCGTGTCCACCTTCAGCAGCTCGCGCAGCGCCATGGTGTTATATGTTGTGTGTGTGTGTGTGTGTGTGTGTGTGTGTGAGAGAGATACCTGCGTGTGGCGTGTGCGCAGGCCTGTGGTAGTTGTTCTGCAGCGCCTGGTTGTCGCCGGCCGTGTCCACCTTCAGCAGCTCGCGCAGCGCCATGGTGTTATATGTTGTGTGTGTGTGTGTGTGTGAGAGAGATACCTGCGTGTGGCGTGTGCGCAGGCCTGTGGTAGTTGTTCTGCAGCGCCTGGTTGTCGCCGGCCGTGTCCACCTTCAGCAGCTCGCGCAGCGCCATGGTGTTATATGTTGTGTGTGTGTGTGTGTGTGTGTGTGAGAGAGAGATACCTGCGTGTGGCGTGTGCGCAGGCCTGTGGTAGTTGTTCTGCAGCGCCTGGTTGTCGCCGGCCGTGTCCACCTTCAGCAGCTCGCGCAGCGCCATGGTGTTATATGTTGTGTGTGTGTGTGTGTGTGTGTGTGAGAGAGATACCTGCGTGTGGCGTGTGCGCAGGCCTGTGGTAGTTGTTCTGCAGCGCCTGGTTGTCGCCGGCCGTGTCCACCTTCAGCAGCTCGCGCAGCGCCATGGTGTTATATGTTGTGTGTGTGTGTGTGTGTGTGTGTGTGTGAGAGAGATACCTGCGTGTGGCGTGTGCGCAGGCCTGTGGTAGTTGTTCTGCAGCGCCTGGTTGTCGCCGGCCGTGTCCACCTTCAGCAGCTCGCGCAGCGCCATGGTGTTATATGTTGTGTGTGTGTGTGTGTGTGTGTGAGAGAGATACCTGCGTGTGGCGTGTGCGCAGGCCTGTGGTAGTTGTTCTGCAGCGCCTGGTTGTCGCCGGCCGTGTCCACCTTCAGCAGCTCGCGCAGCGCCATGGTGTTTATGTTGTGTGTGTGTGTGTGTGTGTGTGTGAGAGAGATACCTGCGTGTGGCGTGTGCGCAGGCCTGTGGTAGTTGTTCTGCAGCGCCTGGTTGTCGCCGGCCGTGTCCACCTTCAGCAGCTCGCGCAGCGCCATGGTGTTATATGTTGTGTGTGTGTGTGTGTGTGTGTGTGAGAGAGATACCTGCGTGTGGCGTGTGCGCAGGCCTGTGGTAGTTGTTCTGCAGCGCCTGGTTGTCGCCGGCCGTGTCCACCTTCAGCAGCTCGCGCAGCGCCATGGTGTTATATGTTGTGTGTGTGTGTGTGTGTGTGTGAGAGAGATACCTGCGTGTGGCGTGTGCGCAGGCCTGTGGTAGTTGTTCTGCAGCGCCTGGTTGTCGCCGGCCGTGTCCACCTTCAGCAGCTCGCGCAGCGCCATGGTGTTATATGTTGTGTGTGTGTGTGTGTGTGTGTGTGAGAGAGATACCTGCGTGTGGCGTGTGCGCAGGCCTGTGGTAGTTGTTCTGCAGCGCCGGGTTGTCGCCGGCCGTGTCCACCTTCAGCAGCTCGCGCAGCGCCATGGTGTTATATGTTGTGTGTGTGTGTGTGTGTGTGAGAGAGAGATACCTGCGTGTGGCGTGTGCGCAGGCCTGTGGTAGTTGTTCTGCAGCGCCTGGTTGTCGCCGGCCGTGTCCACCTTCAGCAGCTCGCGCAGCGCCATGGTGTTATATGTTGTGTGTGTGTGTGTGTGTGTGTGAGAGAGATACCTGCGTGTGGCGTGTGCGCAGGCCTGTGGTAGTTGTTCTGCAGCGCCTGGTTGTCGCCGGCCGTGTCCACCTTCAGCAGCTCGCGCAGCGCCATGGTGTTATATGTTGTGTGTGTGTGTGTGTGTGTGAGAGAGAGATACCTGCGTGTGGCGTGTGCGCAGGCCTGTGGTAGTTGTTCTGCAGCGCCTGGTTGTCGCCGGCCGTGTCCACCTTCAGCAGCTCGCGCAGCGCCATGGTGTTATATGTTGTGTGTGTGTGTGTGTGTGTGTGTGTGAGAGAGATACCTGCGTGTGGCGTGTGCGCAGGCCTGTGGTAGTTGTTCTGCAGCGCCTGGTTGTCGCCGGCCGTGTCCACCTTCAGCAGCTCGCGCAGCGCCATGGTGTTATATGTTGTGTGTGTGTGTGTGTGTGTGTGTGTGAGAGAGATACCTGCGTGTGGCGTGTGCGCAGGCCTGTGGTAGTTGTTCTGCAGCGCCTGGTTGTCGCCGGCCGTGTCCACCTTCAGCAGCTCGCGCAGCGCCATGGTGTTATATGTTGTGTGTGTGTGTGTGTGTGTGTGTGAGAGAGATACCTGCGTGTGGCGTGTGCGCAGGCCTGTGGTAGTTGTTCTGCAGCGCCTGGTTGTCGCCGGCCGTGTCCACCTTCAGCAGCTCGCGCAGCGCCATGGTGTTATATGTTGCTTCGAGCCCTAATCTTTCAAACAATGGCCATTGTCTCTATTATCGCAAAGCCGCTAGCTACCGAGTTTGCCACGTGCCACTATAACATTCATATTAAAAACAAACGGTATCGTCATAGTATTACACTCCGCTGTCCGTCCGTCTGTCACCAGGCTGTATCTCATGAAGCGTGATAGCTAGACAATTTAAATTTTCACAGATGATTTATTGAAACAAATACTATTCATGATAAAATAATAATAATTAAGATGGGCTCCCATATAAAAATAGGGGTTTTGAAATGATATTTGTTTCGACAGGCATTTTCTCATGAACCGTAATAGATAGACAGTTGAAATTTTCACAGAATGTATATTTTTTTATCGCTATAACAACAAATAATAAAAGTAAAAATTAAAGGAGGGCCTCATAAAAAGAACGTGTTTTTGCTCGATATTGGTAGATTTAGATTTAGATTTAGATTTATTTATTTCATAATAACAAATTACATTATAAATTACCTATCCTAAGTTAATTTACATACGAGTCCAACTCGCACTTGGCCAGTTTTTCTTCGTTGTTTTAAATCAATACAACAAGAAGCAGCTTTTGACCACCCAGCTCGACGACAGAAAACTGTCCGCCAAGAAGATATGAAATTGTATAGCGGCAAATCACGTGACGTTTCGGAAACAGTCGACACTCAATATCAAAATAAAAACGTTTATTCTGTAAGTAAACTTTCACACGTCTGAATCTGAATCTACCGGCATTTCACAAGAGGAGACCGCTGTTGAGAAAAAAGTCGAAAGCAACTCAAGAGAAATTCTTTTTTCGTATATTTCGACGTCGTTTACCGTCTTTGGCACACAAAAGGTTAATAAATATATAATGCTGGATAATACGTCCCTTTTTCCTGCTATTATAACTCTTCGTGCAGTCAAAAGTGGGCGTAGTCTCAAGGCAGTGAACAGATGTAAGTAGTGTTAAAAGATATATCAGGTGTCTGAGAATAATATCGAGGAATGGGAAAAATAAGGAAACATGCACCCAAATAAACTCTTCTTTTGGTTTACGGACCTTTAGACTTAACACAATGTTACCAATCACTGCAATAACGAACAAATCCAGCCACTTACTTGATCTTATTTTTCAGTTCCAACGTCAATCCATCTTTTGTCAACATCTCTTCATAAAAGTCGACCATGTTTGGTGGATAGTCAATAAAATGCCCCGGCAAAGGCATAATGATGTCGAAAATACTGAACTGTCCGCTGTCAACATCTTCCTGAGTCAATATCTTGACGGGGAACTTCACTGGTACTTTCTCCATGTCCTTTTTCTCTGGTTCTTTAGCGTCTTTCTCTGGAACTTCTGTTGCGGCGGCGTCCTGTGTGTCCCCGCCGCCATTTTGTGAGTCATCGCCATTTTCTTCTGTATCGCTTTCTTCTTCTATATCGTCTGTTGGGAGAAACAAATATTATTTTTGTAGTGTTCATTCAGATGTATAGTAAATACAATGTGTATATCCTAATTCGAGCTACAATGTTGGGTACGTCCTCATAGGAATAGGAAATGAGATTGAAACTAATAGACAGATCCACATTAGGGTTTCCAATCTTAGGACTTTTTAGTATGTACCAGTTTTTTAAGTAGTCTACATAGAGCAAGCAGCCTCGCGAGGCAGTTCTCGCAATGTAATACGTATTTGAAAGAGTATCATTAAAAAGACAACAGTCGGGCGTGTTTCGCCACAAAGATGGCTCGACACGTGCAACATTTGGAGTGAGAAATGTCATCCGTACGCTCTGTGAGAGCCCGCTTAATAAAAAAGTTGACAGTTTATCAATAATTCTAGCCATTTCAATCAACATACATACATTTTAAACAGAAAAATACAGAGGGCGCCTTAAAAAGCGGAATGAGAAGACATTATTTCACGTTATCACGCTATAGCTCAGTGGTCACAGCACTGCTCCGGTCAAGCAGAAGTCGTGCATTTAATTCCCAATTGCACTTCAGTGGATTGCGTAAAGTTTTGGCTTCTAATTTATCATTTGACGACGCGTTTGGCGCACCTGCCTACTGAGCCGGCGGTCCCGAGTTCGAGTCCTGGCCAGGGAAAATATTTATGTGATGAACTTAAATATTTGTACTTGGATTGTTGTATGTATTTAAGTATATATTTATCTATATAAGTATGTATATCGTCGTTTAGTACCCATAACACAAGCTTTCTTGAGCTTAATTTGGGACTAGATCGATTTGTCTGAGGTTGTCCGATATTTATCTATTATTTATTATAAATTTTTGAAACGGCCTTAAATGACTTTTCCGCCTGCTGGACACACTTCTAAAGCACTGAAATTGACGTCTGAAGTGTTTGACCTAATCCACCGGGGTAACAGTATTTTAGCTGGGCACCGTTACTCAAATAGTTAACTTCGTTAATCGTTAATCCGCTACAAAAAAAGTTAGCTTCGTTAAACGTTAAAGCGTTACATTTCGGAAGAATGAACGCAAGTAAACGTTAATCGTTAATCCGTTAATATGTGTAAAATGGCATTTTTATATCGTTATAATACGTACGACGCTTACACGCAAAAAGTATTTGCTGGCCCGATCTGGATACAAATTCCACATAATCAGTCATATGTGGCCTTGGATTCTCATCAGGACCGCTGGAATCCATGATTTGGAATCGGATTGATATAATAATTACTACCCTGCACAATACAATTTTTCTATCTAACAAAATTACACTGCACTCTTGTTTATCAACACGCAAATGATCACTGACAGTGATTTATAATAACAACAAACAAAACACTCGTCACTCTAAGCACCGGCGCTAAGTAATGAAATGATCAAACGAAACAAATCTCTTCGCAGTTTTCTCACTCGCACGCGCCGGCAAAATATATCTAGTTTTGTTTTTGTTTCACTCGCTGCCATGCGCCGGCCGGCACTTGTCGTTTCATACTTGTCTGAACCTGTTTTTCGCGCCGCGCCGCGGTGCCGTGCGGTAAATAGTAGGCATTGGATTAACGATTAACGGACTTCTGCATATTAACGGAAGTTAACGTGTCCGTTAACATTTTTAAAAGTCTTAAAAGTTAATCCGTTAATCAAAATGTTAACTTCGTTAATTAACGGATTAACGTGTTAATGCCCAGCTATGCAGTATTTATACATAGGTAACACTAACCGTCGACTTCGGACAGCGGCACCAGGTCGCCGGGCGCCGGCTGGAGGCCGCACCGCTTGATGCGCTCCGACACGGCGCGGTTCCACACCAGCGACTGGTACGAGTGGATGTACAGCAGCCGCGTGTTGCGCGCCAGCTGCCACAGACAATGTGTATACATAAATAAATACTAAGGGACAATCATACACAAATCCACCTAGTCCCAAACTAAGCAAAGCTTGTACTATGGGTACTAGACGACGATATACATAATATGTAAATACATATATAGATAACATCCATGACCCAAGAACAAATATTTGCCCCGGCCGGGATTCGAACCCGGGACCGCCGACTCAGTAGGCAGGTGTCTACAAACCGAGCCAAACGCGTCGTCATATACACCATTCATTCATTATACAGGGTGCCCGTGAGGATTGAGAAAGGTTTTAATCACGCATTCTTTTGCAACTTTTTTATAAAATCAAATAATTAAAGACGACTAGTACTACCTACTAAGACGTGCAAAATTTAATTGATCTCATAAACAAATATCAATTTCTTTGTTGTATGTGTCATCTACCTTTACTAGTCAATACACGGATGAACGATTCTTAGTTTAACGAACACTTGTTAGCCGCATTATTTGTCCAACGTTCCAATTGATTCTTGAACACTAAGATTATTCATATTAATTGATTTCCTACATTTTGGAAGAAAAAATGTTGACACGTAAACAATGATAATGACAGAACTGGAGTTGACATTTTCAGTCAAATTAGATATGTCGGTAACGAAACGTCGCAACCATAAATGTGATTTGAACTGGAGATTTCTTCACAAATTTTTTATACAAAAATGGAAATATCTCTTAAACAAAACCGAATCCCGAGTAATGTATGCGGAAAATTTTATCTTTAAATATGTCCAGCAATCCGGGGTTAAAAACATTCGCAATCCTTGCGGGCTCCCTGTATATGTTACGCGTGTGTCATCGACACCATCATCCCGCTGATCATCAGAATTGGATTAGTGTTACAAAAGGTTGGTACTAGAGATGCGCAGAATGTGTCACTAAAGTGAAAGGAGTGATATGTGTCTTTAGCTCACCGAGATATGTATCACTCATTTAGCTCATTTAGCTCAGTAAATCTTGACACTATATCGTTCACGAGTGAGTCGAGAACTATGAATGTCGATCAATTACATTCACGGCAGCATGGCAACATTCCTTTCATGAGCGAGAGAGAGTGAGTAATACTGAGATGATAGATGATATACTGAGCTACTTGAATCTTCAGCGAGCGAAAGAGCTAGTGAGCTAAACCAAATGATATAGCTCATTTGAATCACTCACTCGCGAGCTACACATCTCTAGTTGGTACTGTTGTCACCTTGTTGATAGCTCCCAGCAAGTCCTTGGGCTGGTTGACGAGAGCCTTCAGCAGGCGCAGCTCGATGGCCTGCGGGGCGCGCGCGGTACTGTTGTTACCTTGTTGATGGCTCCCAGCAAGTCCTTGGGCTGGTTGACGAGAGCCTTCAGCAGGCGCAGCTCGATGGCCTGCGGGGCGCGCGCGGTACTGTTGTTACCTTGTTGATGGCTCCCAGCAAGTCCTTGGGCTGGTTGACGAGAGCCTTCAGCAGGCGCAGCTCGATGGCCTGCGGGGCGCGCGCGGTACTGTTGTTACCTTGTTGATGGCTCCCAGCAAGTCCTTGGGCTGGTTGACGAGAGCCTTCAGCAGGCGCAGCTCGATGGCCTGCGGGGCGCGCGCGGTACTGTTGTTACCTTGTTGATGGCTCCCAGCAAGTCCTTGGGCTGGTTGACGAGAGCCTTCAGCAGGCGCAGCTCGATGGCCTGCGGGGCGCGCGCGGTACTGTTGTTACCTTGTTGATGGCTCCCAGCAAGTCCTTGGGCTGGTTGACGAGAGCCTTCAGCAGGCGCAGCTCGATGGCCTGCGGGGCGCGCGCGCCGGCCGCCAGCGCGGCGGCGGCGCCGTGCGACTGGTACTGCTGCAGCGCGCGCTCCAGCGGACCCGGACGCGGACGGAGGATGCCGTTGATCGCCTGAAATAATAATAAAGATTGAATAGGCATAGTGCTTCTGTTGATTAAATAAATAAATGTATCAGTGTTACGACCTCGAACATAAAGGGGCAATGCTGAAAATCAGCGCTGGTCGTCCAACGGCCAGCATATGCTGAGCTTGGTACCCTTGGCCAACATTATTGTTTTTTGTAGATAATATTGTATACGCATAGACCTATAGTACTTTTTTTCTTTTTTTTCTCCGCTTCTGTATGTATATTGTGTTTTAATGTTGTGTCAATAAAGCTACTTTGAATTTGAATAACAAAAAAAGAAAACCACATCATCATAAAAAAATACATGCCAAAACTCGTTGGGGCCGATTCACTTAGCTTATCCTGGCATGGGCTTTTACAGGACGATCAAAGCGCTTCTAAATCTCCTCGTTTCTAATTCCAAGCTCGCTTCTCTTCTCGCTTCCCTTGGAATTTCGAACCCAATTGCGAGTAGCCACGTCTCAGTAAGAGAAGTATCAAAAGTTAAATGCAAAGCCCCACCACGGTGGATCGACTATCTAAATCACTTCGCAAATTGATCTGAACCTAAAGTGTACATAAATAACAGACCTGGAAGTATCCCTACAGCAAGCTCTTCCACATTTCACATTTGAGCGGTTTCTGAACCGTTGTAGTCCGTAATAATTCATGATGTCCGTTTTAACTCAGTGAAGATGGTCTGCTGGTTGCTGAGGACAGTACCACTGAACCTTCAGGAGCGGTGATATTGTGAGTTATTCCGAAACTAGATTATTTTTAGGCAATAATAAAGTAAACATAACATATGACCTGTAAAAAACGCTACATTTATTTTTCCACCAATTAAAAACCATTTCATTTTCAAGGTTTTAACCAGATAATCCAGTTCTCACAACTTAAGCCATCATTTTTTCACCATCGAAAGGACTATTAAAATCGGCTTCATCCTTCGCAAATCTATTATATGAAGACTATCGTTCTATGCGTATTTATACTAAGATTCTACATAATTAATTCCTTAAATGAATTTTTGAAGGAAAAATACCAAGACCATTTGACACGTAAGAAATCATCGTGACAGGAACGATTTTCAAATAGTCTACGTCTGTCATAAATATGACGGTCTCGCAACATCGCAATGATAAATATATGATTTACACTGGGGATGTTATAAAAATAAAAAATACGAATATTTTGAAAACTAAGCAGAGTTCAGTTCAGCTTACTTTATACAATATTTTATTTTTTAAACATAGTCAGGAATGCGCTGGAAAAAATATTTGAATTCCTACCGAGCACCCTGTATAACAAACCTCTTGAATATTTTGCGGGTACACCACAAAATAATGAGACATTAAATGTCTCAGACATTTAATGTAAAGTAGTGCGGTAAGATGTGAATAGGTATTTACATAAATGACACTAAAGGTGTAAAGCCTTTCAAATAGACAAAGCATAAAGAAAAAATCGAAGGTTATCTGGCGTTAGGGTGGTGGAGAGGGTTCGATTCCCGGTCTCTTCCGCCAGGTTACGCATTTTTTTGTGCTTTGATTTTTATATCAATACTAACCTCTTGGAAATCCCCCTTCAGCATACTCCTTCCGATCTCATACGTGGGCGTGTCGGCTCTGGTACCGAATCGTTGAAGTCCGTAATAATTGATGAATCCATTATCTCTCAATAGTTCACAAGCTTTATTCACTGAATCTTCAGGAGCGGTCACGTTGCGGAGGGCTATTCGGAACCTGGAATTAAAATAATCAAAATTATTTTAATAGAATAATTGCAGAAAAGTTTATGAGAGGATCGGGCCAATCAGCTTGCAACAATGTTTAAAGCCGGCGACACCAGGGACCCTGGCAATTATATGCCTGTTTCTGTCTTTTTTTTTTATACTACGACGGTGGCAAACAAGCATGCGGCCAGCCTGATGTTAAGCAGTTACCGCCGCCTATGAACGCTTGCAACGCCAGGAGCATCACGCGCGCGTTGCCGACCCTAACTTCACTTAGTCTTGTCAGTATTAAGTAAAATAAAGAACAAAAATGACACAAGCATTTTTTATTTCATCTACAACAGTTTACGAAGCCAGAGGTGTTGAGGGAGATCGAAAGGTTCTATGGGCAGTTATATACCTCAGTAGCCAAACCTATTGATAACTTGGCCAAAGACCCGAGAGCCAAGCTGACCCGACACTATACCGAAGATATCCCGGACATCAGCCTGTACGAGATTAGAATGGCCCTAAAACAGCTCAAGAATAACAAGGCGCCGGGTGATGACGGAATCACTTCAGAGCTTCTGAAAGCGGGTGGAACACCGGTACTTAAGGTCCTTCAGAAGCTCTTCAATTCCGTATTGCTCGAGGGCATCACGCCAGAGGCATGGAACAGGAGTGTGGTGGTGCTTTTCTTTAAGAAAGGTGATAAAACACTGCTCAAGAATTATAGACCCATCTCGCTTCTGAGCCATGTCTACAAGCTCTTTTCTAGGGTCATCACGAATCGTCTCTCAAGCAGGTTCGATGAATTCCAGCCTCCCGAACAAGCCGGGTTTCGAAAAGGCTTCAGTACCATAGACCACATACACACGCTGCGGCAAGTTATACAGAAAACCGAAGAGTATAATCTGCCACTCTGCTTAGCGTTTGTGGACTATGAGAAGGCCTTTGATTCCGTCGAGACATGGGCAGTACTACAGTCCCTCCAGCGATGCCGAATTGACCATCGGTATGTCGAGGTGCTCAGGAGTGTGTACAACAACGCCACTATGTCAGTCCGAGTACAAGACCAGTGTACGGAGGCGATTCCATTGCAGAGAGGTGTGAGACAAGGAGATGTAATATCTCCGAAGCTCTTCACCAACACAATGGAAGACGCCTTCAAGCTCTTGGAATGGCAAGGACTTGGCATCAACATAAATGGCGAGTACATCACGCACCTTCGGTTTGCTGACGATATCGTGGTCATGGCGGAGACGCTGGAGGATCTCGGTATAATGCTGGATGATCTCAACCGAGTATCCCAACAGGTAGGCCTTAAGATGAACATGGACAAGACGAAGATCATGTCGAATGTCCATGTAGCACCCACCCCAGTATTGGTTGGGAACTCGGTCCTCGAAGTTGTCGACGAATACGTCTATCTGGGTCAGACGATCCAATTAGGCAGGTCCAACTTCGAGAAAGAGATCAATCGACGGATTCAACTCGGATGGGCAGCGTTCGGGAAACTGCGAAGTGTCTTCTCGTCCAAGATACCTCAGTGCTTGAAGACAAAAGTTTTTAACCAGTGCGTATTACCGGTGATGACCTACGGAGCCGAGACGTGGTCTCTAACTATGGGCCTCTTAAGGAAGCTCAGAGTCACTCAGCGAGCTATGGAAAGGGCTATGCTCGGGATCTCTCTACGTGATCGAATCAGGAATGATGAGATTCGTAGACGAACTAAGGTCACCGACATAGCAAACAGGTTTAGCAAACTGAAGTGGCAATGGGCAGGGCACATAGCTCGGAGAACCGATGGCCGTTGGGGCAGAAAGGTTCTCGAGTGGAGACCACGTACCGGCAAGCGCAGCGTAGGACGGCCACCCGCAAGGTGGTCGGATGACCTGGTCAGGGTTGCGGGGACACGCTGGATGCGGGTCGCTTCTATCCGGCCCATGTGGAAGTCAATTGAGGAGGCCTGTGTCCAGCAGTGGACGTCCTATGGCTGAAATGATGATGATGATGATGACAACAGTTTGGTTTCAAGGTCGTTCTACTACAGACGCGGGAATAAACATGACAAAATATTTCTTCGATGCTTGCAAAGAAAAAACACGATAGCCAAATTTTGTGATTTATCAAAGGCGTTCGATTGTGTTGACCATCAGACTGTGCTTAACAAACTAAGTCACTATGGTATTATAGGAAAGTCTCTGGACTTATTGCAATCTTATTTGTCTGATAGAGTTCGGAAGCTACTAATAAATGGAACTAGATCAGCAGGGTCTCGTGTTAGAATGGGTGTTCCCCAAGGACCAATTCTAGGTCCTATTCTCTTTCTAATTTACATTAATGATCTACCATTCATGGTGATCACCTATTCAAAATAATACTTTTTATAGATAACGCATCATTAAGAGGATCTCAGGATGTACGTCATATAAATGATGCTCTTCAACGGACCCAATAACTCAGTACTTAATAAAAAAAAAAACATAATATCTACACTTTAAGCTTCCCAATATTAAATATTGTGTACAAGGTTTAAAAATTAATGAAGCGGATTTACAAATTGTGAAAACACGGTTTTCTTGCGAATAACTGTAGATCCTAAACTACAATGGGACACTCGCATTGCAATACTCGCAAAAAAAATGAGTTCGGCTGTGTATGCTGTGTATGCTGTGAAAAAGATAAGGGCATTAACCGATGAGGATACTGCAAGATTCGTAGAAAATACGACTTACGGCCTAGGGTGCGGTATGATGATGTCCTCTTCATCGGGTCCGATGACAGCGACATCAAGTAGTAGGGCTCGTAGGGCTCGTAGGACTCCTACGACGGTGGGCGCGGATATGACTCGCAAAACCCAGTTTGTTGGTCCCCACTTTGTTGGTTAATACCCGGTCACAGCGCGCGCAGTGGAGTTTACCACGGTTATTGTAAGTGTAAGCATAAGATGGCTCCGGGCGCGTCTCGCACTCTTGACGTTGTAGGGTGAGGTATAAATGAATACGGACTCACTTGTTCCCCTTGAGCATGCCCAGCTTGAGGTGGTGGTGCCGGAAGCAGAAGTTGCCGACGTGCACGTCGCGCAGCGCGCGCGCGGCGGCGGCCAGGCGGCGCGGGTCCACGCGGATCCTCACTTGTTCCCCTTGAGCATGCCCAGCTTGAGGTGGTGGTGCCGGAAGCAGAAGTTGCCGACGTGCACGTCGCGCAGCGCGCGCGCGGCGGCGGCCAGGCGGCGCGGGTCCACGCGGATACTCACTTGTTCCCCTTGAGCATGCCCAGCTTGAGGTGGTGGTGCCGGAAGCAGAAGTTGCCGACGTGCACGTCGCGCAGCGCGCGCGCGGCGGCGGCCAGGCGGCGCGGGTCCACGCGGATACTCACTTGTTCCCCTTGAGCATGCCCAGCTTGAGGTGGTGGTGCCGGAAGCAGAAGTTGCCGACGTGCACGTCGCGCAGCGCGCGCGCGGCGGCGGCCAGGCGGCGCGGGTCCACGCGGATACTCACTTGTTCCCCTTGAGCATGCCCAGCTTGAGGTGGTGGTGCCGGAAGCAGAAGTTGCCGACGTGCACGTCGCGCAGCGCGCGCGCGGCGGCGGCCAGGCGGCGCGGGTCCACGCGGATACTCACTTGTTCCCCTTGAGCATGCCCAGCTTGAGGTGGTGGTGCCGGAAGCAGAAGTTGCCGACGTGCACGTCGCGCAGCGCGCGCGCGGCGGCGGCCAGGCGGCGCGGGTCCACGCGGCGCGCCGAGAACCACTGCGACGTCTTGGCGCGCCGGTCCTTCGTGCCCGCGTAGCCCAGGCACGACGCGCGCAGGCTGACACACACAGCATACATCACACTAATATTAAGGCGCGTACACATTACTGCGCGCAATGTGGACGGGGTTGCCGCGCACGGCAGCTCGAACATTGCCGCGATCGAAAGTGCCGCGGCAAGAACCGTTCACTGTCGATTTCTGACGCTGCATCAAAGGAGTTTGATTCGCTGCCGCGCACATTTGGGACGGTTGTTTTTATCCAAATTTGGCACGCGCGGCAATAAGTACAAAAAAGAAAGTATTCAAGAAAATGAATAACGAAAAGTGCCGTCTGGGGCGAGGTTCGTACGGCCTACTAAATTTATTGGCGCGAGCGGCAAACGGATGTGTGCTCGGGTCGAACAGTGCCGCGCATTATGTGTACGCGCACCGGCAATGTTCGTGCTCAAACCGCTAGACCAATTTTTATAAAATTCGGTATGATGATAGCTGACATCCCAATTTAACACATAGGCTTATCCCGAATAAATGTAGTGCTGCCGTGAATTGAACGAGGAACACCGCGGGCGCACCTAGTTGTAATAATCCACAATGTTTGTTCCTCGCACATCACATGCTTGCATTGCTTAATTTTGACAACGATGCCGTACAAATTGAGGACAACTTGCAAAAGAAAACTTTAAACAGCGTATAATGTACTCTGCTTTAATCCCTCGTATGCTTAGACACGGATCCGTGCGGGACATTTGAACCTTATGTTAAATGTCAGTTAATTTCAATTTGATTAGAACATTTTTGACGCCGCATACGAGGGGTTAAGCTAAATTTTTCATCAATTTCACTATCCAAAGGTTGCCTGGAAGAGATCACTCTTTAGCGATAAGTACTTGTCTTGTTTCCTTTTGTAAACTTTTATTGGTGTGCAATAAAGTATTGTGTTGTGTTGTGTTGTGTTGTGTTGTGTTGTGTTGTTGTGTTGTGTTGTTGTGTTGTGTTGTGTTGTGTTGTGTTGTGTTGTGTTGTGTTGTGTTGTGTTGTATTGTGTTGTGTTGTGTTGTTGTGTTGTGTTGTGTTGTGTTGTGTTGTGTTGTGTTGTGTTGTGTTGTGTTGTGTTGCGTTGCGTTGCGTTGCGTTGTGTTGTGTTGTGTTGTGTTGTGTTGTGTTGTGTTGTGTTGTGTTGTGTTGTATTGTAACGGGACTGACTTGATGTGCATGCGGTCGGCGAGGCGCTGCGCGGCGTCCATGGTGTCGGTGTTCTCCTTGTGGAGCACGAAGTGCACGTGCTCGCCGCCCCACACCCACTTCACGCGGTTGTCGATGCGCACTGCCGCAAGCGCAAGGGTTAACATCTATACTATTACACAACCCTAAACTTTTATTGTTTCTACTCTATAAAAGAATTTTTGTCTGACAACAATTAATATGAAATTTCATATTTATTTAAGTTAGTTTATATTGTAACTAGAATATCAATTATATTATTATTATTAATTATTAAGTAACTAGAATAGCAATTATAATATTATTATGTTTCTGTAAATTCATTAGTATCCATACAATAAGCAGGGCTAAAATTCAACACACATTAAATGTTTGCATGCCTCTACGGTAGAACATAAGCACTTACTGTTTACTACATCATCTAATGTATACTATGTTCTTGCAAATAAACATTCATTCATTCATGCATTCATTCATTGAAAATTATTTCTATGGAAAGGTACTTTAGGAAAAAAATTAAAAACGCGATACAAGATTTCACGGGCACCCAGCCATCACGCCGAAACGTAACGCACAGCACGTGAGCTTGAGCTGTCAGAATACGATTCTCGTTTTATACATGTCTCGCTCGCTCTTACGCGATCCAGCCCGTCTAGCACAAGTATGGTTTGCGACTCATGTCGCGTGACATGGCATCACCCGTCACTCTCTGACAGTGATGTACAGAAAGAGATAGGTAGTATATCTCGCGGGGAATGATTCACGTGTCACAGTTATGCCAGAGGTGCAGATAAGAACTCTTTTGGAAAGAAGAGTTTTCACCCAAACCCGAATGTACTGAGTGTACGGTTTTAGTACAGAGATAGCTAAACATTCAAATATGGTTTATAGGATAGTGTTTACCACGACCGATAGGAAATAATAAAGTTTTACGCGGACAAAGTTACGAGCACCAACTAGTTTAAACATATAAAACAAAGAAAAATCACATTATTACTAATTCACATGTCAGGTATCTGTACAATGTGCTGCAACTTGCGTTAAAAACTTTGCCTGCCCACCTAATCACTACATAGTATGAAACAAAATCGCTTCCTGTCCTGTCTGTCCCTATGTATGCTTAGATCTTTAAAAAGACGGATTTTGATGCGGTTTTTTTCATAGATAAAATGAGTCAAGTCTAAGGGAACAATATAACACACCTCCTTTCCTGTACTTCTCAAAGCGCACCATCTTCTTGCCATCAACAGTGACGGTGCTGCCCACAATGATGTCTCCGAACGCCTTCTTCACAGCATCGTGGATTTTGGTCCTCTGTTCTTTGGACATGCCCTCCACGTCTATCTGGAAGGAAGATCATTATATCTAGTCAGGATGAATGACCACCAACTATTGTTTTCCACAGTAGGGCTGCCATCTGTCCGGGTTTCCCCAGCTTTATCCGAGTTTGGAGGCCATCGGGACACCGTTTATGTGAATAAAAAATGAAGCGATTTATAATAATATTATTTTTGGACACGTCTGGGAAAAAACTCCATTCACGCCAAATATCCGGGTTTTAAGCCTTTGACCGGGTTCGGCGAATTGAAAGATGGCAGCCCTACTCCACAGGCTTCTCGAAGTGACCTCAGCATGGAAGATAACAGCCTGATATGTAGGTATGACTGGCAGCTAGATAGTTTTACTTTTATTTTTAACTTTTTTTAGGGTTCCGTACCTCAAAAGGAAAAAACGGAACCCTTATAGGATCACTTTGTTGTCCGTCTGTCCGTCCGTCCGTCTGTCAAGACCCTTTTTCTCAGGAACGCGTGGAGGTGTGAAGCTGAAATTTATATCAATTACTCAGGTCTACTGTCCCTTGAAGCTGTGAAAAAATCAAACTTCTAAGCCAACGCAATCAAAAGATACAGCCGTTTATGCCGCAAATTTTCGACACTTGCAAGGGAATCAAAACCTACAGGGTGCTTCCCGTGAACTCAGAATCTTGAAATTTGGTACGAAGCAACGTCTTATAGCATAGATAAAGGAATAATTACGAAAACCATAATTTTTTTTTTTAATACCTAACTTTGCACCTAATTTATATGGGGCGCTATACATACCAGGTGCAAACTTAACTTAACCACTTAGGGATGGAAAGTGTTTGTACGGAACCCTCGGTGCGCGAGTCCGACTCGCACTTGGCCGGTTTTTTTTATATTTGTTGCAACCATACATGTACAAACATGTATGCGAAAATTTAGTCTCCCTTTTGGGTATGGAACAATAAAAAACAAACTAAACCCAATACCTACTTCAACCTTCTCATCGCTAGGCTCCGACACTGCCAGCGTGTTGATCCGATCCCACACTTCCATCGGCAACAGCTCCACATTGTACTTGTTCAGCAGCAGATCCTCATCTTGCTCAACATCCTCGTCAACAGGTGGTTCCGGCACCTTCAGGTCAGTAAGCTTTGCTATTTCACCATTGAGGCTTATCTCTGATACTTGGAAGTCAGAATATCTGAAAAGTACTATTTTGTTATGGATCTTTAAAAAAAAACATATATATTAACCCTTAAATGCGTATGCATTATAAATAATACAATAATTACGCTAATTTTATTTCTGAAATGACGTAATTACCAATGAAATCCACGTCAGTTTGAGACTTCGGGACAATCTTGACAAAGTCTTTATTGACAATATTCGGGTTTTGACATGTGTCATTTCAGTAACGTGTATATATGCATCATCATGCATTTAAGGGTTAACAAACTTCTACTAAGTCCACTTGTAACTTAAAAAAGTTTGTTTGTATTTGTCACAAACAATGTAATCAAATCTTGGAAGTCAATTTTAACCTACTTCTGATTGCTATAGAGATACAAAGTTCAACATACAAAACAAAATTAAATTGCACTCATACATGGTCCACACCGGGACTAGAAGCTGGTATTTTGGTGGTCCAATATCTTTAACATTTCGACCAGAGATGAACTGTATACGCTTTCAACTTCCCCATCCGTACCTATTTTATTTATGAAAGGTATTTAACCTTAGCGGCCTTAGCGCTATGAGAACATGCATTACACTTGTTCACATGTCATTGCACTCCTTTTTATAGCAATGTCAAATGAACAAAGAGAGTACTTCTAATTGTTGTATCAAAATGAATCTATCAGTATATGTAGTTTAGGTGACAATACAATAATTTGGTATCTTGGAGCTGATGATAGAGATGGAAGGTAGCCATAGGAAAAACTTAGTGTGCATGTTGCATAAGATAAACTTATTGTGTTTGGGCTCATTTAATTGGTCTTGATGAGCAATTAATGTATGTATAAGAAAATAAATTTGGTAATAAAAGCCAACCTCAAAATAAAACACTTTTGACATAAACTTATTATGTTACAACTAGAAGATGAAGTTGAATATACTCTCAAAAATATGTATATTCATACCATCAGTAAATGAATTTGAATTTGCCTACAATTCATGCCTCCAAAATACATACTCACATTAAAAACTTCAGAGAGCCATATGGCTCTTGTTAGAAATGGTTGATTGATACACTTTATGCATCTTACCTGGACTTGATGACTCCTAAAAACCCTTCATGATCGTTAATATACTCGGTGACCCCGATTTCTTCCTCGGATAGTCTCTTTCCCGGCGAATCTCGCGGCGTTTGGTTCCAATTCTGGAAGCCACCGCGGCCGCCATGGTCACTTTGACGGCCCCCGCGGAACCCTCTACCTCCAAAATTATGCCCTCTATAGTTCTTGTTGACCCCTCCTCTGGAGCCCCGGTCTCTGCCGCCGAAACCCCCGCGCCCTCGACCACCCCATGGTCTCCTATCAGCATTTTTCGGACCCCAATTCGGACGGTTTCCGCTATTCATGTTGAAATGTGAGTTAACCTAGATTTCTCACGATTTTTCTTAAATTATATTCAGTACGAGTAACTAAATATTGAAATTAACTATTTATATGCAACATAAATCCATTTGGATTACTAATAACGTGATTTTATTGCTTTTAAATCAAAAACAATGCGCAGGCAGAGATTGCCGAATTGCCGATCGAAACACAGTAATGTCAGTAATCAAAACACGCTATAACCTAAAAAAATCAACGTCAGAAATGACATTTCCAATGTTGCCCTGAATAAGTGGAAAATATCCCCAAATTAAACTATTCTTACCATTCTTACCTGTGGATTAATTAAATCATGTGATATTTTAAATTAATTTTTGAGACAAAACATAAAAGAAAGCTCGAAAACTGGTACTATCACAATCAACATTGAAAGAAAAAACAATTCCGGTTTCTTGAAAATTTTGTTTTTCGCCAATTCTGTTTTTTATTTTCCGCCAAATTGAATCTAATTATTTTGTTTGGCAACATTAGGCCATAGATATTTATATGCATTTAAGAGGCCTTATTCCTTTTGAAATTTATTTTTTTCATATTATGACAAATATATTGATAATTTCAACGAACTTTTTGAAGTGAATAATACTTTTCCCCGAGTTCTAGGAAGTAACATAGCTTTTTCATGCTTTTATTGCGTGCAGTCGAAAATAAGTTGAAAAAACTAATTTTCATCGTGAATTTTGTCCATTTCGAGTAGTTTTTGAAACAAAAATTATCAATGAAAAATTCAAACTGTAGGTTTTAAATATAAACCAATAAATCCCAATAGCCCTGTTGTTGGGCGTGAAATATAAACGTACTATTTCTAATAAGATGCTTTTTATTTAAAACATAACAGATTTATAATAACGTATTTTCTCTAGCTAAATTCGTGACAAGACATTAAGCTTGACAGAAAAACCATAGAGGTTGCGCCATTCCAACACTCCTCCTCGCGACTCTATGCCAGTCCGAAGTGGATGATCAGCTCCTTGAGCCGTGGCCCTGATAGGCCCTTCGTTAGCAAGTCAGCCGCCATCTTCTTTGTCTCTAAATACTTCAAGCTTATTTGTTTGTTTTGGATACAGTTTCTTATGTAGTGCATCTTTAAGTCAATATGCTTGGATTTTGATGAAACTATAGGGTTTTGACCTAGTTTCAATGCGGCTTGATTGTCATTTAGTATCTGGATGCAATCGATTTGAATACCCAAGTCATTAAATAACAATTTAAGGTGTATAGCTTCTTTTGCTGCTTCAGTACACGCACAATACTCCGCTTCGGCTGTCGATAGCGCTACGCTCTTTTGTTTTCTCGAAGACCAACTGATACAGCCTCCTGCATATATGAAACAGTATCCGGAGAAAGACTTGCGGTCTAATTTGCAGGCGCCCCAGTCTGCGTCTGCCATGCCGTATAATTCTTGTTCGGTTCTTTTAAAAGTTAGACCCATATTAGATGTGCCCTTGAGGTATCTTAGCACACGTTTGGCACTCTTGAAGTGTTCTGCACTGTAGCTGTCATTGAATTGGGAGAGATAACTAACCGCGAACATAATGTCGGGTCTCGTAGCTACTGCTAGATACATGAGTGTTCCAATAAGGTTTTTATATGGCAATTCTTTACCATTATTACTTTTGTCCGCTTCAAGTGATAGGCCTGGTTCTATAGGGGTACTTGTTGCTTTGCATTCATTCATTTTAAATTTCGTTAATGTATCTTTGATATATTTTTCTTGGCAAAGCTTCACTGTCTCGTTGGTGTACTTAAAATCAATTCCGAGCATTCTTTTTGGTATTCCCAGATCTTTAATTTCAAATTTATGGGCAAGCATTGTTTGGACTTCTTGCATCTTCTTGGCACAGTTGTAAGCTATAAGTAAGTCGTCTACCCAGATGGCTGTTATTACTTTAGCTCCTCCTTTCTGTAGTATGTATACACACGGATCTGATTGTAATGGGACGAAACCAACATTACGTAGTTCTGTGTCCAATCGGATGTACCACTGCCTCCCGGATTGTTTTAACCCATACAATGATCGTTGCAATTTGCAAACTTTTTCGCCTTTATTTTCTCTCATACATTTTAGCATGTCTTTAGCTTTGTTGTATATAGTCAGGTCATTATTTCCGCTCTCATCGATAATTATTTCTGTTACATACTTTTCCAGGTTTTCAGGTACCTTCATAGTAATGTCTTCCTCTATGTCACCGTTCAGATACGCTGTCGTGACATCCATCTGTTTTAATTTCATGCCTTCTTCGACAGACATTCCAACGACGGTTCTGATGGAGCTTAACTTCGCCACAGGTGCGAAAGTTTCATTATAGTCTATTCCAGGTCTTTGGGTGAATCCCCGAGCCACAAGTCTTGCTTTCTTGGTTTCCGTATTGTCCGGTCCAGTTTTTGTTTTCAGAACAAGCTTGTAGTCGATGAGCTTCATGCCATTGGTTTTCTTCGTGATTTTCCACGTCTCATTCTTAATATGTGCTCTTATTTCAGCTTTGATAGCGTCGTGCCAGTCGTCTTCAGTTTCATTTTGTTCAGACAAGTATGACATATCTGACACGAACGTGCTTTCTTCCATATCATCTTGTAAGTGGTAGTCGGTTGTCCATGTAGGCTTCCTTCTATTTCTTGTAGGTCTTTGCGATGTTCTCTCATTTGTTTCGTGTGGAGTTTGGTATCCATCACTCTCAGCCCCTGCATCCTCTTCAAATGAAGTTTGGTCTTGATCAGCAGTTTCAGCCCCCTCATCCTCAGATGGCAATAGATTTTCATTTATATTTGTTTCAGAGTTGTTGGCATCTGAGGAGGACATATCTGTCAAGGGAAAAGGATCCTGAATCGGTAAGTTAGAATTTTGATGATTTTTCTTATTTTTAAGTTGTATCACCATTTCTTTTTCAGGTCCCTGCATACTGTCGTCAAGAACTGCTTCGGTACGAGCCGTACGAGTGTCATCATAGTACATCTTCTCGACGAATTTGACATCTCGACTGATTACAACATCGTTTTGGTCAGGTAAATAAATTCTGAATCCTTTAGCATTTTTGGCGTATCCCATAAAAACTCCTTCTATGGCTTTAGGGGAGAATTTGCCTCTTCGTCTTTTATTCAAGATGAATGCTTTGCTGCCGAAAATGTGTAAATGATTTCCAGCTGGATTTCTACCGACCCATTTTTCATACGGACTGCTTCCATTTAAGGCTTTTGCAGGACTCCGATTAATTAGATAATTGGCTGTGTTTATTGCTTCTGCCCATAAGCATGAGGGTACATTTGCTTCCATCATTAAACATCTAGCCTTGTCTAGCAGTGATCGGTTTTTTCGTTCACTTACGCCATTTTGTTGTGGAGTGTATGGTGCTGTCAGTCTCCTCTTGATGCCACATTTTGCCAGCAGGTCATCAAATTCTTTGCTTCTGTACTCGCCACCATTATCAGATTGCAAGTGCTTAATTTTCTTCTTTATGAACAGCTCCACTCCATTTTTGTATTCTTTAAACTTTTCGATTACTTCACTTTTGTTTTTAATGAAATAGATACAACAGTACCTGGTGAAGTCATCAATGAAAGATACGTAGTATCTGGACCCAGCAAGTGATTCCGTTTCAAATGGTCCACAGACGTCACTGTGTATAATCTCTAAAATTTCAGATGACAATCGGTCATGGCTGGCAAACGGTAAGGATGAAAGTTTTCCTTTTATACAAGTTTCGCAGGTATCTAACTTTACTTCTTTTAAATCTAGTCCTCTCAACATCTGCTTCGAAACCATCATTTTGAGATCTTTTTCGTTGATATGACCCAATTTCCGGTGCCATAACATCGATTCATCTTGCGACTTTGTTGCAAAATTTGCTGATTCTTCCGGTTTGAAATTCAGATAATAGAGCCCGTTTTTGTTTCTTGAAGCTTGTAATACGACGCTGTCATCTTGTATAATCGATGCTTTTTCTTTTTCGAATAATACCTTGTAACCGTTATCAGTTATTTTTCCGACTGATATGAGGTTCGTCGATATTTCCGGTACGTACAACGCATCGTTCAAGTTATATTTTTCGTCGTTGGTGGAGATACTAATTTTTCCTCGCCCTTTGATTTGTGTGGTGTGTTTCTTCGACGCGAGACTCAAAGTGTTAGCTTCGGGATTTAATTCTTCGAATTTTTCTTCCTCGCTAGTCATGTGGGAACTACAGCCACTGTCAAGGCACCACAGATTGTCACCAATGCTGTCTGCAGATGAGTAACAGATATTGAAGTTTTTCTCGTGACTTTTATTTTTCTGTGGGTGAGTATTATGAGTAGGTCCTTTCTTCGACCAACATGCCTCTGCAGTATGACCTTTTTTTATTGCAGTGTTTACAGACGATAACCTTCCTCTTCTGTTTTGCATAAAGTGCTTCGGAGCTTGAGGTTTCGTTCGGTTCTGTTTGCTTTCTGGCCTCGTTCTCTTCTACAATTTTTATTTGTAATTCTTCTGGACCAGGCAGCACATCCCGCGACTCAATAGCAATACGAAAGTTTTCGTAGTTTGCTGGTAGGCTGTAGAGCATCATGATACTCAATAATTCCGGGTGTATTTTAACGTCCATGTCCTCCAGCTTTCCGACGACATCCATAAAATTATTTAAATGGTCGCGGATATCATCTTGGGAACTCATTTTCTTTAGAACGAGTTGTTTCAACAGTGTAGCTTTTCTCGCCGGACCAGTGCTCTGATGAATGGATTTGAGTTTGTCCCATATCTCCTTTGACGTTTTACAACCTTTTATTTGTTTTAATTCCGCTGGTGAGATCAGCAGAATAAGTTCCGATCTGGCTTGTATGTCAAATTTTTCGAACTTACATTTTTCTTCGGCGGTCGATGTTTGCGACAATTTATTTTCGCCGCTAACGTAATCCCACAATTCGGTTTTAATTAGTACGGCCTGGGCTTGTAAACACCAGGTGTCATAATTATTTCTATTTAACGTTTCTATAGACCGATATGCCGAAGACGCCATTTTTTACGTTATTCTATTTTTTTATTATTAGCATTTATTTATTTCACATTTTATATTGCATAACCACGCTCTGCTACCAATTGTTGGGCGTGAAATATAAACGTACTATTTCTAATAAGATGCTTTTTATTTAAAACATAACAGATTTATAATAACGTATTTTCTCTAGCTAAATTCGTGACAAGACATTAAGCTTGACAGAAAAACCATAGAGGTTGCGCCATTCCAACACCTGTTCTAGAAAGTAACATCAATAGTATATTAAGAAACATGTTTGATCATAGAGAAAAATGTCTAAACAATCAGCATTTTAAAAGGAATAAGGCCTCTTAAATCAATGCAAAGAACAACATTCAAACAGCCAAACAAATTTTAAAACATTTTGTTTTAGAACGTTGCTCTTATTCATGGAAGAAAGAATACAATTTTGATTACGTCATATCCTACCGCCATAACTGTTACGAAGACCACTATGTTTCATGAGTTGCGAGTCGCGACCAACACTTTTGTGATACGACGAAATTAAAGTACTACTTACGACTGCCATGCTATTGCGGCCCAACTCGCAAAGTTGACAAGTCAGCCGAAGTTTCCGCAGCGAAATACCTCTCCACACTATCATATCCCAACTTCAGTCGGCAGCATGCAGAGTGGTGCCGCTGTTTCATACGATTGTCAGTGTGTCTGCGTCCAAGTCCTCTGCCTAAGACTGCGAGATTGTAGCGACACCCTTCAGTTCAGTTCACAGAAAACTTTTCGCACTAGGTATAAGCCGGAGTAAGCAGATGATGATGACACCACTGACAATTCAATGTCCATACACTAATTTTATTATGGTACGATGGAGCTCTGTTATTAAATAACAAAAACCTACCGAATTTGTGCTCTTTAGAATCGTTCGGCGAGTAGTTGGTGAATTTTTAACCCTTTGACCGCCAAAGACGGCAAATCACGTCATCGGGAATTCGTGCCACTGACGCCAACGACGCCTATTGACGTCAAAAATTTCGATGGTCAAAAACATGTTAATTCAAACCACTATCTGCGTTTTTCAATCCCTGTTGATTTTGGAGCACTTCTTTTTTTTTTGGTTTGGCGTCAGTGGCACGGTGAATTGCTTTGCCGCTTGGCGCTCTAAAGGAGAAAAGTACGGTCAGCCAGAAAAGTGTGTACTTAACAAGAAAGTTTTTTTTTTATTTACTTATTGTTATTGCACACATGGCCGCGCAATGATAATATTATACTTAGGTAAGTACCTATACCACCTATAAAATAACATTAGTTGTTAAGATATCGAGCATTCATCTAACGCGTGTCTAATACTTTTAGAACAATTTTAATCTCAATATATACCTACAAGTATTTGAATTTTTTTAAGCTGTCCCAATTCCACTTATCTCGTAAACATGACCCCCAGAAAGCCACTGTTTTACTCCTGTTCCTGTATAGAATCTCTTTGGGACAAAAGGAAGCAGGTAACAAGATTATGTAGGTAAATCTCGTTTTTGAGCTAAATAAAACCACTGTACCCAGTCTTGTAAATGACATGTAATTTAAATACTGTAAACAAGAGATCTGATATAATTCCTTTACATTGCAACATACAACGTCTAAGATCGATGACATCCAGTCTAAAAAGTACCCTCATGAGCATGCGTAAAAATTGTATATTTGAAGTTTATAAAAAAACGAGAAATATTAAAGTGCACTGCATTGAAATTAATTGCCCAGCAAATTTACCTTGCTGTCCATAAACTTGTTGTGCAATTAGATATTTTTGCTATGTAATCAGTTTTTTTGTAGGTTAGGTTAGGTTACATTGTTCGATTGTTGATCGATTAAAAATAACAAAAATATTCATATTCACTCTTGCAGATAATTATTACCAGTTGCCACGAGCGAGCGTTTAATTGTCATTGTCATTGTCGTCTAACAATCGTCACGATTATGAAATACAGGACAGTTATTTAAATTGATATGCAATGACAGAAACAGTTAAATTTAAATGTCACGTTTTCAAGCAAAAGGTACCCTTTGTCAATTACTGGTTATTAGAGTATAAAGATGCAAACAAATTTCGTCCTTATGCTTAGCGACAACTGACTCTTTCGCTTGAAAAAGTTACAAATAATCATAATACAAATATGTCTTAAATTAAATTCCTAACTTCCACTACGCAAATAAGGGTATTTTTCATTCTGAGTTGTCTATAGGTAAAAGAACATCCATTGATTATAGTTCCAAATTGTTCATATAGATTCGAGGTAGACCTATTAAAAACTAATTGAGAATAAGAAAATATAACATAAGAAGACAATAAAGATTGCAAAATAGACTAGTAATGGCATTAATACGATTGAAATATAATTATCTAGAAAATAAAATAGCAAAGGAACATATTTAGCACTATTTACCATATCACTGCCTAGGGCACAAAAGTTATCTAAATTAATAATAAAATTAGGAATACTCTCTCTAAAATATGACTAAGTCTAAAATACAAAAGTAGCACGTCGAAAAATATTTATACACGGAGTTTTAAACGAAATAAATGCGAATGACAGCGGAATAACGTACAGCGGTCTGTGGTTTAAACTGTCAAGATGTGTTACTGACATGAACATGTATCAAGATTTACTTTTATTATAGACGATGTCATTTGATATTTACCACTCGCTTTTCGGTGAAGGAAAACATCGTGAGGAAACCACCTAAGCCCAAATAAGGCCTAGTTTCCCCTCTGGGTTGGAAGGTCAGATGGCAGTCGCTTGCGTAAAAACTAGTGCCTACGCCACATCTTGGGATTTTAGGTAGCCGACCCCGATTGAGAATTCATTCTCAAAAAATGGGACAAAGGCTAGGAGGATGATAGACGAAGAAGTAAAGTCCCACAAGAAAGGGTAGAAATTAATAATTAAAGAGTGGCAATACTGTAGTGTCGTTCCGCTTTCTTAGATCGATTAGAAAGGAACGCCAACTACAGTATTGCCACTTTTTAATTTCTACTCTTACAGTCAGATAAAAAAAGAGTAGAAATTAAAAAGCGGCAAGACTGTAGTGTCGTCACTTTCTAATCAATTAAAAAAAATGGGGACGACACTACAGTATTGCCACTTTTAAGACTGTATGTCTTACTGTACCTACATAAGTCATGAACGACAAGCCATTTAGCAGTGGAAGTGTTCACGGCCGAAATCGGTCGGAGAGAGATGAGATGATCGAACTACAGGTATGATACATGCATTGACAACGAGGAAATTTAGAAAGCCGAAAAGTCCCGAAGTATTAATCAAATCTTTTAAATTGTATAAATGTTCGCTCTATTGCCTTTTGAGTAACATTGAGCCTTCTTATGAGGTCCATTGTGAGCGACCACTTTTCAGTGCCGCATATCATCACTGGTTAAAAACCTTTCGTCTTAAGACTCTGCGGTATTTGGATCGGAGTTTGGAGTTGGATCGAGTAACCTCTTCTTCAAACTACCCGCTTTGGGGGAGGCCTTTGTCCAGCAGTGGACGTCTATCGGCTGATATGATGATTGAATGTTACGTTAACACGTCCTAGAAGTATGGTGAATGCGATTAGCGTTTAAAAAACAGAAAGTGTTACAGAGTGCTAGTGGCCCCTTTGGTGAAATATACAATACAATACAAATCCACTTGATTGCACACCTCAAGTACACAGGGATACAAAACATGACAGATATACAATAAAAAATAAACAACCTTTAGGTAGCGGAATAGAGCAATGAAAGTTTTAATTGAGTAGGTGATGCAAAAAAACTATATAACGCTTAATGTCGTGGTAGCTCAGGCGTCAGAGCACTACTGCGGATAAGTAGAGATCCACCTGCAGTCTCCACTCCACTTACTGCCTAGCGCTAGTATATTAGTGATGTAATTATCCAGTAACTATTCAAATGTCAGTAACACTTCTCGTAATCACATCACAGACAGCAACTAAACATAACCGTATAGCTACTTACATCGGGCACACAACTTATAGAGGCAGTCACTGACCTTAGAGACCTGTACGACTTGCATAACTTTGACACGCGACTCTATTGTAAATACTACTGTCACTCTCCTTTCAATACCGTGCGAGCAAGACAGGTGATGCTGACTCGCTCGACAAGCGAATTTGCGGCAAGATATGCCCTGCAGGGATATGCTGGTTGTAAGAAAATTACTCATAGCAGACTTATCCAAACAACATATAACAACAACTTAACTAGAATTGGAGGCCGACTATTTTCTTCAGTCGCAACATCCATTTAAGACAGCAAACTTAATAAAGAGATTACAAATATTTGACACACGAGCCGACGGGGAAGGCTATAAACATGCTATTTTAAGCCTTCCTTAATTTCTTTACGTATATTTTTTCTATGTATCAGTGCCAAATAATAGTCATAATAAAATCATATATGTCCCAATACAGAGAGTACTAATAACTTTGGAATGAACCTCTATAAATTATGTACTCAATGGCTAAATATGATAAACACTTATACATTTCTGATAATCACTCTTTAAGTAACTTTCTATGAAATATCCTTCATTTAAGTTTCTATATAATGAAGGCGGTTTCTTAGAACATTTGTCAAACTGCTATACAAATGTGATATTTTGTAAAATATAATCTTCAAGGGCCCATTTACAATAGTAAGTAATGTAAATATGCCCTATCATTTGACATAGATTCAAACCAAGACGAATTAATTCAGTTTTGGGCGTTATTTGGGTTTAATAGTTTGAGTAAATCATTTGTAAATAAGTCAGAATTAGTATTAAATAAATATTGCCCAACACTGAAATAAATGTCGTTTAAATTGAAAGGAGACAGACTATCAGTACAATGACAACATTTTAAAATATTATACTATTAAGTATACTCTAAAATTATTTAAAAATAAATAACAACCAAATCATTTCATAGAACTCAAATTGGGTAATAAACACCGGATTAAATAAATGCGCGCGTTTAAAGTAGGTAGAACATTTTCCGAAAATTTTCCTCACTTCCCATAAAAAATGTGGAAATTTTTCGGAATTTTCAGTTTCGGTTCGGAAAGTTCTTTTTCCAGTAAGCTAGTGACTATAGTCATTACATTGTTTACGTTAGCAGACTTGCAGCTTTAATTAGAAAATAATTATTTTCATGACTGTCATTGATACTGACAGCAAGTCCCCTTTCTTAATTATTACATGTGATGAGAAACTGCACGTAAACAAAGACTGGTATATTACTGACTAAACAACCATATAAAATCTACGCTATGATTAATATTTGTTCTGCGTTTGAGATACAAATGTTACAAAAGTTTAACTAAGTTAACATTAGATCAAGATGTGTACAACGGCAGACCGATTCTGTCGGCAGTGAATTTTTGATTATTTGTTTGTGATAGTTTTATTTATGTCAATGATTTCTTAAAAGGTTTACATTCACTGAATTTACTAATACAATAATTAATATTATTTATTTTCACCATAAATTCATCGCAGTAATTATGTTACAAAATCTGCTACTAAAATCTAAAACTTAAATATACAATAATTTATGATCAAACTGGATTAATGCATGCTATACTTCAATTTCATTACCGTATTTCTAACAGCCTTGTATTTTCCATATTTGAAGACATGATAAAACTTACTGCGAAAATTAAAATATACAATTTATTTCATGCAATAAGGGGTATTAAAATATTATGTCACTACTTAAAAAAACTTGTATCTGTAATTTTTCTCTAACTAAAACCGTACCTAGTAACTACATACGTATGCACTTACCGCCATTTTCAAGAGGCTGGGTTCAAATACAAGTTTTTTTTTATAGTGACGACATAATTATAGCCCAACAAGTTGGTTTTTAGCCCACGCCATGTTGCGGATTTTTAGTGGTACTAATTTATTTTACTGGCAACAAAATTTTGATAACTGACGTTGAAAGTCAGTGAATGCAAACAAAGAATTTGGTTTTGATGACATATTGCTACTGACATTTTATAATGCATATATAATGACATATGCACATTATTGCCATGTAAAGCCGTTTGTATCCCCACTATCCCAGGGCTAAACCGCAACTTGTTAGACTATACCTACATGTGTTTTGTTCTTTACACAAACACCTTTGCCACCATTTTATACATTAGTATCACAGTGAATGTATTAGTTGCAGTATATAGACTTTGCCGCAGAATCAGCCTGCCTGTGAGGGTAGAAGCTTTGTTTGGCAGTGTTGGACAGGCTATGTAGGACTAAGTATAAATGTGAGATCCTGAGATCAAGTTAGAGGGTGTCGAGGAATGAATGAAACTCTAATGCGAAGTAAAATGGTTTTATCAAACTATTAATTGTATTCAATTACACCTGCCACATTTTATGTACGTGACACTTTGATATTTCCTAAGGAAAATCGTTACTACTGTCGGTCATTGTTAACACAACGAATGGATTGATGGTAGAACAACGCCATTTAATATTTTTTTTACACAAGAGCTGGCGCGAATAAATTGAATGAGTGAATGATAATAATCTATATGTGCATCACAAACAGAATTATCTAAAAACCCGATTATTATTTATTGAATCAGTCTGTATGGAACCATTTTGTGTAACACATATGGATAATATTATCATTCGCTCATTCAATCCATTCGTACCAGCTCTTATGAATGTATCTATATTATTAATGAACCATTCACCTTCTCATTTGTTAATTTTATTCAGTCCCCGACACTAATTTGAAACAACCATTAACATTTAGAATTCCGCATGAGCTTCCCGTATTTCAATTTAAATATTCAAAAACTTGGCAACAACGATAAACATAGCAATGTACAAATATACCGCTAGCAGCCAAACCGCACACACGACATTCCAAACATCGCAATACTGGGAGATTTCAGTGGGTAGCCACAGAAAAAAATGCTGACTTCACTTGTTGCTTTGTTTACCGTACCCCGGGGTTTCCGGTAAACGATTTGAGGCCTACTGTCGGTATAGTGACTACTTAATCATTCGTGGACCGAAGCCCCCGGGGTATGTCATTACACCCTCTTTCTCAACAGACATAATCTAATAAATACACTTATCGTTGGAAATAGTACCAATAGATGACGTTATAGTAGACCCGAAATTGTATACCTAAATTATGTCAAACTGACGTAAGGACCTTGGCGTTTGTCACTTGTGTGGCCCTTAGTCATGAGTTGACTTAGAGTTCTCTGTCGACAAATGAGTTTTACTGAGATGAGATTGCCTAAGGACAGTAATACTATCTATTGAAACAGCTTTTCCCATAGACATCTTTCTTAGATAGCGTGATTCTATTCTATGTTATCTGGATCTTAAACGTTTCTTTGAAACAATGGTCGCTAGGAATGGGAATACATAACCCCATTCTAAATTGGTCAAACACGACTTACAAATAAGTCTTTCGACAGTCGGGTCGCCAACAAATGCATCACATTTTTTTCTGTCAGTACCCCCAAATACATTTTACATCATAAAACTAAATTTGAATAATTCCCCGCAAATGATTCGATGTTTTACACCAGCCAACAGCGGAATTATCTAAATTCAGTTTGTCACACTTTCATACTTTGATGAAAACAATGAGATTTCTATTGTCCCTACAAATTTGTTCGAGTTTTTCAGGAGTAAATGCAAATCAACTGTATTAATTTCTAATATGAGTTTGAAGTTCAAACTTTGAAATTGGTTTCACTGACAATACTGAAAAAGGTAAAACCGGAATATGGATATTTGCTTGGGTTTGCGATTGTCACACATTTAAATAAAAAAACGGATAATAATCGCGTATATTCATTATTCGAGCCTTCTCAATGTTTAATTAAGGAAAGAAATTTATGATTGTTGGAATGATTTTAGTTTCACTTATGTTGAAAACAAACAATATACTGTTTGTTATTATTATATTGTAACCACCTTAACATGATATTGAGTAAGTTCTACTAACTCTTAATCATCTAATAAAATGTTTAATTTAGAGAAATTCAAATGAACATATGTTGAAAATGAAAATGAAAAAATGAAAAAATATTTATTTCACTAATTAGAGATACAAATAAATGGTATAAGGCCGAGACTTCCTAGTAAGTATGTAATACCTGTGACAGGAAGCCCCGCTCTTCCACAGTTCTTTAGACACCGTAATAGTAAGCAGTTTTAAAATATGTATTACGTTATGAAAAAAAAACAAGAGAGAGAAGAATATTTATACCTACAAATTGAAATATAAAAATAGTAAACTTTTTTTTTTTTTTTTTACATTACTGGAGCTTATTATCTATGGTATGCTATGTTATAGTTAACGCTTGCGAGCGTGTTTATGTGTGTGTTACAGAATAAGGACATGTAAATCTACGTGATGGATCCGGAGTTTATTAGGGTCTCTATTTCATCATAACTAAGATTTTGTAGCCATATACTCAGAACTTTTTTACACTCAAATAATGTTAAGGGGTAAACGTTAATATATTTATTGATGTTATTATACAGATTCGCAGACCGCGACTTGTGTTGTCGTCTGGCGAACTTAGAATTACATTTAGGAATGGTTACAATGTTCTTGCGTCTACGTGGTATAAGTGTTGTATTAAAAGTTAGGGATCTGTGCATTCTCGTTATAGTACATAAAATATATAGCTTTCTCATTGTCAAAACATCACATATTTTATACAATTCTTTTGTCGGAAAACGGTATGGTTTAAAATACATAACCTTAAGAATGCATCTTTGTCCACGTTCTATTTCTAAAAATTTCACTTTGGTTGCGCCTCCCCAGGCTGTTATACAATAGCTCATTACAGATTGTGCTAATGAAATATAAAGTTGTGTTAGTAATGGTTTTGTGGCAACATGGCGTAGTTTCTTAAAAATCCAAACTAGTTTTCTTATTCTGTTATTGACATACTCTATTTGTGGATGCCATGACAATCGCTGATCCAGAATAACGCCTAAATATTTAGTATTAGTCACTTTCTCAATTTCTGTACAGTTACAATTTGATTGCCTATGGTTAATATCGTTGCAGATATGTAATTTGAGTTTAATATTACCTTGTGGCTGTGTGCTTTTGTACTTTGAAAAACAAATGTAATTTGTTTTTGTAGCATTGAGAGTAAGTAGGTTATTAGTTAGCCAAAATGATACCCTAGTAAGTCCAGCCTCTGCCATGGCATAGCACGATTCCCACGTTTTACCCTCAAAGATGATGACAGTATCATCAGCATAAGAAAGGACATGACCCCGCTCAACTTTGAGATTAGTAAGATCGTTTATGTAGATCAGAAATAATGTGGGGCCTAGAACGCTCCCCTGGGGCACCCCAAACGAGATGTCAATTTCCTCGCTTACGTAGTTTCCCACTTTTACTTTCTGTGTTCGTCCTTGTAAGTAATCGCTCAATAGGTTTAGAGGGCAACCTCGGATGCCAATGTTTTCTAGTTTTTTTATAAGAGTAGGGAGAGAGACGGTGTCAAATGCTTTTTTTAAATCTAAAAATACAGCCATACATTTATTTCCGGAATCAATTTTATTACAAATTAGAGATGAAAGTGTCAAAATTGCGTCTTCAGTGGACCTGCCATGTCTAAAGCCAAATTGGGACTCTGAGAGGATGTTAAATTTATTAAGGTAGCTTATCAACCTGTTATTTATTATTTTTTCTATAACTTTAGAGATGGCAGGTAACACTGAAATGGGTCTATAATTGTTGACATCGTCCCGCTCCCCGCTCTTGTACACAGGTGTTACAATTGATTGTTTGAGAGGTGCAGGAAATGTTCCTTTAGTAAAGCACAGATTTGCTAGGTGGCTAATAACAGGGGCTACTTCAGTACAGGCTAATTTAAGGAATTTTGTAGGAACATTGTCCCAGCCCGGTGCACTGTCCGATCTTAGGCCCATAATGATGTCTCTCACCTCCAGAGGGTCGGTATCAAGTAGTACAAGAGACGAAGCCATTGAGTTTGACTGGTCACTTGAAAAGGAGTCTGGAGGACATTTCTTAAGGATGTCCTCTGCCAGAGTTCGGCCAACCCCGGCAAAAAAGTGGTTTATATAATTAACAGAGCTATCAGGGGCTTGTTTAATGTTTAGGAGTTCATGGTTTTCCGATTTAAGAGGTTTATAATGAGTTATTGATTTGACAGTGTTCCAAAGTGTTCTAGGATGTTTCATTGAATTTGACAACTTTTGTCTATCATATTTCCGTTTGAGTTTTTTTATTAGGTTATTACAGAAGTTACGGTACCTCTTGAATGTGACCTTGAGAATTTCATTGTGAGGATCATCGCGAACCTTTAGTTGCATTTTATTTCTGTTTTTAATGCAGCGCAGGATACCAGGAGTTATCCACGGTTTAAGGGTTTTTTTGCTTTTTGGAATTTGCTTAACTATCTTACTAAGTTCTAACGATTCTCTAAGTTTATATATTAATTGATCCGTTACCCAATCAGGATCATTGCTAAAAAGGAGTTCTTCTAACTTTTGTTCAAGAAGGTGTTTCACAGCTTTGTCATAATCTATGGTTATGGTTGTTTTGGGGCTCAAGTTATTTATTTTATGTTTATTTATTGTTAAAAATACTGTCAAATGATCTGTTATTGACGTGTTTAGGACACCAACTGACGCTGATGTCTTTAGGTTTTCTATTTTAAGCATAAAATGGTCTAGACAACTTGTACCTCTGGTAGGCAAATTATGGCCAGAAAGAATCCCATAAGTGGATAACATATTAAGATAGTATTGCCTGTTCGCATACTCATGAGACGGCTCTTGTTGTTTAGGAATAAGGTTAATATTTATATCCCCACATATTATTATATTGTTACTTGATTTGATCGTTTCAAGATGATTATTTAGAGACATGATAAAATTTGAAGCATTGTGATTGGAAGGTGAACGATAAATACCAAGTATTGTCGTAGTACCCATTTTTACTTCAATGCAAGTGGCTTGTTCTAACTTAACTTCAATTAATTTGGCAATGAGATAGTTTTTTACGTAAATTACTACTCCATCGTTTTGATTATTATTAAGAGATGTGGCTAGTGAGGTGTAGTTTCTAATCTGCGGGATAGGTTTATCTGGATTTAAGCGGCATTCCGACAAGACTAATACATCTGCAGTGAAATTTAGCTGAGACAGCGTTAATGTGAAATCATCAAAATTACCGTAAATACTCCTGATATTCTGCGAGACAATGGTTAAATTCGTGTTTGCTATAGAAAAGTGTTTTTTAAGGTCAGCAATGTCACATCCAAAAGATACCGCGGTTTCAGTTTCATCTATTTCATTAATCATTGAGTTATTATTCATCATATTGATGTGATATATTTATAGAAAGCTGGTTTAAAAAGATGGGGTTAAAATAGGCTATTGTTAGATTTTGGTCTTTTAGGTTGTTTGATATGCACTTTCCTAGACAAGTATAACGGGTTAATATATTGACTGCATTAAGAAAGGTGACGTAAATATAGAGAATTCTGTTAATATCTTGTGAGTGTATGTTTGTTGTAGTGATCGTTTGAGTGTTTATGTTAACCTTATGTGTGTTATGTGCGATTGTGTTTATTAATGCTACCATTTTGTATACATATGTAACCAGTATTGATAATTTACAGTTCACAGGTGTAATATTATAGGAGCGAGAGTAATAGTTACTTAAAGTCCTAAAAATACTCTGTATTCGCAAGATCGGTAATAGTCACGTTGTAATACTGGCCAGTTGCGCAACTTGTGCCTCGCTTGTAACTTGAATGCTCGGCGCGTTGTCCTCCCGCCTTAAGTATACGTTGCCATACGATATCCAGCAGAATTTAAATAGTTTTTGCTTTTTAAGGTCTCGCGCTAGGAAGTGAAGTCGTGATGCTTTTGGCGTAAGATGTTCGGAGACGTAGATCGGAGTCTCTTCAGATACTGTTATTCCTAAGTGTTTTGCACACAGTTTGCTACTATGATTGGTATTGAATGTTTTACACATTTTTAGTACGTCATTCCTTAAAATGGTTGACACTGTCTCCACAATTATAGGTGTATTTTGTGTGCCGTTTGGTTTTGCACGCACTCTGTATACGTCTTTAATGTCGGCCATATTAATGGGGTGATCGATCGTTTTGGCTAGGTTCGTGACCATTTCCATTAGATCCCTTTTTGTCTCATCCTTAATCTTTGGAACATTTTTCATTTCAAAGTTCGATTTTCTGCTGATTTTTAATAACTCCTCAACTTTATCCTCGAGGAATATTATGTGTTTTTTGTCCTCCAAGGTTTGTTTTTCAAAATGTTCAATTTTTTTCTTGAATTCATCGTGCTGCGCAGACAAGAACTCAATCGCGTTTTCAATGCTCCGATTACTTTGTTGTATTTCTTTAAGGGTGTCTGTGTTTTTCCTAATTTCGTTCAATTGCGTTTGCATAAAAGATGTCATCATATTTTTGATTTCTTCTTTAAAATTTAATAAGTCCGTAGTGAACTCGTCCTCCCTTTTTCGTTTGTTACGCGTGTTGCCATAGTTTGGTGGCGTAGTATATTCAAGATCCCTCGATTTGCTCAAATCAGTCTCCGATAGAGATTTGTCCATTGTACCCGTTTACCTACGCGGGCGCTGGTTCTGTAACGTAAGTTAATAGCGATAGCAAGCAGGATGAGCCACGCACCTCCGTTGCGCACAGCCGCACAAGTACTAGGTTAGCAGAAGTTAGTTGAGGGCGCGCCGTCGGACTCGATGACTCGTGGAGTAATGTTAGCGTATGCGCTTACCTGCTCGGATACCGGTTGTATGACGTCACTTAGCGATAACGAACGCGCTCCGTAGCGCTCGGGTACCAGGCTTGCAGAAGCTAGTTGGTGGTTGTAATTACGCGCGCTCCGCTTCGCAATAAATAATGCTTCAAGCGTCTTCTGCACTCCTAATATTATCGCTTATTTATGTTGGTATAAAAAAAATATGTACAATCAGAAACGAAATATATTTTTATTGAAATCAATCTGTTACATCCATTTATGAGCTCAATAATAGCAGTTGTCCAATTAAGACCTATTTTTTTTCAATTCCCTGTCATTTATTTATCACACCTGTCAAATACCGATGTGAACAGCAAAAAAACAGACCCTAGTGAAATTGGGCTTTTACTTCGGGCAGTCCACCTTTTCAATATAGTCAGTGCAACCTCTAAGAAACCGACATTCAAACATTGAACCCGACTAGTTCCCATAACATGACAAATCCAACCTCAAACGGCGTATAAATTGTAAAAGCGCTAAGTTAAGAGCTTAACGAGCTGAGAGCACTTGTATTATTATCACAAATTTTGTTATCAGTCGTCCGCAGAACTAGTTTCTGCATAGAGTCTATAATAGGGTCACTCACCGCCTCCGTCTTCTCCTCGGTCTTATTTTCGAACACCGGGAAGAAGTCATAGTGTCCTTTCCCGTTGACTTTCTTGTCAGTTTTCTTCTCCTCCCCGCTCTTGATGGTGGAGATGCTGCGCTTGGAGAACTCGTCCCAGCCGTCGGGCGTCTTGCCGTGCTCGGTGTTCCAGTCCTTGCGGAAGGAGGTGGAGGGCTTCGCGTCGCAGCACAGCTTCTGCTGGATGTCGTTGATCTGGTTGTGGTTCTCCCTGCTCGACACTATCTGGCCGTACACTGGAATATAAACGGGTTAATAGATTGTATTTATATATTTAAACACTTTATTGTACACAAAAACAATTCACAGACCTTCAAAACAATAAACTTGTACAAAGGCGAGCTTATCCCTATAAGTTCCAGTTAATATCTGAGCAAATGAGAAAATAATGAGATATCTAAGATTGGTGTGAATTGCAATTCAAACTTGTCATATACTATATTGGTCGGCGAATAATGGTCCCAGAAACACTCCACAAAATGTGATACTGATAAATATCTAATATTGAGCTGCTTGTTTAATAGTGAAACGAAAATTTTAAAATTTGTAATCTTTGAACGGGATTTGAACCCACGGCTTTCTGGGCCACGTTACGTTAGCAGTGGTACTGGTTTAATAAAGAAATATATATATTGAATTGTGTTATATATTTTTATCATCAGAGGCGGATTAAGTGTGGAGAGCGCCCTAGGCACGCACCTCATCGAGGCAAGCTCTAACAGCGGCGGCCACAGCTTACAATGTCGATCTGATATGGACGCCATTATAAGGTGAATTTTTGAAATCCATACTAATATTATAAATGCAAAAGTGTGTCTGTCTGTCTGTCTGTTACCTCTTCACGCTTAAACCGCTGAATCGATTTTGATGAAATTTGGCATGGAGATAGTTTAAGATCCGAGGAAGGACATAGGATAGTTTTCATCCTGGAAATTATCCCTAAAAAGATTGAAAAGTGAGTAAGTAATTCATGATGACATTGATGACCCTGTAGGAAATGTAATGATTAGACCAAAAGCACAATTGCTCTTACATTTGCTTAGGCGCTTTTAATAATCCCTTTTATTAATTAAGGTGACAGAAGAATCAGGTTGGGCTGGGCAGCATATGGGAAGTTGCGCCATATTTTTCAGTCATCATCACTGCCCCAGTGCCATAAGTCCAAAGTCTTTGACCAGTGCGTCCTTCCGGTCCTTATTTATGGGGCCGAGACGTGGACACTAACAAAAGGCCTCGTCCACAAATTCCAAGTTGCTCAGCGAGCTATGGAGAGGGCTATGCTCGGAGTTTCTCTGAAGGACAAAATCCGGAACCAGGAGATCCGACGGAGAACCAAAGTGACCGACATAGTCCTAAAGATATGCAAGTTGAAGTGGCAGTGGGCGGGGCATATTTGTCGTAGAGCTGATGGTCGATGGGGCAGACGAGTTCTAGAGTGGAGACCACGAACGACACGGCCTGTAGGACGGCCTCCCGCCAGGTGGACCGACGACCTAAAAAGAGTGGCGGGAAGCGGTTGGATGCGGAAAGCTGAGGACCGGGTATGGTGGCGCGAACTGGGGAAGGCCTATGTCCAGCAGTGGACGACTCCGGGCTGATGATGATGAATTAAGGTGATAAGGTGGATATGCATCGTGTTGTACGAGGTTGCTTCCATACTTCCAAGTTCCACGCGGACGTAGTGGCGGGCGAAAGCTAGTTTACTATATCCCTGGTGGAATGATAGTCCTTGAAACGCTTCACAAAATGTAATAAATATCTAATAATATCGAGCTAGTCGTTTAATATTGAAACGAAAAAATTGCATTTTTATTGTTGAGCGGGATTTGAACCCACATCACCGCGGCTTTCCAGGCCACGTTACGTTAGCAGTGGTACTGGTTTAATAAAGAAAAATGTATATTGCATTGTGTTATATATTTTTATCATCAGAGGCGGATTAAGTGTGGAGAGCGCCCTAGGCACGCACCTCATCGACGCAAGCTCTAACAGCGGCGGCCACAGGACACAGGTTACAATGTCGATCTGATATGGACGCCATTATAAGGTGAATTTTTGAAATCCATACTATCCATACTAATCCATACTAATATTATAAATGCGAAAGTGTGTCTGTCTGTCTGTCTGTCTGTCTGTTACCTCTTCACGCTTAAACCGCTGAACCGACTTAGATGAAATTTGGTATGGAGATAGTTTGACACCCGGGAAAGGACATAGGATACTTTTCATCCCGAATAAATGTAGTGTTCCCGTGGGATGAGTGGGTAACACCGCGGGGCACAGCTAGTGTCTAATAAATCGTCATTCCACATGGTATGCAAAGTACATTGTTTGTTACAAATAGGAACGAAGTAACTGAATATCAATAACATGTAACATATTGTCGTCGCGTTACCGACCTCAGTGACAGAGGTAGGAAATAGAATGGGTGAAGGCCACAAAGTTTGAATTATAGTACAAATACATTAAAATATAAGCAGGATCCAATTGGCTTGACAGATTTGCTGATTATACCTGGTATAACAGTAGGTGGTGAAATCCATGTAGTTAGAGTGGCTCAGGTTGATTTGACTATTGTTCATGTCACAGCCAAACTCAGACTTCTGTCCATAGTTGGACAGATTTTTAGAGGAACCAACAGGCATCTTGCCCCGGTACCACTAATCATACCTGGTGTACAGTAAGTGGTGTTATCCGTATTACTGAAGTGGCTCTGGCTGATCTGACAGTTGTTCATGCCGGAGTCGAACTCAGACTTCTGTCCATAGTTGGACAGATTTTTAGAGGAACCAACAGGCATCTTGTCCCGGTACTAATCATACCTGGTGTACAGTAAGTGGTGTTATCCGTATTACTGAAGTGGCTCAGGTTGATTTGACTATTGTTCATGTCACAGCCAAACTCAGACTTCTGTCCATAGTTGGACAGATTTTTAGAGGAACCAAGACATCTTGTCCCGGTACTAATCATACCTGGTGTACAGTAAGTGGTGTTATCCGTCTTACTGAAGTGGCTCTGGCTGATCTGACAGTTGTTCATGCCTCGAACTCAGACTTCTGTCCATAGTTGGACAGATTTTTAGAGGAACCAACAGGCATCTTGTCCCGGTACTAATCATACCTGGTGTACAGTAAGTGGTGTTATCCGTATTACTGAAGTGGCTCTGGCTGATCTGACAGTTGTTCATGCCGGAGTCGAACTCAGACTTCTGTCCATAGTTGGACAGATTTTTAGAGGAACCAACAGACATCTTGTCCCGGTACTAATCATACCTGGTGTACAGTAAGTGGTATTATCCGTATTACTGAAGTGGCTCTGGCTGATCTGACAGTTGTTCATGCCGGAGTCGAACTCACTTCTGTCCATAGTTGGACAGATTTTTAGAGGAACCAAGACATCTTGTCCCGGTACTAATCATACCTGGTGTACAGTAAGTGGTGTTATCCGTATTACTGAAGTGGCTCTGGCTGATCTGACAGTTGTTCATGCCGGAGTCGAACTCTGACTTCTGTCCAGCGTTGAGCAGGATCTGCTTGGAGGACTTGAGGGGCTTCTTGCTGCCGCCGCGCTCCGCGTCTCGGCCGTCCTCGGGCTCCTCGCCGCCTATGCCGTCGATGTCGTACACCTGGAACAGTCGACAAATTACTGGGATAAAGTACTGAATACGCTAGAAGCAGGTTTTATACGTCGGAATAACATTGTCCAAATTTGGGATCGACAACTTTTACACAGTGGGTTGATTAAGATGCATCAATTTGTTCGATGCGTTATTATTGTTATTATTTATAGGTTTTTGTCAAAAATTTCATTTTCGTGACAAGCTTTTATAGCTGACTGTACCTTTCCTTGAACATCCGTACTGATACGATTCTAAAAGGCCCAAACTCGGTAGATTTGCACTATTACAGGCTTCCGTTCCTAGGGCCACCTTCTGGCTCCATTATCAGACCCTGGAAATATCTGAAGACAAAGTACTCATCAAGACGAATCAAACGAGCCTAAACTCGATGGGGTTATGTGCTTTTATTACGGAGATGCTATAGCCACTTTCCAGCTCCATCATCAGATCAGTTGATCTGATCCACGTCATCATAATATTGCATTGTCACTTGTTTTGCACGAATATGCAAATCGTTGCATATTCGTGCAAAATTTCAGCTCAATCGGAAACCGGAAAGTGTAGTACTGATGTAGTCTATGTTGTTCGCCCCAGGTTAACCCAACTTGGCTCTTATGAGCGAAAGAGGAAGAGTTGCAAACTATGGTACCTTATACATGACATCCTGGTTCAAGCCCTTTTCCCGCTCCCGCTTGTTCTGCACGGCGAGCCACACGTCCTTCAGCTCCCCGGCTAGGTCCCTGTCCTTCAAGATGGTTGGGTTTCTTGCCAGTACCAGCCCCGGGTTCATGGCTTCTACGAAGTCGCATAGCAAGCTCACTAAAGCTTCTCTGTCCTGAAATTTATACGGGAACAGTGCAATTGTATTGTGCGTCATAGACTAAGTGGGTTGTGTTTAAAAAATATTGCATGAACTTTTTTCCTCTCAAAATCTTGTATCTATTCGTACAAATACAATACAAATAAAAAAGTCATTCACAAACAGAAGTCAGGCATATGATCATGAGAATGGAAAACTAGGGACACTTTATTTGATGATTCAAAAACCCCAGAAATTACCATTATACATTTCAAAGCTAGTAGAATAGGATAGAAAACTTACACTAGGATTGGCAGCATTCTTCCCATTGGCTTTCAGGATGTCTGGGTTCACCATCACAGCAAACACAAGCAGCGGCGGCCGCGTGCTGTTGGGCCCGCAGCCCTGCGGTACCTGAAGATCATCAATATTATCAATATTATTATTTTTGCTTCAATTGCCTCGCTAGGCAAGGACACAATTAGATAACAAAAACATGTGTTTTTAATGTCAGTGTGTTCCTAGCTAAATGAGGAACATAGATTTTTGCCACTGTTGGCTTGACACTTAAAACTTGTGGCAATGAATCAGAAAGGCCAAAAGGGCCAATCTCAGACAAAAATGACTACTACTACTAAAATGACTATGACTACTAGTCTATGGTATGTATGACAGTAGGTTGATATTACAATAATGTCTACAGGGGTCGATTTTGGAATGAGTGCGCGGTGTGTATACATTTTCTTTGTTAGGAGAAAAATAGTGTAAATGAAGCAACAGGTAGTAAATATGTTATGGCTTGTGCATCGGTTTGGTGGGGTAATAGAGGCTTTGTAGGCTCGGAAAGCTGTTCGAAATGCGGATTCTTTCTTTGCAAATAAATATCTTATCTTATCTTATTCAAGCCACACCAAACCATTACTTTACTATTTCTTTTTAATGAAATATTGTGTATATTATGATAATGCAAATCCAACATAAAACTCAGTGCTTGGGTCACAATTCACATCATAAACTCTGTTTCAATCATTGATTTCCATTTAATTTTGAGTATTTCTGCACTTAGTAGCATTTCTATCATTGTGTTTACATGAGATAATTTGCAAATGTTGATTTAAATTGACTGAGTGAAATTGTATAATTACCTAGAAAGCTGTTCACTCTAGTAGTCAGCAAAAAACTTACTTACATGACAAAATAACATCAATAACTAAATTAAACATTCATAAGCTTTGTGTAAGTGTGTGCTGTAGTGAAATTGCTGACATCACTAATCAATAAATCGCAATTTACAGCAATAAACAATACAACACTCGATCTTGGCCTATTGACCCGAAACCGCACATAAAATGAGGACAAAGACTTTTCTACCAACCTGCATGCCCCCATAAAGGGGTATAGGGTCCGAATATTGCTTCGGGTTCGCGATTTTCTGCCATCCCAGCACATTTATGAACAATTTCTCCGATGTATCCCGTATAGTGTCTTGAATGCACATATGAGGCTGAGGTGGATTTTTAAACTGTCTAAAAGCTCTTGAACCCCGAACATACTGAATAGGCACAGTCCGTTCCGGTGGGTTTTGATTTTCCATAGCAAAAATACAAGTTCATGAATGCTTGATGTAAAAATCTGTTCTAAAAGTCGTACATAAAATATCAAATGACATTTATATTCCGGTTGGAACCCAGCCTCTGCTTAACGCACTGACATCCGAAGTTTATTGAACTCTTCCGGGCATTGAAACGTGTTGTTTTTTTTAGCCGACTACACTTTATCACTCACCAACATCCTAATCTAAGACAACTTTTGTTTATCCAATTAATAGTTTATTTTATATACAAAACTGCCTAGGTACTAAAATTAAGAGAAATTAATTCGATTCCACAAAGGAGAGAGAAGGAGGAAAGATACTTTTTTTAGGAGGGCGGCGGGCTGCTAGTGTTGCGCACAGCAAGGATCAGACACCGGTTTAAAAAACCGGTATTAAGTAGAAACGTGAAATAAAACTCCAAAGGTGTTTTTAAAATACGGTTTTAGCACTAGAAAACAATACAGATACTTTTTAACATGATTTTGTTATTGCTTTGAATATCAATAAAATGCTACTGTAAAACGCATACCCATTTTAAAATTATTTATTATGTTACATTACAAACTATTTACGTATTCTTTTTTACACACACATATGTGTGTGTGATTGTGACTTTGTGTGTGCTTACCGTAAACACATGGGCTACTTTTTATCCAAATCATAGTTCCTGTAGGATAATTTTAATTTATAGGTACTTGCTGTATAGGGGAGACAGACCAGGGGCCATAACTGGCAAAAACTATTAAAAGTTCTTATTTGAGATGATACCTACATTAATCAGTTAGGAGATCGTTGATTTATAAATTTGACAAGTAGGTACTAGCGCTTTTCCGACAAATTAACTTTACTGAGAAATGTAAATTAATACTTGCCCCACGTTTGAGACATTAACGTTTCCGAGACAAATATTAACTAAGGAGTGTTATTGATATTCTTAGATTTATTTCAATATTACTGAAGAAGACGGTAATTTCAAGCAAACATATTTGTTTGGACATCAATGACATCATTGGCAAGTACGTAATACACTCTAATCTATGATCATTGGTTTGAGTTAATAATAATAATAATAAAACACCAGGATCTGGTGGAACTACTGGAAGTAACTGAAACCTTCAGTAGCGCCATCAAAATGGAGTTTGGTGTAGACAAGTGTGCGGTCATGCATGTACTGATAAGGTTTTATGCTATCGACTACTTTGTCTTTGATGATATTTGATGTTGCTTGTCATGTTAGTTTTACTTTATGAAGAAATAAAGAATTGTACGGACGCAAATATTGTTTGTATAATAAACTTAGGAATATGGAGACTTCCAGCTACGCAGAAGGTAAATTAGGGTTGTAACAGGTTATGGGTTCTCCATATTCCTAATTTTCAGTGATTTGGATAGAAATTGAGAAAATTTTCGATAATATATTTTTTTTGACAACTTCATGTTTTACGTAAAATTTTATTAAAACGACGGTTTATCGTTGGAGCAGAAGGCTTCAAAATTAAAGATGGCTCAAGCAAAAATACAGAACGTTATATACCGTCTAGAAGATGGAAACAATTTTAGTAATTGGAAATTTCGATTGGAGTTGTTGTTGGAGGAGAAGGGCCTTAGCGATATATTGGCCTGTGACGATGTAAAGGTGGAAGAAAAGAAGAAGGATGCAGAAGCGAGATCACTAATAGTACAGTGCATAGGCGATAACTTTCTAGAAATTGTCAAAGGGTGCAAAAGTGCCAAACAAATGATAAACGTTTTAGAAAATATTTTCAATCGAAGAAGTGTAATGAATAAATACAATTTAAAAAAGAAATTAATAGAATTGAGATGCGACGATAGTGAGAAATTGCAAGATTTCTTTCTGAAATTTGACAAGCTAATAAGCGATATCGATGTCATGTCTAAGATGGACGAGTCAGACAAAGTGGTACATTTACTACTCGCATTACCGGGAAAATATAACAATGTGACAACAGCTTTAGAAACGATGAACGAAAATTTAACTTTAGAAAAGACAAAAAGGGCTTTACTTGACGCGGAAATCAGATTAGATGATGTAAGTAAGAATCAGGACAACGCTTTTAACATAGAATGCTGGAATTGTAATGAAAAGGGGCACAAAGCAATATATTGCCGCAAAAATATTCATAACAGGCAGTATTACACTTCCCAACGTGGTGCTCCTGTCCGAGGTGGCGAATTGTATAGAAGGGGTCGTGGCAGAATTCAGGGACGTGCTCGAGGTGTGAATAGAGCACACACATCAAGGGACGATGTAATTATAGCTCATGAAGAGACTATAGAGGAAGTGGGCTGTATGATTGATGAAGAATTCAACTTGACTTGTAACGCATCATTTGATCAATCAATTTCTTTTGTAGTGGATTCTGGTGCATCACAAAATTTTATATCTGATATTTATACACCATTTTTGACAAATATAAAAACCTTAGCACATCCCGTACAAATTAACACAGCTAATGGTGAAAAATTGATTGCATATCAAAGTGGCAGTTTACCGATTAAATGTGGTAATGTTAAGTTTACTGTCGAAGGACTTATAGTAGCAAAGTTAGCATATAATCTTCTATCTGTACGGAAGCTGCTAGAAAAACCAAATGAAATCATGTTTAGGAATGAATACGCAAAAATTGTATTTTTTAATGGGTCCATTATATGGGCATATAATAATGGCAAACTTTATATTTTGCAGGGTAAAATTATAACGGAGGAAGTAGTCGCGGCTATACATTCAGCAGATGGCATGTTGTGGCACAGACGTTTAGGACACACCAGCTCAGCACAGATATAGATAAAATTTTCATCCTCCAAAAGAAGTGTGTTAGAATTTTAGAAAATATTGACCAAATGGAATCCTGTCGCCCACATTTTATAAAACTAGAAATGCTCACCCTTCCTTCCATATATATTCTTGAAGCATGTAAGTTTGTCAGGAAACATATGAACCTCTACTCGCCCCAAACAGAAATTAAACGTAATGACCGAAACTTACATAAACTTAAACTACCGTTCTCAAAACTGAAATTAGTAACTTCTAGCCCTCATCATATGCTCATAAAAATATATATCCATTTACCAAATACAATAAAAGACATAGATAGACCTAAGTTGTTTACAAAAGAATTAAAAAAATATCTTATTAGTAAATGTTATTATAGTTTAAACGAGTTCTTTAGTACTAAATAAAAAAATAAATTCATTGTTGGCCCTAAATAGATACATAATTAAGTAAATTAAGTACTCTAAGTGTAAGTGTGCAATAGAGAACACTCCTATTAGTGTAATCCTAGTGTATAACAAATTGTTCCTTGTGTAGTTTTAAGTCTTTAAGTATTAAGGGCTAGTGAGCCCTCCCAAATTGCTGTGCCCTTGCAGGGCGTCACATGTATACCTAGTCTATAATCCATCTATTGTCTGTAATGTGATATGCAATAAAAATTGAATTTGAATTGAATTTGAATTTGAATTTGAAGCTCTAAAATTTTACAAAGGCTACAGCTACCACTAAACAACAACGTATGTAACGCGTGTACGAAAGGTAAGGCAACACGGTTACCATTCAAACGGTTAGAGCAACCTAGGTCACGTCAGGTGTTAGAACTGTTACACAGTGATATAGCGGGTCCATCCAACATTCCAACAATTGAGGGTGAAGTTTATTTTCAAACTATAATAGATGATTTTTCACACTTTTGTGTAGTTTTCTTGCTAAAAAGGAAATCAGAGGCAGCTCAAAATATTATCACCTATATCCATCGATACGAAAACGAATTTGAGAAAAATGTTAAGAGGATTAGGTGTGATAATGGAGGTGAATACACTTGCAATAAACTCCGTCAATTTTGTGATCAGAAGGGAATAGTTTTGGAATATAGTTTACCATATTCACCAGCTAGTAATGGCGTTGCAGAGAGAATGAATCGAAGTTTGTATAACAAAGCAAGGACTATGCTTATTGAAACTATGCTGCCAAAGACTTTGTGGGGTGAAGCAGTAAAATGTGCAGCTTATCAGTTGAACCGTTGTACGTCTATGGCTATTAATTTCAAGACTCCTTGTGAAATGATGTATGGGACAAGAGACTTAAACAAACTTCGTGCATTTGGTGCAAAGGCGTGGGCATATATATTACCTAAACATGATAAACTTTCGGAGAGAGCACGTGAGTGTAGGATGGTAGGATACAGCAGAACAGGATATAGTTTATGGGATCCTAGAAATAACAAAATAATTGTGTCACGAGATGTGAGATTCGATGAAAATGATATTGTTTACAAAGAAAGTGAGCAGACTGATAACGAACGAGAGTGGCTAAGAGTAAGTATTTCAGAAACAAATCCCATACATACTGATGGGATTACTGAGCCTGAACAAGATAATGGAAATAGAGAAGAGGTAATCATTGATAATAAGAATGTTGATGAGAAAATTATAGAACCAGAAGAAATGTTTGAAGATTGTGCTGAAGAGAACATAAATGAGGGACAAGATGTTAGAAATGAGCATGTGACAAGAACAAGAAGTGGCAGAATTATTAAACCTCCGAAAAGATTGGAAGATTATGAAACACATGTCGCCTACTGTTTGTGTACGGGTGATCCGGGTTCTTACAAAGAAGCTGTTGAAAGAGGTCAAGAGTGGCAAGACGCAATAGACAAAGAATTAAATTCGCTGGAATCATTGGAAACATGGGAAGAATCAGAATTGCCGAAAGATAAAAAGGCTATAGATACCAAATGGGTATTCACTACTAAAAAGGATGGTACAAAAAAGGCCCGATTAGTGGCGAAAGGGTTTCAAGAAGAAACATTATTTAATGTGTATTCACCAGTAGCTCGTATGCCTACAATTCGTATGATGCTCAGCCAAGCTATACAAAATGACATGTACATGAAACAATTAGACGTTCCAACGGCTTTTTTAAACGGGTTCTTAAAGGAAGACGTTTATATAAAACCACCGTTAGGAGTTAAAGTTGGAAAAGGCATACATTTAAAACTAAAAAGATCTCTGTATGGGTTAAAACAAGCACCTAAATGCTGGAACGAAAGACTTCATGGATTTTTAGTTGATAAAGGATTTTTACAATCAAAACATGATTTTTGTTTATATATTTTGGAAGATGTATTTTTATTAGTGTATGTTGATGATATCATTTTAATGTCTAAAAGTGCAACAAACCTAAATAAAGCACATGAATATTTAAAATTGGAATTTAATGTGAAGGACCTTGGAGAGGTGAGTGCGTACTTAGGATTGGATATTGTGAGAACCTCAGAATCAATCTCGATTTCTCAAGAATCAGCAATAAATAGATTGCTTGATAAATTTAATATGACAGATTGTAAAGGGGCAGAGACACCAATGGAGGTAAATTTCACTACTGATGCCAATGAAAGTATCACCTTGGATATACCATATCGTGAGCTCATAGGTTGCCTTTTATACTTAGCTACTTCAAGTAGGCCAGATATTTGCTTCGCAGTATCCTTTTTGAGTAGATTTTTGGATAAGCCAACTATGTCACTGTGGCAAGCAGCGAAACGCGTTATGCGATATCTAAAACACACCAAATCAAAATGTTTGGTATACAAACAGGATAGTAGTTGTCACTTGATTGCCTATACCGATGCTGACTGGGCAGGCGACAAAATAGACAGAAAAAGTATGAGTGGTTCTGTAGTCTTCTATGGCAATAATTTGTTAGCCTGGTTCTGTAAAAAACAAAACGTTGTCGCCTTATCAACAGCCGAAGCTGAATATATAGCTGCGGCTCTAGCGTGTGCAGAGTTAGTTTGTTTAAAGGGGTTGCTACAAGATTTTAACTGTCTTTCAAACTCAACGTTACTTGTAGATAATCAAAGCGCTATCAAACTGATGGAGTCAAATGAAAACAGTAAGAGGTCAAAGCATATTGATATTAAATATCATTTTATTAAAGATTTGATTAGCAAACGATTAGTAATTGTAAAGTATGTAAACACGAATGAAAATATTGCAGACATTTTAACAAAAGCCTTAGGAAAACAGAAACATAATTATTTTGTGGAGAAACTAGGTTTTAATTGAGTTTATTTGTATGCCAAAAGTGTTGTCATAATTATTATGAGGTATAATGTTCATTTACATTTTATAGGTCATCTAAAACAAATAAAGTTTAACATTGAGGGGGGAAGGAGTTAGAGTGAAGACCACTATCACTCCTTATACTGAGCGGTTAGTATTTTGTCTTGCTTGTTTTATTATTTATTTATTTTTCAATGTTTAACTTTAGTTATAGATATAGTTATTAGTTTGTTTCTTACTTTATGATTGTGACAATTCTTATTCCGGGGTGAATTAGAATTGCGGGGGGGTGATAAGGTTTTATGCTATCGACTACTTTGTCTTTGATGATATTTGATGTTGCTTGTCATGTTAGTTTTACTTTATGAAGAAATAAAGAATTGTACGGACGCAAATATTGTTTGTATAATAAACTTAGGAATATGGAGACTTCCAGCTACGCAGAAGGTAAATTAGGGTTGTAACATGTACAGCGGGGGAAAGTCGTAAATTCCGCGAACTTACAACTTTCTGAGACAATGTCCCTCAGGTCTATCTCCGAAGTTGAAACCTACAAGTACCTTGGTATGTCACAGTCATTGGGTATTGCGGACGGAGACATTAGACAGGCGTTGAAGGAGCGTTTCTTTTGTCGTTTGACAAAAGTACTTAACAGTCTTTTGTCCGGTGGCAATAAGGCGCGCGCCTTCAACGCTTGGGTGATGCCTCTGCTCACTTACTCCTTTGGCATACTAAGGTGGACTCAGACTGAGCTGGACGCCCTGGATACGAGGGTCCGTCAGCTGCTCACTACACATCGCATGAGGCACCCACGCTCGTCAGTTATGAGAATGTACATCCCGCGTAAGTGTGGGGGCCGTGGCATTTTAAACGCCAAGGATCTCCATAACCGCGAGGTGTGCAGTCTTAGGGAGTATTTCCTAAACAACGAGTGTGGGATTCATCGCGATGTAGTAGCAGTTGACAAAGGCCTCACCTCTCTCTCCTTGGCAAACGAGAACTGGCGCAGACCAAAGGTGCTTAGCACCGATGACCGCAGGGCTGTGTGGAAGAGCAAGGAGCTACACGGGCGGTTCTACAAGGCCCTTACGGGGCCCGATGTAGATCTGCTCGCGTCGGTGAACTGGCTACGCTTCGGGGATCTCTTCGGGGAAACCGAAGGTTTTGTCTGTGCAATTGCGGACGAAGTAATGATGACGAACAATTACCGGAGATATATCCTGAAGGACGGTACGGTCGACATTTGTCGGGCATGCCGCCGTCCCGGTGAGTCACTCAGGCATATAATCTCCGGTTGTTCTCATCTTGCTAACGGCGAGTACTTGCACAGACATAACCAAGTAGCCAGGATTATTCACCAGCAACTTGCTCTTCGATACGGTCTTGTGAGGTCTGAGGTGCCGTACTATAAGTACGCACCGTTGCCAGTTCTTGAGAATGGTCGTGCCACGCTCTATTGGGATCGATCTATCATCACGGACAGGACTATTGTAGCCAATAAGCCTGACATCGTTTTGGTAGATCGATCCAAGCGCCAAGCAGTGCTCGTCGACATCACCATCCCCCATGACGAGAACCTCGTGAAAGCCGAGAAGGACAAACTCAGCAAGTACCTTGACTTGGCTCACGAGGTGACCGCCATGTGGGATGTTGACTCGACGATCATTGTCCCGATAGTCGTTTCGGCGAACGGTCTTATAGCGAAGAGTCTCGACAAACATCTTAAGAGACTCTCGCTAGATGGCTGGATCAAGGGCCAGATACAGAAGGCGGTACTCCTGGACACGGCGCGCATCGTCAGGAGGTTCCTCTCTCTGCAGCCCTAACCACCGGTAGCCTGGGCCCTGCCCCGCTGCCGGCGGCACCCCAGGTTAGGTTTTTTTTAGAATATGTTTATATTTGTAATGTATTTTTTATATTTTACTTTTTATATAAATTTATTGTAGAAAAAACCGAGCCTAAGTACAAAAATGAATAAAGGGAATAATAATAATAATATCTTTATTTCAGAAAGCAATATTCCATAGATTGATTAGTAACAATGTTCCTTAGCGCTATGTTAGTAAACAATAACCTAAATAATTTAAATAAATAAAGACACATAAAACATACAAAAATTAATATTCTATAAAACTATGGCTGTCAGTACGGGGAACAGAGTGCAACCCCTTTAATTTGCCCAACCCAGTACATAAAGATGGGGCAATCGTATTTGTCTACAATTGTTTTCAGAATGCTGTTGGGACTGCTTCTAGTTCTGCACAATAGCGACACAATCTTTTTTCGCATGATTGCAGGAAACCCATCCGTACGTGCCTCGCAAAACATGCCTGACGCACTGCACCTACTGGGCAACCCCATCAGCATTCTGAACGCATTGTTGTACTGCACTCGTTAAACCAGTGATGTTAAATTTGATAGATATAGAACAATGTGACAGCAAAGAAACAATCACGGAATCAAAAATGACATGGCTAAACTAAATAAAAGTCGCAAATCAAAGAATTTAAACATCTTTTAGTGGCCGAAATAGACACATTGCTGATAACAGTCAATAACTCGCTCCAAACTGAACGCCTATGCACTATGAACGGGGCCAATTTGACTAGGTAGTCACTTTTGTCGTATAATTTATAGTTTTGCCTCCGTTAATTAAGGTCTGGTCTCCCCTTTGGTGGTGATAACACAATGGTGAAGATACAGATTAAGCCAAAGCCATTAAGTTTAAGCAAAATGTTCTCAGAAAATGATCTGCCTGGCGAAACCTGACAGGTTGAGTGCAGACAGGCATAAAAAACTTACAAAGAATAAAAAATTCGAACTGGTGACTAAAAATTACATTTATAGTTCAATACTGAAGTTCGAGTTACGACATGATATTTTGCAATCTTATTCTCGAAGTAAAGTGTAGTAACTGTAAGCTCCTTTTAAAATCTGCAACAACAAGAAGACATTTTTAATTTATAATTTATTTTTTTAAACTTTATTGCACAAAATACGAAAGTAAAAGTACATATGGCGGACTTAATGCCATAAGGCATTCTCTACCAGTCAACAGCAGCAGCAGCTGGGGCAGGATCATAAAAAGCCGGTTAAATCCTAAAACGAGACATTTTTGTAGTTTAAAATCTACCACATCGATATAGTAAGCTCTGTCATCCTTGAGCCTTTAAAATAATTCTATAAGTATATAGGTTATGTAGCCCTAGGTGCTGCAAATTTAATAAGCTGTCCATCATATATTACCTCACGTTTTCCCTCTATTTCATTTTACATTTTAACAAGCCTTCGTACGTGTGGCAAATTTTGCGTTCGTCAATCGTCATTACTAACAATCGGATGCCTGGTGCAATGACTAAGTTCATAATTTCCTCTGCAGAGAAGTGCTTAGCGAAAATGTTATATTTTAATCTATTAAATTGACCAAACGAGCGCAGTGTCTACTTCAGCTTCCCAAAATTTATTTCTTTTGACCGGATGTTGAGATTTCCGGCTGTTAACTACAGCCCACATTTCTCCAACAAATCTCATGAAAATTTGTGAGTTTTATAAAGCTTCTCGTAATTGCTTTTTTTTATATTTTCTACCCTCATACTCCGCCGATTTGAAAAAATGTCAAAAAACTGAATCAACAAAAAAAGAACAATTTACTAAACGAACCTCACAAAATTTAACTAGATTCGGTTGAGAAATTGCGGCCTCTAGATGAGAGGTTAGATTCTGAATTTCCGAATATACGCAAAAAAAATCATCAAAACCGAATAAAAAAAAACCTTGTACAACAAAAGTTCTAACTTGTTCAAACTGGCTGTTATACTTTCGCATTTTCCGTAGGCATGAACATGACGCTGTGACTAGTGAATACATATACTAATTTCATTTCGGGAACACTACATTTGCGGCTGTTAAATTTAGCGTCATTGCTAGATAATAAAAAAACGTACAGCAACAAACGTGGACAAAGTGAGGTTTGTGAAGGGCCCCGCAGTAAAGATATGTACGATTTGCATCTGCCCCTGCAGAAGCAACATACTCTTCCGTTGATGCAGTCCAGCTGCCCACCACTCGCTCTCATACGGCCCGAGCATTACCTCCTGGCTCTGAAAAAATATATTACGATTACTGAATAATGTACAAAATCACTGGTGCAAGAAAACACTAAGGGGGATTTCACTCTAGTCGGGTGAAAAAAATGCAAAGAAAAAAATCTTTATATTTAATCATCATTGGACTGTTAATTTAAAGGAAAATAATTAAAAATGGTCGTAAATTATTTCTTAGTACGTTTTAATTCATATTTAAACTAACTCAAAACAAAGCTCTTACGGGACAAAGGATAAATAAATAAAATAAATAAATAAATATTATGGGACAATCATACACAAATCGACCTAGTCCCAAACTAAGCAAAGCTTGTACTATGGGTACTAGACGACGAAATACATAATATATAAATACATATATAGATAACATCCATGACCCAAGAACAAATATTTGCACAAATATTTGCCCCGGCCGGGATTCGAACCCGGGACCGCCGACTCAGTAGGCAGGTGTCTACAAACCGAGCCAAACGCGTCGTAAGTAGTAAGTAGACAAAATTCAACACAAGCGAAGTTTAAATTTTTACTGAAGCTAGTTAGATAGATAGGTATTGGGAATGTAAAACGCATTACCTTGTAATAAACGTCATTACTGTGCCAGCAAAACATAAACAGCTGAGCAATGGAAAAAATCAAATATTCCGCCATCAAGATCTTTTGCGTTGTGTTTGTTGCAGACTGTAAAAAAATAGAATCTTAAAATATATTTAGAATCGAATTACGAGTATCACTATTAGCATTCATATCGATTCAGATAACAAATAACTTGCAAATAATTTGAATTGTACTAACGGTAAGTTGAAAAGCACTGGCACATATCATCAGGGAACACATTACGACATAGAAAAACATTACTGGTGACAAAACGGAGTTAAACAGCCTAGAATGCCTGAAAAAAAAAATGCTTGTTAATTTCATGTTTGACGAAATTTAGGGCGTAACCTAATTATTGTTTTGTAAATAAGTGTGTTTGAATGAACGAAGCTCGTGTTGTGTTATTGCTGAAGAGATGGGAAAACTATCGATATATTTTTGAATGATCTTAAAATATAACAGAAGAGAATTGGAGGCTAAATGATGCTGCATTCAGACTGGTTTTGAATTGGAACCTAAAGTAATAAGCATTTAGCCCGTTAAGCGGGTAAATTAACTTCGCAACTTACTAATAAGGCTTACAATAAAAGTTTTGCTTAGTTTACTAGGGACTAGGTCGATTTTAAACCTTTCTAATCAAATATATCCTATTTATTTATTTATTAAATCTTTATTGCACAAAAGAAAACTTATCGTACAAAAGGCAGACTTAATGCCATGAGGCATTCTCTACCAGTCAACCTTTGGGCAAACCTGATAAATTTGGGGCGGTGCAACTAACTCAAGCAAGTTTGAATAAATAAATACTCAGATTTGCCCGAAGACATACATGTGACCATACTTAATGGTAAAAAAACGTGTAAGAACACCTTAAAAAATATTATTTAAGTGCCGACGGCGATGTGTGATTGCTGGTGTAGTATGATTATATAATTACTTATCTGTGCAATGTTGTAAACGGTGCGAAACATTCGCGTCACGTCTAAACCTCCGACAGGTTTCTGTAACGCGTCTTTATTTATAAATTATTTGTGATGAATTAACTTAAATAAAAGAAAAAAAAAAAACACATTCGTTTAATATATACACATATAATTTCTCAGTCTAATATTTCAATGTCTAGTAAACAAAATTAAAAACTGCATATCTAAATACATAATTTTAGACTTAGTGTAATGTGTATTAAGTATATGTATATAATAATAATAAGTTTAGTATTCGTGGATGAAGCTGGGAACTAAAAAAAGTAAATATTGGCATTATATGTTTGAACATAAGTAATTACTACAATTTAAATTACAAGAATTGTTACTTTTATCATATTAACCTGCAGAGTATGATGTATCTTAGATAAAAGTATCTAAAATACAGATACAAGATAAAAAATACGTATTTATATCTTGTATTTGACATACTTTTATTTTTTTTTATTTTGTATCTTGTATTAAGATATATTTTCCTGGTCTCTTAGTATTTTGAAGATACTATATTCCCTAAGCTCCTCCTAGCCTTTTGTCCCATTTTTTATGAGAATGAATTCTCAATCGGGGTCGGCTACCTAAATCCCAAGATGTGGCGTAGGCACTAGTTTTTACGCAAGCGACTGCCATCTGACCTTCCAACCCAGAGGGGAAACTAGGCCTTATTGGGTTTAGGTGGTTTCCTCACGATGTTTTCCTTCACCGAAAAGCGAGTGGTAAATATCAAATGACATTCCGTACATAAGTTCCGAAAAACTCATTGGTACGGGCCGGGTTCGAACCCACGACCTCCGGATTGAAAGTCGCATGCTCTAACCACTAGGCTACCACCGCTACCACTATATTCCCTAAGCTATTTTTACTAAAATAAACTTCGAAGATTTTCTTTCCGAAGGCAACTGAACGCAAAGCGTCGTTAAAAAATTTAGTTGATAGAATCTGGCTACCGAGGGTCCTTAGGTCTGGCGGGAAATTTAAAAAAATCTTCGGCGGGTCACACTTATTGTAGTTGGAATCATGCTACGCGTACGAAAAAAGCCGTTTTTTGGCCCGGTGTGACATAAAAGTATTTTATCTTTAAAAAGTATTTGAAAGATAGGTAGTTTGTATCTAGTATTTCAGATACCTTTTTAGAAAATTATTTATATCTGTATCTGAAATACTTTTTTGTAAAGTATCTTGCATTTTGTATTTCAAATACTTTATTTAGGGTATCTTATGCATCTCTGTTAACCTGCTATAATGGTGCCCTCTAGTCTTAAAGCCTATGCAACGGAAACCTTCGATCCTGATTGGATCTTCAGTTTACTGTTTCAGCCTGGCAACTTTCTGAACGACAATATTGATTATCTAGCAGCAGGTGTCCTAATTTCTAATGCTTAATAACACACTCATTACATAGCTTGTTTTGATCTTCTTTGAGTAACTTTGAGCCCTTTTATGAAGCCCATTCGTATCACCACGTGTAAATGCATAACTTGATATTTTAATTTGAATAAGCACTTAATGGTAATATGCTTAGATATAATTCATTAAAAAGGTGGCAATTTATATTTTTATATGCTTCTTTATAATTTAAAAGGTGAATTAATATGCTTGTTTATGTTCTTGGTACAGCTATGTAAGATTTGGAAGAAGTGACCTGAAGCTCTAATTTTCATTCGTTTTCTGTTACGTTCCTGATTTATACATGTAATTAATTACACTAGTCTTTTTGAACGGATACAAACTACGACAAAGTTTAAAATTAACCGTATGCGGCCATTATAGAGAATGATTCATGGCATGAAGTCCGCCTTTTGTACGATAAGTTTTTCTTTGTGCAATAAAGATTACATAAATAAATAAATAGAAAAACATGTCAGCACATCGATTGAAAACAAAGGAACACAAGTGGTTCAACTGAGTTTGGTCTGAAGTTCTTGCACAACTGATGGAGGGAGAAATTGGGGCAGAACGAAACTCGTTGTACATTGGACCATTCAGTTCATATTGTTATTTGCGCGCGAACCTCCATACTAGCAACAGTTGTAATATATTTCGTTGTTACTGTAGTACTCGGAACTGCCTTCTCGCCTACTTACAACGATGTCCAATATCGCGTCTAATATACCAAACCACCTATCCTGTCCGTCAAAATACAAATAATTAAAAAAGCAGTAGCAGTAGACCATCGGTGATCTATTCGTTGAAGAGTGTTTTTTTCCATGGGAGTAGGGTCCAGATACAGGCTGCATGTCCGGCCAGAGGAGCAGAAATGTGAGAAATGAACCAATCGCATTCCTCAGATTTCAATGCACAGAATGTACTTCTTCTGACCTTTACAAGGATGCAGTTCTCCGCTTCACTTCTGTGGATTCTGTGGATAGGCAGCCAAAATGTTCTTATTTATATTCACTTTAATAAAACACAACTTTGACTGTTATCATGCCACTCAAAGAAACTTTGGCGTCGCATTTATCACTCATTGACCGAACTGAAATTTACGTTCGTTCATGGCGCATAACTTTCACCCATAGTTCTAATTGCCACTTATGGATTCAATTTCGAACCAAAACTAGGCTGAAATTTTTCTCCCTGTGGTTCTATTGGTTGGATGAGGGTTCTTTCCACCTATATAAAACTAAATAGATATGATATACGAGCTATTTATACCCAGTTGTGCTACTTGGGTACTTTCCCGTATGTCGTTTATTTACTTATGATTTTACAACAGGATTAGTCGTACTGTGACTTTTTGGTCGTGTCGTGAGCCCTTAGACTAAGATGCATTGCAAATATATGTTTTACATTTTATTTAAAAATAAACACGTCGTAGGAAAAAGTAAGTATTCAAGGGGGAGAGAGTGGAAATAGAATACTTAGTTAAATTCCAGGAACGGTGAGATCAAGGAGGGGTCAGATACATCATACTACGCTACGGTTCATATTATTGATACCGATGGCATTTGAGGTAATAGGTAATACGTTTTTCTGAATATCATAAGGAAGATTATTAATTTTGTAGTTGATTGGGATAATGAAATATAATAGTTCAACTTCTTAGATTTATCGGGGTAAAGTGAACTCAACCAACATCTTTGTGACAGGAATAAATAGAGATATCACACAACTCGAAGCGATCAATTCTAGAGAGGTCCATATTTCCAGCAAATTTGTGGCTTTGGGGGTATTGATTTTTGTCAAAGAAGAAGCGTCATGGAAAAAGCAATTACGTAGCAGAGTCGAGTCGGTGCACCGACTTCTGCTAAGTTAATGCTTCTTCGATAATTGGCATCATCCATCCATCATCATGGGAACCCTTTTATTATGAAGGTAGAAATACCTTTTAGGAACTCCCGATCTTACAGTGAATTTTCCTCACAAACAGTTTCTTACCTAATGCAAAGAGGTCGGTCTATTCGATGTCCGAAGCGTGTACAGTAAGCTAATAAATTTATCTACCACGTTTCAACTTTTATTTCTTTGCATTAAGGTTCAATCTCATGGCTTTTCGTGCTATCTCATCATCAGGGATCAAAAATTCGGGTGGATATTTACCTAAAGTTGACAAAATCCTATTGATATCTCACTTATACCTCAAACAAAGCCGCCTAAACCTACAATTGAACAACAAAGCCATCGCCAAAGTTCAGATATAAAAGCATCCGAATATCCGATGCCTGCTCATCATCTAATAGTTGACGAAAGAGGTAATGATTATTATGTCAATCACGATAGCAGTATCAGATATCTTAGCCAGATCAGATCGAATAAGATTCGAATGCTAGTTCTGCTCAGATGATCAGAACACAAAGCTCTTTTTGTTAAAATAATTGGGTACACTGTATATAATCCTAAGTATCTTAGGAGTATGAACCAAGTTTCCAGTAGAAATCTTGCACATGAACCGTAAATAACTTGATACTGCAAATACTGATAGGTAAACAGAATACTGCAAATGCAAGCATAAAAATATAACTTTATAAGCGTAACTAGAAATACTACCTATTGAATTTTTTTAGGACGGAACGTTTAAGTATATCTAAATGTAGACATAAAATGATTCAATATACATACTTATGTATTATGTAACGATGTGTGTAGGTTTTTTGATTTTCTATACATTTACTTTATTTAGTTTTTATTGCAAAATGAAACACAAAGCCTGCGAAAAACGGAATAAGTGGCATAGGACAGTATTTTTCATATACGAGTGTGATAGTTTTTTTTCCAAGTTTTTGGATGATCTGAAGGAAAACCTGATCTGAGAGATGCAGGGAGCATGCTGACGTGGAAGTGAGGTGAGTAGCACAAGAAAAAAGGCCATCTATACCAACATTGGGTGAACAGTATCAATCGTATGTCATGGGATTATTGTCCAAGGACACTCTGACAGTCGCTATAAAGTGATTGAATTACTTACAGATTTATGTTTCTATTTGTACTTGAACTATGCGGAGACTATAATAATCGCGTAACAAACTGCTTTGTGTCAATCTACCTTGCGTTTTAAATTCGATTGTGCATTTATTTTCCAGTAAAAACTTAACTTAAACATTAAAATAAAAAAAACGTTATATATAAAATAAAAAAATGAATTTAAAATAAAAATGCGCGATTAATCATTAAAAAAATTCAATGAAAAAAATAATAATGCCTAATCAATCACGTATAAAGGAATATATATACTTACATGTTATAAAGTTTATTTTAAAATAAACACATACAATATAATATTTACAATACTAAAAAATCTAATTTATATATACTTACATATATATAAATTAGAAATTCATAATGACTTACTTTAAAAGTTGTTTATAAATTTGATGGTGTTTTCGAACTGCACTGTTTGCAGCTTCATCACTTATTCCCAGTCCACTCGTGCCCAACATCTCTCTGCATCTTATACGCAATAGTTCCAATTTTCCTCCAAAATACACAAGAAACACCATGGCGCTAGTATCATAAGCCGCCGTTACTGTTGCCCCATAAGCACAAATCCCGATATGCCACAAAACAGTGATCCAGCACCCGGGAGAATCTTCTTTATCAATTATTGGCATCCATGAGCTGAAGATGTGTGGAAAGTTTTCAGTCCCATTACGAAAACCTTCCCGAAATTTTTGTGATGAACAATATTTCATTAAAGGTGTAGTAATAACTGTAAGAAACGTGGTGAACACAAGTCCCCAATAGAAATAGGTGACACGGCGACAATACTTGGTGTACGAGTTGATAATCCGGCCTTTGGCTAAATCTTTATTTTCTCTTTCAAATCTATCAGCATCAGTTATGTAATCAATGACTTCGCGCCAATTATTTTGCCAGAATATGCAGGTATTTGCTTTGATGACACAAATGGTACTCAGCATAGAAATTTTCAAGTTTGTCAAAACAAGATCCAAATCTGAACGTATAACGTAGAGTTCCACGTACTGCGAAAAAACGAAAAATGTTCCAAACACATGAATTATTATTTTAATCAATCTTTGCAATGAATTTTCTGGTAGGAGTAGGCCAATTTTGCTTGAGAGCCAATAGTTTGGACCAAATAGTGGTCTGTTTGGATCTTCTAAGCTTTTAAGAAATGCGTGGATCATTTTGAACTGTTTTAAGCAAGGTTTCAAGAATAATGAAGCCGGTAAAATGTGCCACCTTCTTTTATATATTCACCCCGCGCCTATAGTTTAGCCACTACACAGTAAAGAAATCACTGCGTAGCGAGTGTGGTATTTTATAGACAACCCCTATTCAGTGTTTATTAAACTAATAAACACTTTTAAGTTTTTTTTTTGAGAAAAGTGGTAGTTTTTGGACTCGTAAAACAGGAAATCATATGTTAGGAAAATAACGGACATAATTATCAAATTTTCTGGTGGAAATTGGGAAAGTGTAGATGTTTTAGTAGGAATGCGTGTTGGTAATATAAGTAACGTTTAAGGATAAGGAAATATAGTTTGAGGACATATTGTATGGTAATGAACAAATAAGAAAATCGTTGTAAAACGTTCTTGAAAACAGTTACATTCAGGGAACTCAATACACGGCATACTATTTTATTCATTGTTACTATCACAACGGAAAAGAAATGGACTCTCCGGTAAGTATATTAATCATTATGCATTTTTTCCGGAATATAATTAGATTTACTTATTTCATAGTATAAAATGTCAATATAAATTACACTAAGTCAATTTACATGCTATTATAATATTATCGTCACATATAGGTATTAATACTAATAGATAAAATATGATTACAGTGATAATAAAAACAGCGGAACTAATAATTAAACATATAAAGTAATAGCATGTCAAAATTTTAAACTGATATAAAAATGACAAAGAAAAGGGTCTTTATATATTTCACAAGTGAGTGACACACAAAAATGTGATTGAAATTATTGGATTGAGATATTTGGTAGCTAAATTTTACACGTATATTTAAATTAACAGCTTAAATAGTAACCACATTAAATTCATTATCTATCTTATTAAATGTATTTATCCGCTACCCAAACGTTGTCTGGAAGAGCTATCGCTTTTTAGCGATAAGATCGCCTGTTGTTTACCTCTATTGTAATGATAAGTGTTATCCGTATTTGTATTTATTTGTAATTGAGTTGTGCAATGCAGATTATTCTATGATATATTGTGTAATGTATAAGACTATCGATATCGACAAATAGTAAGCACCTCACTATGACAACTATATCTACTTTTACTGATACCAAACCTTCAATTTTGATGTCTTTATAGTAACCGCGAAATGTGGGCGTGGTGGTCACACCAGTCAGGGGCGACTACCCTAAAAAAATAATGAAGCCGTCAAACGTAGGAATGAAGTAAGGCAAACGTTCAATTACCTTTTGAATAACACAACGGGGTTTATGTAATGATACGTTATTATAATGACTCAAATAGACAAGTATCTTATCAGAGAAAATATTTTTAGCACCCTTTTTGACAGCTTAATTGTATATAGAAAATATATTATTGGATAAATTTAATTATATTAGAAAAGCTTATTTGCTTCTTTTGATCAGCAATTTATTTTATTACTATAGTGTAATAAGAGGAGAATAGAATAGAATAGGTATTTATTTGCTTAGAATAAGTAGGTACAAATGTGTCATAGTATGGTATACGATAATAGGTAGCTTATTCTGCTATCTGTACTTAAATACTAGCATGCAAATATTTTGGACATTAATTACATCTCACGAAAAGACGAGAGAAGTAGACTTGATTAAAATGTATGATATTACATACCCGTGTGCCGTATGATACTGACAAATTTTAATTATTTTGATATAAGTACTATAGCCGGGTATCAAAAAAAAAAATGGAAAATGCAGTGTGTACCTAAAGTAAACGTATATTTTAGAAAAAGCAAAAGAAGAAGACTTCGTAGAGATTTTGTTTATTTAAGCTTAATTGGCTAATTGCGCATTACAAAAATTTAGGTATTACCACAGTATTACTTACATACATTTTTTTACGATTTTATATATGTGTTTCTGCGGCTTCATTTTGCAGAAGTAGTTTTACTGTTATTATGAAAAGTAGGTAAAATTGTGATTTTTGCGAAACTAGAGTGGCAGTTACAGAACATACAGTAAAGTAGACCTTTAACTTTTACAATGTAGATATTGCCCATTTTAAATGCATCACGCGAAACTGACAGATTGTCATTTAAAACAATAAAACATCTCGCTAAAGTAGACAATATTTTTGGCAGAAAGCATTAGGAACGTTGAACAGCAATAAACTAAAATAGTCTAGTGCACTTAGTGCACTCCTGGACGTAGGCCTCTCCGATGGGCATCGAACTTTATCTTGAGCTTTTTCCCCCTTCAGTCGCTTTCCCCTTCTGCATCTTTATATCCAAATAGTGAATGGTAACATGGCATATTACTTTCATCATCATCATAATTTTTGCAGGTTGTTAGGTTTTACCGATCGGACCATCAGGACTCAGGAGGCTGTTTTTTTTATATTTTGAATCGGGCCGTATGCAAACGCGTATGAGAAAAATACTGATAATAATTAATAATAATTACTAATTAATTAATAATTAGTAGTGGGTTGCGTGTTTAATGTTTGACATGTCTGATGTAAGGTTGTACCTATTCAAATTATAATAAAACCGGTAATTATTATACAACACTAAGGAATGTCATTTTCGTTTTAATGTTTGAACTTTCTGACACTTATGAAGTAAAAAGTGTGTTTTTTAATTAAAATGTTACACTGTATTTTTGTTAAATTCTGTTTATAAAAAATAGGGATCGTATTGCTTACAACAATTGAAACTTTTAGTGATTCTTATCCTTTATCTTGCAGTATCTAAACGTTAATATAATACGACTAAATAAAAATAGCACCGTGAAGATATATCGCTCTTTCTTACAAGTAGTAACTCCGTTGAAAAACGAGTACGAGCAGAAAAACGACTGTGACTTCTACATTTTGTTAGCTTCGTCAAATCGTAACGTCAACGTCAAATTTATTTTGATTTGACAATGACATTGGTATTGGTATGATAATTATGTTCAAGCCAAATAAACAAAGTAAAAGAAAGTTACGTGTTCTGTTTAAAATTTTCAATAAAAAAAGTGTAAAATCAAAATGGTAAGCTGTGCAGTTGCAAACTGTAAGAATACTTCAGTTAAAATCACAAAACACACGAACGGGATTACATTCCACAGGTAAGTAACTTTCTGCAAAGAAACGAATGATTTAAGATGCATTTTACAGTTTATTTTGGCCGTCGTTAGGATTTTTTACAGCTGTGAATGAAGCTAGCTACTGTCTTTGTAATACAAACGGATTACCCGTAAAACTTTTACACGACTAAGCTAAGTAAGTAGGTACTTACTTTACTTGGTAGCTGGATAGTTATATTTATTATCTTTTCACCAGGTTTCCTCGTGATAAGAAGCGTCGGCGGCAATGGGAGGTGGCCGTGGACCGGGAGAACTGGTCCGCCACGGCTTCCAGTGCGGTCTGCTCTGAGCATTTTGATGCTAAGGATTTCTATGTGACAGACTCCGGGCTGCGCCGGCTGTCAGTGGAGGCTGTTCCAGTTATTAATATCTCTGTAAGCATCAGTCCACGAGTTTTTCTATTGTATCCCTGTCTTAAAAAACACTTAAATCTGTTGCTCTTTTGTACGAATTAACCACAAGTAACAGATCCATGAATTTCTAATTATGTAACAGGTTTAGAATTAATAGGTTTTTTAGATAGAAATAAATCTTTATTGCTCTCATATAGTGTAAAGATGTCTGAATTTTATTCTAAAGATGATCTAAACCTGACACCCTGTAAAGGTATTGCAATATTTTGCAGTATCTTAATGTTTTGGTGTTGATCTAAAACTTGCAGGGTATAAAATACGATACAAATGGCATGAGCACCTATTTAGAAATTATGTTCAAATGTTTACAACCTTTATTTCTCCTTTAGTCCAATAAAATTAGCTTAGGCACAGTATTTTAGGAGGTAAGGGGTGTGCGAGAAATCGTAAATTTTCGCCAATTTTCATTAATAACATCAAAACTGTTTAATTTGAAATTATGAAAAACATATATTTGAGATGTTCCTAATGTACCCTTTCATTTGATATGTCACACGATATAGTTTGCATTTTTTTTCTAATTTTCCCCCCAAAACTGGTCCCCATGTTTAAAATTAATTTAAACATGGGGGCCAGTTACGTTACACATCCCTGTTTTGGTCAGGGTCAGCCTAAAAATAAAAAATAAATACCAATATCCAATTCAACTTTTGTGAGGTTTTTCAATCAATAAACATTCAGTTCCGTTCAGTTCTAATATATTTATTTTTCTAAGATAACAAATCACTTAAGCGAGAAACAAACAATATTTCGGTATATAATATATTTTATATTATAAGTAATTACTCAATTTCATTTATAGGTAATAAAAAAAGGATGTCAGTGTTTTTGAATTGGAACCGGTAACAAGTTTAACACTCGCAGCGCACATCCATATGTGATTATTGAATAACTCCTTTTTCCAGGTGTGCCAACCAAGAGCACAAACTGTAACAGAACTGCAACCAGCCGACATCAATCCCACAGACTCCGAAGAAGTCGTCAAACTCAAATACAAAATACGGAGACTTGAAATAATCTCAGCTGACCGGAAACGCAAAATTCAATACTTGTGGCGAACTAAAAAAAGGCTCAAGAAAAAGTTACAGCAGATGAAGATTGTGGTTAAACATTTAATACAGAACAAGAGAGAGACAGACAAAAAGGCTGATAATACAGACTTGCAGAATACAGAAACTATGAATGTTCAGAATTTAGATTTGGAAAATACAGAACTGCAGAACTATGATTTGCCGAGTGAATTGGAAAATAGATAAGTTAAGGTATGCAATGGCAAAGTAAACAAAATTGTAGATATTAGTAATTTATTTACAATTCTAAAACTGTTAAGAGTAATGGAATATAGGTATATTAAACCTTCTTCAATCGTTTTTATTTAGAGTTTTGACTTTACAATGATTAATTAAATTAATCAGGTGTTAAGAAGTCAATTAGTCGGTATCAAAATATCTTTGTGTTGCTCAATAAGTTTATGTCAGAATTTATTGACACTTGGAATTATCGAGTTTTCAGAGAATTATAAATTATAAAAAAAAACCCTGCCTTAACTTGCATTAAAGTGCGTGAACACTTTTTTAGGGTCCCATAGTCAAATTGATAATAATATGTAAATGATTTCCAATATTTTTAAACCTTTTGACTGCCAGTCACTTAACGACTTCAAAAAATTGTGCCACGCAAGCCAACTCTAGTGACATTTACCTATCTCCTTTTAATGATTAAAATGTTTTTGACGTGACAACGTCTAATAAATTGATGAACGCCGGCCGCACATACGAAAAACATGACGTCATTGTAGTAATACTTTAAGATGACGTAATTGTAGCAATACTTTGTAGCGCCGTGGACATGACGTCATTGTAGCAATACACAAGCCTACGTCATCATGCTGTTCACAGATTCTCAAACTTTAAAATGTGGGAAGAGGGAAAAGGGAAAAGGGAAGAGGGAAGAGGGAAGAGGGAGGCGGGAGGAGGGAGGAGGGAGGAGGGAGGAGGGAGGATGGAGGAGGGACGAGGGAAGACACTATAATGACATTAATGACACATGTGATGGGTGCGTTCAGAAAGTAACACTTAAAATGTTGTTAGGGAAATTGTGAATGGATATGATACAAATAAATATTCTACCGAGAAAAAGACGTCACGTAAAATCTTCCTTCGCCCGTAAAACCGACTTTACAGGCAACCATTTTTAATTTAAACCACTAGGTACAAGTGTTTTTCAATCACTGCGGGGCTAGCAATCTTGACACGATTTCGCTCGTCGCGCGACGTAGCGTTACCTGGGTCGATTGCAAAAAAAATTTACATAGTTAAAAGTTTAGTTAACAAAAAATCACGATCGCTTCCTTTGTGTGACGAAAGTTAGTCATACAAAATGTATGGGTAACTTTCGTCACACAAAGGAATCAATTAAGTTTTGTTTTAATTAAAGCCCTTAACTATGTACAATTTTTTTGCAATCGACCCGCCTGTCTTAAGCCCGCTCTACACTCGCGGCGCGAACGCCCGCGAAAGCCGTGAACCGCGTGTGTAGATATTGTTCACGCCTTCGTGTTCGCGCTTCGCGCCATTCCCCGATCAGTGTCGGTTTTTGGCCCGCGACAAAGGGTACGCCTACGAAGCTTTGCGAGTGTGGAGGGACACAGTTGTGCGTGAAGTGCTGCGTAAATTCACGCCGTGAATTCACGGCGCGACTTCGCGCCGCGAGTGTAGAGCGGGCTTTACTCGCACAATATTGTCAGGAAAGTAACGGGTAGTATTAGAATTTTAATTAAAATCATAATATTGCTTTGCTAATCCGCGATATAATAACGTGCCAGTTAATTAGTGTTAACCCCTTATACCTATTTGCGTATACAATTTTCATGCATACATGCATTTAATGTTCCCACCCTTCCACCGTGATAAGAAAAAAAAGCAGTAGTTTGACCCTGGGACCTTCCAAAAGCTACATAGTGATCAGACTGAACCCACATTGTTAATTAAGTTTTGTTTTAATTAAAGCCCTTAACTATGTACAATTTTTTTGCAATCGACTTACAATTGTGCAATTGGGTAAGAAGTTTTGGAGGAGGAAACAGTCGAGAACGAAACCTCCATTTGTATGGAAGAATGAGAAGTGATATATCCTCTTAAATAAACACTTACATTTTAAGACCGACAGAGAAAGTAAAAACGGTACGATTTATTTTACGACTCCACTATAACATGACGCAGTGGAACCATTATGCCAAGTGTACCAATTTTTGTTTAGTGTAACTGGACATATCGTTACTTTATTTATTTATGTCACATCAGGTTAATGACCGTCCTAATTTAAATTAATTAGCTAACTTAGTCAACTCTTAGTACATAATGTAGGAATTGCATGACAGCACAATAAACTAATAAGTATTCTACAAAAAAACATTTTATTCTAAACCTTACATAAAAATTCAACTGCTTTATTATAGTTATTTCTTTATATTTAATTTTTAAATAAGTTATTTGACTTTCTTTCATGGTTAAATAATAATGACTTAATTATTTCCTATAGTCTGTATTACACAAAAGAAAGCGCCGGCCAGGGCAAATATTTGTGTGATGAACTCGAATATTTCGTGCTTGGGTCATGGTTGTTCTATGTATTTAAGTATATATTTATCTATATAAATATGTATATCGTCGTCTAGTACCCATAACACAAGCCTTCTTGAGCTTAATTTGGGACTAGATCGATTTGTGTGAGGGTGATTGATATTTATTTATTTAAATGTATAAATTCATAGATAGATATACTCTTTATTGCACACCTTGACACAAAAATAATACAAACTCAGAAAAAATCTTAAAATCACAATAACGGTAGACAACAGGCGGTCTTATCGCTAAAGAGCGATCTCTTCTAGACAACCTTCGGGTGGCGGTAATTTTTATATGAACGTCATGTTTGTAAACAAAACGCTTTGACGCCGATTTTCTCCTCGAAAGGTCCAATCAAGTTTTCTCTGATAGCTTATCGGCATTAGAAACCTCGGCAGCGTCCATTGATCGCAGCCTTCGGCGCCGGCGCAGCCCCCACCACCGACCAGTCTTTCGCTACCGACGGCCCGCGGTGCGCGCGTCAACCGTCCGCGTTCAAAAAACGAACGTTCGAAACAAAATTACGTTCCATTTTCAAATTCAAAACCGTGAACGCTGTTCTCTTTTTAAAAGAGTGATCCCTTGTTTTTTAAATAATCAGAACGGTGAATGGAATGTGCGGTGTTATTGTTTTTTCAAACATTGATGTGTTGTCATTGAGGCTTGTTGCAAATCGGTGAAAATGTGACTGTGTTTACGTTAACTAAAATGGGCTTTATAAACATTGTGAGAAGTGTTGTATTTGAGTACTCTTTGTAGTTAAGATGCGGGAGTTTTTAAGGATTGTTTTGGTGTGTGCGTGCGCTCTGCTACTGACGGTATGTTGTGAGGAAAGCGAGGAGCTGGACGCCCCGAGGGCGGATAAGGATGAGAAAGCTGGTCTTCCATCAGGTATGAATCTTTTATTAATAACTAGCGACCCGCCCCGGCTTCGCACGGGTGCAATGCTGATAAATTATGCATGTATTATACATATAAACCTTCCTCTTGAATCACTCTATCTATTAAAAAAAACCGCATCAAAATCCGTTGCGTAGTTTTAAAGATTTAAGCATACAAAGGGACATAGGGACAGAGAAAGCGACTTTGTTTTATACTATGTAGTGACTATGTACGTATAGCCAACAGTGTTAAATGATTCGTCAAGATATCTACATACGTTCTTTTACACGTTCTCTTTTTACACTTTCTTTTGAATAGTTGTGTTCAGGCAGTTCTTATTTATACAGGCAGATAGCTTAACGCACTGGACCGTAGTAAAGTGCAAGCGTTTTTAGGATAGTACTGTAGTTGACTGTACTTTTTGATATCTTCGGGCATGTTGGTTTCCATGTTCGTTTTTGAACGTAAGATACTTACTTAGAGAATCATTGTCGTTTGTAAGTACGAAGATTTCTAATCGTCATTATCAAAGGTTGTTTCGTGTAGGCGTAGCCAAACGTCATAGCATAAACATCTGCATACTTTGGTACAGTTAGCAGCGGAAGTTGCTACGAACACCGGGTGCTCACAATGCACACGGGCTCTGTTCTGTTATCTAGAGAATAAGGGTTGTACACATCATTGTAAGCGTGTTGTAATGCTTAGCCACTTTTGCTGCTGACTGTACGTAAGGTAGGTTAGGTTAGGTGTCATTACCTAGTAAGTTTCAGAGTGATTAGTTCGGAATTGATCATGGAACGCAATTTCTACCGGCTTGTCTAATATAAACCATTCGAACGCCTCATTAGGTAGTCATGCATGAAACAAACTCTGCTTCGGGTTAAGGCCGTTCCCTGAGCCAGAACCCCGAGCCCCTCCTCAGGCCACCCGTCCCTGTCACATCACAGTCACATTTCAAAAGAGTGACGGAGACAGAGCTTGCGGGTCGTAAGGCGTTATCTTTTTTCGTAAGAATTTGTCGATGATTATTTATTTTAAAAATATTGGCTTCAATTATTGAAATTCGGAAGCTGTAAAATTACTATTTTAGTTATGATTGATTTTTCTCCTTTTTTTGTTTCATAGTGTCACGTAGAAAAAAAACAAGTAAAGTTGGAGTAAAAATTCGAATTGGAGGTTACTTTGGGAATTAATTGTATCGAGCGAAGTGTTATGAATCGTGTATCGAATGCTGTGTTATTAAAGATAATATAATCAAGAATGATATATATTTTTCCCTCGTTTACTAATATCAACGTTTCGTAGAAAAATAGGATAATTTTTGGGGTATTTTTGCAAATCTGGCTCAGGGAACGGCCTTAACCAAGGAAATGGTTGACCCTTTGCTATTACTTTACCTTTAAATCATGATGGTATCATAAGTAGACATAAAGCAGAGTAGGTATAATTAAGTTTCGAAGACAAAAAGCCCTTTAAAGCCACTATTATTAAGAACTGTCAAATTGACAATAAAAAAACATTTCGGAACAACCATGGTAAAGAAAAATGAATGACCTACAGCTTGTAGATCCTTCAGCAAGCACTATCAAAAAATTTTTTTGAAACATCTTAAAATTTTACAAAGCCTATTTTATATATCTATGGTGAATTGTCCATCGTCTACATTTGTACCTATGTCACACCTACTGCTATTGAAATGCAGGTAAACAAAATCTGCTCCGGTTTTCCTGAATATACTTATTTTCGACGCCGCGTTTGAGCGTCCCAGTAACCTCCATGGCTACAGAATAACAAAATGCTCGAATAAGCAAACGTGTTCGACAAAACGTTTGAATATCCAATTACAACGGTCCTCTCACAATTCGCATGTGTTACATTTTAATCTTATTAAAACTTTCGTGAAATATATTTAAGGAACTCGGGAACGGCCCGACATGTTTCAAACTCACGTGGAGATCTTCATCAGGGACTGCTAATACATAGATCTCAAGAAAAGAACAACATAAAGAAAAAAAACTTGGGAACCTCCTCTTTTTTAAGTGCGGCTAAAAGGAACCAGCAAGGTCCTGTCAACTTGTATTTGATTAGACATCAGGCACCAAAATCACAATTAAAATTAAATATTTACTACAAATCACAATACATTTGAAAAATCCCTTGAATAGATTCTTTCTACGAGTTTCACCAGCCTGGTATCTAATTAAATCTAGATTAAAAAAAGCATCTACTGCAGACACTTGAGTAATAAAATTGTGTATTCAAAGTGTCATGCAACCTTTTTAAAATTTACTATAAGTATAGAGACTTACACCTGCAGACAAACTTTACACACATTTGCAGAGAACTGTATTGGGTTTACGTAGTACATAGGTATAATTTAATAAATAAAATAGTAAACGTAAAGTTACGTGTTGCGAATCATACTTGTCGACTCTTATCAGAAGCGACGCACGTCCGTGCCGAATGGAGACGCATTCCTCTGCCTATCGCTGGTAAACTCACATTTGGCACATACGTCAACTGCATATACGAGTATGCACATCTATATTATTATAAAATTCTAGATTTACATTGGAAAACATTTTTCTATAGAGAGGAAAAATCTCAATAGCGTGATGCAGGATCCTCATTTGTTATAAATTATAAAGGCGCGCGGCGCCATGCCAGCCGTCTGTTTTCAGCATTTCTTTGTCCTCGTATCATGCCGAAACTTTTAACCAATTTTGGTACATGGATAGTTGGACATCCAAAGATGGTTTTAGTATACTTTTATCCTCTTTATTGCACCTCAAATACATAGAGGTCAGGGATACAAAACATGAGAGATACAGTAAAAAATAAGCAGAAGCAGTTTGAATTGAGTGGCTGCTGAAAAGACAACATTAAGCCAAAGATTTAACGACACTAAAAATAACAAGCAATAAACATACTTCAATATCTACACGTAGTTATACCTTTATTACATACTTAGATAATAAATAGGTAGGTACAGTCGAGTTCATAAATTGATGAGCAAAATATAAAATAATAGTAAAAAAATACGCTACTATTATATGGATGAATGTAGTATTTCCACATTAAAACCGAATCGATAAGAAGATTCTATTAAAAATACGTTACTATTGTTTACGCATTTACGGCAAGCATAGAGGCGTGTTCTGATATTTTTAATTACATTTTTCCTCGTAAATTTAAGAACTCGACTGTACATAACTAATCATTGAGTAACAAAAAAAACAAACCCAGTCTCAGTCGCAAAGTAAAAGCAGCGATTTTCATTGCAAAGTATTAGGGCAGAGATAAAAATCGATTTTTAAGGTGTGATTTAAATATTTTAAATGTAGGTAGCAAGATATTAGGCACGCCTTAGATCAGAAGGTAAAGAATTTCACAGTAGATGGTGTGATATTTGCGCGCTCAACGGTTTTTTTAAATATTAATATATTGTAAATATACGAAACAATACAAGTGTATGGACAGGTTGCGTCTTGGTTGGCACACGATTGACACCACCCGACACTCACTTGACCGTGTTTGCTAAATACCTACTTTATGCAGTAAAACAAAAGACCAATGAAGTATAAAACAAAAGAGCAGTGAAGCAACAAACATGTAATCTCTGGTTCGTGAAAACATTAGTCAAAGCAGTCATTTGTTTTGTTATGGAGAGCTCAGTATTTGTCAAATATTGAAACAAGTGAAGTTGTAATAGTAATAGTTGTTCAGTTGTCATGGAATATAGAATAATATCTACTTCATTATGACATGATATCGCACCGTTTTATAGTACCTAATCGAGAACGTTCAATGAGAAATGAATTCATATACTTATATCTACATCTTTTTTATCGATATCAAATCCCGAGAGCGTGCCCCGAGTTACCACAGGTATGAGAATTTATTACCTCTGTGATTTTATTTATTAAAGAAGAAAAATACAAAATAAAACTTATAATAATAATAATAATAATTTATTGATAAAACATAATGTACAGAGGTGACGATTAAATTCTATACTTAAAAAACAAATAAATTCACAATTTACATAACCTGAACTAGGGTTGCCCCTGTGTTTCAGGCAATGGGAAAGCCTTTACATTATTTAATTTCAGTACATATTCATCTATCTTACAGTAATCTTATTGTAGCTTAACTACTAAAATTTACACTAAAGAACTTAATTCAACTAAACAAATATTTATTTCATGACAGCCAGTAAGTTCTCTGTATCTTCGTACGTCATAGTTTGTAGTGACTCACGAAGCGCTTTCTTACATTGAGCGAAGCTTAGTGGATATAGGTCCAATTTCGCATTTAATCTATTGTAAAGAAATGGTCCTAGAAATATGAAAAATCTTGTAGAAAAAGCATGTTTTGCTTGCATGTTATAGGAGCAAACAATATCTTTACGCCTCTTGTTTTTATATTCGGTGCTGTAAGGAGTTATGCAGTGCTGCCTTAATACTGTGCCGTGGATAAATAACTGACGAACTGTTAGTACTCTACATTCACTGTATATAAGGTTAGTAGGGTAGAGGTAAGGACGATAGGTATGGACCTTTAGGATTGCTCTTTGGGCTCTTTCTAATTTTAGTATTGTGGTTTTAGCCAAACCTCCCCATGACGTTATGCAATACGTTATTATTGATTGGCAAAGAGCAAAATAAACCGTCTTGAGGAGCTGCTCATCCGCAATTGACCGCAGTTTTTTGAAAACAAATATTAACTTACGGATTCTATTACACAGCGCTTCCACATGGAATTTAAACGAGAGGGTTTCGTCGATTAAAACTCCGAGATATTTAATTTTGTCGGTACGCGTTATGTCCGGGCAGCTGCATTTGACAGATGAAATGTTATTACATATGTGGGCATAGAGCTTGCGGTAGGTTATTTCTACGCTAGGTTTACGCATGGAAAATCTTACATACTGAGTTTTATCTGGGTTAAGTGTTAGTAGGTGATGCCGTAACCAGGTGCTGACGCTATTAAAGCCTCGCTGTGCATATTCATGTGCGTCATCTGCTGATTTAGCGGAAAAAAGCAGTACAGTGTCATCAGCGTACGAGATTATTTTACCATTTCCTATTTTTAGATCACAAAGGTCGTTAATATAGATCAAGAATAGGGTGGAAGCGAGCACGCTTCCTTGTGGAATTCCGTAAGCGGTGTTTTTTAAGTCGGAGCTGATATTATTGTCTATCCTCACGCATTGGGTGCGTTCATCTAGATAATTTGCTAGTAATTTGAGTTGGGTACCTCTAATACCAAGTGCTTCTAGCTTTTGGAGAAGAATGGCAATGGGGACGGTGTCAAAAGCTTTTGCGAGGTCCATAAAGATTCCTATTGTCTGATTTCCTTTATCAAGTTCTTGGACTAGGTAATTAGTTAGTTCATGAACAGCGTCAGCAGTTGATAGCCCGGCCCTAAAACCAAACTGATTTCTTGATAGAAGAGTTTGTTCTTCAAGATATTTAATTAGTCTAGAATTAATGATTTTTTCTAATATTTTTGAAATGGCAGGTAAAAGTGAGATGGGTCTGTAGTTTGCTACCTGGTCCTTACTGCCGGATTTGTATACAGGAACAACTACCGCTTTTTTTAGGCATTTCGGAAAAATTCCTTCCGATAGGCATTTTTGGAAAATGTGCGTGAGAGGTGGAATCAGGATGAGTTTGTATTGTTTAAGCATTTTGTTTGAAATGCCGTCCCAGCCGACCGCAGAGCTATCTTTTAAATTATTAATAATCCTTTCCACCTCTTGTTCGTCTGTATTTAAAAGCACAAATGATTTCAGCATATTTTTAGATGAATGATCGCGGGGAGAGAGAAGCGGCTTGTTTTTTTGCATTTTATCAGCTAGGTCTTTTCCAACATTTACGAAGAAATCATTTGCGCTCTCAACGGATGATGACTTCGAGGGGTGAGCTTGTAACAATTCACAAGATGTTTCTCGTTGGTTTGCCGTATATGTAACATTTTTAACACACTTCCAGATCAATTTACTGTTTTTTCCAGCCATTTCCAATTGTTTTTTGTCGTAGTTGTTTTTAATTTTTTTAAGCAGGTTGTTACAGAAATTACGATATCTTTTGTAGGTCACTTGCAATAACAAATTGTTCGGATTCTTTTTGGCTTTAAAATGCAATCTATCTCTGTGTCTCATACATCGTACGAGCCCCGGTGTGATCCAAGGTTTAATATTGCGGAATTTACAGCTGACACGTACGTATGTTGTATTATTTAATATTGCTTGTTGGATACTTTTAATCATGTATGACATGCTAGAGTCAGCGTCAGCAGAAATACTATAAACTGTGTCAAGATCGATGTTACCTAAATCTTCTTCAAGTTTGTTATTATTTATTTTCGAGGTTATTGATGTGCGATAAGTATTAGGATGATTATGAAATAAGGTTAGTAGGGCAGCATGGTGGTCGGTAACCGAAGAGTTGGTGACTAGTGCTTGTGCTGGGCACATTGACTTGAGCATAATGTGGTCTAAACAGGACCCGCTTTGATGGGTAGGAAGCGTGTGTGCAGGGAGTAATCCGTGGAATGAGCATATGTCTAGATAGCCCTGGGCCGCAGAGTCGCTACTTTCAGGAAGGATGTTTATATTTATATCACCAATAACTATTATATTCTTATAAGAGGCGAGGCCACGTAGGGTCTCCCCTAATGACTCGCTAAAGATATCACCATTTCTGAAGGAAGGTGGTCTATATATATGTAGCTATTATAGCATAATCTGGATTAATCTTGATCAAAAGTCGATTACACTCCTTTATATCTGGTTCCTCAATGGTAACAGTCAAGTTATTTTTTATGAAAACCACCACACCGTCGTTCTGATTATAATTAACCTTATTGCTGTGTACTTTATAACCTGGAAGGTGGGGAAATTTACTATATTTACTTAACCAACACTCCGTTAATACAATGACGTCGCAACTTATAGCAAGTCTTTGCTGAAAAACTAGAAAATTATCATAATTTTTGTGAATACTGCGGATATTCTGTGTTAGTATAGTCAGTGATGGATTACGGCCAGTGTAAATGTACTGTTTGCAACTTTCAACATCACAAGCATTAGACTCAGATACAGAGAAATTGTCAATGTCAGCAATTAAATCATTATTCATACGTAACTAAAGTGAGAAGATAAGTACTAGGAGGATAAAGTTAAACTGCGACGCTCTTAGGCGCCTTCATAGTCTATAGAGTCGATGTACCTCTTTTCGGCTAGTTGCTTGGCGGGGCAGGTATAGATATAACTAACCTTAAGAAACTCATGATCTAATTAAACCTAACTTAAAATATTAGGAACTAAACTATGTACATATATCCCCTAGGTCACTACCATTGGGTGGGGTGCCCGTAAGGCTGGCCGCGTTACCTCGCTGAATGGCATTGCCTATGCGTTGGGCGATGATCGAGCCAGCCCTACGATCTGTGATTGAAGTTTCTCACTATGCAATTTGGTTGAGATCGGATTCTGATCAACCCTGGCCATCTGGCGGGCTATACCACAGAAATTTCGTCCCTCAATTACATAGGTAATTGATTCTATACATGCAGTAGCTAACGTTACACAAGGTCTACAATTTCGGTCATATAGGGGTGAAGACCAAAAAGTCTGCTACCTTAACTCATTTAATTAAAATTTGTATCAATTTTTCCCGTGTAGGTACGACGACAAATCAACCATCGAATAATGTACCTTAAGGTACTGTTTTGAGGTTCATTATCGTGTCGTTAATTTTTGTCGCACAACGGAAAAAGTTAGCAAACTTTTTGGTCTTCACCCATAGCCCGAAACGTAGAACACAGACAAACAAATCTAAGTAATTGCCATCATCATAATATATCAAGATATATTTCGCACGTTAACAAAAAGCTTTCACATTCAGTCTTGTATTGTTTTACATAGTCTTTCAATAATAATACCCTAAGCACAACAATCGGTCGTGGGCGGAACAAATGCCTTCACCAAATTTGGGATGATTGCATATTGCTGTTAGGACCCGTGGAATTTATAGGATCAGAGGTCATCGACCAATTCGAGACCTAAGGCAATGGAGGTGAACGCCCAGAAAATTTAAAATGGACCCAAAATATCGATGTAACTAAAGGAGCGACCACACCAATTCCCAAAATACGCTGACGATGTCACGTGACAGTGACGTGTCGTGCGTGTCGTTTTTTTAACGCATATTGTCCATGCCTCTGGTCAAAATACGCTGACGATGCGCTTGCACAGCCAACTGTACCGTTACCATGAGTTAATGTGACCGTACGCAGCGACAGCGTAAACGATTTGTGTGGAGAATAGTACAACGCTTCTAATAGCGGTTACTTTGTAGAACTACAATTCACCATACAATTATTTTACGCAGTCGCGAGCGAGTACGGTCTCTGTAAACTCATGATAGGGGGGCTGTTAACTAAGCATATGGAGAAAACGTGACTTAACAACACGTCACAGCGTATACGGAACGTCAAGCTTCGGTGTTGCCCACATAAGCGTTATAAAACGTAACCCATGCGAATACGACATGTCTTCGGTGGCCCGCCCTAAAGGGCGGGCCACGTCAGTGTAAAAGCAGTGCAAAGGGCCCTTCGGGCCCGCAAGCAAAGTAAGTATAAAAAAAAATAAAAAAAAATACGACATGTCTGCGTAAACGCACCGACAGCGTATTTTGAACAGCGGTGTTATCGCTCCTTAAATACCAGGTTGATCGGGTTGGGTCGATAAGCCATATTTTAAAGCATTAGGTAGGTATATGGAAATTTTCGGTCTTTACGTATCGGTTGGTTTGAGACTAAGTTGTAAGTTTCGTTTTCGGAACTTATGTTCGGCTTCAACGGAAGTATGGATCGTTCGTTTGTTTCAACGCAATGTCCGCACAAGGATCATTCAAATACTTGTAGCTTTAAAGCTTTACGGGTGTGGTGACGAAAAATAAATGTGTATTTAATAAGTGTGTTTGTCAAAATGAGAAGAAATATCGAGTAGCCTTCCGCGTGCCGGCTACGCGCTTGCGCAACGAGTGGGCCGCATTTCCATAAACCAACACGTTTTCACTGCTACTGGCAAAAGACGGTATAAATCTATGGATTCCAAAGACTGTTACTGCGTTTTTTAACCGGCAGTGTTACCTCGCCAGAAATAGAAACTATGTTTCGAATGGTTACGGCGAGTTACAGTAAATTAGGGGGAACTAATAGGTATTAATTTTTAATGGTAACGACTACATAATCTTGGGTATTTATTTGATTTAGGCTTTAGTCTGAAGCAGTTTCAATACGCAAAAGGCAAAGGGTTCGTAAACACAAACTGGTTCCAAGTTTTTAAAAGGAATTAAGATATGAATAAATAAAGCCCAAAAAACGTCACAAAAAATATATGTACAAAAAGCTTCACACATTCATTGTCGGTATCGAATTGATTGGTTATGTTCGTATTAAATTTGCATATAACTATTACCGATTGTTTGTCTTTATGTTGTGGTTCCATTTCAATTTGAACATTTAGTTAAATACGCAGTGTAATATGTTTAATAACGTCTCTAAATAACAAGATTGTAAAAATATAATTAACAGTATCGTGTTCAACCAAATAAATGGATAGTTATATATGGCTGACTGACGGACCGGATGAAAATGACAATGCTTCCATAAACCCCATTTCTACTAGAAATCCTTTCTGAGACATTTCGGCACTGTATTCTATTCGTAATTAACACAAATTACAGCGGGTCTATCGTGGTAGGTATTTCTTATTTACCTTTACTATCTGACTTTTCGGCGTCGTTGCATACGCTGTGGGCTCAGATGTACTCACCGTAGATATAGATCGCGATAGATGCGTTATAATTTGTGTTAATTATGTAGGCAAACCGCCACAGTACGTATAATATAAAGTGTTATACTGTATTTTATTGCCTTGATGAAGCAAGCTAAATCTGCTACGCAACCTAGGTATATGTAATAAAATAATTTAGGTAAGCTGTCTGGAAAAGATCGCTCTTTAGCGATAAGGCCGCCTGCTGTCTACCTCTGATTGACAAAATCATATTTCTAACAGGTGGAAATTAATAGAGAAGAGCTTTGCGTTGTGTAAACCTCTAAAAATATTTGAATTAATTTTTCTGTATGTAAAGAAATATGAGTATGAGTAAATACCTACATAAAATAACCGAAATCTACGACAACTATGCCTGCATAGAGCTGTAGTCTTCGGCCTATCTGCGTGTCAATAATGTCAAACTCAACGTCTTTATATACCTATTTTTTTAATCATACATTTTAGAATAAATAAATAATAAAATAATTAATAATCTCACGAAAAATTCAAAACAGTGTCGTCCTCTTTCTAAGCGGAATACAGAAAAAAAAATTAAATTGTAGTCTTGAAAATAAAATGTTGTCATTGACAATTGTAAATTGTAATGCATTGTATTGTGTTTGCGCCTTACCACTGTTGCATCGTATTTAAACGAAATCATATTTCAAAAATATGCAACTATGTATTGTGGAATAGTTTTAACAGAACCGATTTCATCTCAGGTAGCCGTTACTTAATAATGAAGTGTCCTCTGTGGCTTTTGAATTGTTGCCTGCGCAAATTGCATTGCGCTTATTGTTACTTTGTTGCACATGTGCACGTGTACTACTTTTCTGGATGGTCTCCGTTTGGGCTGTTTGTTTTGATACTTAAGGTGATTATTTGAACGTTTCAACCGCCTCATTAATATGTCCGCAATATCGACGACCACCGTATGAACTGTGGACTGTGGCGCTATTTTCGGTTGTCTTGTAGTAAGTATTCGCGGATTTTTACAATTCTTATCAAAATGATGTTGATTGCTTTTATGAATTGGCCAATATTGTGGCCAAATAAACGCTCAAATAAACGTCCCTTAACTTATTAATCACCAAATATTAGCAAATATCATCGTTTGGCGTGATAGCGCTTTCGGTATTATGATGGATTCGGATAAATGAAACATCGGAATTGGGTGTATCGCTCATGGTGGCGTTAAGTGCACGCGTTGTGTGTTTTTTTAGGGTTCCGTACCCAAATGGTAAAAACGGGACCCTATTACTGAGACTTCGCTGTCCGTCCGTCTGTCCGTCCGTCTGTCACCAGGCTGTATCTCAAGAACGGTGATAGCTAGACAGATGTATTTCTATTGCCGCTATAACAACAAATACTAAAAATGAAATAAAATAAATATTTAAGGGGGGCTCCCATACAACAAACTTGTTATGGATTATGGTACGGAACCCTTCACGGACTCGCACTTGCCCATTTTTTTTTATTAAATTATTTTCACGCGTTGTGTGATTTTTTATTTATTTATTTTCCGTGTGATTGTGAATGTTTTAGTCTACAAATAAAGATTAAGTCTAATTCAACACTGTATGTACGATTTATAATCATCGTCAGTGTAGGTAATTTTCCAAAGAACAGTAGCATACGTAGCGTAAGTAATAACTGTCATGCCTAGAATATACTCTATTGTTGCTTAATCGAAATAATGGAGCACCTGCGGCTTGCGGCTGCATCTAATCTAGCACATGCATGTTCATTAGTTCATACAGTGCACACTGCACTGTTCATTTCGTTTGTCAATACCTTACAGCATTAAGTTTATTAAGTATTTTGAATGTTTGTAGATATTAATATTATTAAAACTATCGAGATCTTGAATAATTATAAATACTGTTTAAACTCACGTGTACGTTAGTGGGCCGCGAGTTGCGTAGCAACACGGATAGCTGTCCTTGATGAAAAGTTCGAAACATGTCGGGCCGTTCCCGACAATTTTTACGTGAGTTTAAACGTTGTAATGTTGAGAGAAATTAACTAAACGATTGTCCTCTGCTGGAGTGTAGTGCTGGAATCAAATTCTTGAATGTTTGCAGATATACTAGGTACCCATATACCTATATTACCCATCATGTCTACGTAACTTTAAAAAAAAATGCTTTAACAACATTTGCTATGATTGCTAAACATTACTTATAAATACTCGTGTAACATCTAACTCACTTTAATTAATACAGGATGTTTAGTAATTCAAACATTTGTTTTAATTTACCTTGGTAAACACATTGGAGGTGCGTTCAGTTTAAGATTCGTTTAACTCTATCTACTGCCTTCAGCTAAAATTATCGCCAACATACAACGCAATCGTCAGACATCTATGCTATAAAACCATGATATTACAATAAAGGATGCAACTGACAGGCTGTCAACCTACAAAACATCGGACAATCAAATTGGCCACCCACTGCGCTCCTATTCAAACGACATTGCCCCATCGCTGCCCTATTCCGCCAACTAATTTCAAGGGTTTTGATATTGAGAAATTACAGAAATTGAGAATAGTATCGCCTTCGATCATTGTGATGCTCAGCATGTCAGTTGTCCGTCCAATCAATCAGGCATTGTTGCCAGTAAAAAGCATGGCCTCCTACATGCGATAGTGATAATTTGTTACGGACGCTTTTTGAGAAAGTTGCAACACTGATTGACCAATTCGCTCTTGACCGTCAAATTTCGTAATTTTGTTTATGAATTAGCTTACAATGCACCCGCTCGTCATCTCATTGTGAGTATCGTTAGATTGCAACAGTTTTGAAGTTTTAGCCAAGGTTTGGGTTAACTTGGATTCATGATCATTCGAGTGTGGCTGTTTTGATACGAATGCCTGAATACTATGCAGCATTCTAATCTATCTTGCTAATCTTTTCATCTCTAACCATTAATTAAGTAAATTGGTGAACTTAATCATTTAATTCCGCGTTTTAACTTTAGTTCATAATTTATATAATGGGAAATTAACTATCGAAGTAGACGTTCTCAATTTGTTATTATATTAATCTAGCTACAATATTTTGCTGCTTAGCTGCTAAGTTTTGCTGACGGCGATCAATCTAACCGCTTGCATGTGTACTATTAATTAGTTCAATTGTTTTAACTACTAGGTGCACGATTGAACGCTTTCAATCTAGCATCAATGAAGTTGAGGTAACTAGGAATTTTAATTAGATAGTAATTTAGGTAGATAATTGATTGAAAGTGGGTACCTCCGGAATTCAAAATGAAGAAAGAATTTTGTGCTTTAGGTTACGATGAGTTTCAGTTTCAAGGGATTTGTTAGCTTTGGAATCCGCTAATTTATTCGAACTTCTCTTTGAGTGGCGTAGCTACAGAAGATATAGAAGAGACCGTGCCTCGAAGGCCCCAAGCTCATGGCCCTGGGACAAAGCTCGAACTGACATGTTCTAACTCTTGTGCCAGACATGCCTAGCAAAGCAACACCCCTGCTGGTGCAGTCAATAAGTCAATAACTTACTGGGATTTCTCCAGTTCACCGATATTTTCGAAAGCAGAGAGAGGTAATTGTAAACTGTTTGCACTAGGAAACATTCCGCGCACATTAGTAATGTCCGAAGCGAATGCGAAACACTTGGCTTCCTGTGCGCGCACAATGGAAGCGCGCTTCCTGAATTAAACGTTATTTACATACAACAATACCAGATACTAGTTACTATGGGTAAGTTTGTTTAGGATTGTCGTAATGTTGGATAACTTGAGGACTGGTTGCGTCAGCGTGCGTTGCGTAGCGTTAATGCTGATAATTATCATTATGTCAGCCATAAGACGTCCACTGCTGAACACAGGCCTCCTCAGCAGAGGCCGGAATAAAATTCCGCATCCAGTGAGACCCTGTAACTCTAAACGTCGTCTGACCCAGTCGTCGTCTGAGTCCAGAGTCTTTTTTGTAGCGAACGGAACCTTATCCTAAAAGTATATATAAGATTGTGTTCCAATCCTTCTGTTTTGATCAGTTGATATACTCTTAGGATTAGTATTATTCACAATGAGTCAAACACAATATATGTATACAAAATATGAACAAATTATAAGGAACTTAACGTAAGGTACCTCCGCCAGCAGGGCAGAGGCTATGGCTAGGCCTGAGGGGAAAGGAACTTCCTGACGGTGCACAAATATATTCGACCTTCGATCCATACATCGATCAAGAGTTCCTTAAGGTGTTGTATGATATTATTTGCTATATAAGACCGCTTTATAATTATGAGGGTTGCTTGACTAACATTTTTCATTTTCATGACTGGCAGTTGTGCTAATATCATAGAAAAAGGTTTCCGTCTTATCGAACGTGTTGATGGATGATAATTTGATGATTGCCCTCTTGTCTAACAGTAGTGTACTCTTTTGGCTATGGTGGTTAGATGAATGACCAACAGATGTAGTTGCACACTAAATGCCCTCGGCAAGGCGCGGCGGCGTCCTGCGCGCGCACAATAGCGTTACCGAGCGAACAATGCCCATGGGAGCGTTTTCATTGGCCTTTGCCGAAGAATGGATTTTCCACGCGCCACCTGACATTGTTTGGTTTGTTTGGGGAACGGTACTGCACTAGTGAGAAAAAAATTATGTTGTTGATACTTAACGTTCTTAGTACGATGATGTGATTACGAGATGTATGGCTTTGTGTGCCTTAGCTATAGTGATAAGTATTAGTGATAAGTAAACAACGACGAGAATCCAAGTTTTTTTTTGCCGTGTTAAATCTAGATCCAGCACCAAAGTAGGTGATGACTTAATTCCACACTTCATTCAGATCGTATCACCAGCTACAAAAAAACCCGTTAGACAATTAGGGGAGTTTTTGTATCAACAATTAAAACGCTTAAGATTATAAAGTGCTAAGTTACCAAACGGTCTCTTAGTTTTTCCTCCACATAACACTTGCAAAAAACGGATATTACCAAACGGCAATACGTACTCATTGTAATCGAAACCGAGTTTAATTGCCGGTAGCATGCTAGTGTATATCAGTCCTAATGGTCTTTACAATAAATGTGGTTTTACAATGCGATTCTGAGTTTCGCAATTCGCAACTTGTGTGGTGGCCGGAACGAGTCAGTTTTACTCCCGGGGACTTATGTCCATTTGATAAGGCACAGATTCGTATGGCAAGGTTTTTGGTGCGTATTTGAATGGTACGAATATGAAATGTTTTCGGAGTGTTATGAGTATGCTTCTGGTTTTTAAGTATGTTAATAAAACATGAAGCTTCATGCGGCGTGAGATATGAAACGCGTTTTTCTTATAGTGGGGTAAGTCCGGGGTGGATGGACAGTTTTTTATACGCTGTTAAAAACTAACGGCGTGATTGTATAAATGTATATATATTCGTATTTTACGTTCGAGCAATAAAAAAAAAGTTTTAATGATAAACAGAAAGCATTTGTTCAGTAATGTTCGTTGATGATGATAGTGGTAAACCATTATCATAGATTTAAGATTTACTTATCATAGATGTCGGTCAAGCAAATTCCATGTCACTCTTTTCTAAGCCGCATCTGGTCTGGACCGCCTGGGTACTGACATTGACGTTCGGCTTTTCCTTTATTTGGTCCATGTAGGTTGCTTGGCTTTCCTTGTTCTCTCTCTGCCACTTGCCTTTGAATTCTATAGAGATTCGTCTTACCGAAACAGGTGTACATTGGATTGGAGATATAATTGACTGTAATAACTCAATTGTATACTTACCTTTAATTTGGAATAGATTTTTATCACCCACGTCCATCTGCGAATTGACGGACTTAACAACTCAATCAACGGCCCAAAATAGGACATCAATAAAAATAAACGATATCGAATGATATAAAAATAAAGTACTCGAGGCCTAAGCTAGTCTTATAAATTTTAGATTGACTGTGGTCCTAGTGAAAAGGGGTGTATAAGGCAGATTTAACCTAGGAGCAAAGGAGCTTAAGTCTCGTAATAATAGCTATGACCTTTTGTTTCTGTTAAACCATTGATAAAAAGATCAAAGCAGAAAGAAAAAAATAAATGTGTAACCTGGCGAAAAAGACCGGGAATCGAACCGAGTACCTCTGTATTACCGGTCCAGCGTGTTAACCTCTCCACCACCCTAACGTCAAATAACCTTTCGAATTTTCTTTATCTTTCGTGTGTCAATCTTTGGATTGTTTATTTGAAAGTCTTTACACCTTACCTTCTGTTTCTGATATTATTGACTTCTACGCTGTAGGTTGTTGTTTATCCCGTGGAGCTGAAATATTCCAGGTTAGTTATGGTATTGGCTATAGAAATATGGTATTGTTTAGAGGTTTCATATCTGGATGTTTGTTACTATAGTGCACCGTTAAGTGGAGTAGATAAAAGGAATAGTCATGATATAAGTGTATTTAAAGTGTCAATGTGGGTGAAACTGCATTTATGTTTATTAAATACTAGCTGTGCCCCGCGGTGTTACCCGCCCATCCCACGGGAACACTAAATATATTCGGGATGAAAAGTATCCTATGTCCTTTCCCGGGTCTCAAACTATCTCCATACCAAATTTCATCTAAGTCGGTTCAACGGTTTAAGCGTGAAGAGGTAACAGACAGACAGACAGACAGACACACTTTCGCATTTATAATATTAGTATGGATAATATTAGTATGGATTATTGAGCATTTGTAAGGGTACTAAATAGTTTATACTTACATATTATTAAATATGTTTTTACACAGTCCTGTTCTTCCGCTCTGTATAATAATAGCCACTTACAAATTTAAAATTACACAAATGTTAAGCTTCTTAAATACATTATTCATTAACATTAGGATTACAATAAAAAGGTCACACGCAATTATAGTAATCTTAAGCGTTAGTTTTACAAACCTTCAAGTACTCCCACCGTACGAGGCTGCGTCTATGCACACCGACATGCGCACGGGTCGATCTAAGCTGACCTTTATTCAAACAGCTTAAGAGACATTATAGATGCCTTATTTACGTGGTTTGCGTATTATACAATCCTGAATAGAATGCGTTTGAATGTCGTTAGAGTAGTCTTTATCTGAATGGTGTTAAGACATGCGGTGACTAGTTTTGATGGTAAGGTTGCGTGGGATTCATGAACACTAATGTTCGTAAGCTGTGTCACATTGTATGATTACAGTACATTAATGTGCAATATTATGATGTCCTAAAATGTTTAATTATTAGTTATTACATATTCTTTGACCCTATTAACAAAATCAACCCACGTAACTTCATTTAACAAATACAAAATGTACAATTTGAACTTTTATCGTTAATATTATAACCAACCTAGATATGAAAGGCGAGTAAGACGATAAATATATTTTGCATCGTGATTTCATGATATTAGTCAATATCACGATTCTAAATTTAATTAACTGTTTCGGTATAACAGTCACTAGTTCGATTCCGGCTTAGACTAGAGAGGGACTACTCCGAAAACGGACGACAAGATACGAAGCTCGAATTCATAGATTTTCGGAATAGTCCCTTAGAAGGCAGTAGCAGTATGTACCTACCTGCATAGCATTTTTGTATACCTATTGGTTTTGATACAAAATTTGTTCTATTTTCACATAAAATTATCAATAAGTAATCATATTTTAGTATAAATGAATTCGGTAATATTAGGATTGATGCTTAATGTCGTTATTTATCGTAGATATTACTACAACATCCTCGTATATCCAAAGTGGACATGTCAGAATGTACATTTTATGAGAGATCAAGGAACCCATAATTCATTCGTCTATTGTCTATGATCGATGTATTGTTTCCCATCAATGTCCTATTAAATATATATGCCGTAACTAATATCTGTTCGTGTTTGAGCCATGGGCTTTATTCTAAAGCTGTGTATAGACTTTTGAAATCCCATACACACCTAGCATAACTATAATGTCTTTTCAAAATGTATCCTTCGACTTTTTCTGTTACCGATTGTCTGGAAGAGATCGCTTTTTAGGGATAAGAGCGCCTGCTGTTATCCTACTTTTTGTATTATCATTTCTTTGTTGTATTTGTTTTTATGTGGTGCACAATCAAGAATACTAGTACTATATGCAATTTCTAATGATTTCATTTTTCAACTCACGTTTTACTTCGAAACCAAAAACAAGACCTAAATGAGGAGAAGTCAGGATTCTTTTATGAAAGTGATAAGTTTACGGTTTCAGTGAAAAATTTATTGGTGAAATAGAACAGTTGGAAAATTAAGGAGTCTCGGAAGCATTTAGCATTAGTCAATTCATCAGCAAAACCTATCTTTTTTTCTTTCTTTTGGGGACATTACAGTTCACTAAATGAACTCGTGTGGCCCTCAAGTTAACAAATAAAAAAGACTAAGGCATGTCCATTGAAAATATTTGCTTTGGTACGCGTTTAAATATACGTAAACACGCGTGTGTACGTTGTTTTAGATAATCAATAGCTCCACACGCCACATTGTAGGCAACCATCTGGGCGGTTCGGAATGTCATCAGTCGTGATCGGACGGTGTATGGGAGCCATAAGTAACATTTAGTTTACATGTAATCATGCCTTAAATGAGGTTTAAGAATACTTAGGTCTGTGATTGCAGGTTATAGGAAATCTAAGATAATGGTAGCCCTCTTGTATACGCTGTTCTTTGTGTATTGGCTCATTCTATTTATTATTATAACAAACAATTTTTATAACAGAAAAAAAGTGTTTAATTATCTCGACGTTTAGAGTCCCTTCGAGATCATGTAAATTCGAAACATCGGGGTAATTAAATAAACACGTTTTACAAGCTTTTATTTAACTTGCATTGTAAGCTGAAATTTTGCATACTTACATAACTTTGATGACAATACAATAATATGGTACCATGGCGCTGATCTGATGATGGAGCTGGAAGGTGGCCATAGGAACTCTATAACAGAAAAAGCAATCCTACCGAGTTTGGGCTCTTTAGAATCGTCTCAGTGAGCATTTGATGGATATCCAAAGAAAAGTACATTCGGCTATAAAAGCTTGTCACTAAAATGAAATTTTTGACAGAAACTTATTTCTTATAATAATGTGTGAAAATCGTATAAGATTAAATCATTCTATTTATAGTTATGTATGTCATATTAAATATGATAAACACGCATATCAAGGTGTAACCGGAGGACGGACAGAGCAAAAACAACAGGCGGACGGAGCGTGGGTAGACCTCATACAAGGTGGACCGATGATTTTGTGAGGGTTACGGTAAGCCGCTGGATATCCGGCTGGGAATCCTTTGGGAGGCTCTGGTCCCACTAAGATGATGATGATATCACTATATAATTACTATAAAATGTCTATTCTATACTATTATAAAATTGTATGAAAATCCGTTTTCTATGAAGAGGAGTCAATATTTTTGGATAAAATCTTAACAGCGCGATTCACAATTTGTATACAGGCCGTAATGCGCCATCTGTTGGAAAACAATGTCCGATCATCACACCGAAACAGTTGACGGATTTGTAATCAGTTTTGGTACAGAGGTAGCGCCATCGAAAGATGGTTATAGGATACGTTTTACCCTACTACGCGGACAAATATCACCTAATATTATAAAGGCGAAAGTTTGTGAATGTGTTTGTGTATGTTTGTTACTTCACACCCAAACGACTGGACCGATTTGAATACATTTTGGCATGGAAGTAGCTGACACCCTGGATTAACGCAAAGGCTACTTTTTACTCCGAAACAATGTAATGTCCCTGTGAGATGAGGGTAACACCGCGCAGTGCAGCTAGTTTATATATATTTTTCTCTATTCGTGCTTGTAGTTACCGGATTTTTTAGTATGACGTTAACGTATATTTAGCGTTAACCAACTTATAACAAATACCAGTATGTCTTTCCTCGTATATGGACTTTAAAATTAATTGTCCACTCAAAGGCACGTAAATGTCGCCCGACGAACTCCGCGCAAATATTGGTGTTACCGAACCGGTCGCTTCTTCATACGGACCGGCCGCGGCGTCGGCGTTGGGAAATATTTACATTGTATATATTAGCAGAACAAATTAAATGAGGTCAACGTGAAGTTCGTAGGGCGTCGAGAATTTATAACTGATGATGGTGTATCCAGTGGTTCGAGTGGTTGAGACGTTGGACCGACAAGTCAAAAAATACCTCGTTCGATTCCTCGCGGGAATTACGGCCGAGAGCAATTTAGTTTTTAACCACCGACAAAAAAAGATGGGTGTTATTAGTTTCACATGAGTACCTGTGTACTTACTTATCTGTGTAGGTACTCATCTGTGTATCTATGTCTGTCTGTGGCATCGTAGCTCACACGGATGGCCCAATGTGAGTCTGTTTTTTGTTAATCGAAAGACTTGTCCGTCGAGATGGTTCTTAGCTATGTTTGGTAGAAATAGGACCAGTAGTTTCCAAGATATTCAGCTTTAAATAGGACAAGTTGGTTTGTAGACACGTGTGTTTGCCTACTGAGCCGGCGGTCCCGGGTTTGAATCCCGGCCAGGGCAAATATTTTGTGTGATGAACTCGAATATTTGTGCTTGGGTCATGGTTGTTCTATGTATTTAAGTATATATTTATCTATATAAGTACGTATATCGTCGTCTAGTACCCATAACACAAGCCTTCTTGAGCTTAATTTGGGACTAGATCGATTTGTGTGAGGTTGTCCGATATTTATTTATTTATTTACAAGTGACACAAGGTCTCAGCCAATATAGAAGCTGAGAATTAAAAAAAATTGTAGTTATGTTCAGTTTTAGGAGCATTTTCTATATAACTCATTGAATGAGGGTCTCATAATGACCAGCTAATTGTGCCGCGGGTGTTTTATGATTATTTTTATAGAAAGAAAGAAATATTTATTTGCACAAGATTTTTTATGAAGGCTTTACGTTTTGATTGTTGACTTTGGATATTACAATTTGTTACTAAATTTAGTGCGCGTACGTAACTAACTTATTTTATTTACTATACTAGTATGGTAGTAATAAATAATACGGATAGCGAAAAGGTAAGATAGTTATGGGTATTTCTAGACGAACAGGCCAAATATTTTCACTCGCTCACCTGCTATCCTTGACTTTTCAATGGCCGCTACTCATATATTATTTGTCAATAAGGAAAACACAAAAACATTTACCTAGAAACCTCTCGAGGTTTAATATTTAATATCTCTTTCTAGGAATAGTGTCGTCTACACTACGTTATTGGTTAATTCTTTTTTAATAGACATTTTATATCGATTCTGTTTTTTAATGTACTAATACCACAAATAAATTATTGATTCATTAATTGAATTTATTAATTATGTTTAATATTTTTGGTTAAACTGCCATTTGCGACATGTAAGCTCTTTTTTTTATATTAATACTAATAGTAATACTTTCTTTACAATATCAATTACACAGAGGGATTTACTACCGCGAACGCTCCGAATGTGGAATGAGCTCCCTGTCGAGGCTTCCTCCGGGGGCTACAGCATGGCGGTTCTTCAAGAGGGGAGTAAATAAGTTCTTAAAGGGTTCAGGGCCGTCTTAAACTAGGCTGGGGCCCTTGGGCACACAACAATTTGGGGCCCTTTTGGAAAGTAAAAAAAGCGAATTATAATAACATTTTTGGAGTAGTAGGGCCTCGTGCAGGGTCCGTCCGGATTGTTACTACCGTCTTGCCTGCTAACCCACCGCCAAACAGCAATGTTCGCATTGTTGTGTTCCGGTGTGGGGGTAAGATAGCCGGTGAAATTACTAGCATAGAGGCATTCTATCTTCGTCCTCCGGGTAGGCAAGCACTTGTGACTCCTCTGGTGTTGCTCACTTTCCATCAGGCGATACGTTTGGTTTTGTGAGAGAAATTGTCGGTCCGTCGGGGCCCCCTAAAAATGGGGGCCCTGGGCACGGGCCCCGTGTGCCCTTATGGTGGTCGGTATTGAAAGGGTTGGCAACGCGCGTGTGTGATGCTCCTGGCGTCGCAAGCGTCCATAGGCGGAGGTAACTGCTTAACATCATCTTTTTTGTTTTTCTGTACATATTTGTTGTTATAGCGGCAACAGAAATACATCATCTGTGAAAATTTCAACTGTCTAGCTATCACGGTTCGTGAAATACAGCCTGGTGACAGTATCGAGCAAAAAACGGCAATCACAATCAAATCACGCGTTTTGTATGGGAGCCCCATTTATTTATTTTCTGTTTTTTTAGTATCTGATGTTATAGCGGCAACATGAATACATCACCTGTTAAAATTTCAACTGTCTAGCTATCACGGTTCATGTTCAGTTGCCATTGCGACTTGGCCTCCTCTTTTTGCTTACCATCAGGCAAAGTGGAGCTACTATGTTGTACCGTTATAAAAAAAAACAATCAAGTAGATTTCTACTGGATGATCGTTTTTTAGGGTTCCGTACCCAAAGGGTAAAAACGGGACCCTATTACTGAGACTTCGCCGTTCGTCCGTCCGTCCGTCTGTCACCAGGCTGTATCTTAAGAACGGTGATAGCTAGACAGTTGAAATTTTCACAGATGATGTATTTCTATTGCCGCTATAACAACAAATACAAAAAATAAAATAAAATAAATATTTAAGGGGGGCTCCCATACAACAAACTTACAGATAATGGTACGGAACACTTCGTGCGCGAGTGCGAGTATTTTTAGTCAATTGTCTATCAAGTAATTTAATCAATCTCTTGAGTATTTATATCGTCCGCCACAGAACAGAAGTGACTGAGGGAAACGCAAACGCTCCAGTTACGGCTGCCATTGCGAAACAGCGCGTATTGACTTACGGCGAACTGGGTGCGCGGGCGCACGCAAAAACCGCAGTTATGTTAGAATACCAACATACCAGCAAATGGGACCTAGTTGCTCTGATTCACTATTACTACATTTCATTTCGCAATTAGTGTATTCGCAAAAAATGGTCTAGTCTGAGAATTTATACACGAAACTTGGGAACTTTATGGTATCAACTGTTTTCGCATTGGGCTTAGGTGTCTGTTTCTTTTTGTAGAATAAAACACTACCGATTGGGTACTTACCGATTGCATGAAAATACAGACTATAAGTTATGAATTGAGCCAGATTAAAAATCAAGTAAAATATTGTCATGATCATGAGAGAGAAAATATTTGTAAATCTATCGTTACAATAAAAATCTGTATACGGTTGTCTTCATCTCACTTACATGTTCACGCTATTCGAAAATGAATGGCGCATTTTGAAAATTCAAGATTCTCATATCAATTCTGATTTTGGACAAATACGGACCTTGGACCTTGGACGGAACTTAGTAGATCTATCTTATAATAATAGGAAGATAAATATTAAATTTGATGCTACATTAAACCTACATGAACAAAATATTTTAACCTCACAAGTTAAAGGTTAACGAATAATTCATAAATAGCTGTCAGATTAACAATACGCTTGACCGTAACATATTGTTCCAGCATAATTACGTTACTTTTAATGTAAATGGCTACATTGAAGACACCACGGACACGGAAAGACTAATAATAATCTATTCATTGTTAAATTATTTATTAATTATCATAATTCGATGGCTAAGTGGCCTTAATTATTGACCTCGTGGCCGTAATTTAAGCTAATGCACATTATTAGGTCAGTATTGATTGGGTATGGTGTTGATATTGAAAATGTTTTCATATGCTTGGTCATTAAATAATGTAGGTAATAAAATAATAATTGACGCTAAAGTAATCATAATTATTGTCTCCTTTGCTATAGTAAAATATGACTGAGAAGATTGTATTAGGTTAAAGTTTGTTATGATTCTGAATGTATTTTTAATTGTAATTGTGTATGTATGGGTTTCACAAATGCATGGCCCATTTCTGACGGAATTCATTCATAAATGGGCCATGCAATTCTGCAGCTCATTGAACGATCGTGTGTACCTGGTATTTCCTGAAATTATAACTTGGTTCTCTTCAAGACAAGAGTGAATAGGCTGTTACCGAACCATACCATACCATCTGTGTTACTGAGGTCAATCACTGGTCAGTTTATGAATAAGAAAAACAATATAGATTACATACATAGGTATATACAAAGTCAATATTAAAAAGTATTTATTTTTGAGTAAATAAATAAAGTACTTCATGTATTATAGAATATAATATATTTGACCCAGTTTTTTCTGAGTCACCTGACCTCATATCTAACAGGAGCTTTTATATTCTAGAACATTCTTCATTCCAGTGCAGCCTTTCAATTAAGTAGCGCACAAAAATCTAGTTTTTCCTTATTTATCACAGCGACTACGGCGAGTAATTACTAGATCGTCTTATAAAGGCTATTTTATAAAGGTTTGGAACTTGTCTCATTTAGTAAGGTGATGTGTCAACTTTGTCAATCAACTTTTTTGTTAATAATAGTTTTCCCTGAGTTCTAGATAGTAACATAGCTATTTCATGCTTTTATTGCGTGCAGTCGAAAAATCAGTTTTCTGCGTGAGTTTTGTCAATTTCATTCTATAACAGAAGCGCAGCGGAAAAAATGAACAAATTAATCATAAGCCCAATAATGATGTTACTTTAATAATGAGGATTGTGATTGGTCCAATTTACACAGCTCTGCTCCAGTGGACAGGTAGCCTGAGATCTTTAGACGTGTGCGTTCGTCGAATCAAGAAGATACTAAATACTCACCAGATAGTTGCACTATCTTTGGATTGCAAGTCACCCGGCAGCGCGTTAGCTCCGCGGGCGGGCCGAGAGGTGTGCCCTGAGGCACGCTACTATTATTTCTAATCGGTTCCTATATTAGATTACTATCGGACTTATAAACAGAACTGATGTAGTATAAATACATTACTAGCTATGGTTGCGGCCACATCAGAGTCAACTTAACTTTAAAGCGCCATTTTTCCCGAAACCTTTTCCCTAAACGGTGTAATTTAGATCTCTGCTAGTAGAGAGTGAAATTGAAGTCAAATATGAGCTTAAATAATGGAGATGATAAAAATGGCATCATACAGCAGTTCAATAGTAAATATATAAGTCTTTTCTGCTTTCGAAACAGTTGGTTCAAACGCTCTGTTGGTTCAAACGGTTCGTTGAACTCCCGGAAATTAATTGAGAGATTTGAGAAATGTTAGTATTGAACAAAACAAGCGAATTCTAGTCTAACATCGTGACAACTTGTAACTTACAAGCGAATCTGACATAGGTCACAAAATCCAGTCCTAACCTTACGTAAACGCATTGTAAAATCAGTATTTGAACATCATTCTTCCGCCGCGCAACCTCGTTGATAACATCAGCGAAATACAAACCTAACTTTACAGATCCTTGATATTGTATTACATCGGAATATAGCTGGTTTTCAACTGTTTTGTTTAATGGTAATTTTGGTTTTGATTCGCCTCGCAGGCTGGAGATTGTTTCTTACAAAGGAATGCTATTAAAAGGTAGTTAGAAGTCTTCGGGGATGTGTTTCCTTGTTGGTATTTGAACGGGCTTTGGCTTCGTCCTTTATTTGGCATGCATCCCAATGAGTTTAATTTAAACTTAGGTCTTACCAAGCGCCGTCGGAATACGTAATTCCTTGTTTCTATCTTTAGCAAAGATTAGCAGGTTTCTTCGTAAGTTACGTGATCGCTTTGACTTGACTTAGGTACGTACGTACCTTGACTGAGTTTGGTCCCGAATCCTGACTTACCAAAGTAGAAGAAGAAGAAGAAGAAGAAGAAGAAGAAGAAGAAGAAGAAGAAGAAGAAGATACATTTATTTTGCAACCAATTACATTTAAATTTTACATCTAAATAATTGAATTACATTAAATTTTTATATTAAATTTAACTTAAAATTTATACTTCTATAGAAATTCTACGAGCTAAACGGTGTTCTGGTTGCAAAAATGGAGTCCACTCAGCATATGTCATAGCACTCTTGAGCACCACGACGCTGATCTTCCGTGGATCCAGATCAGGAAATGTGTTGAACAGCGTGCCGTGTAGTGTATCTGTGTTGGTTTGTGTAAAAAGATAGATATGCAAATAATGGGTTGTGATGTTTCAGTCACTAGTCGACATTTAACTACTTGTATACTTGGTGTGCATAAAAAGTTTAGGTAAAACTTAATTTTGACCAAATTATTTTCATTAATTATTATCACTTTAGGATGTCTTATCTTATAATATATGCAAATGCAAATCACCTTCTTCCACTACTTGATCTGTATAATATTTTTATTTTTCAGTTTTATTTAAACGTATTTATTTGTGAATTTAGTGCAAACACGGAAGGAGCGAGGAGCGGACCATGCCTTTAATTCATTTGAAGGATTTTCAATGAATCAGCATCTTCACCACATATAATAACAGGAAAGTGTGTGGCTTTCCAAACACTCGATCCGTCAAACATGCCAAGCCCTTGTAGTGTAGGTCTGCAGCGATGTGCAAGAGACAAGTGGGTCAACCGCAACGTATCCGTCTTGTGTAAGCGTTTAACAGAATTATAGTAACAGTTTAACGGTTCAACCACAGATCTCATGTTTCTGTGGCATTAATAACACTATAAAGTAGCAGATTACTATGTAGACACCGCTAGTACTGTGCTCTATGATTTTGCTTCACCTGAATGATCCCATTCTATCGCTGTTCGTAAGGGTGTTCGCTCACTGCGAACATTCGATTAAAGTTTGAAAAAAAAATTAGATTACCATATTATATTTTTTCTTACATTGCAGGCATGCTCGCGGTAACGCAGCGTCTGAAAATATGGAAAAAAAACTTACTAAGTTTCATTCGGTTTTTTTCTCAACAGCGGTCTCTAGGGAAAAGCTGGTAGATTCATAATCTGCCTTGTAAATGTGCCACAAGGGCCTACTTACTGAATAAATAATTCAATTTAATTTAATATGTGTTCAGTCTAAGGAAAATTATGATATAATTATTAAGTTACGTCATGTGGTGCGGATGGGGATCAACATAACCCGATGTTCACGTTAATCATGCACCTCTAGAACAAACTGTGATACACGACTCTTTCTCGCGTGAGATATTTATCTATCTCGTTCTGTGCAGTACTGTGAGATAGTGACAGCTAACGCTATGCCGCGTGACAAGAGTCGCGAAGCATAGTTTTGCCAGACGGGCTGGTCTTCAACCACTAAACTGTTGAAACTTTCGTCACTTCTTGTCCCGTCGTCATTATTTACAGGAAACGGCGATGGCCGCTAGGCGCAGGGCCGGGTCAAGGCGCGCGCAATGTCACCCACTATTGGCACTAATTGCTAAGGCTTTTAATACGCGAGGTGAGGAGGCGATGTAGTTGAAAACATTTTTGGACATCTATTCTCGCGCGAATGGTGTATGTAGTTGTAAATCAGATTTTTTTGAAGAATCGTGTTAAATTATTTGACTCTCTCTCTCTCTCGCACCTGAGTAGTTATTATTCCCAACTGATGGTGGGGTTTGAGTGGTGCTCATCTGATGGGCGTCTTCTTCCACTTTTCCCTGTCTAACGCACCATCTGATTAAGCCACGCTGTATGACAACATTTCGAAGATTTACATATGCTTTCTTCTTTTCGTGTCATTTTCCTCATTGCTCAGGGTCCTGACCCCTATTTATCACTCTTTATCTCATTATTTTGATCTACTGCAGACCGCATGGCGCCGGGAAACTTGGTGACCGTTGTGTCTCGAATCTGATCGGTCCAGCGCATGAGACTCCTTCCTCTTGGTCTTCTTCCTTGAATCTTTCCTGTCACTAAGACCTTTTCTAGGTTTTCATTCTTCTTCCTGGCTTTATGAGTATGACCGAAAAATTCAAGGATTCTACGGAGGCAGAATGTTGGAGAGTCTCATGGTGATTCCCAAATCCTGAAGGATGGATGCATCGGTGTGATGGGCTGTCCATGGTATTCTCAACATTTTCCTCCAAAACCACATATACTTAGAGTTAGGAAATAAAATATTGGATAGTAACACTTAGACTGATCGATCAGCTAAATGAAAAGTAATCAAACGTTAAGTAAATTTTCCGGCCCAGTTAAACCAATCGTTTCGCCATTTAAAAATCCAAGTCAGAAGTACATTTTACCAGATATCCATACCAAGTAAAACCAAGTGTCAATCAATAAAACTTCTTGCATCATCGCAAAATAGACCTTTTTCCACTGACATTTGTATCACTTTCGATTGACACTGACACGCGTGTGTACGCATGCGTGCATCTATTAATGCGTCGGCGCTTTTCCCGCGACTTTCTAGCTCGACACCCGTGACGAAACACGAGACCTACAACTGTCCCTTTCCGTTGTATATCGCCATCCCATTCCCGCAGGTTTGCAGTTATGAAATTTGTATCGGAATGCTTTGGAGATTAAGGTTAATAGTTTAATTTGTCTTTTTATACAAATCACATGTGACAGTATCGGAGCAAGGGACCTTGTGTGATTTCAAAGATTGATTAATTTATGCATCAAAGCATAAAATCTATTGAGAAACTTGGTCATTGGGTATCATGTACGTAAAACTGGTTTGACTTGAATTTGGTTTTAAGTAGGATTTGGCCAGCCCTTTGACTTTGACAGTTCTTTTCTCAGGTGTGGTGTAGTGCTTGCGACACTTATAAAACTAGGTACTTGCGTCTACAACTGTACAAGTAAATAATGTATCTTGCACGGAACACCTAAAAGCTGAAGTAGTTTTTTACTGTAGCGGTCGTGTACATGTTTTAGTTAAAAGGATTGCCTATGGGTAAGAAAGGATCCGTTGCGTCAAGGAAGTACCTCAATAGGTACATAAATGTTTTCATAATACAATGATTCTTGTTAAGTTCAAATTTTGTAACCAGTGTGCCATATTACATCGCCATACGATAAATAAATAAATAATCAATATATAAATTACATCAAACTCTTGATATTGACACACTTATTGACCTTTTCTTCAGTATTCATATTTCAATAATAATAAAATTTTATGTTGAAAACATTTTATCATCATCGTATCAGCCGATATACGTCCACTGCTGGACAAAGGCCTCCCCCAAAGTTCTCCAGAACGATCGATCTTGCACCGCCCTCATTCAATTTCTGCCTCCAATCCTAACTAGGTCGTTGGTCCACTTTTTGGGGGCCTTCCCACGCTGCCTTTTCCGGTCCGCGGTCGCCACTCAAGAACCTTTCTGCCTCAACGGCCATCGATTCTACGAGCAATTATTATTAAAACATTTAGTATTCAATAATATACTGATTATAAACGTATACACCGCACATAAATAAACATCTAAAGGGTAAATTTGAACCCTGAACCCTAATCAGACAGCTCATTAATCAACCGAAAGCAAAGCCATTAGAAGACAACCGAATTTGCTACGCACGACGCGCACGACTTAGTTACGGGTACGTTTATTATTCGCTTATAAAATAAATATTAGTGATAAAAAGCATAACAAATAAAAAAACCGGTCAAGTGCGGGTCGGACTCGCGTACTGAGGCTTCCGTACAAACACTTATCCGATCTTAACTGGCTGTTTATGTTAAGTTTGCATGTATGGCACCGTATAAAAATGAGGTGCAAATATAAAGCAGCCGTTCACGTTTGTTGTATGGGAGCCTCCTTATATATTTATTTTACTCTGTTTTTTAGTATTTATTGTTATAGCGGCAACAGAAATACATCATCTGTGAAAATTTCAACTGTCTAACTATCACGGTTTATGAGATACAGCCTGGTGACAGACGGACGGACAGCGGAGTCTTAGTAGTAGGGTCCCGTTTTACCCTTTGGGTACGGAACCCTAAAAACCTTGGTCGTCCTAATGGCATAATGTCACACAACACGAATTTCGTGACATAAGTATGGTTGCCAAAAACATATGATTTATTAATTACACTCGTGTTATTCGTTGATAAAAAGCTTAATGTTCGGAAAAACTAACGTTCGTTCTGACGCATTTGGTTAAAAACGAGTCTTCTTTAATGGCACATAAAGTGTATTGGCACGAGTTTCGTGTAATAAGGATCATGGTGACATAAACGTGTAATTAGTTAGTAGGTAAGTATGTTTTAATTAATGGAGGATCTTCTGCCATTTTTTCAAGGTGGTCAAGTCAAAAAGATGAAAAAATACGGATGCATTTTTTCTCCCAATAAGCAAAGCTTACGTAAACACATTTTAATTAATTTAGTAAACGTGAATTTTAATTCAAATGAGTTTTTGTTACTTCACGCATTTGCTATGGTATTTAATTATCGCGTTCAAGTAAAAACATTGGGTTTTTAATTAACGTTAATAATCTAAGGATTGAATCTTGTGCTTTGAGGTAAATAAGAAACGTGACGAGTTTTGGTGATTTTTTACAATGAGTTTATATTATAGTGTAAAAACTGGATTTACAAAAGAGGCATGTATGAGTTCAAGTAAATACTTTAAATTAATTCGATGGACAAGACGGGCTCTCTACGCATAACCACACTTGTGCGTAGTAGGGTACCAGCTCCGCCTTCTAAGTTTGTTCGGATAAAATTGACGCGCGTTACTAGCCAGTCGTAGCTTGCGCACGCGTTGATCGGTTGCAATTTAATAACCATACATGTACACCTTACATTCCATTCAATTTTCGAAAGGGCCTCTACGCTTTGGCTTCGGCTCCGCGCGCGCGTTCCATTATTCACATCATCACAACTAGTACAGTCCAATACAATTCATGCATTTGTATTGCAATGCCACGCGCAGTTAGCAATTGCGTTGCATTTGACATAAGCTCTACCAATCTTTGTTTCTCAGGAGGCTTTTTGCAAAGCTGTACTAAGGAAGCTTCTGTATTAGTCTATGTAGACAACTACACAGTAAGCCATACGCAGACAGATAACAATAAGCGCGGGCGCAGGAATGCCGTCAATGCAAACGGGTGAGTGAATGAAACGCGACACGGCGCGCCGTCTGCGACGCCTCGATTTTGAACAGAGATAGTAACCCCTATGGTCCTTCTCGTTACTCTGATGTTCGAAATTCAAAATTTTACTGTTTATTTGAACAAAGTGCGAGAGAGCGCTGGTAGAACTTTGATCTAATCTTCTGGAGAATTCTTCCAAACTCGTCGTCTTAATTTGATCTTCCCTCCCGCTCTCCTTCAATATCTGTAATAAGGGCGGATAGTAACACCATCTATTATAAAGACACCGTGTTCTTCTTGGATAGTGTTTCTCTCTTTCGAAGACAAACGTGTTTGAATAATTAATTATCCAACTGTCATTTCGATCACAGTTACTTATTCAAAGAATTCCATTCGAGATCGGGGTTTATTGCTAAACATAGTTACAGATCAATTAGCCAATTACCCGATGATACCGTTAATAATGGAATAATGAAGTATCCAACTGTATGTTATAATAACGATCTTTTGTTAAAAATAATTGAAATAGACTATTTAGGGGATCGCTGAGTATATATTTGTAGGTTTGTATGTATGTGACTTCGCGGCCCCGATCCCCCGGATAGACCGCGCGTTTGGCTTGGTTTGTAGATACCTGCCTACTGAGCCGGCGGTCCCGGGTTCGAATCCCGGCCAGGGCAAATATTTGTGTGATGAACTCGAATATTTGTGCTTGGGTCATGGTTGTTCTATACGTACGTATATCGTCGTCTAGTACCCATAACACAAGCCTTCTTGAGCTTAATTTGGGACTAGATCGATTTGTGTGAGGTAGAACGATATTAAAAAAAACCCTTTCGAATGGAATTCTTTGAATAAGTAACTGTTTACTTCTTTAAAGAATTCCATTCGAGATCGGGGTTTATTGCTAAACACAGTTACAGATCAATTAGCAAATTACCCGATTGTACCGTTAATAATGGAATCGCTGCGAGTCGATAATCGGATCGAATCGACGCGCACGACAGCTATTACGTGTGCAGTGCAAATAAATAACGCGTTGACCGTTAGAACACGAAATTACTGTTTGGTTACGCAGATTGCTACAGTTTAGTGACACCATAGAATGTAACACTAGCTCCACACTACTCGCGAGTTGGCCGAGGTTGGGCGACCATGATAGTGTGGAGGGGCACGTCGCTTCGGAAACCCATACTTCGACCAACTTCGCCTCACCAAACACTGTAACACTATAGAAAATTCTAATTAACACAAATTATAACGGGTCTATCGCGATATTACTTACTTACCTTCATAATACATATAACGTTTACGATATACGCGTTATAATATGTGTTAATTATGTAAACAAACCGCTAAACTATAGTGTCATATTACAGAAAATTATCCCAATTCATCTTCGCTTCTTGCCTGAGATACGTTTTACTGGTTGTTTGTAATGTGACGACTGACACGCGTAGCGCTCCGATTGGTCCAAGGATAGGTGGACATCCAAAGATGGTTTTACAGTATACCTTTTTACCCAACTAATTATTTTGTTGTTTTTTTGCTGCCTGATGTTTACCACTCTTCATCTTTTATAATTATAATAATAATACGGTACTAATACGTACGAAAAATAGTTGCAATCCGTTCAACCGTTTTGGCGCGATGAGGCCGCGAAGTCACATATGTACATACAAACCTACAAATACATTTAGGAGAGGTACGGTTAAAGTCTACAATGCACAATTAAATTAAAATGTACCTATATATTCTGAACTAGCGTCCCCCTGTGTTTCTGGCAAAAGGAAAGCTTAATTACATTATTTAAAAAATATAGAGTATATACCACTGATCCCCTAAACTAAATAGTATATTCCAGTTATTTTTAACAAAATATCTAGCCGTTTGATGTTTACTATTTTGTAATAGTTAGTACACCATTAGTACAATAGAAATGGCAAATGCTGGCATTTCCCAGGGTACCGTACTGTAAATAAATAAGCCCTAGAAACCTGAAGCGAGGGGTCATCGCTCGCCGTCGGCGACTTTTACTTTCGATCAGGGAAAGCGGCGCGCACGAATCAGACTTGACCAGCCGCTTATCAGAGAAACGTCGCAATATTACACTGCCTCCATACGTTCATAATCCCTTCTTCTACTGAAAAGATTTATCCTACTGTTTTAAACGTAAAGGTAGTAATATGCAACGGTGATGTGAGTGCTTATGACATTTTGGTATTGAAGATATGCGGTTTCGTACGGTGAGAACTGTTTAGGTAATTCTGAATTAGCCGGTTATATTTTTTGGCTTATAATAAGATTGTTATAGTTTTGTTTTCGTTTTCATTTATTCGAATCTTCTATTTGAGCTATTACAGTCTAGGCTTACTCAATTTTTTATATTTTATTCGATAGTGTTAAAAGTATGTTTTTATACTATATTCTTGGTCTGCTTTTGACTGAAGAGAAAGAAAAACATGCAGTTGTGATAAACAGAAAAGTGGTTGTTTAAATGCAGATCACATCTCGTGGGTCATCGCGAAGTTAGTAAAATATTTTCATAATTGGTTCTGATAAACTTGATGGTACTTATTTGGTGAGGGAGAGTCGAGATCATCTTAGTAATTTGGAATTCTGTTCTTGTCTTTCTTCTACCTTATCAACGTATCTAAGTTAGGTGGAGATAGAACATCGCAATGCCCTTATAACAAGCTTCCGTAGTAGTACTTTTAATGTACTGGCAACTTCGCACTTGTAGGTAATAAGAAAAAAAACATGAATTTCCGTTTCCTGCGGGCATCCACCCATGCGCTGCTGGGGTGGCGCGTCCTCACTATCACAAACTATTGATATTCATAGATAATAATACCAAAGCACAAAGAAAGATTGATTGTTAACACGCTGGGCTGGTAATCCAGAGATACCGGGTTCGATTCCCGGTATCTTCTACCAGGTAACGTATTTAAATTTTTCTTAGTGCTTTGATCTTTATATCAATGCTTCAGTAAAAAAAAAAAACTGTGGTGTGTAGCCACATTAAAAATAATGAGACATTACACGTTTCATAAATTTTGTCAATATCACTCGTCAGATAACAGCTAATTCATTTAATACAGATACTGCTTAAGGTCAAGAAAGAAAGCTTTCATTTAACTTTTTAAGACCTCTTAAATAGGTGTTAATGTAATAATAATGGTGATTGACATTTGCGATCCTAACTGACATTCAAGTTTTCACTTTTATTCAAATTCTGAATTCAAAGTCATGTCAGCAGATCAATGATTTAGCGACGCAGCGATGAATGAACGAAGTATTTCGTAATCAGTGAAAATATTGGCAAGCGAAACTTGCAAATTGTCTTATTCTAACTATATTTGAAATAAAATGCATAGAACTTTTAACTTTGTTTCATTGAATACGCAATCATGAAATAAAAATGGTTTACCCCTGTTTTAAAGACAAACGTTTAATCGAAATTTCATTTCATCGAAAGCATTTTTTTTTCTGAAACCATAAAATATTTTGGAATGTTATAACACTAACCTAACCTAACTTAATGTATTTGACATTTTCAAGATTTATGAACAATTTATGACTTCTAAAGAATCATCTGTGCATAGAATTCTATATGATATGAAGCAAAAAGAGGATCCCAATAAAAATTAAATAGTAAGCAAAATGAAAATGTTAGTCAATAGTTATTTACGATACAAGTGTGGAAGGTAGGTGATTTCAGACGAGTGTGACTTTTAGTCACGAGCGAGGTACGAGCGAGTGATTAAACAAACACGAGTCGGAAATCATCTTACACACGAGTTCCGTAAAAAACTTTACTATGCATGTACGAGAAAATAGAAAATACTTTAATACTCACAAAGACTGTTTACATTGGAAAAAAAGTATTTTGATTTGATTTATCCAACAAGAAGCCGTCGTTCACATTTTTTACTTCTTCAATAACATTTTACTGGTTTAAATTCATGGTTCCTCCCTTTATCTCGCCATTATTTCAGCAGATTTGCACAAAACAACTTCAAAATAAACTAGACATCAATAAAAAAATGGCGGAGTTATTTGTAAAACGCGCTCGACATATCTACTACTGCGCCGTGCAAATAGTAGATTGTACGACAAGTGCATAAAACGCATCATTTTACACGAGACGTTTATCCATCCGAGCGAGCTTGCGAGCGAGGATGAATATAAAGTCGAGTGTAAAATGTGTTTTATGGACGAGTTGCACACTCTACTTTTCACTTCGATTGCGAGGAAATGAAACTGTATCATGTAAATAACATATATACACATATCATGTATACATAAAAACAAATTTAATTAAAATTCAAAGAAAAATATTTAAAGTAATAGTTTAAAAAGTATTAAATGATAGTAAATAAAAGTTACAAGTTTATTTCAAGAAGTTTTATTGTGTACTTTGGCTGTTGGTATCTTTGCCTTGGTCTTAGAATACTAACAAAACGAAATAAAATAAAGAGTTAGAACCCGTTCCAGACCTTCCGATCCGATCCGATTTATCGGAAGAAATCGGATAATGTGTAGTGCAATTGTTAGGATCTTATACACTACACATTATCCTATTTCTTCCGATAAATCGGATCGGATCGGAAGGTCTGGAACGGGTTTTATTGTATGAAGTTTATGTTTTTTTTTTACTGTTTATTAAGGACCTTTTTCGTTTGGTTGTTGGACCGATCGCCTTGGTCTTCGACGACGATTTTACTTTATGCTCTAGAGCATAAAAAGCGATTTTATGTCGCCTACGCACAGCATAAAGTCGAACTTTTAGAGCAAGTGAAGTGAAAAGTATTTTTTTCATATTCGTCTTATGTCAAAATGGCACAAGCGCGTGTACATTCAGCCAAATTTATTTAATGAATAACGATTTAAAGTTCGTTATATCTAATGTAATTAATGACGTGTTAAATTGATTAATTAATGAAATATTGGTTTTATTGTACTTTTATACGTGATAATAATCGGTATTTGACTTATTTATCAAACTTTTTGTAAATAATAAAACCTCTTTGTGTCGGGCTGTCAGATATGGCTATAAATAAAAAAAAAATTGAAAAGTAAAAAAGCACTAGTGCGGAAAAGTAGTACTTTCCGCACAGTTTGAATGCCTAGAATACGCTCTTTTCGAGCACATGCATTTTAAAATTATTGTTTCCATCATTTCTTCTTCTCATTCGGACACTCTTTTACAGTGTGGGGGTGGCTATGGATTGTTAGCTTCAGTTCTGAGGGTTGCCTTCGCGATGCTTCTCCACTTGTGTTGTTGGTGGCATTTCGGGAACATTCTGCCGACTGATTTAATAAGGTGATTTATCAAGATGTCTAGCTTGTTGGGGATCGTCCACGCGGTCGCTTGCCTTCTACTCGACCTTGTATCATCTAACGAATTGTTTCCATCATTACTACTTAACAGTGGGGTGGTAAACATAGAACCCGATTCCTATCGGCCCGGCTGTTTTAAGGTATCTGGATATTTTGTTCGACAGCTCTTGAAAAAAAAAACAGATCTGTTCCGGCTTTACGAAAAATATGTTTGACACCACGTCACTGCTACTTAGTGCATATCTAAGGTTCTAGTTATATTACAATTGACCTTTGCGTCAATGTTCATAAAAATAAAAACGTGGTATTTCAATATTAAAACAGAATCGATAAAAAATACTATTAAAAAACGTTAATTATAATGTACGTGTTTAATCTATGTACAGTGATTGTGACTTTACTAAGCATATAGTTAAAAGTTAGGATTTACGTAGTTTACGAATTATACGATGCTATTAAATTTCTTAGTGAGGTGGTTTCTGAATACGTTCGCAGCATTGCTTAAATGTTTTTGCTCTCCGATAGGAAGTTGCGAATGGTTTCTTTGCATAGATTAATGCTAGTCCACTTTTTAGCGGCATTTTGTAAGTAGATTTCTAATCACGTTAAATTACTTTTCGTAACGAATATTTTTCTACATTCAATACCGTTCAATTGTGACATTGCATGTTTTAAGATGAAGTATAACCAACGCAATAACGAGATTGGTTCAAAGAAGAAACAAAGAAGCGAAACGTTCTCCTTTTTAGGGCTCCGTACCCAAAGGGTAAAAACGGGACCCTGTTACTGAGACTTCGCTGTCCGTCCGTCCGTCCGTCTGTCACCAGGCTGTATATCAAGAACGGTGATAGCTAGACAGTTGAAATTTTCACTGATGATGTATTTCTATTGCCGCTATTACAACAAATACTAAAAATAAAATAAAATAAATATTTAAGGGGGGCTCCCATACAACAAACTTGTTATAGATTATGGTACGGAACCCTTCATGCACGAGTCGGACTCGCACTTGCCCATTTTTTTTTATTCACGCAGCCTCCTGAGAAATTTATTGATTGTTATTACATAACGGGACTTAATCGCGTTCAAAAGGTGTTTATTTAATTACCTCGATGTTTCGGACGTGATCTTACGCTAATTGTCTCGACTCGTAGAGAGTAGAGACCCATTTTGTTATAATAATGTGTGAAAATCGTGTAGGTTTAAATGTATATATTGTTTTCATTTACTAAACAAATGTCTAGGCTACTATTGCGGCTTATACTCTTAAGTTTGGCTGCTTAACAAACCAGACCCGCCATCCCCGAAATGTAGGCCCGCAGCAAAAATAAAATAATGAACTTTATTCTGCAAGTAGGCCACAAGGGCAATTTTACAAGTCTGAGTCTACCAGCATTTCCCAAGAGGAGACCACTGTTGAGAAGGAACGCCGAAAGAAAAACGCCAAAGACTTCCATAATGCAAGCCCTAGTTATGACCCTGTGACAACGTTACCGGACTGACGCGCTACCCGATCTGGTGAATATGAGGATTGTGAAGAAGTCGAAGTGAACAAACCAGTCTTTAGTGTCATCATAGACGTTGATGAAAGTGCTCCGAGGCCGCCGCGAGGACGCGTGCGCGGCCAATTAGACGCGTTTATGGCGATACAAGGAATTAGTACAATTGGCTAATTGGTTGTTGGTTAAGTGATTTAGTTTAGCCGTGGGAATGGATTATATTTAACTCAAGTGATGTAGTCACGTGTCACGCCAAGTGTCACGAATAAATGAGTCGATACTCGTGTGACAACCATAGATCGCAAGATGAGTCGCAAATGTGATTTAAAATATGAAACCTCGTACTATTGGCATGTTTAAGCAAGCATTTTATTAATTATATTGATCATTTGAGAGACTAAACAACATCTGTTGTTTTGTTTACACAAAGCCAGCCTATGGACTTTTGCTGGCTGCATTTATGAAGCGATAGATGAATGATAAATGGTCCGCAACTTTTTACAAGTGTGTGAGTGCAAGAATGCTTTATCTTTTATCTATTTATTGCGTGATAAACGTGTCCATCATGTGACTCATGTGTTAACTGATGGGTATTCACAAAAACAAAACGTCAAAAGTAGGATAGGTTGTTTGGAGGTGCTATACTGTTAATATTATTATAATTCTACCAATACCAAATTTTTAATAACATTGTTTTAAAACAAAATCTTTTGTTACAGGTACGTACACACTTCAAGCATCAGCATCTGGTATAAGTTACACTAATTATAGTTGCAAGGAGTAGTATTGCCGGTGAGTTTCTCAACCCAAAAGGCATCTCTAGGAATTCATACATGAATAAAATCTTTGGAGTTAAGCATAAACAGCCTAAACATACAATGGGCGGCGCATGCGTCCCACAAGCATGACCCACTTGCAAGACTACATGTACGTGAGACCTTACAGGTGGTGTATTAATTAAACATGGCTAGGCCTATGTGTAATCTATGAGTTATTTTTTATTGAACAGCAAACGACTTGCACAAACTCAGAGTATATTTTTGGTCTGACGGTTAAATGGTGGATTGCTATACGGCATTAAGTCCGCCATTTTACATTACTGTATTTTGCCATAGAGTTTAAAATATAAATAAATTGTTTAAATGTTTCGTGGAAATCCTCATCAAAAGCGGCCATAATGACATACCTACCTCTAATTTGATAATATTGGGTTTGGATACACTTTTCAAAAACAATTTTAATTGATTACCTATTAGTTTCGAGTCAATTGCTGATTTAAACAGCTTGTGAAATTATTGGAATAATAAAAAGGAGCCGTTATAAGTAATGTAAAATAAGTATTTGCATTATTATCTAAGTATATTATATAATCCGTCGGTATAACAACACACTACGTTTAGTTTATACATCTGATTCGACTCAAAATCAATCACGTTCTGGCAAAAAATAATAAAAGGACCTAAACAACGTTAAGCGACTCGTTTATTGATAAAATTAATCAGACATACATATGTACACTTGGTTTAATTATTCAACTTTTTACTTATAAGCCCAATATTTCCACGAACCAAGATTGATGTTCGGAAAACGTGACCGGCTCGGCATAGAAATATATATTTTTTACATGAAAACTAAAAAAACAATCACGACAGCCATAATCCGAGTAAATAATTGCTAGTAGGAAGCTTAGAGTCGTGCAGAAGTAAAAAACAATCAATTACATATAACGATGCGTCTTAATTAGCCGACCTGAACCTTGAACCCTGTATGCGCATCATTTGGAGAATAATAACTGCTTAGGAATCCTGCCGGAACAATGTAACACAGTATCACAATATACATATAAGCAGTATATTTTGTTGAACGTCACTATTAATCTCACATTGAACTTTAGTTAAATACTGCCATTAAATGGGCACGGAACATAGGTTGCTGCTGCTCTGTAAAGTTGTTTGGTAAAATTCCCATTATATTGATCTAATTTACACGATGATTACTCATTATTATAACAAAACGGGACTTAATCGCGTCCAAAAAGTGTTTATTTTATTTCCTCGACGTTTCATACGTTACGTTCGTGGTTGAAGGTACTCGCCAGGAGAGGGGTGCGGGGAGGTACTTAAATAAACCCTTTATGAACGCGATTAAGTCGCGTTCTGTTATAATAATAATCCGTAATAAATTATTAAATAATTTGGCTTTTCTCAGAAGCGAATAAGATTAGGAGAGCTCTTTGAAGTCAATGAACTGCTACCATATTTATATTGTGGCGGAAGCCTAAGGGGATAATCAGGTGTAAAATAGACGGTTAGATACTATACGGTTAATAAACCCTTCGATCTGTGTGAGAAACTGCCCGCGGCCGCCACAGTATGGTTTAAAAACATTAAATACCACCAATAAACATTAAATACCACATAATTGTTTATAATTAACTGGTGTTGATGTATTGGTCGATTGTGAAGCCTTTGATTGAAGGTTTGATGAACTCCCGACGCTTTAGAAGTTTGATTATTTCGAAGAACAAATATTACTTTGTTTATTTGTAGCCTTTATGTCCATTCTATATAATATATATACTCCTAATTTGTTATATGAAAAAAATATCTATTGCAGCAGCAGCCGAAAAAACTTAGATGATTTTACATAGAAAACTATCGTGATTCTCAGACATATTAAAATACAATAAAAATTGGGCAAGTGCGAGCCCGACTCGCGCATGAAGGGTTCCGTACCTATACATATATATAATCTATAACAAGTGTGTTGTATGGGAGCCCCCCTTAAATATTTATTTTATTTTATTTTTAGTATTTATTGTTATAGCAGCAATAGAAATACATCATCTGTGAAAATTTCAACTGTCTAGCTATCACCGTTGTTGAGATACAGCCTGGTGACAGACGAACGGACGGACGGACGGATGGACGGACGGGTCCCGTTTTTACCCTTTGGGTACGGAACCCTAAAAACGGGTTTACTCTTGTCTAACCAAACACTCAAGTGTTCGGTTGGCCGCCTCCGCTACTGATCGGCTCTCCTGATGATGAATCCCGTACCGATTCGAAACATGTCGAGCGATATTCGCCTTCTACGACGTGAGCAAACCCGTTTTTGTATTTTAACTTAGATATATATAATGGATTAGTTTCTGAATATAGTTACCTCAGATGTCGCCTACGGTAGCAGCATGAGCGGGAACGGTGTGGCGACAGACATGACAGCTGTCAGATTCGCATTTGTTTTCTCATCTGACACATCCCACACGCATACCATGGGTGACGACATTGTTATGGCGCCGCATTGCAACTTATGGCTCTGTATATGCTGTCATGTGTCTATTGCCTCTTGTTGTCTTTCTAATCCTATGAGTGGCGGGACGAGAGGACGTCCATTGATGAAAGTCCTAATTAATAATAGAGGTTCATTAATTCCTAAATCATTTGCTTATCAATTTATTTCTTTAATATGTCACCTGGGCCGACCAATCCCACCGCATGCACCCGAAACGGTGGGCCAGTGTGACCGCTAAGTGGGTGCCCTCTTTTCACCTTAGGATACCGCAGACTGGGGGGACCAGGACAGAGATGGTAAGATCGAAGCGTCTAATCGTGGATTTGAGGTAATCATGGGGTGGGACCCTGGCCAGCTGTGGGACACTCCTACTGGTTGAAGAAAGAGCATGACCTCTGCCCCCCTATTTTTTGGCTGGCACTGCACTTTTTCAACATACATTCAGCTTAAGGGTAGCATTGGTGAATTAGTAATTTTAAGTTTTGGTATGGTCTATATTTTAAGCGGTTTGTCTATAATACATTAATAATAATAATGTATTTTCGAGCAAATCCTACAAAAAGTTTCATTATAACTAGAAGTTCTGCAAAAAAAAGGTAAAACCTGTGCCTTAGAATAAGCAGCTTCTATATAGCTAACTTTGTTGTACAATCAACTGGTTGGCTGGTTGGTCTTCGCATAAAATCCCTTAAATGGTTTTGAACAGTGTTAGGTGAGTGGTATACTACGGTCGTTAAATACATATGTATTTGTTCATTATGAGCCCACTGGTGTCGTACATATATGGATTTATACTTGTTATCTAGGTTTACGACTGAAATACCAAGCATATGGGGAAATAGTCGCTGTCAGAGATATGATTGCTTCCGAATCATAAAAGCAAAGATCAATCAGCGACCTTCAGACGATTTTTTTTTAAGTTGGCCCAGCCGTTTGATCGTGAAGAAGTAGCAAACATACACACAAACACATAAACACACTCACAAACTTTTTAATAATAGTGTAATAAACGGATTCAAACTCACGTAAAAAAAAAACAGGAACGGCTCGACATGTTTCAAACTCATATGGAGCTCTTCATCAGGGACAGAGTGATTTACTGACCGTGAGGTTGTACGTTGTGTACGTTGTTCTCGTGTACATCTAACTGTCCATGAGAGAGCTCCATACGAGTTCGAAACATGTCGGGTCGTTCCTGACAGTTTTTACGCGAGTTGCTAACCGTTTGTAACAATTATTACAGATGTCTCACGAATTCAAACGGGCTTGGATTATCCTGAGGAACGACAATTCTGTATCTAAAAATAAAACCCTTGAACACTGACCTAGCCAACGGTGTCGCAAGTGTCGCAACTCGATAAAACTCGACAAAACGTGAGCAGACGAGCCCGGACGACACGAACACGACCCGCAGTAATTAGATGAATCTACTTTGGGTAAGATGGCGGCTGACACGAGCACTCAAGGTCTGAGTGGATTTGAAAAATAAGGTATAATTATGGGTTATTTTTAATAAGCCTGCCAAGCAGTAATTATGGCTTTGTCGTGGTCGTTTAAAAAGGAGTAGAGGTGATTTTCCACACCCATTTGGGTCATAGTCAGTTCAAAAAACAAAATTCGTCCCTTCGGTGGCCAAAAGAAGAGTTTGTATCAACATAACCTAGTGTTGCTACTATATCGAATTATAGCAGAGGGAACGTTCTTTATTCTCACAGGCATTTTATCAGAAAATTAGGCCCTGGAACCCTTAATTTCGCAAATAGCCACCGGAAAGACTTGAACCTAAATCTGATACTGACCCATTTGACTATTATTGTCCACACAGTAAAATCACTGCATCAGCCAATGCTCACGTAAAACTCTTATTCATAATTGTCATAAGTCATAATTTATAAACCTAACCTAAGACAATGGGGTTTACTCTCAAAACTTTTGTAAAGTTAATAATTTCAGTTATGACTTACGGTAGTCATAAGACAAACAATACATAATGACAATCAATCGTTATGTGAAAAAATGCCCAACATAAATAGGACAAGTAAATTAGAACGAATAGTTTAGGGTAACCTGCCATACAATCCGCTCTAACTCCGCTCTTTCCATTTTTACTGCTGGGCAAGGGCCTCCCCTCTCTTGCGCCACTCGTCTCTACTAGCTGCATCCCTCCCTCCGCCCGTTACTAAATGCATCCAAGTCATCCCTCCATCTTTTTGGTCTGCTCCGGTAACCTTGCAGTGTCCAATCGGTGATTATTCTGGCCCTTCGTTCCGGATGTATGCGGCAGACATGTCCAGCCCAGTCCCGCTTCAGTTTTGCGATCTTGGCACCTACATATATCTACAACGCGTGTTTTGGAACGCAGTCATTATTTTAGTGAATTAATTACTCGCCTCACGGTACATCTACAAAGGCTACCGGCTTAACAATTAAAGCCGCACATCGTGACACTCCGCGACCTCTGCACAGCGGCGGAGGTCGCCGTCGCACGTGGGAACTTCACACCGAGACCCCTCCTCCTTCTCCCACCCCTCCCCCTCTACTCAAATACAGAACCTGAGACGGAGAGCGCTCGAATATAACCTTAAAGAAACTAGTTACCTAATACATTGCTGGTTTAATATGGGTACAATTTAAATGCTCACCAAAATGGCTTTTATACCCCCAAAACTAAATACCAAATAAATTGAATTGCCTCCATTTTATATAAATTCACTCTATACAGTGCTCCCCAAATTAAATCATTTTGTATACCAAAATCGATATACATTACACCAGAATAATTTTATGTTGAGTCAGAATATCTTTTTGCTTCTCAAAATGGATTTTTTGCTCACCAAATATTGTTTTCATAAAACATCAAAATGATTACCAAAAAATATCATTTTGCTTCCCAAAATGGATGTTTTGCTCACCAAAATGGATGTTTCGCTCACCAAAATGGATGTTTGCTCACCAAAATGGATGTTTTGCTCACCAAAATGGATGTTTTGCTCACCAAATATTGTTTTCATAAATTAGTGTTTCAGCTAGGTATCCATCTAATCCTGATCACCTTTCAGAGCAGATCCGACTCGGCCGGGTTAGGTTAGGTTAGTTTTTTTTTTTATATCCCTAAAAAACGCTCCATAATGTGCGGTAGTCATTATTAGCTATGCTATATCAATTTGAAATTTTCTCCATACAAATCATTTTTTTTTCGATATTTTCCAAATTTGACCGAATTTTCGGACAAGATTTCAGATTCATATTTTTGAGCCCCGAGAGCCCCCCGATACCGAGTTTTAGCCGCCTAGCACCAATTTAGAAATTTTGAATCGTTTTTTTTCGATATTTTCCGAATTTGACCGAATTTTCGGACAAGATTTCAGATTCATATTTTTGAACCCCGAGAGCCCCCCGATACCGAGTTTTAGCCGCCTAGCACCAATTTAGAAATTTTGAATCGTTTTTTTTCGATATTTTCCGAATTTGACCGAATTTTCGGACAAGATTTCAGATTCATATTTTCGAGCCCCGAGAGCCCCCCGATACCGAGTTTAAGCCGCCTAGCACCAATTTGTAATTTTGAAAAAAAAAATCGTTTTTGTTCGATCTTTTCCGAATTTGTCCGAATTTTCGGACAAGATTTCAGATTCATATTTTTGAGCCCCGAGAGCCCCCTGATACCGAGTTTTAGCCGCCTAGCACCAATTTGAAATTTTGAAAAAAAAAGTCGCCATCTTGATTTTTTTTTTCCACAAGTGTCTAACAACCAATCTTTAAAAACAAAACCTGCTCTTTGTCAAACCAGCCAGCTGTGTGAATGACCTTGTTGTTGAAACCAAAAAAAAGTTACTTTGCAGGCCTAGGCCTGAAAAGCAGTATGAAATCCCTTTACAGTCTTCTCGAGTTGTTGCGCCCAAAAAGCGATACTTCCGAGCCAATTTTAAGGAACGTAAAGACATTTCATTGGATGTTTGAGAAAAAGCCATTTTGGTGAGCATTTAGTTTTTTGCCTCAGCAAAAATGACTAAAATGGAAGTAATAATATGAAATATTGGTGACATCCATTTAACAGTAATTTAGATTATTTGGTCTGAAATTAACTTTTTAGGTGTGCATATATTTTTATAGGATGTAAGAAAATAGTACATTTTACAACTAGTGTGAAAAGAATGTCTTTTTACCACTAGTACCGAGGTATCTTGCCACGAGCTGAAAGCGAGTGGCAAGACTCGGTACGAGTAGTAAAAAGACATTTCACACGTGTTGTAAACGACGTTTTTTAATGCAATTGCGAAAAAATAACAAATTAATATATCATTGCGATAACATATGCTTGCTTCGAAGTTATTTTTGAACGAACCCATACTTTACAAATGACATGGTACATTAAGACCATCATCATCGTCATCGTCATCGTCATCGTTATCGCCATCGCCATCGCCATCGCCATCGCCATAGCCATCGCCATCGCCATCGCCATCGCCATCGCCATCGCCATCGTCATCGCCATCGCCATCGTCATCGTCATCGTCATCGTCATCGTCATCGTCATCGTCATCGTCATCGTCATCGTCATCGTCATCGTCATCGTCATCGTCATCGTCATCGTCATCGTCATCGTCATCGTCATCGTCATCGTCATCGCCATCGCCATCGCCATCGCCATCGCCATCGCCATCGCCATCGCCATCGCCATCGCCATCGCCATCGCCATCGCCATCGCCATCGCTATCGCCATCGCCATCGCCATCGCCATCGCCATCGCCATCGCCATCGCCATCGTCATCGTCATCGTCATCGTCATCGTCATCGTCATCGTCATCGTCATCGTCATCATCATCACTGACATTCGAAACTCAGTTAGTTACTGCGTTTCGAAAGTATAGTTTGGAACTAAAAAGTAAAAAGCACTAGTTCGAGAAAATGAGCTTCTCGCACGCTACGCAGCCACAAAAAGTACCACTTTTTGAGCAACTGTATTAAAAAGAATTATTTGCTTTATTTATAGAATAATTTGGGGTACACTATTTGGTGAGCATTCATCCGTTTTGGTGAGCATTAAGAATTTATTGGTAGTAATTTATCAATATATTTGGTAGGCGTTTAATCTTATTTGGTAGGCGTTTAAACCTAAGCCGTTTAATATTCCAGAGTTGTATGTTACAGTACACGCGAAATTTGAACATTTTCGTCCTAAACATTCTAATTTAAGGGGGCTTCTAAGCGGGCCATGTTTTGCTGCAATTTGTAGGTCGGCTATTATCTGCATCTTGCTCTAGCGTAGGGTGTCAGAGGAGGACGGCCATAGTTGTCAGACATAAATTGCAGTAAAATATGGCCTATTTAGAAGCCCCATAATCACTACATAGTGTAAAACAACGTTCTTTGACTGTCCCTGTGTATGCTTAGATCTTGAAAACTACGCAATGGATTTTGATGCGGTTTTTAACAAATAGAGTGATTCAAGAGGAAAGTTTATATGTATAATACATGCATAATTTATCAGCTTTGCACCCATGCGAAGCCGGGGCGGGTCGCTAGTTACTCATATAACGCTTACTCAGTGTTTATTTGCATCAACTTCACTATCCTAATGTTATCTGGAAGAGATCGCTTTTTAGCGATAAGACGGCCTGTTATCTATAGTGTTTAGTCTATAGTCTTTTCTTTGTATTTGATTTCTTGTGCAAATGAATTTTGGGTGGGCAATAAAGCGTATTTTACGTTGATTTACGAGTGAAAAAAAAGGTTACAGTAATTGCAATTATTTTAATTGACGGCATTAAAATTACAGTTGCTTATTGTTTTCGGACGTTATTTTGATGGTCATTGCTTGTAAGTTAGGATTGTCATTCATGAAATTTACTACACGATACGACACGGTGAGTCGAATCTAAATATAGATTATAGGTAATTTTTGAATACTAATATTATAGCAATTATAAATAGATGCAAAGCTACTTATTAAAGAGAACTCGTTTTATTAAATCTTTTATTACTATCTCAATATTATACCTATCTAAGTAATATTGCTGCGTAAATAACACAAACCGAAAATATAGTTCACATTTTATTATGACGTCGATTAAGAAGGCAAACAAGTTAATTATGCTAATCACGGCTTAAAAATGTCACTCGAAACTCGTTCTAACGCAAACTCACTCGTATAAAATAGATACAACGCAACAAGTGAACCAGACTGCTGCAGGTTAGTCACGAAGTTGAATTGTGAAGAATAAATGAAAATAAATGAATGAAAAGGAAAAGATTATGTAGCTGTTTTAGAAAACACTATAAAATAATATGATTTTTGAATAGTATGAACTGTCTTACGACAGATTAGATTTTGTTTTTTCATTGTGGTTGTGATATTTTTTTTAAATCCAAACGTTACTTTATAACATAGATTTAGCCCTGAGATTTGCCCGCATGAAACCAGTATTCTGAAGATTTCTCGAACGCCAAAATAAATAACCCAAAAGGTCTAAAAATTATAAAAAAACCTTAGGTTTTTATATTATTGTTTCAAACACCCTGTATAAATACTATACTTCCTAGTAAGTACTTAGGAAGTACTTATTTATACATATTATGTGTATCCTGACAAGATATACCGGATAAACGTAGGTATAGATGTATTATTTTTACGTATATATTCTCTAGTGTATTCAAATATAAATAAACAAAATAACATAAATAAATATTAAGGGACAATCTTACACAAATCGACCTAGTCCCAAACTAAGCAAAGCTTGTACTACGGGTACTACACGACCATATACCTACATATATAAAATACATATATGAATATTCCTCACGTCCAAAATAATCCCAACGCTAGAATATTAACATGGATAAAAAAACCCATCAGAGCCTTATCCAAATATTTAATTCATCCAATTTAACTGCCAAAAGTAATTAAACACGTCAAAGCATCAGTTATTTTAAGTAAAAACTTAAGCCTTGGCTTGAACAGCGCTTAGTTTTTTTACGTGGGTTGTGGCTTTGTTAATACAGCCATAGGTTTGAATGGTTGGAGGGCCATTCTCATGCTAACGGGTGAAGTAGGTACTCCGCGGTAATTACACTAGGGCTGCCGCATTAAAAACTAATGGCGTACTGAGCTCACCTCGCGAACATTTTTCAAAATGGCCATAATACGGTTTTTTAAGTTTTATCCTAGCGATTTTGAAAGATTTCGAAATATTCAATTGACAAAAAAAAATTGTAAGGCATTAAGCATTATGTTATTGTGTAAATAACAAGATAAATAAGACTTGTAAAAATTGGGCCAGTGCAAGTCCGACTCGCGCATGAAGGGTTCCGTACCATAATCTATGACAAGTTTGTTGTATGGGAGCCCCCCTTAAATATTTATTTTATTTTATTTTTAGTAGGTATTTGTTGTTATAACGGCAATAGAAATACATCATCTGTGAAAATTTCAACTGTCTAGCTATCACCGTTCTTGAGATACAGCCTGGTGACAGACGGACGGACACCGAAGTCTCAGTAATAGGGTCTCAGTAGTATGGAAAGAGCGGAGTTATACCCTAAAAAGTATGAGTTAAAACAAATCTTCAAGAAATATCGATGCAACAACAGAATAACAAATTGCTACGTTGCATTTAAGGCGAAATTTTTTAAAATAATTTTCTTTAGGGTTCCGTAAACAAAAGGTAAAAACGGGACCCTATTACAAAGCCTCCACTGATAGCGTGATAGCGAGACAGTTGAAATTTTCACAGATGATGTATTTCTGTTCCCGCTTTAACAATAAAAACTAAAAAAAGAATAAAATAAATATTTTAGGGCTCCCATACAATAAACGTGGTCGGTTGCGTTAACTTTGCCATAGATAATACCAGGTGCAAACTTAACCCGGCCAGTTAAGATGATATAAGTGTTTATACGGAGCCCAAGTTGCGCGAGTCTGACTCGCACTTGGCCGGTTTCTTATTTAGCAGTTTTGATGTAATTGGCTCATATCTCACAGCTTTCTAAGCACTCGCGTTAAACTTAGTAATGAACAAAACGTACTTTGTTGTAAAATTTGTAATTAATGATGCAATTTGGACAACCCTAACCAAAACCACATTTGTATGTATGGATGCTTTAAAACACTTTCCCTTTTACCATAAAGCATTCAAACGAGACAAAACCTTTTGAGTTTCTTGCTTTGTCTAACATGAAAGATTAGTCAGGCGTCAGAGTGAGGCAGGGAGAGTGTTTTTAACTGTTAAGTGTTAACTACTATGTTGAAAGATGGATGGCTCTTTATGACATGTTCTTCTAAGTTATTTTAGTTAAACCTTACCTTTATGTGTTTGTCTGTAAACTTAGCTACCTCTTATATTACTAAAATACATAATTATAGAAAGCGCAACTTAGTTCAACAGAGTGACGCGGGGAATAAATTTCACAAGTTTCATAATCATAACCGTATTTTTGCCTTATTCTCTCTCTTCCCGACTATGTATCCCACATGGTGGTGGGGTACATACTTCCTTATCTTTCTCCTCCACTTCGCCCTATCCCTGATGTCGTCTTCGGAAACATCGCATTCTTTTATGTCTGTCAGCAACACATTTGTCCAGGTGGTCTCAGGTCTCCCTCTAGGTCTTTTTCCGGGGACGGACAAATCAAGTACAACGTTGCCGACGTAATCGGGTGGCCTCCTTTTGACATGTCCATACCACCTCATCTTGCTTTCCTGCAGCTTATCGGCGATGTCACGGACTCCCAGGCTACCTCGCACATATTCATTGCGGATCTTGTCCAGCCCGGTAACTCCGCACATCCACCTTAGCATCTTCATCTCTGCAACATGGATGGCATGGACATGCCCCTGTGTTAATGCCCAGGTTTCACTGCCGTACATAAGTACTGGCTACTATTCTCTTGTAGACAGGGCTTTATTATTTTTGCCTTATTATTATTATTATTTTATTCAGCCTGTATGTAGTAGTCTCGGTGAAGAGCAAGTTCCTGCCAAGCGTTCTCGAATGCGTACAGGTCATCCCGCCTCCTTTTCGGTCTTGTCTTTTTGGTCCTTTGCCTTATCATAATGAAATAATGAACTTTATTCTGCAAGTAGGCCACAAAGTAGGCACTTTTACATGTCTGAGTCTACTGGCATTTCACAAGAGGAGACCACTGTTGAGAAGAAACGCCGAAAGAAACTCAATATACTTGGGTAAAAGCTATTCTATCTTTAGATACTTAACTTCCCCTGTACAAAAAAAAAATGGAATTTGTGGAACCGTTTTAAGGAGACAGGCTGCAAACGTAACATATTATGTACCTTACAACAATCAAATAATATATTTTTCAATTCAGCACCTAATACCTACTCTCAATATGATTTGTCTTCAATGTAAAGATGTTTATGTTGTAGATACTAACTTTAGTTGTGTCTAGACTCTTTATTATTATTTTTTTTTTCTCATTTTGATGATTAGTAAATTTTTTATTCAACAGTAAATAATGCATAAGACAAAGTGTAAAAGTCAAATCCGCAGTTTTTATAGTTATGTCATATTTTAACTGTTACACTTTCGAATATACTATTGACTATCAATAATTTTTCTAATTTCCATTTACCAAGATACTTACATTTTTACTCATCAAGGCTCTATCTATACTATACCCCGCGTATTCCAACAGTTTTATTATTAAACTTTTATGAAGTTTTTTATCAAATCACTGTCTTTGACTTTAGCCTTATTCTAGCCACTAGGCCATCAGGCACGTGCCTAGAAATAGTTAACAAAAACTAAAACGACAAACCTACACCAGTTATGTCATTAACAAAGTCCATCCGAGCGGAGCGAATCTCAAATCTCCGCCACAAAAACTAATAACCGAGCATCATCAGTCCTTACCATGAGTTTACAGTAACTACTCGTTAGCGACTGCGTAAATGATTTCTATGAAGATTAGGAATTCTATATACTGCTGCATACTGTAGTTAGGTTATATGACTAAAATTAGCTCATTATGTCATGGTAAAAAAAAAAGTGATTTCAAAAGTAAGCAAACTTTAAATTTTTTTGGAATCCAAAATTACTATTTTGAAATTGTTTTCAGTCCTCGAAATTTAAAATAAAATGTGATTTCAAAAATATGCAAACTTTTAAGATTGTTTTTGAATCCAAGAGTAATTTTGAAATTGTTTTCAGAAACCTCGAAAAAAAAAAAAAAAAAAAAACAATATATGGTTGACTGGTAGAGAATGCCATTTGGCATTAAGTCCGCCATTTGTACTGACTTTTGTTTTGTGCAATAAAGTTTAAATAAATAAATAAATAAATAAATATATTGTATGACAACCATGAACTTAAAAGCACTTTTTCACGGTGAAAATGGCAAATTACTTATTGTCTCCATAAATATTGGTACCCATAACATATAATGACGTCCCGTGGCCATTTGTATGGAGCGTTTTAGCGCTCTGTAGGAATGTTGAACTTTGACGGTCATTTCTGACTTTTAGAGCCGTCTAGATTAGTTAGTCCCACATATTATTATTATTCCCTTTATTCATTTCCTGTCTTAGGCTAGCTCTTTACAATATATGTATATAAAAAGTAAAATACAATAAAGGAATTACAAAATATATAAACACATTATAAAAACCTAACCTAGGGTAGGGATTGACACTCAAAAAAATTAAATAACCGCGAGTGGCGCTGCACTATTCTCCAAACAAATCGTTTACGCAGTCGCTAGCGAGTGCGGTCACATAACTCGTGGTACGGGTACTGTTGTGTGGTGTTTTTTGCGGGACACAGTCTATTTCTCAGATACAATTACCTACGATTTGTTTTTTAGTCTGAGCTGGGATACACAGTTCTATAACCTTTGGTATTTTGAATCCTATTGTAGTGGAGAGTCGTGGATTCTTGATTTATAAGTTTTATAACAAATCATACAAATTATTCGCAAGATTGGATGTAGTTTCATGTTGTAGGAAATAGATGAGTGCACCAATAATAGACCTACTGAGACTACTAGTTATTGATCCCAGTATTCCCAATAATATGTCACTGACAGGCAATTTTATTGCATGGAATTTTTAGATATTCGGCTAAAAACTGGTACTTGACCAAAAGTAAAGAGACACAGACAATATTTATAACTAATTGAGTACGTAAATTACAATTCACATTATTATTATTAATTTGTATTTTTCACATTACATTAATATTATTTAATTTCGTGTATTTTACATTATTTGGCCTCGCACACAAATATGCATACCACTTTAAATTAATAAAAAAAGATTACATAATTTATTGGTATTCATTTCATCATTTCAGTTACTTTATAATAGGCAAAACTAAGTGACACGATGTAAAGCAGCTCGTTGATGTCTTTTGTGTGAGTTAGCCACATACCAACCTACCGGAAAATGCTGATTGTTTTACACATTTTTCTCTATAATCAAACATATTTATTATCATATTATTGATGTTACTGCCTAGAACAGGGCTATTGGGTTGGGATGTATTGGTATACATTTTCATTGATAGTTTTTGTATCAAAAACTACTCGAAATTGACAAAATTCACGCGGAAAATTAGTTTTTTCAACTTATTCTCGGCTGCACGCAATGAAAGCATGAAATAGCTATGTTACTACCTAGAACTCGGGGAAAAGTATTATTCATTTCAGAAAGTATTATTTATCAATATATTTGTCATAATATGAACTAAATACATTTTAAAAGAAATAAGGCCTCATAAGTGCATTTTCTAGTCTATATATATAAAGAACTTAAGGCATATTTGTACGATCCAAGACACACCGTGGCACAGCAGTTACTAATATTTTATTATGATTAAATGATATCGATAACTCAATGTCATGAGCACACTAAATAAAAAAATCGGTTGAAATATATTATCTTCAAACCCATTGTAATAACACGTAGACAAATATGTCAACAAAAAACCAAGCCAAGAATCAACAACTTTTTGTACCCATTCCTCCGTTTTTACTCGCCGCCTCCATATCATCATTATCATTGCCATGTACAAGGCACAGTGCTACAAGGAATCCATTGTTGCCAGCAGAAAAAACTATAGCAACGAGACAAGCAATTATGATCTCCCATATATCACTGACTTGAGGTCGCGGTTCCGTGTTGTAACGAATATTATAATCGTATCTTAATAGCATCGGAGTTTTGATTGAAATGTAAACATTATGGCAGACAGTGAGGTAGTATTTTTACCGTAACTTAAGTGATATAAGATTAACAGATATAATATGTTAGTCTTAAATCACAGACGTCTTAAACTTACTTTATTATTCAAATATCTATTTTTACTTTCTGTTAGTTTTATTTTTCTTTTTCATTTGTGTTTGTTGATCATCCTTTTTAGAATATTTCCTTGACCTACTTTTACTTTCAATGATTATTCATAGAAGTCTGATAATCTTAACCACCTTATAAGTCCCATTGGATAAATAATATAAAATACGGATTTTTACACTCAATGCGTGTAAAATGCTTTGTGTAAATAAATAAATAAATATTAAGGGACAATCTTACAGAAATCGACCTAGTCTCAAAACTAAGCAAAGCTTGTATTATGGGTACTAGACGACGATATACATGATATATAAATACATATATAGACTACATCCATGCCCCAGGAACGAATATTCAAGTTCATTATACAAATATTTGCCCTCGCCGGGATTCGAACCCAGGACCGCCGGCTCAGTTGGCAGCTGCACCATAAACCGAGCCAACCGCGTCATCATTATGGAGTTCAAAACTTTTTTTTTGTAGTATCAAAAGTTGTGATCAACTTTTTAACTAACTCAAGTCGACGATACCCAGAAGTATTCAGTCTATTATGAATATTATGATAAATGTGAACGTACGCCAGATTATGGTAATTGTAGAGTGGGTGTTACAAGTAACAATACTCATTATTTGGCAATTGGTCCATTGCTCGCGGCCATACAAATCACATTCAAGCAAAACTCCACCTTATTGCATTGTGCAAGTGTTCAGTGTTGCTCGTTTCAGTTTTATTAGTCATACTGTGTGTGTTTACAATTATCACCTGTAATTGTGTATGTAATTGGATCATAATGTCGAGTTTATTTCGTATTTACATTTGCTTTCCAGCAAGATGTCTTGATAATGTGAAAATTGTATGGTTCTTCGGCATTGACATTGAAAAAAATCCTTTGGCCTTATTATTACGGATCGGAAATTCAGGTGGATATTTACCTAAAGTTGACCAAATCCTATTGCTATCTCACTCATACTTCAAACAAAGCCGCCTATACCTACAACTGAACAACAAAGCCGCCGCCAAAGTTCAGGTATAAAAGCATCCGATTTTCCGATGCCTACCTACTTATTATGGTTTTCTTGTACCTACGGGCCAAACTTCTTTAGGTAATAAGACCGCCTTCTTGTTTATAACATGCGACCAAAAAAGAAAAAAAAAACAATAATGGTGTTGGTTTGAACGAGTGAACAGGCGAGCACTACGCGATAGCGATATATGTCTCTCATCTATTTTGTAGGTACTAGCTGCGCCACGCGGTGTTACCCGCTCATCACACGGGAACACTTCAGTTTTACGAGATAAAAAGTAGCCTATGCCTATGTGTTAATCCAGGGTGTCAGCTACTTTCGTACTGAAATGTATTAAAATGGGTCCAGACATTTGAGGGTAAATAAATGTTTTAAATGTTTGAGAGTGAAGATGAGACAAACATACACTCACAAACCTTCGTGATTTTGGTTTCCTACATGTGACCTCGGTGTCAAGTCATCGAAGTGAGCCCCCGATGCGCAGGCGCCGGTTGCGCAGCGCGTGCGGCCGCGGACCTAGATCATGACGCAACCTTCCGAAGGAAGCCGGATACCTGCCTGTTTAGATTAGAATATATTTCGCAAATTGGAGGCATTGCTTCATAGTGTGAAGTCATAAAAGTTATATGAGTAAGTCGGTTTTGAGATTACACTACTACTAAAGTATTACTATTAAAGTATGGAACTCCTTGCCGGCTCATGTGTCCTTCTTATAACTTGGGACCCTTCAAACGAATCGTGAAGAAGCATCTCTCGGGCCAGCATGGCAGTGTCAACTGACTTGGCACCGTTGGTTTCTCGTCAGTTGCCATTGCGACTTGGGCGCCCCTTTTTGCTTACCATCAGGCGAAGTGGAGCCACTATGTTGTGCCATTATAAAAAAAAAACTGAGGAATTTAGAAAGTTCCTTTGAGTGGTATAAATAATAAGTAGCTTTTTTTAAAACATATGGACGGTAAACAACCTCTTTTTATGAACTTAAAACTTATTATAACTAACAGAAGTGAAAATATTAACTTCTGTTTACGTTCTTGTATGTTACCACTTACCGCTCATTTGCAATAACGTATTTAGGATAAGTTTGTCTCATAAGAAATGTAATATTTTCTTTTGAGAAAATGAGAAGTTTTAAACCTCATAACATGAAAGATAAATAATACTTTTCAAACTCATGCACGAAGATGAAGATGGACGGGACAGTTTTTTAGGGTTGGGGAGCGTGTGTTCACATGGCTAATTCCAGCACAGAGAGTAACCATTTAATTGCGTGTTTTATTTATGATGCAAAGGACGATGGGCAAATTTGTATGGGGGGTGTACCCACCCACTAATAGAGATAAGACTGGTGCAGATATTTTTGTAATAGATAGTACCAATTTTGTCCACATCCCTCTTAACAAAACATGATTTTTTGATTTTGCATAATAAAATGAGGTCAATTTCCAAAATAAGCATAATAATTTGGTGGTTGTGTCCCTGCTTGTTGCGCTAGTTTCATTATGAATAATAAACGTATTTAACGACATTTTGATGAATACCACTGTTATAACTAATTGCTATAACTTTTATATCTATTACGAAAAAGATTTCGCGAATCGCTTTCAAATCCAATGGACAAAAGGTTTAGACTAGCATATTAATCAAAACAATTATAATTAAGCCAATTAATAACTTTTACAACCACTGCAAAAGCCTTGATGAAGTCTAGACATGTCCCACACTGCCCAAAGACTTGACATAAAAAAGCGATTTCAAAATAGTCATTGTGTATACTATAATACAATGACTAGAGTATAGCTAATTAGTCGATGATATAACTAAAGACTTTCTCCGTCATAACTCACTAATGGCTGTCGTCAGTAATGCAGGTAATTAATAGACGTTCCAGGCAATCTTTACGTAGATTGAAGCAATGTTAACAGTCATCATTGAAAAAGAAAGTGCAACTAAATGGTGACATGCATTTTGTGTTTGATTCAAGGGTGAATTATTTAAGCCTCGTAATTCTGTGACATAACTTATGAAAAAAAAAGAAAAACTTTATGGTTCATAATCAACATTTTATAATTGCATCGTCGTTTCGATCTACATACCTAAGTATAAAATTCAAGTTCAGTTGTCTGATTTCAAGTATCAACATTATTACTTATGAAATGAAAACGTTCACAGTCTAACTAAAAGTCAAAATGATGGTATCAATTTGCGCAGCTTCAGAGATCATCTCTTGGCATAGCTGACATAATCCTCTTTTACAGGATTTGAAATTGCAGATTGCAAATGAGGTCCAAACTTAACGTGACCGGGTTATTTCAATTGCGGTATGATGAAACCTCGATTTGGAGAAGTGGTATTTGATTTTAAGGAGGAAGCGCCTAAAAACTTCGTCTTTACACAAACCCCGAAGCTAACGCGACAGGAGAGTACTGCAACAGATTGCATGGCATCGTGACGCGACATTTCGTCACGTGGCTAACAGATTTCCTCTCCGCCGGCCGGTAACCCTAGAGGTCGCTTAATGAACCGTGCTTCGCAAAAAGCGCAAAAACTGACGACTGACATATTGACAGGTGTTTTTGTTCAGTATCGGGAAATAACTGTAATGGATTTATAGTACCGATGGCATAATACTGGGCGATAGGCGATAGGACGATGTGAATTTTTATACGTTTGATACCAGCGTGGCAAACGTATGTAAAGTCCCATTAATGTGCGCATAAGAATTGAATCCAATTCAGTCAATGTCAGCACTGTAAAGAAACCAACATTTTTATTTCAAAATATCATAATCTCTCTTGCTTCGCCGTAGTCAGGCATGCAAATAGGACAGCCACGTGTTAACACACAATGGACGCGAAATATGAATCGTTATTTCTGTCATTTAAAATAGAATAGGCTATTACTCTAAAAGCAGTTATTTAGCAACACTGCTCAATTCCAAAAAGTCATAGAACAGAGACAATCCCCGGTTTTTGCAGCGTTTTAGAGTTTTACGTCGACGCTAGCTCTCGTTTCGAATCATCGGGGTCAATTTCGACATTTCGGATGACACGTTGAGCAAGTTTGCCGGTTTCATCAAATTCAATCTCATTTTGTTTCTGACAATTATCTTTGTTACACTGGTAGCCTGGTACAGCTGACCGTTACAGCTGACTAATGTCTAAAGCGACTCTTTCTCGCGCGAGTTATACCACCGATCTCTTTCTGTACAGTACTGTAAGAGAGTGAAGGGTGATACTATGTCGCGCGACTAGAGTCGCGGAGCATAGTTGCTCTTGAGGAGCAGTGTAGCTAAGTTTCAGTGAAACAGCTCCCATGAATGGAATCCAAACCCGGTTATTTTATTTATTTATTTAAACTTTAATCACAAGTCAGTATTGCAAATGGCAAACTTAATGGCAAATGGCATTCTCTACCAGTCCACTATAGGGCGAAACAGAATTCAGAGTAGAAAATTAATCGTTCGAATCTGAGCGTCTAAGATACAAGTGAATAATACATGTATATTATATACATAACCATTCATACAATGATACATATACTTACATACTACATATTATAAGATGTACTTTATACTATATAATATACATTAGAAATAACAGGTTATAACCGGTTTTAATATGACAAAATAACCGTTTTTGCGATTCCCTAGTCCTATGCTTCGCACGGTCTCTTATGAGGATCACGTTCTTGTGCTAACACAAGTGGGATTAGTGGAGGGCGTCCACCAAAGAGGACCGAAAATCTGATTGAGATGGCAGGATATTTTTGGATGAGTGATGAGTTCAGCGCATGGGTCATTCTGAAGATCAGAGTGTCTGTCCATACCCAGCGCAGTGATTAAAGGCTTCTCGAAGGTGGTGGTGTATTATGATCAGATAGTAAAATGCGAGCAAAATCGTTTGAAATGACGCATGAAAACGAGTGACGACCGTAGCACTTCAATTAATAATTTTGCTCGCACTATATTTCATGATGTATGTAATTATCATCATCAGGGCTTGTAAAATACCCCATTCCCCTCGTCACAGTAATGTGTGAAAAATTTATGAGTTCAAATCAATATAAGGATAAACCGTCTAATAGGTATATGTGTATATTCATCATCATCATCATTGTCATCTACTGTATCTTTAAACAGAGAGTCGACAGAACATTTATAATCGAATAATAGATATGCCGTCAGATACTCAATTCGTTATTTGTACCTGGTATTGAGTAATAAAAACAAAATAAACACTTAAAGCACGCGAACGCCGTCCAAATGTTTGTATAGTGTTGTTAAGTACTTGGTAACAGCTCCTCAATGATTATAGAAAGATAACTACAGAATATTTAATAATATGTTATGTAAGAACATGTGTTGTGTAATGTAGTGTCCGGTAGTCGTCCTCGGCGACGGGACCTTCGGGCCGCTCTTCCTTGGTAAATGTCAGCGAAGGTACATGACATTTTAGCCATTTAATCCATGGATAAGTCTCGAATTTAACATTAAAAGTAAAAACTTACTTGGTTTTCTGGTCGTTGTCACATAGTCTGTATTGGTCAAACTGAAGATAAAATATAAAAAGGCATTGACAACCCACGCCCAATGCACGCTCAAAGGCGTTGATCCCACTGTTGCATGACCCAATTAAATAAAAATGTTAATTCTGAAATTTATTATTAAATATTATGTTTGCTGAAATTATAATGTGTAATTGTCATCAATGTAATGTAATTTATTTTAACTTAACTTATTTGTATCTCATGGATTTTTAATATGGACTTTGTCTGAAAGAAATGAATTTTATTTTTTATTTTTATTGAATAATCAATGCATCTTTATATTTTCTCTTCATTTCAGCAGCAAAAGTAGCGAAGCATAATAACACGCTCATAACCCAACCGTTATTTTCTAGATATGGTCGAGTGTATATCATTTTGAGCACTTGGCTTTCGTAGTTAGAGATATGCCTAATGGGTAATGTTTTCGAGAACGTTCTTTCTCCATACAAATCGGGAAACGTGCGGGAGAACGGCACATCTCTATTCGTAGCAACATCTGCTGCTGACTGTACGTTATTAACATACCCCGTGGTTTTCGGTGCACGCATAATTCGACGCCTACTGTCGGCCTAACCAAATCATCCGTGCACCAGAAACCCCGGGGCATGCTTATTAATTGTAGATGCAAATGAGTGGAGTGCGTTGCCATTATGTTTGCGAAATAGACTCGTTCCCTGAAGACAATACAAAGGTAATAGACACTAACCACTTCACATAATTTTCGAAAATATACACGGAGATTTTATATTTCGTACCACAGTCACTTTTGCATATTTTGAAAATGACCAGAAACCCAATTAAATTAGGTTATTTGACGGTGATGTCATTTCTCTCATAAAAGTCATACTATTCTCAGTGTTTTAACTAGGTATCATATAAATTAGCCGATTTGATCTATCAGGATACTAGCCTATAGAACTTATTCCTTATTTATCCTTTCTAAGCACTAATTAATCAACACTCGTACCAACTAAGCTCGAATAAGTCTTTTGTAATTAATTAATAACTCAGTTCTCAAAGTTACTGTTATAAGAAAAAAAAACACGTCTATTTGATCATAAACATTTGTTATTATATCATTAGCGGTGGTGATAATGTGTGCAAATTGAACACATCACACATTTCAAAATATGCGAAGTTATTCAATAAACTCTTAAATTAGCTGTTGCACTATTGTTTCTGTCGTAATTCTTAGTTTAGTAACAATTCACGCCACTAACGTGTGTCTTTTTTGCAGGTAAGAAACCGGACAACCAGATACTTAAGCAGAAGGGTAACTGATTTAAATTTAATCAAGTAACCAAGCTATCGCTTTAATGCGTTAACCAGTTGAAATGTTTGTTTAGAGTTGCTGTAATTGTATCACGATTTTAACGGATCGTGTTGAGTAAACCGTTTGAAAAGACGTTGCCAAAGATGCTTTGCAATGAACTATGTAGTTTTTATTCTTTTTGGTCGCTAGCCGGCATTTGTTTTGCGAAGACAAAGCTCATAATTGATAAGTCGTGGTGATTCTGCGTTTTTTCGTTTGAATTATAATTGGGCATTGTTTTTGTGGCATGTTCGCACGATACTCGTATGAAGTATTTTCGGCAAAACCTGACGCAAAATCTTCAATTCCGATGCGTTAAATTTTTGCGTTAAGATTTCTACATTAAAGACATCGTTTTTTGTTAATTAAAAGAAGCATTGCACAAATGTTTCCGCTCAGATAATTTGGAGAGCAAAATGTAATGAAAAAGCATCTGAAAAACTCTTGTTAACTTCGAAGGGAAACGTGACGGCTGAAATTTTGCAAATCGATTATTGATCAATTGTGAATCCGATGATTACGACTTTTATCGATTCCGTCCCATCTAGGATACTTCGTGACATAATCTATTCGATCGTAACAGATTGGCTTTCGTAATAAGTATCGATGAAATATCGATATCGGATAGTGGCTTGTAATTTGTGGGATCTTTGTGTTTGGAATTAATTTTCGTACGTGTTGCGTAATATGGGTCCATTTTGTAGAAATAATAACTATTTCTGCAACGCTATTGCAAGAATGTAAAATTATCAGCTTTGAAATATCTAGCAGACCAATTTATCACTTTGGTTATCGTTGGCATTGGCACCAATGAAGTCATAATGTATCTAAAAGATATATTTCGTTCTCATTTCGACAACAACAATATATTAAAGGATCGTTGTTTTACAATTATTGTAACGAGACTTAAAATTGGAAAAAGGTTGGAGTGGTGGAGTGGTGGAAACGAAGGTCCAGGTTCGATTGCCGACCTCTCCCGCCAGGCATTTAAATTTTTCTTTGTGCTTTGATCTTTGCATCAATGGTTCTCTTAAATACAGTTAAAGAACACAAATTACAGCCTGAAATGATTTATACTTGAACTTGTACTACCCACACAATTGAATTTAAACACATTATTTCGGTAGTTATAGTGTAATATTCTCAAGTTCTTCCTCACTACCTACTTATAAATTGAATGTAATGTCAGGACCATCAAAAATTAATTTCACAAGACCTCAATAAACTTCCACATCTTCCTTAATAAATTGAAAACGCGTTGTATATGACAATCCTTCACATCTCGTCCGGTTACTTCCTGACTTTCGCAAGTCATTTGCATTAACATTTATGTGCGCTTGCTGACTGATTACTCACAGTTGCCTTTAAATTGCCTTTAATTATCACCTGTGCAGTATGCAAAGGATACTAAAAGGCCAGACTAATAGAGCTGGGAAGTGCATTGTATTCGAGGTATTCTAATTGCTCTGAGCATGAAACTTTTTTTATGAGGATTTATCATTGCTCCTTTTCCCATACTATCAGTATACGATGTTTGCACCTGATTTCTATGGCGTCTCACACAAATGAGGTCCAAACTGAACGTAACTGGGTTATTCAAATCAAAGTTGGACGTATTTATGCAAAAAGGAACCAACACACATTTAACTTTTGTACTTTATGCTGTAGATAGAGGGTTTCATAGTACATGGTTTTATATTTGGGTTGGTTCCCTTTTACATAAATACATCCAGTTTTCGGTCTCGTCTGTTTTCAACCAATCTTTACAAAATTTTAGGAACTTAATGGGAAGGAAGCGTTCTGCGTTGGACTGTCTCAATTTTTGCGCATATTATTGGATTTGTGCACTCGGCGTCTGTTTTTTGGCCAAAATGCTGCCGCATACGGACGCCATTCATTCAATAATAAATTCTATTATACGGACGCCTAGTAATAATTCATTCAATAATAAATTATATTAAAAGGACGCCTAGTAATAGTTCATTCAATAATAAATTCTATTATACGGACGCCTATTAATAGTTTATTCAATAATAAACTCTTAATACGGACGCCTAGTAATAATTCATTCAATAATAAATTCTATGATACGGACGCCAATTAATAAATCATTCAATAATAAATTCTATAATCATTTGCTCAAAATCTAAACGGTCCGACACAGAACGTTTCCTCCCTATTCAGTTCCTAAAATTTTAGATTGGATTAGGACGGACGGAATTTGGATGAGACATACGTTACGACAACGAAACCTCGATTTGTATAGAAAAATTAGGCAAGTGCGAGTCCGACTCGCGCATGAAGGGTTCCGTACCATCTATAACAAGTTTGTTGTATGGGAGTCCCCCTTAAACATTTATTTTATTTTATTTTTAGTATTTCTTGTTATAGCGGCAATAGAAATATATTATCCGTGAAAATTTCAACTGTCTCGCTATCACCGCTCTTGAGATACAGCCTGGTGACAGACGGACGGACGGACATCGAAGTGTCAGTAATAGGGTCCCTCAAAATGAGCAGTTTTATTTCCTCTTAAATGTCTTTATACTGGCTAGTATCATTTCTTAGTAAATGAAAAGGGGCCAAAAACTTAGATCTCTTCTTCAGTAACTAGATAGGCGGTAGTTTAACAGGGGACATAAAAAAATAAGGCGGCGATTCAGATAGTATTCATAAGTAGGTAGAAGTGTGATAAAGACATGTTTTTTCCTCTAGGTTAGAATAATTAGGTCAAAACACATCAACCTTTCAGACCTTTTTAACTGTAATTGATATCTGCATGGCCATACTGCGTCTGCGCATCGATTAATCATCTTTATGGCGCACTCACGATACGACATTTGCGCCGACACGACGCCTGGACACGCTGATTGGAGTATCGTGTATTGCCTGTACCTACGAGGAAAAGTCAGGAAGATTGGTGTCCAGCAGACATTTTGATTGGAGTATCGTGAGGATTACAAGTATGTCAGGAATAAGTGTTAGGTGGACGCGTTGATTGGGGTATCGCGAGCATTGAGAGTTTGAGGAACAGTAAGAAAGATTAGCGTTCATAGACCTCGCTCGATGATGAATATAAATGATGCATAGTGATGGGATCCATATTTACAGAGAGATGATTAAAAAATATCAGTTAAAGGCATCGGCCTCTACGATTGTTTATTTGCGCTCTCCATTCTACCTATAATCTAGATATCTCCTTTACAAATATTCTGTGAGTTCTATTCTGCGTTGGCTTGGGCACGTGCAAAGGATGGAACCATCTCGTTTGCCACGTATAGCTCTCTTGAGTGAGATTGCTGATGCCATTAGACGACCTATGTTACACTTTAAGGACAGCGTAAAGCGTGACATGTTATCGTTCAAAATTGACACCCAACACTGGGAGGTTATGAAGATCGTGACCTTTGGAGGAAGACTGTGCGATGGTGTGGTTGCGCATGATGAAGTATGGTTTGCTTCTCTTTCTCACAAGCGCGACATGAAACACCAGCGTGCAGCTTTTCCCCCTTCATCGATAGGCGCAACAATTATTTGTCAATTATGCGGCCGCGGCTGTCGCTCTCGTATCGGGCTATCCAGCCATCTCCGAAAGTTCCGCAGTTTATTAGACGCTGCTTAACTCATCTGTTATAGATGTAAAAGGCTAATGATGATTCTCCAAATACCTACCTAGTTTAGACTTAGATTTTATGTTTAGTTTCACACTTTCTATCGAGCGGACTAAGCCAGATTGCATAAGTTAAAATAATTAGAATGATCATGCCAAAAATGTACTAAATCATTATGGCAATTTGAAATTCGCAATCATCTTGGACTAATTTAATGCGATAAATTGGTTTTATGCAACGGTGATGTAAATCTAGTCTGGGCGAGGCAGAAAATGCCGTTTACGGAAATAATTGATTCGTTATTAGTTACATTTTATTGGAAGTGGAACTTACACAACTTTACAATACGAGTAAATTGGTTAGATAGAAGTTAGAGTTTATAAAGACTTAATTCTTGCAACATCTATATACACTATACAGGGTGGCCCATTTAGATCGGTCTGTATGGGAAAGTCTGAAACTATAAGACATACGAAGATCTGTTCTTAGGAACCATGTCATCGATATTAATAAAAATAAAAACTGCATTCATAAATTAAATAAGTTTCTGTCAAAAAAATCATTTTAGTGACAAGCTTTTATAGCCGACTGTACTTTTCTTTGGATATACATCAAATGCTCACTGAGACGATTCTAAAGAGCCCAAACTAGGTAGGATTGCCTTTTCTATTATGAGTTCCTATGGCCACCTTCCGGCTCTATCATCAGATCAGCCCCATGGTACTTACCATATTATTGTATCGTCACCAAAGCACAAAGTTAAGTAAGTACCTATGCAAAATTTCAGCTCAATCGGTTGACGATATCTGCTTCAAAATTGAGTTGCAAGATTCCACCCGAACAAACATACTTACATACATACATACATACATACATACATACATACATACATACATACATACATACATACATACATACATACATACATACATACATACATACATACATACCTACATACATTGCAAGTTAAATAAAAGCTTTAAAAAAAAGCTGTACTCAGCTCGGGAATCGAACCCGGACGAAGTGAAAATTAACCTAACATTATTTCTATAACCTGCGTTTCCAACGGCTTTCCGGGCCAACACGGGCGTCCTACTAACTGGACCACCGAACCATATGTTAGAGCCATTGAATCTTTCAACCAGTTGCTTCAACATGCCTTAGGGTGGCATCGTAGCGCCATCTACCGTAAAGATTTAGACTTTATCGTCGGCCCTGTCTGAACCATTAAATTTTTAAATTTTTCGCTTCATTGTAAACATTTGGTATACGTTAGCAGACGTTACTGCTTTAATAAAAATAATTAATTCGGGTGTAGCACATCGTTACTATCGATTCTCAACAAATTAAGGACGATGGTGCCGACGATAAAGTCTAAACCTTTACGGTAGATGGCGCTACGATGCCACCCTAAGACATGTTAAAGAAACTGGTTGAAAGATTCAATGGCTCTGACATCTGGTTCAGTGGTCCAGTTTGTAGGACGCCCGTGTTGGCCTGGAAAGCCTTTGGAAACGCAGGTTCGAATCCTGTCTGAACCATTAAATGTTTCAATTTTTCGCTTCATTGTAAACATTTATTGATTAATTAGTTTTAATTAATTTTGATTTTAATTATGTGTTAATTATATTAAATTTTTTGTGACCTGTGATTAATTTTATGGGTTTATGACCTGAAATAAATGATGATGATTATAATTAACATACCGGCCAAGCAATGGTTACGTATGAGGAGTGAGTAGGACGCAATGACACAATAAACGCCAAGGATCGGTGCCGTAACGTAACGGTGCGCTAGGACGGCGCGTGCGCAGGTTACGTACGCTACATTATAGTGCGCTTCCCAAATAAGCATGTGTATAGCATGATATAATATCGTGCACAATAAAGTGCTCACTCTCGCTCGAAGAGATGTTAGTTATACTTTGCTAAGGAAAATATTTTTTTTTTGTGAAAAGAAGAGGTGGGCACCTGGGCCTTGTGTGGAAGTGAAGCATAGGAAGTGTAGTGAATATGAATGGAGTTCCGTCTACCGATCATCAGATCAGCTCCAAGATACCAAATTATTGTATTATCACGTGTATTACTCGTAAATATACATGAAAATTTCATTTCAATATGACAATTTAGAAGTACGTCAAAGTTTACTTCCGAGATTAATTGATTACGTCTTTGTTACAAACAAAACTAACGAACTTAAGTAAAGCTAATAAAATAAAATAATAATGCCTTTTAATATCGCAACTAGAAAATAGAAAATAGTAATCAATTTTATGTAATTTTATATTTAAAACCTAGATCTAGAAATATGTATATTTTTAATTATACATTTTATTTTAACTTAGCATAAAAAAAAAACACGACATTCGTGAATAACACATTCACATAATTAAGTATTTTTTTTATTAATGTAAAGCTATTAAAGTATATGTGTTAAAAATACAAACATAAGGGCCGCCACAGACAAGTCCAAGACAGCAAGTGTCTGTCTGTCACATGGCGATGTCTCGCTTGCTAATGTCATTCTGTACGGAAACCGAACGTCTGTAGCGCCCTTTTTTAGGGTTCCGTAGTCAACTAGGAACCCTTATAGTTTCGCCATGTCCGTCTGTCCGTCTGTCCGTCTGTCCGTCCGTCCGCGGCTTAGCTCCGTGATCATTCGTACTAGAAAGCTGAAATTTGGTATGAGTATGTGTATGTATCACGCCGACAAAACGGTAAAATAAAAACTAAAAAAAAATGTTTTTTTCGGGTACCTCTCGTACACCTAAAGTGGGGGTGAATCTTTTTTTTCCTTCCAACCCTAGTGTGTGGGGTGTCGTTAAATAGGTCTGATAAAAATAATAGGGGTCTTCAAACTTTACTTTTTGATAAAGTCAGTGCTTTTGTAAATATTCGCTCCGAAAATAAAAATAATAGTGTCCCCCCCCCTCTAACTTTTCAACCACGGGTCAAAAAAATATGGAAAAATTCATGAAAATGAGGCCTTATAAGTACTTTCAATGAAAACTATATTGAACAAAATCGGTCCATCCGTTTTTGAGTTATCGCAAAATTTCATAATTTTCTTTAAAAGGACCTAAGTTGACTTCCAGAAGGTAATAAGTAATTACAGTTACTTTGGCTTTTACGACCTTTTTCCGTCTTTCCGTCTTTGACCGTCTCTTGTGAAGGATGAGCAACAACGGAACCCTACACTGAGCGTGGCCCGACATGCTCTTGGCCGGTTTTTTAACAGACTTTATTAGCTTTACTTTAATAAAAAGCCTATGGCCTGGTAGCGTCCCTAATCACGCACCATGTCGGCTCCCGGTCCCGCCGGTTATACAGCCAGCGCGCCATACGCGCTTCCTGCGTATTAGCATGCTGACGGCGCAGCTTGCGCAAGAGTTGCGTGGCGCACGCTGTACTTGTACTTACTACAGGTACACAGTGGGATCTGTCGACTGGGTGGTCGCCTGGTCGGATAGAATATGCGACAATATGAAAAATACGATACAATATACATATAATTATTACTAAAGATTCGGTAACATTGAATAATATTTCAACTCAACAGACAATAAAAAAAAACTGTCATATGTTTTGAGTAGGTACTTTGCTCTATCCCTAATCCCTATCACGTATTATTCATGCAAAATAGCATAGTCTATTGCATATAATAATTAGAAAACAGTGTCCAAAAGAAAATAAAATACACCAAACAGTGCGAGTGGGACTCGCGCACGAAGGGTTCCGTACCATTATCTGTAAGTTTGTTGTATGGGAGCTCCGCTTAAATATTTATTTTATTTTATTTTTAGTATTTGTTGTTATAGCTGCAATAGAAATACATCATCTGTGAAAATTTCAACTGTCTAGCTATCACCGTTCTTGAGATATAGCCTGGTGACAGGCGGACGGACAGCGAAGTCTCAGTAATAGGGTCCTGTTTTTACCCTTTGGGTACGGAACCCTAAAAAACAGACTCGCGCACCGAGGGAGGAGGAGGGGCACGTACAAACACTTCTCTCATCTTCTTCTCTTCTTCTGGTTGGCTTAAGTTCAGTTTCCACTTGGTATGTAGTGCGCCGGATAAAAATGAGGTGCAAAATTAACGCAATCGATCACGTTTAACTGGATGGGAGCCCCACTTAAATATTTATTTTATTGTTTTTAGTTTTTTTTTATGTGCGATAGGCAAACATTTGTTGTTATAGCGGCAGCAGAAATACTTCTGTAAAGATTTCAACTTTCTAGCTATCACGGGTCAGGAGATACAGCCTGTTGGCAGACAGACGGACAAGTAATAGGGTCCCGTTTTTTACCCTTTGGGTACGGAACCCTAAAAACGTCCGTTGTCGAAAGTGTTACACCTTAAAAAATACAGATAAATATTGTATTTGTTTATTTCAAAACATAAAAATCGGTTATACATATGACTTGAACATACAAAACTCATACCAAACTAACAAAACCTCGTATATCAGGAAGGGGGCTGTCCAAAAACGGCCAAAGCATAACCAAGCGCCATCTAGTGCCAAAAGCATACTGCAAGTTGCTTTTCCAATGTAACCCACTAGGATCCTTTTCTTTCAAATATTCATAAGATGTTCTACCAGTCAGAGCGTTCCTCATGTGAAAAAGCACAAAAATAATTGAAAATGGTAAGAGAAATAGATCTATATACCAAAATAACGCAATAAATACTCTCCCAAGATCGGGCGGATCTGAAATATTGTATATGTAAGTAGGATTTACAAGAACAAACGTGGTTTCAACAAAAGATTTGATATCAAATTCGTATATAATAATTAAGAGCTTGCAGCACATAAAATAGGGCATCGCAAGCATCAAGTAAGCAAGCATGCAAATGAAATATCGAAGGTTTTTGCGTCCAACGCAGTGTGATAAGAAGCAGCAGTGGTGATCTCGCCGAAGTATGCAAGCATTGCATATCGGGCAATGCCAAGTGCCCTCTGGTCTATTCTGTTTGCAATGTTCACAGTATATGCCTGGTCCGTGGTATGCCTTGAGTCGAGGATCGGTCCATATGCTGAGGAGCAAATTACCAGCAATATTAATCCAGAAGTAGGTAGCAAGGAACACGTGGATGAAATATGTGTAAGGGTTTATGTACGATAATTTTAACAGTTTGGGTAAAACTACCGTTACATGAAACCATAAATAAGCAGGCGTTATTATGAGTGTGATACAGAAACACTGGAACTTCTCCAGGTATATTTGTGGTTTCCGAGAACCAAATCTTGTTTTCTTAGACATTGTGGTTTCTAATTTTATCAGTGTTTTGGACTTGATTGAATTGACATTGTCAATGCATTGATTGTCAATGTTACCTGACAGAATAATACTTTACAAATTTAATTCATTGAAGATGTAGTTCTTTATTATATTCAAGTTAAGTTTAATTTTTTAGTTTTAGTTTTATTGTAAGTATTTTAATTATTTAAGCTGCTTACCCCTAGGTAGGTTCTATATCTTGTCTATATCACTTTAAGAAATTCATTAGATCATAGATTGGGGAAGTTGTCAATATTGTCAATGTCATTGTATAGTTAGCAATTTGCAAAATGTATTATTCATTAAAAAATAAACTAAAGCAACGAATATCACTTGAAAAAGTGATATGTGTCTTAACGGTGTTCGGAGTAACTCCTATCTTCTTCATATTCCAGATGATGGTGATAAGGCCAAAACTGTTACAAATATGGGGCATTGGCTTCATCAGCCATTGCTTCCACGTCATGCTATCGACGTTCTGCTTCATAAATGTCTTTGGGAATATGATTATGAGTATAACCGTCGGTTCTAATTTGAAGGCTTACATAGGACAAGGGAGATACTGTGAGCACTGCAAACGAAACCAACCAGCGGACAGCTGGCATTGCGCGAAGTGCAACGCTTGCATTCTAGGAAGAGACCACCACTGCTACTTCTTGTCGAGATGCATTGGACGATACAACCTGCGATATTTCATCTGCTTCTTACTTCACGTGACGATATCCATCGGGCTTTCCTTATACTACGATTATTGCGCCATAGCTGCTGAATTTAACTACACGAGTTTTCTTGAAATAACAGTCTATATGGTCCAGATTCTGCGCCCGGCTTTCATCTTGGTGAACCCATCGTTTGACGGGAGGAAATACCTGTATTCAGTATGCTGGTATTTGAATGCTGTTGTATTCGTTATGTGTGCGGGGTTGTTGTGGTATCATTCGAACAACGCGTTTAGAGGTATAACGTCGTACGAGTATTCAAGAGGAAACATTTTGCCCAAAGTGAATTGGAAGAGAAATTTAGTGCGTGTTTTCGGCACCAAATGGTATTTGGCCCTACTCTGGCCTCTGGCGAGTAGTCCCTTGCCAGATAATAAATGTAGTTAGAATTACATTTGTGTGATAAGGTTTAGTTTATTATACGGAGTAAAATATTTTTAATTGTCTTTTAATCACTTGCTTTATAAGAGCTTATCTTTTTAAATAACTTCAAAATGGAGTAGGTCCTCAATTCGGCTGTATTAATGTTTTTATTGAAACGTTTCTTACCTCAGTAGTCTGTAATTTTTGTACTGAATCCGGTAATTTTTTTTTCAATAGAGAGTAGCTATCTCCAAGTCAGTCTCATATGTAAAATATTAGTGATGATCTGAGGGCGAGATCCATGAGGAATCGAGGTAACTCCTTAGGTAAATATTATTATCATCTGTGACAACAGCGGACTTTTTATAGTAATTCGTTATGTTACTCTCATAAACACAATTTTCTCATCGTTGAAGTCAATGAATTTTTTGTGAAAAAGTGATTATATATATCGTCTGTTGACAATCAAAACAAACTAACAAATAACTTAACAAAGCTCCTATATGAGTGTCAATCTACTTACTAGATACGAGGTTTTGAAGAGGAGTGACAGAAATTTTAATGAATTTTGGTTGTCAATATATTCATGAATTCACATCGAAAAATGTGACGAAAAATTTGTATATGGAGATGATGGTAAGTGTATGGCTCTGTGTGAACAGTCATCTTCCCGATAAACGTAATCAGAACTTGATTAGAGACCGCAGATAAGTCTTAGTCGGTTAAGTCAATTAAACTATATTTAATGTTATTTTGATTGACTGTCTAGATAGGTTATCTTATATTACCTTAGATTAGGATTTTATATCGCATATAGATGATGTGGAGTGTTGAATGGTTGTTGAATTGCTGGTTGTATTTATTTGTTTTATTAGCCCCGACGAAAAAGAGGGGTGTTATAAGTTAAACATTTGTGTATGTGTATGTCTGTGTATTTGTGTATCTGTGTGTCTGTCTGTCATCGTAGCTCCCAAACGGAGAGACCAATTTGAATGCGATTTTTTAAATCGAAAGACTTGTCCGTGAGATCGTTCTTAGCTATATTTGGTGGAAATAGGACCAGTAGTTTCCAAGATAATTAGCCTGTCACTTGTCATCTCAGCCAATATTCAAGCTAAAAATTCCAAATGTAGTTATGTTCAGTTTTATTACATCTTCGATATCACTCATTGAAAGAGAATCTCATGATGACCAGCTACTTGTCTCGGGGGTGTTTTACATTTTTAACTCCCGACGAAAAAAGAGGGGTGTTATAAGTTTAACATGTGTATCTGTGTATCTGTGTATCTGTGTATCTGTGTATCTGTCTGTGGCATCGTAGCGCCCAAGCGGATGGACCAATTTAAGTGCGGTTTTTTTTAATCGAAAGACTTTTCCGTCGAGATGGTTCTTAGCTATGTTTGGTGGAAATAGGACCAGTAGTTTCCAAGATATTCAGCTTTAATTGGAACAAGTGACGAGATCTCGGCCAATAATGAAGTCAATAATTCGAAATATTGGCTAAATGTTAAGTTTTATTAGCATTTTCTATACGACTCACTAATTGAGGGTCTCATGATGACCAGGTAGTTCTTAATGGATCTCAGCCAATATTGAAGCTAAGGATTCCAAATTTTGGTTAAATGTTAAGTTGTTTTAGCATTTTTTATATCACTCAATAAATGAAGGTCTCATGATGACCAGCTAGTTGTTAATGGATCTCAGCCAATATTGAAGCCAAGAATTCTAAATTTTGGATAAATGATAAGTTTTATTAGCATTTTCTATACCTATCACTCAATAAATGAAGGTCTCATGATGACCAGCTAGTTGTTAATGGATTTCAGCTAATATTGAAGCCAAGGATTCCAAATTTTGGTTAAATGTTAAGTATTATTAGCATTTTCTATATGACTTACTAAATGAAGGTCTCATGATGACCAGCTAGTTGTTGATGGATCTCAGCCCATATTGAAACTAAGGATTCCAAATGTTGGTTAAATGTTAAGTATTATTAGCATTTTCTATATCACTCAATAAATGAAGGTATCATGATGACCAGCTAGTTGTTAATGGATTTCAGCCAATATTGAAGCCAAGGATTCAAAGTTTTAGTCAAATGTTAAGTATCATTAGCATTTTCTATATCACTCAATAAATGAAGGTCTCATGATGACCAGCTAGTTGTGAAAGGATCTAAGCCAAGAATTTCTAATGTTGGTTAAATGTTAAGTTTTATTAGCGTAATCAACAGATTAATAAATTTTTGACAGTACAATAATTTGGTACCTTGGAGATGGCCGTAGGAACTCCTAAACAGCACAAGATAAACCCATGGTGTTTGGGCTCGTCTGATTGTTATTGATGAGCAATTAACATTTGTGTAAGAAAGTACAGTCAATAATAAAACCGAGTCTCAAAAAAACTAAAAAAAAAAAAACTCATTATAATTTCGGTCACTATTTTTAACTTTCGGAATTCTGCTAAAGCTGAATTGTTATTAGGACTATTGAACAGGTTCCTTTGATTGAGGTCACAAATAGCAACACCCTGCAAGATTTTAACGCGACTAAATGACACGTAAGCTTTAGCAAAAGTGCTCTTGCCTAAGTGAATAACAGCTTTTTAGGATTTTGTAGTTTGTGTCAGTCTGTCCACAGCTTAGCTCAGAGACTGGTTGAATACATTTTTAAAAACATTTTTTTGTGTAGGTTCCCTGCACGTATCAATAGTGGGGATGTTTATCCCATGGTGTGGGGTATCGATGATTAGGTCTCTCAAAACTAAGTCAAGTTACCTAGCACCAACTGCAATTTTTATGGAGCTAAGTAAGCTACCCGTAACGTATTTGGATCCCGTAGAATAGAAACCTCGTTCTGTTTTAGGCCATAAGTAGCAGGTTCTTGCGACTCATGCAGTGCATTTAAAGTATATTATATTTTGATTGTCTTGGCTGATAACTTCGCCATTTTGCCATTATAAGATTTATAAGGCAAGCGTAGTGTGGGACGCACTCAGACTAGGTGGAGCGATGATCTGTGCAGAGTGGCTGGCAAAAGCTGGATGAGAGTAGCCGAGGATCGCTTACAATGGCGTGCAGTTGGAGAGGCCTATGTCCAGCAGTGGACAAGAATAGGCTGATGATGATGATGATGATGAAGATTTATAAGCTAGACAGACTAGTTAATGTCTGACTTTAACGATTTTTTCCCAGAATGTTGCTTAAGGCTATTGAAATCAAAGTATATCCTAACTTCAATCTTAGAGAAGACGGCATTCATTACCACTGGCTAGGGATCAGTTGTACCTACACATAATCAAGGATCAAGCTCGACGAAAGATTGGAAAACCTGGACCTTAAACGGTGTAAAACAAAAATAGTGTCAAAAGAAGAAAATTCCGGGACGAAACTTCTGTTTGTTTAAAAAATATGAAATAAAAATAAAATTAAAAAAACCCCCGACATGACAACCAATAAAAAGAAAGAAATAAAATCTACGAAATGTGCCTATACAATGAACAGTAGAAAAAGAATCCAAGCTTCGTTGCGTCGGGGGACCGCTAAGTAGGTAGTAAGTAAATGAAATGCAATGTACTGAGATCGTAAAGTGGGAAGCCCAAATGCATACTTGCAATTATTCTGCGTTGAAAAATATATATTTCATTTCATTTAGGTACTTAGCGGTCCCCCGAACGCAACGAAGCTTGGATTCTTTTTCTACTGTTCATTGTATAGGCACATTTCGTAGATTTTATTTCTTTCTTTTTATTGGTTGTCATGTCGGGGGTTTTTTTAATTTTTAATTTTTTTCCTTTTGTATTTATGGAAACTCGTGTCGATCACAATTTCGATGTTTTCGATATCGGTTTTATCGAATGTTTGACCTCCGCTTAACCTGATGCAGGTCAAAGAACTAACAAAGAGGCATCAAAAACACTGAATCATCCTGTCGTTCATACATCCTGATATGGTTGGCTGTCTGTGGCAGAAATACTTAAGTCCATGGTGTGCTCTTGAATAATGGAAATTAATTAGTTTTCCCATTTGATTACTTAGCTGGACTGTACCTAAATATTCTCTCAGTAAAAAATGTTGAATGAATGAAACTATTCATGACATTTTTGCCCACTTTAAAAATGCCGGTGAAGTGCGAGTCGGATTCGTGCACAGATGGCTTCGTACAAACTACAAAAACACTGGAAGAGAAGAAGTTTGGCAATTCCTTATTTGCCGAACTATTAAAATATGGAACTCCTTGCCGGCTCATGTTTTTCGTCCTTGTTATTGTTATTACATGGGACCCTTCAAACGAAGCGTGAAGAAGCATCTCTCGGGCCAGTATGGCAGTGTCAACTGACATGGCACCGTTAGTTTCTCGTCAGTTGCCATTGTGACTTGGGCTCCCCTTTTTGCTTACCATCAGGCGAAGTGGAGCCCCTATATTGAGCCGTTATAAAAAAAAAAACTGCTTATTGCTGTGAAAAAATTGGGAAGATCGTGCTAAGTATTCCAGTGTTTTGACTTTCGTAAAAAGATTTGTCGCGCGACAGACTCTCGTTTCTTTTTGCATGTTCCGTATAAACAAAGTACTTATTTCCGAATATTTTTAATTTTTTGGGTTCAAAAATTAAATACTTTATCCAAGTTGTATAAGGAAAAACATATTTGCATAGTTTTTTATAAGGTATTAAATCAATCGCAGTAAATTCTTGACGAGGGGCAAAATTATAGTGGTTACTCAAAGGTCAGGATCGTGCACCAGCGACGCAAATAACGTAATATCGGCTTTTATCGAGGTGTCCTGTTGATACACAGATGCCATGTCGTACAAAAACAAGTACAGTTGTATCACGACACGCCCTCAAGCTTTAAGAAAGAGGAAATACTGGTCGTCTTTCCTGACCTGGTAACTATATGGCGTTGCACACAAATGAGGTTCTTAGTTTACGTACCCGGGTTCAAGAAATCGAGGTTTCGTTCTCGACTGTTTCTTCCAAAACTTATACAATTGTAACGAAATTTAGGTGACTGAGTAAATTATCTATGTTTATTTCATACTTACAGACTAGAGCATTGGCACACTTGTCGACTTGACAATTTTACTCCTGCACCTCTAGCAAAAGTATGACACGCGACTCTTTCTCTTTCTTCGCAGTACTGTGAGAGAGCGACGGGCGATGCTATGTCGCACGACAAGTGTCGCGATGCCTAGTTGTGCTAGACGGGCTGGCCTGCATTCTTCCTTCGTCGTCCAATAGACCTCGTAAAGCAGTTGTGACTGTGATTATTTATTACCATACCTACCCAGTATCATGTTGGTTCAATTCCCAGGTTCCCACACCTTAATTACGAAATATCGATTGCAAAATACTCAACGATTTGTTTAGCTCGCCTGTCATTCGATGAAAAATGCTACACGATGCTACATTAAGATCCATTACAGACTCCTTAGCTTATGATAGATGGCGCCTGAGAACAATGGATCCAAAATGGTTTACAGGTTTGCCAACTTACTATTGCACTCGGCAGCGTCGCTACCATCTAGTAATAAGTGCAAATTCGCTAAGGAAATCAGCTAGTTCTGAAGTTGGCCACTTGAACAAATAACTTTGTTATCCTATATCGTTACAGAAATTCTGCCAATACAAAATCACCTTTAACTTAGGGGCATGTAGTGGAAGTTACATTGTAAGGTGGTTGGTAGTGAATGTTGAAATTGTACAAAGATAAGTAGCCACTTGTTTCACTTTTTTGAATTGATGACACTTCAAGACGTTGGTAACGAAAGGTGTGGGTGGATGATAGATTTGGATTGTTATTTTGACCTGCATTAGCTCGAGGGTTCTTTAAATAAGTTTTATTGACATGAATAATGTATCAGGCATGTACTTGCTATAGTTTCTTTGTGACAATAGGCCTGGTACAATTTTTGGAAGACCATGAAGTTTCGATAGACCTTGCTGTAAGGGTCTGCGAACTGCAGTCATTTCAGACCCATCTGATGATGTTCATCAGTCATTTAATAACTTAGGTATTTATTAACATTTAGGTAGACAATTTACAATGCATGCTTGGCGTATCGTGGACTGAGTACCGGACCAACGTCTCAATTGTTGAGACGCTTGGAATTAAAGAGCGTCTGGTCTCTGTCGCCAAATTCCGCATCCTCAACTTCTTTGGACACGTGTTTAGGCGAGACGGAACGTCCATGGAACGCCTCGTTGTTCAAGGGAGAGTGGAAGGTGTCAGAGCTAAAGGCAGATCGCCGATGAGATGGGCCGACCAGGTCAAAGCCAGTGTGTCGGCTACCATCAATATATGCTCACGGAAAGCGGTTTACGGGACGAGGCGCGACGTGTCCTCAAACGGGTCACTCAGAACTCCACAAACACATAATGGCCACGATTTTGTATTTGTCTCAAGTAAGAGAACCACTGTTACTTATAGGTATGTGATCATTAAAAATAACATGTACATAGTTAAAGGGTCAACAAAAACAAAAATATGATTGAGTGTTTTTTGTGTAACGAAGTTTAGTTATGCAAAAGGTATGGATAACTTTCGTTACACAAAGGAATCAATTAAGTGTTGTTTTAATTATATAACTTAACATAGTACATGTTATTTGAATACAACTAATATGCGACATTACATCATTGGGACGATAACGGATATATGTAACCAACACGTTTTCCAATCAAAATTGTTTATATCTTGTACCAGCTGTCTACATACGTGAAGCACGTAAACCTAATAAAATTACGTGAGCCTTTTTAGAAGAACAAACATAATTGAGTGAACGATCTAGTCTCAGTGAAAGTGCTCAACACGAAATAAAACAGTGCCATACCGTCACGTAACTCCATAATAAGAAATCACATTATTTTTGTATTAAGGTAAAAGGGAATTGTCGTGAGAAACGTAATAATAAAGTTCAATCACCGTTATTCATTATTCTGTAACTGGGCTTTGTTTTGAGTTTTCTCAAGATGCAGTCCAATACAATATGCCTCCCATAACTTTTCCCTCCGGCCGTACTTTCAAAGATTAAATACTTTAATTGACGGATTAACAATAGTCTTGGTTATCAGAAATCGCAAAATGATGCTACAATTGTAGTTTTTATGACAAGAAGTGAAAAACTAAACCACTGCGCAGTACCTCACTCGGTCTAATAGCATCAGATGACTATGACCACCCTCATTGGCGTGTAGAAATTTTTTTTGTGAATGTCAATCTATTATATTTTGTATTGGGATCAAATGTCTATTACTACACTTAGTGTGCTCTAAAATTCAGAAATTACCAGGAAATTACAGCCAAGGTTCAACATTCCTATGAGGCGCTAAAAACGCTCCATACAAATCGCCATCTAAATGGGACGTCATTTGTGGGTACAAATACTTGTATGGAGAAAAAAAGTAATTTGCCATTTTCACCGTGAAAAAATACGTTTTAGTGCATGCTTGTCACTATTATTGTTTGTTAATTTTATTCATATAACTTACAGTATGCTGTAGAACTTAAAATCAGTCGTCATCACTATTTATTAGTTGTAATAAGTATGTATGTAATTAGATATCAGAAAAGCCAGTTTTAGAAACTTTCCGGAAATCATACACGTATCTATCACGCGTGTATCCTGCCACATCGCATCCATCTTGTTCCTCTGATTAACATGCTACAGCGAGATGAATGACGTTTTATGTAACTCCGATTAAATCATAAAACCATGCAACTTATCCACGTAACTGAATATATATCTCAACATATATCTCTCGGACTCTCTCCGTTTTGCCATCAATTATAAAATGTACGACATTATGACCTTTTGCAGTGAATAAAGATGTCTTTAGAGATGATAAACAAATATTACGATATTATTTACGTAAGAATACGAGAGAATGAAGTTTAATTGGTATTTGTCATCGTTGTGCATAGTTTTGACCACAATAAGTTATCTTAATTCCTTAACTGCGTAATATAAAGACATAAATGGACGGTTCAGATTTCCATCAAGAATTTTGTGAAGAAAGATGTCTGTTGAGTGTACTCATAACATTGCATGTCTTTGGTTACAGGTAAACATCTCATTATGACGTGTGACGTGAATCCGGCGGAGGTAAACCTAAATATACATATATATGCGGTTATATGATACTGATATAATTGATATAAATACTTTATCAAGAATGATAGATCTGTTCAACGATATCTACTCGAGTAAGTACTATTCAATAAATAGTATTCATTCATTATTATTTAAGAATTTAACTCTTGTCGGAGCAGTTCTGTCCAGTCCGTTCTACTTTACGCCAGTTCTTTCACTTCTCTTCTTCTTTCTCTCCTTCCCTTAATTATTCCCTCTATAATCTTCGGTATTAGATCGTCGTGTCGTATTAAATGGATTATAATAAGTAATGTAATGGCGTATTATACAGAACTAAAATTGTATTGAAATCTGATTCTTTCGAGATAGATATATTTAAGGAACAATCTTAACAGTCCAATATAGGAGTGTGAGGCCAGCCGTTCATCACTTTGCACCGGGCGGACGGATTTTTACCAATTTTTAAACAGACATCCAAACATAGTTATAGGTGCTTTTAATCCGACTTTGATAAAAAAAATACACACGCGGATGAAGTTACGGGCACCTTCTAGTACATAAATAAAGCAACTCTCTAGCACACAGACTAATCATATAGCGCCGAAGGCTCTCTACAAAACTTCTTAGCTAGTGATGACCTAACAACGGACAATGCTGTAATTCATCAGGATAAATATCAAGTCAGTTGGTCATTTAGAATCGAGCGTAACATTGCAAGGTTTCTGCTAAATGACAAAGTTATTAATCAAGATAATACACAGGTATTGTTTCAAAGATTAAAATCGGGCAAGTTTTAAGACCTTAAAATTAATCACCCTCAATTACGAAATATCGATTGTATTTGGGTTTTCTAAGTTTAAAACTATGGAAATAAGTAGCATGTAGGTCATCGTGATAATATTTTGGAACTGATTCAATATCGGTGGTTTAAAAAACAAAGGCCAGTGGTGTAATGTTTAATAGATATTTGGTGCGATAATTCGTAAGTCTTTTAACCTTTTAGAATTGCAAGTGTATTAGTCAATTTGCGAGCCTTTTCATTATAGTTTAGTGGTAGATTAAGCGATTATGATATTGTTTTAGATAAATAATAGCAGTTAAGTAAAACCGGTAGTGTTTAAATCGATCTTGCATAATTCTCCAATAGGATACTGAACATAAAATTGAGCTGGTTTTCCGTATATTGAAATACTTAAAAAAAAACTTTTACTGCGCTCGTCCGTTTTTTCAGCTGTAACACAGTAACGGAGCAAATAGATCCATGTCTATGTTGTGTTTTCTTCTTGGCTCGTTTTTTCTTGCGGCGAAGAATTGACGTAAAACACATAAGTACAATTTGGGCTGCGGAGTGGTATAGGTTAAACCTCTGTTCTGAACCTAAAGTTGTTAATCAATGTTACTTTGTTAGTTAAAGTCATAGTCTACACTCTACAGTATGTCTGTCAGGTAGACAAAGCCGCGGGAAAATGCATTATTATAAAGTTATAGTAGTAAACAAAACATCATGTAACCACACGAATGTCAACACTGCGCCGATCGCTCGGTCGCTCGCATCGGTAATCTGTTTTGACAGCGTGTTAACGTTGACGGTTGACCGCGGGTTCCCGCAGTGCTAGGGTTAAACGATTGAACCCGTGTCATATTCAACAATAAAAGGTCTGTCTTTGATGTAAGTGGGTATCAAATAATAACAAATCAAGGTCGATTTACTGGTCTAACAGCCTAGTGTCTATCTGTGGTCACTTGATCAGTGTTAGACCCAGAGGTTACATTGTTATAGCTACCAATGCCGATACTCACTGAGAACGTGCCAAAGAAGTTGCGTATTAAATTACTTAGCTAGTTGTTATGTATATGATACCCTTGTTTAAATTACACATTATTTTAGAAACAGCTTAGATATATGATTCTAAAAAAAGGGGTCCAAGTTATGTGGCTGATTTGGATACAGTTCTTATCTCTCACAGTTTTCCATATCCATCCAGGCATAATATATGTACATGCCTTTTTGTGCATGCTTATTCTTTTGTAATGTATTTCTTGTTTTTATGTACAATAAAGTGTTTACATACATACATATGTGTATAGTTCTAAAGATTTGTCACGAGATCTTGTTGCCTTAGGATTAAGTACTTTGCCTGCCCGTTTGTGTTAGTATACGGAGTGCAATTAAACAATCTCTGAACTTTTCTTATCGCTCTGACCTACTTCTGGTCTCCGACTTCACCATAATGCCTATAACTGAAGCAATATTCCTATTTCATTTCAAATGTATTTATTACTACATCCTCAGACCCTTGATCCACGATGTCCTCAGAAGCAATTAGACGTATTTTCAATGAACACAATGGATCTTGGAGATACTTTGGATCTATTGATATTGAGAAAGTGTAATGGGATTCTTGCGATCGGCCGATAACTGAAGATGCATAAAGATTGTTATCGGAACAATACTCGTGTTATCTTTCTAGCAATCTTTGTTTGGATCACCTAACAGCTCTCTCCATCCATCATGGATCATTGTTGGCAAACACTTTTCAATCTACAGGTCAATATTACAGTTTGTGTTTTTTGTATTTTTTGTGCTTTTAGTATTTTTTGTATCACGCCTAAAACTTGGAACAACACTGAAATAAAAAAAAGGTTTGTTATCAGTAGCCCAAATGTTAGCTGCTAGTTACATAAATCGGAGAACTGACAAACTGAGGGCTACTAGTTAAATAAGTTTTGGAAAATTAGCATTATTTTGGTTACTACTATGCATAAATATGGCTATTCCTCAAGTAGTGAAACTAGTGAGCTATTTATTTTATAAGGTGAACATACAAGGAAGAAAATAGTTTTAATCAATGAGCATTAACATACAAAGGTTATTGATGTTTTGGACTATGTCACTTTCCCGACACATAGTCTCCACAAAACAAATACAATAAAAGTAACTCAGCAATCTGTCATGACAAACTGAAGATTTTCAGTAAGATCCAGCGTCCGTTTTACGTCAATAAAAAAATACGTCTTAAATAAGACCAGTTCTTAGCTTCTACCTATCGGAATGGTGGTCTTTACTTAGTTAATAGTTTAGGTAACAGTTGGAACTTCTGTGCTTTATCAATACTCTAGTAAAACATTCCGCTATTCAAGCATTATGGTTAGTGCAACTGGTTAAATAGCGTAACTAAATTCAGGGGACACCCACGATTATCATGACACAAATACCTCAAACCGACACCAACTACAAATACACCGGGTTATAACAATCTACTCTAATTTTGAAAATACATTTTTAGTCAACATTATCGAAATAGCACGCAAAATTTTCTCATTGCAAACATAAATTCTACCTTCATTATTTTAGGATCGAGTTCCCGTTCTATAGTTTCTAGCGAACCCTTCTCTTCAAAGGTCGACGCGTGAGTTGCCGACATGCCTTTAACAGGTACTTCTGTGCGCCCGCGTTACTCTCTGACATCGTTCCTGAAACTTCGATCGTGCGCTCTCTCCTACTCTATTACAAAAACACTGTCGAGTAAACGGAACGGAACGAGCGAAGTTTATATTTTTTGGCTTTTCAGCAAGCCCTCTGTCTGACTCGATGGATTTCTTCATAGTAGCCGTTTAAATATTAATGTTGATATTGAGACATTATTGTCGATCGAATTTTGGAGAAAAGCCACCCATTGTATTTTTTTTATTATCAGTGCTGTGTTTCGTGATAGCACGATTTTGAGACACCTGTTTAGGCCTTTTATTGCTAAATATGACTTGAATTCATACCCACCATTCCCGTTTAGTGTAAATCTAAATCTGGCATCTTTTTAGTTACAATTTCCGCAACGTCCGGACGTCCATCTCAATTGCAAAGAATATATTTCAATAACATGTAGGATTCGAAAAAAAAACCTAAACGAAATTTAAGAGTCAAACTCTTGATGGTGTAGCTGATGTAGTGTAGTATGTAACTGTCTCCATCCATCCCTATCCATGGCCACCTACTTGATTTCCCTATACGACATGACGTTTACCTTCTCTTTTATTTGCTTTATGTAGCTTATCTTGATCTTTTCCTGTCTCGCTTTCCTTTTTCTTCGATGATGTTGCTTATAAAAGCGTCATCATATCGTATAAGGTGACAAAAAATCCTCTTCTCTATGGTGTTCAGCAAATTTCTTTTTCTGTCACTCTTTTAAATACTCCTTCATTTGTGACTTTTTCTGTCCTACAAAATCTTCTCCATCCTACGCCAATAAATATGGATAGGTTTATTTAGTACCGCGACATTAGCATTTCATTTCGTGGTGAGAGCGCCATGACATTTCGTCGCTACGACATTATCCATTAAGTATAACTGTCAACACTTCTACTAACCTTCTCAGCGACAGGTGGCTCATAATTGCTCTGATTTGTCACGTTTATGACTTTAAATGGGGCTGTAGATCTTGGAAACATTCATTTATTTAGTATATTGTCGCTATGACTTGGTAGTTTATTCCTAATTCTGTGCAATGTGTTGATATGTTTATTTTGTGTGCTTTTTGGTTATTCGGAGAGAGATTTTGCCGCAAATAATTCCACATTTACAAAAGCCATCTTGACGTGATGTTGGTACATATACTTACAAAGACTTGAGTATTTTTTTTACAAACTTTTTTAACTTTACGAGCTAAATATTTAATTGTATTTAAGTATATATTTATCTATATAAGTAGTATATCGTCGTCTATTACCCATAACACAAGCCTTCTTGAGCTTAATTTGGTACTAGATCGATTTGTGTGAGGTTGTCCGATATTTATTTATTTATTAAATAGGACGTTCACAATGACAATGAAATTACAAAATAACAAATGAACACAGCTTGGTTAGCTATTATAATCGATACACCGCTCAAATATCTACAGTCCGTGAGCTCACAAATTGCGATTCGGCTTTGGGTAAAAATTAAGAGGTTCGTATCTGAAGAGCTACTCCGAAGATAGAAATTTGAAATTTGTACCGTGCCATCCCTTTCGATCCCGTGTCAAACAATATTTGAATGAGCGTGACGGCACGATAGAAAGCTCGAATTCTGAAGATCGGAGCAACTCTTCTGGATCACGTAAGAGCTCCCTGACAGGTCACGACAAATGTAAATTTGTTGTTTATAAGAAAATATTAAATAGTGATGATGATGAAATGAGAAACTAGCAATTTTAAATACATTGAAAACATTTCAATATTTCTAAGTCGTCTACTTAAGTTGTTACACAACGAATGTACATGTACAGCCGGCTTAGTGCCTTACATCCATTTATAAATGTTTCTAGCCATAAGTGGGCCGTATCGCCTGGTCTAGATTCGGTAATCTTTCTCAGTATGGTTAGTTGAGATGATCGGAGCTGTTACAGATTTCTCCTTGGAAAATGTGGTTTTCTTTTGTTAACGGAGTTTATAATTATGACGAAAGTAAGATTTTATTGATAACGTTTAAAATAACTCATATATTATTAGAGCACAAGATGTGGATATCAGACGGTGAGTAATTTAACAAGGTTCGTTCGTTATATATTATCAATATCATTCTAATTCGGATTACAAATCGATTTTGAAAAATAATCATGGAAAAACTCCGATTGGGCCTAAATGGTTTTCTTTGGCTCGGTTTGTAGACACCTGCCTACTGAGTCGGCGGTCCCGGGTTCGAATCCCGACCGGGGCAAATATTTGTTCTTGGGTCATGGATGTTATCTATATATGTATTTAAACTAATATCTAGGGTTGATTTTACTAATTTGTTACCTATCTATTTCGATGGTGTTTTAATACCTTTTTCACACCAAGTTAAGAACCTTGGCATTATCATGGATCGGACCTTATCTTGGGTGCCTCAGATAAATCAAGTTAGCAGGAAGATGTTTGCAGCGGTGAGTTCTCTGAGAAGACTCCGTAATTTCCTTCCAATCGCCACCAAAATTGCGCTTGCTCAAACTTTACTTCTTCCTATCATGGATTATGCTGATATCACTTACCCTGATCTCACAGAGGAACAGCTAAATAAACTTGAGCGTATTCAGAATATTTGTATCAGGTTCATATTCGGGTCACGCAAATATGACCCATGTATCCAGTTTCCGTTCGCAGCTCAAGTGGCTTCCTATCCGTTTTCGTCGTAACTCTCACATCCTTTCTCTTCTTTACAATATACTTTTCAACCCTGCAACTCCCCGTTACCTCAAGGAGCGTTTCAGTTATCTTCGGTCTGTTAGATCCTCTCAAAATTTGCTTCTTGCTGTCCCCTCTTCCTCCTCTAAATTCTACAACAGCTCTTTTACTTTCCAGGCTACCTTGTTGTGGAACCCTCTGCCTGTAGACTTAAAACGTAGCCAATCCGTTGCCAATTTTAAAATACTCCTTAAAGAACATTATTTGTCCCTTCTTTAAATTTTTTTTTGGTATAGTGACCGACATGAAGTGTGGTTCGTTACTAATATTATTTTATATGTATATGCCTATATGTTATGTATGTTTAAGTAGGTTTATTATTTGTGCATATATATATATTTTTTTTGTATCTTATGTTACGTTTATTCATGTATTATTTTAGTAGTTATTTTATCTTTATTTTTTCTACAGATTCCATGATTACTTTTGCATCGCCTACTCATTTCTGATGTTTTTATTTAATTTCGCTACCCAAAGGTTGTCTGGAAGAGATCGCTCTTTAGCGATAAGATCGCCTGTTGTTTACCTCTCTTGAATGTTACTTGTAATTTGTTTGTATTTATTTCCTGTTGAGGTGTGCAATAAAGAATATTCTATTCTATTCTATTCTATTTATAAATTATGTATATCGTCGTCTAGTAATAGTACAAGCTTTGCTTAGTTTGGGACTAGGTCGATTTGTGTATGATTGTCCCTTAATATATATATATATTTTTTTACTTGCACATGGATCACAGTTATAGTCGTCAATCAAGCAATATTTATGTGTAAATGTTTAGTTATTGATTTATCTTAATTCTTGAAAAGCGACTTTTACGAGTCAGGTTCTACTCGTACTGGATTACTGTAAAGTTAATGACTGCTTTATGACACAATCTTATTATTTTTTCCTTAAACAAGAAACTGTGCTATTTTTATACAGTTTGTTTGCCGAATTACAAAGCCAGCTAAAAACATGTTATAAATAAACGAAGAACGAAGCTGAACCAAAAGCTGGTTTTCAATAGCCTCCTTACGTCAGACAACCGGATCGTTACCGTGGTGCACGTAACGAAAGTAAACAATTACTGTTGTAGGGCCTAGTAGGACAGGAGGGTCAAAGGTGGAGATAACATCACTTGCGTCACTGGTACGAGTAGGGGCAAAAGCCTTTGAGTAAACTAATGGAGCGAGTTGGAAAGCAAGAGCGGATATTTAGTGCATTAGGGGCGTTTGCGTGAGGTAATGTTATATAAACGAACTAGGTACTATGAGCGCACTCTGTTAAACTTGCATGATAATAATTATAATAAGCAAAAATTAAATATTTATATTTCTCTTTTAAGACCTTAGAATGGTTTAAGGAAATGTTAATCTAAGACCATTTTTTGTAAATACTCGCAACGTGTTGTTAATTTAATATGAAATTGGTAACTGTCGAAAATGACTCTACAAGACAAGCTTTGCCTAGTGTGGTGGTCACAGGAAAGTCATAGTTTGTACAAATTTAAATGGTAAATTAATGTTTTTTTTATTTATTTTTTATTAGGTAGGTAACTATAGAAGATACCTGCACAGATACTTCGCTGTCTAGGAGGGTCAAAGTTAGGTTTTCTTTCTAGTAATTGGTCTAAAAGCATTTTCGTATGTCCAACTATCTTTGTATCAATGTAATTGGTAAAATCCGTCCAACTATTGGGTGCGGTGCGGCCGCAAACATATTCGGCTGATAGATGGTGTTGTCATCAATATCCAAAAAAACGTGCATTGCGTTGTTAATATTTTCCCGCAATCGTAACTTTTCTTGGAAATAGTTTTTCAATATAAATTAAGATTTGATTTTTGCCTGATATTGTGAATTCCTTGTTAATGTGATTAGTTAACTTATATCCTGAAATCAATTATTGAAAAATAATGCCCTCGATCAGTAACATAATGTCCGCCATTTGTACTTTTTAATAGTCCAATAACCTTCGAATAAATAAGTCAATTAAAGTTCAACAAAATAAATGTCTCGAACAAATAGAAATATATAATGTTAAAAATAAAGTATAATCGAGAACAACCCACTCTTTGTAGCTGATGAAAAATAGGAAGTCATTCAAAACATTTCATAACCAAAAACTGTGCGAATAATTTCCTTAAAGGCGTGGGTGTTTTTAAATATGCACAGTTTATTTTGCATTAGCGATAATTGTTTTGGTTAATAGATCAATTAAGAAGATAAGTGCCGACAGACAGGCAGGCGAACAGATTGATGACGCTTCTGTTGAACAATTGATTGATTATATCTGTTAATTGATCTGTGTGTTTAGATTGGAACCTGCCTTGAGTACACACATTCAAGTATGTAGCTTGACCTATCTTTGATGCAATATATTGCGTGTACCTATTATTATTTTTGCTTATTGCACAAAGCCATAATGCCATTATCTAATGGATTGTATATTTTTCTAACAGTAAAAAACTACGAGTGTAGCCATCGAGCGGTAAAAGGAGTGGTGAAAGAAAAATTATTTCTTCAGAAACAATGTGGAATTATAACTGATTGTAGGCAGGTTAGAAGTTTGCTATGGTCTATGCCAAACTGGCACAAATGAAAAACAACCTCAGTTTAACAAATATATGGTCGTTTGTATCTTGCGCAAAATTGACAACATTTGAATTTCGAACGTACTATACATAGATCTACAGTAAAAGTATTTATTTTTATTTGTTTTTTGCGCTATATGTTCATTCATCTTCGTCATCAGATCAGCTCCTAGATAACAAATTATCGTATTATGTCCCGTGAATAAATACATGTACAAAGCTTAATTTCGATATGACTACTAGAAATATGTTAAAATTAGTTTAAAAAAATCATGTTTTGATAGTGGCAAGTGAAGGCAATAGTTATTAAAAACTATTAAAAAGTAACCCATCATTCAAGTAGTTTGTTGAAGTGAATAGGTACTAATTATGATCGCTTACTTTTTTACGTTGGTTTTACTAGCGAGATAAACGGCTTATTTATCTCATAACAAAACATCCATTATATTTGTCTGAACTTTCTATTCAATATAATTTTAAAGACATGTTTATAAAATAACTTTCAAAATAGATTTCCGAACGAGGTAATAATTAGAGGCAGTAAAGACGATTATTATAGCCATTTCCTTATCTTGTCTAATCAAGAGCTGATTGAGGTGTACGTGAGTATAATGTTATTACTTTACGTAATAACTTGTATGGAAAATGTTGTTGAAGTGCAGCAAGACAAGTTAGTAATTTTTCTACTTAGAATCACGAGCTCTTTCGATCTAATTTGGAGAAATAAAGTTTCCCAATATTCTTACGTTCCATTCCGTTACAATTTCCATACAATACAACCTACTACAGCGGTAACGGAATCAAAAAAATTATGAACATTTAGGGACACTTTTTCTCTCCTAATTAGATAAAGAGCTCGTGATTCTGAGTAGAATATACCTAAAATACCCAAAATAAAAAAAGTGCGGTGTGCAACAAAAAAAAATGGCTTACAAGCGTTCAGGGTATTAAATAAATTGTTTAGCTTATAATTTATAAGTTATAAATAACATTCATTGTTACTGTTGTTGTTATGGATGAATAAAGTTTTTATTTAGACCAATTCTCACTGTATATAGGTAAATTTGGGAAAACTATTTAGTCATGATATTAAAACAAGATGGACCGACAATCTGGTTAGGATCGCAGTAAGAAGTTGGGAGGCAGCGCTCGGGGCCATGTGTTTGTCTGCAAAAGATGCCTTTCTGCTGACAAGATGATGATTTAAAAGAGAGAACTCTTACATATGGAATATAACTCTAACCAAACGTCCCACATATAGTCAAAGCATAATTTATTAAAACAATTGGAATGTGTCTAGTAAAAAAATTACGTTTTGCTGTTATCTAACAATATTCGATTTCGGAGAGTTCCTTTCTCGAACTTGGCTTCAGTTCCTCCGAGCCTGACGGACGCGATCAACATCGGTGACATTAAGAACTTGCCGCGTCACTTTTACATCCTTTCGACGTGGGAACATTCGGGGGAAATCTACAGTCGATAAATAATCGTCATTGATTAGGGTAATAAATATTAGAAAGGTAAATTGGTGTTGCATCCGTAGCAGGTACAGCAAATAACATGTTGCTGATGTAAATTTGACTACTGCCTTTATGTATATTTGTATGTAAAACACTTTATAATATACAATAGCAGGTTAAAAAGATTTGATTTAGGATTCATATGCATTTCAATATGTCTGAGACGTACGAAAGTTTTCAATGTAAAAAAGGTAAAAAAATATTCATAACCCGGCATTCATAGGCCGGCAACGCACTTGTGACTCCTCTGGTGTTGCAGGTGTCTATGGGCCACGGTAATCGCTTTCTATTAGGCAATCCGTTTGCTCGTTTGCCCCCTATGATATAAAAAAAACAAGTAGAGTTTACAAATAACAATTATGTCACCCGGAATAATCCCAAACACTTACAAACAATGCGTAGGTGATTTGTTTATTTAAAAAAATCAGTAACAAATGTAGAAAGTGTGGAATCATGAGATTAGCAAATAACATACGCTAAGTTTTTTCCGTTTCTGTTAAGCCACCAGAAAAATGGCATGTATTTAACGCGGCGACAATATAATCTGATTTAGGGATTTATAAAAAATTAAAGGGGGTAGCAAAAATAATAAGTTGGCGACTAATTGCGGAGACTAGTATAAAGTAAAAAGTAGCAGCTAAGTAATCAATTTTCGGCTTTGTTTCAATATAAACTAGCATCGAGTTATTGTTTTGGCGACTGAATTAACTAATTAAGCGGAAACATGACAGCGGATAAAAAGTTGAAAATGGCCTACTCTAATTGTTCAATGGAGATTGCATATAAAATAAATCAAGGTCATAAAAAAAATACTTTGTGCGACACTTTAAGAGCTTTAATCAAAGTTGAAAATTGCATGTATAAATAATAATTTTGGTCTATAGTTTTATTTAGTGGCTCTGATTCTATCGTATAGAATACGTTAAAATAAACGTGTTTTATACAAAACACGTTTATTTTAACGTATTCTACGGACAACTTTTTTCTAAACTTAATAATTAGAATTACCGAGATATGGACTCCTAAACCGACAATATTTTTTGGATATTATGTCAGACTCTGCCTTAGCTCCGGCGCTGCGGGAAGTGCAGCCCTTCCGCCCTTGCGTGGCAAAGCACGGTCGCCCGTACTCCGCGGTGGGCGAGGGCTGCTCTCCCTCCGCGCCTCCGGCTTTTTATATACACTCTAGGGGTAGGGCAGACAAGACCACGTGGAATCGGGGTTGACAGCTTCGGTTCTGAGGCAAGTCTTATGATAATGCAATGCTTATTTTAGCGTAGCGTGTTTTAGCTAGATTCGGACTAAAATAAGCGTGTTTTGTATGGGCAAAACATTTTTACCGAAAAAACTTCAATATCTCGGTAAATATTAATCTGAGTAAATATTAAGCTTATCGCCGTTTTCATTAAATTATGGTTTCGAAAACTAAAAAAATAACTCCCCATTACTTTTATATAGTACCCATTTTAATATTTAAGCTGCCAGCAAATCAAAGCCCAAAATGCTTTTTTAGATGGAGACCTGTAGTTGCCACTAATATAAAGTTTGTTATCCTTCTGCTAATATTAGTCGCCAAGTCATTATTTATAGTACCTCGCCTATGATTTCAGTAATCTTGTTTAGTAGTAGCTGCCATTATTTGAATTTTAAAATATCCTTAGTTTAAAGCTCATTTAATATAAATGATTGCCAAAATATTTAATCGCTGACAAGTTATTATTTTAGTTGCAAATAGTTTGCTGCTCTTTAATTTTTCTGTCGCCGCGAAAATAATAAGCCCAGAAAAATTACTCGTCCTTCGGGAACTAAGCATTTCCCGGGGTTAACAAGTAACATATATACCGTGTAGTTAGAGCCTTATCATCACTTGCGATTTGCGAGCGTATTTTGTATGAAGGCGATCGCGCAGCGTGTTCGCCGCGTCGCTTATTTGTATAGAAAATACGCTCGCAAATCGCAAGTGTGATAAGGCCCTTAGGGTGCAGCGTAACGCACACTCGTCACACACACATCTCTCCTTCTCTTTATACTTAATTTTTTTTTACTATATTTTAAATATCTATGATTTTATTTTCAGTAAAAGAGAAGGAGAGATGAGTGTGTATGCGTTACACTGCACACTACAACCGCTTAAGCCAAATTCTATCTCTATCACAAAATGACGTCTAAACTAAACTATAACACTCAAACCAAAATACTCATTACATACAACGGCAACTCCTTATAAAGGTAAAGAAGGAACGTGACCGAGACATATTTATACTTTAAAGTGACTTCGGAAGTGTCGCATAAACATGCCGAAATCTTAATTTAAATCAGCTAGACGGAAGCATCTTCTCAGCCCATACTCGACCAGGAAAACATAAAAGGCAAATATTATATTTGCGAATGACAAAAACATATGACCTACAAGCAGATATTTTGGTAAAAATAAAAGGATGACCTTAGTATGAAATGTATTGTCACTTAAGTCGTTTTAGAATGGTAGGTCAATTTGTGCGGAGTAGACACATTTACAATGCAAATTAACCAGTTCTATTCGTTTTCTAGAATATAGCAAAATATGTTGGTGATTTGAGAATAATTATGTAGAACAATATTTGTTACGTTATCCTCACGCGTCGCAGTATTTATTTCCTCTATGTTTTTTATGACCTAGCGAGTGAATTTTGGCCTAAAGTTGTTTCGTATGTCCGGTCCGGAGGTCCAATTGTAGATTTCCAGCTGTTTTCGTGTAAGGGTTAATTTCTCAACCGTTTTTTGTGAAATTTTGTGAGCAGGTTCGATAGTTAAAATATTTTTTTGTCGAGTCAGTTTTCCATTTTTAAGGTTTCGTACCAAAAGGGTCAAAACGGGTCCCTATTAGAGTAAAAAATACGTAAAATATCCAAAATCTAGAAAACTCATTCTCTCTATAGGGTAAAAAAATACCTAAAATATCCAAAATCTAGAAAACTCAGTTCTCTCTATAGGGTAAAAAAATACCTAAAATATCCAAAATCTAGAAAACTCAGTTCTCTCTATAGAGTAGAATAATACCTGAAATATTCAAAATCTAGAAAACTCAGTTTTCTCTATAGAGTAAAAAATACCTAAAATATCCAAAATCTAGAAAACTCAGTTCTCTCTATAGAGTAAAAAAATACCTAAAATATCCAAAATCTAGAAAACTCAGTTCTCTCTATAGAGCAAAAAAAATGAGGAAAAAAAAACTCGGGGTACAACAAAATAAAATATCATTACAAAATGTACGTGCAAAGACGCCCAAATACATAGAAATAGAATTCCTGTTTCATTTTTGTAGAAATGTAAAACCACTTTCTACGCAGTTTTAAAATAATCCAGTTAAATGCTCCACTACATAGCGACATAATACTCATAATAACAACGCATTAGTGATAACGGAGGCATTAAAACGATAAAAAAGTTGAAGGTGTCTGCTTCGCATTAGACGACACTTTAATTACTGTGATTGATGTACTGGTTTGTTTTAATAGTCAACACTTACACAACATTCCGTTTTTTAAGTAAAGTGTAGTACTTAACACTATTCTTAGCAATTTTAAATGCGAAGGTTATTTTTTATCAAAAAACTGAAGGTTTTTAAATGATTTATTTCCTCTAAATATTTACGTTACTTCCAACCCTTACAGGATAATATAAACAGCTCAAAAAACTACGCGTTATAATGGCAACATCACTTTTGACGCCAATTTTAAACTCCTGAATTATACAATGATAAATAAGGAGCAGTCTCTGTTGAAAACTCGGTACTCGAAGTTGTTGACTCATACATCTACCTAGGACAAGTGGTCCAATTAGGTAGGTCCAACTTCGAGAAAGAGGTCAACCGCCGAATCCAACTCGGCTGGGCAGCGTTCGGGAAACTACGCAATGTCTTTTCATCCGACATACCTCAGTGCCTCAAGACGAAAGTCTTCAACCAATGTGTGTTACCAGTGATGACTTACGGCACCGAAACGTGGTCTTTCACTATCGGCCTCATCTCAAAGCTCAAAGTCGCTCAACGAGCAATGGAGAGGGCTATGCTCGGGGTGTCTCTACGTCAGTGTTTTTCAAGACCGACTAAGAGCATAGTAGGTAACTGTAATTACTTATGACCTTCTGGAAGTTATAGATTTCCGCACCAGATTGAGCGGAATGTTGAATGCAGTACGGCACTTAACTAATATGCGTAACGTTCGAAGTATAAGGACACCTACGTCACTTACGTCATTTTAAAGAAAATTATGAAATTTTGCGAAAAACTCAAAAACGGCTCGACCGATTATAATATTCAATATAATTTTAATTGAAAGTTCTTATAAAAATAAAAATAAAAGGCCTCATTTTAATGATTTTGACCCGTGGTTGGAAAGTTAGAGGGTCGGGGACGCTTTTTTTGGATTTCCGGAGCGAATATTTGCAAAACTGCTAACTTTATCAAAAAAATATGTTTGCCCCATTACACATACTCATACCAAATTTCAGCTTTCTAGTACTAATGATCGCGGAGCTAAGCGGCGGACGGACTGATAGACGGACATGGCGGAACTATAAGGCTTCCTAGTTGACTACGGAACCCTAAAACAGCAATCATTCTTAGACATGTTCATTTATTAATCATAATGTATTTTTTATATTTTTAAGTTTTTTTTATATTTTTTGCAAAATAGTAAACTACCTACCTTCTGAATTCTGATAAATACATGTAGGTTGCGTTTCAAAACGCATAACGCATGACAGATTGAATGATAGACGGGTGCGTTCCAAATCTGTTGAAAAAGAGTTGGGTTCTAAGTTTCATCGTACAGTCGAGTTCGATATCTGAACACGACCCTATTGTCAGGAGCATAAAATCGTGTTCAGATATTTTTGTCCTCGTAAGTGTGTAGATGTAAATAAACTCGACTGTACAAACTGGGTTTTAGGGGGTCGCGAAGGAATTTTTGATGGTCATTAAGGGCCGTGACACCAAAAGTTTGAAAAACACTGCTCTACGTGATCGAATCAGAAATGAGGAAATCCGTAGACGAACTAAAGTGACCGATATAGCTCACCGGATTAGCAAGTTGAAGTGGCAATGGGCAGGCCACATAGCACGCAGAGCAGATGGCCGATGGGGCCGTAAAGCGCTCGAGTGGAGACCTCGGACCAGCAAGCGCAGCTCAGGACGTCCACCTACAAGATGGACAGATGACCTTATAAAGGTCGCCGGAAGGCGCTGGATGCAGGTCGCTTCCAACCGGTATATATGGAAGTCCAAAGGGGAGGCCTATGTTCAGCAGTGGACGTCCTATTACTGAGATGATGATGATGATGATGATGATGAAATAAGGAGAAAGTTTAATTTGGGCTTTGAAATAACACAGTTAAAAAAAAAGAACCGACTTCAAAATAAACTGAAATCCCAAAAATTAACCGTTCATGTACAGATTACATTTGAATCACGTTTTGAGGTCGATTCCAAACCACTCAATTATTAATTTTGAGTATCAATTTTCACAATTGGTGGACAAATCGCGGAAATAAAATTGAATTGAGCACCTCCTCGCTTTTCGAAGTAGGTTAAAAACTAAATTATTAATCTTTGTTAATGCGCGTATTATTTACTTTATTAAAAAACCACTAGAAAACTAGTACCTTTTCAGCTCTTGGTTTTAGAAAAAAACAAAACACACAATTTTAAGTGCGACTACAGCCATTTAACAACTCCAAATATTTACTCGTACAATAAAATTAGATACAATTAAAGTTGCGCAAAAAATACGGAAACGCGGCCCGGAAATCATCTTCCTTGGCCCCTTGGCTTATTGTTTTTAGTTGAATACGAGTTGAAAAGTAAAGGTTTTTTTATTATCCATTTACATTTTAAACGTAGCAACTTTAAGATATGAAGAATCTTAGAAGATTATAGTAATATAATGATGTTGATATTTATAAACGCAACCCAAAATTGTGAGTGTTACCATTATTATTTTTCTTAATTCTTGTTTTGCGATGATTAGTTCGAGCTATGGTCATAAATATAAAAAATACCAACTTGACACGAGTTATCTCTTGATCGCCACTATCGCCAGAGACGTGATAAAAGAACGCGCTTGAAAAAAAACACAAATTGTGGTAACGTTTATGTCGCTCGCTCGCGGCTCGTGCAGTGTGCCGGTTTGTTTATGACGCTGCACTGAGGTTACGTAGCATCTCCTAATTTGGTGATAAAGATGGCCGCATGCCCTGAAACTGTACAGCATTTCTCAAAAGTTACGTAAAGCATAATTAATTATCGGTCAAGACCTTAAGATGTTCACAGACTCAGTACCATTTTTGAAATTGCATGCTGCTGCACAGACTACACTCAATACAAAAAACTTTTAGTCAAAAACGGCACCTTTGTTACACACAATGAGAAATATTCGACTTTACACGGAGTGGCAGCTTTGCAAAGACAATATTCACCGTCTACAGACGTGGTGCCTTTGGTAGGCTTTGCTTTTGCCTGAAGTACAGGGGGAACCCTTGTTCAAGTTACATAACATTTTAATTTAATGAGGATTGAATTTTTACTCGTAGTAGGAATAAAAATGTACACTAATAATGTGTTTGTATTTGTAATAATTTAACTATTGAGGAAAGAGTAAAATAAATTCTTTGTCCTGAAAGAAAAATCGGAATGTAGAAAAAACTGGAAATTACTCAACCGACAAGAGCCCTAGCTTTTAATTATATCATGATGATGATGAGGAAAGAGGATATAAAATAAATAGGTATCCATGTCTTCTTCATTCTATTTTGCTCTTGTCAGTCAAAAGACAAACTTACGTCATTGTACCGCTTCAGTTGACCGTGTCATCGGCTGACCCGCGACCGGTCCACGACTCCTCGTAATAACACAAACCTAACACACCGGTCGAGCAGGGCTACATGCGGGCACTTTCACTGACTTTCTCGCAAGGACGACCGCTTTCTAACCTTTTGTTGGTCTTTTTGTTCCTCGACGTTGGTCCCTACCCTACTTTATAAAACAGATAGCCCAATACCTTGCGTTCTCATTTAATTATCAAAAGTACTAAACGACATCTATGAGTATCAATGGCATATCGATGAAACTTGGGTGAAGCTTATTTGTAGATTAAGTGTATATCAGTTATTATAAATTCTGGGAATTAACCCAATTGATAATGATAGAACCGAATCTATCTATCTTAACTACCCAAAGCTATTCGCTACCTACCTTGTATGGAAGAGATCGCTCTCAAGCGATCAAAGGCCTTTCAGTCTTACATATTATACAAAACAGTGTCACATGTCAAATATAAATTGTCTGCGAACGTTATAGACCCTGCAGCAACTCAATGTGTCTGTTTAGCCCTATGGCTGACTGGTAAAGAATGCCTTATATTATTAAGTGCACTATTTGTACTAGTTTGATCTGTGCAATAAAGTTTAAATAAATAAATAAATCAGAATGATTGAAAAGGATTGATGCAGGAACTTTGATCTGTGATGTAAATTCAGTGATAATTACAATCATAACATAATTGCATTTACTCTGATGGAGTGTTTCATATTTTTGAATTGGAATTTGAGCACAGTGTTCTACAGCAGTCTTAAAGTTGAACTCAAATTTGCTGAGCCGTACCCTATATTTAGTCTGGTTAAAATATCTTTGCCCCAGCAATTTTAGTTTTTTATCTGTAAATCGGTATATGACAACACTGCAGATAGGGCACTTATTAGTATTGATACTTGTGCATTATTCTTAATCTTTAAATTAGTATTAGATTCTAGCAATTTATTGTAAATAAAAAAAACATCTTGATTAGTATCGTACTTATAAAAATATTTACAAAAGATTTGTAAAAGATATTTTGGAGGACTTTTGCGTTGTATATGAGTTTACATACTGTAATTCAAAACAGTAACTTCAGCTTTTATGCTTGCATTCTTACTCTATTACTCTAAGGGCTCTAACAGGATTAAAATAAGATAAAAGTTTGTTTGTTTTTTTTTTTTTTTTTTTTTTTTATGTCATAGGGGGCAAACGAGCAAACGAATCGCCTGATGGAAAGCGATTACCGTCGCCCATAGACACCTGCAACACCAGAGGAGTCACAAGTGCGTTGCCGGCCTTTAAGTTTGTATGGGGTAAATTTGAAATAAAAATATGCAAGTACTAAGATTGCTGGTTACTCTTTGGTTAATATAGCCATACTTAGTTTTTATGTGTTTGACAGTTCATTTGCTTGGAAGAGTTATTGTGGTCCGACTCTAGAATAGGTATATATTGATTGCAAAAAGCGGAAACGTAGTAAACGGCAATGAATTCTCTTGGCGTTTACAGCGTTTCCGCTTTTTGCCGTCGTCAAGTCGTGTACCGCACAATTCCTTCGAGGAAATGCTAATTTTCACCTAAAACCGCAAGTCAGTCGAATGATTCATAACTCACGGATCATCAACTTTCACTATTTCTTGTGAATTACATCTTAAACCACTGATTTGTATATTGCGTGACTCTAACGGTCACAAACAAATTCTCATCCTACTTGGTCATGTCGCTATAATCCCATCCTTAAGTTGTTCAAATAAAGTTCAAATACCGAGTCAAGTTGGACAGTTTTCCGAGGTTTCTTAAGTTAGCGGTACTCATAACCTGATCAGTGATCATGTTATGAAGATCATAATTCGATGATTTCAACGCTATTATATAAGAATCATATCTATTATATATTATTATCTGATTGTGAGTGGTTCTCATTTTTCCGGTACCTGATTCGTCTTTTGTAAGAATTGCGTGACGGTATCATTATTAATTGCATGTGCCGTAATGTGGCAATTTTGACAACTAGCCCCAATTTACGATGAAACCACGTCAGTTGAAAGATATCTATGCTATCCAGAATCTGAGCAACGATTATACGGCAATACGGTACCCTATACTCAGTATTTACTTGATGTAGACAGATAATCTAGTAAAGGAATGAAGAATGTACTCTATGCATATAATTCTACAGGTACTTAATTACGATACGTATATCGAAATGAAACTTTGCATAGTCAAAGTCAAAGTATTCTATATTCAAGTAGGCCTAGCTACAAGCACTTTCGAATCGTCAGTTACAGAGAGCAGAGCAATTTATTGATAAACTTATACTAAAAATAAAACAAAAAGACATAAAAAACAACATTATAGAAATAAAAGAAAAATCCTAAAAAGGATTGTCAACACATAAAAAATATAAGTGACTTGGAGTGAGTCAAAATCTCTACACAAACAGGACTGATTTAGCTTACTTTTTCCAAAAACAATTGCCCAGGAAGTGAGATGTTCTTCCCGCTTATGGCTTAGAGAATCCCACTTATAGCTTAAGGCGACGGAAAAAACGAAAGATGTTTGATAAGTATTCAGCCAAGTGAAATGCCTGCTTAATACTCAGTGTAATATAAAGCCATCAACGCGCTTACTTAACTGTCTTCACGGGTCATTTGCTATTCACGTCATCCATGCATCACAGAAGTTAAAGAAAACTGAATGAAGAATGGCTGCATAGATTACCTAGTGTTCGAGGTGATGTAACGGTCGGACTGGTAATGTAAATAACGATTATGTCCGTGGATTATCGTTTTGTAAGTTCATGCAATCCGTTATATGTAACAATGTGTAATATGACATGATTGAGGCGTTCCGAAAATGATAGGAATTTGCAATCGGCCCTCCCTAGAAATGGGGGACGCGTGCAAGTTTAAATTCGAAGCGGTCTCACGTCGTTAAGTCGAATATCGCTCGCTATCGCGTAAAACATTTATGTCAATGTCAATATATATAGATTTCTTTGAGTGTATGTATGTATTTATGGCGTCATCTTGCCTGAACAGTTAGAGCAATTTCATCTATTGTTTGCTCAATATCATCAGGTCCGGTCAGGTATTCATTGATGGTAATTAGCTAATTAGTTACTTTCTACCCATCTACAGAAAAACAGAAAATAAAGTTATGATCTTTTTCTTCCCCGCACCCCGCACGATGAGGGTGCCTTCTAGTAAATAATAAAACACAACCAACAGCGATTAAAAATCAATCTCCTATTATTCTATATTCCATACTTGATAGTGACATTACAAATAAAACGGCCTACAACTAAAACAATTCAGCCACCGCTAGAAGAACTTGTCATTTGCCGTATACGGGCGTATCTGGAAATGTTCAATGAAGGCGTTAGCCGCAGAGGTCGACGGCTTTCGAAGAGCTATGTACTTGTGCTAGGTACAAGGTATATAACCTTATCTATAACGTTTGATTATGATTTATGGTGATCTATGTAATAACTACCTACTTAAAGGTCTGGAAGGAATAACATCAGCTGTCGTTAATTTCCCACACTGTTTTTCATTTCAGTCTCCGACATTTTCTTTTTGGCGTTTCCTAATGTTATTTTTTGTATTGGGAATGATAAAGCAATCCTATTCAACATGCAAAATTTATATGAATCACGAAACAAACAGCGAAAATATGCACATTAGAAAATTTAACATGTGCCCGTTTATCTCCGAAGTACATTACCTTTCTACCGAGGGGTGAAATAGATATTGTAATTTGAAGAAAAGGGTAAAACAGGATAGTGATTAAATGCGTGTCTTTTGGTGTGTCTTAGCAGTGGTAGATAGTCCCCTGGCCCCTTACTCTTTGCCACCTATTCACACAATATAAAGTTCATTTACTTAAATCTTAGAATAAATACGCCTAGAAAACTAGTTAGCGCTTGAAAGTGAAGCCAGGGGCCCAATTCGAGAATGCCGTTTGAGTGAACGCCAAACGTCACATCTCTATTAGATAACTGTTATATCGCCGTTGAACTGTGTAACATCCCTATCCCCCCCATTGAATATTACCTATACTTGCCTAAACTCACACCTAATATCTGAACTACTGAAGAAATCCTGTAAATGAAAACTACCTAAATTTATTCCCACCTAATTTGTAACTTGTTCTAACTTGGCCAGTGAATCGTCTAGTGGTTTCGGATCCCTTCATTGTGTTGAGTAGTACCAGATTCTTTTCGAATGAGAGGAGATTCAGAGCTACTTGAATTAAAACCAACGTATAAAGAGAGCAAAATGTTTATTGAATTAAATAACTACATTTTGCAAGTATGCCTGAAGGGCATTTACTGACTCTACCGGCATTTCGCAAGAGGAGACCACTGCTGAGAAGAAACGCCGAAAGAAACTCAACAGTAAGTCATTTTTTCAAAATTCAAACTTATAACTATTACAATAATAAATCTTAATCTAAAACATAATTAAAAGAAGCTAACATATTAAGGGAGATCGTTTTCGGCTACTTTAAAGTACCTAAAGTAAAGTACAACAGAATTACGTGAAATATATGAGATGCATCTGAGCCTGAAGTACACAATAATTAAAGTCTAAGACCCCATAAAGTCACAATCGAATCGATAGAATGCAAAATCACTTTTGATATGACTGAAGACATTTGTATTTTAGCATGTAGGTACAGGATTTTCCTGAAGGCTATAAGCATGGTTTCACCTTTCGCCTTGGCGTATGGCTTAACCCTCGACTCGTAAGACGAGTTGCAGCCTTAATGCATTAATACAAAATAAGATTCAACATTGTCCTGAATCAATTAGCTCCTTAAAGCATGTGAAAATATTCAACATTCCATGATCGGATACGGTACTCCATAGAGCAATAAGTTATTGGAATCTTCCAATATTGGAATTATTTAATACAAATGTGGCTCAATAGATAAATGAGATATTCTCAAACACATCCCATAGGTTGGAACAATGATATTAGACTAGTCAAACAATTGGTATGATGAATTATGAGTTGCATTCGAGTCTGATAATAAATAATCATTCATAAATGTGAAGAACCCATAAAGCCATAATCCAATTGTAGTTTGTGAAAGTGAACTCGTAGTCAAATCGCAACCCTTGATGCATAATAAGATTCAACATTATCCTGAATCAATTAGCTCCTTATATATAGGTAGCATATTATGAAGAATATTCAACATTTCATTTCATTTCACTATAGGACTCTGAACTCCAAAGGCTCTAGTTCTCATATTGAAAGTACTATTTAGTACGAATGCAATTCATATTTCCAGTCATATAGACACTAGAACTGAGGATTTCTCAAATACATCCCTTTGGAAGTAGGGTTACCATACGTCCGGATTTGTCCGGACATGTCCGGACTTTTCGACTCTTGTCCGGACTTTGTCCGGCCCTTTAATTTGTCCGGCTTTTTTCAAATAAGTTGGAATAATGAGAAAACCCAGCCCGCACCCCGCACCTACCCCCTCGCAAATCTCGCAATGCGAGCGTCTACCTACTACCATGCCTACCTATTTTGGTGACTAAAAAGTCCGGACTTTTTTCGATTCGTCCGGCTTTTTGCCAGGACTTTTCAAATTCCTAAATGGTAACCCTATTTGGAAGAATCAATGTCGAAACAGATTATATTCTGTATTCACAAGGTTTAAACGTGTAAAATAAATTGATGTATTAATTATTATAGGTAGGGTAGACTGGGGTCAATAGAAACAGTTTGCCTTTAACCGCCTGTAACGGTTATATTTTTATGATTAGAAAGATGTACACTCAAAATATTTCAAGGTTAGTTATCTGGTTCCTAAATAAAACGCACCTGGTTGGTCTATAATCCATAGTTTTTTGACAATCATGTAATGAAGAGAATGGGACAGAATGGTTCAATTGATCTCACATGAGTGTCAATTGAAACACTATGTTAGGTCAATTGAAACACTCGAATATCTTCGGCACCATGAAAGTACTTATATCTGTTTTAATCTTTTTCATTACTACCACGGAATACAATGAGATCCTAAAAAATTCGCAAGCATTACATTAACATTTCTCAATTTATGAGCATGTGAAAATCTCAATACAAAAAAGCGTTTTAAAATAAATACTACTTACTTTTAGTTTTCTTTGTTGCTGCTACTTTATACATTTAGCTAAACCAAAGTTGTTTTAATACAATTATAAGATGTAGCGATTTAGAATTGCAGAAAACAAGCATAATCATGTTTCATACAAAAGTGTTTGTTTCAACCATAACACTGTTTCAATCATAACCATTCCGTGTACCTGCCTTGTGACAAAATGTTACAAGCGTCGGGATGTATAATGAAATAATAGACGCAATAAATAATCAATTTAAATTGATTTTATTTTTTAATTAAATTATCAAATTAAATTTCGTGATCTGACGGATTTTACGACATATACAATAACCTTCACCAGAATGTAACAAAATACTTTTCTGAAACTGCATCCAAATCGGTTCAGCAGAACGCAGCTAAAGATATTTGCGGACATACATACATATCTACAAATATACGACAGCCTCCTTTTTTGAAGTCGGTTAATAGTCAACATTCACAATCTCAAAAAAAAAACAACGACACGCTTGCAGTTTTCAGAAGAAAAAAAAACAATTACAATTAGCTCATAAACTACATAAAAACACAAATAAAGAAAAGTGAACAATAATAGAACAAACATATGCATCGATTACAGAACCTCCTTTTATTTTGAGGTCGGTTGCATATGGGGACGATTAAAACGCGAGGACGATTGAAACGTTTCAATCGTCCACAAGCAAGTTGTTTCTACCGTCCCCACAACACGTTTTTAACTTCAAGGTCAAATATTATGTATAAAAAATACTCGAGCGCTGATCAACGTTCATTAAAAACATTCGTTCATTCCTAACCATAACAGCAAAATAATTAGATCAGTCAAAATACAAGAGTAAACGAAGTTATGAGAAAATATACGAGAGCACAAATACTTACTTTTTACCACGAAAATATGGTTTGGCTCCTGGACACGCCCCCTTGCGCCGTCGCTCGAGCGTTACTGGCCAGAGATTCAAACATGGCCAACTGCGTGTTCTGAGTCTTGCATCAGACGCGTAGGTATTATAGTTTTCGAGAAATTTGACTTGTTTCAATCATGACGTGTTTCTATTGACCCCAGTCTACCCTAGATATAGGAATATTTATCCATACAATAATAAACTATTGACATTGATTGCATATAAACATAATGCCTGTGTTGACTAATTGAATTATCTTCTTAAACATCTGTCAAATAAGAAAAGAATCATTATTTATTTGACTATAATCAGCAAACACTACTGGCATTGCACAGAATCCAATAAGAACACACTCAAGAAATAAATAATTTGATAAAAGAAAAGTTCAATAAAGCGCACAAATAATCAATTGATTAGGCTCAGAATTCAAAGCATTCTCAAGAAATATAGACATAAAAATAAAGTTAGTAGCAACTAAAATCAATTCACATTCGCACTTTAGCTAATTCGTCATATTTAAAAATATATATAATTATATACATATTACTCATTATTAATTGATAACTCACCAATCCATGAAGCTAAGGAAGAATACTTGTTAATTCATTCTCATAGAAATTAGACATAAAACAGCATATATTCACAAAATCCAACACCGCAAATAGCTAGCAAAGCACAGAGTTAAAATTTCACCAGAAAAAAAAACAAATTTTAAAAATAAAAGGTAAAACTATAAATAAAGATATCTCACCAATCCGAGTGGCTGTATTAAATGAAAACATTAATTAAAAATAAACTATTAGAAATGTGCAATTCTCACCAATCACATTACCATACTCTGTGGCTGAAAGCTCGGCCCGTAGCGCTCCGTAGGCCTCCCCGCTTGCACACGCCTGGCGTTCTCGGGCGCCGCCGCGACGTCTTCAGCCTCTTGCAGGCCCGCTGCGCTCGCAGGACTTCCTCGGCGGCTGGCTGCTGGTCCTGGAGTCTTCCTGACTTCTTCTACTTCTTGAGGTGTTCTTCCTGGGAGCTCTTCCGATGACTGACTGCACTCCCTCATACTAATCTCTGCGCCTTATATACCCCTTTTTCCCAGTCCAAATTCGAAATAATGTTCTTAATTCAAATTTGCCATGCGTATCGCGAAATGCCTTCATAGGGTCCCACAGCTGGCCGCTTTCAACTTCGTTTAAAAATAATAATTTAAATGTTCGATGCTAATTTCGCTAAAGTCCGCTTCTAAGCTTATACTGACGCTAATTTACTCAATGTTATTTTCTAGTTTTTGAAAATTTATTGAAATAATGAAAAGTGTGGATTACGTGTTGATAATAGAAATATTACCATTCTTAAATACGTTTTATTATACATAATGTAAAATATCGATTCCACATCCCGATGCAGTCTCATGATTTTATCTCATAGTTTTCCAGTAATAAAATATAAAATACTAATCTGTCGATCAAGTACAGTCGTGATAGTTACAGTTCTGCCCTCCGAAAACTTGCAATTTGAAATTAACAATTTAAAAAGGAAAGTTTTCGAAAAATTTTAGGTTGTTGATGTCTCTTCTTCCATCAGTGTTGTGTGGTGTGTATTTAAACCAAATACCGATGAGCATCCAGAAAACCAGCGTGAAATGCAAGCCCTTACTCTCTAATCCATGAGTCTTTAAAATCTCAGTCTGATTCACAAAGAGATACCCATTTGTGAGATGGATAGACCCTAGCGATCCAACTTTAGCACTTCAGTCCTATCCTATAGATCACATTGCCCGATCAGTCGGATAAGTCTACATTGCCCAGACTATAACTGAATTGCAAAAATTTCCTCATATGAAACAGATAAGCACTTATGCCGTAGCAGCTTCTGAAATAATTAACACCCACGAACCAAAGAAAACTTACAAATCATCCACTAATTACTATCAACTCATTTTCTTTGGTGTATGTCCCCTGTACGCAATAGCTAAATTAATTCTTGATTTCTTTTCATATGCACCATTTTTTTTTGTTATGTGACAAAATTGCCAGCATAGCACGTGAAAAGAGATCTTCCTCTTAAAAATCTTTGAATAAATAATTCCATAATTTTATGGAATAGATAAATTGACTCTTTATTCTGGAGAATGTAATTACTGTAAACAACAAACATTTTTTAAATATTTGAAATCGAGTAAAGTATGTTTGCTAACAAATCTTCACTCTCACTTGTCATTATTTACCTATTGATAAAGAGGGTGTGTGCCTACATTTTTTTTTTAATAAATTTAGCGCTCGGTTAGCGACTGTAGAGTATATGTTATCTAACTTCTGTCTTATAAACGACAACTTCTGTACAACCTAACACCAATGAAGTTAGACAGCACACTTGTCCCCATGAGTCTATGGCGACTCCCCTTCCCCTTTTAGAAGATTCAACATCAATAAACCGTAGATCATATCTTAAGCCCTGTCCAGTTGAAAGAATCCACACATACTAAACTTGTATGATAGATACATCCATCACTCATTTCTATACATACATGCATTATCTCTCATCCACTCTCCTTATTTGATGCATAAGCACAATCTTCTTTCTTAAATACCCATCTATCTACTTTTCCATCTGATTCTATTCAATTAAACAAGACCACTTCGCATATGATCGTCTTCAAAGACATTTAAAATATTTAAATGACTAATGTATACAAATGTTTACAAATCCCTACAACAATCCATAGCAATATTAATTGCAAATGAAACAACCATTTAAACCAATACCGAACCATGAAATCAATACTTGACAGAAAGGCATTGTATATTATTATTCCACACTTAACATTTAACTCTTATTTTAATTTATACATTTTTCAACTATAATGAAATTTAAAACTTATATCTAAAAAATACTCAGTTAATAATGTGCATTCCTATAATCACATTGATAATTAGGCATCGGACCCCTACCAGCAAGGCAAGACCCCAGACAGCTCCGAAATCAATATCAAAATCAAAACACAATCCATACCCATACTCACTCATCTATTTCATTCCAAACTAATATAAAAGCAGTTGTTGTAATTGTGTTTAGTATTAAATGACAAATTTTTTTCTTATATTATTCCTAACTTCTAATTTAAGTAAATATTGTCAATATCATGTAATGAAATAAATTGCAAATTCCTATGAATATTATGGTGGTGGGAAAAACATTTCCCACACAAATCATGTCTTTGTATAACCTTCTGACTTGTCTTTGACTATAAATAAAAGTTACAAATGAAATACAATTATGAAAATGAGTAAAAACCAACCGTATTCCAATTCTAACTCCGGGCCCACAGCCCAAAGTCTCACCATCACCATCAACAAAAGTCTGATGCCCAATGATAATACAACAATCAAAATGAAATTTCATTTTATAGCTTATAAATCTTCTGTTCACATTATTAAATGTATATTTAATAATTAAGTAAATGCCCTAACTTGTTGGCTTAAAACAGGGTTTCTACAATATTTACTCTTACACACCTATTAATATGTTTATAGTCACTGTTCATTAATATACCAAATTTCAAATTGAAATTCCTAAGCCTTGCTATAAATCACTTGAAAGATGAAAGTATACTAGTCTAGATGATGCCTATACACCATTACTATCTGTTGTCATAATTCAACAAAACTTGTTAAAAGAATGAACTATTCTGCCCTAGAGGATGCCTATTCACTTATGACCAAGCGTTAAATTAACAACTACACACTGAAAATATGACCTTATAAAGATTATAATAATAACAACAAGTTTTTAACTCTACACCTATTTAAAGTATGAAATGCCTTTACCTAAGAATACCTATCTTCCTATTCATGAATCACAAAATGTTGAAATAAACTAAAGTTTAACCACACAACCGAAAATTATTACACAGTTTCAGCCAAGTCAACCCTGGATAGACAGACGAACGGACTAACAGATTTATGCAGTTACCAGCAACCCTCCCCGGTTTCACACAAGTGCAATGTTAATAAATTATGCATGTATATATACATATAAACCTTCCTCTTGAAACACTCTATCTATTAAAAATAACCACTTCTAAACCCGTTACACAGTTTTTAAACTAAGCATACTTAGGGACAGACAGACAGATAGACAGACGGACAGACAACAGTAACCCACTTTATACTATGTAGTGAAGTCCTAAATTATGCGCTTCGATTTCTCGAATTTTAGGTTCGAAATTAAACCAAACGTTTCTTCTACTCCCTACATATTTGATAGTCCCCTCGCCTACGTTACTAAATAACACTGTACACAATATGAAATGAACATCATATCAAAACACTAGTACCTAAGTAGGTAAAATATGTTAAGTTTTTCCTGCAATACAAAACTAAAATTGATATAAGTAACTATCTTTTTACCTTAAGCTCCGTTTTTCAACAACCACTGTGTATCATTCTGAAGCTCTCCTATTCACACTTGGCCACATCTCTCAATAATTACACTATAATATCTACTTCTCTTCACAAAACAAACTATTTCTCAACAAAATACTCTCTTTTAAATTTTGTGCACTCAAGACCCCACTGACATTTGACAGACTAGGTTACGTTCGAAAACCTTTATTTAATAATGTTCGCGAATCACAATTCTGCACCTATATTTTGCAACTACAACCTAAATCTCATGTTATAGCCTAATACACTGTCAGTATGTTTAGCCGTTTACTAATAAAACTACAAGATCTACAAGTAATAATTTGAAAATCTCGTACGCAAATATTACGTCTGTTGTCTGTTTCAAGTAATTTGTACGTTCTGAAACGCTGTCAATTCAATAAATATTCTCTGGAAACCGACAAACCTCGAAACAAACTAAAAATAAAAATCGTTGACTATTATTTGCTATAAAATGATGGTGAATATAATATGATGATGATGACTTATATACTGACTCAGCTATTTTTATAAAACCTTTTTCGAAAGAGAAGCAAACACATTTGCTTTTGATAACACCGAAACGAAACGCCTCAACAAAATGCTGCCATAGACTGCAATTATTTGACATGTCATCATTATGTCAAATGTCAATCTTAAAACTACATAACGTTCCCGCTCAAATGAGTAAATAATGTATTATTCAATCAATCTGGATTTCTAATATTGTATTGTCTTCGCATTACGCAAATTGGTGAGTACAGATGTAAAAATATTATAATCTCTAAACCACGAAACTTTGTTATTAATGTATGACCAGACTGTATTACTAAAGTAACATGAAATTTCTTTTACAGATAACATTGAAGATTACTAACAAAACTACCTAAGCATTGTATTTGGTGAAATCTAGCTTATGGTCAGATGTGTTCTAGAAGAAATTGGACTATACATTCCTATTGTAAGTACTTATTACGTACTTATGTAAATATCTTACGAGCACTGGTCAATCGTGTCAGATGATGAAGTAATGAACAATTGTCAGTTAATATGATGATGACGACGACACGAATGATGTTTTTACTACGTCAGCTTTGTTCTGTTATTCTTATTTATTACTAAATAACTGTTGATAACCATACATACACACCTACTTACCGATAGCTAACATCCTAGAAAGAAAACACATCATAACCTATGTTTCTTTCACTACATTTAATACATAATAATACAAAACTGTACTAAATTTGAAACCAATGCTGCTATAAGATCACGGAACCTTAACCTATGAAACCGATGTTTGGTAAATTTAAATATTCCTATAACAATATTTTATTTAAAATATTGTAGTGTCACTATGTTATACTAAGCTACTTGTCAAATGAGGTACTTTAAACTAATAAAATATAAGTATCCTACAAGTACCTAATTTTTGTACAGCGACGCTCCTATCCTAAGACTTATTTTATGTCAACCTAGCCTAATTATGTAAACATACCTAATAAATAGAATATAATGCAGGAATAATACTTTTGTGAAGTACTAATTCTCACTTCAATTGTAAAAGAAATAAAATTTTAATATTGTAGAACTCGGTAAATTTAACTAAATCTAATCCTATTTTGTTTCAGACCTGCCCTCTATAAATTTATCTACTGTATCCTTAGATAAATCTCCAGTTGAGTACAAGCTCAATCTATAAAGATAAATGCACTCCTAGTACCAACATGTGACAAACAAGCATTAGCCTACCTGGTGAGAGCTACACCAACATGATCCTTATGCAAGAAGTCACGTCCAAAACACAAACTATAAGACTAATAAAGTATCCTATTGGTATCATACCCTATCCTATTTCTAATTTTAATAAATCTGTACCTGCCCTCAAAGCTTTATTGTAAAATACAACTTAAATTGTTAATACTATCCTATATCAAAATACTACCTACTACCTACTTGATGCTAATGGTAAATAAAATATAATCTATCTTGTGATTAATGCATATCTTATATGTTACCTTACTAATAAAAATAATTCTGTTTAGTTTTATTCCTAAACCTACTTTTCCTATGCAGTTAACTAAGTAAGTATCTCATGTTTAAAATTCAACCTACCTACAATAATTCAATGTACCTACTACTACCTGAAGAATTAATTAAATACTATTGTCAGATGGTAAAGACCTATGACATAAGTTGAAAATAAACGACACCTGTATGAACACAGCTCATTATTCCAGTACTAGGAACTATTTTAGTCCTATACATATTTAAAATATAAGTGTACCTATAGCTTATGCAAATTTTGACCTGCCCTCCAATGATACGACTATTAATAATTATTATTAATATTATCATTAAAAGCTTCTACTGCCCTCCGCTAATAAGACTGTAAATAATTTTATGCTAATAAACCTAATTAAATATTTGTATCGTTCGTGACAAAACAGAATGTAAGTAATAACATAAAACAGGTATGCAAGTTAAATAATGTAGCTTAGAACAGTTCACCCAAAACATTAATTACATCCAGCTGCTACAATACCCTAAATAGATGCTTCAATTCAATGCTCTGAATCTCGTCACTCTATCCTATACGTATACGGCATCAAAATGTGGCCTGTGGTACAGACCATCTACAGAACAAGTTACAAATCCTAGAATAACATACAACATACCATATGCAACCCCCGTAGTATCCTACCCTATACTAACATCCGGTCGCGGCACACCAAAATGTAACATCCCTATCCCCCCCATTGAATATTACCTATACTTGCCTAAACTCACACCTAATATCTGAACTACTGAAGAAATCCTGTAAATGAAAACTACCTAAATTTATTCCCACCTAATTTGTAACTTGTTCTAACTTGGCCAGTGAATCGTCTAGTGGTTTCGGATCCCTTCATTGTGTTGAGTAGTACCAGATTCTTTTCGAATGAGAGGAGATTCAGAGCTACTTGAATTAAAACCAACGTATAAAGAGAGCAAAATGTTTATTGAATTAAATAACTACATTTTGCAAGTATGCCTGAAGGGCATTTACTGACTCTACTAGAGATGCGCAGAATGTGTCACTAAAGTGAAAAGAGTGATATGTGTCTTTAGCTCACCGAGATATGTATCACTCATTTAGCTCATTTAGCTCAGTAGATCTTTAGACTATATCGTTCACGAGTGAGCAGAGAACTAGATGTCGATGAATTAGATTGCCGGCAGCATGGCAACATTCATTTCATGAGCGAGAGGGAGCGAGTAATACTGAGATGATAGATGATATACTGAGCTACTTGAATCTTCAGTGAGCGAAAGAGCTAGTAGAAATGATATAGCTCGTTTGAATCACTCACTCGCGAGCTACACATCTCTAGACTCTACCGGCATTTCGCAAGAGGAGACCACTGCTGAGAAGAAACGCCGAAAGAAACTCAACAGTAAGTCATTTTTTCAAAATTCAAACTTATAACTATTACAATAATAAATCTTAATCTAAAACATAATTAAAAGAAGCTAACATATTAAGGGAGATCGTTTTCGGCTACTTTAAAGTACCTAAAGTAAAGTACAACAGAATTACGTGAAATATATGAGATGCATCTGAGCCTGAAGTACACAATAATTAAAGTCTAAGACCCCATAAAGTCACAATCGAATCGATAGAATGCAAAATCACTTTTGATATGACTGAAGACATTTGTATTTTAGCATGTAGGTACAGGATTTTCCTGAAGGCTATAAGCATGGTTTCACCTTTCGCCTTGGCGTATGGCTTAACCCTCGACTCGTAAGACGAGTTGCAGCCTTAATGCATTAATACAAAATACGATTCAACATTGTCCTGAATCAATTAGCTCCTTAAAGCATGTGAAAATATTCAACATTCCATGATCGGATACGGTACTCCATAGAGCAATAAGTTATTGGAATCTTCCAATATTGGAATTATTTAATACAAATGTGGCTCAATAGATAAATGAGATATTCTCAAACACATCCCATAGGTTGGAACAATGATATTAGACTAGTCAAACAATTGGTATGATGAATTATGAGTTGCATTCGAGTCTGATAATAAATAATCATTCATAAATGTGAAGAACCCATAAAGCCATAATCCAATTGTAGTTTGTGAAAGTGAACTCGTAGTCAAATCGCAACCCTTGATGCATAATAAGATTCAACATTATCCTGAATCAATTAGCTCCTTATATATAGGTAGCATATTATGAAGAATATTCAACATTTCATTTCATTTCACTATAGGACTCTGAACTCCAAAGGCTCTAGTTCTCATATTGAAAGTACTATTTAGTACGAATGCAATTCATATTTCCAGTCATATAGACACTAGAACTGAGGATTTCTCAAATACATCCCTTTGGAAGAATCAATGTCGAAACAGATTATATTCTGTATTCACAAGGTTTAAACGTGTAAAATAAATTGATGTATTAATTATTATAGGTAGATATAGGAATATTTATCCATACAATAATAAACTATTGACATTGATTGCATATAAACATAATGCCTGTGTTGACTAATTGAATTATCTTCTTAAACATCTGTCAAATAAGAAAAGAATCATTATTTATTTGACTATAATCAGCAAACACTACTGGCATTGCACAGAATCCAATAAGAACACACTCAAGAAATAAATAATTTGATAAAAGAAAAGTTCAATAAAGCGCACAAATAATCAATTGATTAGGCTCAGAATTCAAAGCATTCTCAAGAAATATAGACATAAAAATAAAGTTAGTAGCAACTAAAATCAATTCACATTCGCACTTTAGCTAATTCGTCATATTTAAAAATATATATAATTATATACATATTACTCATTATTAATTGATAACTCACCAATCCATGAAGCTAAGGAAGAATACTTGTTAATTCATTCTCATAGAAATTAGACATAAAACAGCATATATTCACAAAATCCAACACCGCAAATAGCTAGCAAAGCACAGAGTTAAAATTTCACCAGAAAAAAAAACAAATTTTAAAAATAAAAGGTAAAACTATAAATAAAGATATCTCACCAATCCGAGTGGCTGTATTAAATGAAAACATTAATTAAAAATAAACTATTAGAAATGTGCAATTCTCACCAATCACATTACCATACTCTGTGGCTGAAAGCTCGGCCCGTAGCGCTCCGTAGGCCTCCCCGCTTGCACACGCCTGGCGTTCTCGGGCGCCGCCGCGACGTCTTCAGCCTCTTGCAGGCCCGCTGCGCTCGCAGGACTTCCTCGGCGGCTGGCTGCTGGTCCTGGAGTCTTCCTGACTTCTTCTACTTCTTGAGGTGTTCTTCCTGGGAGCTCTTCCGATGACTGACTGCACTCCCTCATACTAATCTCTGCGCCTTATATACCCCTTTTTCCCAGTCCAAATTCGAAATAATGTTCTTAATTCAAATTTGCCATGCGTATCGCGAAATGCCTTCATAGGGTCCCACAGCTGGCCGCTTTCAACTTCGTTTAAAAATAATAATTTAAATGTTCGATGCTAATTTCGCTAAAGTCCGCTTCTAAGCTTATACTGACGCTAATTTACTCAATGTTATTTTCTAGTTTTTGAAAATTTATTGAAATAATGAAAAGTGTGGATTACGTGTTGATAATAGAAATATTACCATTCTTAAATACGTTTTATTATACATAATGTAAAATATCGATTCCACATCCCGATGCAGTCTCATGATTTTATCTCATAGTTTTCCAGTAATAAAATATAAAATACTAATCTGTCGATCAAGTACAGTCGTGATAGTTACAGTTCTGCCCTCCGAAAACTTGCAATTTGAAATTAACAATTTAAAAAGGAAAGTTTTCGAAAAATTTTAGGTTGTTGATGTCTCTTCTTCCATCAGTGTTGTGTGGTGTGTATTTAAACCAAATACCGATGAGCATCCAGAAAACCAGCGTGAAATGCAAGCCCTTACTCTCTAATCCATGAGTCTTTAAAATCTCAGTCTGATTCACAAAGAGATACCCATTTGTGAGATGGATAGACCCTAGCGATCCAACTTTAGCACTTCAGTCCTATCCTATAGATCACATTGCCCGATCAGTCGGATAAGTCTACATTGCCCAGACTATAACTGAATTGCAAAAATTTCCTCATATGAAACAGATAAGCACTTATGCCGTAGCAGCTTCTGAAATAATTAACACCCACGAACCAAAGAAAACTTACAAATCATCCACTAATTACTATCAACTCATTTTCTTTGGTGTATGTCCCCTGTACGCAATAGCTAAATTAATTCTTGATTTCTTTTCATATGCACCATTTTTTTTTGTTATGTGACAAAATTGCCAGCAGAGCACGTGAAAAGAGATCTTCCTCTTAAAAATCTTTGAATAAATAATTCCATAATTTTATGGAATAGATAAATTGACTCTTTATTCTGGAGAATGTAATTACTGTAAACAACAAACATTTTTTAAATATTTGAAATCGAGTAAAGTATGTTTGCTAACAAATCTTCACTCTCACTTGTCATTATTTACCTATTGATAAAGAGGGTGTGTGCCTACATTTTTTTTTTAATAAATTTAGCGCTCGGTTAGCGACTGTAGAGTATATGTTATCTAACTTCTGTCTTATAAACGACAACTTCTGTACAACCTAACACCAATGAAGTTAGACAGCACACTTGTCCCCATGAGTCTATGGCGACTCCCCTTCCCCTTTTAGAAGATTCAACATCAATAAACCGTAGATCATATCTTAAGCCCTGTCCAGTTGAAAGAATCCACACATACTAAACTTGTATGATAGATACATCCATCACTCATTTCTATACATACATGCATTATCTCTCATCCACTCTCCTTATTTGATGCATAAGCGATCAAGTACAGTCGTGATCGTTACAACTGTCATTAAAATGCGATGAGCTTTAAATTGACATATCTCATCTCAATTTTGGAAATACGAAGGCGATAATGATTGTCAAAAATGTTATTCATGCATATGAATTTCTGTTTTGAACGAAACGTAACGGACTAATTTCACGTACTACGCGGTCAATTTAAACTATGCGCCTGTTATTTATGCCGTCACATACAAATGAAACGAAAATTTAGCGCGTCCGAATTGACGAAGTTGCGATATTCTAGGGATATCGCCACTTGTCAAGTAGGCACACGTCAAAAGTGACGGATGGCGATGAAAGGAGAGATCTCCATTATATCTCTAAAATTGGTCGAATATGTATGTATGTAAACTCTTTATTGTACATTAAAATATAATTATAATGACATTAAACTAATGATATGTACAAAGGCGAACTTATCCCTGTAAGGGATTTCTTCCAGTTAACCTTTGAGCAAATGAAAGAGAACAGAGAAGATCCAAGAAGATAGGCAAAACTATTAAAAATGCACAGAGACACTAAAGGCTTACGCAAAAAAAAGACAAAATCTTAAATATACCTACATAAACTTACACATTATGAATATAAATATTATAATATAAAACAAACTAATAAATATATAATAATAAAAATAATAATAATAAGTATTCAATTTTAACAATAAATACAGCACTCGACGAAATTAGGGGCCTAGAAGCCATAACCTTTTTAACTTTTCCTTAAATGATGCCACGGATTGCGATTGCCTGACGGGCACCGGTAATGAGTTCCACAATTTTACAGAGTGAACTGTAAAAGATTTACTGTAAGAGCGTGACTTACTAGACGGGAAGGCGAGAGCGAGATTGGCGCTCGAACGCAAGCGGTGACCACTGCCAGCCGCCATATAGGAGAATCTTTCGGAGAGATACAGAGGTGAGGAAGGATTGAACAAAACATTGTAGAGCAGTGACAAGACATGCACATCCCTCCCATCTCTCCCATCCCGACGGCGTATCGGAAGCCAACCGAGTTGCGTACGGTGTTGCGAGATATGATCATATTTTTTAAGACCAAAAATGTACCTAATGCAAACGTTCTGCAGGCGCTCAAGCTTGTCAAGCAAGTCTTCCTTAAGGTCCAGGAATACATGTCACCATAATCAAGTAGAGAAAGTAAAAGAGAACTAGCGAGAGACATTTTTGTATGCATGGGAAGAAAATTCTGCATACGCCTCAAAGAATGAAGTGATGCAAATAGTTTCCTGCTGACCTCAGCTATGTGCGCTGACCATGAGAGTGTTTGGTCCATGGTGATGCCCAGATTTTTTACAGTAGAGGAGAGGGGAATTAATAACCATCAAAAATGATATCTGGCACCACCAGGTCTGCGAATTTGGTAATAAAATGTGGACTTCCAATGACTATTGCTTGCGATTTCTTAGCATTAATCTTTAACCCAAATTTAGAGGCCCAAAGTTGGATGGAATCTAAGTCTCTATTGATTTTATTAACTAGCAAAGGAAAATCCTCCAGGCTGGCCTCAGCATAAATTTGTAAATCATCTGCATATAGATGGTAGCTAGACTTTAACGACCTAGTTATGCCGTCAATAAAAATGGAGAACAGAAGTGGCGAGAGAATACCTCCCTGTGGGACACCAGCGGTAAGTTCGCTCAACTGGGAAAGCTTGTCGTCCACTCTGACCCGCTGGCGCCTTCCAAAAAGGTACTCTCTGAACCACGCTAAAGCAGTGCAAGAGATGTTCAGAGTGCGGAGTATCCCTAAGAGGATGTCATATTCCACGGTATTGAAGGCACTACTGAAGTCCAATAGGACAAGAAGAGTGACCTTTTTATTCTCAATGTTAAGACGAATGTCATCGGTGACTTTAACCAGGGCAGTGACTGTGCTATGCCCGGGCCGAAAACCAGACTGCAATGGATTGAACATATTGTGCCTGTTGAGATGAGAAAGGAGGCGACGATTGACAAAATGTTCAATTATTTTGGACAACACAGGGAGAATCGAAATAGGACGGTACTGTGAAAAATTAATAGGATTAGAGGTTTTGGGAAGTGGGATAACTTGTGCGTATTTCCAGATAGCGGGAAAGGTACCAGAGGAAAAGGAAAAATTCAGAATGTTTGAGAGGATGGGAGCGATAAAATCTACCACGAGCACGAGCATGTCTAAACTAAGGTTATCGTCACCAATGGCCTTCGTCTTAATTTTCTTGAAAATGGCCAAAACTTCTTGCGGGGAAATGACACCAAACTCAAAGGTGGATGAGTCAGGAGGATGGGTATTGAGAAGTGAAGTAAGCGTAAGTTGCTTGACAGAAGGATCTAGAGTAACTGGAGAGGTACTAAAAAAATTACTGACGGCATCCAGATCCATATTACCGGCAGAAGAGTGCGAAGATTTGCCCACCCCAAGAGACTTCAAAAATTTCCAGAGTTTCGCTGGAGGACAGTAATACCCCCCAGTTTTGGTTAGTTCCGTCCGTGTGCGCATCTGTCACAACGTGAATGTCACAAGCAAAACGTCTTATTGATTGGTTCGTAGACACGCACACATAAAACCAAAAAGCTTCATCTTTCTCATATCTGTTTCATGAAGACTCTTCTAGGCTTATTCTTATACTCAATAAACTCAATAAGATAACGCACTCGTGTTTTAGATATGTAAATCAATTAAAAATTGGGCAAGTGCGAGCCCGACTCGCGCATGAAGGGTTCCGTACCTATACATATATATAATCTATAACAAGTTTGTTGTATGGGAGCCCCCCTTAAATATTGATTTTATTTTATTTTTAGTATTTGTTGTTATAGCGGCAATAGAAATACATCATCTGTGAAAATTTCAACTGTCTAGCTATCACCGTTGTTGAGATACAGCCTGGTGACAGACGGACGGACGGACGGACGGACGGACGGACGGACGGACGGACGGACAGCGAAGTCTCAGTAATAGGGTCCCGTTTTTACCCTTTGGGTACGGAACCCTAAAAACTGGATCAAACCTCGGCACTCCTACCCAGTTTAATTGCTAGTGTGACCATATGTGGCCTCGATATGTCCTTTCCCTGCGCCGGCCCTACTCGATATTATCATTTATTAGATTGTACATGACAGATTTCTAGCCGTTTAACACGGTTGGTAAAGTTGGCGTGAGGTGCCTTTATATGTTGTGTAAGGTTTCGCTTTATCATTAAAGATTACACATTTTTAAGACAATCATTATTTCAAAGTTTATAGTAGAAGGTGGGCTTCATTTGAGCGGAAGAAAATACCTTCTTTTATTTGTAGTCGGGTACTACCATTTACTAGCTGCGCCACGCGGTGTTACCCGCTCATCCCACGGGAACACTACATTTTTCAGGATGAAAAGCAGCCCATGTGTTAATCCAGGGTGTCAGCTATTTTCATACCAAAATTCAGCAAAATTGGTCCAGCCGTTTGAGCGTGAAGAAGTAACAAACATACACATAAACAAACACACAAACTTTCGCCTTTATAATATTAGTGCGATTACACAGTACAGTGTACATGATTTCCAGTTGTTTAACACGGCTACTAGGGTTGGCATGAGGTTACCTTATATGTTGTGTAGGTTTCGCTTTACCTGAAACTTTGAAAGGTTCTTTAGTTACTTAGCAAGTTAATTTCAAACTAGGAGGTACCTGCGTTCGCGTGGAATAAAAAGACATATCCATTTTTTTCTTCTACCTATTCGGTTAGAAAGTATCATGCATTATAAATAAACCTCCGTGGATGATAGCTGGTTACCAGTAGGGCTAGCATATCTTGCCGCGACTTCACTTGTCGCGCGACTCAGTGTCTTCTGTCTCGATCGTACGGTATCGACAGAAAAGTGACAGGTAGTATTTGTCACACACAAAGAGTCGCGTGTATGTATCACAGTTATGCTAGACATACAGGTATTCCGAAAATACTTGGCATACACGTTATCCTCCCGAAAATAATATTGTATGTGGATTACTTGTGAACGTGATGTATTCGGCTATTTCTACTGCTGACTGTACATTCACTAGACACCGCTACAGTTAACCAACATGCACAATAACATTAAAACTAACAGTAGATATAGATAATAATCTCAATGCAAACGTTGCGCCTGCGCCGATTGTATCACTGTGTACATTTGGTATTGGAGAGATAATCATCTGATCGGTATAATGGCCGTTATCACTGTAATTAACAGGTGCGATAGCCATTGGTGATATTGGAATGTTAACGTGTCCTACAAAGCTGTTACTGAACGTACTGAACTTACAATGTTAGTGAGAACAAGATAGAGTATAGGTACTTATATGAATGTAAGTATAATGACAGTGTAATAAAGGGGTTAATAAAGGATACATATAACGGATATGGAAATATAACGTAGATCTCTTCAATTCATGAGTGAATAAGCATTTCTAAGCTAGCGTGCTCCATCTTAGGCCTCATTGTCATTTAAAATCAGGTGCAATAGAGGCCTAATGCATGGCTATCTAAAATAAAAATAATATGTAAGATATACCTAAAAATATGGTACTATTGTTACGTAATAGATCATATTATTATTAGTATCAAAATCGTCATCATATCAGCCAAAAGACGTCCCATGCTGGGCACCCTTGCCTCTCCAAGGATGTTCACAATGACCAATCTAGCCTACCGTCATTTAAAGGCATAATATAGCTAAGTATAAACGATAGCAGTAAAAATACGTTCATAACGGATCATACAAGTACAAAGACCATCTTATCCCTAGAAGGGATCTCATCCAGTTGCCTTTGAGCTCGTTCATGTGAATGTGTTTATCTTTTATCTCTGTACCGTAATCCGAAATCCGTGTCAAGCGGCCGCTTGTTTATGCAAAGTCTGAAAGGAAGAGTTATTAGTTTCGTTGCGTCATGTCGGAAACATTTAGCGGAGTGTGACCATTGGTCAACTGCAAACGGATTAATTGTTCGCTAATCGGTTACGGATCACGTCGCCGTTTAGAGTCACAGCCGTGAAGTGATCCGAGACCGATTACCTTTAGGTATTAACGTTACACTGGGCTGGATACGGCCCGGTACGGTTAGCATCAACAATAGCTGTCAATTTTATTATTTACTAGCGGCTTCGCACGGGTGCACTGCTGATAAATCATGCATGTATTATACATACAAATCTTCCCCTTGAATCACTTTGTCTATTAAAAAAACGCATCGAAATCCGTTGCGTGGCTTTAAAGATCTAAGCATACATAGGGACAGAGAGACAGCAGGAAGCGAGTGTGTTTTATACTATCTAGTGATTTATTTATTTATTTCAACATGGGTATGTTTACAGCACACAGCCAAAACACATACACATTGAATACAGAAAAATAATACAATATAAATAATAATTATAAAAACATCATCGTCATCATAAAATATGCAAATATTTGCGACCTTTTCCATGTTTTCTGGAGTAAATTGGGTCTATATTGTCCGAATGTCCATATACGACTAGAAAATGCATGTTAATGAAGATAGTTAAATCTAGAAGTTTATAATAGGTATTTTACAAATTACATACATATATGTAATTCATACGATATATAAATGACTATGTACAACAATATAAACGTATTTACAACAAACGCGATTGCGGAAAAGAGTACCTCTGAAACAGCTAAACTTGTTTGACATTGAATATGGCCTCCCATTTTAGCGTATTCATGAAAATTCACACACATTTGTGATAAACTCACCAGTGAGTTACGACAACGGTTGGCACCGTCTCGCTAACATAATCACGGTGACAGAAAGTCCACATTAGTGTGGCTAGGTACAATTTTTTTATGGTTTTAGGAACTTAAGTAATACTCCTCAATGGAACCTAACTGTAAGGACCGCTTTAGTATCAACACGTGAACTAGGATCTTAAATTATTTGGTTAAAGTCGATTTTCGTTTGAGCCGATAACATTTTAATATGGTATTGAACCAATAGCCATAACCGTATTTCGCTGAACAATATTATGTTTGTTTGTATTTGTAATGTTATATAACACGCGTAACATTGTCGTAATTTTTAGCTCCGTGACAATCATATATTGACATATTCAGGGTTATCCGTTTTTGGATGATTTTTGGTCATAAATGTCAAATGACACGTCTTTTGACGAAGTATAAAAATGAAGAAGGTTTCTATCCACACTATCTATTCATACCTGTGCGTGTAGGTATGAATATTTTTAACAATTATAATTAATTATTGTGATGGGATATTATGGCTGAACAATTTGGAGGTAAAATAATAGGATTAAGAGGTCTTATTCCTTTTATTTCTTTTTTCATATTATGAAACATTAAAACGTACAACTAATTCTATTATAATAATTCAAACATAAATTTTAACTACTCCGCTACCTAAATTAAAAGTAAAGGTTGCCTGGAAGAGATCGCTATTTAGCGATAAGACCGCCTGTTGTTTACCTCTGCATGTTATTTTATTGTATCTTATGTCTTGTTGTCTATTCCTTGATGTTTGAGGTGTGCAATAAAGAGTATAAATTTGTATTTTTATTTGTATTTGTTTGACAAATAAATTGATAATTTCAACCAATTTTTAGAAGTGAATAAACTTTTCCCTGAGTTCCAGAAAGTAACAAATATCATACTTTCATTTGCTGCAGTCAAAAATAAGTAAAACAAAAACAGTTTTCTGCGTGACTTTTGTCAATCTCGATAAAATTTAAACTGTTTGTTCAAATAAGGGTCAGGACCAAAAAGTTGAATGAAATTCAGTCGTAGTTAGCGAGGAATTAAAAGCAATTGAGAAAGTTCCGTTGTGCGACAAAAAATAACGATACAATAAGGAACCTTAAAATAGAACATTAAGGTACGTTATTGAAAGGTTAACTGTTGTCGCACAATGGAGACTTTGACACAAATATTATTGAGTTATTATTGAGCGAGTTAAGGGTGAGTTAACGTTGCAAACTTTTTGGTCTTCACCCATAACTGTTCTAAGTTGGTAAGGAGCCTAAGTCGTTGATAACTCTGAACTTCAATAACTCGTTGCTATTCAGCTCAAGAACACTGTTACAAGTAGAAATGACACAGTTCCCTTTAAGTTCTTCACTCATACCAATAAATGTGCCTGTTATTTCGCCATAAGCCCATCAATCCTATCCATTGCGTCATTCCTATCGTCACGTATCGACACACAGGACTTAGGATTCATTGTACGACGCCTATCACAATAGATCGCCAACCGCATGATTAACTACCTCTAATTGCCGCTCTTCTAATTTCCAAAATGGAGTAAGTGTCTTTGAGTTTCATATGCCGTTAGTACATTCTGTGTGTTGGCAAATTAGTTGACATCGGATATAATTCGCTCGTTCGAAACAAAAGAGCGTCTAATGTAACTGTAATCTAGTTTAACTAGAAACATGTTATGGGTAAATAAATATGTAATTTGTGAATGTGTGAGTCAAATGTTTGTAATTCGTGATAGCGTGATGCTTATCAAACGTTAACTTTAATAAAAACGCGATGGATTTTTTGCTGGATAATATATATTTTAAGAAGAATAGGCTCTTATTAATCCTACGAATTGATAACCACTCGGACAAACACATGTCTCAAGGATTATAATGATAGTGGCCATTAGACGTAATTAGTCATTACTTTAATCCCTGAATTCCAAAAGCAGATAAAACTACTACGAAAATGTTACGATACTATATTTCATTATATAATATACTTATTACATAAGCATCCGTTTTGCAGTGTGAAATATAATCTGAACTAGGTGAAAGCAGGAATAGATTCCTTTCCTGAGATAAATGCAGTCGAGGAAATTTCATAATATATGTTCTTTAAAGATAGGTGTTGCATGGACAATTAAATTAATGAATGAGTTTACACATAAATATAGGCCATGCAATTTGCAGGTCATAAGGATCTATAAACTCATGCATGTTTGATTAGTTAGTGTACCAATTTAATCCAGTGCTAAGTTTAAATTGGAGCTCAGAATAATATACTGTAGAGGGTCCTCTCTTTAGGTCTGGATGAAATCCGCTTGACAACTGTTTTTATTGACTGTTTCTATAAAATGCAACACAACTGGTCGCGATGCCTGGCGATGTGCTCGACCGATGTGAGACTGGCTACGAAAGACGGGAGGTTGAGCCGGGAAATTTACGCATAATCTGAAATCTATGATACTTATTTCTTACTTCAAATAGCATGAAGAGATTGACTTCAACTATAACCAACTTTTGTTTTGTTTATTTTTGTATACTACGACGGTGGCAAACAAGCATGCGGCCCGCCTGATGTTAATCAGTTACCGCCGCCTGTGGACGCTTGCGACGCCAGGAGCATCATACGCGCGTTGCCGACCCTTTAAGAACCAATTTACTCCCCTCTTGAAGAACCGCGTGTATCCCCCGGGGAAAACTTGGGCAGGGAACTCTTTCCACATGCGGAGCATTCGCGGTAGGAAATTCCTGTGGAACCGCACATTTCTCGACCCTTTAGGCTCCAGTTGTAATAATACACCTACATTTTGGTCGATTAAAATAAATGATACGCTATTAAAATTAGAGTGCGTTCATTAGAATGTTGTGCAAACAAATTAATGAACGATATCATTACAGAATGACCAATTTCACGGTCAAGCCATTTGTCTAACGTGACCTTTATGGTAATTGTTATTTTATGCTTCATCATCGATCATCTCGTAATTGATCACGCTAAATTGGATCATCAGATCACACATGATATACCTATCGTCGCTAGATCATTATTGTTTGAGAGTTGATTTATTTACTCTTCTTGTGATTTAAATTTTGATATATAAATGTTAAGGTACACTCTTACAAAAGTCGACGTAGTCCCGAACTAAGCAAAGCTTGTACTATGAGTGACGATATTCATAACATCCATGACCCAGGAACTAATAGTCAAGTTCATCACATAAATAATTGCCCGGCCCGGATTTGAACCCAGGACCGCCGTCTCAGTAAGGACGTACACTACTAACTGCGCCAACCGAGTCGTCTATATATGTACGTTAAGGATTGCTTCTTACCTATGTTATCTTAAAAAAATCCAACACAAAGTACTCATAAGTATTAAACAAAGAGTGGCTTGATTTCTATAAAGTTCTTACGACAGACAAATGTGTTTTGTTTACTAACACTGTAAAAACAAAATCATCATGAACTTGCGTAATAATCCACATTTAATAACCATTGCTACTGGTATTCGAACATGGCATGCTTTCTTTCGATGATTTATTCACTCTCCAATTACTTAGCCTTGCCAGTGGTACGAAGAAATCATTGATCTAATTACTTCGTCATTAAATCATTACAGATCAATGGTAACATCACGCAATCACATCGTTAAATTGAAAAACCATTATCGCTATAAATATATTACAACAGTATTGTAACTGGATTCAGATACCACTGGAGTGGCGCCCATAAAAATGTTTTCACCAAACCAAGTTGCTCAGTTTTCCGACTTCTCAGGAAGATTGAGCACCAGTATCTACTGCTACTGAAGTATGCAATTCTACCCCACTGAGACATTCAACTCGTGGAATTTGACAGAACCCCCGAATGTTCCGTGAAGTCAGCATAACCTTAACATCTTTTTAAATACTTAATTGAGAATCTCTGATGTGAATAAATATTTCATAAGTTTGTTTCATTTATTAAAAGCGTATGTGAGACTTAATGATCAAAATAAAAGTGTTCCAGGATGGAGTGTCTGTTTTTTTTTTAGTTTTTTTTTTGTAAAAATTACTTGTATTGTATCAGGCCTCACTACAAGTAGGTCGGACATTGTATGGGAGTACAAATCCACTAACGGGAACGTCTCCGCCCCACAGGAGTGATAAGTTTTAGAAGTGTAGTATTGAGTATTCTTATAATTATCCCACTACAAAGCGAGAGTTTTTAATCTCCCAAAATATGTTCAATATGTATTTTCTACGTAAAACCTCGTATACTCATAGTACAGTCGCCATCAGATATATCTTAACATAGGTATCCATAGTAATATTATAAATGCGAAAGTGTGTCTGTCTGTCACCTCTTCACGCTTAAACCGCTGAATCGATTTTGATGAATTTTGGCATGGAGATACTTTAAGATCCGAGGAAGGACATAGGATAGTTTTCATCCTGGAAATTATCCCTAAAAAGATTGAAAAGTGAGCAAGTAATTCATGATGACATTGATGACCCTGTAGGAAATGTAATGATTAGACCAAAAGCACAATTGCTCTTACATTTGCTTAGGCGCTTTTAATAATCCCTTTTATTAATTAAGGTGATTAGGTGGATATCTATCGTGTTGTACGAGGTCGCTTCCATACTTCCAAGTTCCACGCGGATGTAGTCGCGGGCAAAAGCTAGTTCATAAATATCTCAACACGACTCTTATTGACTGGGCGTTACAGTACATGTTCACATATTTATGAACGCCTTATATGCTGCGATATATCTGATGGCGACTGTACGGTTACTACTCGTATAGTGCTCAGTCAGACAAAGTTTTTAAAGTAGGTAAAATACGTAGAAAGAAATTAATGTGCTATAGAAATGCGAGTGCGTATCACAAGTCTGTTATTGTCAAATGTTTGTCAATGTCTTTCGCACGTGATCCGAAATTCTAACTCAATGTTGCTAAAATCTTCTATGTTATCTAGCAATCGCGTAGCGTAGAATACAGGCTGATCAATCCAAATGGGTTAGTAGGGAGAAAATGAAAACTGGAAGAGATAGGGAAATTCTTAGGAACCATGGCGTCGATTTTAGATTTAATAGAAGCATTTGGATTGATCACCCGGTATAATGCTACTACTTAGGAAAGTAATCTATACGGCTTTATAAGGCGCTCTGTTTTAGGGTCCCTAAAGGGTGCCAACGGGACCCAATTACTAAGCCTCCGGCCTCCGCTGTCTGTCTGTCGGTCACAAGGTTATATTTTGCTAACCATAATATGTAGAGACTTGAAATTTATATAATATGTATTAGTATGCTCATATCATATAACTGTGTTGTATAAATCAACGTCAGACATCAAGTCATCATGCCTATTAGATGCAAGTTCCCCTTAATCGTTCCCCCATTTCTGAGAACCGCGGCTCCTTTAAACAGTTCTTTCAGTCTGCCTGCCAGTTGATGTGCCGGTTCGTTGCCTAGGCATCTACATTCCATCTAGGGAGGCAACGGGTGACCCTCGCGCAGGCAGCTTTCTCGCGCAAAGAATTGCCATCGCAATACAACGCGGGAATGCTGCCTGTGTGATGGGCACGCTGCCAAAAGGGCCATGTTTTTATAATACTTTATAATAGTTTTAGCCACCTTTTAGTATAAGTTTATTTGTTTTTTTATTTATAAAGAGTTTGTATAAAGACAATGGGAAGGTACTTCACGTTCTTTATTTCTTTTGAAGTATCCAATGAACATGATAGTGAACTATCCAATAAACTAGCTAGTGAATTATCTAGTGAACTATCCAATGAACTAGCGAGTGAATTGTTTAGTGAGCTATGTAAACAGTTACCCCATCTATAAATAGTTTAAAGAAAGACAATGCTACACGTTCGTGCGGGCGCGTGTCACAAACGACTGTCAAACGTTTGCCAATCCGCACGTGCCCTGAAAAACAAACGGTGATAGTTAGCTAGGAGATTCCACGGCGTTTCGACCACGGGCCATTGATGTTACATATCTAAATGTCGCCTTCTTAATAATTTGTCTCAAGACATACGCTCTTTTAGAGCACAGTGTTTTTAGTATTGCTCTAATGGACAAAGGACGAATTTGAAAGTAGGTACTTACTACCACATTCCGAAAAGTTATATAGGTATATGGATTTGATGGTTATGTGACTTATGCTCTTTTAGAATAAAGTAGGATTGATTTAAAGGAAAAACTAAGAATTTTAGCAGGCATTGGGTTGTTGCTACTTTCCGTGCTTAGAAGAGTATGTGCTGCCTTAAAAAATAACATTTACGAGTATGTGTATTGAAACATGTAGCTTTTTCACTCTTGTTGCAAAGAAAATAAGGATAAAAAAGGTAACTGTTTTAGTTTCCTTTACTGTTATGGAATTAGATGAGTGATCTACATTTTAATACATAATTGTTATGAATTGTATTGAATTTGGAGTTGGTTTGATGAAGGTTTTATAATAACTGGAACAAAAGCAAGTGCTTAACTTTGCTCACCGAGGCAAATAATAGCAGAACCACTTGTACGATAAAAAAAACTGGATATAATAAGTTTATAAAAACAAAAACGCCTTTACCAGTATTTTAATGGGCCAACCCTCTAGTCGCATAACAACTACTGTCATAATATCCATTGTCATAACACTTTACGCATAAAGTTGCGACCCATAATTTTTTTTGGCATAAATTGTACGATGTCATAATTGTTCGCTGTCATAATTTCACCAATAAATAATTTTATGTAAAGTGTACATAAATCATTTTATGCGCATCAAGTTTATGCCCAATGCTCATTACACAGTATGTTCTTAAACATTATGATTAAAAACGTTATGCGCATAAATGTATGACTATTTACAGTTATGCGTAATGATGAGTATGACGAATCCACGTATGCCAATCAAAAATATGACTTTAAACTTTATGCAACGCGACCCCTACCCATTTGAATGCTATCAACTTTATTAAAATCTCATCACGCTTATTAACGACCTACTAGCGTTATCTTTTATCTCTAATATAATGTATCTTTGATAGAACGTCTCTTTGTCCCAGCCCACAGGGCGGTTCGCCCGTCGGCTCAAAAAATATCGCTGCATTCAACATCTCATTCAATAGCACGAGAGTTATTCAAATGAGAACAATACTCACAATACGCACGGTCGCTTGCGCCGCTATTTTTCATGGCTGGCAGGTTGATTCTAGTTTCATCATGTTATTATCATTAATATGACATCCGGCAGTTGATATCAAAGTCAAAGGCAGAGTCAAAATATTCTTTATTCAAGTAGGCCTAGCTTACAAGCACTTTTGAATAGTCAGTTACAGAGCAATTTGCATAGAATTATAACTAAAAATAAAATAAAACACCTAAAAAGATAAATTATAATATCAAGAGCTGAACTAAAACATAATTGTTTGCTTTGTTAATTTAGCATCGACTGAAGTTTTTATTTAACTTGAAGGTTGACTGGTAGAGAATACCTCAAGAAATTAAATCCATTAGCATCGTGTATATGTAAATATGAAATAAGTAAAGAGACACGTCTTAATACTCATGTACATATTGGGATGTATAAGTCAATCCTTAAAGTATTGATCATTTTCCATATGTAATCATTAGCTTCGCTAGTTATTAGAATATGCATAATTATAATGCAACCTGAATTACCATGTACGTGACAGTATTCATAACATTGCATTGTAAAACATGTTTCTCATGAATCATATTTCCATACTAATATTTACTTTTTCTTATTATGCTTTTTTAAGGTTCCGTACCCAAAGGGTAAAAACTACTAAGACTCCGTTGTCCGTCCGTCTGTCTGTCTATCTGTCTGTCCGTCTGTCACCAGACTGTATCTCATGAACCGTGATAATTAGATACCTGAAATTTTCACAGATGACGTATTTCTGTTGCCGCTCTAACAACAAATACAAAAAATCTGAATTAAATGAATATTTAAACTTTGCACTTGGTGACTACATAACCCCACCTGTTCGGGTGCATCCGGTTAACGTGACCAGCCCAGTCACACACGTTTGGCGGTTTTTGCTCCATCATCAGCTATGCGTGTTCTGGAGCGCAGCGTAGTGTTCCGTGTTCTTACATGCATAAAGGAAGTATTTGCTGATAATTATTTTGCATATTTGTTTAGCTATGCAAAATATGATTATGATCATAGCTGAGTAATTATATGCAACCTTTGTACTGCCATAGAGAAAGGATTGTGCATAAAAGGGCATCGTCCGTAGGCACGGACTCATACGCTAAATGTGGTAAAGATTGTTGATATGTTTTACTTAAAAAATCATAATTTATTTCAGACCAGTTGTCGATCTATATTAGGTTAGTAACAAACTTATAATTCTTGTTGTATCAATAGGGCATTTTGCTGACATGATAAATTAAGTTTTTCTACAATGTAATAATTCGTGGCATTACCTTTACAAACAGTATAATGTTACTAGAAGGTTCTACGTTCATCTTTATACCTCTGTGCTAGTTTTCCTTACCTCAAAACACAAAAGAGTATATTTTATTTTTTCTTAGGTCTATCCAGTGGCTGGTTTGACTGTGGGATTTCTTTAGGGAATCTCTATTTGAGGTACATGAGTATGTTTCTTATTTTAGGTACAAAGGTATATTACGGTAGTAGTGTAAAAAAGTGTTTATTTTTTAACATTCTATTGATTTTTTTCTTGTTTGACTCTCGTTGTATTTCCTCCGGTAAACGATTGATTTTAGGTACGAGGTATGTAAACGAGTTTTTTGGTTGCATAAATTATACGATCGAAGAGTTCATCGTATTGCGAAATGTAGGACACCTGGTTGCCTTTAATTACTTTTTTTTTGTCTTTTGTCTCAGAATAATAAATTCATCGGCACATAGCACTGAATCACGTCCCACCCGCGCAAGCGCAGCAGTTGCGTCACGCGTTGCGTACAGCAAGGCGACGCACATTGCAGACGTACATTAATCTACAGAAAACGCCAGAAACTGAATGCAATAGTGCCACACGTACTGCTAATTGATACGCGATAGGAACAGTTACGGAATGATAAATGTTCGTCACTTTTGGGCACTTTAAACACCACGTAAAATAGACAATCGACGAACATTATCTATCTATATTGAAAATCAGATTTCTGCGAAGAGAGATCATTATTCCAGGAAAAATTTTAAGAGCGCGATGCAGAATTTGTCTGCTCATCACACTAAAACGGCTGGACGGATTGTAGCTAGTTTTGGTACAAAAATTGCTGGAGATCCAAATATGGTTGTAGGTTGTAGGATACTTTTTACCCGGCTACGGTATGTGATAAAGATTTATAGGGACTTTATTTCTAGTTATGAGTTTTAACATTGGCTTTTGAAGTTATTCGTCCGTACATCTTGCAGAGAATCAAGTCCCGCAGAGCAGGAATAGCCCAACCATAAATAAGTCGCCTAAAATTTTACTAGTTTAAAATAAGTTAGATTTAGGCGTGGTTTTTTACTGTTATGCTGTGTAACTTATTTGAATAATAATTAAATAAATGTGTGAACATTCGAGCGTTTGTATGAAGTTAAAAGACTGCTTATAAAGTGACTGTGCCGACGCATCGTCTCGCCAACATTAGCACGCTCCCCTCGCCGCCATTGTGCCTACTTACGAGTATGATACATATTTCGTTGCGTGCAGAAAAGTTCTAACGCACGACGCATCTCATGCTAATATTTACACTCAACTTTTCCTGGTATTTTGCATGCATGTGCAGCAAAAACCGAGTCACGTTTTGCGCTATGATAAAATTGTTTGAAAAAGCCGCTAGGATTTAAATATGCTGTTTTTCTTTATTGTATTAAGAGGTTTATACTCACGTGAAATTGTCAGGAATGGCCCGACACGTTTCGAAATCCTATGGAGTTCTTCATTAGGGACTTTGCTACTGACTGTAATACTTTAAAATAATAATGTGGTATATTTTATCTCTTACCATAACAAATAACTATTGATACGAAGGTAAATGATGAAAGAAAAATATAATGTGATCCACTGCAACGTAAGCTGGAATCGAACCTGCGGCCCTAAGTTTCCGGCGTAGTGCCTTCCCAACTGAGCTACCGCATCGTTACGTTAAAAAAACGTTGATAATCAAAATTCATAAAGGAGCAAAAACGCTAACATTTTGTAAAAAAATATAGTCATCATTAGTTACTGAGAGCAACTTTTAGCCAGTCCAAATTCCACGGTTCACAAATGCCACATACCTCTACTACAATGATTAATTGTTCTACGATCGATGAATAACAATCTTCTCTTTATGTTGCAGGTATGCGGGAGTTACGTCAAAGGTTGGACGAGCATAAACATACGCATAACCGCTTATGGCAGACCATTGTTCATACGAACTGATACCGTTGTTTGACGGAAGTAAATACACATAATGTCCTCGGGTCAATCAAATCTTACGTAAAGATCATGCTGAACTGAACCGATTTATCATTCGATTTACATTACCGGTTTTGCTGCAGTCTCATTTCACGGCGGCTTACAGAGCATTCGATGGATGCGGATTTGCGGGAAAATCGAGATCGTGACCGAGTACAAGACGGGGCAGGTGAAAGTAATGCACGAGAGTCATTTGTTTGATTTACTTTGAGAGCCTCATACCTCTTTTTGTTGCCATTTAAATGTGAACTTTGTTATATATGAAGTTGCGTGTTTTTTTGATAAAAATATTGGAGTTAGGTAGGATGTTGGGAAAGTTAGTTATGTATTTTACGTCATAGACGTCGTGAATATTATGCATGCTGCCAATTTCAGTATAAACGACCGCAGAACGCATAAGTTTGAATCGGAACGTTGGGCACGATAGTTAAAAACTGGGTTAGTTGGTGAATGAAATATATTAGCGTGTTAACTACGTGTGATATAATAGGTATTAGGTAGATAGATGTAGGTATTTTTTGTTTTAATTTCTGCTACTTAGGTACAATTTAGGTCAGCCTTCTGAGTTAGAGGAAAGAGAGGGCACGCTGCCGCCTATAACAAATGTATAAAAACTAGGAAGTACTTCTTTAATACTTATAAACAGTTAATTTCTTCGGTATACATACCTTCACTTTGTATCACGTGATGTGTTTCCGTACGAAATCGGTCTTTAGTCATGCTCGATCATTGCCTTGATCCCCCAGTAAATACACACGACCACGCACGATCTGTAACAACTATCGTTTGTCACATTTAGTCCAACGGAGACCGGTCCACTGTGACAATGATCCTTCAAATTGTCATCAATCCAAACAGAAAAAAAACTTTCACTATATTCTGCCCTTTGTCCAACCGGTCTGTTTGCATAGATATGTCTTTTCTACTAATGCTATCGCTCAATTAAGGGAGAAAGCCGGTCCGGTTTCAAATTCGCCATTGAAACTGGTCTATTAGTTTATCGTAACTGATCTTCTGTCAGTTTCATTGCAGCTTAGAAATGTTCCATCCGTTACCAAGTTTATATGAATACTTTCTCCGAGGTCTTACTCGTAAAATTAAAAATTTAATCTAGATTAGAGCAATCCGGTTTCAAAGTAGCCGATACTTAATAGATGATGATTTGATGATTTGGTGTAGGGACGCCCGGCCGGAGACAGGCGGGCTGTCGATCGCTTGGCTGCGTTCATTCAGCCCAATTCCCAATTGGAGCCAACGGTTACTGTCCCGGCGGCGCTCCCATACAGCCTTCTTCCTCGAATCTTCTTGATCTCCTGCAGAAGGAAAGGACATCTTTAAGGTTAATGTCCCTCAGCTCTTCCTCTTCTAGTTTGTCTTTTCTGAAGATGCTATAGCGTATTATCGCATACATGCCACACTCTGCTATAACATGCTTACTCGTCTCCTCCTGACCACAGTGCGGGCAGTATGGATCACTTACCACACCCATAATGTGTAGGTGCCTGTTGAGGCTATTGTGTCCCGTGATTATACCTGTTAATAATCTGAGATTTTTCTTACCTAGTTCCAGGAGATACCTGGTCCTTTTTCTGTCCATGCCTCCTAGGATCATCTTCGATTGTCGACATTCCGTTGTCTCTCACCATCGTCTATTGGCCTCTTCCTCCATTAGCCTAGCTATAACTCCTTTTGTGACTTCTGCCGATATTGGCAGTGCAGGTTCGGGTCCTATGAGTTCCCTCTCTGCTCCTAGCCTTGCCATCTCATCTGCCCTTTCATTCCCTGTCACACCCTGATGTCCAGGTACCCATGCTACCGTAATCTTTGTGTGTTCTCCAAGTTTGTTCAGGGCTTATCTGCATTCCTTTACCAAGGACGAGCTTATCGTCTGTTTGTCTAACGCTTTTAGTGCAGCCTGGCTGTCTGTGTATATAACGACTGATCCCACTTCCTGTGAGCATTCATCTATTATATGTGCACATCTCATTATGCCGCATACCTCTGCCTGAAATACGCTAGCGTACCTCCCCAGAGGTATGTGTACCTTCTTATCCAGCTTCGGTATCACTATGCCGGCTCCTGCTAGTTTTGTGGATTCCCGCCGAGAACCATCCGTAAAGCAGATAGTCACGGGGTGTTCTACCTCTATTTTCCAGTTGTCCCTGTCTCCTATATGTATCCTATATTTGTTATCGAACATTTCTCGTCTCTTTATAAGGTCGTTGTTCTGGGTAAGCATCCCCATCTTCGAACATGCTTCCCTCTGAATGAGTGCATGTCCCTTGTCCACACAGCTTCCTCTCCATTCCTTGCATGCTTTCATTCTATACCATTGTTTCATGGCCCTCTTCTCCGCTTCTATTTTGAGTGACTTGAGACCGAGCATGATTTCCATTGCTTGCGTGGGCGTTGTCCTCATTGCCCCCGTGATCATAAGACATGCCAGTCTTTGTACTTTTGATAATTCTTTGTGGTATTCTTTTATGTTGGCCTTATGCCACCACACCAGGGCTCCGTATAGTATCCTGGGTAGTATCACTGCCTTGTAAATCCAGTGTACCATGTGTGGTTTCAGGCCCCATTTCCTTCCTACGGCCCTTTTACACTGGTACAGCGTTCTTATGGCCTTGGCCGATTGCTCTCTTATATGTGTTTTATATCTGAGAGAGCTGTCTAGCGTTATTCCCAGATATTTTAGCTCCTTGACTACTTCGAGTTCTTTACCATGAATGTTGATAGGCTTCATTTTCTCTATTTTCCTCTTATTGGTAAATAATATTAGTTTAGTTTTGTCGGGGTTTAGGTCCAGTCCTCTGCCCCTACACCATGCTAATATATCCATCACCCCTTTCCTCATTATGTCTCTGACTACATTTAGGGCCACTCCTCGTACAAGTATGACTCCGTCATCGGAGTACGCTTGCACGTATAAACCTCCTTTATTTGTTTCCTCAAGTAGGGAGTCTAGAAGTACGCACCACATCAGTGGCGATAGACATCCTCCTTGTGGAAAGCCTCTTCTCGGTCTTATCCGTCTTACTTCTCCTCTGAGTTTCGCCGTTACCGCCCTTCCTCTGAGCATTTTGCTTATCCAAGACCCGATAGTAGGATTTATCCCGTCTCTCCTTAGACTTTCTTCCACCGCTTCGAAGGTCGCCTTGTCGAAGGCCCCTTCTACGTCGAAGAAACATCCTAGTGCGTAGTGTTTTGCTTCCAGTGATTGAAATTGTGTAGAGCCGTTTCCGTGGATTTTCCCGCCATGTAGGCGTGTTGGTTTCCATGTAGTGGCTTTCCACTCTCTCCTATTTGTGTTCTTACGAATGCGTCTATCACTTTCTCCAGTGTTTTCAGTACGAATGATGATAGGCTTATGCTTCTAAATGACTTTGCATCCTGGTATGTCTTTTTCCCTGGCTTTGGTAGAAAGGTTTCTCTCCATGCTTTCGGGATGTGCCCTAGGGCAATACTGCTTTTGAATACTTCCTTCAGATTCTTTTTTATCAGGTCGTAGCCCTTTTGGAGTAGTCCCGGGATCACACCGTCCGGCCCCGCTGCTTTAAAAGGAGCGAAGGATTTGACTGCCCAGGCTAGTCTCTCCTCCGCTACTACCTCCTCGGCTGTCTTCCAATCCGGTTCAGAGCATCCTGGCAAATCCTCTTCCTCTGTCCTGGCTGCTTCACAATCCGGGAAGTGCGTCTTCAACATCACTTCCAAAATCTCTCCCGGGTCCGTGATCAGGCTATCGCCTGCCTTCAGGCTTCCCAGTTGGCACGCCTTATCGCCTGCTAATAGCTTCACCACCCTTGCCCCCTCCGAGTAGTTATTTATCTCTTCTGTATAGTGTCTCCAACCTTCCCGGCTGCATTTCTCCCGCAGCCTGCTGTAGGCGTTCCGAGTTACTTTGTACATGTCCCAGCTCTGAGTATCATTCCTTTTTACGGCTTGTCTCATTGCCCTGCGTGTTTTCTTCCTTTGCTTTTGGAGTTCTTTGTTCCACCATGGTTGTCCTGTGCCAGTCTGAACTGTTTTCTCAGGGCATGCTGTGCGAAACGCCTCTATGATGCTTCGCTCGAGTCCTAATGCAGCCTCTTCCAACTCCTTGATGTCCTTACATCTCCTTGGTTTTGGCGCATTGGTTTTTAGTTCTTCTTCGTATTTTGCCCAGTCTGTTTTTCGTGGGTTCCTTATCCTCAACTTCTCCATATGGTAGTCTAAGTTATAGAGTAGTCTCCTGTGGTCCGACGTACTGTCCTCCCTGTCGACTCTCCATCCTTTTATTCTTTCGGTAATTCCTCCCATGGCTATCGTTATATCCAATACCTCTTTTCTTACCCTTGTTACGAACGTGGCGGTGTCCCCCTCGTTCAGTATGTCCAGGTCTTTACTTACTATGAACTCTAGTAATGATTCTCCCCTGCCATTGGTGTCGGTGCTTCCCCACACTTCGTTGTGCGCGTTTGCATCGCATCCTATAATTAGGGGTACTCTCTTACCTTGATACATCTGTACCGCATCTTCTAGCTCCTCTGTCGGTGCACTGCCCTCGCCCGGTAGGTAGCAGGACGCCAGCGCCACTCTCCTCCTCTCCCCGCCCTGAGCGATGAGGCATATTTCCACGACTACTAGGTCTCTGTAACACAAGGTCATAACACAACCCATGTTTTCTACATTGTTACTCACAAAAATGCATGCTCTTGGAGGTAGCTCACCATTCCTTTCGTAGTGGAGAGCCCCCCCCCAGATGTCCCAGGCCTGTCACTTTGTTTCTCCATACATAAGGTTCTTGCAGCAAGGCTATTTCAACTTTATTCCTGACAACATATTGTCCTAACTCGGACATTGCATCTTTGCAGTGTTGCAGGTTTACTTGGCATATGCTTATTTGTGTTTGTGTTTTTGTTGTTTGTGTTATTTGTGTGTTTCGTGTAGTGTTCATTATTATTGTGTGTCTGTGTACTCGGTCAACCCCCTATTCAGTGGATGCATCACTGTCGGCATCCATACCCTCCTCTACCGTTCGGATGTCGACAGTTCCTGCCACCGCCTGCTCAGGTGTTGGCGTCTCTTCTGGCGGTGTTACTCCGTCTTTGCTCTGTTCATCGCTGCCAAGTCTGGACGATTGGGCCCTTATTATTCTAGCCCGGATCTTGGTACACGCATAGTAGAGGATCCTGGTCCCCTCAGTCCCCCAGGTTTCCTCCACCTCCTGCGGCACCGACAGGCAGACGCGGGTCCCTGCCTGTTGCCTCTCACTCGATACCAGGGTCCAATCGTCCATCCTCAGCTCCGGCTTGTCCCGGTTCTGGAGCCTCAGGAACCACACGAACTTGTTCACGTCCGTGTGTAAGTCCCCGGGGACCCAGACCTGCACCCTCGTCTTTTGCAGCTTCTTGGCCACCAATTTGTGGCCTCCTACCACCCCGAAGTCCCGGGTCAGAAGCCACTCCCTCGACTCCGTCGTGACCGGCGTCACCAGGAAAAACCCCTCTGCCACCAGTCCCGACGTCGCGAATTGAGGGGTTTCCAACTCGGTCTCCCCTGCTATAAGCTTCATCACCTCCACCTCTATCAGCTCAGTAATCTTCACACGGATGAGTCGCGCCAGAGCCTCGTCCACCAAAACTCCGTCTTCCCGGCACACAGCGACAGCGAGATCTCGGTGCGCTTTGGCCTCCCCCCGTGGTCCCTCTGCCGCTGCCCTGCCCTGATTCTGGCGTTTTGCTGGAGGACGCGCCGACTGCCCCTCATCCGTGCTCTGCCGCTTGAGTTTCAGACCCCGTTTGTTGGGGGCCGGGTCAGCGGGGGGGTTTCCCCCTGATCCACTAGCCTCTCCCCCACCAAACGTGATCTTGGCGAGTTTCTTCCTCTCCTTCCTCGCCTTCTTCTTCTCCGCCTTTGAATGGTATTTATGGAACCCTCGTGTTGTTATGCCTGACCCAGCCTTCGACGGCGACTCAAGTAGCCTCTCCTCCTCACAAAGTGACAGACCCCCCATTCGTTCCTGGACATCCGGGGTGCCTGCCTCCTCTCCTCCTGCTCCGGGCGGGGGTCCTCCTTGCCTCGCGTTCGAGGATCCTGGGTTCCCTCCCAGTCCTGGGCCTGCTAACGGTGTAGTCGGTGGTCCACCTGCCGGCTTCCCGTCCTCCCGGCACTCCGTGTCGCCACTGGCGCACTTCGCTGCTTTCGCAGTTTTGTTCAATAAAAAATTGCTTAGGTAATTCTCCATATTAATTACTGTAATGGGAAGAAAAATATTAGAGTGGCAGCAGTGCTCCCTTACTACCCCCCAGCTACATTTGACGTACACAGTGAACGCCACCTCCTCTGCGCACAGTCGTTCGCGACAGCGATTGTGCCGAGTAAGCCCGCAAGCATGAGACAGCAGCTCCTGAGATGTTTTAGTGTGACGCGTCTGTTCGATTCACCAGTCTGGTTCCTCGCCGAGACGTCGCTAATTGCGCCCCGGTTTCACCTACCTGTCCATCTCCCTTCCACGCCACTCCCGATTACGGATCTGCACGTTACACGTTTCACCCAAGGACAGTCACTAATGACGTCCCGGGGTTCCCCGCGCTCCGCACTTCCCCATCCTCCGAATACATCTCAGGCCCTACTCCCCCTCCCCTCGTCCGCTTGCGAGCCCAATCCGCACCTACCCCCCGCTGCCCACAGCCGGCTGTGAGGGCCTTCGGCACGTCCTCCCACCTCTGACCCTGGGGGTTTTAGACACATTGCTATATCAAAGCTGAAGTCTGATATGTCAATGTGTCCGTTGCACTCCTCTTTTACCCGGGCTTGTGACCGGCTCCATTACTTAATAGATAGGTTTAGCCCATAGTTGCCAATTAAGTGCTTAGATCACATTTCTTTCTACACTAGGTACTGGTATAACAATATAGAATCGAAGTGTATTATTTGACTGATCGAGCAAAGCGTCTCCGATTCAGTTTTCCCAAACTCGGATATCCAGAGCTCCGGCTGTTCTCACTTAAAGGTTACATTTCTCTACCGATTCTCGAAACATTTGGTGACCATCTTAGAAAGGTCCTATGCTTGTGGTCCTTACCCCTTACCAAGGCCCTGTATCATTCTTCTTGCTTCGTTCTCCAACTTTAGAGAAATTGACGGTAGAAATAATCTTTTTTTTTATACTACGACGGTGGCAAACAAGCGTGCACCCCGCCTGATGTAAAGCAGTTACCGCTTGCAATGCCAGGAGCATCACACGCGCGTTACCAACCCTTTAAGAACCTATTTACTCCCCTTTTGAAGAACCGCATGCTATAGCCCCCGGGGAAAACCTCGGTAGGGAGCTCATTCCACATGCGTTCGCGGTAGGAAATTCCTCTGGACAGAGAAATTATCTGTTTGTATTTAAAACGAATTCGCTTACAGTTAGCACGAACTATAACAGGGTTCTGCCCTTTCCAATCCATATGATATCATGATAATATAATCGCTGCACATTATCATGTCTTCGCACTTCCATTATGTAGTCAAATCCACATTCTGCAATCACTAATTGAATAAGCATCTACAAGAGAGCGTAACCAGCCTACTGATCCTAATGCCAAAGAACCGTGGCCTATAGCTACTTAAAATACAAACCTCTCATGTCTCTTCTACTTGGTGTTAGAACTTGAACCTTATCTTGCAAGTGAGAAAATTAATTTTGCTATGACACAGCTAAGGGAGGTAGGACAGGTATTTTAGAAGGAAGATTGACTAATTAACAGTTCATGGTGGCTATTATACAATTATAAACAATGGGTCATCATTGTAACGGTGATGACAATTTGATTGGAAACCGCTAATCGGTTAGCAAATTGGCTTAATTAATTAACTCATTATCAATTTTACTTTTAATTTTAGCTAGTTCATTCCGAAATTTTAAGTTTGTCGCGCTTAATTTAACCGATGGCTGAAGCATAAAAGGCTCTTGTGTGGCAACCACGTAGTGGACGATATTGCGGGGGTAGGTAGGTAATTTATTGGTACACAGGCAAATGATAAATTTACAAGAGTAATGTAACATTCTAAACAGCCGAGAAGTATACAAGCACTATGCCGAGAATGAACGAAAAAGAAGAAAATAAGTTTCTGTCAAAAATGACATTTTAGTGGCAAGCTTTTATAGCCGACTGTACTTTTCTTTGGATATCCATCAAATGCTCACTGAGACGATTCTAAAGAGCCCAAGCTCGGTAGGATTGCTTTTTCTATTATAGAGTTCCTATGGCCACATTCCGGCTCCATCATCAGATCAGCCCCATGGTACCATATTATTGTATTGTCATCAAAGTTAAGTAAGTATGCAAAATTTCAGCTCAATCGGTTAACGATATCTGCTTCAAAATTGAGTTGCAAGATTTCACCCGAACATATACATACTTTAAACATACCATGCAAGTTAAATAAAAGCTTTAAAAAATAGTACTTTCTGTATTAATGAATAATTAATTAACATAGCTCATCGAAAGGTACATAATTATAATAGAACAGTAGAAAAAATGACCTTAAAATAAATCTTAAAGTAAAAATATAAAACTACAATTTAAAATAAACTAATTAGAAAATTTTGCTAAATCGCTGTCGTTGGCAGCGTGCCAATATACTCGTATGTGTACTTATTTCATTTTGAAGCAACGAATAATAATATGTGTGTCATACATAAGCGAGATTGAGAAGCCTATTTAGTATTCACCCTTGCTTTAAATATATCAAGGTTTGAAGAATCCGGAACCAGATTCAGGGCGAACAATAATGAATTATGTATAGTGTGCGTATCTATGCGTACGAGGAAGGATTAGGCTCTTGGTAACGTACACTGAAGGTATGCTTGGAAGTAAGTCCCTTCACTAATGCTTGAAAGTAAGTCCCTTCACTGATGCTTGGAAGTAAATTCCTTCACTGATGCTTGGAAGTAAGTCCCTTCACTGATGCTTGGAAGTAAGTCCCTTCACTGATGCTTGGAAGTAGGTAATTCCCTCCACTGATGCTTGGAAGTAAGTCCCTTCACTGATGCTTGGAAGTAGGTAATTCCCTCCACTGATGCTTGGAAGTAAGTCCCTTCACTGATGCTTGGAAGTAGGTAATTCCCTCCACTGATGCTTGGAAGTAAGTCCCTTCACTGATGCTTGGAAGTAGGTAATTCCCTCCACTGATGCTTGGAAGTAAGTCCCTTCACCATAACAATGTCACAGGATATTTCCTTCATAGTTAGTTCCTAAAACTTCGTAAAGACTTCTTAAGTTTTGGAGGAGGAAACAGACGGAAACAAAACCTCGGTTTGTATAAGCCGGTTACGTTAAGTTTGGACCTCATTTGTATCCGACGTCATAGTTACCACGTGCAAATTGAACGTCAACTGATGGACTGGGAAAAGGGGCTGTGATTATATCCTCTTATTGACTTTCCGTAGTCGGGTTAAAAGTATAAACACTGTACCAAAAATTTATAAAATCTGCCAAAGCCAATGAGGTCGTAAACATACATAATTTAATTACTTTACATTGTTTTATTAGCTGCTCAGTTAATTGTCATAGTCCGCAACGAGACAGTGGAAATATTGAAAAATTACCAACGCAAGATAAATAAAATAATATATGCCTAAGTCTCGTTTTCCTTGTGACAAATATTGTGCGAATATAAGTTTTCAGCATTATTTTAAAGCGGCTAAAAAATATTCGGGACTTGTACCAATCGGACTACCGAGCCAATTAACTATATACTATAGTCAGAAATTCAAAGGCTACATGTCATATTGTTCATTCATTATACAGCGACCTCCTTTACAGACTGTCAAGCGTGTACCATTCCCACGCTGTATTCATACACACAGTTTTATCAGCGTGTATGTGAATGACCGTACATTTGTTTTCGGTCGGGCGAACATCCGGCCGGTTTCAATGGATGTCGGACCATGACATGATGCGAATGTGTTGATTGTGCGTGGTCAAATTACGATTATTTGGTATAAGTTAGAAGGCCGTTCTAAAAAAAACGGCCAAGTGCGAGTCCGACCCGCGCACCGAGGGTTCCGTACAACCACTCCCCATCTTAACTGACCGGGTTAAGTTAAGTTTGAACCTGGTATGTATGGCACCGCATACGAATGAGGTGTCTGTCTGTCCGTCTTTCACCACACTGTATTCCTGTTGCCGCCGTAAGAAAATACTAAAAAAGAATAAAATAAATATTTAAGTGGGACTCCCATACAACAACCGTGATTATAATCATTATATCATATATTACATACCAGGTGCAAACTTAACTTGACCGGCCAGTTAAGATCGAGTGTTTGTACGGAACCCTCGGCACGCGAGTCCGACTCGCACATGGTCGGGTTTTTTTAACTTCATAATACTCTCTGTTTTGGAATATTTCGGGATATAATAAAACTTGGTCATCGTTCGCTTTCTGCCATACCAGTTTTGTTGAAAATTTATCGCTCATAAAACCATCATTGCGCAAGTTTTAATTGGATTTGAAGAATTCCATTTCATGTTTGGTTACGGATGTGTTAGATTAAATATCTTTAGAGTTATTTTAATTTGTTTTTGCTTTTCATTAACCTACTTGATTACATTTTTGCAAACTTTATTTTGATTAATTTTGTTAATGGGTGTCACGATCAAAATATCTGACGATTCTATGGTTTATGAATAATCATCACTTCATCAGCTTTGTCGTATATTTATCGCGTGATAAAAACAACCAACATAAGACCACGGAGGTCCCTAGTGGTAATTTGTTTAAAAAAGACGAATATATCCTGATGAGGAATATACTCCTTTTTCGCGAATTTCAGTTAGTTCTGGCTATTGCAAAGAAAAAACTGCGGTTTAAATGAAAACAAATACACCGAGGCAGATAAAATTAAACTGTAAATCTTAAAAGTAGTACAATAAATTCAAAACGCACTTGTACGATTAAATCTAGTACGAAAACGGCTTGTTTGTATGGAATGACATTTCGATTTTATCTGCGACAGTTGGTTACGTATTTATTGAATTCAATGGGAGGCTCGACGCATACTGACAATAAAACGTTGGAATTCACTATTGACATATAAAATCGATCAATGCCCTTACCATGAGCTTACAATAACCGTACCAGAGATTAATCAATTAAACAATTAATCATCGCAAGATAAATCGCGATTAATTTAATCGACAGAGTTTTCGATTAACTTCCCGTAATTCTTGATTACGATTTACCATTGTGCACGATACAAAATTAAATTTAAGGTAGTTTTTATAGTGCAGTATGTACTCTAGGGTCTTCTAGGTAAGGGCGAGCCTTAAACTATTTTATTTCATCCAAATATTAATCGAGAGAAATATAATCAAATTATCGATAAAAAAAATATCCCTGGATATTAATCTACCATTATTTCATCGGGATTAAGTTAAACTGAACTCATACGATTAAGGTTAATTTATCGTTAATCACGATTAAGTAGGTTAACGTTAATCGTTAATCATTAATCGATTACATTTTGCCCATCTCCGAACCGACTACCTAAAAGGTTTGTATGGAGAATTGTAGTTCTACAAACTAACCGCTAGGGGCCCTGTACTATTCTTCATAGATTTGTTTACGCTTAGATTTGTCGCTAGCGAGTACGTTAACTCATGGTAAGGATACGGGTAGGTGTCGGTCTCAAATTCTCAATAATAATGTAAAGGCAACCTTATCTATCAAGAGTTTTATGATGGAGGAAAACAGCGTGAGAACGGTTTAGTTAATGGACGAAAATGTGAATGAAATAAGTCCGCCTTTTGTAAAAGTTTTCCTTTTGTGCAATAAATAAATGCAAAGTGATTCGTCATCACATAGGTTTATTTAGTTTGTATTAAGTTTTGTTGCTGAAACTAACTTGATGAATTGCTGATTATAGTCGATAATTTCAATTCAATCGTTTTTAGGGTTCCGTACCCAAAGGGTAAAAACGGGACCCTATTACTGAGACTTCACTGCCCGTCCGTCCGTCCGTCTGTCACCAGGCTGTATCTCAAGAACGGTGATAGCTAGACAGTTGAAATATTCACAGATCATGTATTTCTATTGCCGCTATAACAACAAATACTAAAAATAAAATAAAATAAATATTTAAGGGGGGCTCCCATACAACAAACTTGTTATAGATTATGGTACGGAACCCTTCATGCGCGAGTCGGACTCGCACTTGCCCAATTTTTTTGTTGGTTATGGCTCCATCGATATCGTTAATGATTCCGCCATTGTGAAAGAATTAATCCATAATCTATAAGTGGTCCTAGTGAAAAGGGGCATAATTCCAATATTAACCAAAATAAAAGCTCATAACCATATCCCATAACTATATAGGGTAATTCGGGAGCCATTACAAAACAAGAGGGGATTCTGCGTAGCTTAAGGTTAAGCTTAAGCTGTTCCTCAAATCTTGAAAACCCGGAGAGGGTTTTTCCCGTGAAAATCCTCTCTACCCTCTCCATAAAAAACTGATTTTCAATACAAATCTAGAATTTTATAATAGTATAGATGATATTACTCTACGTGACGTGACTCCTTTACGCGTGTATCATTACACTATTATACGTATAAGGAAGAAACGCCAGACAATGGCGAGAGCATGTGTCCCGGTACCGACGAACCAGGCGGGCGTTCCACTATCGCACAATACTACGTATTATAAACAGTATTTTACCCGCTCACCATCACAGTCATGAAAGGATGAGCGCACTAGAAGGGCTTCCAATGACAGCGAACGAGGTACATGATGTCTTTGTAAAAATTCCTTGTAATGTGGAGCAATGTGGACTTTGTATCAATAGAAATAGCTTTTGAATGTTATTGTACGTTAAGGTGAATTTAATGAGGTTTGAAGCTTTTGCGGCACATAATGCTTACCTAATGTCTATGTTTAAAATCTAATTGTACATAGGTATATAATATTTGTAACCTTACAGAGGCTTCCATTCACCTGAAATGGATATGATTTGAAAGAAAACAATGATTTTGATACTGAAAGGATATCTTTTGAATCATTCGGTGGATTCAGTTCAATCAAGTGAGGTTGGACATTTTAATATGAATAAAAAACATTTTTTCTAGTCATAGTATCGTGCGTGTACTCTGATTGGCTCATTGGTAGTCCACTCAGGCGCCGCCTTCCCAGAGCTACGCTCGATAGAATGCGTGCGGTGTGCCAAGACAACATGTACTACAAATAGTTCAATAATATAAGATTATATCATAGCCTGTTGGGAGACCTCTGTAATCTGCCTGTTACCATAAATAAATAGCATTTACCTAGTCACACACCCGCATATGCGTGTACACAGAAAGTGATTGTCTCAGTTACAAAGTGACTGTAGTCCCAATCCCAACTTAAAGCTCTAATGTTACCCTTAAGAGGAATTACCACCGCCCACCACCTTTCTTTACAGTTTCTTTTCGTTAAGTTTGCACCTGGCAACTATGGTGTGGCATAAAAATGAGGTTCAAATTTTACACTTAAAAAAAAAGAAAAATCGTTATTTTCTTTTGGTCCTGTCGGAGATGCCATGACTTTGAGCGACCAGCGGCGCGGCGAGTGGTTGAGCGAGAGATCCGAGCGCTTCGATCATATGAGTGAGCGAGACACACTTGCCGCTGCCGCTGCAGCGCAAAGTCATGGCTTCTTGGTAAAGCCATTTAAGACGCTCCGCAAATGCCTTGACTGTCTGTCTATATTTCCAAAATGAACTACAAATAGTTTCTACATGACACATCTGACATCGTTGACAGCCTTCTCACGCGTGCGCGTTTTTGCCGCGCGGCAATGAACTGGAAAATATGTCGTTTAAACAAGGAAGTGAAACCGCTGTTCCTCGAGTTGTTGAGCCGCTCAATGGATCGAGTATGTAGTGGGGACAATTCGCGTAAGTAGGACCTTGTAGCAATTCGAGACACTATCGCTCAGAAAGTATAAAAGCTACTTTTTTGGATGTGTATTGGAATTTGAGTCTTCTGTTCGTGATCATCATCGTGGGAATTTGTGCTATCAGTCACGTTGTTGCGACGATCATTTATTCTACAATAGTACTGTCAATCAAAGGCAATGAGGCGAGCTATGTTCGGAGTTTCCTTGCGGGATCTAATATTATATTTTTGTATAGGTAATTTATATTTACCCTTACCCTTACTTTTATGTTGATGATTTAAGTCGATTCTACGGATTTAACTAGACTTAACACGAGCTATGTTCGGAGTTTCCTTGCGGGATCTAATATTATATTTTTGTATAATTTATATTTACCCTTACCCTTACTTTTATGTTGATGATTTAAGTCGATTCTACGGATTTAACTAGACTTAACATCAACTGATACATACAAAAACTGCAGCAAGGCGTCCACTTGATGAGTTTCTGCATTCCCGGTTATAAAACCTTTCAAGGAACAACGATTAACGTACTTTCACCTAAAGTGCACGTCAAGGTAGTTAAGATAATGTGTCAGTAGATCCTCCGATGGAATGTCACTTGCCCTAACTTATCCTAATAACCTGACGTGCAATCAAATGTCACTAGTAAATCTGAATTAAAACTGTACCAAATGACCTTGAATTAACATAGTTGTTTAAACGAGTTAGGTTACTTTTAGATGACCCAATTACCGAAGTTGCACGGACGCCGTTTTGGCTGCGTCCGCGCGTCGTAAGGCTGTGGTCGAGAGCTAGCGTTTAGACAACTGTTTCTAAACGCTATCTAAGCATTTAAATTAAATACTTACTGATTTATTTAAATGCACAGGCTGATTATGTTCAAGATTTTAAAACAAACATTTATTATATAATTGTTCTTAAATATTATTTTAAATCGACGGTTTTATGTAATGTAACGTATTTTAAAGTATTCGTAGGTACCTAATTTGTAAGCAATTTATTGTGTAACGATATCTAAGAACACTAACATATTTATTTACAACAAAATTTTGGTTTAGGTTAGGGATCGATGTAAGTGATTTAGTAAATTAATAGATGTATCCTTCATGGCTAGAAGTAGACTTATTTCCCGGAAGAGAAAAACGCATAACTGCGTTTCTAAGTAGCTCCACAGGGCAGTTGTTTTACAATAGTGACAAAACCTCAAGGATGACTGCGTTTTCCATTATTATATATTTTTAATTTATTGTAATTTTTTAAACACCTTTTTTTTAAACACCTTTTTTTTAAACATTACTCTAAATATTAAATTTTATAAACGCCCTTGTTACTTTTATCTGAAATCATAGATTGAAATAGCGCTGGGCATCCGCGTAGTCCATCAATGAATGCAGCCTTACCTCTTACCTTACCCACTCAAACAGAAAGAAACACAAAACTACACGTAATTGTGAAATGGATGTGTCTGTTACATTTAACCGGGTGTATCTAGTTTCATCTGATTGACGTTATATTATTATGTTCACGTTCTTAAAGGGGCGTATCTTGTTAGGTATGTTTATGGCGCTTACGTCCTATTTTCGTTTGACTTGTCACAAGTAACATAAGTATCCATTACGTGTTAATGGGCATGTTTTTGTTTATGTTAATTAAACTATATCGTTGCGGTTTCGGCCATCTTCATTAATCTTCGTTTTTGCGGATTTGTTGTAAGTTGCTTAGGTATACGTTATTAATAAGTGTAGGTGCAGTGTTTGCAATGTTATTGGATGAAGCAATCTTACTCGTTTAGTAGATAGATGAGACTTTTGGACCCCTATTTATGTTAAAATACAGCGTATTAAGAATTTCAAAGTAAAATAGATCATCATATCAGATAGACGTTCATTGCTAGACCCCGAAGTTCTCCACAATGATCGGTCTTTCGCTGCCCTCACCCGTGATCCTAACCCGGTCGTCAGTCCACCCTGTTGGGGGCCTTCTTACGCTGCGTCTTCCGGTCCGCGGTCGCCACGCAAGAACCTTTTTTTTCCCAACGGCCACGTCTGCCTAAAACGGATACGAGGATAGAAAATATGGAGAGGAAGCGCATAAATACATGACATTATGAGAAGTCTTGGTTGGCCCTGAAACTAATACATCAAAACGAGAGGCCACGGTCATGTAATAATTGCCAGTATCATGACGCGGCTGTCAGTATAAACACAGAATATAATAGTACAGTATAAGTGCGGGCAGCGACGCCATGATGGCTCACTTCCGATGTTAAGCCGCCGTTTTACTTGTCATCAGGGCTATTTTTAGATGGCCATTTGATGTCGATTTTGGTGTTTATTGAAACTCTTGACCTTAATGTTATGGTAATGATGATAGTTGTTGCCAAAACTGCATTGTTGAGATAAAACAATACTATAATAATAAAACAATGGTATTCGTTTTTTGGCAGCTCTGCGATATTTTATTTCTTTTATTAGTATTTTATTGGGATTAATGTATTTTGCAGCATTCAAAAAAAAACATTACTCAACTTTAGAGAGCTCTCACTACTGTACTGTATTTATCGCTTTACAAAAACAATATGATCATGTTTTTAAATCTCAGATCTGATTCGAAAGATGATAATCAAACTGAGACGATTGTTTTGTTTTCAAGGCAAGTTACCAAAAGTACAAGGCCCGAATTGTCCCGTAGCCTTACACGGGATAATTTGCATGTAACCACAGATAACGTTCTCTGAGATAAACAGTATTAATCTACCATTCAATCTGAATTGTCAATCGTATTTATTTGCATTTCATTTGCGCTGTCAAACCTTCGCATTGTATTAAGTCTTTCAGTTATTTCTGGGACCATCTGACTTGTTGTTTATAAATAATATTATACAAAAAAAATACTCTATATGAAATTGTTATAGGTACATAGGTACACTATATATATATTTTTTTTTTTTGTTTTTTGTTTGTGTCTGCGGGTCCTTGGGGGCCCTTTGCGTGACTTGGGACTGACTCGCCTCGTCCATTTGGACAATGCGCCGAGAGCTATACTACTACTATAATTTGTTTCTCACGTTACCTATATAATTGTATTCGTTATAAATGTAAATCAACTTTTTACTTTTAACTAAAGCAGTAACGTCTTCGTAAACGAAATGTTCATATGAAAGCGAAAAATATAAATAAACTATGCTTTGAGCGGGAATTAAACCCGCGTCTCGTAGTGCGATGCCACCCTAAGGCATAATTTAAGAAATGAAGCAACTGGTTGAAAATGACCTTGTTATAAATGTAACTATAACGTATTATAACATTTAATTTTATTTATTGGAGCGGAGCGAGCGAAGCTCCCATGGATCGACTCGAATGGACTTTGTGACAATGCGCAGATCTCAGCGAGTTCTCAACCGATTTTAGAAATTTTTGTTTTAAAATTCACAAATTAAATTTAACCCACATTAAAAAATGAGACATTACATGTTTCATAAAATTTATAAAAAAAAAAACTAACAGCGCCCTCTCTCGCTTGCTCGGTCACCGCTGTAAAGTGGTGCGGTAAGATGTGAATATTAACGTATTCACATAGAGGTCGCTAAGGTGTAAAAACCTTTCAAATAAATAATGCAAAGATCGAAACACAAAGCATAAGGAAAAATTCGTCAGGTCTACGTGGAGCGAGGCTAGCGAAGTGGCTAACGCGCTGGACCGGTAATCCAGAGGTACCGGGTTCGATTCCCGGTCCCTTCCACCAGGTAGCTCCTTTTTCAATTTTTCTTTAAGCTTTGATCTTTGTATTAATAGTCATTCATTTTTTTTTATTAGACACCACACTAATGTAACCTTTTCATTGTGTCATAGTTTTAACGTTACTACATTTTAGAATGAGTAAATTTTAATAAATTAATAATTTATTAATTAGTAATCTTAGGAAAAATATATAAAAAAGTGATTAGGTACAGAAAAGTAAAAAAAATTTAGTTTAAAAAAATATGACATGTTGTCAATTATTGTGAAATCTCCACATTATTGTACAAGAATATATTACACAAGCCTCCTCACCGGCCCATCACTTCACCAACCGGTATGCAAATGCCTGTTCACATCTTTGTTTCGGTTGCAGGGCAAGGCTGACTCTTACATGCATCTCATTCACGCCATTCCCTATAGACAAATGAGCAATAAGGACAAAAATCAAATCATCAATCAAATCTTTTAAAATAATACATACAATTAGGAAACCAAATAACATCAATTGAACAATGAAACCATATAACTTTTGATGTAAATGAGTTGTCCAAAGGTTCAATTTTGAATGCGTTTTGTTGTAAGTAATCCTTCTAATGGAGGTTGAATTTATTCGGATTTAGGTTTTGAGGTAATATTCATTATTTAAGTGTGATTCTGGCACGAATATGGAATTAGGTACTTATAATAAGGTGTATTGTGTATTGCCGTGAAACACGCAAAGGACCATGGGCAAATTTGTATGGAGGCTGGACCAAGAACCAACAGAGATGAGAGTTAGGTTATTAGATAGGTATTAACATAGGCTTAATTTTTTACTATGGGCACCAAGCTGGATTCCATTGCAGATCTGAGATATTCGTGTTTGTAGTTAAGATGTGGCAAAAATTGGAACTAAAAAATACATACATTAAAACCAGTTCCACATAGATAGTAGCGACAGTGTAGTAATACAACGCTAAAATTATTTTAAATGGACGATATCGTATGTTAAGCTTGTAGTATTAATGGTACCTTTTTATTACAAGTAATAATCCTCATATTATGCGTGTAGAAGTGTGTAATTATAGTTATTTTTCAAGTTTACTCAAATTATAGTTCTTCTATTGCCCACTAGATGTCATTAGTACTGTTATGTGTACATTGTAATGCAACAATTCTTTATTACACATCAACAAAAAATACAATACAGAAAAGACCATTAATATAAAATGATGCGCAGAATATTCTGCAGTTATTTGATAGTTTTAAGATACTGATATCGCTGGCGCAGTGACATCTGGTGCAGAGTAGATCACGCTACCTTCTTTCAAAATGTGGTTTTTACACGTCAGTCTCGCTATAGCATTAAAAAAAAACATCGGAAACCATAGTCTGTGAAATACATTTAAAAAACAAACGTCATTGACATTTTGACACCGTTGAAAAATCCACTGTCATTTAATTCTTTGAAAGAAAAAAAAATAGTAATTCTTCCGACTGACTGAGCCAATCATTCACGGTAAAGCATGGTAAGTTGATGGAAATACGTCTACGGAGCAACATCATCATCTCGGATTCGATTTCTATGGTATGATATTTAGATGAAGTTCTGCCCTTGAATGAAGTTCTGCTTGTAAACTGTGTTGTGTTTCCAGTTGTATGGAACTCGGATGAACCTTCGGCTGTGAAGTCAGTGAGCTTAGGTTCAATCCCTGGTGGTTTAGTACTCGGATGAAACTCTGCCTGTGAAGATGGTGAGCTCAGGTTCAATTCCTGATGGTATAGTTCTCGAATGAATCTCTCCCTGTGAAGACAAAGAGCCCAGGTTCAATCCCTGGTGAAATAATACTCAGATGAAGTTCTCCATGTGAATACATTGAGCCTACGTTCGATCCCTGGTGAAATAATACTCAGATAAAGCTCTCCCTGTGAACTCAGTGAGTCCAGGTTCGATCCCTGGTGAAATAATACTCATATAAAACTCTCCCTGTGAACAGGGAGTCCAGGTTCGATTCCTGGTGAAATAATACTCATATGAAGCTCTCCATGTGAACACAGTGTGTTCAGGTTCCATCCCTGGTGAAATAATACTCATTTGAAGTTCTGCATGTGAAGACAGTGAGTCCAGGTTCGATCCCTGATGAAATAATACTCGTATAAAGCTCTCCCTGTGAACAGGGAGTCCAGGTTCGACCCCTGGTGAAATAATACTCATATAAAGCTTTCCCTGTGAACAGGGAGTTCAGGTTCGACCCGTGGTGAAATAATACTCGTATAAAGCTCTCCCTGTGAACAGGGAGTCCAGGTTTGATTCCTGGTGAAATAATACTCGTATGAAGTTCTGCCTGTGAAGACAGTGAGCCCCAGGTTCGATTCCTGATGGTATAATACTTGGATGAAGCCTTGTCTGTGAAAAAATTTAGCCCAGGTTCGATTCCTGGTGGTGTAATACTCAAACGAAACTTTGCCTGTGAAATCAGTTGGCTCAGGTTTGAGTCCTAGTTCCATATTATGATATATTATGACTTACTTGTCCATATAAAAATATGATATTAAAATTAATACTACGTTTATTAGACTAAATGAATAATATAATAATATATATAATAATCCCTAATGTTACTATTTTATTTATGACTAACTCATGAACTAATGATGGGTGCCAGGAGGGACTTTTCATAATTCTTCGGGACCCTTCTTATCCAAGCGGCCACCACTGCAGCGACTAGCGACAAATGATCTTCAGTTGTTTAAAAAAGTGTAGACCAATTTTACGTGTACTCTACGATAACGAATCCGTAATCTGTATAAGTAATATCGGAAGTCCCGGGCTCGAAACTCCACCCTCTTGCTTGGTAGTCGAAACTACGATCCACTATAAGGGCAGTTGGTTTTTTATAGTGATAATATAACTTTCAGTATTGATTTTGTAGACTGTCCGTCTGTCCGTATGTCCGTCCGTCCATCCGTCCGTCCGTCTGTCCGTCTGTCCGCCTGTCCGCCTGTCCATCTGTCCGTCTGCCCGTCTGTCCGTCTGTCCGTCTGTCCGTCTGTCCGTCTGTGCGTCTGTCCGTCTGTCCGTCTGTCCGTCTGTCCGTCTGTCCTTCTGTGCGTCTGTCCGTCTGTGCGTCTGTCAGTCACCAGGCTGTATCTCATGAACCGTAGCTAGTGTCGGAATTTTATAAAATAAATATTAAAGTAGGGCTCCCGTATACAAAAAAACGTGAACAGTTGCGTTGACTTTGCACCCCACTTGTTTGCGGCGCTATACATACCAGGTGCAAACTTAACTAACCAGGCCAGATAAGATGGGAAGTGTTTGCACGGAACCCTCGGTGCGCGAGTCCGACTCGCACTTGCCCGGTTTTTCATCTTAGGTTGTTGCTATAGGTAAGGCCATTTGGAGGTCAGCAATCCGAAAAGGTTTCTTTTTATACAGATACAGATACAGATACAGATTTTTATTGGTAAAATTAATACATTTTACATGTCATAATTTGTTATGTTTGTATATTTGTATCATTGTCCATTCATCACGCCTAAACAGCTGAATCAATTTTAACAATTTTTGGACAGGTGGCTAGGTATTCACGGATGGTTAATGGACATATTTTACCGAACTATAGATAAACATAATATATGAGAAGAAGGTTATAATTATGACTTTTTCTTTCGGACTGAAGAAGTTCATTGCAGAACTGTATTACCTGCTAGAAATATGAATATAATTAGTAATTACGATAAAAGCAGGACATAGTAATTGAATAGGAAGCAGGCCATAATCGTGACACATTAATTTTTGAGAATGCTTTCAGAAGTATACAAACCCAGACCCTGAAGCGCAAGTCTCTTGGGCCGTCGGCGGCCAACGCCCCAAGAACGCGGTGACGCGCCCGCAGCTGGCCACAGAAGAAGGGAAGGTTTCGCAACTTCTTGATTCTCTTCAAGCGTTGATTGATAATGTTAAATAAAGGCTATAACCTCGCAATTAATAACGTTACCCTATCCCTGCTTAAAAAGAAGGTTATTTTAGGTTCGCGAAGCGGCGCGAATGTGGTAGCTTTTAGCCTTTATGATTTAAATGCACTCCTTTGACCGGATGCGTGGTCGTCCCGATCTGTTCGTGACGCGCGAGGTGGCCGCGATGCCTGCTGATGTGCTACTGCTCATCAGCGGAGAAGATAGAAATCTTGCTGTATTTGCCAGTCGCGTTAGCTATTGTGTTGAGGTAATTCGTTTGTTAGATCATGCGGAATGCCACAGATCACCGGAATTCAGGTGATAATTACGTTACCACTTTTTTTATTATTTTACCCCTATTGAGATGGATATAGATGGATGGCTAGACTATGCCGCCCGGTACGAGGCTAGAGGTCAATCTAAGCTAGAAATTCTAGTCGATATCCTCTGCACATGAAATTGACCTCTAGGCTCGTTTCGGTATAATTCCTGAGCCAACTGCTACGTCGCACGTTGCAGTGGCTGCAGGCACTAGACGTCCGGTCAGGATTATGTGGACGTTGTCGCAGAAAGTAGACCCGCGAATTCTAAGTCAGCGCCGCATAATAAAAAACATTCATCGTCTACTGCACCAAAAATTGTTTCATGCGTTGTGGGTTTGCAATCGTATAACCAAATTCACTGTGACAATTTCATGAAATTGACACGATGACAGATGGAAATTCATAAAAAAGTCTGTCATCGATGACTTAGTAGGTTAGCATAGATTGAGTTTGTCTAGAACTACAAATATATATGAGATACTATTACAGCACGACCACAGCGGATTTTTTTCCTTCCGGTGCATTCGCACCTAAGCTCAAATTACCCTTTTACACAGTACAGTACAACCCAATGTCAAAAACACAAATTGTCGTATAAACATAATATCAAAATAGCCTAGTCTCTAAATACCAGAGTCCCAAAATACACTAAAACCTTAAAACCAAAACGAACATAACTCCATTATGTACTACTACCGAGATCACCTAATGTCATAAAAGCTGAAGCTCAAAACGAGCTATTCCCATAATATACTAGTCTTAAAATACACCATTCTTAAAATACAATAGTCTCAAAACACGCTAATCCCAAAATACTCTAAATGCGTCGGTGTAGTCGATATTTTTTTCGAAGTGTCTGAATATTGTTCTATGAGTAGGAATAACGTTCCTTATTAGCAGGAAAAATAACAGATTTTTAGGTACCGCCAGTAAATTTAAAAAAATATATAAATATTTATTTCGCGCCATTGACATCTCATACTGCCAAAGTACTAAGAAGCCGTCCAGCTACGTCAGATACACAAAAAAAACATTGGTTGTCGACGGAGAGTTCACAGAAAACCTTGGTCTAACCACACCAACTCACCCCTCTATCATCTCTACTCTCCCCATTCATGACCCAACTGCCGTCGCAATCCCTACTCATCCCCATTTTGCGGTACACGGTTTAGCCAAAATAATAACATAAAAGGCTTTCGTTTTAGTCTGCCACGCCTCACTATTAGTACCTTTTTTTGGTAACTACCTAATATTGTAGAGTTAGGACTTAGGAGTCAGGACCAAAAATATTTAGGGTATTTTGAGACTAGCGTGTTTGGAGATTATGTTATTTGGAGAATGGTGTATTTTAGTGCGAGTGTATTGAGAGATTCATTTGTTTTGAGCTTCAACCTTTATGACATTAGGTGATCACGAGAGTCGCACATAATCAAGATAAAGTCGTTTTGGTTTTAGTGTTTTTTGGGACTCTCGTATTTAGAAATTGGGCTATTTTGAATTTATGTTCATATGACAATTTGTGTTTTTGACATTGGGTTGTACTGTGTAAAAGGGTAATTTGAGCTTAGGTGCGAATGCACCGGAAGGTTTTTTTTTGTGATACGAATTCATTAAAATAGTTTGAGATACATGTACATTTTAGCCGACTTTCAAAAAAAAAGGATGGTTCTCAATTCGACTATTTTTTTTACGTTTATGACCTCAGAACTTTCGAATGGGTGAACCGATTTTGATGATTCTTTTTTATTTGAAAGCTGTTGCTGCCCGTGTGGTCTCATATCAATTTGGTCCAGTTCTGATAAAAGCATCTATGAGAAAATCATATAAGTCTTATTGTATGTTCCATTTCGCTCATTGAAGTCGGTTATTTTATTGTGTAAAAGTGATTCTGATTATAATTGAATCACTCAAAATCAAAAAAATACAATTTTTTACTAAAAAGAACCGACTTCTAAAAACTGTAAAGCCAAAAATAACCCCTTCATGTTCAGATTGCATTTGAATCATCTTTTGAAGTCGGTGCCAAACCTCACGTATACTTCATTATCGAACAAATATACAATACCACTTTATTGCACACCAATAAAAGTTTACAAAAGACAAATACAATTTATAAATAACGGTACTAAAATATACTTCTTCTTCTTTATATACTTCTTGGGCTTTATGCGCGGCATCTGTTTTCATAGTAATAAATAATTGAGTGGTTTGACACCGACTTAAAAAAAGTGATTCAAATGTAATCTGTACATGAAGGGGTTATTTTTGGCTTTACAGTTTTTTTTTTAAGTTGGTTCTTTTTTGTTAAAATTTTTGCATAAACTGATTATACCTTTATACCTAGTTTCGTCATTCACCACAACGACTGTGCCAACAGTCGTAGGTAGGTACTACCTAGCACGTTCACGAATCATTTGAAAGCCAAGAATATTTAAATGTCAATCAAAGGGAAAATGTCAATTGAAAATGCTAAAAAAATTATTGTACTCTAGGTAACATAGATTTTTACTGCAATAACACTACTAGTATCACAACACAATAGCGCCCTTTGGGTCCACAGTGTCCACTGTATCAAACCGTCCACTGTGTCAGATCATCCACTTTGTCAGAACGTCCACTGTGTTAGAACGTCCACTGTGTCAGATCGTTCACTGTATCAAAACGTCCACTGTCTCAATGTCCACTGTGTCAAAACGTCCACTGTGTCAGAACGTCCACTGTACCAAAATGACCACTATATCAAATATCTCACTTAATCTTAATACCCACTCTATTTAGAAATGAGTTTAAGAAGGTTTCGAAATAAAAAAAATACTATCAGTTTGCTACCGCGCTGCAATATGTCATTCTGAGTAGAGTATACATTTACCGACAAAGTTACAGAAATAAAACGTAGGTAGTATGTGTAGGTTGGACTATTTGGTAGATAATATGGTGACCCTTTCGGCAAAGTGTACCTTTTTATAGAGATGACCTATCGATACAGTCGACAATTTGATAGAGTGGACAATTTGGTAGAGTGGACAATTTGGTAGAGTGGACATTTTAAATTGGACGTTCTGATACAGTGGACGTTCTGATACAGTGGACGGTCTGACATAGTGTACGTTCTGACACAGGGGACGTTTTGACAGTGGACGTTTTGACACAGTGGACGTTCTGATACAGTGGACGTTCTGATACAGTGGACGGTCTGACATAGTGTACGTTCTGACACAGGGGACGTTTTGACATAGTGTACGTTCTGACACAGTGGACGTTCTGACACGGTGGACGTTTTGATACGGTGGACGTTTTGATACAGTGGACACTATGGACCCAAAGGAATAGCGCTTGTAATTGTAGATTTTTCGACGTCTTTTGTTGTGAAACAAGTTCTTTTAGAATTTTTACGCATTTATTTTTGACTTTTATCATTGACATCTTCTCAGATTACCTACCAACAAATCGCGTGGTCGTGCCAGGAAGTGAGTACCAGCAAGAAACTATAACGACTGTACCAGAATGACAAAAGTATTAGAGTACAATAAATGCAAAAATATAATCATTTTAACGATTTTTTATTATTACCGTAACAGAAGTAAAAAATCTTATTTATGCTGTATAGTTACAACACGTATTACCTTTATAATTATGTATGACCATAATGACCAGTTCCCCTTCCCAAAGCGACCATTTCCCGGATTGTCCACTCCCATGAAGACCAATTCCCAAGACGACAACTTGATAAAACGACCATTTCTGGAATTTACCACTGCCATAATGACCACTACTCGGAATAAAAGCTAAAAATTATGTGTCTTATTGTGCTGCTGAATTTAGTAGGCACCAAGACAGTGAGCCGGGCAGTACACCGCTATGCACATGTACTAAATTACCTATTAACCTTTATACTGTTTTCAAGTAAGCATTCGTTATTTTTTGTGTACAAAAAAACTTTTTTGGTATTTAGTTTGGTAATTAATAGGTAATTTTTTTTAACTCAAATAACACCATATTGGTTTACCTGTTTAGTATTAGATAATATAAGATCTATATATACGAGTGGGTATACGACACAAATGGCTAGCAATAAACTAGTTTAATCCGTAGAAACACATTTTTTATAACCCCTAAATCTTCTATCCTACACCCGTTTTTTCGTGGGAAAGTAGTCGTTCCGGAAACTTGGCTTTAATGTCAATATAAGAAGTGGTCATTCCGGGGAGCGGCTTTCTGGGAATAGGTCGGTTTAGGAAGTGGTTATCTTTTACCATCTTTTTATGCATTTTTTTGCTTTTTATTTTACGCTTATGTAAATATACCAGTATCTTGGAACCTGCTCTTTTCTTTTTATTTCCATCATTGACAAGTAGGTTATCTGGTGCAGTGGTTGCAACATGAGAATTTCTAACTATACCTAATCTGCGAAAGAGTCGGGTACATGTTTCAGTTTAGGACTTCAAAAGCTACTTGGTAATGAATTAAAAGGGGTTAGTATAATTTCGTCTAAACAATAGCTGCCCGAAACAGCAAGTGGTCTAAAAAACAAACTGCGATCTCGTCTGCCTAGTATTCTGTTTAAAATCCCGCTTGGTCTAAATATGCAGCAGTATTTGTTCCTTAGACCTCTTCCCCGAAAATCATAACTTGGAGCTTCCAGTTGAGAGACGATATGCATTTTCTTAGGAAACATGCTCTTTCTTTGATTTCATAGTAACTTTTCGTCAGGTGAAGTCTAGGTAAAATACTTGCTTACTTTGCATGAAAATTATCACCAAATGAACTCCTTAAAATGCTGTAAATGGTAATTGATTACTGATCAATCATCATGAAGATGCGCACTGATTATTACGAGCATTGTAAGAATCAAGCTTTTCCCTCGCTGAACAATTGATTTAGAATACACATGAGAAATAATAAAAATGCATTTATTATATATTTGGTAGTTACAATGGAAATTAATACACGTCGCACCAAATGTAGATATCAAAACTATATTCACTATTACCCATATAGTATAAGCAAGAGATAAAATAATAAACAAGTATATACACTTACCTTCCACTTTCCTTTTGAAACCTACCTATATTAACTTTTTTTGGTATTTCCAAGCGTGTATCAGCGACGGTATGGACACAGCATTATTGACATGTAATTAGTTATTAAATTAAATCCAGGAATGGCAGCTCGTGGCTTTTGCCAATGTCAGTTTATAATAATAATATTCACTTTATAAAGAATAAAACCATGAATAAAAACAAAAATTTAATTATTAAAACGAGATGAAATGAACATGAACAAAGATGGCCGATGAATCCATGTAATTAGTTCCGCTACTCACCATTTCAAGAAAAAACTGTCAAGAATAATGACAATAACGAGTTTTGCTATTCCATACTAGAGGGCATAAGTACCAATAAAAAAATAGCTTTTAATGTGATTAAAACTGATTTGGATAGCATAATATAATATTCATGTATTTATATAATAAACTAACTGATTTGCGTCAACTTTAAGCCCATTTAGCGTTGTAATATAATTCTGGCGCCACTATCTACGCACTGGTCACTGTGCAGTATGAGTTAGTTAGTACCAATTTCCGCCACATGTCCCTATTTCAAACAGGAATATCTCAGCTCTGCAATGGAATCCAGCCTGGTGCCCATAATAAAAAATGAAGTATATTTAAATATATATCTAATGATTTAACTCTCATCTCTGTTGGTTCTTGGTCCAATTTGCCCATTGTCCTTTATGAATAATAAACGTGAATGAAGTATTATAAGGTACTTTACATTCGTGCTTATTATACTAACTTTATATTTGTTATTTAAGGTAGATGACTATGTTTAATTATATCCCAGAAATCAGTGTATCGATGTTTGTTAATTATCCTTGGATTCCTTGGTCTTCCTCATTGTTTTCATTCAATAATGTTCTTGAATGGTGTTGATAAATTATCATCATATCACAACTTTCCTTGTTTTTTTTTGTCATAGGGGGCAAACGAGCAAACGTATCGTCTGATAGAAAATAGAAAGCGATTACCGTCACCCATAGACAAAACAAAATTAAATCATCTTCTAATCTGAACAGTTTTAACGATAAGAACTCTTATAGGTACTTTTATTAAACATTTTATTGAAAACCAATTATCTATGGGGTTTATGATTCCAGGAATTATCTTAATACCGCGAAATGTTGGATTTCTTGGCATGGACATGAATTTCAACGCCATCTACCAATTGAAATATTTTTATGCACTTATAATGCAAAACACGTCTAGATTGACTTTTTTGAAATAGGAGTAGGGAACATCTAAAACTGGTTAAACGATATTTTTATCTGGACTACGGTAAAAGGCGGGGTACGCGGGCGAAGGTACAATCTTTAGTCTCGGAATGACAAGCAATGCCACGGGGCGTGACTAGACCGTGGACATTTGGGCCACCTCTCGCAACAAACCGAGTTAGTTTTATTCACATTAACATTAGGAAAAAACGTGTAAGTGCAAATTAGTGTTAGTTCGCATGTAATGCGAACATTACATTATTTACAATAGGGTTGCCACTACCAAATCAGTCTTAGATGAAAATATGACGTTAATTTTCTCAAAATCTGGATTTAAAAGCCTTCATACATTAATTCACTCATCTACAATAATCTTGCAAACAATTCTAACTAACATTTTACACAAGAGTAAACCAACTGTGAATCCAGTGGTGTTAAATTCATGTATCACAAACCTTCTCATAATTGAGATCTTTGTAGGGCCTTTGTCCCAGTGGTGATTATTGCGCTGAGATGATACACTATATACTTATATGATTTAAATAGTACATATCATATTTTGCTAATAGCGGTGGTAGCCTAGTGGTTAGGGCATGCGACTTTCAATCCGGAGGTCGCGGGTTCGAACCCGGCCCGTACCAATGAGTTTTTCGGAACTTATGTACGGAATGTCATTTGATATTTACCACTCGCTTTTCGGTGAAGGAAAACATCGTGAGGAAACCACCTAAGCCCAATAAGGCCTAGTTTCCCCTCTGGGTTGGAAGGTCAGATGGCAGTCGCTTGCGTAAAACTAGTGCCTACGCCACATCTTGGGATTTAGGTAGCCGACCCCGATTGAGAATTCATTCTCTACAAAGATATGGGACAAAGGCTAGGAGGATGATGATGATATTATATTTTGCATATGTTATAGTTGCCCAACTTAAAAAAACTTTATCAGCTCCAGAGAACTGCACTTAATTTGTTGGCAACCCTACTGCATTACCGTATATCAAGACATTATAACGTAATATGATAGTAACAGTGGCATAATTATGTACCTACTGGCCAGATCGCCTGGGCTACTACTGGTGTTATTATTAAGCAATGACTGCGAATTCCAAGAGCACACAGGGATGTTATTAAATATTTGAAAGGCTAACGAAGTAAGTTATGACGTATAATGACTAGTCGAAGGCGATAATTGTTTAATTTGATGGCAATGTGCATTCGAAGCCAAATTAGCAAACGCAATTTGCAAACTTACCATCACTTGAGAAGCTTCTAGATTTTTAAGTAGAGACTACACTTTTATAAGGTGAATTTGTGAATGTCAGATCGCGGTTGTTTGACATAAAATATGCGATCTGGGGCGTTACGAATCAGCGCCTGTGCTTTGTCTAAAGTTTTATGTCTTGTCTTGGCCAGGAGTGAGGCCTATTGTGATGTGAAATATATTAAGCGCCTGATGATGATCCCTAATAAGTTTCTGTAAAAATAAAAATAGTTTTTGCGATAGGCTTTTATTGCTAGTGCCATATATTATTGAATTTTTATTGAAGTTACGTCTAAATTGTAGCTCAATCGGCACCCGGGTAGAGGATCAAATTTAACATGCAAGATTTGATTAAAACCTTCTTGAGACTTTTTTAATTATTGTGTTACACTCACGTGAAAATTGTCAGGAATGGCCCGACATGTTCGAACTCGTATGGAGCTCTTTATCAGGGACTGTTAGCCGTATTGCGGCGCGGTAACTTCGTCAGTGACGAAGCTCGAAACATGTTGGGACGTTCCTCACAATTTCATGTGAGTGTAAACCGCTTATTTAATACAATAATATGCATGATTTCCTTAAGACAGACAGTATTGTAAAAAGGCAAAACACGTGTTCCTTCAACTTATACTATTCTTTCGTAAACTCGTAACAAACATACTAAGATGCTTGGTTACGTATACCTTCAACAATAAATCATTTGACAAAGAACGTTTGAAAGACAGAGATATACGCGGAGCCACAGAGCAACATGCAAATATCGTGTTTTTCCCAAGGAATTCATTCAGTCATTTTACCAGGCGCTGATAAAATCTTAGCTTATTTCTGAATGGGGTGTAATTGCCCCATCAAGTAATTGTTTCTCTAATGCTGGTCGTTACTGCAAAGGCCAAGCGTATCAACGGAAAGGCTTAATACGCGACATTCAGAGGAAGTTGACGTCTTCCTTCAGACACATCTGTATATTAACGGACGGATTCGGTGGGACGGTAATGAGAGGTTATGGTAATGAAGATGCATGTCACGATAATTTGTTGATTTCTGACTAGTATAGATTCATCTAACGGAAAAGGACACTGTTTGAGGTCCGTAGGTCAAAGAAGATTGAGCATTTCCTGCTTCTATTTTACAACATGCGAGTTTATATTCTACTGCTGCACTGAGACATAATAATAACATAAACTCTGTTGGTATAATTTTCTTTGTCCGCTCATCGCGCCGCAACGACTGAAAGGATTTTAGCTTTAACCAATTTTGATACATAGGTATTATAGCTGGCTGTCCAAAGATGGTTATAGGATATTTTCTTCCCGAATATGGTTATGAAAAATTACGCGGAACAAGTTGCGGATACCAAAATTTCATGTCAGTAATTAATTTGTATTATTTGTATTAAAGATTTTGCCAAGGCGACGCAGGACCGCCTGTCGCAAATTTTTTGTCAGGCCTTCGGTAGGACGTGTCGATCTCGTCCCCGTCCCGAACATTACACCATTAATCGTCTGCAACAGACGCAAGGACTTATATTTATTTTGTATTAATTGTATTGGAAGGTAATGAGCTGAAGTTATTAAGAGCTGTTCGTTGTTTGCTAGCAGTCTAGTTTGTCATCTAGTGTTAAATCTTATTCGAAGATTCAAGAACAGTAGCCCAACATTCCATTGCTTAACGCACATTACATTACGGAGGGCGGGCCGCTGTCAACCGATCACACAAACCAAAGGTAAGCAACCTTTGTATGAGCTACGGGCTCCGCCCATCGCGCCGGCAATAGTGCCACAATAGGAGAATTGTGATCAGTTACCTACTTCACTTTATGAGACGGCCCGTGATAAGCAGTATTTAATTAAGATATTGATATTGAAATTGACGTAAATAGGTTTAAATAAATTTTAGTATTTGTCGAAATGTGACAAAATCTTGCAGTTAAGTTCTTGCAAATAAATATTATAAAAAAAAAAATTGCTACAGAAGCATTTTGATTTACAAGTTTTGTTATGTAATTGGAAACTGGGTAACCTTTTATGCATTCTGTAGCATATTTATGACAACGAGTGTATCAAAACAAATCAAATCAGAGTGTAAAATTAATCTAAACACTATAAATTCCTATCTCATTATTTTATCGTATTACCGTCAATAGACTAATGTGTATTTTATTATTTCCAGGTAAGCCTTAATTATCAAGTTAAGACAGACACTGTTAAATAATAAGGTAAGTATACATTGATATTAATAGTGATCGAGTATTGATAAATCGTCTAGTATGATGATTTTATTGAGGCCATATATGCTCAACTCAATATACCTAACTGTTGCAAGAACTGAAGATACTGGTCGAATCAATTGTACTGTTGCATTAGAATCTATTCAAACAGCTGAACTAACCTTTCTAGACTTGAATAATTTGTAGTTTATCGCTAGGCAGCGAGTGGGATAATGAGGCGGAACCAGTTTTTAGATATTCTTAGCCTTAAATAGACCTGTTCCTTATAAAGTGCATTAAACGGCGCCTAAAATTCAGAGCGATTGCATAAATAATGACTAGGTAAGGTATGTTGGAAATGCCATTCCGCACCTACTTACTTCTTACACAAATCGACCTAGTCCCAAACTAAGCATAACTTGTACTATGGGTGCTAGACGACGATATACATAATATAGATAACATCCATGCGCCAGGAACAAAATATTCGAGTTCATCACACAAATATTTTCCCCGGCCGGGATTCGAACCCAGAACCGCCGGCTTAGTAGGCAGATGCACTACAAACTGCGCCAACTGGGTATGTTACTTGAACATAATACTATAGAAAGTGAATAATTTGTTAAAATATTTCAAGAGCACATTTCCTGCTTTTGACCCGACAATATCATCATAGTCATTGAAATTTTCGAAGATCTCAACAACAACCACCGATCGTCCATTGCCTCATTGCGAATGGGGCGGTTTGCAAAGAAGACTTATGCGCTCTAAAGTCTCTAAACATCAGAAGTAACTTGCGATTGTAACGAAATCAACTTGGGGTTCTCAAAGTTATACAAATGGTAATGAAGCAAACTGTGCTCGGAGTTTACCTACTGGGTCAAATAAGGAGCGAGGAGATGTGCAACAAAACACTATTTGTAGATACTCTGGGATCTGGGAGTAAACAGAATTAAGTGGCAAAGTCAATTGAGTTTTTTGCTTACTTATTGGAGTCACACAGATTTAAATTAGCATTTTCTTTCCTGTGAACAGTTACAAAAGTTTTTTAAACGGTCTGGGTTAATGCAACTTAAATTTTTATCGTGTCGGCCTGATGGAGTTCGTATTAAAATCTAGCGAGAATGTGTACTTAAATCCATATAATTTTGGATGTCCGTAGGAAAGATATATAATTATATAACCCTCATAGTGATAAAATCTGGATTGCCCACAATAGTCGTCATATCAGTCGTGTTTTGAGAACGCCACTTCATTTATTTTGCCGCTGAAGCATTTCCATTGTTCCTCGCACCTGACCAACTTCGATTATTTTGCGTGAAACAGAATGTGTTATGGTAGTTATTTTCCTTTTGTCTCATTTATAAATTGTTCTTTTTATTTCATTGTACAAGTATATTATTTGACGTGTGAAACCAATTAGATTCACACGTCAGAAGTAAAAAAAAAATAGAATTCCAATCTCCGTGTACATACACAACAAACCATGTGGATAGGAATGAGGCCTTACATTTTGATAGCGATGACTGCCTCAAATCGGCCCATGTCTTGTAAAACTCTGACGTCGAAGACAAAGACGTTGATAGATGGGCAAACAAATTCACTATCTTCATCTCTTATGTATTCAAAAAGGTATTGAACAATAAGGTTGGCATTGACGTTGCTATTGTGACTTCATATCAAGCTGCCTGTAAGTCGACACGTTTAACTGAATTCGTAATACAATGACCTGCAGAGCTGGCGGTTTCTGGTTCAAATCCCGGCAAAGGTAAGTATTTGTGTAATGTGTATCATGTGTATTTCCTATATTTATTTATACCAATGTCGTCGTAAATAATCCATAAATAAGTTAATGACTTAAAGCAATGGGTGTAACAAGTTAGAACAAATATAGTAATTCAATCAATTAAATAATACATGAGTCAGTGTCTGCAAAATGCTTGCTGCAGCGCCTTCCGTGACCTCAACCGTTTCCTTCAAAGCGTTTATTTTAATGAGTTAACAGATAAACCGAGAATGCGGGCGAAGAAACAATTGCCATTTTTAGTTGTATTTATTTTTAGCACTGATAAAACCCTTATAAAATTATACCTATGGCATTTGGTCTACAAATACGCCGCGTTGGTTTCATTTGCGTTTTCGTTGGTGCCTTACGAATTATGAAGTAGATGAGGACGTGATGAGAGATGTGCCATTTTGAAAGAACGTTCTCGAAAACATTTTCCATATAGATCGTACGTCATACGTTACTGTAACAATAACGACATAATTATGTGAGGAAATGTTGTCCATTTGGATGTTTTAGATTATTTCAAGCTGACTATTAGGCACCCATACGGGAACATACATTGTGAAAATTCCAAATAAAATATCCAAAGATTTCCGGATTAACTCTCGGTATTGTAATAACTATATCCAGTTATAGGCTCCAGGGTTGTCAGGATCATCCGGTTCCCATGGTAGAATCTAATTACCACATTATTCATTACCATTCTCTGATTGTATGCCACATTCCTCGCGTTTGCGGATTTATCACGAGCTGATGGCAGCGGTCATGATTGTATTTAAATATGATCTCAGAAAGCGGATACCGCTCTAGCGTCACAGGGCACGAACTAGAGTAAGAGATAATTGGATCACGATTGTAGAAAGGGATTTTCTTGTCGAATAAACGAATTGAATTGATTGAAGATGGAAAGGGAATTTGGACACGCTAAATGGTGACTTTTATTTATGAGTAACAATCAGATGGGAATACGAGTTAGCGTTATCAGAGGAGTGCTTAAAGATAAGCATGTAACTAGAGAGTATCAATTGTAATAGTTTAAAGTATAACTTAAGAAAAAAATACTTACTCTTATAAATATCGTTACATCCAGATTTTCAGGTGACATGTAAGCCCATGTATGTGGCCCACTTACAAAATAAACTTTTTGAATTTTTGAATGCATCTTTACATATTAGATAGGACAACAGGCTTTACTAACAATCTGACCTTTCTGACGGACTAGTGCCCATCGAGGACGACCATATCCGAAGCTATATAGATATAGCTATATTGTAATCCTTATGTAAGTTTGTGCTGTTGTCGCTGAACTATATTATTTCATTCCTATAGGTACGTTCATCAGGTCACGTGTATTTTAGGTTTGCCTCGCTTGAACCAAGTCGTGCTGCTATCAATACCTACTGCAGGATCGTGCTGATAAAGCCCGCTGGTATCGAATGCATGAGATCACCGGCTACCTGGACCGAGCATGCGTCATGTACCTGTTATCAATAATTGAATCCAGTACCCGGTGCAGCAAATGCTATACTATTATTTCATGTTGTACAATGACAGAAAACCACTTAATCGCGATTTTAGGAAGCATTAAAAACTTCGAACTGAAAACATGAAAGCTTGACTTTCAAGGGTTCGTTGTCAAAATGGTTTATTTCGTATTGGTTTATTCTTAGATCAATGAATTGTGGAAGTTTTCACATTAATATTAATAAATACATTTTAACATCCATGACCCAGGATCAAATATTCGAGTTCATCACACAAATATTACTTCGTCTATTATAGGCTTGAATATGGGTAGCAATTTAGCAAAGCAAAAATTAGTTTTGAATTGTCATTGACACGTGTGTTGGGTTGAAATAATGAGCAACTGTTATGACCCAATTATAACTAGCGTTAACAATTCACTTATACTCGTACTTAATTAATTTGTTTATTCTCTGTTTACACGATTTGCAATGAAAATCATAGTATACGGGTTCTGCAAGGGTTTTCAACCATACCGCAACATGAAAAGTAATTGGCCTCCATCAAATATCGGTGATATCATCATCTGATCATCTAATGGATTTCTTCGAATTTTGAGATCTGAGGAAAACATGTTTTTATTTGTTGGAAATAATGGTGCAATCATTATAATTAGTAATAATTTAATCTTGATGATGTGTGTTATAAAAAAAAAATTACTGCTAAGTCCCCACTTGTACCAACACTAAACAGACGCTTATTTTGGCTCTTTAGGACGAAAGTCTCGTGAGGCGAGCAAGAAACTTCACTTCTAATTTCCTTAAAACATTGCTTTGGCGCATGTAGCATATTTTCTTCAAGTAGTCCTATTATCATTAATGTAGTATTTATAAGTCAACTAGCGACCCGCCCCGGCTTTGCACGGGTGTAATGCTATATTATGCATGTATTATACATAAAAACCTTCCTCTTTAATTATTCTATCTATTAAAAAAACCACATCAAAATCCGTTGCGTAGTTTTAAAGATCTAAGCATACATAGGGACAGACAGACAAACAGACAGCAGGAAGCGACTTTGTTTTATACTAAGTGATAGTGAAGTAGTCATACATAATTCAGTATTGTCAATCATTCATAATTTATTACAATACCTAACATCCTATATCAATCAGTAGTCGACACATTTTTACGATTTTAATAATGAAGCAATCAACAAATCACTCCTAATGATGTTATCAGTCAAAAACAATGTTGGTGACATGTCTGTCTGTTCGCCGTAAATCATAAACGTTGGAACAATGGCGGAAGAGCCCCGCCCGTACATTCTATTATGTAGATTATGTAAATAGACTGATAAACATACGTCCTTTGGCATTCATTGATTTGATTTAGTTTTTGTTTCTGTTGACATTTTCGAATCAAGCGTAAGAGCATTTTCATGTTAGCATGTCGCATGCAGACTGAATTATTTGTCAAATTATTAATGTTCTCCATCGCTTGCCTGACATTCAGTTTGCAAAAAAGTGCTACGAGATTGTCATTGCTTTCTTAATGATCTTGAAGAGCATTCTAAGTAGTATTTAGTATTGCTTTTGTCATTTCGAGGCGGTATTATATATTTCAGTTATCAACAGACAGATATCGTGCTAGATATTAGTTTGGCTCGAAAGTGGTCGCAGTCTTTTTCGCTTCAATCTTCAATCAATGTCGCGATACATTTTATATGTTAATATGTAAGACATTTAATCCGTCTAATGACATAACATAATTAGTTTGTCCGCTTTACATTATCCAACAGCCTTAATGCAAACGTCACATTTCCCCAAATGTCAGATTTCCTGACATTTGCATAAATGAAAGCATCCCTGTCGACCAATGTTACTTGAAACCTGTTCAATGCTACTCTGCACAAATATCTGGCATCAACTTAATTTGGTCACAAGAATAAGTAATAGGCTAGTTGACCCAGTTTCGAAATATATTGGAAATGGTTAATAATGATCTTACTAGCTCTAAAAAAAATGTCTTGTATTTTTCTGAAAGCTAGAAAGCTAAATTTTATCAATTGAAAATTAGAAATTTCATAAACAGTCAAAAACGCCGTCCACCATTTTTCCCTTTCGCTAATCTGTGGCGTGTCGTAGTATTACCTGTAAATATTCGAAATTCGACCGTCGTATAATGCCATTCCGCACACTCCAATATACTTTGACAGGAGATCGAGAGGGACGGCACTATTCGAAGTCGTCAAAGTAGACTTTCAGTTTTGTTTACATGACCAATGACGTCACTATCATAAGCGAAAATGGCGGACAGCGTTTTAAGCATTTCAAAATACAGATTAAAAACCATATTTTCAAATTAAATTTTTTCAGCCATCTTTCACTTTTATGAATTGAAAAATATATATTTAGGTTTCCTTTGCTAAATACTATACGGAATAAACATTAGTTTATTACAATTTGACATGAGTCAACTAGCCTATTGGCGTTAAATTGAGTTCACAACCACGATCTGACCTTTTGTTGCAAAAAGGTGCTAAGTAATATTTCAAAGTGAAGGATCATGGTATAAGCGATAGAACAGTACAGTAATTGCTTCTGAACTTGTTACCTTCTTCCAATGTGTAACATTTATGATCAGAACAATATAGTCCGGTGAAAGTGAGACATAAAAACGTATAATTGCAGATTGTGCGAGCCAAAACGAGAAGAACAGTGGTTTCCATAAAAGGTCTTATCTTAGAAGAGAATCGTTGTCAGTTCAGACATGTATCTCAAGAAGATCAAAACAATACCTTTTAAAGTTTTATGGATGTTTTCTCGTATTTACAAGAGAAATTTGAGATATGACGGCTGTTGTTACGGTTCCGTGCTGTCGTTTTTTGTGCTAATTTTAAACTGGTGTGTCCTAGTGTAATTATCATTTGTTATTGTAACAAATGTAATTATTATCAGCCTATACAGCAGACTAACATCTTCTGCTTGCCGCATTCATTTTTAAGTTATACTGTAATTTCTATTTCATCTTATCATTTCGATTTTTGTCCTGGTAATGATATTAAATACTTGTGAGAGAGAATCCCTTTGGTTAATATTATTGTGTATGGTTTCCAAAGGACACGCAAAAAGTGAGACGAACAGTGGGAATATTCTAATTAAAATTATCAATATCTAATTAATTTACTGATTGACTGGAGTCGCGAAGCTTCGCGGAATGCTGACCCTGAGGATGAACACCATGTGAGTTCGAAACGATTCTGAAACACATTATTAGGGAATATTCTATATTATGAATAGTTAGGGTGTCGGTCGGTCGTCGGACAAATGACTCAGTTCCCACAGCGGTTCCCATCTAGCGCAATAGACAACTTGCGTTGGATTGCAATGCGCCCGCGCAGCCTACACGAATCAGTGGTTTGCGGATTCGTCCACTTTACTAGTCAAACAACAAATGTCTGTCCTTTTCCTTTCTATACCATGCGAGCAAGACGTGACTACTAGACAAGTGATACTGTCGCACGACATGCAAAGTCGCGCCAACTTGTGCTAGATTGGCTGTTTCTATCTAAGAGAAAAACAGACCCGGGTCCTGATAGTATTATGATACACCACTGGCAACACAGAAACGAATTGACAGAATCAACCAACCAATCATAACGTGATGACGTCGAAAGTCCATCTGTCATTCCGAAGTGCCATACCTTGTTAGGGTTCCGTAGCCAAATGGCAAAAAACAGAACCCTTTTGGATTCGTCATGTCTGTCTGTCTGTCCGTACGTATGCCATTTTTTTCCGAAACTATAAGAGCTATACTGTTGAAACTTGGTAGGTAGGTGTATTCTGTGAACCGCATTTTAAGATTTTGATGCAAAAATAAAAAAATAATAATAAATATTGGGGGCTCCCCATACTTAGAACTGAAACTCAAATTTTTTTTTTTATCAAACATACGTGTGGGTTGTCTATGGATAGGTCTTCAAAAATGATATCGAGGTTTCTAAAATATTTTTTTTCTAAACCGAATAGTTTGCGTGACAGACGCTTCCAAAGTGGAAAAAAGTTGGTCCGCCCCCCTCTAACTTCTAAAATAAGAAAATGAAAAATCTAAAAAAAACATAATATGATGTACATTACTATAAAAACTACCAACGAAAATTGTTTTGAACGAGATCTAGTAAGTAGTTTTTTTTTAATACCTAACTTTGCACCTAATTTATATGGGGCGCTATACATACCAGGTGCAAACTTAACTTAACCACTTAGGGATGAATAGTGTTTGTACGGAACCCTCGGTGTGCGAGTCCGACTCGCACTTGGCCGGGGTTTTTCTTATGCCAAGATGCGGGTGATGCGGGACCGTGCAGTCAGAAAAGTACTAAAATTGTCGGCTACATTTGATGTTGATATTGTACCCATATTTTATTTCTGTGCTGTGTAAAGATCAGTATCTTTGTTATTGAGGAAAATACCCTTTAAAACCGTATGCTAATATTGCTAATCAAATACACATGTGCGCAGAGAATGTAAATTAAACTTAATTATATAGTTATTGTCATTATCATTACCATTCCTAGTTACATTATTTATTATTTTGTTACGTTTTGAGAAATCGAAAATGGGCTTGTTCACAGAAGCGTGTACTTAATGTAGTGATTTGTCTTATTTTATTAACACTATTTTAAAATGTCACCTTTACTAACAGTTACAATTGAACCCTGCATACAATATTGGGATCCTCTTGTTTTATATAAAAACACATCACCGAACTTTTACTTTATTTCATAGAATTTGAAATTCATACAATTTTTTTCTCGGAAGTCATACATTATTCAGAAACAGGTTAGGTTTGTGTTATAACATTCCAAAATATTTTATGGTCTCAGAAAATAAATGCTTTCGATGAAATGAAAATTTGGTGAAACGTTCGTCTATAAAAAAACAAGGGTAAACCTACAAATTTAAATAGTAATATCACGACTTATAACATTTCTTGTACTTGTTACTCGAAAGTGAAACGCGTCTGCTCTACACATCGATTTTAGACGACATAAGATGTCCTTTTGAGACTGAAATGACTAATTTATTCCAGTCGGCTAAACTTTCGCTTGTCTTGTAAGGAAGCTGATGTCATTTTGTTTTCTATGTTTTGGTTCGTAACATTTACGGCTCATAGCATATAATATTTATGTGTACCACATTCCATTTAAATTAAGCATTTTTTTGTCAACACATGCAAATGTCCTCTATTTTTGCTAGCTTATTTTAATCAAAAGAAAAATAAGATCACTATTTAGCGATAAGACCGCCTGTTGTTTACCACTGCTTCTTGTTTTAATGTCTCTCATGTTGTTTTTTTTCTTGTCCTTGGTGTTTGAGATTGCATAGCTCATAAAGTGTATTTGTGATGTATTATGTTATATGCCATTTTGATTAAATATTAGATATGATCATGACATGGACTTGATGGTGGTGATCATCACATAGCCGAAAGGAGATCATTGAAACTTTTTAATAATAACAAGGTTGTGCAATCCTATCGAATTCGGGCTCATGTGGTTCTTAACAAGCATTCAATGGCAATAAAAGTTTTTTTCGAAAATGTATGTATGATAAAAAATCTTTGTTGTTTGTAATTTGGCACACAGCGCACGCTTGCCTTCAACCACCAGTAGATGAACATCTTCTGGCGGGGTGCGTAACGATGGCTATAACAACTTTTGATATAATTTCAGTCGGTATAACGCTCATTTGATATAATTATTGAATGATATAACAACACTTAATATATCAACATTTGATATAATTATTGTTTCATATACTGATCATTTTATCGAATAACATTTGATATAACATTCTTTAAGTATAATGCATAAGCCCCCCGCATTAAAAAAAACTTAAACCGAAAGTTCAATTAGAAACGTAGGTTAGGTTAGGTTAGGTTAGAAAAAAAAAAAGGAAAAAAAAGGAAAAAAGTGGGAAAAAAAAAATGGTTAGGTACGAGCACTACACAAAACGAAAGAAAAGTTTGAGATAGGTAAATAAAATGCAATTCGTTGTTATACCAAATGAACATTATACCATATGAAATTATACCATATGAAATTATATCAAATGTTGTTATACCAAATGTTGTTATACTTAATGAACATTATACCATATGATGGTTATAGGAAATAAGTGTTATACCACATGATAAGTATACGAAATAAAAATAGATATTTTGAAATTATACCAAACGTTTATTATATCAAATGAGTCATTATACCAAATGTTGTTATACCAAATGTTGTTATATCAAACATACTTATACCATTTATTTTTATATCGATCATTACACACCCCTTCTGGCGAGGTGCAAATTGTACAATTTGCGCACAATTTCAGTAATTCACGTTGCCTGCGCGCACGATGAAGATGATCAATGCCGCATTACAATAAGGCGAACTCTGACCCGGTTCGTGCGGGTAATTATGCAAATAACGTGCTCAATTGAAACTCATACGCATGTGCGAGTCACGTTGCTCCGTCGGTTCTTGCCATGGACCAATGATTCCAAACACTACTGCCAATCAGTGACGTCGCGTCATAAAAGTCTAGGCAAACTAGAGCAGAGACGGTTAATCTATTCTTCAAGACAAGGGCCTGAAGCATCCTGAAATACAAGCCGAAGGGAATCCTATCCCACATCACCCTTTAATACCTAAAATATCAGTTCGAGACGGGGCGCCACCTTAAACGAAGGCTATTTCAAATGGCGCTTGCTTGGCGGCTGCTAGTTGTTACAAGTGCCATCTGTGGATATTTCTAGAAGCTTCCTCTAGATGGCTTTCGTGTTAAATAGGTACACATACAAATGGATTGGTCACATAGATTTGGAATGGTAAACCGTTGCTTACATTATTAAGAAATTTATTAGCAGTTCTCTAAAATTGATAGTCTTTACTCTTACTAGCATATCTAATATCCATCTTATCCATGATTTTGACCCATAACCTTAGATTACGCGTTGAATGCATTTACATTTGTTTACAAGGATTATTGCAAAGCAAACGGACGAGTACGTGAACAATACACGCTCAATCATTAACTAAAATATATTTAGCTTCGAATATATCAATTAAACATAAAAACCTTAATTAAGTATTGTCCAGTGTCTTTTTAACCGCACATTTTTAGTTATTTTTCTTACTGCGTAATTTCATAGAAATATATTTATTTTCTTGGGTATTTTTAAATGCATTTGTTACTCAATGGTTATGTTAGCAAGACTAAGCCTGGAACCCAGGTACAGATTTACTTCCGTTCGAAGCGTCGAAAATTTAAACTTGTCGCATTACTATAAAAAATTTTTTTATTAAACAACTGAGCTCTCAGATTGCGATTCGGGTTTGGGTGAAAACTGAGACGTTCTTATTTGGATCGCGTAAGAGCGAGAGAGAAGTATGAAACTCGAATCGCATTCTGTCAGCTCACGCACTGTACTGTAGTAGTTCAACAGCAATAGTGCCTATAATATCCGCAAAACCAAGTGGCGAGTCAGGCAATAAACGTCACTCGTCAGTTACCGTAGGGTTGGTAACATGTCGATAACGTATCATAAACGACGATAATTATAATTATTATATTTTTGAATGAAATCTTATATCATTTCATTATTTAATTTGTTTTAGGTGCATTGTTATTTAAATGATAAATATAAAAGAAATAAATATAAGATACTGACGGACAGACAGACCGACAGTGAAGTCTTAGTAAAAGGGTCCCGTTTTTTACAGTTTGGGTACGGAAACCTAAAAAGGCCCCACTTGGTTTTGTGGATAGTATAAGTGTCTATCGTAAAACTAGTAAATAAAAGAAATATGAATAGTATAATAAATCATTGAAAAAATTAAATTACATTATTGAATAGTTGCATAATGGAATAATTGGAATGATCTCTTTGTAATGAGTTTTGTTTGCATGGAATAAAAGGCTTTTTTATTTTTATATTATTTATTTTTATTTATAAGGTGTCTATCATAGTTTCCGCAGTAGACAGGTGCATCGAGCACTGACCGGCAATGAGGTCGCTAGGGCTGCTCGGGCGTATGAGGCAACGTCTGCACACATGCGCAATTATGAACTGCATATGCACATTTGTATGCGTGTGCGCATGGCGTGAAACGGGTCTCTAGCGAGCTAGATTAGACAGCCATATAAGCCTTCCTTAACCCCCTTCTATGTATTTTCTCCAAAATACACATTGATAATTCGACGTGCATAACACGTGTGCAAAATTTCGCCACTAAAGCATAGTTCATGTAGAATTGGAACACGATGGAAGGCATATAATTTTTAAATAAAAAGAAATATAATGTTTTTAACTAAACAATATAAAAGATTATTTATTCATTTTTGGCGTGTCACATAAATTTCAATCATTCACTACGTTTATGCACAAAATTACGGACTCTTCTGGAAATAGTATTCATCATCCTCTGAACAAGACCTCCGTCCACCTTTTTTGCCTGTTGATTCCATGTGGACCGGAACGAGTTGATGTCTTGAACTATTTTGCCAGTTTTATTTAGTTTTCCTTTCATTATTGCCCAGTAGTTTTCGATTGGTCGAAACTGGGGACAATTGGGTGGGTTCAGCTCTTTTGGTATGAAATCAATGTGATTTGCAGCATACCACTTCAAAACCTTTTTTGAATAATGGCAGCAAGCCAAATCGGGCCAAAATTTGACAGGACCATTGTGGCTTCGAATGAAAGGCAGAATTCGTTTCTGCAGGCACTCTTTCTCGTAGTTGCCGCAGTGACGAAAACTTTAGTCGTATAAGACCGCAAACTACATATATCCTGCAAAATCATATGCTTTTTTGAAAATTTCTCGAGTTTGTGAAACTTTTCGTCAACATTCCCTCTAGCGTCGGCTTTGTAAAACTTTGAACCTTTGAACCCTTTGTTAAAGTCGAGCTTTACTTATGTCTCATCATCCAACAAGAGGCAGCCTTTGAATTTAGTCAGAACTTTGTCATACAGCAGACGAGCTCGTGTTTTAGCTGTTTTGTTCTGTTTGACGGTTCGATTTAGCTGCTTAATTGCTCTATAGCTATTATACTCTGCTCGAAGGCGAATCCGTCTTATAGTACTGTGATTTTTTTAAATTTTCGAGCTAAATCATAATCTGACAGCCCTGGATTCTGTGTCACTGGCCTTAAAACCTTCTTCTCCAAAGTTTTATCCGTTGTACCAGACCGTCAGTTGATTTAAGGCTTCCTATCGAAGGCCAGAGAATCCTTGTATGTTTGTATGACCCTAAAAACAGTAGTTTTCGGGAAATTTAACGATTTAGCAAAAATTTACCCAGACCAAGAGGGATTTTCTACGTATTTGTTCACAATACATTTTCGCCGTTCAACTTCCATCACTAATAACTTATAAATGCAAAAAGTCAGATCAACCGAATTTCTAGCATCGAATCTTCAACATATACACATTGAGTTGTGATTGTCAGTATTTAAATGTCGAACCATATATTTATTTTATGATAAACGTGTGCCAGTTCTTAGTAAACTATGCTTTATAATGCGAACTTTAACGATTACCACCTTTTTAGGGTTCCGTACCCAAAGGGTAAAAACGGGACCCTATTAAATAAAATAAATAAAATATTAAGGGACAATATGATAGCTAGACAGTTGAAATTTTCACAGATGATGTATTTCTATTGCCGCTATAACAACAAATACTAAAAAAAAAATATTTAACGGGGCTCCCATACAACAAACTTGTTATAGATTATGGTACGGAACCCTTCATGCGCGAGTCGGACTCTCACTTGCCCAATTTATAAGTAATCGTAAGGATGTTTTTTTCTTACTTTTGACCGAGCGAGCGAAGCGTCTCCGTTTCAGCTTGGCCTAAAAATGTTTCGTATGTCCGGATATCCGAATATTTGGATGTTTACATGTCCGTGTGTTTTCGCCTAATCTATCTCGCATTGCTCAGACCGATTCTCGTGAAGTTTTGTGAGCAGGTTCAATATTTACATAGATTTTTTGTTCAGTAAAGGGGATTAGTTTTTGACGCTATCATTACATCATCATTACTAACATTGTGGTGTTCAAAATTTTGTTTTTTAATCCTTCCTTGATTACCAGTGAGAGAGAAAGTCATTTGTAATATGTGGAAGACGGTACTCCCCTACTTGACCTAATAACGCAAGTGCTAATATTATTACACCTATCAACGGTAGCTCTAATTTTCATTAGCCCTAATGTCATTTCACCTAATTTTTATACCCTAATTAGTTGTTAGACCTAATAATCCAATACTCTAATAATGATTTGTACTAATTGTCAACAATACTAATATGAAATAACCTAATAATTACCACACCTAATGATTATTAGACCTAATCATTACTGAAACTAAATTTCAAGAGTACTCAATATTATTTAACCTATTTTTTACGTTAAAACAGAAAAATCAGATTTGGACAAATATCGAATTGGCTGAACCCCGAAAACTGTAGGTTAGGTTAGGTTTGTATTGTGACCACGTATAGCGGAGCGAGCGAAGCGAGCGGAGCGTCAAAAGATTCCCATGTACATCCAGAGTCTATGGCAATCCCGACTCCACGTGGTCTTGTCTGTCCTACCTACCCCTAGAGTGTTATTCTAAAACCGGAGGCACGGAGGGAGAGCAGCCCTCACATTAGGTTTATGGATATATAGGTTTAACAAAATGAAGGTTTTAGCATAATTAGGTATTATAATATTAGTAGTCTAAAAAAATCGGCTAAGTGCGAATTAGGGCTAGTGAAAATTCGGTATGAAGTAATTAGGCATTATGAAAATTCGGAATCCTGAAATTAGGGCTATTCATTAATTAGGATGAATGAAAATTCGGGTTTGTGATTTTAGGGTTACCAAAATTAGGGCCAATGAAATTAGGATGAAAGTTTTTCGGGCTAACGGAGGGGAACCGTGGAAGACGCCTTATTAAATCAGTAAATTAATCATAATTTCTGCAAGCGAACAACTAAATTAGTATTCCTATTGTTCAAAGAAAACGCTCAGCATTTCTACTTAATACGTATCGTTTTCAGTTTAATTTAATTCAAACGCTTAAAAACCTGGGAAAACGATCAGGATTGCAATAGCGATAGCAGAGTTGAAATGTAGTATAACACAAGCAATTCCTATATACTTGTGTCGTTTTAAACACTGACGCCAATAGTCATCAACAGAGTTGAAACGTTGTATAACACAAACGTTTTTAGTACACATATGTCGTTTTATACTGTTGAAAGTATTGCAGTGTTTCATTTGTACGGTTCACACCACTTTCCGTATGCTGCAAAAACGAGTGCTACCTTGTATTGTGTATGAATTAATATATGTAATATCAGGTCTAACGTAGACGTACTGTAATTTCCTGGGAACGAGGAAAACGTTTGGTTGTAATGAGCAAGCTAAAATGATGAAACATTTTTACACAAATATAGAGTAAGTTTGATTACTCTAAATATGTACTTCCATAGTTGGGTACTCTTTGACACAACGCACACTGATTACTATCTAACAAAAGCATAGAAACTAGCGAGACGGTTTAACTTCTTCGGTTGCACCTCTCTTTAGCCCTATCGGAGCACGGCGCCCACCAAGTCGATTCGTTTTTATAATTAGTAAAGTCGATTCTCTTTAAATTTTCAATCGGTTAGTTGTGTGCATATTAATAGTTGAGTATTAGGTGCCCGCGAGATAGTAAACGGACAATTCGTTTTCTGTAAGAAAAAGTTCTTTATCGTAGTCGGGTTAAAAGTATCCTATCCATCGTTGATGTCCCTGTACCAAAATTAGTTCAAATTCGTCCTGCCATTCCGGTGTGATGAGAGGACAAAGAAAGTTTACCAACAGATGCCGCTCTACCATTGTGGTGTGGTGAGGCTGGTCCCCCGTGCCTATAAATACCATAAACTGTATCGCGCTGTTAAGATTATTCCTGAAATATCAGAATGACCCTTCTCTATAGAAAAATATATAAATAAATATCGAACAACCTCACACAAATCAATATAGTCCCACAGTAAGTAGAGGCTTGTGTTATACAAAATGATTTTCAAAACGTAACATTTTCGAATTTAATTACAGTATTATGTATCCAGTTCTCAATTTATATCGCTTGTACAACGTAAATCTCTTTTAATTTATAGTTCTGCATTTTGTCCTACATATAACTGGTTAACATGTGGAGGTATCAATTAATTGTGTCCTGAAGCAATGTATTCATTACAAAATTCTAAATTCCCATCGCTTAACATCGTTTAGTATAATTGATAGAACAACTTTCTGATCGCACTTGCTAGTAGTTAAGTTATAGTCTTGCGTAAACTATGTCGTACTATTAAACCTTGCGTCTTCTCACCTAGAATGGATACAGCGGATTCATTACGATGAATAAAAATAAATAGATACTGCGTTTTGTACCAGTTTTGTATACGCATATCCCTGCATGTCCATGTGTACCACAGGATGTACAAACTCTTTGACCATTTTTTTCTATTTTTTTACGAACGAGAATCGTTTGTTCTATTCAACCTTAACGAAACTTTTTAACTGTAGACCTTAGTTTTTTTGCCAATTTAAAGGTTGAAGTGGAAGTTTTTACCTCCTTTCAAATTTCCTTTTCACTAAAGGTGTATTTTAATAGCATTAAAGCTATCGTGAGATATCTTTAATAATTATGTAAACGGTTTAGTGCAGTGGGCCGGGAGTCGCGTAGCAGCACGGATAGCTGTCCCCGATGAAGAGCTTCATACAAGTTCGAAACATGTCGGGCCGTTCCTGACAATTTTTACGTTTTTCTAAGAATTACATCTAATTCGATATTTGTTAGATGTAATCAGACCCGTCAATTAAACTTTACCTACTTTGTCCGTTCCAAAATGCAAATGTGTCCAATCTTAGGTTCGCACGGCGCAATCAAATGTGTAACACAGTATAGTTGGCTGCAGTGCGCAAGCGCGGTGAAGGCAGGATCGCCCCAGTTAGACGTCCGCTGGTCAGCCGAGAGCGCTAAAATGCCCCTATTATTGTTCGTAGAATATCGAATACTAGTTTGTCTCCAAGACTTCATACCAAAATTTACCAAAATTGATGCAGCCGTTTGAGCGTGAACAAGTAACAAACATACACATAAACACACATACCCGCTCACAAACTTTCGCTTTAATAATATTACTAGCTGCGCGTCTCGGTGTTATCCTCTTATCCTACGGGAAAACTAAATTTTTTCGGGAGCAAAAGTAGCCTATGTGTTATCTAATCCAGGCTGTCAGCTACCTTCATACCAATTTTTTTCTTAAAAGTCCAGCCGTTTTAGCGTGAAGAATTATAACATACACATAAACACACTTACAAACTATCGCCTTTATAATATGTATTAGATAGTGTGATAAAATCTGGTAGAGAATGCCTCATGGCATTAAGTCCGCCTTTTATAATATAAGTTATCGATAAGTTTTCTTTTGTGCAATAAAGATTAAATAAATAAATAAATAAAGATAAAATTATATATCACACTAATATTATCCCTTTCAAGGTAGAGTGAGCTTCAAATAGTAGTGGCCAAAGTAACCGAATATATCGGAGCAGTAGTGTGATAAAGATCTGCTCCGATATATTTGGCTACTTTAGCACTACTATTTATTTGATGCTCACTGTACCTTAAAAGGGAATGGTACTCAGCTACAAAGCTGCATTTTACAACCCGGTTACAAAAGCCCATTTTCTCAGCCTTCGGCCCTTACGCAGCTTGCGCAAGCTCAAGCTATCACTGGCGAACTTTGCGAAGCTTTATGTTTATAGCGAACGAAAACATCTTGCACCATGCAGGGAATGTCCTGCTTTTATTAATAGATCACCCTTCTAATCTAAAATGCCATTTGCTAACTTATTAACTAAAGCCGAGATAGTCATGTTGATCTGCAAGCGTTTAGATTCAGGCTCTGGTTGTGTAAGCCATTCATTTACGGTTTTACATTGACACAACTTGAAAATCTGACCCGATGTAAAAAAATAATGCACAAGATGTGACGGTATTTTCTCTTTAATGAAATTGGAGCAGTGGAATATATTTCATGTTAACTTACGCACGCAATTTTTCCTTTTTATAGTATTCTACGCATCAGCATCAGTATCAGGTCAGCATCAAAAGTAGCTCTAATTTTTTTCTGCTGGCTTATCTCAAATCGCATACTAAAATTTGTACTGTATCTGTATGTATCACAAATTCTTCATTCCTTCTGGTATTACGATATTGATCCATCAATAACACTTTATCCATTGATGTTGATCCACATTACTACATCTCACAGTTTACATATGAACTGTTACGAAACCGTCTATTAACACACAATCGATCATAACAGATCATTATAACGACGATGCGTAAAAAGACACGATTGCCAAACGTCATCATGACGCCTCAGTGTGTCACAATTGAACCGTTAATCATTAATGGGGCCTGACGTCAAAAACGTCACGGTCCTTGACACGGAAATGTCATTACGAGTCATCAAACGTAAAAACAATTGATTGCTGTATAATTAAAGGTGTTATAATTTAAATTTTTAATTTACGACTGCCTTTGTCTAAATGAGAAGTAATTATTTCTTAATTTAACAGTTGAACTGTTTGGGGGCTAGTAATTAGGTATTGATTTAATGCGTTTTAATTATGAAATAGTGTTGAGAAAAGGGTCGAAGTTGATTGGTTTTTGGATAATTATAGCAGTTGCAAGTCACTTAATATTTAATTTGTAAACCTATAGCTCGTATACGTATTTTGAAATATAACTACATAGTATAAAATAAAGTCGCTTCCTGCTGCGTGTCTGTCCCTATGTATGCTTAGATCTTTAAAACTACGCAACGGATTTTGATGCTTTTTTAGGGTTCCGTACCCAAAGAAAAACGGGACCCTATTACTGAGACTTCGCTGTCCTTCCGTCCGTCGGTCTGTCACCAGGCTGTATCTCAAGAACGGTGATAGACACAGATGATGTATTTCTATTGCCGCTATAACAACCAATACTAAAAATAAAATAAAATAAATACTTAAGGGGGGCACCCATACAACAAACTTGTTATAGATTATGGTACGGAACCCTTCATGCGCGAGTCGGACTCGCACTTGCCCAATTTCTTATAATAGATATAGTGATTCAAAGGGAAGGTTTATATGTGTAATAAATGTATAGTGCAGCATCCTGAACGCCATCGCGGCTAGATTTGATTGTGGGTAAAACAAATAAAAAGAATCGCTCAATACGTTATATAACTGTATCGTAAAATTGTGTAGTCGTAGTGTCATACTAACCTTTTTCTAAGCTACTTTCTTACTAACAATCTATGGATACTTATTCCAAAATAAAGATTATTATTATTATTATAGTATATTAAGTATCAGCATTGCACTCGTGCGAAGCCGGGGCGGGTCGCTAGTTATCGTGATAAAAATTAATACCGATAAAATAAACGTAACTGTAATAACAATCGATGGCGGAAAAAAAGAATTATCTTTTTTTCGAGAAGAATGCCTTTCGACAAAAAAGAGGGGTGTTATAAGTTCTGTAACGTGTGTATCTGTGTATGTGTTTGTCTCTCTGTGGCATCGTAGCTCCCAAACATATGGTATATTGGCCTATTTTAAAGGGGGTTTTTGTGAAAGCCTTGTCTGTTAAAATGTTTCTTTTCTTAGCTATGTTTTTTTGCGTCGGCGGTTTATAAATTTTGAATTAAGTTTATATACACACCTACCAACCATGTGTGAGGAAATTGTTCGATATGTTTTTTGATCTCCAATATTTTGCGGATAATAATTTAACTATGTACAAGAATCCCCCAGAGTCAAAAACCACGAGTAGCACGTATTCCTGTGCAGTAAATTTTTTTATGTGTAAATTCCCGGCATATTGATATTTATTTTAATTCTAGTTGTAAGATATTGCTGTGCCTGAAAGGCTCATGTTTTGGACTTTACCTAGTATTTAAGACCCTTAATGTACAACATGAATTGCAATAAAATGATTTGATTTGATTTGATTTGATTTAAATTTCCTGAACTTTAGTATTTAACACACAGATGAATCAAGGGGACACAAATAAGTATATGTAGGTATTCGTGAGTGACCTATATTTTCCTTATAAACTGGAATTTTGATAATCCCATATTGCAGATCCGCAGTAACCTTTATATTGTGTCCTTCACACAGACTGATTCATAGACCACCCAAACAGTTTTAACAGGTTTATTATAATTCCGAACTAGTCTTAGTTATCTTCAATCTCTCGCACATACGTAATTACATTTTATTGGTGAATATTGCGAAATTATTTAGATAATCTTTTTAATAACTATTGTGATGAGCATTAAAAGTATCGTAAAGACCCCACGCGAATTATGTAAGTAATGAAGATACGAGTATCTAATTTAAATAAAGGTTGTACCTACTTTTTAAGCTTGTATCTGTAAATGTTTACTGTATGTATTTATATTTATCTGTAGGTATGCTTTCGATTTTAAATTATATGAAATAAATGTTATTATAATGTACATGTATTCACTTGTATCTTAGAGGGTCTCCGAACGATTAATTTTCTACTCTGCACCCACTTGAAACATCTCTGTTTGGCCCTATCGTTGACAGATAGAGAATGCCATTAAGCATTAAGTTCGCCATTTGCACTGACTTTTGTTTTGTGCAATAAAGTCTAAATTAAATAAATAAATGTTCACATAAGTAAGTAAAGTAACTTACGGGACCTAAAATTTTAATGTTTTTTTATTATTAATCTATTATCCAACAAATACATGTGTGTTTACTCGGTGGAGCTAAATAATAAATCTAGCGCCTTTTTGCAGTTATAAATAGTTCAATGTTAACCCAATTAACATGTTAATTATATTTTAATATTTCTTCGTTATGCTTCCGTTTTCAACGGCACGCATCAGAAATACAACAAAGTTTAAAAAATCTACAATAGAATAATGAAAATGAGTTAATTGTATCCCTTATGTCATGTCGTCATATGTATATACCACTTGATTAGTATGTATAAGGCTTTATGCATTCCCATTGGCATCATACATACCGAGTGACTGACGAATAAAAATTATACAAACTCATGCGCTCCAAAGGGCTTTACTTTATTGAATAATGACCGGTCATCAGCTCTAGGACCGCTATGTGACGTCGCACATTAGTACAGTGCCCTGTTGTCTTGCGTTCACCGTTAGCCCTTACTGTCGTCGGTACTAACCAGCCGTGGACAGAATACGTGGCTCAAGTCACAAACTAAAGGCGGGGTTAGAGGTGTGGCCTCCGCGATAATGTTTCCCGATTTGTATGTGGAAAGAACGTTTTCGGGAACATTCCCCATACAAATCGGGAAAGGTTTTCGAGAACGGCACATCTCTAGGCGGGATGGACTTCTCTGAGCTATGTGATGTCACACACCCTGGTGCCCTTTGGTCTTGCGTTTAGCGTGCCCGCCGATAAATAGTGCGATTCGAAGCACGAACCGATGGCGGAATGGACGTTTTCAGTTCCAAGGAAGGGCTATAAATTATCCTCTTTATAGCTTCTTTGGGGCAGGACTAACTGTCGCATTTTACTTAATTGAATGTATTTGTCAAGTAACATTGGTACTGGGCGGTAACACAAGTTGCGTTGGAGTTAAAAAGTAAGATTGAGTTAACGGGTTGACCAATTTCATCACGTGTCTTACAAAAACTGGTATTCAAATAAGCATTCAAATGAGATAAAGAGAATCAAATCGCGTTTTTCACTTCTTAAGGTATTTTTAATAATTGACTAAATACATCGCATGTGACTTATACCGGGCCTGGTCTCGTGACAAGCCAAAACCAAACTAGACAGCGCCGTGAGATCAACCAAAGATAAAGTACTCACCAGATAACTGTTCCTGTCATTCCTTACGCAGTTTAAAGTCGTACATGAGTGTAACTTTAGCTAGAGAAACTTAAGTACCTGTCTACTAATTTGCTAAAGAAACTATGGGTGCTTATAGCGTTCCAAACCAAACAAGCATCGATCGCATGTTTGCTACAAACTTGCGATGTGGGAGCAACTTTTGTGGAATGATCTAATTAGAGTTCAGTCAAATAAATATCTATTAGGAACGCTATCCATAAACTATCAGACACATCACAGACAAATGGCATACGAGCAGCAATTATGAGTTTCTCGTTCGTGATCGTTTCGCTGAACATGCGACGCATTTTTTCGCAACGCTGCTCACGTCTGCCTTGTGCAACGGAGGTTGAAGCACTCGTGTTCCTATTTAACTGTCCAGATTTCGATTCTTGTGATACAATTTACAGTCGGCTCTTTAAGAAGTTGTTTCCTTAGTTCTTGAAATACTCCCTGGGCCTTGAAACTCCCTGCAATAAACTTACTTATAAATGCTATGCGGGTTATTTACAGTTTAAGACAATTTCCCACCAGTAAATTTCATTAAAAAGAGTAACAAGTATATTAAAGCTCAACTTGATTGATCAACCATCAGACGGAAGCACACTGCCCAGCAAGAACTCGTATACAATAATGACCTGCACCATACGTAATTCAATTGGTAACGTAACCTCCACTGCGAAGGAAATGATGAGAACATTTGTATACGTTTACGAAGTGATCCAAAGGTGTGAACTCCTCACTTGGAGCGGCGTGGGAAGATGTTAGAACTATGACCCAATCATCTCAACATCAAATGGAAGCGTTTGCATGGTTAATGAGGTATTTAAGAAATAAATATTGACTGAAGGTCCGCGCAAGTTAATATTCGTACAAGTTACACAAAATTTTTGATAATTTGTTGTAAAACAATTTGGTTTAAGATATATCAACCAGCATCTCTTATCTAGTTGAGTCTGTTCATTTCATTGGTCACGTCAATACGTCATTATTTGTTGAATAACTGTTCGGAATCATCATTTTTCTCTTGTTCAGGGTCGACGTAGCATATACCTTATATACCTTATTGTTCTTCTATTACTTTCTGTTTCCAGTACATTCGTTCTTTTATGTGATAAGAATGTCAACGTCTTTAGGCTTTTCAGAGACTATTAGTTCAAAAATAAACAAACAAACATTACGAGTTCATGTGACTTCCATAAATACGTATACCGTATCTTACGTTTACAATTTACCTCCATGCTCAAAGATCGCTGGTCACCAACTGTGTACAAACGCATCTATTGTCTTTACACGCCATTTTGAGATAGTGGGTGAAGGTTGCTCAGTCTATCCATTTCAAACTATTCCAATGTAAACGTTCACGCATCGACTTTGCGTCTATTTTCAATTCGCTTTAGAATTACGGACCAATATATTACTAGAGTCTTCTCAAGTACTAATGAACTGTTTGTCTTTGATTTAAGGTACGGTTTCGTTGGGTTTTGAACTTATGGTTTCAGTTTTAAATTTGCGAGTAAGTAGGTATCTGCCACTACATGATTGTATATAATTATTTCAATTGTTGGTCATCACGCAATCCTTTAATGGATAAGTACTAATTTTTGACATTGAATCATTTGATTTCCATACTAATTACTATTCAATTCCAACTCAATGTAAAAACTTAAATTGAATTTAATAAAGATTGAAAGATAACGTTTGTTGTTATTATTTTGTGCAGATTGAATTTAAATTGGTTGAAGCGGAATATTTAAATAAGGAAGATCTTGATTGGTTTATTTGATTATTAGTTGCGCAACATTTTTATGTTCGTACCAAATCCATTATTTAAAATTCCATCAGATAGGTTAATAAGGAATCACATAAAATTCTGCCGAGGTGTGTTTTGTAATTATGCGTAAGTAAGGTCAGCTAAGTTCTAAATCTATAATAAGTTCCTTCACTTTAGTGTTATTTATAAATAGATTAATGTAATCTGGTCAATGGAAAACGATATTTTGGTATTGTCGTGAAGTCACGCTATTTAAACCTTATGCAACTGAAAATCGAAACCTTTTTCATCTGCCACTTTCCCAATATTTTCAAGTGAAACTTGCAGTCTTGAGTATAGGTCAAACTCTTCGTCGTTTTTTCTTTTATAAGAGTGGTATCCAAAAACAACCAAAGCTAATAATACATAGCACGCAAACAAATGAAGTGCGTTTGGCACAGTGGTAGTGCAGCTGCTTCCTGAGCTGAGTCCTAGGTTCGAAGGGCAAATATTTCTGTTATGGATCGATCACAAACATGCATGACAGGAATATAAGTACCTATGTAAATGGTCGTCAAGTACCCATAACACGCAAGCTCACTAGAGCTTGCTGTGGGGCTAGATCGATTTGTGTGACTGACGCATAATTAATCGTAATGTTTTTTGTCCATTGCAGGCAACGCACGACGAACGACGACGCAGAGTAGCGTCAACGCAACGAGGGATTCGCAGCTACACGCCGTGCTCGCAGCGCGCAGGCGCCAGGTGCTCAACGGCCGGCTGGCCGCGCACATCAACAACCTAGCCAACATAGCTAATAAGCCTCATAAGTAAGTATTTGTCTGGGGGGTGTTTACTGGTCACTTTGGGGTCAAAGGACTATTGGCCAAGTTGGGACTATCTGACAATACAGATTGTAGAATGTGTGGCGAGGAGGCAGAGACAATGAAGCACATACTGTGTGGATGTCATGCCCTCGCCAGACTCAGAATGAAGGAATTCGGTATTGGTTACCCAGAACCGAAGGAATTCCAGGCACTACTAACTGGTTCCATCATCCGATATATGAAGGTGGTGGAACAATCCTTTGAGTAGGCGCGATGGGGGTAACTACACAAAAGATCCCATTGGGTCGAAGTGTATCCGCAAGGACCCCTTCCTAATAAGATAAGATAAGATAAGTATTTGTCTACTTTAGGTTACTTGGATGAATAGAAAAAACGTAAACATCTTTGAATCAACTGCCCATAAACGTGGTTAAAAATCATCACATGACAATAAAAACATACAAATGAAAATTCTCTCTTTTTGTTTGAGACTTAATATCTATTATTTTATTTGCAGAACTAACACAACGTTTCTTCAAATTGAAGTCCGGGACGCAAACAGCTCTATAGTCAAGAGGATAACCTTCGACAATTCAAGTAATGAAGCGGCTCCCAGCCTCAGGCTCACAACTACCGATGGAATACGGGAAATTAAACAAGACGTCAAACCTCATGACATCAGGCACATATTTGTACCAAAAGTCTACCAAGACAGCCGAAGCCGAGCTGGTTTTATAAACAACAGAAGGCTTAACAAAACCCAAGGACCTTCCACTGAAAATGGATTAATATACGTCCCACCAGAAAAACTTGAGGGTTTAGATAAAGAAGTAGATTTAGAGCCAGATGAAGAATTTCAAGTTGATGAATCTAATCATGGTTTATATCTGCTTAATTATTCAGATACCGATAATGTCACACAAACCCCAGTATTGAATGAAACTGTAACTACGAACGAATTTAATGAAAATAGTACTGTTAAAATTGAAACCACAACTTCTGTGAGCAATGTATCCACGAATATTTCAACTGAAGCACCAAATGTGCACGTCCACAAAAAAGACGAACAAATTGAAGATATTGTTGTAAACAGTACTGATACTAAAAGTACTAAGCTTCTGAAGGTAGAAAACGAAAAAGATAAGAGAAATGACACTCTCTTCATGTCAGAAGAAATTTATAATCATTTTCGACCACTTGAATCAGAGTTACCAGTAGAAGACATGGCACCTTTTATACATTTCGGTCAAAAGCTCGGTGGACAAATTATTAATGATAACTTAACTGATTCTCCATCTTTGTCAGCATCAACCAAGTCTGTTAATTTTATTGCGGCTCCTCCAGAAAGACGAAAATTTAACTCAAGATACTCCGCTACTGAAAAATATAAAAACACCAGTGTTGACGAGGAAGAATTAAATGAAGAAATGGATGTATCTGTAGTCAAAAATACAATTGAAAAGAACAAGATAAGAAATACTGTAAAAGGGCCAGCACCGCAGCGACATGTAGGATTAGTTAACGCTTACAGAAAACATAACACTACGCCACCAACATCCAAACCACCGAATATTGCTCAACTAAATGTTACTGAACCGATAATAACAAATGTTACACCAAGCTCTGTAGAAAAAAATATAACTGGATTAAATAATACAGTTACCAAGGAAAATAGCAATACAAACACAACTATTAAGGAAAATATTTCAAATAAAGGAAATGGAACAGTAGCCCCAAGAAATTACACCCGAAGCTACTTCAATTTACGACGTCGGCCTGCAAGAGTCACAGTTGCTTCAAGTACAGAAAATATACTACCCATTGTAGTTGTGAACACCACAACAGAAAAAGCTTCAACAGTTTACACGGCTGTTGTCACTTCTGTGTCAATAACGTCTTCAATGAAAGGGCAAAATAAAACTGATGGTAAAGATGCCGATAATAGTACAGTTGTAGAAACTACGGTGGCAAAAGAAAATGATACCACACCGAATGTCTTTTTAATCAACGTTACGGAGACACCTACTACGACACCTGTACCGCCACCTTCTTCACCCGCTTCAAGGGCTCCATATAAACACAGGATAAGAATACGAACTACAACCACAGAGAGTAGTATTAATCCATCTAGCCCGGCAGTTTATGTTCATCGAGCAAATGAGGATAATGACATAACAACTAAACTAACAGACCTCAAAAACGAAGCGACTACATCTAGGATATCTGAACGATTGGCCAATCTATTTAGACAAAATGATTACGATAATACCAGTAATGGAAGCACTATTAGACCGAAAAATATATTAAAAAGACGAAGGCCGACTACTACTACGACTGTTGCTCCAGTATCTAGCCTTCGACCTACATTTATGACTACAATTTCGACTACGACCGAGCTACCAACAAGTCCCATAACAGTGGCAGAGACTGCAGCTACAGAAACTACTATAAAACCAGTGGTAGTCACCTCAAGAACGTCATCTCAGTCCAGCTATAAACCAACAGTGACTTCTGATACATCAACAGAAAAAGAAGAGTTAAATAATACTTTGGTTGATGCCGTAGGAGAAGACAAAGCTCCTACCGATAATGAGGTAGTAATAGAGCCTGAGAAGACATATACAGCATCATACGTGTTAGCTGGATTAGGATTTCTGCCTGTGGCTGGTATAGTAGTTTTTGTTTTAAGAAATATTTTAAATAAGAAAACCAAAGAGATAGAGACGGAGTATGAGGGTTACTTCGATGACGACGAGGTGAAAAAAGAATCTCCTATAACGCCAGTAGCGCGGCCGCCGCTGCCAACTCCGACCAAGCCTGACAACAAGTGGGAGTTCCCTAGGAACAAGTTGAGGCTTCAAACCCTGTTAGGCCAGGGCAATTTTGGACAGGTAAACATATTTTAATTACTTCTAATCAATTGCTTAAAACGTAGCGACAATTAATACGCCGTACGATATACATCAGCTTAAATAAATATTTAAAAACTCATCTTTGACGTTTTTGGATTTTAAAATATTTCTAAGATACTTATATTTTTGTTGTTAATACAAAACTACTAACATACAATGACAAAGAACGAGTGTGCAACTATAATCACTTTAAAACGTTTATCGCGTTTCAGGTATGGAAAGCCGAAGCAGATGATCTCAACGGGCACGATGGGTTGACAAGGCTGGTGGCAGTGAAGAGCATCAAGGAGTCAGCCTCACAGAAGGAGAAGCAGGAGCTGCTGCATGAGATCTACATCATGCAGAAGATCGGGACGCACCCGAATGTCGTCACGCTACTCGCTTGCTGCACTGAACACGGTAAAACACTGTCATTATAAAAAACTTGACCCAAGGCAAAGTAAATAATCCTTTGAGATACTGATACAATTAATGTTATACAGAATCCTCAGTCAACATAATGTTTGTAGATTAGATTGATATTTGGGCGATTTTTTATTTTGCTGTCGATTTCTTTTTCTCTCAGTTTTTAATCAAATTTGGTGAGTTGGCAAAGTTGCTTATTCTGATCAAGGTAAGCCCAATTTCACGGTATGTCCTACGAAATTTTCCATTTAGTTACAAAAAATGTATGGTTTTTTTTTACAAAATTTCGTATTTTGCACTTAAATTTAGCACAAAATGAAGACCTCAAAATAAAAATAAATAAATCGACAGCAAAATGAAAACTGGCTCATGGCAAATTTCTGTAATACATTTTGTGTAACTCAATAGAAAAAAATTGTAGGACACATCGTGATATGGGGCTTACCATGATCAGAAGAAGCAACTTTACTAACTCACCAAATTTTTGTAATCAGAGAAAAAAAAGGAATCGACAACAAAATAAAAAATTGGCCCATTTGGCGTCAAAGACTTGTAAGTCTGGAAAGAATGGAAGATGCAATTGAGAGCAGAGATGCAGTTTTAATTTCTATAGCATAATTATTCAGAAAATCACTAGATTTGACATAGAGATGTCATGTGTTAAGGGTTTATCAGAAACATAGCTGACTGATTAATTTTTTTTTATTTGTTAACATTAATTTAAAATTACTGTTTTTGTAGACGATCTTGTAATTTTTTATAGTTAACAAATATCTGGCTAAGCCAATTCCAGTTGGAACTAAGTCTTCTAACGTAAAACCTACTTACTTTCAGAACCGTACCTCCTCATAATGGAGTACGTGATGTGCGGAAAGCTGCTTACATACCTGCGCGAGCGCCGGTCCAGGCCCGACCGGTTCAGCGGCAGCGGCGCGCTGACTTCGCGGGACCTCACTGTCTTCGCCTACTGCGTGGCTCGTGGCATGGACTACATTGCTTCTAAGGGGGTAAATTCATCAGTTTTTCTCATACCCGGGTATATCATCAACCGTCTGGAGGTCAGAAAAAAAAATGAGAGAATGATGACCTCAAGTAAATGATATAGATTGGGCTAGGAACACTACTGTGTCCTCAGAATATAAGAAAATATCATGAACGACAATTATTACTGACTGCTAGTTTTAAACCAAAAGAAAGTAGGGACGAAAAACTTACTAAAGGACTACGTGTATGTAGTGATGTAAGAAATGGGTATGGAAGTTACGTCACAATTCAAATATAGAACGCCAATTTCTGTAAACAGTTACTGCTTACGTACACCTATTCCTTTAGTTAAGTTATCACCTATATAGGTGTTGTTGGTAATTCCTAAATATTATCAAATCTTATCTTACTTATTAACAGAGACTTGTGTTAATAATTGAAGTTTACCCCCTAAAAAGCTTTATTAATTTCGAATATATACCTAATTTCAGATTGTCCACCGCGACCTAGCCGCCCGCAACGTTCTCGTAGACCACAACAAGCTGTGCAAGATCGCCGACTTCGGCATGTCTCGGGCAGCCGGGGGTGCCTCGCGCAATCGTGGAGCGCTCCCTGTGCGGTGGATGGCTCCAGAAGCGCTCCTGTACAACGTGTACAGCCATCAGACTGACGTGTGGGCGTTTGGGATCACGCTGTGGGAGATTGTCACGCTTGGTAAGAGCGATACTGGTTGAGCGTTGCGTAACCGTGGTGCCCTGCCCGTGCAGTAAATAGTTTCAGAAGCACTGCTGTATACTTTTGTTGTAACTGGCTAATCTAAATTTGAATCTATTTCTTTTATAACTATATATTATTTCTGATGTTCTTACTTTATGTCACTTCAATAAACTGACAACATTCGTTATCAGCACGAATTTGCTTATTTTAATTAATTATACGTATAAAATGAAATTTTGTGTCGATATGCTTGGTTCTATTGTGGTGGACTGGATTCAGTGCCAACTTTTGAGCAGACTGAGAATCATTATATATAATAACACTATTTGACTCACCAGTAAGCTCGAGAATCAAGCGCTTCAGAAAAACACCATCTCTTGCAGCACTCGCCAAGCTCATATATTCGGCTTCAGCAGATGACAGGGCAATGGTTTTTTGCTTCTTACTCTCCCACGAGATCACTCCTCCCGCCATAGAGAAGTAAAATCCGGTATATGAACGACGATCTATGGGACAATTCGCCCAATCCGCGTCCGCGTAGCCAATCAAACGACCACCGCCTTTCCTGTAAGATATGCCGAAATCCATAGTGCCTTTTAAGTATTGTAACACTCGTTTTGCTGCAATCCAATGACTCTTGTCATATTTAGTGTTAAATTGACTTAAATATGAAGTTGCATATGCAATATCTGGTCGTGTATTTAAAGCCAGAAAATTGAGCGACCCAATTAATTGCTGATACGGATATAATGAAGATTCACTTACATTATTCTTCTCACACGGCAGCAACTTTTTGGTTTCTAACGGCGTAGGAACGGCCTTACAGTCCGACATATTAAACTTTTGCAGTAAGTCTCGAATATAACTTTCCTGACTTATTTTTATTTCATTAGGTTTACAGCTTATATTTAAACCTAAATAATAACTTAATTCGCCTATCACTTTTAGGCTAAAATATTTTCGTAAGTCAGATATGACGTTGTCGAGCGTTTTATTTTCTCTATACAGAATGACAATGTCATCAACATGAAAAGCGAGTATTACTAACTCGTTACCAAACTTTTTGGTATAAATGCATGGTTCTGAAGGAGTTTGGTTAAAACCTAAACACTGTAAAATATCGGTTAACGTTTTATACCATGCTCTAGAAGCCTGTTTGAGGCCATAAAGTGAACGTTTTAACAAACATACTTTATCCTCTTGACCAGGTTTCACAAATCCTTCAGGTTGACTCATGTAAACCTCTTCTTCCAAATGTCCGTTCAAAAAGGCAGTATCCACATCTAAATGGTGCATTTTCATTCCCTTTTCTGCAGCCAAAGCAAACAGGACGCGCAGAGAAGATTGCCGAACAGTAGGACTGAAGGTTTGCGAGTAATCAACACCATAAACTTGGTTAAATCCTTTCGCGACAAGGCGCGCTTTATATTTAATTACGTCACCATGCGCATTTTTCTTCAACTTATAGATCCATTTGCAAGGTATGACCTTCTTATCGGGTCTATCGATGAGAACCCAAGTCTTCTTCTCAAGCAGGGACTGATATTCATCTTGCATAGCTTTGTACCACTTATCTCTATCTTCTGCATGTACAGCCTGTGAATAGCTTGTAGGTTCATCCATAATCTGAGGGGACGAAGTCTGCATGCATACACAATTGGCAGCAGAGTTGGGTTTTCTAGGTCTCAAATTATACCTAGGTTCTGCAACTTCAGTATCAGACTCCAATTCTTGAGACGAATGTACAATAGCACGCTGATCCGGCTCATTTCCATCGTGCCATTGGTCTTCAATATCAACATCAGATTGAAAACCTTCTGATGCTTGTTCAAAATTGGGTTGAATCATCTCATCTTCAATAATACCACTTGCGACAGGTTCTTGATTATTTGAACTATTTGACAAGTCCACTTGTGACCCTAACAAAAGAGGTACATTTGCTGGTTCGCTTACATCATTCCCAGACTTACAAGTATTACCACTTCCTTTCAGATCGTGAAAAGTATTTTCAAAGAAGGTTATATCTCTGCTTTTCACAATTCTTCGGGGATATCTAACATCCCTGAAATAATAGGTTCTCGGATCATCTGAATATCCGACGAAAATGTGCTCGGACGCTTTCATGTCCAATTTCTTCCGATTACACTCGGGCACATGTATAAGGGCTCTACATCCAAAAACACGTAGATGAGAAAGATTGGGTATTTTACCATACCACTTCTCATATGCCGTTTTGCCTTCAAGAGCACGGTGAGGAGATCTATTTTTAAGATACACAGCCATTTCAGCAGCATCTTGCCAATAGGCCGGAGAAAGTGAACTGTCAGAAAGCATTGACCTGACCTTCTCCATGATTGAACGGTTAGTTCTTTCCGCGATACCGTTCTGCTGGGGACTATAGGGAACTGTTGTTTGGTGATGAATTCCTTCATTTTGTAAATACCTCGAAAATTCAGCATTAACATATTCTTTCCCGTTGTCACTTTTCAGTGTCTTAATCTTTGCTCCTGTTTCCCGCTCTACTGAGGACTGAAAAATACAAAATTTATTCTTTACATCCGCTTTTGAAGGAATAAAGAATACAAAAGTCATGCGAGAAAAATCATCTATAAAAAATAAAATATACTTATTGCCTTGAAAAGAGGTTTCAGGCAGCGGTCCAAGGACATCCGAATAAATAAGTTCGAGAACTGATGTAGATCTTTTATGAGAAACTTTCTTAAAGGGTTTCCTATTCTGCTTACCTTCAATGCAGGGGATACATGGTTCCTTATCTACTTGTGAAAAGTCAACGCCCACAGCGTGGCCTTTCTTGAGTTGGTCCATTCCAATGCGGCATAAGTGACCTAGACGCTTCCCCTGCATTGAAGGTAAGCAGAATAGGAAACCCTTTAAGAAAGTTTCTCATAAAAGATCTACATCAGTTCTCGAACTTATTTATTCGGATGTCCTTGGACCGCTGCCTGAAACCTCTTTTCAAGGCAATAAGTATATTTTATTTTTTATAGATGATTTTTCTCGCATGACTTTTGTATTCTTTATTCCTTCAAAAGCGGATGTAAAGAATAAATTTTGTATTTTTCAGTCCTCAGTAGAGCGGGAAACAGGAGCAAAGATTAAGACACTGAAGAGTGACAACGGGAAAGAATATGTTAATGCTGAATTTTCGAGGTATTTACAAAATGAAGGAATTCATCACCAAACAACAGTTCCCTATAGTCCCCAGCAGAACGGTATCGCGGAAAGAACTAACCGTTCAATCATGGAGAAGGTCAGGTCAATGCTTTCTGACAGTTCACTTTCTCCGGCCTATTGGCAAGATGCTGCTGAAATGGCTGTGTATCTTAAAAATAGATCTCCTCACCGTGCTCTTGAAGGCAAAACGGCATATGAGAAGTGGTATGGTAAAATACCCAATCTTTCTCATCTACGTGTTTTTGGATGTAGAGCTCTTATACATGTGCCCGAGTGTAATCGGAAGAAATTGGACATGAAAGCGTCCGAGCACATTTTCGTCGGATATTCAGATGATCCGAGAACCTATTATTTCAGGGATGTTAGATATCCCCGAAGAATTGTGAAAAGCAGAGATATAACCTTCTTTGAAAATACTTTTCACGATCTGAAAGGAAGTGGTAATACTTGTAAGTCTGGGAATGATGTAAGCGAACCAGCAAATGTACCTCTTTTGTTAGGGTCACAAGTGGACTTGTCAAATAGTTCAAATAATCAAGAACCTGTCGCAAGTGGTATTATTGAAGATGAGATGATTCAACCCAATTTTGAACAAGCATCAGAAGGTTTTCAATCTGATGTTGATATTGAAGACCAATGGCACGATGGAAATGAGCCGGATCAGCGTGCTATTGTACATTCGTCTCAAGAATTGGAGTCTGATACTGAAGTTGCAGAACCTAGGTATAATTTGAGACCTAGAAAACCCAACTCTGCTGCCAATTGTGTATGCATGCAGACTTCGTCCCCTCAGATTATGGATGAACCTACAAGCTATTCACAGGCTGTACATGCAGAAGATAGAGATAAGTGGTACAAAGCTATGCAAGATGAATATCAGTCACTGCTTGAGAAGAATACTTGGGTTCTCATCGATAGACCCGATAAGAAGGTCATACCTTGCAAATGGATCTATAAGTTGAAGAAAAATGCGCATGGTGACGTAATTAAATATAAAGCGCGCCTTGTCGCGAAAGGATTTAACCAAGTTTATGGTGTTGATTACTCGCAAACCTTCAGTCCTACTGTTCGGCAATCTTCTCTGCGCGTCCTGTTTCTGCACTGAATCCAGTCCACCACAATAGAACCAAGCATATCGACACAAAATTTCATTTTATACGTGACTTATTAACGAATAATGTAATTGATGTCATTTATACTCCTACTTCGGAAATGTGGGCTGATGTACTCACTAAGCCATTGGCTCGCATTAAGCATCAGAATTGTATAAAAGGAATAGGCTTATGCTTATAACTATATTTAGATTACGGGGGAGTTTTGTTGTAACTGGCTAATCTAAATTTGAATCTATTTCTTTTATAACTATATATTATTTCTGATGTTCTTACTTTATGTCACTTCAATAAACTGACAACATTTTGACTTAAATATGAAGTTGCATATGCAATATCTGGTCGTGTATTTATAGCCAGAAAATTGAGCGACCCAATTAATTGCTGATACGGATATAATGAAGATTCACTTACATTATTCTTCTCACACGGCAGCAACTTTTTGGTTTCTAACGGCGTAGGAACGGCCTTACAGTCCGACATATTAAACTTTTGCAGTAAGTCTCGAATATAACTTTCCTGACTTATTTTTATTTCATTAGGTTTACAGCTTATATTTAAACCTAAATAATAACTTAATTCGCCTATCACTTTTAGGCTAAAATATTTTCGTAAGTCAGATATGACGTTGTCGAGCGTTTTATTTTCTCTATACAGAATGACAATGTCATCAACATGAAAAGCGAGTATTACTAACTCGTTACCAAACTTTTTGGTATAAATGCATGGTTCTGAAGGAGTTTGGTTAAAACCTAAACACTGTAAAATATCGGTTAACGTTTTATACCATGCTCTAGAAGCCTGTTCTGATGTACTCACTAAGCCATTGGCTCGCATTAAGCATCAGAATTGTATAAAAGGAATAGGCTTATGCTTATAACTATATTTAGATTACGGGGGAGTTTTGTTGTAACTGGCTAATCTAAATTTGAATCTATTTCTTTTATAACTATATATTATTTCTGATGTTCTTACTTTATGTCACTTCAATAAACTGACAACAACTTTGTACAGCCATCATCGTGGGAGATTGTTACACTTAGCAAGTGTTACTGCAACAGTACAATCAGTGATATCGCCTGGAGGAACGATATCTTCTTCAGAGTGCTGTTTTACGTGCGCGTCAGACTATCATATCATGAAATTATGTGGAACTTTGCATGAGTATAGCTCGTGACGTATCGCTGCTATCAACGTCGCCGTGCCGTTTGCGCTTGCGCAAAGATGTTTCAGTTAAAGTATAGGTACAGGTAAGCAATTTTAGACGATTTCGATTCAACCGGGACGATTCCCGGTCTCTTCCACCTGGTTACGCGTTTAAATTTTCTTTGATCTTTGTATCAATGGTTTCATTTTAGACGACTTTGACGATGTGGTCTAATCTAATTTCTCTCTCCAGGTTCCACCCCGTACGCGGCGATGTCGGGGCGCGAGGTGCTGACGGCGGTGACGGAGGGCTACCGGCTGGAGCGGCCGCCGCACTGCAAGCCGCAGCTGTACCGCGCCATGCACTCGTGCTGGCACGCGGACCCCTCGCAGCGGCCCACGTTCGCGGCGCTCAAGGCGCAGCTCGCGGAGCTCCTCGACAACGAGCCCTCGGAGGGGAACTACGTGGACCTGGACTCGTTCTACCAGGAGTCCTCCGTGTACAGCGACCCGTCCGCCATCATACACGACGACGAGGGGCTGTCGGCCGAGTACGATCGGGAGAGGAGGTGTTTCAGAGAGTAAGTACGACCTCAACGATGAGACCATCAAATGGCTAATGAGTTTCAAATTTAATGTATATTACCAACCTGCCTCGGCTCCGCACGGGTGCAATTCTATATCATGCATGTATTATACATATAAACCTTGCTCTTGAACTCACACTCTATCTATTAAAAAAAACGCATCAAAATCCATTGCGTAGTTTTAAAAGTCTAAGCATACATAGGAACAGACAGACAGCAGGAAGCGACTTTATTTTATACGAGTACTACGCAGTGAAGCTGTATTCGACGTATGCCCCTGCCACACGATTAAATAAATAAGTGCAGTCAATTGTTGTTTTTACTCGTATGCTTCTTAAACGATCTTAAAAGGGATGGAGCTTGTCACCGAGCTAAATCAATGATTTATACAATGCTAGAAGTTTCGATAGTGCTAAATGTTTTTTAACCACACTGTTTTCAAGTGAATTTGGTGTGTATAATTCCCATTTCTTGAATCCCATCATTACATTTGTACTTAAATAACCCAAGTGTCTCTTCACAGACTTACAAAAGGCCCCACGAAATACGACAACCGCGGCTTCAACTTCCGCGATAGAAATTACGAAGATCTAATTAATAAATTCAGCATCGGTACCCCAAGAATGGGCGGTTTCGGCATCCGAGACGTCCCCTTCAACGACCGAAACTTCTCCGACGGCGAGTTCAACGAACGCACCTTCACCGAAAAGAATTTCACCGATAAAAACTTTACAGACACCAACTTCACCGAAAGAGACCGAAAAGAGAAACTCTCCACCTCGAGTTTTCACAAAGAACGAGAAGGCAGAGAGAGCAATTTGGTCAGTAGGAATAGTTTTAGCGGTTTCCCGAGGATAGGTGGGAGGGACGGACATTTTCAAATGATGCCAGATGGGAGGAATAAAAGAGTTTCGGAGTTTGAATGTGACATCTAAAGAGAAATGATTTAGTTGAACGAGGGCATAGGAAATTGCATCTTTGTAGAATCGAACATTGATTACTTGAAGACTTTTCATGCACTTCTTCAAAAAGGGTATTAATGAGTTCAAGTACATATTGGACACATGAACAGTATCATAAATAGTGCGATTTTTAAGGCCTCGTTCAACCATAATTGAGTCAAGTAAAAATGACAGAATATTTTTGTTACTTTTACGCGCTCAAAGGAGTCTTAGAAATTGACTGAATCTTGTATTTTCTAGTATCTGTTAGGAAAGTTTTGAAACTTTGCCAAACATTTGCACTGATTTCATGTTTTTAAGCACATTTTTTGCACAAGTGTGGACTCGTGATAAATTAACTTTTAAGTTTAATTTCAATTACGTTGAAATTATGTAACTTGAAATTTATAGTGTGTTGATATTTTGTAAATAATTGTTAATTTATAGTACTTTGGATGTGTGTTTGCGTTAATTGGTGATTTTGTAAATAAATTGTAGAAATAAGGAGGTGTATGTGACAAAGAAAAGAACTGCATCGTAATTTGTAGATTTTAAATGTGTACCACGAAACAGTGATTACAATGTACGTTACTGTTTAAATGATATGAATATACGAGAATAAATGTTTTATGTAAAGATTTAATTAATATTGCACTTGTGTTTATTATTTTTTGTTGGATCATAACGGTGCTACGTATTATATTTTAAAGTAGATTTCCTTTTACAGAAACAAATGTAACAAATAACATTCACGCCAATCGACATTATATTACGTGCATCATGAATTCATGGGCAAATATGTCAGCTAATGAAAGTTATGAACTCCTAAACGTGGTTTATATAATTTACATGGCTAATAATGAGGGTTTATTCTTAATTAAGATTCGTGAATCGTCATTTTGACTTATATAAATAGGGCCAACATACCTTTTCAAAATATTATGTTGATTTTCATTCTCTGGAATTTATTTTTATGTGGTTATAATTACCTGACAAATATCTTGTAAAATAATTACGTCGATAAGAAAAAGGCTGATAATACACTGGTGTTTCATGTTACGTAATAAGGACTACTAAGAAATCTATCTAGTTAATTTCTGATATACATTTTATGCTGTTGCCAGTAATTTTATATTTTATACAACGTTATCCACTGTTCTCTCAAATCTCTCCCTAGTACTCAGTGACGCCATTTTGTACTGTAGTGTTCTGATAACACGAGTTACTAATGTACTAGATAGTTCATACTTCTCAATACCCTGTATAAATCTGAACAATAAATCCTCTGAGTTATTTCCGCGCGCAGCGACAATACTATGAGGTTCATCAAGAAGAGTTTGTATAGTGTATTTCCCTCTGATAAAATGACCGCAATACTTGTAAAATATTCATTTATATACAGGGTGTCTCTGATCATGGGGCTATATATGCAAGGTTTGATTGTGTTTTCAAAACTGAGCATCTTTGGTCTGCAACTTAAAAATATCTCCAGCCTTAATTTGTTTTATAGGCATCCATAACATAGTCATTTTGTCGATTTTTAAGTATATCAAAGCGAAATTTGCAGGTGTGCAGAGCTTTCTAAAAAACCATTGAGTTATTATAGCAAAACGGGACTTAATCGCGTTCAAAGAGTGTTTATTTAATTACCTCGATCTTTCGAACTAAGTTATGCTAAGTTCATGATCTCGAAGGGACTCAAGAAAAGAAAGGAAAAAGGGGAAGTGGGAAGAGAAGGAAGTGTCCACTCGACACCATGAACGCAATATCACGCTCGAAACGTCGAGGTTATTAATAAACTTTTGTTATAATAATGTTTGAAAATCGTGTAAGTTTAAATCAATATAATCGACTGAGTTGTTTATTAATGGTGTTACTTTACTGTAAGAGTATATTAATGTTTTCCAGTGCACTGCAGTACATCATGAAGCATGTTAGAGTTGAGTATTTGATGTAAATCTCAGTTCAACAACTGTCTAGTCTCTATAAGATACGATATTGGTTCGTCTGTAAGACCTGATTAATTGTGTACGTATGAAAGATGTATTTTATTTTAAATATAGGGATGTATTGAAAATTATACCTGTTTATCATTTATCCTTACCCTTGTTACTTGCTCGCTGCCACCAACGACAAAAAGTAACGGCTTTAAAAGATAATTTAGCATTATATTGAAGAGAAAAAAAGATGTCCCGAGTGTTTTAGACGACGCGTTTGGCGCAGTTTGGCATTATAAAATTTAAATTTTGAATCCAGGCCAGGGCAAATATTTGTCTAATGAACTCGAATATTTGTGCTTAGGTCATGGTTGTTCTTTTGTGTTTAGGTATATTATTAATCTATATGACTTATATCGTCGTCTAGTACCCATAACACAAGTTTTAGTGACCTTAATTTGGGACTAGATCGATTCGCGTGAGTTTGTCCGATATTTATTTATTTACTTATTAATGTATTATATATATTTATTTATTTATGCTTCAGGCGGGGTTCGAACCCGCGTTTAGATAGCCTTTCCGGGACAACACAGGCGTCTTAATTATTGGAGCCATTTAATTTGCCAAAGTCGAATATTATCCGTCTTTTTCATTTCAATGCAATGCTACCAAGACGACTGTGCATTGTGAAAATCTACAATCAAGCGACGTCTCGTATATCCAGGCCTGGCCTTAGAGGGCCTTAGGCACTTGGAATTTGGGGCCCCCTCCCCTATAAGGACAACATTATTATGGTGCAAGTCTTGCTTCTGAGACTGGGCCCCTAGGCCGGGCCTTGTGGCCTAGGGGTAAATACGGTTGCGTAAATCTGAGAGTGCTTCTTCGCCGTTTGAGACATCTCCTAAAGTCAAGTCACCATGATGTCAGTAATATCTCAGGTTTCTTGCCCTTGAACTGTCTTAAAACGCGATGAGCTGCAAGTGCCATATTATGTCAAACTCTTTTTTTTAAATACTTGACTTGAACTGTATCAGGGCTGGTTAGTCCTCACTACCAGTAGTCGGATTTTGTGTGAGAGTATAACCCGCTAATGAGATAATCCCCGCGCCACAGGGGTAATTTCGGTTGGGGTGACGCGGGCACACTGGGCGCATGGACTGCGTCGTGAATAAACTGAACCGAATCAGTCTGACTTAGGGCGGGAGAAGAGGGGAAAGAGAATCGGGTTATGGTAATTTCGGAGATACGAAGGCGATAGTGATTGTAAAAATGCTATTCCTGGTATCGTATCTCAACTCTGAAACATTGTTTCTCATCTGTAACTATAAACAAAAATTTGAAATAACTAGTTACTTAAGAGATATATATTATGGAAAGGGCCCAGGATGCTAATTGAACGAAGTTTTTCAAAATCAACAAGTTAACAATATCGCCAAGTTGTCTCTACTCTTGCTAATCGACCTGCGCATAACTGTGACACGCATAATGTGTTTCAATACAGTGCGAGCATGACAGATGATGCTGAGTCGACAAGCGAAGTCGCGGTAAGATTATGCTAGCCCTGCTGTATTAAGAAGTTAACATTTTACGCTAAAATTAGACCCGGGGCCACAACCCGCGAAATTGACCGAGATTGGGCGAGACGAAGTTGGCTGAAGTATGTGGTCCCGGGTGCGAATCCCGGCCAGGGCAAATATTTGTGTGATGAACTCGAATATTTGTGCTTGGGTCATGGATGTTCTATGTATTTAAGTATATAGTTATCTATATAAGTATGTATATCGTCGTCTAGTACCCATAACACAAGCCTTCTTGAGCTTAATTTGGGACTAACTAGAACGATTTGTGTGAGGTCTGAAATTTATTTTATTTATTTATGGGGTTCCGCAGCGAAGTGCCTCTCCACTCTCCACACTATCATATTCGCCGAACCTCGGCCAACTTCGCGAAAAGACACATCGCTCATCTCTATAAGAGTACTTGAACATCGTTCTTGTGTCGCGACAAAGAGTACTTACAGTTATGCTGCAAGACAAGTAGGTACAAATCACTGCACGCCAACGCACTGTGGAAAAATGCCAACCCGACATCGGCAGCACTTTCGTTAACCGCAGCGCCTGCGCAGCGCGTTGGGCAACTCTGTTTGTTAGCTGTTCCTTGCTATACAGGTTGTTCTCTAATACGGTACTTGACTATAGTGAAAATCAATTGTATAATATTATTAAAACTATCGTGGGACATTATAAAAACTGTTTAACCTCGTAAAAGTTGTCAGAAACGGTCCGAAATGTTTCGAACTCATACGGAGCTTTTATCAGAGGCAGCTAGCCGTGCAAAGAAACAATAAATACTTTTTTAAAGTATTAATCAATTGTATGATTAAATCACTAAACACACATTCAAAAATACATGGAACCAAATAAACTACCGCTAAATTTTGAATATAATTATTTTTCATTGGACAAAAACTGACAAGACGTGTTTTGACTACTGATTTTGATGACGTCACAATCCAGTCTTCCTAGAACTTCATACTGAAATGAAATGAAATAATTTCTTCAGTAAGTAGGCCACAGGTGCACTTTTACAAGTCAGATTGTGAATCTACCGGCATTTCGCAAGAGGAGACCGCTGTTGAGAAGAAAGCCGAAAGAAACTCAACAGTAAGTCATTTTTTCGTAAATAATACTTAAAATAATTACAATGATTTCATTTGTGTTATAACTAATTACACTGGTACACGTAAAGGAGAAGTATAGACTAACGTACTAACGGAACGTTTACGATATTTTATAAAGAGTAGCTGATTTGAGCTGTCATCAAATACCCTGTTACTGTAAATTATTGGTTGTTTGTTAAAAATGTTGCTCTGGAGGATGGTGAAACGTCCTATCAACGCATATCTACTAATTTGGCTGGCTAGTGGCTACGAAGCCGAAGCCATGCCCGGGTGTGTATACTGGAGCCCGTTTTGGCATTGTGGAAGAAGTACAGTACTTACGTGAGATCTTAGACGAACATTCGGGTTATATACCTGTCTCGCTCGCTCATACGCAATCCAGATAAGAACCTCTAAGTTTTCACCCGAACCCGAATGTTCTTCTGAGATCTCACGTACTGTAACTAATTACTACCTAACTAATTAACTAGATATCGGCAGCTCTTTTGTTGCTTACAGTGCCTGTTCTCGACGTTGAGCAACTATTTATTTGTTAGATATTTATTGTTCAATTAAATATTACAAAAGAATAAGGAGTAATAAGATCAATTCGTTTGGACATTTAATAATTGGATGCTTCGTTGAATAGTGAAATATAAAATAATTTTCAGGTCCCCATGAGGTTTCAGGGAAATCGTGACATTAGGGCCTTTCTTCTCATAACCCGGGGTTTGTAGTGCAAATGATTTGACACTAGGCCTAGGACAGTAGGCGTCATATCATTCGGGCACCGAAAACCCCAGCACCTCTTGCACAACCGTGACCTGTAACTCTTTCTCGCGCGAGATATATACCCATCTCTTTCTGAACTACTGTGAGAGAGTAACTGACGCTATCTCGCGCGACAAGAGTCATTGTGCTAGACCGGCAGGGTATGCTCACGATAAAGACGGAGTATCTCTTATAAAAACAAAAAAAAACAGACTATCTCACACAAATCGATCTAGTCGCAAATTAAGCTAAAGGCTTGTGGTATGGTAGTAGAGGATCCCGATATAGAACGACCCAACTAGCAAAATTGCTGTATAAACATGCCTTTATAAGAACTAAGACATTATAAAAGGTTTATATATATCCTGACTAAGAAGGTATATCTTACAAGTGCATATTATAAGACTATTTGGTCTTGAGAACATTTAAACTTATTAAACACTCTTGTAGACGTATATAAGAAATTCTTATAAAATATTTATCAGAACAAAGGTTTTACAAGTGCATTTTATAAGCCTAATTGGTCTTGAGAATATTTATACTTATTACGTAATCTGGTAGACGTCTATAAGAAGTTCTTCTAAAACATTTATCAGAACAAGGTTTTACAAGTGAATTTTATAAGACTAATTAGTCTTGAGTAATTTTAACTTATTAAGTACTCTTGTAGACGTTTATAAGAAATTCTTATAAAATATTTATCAGAACTAAGGTTTTACAAGTGCATTTTATAAGCCTAATTGGTCTTGAGAATATTTAAACTTATTACGTAATCTGGTAGACGTCTATAAGAAATTCTTCTAAAATATTTATCAGAACTTAGGTTTTACAAGTGCATTTCATAAGACTAAATGGTCTTGATCATTATTTACAGTTAGTAAAGCACCTTAGAAGTCAGTTCTTTCTTAGTTGAGTCTGCAGTAAATGTTTTATCAGACTTCTTGCTCTTACTAAAGCCTTGTATACAACTTCTTTAAAACCAACCAATTTAAAGTGTATTTGGTCTTGTCTAAGCCAGATGTAAGAGTAGGAGCATGTTGTAAGTCTTTTATAAGATCAATGTACCTTACAAGAACCTTTTGCAGTCTTTATTAAGCGTATCGCATGGCTGATATAACCTAAATTTATTTTGCCGAGATCATTTCATAAAAAAATATTTACATAAATGGAAGCGATTCAAAAGAAGTGGAGAATATCTAAGAAAAGTAAATAAAAGATTGGCTGAATTAGTACAAAAGCCAGAGTCTTTACAAGTCTTGACAAGATCCAACGTTGAAACTAGCGATTTGTTTGATGGTTCCGTACAACTAAAAATTACAGTAGTCCTGACGACGAAAATCAGACAGATTATTCAAGTAATGATGCGGATAGTGACACAACTTTATAACTGCGACTCTAAAACAAGTAATTAAATTTCCATTCTCTTCAACTTCAACTAATGAATACTACACATGTCAATCTTGACAGTAATTTCATAAGGAACCCTAAAATCATTAACATGGCCACCATGTCCACAGGTAGATAGCCTCAGATAAGTTTCTAACAAGAGCGAAAGGCTTAACATTGACTTAAACGAGAGTTAAATAAGAAATATCAGCCTTACATGCATCTCAAACAAGAGTAATTGTACTTTTAATTGATTTTACAGTGTCATTGATTGAAACACATTTCAATTTCACAAATAATTTAACAAATATTTAATATTTTAGAGACATTCCAGAAGGGCCCGTGAAAATATTGTTAATAATATTACAAAACTATCGAGGAAATGTACTTCGCAAGTTGTTCATCAATATAATACCAAGATAAATTGCAGTCAAAGAAATAACAGTAAGCATTACTAAGAGTACATATAAAAATATAGACTTACCTGGGTTTTTATATTTTTTTATATTTCACTTTATCCGAAAACGTTTTCTGGCCTCTTCGACAGGTTGTGCTAAATACTCTTACAATGAGATCACAGAGAGGAATATAAGGGGATAATCACTTACAACGGCATTAGTAAGAGTACTCAAAGACTTATTAACCTTACAGCATGCCACTGTAAGATACTTGTAAGTCTATTTTTCTTACAACAGCATTAGCAAGATGATCTTAGGATTAAAAACACACTTAATAAGACCATTATACAACAACTATAAGCAGAAATGCTCTTATAAAGTGCGCCCAATTCCACACTTAAAAACGTTTGAAAGTGTACTGTAAGAGCAAAGAAAATTTGGTCTTAGGATATTTGTAAGATAAAATTTTGCTAGTTGGGGACCTTCACCGAGATGTTTATTTGATGAAATGTATTTTATATTTAATTTAATATGTCAATAAATATATTGCATATGGGTTGCATAACAAATTTTAGTCCAGGGTAGGTATGTTTTGTAAAAAAAAAAAATTAAACATTTCACCGGTTTGATTATTAGATAAATTCATAATAAAACAATCTTAATTTTATTTAATTTCAATTCAATAATCAGACCGTTGCAAAATGCTAGTAGGTATAGATTTATCTGTTTATACCTGGCTAACCGATAGTTGTGTCGGGAAAAGAATAGGCAACCTAACGTTTGCATATTCTATGGCCTTCATACTTTACATTGGTAATAGAATTTATCTAATATTAGTCAAACCGGTGAAATGTTTAAATTTTTTTTTTTTTATTATTAATTAAACATACCCTGGACCAAAATTTGTTAGGCAACCCATATGCAATATATTTATGGACATATTAAATTAAATATAAAATACATTTCATCAAATAAACATCTCGGTGAAGGTCGTTCTATATCGGGATCTTAGACTATGGGTACTAGACGACGATATACATACTTATTTATATAGATCGGGGGGCACGGCAGTGCCCCCGCCAAGTCGAGCGCGAAGCAAACACTGCCGTACCATCCTTTACTGGAACCATTTCGCCGCATTTTCAGGCCCCTATTTGAGCACCTCTGGATAAGACCAGAACGCAGAAATTTTCGTCATCCAGTAAGCTATAATCACATACTTAAAGTCCAAAATTTCAAGTCTGTAGGTCATTTAGTTCCGAAGTTAAGCGAAAGCAAAGTTTCACATTTATGACACTCACTCACTCACTCACTCACTCATGATCATCAGTAAAGAACTAGTACTTCCCATGAATTCAGAGAGCTGAAATTTGGTACAGAGTTAGGGTTTAATGGCCACATAAAGCGAAAACTATAAAAATTGGCCAAGTGCGAGTCCGACTCGCGCATGAAGGGTACCGTACCATAAAACAAGTTTGTTGTATGGGAGCCCCCCTTAAATATTTATTTTATTTTATTTTTAGTATTTGTTGTTATAGCGGCAATAGAAATAGATCATCTGTGAAAATTTCAACTGTCTAGCTATCACCGTTCTTGATATACAGCCTGGTGACAGACGGACGGACGACGGATGGACGGACGGACGGACGGACAGCGAAGTCTCAGTAATAGGGTCTCTCTTTTTACCCTTTGGGTACGGAACCCTAAAAAATAGGATAATCGAAGATCTGGAGTACTCTGATTAGAAAACACAAGAGCCCAACCAAACTATTAGAGATCGACCTACCGCCTTTACAAAAAATATTCAACTTGTTGTTGTGTTCGGTTGGCCGCCATCGCGACTGATCGTCTCTCCTGATGATGGATCGCGTACCGATTCGAAACATGTCGAGCGTTATTCGACTTCTACGACGTGAGTACCCGTTTAAGTATTTTAATATTCAACTTGGTGGGCCGCTTCATTTGATGTCAAAAATCCAAGGTCTGAAGTATTTTGACGACGCGTTTTGCTCGGTTTGTAGACACCTGCCTACTGAGCCGGCGGTCCCGGGCTCGAGTCCCGGTCAGGGCAAATATTTGTGTGATGAACTCGAATATTTGTGCTTGGGTCATGGTTGTTCTATGTATGTAAGTATATATTTATCTATATAAGTATGTATATCGTCGTCTAGTACCCATAACACAAGCCTTCTAGAGCTTAATTTGGGACTAGATCGATTTGTGTGAGGTTGTCCGATATTTATTTATTTATTATTTATCTGATGAAGAACCCTCAGCTGGTTTCAGCTGTATTAGAGATATGGTAATGCCCCCTTGTACTATTGGTACATAAAAAAATCGACTGTCATTGCAAAAATCCAGCGTAGTGGGACACATCTTCTAATTTAATCTAGCCTATAGCGTCCCACAGCTGGGCGGGTTACGTATTACAATCCCGAAAGTTCATAATACCTACAGTTGAAATACCGATGGTCAAAATATCGAAAATAAAAATACCGAAAGTTCAAAAAGCCGATATTCGATAAACCGAAGCTCAAATTACCTATTTTCAGAAAATCGAAAGTTCAAAATCTCGAAACCTACGCTCGCCTCCGCAGCTTCGGCTTTTTGGTCACCTTCGGCGACCAGCCTCAGCCGCTGCTGCGGCACTTTCTTACGGCGGCCGGGGGCTGCCCTCCCTCCGCGCCTCCGGGCTTTTATATCAATCTAGGGGTAGGGCAGACAAGACCACGTGGAATCGGGGTTGACAGCTTCGGTTCTGTGGCAAGTCGATTAAGAAAAGGAAAGAGTCCGGGAAAGTGGGAAATTATGACACTAAATATTCGATATTATGATAAAATATTCTGTCATGGACTGCCAACCGAACCGAACTTGTCTGGAACCGAAGCTGTCAACGCTCGCCTTTTTGGTCACCTTCGGCGACCAGCCTCAGCCGCTGCGACTCGCTTGATGCCCGCACTTTCTTACGCTAGGGCGGAGGGGCTGCACATCCCGCAGCGCCGGAGCAGATCGGTTCCACAGAAGAGTTCACTTATAAATAGTAAGTATAGTAGTAGGCAAGTAGGTTACGTAATTTAGGTTAATATTCTTTGTATAAAATAAACATTAGAATGTGTAAGACTACAGAAATATAATTCTCGAGAGTTTAAATAATATTCCGGATTACAACCTTCAGGCAGGATCATAGTCTTCGGGATTATAATCTTCGGGATTACAGTCTTCGGGATTACATTGTTCGGGATTACAGTCTTCGAGATTATAATATTCAGTATTTCATCCTTTCGATCAAACGTTCTTTCGGGATTTTAAACTTTCGGTCAAATAAACATTCGACATTTTAATTTTCGGCTTTCCGTCCATAGGTCTTATGAAATTCGGTATTTTGAACTTCGGCATTGTAATACGTACCCGCTGGGCGAATGCCTCCCCTTCTGCTTTTAATACGCATATAAATAAAATTAAAGGAAAACTCTGGATAAGACTAGACTGGCTTTTATACTTATACTTACAAGTTTACAAGAAGAAATAGTCGAACGATTAACTTTATTCTACTCGAACATTACACAAATTAAAAAAAACAAATTACACCAAAATATTAATTTCGCTCAAAATTTGGTCAAAATATAATGCATTGGACTAAGAATGGCGGTGATACACGTCGCTAGATGGCGCTGACTGTATTTTAAAACGCGCCTACGTTTGTTTTTCCGATAACCTTATATGGCGATGTGGCAACCGGCCGCGTTACAGTCGTTTACGAAATTCTTCTACTGCGCTTGGAAACGTTTGCTAGGGATTAGGAGGGATTATTTGCATTTCGTTAATTTCGCTTATTATTTCGTGAGGTTCGCTAAAGTGAATTAGCAGGTTGTTATAAAACAATATGCCCACGTTTCTACAAAAAGAAGTGAAATCCCACCAAAAACATTCTGTAAAAAACTAGCCAAGTCTCGATGGAGCTGCTTGTTTATCTCTAAAAAGTAATGAAATCTAGACAAAGTCGTACCAAGTCTAAGGTTCCTTACTGCGATTTCTTTATTATTATAGTTAATGTTGTGTGACTTGGCCGTTGAAGGGTACACAAGGGTACAAAACCAGGTGCTCCATGATACCATTGCACCAATCTGTCGCCAGAACCGCTCCCCATTGACGATGGAAAATTGCCACTTGGAAAACGTTGATTCAATAACCAGTCAATTGTAGGCTTGATAAAGCTGCGTATTTCAATAATACTTATGTATAGGTGAGCCTGAAACAAACAGTATAAAAAATATTTCTAGTACAGACGGACCTCTAATCATTGATAGAAGTCCGTCTGTACGTCTATTTTATGTTAGATCGGTGGTCGATTTGACGCTCCAAAAAGAAGAGAGCAGAAGTCAGCATTGTCAACAACAGCCTAAAATGAGACACTAGCGTCAAATTACCAATACCAGTATGGGCTATTATCTCGCTTAACAAACACAGCTAGTTACAACAGATATAACATTACGTGTAAACAAAATTGACTTGTTCTGGGGACAGATTGGTGCAATGGTGTCATGGAGCACCTGGTTTTGTACCCTTGTGTACCCTTCAACGGCCAAGTCACACAACATTAACTATAATAATAAAGAAATCGCAGTAAGGAACCTTAGACTTGGTACGACTTTGTCTAGATTTCATTACTTTTTAGAGATAAACAAGCAGCTCCATCGAGACTTGGCTAGTTTTTTACAGAATGTTTTTGGTGGGATAAATATATACTTAAATACATAAAACAACAAGTATTCGAGTTCATCGCACTAATATTTGCCCTGGCCGGGATTCAAACCCGGGACCGCCGGCTCAGTAGGCAGGTGCTTTACAAACTTTTTTTTTTTTTTTAACCCAGAGAAATGCATTGAGTTGCATACTACTACGTAATATGAGACCCTCGGGGGGAGAGTCAGACATTACGCATTGGTTATGTGGGGCTCTCTAGTCCGCGAAGGACTAACCTACCCACTAAAACTCTGGGATGCTGCCAACCCGTGCCGTAGCGGTGATGCCATGGGATCGCGAACATGTCACCACGACACCACCGGCACTTTCGCCCTAAGGCGAACCCACACCGATAGACACACTGTAGCATAGCAGTGTGCCTTACCCTCACCTACTTCCCCAAGCCCCCAGGAAGCGGGGACCGCCACCGACACACGGTGCTTCGGTCCCACCCTACTTGCTGAGGGAGGACAAAAGCCCCTACCCCTCAGCCGGCCATGGGAGGACAAACGCCCCTACCCCACGACCCCCTCTCCACGTCCCATATACAGCCGTGAACTCTGCTGCTGCAGAGACACGCTGAGGGACCCTCTGGAAGCTAGGACCGCCACCGACACACGGTGCTTCGGTCCCAGCCTCCTGGCCGTGGGAGGACAAACGCCCCTACCCCACGACCCCCTCTCCACGCCAAGGGAGGACAAACGCCCCTACCCCTTGGCCCGCCACGGGAGGACAAACGCCCCTTCCCCATGACGCCCTCACTCCACCACGGGAGGACAAAAGCTCCTACCCCGTGGGTTCCCTCCCCAATGCCCGCCAGCCTCCTCCTCGGTCTCCTCCACTGGCGGAGGTGAACTTCAACACAAACACCGAAGTGCCCACCCGAGTAATGCCCCGCCAGTCCTCCCTCTCGGATCTCCTCCACCGGCGGAGGTGAACTTCAACACAAACACCGAAGTGCCCACCCGAGTAATGCCCCGCCAGTCCTCCCTCTCGGATCTCCTCCACCGGCGGAGGTGAACTTCAACACAAACACCGAAGTGCCCACCCGAGTAATGCCCCGCCAGTCCTCCCTCTCGGATCTCCTCCACCGGCGGAGGTGAACTTCAACACAAACACCGAAGTGCCCACCCGAGTAATGCCCCGCCGGTCCTCCCTCTCGGATCTCCTCCTCACCCGTCTTGGCCCGTAGGCCCCCACACTGGTGTCTCTTGGCTTCGCTGCGGCGGACCAACCGCAGTTACTGAGCCCCCCCACCACGACAAGGTGGACACCCTTGGGGGGGAGGTGCTTTACCAACTGCGCCAACCGCGTCGTCTTATACCTTCTTATCCCAACAATGTTTTTAAATAATACAAGGCTACCGTTTTCTCAGCAGCCTGTATCCACGAAGCCTGCGATGCTTCAATCACAAAGAAAGTAACAAGTAATATTGCCACCGCAGCCATTTAATCTGATAATCTAAGCATTTTCCTCGTTTCTACAATCCTCTACAAATTATACACCCATCGACAAAACAAAGTTATTTGAGGCAAGTGAATTTGAATTGTATATTATAGACGGTTAGAGTTATTGGGTTCGAGACTTCAGAGAGGCGATATGTTAATAGATGTTTGAATTATGACTGTTGTGATAGAAATTGTGTAATTTCGTTTGTTTCGAAGTTACATGGTTAGAGAACATCTATCTTGCTATACTTAAACTATTATTTCACAAACGCATCCATCGCGATCTTCAATTTTAAGCGAGGCTCGTAAGTTACGCAAATTAAATATGTCGTACGCGTAAAATAGAAATAATTAAAATTCTTCACCAGATCGTGAAGCCAAAGCCAATTAAGTAGTATTGAAAAAATCTAGGAGAGAGCCTAATGTATATAATTGTAATTAATGATGTAATATTTAATGCTTAACACAATAAATTAATGCTGTTTAGATACAAAGATCAACACGCAAAAATTAAATTGCGCTCATTCGTGGTCCACACCGGGACTCAAACCTGGTATCTTCGTATTACCGGTCTAACGTCTTAACTTTTTGACCAGAGACGCACTGTAGGTACGTACGCTTTCAATGTCCCATCCGTTTTGATCTCTGTACCTATTTTATTTTAAAAGGTATTTTAGGCGTGGGCCACGTATGACCTCAATTTAATTTTTCATTGCGCGTTGAGTTCTGTATCAATAGCAATAAAAAAAAATAGAGTTCATTTACCCACACTAAAAAATAATATTTTCGAGAAATATAAATAATTGTTTCGAAATAACAATGATTATTGTCCAGAATTAATAAATAAATATAATTGGCCCAGAAGTGTCACTGACATAAGTGACGAAATGAAAACATTTAGAAATTGTAACATAAAGTGTTATTTATAACAAGCTTCCATAAAAAACTATCACACACCGGATCAACACTAATAATATTCACAACAATGTAAACTCACACACAAGAGAGATCGCTTACTGCGCCTACGATCTCGTAAAACGACGAGCTAAATGCCATTCCAATTTACCCTTTTCAATACGCATTATAATATCTGTTAGATAATAAGTATTCAAACGAAAACGATTCTTCGCAAGAGTGCACAAAAAACCGCACCTGAAGACGAAATCACACAGTTCTACAATTGTATATAGCTAGAGTTTGTAACTCGCTAAGAAGCCACTTTGCGACCGTTACATGACTCGCGAATCTCAAATCAATCCTCAATATCCATAACCATTATTAGTTATTCGGTAACACAATCAACTGTGAAAGCATGTTTGTAAAAGTGGATTATCATCCCATCAAATCATTGTACAATTACATTGTCACAAACGATTACAGTCGGCAAAAACTTCATGCGTCCTTATGTCTTCGTATTTGACGGTCAATTTGCTGTAAAATTTAGTTAGCCAAGTGAATTTTTAAATCTATGATCGTCATGCAACACCTTTTAAGTGTAACTGCGTTGATAAACGCAATGACTTATCAATAGTGACCCAGGTGACCCGGTACCGGAGAAAGTTACCAGTTCCGGAATAATCTGACACCTGTATATGCGAAGATGATCGCGCGCGCCTACGCGCTCATTCGTCGCGCGGCGGAGGAAAGCGACGCGCGCGCATAAGTGAATATGCGCGAGATTTCTATTGCATAATTTAAATAATGTGAGTGCAGTGCATGGTGGAATACTAAATCAAGTGACAATGGCTTTTAAACTTTTATTCGTAGTAGCTGTAGCTTTAGTGGTAGCCGATGATGATCTCCAGGACTTTGAATTTGCACCGCATGATGCTGAAGAGATCATGATAGCGCAGGAGTCGAGGCATTATCAGACTTTCGTGAAGCCTCCTGTTAGGATTGTTAAGCCAAATGGAGTGACCAATTCGCATCGGCCGCAGTATAATTTAGACTCGTTTGAAGATTTAGAAGATCACGTCGAGACGACGACGAAGAGGAACCTAAAGAACTACAAGTCGTCGCATAAGTTGAGGGCTAAGGAAGGTATGATCAGGGATGCCGTGTTGCGGGCCCTGGAGAGGAAGGACCATGTGGGGAAGTTCGCGCAGATCCTGCCCATCATCAGGGCGATGTCGGGGAACCAGAGGGTGGCACTGGCGTCGCTCGTGGCGAGCCAGGTTAGCACACCGCCGGGACGGCAGCCGCTGAATTTGTCACAGGTAAGCTAGAATCTCTAGAAATTTTACTGATAATGCAAGCAAGACTATAAGCACAACAGTTCAGATAATGAATTTTAATAGATCGACATTATCCACGCCGACTCGAATCCACTTCTTAGCTGTTTGCATTAAGAGTAGCATAGCGCATTACTTGTTAATTGCTCAACGGGAGATAATAGTGGACTGGAGACCAAGCTTGAACGTTAATGGTCGATTCTGATCTAATTTTCGTATTTATGGTTCAAATAGTTCACCATTAGTTAGTTCATTATCCACGCCGGCTGGAATCCACTTCTTAGCTGTTTGCATTAAGAGTAGCATAGCGCATTACTTGTTAATTGCTCAACGGGAGATAATAGTGGACCGGAGACCAAGCGTGAACGTTAATGGTCGATTCTGATCTAATTTTCGTATTTATGGTTTAAATAGTTGTTAGTATGTAAATGTGTACTGGAGTTTTTCGGCCACATAGCTAGTAAAGGTGGACACAATGTTGAACAGCTAATGGTTACTGGCAAAGTCGAGGGTAAAGGGGGAGGGGTCCGAGAGGTTGTAGTCCAATCAGATGGTAGGACCAAAGCCGCTCTATTTTAAACACCAAGGTACACGATGCGTCCACGATGCCCAAGATAGGAATAGGTAACGCAACATAATCAAAAATATTACTCCAAGATCAGGGGATCACACTAAATTCAGTAAAAAATATACAAACCACATACATTGTTAAAGTAGTAGTTTAGTGTCCATTAACAACCTCTGTTAGTATTGTAGATAACATATTACCAGGGATCGTAAAATGCGGGCAAATTGTAATGAAGTATGACCACCAGTGACAATTGAAGTGCTAGCACTTCAATTAATTTTGCTCGCATTTTACGAACTCTGCTTATTACAGATATGGTGAATTTATATTTGGGCGAATCAACTTTTAAGTGCACCTTGTTGCTATGGTTACGCTAAATTTGTCCCTCGGAAAACCTAAGCATTTTTTATGAAACAGTATGAAGATGTTACTTGGACAACGGGGACAGAGTCAAATAACACAAAAAAGTTGATTCACCCATTTCGTCAGACATATTTTATACTTATTTCCATCTCAAGTTTTCACCGAAGCATAGAAAACATGCTAATACGATTTTTTGACAAAAAGCGATGGAAAAACACTATATTGATAATCTTTGTTGAAACAAAACTACTCGAAATTGACAAAATTCACGCAGAAAACTTGGTTTTTCAGCTTATTTTCGACTGCACGCATTAAAAGCATGAAATAGCTGTGTTACTTTCTAGAACACGAGAAAAGTATTAGTCACTTTTAAAAAGTTAGTTGAAACTGTCGATATATTTGTCATCTATCATATGTGTTTGTATTTGTCAAATAAAATTTGGAAGGAATAAGTATGATAAAAAAGCTAAACTAACAATCAAATAATAATTATTAAACATAACCAAATCATATACATTTAATAAAATTGCATAAAAACGTTAAAGATGCGTTCATTCTTCAAGTAAACGATTAGCAATTTACACAGATCATATCATGAACGCATGCATTTACATTCAGTGCCTAAATATCTCAACTTGTAAACATCGTTACTGACAGCAATTTAAATAATTTGACAGAAAGCAAGAGTGTTCCCGCCATTAGTAACACCACGTTAGCCCACCCGGCGCGGCGCCAAATATTTGCAATACCGGTTGACAAGTGAAACCGTGTAACCTTTTATAGTTTACAAACTTTCATCTACATCTGCTTTTTCATCTCCATCATCATCAAAATTTATTTTATCTTCAGTATTTCATCTAAATAAATCCATTATAAGCTACTTTAGGTTTTTGACTACAGTTCCGGATATTTGTATTATCTTAAAGGCCCGCAACGAACGGGGACGATAAGACTCTGTTTTGCTGTACTATTATAGTCGCAGAAAATCTAGTTACTGTATCAAATATTGTTATCAAACTTGTATGCCACAACTCAAGGCACCACATAGTGATACAAAATCAAAATGTAACATTATGTAATTTACATACCTATGTTGGAAAAATAAATATTTTAATCAAAAGCTGAGATTAAATAATTAACCTCTAGATGTATAATATTTTCTACCTATTTACCAGTTATGGAAGAGCGGGGCATCCTAACACAGGTTTACTTACCTAAAAGGAAGTCCCAATCACTGTAGACTTGTACTTGTTAAAAAAAGGAAAATATATTTTTTTTCATTTTCTATTTCATTTTGAATCTTTGAATCTTTATCAGTCGAGCCGTTTTAGCCTGATGAGGTCACTAAAACACATAGGTAACAACACAAACTCATTTAGCCTATTCCACTTATTTGTAAAATATCTTCCATGTACAGTTTTGTAATGGTACCTAGATATTATAGAACAAGATGAATGGCGCATAGAGTTGACAACTCTTAAGCCCCAACAGATCGCCTCCGATCATAAATTGTTTTTACGAAGACTCAAATCAGCGTTAAAGCACAATTTGAATGAGTTTGAAACTTTGAACATGTTAAATGCTAGAGAACGGTAAATAAATAAAATATGGCTGTATGATCTGGCCAAGAACCCAGACAATCCAGTGAACACAGCAAGAATCCAGTGAGACAAAATCAGGCTTTGCGACTGATGTCTTTAATGGAACAGAGTAACCATAGTTGACAGTTACATAATTATGATGTCGCTTCTAACAACTCGTCTATATTGATGCCCACTCTCAAGCCATAAATAACAATCATTACAGGGTAATTGGCGTAAGCTTGGGAATATGGACGATTGTTATCTTTATTAACATTTTAAAGATAATCATTGTCTACATCCCATCTCAAGTGATGTGCGTAATAGCTGTTAAGCTTGTTTCATTGTAGGTAATGAAGTAATTAATAGTTTCAACATCTGCTCCCTTGTCGTCTCCTTAGGACTAAAGATCTTGGACATCATTGAATAGTTTTGGAGTGGAAGATTTGCATGTGGTTCTGTCCATTGCATTCTTTACAACTAATAAAATATTGCGAAAGGTGAGTACTTTACATGATCAGCCCGTCTGGCTGGATACACGGCTCGATTTAGTGCTTATAATCAAACTACTAGGTCAGCAGCAATTGAAACTCAATAAAATTTATAGGTACCAATACGTAATTTTCCGGCAAAATATAGATTCCCAATGTCAGTACGTTTCGTTAAGAAGGTACCAGACTGGCCTCAAAATTTTACCCTGAGCTACTTCGCTGCCTCAAAGTTTGTTAATATTGCATGATGTCCTAACACCTTTTTTCCTATTAATTTCCCGTTCACATAGATAATTGCGACATTATCCGAGAAAAGCTAATATAATCGTGGGAGCCATTCTCTCTACAGTGTCGCAAAATAAGTGCACTTTTTTGGTAGCAAGTGCATTGTTAGCAACTAGCTTCATTCAAACGTCGTATATCGACACATTTTGATCTGGAAAGAGACCTTATGGCTCATAATTGTGAGTTGGTTTGATATCGCCATTTGGGATTGAGTGGCGTTTTGAAGTTAAGCGGCCATAATGAGGCTTTCATACGGAGATACCTGAGTGACAAAACGCGACATTACTTCCGAAAGTACATAACGGTTTTATCATTTAAGCAACCGTTTACGTTTGCTTTATTGAGATTTCTCTTTACTGTGTAGAAACAGATAGAAGATTAATTTACCCGATTACGGTGAGCAACGAGAGGGCTATAATTTTTACTGCGTATACATTGATGAACAATCATGTTTACAATCTAATAGCGTGATTTATGAGAAAAGAAACTATTAACATTTGATTACCGATTCAAATGTTAGTTTTTTTTGGTGCAATTTGACCGATATCTATAAAATTCAGTTTTAAAATTCAACATTATTGTTTTGCGATACCCATTGTATGTTGAATATGCATACAATATGCAAAATGTAAGCAAGTTCTGTAGCAAATACCAATTGAATTTTGTTCGGTCCAGTAGAAATTATGCAAAATAAAAGATAAACAGTCATCGAATTGTTATTACGACACTGTAGTTTGATGATTTATCATCAGTATAGTTTTCATTATTTTTAAGGTACTATTCAAACGGTTCAAAGTATGCTATTAATTAGGCTCTAAAAAAACTTCGCACGTACATACATCTCTACTTTTATCTCACTTTTTAACATGCCAAAATCTAATAGCCCAAAACCTATTACACTAATATTATAAAGGCGAAAGTTTGTGAGTGTGTTTATATGTATGTTTGTTACTTCTTCACGCTCAAACGGCTGGACCAATTTTGATAAATTTTGGTATGAAGGTAGCTGACACCCTGGACTAAGACAGCTATTTTTTATCCCGGAAAATTTAGTGGTCCCGTGGGATGAGCGGGTAGCACCGCGCGGCGCAGCTTGTGTAGTTATAACTTTCAAATCCAAAAACTACGTAACTACCAAAACTTGTATAATACGCGACTAGGGCATCTTTATAATCGATTATCTAAATTGCCGGGCATACGTAATCTAATGTAATGTCCGTTTGTATCAATTTGTATGTAAATACGTGGTGTAAACCTAGAAACATTGAGATGCTTGTTTTGTGGAAGTATTTGAAGTAAGTATAGGTGTAGTTTTATACATTATTATTATTATTATAGCCTCAATTTATTCCTTAATAAATACAATAAATAACATTTCATTTTTAAATTTAGCATGCACACTAAATTACATTAGCAAAATACGAGATTTAATAAATTAAAATATATGATATTTTTTTTTTTTTTACATTGTACCATATTTTTATTATACATATTTAATTTTTATTTATTATTATTATTATGTCAATTTTCAATTTTCAATTGTCATACGATGGAGGAGGCCTTTACTGGTTGAGAGGTCCTTAGTTTTATACATGTGCCTCAGTAATTAATCGTCATTTTCGTTTGACAATTTTACATTGCTGTGTCATTTTCTGTATAAAAAATATCTGCGATAACAATGACATCTTTGGCTCATTTTTAACTAATCTTCACATTCAGCTGATGTTGATAAAACATTTATGTTTATTTATGGGAAACATATGGGAAACCATAAATCTTTACAGCTTTTATATCATCGTCAGGAAGTCGATGAATTTCACGGTTTTAACACTAAACTATCAGCATGCTATCAAAGATTCGCCATGCTTATACTCGCTCGATAATACGGCTTCGCTCGCTCATTCTAATGAGTTTACCAGTAGTGCCCGGTATTGGTAAGGAAATAACTAACACAACTTTGTAAAATGGAAAGTATTAATTGTTTTTGCGTGTTGATCGATTGACATACGCTTTCGTTAGACTAGGTTATTATGTTATTTGAATTATCAACTGTGGACATTGAAGAAGTTGTATGTATTTATTGATCGCTCATATAATGTATACTAGTGTTGTCTTGTTGTACATTCCGCCGATAATTTATTGAAATAATGAGGATTTAATTTTGAAAGTAGGCCACGTAGACACGTTTTCAATTTTCAGTCTACTGGTATTTTCCTAGAGGAGACTGTTGATAAGAATGCTGAACTCAACAGCCAGTGTCTCTTTCGTTACTGAAGGTAAACTGTTACAGTAAGTGCAATGCTTAATCTAAAATGTATCTAAACTTGGATCGATAATAATTAAAACTAAGGTAGGCTCACAATTTTCAAACATAGTTGCGACCTGCGGTGTTACCCGCGCATCTCACGGAATATACACGGAATATTTTTTTTCGAGATAAAAATTTGTTTATATGTTAATCCAGGGTCAGCTACCTTCATACCAAAATTCATCAACATTGGTACCACCGTTTAAGTATGAAGAAGTGGGTGTGTAATGATATATACAACAACGTTTCATATAATTTCAATGGATATAAAAACATCAGGTATAATTTCATTGGGTATAATTTCAATTAGTATAAAAGACATTTGATATAACGTTTATATTCGCAAGACAACCTAACACTCCTCCTCGCTTCGCTTGTCGTCGTACCTAACCATGACTCTTTTACAATTTAACTTTCATGTTTGAGCAATTTGAGTGTGTATTGAGCCTTTAAACGTATTATATCAAATGATCATTATACTATATGATATTATGCCATATATTATAGCAAATGTTTTTATATTATTCATTTATTATACCACTTGATCGTTATATTGACCAATATTATATCATAAGTTGTTATAACGACCGTTACGCACCTTAATTGAATCGACGTATTGTTAAGTATAATAACCTACCGCTATTCCACTGCCTCCACCACGTAGTTCTATAAGAAAACAATGCTTTTCCATAAGATCGGGGCACGTTAGATACGAGCATTGTTGTAAGTAGTCCGATTCCGCTGGTCGCTCGAATGAGGCCGGTTTTTGCCCGTTTTCACTCAACTACGGTAACCTTACCATGAGTTTACAGTGACAGTACTTGGTAGCGACTGCGTAAAGGATTTGTATGGAGAATTTTAGTTCTACAAAGTAACCGCTAGGAGCGCTGTATATTCTCCATACAAATCTGGATCTGCGCGTTATATGGAACTGCACGCGCGTTTGTCGCATTTTTCTAGGTTATGCCTCTTAACTTGACAGTGACGTGACATGGACAGCGCTATTGTCTACGTTCAGGTTAACGCATCCTAGATGCGATCAGCGCTCGTGCGTGCAGTTCTCCGTGGTGCCACCTATGGTCCCACCGGAAGATCAGCGCTGGCTCTCGAGCTAGCATCTTGCTGAGGTGGGACCTTTTCGTGGCACGGCCAAAATGTTTTTGTTATATTGTAACTATTGTGTTTTATATCATTATTATCGTTATTATTATTTTTTATCACTCCTGTCACACCTCTATGTAATTAATTATGACTGTATTATGGTCACGTCATGAATAAAAGTATTTCTTTGTTTCTTTCTAAATCATTCACGCTGTCGCCAGCGAGTAGGATCACGTTAACTCACGGTAAGGGTACCGATTGCGACGTTACCTCCAGATAAATTGATCAGATTTGAGCATACGGCCATTTTTCTTGATGACTTACCTCACAGCATGAAAGCGAAAACTAGGTCTGATTTTACTGTTAGATAGTTTTCAATTGCGTTTGGGAATGATACGTTTTTTGGCCAGCAAAGTCTTATACTTGCAAATTCGAGTAACTTTGTAATGCGAAAAACTTATTTCGGATCATGGGAGCGGAAGAAATAATACAAAGATAATAAATAAATAAGATATTGCAATTTAAATGATTAATATTTTATTACCCACCTGTCTGCAAGTAGTAGTCGTTTCTTTTGTATAAATGGATAACTAAATAGATTTTAGTTTAGTTTTTCTTTGTGTAAAATGTGATTTAGATTTCTTAGCTACGAATCAAAAAATTAAGGTAAAGCATGATTGTTGCGTGTATAAGGACCACTTCTTTTTTTTCTGAATTTTTCAGAAAAAGTCAATTTTTCAAGGACAGCAATCAATCAACAAATAAGTGCCTACAATTTCTTGTAAAACTTGACTTTATTTTCATATTTTTTTTATCGCGGTGTTGCTCCTAATATTAATTTAATATTTTACGATGCGCACAAACGGATTAATAAAACAAAACATATACGTAAATATTTATGAAACAAGTAATCTCATTTTTAATGTGGGTACACAACATTTTTTATATTGAACCATTGAGTACAAAGATCAAATCACAAAGAAAAATTTAATTCTCATCCGCCAGGTTCCGCATTTCTTTGATCTTTGTATCAATGATTCAAAGCATATGCGTTTTTTAGAATTGAAATACTGTCACATGCTCTTTGTCGCCATTTATTTTACGATCATTCACTTAAGAGTCTGAGTCTTAGACAATTATCAAGCCATTTTAATAACCGCTGATTGCCCACATTTGGGTGAATTATCTTTTAAATTGTAGTAATAGAGCTATAAGATTATGCGTGGAGACTGATCATAGACAATTACAAGTAGGGTGTTCATCAATATGAATAGAGAGAGGAATAACTGGCCGCCGATCGAGTATGTCGGCCAGTCGTATCCGATTTCAGCGCACGATGCTGGGAAATGAGATGTTATCTGTGACGTAGCATTATACCGTAATATTTGGTGCAGGGCATTGTTTGATGGGTATTACAGCAAAGGTTAATAACGGGAATTTTATCTAAACCATTTTTAAATAATTAAATGTTTACGACTTGCTTGGGTGTCATGGTTTTTTAGTAAACTTGCAACGCAATTTGTTTTCCGTTTCTTGTGCGATAAAAGAGGACGCAGCATTGTAACTGCTGACGGCGTATTGAGTGCGCTGTTGAATTAAAAGGTCATATTTTCAAGTTTAATGGATGAATAGCATTTTATATCAAATTTAATTATATATATACAGCGTGTATATTTGATATAACCGCAAATTGAAACCAGACGGAGATTTTGGTGCTATAATCTGATATTTATAACAATTACTATCATTGAACAATTATTAATTTAGTGTTAACTGGCGTAGGGTAATTAATATTTCGAAATTATAGACAGAGTATTGCGATTGGACATCATCATCATCATAGGCCTTTACATATACTATGTGTGTGTTATGTGGTATATTTACGTACCTATCAAGATTTGCCATAAATATGGACCTATAATAAAATATGGGTAGACTCTTTGTTTTACTCATCGTAATAATTGATTTATAACCACAAATACTGTTGAAAATATCTCGAATTCGTAAGTTATTGGACATTATCTTCCAAAATTAGACCAATTTCCGACTGTCCGCATGTCGTGACATTTGATTCCAAGGATCTGTGCGACAAGTGCCTCTCGAAGCATGGTATGGTGGACAGTGCACCGTGGCCTCCCTTTCATATTCCCATGCTCACTATGCTCAGGGACCGTTATCAGTTCAGTTTATGTAAACGAAGACCTAATACTTAGGGATGTAAACTTATATTGAATTATCCAACATACTATACGTAGTTATATGAATAAAATTAGCTCAATATGTCACGAAACAAAGAAATATAGGTAATCTAATTTTCGAAATATGTGACTTCAAAAGTACGCAATATTTATGCTTTTCTTTTATCCAAAAGAAATTTTGAAATTGATTTCACAGTCCTAATACTTTAGCAAAATAGTATTTGTATGGCAAGTGAAAATGGCAAATGAAATGAAATGAAATAATTTATTCAGTAAGTAGGCCACAGGGGCACTTTTACTAGTCAGATTATGAATCTACCGGCATTTCGCAAGAGGAGACCGCTGTTGAGAAGAAAGCCGAAAGAACCTCAACAGTAAGTCATTTTTTCGTAAATAAAAACAATTACATTACATTTGTGTTATACTTACATGGGTACACGTAACGAAGAAGTATAGATTCTCCAAATCAATATTAAGTAGGAACATCAAAATATTTTTTTTACGATTAATTTAAAATATTAAATATACTCAGAGATGTATAAAGTCTCTAGGTGTCACAACATGAAATAAAATACAATTACTTAATTAATTTAATTCCACAGAGATGTATAAGGTCTCTAGGCGTCAACGTGAATAATTTACAATATAAAATATTTTTTAAACCTAAATTTCTTAGTATATGGGTCTCGAGGCGTCACAACATGCAATAAAATATTTTTAAATTATTTAATTTCCTCAGAGATGTATAAAGTCTCTGACTGTCATACTACACACTAAGTTTTTTCTTAGAGATGTATACAGTCTGACTGTCAATGACTTATTGTCTCCATACAAATATTGGTACCCAACCCACAAATCACGTCACATGTTTTTGGCGCTACGTAGGAATAGGAATGTTGACTTTGACAGTCATTTCTGACTCATGCAGCAGTCTACATATAGAAATTTGATCCCAATAAAAAATTGAATCGATGAATGAAATTGCGTGATAAAAGTAACCATCACAGAGTACCTTTGTATATAAGGAACCATTATAGCCCGCAGAACAGAAGAACTAAGAAGGTAAAATAAATAATTGAAAATATTAGTGCTCAGCATATTTAACTGTACTCGGTAAAGAAATGTTACTGTAATTGTTGTGTTGAGCAACATTCAGACATGCATATTATTTAATGTGTTTTGTGTTTAAATATAGGGAAGGCGAGTTAACGAAGCATGGTGTGCGCATGTAGCACATAAATTGCCGCACCGTTACATAAGTGAGGATTAAGATCCGATTCGGACGTTTTAGTACATTACATAGGGCTTGTGCACAAATCACGTGAGGTTCAATTAGGGGGGGAGGGGGAGAAACAAAAAAATCACGATATATCACGTTAGGGGAGGGGGTATAAGGAGACCTCACGTGTATTTTTCTACAGTGAACGAACTAAGAACAAATCGATATTTTTTCTTGGCTTCGTTAAAAATAAATCTTCACTTGTTAAATACTTCAAAATAGCGAGTCTATTTTACGAATTTTCATTTTCTATATCACTCGTTGAATGAGGGTCTCATCAGCCGCTGATTTTGTCGCGGGTGTTCTTTTAATTTAGGTTATATTAATAACCAAACTAGTTTCCTTAATAATTATTATTGAAATGAATGGAAACATGACACACACAATATCATGTGGGTGTCGATAATCGGAAACAGGAATATTACGAAGGTTAACACAAACATATAATTTTTTTTATAATTCCAGTTCTAATTATACTACGTAAATGCACATTCTGAACATCGGAAACACAATCGCGTGTGTGTCGTGGAGGAAATCCATATGTAATTACAATTTTAGCATGCGCCGGTAATGTGCGGCTGACTGTACACTTCCGAGGGAATCGTAATTACTGACTCGCGGGCATTGCCCTGTGTGATCTAATGACTGCGGCTAGATGACCTACTAAAGCTAGGGGGCAGCTTCACTTCTTCTTATTCTACTATATCCTACTAATATTATAAACGCGAAAGTTTGTAAGTATGGATGGGTGTTCGTTATTCTTTCACGTAAAAAGTACTGAATGGATTTTAATGAAACTTTACAATAATATAGCTTATACATCAGAATAACACATAGGCTACAATTTATAAAGATATTGTCATGTCATAACGAGCTAATATCAGCTACTCGAAATAATAATCCTGCGCAGACGAAGTCGCGGGCACCAGCTTGTAATCTATAATATTATAAAATTCTAGATTTGTATTGACAATCGGTTTACGGTCGGTTTGTGGTCATGATTTCAGGAAAAATCTTAAGGGGACGGGTAATGCGAAACTAGCGCCACTTACGAATTTTTATTATATCTTCCAAACCAGATCAATTTTCAGTAATTGCAAGATATTAGGAGCTGGAAAAACACCTTTAGTGTTTATGAAATCATTATACACAATTTCTTGTTTTGTTGTTGTTTAGTTGTCTCTAGAAACTTGCCCAAAACTATTGTGGCCACTTTTGACGTGAACAAGTTTTGTAAGGTACCTAAACTACAGTGAACAAATTGTATATAGTGATTTAATAAATATTAAAGGCGTTTTCCTAGCTCCTAGACTTCAGCTTTTTTTTATGTCATAGGGGGCAAACGAGCAAACATATCGCCTGATGGAAAGCGATTATCGTCGCCCATAAACACCTGCAACACCAGAGGAGTCACAAGTGTTTGCCTACCCGGAAGACGAAGATAGAATGCCTCTATGCTAGTAATTTCACCGGCTATCTTACCCCCACACCGGAACACAACAATGCGAACATTGCTGTTTGGCGGTGGGTTAGTAGGCAAGACGGCTATTTCTAAAAAAATATCAGATTATAAAGGTATAAGAAAAAAATCGAAAGTGGCGCTAGTTTCGCATTAATGGCATGATCCAGGACCGTCTTTTGTTTTGTATGGGCGCACTACGTCATGTCAGTCTGGCGCCATCTGTTGGCCATAATTTCCGTTTTCCTCGCATCACGCCGAAACGGCTGGACAAATTTTAACCAATTTTGGTTCAGGGATAGCTGAATATCCAAAGATGGTTATAGGATACTTTTTACCTGACTACAATACAAAAAAATACGCGTACGAAGTTGTGGGCCACCTTATAATAAATAAATAAATATCGGACAACCTCACACAAATCAATCTAGTTCCACGGTAAGCTCTAGTAAGCTTGTGTTATGGGTCCTAGACGACGATAAACATACTTATATAGATAAATACATACTTAAATACAAATAACATCCATGACCCAGGCACGAATATTCGAATTCATCACACATATATTTGCCCTTGCCGGGATTTGAACCCAGGACCATCGGCTCAGTAGGCAGCTGCTACACCACTGCGCCAACCACGTCGTCAAATTATGTTGGTTTTACACTTTGACACTTTTTCTAATTAAAACTGAATATTTTGGAAACTTCATGTCCTATTTCCATCAAACATAGCTAAGAACCTTCTCAACGGACAAGTCTTTGGATTAAAAAAAACACACTAAAATTGGTCCATCCGTGGGAGCTACGATGCCACAAACATACAAACACACAGATATACAAATACACAGATCCACATGAGTAAAATAAACTTTTATACGTATTAACTTCTTATTTGCAGATGATTTTTCTTGCAAAATGAAAGTAGTCTCGCTAGTAACACAAAGACAAGCAATAAGATACGTCCGTTTTGGTCTATTTACGATATCCACGGCAGCAGAATGCAATCTAGATGTATTAATTACTAGAAAGCCGATTTTCACAGTTACCCGAGTTCTTACAAGTTCAGAAACGGAAACCACACATCGGATTGAGAACACATTGGACTATGAAAAATTAGTATCCCTTGCACTTGTTTAGTTTTTGAGATGGTTGCTTTTGTTTACGCTTTCTTTTTGTCATAATATCACATAATAATCGTCTAAAAGAATAATATCTTTACACTGAATGATCTTTACGCATATAGTCTAGCTAATGAAATATTACGTGAAGTTTTGGCGGGAAATTTAAAACATCTGTAGCTGGTCACATTTTGTGTAGTAGGAATTATAGTTTTGATACAAGAAATTATTTTTGATTTTCTATGCACACGTAAGGCATCTAAGGAAATAGGTTAAATACATATATGTTGACGTGTACTCATAGTCAGCTCACATAATTTGTACTACTATGTACGGTACAGTCAACGACAATCACACATAATTATATTATGTTTACACTTTCTACCCATATACAAGGCGAAAAATTCAATGTTGTGGAAATAAGACCTAGCTCGATAATACCATAATATTAATCCATCACCAAAAAAATTACATAAGTACTATGTCAAATTTCAACTCAATCGGAACGTTAGAACTAGTACAAAAAGTATCAAAATTATTTATAGAGGACCCACCTACTAAATTGTTTAAATCATAGACAATTGGTGATACCACAAGGAAATATCTGTCAACATTATTTGGCAAGCCAGACTCTACCTTTTTAATGCCGAAATTACCTTCTGGCAGCAGTTATCTTCTGTTCGGCGTCGCAGTGGTAACCTAACCTACTTTTAGGCTGCAGTGCAGGTCGAATATGCAGAGCGAAAAAAAAAAATAGGCAATAAAATACGATCAAATTAAATAGTGTGTTTTCAATGTTTTCCATTTCGTTAAAAGTAATTAGTTTAAATTAGGTGTAATTAAAATCTATATTGTCTGTTAATAAACTTAGGCTTATTATTTTCGCGGCGACAGAAAAATTAAAGAGCAGCAAACTATTTGCAACTAAAATAATAACTTGTCAGCGATTAAATATTTTGGCAATCATTTATATTAAATGAGCTTTAAACTAAGGATATTTTAAAATTCAAATAATGGCAGCTACTTTAAGGTAGCAGAAATAATAAACAAGATTACTGAAATCATAGGTGAGGTACTATAAATAATGACTTGGCGACTAATATTAGCAGAAGGATAACAAACTTTATATTAGTGGCAACTACAGGTCTCCATCTAAAAAAGCATTTTGGGCTTTGATTTGCTGGCAGCTTAAATATTAAAATGGGTACTATATAAAAGTAATGGGGAGTTATTTTTTTAGTTTTCGAAACCATAATTTAATGAAAACGGCGATAAGCGTTTTTTAGGTAAAAATGTTTTGCCCATACAAAACACGCTTATTTTAGTCCGAATCTAGCTAAAACACGCTACGCTAAAATAAGCATTGCATTATCATAAGACTTGCCTCAGAACCGAAGCTGTCAACCCCGATTCCACGTGGTCTTGTCTGCCCTACCCCAAGAGTTTATATAAAAAGCCGGAGGCGCGGAGGGAGAGCAGCCCTCGCCCGCCGTGACAAAGCTCGGGAGCCGTGCGGAGCGGAGCGGCTGAGGCTGGTCGCCGAAGGCGACCAACAAGCCGAAGCTGCGGAACGGAGTACGGGCGACCGTGCTTTGCCACGCAAGGGCAGAAGGGCTGCACTTCCCGCAGCGCCGGAGCTAAGGCAGAGTCTGACACAATATCCAAAAAAATATTGTCGGTTTTAGGAGTCAATATCTCGGTAATTATTACGGTCATTCTCCAGATTTGTGTTCTAATTCTAATTAACGCGTCGCTTTTTTTCTACTTACTTTTCAATATTTTTTATCTCAAATATAGTAACATATCGGTCATTGAAATTTAAATGTGGATAGGGCACTTTATAATTATTAAAGGCTCATTAATTAGAAGCAAACTAAAATTTATATGACGCGTGAATTAGAAGAACGACGTGTTAATTAGAATATTTGACTTTTGTGTGACGCGTGAATTAGAAAAGCGGCGCGTTAATTATACAAATTCAGTTATATTTTTTAAATTAAAATAAAAACGTTTCGTATAATAATATATGACTGATATGGTGACAGTTATATGATATAAGCTATGTTTTAAATAATATGAAAGTACCTAAGAAGTACTCAAGAAACAAGCACACCGGCCGTTAGAGATACTACGTACATTAGGTATGTAAGTATGTATGTAAATTGAATAATTATGATAAGTTATAATAAATAAAACACCATAGTTCGGACTAAGGTAGTCTTAGTGTTGGCGGAGAAGTTCCTATCATTCCGTACATTATCAAGCTGCGACATTGCGCCCTTGGCCATCCTAGCGCGAATTCTGCGAACTACCGTCTTACATGAACCATTATTGCTAATGTTAGAACCCAGGTCCTCCGTGATTTCGAAGTTAAGACTTCCACTGAGTTCTACCTTGCCTGTACGATCAATAATCTTGAGGTTGGTTTTGGATCTGTTGATTGAAAGTCCAGATTCTTCACTAAAGCGCGCCATCCTGTTCAATAAACTGCCCATCTTGCTTTCGCTAGCTGCTAGGAGGGTGGCGTCATCGGCGGACTTTACGTCCACGAACAGTAATGCTTCCATCCCAGCCGTCGTCCTTATGATGAATAGGTGAAATAATGCAACCTTGTCGGACACCCTTTTGGAAACTGAAGGGATTGTATGACGTCTTATCTATTCTCACTGTGGCTTGGCTGTTGTAGAAAAGTGACTGTAGTGTAGTAGCAGTGAGGAGGCGAGGAACACCCAAATCGGTCAAAATATCCCATAGACAGTCCCAGTCGACACAGTCAAAACCCTTGCAATAGTCGACAAAGCACATGATGAAAGGTATATTGAACTCGTAGCACTTCTGTACAATTTTCCTCACGTTCAGTATTTTCTCGCTCGTGCCTTTTCCCTGCACAAAACCCGCTTGTTTTTGCGCGATCTGCCAGTCTAGATAGTGATGAAGTCTGTTGTTTATCACGTGGAGCAAAACTGAGTCAGAGCAAGTGTACGGTAGTTGTCGCATTTTTTCGTTGAACCTTTTTTGTGTAACGGATGATGACGAATTGGGTCCAGACTTTTGGCCATCTGCCGTTTTGCCATAAGTGGTGGCAGATCTTGTGCAAGATATGAATTCTTTTATCACCTAGAGCTTTGAAAACCTCGGAAGTAATGTCGTCTAGTCTTGGAGCTGTTTTAATTTTAAGGTGATCGATTACAGCTATTATCTTGATTAGAAGATGTTGGGCTTCAGGTTCAGAAGTCCCCAGTGCGACCGAGTGTCGGTGGATGTACAGGGTCTTTTGTACAGCTGCTCATAGTGGCCACGCCAGCGTTCTGTAATTTTGGCAAACTCATGCAGCGGTTGCTCATCGTGATCTTCAATGACCCAGAACTTTCGACTCAGCAGGCGAACTTTCTTGAACAGATCTGAGGTTTGTAATTTAAGTGGATGCGACTCGACTTCTTGGCATATGCTCGTTCTTGTCTCTGCGGCATTCCCTTTGAATTGCTTTTCATAGTTTCGAGTATTCCCTTTTCACCTTGGAGTCTTGAAGGGCATTAATTTTAATTTCTTTCCGGCGCTGAATTAGGTACCACGTTTCCTCAGTGATCCATGTGAACCTTCTACAATTCCTTCCTCTCTTAGATACGATATCCTCAAAATTTTCATTTATTACCTGGACTCAGCATCACCTGCGGTGATCTAAATTCATGAGTGTCGCTTCAATCAGATTCTGGAAATGGGATCGCTCTATTGAATTCTAAGTTCTGTGTTCAGGTCGCGCGTTACGATAAACGGCTTTGAGACGAATGGAGAACGAGGCAATCAGTAACCGCATTCAGCTCAAGGGAAGCTTTCACTTCATTTTTTGACAGATGACTTCCAGCGCTTTTCTACCAGTATTTAGTCTATCTGATTCCTAAAACGACCCAGGTTCCAGGAGACTTCAAAGTGTAGAGTCATCTTTTGTGATGGTGAAAGAGAGTGTTAAAGTAATGGTCAGACACAGAACACAGAACTCTGCAAGCCTCTGACCTCGTTCGTTCCTAGAGTCTAGACCATATTTTCCAATGGTGTCTCGGATTTCATGGACTATTTCTGAGCTTCCTGTTTTAGCATTCCAGTCACCCAATACCATTACGATTTGCCGGCTTGGTATGCTATCTAGAGTTTCCTCTAGTTGATATCTTCTTCCGTGGACTGTGTTGTAAACTTGCATGATGTTGAGAAGACATAAATTGGTGTTCAGCTTCATTGTTATTATTCTATCAGACACAGGGTTATATCCAAGTACGAAATTGATCATGCCTGACGGTGCTAATATATGGCAAAACCGCTTCGGCTCAAATTTTCCAGCCTTGAGAAATACAGCTTGATACCTGATGAGGTTTTAAAATGACCCCAGGAAGATGTGACTATATATTATAGGTACCTACTATTCCTATTATATATACAAATCTTCTAGAAAAAAAAACCAAACTGATGATCAAAACCGCATGGATGGCTAAATTCTAATTAACGCGTTCATTTTTGATGCGTGAATTATACTTGTGAATTAGGGATTCTTGAAAAATAAAAAGTAACTTTTTATAGGTACATGTAATAATCTACAGAATCTAGTATCTATTAAATAATGGGGCCTTTAATGTACACTAAAATTCTCAGCGCAATAGAGTTACTGGTTGATTTTTAAAACGTGAACGTGTTAATTAGAAATTTCGTGAGCCAAAACGCGTGAATTAGATACTTACAGTCATAGTCCGCGACCCGTACACAGCTGACACAACCATCCCACACGGGGCTCTGGGCACGACTGACCGCTTCACCGAAATGCGTTAGTGAGATCCGTACCTACTTTCAGAGGACTTGTGTGATCAAAACCGAACGCGACGCGTGAATTATTATACGGTTCGAGACAAAGTTACTATAATTGATATCTTTGTGATATATTACTTGTATTGACTAGGTATTTTTAGTGCAATTAAAACATGTATTCTTTTGTTTAAGAAACTTGTTTACATTGTTTTTTCTTCATGTATATCATCAGGAGAAATTAGTATGTAAGTAATTTGGGTAGTGGGACGCGACGTGTCAATTAGGAGAATAGGGCTAAAAGTTTTTTTTTCTACCCGAAAAGTTTTAAATATGTTCTTGAAAATTCATGTACAGCTCAATACGAATACCTGCTACGATCAAAAAATATAAGATATAATTAAATCAATAATTTTATATTTTTTTAAAGTGAAGACAAGCAAAAATGTACGTCTGGAGAATGACCGATTAAGTTTAGAAAAAAGTTGTCCATACAAAACACGTTTATTTTAACGTATTCTATACGATAGAATCATAAAAAATAGGTGTCAATATGACATCACACCTGACGAAAAATTTACCAAAATCAGAGCCACTAAATAAAACTATAGACCAAAATTATTATTTATACATGCAATTTTCAACTTTGATTAAAGCTCTTAAATTGTCGCACAAAGTATTTTTTTTATGACCTTGATTTATTTTATATGTAATCTCCATTGAACAATTAGAGTAGGCCATTTTCAACTTTTTATCCGTTGTCATGTTTCCGCTTAATTAGTTAATTCAGTCGCCAAAACAATAACTCGATGCTAGTATATATTGAAACAAAGCCGAAAATTGATTACTTAGCTGCTACTTTTTACTTTAATAGTCTCCGCAATTAGTCGCCAACTTATTATTTTTGCTATCCCCTTTAATTTTTTATAAATCCCTAAATCTTATTAATTTGTCGCCGCGTTAAATACATGCCATAAACTTATACCTAACTGTTTTACATATTGCACTCCAGGACCCCAAGATACAGGCTTAGCCTAGTTTGGGATCCGCTAGATATATCATACTTTATGTACATGATCTCTGTGATGACTGCGTATGAGACTTTAGTGCGGGCTTTGAATCTGGCTAGGTTGAAAATGCTACCATCAGAGCGGAAACGGATGCGAATACCCTCAGAGAGGGTTTGCAAGACTCCCTGGACTACGACAGCGAAATATAATGCAAACAGTGTGGGTGCTAGAACGCACCCTTGCTTTACCCCACAGGTAACGGGGAAAAAACTTGACTGTTCGTCATCAGCGGCGACGCAGCATTCCATGTTGTCATGAAGTAGCCTCACAAGTCTTACAAACTTTTCAGTGCATCCAATTTTGCCCAGCACCACCCAGAGGGCTTCACGAGGTACACTGTCAAATGCTTTCTCAAGGTCAACAAAGCAGAGATACACTTGTCGACCCTGTTCTCTGCTTTTTTCCTGCAGTTGACGTACTGAGAAGATAGCCTTCCACGTACCCCGATCAGGTCGGAAGCCGAATTGGGTTTCCGGTAGCAGTTTCTCAGATAGTTTCATGAGGCGGTTCAGTAAAACTCTGGCAAAGACTTTTCCAGGGACTGATAGTAGTGAAATGCCACGGTAAGAATTGCAATCGGAATGGTCGCCTTTGCCCTTAAATAGTGCCCTTATGCGCGATACTTTAAAATCATGCGGGACAAGTTCCTTCTCCCACATAAGGGCAAAAACCTTCCATATAGCCGTATGCAATTCCTCGCCGCCGCATTTGAGCAACTCACCCGGTATTAAATCAATGCCTACCGCTTATTTTGCTGTTGCTAAACGTGACCACGTAAAAGCCCGACCACCTGTGGCAGAATTATATAATTATGTCAATGGTGTGCTCACATGTCCGCAGTGTTCGCGTAGCTTCATCAATAAGGTAGCTACGTGAGCCACATGCGTTCTCACCAGCAACAAAATCGGAGTTAACAGCAGTCGTCGTGGCCGAAAGCGGCCGTGAAGAATAGTAGTAGGTACTTTATGTACTTGTGTATTGGTAAGCAAATAAATTATTTTGTATTTTTTTTCTATAATGTGTACACTGTCCCACATTGATAATCACCTTAACATTTGACGTAGATGTCACTATTAAATATGAAATATTTCGCTAAACATTGCTTCGATTTTTTTTTACAAGTTATTTTAGAAGATGGTAAACAATTGTTGTTCAGTTTGAAAATTGGAATCTATGTTTTAATTTATTACTCCTACAGATACAGGTTACACCCAGGTATTATACCAGCGTATTTTTTTCTTTACCATATACAGGTAAAAAGTATATCAATGGATAGAGATTTTAGTAGAGGGATAGCTAGCCCTCTACTAAAATTGGTTAAAATTCGTCCTGCCGTCTTGTCGTGATGAGAGAACAAACATAATTTCACCATCAAATGGCTGGCGCTACTCAGCTGCATCACGCTGTTAAATTTTTTCCTGAACTAATGTATAGCCTAACAAGTGTCGGTCGATGGCACTACAAACAGCTTTCTATCTATCTATCTATCAGCCACAGACGTTCACTGCTGAACATAGGCCTCCCCCATGACTCGCCACAAACTGCGATCACGTGCAGACCGAATCCATTGATTCCCCAGGCCATGTAGCCAGGAGAATGGACGGCCGTTGGGGCAGCAAAGTCCTAGAGTGGCGACCACGTATAGCAAAGCGCAGCGGGTCCCCGACTAGATGGACGGATGACCTCGTAAGGGTAGCGGGGAAACAGCTTTCATGTGGCTATAATTAGTATACCTACGTCATGCATTATTAAACGTCGTACCTAGCGATTTGTTAAGGATTTGTCATTAACCAAATTAATAACACTGTTTACCGGAATGCTGCTCAATCCTTTGTCTTTCTTGCGAAATAAATACTTAATACTACTGAAAAAACATTGACTATCATCACTGTGGATAGTTTTGGCTTTGTTATGCAAAAAATACTTCAAATTTGCGGAATATTTAGTCTTGTTTCCTCTTTGTTTACATCAGTGACATTCACCGACTTTCAACGTTACCAAAAAATTGTCGTTAGGTTCCAGTAAAATAAACTCTGTTGGGCTATAATCAATCAATTATCAATGATGGAATTATTTTCAATGCAACGAAATATTTCGAGGTCGTTTAAAAAGCATTCCACCGTCACCAATTTTCAAAAATTTATGACGAATTTTGTAAAATGGAAGATAGTGGGCTGCTTTCGTGTTACGACACCGCTTTCGCCTCTTTATGGCGCGTTACGTCACTGGCGCCATCCATAATCTGGTTAACGTAAACGGATTGTAAAACGGTTTGCTATTGAATCTCGATCATGGTGACCATTGAGTGGTTAGAGGTAATAATAACTTTTCACGAGCGTTTCTTTTGTAAATTCGACGGCGCTCATAGCATTTGTCCGAGATCTCGGCACTCTGTCTAGCTTAGCGATGCTCAGCCTGTCTAGTACAACTATGCTTCGCGACTCTGTTGTTCGTAGTAAAGGTAATTAAGTTTTCTTTTCATTGAGATGCAAATACTTATTCGATTTTGGTAGGTTTACAATTCAAGATAGGGAGATAAGGGACAAGTAAAGATATATCCAATTTTGGTATACTTAGCTATATCTCTTTTAAATCATCAGCTCGTCAATACCACTGCGGCAATAGCGAGTCGTAATATTAAAGCCTATTTCTAAATTAGAGATATTGCAATGCCTCGTCGAATTACGTATAAGTTTTGGGATGGTACGACATAACTAAACGTTGTAGATATAATAACACTATTAATATACTTGTTTACTTAGTCGGGTTTTAATATATAAATATAAGAAAGAAAAGAAAGAAAGAAAAACATTTATTCGGGGACAAACACAATTACGCAGATAAATAGTGACAAAAAAAGAAAAAAAAAATCTATAAACTAAGTACTTATGCTAAATTATGCTTGCCTCGAAATGGTCCCACCTCAGCGTAATGCTAGCTCCCGAGAGAGCCAGCGCTGATCTTCCGGTGGGACCCATAGGTGGCGCCACGGCACGGCACACACGAAATACTGATCGCGTTCAGGTAGCATTTAACCTGAACGCAACGACAATCAAACGCTGTCACTGACGTCACTGTCAATAATTGCAGTTTAATTTAGGTTACTTGTATATGTACTTAAAAGTTAAAACAGCACAGAATTCTTTAATATAACAATGACCTAACTTTTATGAAAAAGGTCACATAACAGGATTTCCCTTTACAAAGTTCCGTAAACAACCGTGATTGCGGGTTACACAAAAACGACAAAAACAATATCTTAAATTAATTGCACTACGAAATAAACAAAGTCATTAACATAATTTAACAGTTTTTCTTTAAGAAACCTTGTACGGGACAGTCTCGCACACACTTGAGTTGATAGTTGATAATGATAACACTTCAGTTTTCCACCGAAATAATGATTTATTGATAAAGTAATAAAATGATACAAATGAATGCACTCCGCGGTTGTCGGATATGCACTAACTTAAAGTAATGGAATAAATGCTACGTGACGTAAAATGCTGACGGGCAGAATGCACCTTTGTACAGACCGTACATGCTCCCCGCGCGAGATGAAGGATGATGAAGTTATACAAAAATAATGAACTTATAAAAAAATATAGTAATGTTAAACTATACTAAATAAATCTTGCACTCGCAATAAAGCGCCCGCCGAAGAAAGCTGACGCCGCCTTGTCGAGTCCCCGTGCTCCTTGATATTTTAACTCCAGCGTTGGTCATAGATCCATGTTTATTTTAGTCATGGGTTGCTCCTTCGGTTTTGTATTTTGTGTATAGAACACTTATAACTTGTACTTTCCAGATTTTCCTCTATCTCCTCTATTCTTGTTCTGCAAAATTATTGTCTAAATTTCTACGTAAACAGTTCGCTAGATATCCGACCTTGTTGATAAGACCTCGACCTCGGCGTTAGCGCGTCGAGCGTGCGGCCTGCTGAGCGAGCATTATGCCGCTGTAGTACTCTATAGTTCCGCGAACCCGTGACGTAGTTGTAAGATAATGTTTTAATAGTTTTTGTTCTCGCCAGTAAAGTTCCACTTGATATTTGTTTATTATTAGGCTGAGTTCACATTGGTAGTGTTGTGTGTCACTTTATATTTTCGGGTTTTTCGGTCCGGGATCTGGTTTTGAATCATTGCCTGATTCTTGACTGGCAAGCAATTTTGATATTTTCGTAATGGGTCTCTTGATAATTCCATTTTTCGTTTTAACTGATACTACACGTACATACCCATCGTGACCCGGGTGTACGGTTTCAACTCTGCCAAGAGGCCATTTTCCAGGGGGCAGATTAACATCATGGATGATAACAACGTCTCCGACTTTCATGTTTTCCTTAGGTTTCAGCCACTTGCTTCTCTTTGATAATTGACAAAGATATTCCGACTTCCATCTTTTCCATACATCTGAGAATATTTTTTGTACAAGTTGCCATCTTGTGCGTTCATCTTTTTCAGTTTCAGTGATCGTTAAATTTGGACCACTCGATAGGAAGTGAGAAGGTGTTAGAAAGTCCAGATCATCAGGATCTTCAGTGATTGCACACAAGGGCCTTGAATTAAGGCATGCTTCAACTTGTGCTAAGAGTGTTGATAACTCTTCATAGGTCAGCTTCTGCTCTCCCATGACTCTACGAAGATGATGTTTGAGGCTACGGACAGATGCCTCCCATAAGCCTCCAGCACTCGGCCATGAAGGGGCGTTAAAGTGCCATTCAATTTCCATTTCTGATATCGCTGCGAAAAAATCAGCGTCCAATGTGTTTTTCAAATCTATGAATTCTTGATTTAATCGATTGTTAGCACCAATAAAATTTGTTCCTTGGTCACTGTACAGGTGTCGTGGAGCTCCTCGACGTGCCGCTAGTCTCCGAAGAGCTGCTAGGAATGCTGAGCTGCTGAGGTCCGATACTAACTCGAGATGTATGGCTTTTGTCACCATACACACAAACACCGCAACATAGCCCTTTGTTGTCTTTATACCTCGGCCCTTATTTGATTTAACTTCGATGAACCCAGTGTAGTCCACACCTGTGTGATAAAATGGGCGCGTCGGGTTACACCGCGCGGCCGGCAAGTCTCCCATTATTTGTTCTTGCTTTGCAGCTTTATGACGTCTACATATGACACATTGGGTGATAAACTTTTTAACGGCTCGATTGCCTCCTATTATCCAAAATTGATATCTGAGCTGTCTCAAGGTCAGACGTGCTCCACCATGCAGGGTCATTCGATGTGCATTTTCTATGAGAAGGTTGGTCATATGTCCTTGATGTGGCATGATAAGCGGATGCTTCATATTTGGATCGATGTTTGCCTTGCCAATTCTGCCGCGGACCCTCAGTAATCCATTTCCATCCAGGAAAGGATTTAATGATACAATTTCGCTGGTTGATTTCACTTGTCCGTTTCGCGACAAGTTGTTTATGTCTTCTCGAAATGATTCTTCTTGTACATGTCTGATTATCATCTCTCTGGCTTTTCGTAATTCAGGTACTGTGATATAAGGCAATTTTTGTTTGCAAGGTGATATAGCGCGCAACACCCACGCCAGTACGCGTGTCATACGGTTGATATTGCTATGTTTACTTATTAAATCACTGATGACGTCGTTGTTGTGACGTAGCGCTGTGACGTTTGTTTGTTTTGATACTTTGATATCTTCATTTGTAGTATAGGCATGTTCTTGAGGTTTCGCTTCAAACGTTGACAACCATGAAGGTCCTTTCCACCACAATGGGTGTTCCTTTAACTGCGTAGCATTGATACCCCTGCTTGCGCAGTCTGATGGGTTTTCTGCTGATTTAACATAGCGCCAGCAATCTGCAGGTGCTACTTCCTTGATTTGTTGTACTCTATTTGATACAAATGGCTTCCAGCGGTTGATGTCGCCCTGGATCCACCCCAAAACGGCAGTAGAATCCGTCCAGCAGAATGATTTGATATTGTTGCTTGATAAGCTGTCTTTTACGCGTTTCAGTAATTTTGATAACAATAATGCCGCGCATAATTCGAGTCTTGGTAAGGACATGCTTTTCTTTGATGGAATTAATTTTGACTTGGCTGCTACGATAGTGATTTTGGGTGAGGCATTCGATTTCTCACGATTCGCTCGAATGATGCTGTATATTACGCATGCGTATGCATTTTCAGATGAGTCACAGAATGCAAATAATTCAATACTGTCGTTCTCAGTGTTTTGTAACCATCTTGGGATTGATATGTTATTGATTTCTTCTAGATTTTCTTTGATACTTCTCCACTCGTTTTCAATATTTGCTGGTACTTGATCATCCCAGTCTAAATTTTGTTTCCAGACTGATTGAAACAGTAACTTCAATTTGGTTGTGGCGGGACAGAGCCACCCCAAAGGGTCAAAGACCTTGGAGATGTCTGATAACAGAGAGCGTTTTGTAACTTTCTTGGTAGTTGATGTGTCTATGTTGAACTGGAATGTAAACGTATCTTCTCGTGGGTTCCATCGCAGTCCCAATGTTTTTTGAGATTCCTGATGCTTGAAATCAAATGCTTGTTGATGCGTAGTGGTGCTCATGTTTTCTAACAACTCTGGATTATTACTACACCACTTTCTTAAATTAAAACCACCTGCTTTAAGGAGGTTGATAAGGTCACCTTGAACTTTCTTGGCTGCTTCAAGGCTATGCGTGCCACTTAGAAGGTCGTCCATATAAAAGTCTTGTTCTAGAACCTTGGCTGCTTCTGGATACCGATGACCTTCATCTATGGCTAGTTGTTTAAGCGTCATCATTGCCAAAAAGGGGGCGGCCTTGGTTCCGTAGGTAACAGTAGTCAAAGCATAATCGCGTAATGCTTCATTCGGTTGATTTCTCCAGATGATTTTTTGATAAAGTTGATCTTGTTCATGACATAATATCTGCCGAAACATTTTTTCTATGTCAGCAGTGTACGCTATTTTATATTGTCTCCATCTCAAAATCAATGTAAATAAATCGGCTTGTAAATTTGGCCCACTGTACATTAGATCATTCAAACTGCAACCTGATACCGTAGGTGCGCTCGCATTGTAAACAACGCGTAAAGCCGAAGTTGACGATTCAGCTCGCTGTACCGCGTGGTGCGGTAGGAAGTTGCTAGGTGTTGTGTCTCTTTCACACTCACGCATATGTCCCAGTTCATGATATTCGTTGATAAATGATTTGTAATCCTCTGCGAATTTTTGGTTTTTGATAAATTTCTTCTCTAGCTGATAGAATTGAGCAACTGCCTTCTGTCTTGATTCACCCAGTTTCTCATGTATATCGGGTTTTAATGGTAACCGTACTACATAGCGCCCATCATTTTCGCGGGTAGTTTCGGCCTTGAATTGATTTATACAGTATTGATCTTCTGATGATAAGTCGTCTGAGGTGTCGGCAATATCTTCAATTGTCCAAAATCGACTGATATCTTCAATGTTGTTTACAACGACGTTGCAATGATAAGATTTCATAGTTCCACATAAAATAAATCCAAGACGAGATTCCTGCGCAATGGGAGTATTTTCGTCTTTTCTGATAATTGTATTTAAAATGATATTTGAGTAGATGTCCGCGCCAAGTAAAATGTCAATGGGTTGGCTGATATTAAATTCAGGATCTGCGAGCTGAAGACCTTCTAGATGAGACCACGATGGCTTGATAAATGACCGAGAAGGCAACTTATTGATAAGACGATTCATGATAAACACTTTCGTGTTAAAAGTGTAATCCGAGTGTAATGAAGTGGCCTTGATATTGATAAATCCTTTGCAATTGTTTTCTTTGCTCCCGATTCCAAAAACTGATCCATGATATTTATGACGTGGAAGGCCTAGTCGCTGGGCAGCATTTTCGGTGATAATTGATATTTGTGATCCTTGATCTATTAATGCCCGTAATTTTATATGGGATCCATCTGCTGATTGCACCTTGATTTGGGCGGTTGATAATAATGTTTCAGGGTCGTCATCTTGAGACACGTGTCCTGTATTTTTCGATGAAGTCGGTTCGATGGCGGCTTGTTTCTTGTTGCCGACAAAGGCTTCATGAAGTATCGTATTATGTTCGCCGCTACATTGCTTGCAACGTTTTTCTGATAAACATGACTTTCCGTGATGTTTGTATAAGCAGTTCGGACATATTTCCCGCGTGGATATTATGTCAAGCTTCGTTTCAGGTGTCATACCTAGAAACTTCTGGCATCGAAACAATTCATGATTATAATTGCAATATGAACACTTTACTGTATTAGTTGCAAATGCTTGATAATTTTTCGTTGGGGTTCCGTGACTATTTTTGTTGGGCATTGGTTGATAAAATCGGTTTTCCTTGATATGATTTTCGAGGCGAGGGTTTGGGTATGCCGACGTCTTTATAGGGCCAGACCTTTTTTCGTAGTTGGATGATTGAACAGGTTTGGCTAACTCGTATTTTCGACGAGATGATTCTAGAGCTGTGAATTTATTTTCCAAAAAGCTCAAAAATTCCGCAAGGGTAGGCAGCTCCCTTGGATTTGATAAATGCTCAACGTAGTCATTATGAGACTCCGTGTCCAATTTTTGCGCCAATAGGTGTACGACTAACGGGTCCCAAGTGGAGGTATCGACGCCCAAGTTTTGTATGGCGTGAAGGGTCTCCATAGTAGTATCATGTAGCCTTTTTATTGATACAGCGGATTGCTGTGGCATGTTTGGTAGTCCCAGAAGAATATTGATATGGGAACTGAATATTAGCTTGGTGTTGTTGTAGCGGTGATTTAAGATTTCCCAACATACTTGATAATTTTCAGTGCTGATATTTAAATGTTGAATAAGCTTCTCTGCTTCGCCTTTGACCTTGCTCTTTAAGAATTGCATTTTCTGCGCATTTGATATGGAATTGTTTTTATGTATAGTTTCAGTGAACAAATCCTTAAATGATGTCCACATATGATAATTTCCGTAAAAGGTAGGTATTTCAATCTTAGGTGTCGATCTTTCTTGATGTGAAAAAGCCCACATTTTGGTGTTAATAAGTTTTTTGACTTCCTCGTACTTCTGTTCGCATAAGTTGTACGTTTCTTCATATTCAGGTTTCTCACTTATTTGTTCACTGTCGATCTCCCAATGTAAAGAGTCGACCGTTGCCCACCGAGCTTGTATGGTTCGTAAAGCATCTTCGAATTCCCACCTCTCGGTACGAAGTTCTAACTTGATATTGTTGATAGCGCGTTGAAAGGCTTTAAAATTACTTTGTTGTTTTCGGAACATTTCTTCCAATTTGCTTTGATTGCCACGATCAGTAGTTTGAAGGTTAGATTTAGGTGCCGGTTTCTCGGTAGCTGATATGTCCATTCGGCCAGGAGGTGCAGGACCGGCTCCTGCGGGCGCCGATGGTTGGTCCCAGTCTATGTTCAAGTTGAACTGTGAGGAAGCAGGCTTGATAATAGGTTTTTCTTCTTGATATTGTGGTACACATTGGCGTAGAGTTAGTATCGGACCTCAGCAGCTCAGCATTCCTAGCAGCTCTTCGGAGACTAGCGGCACGTCGAGGAGCTCCACGACACCTGTACAGTGACCAAGGAACAAATTTTATTGGTGCTAACAATCGATTAAATCAAGAATTCATAGATTTGAAAAACACATTGGACGCTGATTTTTTCGGGCTTCGTTGTAAATGCTTGATATTTGATCGTAGTGATTTTCGGCAAAATAGACGTAGTCTTGATTTTCAAATTCACAAAGCCTGATATGATTATTTTGGAAATCTTTCCAATATTGTTCGAGAGTGTCTAATCGCCTTTTGATATTTTGAGAAGTCTTACGTTCTGCTCCATCCTTCTTGAAATTGACCAAAAGTTTGCTGATAGCATCTGCAAGTTGACCTTGAGTGTTCAGTAAATCCTCCATGATTGATATATCTCCAATTTCTATTCTGATATGGTATGTATTTAAAAGATGATGGCTTCACGTTTAGTTTTATCGAGAAGATGGTCGCAGTTCCGTGCTTAAGTGTCCACCGTAAGTATGTGCGCCTCTCAATCAGACGGTGAGACCCGCTTGTGGGAGGCCGTCATAACCGATTCGCTACTCACGTGGGATCACTACAGCACGAAGTCCTGATGACCTTGATATAATATTTCTTTCTTGATAATAATGGTAATCTTGATATAGCTTTTGGTCTTGATATAATTGATATAACACTTGATATTGATATTCACCAATGAAAATGATGATATTAAGATAATGTCACAAGTCGTAGTTGAGGTCACGTTGCGTCGTCACACCACGTGGCCTGAATTTCACTGTGCACTGATACAAAGTTGTTTGAAGGACGATAGTTCTGATATCTCAAATCCGGTTCGAAGGACCATAAAGATGTACGGGACAGTCTCGCACACACTTGAGTTGATAGTTGATAATGATAACACTTCAGTTTTCCACCGAAATAATGATTTATTGATAAAGTAATAAAATGATACAAATGAATGCACTCCGCGGTTGTCGGATATGCACTAACTTAAAGTAATGGAATAAATGCTACGTGACGTAAAATGCTGACGGGCAGAATGCACCTTTGTACAGACCGTACAAACCTTATTCCTTTTAAATTTATTATTTTCACATTATGCCAAATATATTGATTAATTTCAACCAACTATTTAAAATGAATAATACTTTTCCCTGAGTTCTAAATAGTAACATAGCTATTTCATGCTTTCATTGCGTGCAGTCGAAAAAAAGTTGAAAAAATAAATGTTATGCGTGAATTTTGTCAATTTGGAGTAGTTTTTGAAACAAAAATTATCAATGAAAAATTCAAACTGTAGGTTTCAAATATGTATCAATAAATCTCGATAAACCTGTTCTAAGTAGTAATATTGATAATATGTTAAGAAACATGCTTGTAGATAAAAATGTATAAAAAATGAACGGATAAGGAGCCTTAAGCATTAGTCACTCGGAGGTACTAAAATGATAAAACAAATTTCCGATGTATGTTCCTCAGAAAGATTTAAATGTTCTGTGTCGAAATCCATGTAACTATTACATGTTAACTCACAGATTTCTGTCAAGTTCCTTTGTCTCAAAAAATCTGTAGGGAAATCTGTTAGCCACCTGAACTGGCCTTAAAACAATACAACTCTTTATATAACACTAAAGTACCAACTTAAAACACAACGACCTTAACCAAGAATCAGGTTCAATGAAAAAAAAAACGTTTTTTAATGTTTTGTAACCGTTCTTATTTCGTCTACAATAAGGCCAGTTTTCTAATAAATTACACGTTAACTTGTCCCACATTTTAGGCATTTCTGGCCAGTCCCACGGCCGTGACTGCATATAGATAAAATTGTTCTCTTGATTTGTTTTGAGAATAATCGTTAAGGTTATAGAGTGGGATATTTACCCAGAAGTATTTGTTTTAAGTATTAGGTAATTGTGGTAATTATCACAGCGGGCGGTGAAATACCTTTATTTATCTTAACGGTTAAGGCTTGTGTTTTAACTAATAATGTTCATGTGGTAACATGTTTTAGTTTTTTGACAAGGGATATTTTATCAGAATCGTCAGTAGTAACTATTTCACTCGTTCATGATTTAAAAGCTTCGCCCTTATCAGCAGAATAATTGCCATTATTGCCTATTCCCTATTCGTTTTTTGGTCTCCAGATACGACACTACTTATCAACTTAGATAATTATATTTCACTAGCTGCGGCACGCGGTTTTCCTGCTCATCTCACGGGAAAACTAAATTTTTCCGGGATAAAAAGTAGCCTATGTATTAATCCAGGTTTTCAACTACCTTCATACCAAAATTTATCAAATTGGTCCAACCGTTTGGGCGTGAAGAAATAGCAAACATACACACTCATAAAGTTTCAAATTATGTGTGATTTCAAATTACAATCAATCACAGCAAATATCTGAGGCGCCATGCTACATGACAAGTATATAAAAATATCCGTTAATTTAATATCGGGAACGCCAAGATTTCCGTAAACTTAAGGTTAGTTCCTTACATTTTCCGTCGGGGTCGAAACCATTAAACATTTCAAACATTTCAGGTGAGATCAATGTTCGGGAACGCCAACGCAAGCTCAGACCTCATGCTCCCAATCCTGCTCGACATGGCCAACCTCATCCGTAAAGCAGTACGCTCCGGCAAAGAGCCCAGGGAAGTCAAAGAACCCCTCACACTCCCCCAACAACAACTACTCAGACGATCATTCACCGAAGAATCTGACACACAGCTAGATGACGAACCGTTCGAATACTCCACTACCACAAAAGCACCAGACACACAGCGATACCGTAGAGTACCTCAAAGAAGATACAGACCTAAAACAGCAAACAAAACAGACACAGACGCGAACACTGAAAACACTGAAGTTAAGATGACGAAGGAGGACGCTGTTGTAAGTACGAATTTTGCGACTTATTACAGTTTCATGCCAATTTTAGGAACATGATTTAGCTCCATATTCTATTGATTAGTTATTTTGATTCCTCTCTTCGTCTTCGCCCCGAGGTTGCTGTTCACCCCTGCAAGTGGTATTTTATTAACGGTAGCTCTGAATAGCTGTCACACTAAACCATATAATTTCTGAAGTCCATGTTTATGGGTACTATCATATTTTTAATGAATTTTTATCCTCTGCTACTTATGGATTACGTCCATATTCTTCTTTTGCTTTATCAATAACACTTTCCAACGTGATCTCATTTTTTAAATTACTCGGACAAGTAACGGATATTTTCCTATTAACACCACAATTTATAAACCCCCTTTCTAATTCCAGAACGTGACCAAACCGACGACGACCGAAGCTCCACGGGCCTCTACAGTCAAGAGTAAGAACATGACCGAGAACAGCACGGTGGATCTCATGGCGGACGCCACCAACCAGACCCTCGCCCAGGACCTGCCGGTGGCCGAGAAACTACGGGCCCTGAATAGATTTATTGATAGAAAAGGTGAGTTATCATCAGCCCCACAGGATGTTTTTCAACCCACGCCATTTTGCGGATTTTTCGAGTTACGACAAATATTCCACACAAGTATTTTCGCATAATAAAGCAAAAACTTTCCACAGTGACGAAAGTCACGTTTTTTTTCAATAGGATTCCACAATGAAACTGACGAGGACAATTTATAAATAGAGAAAAATATATCCTATAAACATTTCACATTTTCTATCCTAATTCGTTGTTGTTTCATTTAATGATGGAAAATGATGTATGTACCTACAACAAAACTGTGAACTCGCGTGTTTCATCATGTTTTACAATACGATACAAATACGCATCTCAAAATTTGTTTGCAAAAGAAACATAAATACAGAACAGTAGTAATGTCAAGTAAAAAGAGCAGTGAATATACGGTGATGTTATTTATTTATTTATTTATTATAATTAGAAAGTCAAAAACGAAATATCAAAATCTGCTGTGCACCAGTAAAACTTGGTAATATCCGTATGTTTTTTTATAGTAGATATGTAAGATTAATAAAGATGTATGTCACGATTTTGCATAATCTTATGCATTTAAATAATATATAATACATATAATGCCTGTTTTCCGGTATCCCTGTGGTTTAAGGCATATAGGTAAGATCGAAAGTTCTTATTATGCAAAAAAATCTAAAAATTTTGCATTTAAATTAAGATTAGTTTACAACTTCCTGTTTTGAAAAAATACCAGATTGATGGTTAATGATTGACAGCGATTAGTTATAAATTACAGGTAAAGTTATCAAATTCTCATGCATCATTATTATTTATGACATTACAAACGACGAGTTTCCTCCTACGTTCTTTATTGCACAAGAAGTTTTGCGGATTAATTGCCTGTAAATTATTCAAATCTTAAGATTCATAACCCATCTGGAAAATAATCTCTTCATATAGTCAATTTAACCAACTAATATCTAAAATATTGACATTCATTTTATTGATGGTTGATTTAAAATGCGCATAATGCTGTTGATGTAACCAGTCTAGATGAACGTTATTTATGACATATATAACTAATAATAGTATATTACTGCCGAGGCCGGGAAAAGTCAGTTCGTGGATGAGTATGATTTTGAAGGACGAGGCGTAGCCGAGTCCTTCAATAATACGAATCTGCGAACTGACATTCCCGCCGAGGCTTGTATAGTGCTTTTCTCCAAATATGCTTGGAAATAATCACCAATCTACATTTTAATTTAATATATCAGTACCATGAAGTTCATTTGGTACTTATTTTTTTTAGGAATAGGAATAAAATTTCGGGTCCGAATCATATGTTTGATTTAAAATATAAAATATATGAATAAGAATTAAATATATATGAAAACACAATAACAAAAAATATGCACATAGGTAATTATAAATTTTAGTTAAATTAACAACTTCTAAACACACTGTTTTTTAGGGTTCCGTACCCAAAGGGTAAAAACGGGACCCTATTACTGAGACTTCGCTGTCCGTCCGTCCGTCCGTCCGTCCGTCCGTCCGTCCGTCTGTCACCAGGCTGTATCTCAACAACGGTGATAGCTAGACAGTTGAAATTTTCACAGATGATGTATTTCTATTGCCGCTATAACAACAAATACTAAAAATAAAATAAAATAAATATTTAAGGGGGGCTCCCATACAACAAACTTGTTAAAGATTATATATATATGTATAGGTACGGAACCCTTCATGCGCGAGTCGGGCTCGCACTTGCCAAATTTTTGTTTTTAGAAACCATAGCATATAATTTATCATTCGGAGAAGATCATAAGTTCAAAATAACTTTTATATTGATTTGGACACAATCATTTCTGTTTTATTTTTTATCTGTTTACGTTTGGTACACTTATTAATTTTCAACTCACTCATTAAATATCATCATATTATTAAAATTAAAACTTTCGTGAGAAATCTCTAATAAATAACTAAGAATCATGAAAATAAATTAACCGCATATAAGATTATTATTTAAATTGTTTGTCCGTTATTCGAAATTTGTCGACATTTCAAATACATTGACAGTAGCAGAGCAAAAAAATGTTCAGTGCAAGAACTAAACGCAGAGAACAATTAAAAAGATTATAATAGTTTTTATTTTTTAAATTTAGTGGACAATTGGCTGTATGGTGAATTATCAAAGTCTTTGAAAAAATTAAAAGTAAAAATGCAGTAAACGGCCAAATTAAGATTACCCTCATTTGTATGAGACGTTATAAACGGAAGGTGTGTTCTTTACTTAATCGTCTTATTTAAATAATATTGATTTCCCGGCTAAGGCCAATAATATATATTTTTTTTAACTTTCATTAACGCCTTCTAAATATAACGAACGATTTCGCGGTCCAGTTTTAGTACATTAATGGGAACATTTCCAAGCAAGTTGGAGAAAAGACACTAATTAACGACACTTTATGACATGAATGGTGATTTCATGATGATGGTTGGTGATGACTTTTTATTGTAAAAACTTAGATACTGCACGCAGTACTAAGTATTTACTAAACAGCGATGTACGTTTAAAGTTTTTTAAGCTGATATTGTCCGAATATTACTTATTTGTATTTACCTACTTCAAATCAAGTATAAACTGGTAACACATCCATCAAATAAATGATCGAGTATTTTTTTTCTCCTTAACCTAAAATTACCGTTACTTACCTTGAATAAAAAAAAATAGATGTATTTGGTGTCTTTTTGTGAGATAAACAATCAAGTACAATGATATTTAATCGTTTTTTTCTGTCATTTTCCAGGCAACCTCATCCGTCGAGGAACTTTCCCTCCGAAGCCTCCAGCGCGACGCACGACTGCAGAACCGACTATCAGTCCAGTGAAGAGACGACCAGCACCCGCTAGGAAGCTGCCAGTGATCCAGCCAGGGGAGCAGGCCAAGTGCGAGCTGTTCACCAACACTCTGTGCCTGCACAGTGAGGATTATCCCACGTATGTATCCTACATGTTTTTGTCTGACTTTAGAAGCCAGTTCACCTGCTTGGAAGCTGGCCGTCAGCCCAACACGGCAAGGCCCAGCTCCCACCAGAAAGTAGCCAGTGAAGGAGGCCAAACGTCAGCTGTTCAATAACACCCTGTGCCTGCACACTGAAGATTATCCCTCGTAAGGCCCACCAAAACCTTTTGGAATATGGGACATCGAAGAAGCTTCTAGGTAGACACCTGTGAACATTTTGTACTCGAACCTGCTTGACGCACGACCACCGACTGCCGGACCAACCATCAGCCCGGTGCGGAGACGACCAGCACCTAACGGGAAGCTAATAGCGATCCAGCTTGGAGTGCAGGCCACATGACAGCTGTTCACTAACTCTGATAAATATCCCACGTATGTATGTAAAAAAACCGCAGAATACGTGATATCAAAGAATCGTCGAGGCAACTTCATCTGCCTGGGAACATTTGAGCTCAAACCTATTCGATACACGATTGCTCAGCCGACCAATACAAAGCGATGACGACCGGCACCTGCTAGGAAGTTTCCAGTGATCACAGCCGCAGCTGCAGCAGGGAGCAGGCAACATTATTCACCAATACAGAAGATTAGGTATCGTACGAGTCGTCGAGTATCCTGCCACCGAATCCAGTTGTAACCTCTAAACTACGTAATAAACCAAGAATCACTAGTAATGATAATAAAATTAATACCTATGATAACAAATAGGCAGTTTAGGCGTAGTTCACGGTTCTGGGTTCTGGTACTATTTGGCGTTTACCTGCACACCATGCAACATTGCAATGAAGGACAAAAAGGTAAACGAACCGAATAGTAATTTGTAATGATTATTTAACATCAAACAAACTTCAATTTAATAATTTGATAGGCCTCAGATTCACGTTGCTTTAATTCTTCCCAGTTACGAAGGTCAACTTGCGTAAGAGCATCGAGAGCAAAACGAGAGCTTATAATAAAAAAATCATCCAACAGCGACTGTGACCAGTTCTTAAATTAAACTTTATAAAGTATTTACATACGGTTAAAGTTAGAACTGGTTTACTAAGATACTTGGTGCAGTTTGGCTTTGATGGTGTGGAGAATAAACAGCGTTGTATTGAGTGTGAAAGTAGTTCAGCTTGCACGAGTAAGTACCTATATGTTGTGTTTTTGTTCTAACCGGACAAATACGTTCATATAGAATAAAATAGGTTATTAACTGTATACTGTACGATATTTTAACTTTTCTCTGTAATGTTATATTGTACATATTTACTCCAATGTTAAATGTCACAAAGGAAGCTAATAATGTGCAGAATATATTGGTCCAAAAAGCCTGTAACTGGCCTTGGTGTATAAAAAGTCAACCGATTTGAACTATTTAATAGAGAACGCTTTGCATGAATTATTTAAGAATAATTTTCTTTTTAAAAAACTATGTTCCACTACGGACGAAGTAGATTGAACTGCAAAACAAGATTTAATTTTTATAAGGCAGCTGAAGTGGATGTAGATAATCAAATCACCCATTTTGAACTAAGATACTGTATTTCTTCTTTTGATTTATAGTTACGATGATTGTACGTGTACGTACTCAAAACGAGCTCGATCTGATCTGCTTTTTAAAGTACGCATAGCTAGAAAAGTGCAACAATGTTTCATGCAAAATAACATGTTTACCTAGATATTCTTCTTCTTGTTCCTCATGACTGAGGGAGGTGACACACCTCGTAATGCACCAAGCCCAAGACCGTGCAGCTTGGAAATCAATGAAGTGTGACCACAGTCGTCACGTCACTTACCTGGATAGTGCTTATCCAATTTCTTTTTCCCCCAATAACCTTTGTTATATTTGTATTGTCCGTTGAATTGCACTCTTCAGCCGAAGAGAGTTGCACTCTTCAGCCGCCCTAATTAGTGTCTGGTGTTTCCAGAGACGCCATTGTCCAGTCCATCCGTCGCAACAAAGCAGCAGCAGGAGCGCTTCTAGCTGACTTCAGGGACCCTGGCGAGGGCGCCCTAGATGGCGTCACGGCAGCTCAGGAGGCGAAGTACACCGCTGAACACTACCTTGTCTCGAATAGGTATATTTTTGAGAATCAAACACTTTTCATAAAATAGCATGAGTGTAGAGAAAAAAAACAAGAATTACTTTTTTATGTGAGATTGGTGCATTTAGCTTTAATCTTTTAAGCTTGCTTATCTCGATAGTGCTTATCCATTCTACTCTCAATCTTTCTGTCAATAGGCATTTAATTGTTAAAACCCTTTTTGCCTTTATTACGTCTCGCAGATGCATACATGCATACTGAACACTTGCAAGTTATTCTCACTTAGTATGATTGAATTGACCTAAAATTTACTCGTAGTATGTTCCATTTAGATTTTTATCGTTTTAAATTTGACAGCAACTTTTGCAGGTGATGATGTTGATGTCACAGAACATTTCAAATTTATTTCAGACGAGGTGACACAGCCAACAGGGACTTCGCGAGCGCGGGAGAAGCCGGCTTCATGTGTCCTAGTACAGTGAAGTACGCGCGGCCGCAGCGCGCACGCGCCACTTCGGGACAGTGGAAGTACATTGTCAACACTGGCGAGCACACGCAGACCTTACGGTTAGAGAAGTGCTTGTAAGTACCAATATCTATCACACAGACAGCACTGAGACACTATCACACAGACAGCACTGAGAAGAACGCGCGACCACAGCGTGCATGCGGCACTTCGGGCCAACTAGTACTTAGTACATCGTCAATACCGGCGAGCACACGCGGAATGCTTGTAAGTACCAAAAATATTATAATAATGTAATTTTTTTGTAAAGAAAACCTGTGTTCTGAATCTTAATCATGAAAATCTTTTAATACTTATCCCTGGGTATCATAACTGGGGTTTTGTTCATATGTTAGCCATGCAAAACTTCAAGGTGTCTGCATTTATCCGTGACTGGCTCCCGGATTTTACAAAATAAACTCATGTTCTCCTCGCGTTATTGCCGTGACGAACTTGTCTTCGTATAAAATGAATACCTTATCAACGAAACTGAGGTTTACAGATGAGTAGCAGTTCTTCGGTTCTTCTGAAAGTACGTGTGTAATGATTTTTATACGTACTAAAAATAAAAGTACAGCTCAAAGTCTAACAATCGGCAAAATGCCTCGGGGGCATCCTTTTCAGATTTGTTATTTAATTATTGTATACACGTTTTTTTCTTGCTGTTCGATTAATCATGTTATGCTATCTATTTCAGGAAACCCAAAGAACAGTGTACATATTTAACGGACAACTTTAAATCCAAATGCGTACAAGTCTATAATTACCACAGACTTTTGACTTGGGACCAGCAGAATGGATTACACATGGATATTTTCAAGGTAAAATATTTTTAAATTTACTATCATTTCAAATATCGTATCATATCATATCGTCCTCCTTGACGTGTCCGACAAATAGCGAACTGGCTCCTCGACCTTCATGAGCGTTTTTATTTCAAATAGGTATAGTTGTAATTACATATAGGTGCATTCGCAACCGCATGTCAAGTACCAATGTTGCGTGGCACATAATATCAGTTTAACATATTTGCTTAATTTTTTTCAGGTTCCAACGTGCTGTTCTTGTCACATTGAAGGGTACAGTGTCGCATTCCCACCGTTGGGCCACAGGATCCACGAAAGCTCAGACGAGACCATGCCAGTAGAAGAACTGTCTGCAGAGCAAGGCAACCACGCTTTTGAGAATGTTCAATCCACCGTCCAAAGGCCCAGCATCTCCAAAAATCCGCCGTTCACCTTTAACAAGCCCTTAGAATCCTTTACACCGTTCTCTGATAACCACAACCTAATAACTGGTACGTCTTTCTCTAACGCTAAAATAACCGATGAAGAACTTAACAGTAATTTACCTATAATACCTGTTGTACCTCCTTCTAATCCTACAGATTCTTATGGTAACACTTATTTCCCAGATTCCTTCAACCAGGCCACTTCTATTAGAAACGTGAAACGCCCTCTAATATCAAGAAACCCCGTCGGCACATTTGATTCTGTCACATTACCAAGCTATCTAGAACCTCCGACACCGTCTGCACCGTCTTCGTTTACTTTCTCAAACGATATCCCGAACAAATTTAAAAGTACGCCGCAATTCAAGAGGGGTGCAGGAAGACCTAATCGTCGGCCAATCAGAAAAAAGATATCCGGAGGTCCGGATGACCAATCGTCTTCGGGAACATCGGCTGTAGAATCATTTACTAGCAGCAGCATGGATACTATGGAAGAATTTGACGATGGCACTGAAGAAAAAGTAACTAATACCAACCAAAAAGTCAACCCACCGAGAAAAGGTACAATCGCTCCGAAACTTCACTCCGTCACGACTGAAAATACCTTTACACAAGAGCATAGCAAATCTGTAAAAGACTCCAACAGTAAAAGAGTAAATTACAATTATCATCCAATTATTGATTTCTTTGGAGAAGAAGATAAAGGCGAAGAAGAGAATGAGTCTATCGACAGAGAAGACATGGTAGCCTCATTCGTGCCATCACCGGAGTCGGAATGGAAACCAATGAATCATCCTCCGTCTAGAACTCAATCTAGAAATTCACAAAACACGAATCTAGTGGAGAGAAAGAAACATAAATAAACTTTTATTTAGACAAACAGATTCACTGTTTAATTTAGTTGTAAATAAATGATTGTGTAGACTTTTATACTGATCCTGTTTACAAATGTGGTTTGTTAAATATTCTGTTCATAGGTGTTTTATTTGCAAACCGACCAGCTGGTAGTAAACTTGTATTTTGTAACTCCCGAAAAATACTCACGATTATAAATAAAGTGGCTTGGTGTATTTATTAATTTCTTATTATTTTGTATTTTTGATATAAACAACTTTGATATTCAAAGAATTACGTGGAATTACATACATTTTAGTAATGACCAATTAATTTAACAATGCTTTACGTAGATGGGAGAAGCAATATTTATTATTTATTTCGTGAACGAACAATGCCAAATCGAATTGCAATGTAAATTATTGATTAGTAGTTATATATTTATAGGTAAATTATTCGTAGTTGTGTTAAATATTCTGCCGTTGTAACTCACCTTTAGGATAAGAGCTAATGTAAGACTTAAAAGACTTGCCAGAAAATAAATACGTATCTCCTTAATGTTTACTTTATTTACCCACTTGACACTGATGGCACCCACCCGATGCCTCGGCCATATCACAATTATAATTTCGACTCTTGTATTTGCTGTTGCTGGTTGTATTTGGCACTTGGCCAATATACTCAATGAGACAAAAACGGAAACAAAAGGTGATCAAATGCTGGCATATCGTTAAGAAGAAAGGATTACTAAAAATCCTGTTTCACAGTAGGTATGTTATTGCGAAGATAATGGGGTGATTCTTGAAAGGGTCAATTTACAGCGTCCAGAAGGATAAAGTACCCGCACAATTGAAATAATTGACCATAGTATTTTTTATATATTACATTAGTACCTAATCTAACTGGAGCACGATTTATTTTTTGTTTAAGTTAAGTATAATTAACTGTAAAAAAATATTAAACACATAAAACTTTATTCCCTTGGTGCGTCCATTCGCCATTTTTTGAACAAACTACCCCAAAAAGTACATGTTATGAATTGAAATCAAGTATAGAATTGAGTTAAATTATTAGAATATAAGTTATTAATATAGAAGAAAAAATATGGTTGCTGTGTGTATCGTAATTAAAAAAAAATGCTATGTTAAAGGTTTGTCCAGAGCTAAGCTATGATTCCTCTGGTGCCTCATTCAACACGGCGCACATCCCTACTTAAACGTCATCTGACCAGTTGCAATGGCCGGGCTTGGCAAACGTCAGTAACGCTTCCAGATATGCGGGGAATAGTCGCGGCTAGTTGCTGGAATTCTTAGCTATGAAGGCTAATATATGATTCACTTGGCTTTGGTTCACTATGATTTTGATTCCCTTGAATTTTTATATAAAATTTTATATCTGCAATAGGTACATAGTGTTTAGTAAAAAGAAAACTACATGAATGCCTGCATGTGTTGACTTAATAGTTGTTCTTATAATAATTCTAGTTTCGGCAGAATCGACAAGAAACATCCTTTTTTCTTATTCCTCTGGTTCTAATTTCGAACAAGGGAATCACATTTTTCTTGCGTTTTCATGAAAGGAAAATAAAAATCCCTTTAATTCGCGTTGCAGATGACTGAATCATAGATTTAGAATTTTATTCCATTTAGGTACACTAGGTCTCAAATCATTTTGAGCTGAATTTAAGAGAAGATGCTTATGCCCAGCAATTTTTATATAACGACGGTGGTTCGATTATTAAGAAAATTGCCAATGAATGCGAATAAAACACTGTGAATTTTTGTATCATTACACTTTGTAAAACTTTTTATTTATTTAAGAAAAACTGATCTGAATATTATTCCCCTGTACTTTTTATTATGATTCCTTTGGCGTTTTTCTTATTCCCATGTCATCTTTTCTTATTCCCCTGGCGGCGAAAACATAAAGTGGTATATTTCTGTATAAAATTGACCACAAGTGGTGCCTATTTGATAAATCGGCGTAAAATTAAATACAATTTCATATTTTCTAGCAAACAGGTAAAAAAATATAAAAATAAAAATCGCCAAGGGAATCACATGAAGAATTCGATTCTCAAGAATGACCCGACGACATTCCCATGAATGTTTGGGAAAAAGTAAATACAGTATACCTATCTAATTTTGCATTTTGTTTATGTCAACATGTGTGATATACAAAATAGTTTAGTTACTTAATATTGTTAGTCAATACCCAAAAACCATTGGAGACTCGGGTTCGAATCCCGCTCAAGTCATTCTTTTTTAGGGTTCCGTACCCAAAGGGTAAAAACGGGACCCTATTACTGAGACTTCGCTGTCCGTCCGTCCGTCCGTCCGTCCGTCCGTCCGTCCGTCTGTCACCAGGCTGTATCTCAACAACGGTGATAGCTAGACAATTGAAATTTTCACAGATGATGTATTTCTATTGCCGCTATAACAACAAATACTAAAAATAAAATAAAATAAATATTTAAAGGGGGCTCCCATACAACAAACTTGTTATAGATTATATATATGTATAGGTACGGAACCCTTCATGCGCGAGTCGGGCTCGCACTTGCCCAATTTTTTTTTCTCGTCATTGTATTCTTATTTTTTTTTATTGTACTAAGTCAGCAAGAAGTTATTTAATTACTCGTTAGAAGAAACCCATTCATTGCCGAAGACGTGAATTCGCGTTATCGATGAATAGAAATTTGAAGCGTCGGCAATGAATGTGGTAAACTGATGCTAAAAAAAACCAGCCAAGTGCATGTCGGTCCACGCTCAGTGTAGGGTTCTGTATTTGCCCATCCTTCACAATCATCATCATCATCTCAGCCATAGGACGTCCACTGCTGAACATAGGCCTCCCCTTTGGACTTCCATATATACCGGTTGGAAGCGACCTGCATCCAGCGCCTTCCGGCGACCTTTATAAGGTCATCTGTCCATCTTGTAGGTGGACGTCCTACGCTGCGCTTGCTGGTCCGAGGTCTCCACTCGAGCACTTTTCGGCCCCATCGGCCATCTGCTCTGCGTGCTATGTGGCCTGCCCATTGCCACTTCAACTTGCTAATCCGGTGAGCTATATCGGTCACTTTAGTTCGTCTACGGATTTCCTCATTTCTGATTCGATCACGTAGAGACACCCCGAGCATAGCCCTCTCCATTGCACGTTGAGCGACTTTGAGCTTTGAGATGAGGCCGATAGTGAAAGACCACGTACCATCCTTCACAATATACTGGCTTAAAACAGCGGTTTAAAGCCCGAGGTTTAAATTACGAGAAAGATTTCACGTTCTATAAAAAGGTCGTGAACGGCAAAGTAACTGTAATTACCTTCTGGAAGTTATCGATTATACGCGCCAGATTGAGCGAAATGTTTTAATACAGGATGGTACTTAACTAATATGTGTAACGTTATGAATTCTTGCGATAGCTCAAAAACGGCTAGACCGATTTTATTCAATATAGTTTTCATTTGAAGTGCTTATAAAGCCTAATTTGAACGAATTTTTCCATATTTTTTTTACCCGTGGTTGAAAAGTTAGAGGGGGGGGACGCTATTTTTTGGATTTCTGGAGCGAATATTTACAAAAGTGCTGACTGTATCAAAAAATAATGTTTGGAGACCCCTATTATTTTTAAAAGACCTATTCAACGACACCCCACACACTAGTGTTGTAACGAAAAAAAAACACCCCCTCTTTAGGTATACCCGAAGAAAAGATTTTTTTTTTAGTTTTTATTTTACCGTTTTCTCGGCGTAATACATACACATACTCATACCAAATTTCAGCTTTCTAGTACTAATGATCATGGAGCTAAGCCGCAGACGGACAGAAGGACAGACGGACATGGCGAAACTTTAAGGGTTCCTAGTTGACTACGGAACCCTAAAAATTAGTCATTAAAAACACCCATTGGTCCCCTAATATAGGATCAAGTATTACAATCGACCGATTTTAACACAACTCGAAATTGTACCGAAGCCAACGCTTAACCAAAAGTGAAAGCGGCTTTTTGCCCCCCAGTTGAACGATCGTAAGTATCAATAGATTCGCAAGTGATCGACTGTTACAATGTGCTGTGTCAAAACTATACGAGTCCAACTGATCTGAGTATAACCCAGATGTGTAGTCAACAGGAAAATTGGTCACGATGAAATTAAGTAAGATGTAATTATGGCTTTTGCATAAGAGTGTCATTAAAGTAGCTTAAAACTATCGATTCCGTATGTTATAAATTTGACGGAATAATTGGCAAGAATTTTTAAATTAAAGATAGAATAGTAGATTGTTAACCAAGTTAATGTCCATGTAATTTTTAACAAATAATCAATTAAAGACACGGTATTTATATTTAATCTTGTGTTCCCGCTTTTTCTAATGCAAACTTTTATTCTTCTTATTTTTAATAAATAAAAAAAGGTTAAGATACGTACCGCCAACATTTAAAAAGTAAAAAAAAAAACAACCCAATGGGTTAAATTTTATTTTTTAAATAAATGTACGATCTGTCAATAAATGTGGGACGGAATTATATGTATGTATTATGAATATAAGGCAAATTTATATTTAATAATTAGATATAAATAAATTAAGCTTGCCTATATCTAACATTTGGAGACCTTTTTTCAATGGCCACTTACCACGGCCGACTAGATTGTACCTAATTTAGTTGGTCACGACGTGTATCTAGAAGGCAATTATCTTTGACTCCGTGGCAATTAAAAAAAAATTACTTTCCACCCTAGGGATGGATAAGCTATTTTCCCCCGGCTATCTACTCATGAAAATGACACTTTCCGAACAGGAGAGATGAAAAGTATTTAGTTCGGTTCCTAAACTTATTTCACTTCTGTTTATCATAAGAAAGCAGCTGGTTGGTTTATTATTTTATCTTCTTTTTTACAGCTGAATCACATTCACAAATGATCAATGATGAAATAAAAAGAAAATTACATTTTATAATATTTATTTAGTAAATATAAATAATTATAACAACACGTTAGTAGACCTAATTATAAAAATATTAACAATGTTAACAAGTCTATCACAGAAGGTTTCGTTAGCGAAGAAAAACGAATGTGAGATTCAACTCAATACTTTCGTTGAACACTTTTACAATTGTTCAAAAGTGATACGAAATTTAGTGGCACTTTCTACTTATAACCTAATTAACATAGAGAATGATCTTACGGATTGATCGTCTTAGTTTTCATACATAATATGAAATGGACCACAATTCGTTTGTTCTAATGACTACATTGTTTTAATATCTTATTAGGTTTTATATTATTTTTTGTAATCTAACTAAATGCAAATTGTTTTTTATTTCTGTTGATAGGTCCCATAACAAAAAAGAAAAATACAAATTATTTGATCGTTAAAAACATTTGCTATTGTATGAAAACTAAGAAAGTTCATATATTATGCGTCAACATAGTAGTACATACGCTTACTTGGGTCTTTAATGTAGTTCGGTGTGGTAGTTAAAATAGGTACAGCTTTTGCAAAACCACTAAGTACCGCTGCGGCGTTGTGTCTTCCATTTTTTGTATCTCTGCTTCTTGACTGTAACGTTTCTTTATCTTTCTTTTCTGAATCAACTTCTGGTTCCTCAGCTTGTACTAACTTAGCACTTCTATAGTTTCCTCCATGCAATCTACCCCCTGTCCTAGAATTGTCGTATGTCTTGAAATTACCTCCGTGCATGTCATCTGAGTCTTCATCATTATCGTATTCTTCATCAAGCTCGATCAGTTTGGCATTCTTATTGTTCTCTCGAGATTTGAAATTGTCCTGTAATGATCTCAGATTACCTCCATGTAATGCCCGTGGTTGATGTACATCGCTTAATTCTATATGTTTTGCGTTTGCCGGTTCATTGTCTTTTGGCCGCGTATCTTTATTTGATTTTGTGTGTCCGTTTGCGTGCGTGCGTTTTAAGTAAACTTCGTGGTCTTTGCTTATACCTTCTTCTGATTGCGGTCTTTGAACTATTTGGGAATCTTTCAGTTTTGCCGGACCTCTTCTTCGTAAAGGTTTTTGTGTTGAACTCGTAATTGGCGCTGATTTTATTTCAGCAGCTCTATAGTTTCCACCATGTCTAGGACCTTGTTTAAGGTCCAAATTTTCTTTAAATATTTCTACGTCTTTTAACTTATTGATTTCTTCAGCCAACTTCTCATCTTTGAATAGGTTTAAAGCTTCTATATTCTTCTGAGGTTTTTTACGTTTTTGCAGTAGTTCTTTAATAATTTCAACTTCTTTTATATCTTGCCTGAATTGTGTGACATGGGGCGCAGATATGTTCACTGGTATTTCTTTATGTATTTCCACTTTTTTTCTATGTATCACTGGTTTCATTTCTAATTTTGCACTGCGTGCTTCCGTTGTAGAAATTGGTGCCTCTGTTGTTTTAGGAAGAGTACGTTTTGTTGGTTCAGGGGTCGTTAAAACTGGCTCTGCTTGTCTATCATTTTTTGATTCCTCTTCTATGTCATCCTGAACGGATTCCTCATCTTCCTCCTCAGTATCATTTTCATCATCATCTTCCTCATCATCATCATTGTCATCGTCTTCTTCGTCACTATCATCATCGTCATCTTCTTCACTTGATTCAGGTATTTTCTTTTTTATGCTCTTCATAACTTCATCTGCTTCTTTTTCATAATTAGGCATATAGTCATCCATATTTTGTTTGACGCCAATCATTGCATCGACTTCCTCTTTTCTCATGTCATCCTCGTCATCATCACCATATCTTTGAGTATCTGTGACCAATGTTGATTTTCTAGTTTTTTTCTTCTTTTCTCTATATTTTGGAGCATTTACTTCATGATCTTTTTGAGGTTCAACAGTCTTATATTTAGTTGGTTCTTTTTTAATAACAGATTTTTCAGTTACAGGTGACTTGTGAAATCTTGTAACTAATCGTAGTTTTGGTGAGTCTGTTGCTTCTTCTTCTTGTTCTTCATCTATATAATCTTCCTGCGGTTTTACAGTGGTTGTTATAGGTCTGGTCTTTCTCCTAAACGATGGTTTAGGCGTAGTAGTTGTAGTTGTACTGTCTTCTTTATCGTCATATTCTTCATATTCTTCCTCACTTTCTTCACTCTCGACAGGTTCTTTCAATTGTTTGGGTGGTAGCGTTGTAGTGACAACCCTACTGACTGTCTTTGAAGCCGCAGATTCTAAAGATGTAGTAGACGATCTGGATTGTGCAGATGTTGGTTTCATTGCCTTTCTGTATCTCGATGGTGCAATAGTTGTGTTGGTTTGGGTTTCATAATCTTCAACCGACATGGCTTTTTTATGATCAACTGGTGAATAATGTGTTTTGTGGTTTGCGGGTTTTAGCTCGTACCTTGGTTCACCTCTTCGTTGATCAACATTGACATCAATAAAACCTAACTCATCTCTGTTCACCTTTTTATCCCTGTCCTTTCGACTTATATCTTTATATGTACGTGTTCTCACATTTCTTTTAACTGGCTGATCTTTGTCATGACTAAAGTTTAACACCTTTTCAACAATTTTACTGGATTGCAGTTGCTTTATAAGCGGGCTAATATTACTCGTGGTTGTTGTTTTTTTAGATTCTTGGCCATGACCTTCTCTTATTATTTTGTATGGTTCATATATAAATGGAGTGGCCCGTTTTTGTCGAACTGATGTAGGTTCTGTTACGTCCTCCTTATTTTTAAATGAATCGTAAGATATATTTTTTACGTCAGTATTACTAGATGAATTTAGTAGGTGGTCAGTAGATTTTGTATTATTTTGTCGCATAAGTGGATCCTGAAAGTTATTTTGGATATTTTTTATAATGTCTGCATACACACTTGTTTGTTGAGAGTCATTTGAGAAAGATATATTCTGAGGGAGCAGAGAAGCCTTTAATTCTGCAGTTGATTTAGCTAAAGTGTCTTGAAGAATGGATGTTCCATTTTCTAAAGCATCTCTTAATGCAACGAAATCTGTTGCAGCTCCAAAGTTGTCAGCCTTAAGGTTGGATGATATTTTCCCGAAATTATGTAGCTTGAATGTCTCTAATTTTGGAGTTTTGATCGGTTCTGGGTTGGCTATTATTTCTTCTTTGAAAAATGGACTATCGAGTGGATTTTCACCAAAATACTTGGCTTTAAAGCAGTCTATTTTGTCACCAAGGCCTTTTAGTCGTCGTTTGTTTTTTAAGTTATCAAATTTCTGTTTTTTACTTTTATTTGAATCTTCGTCATCGTCATTTTCATCAGAAGTGTTGGTGCCATTATTTTTTATCTTTTCTGGTATGGGATCCACTTCATCATCGACTTCAGAGCATTCAATATTAGATCGTGAGTCATAAAACTCCGTACCGCCTTTAGATTTTAAAGGGATCAGTTTTAAATTTTCAGCATAACGTAATGGGGAATCTTTATGAACCAATTTTAAATTCTTAAAGTAATAAGGGTACTTGTCTCGTAAATTGCCTTTTTTTGCTTTAGGAAGCTTTAGTTGAGCTATTTTAATTAATTCTTTTTCATTCAAAAATGTTGAGTTGTAATCAAGTTCTGGAATTTCAAAATTTGCTTCGCGTTTGCTTACATCGTGATCAATTTCAGTATTATTTTCTTGACCTACAGTTATATTTGTAGCGTTGAATAGTTTATCTTTCTTTTCGTTATCTTTCCTTTTTACTGTGTCAACAGTATCATGTTCATATTCTTCGTGTCCATCTTCATCTTTTGGATCTTGTTCTTCGTGTACCGAGGTTTCATTTGTGCTTTCATTGTCTTGATCATTGTGTGTATTGTGTTCACGTTTGTGTCTTACATCATCATCTGGAACATTCCCATAGGCATCTTCCTCTTCTGAGTGTTCGTGTTCATCTTCTGAATAGTCTTCGGAGTAATTTTGTTCTTCTTTGTCTTTGTCATTGTCTTTCCATTTTTTACCATGGTGCTTCTTATCTCTGTATACAGATCCACTGGCATCTTGGTACTTACCGCTGAAGGAAGGTGTCTTGTATTTTCCTCCACTGATTTCTGACTCTTTGAGAAAGCCACCGTGACCCTCATGATCTGAAGCATGTTTTTGTTCACCTGCATGATCATATGCTGCATCTTCATAACCTTCTTCAGAGTAAACGGTTTGAGCTTTAGTGCTCTTGACAGCTTCTCGTAAACGATGCGCATTGACAATGTCATCAAAGCTAACGGCGTCGGCTAGAGCGGCTGACTTGGGTAAATGTTTAGTGATTTCGGTTTTTCGAACTTGGGCGTAATTCTTTATCGGTACAAAATCATTCTCATCACTCTCTTCTTGAGTATCTTGATTTTGGAGTTCTAGTTTCTGGTATTTGGCTGGCCTATTTTTTAAGACAGCTTTATTAATTGATTCATCGATATTGTTCCTTAAATGGTTATATCGGTCCTGACCTTTTAAATAAATATCGTAGCCATCGGGAGGTTCAGCAAAATTTTCTGAAGGTGGAACATGCGGATACTCGTTATGTTCGTCATCATATTTAAGGGCATGGTGTTTTCTAAGTTTTTGTAAATGATTTTTTAATGGTCGATAGTGTAACGGCCTAACCTTAACAAAGTTTTGGTTCCATGGATGTCGAAATTTGTGATTTAGGACTTGCTCATGAGTAAACGCTTTAGGCGGGGGTCTGTAGTACACTGGTCGACGCTGCGGCCGATGGATTTCAAACGCCGCGGGTATATTTTTGTAAGGAATTTTCTTTTTATCCATTTGCTCTGGACTCTCTAAATATTCACCCTCTTCAATATCTGCTTCACCGGCATCTTTCTCGTATTGTTGTAAATTATTTTTACTATTCTTTAAATCGTTTCTAATTTTATCTAATACTGGGTCTTTGTAAAGTTCTTGAAGAGCTGGTTCTTCAGCCTTGTATGGATGAAACACTTCATAGTTTGAGGATGTGGGTGTAATATGGCTTTGCCATTCTTCGTTATCATTAACATATTGCTGATATGGTTTATAAATAGCTTTATCTTCATCTAACATATGATGTTGCCCGAGCTCTGGTTTAGATTTACCAGTGTATGGTCTCACAGGATACGCTTTGTAGTGATTTTGGGGATCTTTAACACCATGAAATTCAGCCACTTCAACGGCAAACTGGGGTTTGTTCGCTGTATATTCAAAATATTCTTTAGGAATGGATTGTTGATGAGATTGATGCAGTGTCACTGGGAAAGATTCAGCCTGAGCTGACACTTCACTAGGTTTGTCGTCCCAAGCGACTGGGACGCGGATGGCATGACACTCGCACAACACTAGCACAATAGAGAGAAACATGGGTAACTTTTGTATCGGCAGGCGGGCGCGGATGCACCGCATGGACTGGCGGGTACACCGCATGGGTACGCATGAGTCCGCATGGGTCGGCATAGATGAACGGCGGGCCAGCATGGCTCACATCACGGACGGGCGAACACTAGCCGGGCCCGGGGTCGCCGATCGTTTTTATCTCCTCGGTGGCGCGTCGCGGACCGATTGCCGCGGGCCACTCGCTTTGCTACGGTTGATGGTGCAATGGTAAGAAAACAGCGGGTATGTTTTAAGTATACGTATACCTAGCCGGATCAATTTTACGGACGGTGTATTTTATGTTAGTACTACTGCCTTAAAAAAATTACCTAAATAAAACCAAAGCATCAGGATTTATTTTTTGTGGGTCACTATGTACTATCTTATTAAGATAGGTATCTGAAAGCATTAGATACAATTGGAATTGCTTTAAAGGCATATTTTTATATATCTGTTATCTAGATTCAGTTGTAAACATTGAAATAATTTTATAGAGGACTAACATTAATCGAGAAGGTGGCTAAAGTTTGAGTTCTGAAACCAGGATAAACAGAAATATTCCTTTAAAAAATCTGATTTCATTAATTCTATGATTTCAGTGAAACCTGTAAAATCTCCAATAACTTGTGACTTGTACACCACACGACCATACTACTATGGCAGAGAAATGAAAAAGAGTGGTGTAGAGCAAACGATTAACGAAACAGATAAATGCTTGGAGGCAATTGTGAAACAACGACCGGATGTTGTTGTCAAATGTGTACGAGACAACACGAGATGACGTGAAAGGCCCAAATGATGGATGGCCCGAAATTAGACCCATTGTCGCAAACGAGCTAGTCGTATTGAAGACTAGCAGGTTAATGTCGTGGAAGAAACAATAATTTAAGTAGAGTAATTGATAATAAATCATGTTTCAATTGGTTGCGAAGTCCTGTTTTGTTAATAAAATGGCTACGTGAAATACACTATAATACTTAAGAATACTTTGTTTTTTATGATAATATTAATTTCATCGTATGAGAAAAAAAATTGTATCTATATCGGAAACGCCAAAACTATTTGTCCTATTTTTGTATTCGCTAATTGGTACCTTTTGTTATAATAATTGTTTGTCCTAACGTCATTTGCGCTAATGCATGTGCCCTAATATTTTGCGTCCCAATTTTAAATGTCATAATACTTATTTGCCCTAATATTTAACACATTCACTCTCAGCAACGCATATATGCGTTCAGCTTCATAAAAGTTTGTTCCTAGGCTACGCCCTCTGGCCTTGGAACGCCCCCTGGCATTTTATATGACATAATTATCAATTGTCCTAACACCATTGCCCCCATATTTCATCCACTAAGATGGACGTAGATTCTTTTAACGCGAGGGATAAAAAAAACTCGGTTCTTGGCTTGGCGCTTCCCCGGCCGCTACCGCGGAACGCTCGCTTCGCTGGTTGTCAGGTATTTCGAGGGAGACCCGTAAAATTACGAGTCTAAGGGAATGTTACCATTTCGATTTTTTATTTATTTAAGATCGAAAAGCTAACGGGCTGTAATCTCATTTTAATTTAGAACATGACAAAATGAAACTTTACCCCTCATTGTTTTTTTTATTTGTTCTCAGCTAAACTGTTACAAATACGTGACCCAGACCTTTGGTCCGCAAGATCAACGACACCGCTTGAGAATATCGCAATAAATTTCAAGACGCTGTTGAGAAAATCCAGACAACTCACCAAATTCCTTATTGTATTATAGAAATAAAGAAAATTGCCAGCCAATTACATCAAACCACTGCTCTATTTTAGCCGATTGCAAATAAATTATATAAAGAAATTCCTCGTCGAATTGCACAAATTATACTGCATTGTAAAGGTTGCGTTAAGCTTTGGACATTTTGACAATTGGATCGAAAAAATAATTTGGTCGGCGCAATTCATTTAATTATTGCGAAGTGTGTAGAAGAATTAGTTTCGGATCCGGCTATTGATTGAATTATTATTAGTTTTGGTCGAGTTTTTATTTTATAGCATTTGGCGTTTTCTAATAGGTTTGTTCTAGAACCATTTCCGTATATTTAGTGCGTGCTTTTGCAATCTTGACATACTTATGTATGTATGTATGTAAACGCTTTATTGTACACAACAACTGGTTATAAATACATTGATAACAAATGAAATATGTACAAAGGCGAACTTATCCCTATTAGGGATCTCTTCCAGTTAACCTTTGAGCAATTGAAGGAATGGGTATTCGAAGAAAATAGGCAAACTACACTGCGTACAACCAAGATATCTATATTATACTTAATAAAACTATAATAAGTACATAAACTAAGTAAGTAATAATACACATATATTTTTACTATTTATAAGATATATATTATATATACATATAATACATATAAATGCGTAAATAAATATAGTATTCAATGAATTCACACGTTATCGGACAGCCACAATTTCTTCAAGTTAATCTTAAGTGATGCAACAGATGGAGACTTCTTAAGGGACAAAGGCAACTCATTCCACAACTTCACTGCGCTTACCGTAAAAGACTTGCTATAGGTACGCGTCTTATTAGACGGTACAGCCAGAGTGAGATTGGCGCTAGACCGCAAGCGGTGACCACTGCCATCAGCCATATACGAAAATCTTTCACTAAGGTAAGGAGGAGAAGTAGGTTTAAACAGGACATTAAAGAGCAAAGAAAGGACATGCACGTCTCTACGCCGACGAATCGGTAGCCAACCCAGCTGCGCTCGAAAGGAAGAGACGTGGTCATATTTTCGCAATCCAAATATATACCTGATACACACATTTTGTAGGCGTTCAAGCTTGTCAAGTAGTTCCTCCTTAAGATCCAGTAGAGCAATATCACCATAGTCTAGTAGAGGGAGCAAGAGAGATCTGGCAAGAGTGATCTTGGTGGAAATTGGCAGAAAGTTCTGCAGGCGCCTTAAAGAGTGGAGAGATGCAAAGAGCTTCTGGCTAACTTGCGCTATGTGCGGTGCCCACGAAAGCGTCTGGTCCATGGTGATACCCAAATTTCTAACTGTAGAGGAAAGGGGGATAGGAATCCCACCAAAAAGAATATCAGGTACCACCATTTCAGATACTTTATTTACAAAGTGAGGACTACCAATAACAATTGCTTGCGACTTTTTTGCGTTTATGTTTAACCCGAAGTTATTTGCCCAGCTGTAAATAGACTCCAAATCCGCATTGATCATATTAATAAGCGACGGCATATCCTCGATACTAGCCGCTGCATAGATCTGCAGGTCATCTGCATAAAGATGGAACGAGGATCTTAAACACTCGGTGATCCCACCAATAAATATTGAGAAGAGAAGTGGAGAGAGGACGCCCCCCTGAGGGACACCAGCGGAAATTTCACGCCATTCCGACATTTTGTCGTCGACCCTAACCCGCTGGCGTCGACCAAAGAGGTAGTCGTGAAACCAAGATAGGGATGAGTGAGACACATTAAGTGTACGAAGGATACCGAGGAGGATGTCAAAATCTACGGTATTGAAAGCACTACTAAAATCGAGAAGGACAAGTACGGTGAGTTTTTTGTGTTCTATATTAAGACGGATGTCATCAGTGACCTTAACCAGAGCAGTAACTGTGCTATGCCCGGGGCGGAATCCGGATTGAAATGGGTTAAACAATGAATACCTATTAAGATGTGAAAGGAGTCGGCGATTTACAAAATGTAACTTATCTGTCTCGTAAAAGTACATTGACACAAAAACTTACCAGTTTTAATTTGTCTTCAACTGAATGTATGTGTAATATGACAAACTATAAAATTAACAATTTAAAAAGTTGTTTACTTGTAGAAACAAAAAATATTATTATGATAAGGATATCATCAGTAATCTTAAGAATAAAACACGTCACCTCTCATAATTTTCCACACTCTCTTGTATATTATAATTTCCAGAGTTCATGCCTCTCATCATCAGTCCATTTCTATGGACTTCTGGACAGGCCTTATCTATGTCACGCCCCTGAACCTGATTATTCGTATTTTTCCTCCAGTCGCTACCTGCTATCCTGCTATCATCGTCTCCCTAGTAGTAAATATCAGGGCATCTCACACTACGTTCACTGATTTGTGGCCTTGGCTCCAAACTCCATCCTCCATAGCGGTTATCGATGCTGCGACATAGATATGTGATGGGTCACTTTACTGCCACTTCAAAGCTCCTCATATTTGTTTCCTCATCCAATACCCCCTTTCACTTTGACGTGAGAATCGACTAGAATCAATACCGCTTTCACAGCACATTGTCCTACCATCCTGGTGCCACAATACCCATTACCGGCGTTACGGCAATGGCCTCGCGGTTACCGATTTCCCATAATCATTCGTCACGAACAACCTGATCTAGTTTATGTTCGTTACGCTCTCGATTGGGGTCCGGCGGGAGGTTCGGGAAATCGGCATTGTTCCTGACATGGAAAATTAGGAGGAAAATGCATTCGTTTTTTTATCACAGTTGGATGCATGTGAAATAAGATGAGTCTTTGCGTTGACAAAACTATTGAGTTGTGTTGTGTTATCAAGTCCAAACTTATAAATTAATTAAACACTATCAATGAGGATAGGTGTTAGGAGGCTAACCAACAGGCTAGGAGATAGTGTGAAGTGTAAATCGAAAATTTGTATATGGGGTCATACAGAGTTCAAAAAACAAAAGTCGTCCCTCCTGTGGTCAAAAGTTAAGAGCTTGTATGAATCCAGGTTATATTGCTATTACATCGGATTATAGACGATGGAACGTTCTTTATTCTTACAGGCATTTAACCAAAAAAATAAGGCCCTGGAATCCTTAATTTCGCAAATGTCCACAGGAAAGACTTGAACCTAAATCTCTGTATGACCCCGATGTGTCAAAATGAATAGAAAGTTGTTCCACCATTACATATACACTCCATTCAAATGTCAGCAATGTGGAATAGAGTTAAGAGTTGATTTAAATATTCCAGTGTGATTGCTATTGGTGGTTCACAATTGCAGAAATTTTCAACAAATGCTCAGACGCGTCAAAGAAAACTCCTTATGTTTACGATCTTCTCTGCTTGGCTATTTTAATGTAATTATTTCAGATATCATCCTATTTTCTAGAGTGAACCCTTCTTTAACTGTGTTCACTTCGCTGCATTGTTTTTTCCGACGCGGGCTGATTTGCATTTGGCAACTCAGCATCTTGTGCAAACGTTTGGAAACGTCGCGAAAGACCGAAACCTCAGAGTCAAGGAGATGGACGGTTTCTTTTGTAAGTATGATTATTCATCTATTTATGATGGATTAAAAAAACTACAAGGTTTTAGTTTACAGTTTGTTTAAAAAAACATAATCTTATTAAAACTTTCGTGAGACATATTTACATTATTGTATTAAGCGGTTTATACTCACGTGAAATTGTCAGGAACGGCCCGACATGTTTCGAACTCGTATGGAGCTCTTCATCAGGGACAGCTGCCCGTACACCGCCGCGGCAACCTCGTCACCCTGACAATTTCACGTGAGTGTAAACCGCTTACTACAATAATGTAAAAAAAAAACATAATATCTACGATTCAGGAGTTAACTTATTTATAATTTTTTGTTTGGTCAGTTCTGCTATATGTTTCAGAGAAAAGTAAAAATGATGGCTACGAAAATTATAGAAAATTACAATTATGACCATCAATTGAATGCAACCCAATATGGAACCATGTTGGACGCTCCAAGAAACAAAAAACCAATTTACAGATCCTCTCATAATACATTACGGTTATCACATTATTTATGGTCATTAGAGCTAGGTATATAACGTATGTATGTAATTGTATGAAGATGCAACTTGATTAATCACCTAAAATGAACAATTTTGTTCCCTAACCCTTTTTTTGAGGACGCTGTTGGCGCAGTTTTTAGTGCTAAGCTGCTACCTGCCTACTGAGCCGGCGGTCCCGGGTTCGAATCCCGCCCAGGGCAAATATTTGAGTGATGAAATCGAATATTTTGTGCTTGGGTCATGGTTTTTCTATGTAATTATATTTATCTAACTATATAAGCATGTATATTCGACGTCTAGTACCCATAATACATACAAGCCTTGATGAGCTTAATTTGGAACTAGATCGATTTATGTGAGGTTGTCTGATATTTCTTTAATACCGTAGTGGGAAAAAGTATCCAATAGCCATCTGTGGATACGATGTGGATCCGTGTATCGAAAATAATTTAAAACCGTCTAGTGATTTTAGGGTGATGACGCAGGAAACATACAAACATACAAAACTAATAAGAGATTCATCCAATCCTAGAAAGACTACTAGAATTATTTTTAATCAAATGTTTCATTTCGTTGAAAAATCATTTCGTAGAAAGCATAGGACATGAAATTTTAATGACTACAGAAGAATAAAAATTCTGCGATATGATTTTTCGGCGGAATGAAACATTCCACGAAATTAATCTCTAGGAGTCAAAGGGCTCCCACGAAAGTGCAAACGATGTAGAACCGTGCCATACACGCACTAAACCTCTTCGTCGGTTTCACTCTTGGCAGAGTGGTCGTGGTTATAATCTCAGGTGTTAATGGTAAGTTTCACAACATACCGTCATTCTTCCCTGATAGCCGCTTTTGTATAGTGATGACACGCATACGCACATTAGGTATTGTTTGCGAATAAGTAATTGCAAATCCAAGAGGTTTTCTATAGTGTGCCCGAATTTCATTCTATTACTATCACTTGCCATAATATTCATTTGTCATAAATCTATTTTTCTCTGTAAGATGAAACTTTTCGGGATTGTTATGAAACAAACCTAACCTTACCTGATGATTCTCTATGAATAGTATTAAAGAAATCCCGAAGAGTTTATGATATATGAAATAAAAAGTTTTTGGCAAATGAAAATTATGGCAAGTGGTCAATTTATGACAAATGAAATTCTGGGAAGTGAAGGTATGGCACTTGTTGGTTGGTGGTTGATACGTGTACACGGTAGTCTAAAAAGCCGCATAACCGGTTGAAAGAAATTGGCATTGAGTATGCAAACTCAAGGAACTAGAGATCTAGTTTATTATGGCAAATATCCCGTCTTGATGCTTGGAAATCGCAACTGAACGAGACTTCTCTACCAATGACACCTGTGGAAGATTTGACGCCTGGTGTTGAACAGAAATGGATCACTTGGAAGTCCCTAAACAGATTGAGAACGGGTGTCGGACGGTCTAAAGACAATCTGGTGAGATGGGGAATTAGATCTGAACAGAGCGGCGCATCCTGCGGGTGTGGCGTACTACAAACAATTAAACATATGATGCAGTGCCCTCGGTGTCCAACCACGTGCACTCTCGAAGACCTCATAAAAGGCACTCCCCGAGGGATAGAAGTGGCAACGCATTGGCAAAATACCATTTAGTCTAAGAAATTTGATCCCTTCACACGAAGAAGAAGGAGAAGAAGAAGATGGCAAATATAGCGTTGTCAGCTAAAGGACTGGTTAGAGAGTGGCATTGACTGACATTGTAAGAAACCCGTTTGCTGCTAGGACAGACTTCTCTACAACTTGCACTAAAATCATGGCAGATATATTTTTGTATCATATATAAGTAGGTTAACGCGGGCCGATTTTCCGCCACCCGACGTCTTACAATGCGCCTATTTTGTATTATGGCCGTAGTGGAACGGGCTTTCAACTCATCGCGATTAGCATCGAGAACAGCCTTGCAGTTATCCTTGAACAGGCTAACTCGGCCTTCAACAGTCCTACGCCATTCTGGCCGTTGTGCTGCCATACCTTCCCGTTGAGACGGATCTATGTTGCAACTCCTCATATGCCCTCCCCCTCTGAGTTACCCGCCACCGCTCCCCAGATTTCCAGAACTCCCGATCAGATGATTAGGTGGTGATCCCGACACCTCCCCCTCGGTCTAATCCGCTAGCAGTGGCCTTTTTTGTGGCGTCCAGTTAGGCCCTGGTTTCCTAGGATAGCGGTGGTGGCACCGGCCAGCGGTGACCATAGGTGGGAGCGGAAATTCCGAACGCGTCTCGTTCACTCCTATAGCTGCCGCTATAAAAGCAGAGCTTTGGTGGCCGCTAGTTACAATAGCCCACGGCTGCAGTGTAGTAAGTCAAGACTTACTAAAAGTAATACTCACACGCCAACCCCATGGCGTCATAAAATCTGTTAATTCGAGTTATGTCTTGATTCTTGACAATGCAGTATAGCGGCGGAAGCCCGGGGTCGCACGAATGCCATATAGCGCACGACGTTGAGAAATTTGACGACCGTTCGTTCTCACGTGATTATCTTGCTAGCGCAGTAAGTATTAGTTGAAGCAGTATATCAACTTCAAAGATATTATGCTCGGGATATGGTATACGTACTTGGATATCCTTATATCCAAGTGGTAATCGTCTAGGATCATCTTTTTAATTGATAATATCCTGTTTCAGCTAATATACTTACTGTTTTAGCCACATAATCACTGATTCTGTTATTTATTGTGGCTTTTACAGCGATCTGATGAATTACTGGCGAAAGCACTATTTCTGTAAAATCAGTGCGTGAGTGTCGGTTCGATTTCGGATTAAGTAGTTAACGTTATTTAAATTCAGATATTTTTTACATTGTGTTTCACCTTTATAGCAAATTCTAATAGTTTATACATAAGGACATGATTATTTTCTTAATGTAGTACACTTAGCCTGCAAAAAAAGCTATAAAATTATTACCTTTCATAGATTGTTACTCTTCGTACCCTGCGTTTGCGGGCCCGTGGATACCTTATTGCATTTTTGACGCCCTTTTATTTTTAAATTTCCAACTCATGTAGGTAAATCTACTGAATGTCCTTAAAAATAAGAAATATTACAAAATTTCAACTTCGACGCTTACTAGGAGTAGGAGTACTCGATTACGAACGATTGTTTTAGTTGACTTTACTGTTTTAAAGCTATATGCTGTGTTTATTATGGAGTTACGCACGGAACTCAGGCAGGTGCAAACAACATAGTTTTCGGTAATAAAAAACATTGAATTTAACGGTTGACATAGAAGTTATGTCTCTGAGAATATATTCAAGTTTTACAGTTGTGAGAAGCACATTGCGTGGAACGAATGGAAGCAAATCTCTTTCTTTAGCTTAAGACTAAGGGTGCGTGTCCATTGAAGTGAGGAGGAGCGGAGTCGTGCGGAATAGACCAATCCCCTGAGTTGAAATCTGTATCTCAGCTCCAATTCTATTTTGTGATTGGTCGATTCCGCACATCTCCGCTCCGCTCCGGTTCAGTGGAGACGCACCCTATGGCTTTAGTCCTAATCATGACCAAGATTTTAAAGTAAAAATGAATGACAAGGGTGTGTAATAATTCATAGAACAACAAATGGTATAACTTTCATCACATCGAATAACATATAATATAATTTCAACACATAGAATCGATCAATTGATAGAATTATCATTTCGTAGAAAATCAGTTCATATATTTTCATTTCTTATAACAACACTTGATATATTTTTTGTTTCGTATATAAACACTAAAAATAATGAACACTTAATATAATGAACATTTAATACAATAAACATTTAATAGAATAAACAAATAACATAATATATACTTAATATAATGAACATTTCATACAATAAACATTTGATAGAATAAACAAATAACATAATACAGTTAATAGATTTTTTGTCAAGAGAGAGTGACTATTTTGTATCATTTACGCGCTTATGAATTAAAATGCATAAAATTCAATTACTTGTTTTTTTTTGCCAGTATTCCGCCTTAGCTCCAAACTTAATACTTTCCTGGAAGTGGTTGGGTGGATTGTTCTTGTATGTAAACAGTATGAATACAAGCAAAACTTTTTTCGGTACGCAAAAAAAAAAAACCTCGAAGGCCAGGCGGGAGCTCGCTACGCTTCGCTCCCGCCTGACCTTCTAACCTAACCCGGCCACGTCGGATCTGCTCTGAAAGGTTTTGCTCGCTCGCGTCGCTCGCTCGCTCGTATGTTTTTTTTTTGCCAGCAGTCCGCCTTAGGTCCAAACTTAATACTTTCCTGAAAGTGGTTGGGTGGATTATTCTTGTATGTAAACAGTATGAATACAAGCAAAACTTTTTTCGGTACGCAAAAAAAAAAAACCTCGAAGGCCAGGCGGGAGCTCGCTACGCTTCGCTCCCGCCTGACCTTCTAACCTAACCCGGCCACGTCGGATCTGCTCTGAAAGGTTTTGCTCGCTCGCTTCGCTCGCTCGCTCGTATGTTTTTTTTTTGCCAGTAGTCCGCCTTAGCTCCAAACTTAATACTTTCCTGAAAGTGATTTGGTGGATTGTTCTTGTATGTAAACAGTATGAATACAAGCAAAACTTTTTTCGGTACGCAAAAAAAAAATAACCTCGAAGGCCAGGCGGGAGCTCGCTACGCTTCGCTCCCGCCTGACCTTCTAACCTAACCCGGCCACGTCGGATCTGCTCTGAAAGGTTTTGCTCGCTCGCTTGTTCAAATTTTGTAATTTATGAATTCGAAAGTATATTATACGAAAAATACATTCTATTAAACGTACATTCTATGAAGAGTACATTCTATTAAACGTACATTCTATGAAAAGTATATTCTATTAAACGTACATTCTAAGAAATTATTGTTATAAGAAAAGTGCATTATATTAAACGTGCATTCTATCAAATGATTGTTAGAAGAAATGACTTTCTATCTATTGTGCTTCTACGAAATAACGATATATGAAATAAACATTCTATGAAACGTTGTTATACAATCTGAAAATTCTACCAAACGTATGTTCGGTCATATGAAAATATGTTAATTGTTTTTCTATAAAATGAGACGCACCCGAATGACAAAGTAAGAGAGGTAGTGGGCGGGGTGCATTGCTTGTAGAACCGTTGGCCGTGGGGGCACATACGTTCTAGAGTGGCGAACGTCTACCGGAAAATATGCAGTCTAGGGATAGGGAGTGCCTCCAACAAGATGGAATGATGAACTGGTCGGGATCGCTGGGAGTTTTAAAATGTTTTATTTTTAACTTTTATATAGGTACCTACTGATTCTGAATGATTTCTGTAGTAGTTGGTGATCAATCACCCGATAGAGGTTTATTTTATTTAGCAATATTGAACGGTATGTTATAAATCGTATATTTCTTACTTCTCACCATAGATACTTAGTAGGTATCGAATCTTCTATAGGAATTGATACCAGTGATATTTTTAGCGGTCCTTATAGCTAAAAGCTCATCAATACTATTATAAAGATCTAGGTTTGTGTTGAAAATCTGTCTTCTATGGAGAGGGGTCATGATTTCAGGAAACATCTTAATAGCATTATCGTGTTTTGTTTTGTATGAGCGCGCGGCGACATGCCATTCTGGTGCCATCTGTTGGGCGTAATGTCCTTTGTTCTTGCATCACGCCGAAACGGATGGACAAATTTTACAAATCTTTGTATTAAAGACTTAAATTTTACAAATTTCTGTACAGGGATCGCTGGACATCCAAAAGATGGTTATAGGATACTTTTTACCTGGTATAAAAAAATACGCGTCTGAAGTTGCACTTCTAGCAGTCATATACGAGTATGCATATCGATATCATCGTGTGTTATATGAGAATCGATACAACGTTGATCGGTGGTCTTATAAAAGGCCCGACAAGGCCGTGCGCGCCACTGTAGCCTGATTCGCCATGTACACAAGACAGGTTAGTGCTTTTGTTTATCACTTGCATTTAAATAACAATGCTTACAAGGCTTTTATGGGGTTAAACAATAAGTTACTTAGGGAAAAAAGAGGAGAGAGAACTAAAAGCTAGCTTTATGGTGTCATAGACATTTTCAATAACCTTTTTGTAAGATGTAAGACAAAGTTTGTGATTAAATCTGTGAATTGATATGCTTAGCTTAGACTTGGTAGTGATAGCTAGACCTTGTTATCAGAGGTGATTTTTGTTAGCTGGACGTTCTAAATAAACACAGGTAAAATGAAAGTTCGTTTTCGATAATCAACGTCATCTGAGGCAGAATCCATTATCAGTTAAACAAAAACACTATCATTCTTTTTATACATATTCTAATTGAAATATATAAATTAAAGGGTAATTTTTTGTCTAAGACTTATTATTGTACAGAAAATTTATCGACATAAGACATTCATATTCGAGCTGTATGTTATCTCTATACGATGGAATAAAATCGACATAGCTAATATATTTCAATATTATGTTACCCATCCCTAAGAGCTACCACATTCCACCTCCGATCGGGTCTACATAGTTATAGCAAAGGCACAATTTCCTAAGTTTTTGTCTATACATTTATGGGGACACCACTGCTTATTTTCCATGCAATCGAGATTTCGTTCTCCTCTGTTTTCTCCTCCAGACGTTAAACAATCTTTATACAAGTTGTTATTGTTACTTAATCGCCCGTTTATCGCTTTACGTCTGCTAGGGTCACGACGACGCCACCTTATACGTGGCCAACCTCGAAGCGTTTAGTCAGTGTTGTATAATATGCTACGACTTATGCAATGTAACCTTCGCATTCCAAGGAATTTATACAAACAAGGGTTACTTGGTCAAAACTGTTTTTGAGTCACTTCTGTATTAGACTTTTTTAGGGTCCCGTACCCAAATGGCAAAAACGGGACCTTATAAGACTCCAATGTCCGTCCGTCCGTCTGCCTGATATTGACAAATATTTCAGAGGGGCGTGATCGGTTGAGTTTAGACCCCATTTAAATATAAATAAATAAATAAATATAAATATCGGACAACCTCACACAACTCGATCTAGTCCCAAATTAAGCTCAAGAAGGCTTGTGTTGTAGGTACTAGACGACGATATACGTACTTATATAGATAAATATATTCTTAAATACATAGAACAACCATGACCCAAGCACAAATATTCGAGTTCATCACACAAATATTTGCCCTGGCCGGGATTCGAACCCGGGACCGCCGGATTTGTATGCGACATGATTGTTACGAGGTGCAAACTTAACTTAAAGGAGCAGTGATATATCCTCTTAAGAACTAACCTTACAACGAATATTCCCCTTACGCTGTTAGACAAACCCAATGCTATATTTCAACTTGCATTCACAACAAGTATCAGTTTCAGTCCGGATGAAATTCCACCGAAATCACCCGAAATATCAAATATCCTCGCAAACTTCATGTAACATTTGCCACAATCATATCATTTTTCCCGGCCAGGGCAAATATTAGTGATGAACTCGAATATTTGTGCTTGGGTCATGGTAGTTTTATCTATTTAAGTATGTTATTTATCTATAAGTATGTATATCGTCGTCTAGTACCCATAACACAAGCCTTCTTGAGCTTTATTTGGGACTAGATCTATTTGTGTGAGGTTGTCTGATATTATTAAATTTATTCATGGCCAGCATATCTGTCTTGCTCGCACGGTATTGAAAGGAAAGTGACAGGCAGGGTTTGTCGCGCGACAAAGTGTCGCGTGTCACAGTTATGTTAGACGTAAAGGTTGTCCCTTAATGTTATAATCAGTGATCGGGGATTTCTCTGCCACAACGCGGGATTTCAAAGAAATATATTTTTTAATATCAATATAGTCATGATTATCTCATCAAATCTCAATACAATATTTTTTTCAGCCAAGATAGCCGGATTACAATATAATTACCATGTCCATATAAAATAATATACACGAAATACCGCGTTGTGGCAGAGAAATCCCCGATCACTGGTTATAATGTATAGCCGGATATATGCACATATTTTTTAAGACTATTTAATAGCACCGAGGCTTATTTAAGGTTTTTTTTACAACTTTTAGCGTCATAGAAAAAAAAGAAGGCAAAGATTCCCTCAGTCACTATTATTGGGAACTGTCTAATTGTCAATACAAAAAAAACATTTTGGAAAAGCCATGGTACGAAAAACTTTTAGCTGTAGCTTGTAGATGTAGATCCTAACAGCCAGGACTATCGAAAAAGAAATGTTCTAAGGATAAATGTAAAAAGATTGAAAATAAAACTTGGTCGTAGTATATAAGTATGAATTTATCGAAACATGATTCACAGATGGCACGTCCCATTTATTATTACTGCCACGAAAAATGTTTCATCGTAGTAACGTTTCGGATCATAAAAAAAAACCTAAACCTAAGGGCGTGGCCACATGTCCACGACACGGCGTCGTAAACGTAAAACGACACGGTGTCGCGTCGGAGCGCGACACATTATCCACCGTGCGAATATACGTTGCCGCGTCGTGAAAACACACGACACGGCGTCGTAAACGTAAAACGACGCTGTGTCGCGTCGGAGCGCGACACATTATCCACCGTGCGAATATACGTTGCCGCGTCGTGAAAACACATGCTGCACCGGGCACCGCAGGTCGCGCCGCGCGCCGGGCAGATTAACTTTGCTGTGTTGAGTAGATGCACGGTGCGGTGCCACGTTCGATTACGACGCCGCAGCTTCTCGTACATGTTCAAAATATTTTGCGATCAGTTTTCAATTCGACATGGATCCTATCACACGTATTCTGCTCTTGTTGCTTTTAAGAAGAAGCATGAAGAAAAAGCAGAAGAAACGAAAATGTTGGATAAATCCATATCTTTCTATTATGAACCATGATGCCAGTCATTTCAAAAGGAAGTACGAGGCTTTAAAAATAAGTGATCACAAGTTTTATGATTATTTTAGAATGTCTGTGTCAAGTTTTGAAGAACTATTATGGAAAATATCGCCTCGTTTAAAAAGGCAAAATGTATTTAGGAAACCAGTTCGACCTCTAGAGATGTTGGGATTAACAATAAGGTAAGAATTACGTATATTCGCACGGTGGATAATGTGTCGCGCTCCGACGCGACACCGTGTCGTTTTACGTTTACGACGCCGTGTCGTGGACATGTGACCACGCCCTAACTCAACCAAGTTAGATCCAGCCAAGTCGGGTTTCAGGTCATAAAAAAAATAACCTAAACCTAACCCAACCAAGTCGGATTAAGCCAAGTCGGGTTTCAGGTCATTAAAAAAAAAAACCTAAACCTAACCCAACCAAGTCAGCTTTCGGGTCTTAAAAAAACATTATGTTAGGTCCTTGAAGCGTATTATTGAGTATAGTAACACTGGTGAAATGATCTTCTATGATATAATTATTATGGGAACTGAAACTTACGTTAAACCGCGGCGCGAAGGCGCGGTGAGCGAGCAAGCTAGCTGGACGTGTCCTCAGTGTTTAAAAAGACATTATTTAAAATATTCAGAATTATCTCTTCAAAGAAAAACAGATCCAAGACTATTAGTAAAAGTGTGCACACTTCAGTGGGAGTGATAAGGACTTACGACTATACGTTGCCGAGTTGTTTACAACTTAACTCGCTTGACGATAGCATCGCGGTGTTAGTGCAATAGTGCAGTGGACCCTAATCGCATACAAATACGGACTAGAATATAAACTCAGTGCAACTATGAGTGGTGGATCCCAGCCCGACTTATCAAAACTAGGAATTGATGATTCTTCAGGCAAACCCCAAATAACGTATAGAAAACGTAAAGAACCCGACCCGGACTTATCTTTAAGGGAAGAAATTCAAAGTCTCAGGAATGATATGAACTCATTCCTGGCTAGTTTCTCCGCTGTTCAAAACAAAATAATGACTAAGATGCAGCAAGACGTCACGGAAATAAAGGACCAACTAAGTGATATAAGGGTGTCCACAAACAAAGTGATTGAAGAACAAAATAACCTAAAAATCAAATTGAACCAGGTTAAATCTCAGTGTTCTCAAAACGAAATAAGCATTAACTCTCTCCGAAGTGATATAGATATCGTAAAAAATCTACAGCCATCCTTGTCGCGCTCACAAAACTTTGCAGACTATATGAACAAATCCTTACGGAGCTTCAGGATAGGACGCAAAGGCAGAAAAACATTATTATTGTCGGTATCCCGGAGCTCATCACAGAAAACAAATCTGAGAAAATAGACTACGACACAAACGAAATAAGAAAAATTATTCAGACTTTGGATATAAACTGCCCCGAGCCGCTGAAAATTTATAGAATTGGCAAACAAAACGCTGACACAACAAACCGACCAATTAAAGCGTGTTTTGAAACCGAAAAAATTGCTTTAAACATCTTACGTAAAAGGGGTAACATAAAAACAGGAATTAAAATATACGCAGATCAGACCCAAAAACAACAAATATATTTGAAGTGTCTTCGGGAAGAACTATCTCATCGTCAGGAAAACGGCGAGCCAAATCTAGTTATTAAATACGTAAAAGGCAATCCGACGATTGTAGAACAACCGCCAAAAAACTAACTGCGCGTCAAATTCTATCACCGGCAACTACCTACGGCGGCACACCAAGCGAATCCAACAAAGTGAACTATTATATACTAGACACGTACCAACAAATACCCTGTAACTCACACTCCCTTAACTACTACAAATAACGCTAATGTGCGAAGTATAGTTACGCCGGGGAAGTTCGACGAGCTCCAGTGTATCCTAAAATGCATTTTCGTTTTTCTACGTTTCCCCGAACTAGATAAGGAACCCTAAATTTGATTTACGATGGGGCTAAATTGTATAATAACTTACCTACAACCGTAAAAGATATTAAACCGATGAATATTTTTAAAAGCTAATTAAAATCACACGTTATAAAAAATATCACATGATAAATTAACACAAAAGTGCCACTGACACTCATATCAGTCCAAAATTATTCTTAAATGAATAAAATTTCATAATCTTATAATCAACGCTATCGGATCTATTAAAAAGAAAAAAAAAAACAATTAAACTTATATAACTACGTAAAAATATATATTTATATTATTATCATAATAAAAGTATTATAGGATAAAATTATATCTTGTTTACATTGCATTACGTTTATACTAAATATATATGCATCTCTTATGTAAGATCGAACCGATAAATTAACTGTTTAAAAGTATCGTTTAACTGGCCCTAGTATCGTTTAACTGGCCCTTTCAACAAGTCTATCTAGTAGATAAGAATCCGCACAAAAAATATATACTTACTCGAATGCATGTCTTTTTCCTGTTACCGATTACTAACCACTTAAAACTAATCCTTATGCTAAGACCATAGGGTCGATTCTTAAATTATATATTCTTTCTAACAAATTCGCTCATTTTAGATTCATCTGTTTTGTGTAAACATTGTCATATTTAAATGCTTGCTTACTGCGTAAAACTAAATTGATTTTACTTATGTTAACTATTTATAAGTTGTCTTGTAAGTGAAATTTCTGTAATTTCTTTAGACAATAAAGTTTCTTTAAACCGAAACCAAAATTATAGTTAAAGAGATTCGATGAACGACTTCGTCGATAAACAATTAAAATAATGAAGTAAAATTTGATGAGTTGATTCTTGTGTAAAGGGTAATTCGAGTAAATGTACTAAGCGATCTAAAGAAGTTCGATGAATGATTCCTAAGTTATAATAAAATTCTGCGAATAGTGTCATAGGAAACGATAATCGATGAAACGATTTTCGGTAAAGTGATGGATTACCGAAAATAATAATCTAAATTTGACTTTCTTGATTTGAATTATAGAACAACACGACACATCTCAAATTCATCTAAGGAATACGCCTCCAAGGTGCCTAAAGTACATAAATACAGGAACTTGCGCAAATCAGAGAAGGTCAATCATGTGTGGGCCAGATACAGTCACGATCAAGGCCACTACCACTACGTCGAGGTGCTTAAAGCTCACGCCCAAATTACATAATCCATCATCATTATATTTTGCACAATTGGAACTGGTTCCATTTGCAAGATTGAGTCAAGGCGTCATAAATAAATTGAGTAATATATATTGCTTGTCACAATAGTAATTTGTTTTTCTGCGTGACAAGGGTTTTTGTTTATCCCTCGGGAAAGTGTATTTTTGGCAAGAAAAGCCTACTCTGTGTAAGTAACTCTTTTTGACTTTTATGCTACATATTTCCGTCTAAGAACTTTGATTAAACCTACGTCAAGTAAGTAGTCCCACTGAAGACCTTTACTAAAGGTTACTGACAATGCCCACACGGCATTATGAGTTAACACGTGTGCTCTAGATCACCTTAATCGACGGGACCTTGGTAACTATGCTCCTATAACCCAGTTACAGGGCGTAGAACTGTTTTATACCTGTCTTGCCAGGTCTTACGCGATTCAGATAAGATCCTCTGTTGTAAAAAGGAGGAAACACATGTGCCGGCAAATATGTAGTAAACCTCTTTCTCTTCTCAGTCGGATACTCTTTTATAGAGAGTGGTCGTGGCTATGGATTGTTAACTCCGGTTGTGATCGCTGTCTCACGATGGCTCTCCATGTCTCTGTTGGTGGCATTTGAGGAACATTCCGTCGCACAACATTGTGTGACAGACTTAATAAGGTCTAGCTATCTTGCTGGGGATCGTCCACGCGGCCGCTTGCCTTTTACTCGACCTTGTATCACTAAACTTTCCAATTAACTTTCCGTGAGATGTGTCCAATTTTCTTTATCTAAACTAAACAACCGACGAAAGCCTATGTTTTATTCGGAAACTTTTTTCTATTGCCTAAAATAAATAATATGTAAGCATGAAGGTAGACGCTAAGAGCTAAGTAAATACACTTATATTTGATGTTGCAAATTGAATTAAATATTATTTTAATTACAATGTCAGCGGGCAGCTTGGTTGACGGTTGCTTACCGTCAGAAATATTTATTGCATAATCGGTAGTTCAATGAAATTATTTCGATACCCAATTAACCAGGTGATTTGTACAACACAGTGCAAATATGCAATATGAAAGACAAAGACTAAAGATATACTTAAATTAAACACATAATTCAGGATTACTGACGAATGGGCTATTATGTTTTCCAAATCCAAACTTTGCGGGGTCAAAAAGAACGAATCTAGGAAAACCTATGGTTCTATGAAGTCTCAAAATTGTAGGTATACTCTTACTGTGAAAGACGTCCTACGACGTAATTTTATACGTCACCGCGACGTTCCGTGAAAAGTTGCTAATGTAGTTTAGTTCGATTCAGAAGAACTGGCTCGAATTGATCGAATGAGTGAACGATAGTATTTGTGCATCACAAAATGATTACCACAGGTGGATTAAGTAGTTAGGCAATGAAATACAGATTGTCAGAGAACACGTTTGTTACTTTTTGAATGAACCACATATAGATAATTATCATTGATTCATCCGATCCATTTGTGGGAGTTCTAGTGAATCGACCTATATAATTGAGTTTGGTCCTACCATAACCCAGGGACGCTTGCAACACCAAAAACATAACAGGCGTATTTGTTGACCTGTTAAACACGGTTTACTTTTTTCTCGTATAATTACATAATGTAGCCCTGCTGGCATAGTAGTTCTTATTTATATGTTTTACAATTTGCAGGTTTTTTTGGTGGTTGTCACGTGGTGTATACTGGCCATCCTCGCGCGGCCTGATGGTGGTGACAGTCCACCACTGCCCGGCCCTGGACTTTCTTATGGTAACTAACTACAGCTAGTTATAATCATCATCATCGTATCAGCCGATAAACGTCCATTGCTGGACAAAGGCATCTCCCAAAGTTCTCCACACCTATCGACAGTAACGCCCGCGATCCTAAGCAAGTCGTTGATCCGCTTTGTTGGGGCCCACACTGCACCTACTCTACCGATACGCGGTCGCCACTCAAGAACCTTTCTGCCCCAACGACCATCGGTTCTACGAGCAGTGTGCCCCGCCCACTGACTTAACTTTGTAAGCAAAGGAAAAAAAGGCATAACTTGCTTCAGCATGGTCGGATGGAAATCATCAAAGAAACCGTGTCTCAATGTCCTTTCAATGTGCTTTTTGAAAAGATGACTGACTGTTTAGTTACTTTCGGCGTTTCTTCTCAACAGGGTCTCCTCATGTAAAGGTGCCCTTGTGGCCTACAGTTTACAGAATAAAGTTCATTATTTAATTATAGCTTATATTTTTTATTAAATTCCAGGCGGAATCCCCTACGGCAGCATGAGTGGCAACGTCGCCGAATTCTTCAGGCGCCAGGCGGCACCTAGCGGCCGCAGCGCGCAACTCTCTCGATACTCAAATGCAGCTGACGTCGACTTTGCGCCCATTGAGCAGTGGTTGTGATAGATGGCGCTAGTAGTATATTAATTATATTTATATTCTGTAGGACACGCGAGTATTGGAATAGAGTGACATTGAGATTGTGTTTGTGAATTATATCGATGGCGCTAGTATCGCCTCTTAATTTTTGAACTTTTTAGTAAGTATGTTAATACCGAACTCTGAGGAGTTGGCCATATAGGACGGAATTGATTTTAATATTTCTGTAACTCACCAGTGTTTACAATGTAAAATAGTAATTAGTTTTATTGTTCTTCCTTCCTGTTATAAAGCCGATTTACTTAATCGATTTCCATCAATTTACACAAAAATCACCTGAATCGAAACGAAAATTTGATCAAAATTTTCGTTTCGATTCAGGTGATTTTGGTGATAAGAAACAAAAAAACATAAACATAACGGTATCAAATAGGAAGTAAAAAAAAACGCTTGTAGATACTTCATACCCATTATTTCATTGCTGGTATTTTTTTTTTATTCAATAGATTGTGTATGTTATATGGGTGTAATACGTTAAATGTGCGTTTAAAAAATCCAACTATAGACATAATGAACAAATTGCTTTAAAAGCGCTAAATCAATTTCGATGAATTGTATATATGGGACTAAAACAGCTCTGAATGTATGATCTACCAAAGAAAAGACGGATCGTCAAAATTTATTCATGATTGGGATATACCAGTTTTTTACGACCTATGTTAATTCCGTAATTATTTCCGAGAATAGGGATCGTATACGCTATAAACAATTAAATTATGATATTAAGACGCCTGCAAAAACATATTCATTTTATTATTTTTGATTTTCATTTGTGAAATATTGCTCGTTTCTTTTGTTAAGGCGTATGTAATTTTTCTTGTAGCTTCTAACTGTATTAATTATTACGTGTAGTTTTCATTCATAAGATAACAATTTATTTGAAAATAATGCAAGTTCAAACATCAAGCAGTTATTTATATGAATGTATGTACTTTTATTTATAATGATTACAGTTATCTATAACGATAATGATGTCGATAAATATAATAAACATAAAGAAGATACATGGAATTTTGCATTTAATAATAAGATTGACTTCAAGTAAATCCGTTTTTTATTTTATATTAACATGGCAGAAATGAAGAAAAATCGGATTTTATAAGAATGTGAAAATTCTTAAGCCAAGTTCGTTTTATCATTCATAAACCATAATTATAATTCCAAGTAAGTAGGTATATATAACGAAACTTCTCGTGCTCAACTACATGAAAAGATTCATACATACCTACAGTAGGATCTGCCTATAGAAGGCATATTAGTTGGCATCGCCCCATTCGGACACAGCCTTCAAGGTCATGCTAGTTCGCTCATATTTAGTTAGGATAAGGAATTCCCATTTTCTAGACATACATATACGTATGATAAAATCTGTTTATTAGATTAAGATTTGATGGGCACATTTTTTTTAGTGACGTGAAGTGTCCTAAAAGAATGTGCACTGTAATCATTGTGCTCTGCCTAGCCATTAATTATAATTATTGTGACCTACGCTAATGAAATTAAAAGGAAAAATGTCACGATTCAGTAATTTCACTTTATCTAGAGTTGCAAGCAATTATACAACCAGAAAATATTTTCTACTATCCAATATTTAGAAAATTTTGTTTATTATTTCAGATTTGGATCAAAATAATATCTTGACCCGTTCCTTAGTTCCAGCTGGATCAGCATTTCCAATTAACCAAGCTCGTATTTATTATGTTTCCAGAACGGCAAACTGGAAATAGTCTTAGTGGACTTTCAGATGGTGCGCGACGGGGACCCGGTGATGGACCTACTTTATTTCATCTACACCGCGATGGACGAGCATCTCCGCCGTGACCGCTACCACGCTTTGCTGGACGAATACTATAATATATACAAACATCTGCGTGCCGCTCTACACCATCTGCATCTTGACCCTGAGAGAGTACTCGGAGGAGACTTATAGAGAGGAGTTGAAACAGGTCAGACGAAGCTTACTTAAACCGATGAAGTTGTACAGGACTGTTTGACAGTGATCCTTGGACTGATGTTTGTCTGCCAACATGTTCTTTCATCATCATATCAGCCGATAGACGTCCACTGCTGGACAAAGGCCCCCCCAAAGTTCTCCCCAACGATTGGTCTTGCGCCGCCCTCATCCAAATTCGGCCTACGATCATAACCTGGTCGTCGGTCCACCTTGTTGGGGGCCTTCCATGCTGCGTTTTCCGGTCCGCGGTCGCCACTCAAGAACCTTTCTGCCCCAACGGCCATCAGCGCTACGAGCAATGTGCCCCGCCCACTGCCACGTAAGTTTGGCGACTGTCCGAGCTATTGTAGATATAACTCGGACAATCGCCAAACTTTGGTTCTCTTGCGTATCTCATCATTTTAGATTCGATCCCGCATAGTCCATGGAAATGGTACATTTTGCCTTGCATTAAATCGGGTAGTTCTGATTTTACTATATGTTCTATGTGATAAAGTGGTTATGGCAAATCCAAGTTTTCGACCTCGTGAACCCTCCGGATCATTGTAATTATTAAAAAAAAAAAACATTAAATTTTCAGACTTTTTTCAGTTTCTACCAATTTTTACCAAGAGGGACCTATTTTACGGCAAATATTACGATGTAAACTTTAAAGAAGACTAAATTTTCAACAAATTAGGTTAAAGTGAGAAGGCGATAAATGAAATAGTTTGTAAGATAATATCTGTTCAAAAATTTGCAAAATTTCGAAAAAATTTTTTTAGACGTCAACGTGGTCAACTATGGACCCATTTTACGCCATAGGTCCATATAAGTTATTAAAGTACATACTATTCGCAACAAAACAACAAATTGATCTATTAAGACCTCATAGTTCTTTAGATGGGTCTATATTGATTCGTAGAAAATTTAAGTACCGTTTTTTTTTGTGAATACCGCTATTAGTCATATTATTTGTTACTCATATTGTCGAAAGTCATAATTTCAATGATCATATTTTCCAAGGTACTATTTTTGAGGCTCATACTTATTGATTGTCATAAAATTGTTCGTCATAAGTTTTGATATTGCTATCGTATTACTTTGTAGAATCTCAAATTGAATAATTTCAGATCGAATAACGATGAAAATGAATAAAATTACGGACTATAAAATCATTGATCATAAAACTCCAATAGATAACACAGTTGGTGTATAACAATAATAAAGAATAATCTCATACGCCATGAAAGTAAAATTTACATAGCACAACTTACGAAGAACAATCATTAGGAATAATAACTTTTCGGTTTTTGACCCATTTTGGCTAATATAATATACTTCAGAATAATATTCATCAAAATTCTTCTCGCTTGCCTGCCTACCTGTTTGCATGCCTGTTGGCTTCCTTCCACTTTACTAATTAAAAGTTTTTATTAATATTTTTTTAAATTTTACTAATTTATAAGTATCTCATAATATTTAGATTGAATTAAAATTGTTCGAAGCAAGAATCAAGCTGGAGCATACCTACACTGGATTTTTCAAGGGAATAGCTGCTAATCTAAGATTAGTGTAATTATTTCAAGGAATAATCCATAATTGGCTGAACCTTAATGTATTTTGCATGTCTCAAATAAATGAAAAACGATAACTACTCCTTTTTTATTTCTACTTACCACATGACTCGTAGCAGTTCAATTCTGTTATGGTCGCAGTTCTAACCCAACCTAACCCATTAAGTTCGGTTTTAACCTAACCTACTTTACTGGCAGCAGTTCAGTTCTGTTGTGGTCACAGTTCTAACCTAACCTAACCCATTAAGTTCGGTTTTAACCTAACCTACTTTACTGGCCGCAGTTCGGTTCTGTTGCGGTCACAGTTATAACCTAACCTAACCCATTAAGTTCGGTTTTAACCTAACCTACTTTACTGGCAGCAGTTCGGTTCTGTTGTGGTCGCAGTTCTAACCTAACCTAACCCATTAAGTTCGGTTTTAACCTAACCTACTTTACTGGCCGCAGTTCGGTTTTGTTGTGGTCACAGTTCTAACCTAACCTAACCCATTAAGTTCGGTTTTAACCTAACCTACTTTACTGGCAGCAGTTCGGTTCTGTTGTGGTCGCAGTTCTAACCTAACCTAACCCATTAAGTTCGGTTTTAACCTAACCTACTTTACTGGCAGCAGTTCGGTTCTGTTGTGGTCGCAGTTCTAACCTAACCTACTTTACTGGCCGCAGTTCGGTTTTGTTGTGGTCACAGTTCTAACCTAACCTAACCCATTAAGTTCGGTTTTAACCTAACCTACTTTACTGGCAGCAGTTCGGTTCTGTTGTGGTCGCAGTTCTAACCTAACCTAACCCATTAAAATGTTTCAGTGATAGCTGCTATGCGAAATATATTGCGCAGAATCGATATTATGTAAGATAAAGGGAACCCCCTGGTCCTTGTTCAGGTCAAACGCCAATATGAATGTTTAACAAAAAGTACAGTCAGCAAAAGTTGTTAGTAAAATTTAAAAAAATATTAATAAAAAACTTTTAATAAATAACTTGGAAGGAAGCAAGCATGCATGCAAACAGGCAGGCAGGCAAGCGAAAAGAATTTTGACGCTCCGCTCTCTTCGCTCGCTCCGCTATTTTTGGTCATAATACAAACCTAACCTAACCTACAGTTTTCGGTCTTTGAACCATTTTGACTGTAATATACTTCAGCTCAGAATCTAATTTATTTATTCTAATTAAAATACTTTTGAAAAAAAGACATAATGAATACAAATTATATTATAATTAAATATTATTATTACTTATTATATTTCGGCAAAAAGGCAAAATGAATACAAATAATAATATGATTAAATATTGTTTCTTATTATCTTTCAGCAAAAAAGCGAATATGAATGCAAATAATAGTATAATTAAATATATAACTAATATATTTTCGACAAAAAAGTAATATGAATACCAATAATAGAGTGATAAAAAATATGACTAGTATACTTTCGGGAAAAAGATAATATACATTCAAATAATAGTAACATTAAAATATATGACACAAAATATTTCTGAACAATGAGTGATATGACTTCAGATATTATGGAGATGTACTTTGTGACTTTTGATACGTATAATGTTTGACATTATTGGACATTATTGTTAGATTCAACAAGCAGTATGATTAACAATTTTTCTGAACATTGACAATTATGAGCATAAATAATATAGAGAACATTTTATGACTATCGATAATCGACACAATAAAATTATAGGAATCAAAGGGATCCCATGAAATAAGCATTATAATTCACAAAAACACAGTAATAATAACAAACCTTGGTTCTCTTGCGTATCTCATCATTTCGGATTCGATCCCGCAAGGAAACTTCGAGCATAGCTCGCTCCATTGCCCTTTGAGTAACTTTGAGCCTTCTTATAAGGCCCATTGTGACCACGTTTCAGTGCCGGATGTCATCCGTATGTGTCCATCTGGGGGCACGGTAGTGCCCCCGCCAAGACGAAAAAAAAAGAGGCGGGGCACTACCTACCTTTTCTCGAACCGTTTCGTCTCATTTTCAAACCCTCATAGTTTCGTCCCAGTTAACACCAGAGCGCCCAAATTCACAGGTTAAGATGCAGTTAGGGAACATATGAAATATACTAAATTTCATTGATCTAGCTTTTATACTTTAGGTTTTATTGGTACCTAAAATACGCCGATTTTGCCACTCACTCACTTATGTATCAAAACCTCTGGGGTACTTCCCGATGACCTAGAAAGCTGAAATTTGGTATGTAAGCTAGGTTTAGTACACAAACAATAGAATAATTCTGAAACTTGGAACTTTTACCCCCCAACCCCTTAAACTAGGGGATGAAAGTTTGTATGAGACTTTCGCAAATTTTGATACTAGAGGTCTGAAAATTTATACCTATTGGGCTCATTGTTATAAATAAAATACACATTCTAGGATTTTTAGAAAATCACCCCCCACCCTTAAAATAAGGGGATGAAAGTTTGTATGGGCTTTCCATAATGGGGGATAAAAGTGTATATAATATATATATATATATGGGGCTAAACGTAAGTATTTCTTAAATACACAATTATTATACTATACTATACTATAATTATATTATACTTACTTAGAAACACTTCAGCATAAAAAAAAACATATAAATTAAAAATTACCTTACAAAAAGAAATGAGATCCCACCAAAAACATTTCATGTAAAATTGGCTGCCAAGACTCACATGCTCATAACGCTTTCGCTGTAAAAAAGTGGTCAGATCCCTCGAAAAGCCAAGCCCCTAAGCCCTGAGTTTACTAATCCTACACCTTGGCTTCAAAAGTATGGCTTGGCCGTTTCATAAAGTACCGTAAATAAGTTTAACGGACTGTCCGGCCTATATGGTAAGGAATTAAGTTTAATATATTTTATCATGAAGACATAAACTTAATTTCTTGATACCGTATGGGCCAGACGGTTCTGTGGACTTATTTACGTTACTCTATGAAACGGCCAAGCCATACTTTTGAAGCCAAGGTGTAGGATTAGTAAACTCAGGGCTTAGGGGCTTGGCTTTTCGAGGGATCTGACCACTTTTTTACAGCGAAAGCGTTATGAGCATGTGAGTCTTGGCAGCCAATTTTACATGAAATGTTTTTGGTGGGTGTTCTTTACGCCGACAAAAAATATAATTATGTATACTAAACGCCGATAAATTTCAATTGAATATACAATTCATTCGACTCAAATCTTTGCGATACACTGGTTTAAACATAGCAGCCTCTTCCCCCCGGACCGCATTCTAGTGCAGACGTGCCCACTAATCTATATTATTCTTATTTTCAAAAATAATAACGAAAAAGTGAAAATTAAATCCAGTGACAAAAATAGGTGTGCAGAAGTGTAAAGGAGATATTATACGCTAATACCCTGACCGCACAACGCTGCGCAGCTCTGTGGCCCTGGTACCGCACCTCGAGAATCCTTATCAGCGGCGGCACGTGCGCTGCCTGCTAGCCACACCCACTGACGCTGCGATTGGTGCAGAGCAAGAGGTAATTAACGCTGCCCGTACGCGTTATATTTGCATCTCCTACTAACACATTGAAGCCTAGTACCATGGCTAGCCCTTTGGAGAAATCACAGTCGGAATCGAATCTTTCCGAGCACCACGTCCAGACTACCCCTGAAAATGCCTACATCGCAATACGGGGCAAGCGAAAGCGGGAAGACGACTTTACTCAATTTAAGCAAGAAATCTCGTCAATGATGTCCGCGATGATGGCATCACAGCTGGCAGAAATTAAAAAAAACACCAACGTGCTTAATGAAATAAAGCAGACAAATCGTAGTATAGAGGACGCCATCTCGTTCTTGTCCGCGCAGTACGAAGAATACAGACAAAAAATTGATACACTTGAAGCCACGGCGGCCGAAGACAGAAAATACATAGCCACCTTGGAGAGCAAAATAGAGGAATTGCAACGTAATAGCCGGAAAACCAATTTCGAAATAAAAAATGTCCCCCTTCAGAAATCTGAAACAAAAACAAACCTGTTAAATATGGTCTCCAATCTCGGTAACACCATTACATGTTCGTTACAAACGTCACATATAAAGGACATCTACAGAGTCAAATCAAAAAAGGATAACTCAAAGACCTCAACAATCATCGTCGAAACCACCTCGACGATAACACGAAATGACGTACTGAAGAAATGTAAGGATTTCAATCTAAGAACGGCAGAAAAACTTTGCGCCAAGCACCTTGGCATGCTGGTCAATCCAGACACCCCCATATACATTTCGGAGCAACTGACCCCCAGGGCAGCTCGACTCCTCTTTCTTGCCAGGGAGCTAAAAAAAGAAAATATATACGAATTCTGTTGGACTTCCTACGGTAACGTGTACGTCAGGATGTACGAGAACTCGAGTATTATACTTATAACCAGTGAAGCACAGATCCAGCGACTCAGGAGCGAAGGACGCCGCCACTACACGGACGGACACCCTGGAACTTCACAGGCTTCCAACAATGCGCGGCGCGTACCTACTGACATGCAAATGTGACTTTATAGTTATTTAGTACCCTGTCCCTCTAGCCTAAACGTGAGTTGCATTATAATTAACAATTATGAACACTGCTGCATAGTTATCTTACCTACAACATCTGTCAACCAACCTCTATATGTGTTATGCACCCCTGGTACACGAAGCAAAGAAACGACACAGTGCTGTCTCATCCTGATTGGGCCTGTTGCCTGTGGAGGGACGGTGCTATACGTAAGTAAAGCGCTGTCCCTCTCTAGCCAGCTGGCATCTCCAGGTGTGTTTATTTTATTATGGTACCCTGGTACTGGTAACTATAATACCCCTGAAAATTACCTAATACGTGTAGATTTTAATAATGAGCGAACCCAAATAAGTGTGCCTTTATGTGTTCCTAGTAATTGTTGCCACTTTTTAATGAAATTCTGTGAACAAACTGTAAAATCGGTGTTAATAGTTTTTAAGGAATGCAAAAGTACGAATACCTCATGCTTGCCTAGTACCTGCAGGCACAAACCCAACGAAATGTATAGTTTATTTATATTTATTTGTTTGAAGCATAACTTGATCTCTAAGATGTCATGTGTTCCTGGTAACTATAAGCGCCCTTCCGAAATAATCGCGGAGAAGAAATTGAAATTGGAATCGATACCAACTTCATACTCATGTTTTCCTAGTACCGAGTCATTAAAATGTTACACTTTAAACCACCTTGCGAACGCCACACTACACAAACAACAAGAACCTACTACTTACACACATCTATATACATCTAGTCAAATCGTAAACGACTTAAATAAAACTATATCCACTCATCATTATGTTACCCTGGTCGCTCGTTCTTTACATATACATGCACTAACATCACAAACTCAGCATATCGTAATCATTAATTACCTCCTGCATGCTGTAGTCTTAATAATCAATGGCGAGTAATTTATCTATTTTAAATGACATTGATGACGTGGAAATAGCACAATCTTTTGTATGTGATCCTCAGGACCTCGGTAAACATATACCACTATCAAACAATAACTTTACGGTAGTATCGCAGAATATCCGGAGTATTTACAGTAACTTCTCAGACTTTCAAGCCACACTCTCCACTCTCGATTTTGAACCTGATGTACTGATCCTAACTGAATGTCGACTAGTCTTGAATAAACCTATTCCCCACGCCCCTAATTACTCATCTCTAGCAACAATCAAAAATCTAAATCAAAACGACGGAGTAGTGGTCTACGTAAAAAACTACCTGAACGCAAATCTTGAAGAGATTAAACTGACACATGCATCTTGCATACAAATAACACTTCGTAACCAAATTCTGTTAGGAATATATCGCTCACCGTCAAATAGCAATGCCGCTGATTTCATCACCTCTTTAAGTTACCACTTACAACAAATAAAATCGGCAAATTCTATAGTAATTGCGGGTGACATTAACATAAACCTATTACCCCGACCACTAGAGCAAAACTATGAATTTACAAACAGGCAAAATTATCTCACCCAACTTAGTACACATGGGATTCTACCTGGGCTACTTAAACCGACAAGAGAGTGTAGCTGTCTAGACCATTTTATGTTGAAGTTAAACAAAAATACTACAACTGCATTTACAGTAGCACTTAACACCTCTATAACAGACCATTCCACCACCCTATTAATCTTGCACAGTAATACAATAGAACATAATATGACATCAAGAACTGTTGAAGTAGTAAACTATGAAATTGCTGCAAAAAAACTTAACGAACAACACCTACCTACACTTTTGTATAGCAGTGACCCGGACTTTATTATTCAGCAGCTAATATACAAATTAAATCAATCCATTAAAGAAAGTAAAACTGTAAAATATATACCCAAAAACTTACGAAACATAAAACCCTGGATAACCCCGGGTATTCTGCGATGCATACGAAACAGAGATAAAATGCAACTAAAACTAAAATCAGAATCAGACAACGAGATCCTGAGAACCACATACAAAAGGTATCGTAACTTTACTAATAACTTAATAAAAAAACTTAAACGTAAGTACGATAGAAGTCTACTTGAACAAACTAAGAAAGATCCCAAAGCATTATGGACCACGATTAAATCAGTGACTAATTATAAAGGAAATAAATCGAATAACCTGAATTTACTGAAACATAAAGATAGCCCCCAAGATTCTGTAAACAGCACAAATGAGTTTTTCTCTAGCATTGGCAAAAATTTAGCAGCTGAAATTTTATCTACACATTTAAATATACCACTTAGCCCACAACCACCGTCGCTGTCCGACAGCCCCTGTTCATCTTTTGTGCTCCTGGAAACTGACCCCGAGGAAGTTTCTAGTACACTTATGTCCCTAAAATCGGACAGCGCAGCTGGGCATGATGGCATATCAACTTCTTTCCTAAAATATTGCAAGGACCAAGTAGCTCCCATTATCAGTCACCTGACGAACCTATGTTTTGCACAAGGTGTTTTCCCACATCTACTGAAAAAATCCCTTATAACGCCTGTTTACAAGAGTGGAGAGAAAAGCGAGCCAAACAATTACCGGCCTATCTCGGTACTCACAGCAATCTCTAAAATAATAGAAAAACTTATTAATACTCGACTAATGAGATACCTAAATAAATTCAATCTATTATCAGACACTCAATTTGGATTTAGACAGGGCAAATCAACGGAGGATGCAATTCTACACCTAACTTCTTTAGTTACTAAGGAAGTTGACAGTGGAAATAGATGTCTTGCAGTCTTCCTTGATCTCAAAAAAGCTTTTGACACTGTGTCTCTCCCTACTCTTGTAAACAAGCTGGAAAGAATTGGTATAAGAGGGACACCGCTTGATCTATTAGGCGACTATTTAAACAATCGGAGTCAAAGAGTCAGGGTTGGAAAGCACGTAAGCGGCGACTCACGAGTGTCATTTGGAGTACCACAAGGTAGTGTACTCGGACCTACCTTATTCCTAATCTATATTAATGACCTTACTGCCCTAAACATTCCGGGTAAAGTAATATCGTATGCAGATGACACTGTGGTCGTTTTCACTGGCAAGTCTTGGGATTCCGTATATGCCGATGCAGGACAAGGACTTCGGAAGGTCTTCTCATGGCTCACATCTAACTTACTGACACTTAACATTGAAAAAACGAATTATATTTGTTTTTCAAAAACAAATAATGGTCAGCCTGCTACTGAACTAAATTTAAAAATACATAGCTGTAGTCCCACAACTAACACATCATGTGGATGTAAAGAGCTAAAAAAAGTAACATCTACGAAATATCTAGGTATCATTATTGATCAGAGGCTGTCTTGGCATGAACATATAGAAAACATTAACAACAGAATACGTAAGCTGACCTGGATTTTTAAGATACTTAGACATATCACAAACACAACCTTACTTAAACAAATATATATAGCTTTAGCACAATCCATCATGACATATTGTATATCGGTATGGGGAGGAGCTACAAAGATGAAATATTTAGAAGTAGAAAGAGCACAAAGGTGCCTATTGAAAACGATGTTCTTTAAACCATATCAATATCCTACGTCTGAGCTTTACAATGACTGTCAACTCCTTAGCATGCGTAAGTTATATATCGTAGCCGTAGTGTTAAGACTTCATAAAAACTTACCATATAAAACCGTCGATGTAAATAAAAGGAGACCTCGTGCTGTTGCTCCTGTACCCCCTAGGAAATCTGCATTTGCAGCTAGACAATTTGATGCACAATCAGCACACTTGTATAACTTAATAAACAAAAAGGTTAATATTTATGAATTACAGTACTATGACTGTAAAGAGGCTGTTAAGGGTTGGTTGACAGATCTGAAGTATGATGAAGTGGAAGAGCTTCTACTTGTTAGAATATAAATGAAATACCTACACAGTATGTAAGAAATTAATATATCAACGCAGGTACTACAACTGCAACTAAGTTTATAAATGTTAATTTATTTAGTAATTATAACCTTAAATGTAATGTTCCCTACTTAAGAAATATTGTTAAGGCGCACACACGCAATAATACGCTGTACACGCACACAAACGCATTCTGGAACATAGTTAAGTAGTTTTAGTTTATTAAAAATAAATTGTATGTCAACCAGTGGGTAAAAAAGCAAATTGTAGTCACCACCACCGGAAGAGCGAGTCCTCCTGACACAGGTGTTTACATACCTACAAGGAGGGCTCAAAAATTTGTAACTATTGTTAAGTTTTTTCCCAAATAAAAGATTTATTATTATTTATTATTATTATTATTTATTATTCTAAAAGGGTTTACCCTTGAAATGTCGACAAATGTTTCATCGAATTTTCATTTCATCAAAAGCATTTTTTTCTGAAACCATAAAATATTTTTGAATGTTATAACACAAACCTAACCTAACCTAATCTAAAGGTTATAATTTACAAAATGTCTGAAAAATTTACGACTTACAAGTAAAAATTTGTCGACGAAATGAAAATTCGACGAAATGAAGCATGCGGTGAAACGTTTGTCGACATTTCAAGGGTATCCGTTCTAAAAGGTCTACTAATCGTTTCCACTGTTTCAGTGTACCATGATGGGGCTCGTCATTGCGGTAGTGCTGCTGCCCGTGATCTTGGCAGATGAAGAAGAGTCTCAAGGGTCGGAGATCAAACAATCCAAGGCTGACGTTGACTCTGCACTGGCGGACGTGGCACTCGTGGTGAAGGGCAGTCCGCTCTTCAAGGAGCGGTTCAACGGCATACTCAACAACTACGTAGAGTGGGGGCTGTTGTGACCGCCATTGCTTTCGACTGTATAAAAAAAAAACTGACTTTATCTGTAAACGAGCTTAAGCTAAAACACCTAGACAAATTCTTTTTTCGTAAGTAAATGGGTAACTTGGGCGTCCAAGAATAGTTGTACGATACTTTCCTTAATTAAAGTGAAACCAAAGCGAGGGTTGTGTGACTTTTCTTTGACGAGGACCGAAAACACAATTACAACTATACGTCATCGGATCGTGCTACTACGCGACATCGCATCACGACGCGATGTCGTGAGATTGAAAAAGAACTATATTTTAATTTTGAATCTTGTTACATAAAGATGTCGTTGATTTTGGATTTATGTATTTCCACGACAAGACATCGCGTCGTGGTCGAGTTGCGTCTGACCATGATGCGATGACGTGTGCTGTAGATTTGTTTTAACCCTTACTCACTATCTACTTATCAGCCACAAACGTCCACTGCTGAACATAGGCCCCCCCCATAGCTCGCCACAAAGTGCGATCTCATGGAGACCGCATCCTTGGATTCCCCGCTACCCTCACGAAGTCATCCGTCATCCTTACTCACTATTATACCTATATAAAAAGCTGGTTAAGTGCGAGTCGAACTCGCGCACCAAGGGTTCCGTTCAAACTATGAAAACACTGCATATTGCTATAAAAATATACCGTTTCCCTTTAAATAACTTTAATGAAGAATAGCAATTAGCGGAATACCGTTGTCCATATTTCATCATCATCATCATCATCTCAGCCATAGGACGTCCACTGCTGAACATAGGCCTCCCCTTTGGACTTCCATATATACCGGTTGGAAGCGACCTGCATCCAGCGCCTTCCGGCGACCTTTATAAGGTCATCTGTCCACCTTGTAGGTGGACGTCCATATTTATAGATCCAGATTTACGAAATAAAATGTCTGAAATTACGAAATTTGGTATGAATAAAGATAACCGATTGAGTGTATAACGGTTAACGGTTACAAACGCTGGAGGCCACATCACGCCAAGGAGTTCGACAGATTTTGACAATATTTTGATACAATTTTGACAATGTTAGGATTTTTTAAAATAATTATCATACCTGGCTACAAAAAAGTATAACAAGGAATTTGTGATGCTTTTTTCTTCTCCGTGAACGAAAATTCGGGCATTTACTAAACTAAAATCCACAGACCTACGGACTAAATTGACAAATGACTGACAGGTAAAATGATACCAGGAACAGCAAAATAAAAATAGTGAAGAGTATATGTCGATAACAATATATCGACAAGTTGTAAAGTACAAAATAACAGACTAGTTCAAATCAAAAATAAGTATATTAGTTTCAAATAAGAGGTACAAATTTTGGTTTGTTTGATTTTCGAGGGAGTGGATGGATAAAATGCGTTTTTACCCACTAGTTTTAAAGCATAAAAAGGTTCCCGAGCCTAAATATATAAATATTCTACTGTCGGACTTGGGTTGTCAGACTGATAACGTATATCGTTAGATACATAAAAGTACCTAGTTTGTAAACAGCGGTCAACTATTTCTGAAGCGACCCGCTTTTTTTTGTTAAATAGATGAACCACATTGTTGGGAATTTGAAAATAAAGAACAATAATTTTATTAATTTATTTAATTAAATGTGTTTATTCAATAAACTATCAATTAATAAATATATAATTTTCATGCACATTATTGCTGGTTTGACATTAAATTTTTATCTTTTGTCACTGGAAAAAGTTGGTACATAGATTAGCCGATCAAATTGCCAATTTGATTGTCCCGTCTGGGTGGACCTACGATGTACCTACAAATAATTTTAATATCGATGAGAACGACACTGGCCAAACTGTGGCAACATTTGTTCATACTTACTTGTCAATTTGGTCCGTAGGTCTGTGGATTTTACTTTAGACTAGACTGACACAAAATCTGATGCATTGATGTGTTCACTCCAGTTCACCCACAGATATTAAAGTTGCGCCTAGAGTTTCTAAATAGCAAAAACAAAAACAACAGAATATTCAACACTAGTTAGTATATATATACGACTGCCACAATAGATCAACTATGGTCGATGCGGCACACAAACGGCCCAATTAATTAATAATAATAATAGTATATATACGAACTAGGTTCGTTGTTTATTAGAAGGCTCATAAGGCCGTGAGTTTGTTCTGTGTGTCGTCACGAGATCCAAAAATAAATAAAATGGTTTAGATCGCCTATTTACCTAAACCAAAACGAAAATATTTTATTCATAATGAGAACACCTAGTTTCAATCTTATTATAGTTTCAAGTACCTATAGGTATAAAACGACAATGTTTACTACCTACGAAAACAATTTGGACGTGCAGTAATGTTTTTAAATTATATACGAAATTAACATAATGATATGAAAATATTTAGATTACTTCTTAATGAGAAGGTTGTAAAGATTAGTTTATCACCTGTTTATACTAATTTGTTTACAAAATATAAGTACTTATCGCAGAATTTGTCGTAGCTACCGTCGCTGTCGCTACAGTTGTGTTGCCTACCTATCTAAACCTTCACACGTACCGTACCTACCTACTAAAAATCTTATGTTGAAAAGAATATCTAGAAATCTTAAAGGAAACAGGGTTTACTTATGTCTTTGAAGTCGAATACATTTTATATTCTAAATAACTATATAAAATCGATACGGTTATCAAGGATGAGGTTTTTCTATTTGGTATTTTTTAGAATGTTTGTTAGGTAGGTACCTAAAAATTCCATCATGTAGGTATGAACCAATTTGGGTTACTACGTGCAGCGTGGACGCTTTTTAGGGTTCCGAACCCAAAGGGTAAAAACGGGACCCTATTACTGAGACTTCGCTGTCCGTCCGTCCGTCCGTCTGTCACCAGGCTGTATTTCAAAAATGGTGATAGCTAGACAGTTGAAATTTTCACAGATGATGTATTTCTATTGCCGCTTTAACAAAAATTACTAAAAATAAAATAAATATTTAAGGGGGGCTCCCATGCAACAAACGGGGTTAGTTGCGTTAACTTTGCACCTCATTTGTATGGAGCGCTATACATACCAGGAGCAAACTTAACTTAACCACTTAAGGATGGAAAGTGTTTGTACAGAACCCTCGGTTCGCGAGTCCGACTCGCACTTGACTGGTTTTTTAAGTATTGTCACACATACGCGATATGATATGACGCGGTCACGAGCCGATCCATCGAAAGGAAACATGTCCACACTTTCGGTCATGTCAGCCATTGATACGCGTGACGTGTCACGGGGGTACGCATGGCCATCCACAAAATGATAGCCCGCGACCCGACACCGCACCAAAGAGCCCCAGGCTCATATGGTAGCTCCCAGTCTCCGGCGTAACCAAGACGGCAAGCCTCCGCTTGCCCCTTTTGCTTGCCGCTTGCTTGGTTTTGGTTGACTTGAGAATACGAGTGATGGGTATTGTGGATCGCGTTGCGGTTGCGGTAGTGAGGAGAGAGTGGGAGGGGCACACGAGGGACACTACGCAGTGATCGGACCCTAAATGAGAGTCGCACTGTCATATAGCGACAGCCGACTGTCCACATTCAGCGTGACATGTCCAGTGTGAGCACGGTCACGCTAAACTGTCAAAAGTGTAACCCACCCTGAATGCGACTGATGTTGACTATGATTATACAACATAGTATAGTTAAATTAATAAAATTAGCTCAATATGTCATGATACAAAGAAAAATAAAATAAAAAATGGGCAAGTGCGAGCCCGACTCGCGCATGAAGGGTTCCGTACCTATACATATATATAATCTATAACAAGTTTGTTGTATGGGAGCCCCCCTTAAATATTTATTTTATTTTATTTTTAGTATTTGTGCCATAGCGGCAATAGAAATACATCATCTGTGAAAATTTCAACTGTATAGCTATCACCGTTGTTGAGATACAGCCTGGTGACAGACGGACGGACGGACGGACGGACGGACGGACGGACGGACAGTGAAGTCTCAGTAATAGGGTCCCCTTTTTACCCTTTGGGTACGGTACCCTAAAAAAAACTATATTTTGTAATACGTGTGTGATTTCAAAGGTACCAAAATTGTATGATTTCTTTTTTTAACCCAAAAGAAAATTTGAATCATCATATTTTTAGAATCCTCATAATTTAACAAAACAATAATTGTATGACAACTATGAACTTAAACGCACTTTTTCACGGTGAAAATGGCAAATTACTTACTTTCTCCATACAAATACTGGTACGCAATCCACAGATGACGTCATTATGCAGGTAAGCCATTTTGTATGAAGCGTTTTTAGTCTTCTGTAGGAATGTTGAACTTTGACTGTCATTCTGACTTTTAGAGCAGTCTAAGAGTAGGTAGTCCCATATCTAGACATTTGATCCCAATAAAAAATAGGATCGATTAACATCCTAATAAAAATAATTGTCATAACGCCTATAGTACACAACCCTAAATTGTATAAGGATAGATGGTGACTTGGGTTTTGTCACGCTAAATAGCTGGGCACAACTAGTTTTTAACTGCGACTAGATTGTACTCGTTGTAATTCAGTGTACTCCTACCTACATATTTACATTGTATTTTATTATGTCCCTTTCGTTTCACTTGAAATGGCAAACAGTGCGACTTATATCTCATACGTCGACAAAACATACATAAGTTTGTGAGCTCTTTGTTGACAAGTTTTTTTTATTATTTATTTATTAATTTGACAACAAACATTACATTATAATTATAATCAAAAGCCCTGCAAAACTGTTATGACAGTTTGTCTGCAGAGTAGGTACATATATTTATCTTTAGGTACCTAGGTAGTTTGCTCATAAATTGAATAAACGGCGTTACAATCATGATTCATGAGTTGCAAGTAGTTCATCTCTGGAGGGTCTGACCCGACCGCTCCGGGCTAATCATAGCACACGCAGTGCGCGCGCCACGACGACTGGTCAGTTTGAGTCAATCAGGTTAGGTTGAGTCAGTTCAGTCAAGTTCAGGGTTTTGGTTTATTGTTGGTAAGTTGTCCAAATGAGACGGCAGGCAGGCTATATCAAAATTATATTTGTGTCGAATCGGAGTTCTTATTAACATAATTTTATTAAATAGTGGAGTGGGATGTAAATTTGCAATGTATTAGTGGGAATAACTTTAAAAATAACAGTGAAATATGAGGTCTGCTCTGTAATAGAAACCAAACAAGTTCTATCATCTTGTGCCAAGTGTGAAGTAAAATCATTTACTTAAATTTTCATTACTCGACCTCGTTGCAGGCTACATGCTGATAACAACTAAACAACAAAATAAATAATGAATGTTTTGCTTGAGAAGATAGCGGTGGAGCAGAAGTATGTCAACTTTAAGCTCGACATTCGTGAAATCAGCTGCGGGGGGTCTAACATCAGTGCCACTATATTCCTCATCAAAATCCTGGCGGAGGGGAAACCAACCTTGAAACTCTTCGCAAAAATAGCCGCTTTGAGCGAACCTATACGCCGAACCATGCCCATCAGCTGTCCTTTCACTACTGAGATCTACGCCTACAGTAAGGTACTGAAACAGTATCAAAATATAGAAGACGGACATGGCATTCCCAAGCAGCACAGAGTGCGCGTACCCAAGTTTTACGGCAGTAGTAACGAGTACCTCAATGAAACTCTAATACTGGAAAATTTGGTCGCAGAAGGTTTCGAGGATTTCGACCGAAATGTGCCAGCTGATCTAGAATACGTGTCTACTGCCATTGAGCTGATGGCAAAGTTCCACGCATTATCGTTGGCGTACCATGAAGACGATCCTGTGGAATTCGCCAAAGTTGCCGAAAATCTGACGATGGATATAACTAAATTCGAAAAAGCATTACCTATTCTGAAGCCTAAGGTTCTAGCGAATACGTTTAAGGTGGCTAATAGCAGGCATACAGAAAAATTGAAACAGTACTTTGCTGAGGATCGTCCCCACAGTTTCAGACAGTTACTGGAGGTGTACCGTTGCAAGAAGAGGAATATTCTCATTCATGGAGATTTTAAGCCCAGTAACCTGATGCATAGGCGTCGCGTGAGTACTTATACAGATAAGTTATTTTGGTTTGCAGACAACCGACTTCAGCATGAATTATTACTCATACTGACATTAGTCGCTAGTATGTAGTAAGATGTAAAGCGACCCTCTTAAATTGTGTCTCGTGCATAGGTTGTCAAGAAGCCAAGTAGAAATGCAAAGGCTCTTAAAAAAACCAATCGGTCTTAGGCCTTTTAGATCTACAATCAAGGTCAAACATGTTTTTACTTACTTATCATCAACAGTTCGAATCAACCACTCACATATTCTTTCCAGAACGGCGAACTGGAGCTCGTTTTAATAGATTTCCAACTGATGCGTGACGGGGACCCGGTGCTGGACCTGATGTATTTCATCTACTCCGCCACAGACGAAGAGTTCCGTCGTGACCACTACAATGACATGCTAGATGAATACTACGAGAAGCTATGTGCAGCACTACACCGTCTACACCTAGATCCTGAGCGGGTTTATTCAGAGAAAACTTATAGAATGGAGTTGAAACAGGTTAGGTGTTATTTTTATTTTCAAGTAGTATGGAATAAACATAGTATTTTGATTATGCAGGTAGATCGGTAGATAATGCCGGTTTCTACATAATATACTAAAATTATAAAGGCGAAAGTTTGTGAGTGTATGTACGTTTGTTATTTCTTCACGCTCAATCGGCTAGATAAATTTTAATAAAATTTGGTATGGAGGTAGCTGACACCCTTGATTAACTTTTTATCCCAAAAGCGGGTAACACCGCGGGCCGCAGCTAGCGGTAAATAAATCTGCTATCATGTTGGTATATACCGATCTAAAGATGTAATTTTGCACGCATGTACACTGAAAAAAAAATAGCTCAACTAGTTTAACTACTTAATCATAGCCAAATTGTGCTTAGTAGTAACCAAAATTATGTTTTTTTCCAAAACTTATTTTGGTTAGCCCTAGTTTATCAGTCCTTCGATTTATGTAACTAGCACCTAACATTGGGTTAATGTTAACAAATCTTTTTTTTTTTGTGTACTTTATCTCACTACCGAAACTCTAATATTCTCACACTAATAATAATATTAAAAAGGCTAAAGTTTGTGAGTGTGTTTATGTGTATGTTTGCTACTTCTTCACGCTCAAAATGGGCCAATTTTGATAAATTTTGGCATGAAGGTAGCTGACACCCTGGATTAACACATAAGCTACTTTTTATTTCATTAAAATGTAGTATTCCCATTCCCGTGGGATGAGCAGGTAATCAGCAATAAGTCGCAGAATTGATTTATATACATGATTCATTTTCCAGTGTGCTATGTTGGGGCTGGTTATGGCGGTGGTCCTCTTGCCCTTGGTGTTGGTGGACGAAGACAAGGCACCGTCTTTCAACTCCGACGACGCTGACGTTATCGACTATGCGGTGGAGAGCAGCGCCCTCTATCGGGAGAGGTTCAACGGCATTCTCAACAACTACGTGGAGTGGGGGCTATTGTGAGCATCACTGTTATTTGAGTGTCCATCGAAAGCTAAGAATATATTATAAATGTATGAAACATATAATGTCTCATTTTTAATGTGGGTACACACTATAATACATTGATACAAAGATCAAAGCGAAAAAAACAATTTAAATACGTAACCTGGTGGAAGAGTCCGGGAATCGAATCCAGCACCTCTGGATCAACAAGACTTTGCAAGGTATACATGGTTAATTTCTATGTATTAAAATTAAAACGGATTAAATTTAACATAGGTAAAGATAAGATAAGATAAGATAAAGATAATTTTATTGACAAAAAGGGTACATCAATAAATAGAAGTCCCTGACTTCTGAGCTAGGTGGGAAACCTGTGTTACAGAGGTCAGTGTCCTCTCCCATGTAAGTATAATAATTTAGTTACATTTTGTCTTATTAGATTAGGTATACAAAAAATATATATATTTGCATGCTAAGTGTGTGTGTGTGTGTTGTGTGTGTGTGTGTGTGTGTGTGTGTGTGTGTGTGTGTGTGTGTGTGTGTGTGTGTGTGTGTGTGTGTGTGTGTGTGTGTGTGTGTGTGTGTGTGTGTGTGTGTGTGTGTGTGTGTGTGTGTGTGTGTGTGTGTGTGTGTGTGTGTGTGTGTGTGGTGTTATAGTATCTATTGTTTAAGGTAGGATAGCTTCAGTTTTATCATAATCTAGCGATATTAACCAATTCTTAAGTTTAGTTTTACATTCATAAGTAGATAGGGGATACATGTTCAAAACTAAATTTATCTTATTATATAAGTATATGGCCATAAATTTCTCTTGTCTTCTGGCAGTTGTCAATTTACATTTAGGAGGTAAACAAATATTAGTTACAACACGTTTATTTGCGTTTTTATTTTTATCATAAGGGGTAGCTTTATGTTTCTTTACTACTAATAAAAATATGTACAATTGTCTAACAGTTAGTACTTGACATTTGTTATACAATGACGTTGTTGGGTATCTATATGGACTAAAAGTCATAACCTTTAGCAGTGATCTTTGTGCTCTTTCCAAATTTATCATGTGTGTTTTACAAGCACCACCCCAGACCACACTACAATAACCAAGAACCGACTGCACCAATGAATAGTACACAGAACGTAGTAACTCAAAATTAGCAGCAGTTCTTAATTTTTTAAACACCCATACTAGTTTCCGAATTCGTGTGGTGATTAGATCTAGATGAGGTTGCCAACTCAACTTGTCATCAATAATGATACCCAAATATTTGATACTATTATAGGTAGGTATTACATAGACATTTCTTTTCGATATCAGATATCTCTGTGTTATAAATAATTGCAAATACTCGTATATAATCACTGGAATTGCAAATAGGTACATAACGCAGTGACAATCTTACTTTATATTTACACTTGATGCAAGAATAGGTACATTGTAATCTATAGAACGTAATTAACTAAATGTAACGAATCTTTGACCCGCGCTGTATGATAACAGTTGTTTATATCATAATAAATAATCAATTATTGATTGCAGTGTGGTCAGAACGCTAGGGTTAACTAAAACACGGTTAGCTAGGGTAAAACACGATTCCACATTACGTCTTAGGATGAAGCCAGCCGAGCGTAATTTGAGCCATACTTTGTGTGATGTGATCACTTGACATGATGTATGGCGCGACCGAAATTACGTGACTCAAATTACGCTCGCCTGGCTTCACCCTTAACGTGAGACATAAGTGAAGCGTAGCGATACGTTATTGTGACTTGTGACGTGGAAATCTGCGTCACGTGACGTAAAATTTGAGGTAAGATGATGGTAGTTACGCTTCGACAAAATGACGTTACGTTCGACGCTATTGCGTTAAAACGTAAGGTGTAACCTGTATTTTAATTTTGTGTTCGTTATATTTCCCGTCACGACCACGAAACCTGGGGTAGTGTTTAGGCCTATAGTCTGATTTTAGTCAAAGTCAAAGTCAAAGTCAAAGTCAAAGTGTTTTTATTTGTGAAACATAGGTAAAGGCTGCATAAATACAGTGGTGTAATTAAATATCAAAATGTATCACTATGTTTTGCCTATTGGCGTACAAAAACAATGCACATGCACAAAACTTATTCCTATTATGCCTATTACGCTGTTACATAGCATTACAAACACAAACTAAATTCTCATATAAGTACTCAATGTCAAGATGATGTATGATAATTAAATTAACAATATAATAATAATAATAATAATGAAGGCAACAATAGGAATAAAAATAAAATAAAGATTAGTCAGATACAATGTCAACATCATTTAAATAATCTAAAATAGAATAATAACATTTCTTCGTGAGTATAATTAATAATTTACGTCTCAGAAGTGGGACTGGTAATAATTTCAATTCTATTGGTAATTTATTATATATTCTTATAGCTAGAGAATATACGCTTTTGCGCATTAAAGCTGTTTTTGTAGCAGCTGTACATAAATCCTCTTTACATCTTTGCTCCAAACGTTTGCTGGTGAAACTACTTCTTTTAAATAGTGCTGGATTATTTTTAACAAACATGATCACCTCTAAAATGTAAAGAGAAGGCATTGTTAAAATGTTCAAGTCCTTAAAATGGGTTACACAACTGTCGGTTTGCTGAAGGCCACGCATTGCTCTGATGCACCTTTTTTGAGCCTTAAACACCGCTTCCCTATTTGAAGAATTGCCCCAGAAAATGATTCCGTACCGTAAAGTCGACGCTACAAATCCATGGTATGCAGTTAATACAGCATCAGGACTCGCTTGCTTTGCAAGTTTGTAAAGGGCATAGGCATACTGATTCAGTTTTTGGCACACTTCTTCAGTATGTGAGTTCCATAACAGATGGTTATCTACGTGTACTCCTAAAAACTTGGTAACAGAAACTGACTCAATTAACGTCCCTTCGTAATTACAAAAAATTTGAACAGGTAATTTACGTTGGTAAAAGTGCATTATTTTAGTTTTATCGAGATTAATTAATAAATTATTCATATTCAGCCATTCAATTATGTCCTTAACAGTATTATTAATTTCCATTTCATAACTATCAACGTCATCACATTTAATAATAACAGTGCTGTCGTCAGCAAATAACACCATAGGATGTTTGACGTGCCGAGGAAGGTCATTGATATAGAGTAAAAATAATAAAGGTCCGAGAACACTTCCCTGCGGCACGCCATACATTATTTGCCTCTTTTGAGATCGGTAAGATTTTACATATTTAGTGCGCATACAGATTTGAGAGAGTTCAGTGTATTGATGTCTATTACTCAGATAGGATTTCAACAACTCCAAAACATTGCCACGAATACCATGTGCATTCAACTTCCTTAAAAGAATAGAATGGTTTACATAATCGAATGCTTTAGTCATATCCATAAATATGGCACAAACGTGATTTCGCTTATCTATATTTTCTATGACTGGCTGGATAAGATCATATATTGCCATATTTATGGATTTTTTCCTACGAAATCCTTTTTGTTCTGCTGCTAACAAACTATATTTTTCTAAATAATTGTACAGTGCCTCATATATAACTTTTTCCACCACTTTAGCAAATATCGTTGCTAGAGCGATGGGTCTATAATTTGATACATTTGTTTTATCCCCTTTTTTATGTAAGGGTTTTACAACTACAGGCTTTAGCTTGTCCGGATATACTCCCGTTGAGATGCTGAGGTTAACAATGTGACTTAAAGGATTGGCAATGACATGCGATACCTGCTTTACAGCTTTAGTATTTATGTTGTCATATCCTACACTATTCGTATTTTTGAGCGATTTAATTATAATAATTATGTCATGTGGAACAGTAGGTGCCATATACATAGATTGACTACAGTTGGGTTTTAAATTACAATTTAAATCTGTGCCTTTGGTTACAATTTGATCAATAAAGAAATTATTGAAAGCGTTGGCTATACGAATCGGATCAGTAATCGTCACATCGTCCTTAATTAATTTTAATATTGGCTCTTTGGGGAATAGCTGCTTGTTTTTATTAATTACTTGCCAAGTAGCTTTTGCTTTGTTGGTTGCTTGCTTTATAAAATTATCATTTTGGGAGCGTTGTGTGAGATTTATTATTTTCCTGTATCTAGTATTATAGGCTTTAAGAATATTTTTATTAACTTTATTAGGAAAAAATCGGTATTTCCATAGTAAAGCTCTTCTCTTCTTGCTACATATTTTGATCCCTCGAGATATCCACTTAGGTTTTATTGTAGATTTTAGTTTTATTACTTTATATGGAAAGCACAAATTGTAAAAGCAAGTAAAGGTATCTATAAACAAATCAAAAGCCAAATTTGCATCATTACACTGTAATACATCCGAGAAACTTAGACTATTTATACATTTTTTAAACAAGGCCAAATTTTCGGAACTAAAGTCTCGTTGTTTTACTCTCCAACAATTAATGAAACAGGTCTTTTTCACGGGGCATTTTAACACTTGTGCCGTGTGGTCCGACAAACCTAGCTCAATAACGTTTCCTTTGGAGCCTTTAACATTGTGTGCAAAATTGTCGAGGCAGGTGCCACTGGCCAATCTAGTTGGTTCCCTAATTTCCAGTTTCAGATTATGGTTTAGTAATAAATATTCAAATTGTAAAGTGTTATTATTTCTCTTTAAAATGTTCAAGTTAAAGTCTCCGCATAATACAACTTTTTTGTTATTAGTGTAATCACATGTTTTGCGAAGTAAAGTATCAAGCTTATCATAAAACAATGGTATGTTCGATTGGGGCGTCCTGTAGACTGACCTGAGACCTGTTAGTACTACATTGTCATTAGTAATGCATTTTTTGGCGAACTTAATGCCATAAGTTAGCCAAAAGAAACTAACAGTTTGTGAAGGGTCATTAAAAGCCGTGGCTAAAAACATAACGAGACAAAAGTCAATTATTTAGATATATATATATATTTAATTAACGATACACACACACACAAAATATATTGTCAACTATAACTATTGATTAATTCCACTGTATCAACAGAAACTATTTACTCAACTCTATATATACTCAACACTAGCAGTAACCCGCGGCTTCGCACGCGTGCCTATATAATATACATCATCCTACGGGAACAATGCTCTTTTTTTCAGGATTAAAAGTAGGCTATTTGTTAAGTTAGGGTATAATCTGCAATCTGCATTTCCCTCATGCATTTCCGTCCAGCCGTTTTAGCGTGAAGAAGTAACAAAACATACACAGACTTTCGCTTTTGTAATATTACTGGGAAATACTTTTTATTTTATCATAACTCCACTTTAACAAATCAAACCGAAAACTCAAGCACTCAAATCAAGCGATCTCAGCTTTAACTGTATCCAAATAAAGTTCACTTCAAAATTCATAACTCGAAGTGAAGCTAAGACACCGGGATATGTGTGCATTTTATTTGTATAAAGCTTTTATAATGTCCCGAGCCTCCGCTTATCGACTTGGGATATTCGCCATGTTCTAAGTTACGTCATGTTCTATTGTAAGATATTGAGGTTCTCTTCGTTGATGAATGAAAAATGTATTATACTGAGCCAGATAAACGTAATTCAGAATTCTGAAATGACATAATTATTGAAAAGCTTGAATGTATTTATTACGGATGCAGGAAGTTTCCCGATCATTACTCCTCCCGTCCCAACGCGCCACCCGCCTATAGGTACCGATTGACGACGATCGAGATGCCACCAAATACTATTTTTTTAATCTATTAGGATAACGTGGGTCTCTATCCATACCTCAAAAGCAAAAAAAGAACCCCCTTATAGGAGCACGTGTAGCTGTCTGTCAGTCCGTCTGTTACAACCGATTTGCTGCAAAACTACTGGACCGATTAAATTGCAATTTGGCGCAAATGCTTTCAAGAATTTTCATGACCACAATATAAAATTTCAAATTCGGTGGCATTTTCGTAATTAACGTCACAGGAAACCATAAAAATTACACCCATACTCATATTTAGTCATTTCAACCCCATCGCACCCCAACAGGCGAGACGGTATTTCACGTCCACCACGTTTGTTTATTAAATCGTTGTTGTTTGATAAACCATAGAAGCATTACTCTTGTTGATTTTCAGACTTTGGCACCATATTCTCCTCCTTTAGGGGTTGAATTCTCAAAAAAACATGAAACACGTGCTAACTCATTTATCGTTAGAAATACTCCTTGGAAGTTTTCAATAAAATAGTCTAACTAATCTTTTTTCCCCAGACAAACTTATGACCCCCATTTCACCCCTTTGGGGGGTGACTTTTGACAAATGCTTCTTTTATTGCACCCCTAGACTTTATAAGGACACGTAGGTTCCAAGTATTGACTCTCTAGAACCAGCGGTTTAGTATTTAGACATTTCAACCCTATTTCACCCCAACAGGGGAGATGTTACGCCACGTTGGATTTTATTGCGGTTTTCGTAATCAGCGACCCGATAAACCATAAAAGCATTACCAATGGATTTTCAGACTTTGTCACCACATTTCTCCATTTTAGGGGTTGAATAAAAAAAAATCTGAAACACGTGTTTTTTCATTTATCGTTAGAAATACTCCTGTGAAATTTCGAATAAAATAGTTTAACTAATCTTGTTTCCCCATACAAACTTTGGACCCCCATTTCACCCCTTTGGGGGGTGACTTTTGAGAAATTATCTCTTAGTGCACCCCTACACCTTATAAGGAACCTACGTGCCAAATTGGACTCTCTAGAACCAGCGGTTTAGCATTTAGACATTTCAATCCCATTTCACCCCAACAGGGGAGATGGTAACTCACGTCCGCCACGTTGGATTTTAAAATCGTTGCGGTTTTCGTAATCAGCAACCCTATAAACCATAAAAACAATAATCATGCTGATTTTCAGACTTTGTCAGCACATTTCTCCCTTATAGGGGTTGAATTTTCAAAAAACCTGAAACAGGTTTTACTCATTTATCGTTAAAAATACTCCTGTAAAGTTTCAAATAAAATAGTCTAACTAATCTTGTTTCCCCATACAAACTTTGGAACCCCATTTCACCCCTTTAGGGGGTGAGTTTTGAAAAATCCTTTCTTAGTGCACCCCTACACCTTATAAGGAACCTACGTGCCAAATTTGAACTCTCTAGAACCAGCGGTTTAGTATTTAGACATTTCAACCCCATTTCACCCCAACAGGGCAGATGGTAACTCACGTCCGACACGTTGGATTTTAAAATCGTTGCGGTTTTCGTAATCAGCCACCCGATAAACCATAAAAACAATACCCATGCTGATTTTCAGACTTTGTTACCACATTTCTCCCTCTTAGGGGTTTAATTAAAAAAAAACCTGAAACACGTCTTTACTCATTTATCGTTAGGAATACTCCTGTGAGTCTAACTAATCTTGTTTCCCCATACAAACTTTGAAACCCCATTTCACCCCTTTAGGGGGTGAGTTTTGAAAATCCTTTCTTAATGCACCCCTACACCTTATAAGGAACCTACGTGCCAAATTTGAACTCTCTAGAACCAGCGGTTTGGGCTGTGCGTTGATATGTCAGTCAGTCAGTTTCTTCTTTTATATATTTAGATTACGTTAGTTTAAAAAGTAAAAGTCTATACCCCCAAAATATACCTCATACTCAAAAAATGCTACGTTTATTTTGAACAATTTAAGGGATGAATTTAAAAAAATGCTGAAATTAGTTTTAATATTTTTTAATGCACGGCCTAAATACGAAATATAATCGCTCTTACTCAAAAACTGCAATTTTTCTCATACAAAATTTCAACCCCAATTAGACCCCATTCCAGGATGAATTTTCCAAAATGCTAAAATTACTTTTCTTCGTTCTATATTTAAAGTGTGTATGCAAAGTATTAAGACTCTTACTCTAAAATTACGCTTTTTCCATACAAACTTTCAACCCCAATTTAACCCCTCAGGGGATGAGTTTTGAAATATCCCTTCTTATTCCTTGCCTACATAATATACTTGACCTACTGTAGAATTTTCAAAGTTCTAAGTTCAGTAGTTTCGGCTCTGCGTTGATATGTCAGTCAGTCAGGACAAATCCGTTTATATATATAGAAGATAGATTACGTTAGTTTAAAAAGTAATAGTCTATACCCCCAAAATATACCTCATACTCAAAGAATGCTACGTTTCTTATACAAACTTTAATCTTTATTTTGAACAATTTAGGGGATGAATTTAAAAAAATGCTGAAATTAGTTTTAATATTTTTTAATGCGCGGCCTAAATACGAAATATAATCGCTCTTACTCAAAAACTGCAATTTTTCTCATACAAAATTTCAACCCCAATTAGACCCCATTCCAGGATGAATTTTGAAAAATGCTAAAATTACTTTTCTTCATTCTATATTTAAAGTGTGTATGCAAAGTATTAAGACTCTTACTCTAAAATTACGCATTTTCCATACAAACTTTCAACCCCAATTTAACCCCTCAGGGGATGAGTTTTGAAATATCCCTTCTTATTCCTTGCCTACATAATATACTTGACCTACTGTAGAATTTTCAAAGTTCTAAGTTCAGTAGTTTCGGCTCTGCGTTGATATGTCAGTCAGTCAGGACAAATCCGTTTATATATATAGATTATCTTGGCCAGACCCCGGAACCATAGCTGTCGTCTGACGTCATTATAAGAGCAAAACTCGAACAACACATACGGAATAATACTCTTATTCCGTTGTTTGCTGAAATTAACTGAAAGGGATCGTTTAATCAATTATTACCTCATACTTACTCTCTAACTGTTAATTTAATATATGTATGAACTTAGTTGTAAAAAAAGAGAAAATGTTCCAATGGACACTTCGAACAGAGTGGTAAAGTAGACATTTAGAGGTGTAATTTCAGGTAGATGTCTAACCAGTTTTTGGACAAAAACTGCCCGATGCTAGTTTGTTTTTGGTTCGATCGCATAATCACTATAGGGTTCATTTTATACAAGCATAATCATCATTATGCAGAACCTTCATATACATTTTTATAAAAGCAGTAACGTCTACTAGTGTAAACTAAATGTTTATATAGCGGCGAAAATTAAAAAAAAAACTTTTTTTAACGGAACTACCTTTCTGGTAGCTGTTATCTTCTATTCGGGGTTGCAATGCTAATGTAATCTAACCTACAGTTCTGGCAGCAGCTCTTTATTGTTAGTGGTCGAATTAATGCGTTCAGAAGATTGGGACCAACGGTCATTCGGCAAGACCAACATTCAACGGCTAGGAATAGGCTATGGTAACTGCTTGCCATCCATGGGCCGTACGCTTGTCTGCCAACTCTGTGCGGTATAAAAAAGAAAGAAAGTCGAATTATGATAAAAAAAACCGGCCAAGTACGAGTCGGACTCGCGCACTGAGTTGTTGTAAAAGCGGCAATAGAAATATATTATCTGTGAAAATTTCAATTGTCTAGCTATCACGGTTCATGGGATACAGCCTGGTGACAGTAGGTATCGAGCAAAAAGCGGCAAAAAACAAACACGTTTGTTGTATGGGAGCCCCACTTAAATATCGATTTTAATCTGTTTTTAGTATTTTTTGCTATAGCGGCAACAGATATCAACATCACCTGTTAAAATTTCAACTGCCTAGCTATCACGGTTCATGAGATACAAGATACAACCTGGTGACAGACGGACAGACGGACGGACAGCAGAGGCTTAGCAATAGGGTCCCGTTTTTACCCTTTAGGTACGGAACCCTAAAAATCATGCAACATAGATGGCACCGTATTAGGTAGGTACATACTGTAAAAATGTAAATGTCAGTATAGGGTTAAACACTATGCAAACAAGCCGGCCGACTGCATTAATCTCCACTTACCTCCCTCACCTTGGTCCCGGCAGCCGTTCCGACAATGCGTGTGGGAACCCGCCACAATAAGCCGCATTACCGACAATGTCCGCTAATTATTGTACCTACGACAATATCGTACACAAGCGAGCTACAGGTCTTTTTGTCACTAGTTGTGTAATGAATCGGTTTCTGGTATTGTCTCGAGACGGCTACTTTTTTTATTCATATTGAAACCAATTGCTGGGCTATAAATATATAGCTGACTTGGAAGTAAGTATACCGTCTATATACTTAATGGGATGTGTTAGAAATCGTTCGAAATGATTGATGCACTCGGCTACTTTCTACCATCGCACTGCTCAACATCGGTCCATCGTCACACACTGGAGCCTAAATGATTGAGAACTGTGCGGTTGCAGAGGAATTTCCTACCGCAAATGATCCGCATGTGGAATAAGTAAATAAATAATAAATAAATAAGTTTATTGAAAAAACATAATGCACAGAGAGGTTCGGTTCTATACTTAATGAACAAATCAATTCACGATTTGCATAACCTGAACTAGGGTTCCCCCTGTGTTTCAGGGAATAGGAAAGCCTTAACATTATTAAATTTAAGTATTTATCTATATTATAGTAATCTTATTGTAGCTTAAATACTAAAATTTACACTAAACTACTAAATTAAACATACATTTATTTACCGACAGCCATTAAGTTCTCTGTATCATCGTACGTCATAGTTTATAGTGAATCGCGAAGCGTTTTCTTACATTGAGCTAAGTGGATATAGGTCCAATTTCGCATTTAATCTATTGTAAAGAAACGGTTCTAGAAATATGAAACAGCTTGAAGAAAATGAAGAATGAGCTTCCTGCGAAGATTTTCCCCGGGGGCTTCAGTATGCGGTTCTTCAAGGGGGAGTACAGTTGTGGGTGTAAAGGAGTAGGTTTTTAGAGGGTCAGCAACGCGCGTGTGATGCTCCTTGCGTAGCATAGGCGGCTTAAATCAGGCTGGCCGCATGCTTGTGTGTCGCAGTATAAAAATTAAACAAAAGTTTGTTTATTAAGAATTTGGTTGTATGTTACAATGTTTGCTTAGTATTCTTCGGTTCATTTTCTCAGAGTAAAGTAACTCGTATCTATAGATATGACTGACAAAATATTTACATAATAGCTGACTTCAAGAAGGTGGTTTGATGGAGATAAAATGGTGGTTGAAAACGTATAGTTGAAAACATATTTCTGCCATTTTCAAACAGACACAGGAGCACTAGTGAGTAGATATATATTAAGGTAGATAGGACGATACAACGCAAACCCGACTGCGCAATGGCTTTAATACCCTTATTGTGCCAAGGGTCAACCTTAATTTCCCGTAAAGACTATTCCTGATCAGATTATTACCGGAAGATTAATGATTAAGGCCATCTATCTCATGTTTTCTCGTCATAATTACGCCTTTTTTGTCCCTTACTCGTGACATAACCGCACTGGGTCTCCGGTCACGGTTGAGAGCGCTGCAGAATTAGCGGTAGCTGTGGCCACAGTAACAGATCTAGAGCAGTAAGACTTTAGTTATTTGTTGTTGAGTTTTGAAAGTCCGCGTCAGACAAACAAAACCACCACAATATATAAACAGAAGTAAACGGGACGTATTTTTTTTTTACTTAAACTTTATTGCACAAAACAAAAGTCAGTATGCATTTTCTACCAGTCAACCATAAGGCCAAACAGGGATACTAAACGTATTTTCTAATTTACAGTCTAAATTATAGGGAGTGTAATCTGTGTAATAATGTATGGATTTTCAGCTGAAAATGGAATCAAAAACGAAGCTACGGCTTCAGTCTATTTTTCAGCCAAAAACTAAAACGAAAACAAACATTCGATCGATTAGTAAATTTATGAACTAATTTTGGTCGCGTTATTTTGGACGTTGAAAATTGCGAGTGGGAACAAAAAGACTGAATTAATTATGCATTAGAGTTGTTTATCGTTTCGTACTATCTATAACTTTATAATAGTGCATTTAAAATACAAGCCGAGGGGACTGTGATTTGACTCACTCTGTTTCCACTGATGCGGAGCTGAGACGTGGTAGAAGGAGTGTGAGTCATTTTTGGTACCAATGCTGTACTTAAAGAGTAATTTTTAGTACCTTATACTTATGGACACTACGCGCCAAAGCTGAACGACCTTATAAATGGGTCATCGGTACGTACTTGTTTCTACCAAAGTGCGCCGCGCCTGATCGAATAACTGTGACACGTGAATCTTTGTCGTGTGACAAATAAATACTACCCGTCACTTTCCTTTCGATACCCTGCGAGCGAGACAGGTGACGCTGAGTCGCGGTAAGATATGCTAGGCCTGCTGCACCTCTAGCAACTGTCATACGCGACTAATTCTCGCGCGAGATAAATACCCGGCTCTTCCTTTGCAGTAATGTGAGAGAGTGACGGGTAGCGCTAACTCGCGCAACAACAGACGCGAAGCATAGTTGCGCTAGACGCCCGGGCTGGTTCGACGTACTGCTCTAGCTAATGTCTACTGTGCAATAGCCTGTGAAATACTACTTATTACCCGGCGTGTGTACTTATTTTCGATATGGGTAAGTGGGTCATTGCACCGAGTGTGCAATATCGGATATTTTGTACCATTCGTAAATTAACGTTTGGCTTATTGGACAATAATAATTGTATCTATTCGATTCCACGAGGCTTCTCAATATATCTACTCGAAGAAATTATCAACCTTAGGCTGCCTATCCAATGGAGTGGAGCATCCATCACGTTTAAAAGAAAATGCGAGTGTGAGTGACAGATGCTTTGTAACTTATTTATCACGTGATAAACGCAACCATCACAAGCCCCCAGGTAAAGTTTAGTTAAAATAACCTCGTTCGTTCTCGAAAAAGAAAAGCATTTCTGCCTACATAGTAGTAGACGGGAGAAGTTTTATTTTATTAGAAGACACACGAAAGGAAATTTTACAATAAGTTCTGATGCGCATTATTTCGTCTTCGTCAGGTGAGATATAACAATAAATCAGCAACAGGCTTCGTCAAATACAAAGCAATGATATGATCCACAACAGGCTTCGTCAATTTCGTTAATAAGGCACGCCCCGAATCGTAGCTGACTCAAACGTAACCACGTTTTATTAGAAACTGACACTTGAGGCTCTAAAGGTTGGAGGTAGCTAACATCTTCATGGTAGCTAATGAAGCGGCTGAGAACGACGGCCTTTCCATTGACGATTCGACGCAGCTGAAGCCTTAATTAGCAATTGATTTGTTATTCTTAGATTTAGACATGGTCGCTAAGCAAATGCAGGTTTACTGTCAGAAAATACCGTCTGTTGACAACCAAAACTTACTAAGTAAAAAAAAATACAAAAAAAGAACCGACTTCAATAAACTAAAAAGCCAAAAATAACCCATCCAAGTACAGATTACATTTGACTCACCCTTTGAAGTCGGTCCCAAACCAGTCAATTTACGTGACGTTTGGCACCGACTTCAAAGGTATGTAATACCAACAAAGTAAAGAAAGAGGAAACAAGACTAAATATTCCGCAAATTTCAAGTATTTTTTGCATAATAAAGCCAAAACTATCCACGGTGATGAAATTCAAGTTTCTTTCAATAGGATTCAGTATTGATTTCGCAAGAAGAACGAAGGATTGTGAGCAGCATTCCGGTAAACAATGTTTTGAATTTGGTTAATGACAAATCCTTGGAAAATCGCTAATGACGTTTAATAATGCAAATATATGACGTATGCTCATTTTTATATGTAAACACTTTATTGTACACAATAACAAGAAATACATTTTAAAACAAAAAAACATGTACAAAGGCGAACTTATTGCCATATATGAGCTCTGTTTTTAGCGCCACTATCCATGCCGGATCGAAGCTCGTTAGGCTATAACTAATAACTTTTTTTAGGGTTCCGTACCCAAAGGGTAAAAACGGGACCCTATTACTGAGACTTCGCTGTCCGTCCGTCCGTCCGTCCGTCCGTCCGTACCTATCTCAAGAACGGTGATAGCTAGACAGTTGAAATTTTTACAGATGATGTATTTCTTTTGCTGCTATAACAACAAATACTAAAAATAAAATAAAATAAATATTTAAGGGGGGCTCCCATACATCAAAGGGATTGGTTGCGTTAACTTTGCACCTCATTTGTATAGAGCGCTATACATACCAGGTGCAAATTTAACTTAAACAACTAAAGGATGGAAAGTGTTTGTACGGAACCCTCGGTGCGCGAGTCCGACTCGCACTTGACCGGTTTTTTATTATAAATTAGACTATACCCAACCACGTACTTTGCAGTCTTTGCCTTATGACCCAATTGACTATTAAACAATACGAAGTAATCGAAGCGATCTTATCAGTATCACATCTACCGAATCTTACAATTTCGCCGCTTATTCTGTATTCGCGGCGCGTCCAACCCCGGTATTTTGACCATTGTGACGAACAAACTGCCATATTATACGACAAACACTTTAAAAAACAATGACTTATGTTGACTTTGCTGCATTTTTATACTCAATGGTAATTCTATCAGGTTTTGGTTGGATTTTGAATGAAGTTTGATAGAATTTAGGTCTTTTTTACAGTGATGTACGGTCTGGGGAATGCTAATTCTGATATAGACGTCACATCAGGTGTGAATGGCGATATTTTTGACCGTTAACATATTCCCAAGCTTTTTATCTAACTTACTAAAAAGCCGTATCTGAACAGACTTTCGAATGAACTTAGGTCATTCTAGTATTCAAAGTACAATGTCCTAAAGGCAAAAAGGCCTTGCCTTAGCTATAGCGTAATCTAGTGTATCATTTAGACAATCAAAAAGTGCAAAGTTGACTTAGTCCTCAAGATATTTGTTGAAAAGAGTTATGTAGAACTATTTAGGACTAATCGTGATATAGATATTGCCGGTTGGTAATTTTCAAGTGTTTTATGTGCGAGTCATGATTAATTTATGTGTATCATTTGAATAATTATGTACACAAATCTTGTCTGTACGTACTTAAGTGTGGGAAATAAATGTTTTTATTTTACCAATTTGTCGTCGTGACTTACCTAACGTGAAAAAAGATGTCCAACCTTAAGAAGCAAAGGCGGCTGCTATAATTAATAAAAGTAACCCTACCAAGACAATTATAATAATGAAGGATAAGACAATATACTGATTAAGATAATAATATATACAGGGGACGAATCTGACTTCCCTCCACATCTGAAAATAATCACCGCGGAACGCTCTATGTGTGGTAGAAGTTTCATGCTTGTAACCCGATGCGCACAATTTCGCGGCTTAGCAACTCTGCTATACCTGTTGACTTCCCCTTTTATTTTAAACTTATTTTGACATTGTAAACATTTTCTCTTATTATTAATCTTGCCTTATTTTTGACGATCATGATATTAATTCGTATAATGTTGACATTAAGCAAATTTGTAATGTAATTTTTATCGTGAAATAAATAATCTAATCTAATCTATACCATGGATACCAAACTACTTATAAATAAATAAATAAATATCGAACAACTTCACACAAATCAATCTAGTCCCACAGTAAGCTCTAGTAGGCTTGTGTTATGAACACTAGACGACGATATACCTACATACTTATATAGATAAATACATTAGGGTGTTGCTTATTTTCTAACCCCGTACTCTCACCCCCTCATTCTGTTCTAGGACCCGAAAAAACGTCACTGATTTTTTATTTATTTTTTTAATTCAGTTTTAGGGGTCGCTACCGGCAAGTAAAAAATCTGAAAAAGATATGAAAAAAAAAAGTTTTTTTCTTTGTATCATAATACTTACAGAACGTACATAATTGGGTTAAAAAAGTATAGAAAAAAATTATCTAGTTCCATATGGACTACCAATTTTTTTTTCTGATACACAAAATAATTCACTTGATATATAACTAGATTGATACATTAGGTTATTCAAACAATATCACTGCAAAAAAATTAAAAATAAAACTATGTGAACCGAGTTTTATTAACATTTATCTTGGATTTTAAATGCGGTAGCGACCCCTAAAACTGAATTAAAAAAATAAATAAAAAATCAGTGATGTTTTTTCGGGTCCTAGAACAGAATGAGGGGGTGAGAGTACGGGGTTAGAAAATAAGCAACACCCTACAATACATACTTAAAAACAGATAACATCCATGACCCAGGCACAAATATTCGAGTTCATCACACAAATATTTGCCCTTGCCGGGATTCGAACCCAGGACCGTCGGCTCAGTAGGCAGTTGCTTAACCACTGCGCCAACCGCGTCGTCAAACTTTTAGTTATGAATGAATGAATGAATGAATGATATTTATTCACCAGAATATACGGTACATATAAGGTCTTACAGTAGTAACTTAGTTCCATAATATATTCTACCGTTAGGCATGTGAAACTTGATTACTTAGGTAACTAAAAATAGACAGTTATTGCATGCTATATACCTTAAAATTAGTTTTATGTTTAATACAATATTTATACATTATCATTACTACGATTTAAATTACAGAACACTCTTCACATTTAAAGTAGACTATTAATAACATTGTAACTTTTCTTTAAAAAAGTCGTCTATTGTATAATAAGCTTTTTTGAAGAGCTCTTCTTTAAGTTTTCTTTTAAATGTGTAAACCTCTAAGTCTTTGAGCTCCTCTGGTAAGAAATTATATATTTTAGAGGCCATACCCAATATGCTATTTCGGAGCAATGCGGTTTTGCCTGGAACGATGTTAATTTTGTGCTTGTAACGTGAGCTTTCAGAGTTTGATCTTACTTTTTGTGGAAATAAATTTGGATTTGATTTTACAAAAGTGGCTACCTTGTAAATATACAGACTAGTTAGCGTTAAGATCTTCAATTCCTGAAAGTACGATTTGCAACTATCAGTTTGCTTAAGGTTGCAGATGGCACGGATACATTTTTTTTGGGCAGTAAAAACTAGTATTTTATTTGTAGAGTTGCCCCAAAAGATTAAACCATACCGAAGAATTGATCCTATATGACCATGATAAGCCAGTAAAGCCGTTTTTCGGTCCGATAGTTTTGCAATTCTCCTGAGTGCAAAAACAAAACTATTTATTCGTTTGCATAATGATTCCGTGTGTGCTTTCCAGTTCATATGGTTATCTATGTCAATGCCCAAGAATTTAGCTACATCTGTGTGTTCTATATGTTTATCGTTATATTTAATGTCAAGATTTATTGAATTTGTTAACGAACGAATTTGTTAACGCGAAGACATACGTCTGTATGTCTTCGCGTTAACTAAACAGCAGACAGTGTACTTTGTTCGCAAGTCATGCCTTAATGTGCATCATTAGCATTGAAAAGTACACAAATCTAGTTGAGAGTGGGAAAAACAAACTGCCTGGAAATTTGGTCTAATTTACAATTTCGTACACAGCTACCACGACGTTGCTCACGATTATCGTCTCCAAACTAGTACTCTAATACTTGGACTCTCCGAAAAAACCGTACATTATTTATTATTCATTATTCATCATCAGCATATCAGCCGATAGACGTCCACTGCTGGACAAAGGCCTCTGCCAAAGTTCTCCACAACGATGGATCTTGCGCCGCCCTCTTCCAATTTCTGCCCGCGATCCTAACCACGTTGTCGGTCCACCATGTTGGGGGCTTTCCCACACTGCATCTTCTGGTCCGCGGTCGTCACTTAAGAACCTTTCTGCCCTAACGGCCATCGGAGCAGTGTGCCTCGCCCACTGCCACTTAAGTTTACGGAACCCTAAAAATGCATGTCTGTCAGTGGCATGGCGTTTAACATTTTTACCATTTTCTTTAACACCACGCCACCAATATCTAATGTAGGCAAAGTTACTAAGTAATGAGCCATTCAATGAAGGACATATCAAATGCATACCATCAAGACCAGCCGAGTCCCAAAGTGTGTCAATTAGCTGTCAAACGAAGCCGAATGAGGCCCAATGACGGAAGGAAGCCGCGAGGACGCCGCGTATTGTTTCCGCGGGGACAGCGCGCAGACACGAGCGACAGCGGACTTCGTTCAACTCTGAAGAGTGTAAACGTCGTCGTGTTTTTGAAGTAATTTTATTTCTTTGCTAGCGGTCGCTATCCCACGTTTACATTTTCGTTTCATTCTCTTTTTTTATTTAATATGGCGACAGATGTAATACATTTTCCATCATACGCATCATTCTATTAGCTGAAATAACTACTTATTGAACAAAATCCTGCAAAGATCTCCAGAAGATCAGTCGTGCGATGCCCGATCTATTATATTCTTCGTCAACGATTAAGTATAAATCGGGATTACTAACACAGTACCTTAATCAAAATATGCTTATACATTTATATTAAACATAATATAAATTAATTGAGTACCTGTAATCAATGTTACGAAATGAAGAAGTCTAATCTTATCTAAAAATGGTAGCCAATATTTTGATATAGCAGGATACATGGCAGGATAGAAGCACAAAGTTTGGTCATCATATGTGTATTTGTTTTGTTCAGTCAACAAAACAAATACACATAAGGCTTAGAAAAAATTGGCACGTTAGCCTCCCGCTACTCGCTCCGCTCCTCACTATCCCCGCTCCCCGCTACAGTGTCGCAACGCCAATTTTCGCTAATCCCAGCCCTGCGCACGCTAATTACGCTCTAACCGTCTTTTATGACACGCATTAGGTACATGACATTGACAATGATATTTAGAGGAAAAATTTAGAATTACAGTGTAGAGGGCCAGGTGATTTAAAGCTCTTTTCATCGGTAAAATACAGCATGATGGAGTATATTGATAATGATTTGTACCCACGCGTCATTGTTTGTAGGAATTCGTAATGATTATGATTTATTTATTTAAACTGTATTGCACACACACAACAGAAATATGTAGTCGGTGCAGAATCAAAGTTACAGAGAAACAAAGTAATTAAAACACAAATCAATAACATAAAATGTATATAGGAATGTATATGTATAATTACCATAAACTTACACGTATACTTTATATGATATACTTACATACATATATTATGTACCCAAAGTAAAATATTTCGAAGAAAGTTAGGAAGAGAGATTGTCCGAAAGATGATTGCCGACCGACCTTTATTTTAACCTTTGTGAAATTAGTAATACGTTTTTCTTATTTTGTATTAATTAATTACTGAAAGGTGTCCGCATGTTTGTATGCGTAATTTTTTTATACCGTAATCGGAAAAAGGTATCCTATAACCATCTTTGTATGTCCAGTTATACCATAAATGGTTAAAGTTTGCAGTTTCGGCATGATGAAAGGACAAAGGAAATTATGCCCAATAGATGGCGCTAGACTGACATGGCGCCGCGCACCCAATGCACCCATACAAAAGACGATCCTACATCACGCTATTAAGAATTTTCCTGAAATTATAACCCCACTAAAAAAAAATGTACAATACAAATTAAGAATTTTATAATAGTATAGATAGTTACTGAGCTCTTCTTAAAGCGCTGTCAGACAAATACCTAGCTGAATCATGCATGCGTCAGTGAAATGTAGGTTCCACTTTTTTTATCTAGTGATTTTAGGAGCTTGGTCTTTGAACGATCCGATCTCCGACCGAATTCTGGTGTGGAAAAGGAAATTAAGCTCAAAGAAAATTTTAAAATGTGGCGGGGAATTGAATCGGGTACCTCTGGATTGCCGGACCAGCGCGTTAACATTTCGCCATCCTAACTCTATTCTTAAAAAAAAAACCCTATCGCCCAAGCAAACTTTCGATTTTTTCCTTATGCTTTGTATTAACAATGATTTAGTATAAAAAAATATGTGGCGTGTACGTACCCACATTAAAAAATTAGACATTACAATGTTTCATACATTTATAGGAAAGATTTATGTCCAGCAGTGGATGATGCCAAGAAAATGTCAGAATTTCTAGTGTTCCCTTTGTACAGACAGGAGTATACCTATTTCATGTCCGGGCAGGAGTGTACTTGCTACTATTAACGTATACTCCTGTCATATGCGTACACGCATCACTGAGCGCGTGCGCGCGCCCCGGCAAATTGCCTGCTAATCAAATTAGCGGCCATTGCAGAGTCATTTGATTGCTAATGATTTAATACGCTGTTTTTCTCCCGCATTGTTTGATTTACGATTTTTACGAGTGTCATTATTGGATGAGACAATACAGTTGTATGTTAATTTGTAGGACAGTTTGATGACGATGGTGAATAATGATTTGGATATATTTGCAAGATATTGCTCGGGGTAGATGTCGGGGGAAAAAACTAAAAAGGTTTCGCGGGGGTATACCTTCTTCTCTGTAGCTAGAAGAAACGAACAACAAGATTTGATTTTAATTTGAATTTATGAATGGTAATGGAGGTAAACATATTAAACTGTAGGTAGTGTAGGTACGTTTCAGTATCAGACCCAGCAACGGGAGAATTACGACCGTCAGCAATGAGGAAATCGACGCACAGAGGAGGACGTTTCAGTATCCTATATAATTAATGTTTACTTTGGGTCAAAAAAAAAATTATAAGAAATAACAAATTTATGAGACTAAAACTATATTGGTATGTACTGAAATGCGTACCTTTTTAACTTTATGTATGGTTACAAAGAGTTTCGCACATAACATAATGTCAGTTTTGCCTTTTTCAAAACGATGGGATTCAAAATATACGAGTAAGTTCTATTCAAAATTTATAAGTAAGTACTGAATAATTATTTGATTAAAATAAATATAAAATAAATAAATAAATATCGGACAACCTCACACAAATCAATCTAGTCCCACAGTTAGCTCTAGTAGGCGTGTGCTATGGAAACTAGACGACGATAAACAAACTTATTTAGATAAATACATACTTAAATACAAATAACATCCATAACCCACGCACAGAAATTCGAGTTCATCACACGAATATTTGCCCTTGCCGGGATTTGAACCCAGGACCGTCGGCTCAGTAGGCAGTTACTTAACCACTGCGCCAACCGTGTCGACAAGATCAAAGCTAGGTACGATCAGTTTCATGTCTTTAGTTAATGTATGCACTTGTAGTTAAACACTTTATTGTAAATACCTGTAAAAGGAAGCAATTTTATTTTACCGTACAAAACGGTAATATCATAGTTTTCGTTTCTCTTATAAATTACATACTATTGCTGCGTTTTCACATTTCATAAAAATAAAATTGATCTCTCAGGAAGCCTATTGTCTTACATGTTATATAACAATAATAACTAATAACTAAACAAAATCTCACGGCAAAGACATTCTGCACCCAGCCTACCCCACAGCCTACCCTACGGCCTACCCCATATCCTAATCCCATACACCATAGGTCAATGCCACCAGCCAACCGGCGCGTCTAGGACGACGCGCGATATATAACCTCGCGCGTGCGCACTGGAGGCACACTCCTGCGCACACCACAACAGCACCATGGCTAAAGTAAGTGGACATTTGTTAGCTTTAGCATCAGGCATCAGTTTACTAAGTAAATAATAAAGTGATAAATAATTATCTATTTAGTTGGAAAATACAAAAGGTTAATTAAGTCGAATACACGATTAACATCACGCACAAGTTTCAAGCTTAACTATTTTAGCATTTTAGAATTTCGACTCTTTTTTTTAACATAGCCGTCCCGTTTGGCATCCATTTTTTCTATAAAAATTAATTAATAAATTTACCTTTTAACCAACTCATAGAGCATGTGATAACAATTTACGAAATATTTATCCAATACCTACTAATTATTACCAATTAATATATCAAATACTCGTAATTATCCGATAACAGAATTAGACAATAGAGAAGAGTTTTTTTTTAGTTAGCCTGCTTGAGTGTCCCACTGCTGGGCAAAGGTCTCTCTGTTGGATCTCCACATAAAGTTTACAAAATAAAAAAAAAACATCGTGCTAAATTATTAAAGTATTTAAACGACATTATTCTACTATCAAGTCCGGCTTACATTTTCATTATATAATAAATATTTCAAAAATACTTAATAAGTAGATCGGACATCTGTATACAAACTAGAAAATAATATTTTATTTCGAAAAACAATTATGTTTTGTAATTTTTTTTAACTAGAAAATAATATTTTCTTCGGTTTCCGCGACTGTCACACATTTAAATAAAACAATTTAAACAACGCGATATAATCCGTTTAAATTGTTTTATTTAAACTAGAAAATAGTTAAAATATTATATAAAATAAAGTAGTTAAATATGTGGTAACTGATAATGCTTTATTTGGTATGTGCAGAAAAGCTAATATCTGAAAGTACTTTCTTGAAAGAAGTATATAATTAGTGAACAAAAATGTATTTTAAAATTATCATTTTTTTTTTATCATTCTATATGATAAATATCGATTTCTACGTAGGTACTGTAAGCTAGTAGTTAGTAGTTGTTCCATAATAACAAGCTTATTAAAGTTTACCAACGATGTCCTCTTATTGTTGTTCGGCCTCGCTCCAGCTCATTCCAACGGCTCGCAGTTCGCTCTCCACGGTGCGCCGCCATGAGTGTACCGGCCGTCCGCGTCTCCGCCTTCCGTCCGGCGGCTTCCACTCGAAAGCAATGCTTGCGTTGTTCGCTCCTCCACGCCGAAAGGTGTGGCCTATCCATCTCCATTTTCGCGTCGCGATGTCCACACTTATGGGTGACTGGTGGCATATCCTCCACAGGTCGTCGTTACGCATTGTCCTCGGCCAGAATACGCGGAGAATAGACCTCAGGGACTTGTTTACGAAGACTTGCAGCTTGTTCGATTAATCATACCCAATTAAATTGATAATGTAACGAGATAATAGCCATAACATACAAATTCCATTTAAGAACATAACTGTCAAAAATACTATTGTATGTAAATCCGTTGAAAATAGCCCTTTAGCTGGCTTGTTAGTTATTCCGTATGCGCGTGGGAGCCGCCATCAATGAACGACGTGCGAATCGGATTTATTGACTACTTTTTATTACAGAAATGTCTGAATGACGGGCCCAAAATCGATAATTCAAGGGAATTGTTAAAAAAAAGAGTATTTTCTTGGTAAGACATACCTAGTCTTTCTAAAACTTTCGTATGTAATAAATCTAATCATTTTGAAAATGACAGTACCCTCAAGATTGTGCCTTTGTTTATTATTTTAGTTGTACCTGTTAGTACCGATTATTATAGTTTTTCAACTTCTTCAGAACCTGGAATTGCTGATAGAAATAATAAAATTGCACTCACAACTTAAACACATTGCTGCTTGTGAACAATATACATTATTTAAGGAACATAATTATTGCATAATAGAAATGCCAGTATTATAATATTATTGTTCACGTGATTTCATAAAACTTAACACACTTTGTTTTCTTTTCTTTGCATAACTGCTATCCCTGATTCTTTAAGTTACTAGGGCTTAGGTACGGGTGGCCTCAAACAGTTGTTTCATATGGTCATAATTCCTTAAGGCATTAGTTAATGGTAATAGAACTTTTCTTTTTCCAACACCTATTATGTTTTGGCCAAAAATTAAGGTATTATTGTTTTTTGTATGGATTCAATCAATGGTAGCAGCAATATATCAATCAAATCACTGACATTTTACAGTTTGCAACCATCTCTGTCGCCTTCCTGCTCCTTCTGGCGCTGTCCCAGGCAGCGCCGGCTGAAAAACCTGTAGAAAAAGACGACCTAGAAGCCCCCGCAGAAAAAGAAGATCTCAAGGCCGCAGCGTCCCATTGGGGAGGATGGGGAGGAGGCTATGGGGGTCACTATGGTGGCTACGGGGGACACTGGGGATCCCCCTACTACAGCTATGGCTACGGATGGCCTAGCTACGGTGGATACGGTTACGGATACGGCTGGCCGTACGGCGGATACGGTGGTTACGGCGGTTACGGCGGTTACGGCGGCTTGGGTTACGGCGGACATGGGTATTGGTGGTAATTTAGTGTAAGGTTTTAGTGTGCTATTATAATTAACAACGAAACATGGCCACAAGGTTTATTTAAGACGAAAATATTCTTGGAATACTTTCGATGTATCAGCAGCACGAATGTGTATTATGCAAACGTTTTTATCTATTTATTACTTGAATATTAGTGAACTTATTGCGTGGAATTAATTAATTACTTACTTCATTAGTTCCACACAATTTTACGTATAATATTGGATCGTCAACTGTATAAACTTTTATATTGTACTTTTATAATTATATTTCGTAACATGTACTGTACATTTTGAATAGCCACATTATATTCGCAGCAGAGCAAGTACAGTGTTATGTAGCACCATGAAATTTTTGTAAGTATTTGTGTTCATTCGTTAATATAATAAATATTCACTTGTATCTTAGACGCTCTCAGAACGCGTAAATGTCAACTATTTACCCACTACAATTACCTCTGTTTGTCCCTATGTTGACTGGTGGAGAATGTGCCGCCATTTGTCATTAAGTTCACCATTTGTACTGACTTTTGTTTCGTGCACTATAGTTAAAATAAATAAATAAATAATCGTGTGATAACTAGATAAAACAAAAATAGCTCGACAAATGTAAACATTTAAGGTTTTTGTATGCATCATATTAGACTGATTATATTATTATATATTACATTATATCAGAAGAATGTATTTGACCAAAAAAATAACATATAGGCATAGTAAATCCACGTAACTATCACGTAATGTAATAGAAATGCCAGTATTATAATATTGTTCACGTGATTTCATAAAACTTAACACACTGTGATCTTTTCTGTTTTTAAATATGTTATACTTTTATATTCCTCCCTTAATTTTTGTTATGTTATGTTAGTCGCTTTGATGATACTGTCCTTTTTGACGTATCTGTCAACGACGACACCCTTTCAACTGTTTCACTGTTATCTATTCATATTATCTTATCATCTTTGATTTATCTTTTTTTTTGTTATTTTTTACATTTTCAACTCAAAGACTTGCCCTGTAAATTATCATAGGTTTTCGTAAATAATAGTCGTTAGATCTCTTCGTATCACTGCCTCTATGTAAGTATACTATGTATAAATAGATGTAAGAGTATATGTGTTTCTTATGGTATTAAACTACAATGAAGAGCACGTTGGATTTATATTTTCTTCCCCCTCAACTGAAAGGATTGAAATCTGTGTCGTGTCACTATAAATAACACATAAAAATAATCAGAAAAAAAAAACAACTTTAAGGGGAAAATATCATATTTCCGAGAATAACTGAAATAGTGACCAATAAAAACACCAAAATCGCTATAGATAACATAATATTTGAGAAGTTCCTTTAATTCTTCACGGATCTGGTCCTCAAATATTCACAAACAAAAAAATATGGGAGGCATCTAAAAATGTCTCTCTCAAACATAACAATGTAAATTATATTTGAAATAGTGGGATTAAAACTAAAGATTAAAATATATTTATAAAACTAAGACCTCTCGGTAGGGTGCCCATGACGCAGGCAGCATTCCCACGCTGTATGGCTATGGAAAGTCTTTGCGCGAGAAAACTAACACGATCCAGCGTGTTAACCTCTCTCCTCTATGTTAATAAGTGAATATTATGTCTTATAGGATCACTTTTCTGACCGTCTATCAAGACCATTTTTGTTAGGTGCGCCGGAATACCTCCACGGTATTAAGCTGAAATTAATATCGAGTACTCAAGTCTGCTACCTTTTAGAGATATGAGCGTTTATGCTAGATTTGTTGACGATAGCAAGTGAATCAAAACCTATCGGGTACCGTTAAATTATGTACCAGAAGCACCCAAACAAAAAGTCCGAAAATTGTAAAGAGGTTGTAAATGAATTCACTTATGGCACAAGGTACAAACAACCTTATGCGAGTACATTTAAGGTTCTTTTCACTTGTGACATTTTGACATAATTTGATCTAAGAAATTTCTGACCTAGGTATGTAATGCACTAGCTTACAAAATAGTACATTACATACCTACCTAGGGCGGTGAATTAATGATTGTCCCAGAACGCGTTTGTGCCATAAATATGCGATCAAGGGCTTTACTCATTACCGCCCGTGATTTGTCTAAGGTTTTTCGGCTTGTCTTGACCAAGACGTGAAATTTTCATTTTTTTCAGTGTCGCTGTGATAATAATTTAGCTAGCCATAACCGACGTAATGGTATTGGTGCAAATATCATATTTCTCCTGTTCTTTTTAGGTTATTATTATTGTTCCCTTTATTTATCCTTGATCTAAGGCTCGGTTTTTTTAAATATTATGTATAATATAAAAAGTAAAAAACAATAAATAAATTACAAAAAATATAAACAAATTATAAAAAACCTAACCTAGGGTGCCGCCGGCAGCGGAGGGCCCAGGCTACCGGTGGTGTCAGGCTGCAGAGAGAGGAACCTCTTGATCCTGACGATGCGCGCCGTGTCCAGGAGTACCGCCTTCCGAGAATCTCTCTTTTTATTGTTATTATTTTTGTTGTCTGGTTTATTTGTTATATATGTATTTTTTTTTAATAAAGTTTATGATTAATTCCCTGTCCAACTCTTGAGTATCTTCCTGTGAAATTATATTAGTTATATAGATGAATAAAATACAGATGCGTCCGTCACCCGTTGATGTCTTTTAGTTGGCGAATCATGCAACTGAATATTGAAAACAGCGCCCTCTATCACCACCGTTGTGAACTTCTACGTAAAGAACATTCACCGTTCCGTCTCGTATTTGTGCTTACTATGAAGGCTAGATTGGTTTAAGGCTAGTTCGATAAATATCTGCAATTGTGACCAGTAAAGCATAGATGGCGCGACTGTATATGAAGTTTTGTATGAAGTAGTGATATTGGGCCCATTACGCGGGCGGAGCTCGTAAATAATAATTTATCCACATTACCCACATACAACAACGTAAAATACCTCGAAACATAACTGTGTAATGAAATAAAAAAAAATATGAAGAGATTACTTTTTGTTATCTTTTTATTAAGGAGCTCTTTATCAAGGAGCAGCCGAATATACAGGGTGATCGATCCAAATGGGTCAGTAGGGAGAAAATGAAAACTACCTATAAGAGATAGGGAAATCTGTTCTTAGGGACCATGGCGTCGAATTTAGATTTAATAGAAACTGCATTCATTTTTTTGTTAATATACATGACCGGGAATTGAACCTGGTTAAAATTCTGTAAGTAATCGCATGTCTTATTGTAACATTCTTTACAGTGTTTGTATAGAATCTTTTTATCGATTCTATATTTTTTATGTGGTAATACCACTGAAGTATGATGATTGCTGGAGATAGGGTTCTTCATGAAAAGTCCATTATTCAGGTAGGTTATGATATATTGTCTTATCAAAGATTGTTAAGTAAAGAACCTTAAAATTAGTGTTACATGGGTTTTTATTATTAAGATTTGTCCACTCAAGCAATATATGTTTATGTTGTTGTAAACAACTAAGTTACTGTAAAACTGTAACTGAGGCATACACTACACCTCCTTCCTAAGTATCCTTCACCCCCCCGGTAACAAAGAGGAAAGGAGAGAAAAAAAAAAGAAAATAAGAAATAATAACACATATTACTTGAGGGTTCACATTTTAAAAATAGTTAAGTTTTTAACATTTGAAAATATTACTATAATAAATTTATGTGTTAAATAATCTAGTATTATTCTTATGGGTTACATATTCTTTGTTATCTTTTAAAATCCTTACATTAGGTGAATTATCCTCTACAACTTCATATGGTCCTTTAAAAATATTGTCTAACTTATTTCCAACTTGATTTTTTAACAAGACTAAGTCTCCTGTCCTGGTTTGTATTTAATTGGATTAACATATTTATCATAATAAAATTTCTGTCTATTTTTACATTCTAGCAAATTATTTCTAGCGTCATTAATCGCTTTTTGAAATCTATATTTTAATTCTAGAGGATAGCTTTCATGATTATATAATGGTTCCGTATTCTTATTCAAATTACTCGGTAAATTACATTGTTTCGCAAAAACTAATTCGTATGGACTATATTTTGTCTCAGTGTGTACTGTGTTATTGAATGAAAAACACCAAAATGGTAGCCAAGAACTCCAGTCGGTTGTGTTATTTTCACACTGAATACGGAGATAGGCTCCTAAGCTCTTATGCGTGTTTTCAATTCCTCCTAAAGTTTCATGATGATAGGCAGTTGAATTTAGCTTCTCGATACCTAATAAGGTGCATATTTCTGTCATAATTGATGACATGAATTCTTTACCTTGGTCAGTAATAATTTCTTTCGGAATGCCATAACGTAAAATAAAATTATTAACTAACAACCTAGCAACTAATTCGCTTTCCTTTTTATCGATAGGGTAAGCTTCTACGTACTTTGTTAAATTACACTGAATAGTTAAAATATACTTATTATTAAAGTTATCTACGTCTAAAGGGCCCATTATATCTAAGCTTATTCGTTCAAAAGAAGTACTTGGTGTTGTGGTTATAACCATTGGTTGTCGAACATGTCTGTTTGCATGTTTCTGTATTTGACAACTTTTACACCTTTTAACATAATTATTGACGTCATTACTCATTCCTGGCCAGAAGTAGTACCTTTTGATATTGTTCAACATTCTGTTTACCCCCGCGTGACCACTGGTGGGTAACAAATGGAAGTCATTTAAAATAACTGTCTTTGTATCTTGATCAGTTACTCTAGTTACATCTTTGGTAACAAGAAACCGTGGAATTGTCCCAGATAATTTTTTAACTTCTTTTAATAATTTTTCTATAAACTGTTGGATATCCATTCTTTTAATAATTACGAGCTCGTTGATATCCAATTTGTGGCATAAACTTTGTAATTCTCTCGCTAACACACTTACGGTAGATAACGATCGAGACGTTACAACTAGAGCACACTTGTCAGGTACAAATGTACACTGACCATTATAACTGGGAAACTTTTGTAATTTTTCTATATTTTTCAAGTAACTTTCCGTTGGGAATATTACTAATTCTATACAGTCTTTGGGTCGTTTGAGAATTTCCACCACTCTAGGTTGATCAGACCTGGAAGTTGTGGGAATGTTTCTCTGTGTCAAGTCCGTTATGTTGTCATCTAATTGATTACGTAATCTTCGACTTTGAGCTCTGGTAATGACTGATACAACGTTTTCTCTCATTTCTTTCAAACTCTGTGACGTAACAGGTATACGACTCAATGCGTCTGCAGCTGCATTGTTTCGTCCTGGTACATAATCAATTTCAAAAATCGTATTCTTCTAAATATAGTCTAAATTTCGTAAGTCTACTCGAAGGATCAGTCATTCCAAACAGATATTTCAAAGGGCGGTGGTCACTCAATATTTTGAACTTTTTGCCATACAGATAGGGTCTAAAATGTCTTACAGCCCAAACAATTGATAACAATTCAAGTTCAATGACGGGGTATCGAGTTTCAGCGGGTTTTAAGTTACGACTAGCGTACGCTACTACTTTACCATTGCTGTTAGATAATGTTGCTCCTAATCCTGTTTTTGAAGCGTCTGTATGCAAAATAAATACGTTGTTTTCAGAAAAATCTGGATAATCTAATACAGGTGGGCTGATAAGAGTTTGTTTAAGTCGTTGAAATGCCGATTCGCACTCTGACGTCCAGGCAAAAGTTACGTTTTTCTTACATAGTGCATTTAATGGATAAGCTATCTCGGCGAACTTATTTATAAAACGTCTATAGTAATTGGCGAACGCGACGAATCTTTTGACTTCGTCGACATTGGTGGGCCTGGGGTAATTCTGTAAACTTTCTATTTTAGACGAGTCGGGAAATATTCCCTCTGATGTTATTTTGTGGCCTAGATATATGATTTCCTTCCGCAGAAATTCGCATTTGTTGGGGTTAAGTTTCAAATTCACTTCACGTAATCTTTGCATTATACTAACTAAGTTTTTGTTGTGGGTTTCTAAACAATTTCCTACAACTATGCAGTCATCAAGGTAAATAAAGCATTTTTGGTAATTTAATCCTGACATAGCAATCGTCATAAGTCTGCTAAATGAACTTGGAGACGTTTTTAAACCCATTGGACATCTCTTCATCTGATACATTTTATCAGTAGTGAAACTTGTATATTTCCTGGAGGATTTATCTAAACTCATTTGATAATATGATTGTGACAAGTCTAATTTTGAAAAATAAATATTTCCAGATAGCGAGTCTAAAATTTCTGAAATGTTGGGCAAAGGAAATTTATCGTCCTGTATTTTGTTATTTAATTGACGATAATCAATTACAAGTCTCCATTTCTTTGTTCCTGATTTGTCTGATTTTTTGGGTACTAGTAATACTGGACTGGACCATTCGGAAGTACATTCTTCAATAATGTCGTTATCTAACATATCCTGAACTTGTTTTTGAACTTCCCCTTTTAATGAGTTTGGTATCCTATAAGGTTTAACGTATACTGGGTTTATATCTTGTTTCAATTTAATGGAATGTTTCAACAAATTTGTTGTAGTTAGTTTGTCACTTGGCATGTGGAAAATATCTGCATATTTTGCACAAATATTTTCTATACTAATTTGTTCCTCTAGGTTTAGGTAAGAATGCAAATCAAGTAATTGAAAAAGTTTTTTGATTCTTTCGGGAGAAATTTTTTGTTCATCAAATGTACAAACTTCAAAATTATTCAAACTTAATATCTCTAATTCGGAAAAATTTACGCTTATCGTAGTGTCTGTTGTATTTAATATTCTTACTGGTATCTGACCGTTTTTTGGTGTTGAAATAACACCTGCGACATAAACACCTTTTTTAATTTCACTTGCTAAAATTACGCAATCCTCATTATGTGCCGTTGGGATATTTTTGACGACTTCGCATCGTGGCTGAATGTCATACGAGTAATTGTTAGGTTCATTGACTCTAACTTGTATTCTCCGATTATTATTTTCTAGGGTAAGGGTTCCGTGTTTGTAATCAAGTATAGCACTATAACGTTTAAAAAAATTCTGACCGATAATACCTTCGGCAGAACAGCATAGGTTCTTAAAGACATAAAACTTCTCGTTAAATACTACATTATTAATCGTTAGATTTATGTAAATATACCCTTCCGATTCTAAATTACCGCTTATACCCTTAATCACTAATCTATCTTCGATTAACTGAGAAAGCAAATTTGGATTATTTTGTATATATTCGTATTTTATAACGCATATGCTAGCGCCACTGTCAATGAGTAAGTCTAGTTGTCTGTTTCCCTCGATAAAGCATTTTATTATGCAAAAATTGTTATAACTGAATATCGAGTTATTAATTACTTTAGGGACGAAAAAACTGGGTTTCCGTATCATTACTACGCATCCCTAATTCGCTTGTTGTTTGTTCAGTACTAGTGGCGTGCTGAATGTGCTGATTCGGCGCGTGCGGCGTGCGCCCGCGTGGTCCGGTCGATGACCGTGAATAGGTATTACGATTCTTTGAATACGCATTTTTGTGACCTGAATTTACAAAGGAAGTGCTCGGATTCCGATTGTAATTATTAGGAAATTGGTTTTGAAATGAACCATTATTTTTGTACTGTCTGTGAGAATTTCGTTTGTAATAATTATTTTGCCTATAAGAGGGTCTATAATGCATAACATGGTCACTGCTGGACATAGTATGCTCGTCGACTGCAGCTCTAATAGCTTCGGGCAGTGATGAGAATTGGCGTGATGCTATAATGGTGCTGAGACGCTGGTCCATCAATCCGTCAGCAAAGCGTTTGATCGCCGTTTTCTCGTTGAGTGGACGTAAAACTTCAAACTTTTGGCTATCGTTATCGGACTGTGCTATAGTCAAATTTACAAAAAGTTCCTCCAATTCGGTTCCAAAAGATTCTATGGATCTATGTCCCTGTTTAGCTCTAAACAATTGCGATTGAATTGCATCTGCCGATTTTTTCGGTAACAGATACTTCTGTATATCATTAACTAAGTCTTGAGCTGAGCTATAAGTGGATTTTAACCTTAATTTGGCATTGGCTGAAAGTCTCGTTTTCAGGACAAATTCGATTAACTGAGGCTTGGTATCATCAGATATCATAGAATTGTATAACACGATTCCGTCTATTAGCTGCTTAGTAACTTGTTCTTGCCCTGTCATGACAGGCAATAAGGCTATGGCGGTCCTAATATCAAAGGCGGCCATCTTTTTAGAATTATTATTTTCTAGACTGGTTTGGCAACTACTATCTACGTAAGTAACTAAGGCTTGAATTTTCTTAAATACGCACTCTATATCCGTAATTATTTTTTGCAATGAATCTACCGTTTTACTATCTAATTTAAGTGTATCTATCTCATTATTCACTTGAGGCACAATATAGTCCAATTGCTTATATAACAAATTCGCTTCTTCTAATTTCTTAGATGCGATTTCCTTTTGACGCCTCTGAGGGCCAAGTTTAACTAAATATTCTCTTATATATTCCAACTTAGTATACAAATCTTGCAAATCAGTAGACATAATAAAATTAAATCGTGCGTGAATGTAAAATAATTATAACCGAAAACACAAGTTATACAATAAAATATTCACTTACTTAATTCAACGCTTACGTAGGAGTAATGCCTAACGATATTGAGGTCATCATCATCACGTGTCGTCACGTTGCGCGATGCATGGCGGGACGTTGATGCGCTGGCGGCTGGCAGGCACGTGGCGCTCGATGCCGTTGCTGATGCGCGATGCGATGACGGGCCGGGCTAACCCTGGACACCCTCGAGCATGGGCCGGGATTTCCCTGGACACCTCTTGAGATGGGCCGGGATAACCCTGGACACCTCTTGATTTGCGAGCCGGGATAACCCTGGACAACGCTCTTCTTTTCTTGAGACTTGTTTCTTCTTATGGGCTTCTTTCATAATTGTCTTCTTTTTTTTTTCAAGTTACTTCATATCTTCATTCTTGATTTATATTTGATTTGTCTTGTTATGTATATAAATTTTATTCCTCTTTCCTGACAAAAAAAATTCAATCTTCTTTCTTGATCATCTTCATTATTATTCTTATCTTCTTTTCCGCTCTAGCTCCATAAATTCGTAGTTTTGGTATGCAGGTTCTTGAAAAGGCAGGGTCGCCATGAAGTATGATGATTGCTGGAGATAGGGTTCTTCATGAAAAGTCCATTATTCAGGTAGGTTATGATATATTGTCTTATCAAAGATTGTTAAGTAAAGAACCTTAAAATTAGTGTTACATGGGTTTTTATTATTAAGATTTGTCCACTCAAGCAATATATGTTTATGTTGTTGTAAACAACTAAGTTACTGTAAAACTGTAACTGAGGCATACACTACACCACATTTTTATTTTTATAAATAATGACACAAAGGTAAATTAAGAAAGAAAAATTGAATGCTTGTAAATCGATTGAATTCTTTACAGTGGTTTTGACCGGGTTGTGTATGAAATTATATGTATGAAAATAATAATAATGCAGTTTCTATAAAATCTAAAATCGACGCCATGGTTCCTAAGAGCAGATTTCCCCAACTCGTATAGTATAGAAATAATTTACTTATAAATATACTTAAAAATGAATTATTTCAAATGTAAGTACCTATTATTAAATTATTATGGGGTTTTGACATTACTATCTGGTAAGCGTTATTCTTAACGCCTGAGATACGTACAGGATCTTCCTAGTTCAGGCACACGTATTAAGTATGCTCTGTGTAGATGTAAGACTTTTTATGCTAATTGTTAATACTATGTTTTATTTGACGACGCGTTTGGCTCGGTTTGTAGACACCTGCCTACTGAGCCCGGTCCCGGGTTCGAATCCCGGCCGGGGCAAATATTTGTGTGATGAACTCCAATATTTGTGCGTGGGTCATGGTTGTTGTATTTAACCCTAAACTTGGCAGTGTATCTTATAATGCACATTGTAAAGTAAAAAAATCTACCGGTCAGTAACGATCGATTTATATTTTCTGTTTAGTATTAAATCGAAGCATGATGTGCACACTTTCTACCAAAAAAATATGTTTGTGCTCTGGCAACAAATTTTGACCAGTAGCTCGCCAGATGGCAGACCATACGCGTGCGACTATGAAGCTCAAGGTAAAAAAAAAATATATAAATTTTTAATATTGACTTGGTAAATAGAAAATCACTTTAACTTATTGCCGAATAGTTGAACTAACGATTTTAAAATAAAATTAATAGAAAAACACTCATTTTCCAAGTAAAATATTAGCATATTTTTGGGTGTATCTTTTAATGCACACTGCCAGCTTATTAGTAATTTTAATATGTGCATTTTGGGATACACTGCCAGGTTGCGGTTATTATAATTGACCGGCGATTGACCTCAGTATCACCTGATGGTAAGTGACTACGGGGTCGAAGATGTAGGTCGCTGGTTCATCAACAATATCAACAACAATACACACCATGGGAGCGAGTTCCATCCCTTATAGCGATAGTAATTAGAATATAAACTTACAACATAAGGATGAAGTCGGTTCTCTTGCCTGGATGGCCGATGGTGAAATACCGATAGTGGGATTGAATCCTGCAATTCCTACACAAAATCTCCAAAATAGATCCGATAGAAAACTGACATGCTGGTTACTTTGCGGCGATGTTTGAGGCTCTCGATGATGCCCCTAACCGGCGCAGCCGGCAGCATTACCAATGAGCTCGCGTTCTGCCGAATCCAAGGTACCCCCTTTGTGTTTTTGTTAGAGCACTTTTATTTAGCTCTATAAGTAAGTAGTATCCATGAAACGGTGTGATTTGAGAAAATTTCTTAAACATTTTTGTAAAAAAGCACTAGATTCTCTTTTGCTATGTAGCAGGCAAAGTATCCTTAAAGATACAAATCTAGTTTTGTGAACACTTGGCAATGTATCCAATAAGATACATGCTATAAATATTAAAATACGAGTGAAATATTTTTTTATATATTTTTTTAGTGTATTATTATCGCTAACTAACTAAATAAAACAAGAAAAAAAATTAAAAACGCACATCTAATTCCCTGCCAAGTATAGGGTTAAGTATATATTTATCTATATAAGTACGTATATCATCGTCTAGTACCCATAACACAAGCCTTCTTGAGCTTAATTTGGGACTAGATTGATTTGTGTGAGGTTGTCCGATATTTATTTATTTTGCGCATCACGCACGAAACTTAGCCCGTGGCTAACCAAAACTGACTTCACTCTCCAGCGCTGACTAGGTTTCTAGGCGTATTTATTTTAAGGCTACCATCTCCTATGTAGATTTAATCTAAATTATTATTTTCTCAGTAAATTTATTGTGCAAATCTTTTGACAAATCAATGTCTTAAATATATATATTTTTGTCTGAATTATTTTATCCAGTTTTAAGAGGCCTTATTCCTTTTAAAATGCAGATTGTTTACACATTTTTCTCTATGATCAAAAATGTTTCCTAACATATTATTGATGTTACTACCTAGAATAGGGCTATTGGGGTTTATTGGTATATATTTGAAACCTACAGGTAGAATTTTTCATTGATAATTTTTGTTTCAAAAACTACTCGACAAAATTCACGCGTTAAATTAGTTTTTTCAACTTATTTTCGGCTGCACGCAATGAAAACATGACATAGCTATGTTACTACCTAGAACTCGGGGAAAAGTATTATTCACTCCAAAAAGTTGGTTGAAATTATCAATATATTTGTCATAATATGAAAAAAAAAAAACAAAAGGAATAAGGCCTCTTAAGCATTTGCCTATGAACTATCATTAATCAAATGATGTTAATGGCATTTGTAACATTAAGTGTAAACACATTTTTACTCGCCATCTTGGGTATTCTCATTAAAAACATATTAATGCCGGAAATATATTAATAAATAACTAACATAATTCGTATCCATCAATTATAGCAAAGGTCTCGTGAACTGACATATAAGTGTGTGTAATGTGATTCTTATATGGATGATACCGTATTTGGGCTTTATAATATATAATTTAATAATAAACTTATTAAGCACAGTCTTTTGAAATCGGCCGGAACTAGGCATATTTTTTCTAATTGCAAATTGGAATATTTTTTCTAATTTTCTAAAGAATTCATACTATATCAGCTTTCATTTGTTGGACTACGTACATTGCTGCTTGGTTGGACTTTAAAAAATGATTAGACCTAATTAAAAATACTATTTAACAAAATAATTATGCCGTACGATTCCTATGATCAGATACTATAACCACAGCTATAACTAAATACATTATATGCCCGTATTAATTACCCACGCTGTATAAGTAACGTTTTTAATAAGTTATGTGAGTATTTATCAAACATTTTGTACACAATTAAGACAGAAAATTAAAGTCAATATAATTTTTCTATTTTGTTACTAATTTTCTTTGTGATTTCCATTGGTATGGTTAAAAATATAAGCATAAAAGAACCTTAATGATTGAACATAGCCATAACATTGATATAAAATTACTAAAATAATTGGTAACAACATAGGAAATTTATATGGACTTTAATTTTTTGTCTTGATTGTGTACAAACTTTTTGAGATATGCTCATGTAGCCATTTAACCAGGCAATTATGAAAAAATATAGAAATCTCTAATCACTTACGCAAAGAACCGCCCGCAGCTGATTTGATCAGGTCGGTCCATCGCATGGGTGAAATTCCTCGTGATCTGGTTCCTTCTAACTTGCTTCGTACGATAAGACGCTCTAAGAAATCTCTAATCACTCACGCAAAGATCCGCCCACAGCTGATTTGATCAGGTCGGTCCATCGCATGGGTAAACTGCCACGTGATCTGATTCCTTCTACCTTGCCTCGTACGATAAGACGCTCTAAGGAGTTATGGTTTCGCTTTGAAACGTGGCCGAAACATTTGAGGATACGTGACTGGACCAAAGCGGACAGACGTTGCCTGACGCGGAGTTCTTCACGGATGGAACCATTAGTCCATGATATACCTAGCATTCAGTACTAGAAAGCTGGAATTTTGCACGTAATAATATTATGTACATGATATTAATTAGCAGACAGTTAGTAGGCTGTAAAGTTAAACCTTGAATATAACATTCGTGATCCGATTTAACATTTATAGGTCTTAGGTCAGCTTCTACGGCAAGTGGCTATCTGCCATTTCAGTTGTTTCAACATTACAATCATACCGTTTCGCAATTGACAACATTTCACATTTTTGTGTGATTGGGTCATTGTCAATTCAAAAAACAAAATCACTTCGGTGGCAAATAGTTAACAGCGTATGTGCATAGAAGTTATGTTTTTAACACGCAAGCCCATAGAAAGGGAAACGTCGTTTATGCTAATATAATTTTGATCGGAAAACTAGGCCTAATAAAATAATTTAATTTGGTTGTAGCACATCGTTACTATCGATTCTCAACATAATTTGAGACGATGGTGCCGATTATAAAGTCTGAATTTTTACGGTAGATGGCGCTACGATGCAACCCTAAGGCATATAGAAGCAACTGGTTGAAAAATTCAATGACTCTGGCATCAGGTTCGGTGGTCCAGTTGGTATGACGCCTGTGTTGGCCCGGAAAGCCGTAGGAGACGCAGGTTTAAATCCAGCCTGAACCATAATTTTTTTCAATTTTTCGCTTCATTGTAAACATTGGTTTACGTTTTCAGACGCTTTAATAAGAATAGAAAAACAATGTGAACATAAACAGCTGTCTTGACTTGTGTCTGTCAATGAGGTGTCTCCAACTGCAGACTCGATCAATTTAGCAACAATTAATTGAATACATAATTGTTTATCGGTGTGCATAATTAATTTAACTCGGATAGCATGGAATTGAGAGATCACTGTCTATCAATGTCTATGAAATATTTGGCGAGGATAAAAAAGTGGTTATATTAAAAATTATTTGATTGATTAGTGAGTAATACCTGAACCTAACCTTAACCTTGGTCGGTGAAAGAAGAGAATGGGACACTTCACAAAATGTGATTTTCTCATAATATTGCTTGAATGCAAAGTTTCTTATACAAAAAAAAAAAGTTATAATTTTTATCAGGCTTACAAAAATTTAAATTACTTACACATAGAAAACATCCATGACGGGAACTAATAATTGACTTCAATACACAAATATTTGCCCTTGCCAGGGTCCGAACCAAGGACCGCCGGCTCAGTAGGCAGCTGCACTACTATTGTATCATTGCGCCAGCCGCGTCTGATGTATAGGGCCACCATCTGTAAATTTGCCGAACCCGGACAAAGACTTAAAAAACCCGGACATTTGGCGTAAATCGCATTTTTCCCCCCGAACGTGTCCGAAAATATTATTATTATCTAACAATCGCTTTATTTTTCATTCACATAAAAAGTGTCCGGGTTTTCCACGGACACTGTTCGAAAACTCCCCCAGACGACCCCCGGCCGGCCTCCAAACAAACCGGGCAAACCCGGACGGATGGCAGCCCTAGTCGGATGTAAATTTTAAGATAGGTAATCTTTATTATCACGACCGAAAACAAAGAGTTGATCTCAACCTCTAAACAATTACGAGAATGATGTAACTGTGGTTCCGTTGCATTGACAGTTATTTACATGCCTTTATAAATAAATAGTCACCATCTAAATCTAACCAAACTTTAACACAAATGTCGCTTAAGACCCACAGTATCGTATAACTTGTATAGGTTTGTGGTATAAGAGTCGTAAGTGATTTGTGTTTGTGGTGTGTTGTTGTCTGAATGGGCTTGGCGCCAGTGTGTCAATGATTTTTAGATCGATGTGTTAACTTGATTAATACGTAAATTGGGCCTTGGACAAGCACGATTCTATGGAGCGATAGAGGATTGCCGCGACGATGATTGAGTCTCGCAAAGTCGAAAAAGTTGCTTCACAGGCCTTAAAATCTGTAACCATTATCCCTTGAAATCAAAAATGCTCCTATAATCTGGCTAAAATATCTTTTCCCCAGCAATTTTGGTTTTTTATCTATTATATTTTGGTTAATTATAAAGATTTAGAAAATATATTTCGGAGGACTTTTGCGTTGTATTTAGTAAGTATACATACTGCAATTCAAAACAGTAACTTCAGCGTTTATTGACATTCTTACTCTAAGGACTCTAAAGGGATTAAAACAAAATAAAAGTTTGTATGGTTTTTGAAATAAAAATATGCATGTACTGTTGGTATTATATCGAGGGCTTCATGCTATAGGGGCGTATGCGCAAAAATGGGGTTTTTCGTTTTTAACGGCATCGTATTCATCTAATAACGATACATCGGGTCAAATTTTTTCATAATTTTATCGTAATTATAAGTTATTTAAAATAAATAAAATATGTTTTGGCGTATCATTGTAGGTCATAATTTTTTATCGATCCAAAGAGGCGTACAGTAGGCGTAAGCGCAATAATGTAATGGAATCTCATAATATGATCGGAGTATAAAGGCGTATATGTTCATACGTCTATTACTCGTTTGTGTGATTTACCAAAAATTGTCGCACAATAGCGGCGTATGTACATACGACCATATTTACCATACTTTTTAGTGATAGTATCAGTCTTCGGCCTCATATACCGTCGCACCATATGGGCGCAAAGTCCTTGAACGTCGTCACTCCTTTCTCCAAAAAACATCTCTAACTGGTAGGTTTCTAAGGAACCATCCTGCTCGTATCCCAGGTGGATTCGATTCAATATCCAAATCATAAATGCTCGATGTCATCCAAAGGACGAACCCACTTAGCATGAATCGCACTATCGCACATAATATGCGAGCCGACTAGGTCCAACTTTGTTGAAAACAGAGGTTCCCAAGAAATATGGGGCAGGGGGGCGCTGAAGAAATAGATAAACAGGTATCCTTACATATACCATTATGGATTGCTACCATCATGCATAATTATCCATCTCAGACAGCTGCGGGGACAAAGCTAACTAGTCAAGCTGGAGAACTTTAGGATAAGCAGAAAAAAGACGAGGAAACTCAATACAACAATGAACATTTGAGCACGGGCACAAATTAGTCAAGTCCAAACTAAGTCTCCTCTACAATCAGGTAACTGCAGTTTTAGGATCCCTACACAAGCCAGAAAATACCTTCACCAGCTCAGCGGCGGAAAAAACAACCTTCGTACAGACTTACTTCTCGGGCTGTGAGTTATAACGGTTAGTGAGCTGGGTGGATGAGGAGAATACTCCAACGGAGAGAGAATGGCGACAAAAAATACAGAGGGCTTTCAACTACTTGACTCATACAAATCACCAGAACCAAACGGAATAGAAGGGAAGAAAGATAATTATCAAGATATTTACTATTGTTTTAGCTGTCTGCGTACTGCGTAGACAAGTCAAAGTAATTGTCATACAAAACCAGGTAGAAACCTTCTACTCAGGCGTTAGATTCTTCAGTGAAAATTAATCAGTTTTTTGCTTAAGCACTTGCAACATAAAGTATTCTGCAAAATACTAAAAACAAGTCTGTGCCTTATGTTTAGGCACATTCATAGACATTGAGGGATGTCGACGGCAACGACAGGATAAAATTCACCAGCATAAAAGCGGCACTGGTAGGAGCCGGAATGAAAGAGATTCATCGGCATCGAAACTGGTGAAGCCAACACTGGTGCACTCAAAAAGGCAGTGGTAGCAAAGTAAGAACCCTCGAAGCTATGTCCGCTCACCACTTTTGAGGAATCATCGCCACACTAAACGAACATCACTATTACACAGAGTCATCATATCCTGCGACATAGTAATACCGAGCGGTAATCACAAGGGTATGTGAATGTGATTTCACCCGCTCTACACTGGCTGTCTAACAACAAACTGACAGTTTATTAGAAAACACTTAACTGGTAATGTTCGCTAACAGATGCTTTGTGGTAAGGTAACTAACCCAAAATGATCAATACAGAGCTCTAATTTGTCGAGCAAGGTAAATATAAAAAATGTAGCATGCCCGGCATAATAAGTTTTAATTAAGAACAAAACTATTCACCGTTGAAGCTAAACTACAATCACTTCAGAAGTTGATTTGCTTGACAGCCACGGGAAAACAGAACCTAAGGAGAGCAGCTATCTTATAAGTCTTATAACTCGTCAGTAACTCAAGGGTCTCCTAGAATTGGGCTTTCTGATGGAGTTAGGTTGGCAAAAGTAGTGTCATCAACTCACCACGGAGTACGGTTAATGCGTCGTTTTTGTAGAAGACTGTCATGTTATCACATTACAAACTAGTTACTAGAACCTATTAAGATTTCGTAAAATCCGATTTCTGCAGAGAGTGGGCACCTCAACTCCTTGGAGTTCGCAAGAAGTCACTTTTAACGACTTTATGACTGCTGTTTTAGGCAAAGACCGACGGGTAGACAGAGAGACTTTATTTAGCACTGAAGTGCTCAGTTAATAATCGTTTGAGATGGTCAGCCGACTGGAGATCGACATCTGCCGTCATTACTTAACATCCCAGAATGTCACCGATTCAAGAGCGGCGCTGGGTCATAAGTTCTTCTAAAAAGTTATAATCAAGGAAACGAATAATTTAATCAGTGAAATGTATATTCTTTCTTTACTAAATGCTTGAATTTGCCTTAGATCACCACTATACGACCACTCTCAAAAGCCACTAGCACTGTTTTTTTGTCGGGCGAAACAGGCGTAAAAAAAATCAGAAAAAATTGAAGGAGATTCGTAACAATGTGAAAATTACTGTAAAAAGAAAGTATTTCGATATAAAAACAGAACTCAGACCAATTGTCATTGAATAATTGAATAGGAAAAGATTTAATTTATACGCCCCTCAATTTCAAGTATTTTTCAAGGAAAATCGACAGTCATTTCGAATATTTGCGCCGCAGTAAAGAGGCGTAAGCGCATAATTACTAGTTTTTAGAATACTTTACGTAAAATTAATCATACTAGATAAAAACAGTGACAATATAAATACTCCATGCAAATTTGCAAAAAGATCCGTCGAAGGGACAAAAAGTTATTAAGTTTTTTGCCTCTCCTGAAAAGTAGGGGTTTTGCGCATACGCCCCTATAGCATGAAGCCCTCGATATATTGGTTACTCTTTGGTTAATATTGACAGTTTTTTTTTCTTTTAATATTAGTAATATCTTTATTCAAAATATAACAGAACAAAATAAACAATTAAAATAAGTCTTATCTAAATCTAAAACTAAATTTAAACTAAGTCTAAAAATGGCCCCCGTGGCATTGTACCAAAGACGCTGGCAGCATTACCTCGCTGTATTGCTATATTGACAGTTCATTTGCTTGGAAGAATTATTGTGGTCCGACTCTAGCATGAGTTGTTTTGTAAACAAACTTAAGAGCCAACTAGCAGTAGACGCTATTTACTCCATTGATGTTTTTTTTAAGTAAGTAACTGAGTGCACACCCTTAACCGGTTCGCTACCTAATGTAGGTAATATAAATAAGTTTTACTTACAATTATAATCCTGTCATATATTTTTTTTATTCATATATATGGCATTAAGTCCGCTTTTTAAATAAATAAATAAATATGCTTAAATTTGACTGCATCGTATACTGTATTTTAAGTAATAAATGAGTGTGATTTAGAAAAATATGTTGACATGTAAAATAATAAATTATGCTTTATCAAAATAAATGAACGAATGAGTGTCAGTTACACATGGCGCTCATACATTCAATTGCCATGAAAATTTTGAGCAAACTTAGAAACTTTAGCGTTAATGTTGCATTATAATGTTTTATACTATGGCGGATGACGGAACCATAATTCGGTTCCACACTACACGCGAAGTTAACCGAAGTTAGCGAATATGATAGTGTGGAGAGGTCTCGGCTAACTTCGTTCAACTTTGCGAGAGTGTAGAGCTAGAATTAGACTCCATTTGACCGCATCTTTTTATTTTACAGTTGATCCTGCAAGGCATGTCTAAGATTGCAAAAAAATTATATGCAGTTTCAATTAAATCTAAAATTTACGCCATTACTCCTTAGAACAGATCTCTTATAGTTTCGGACTACTCCTGACTGACCCATTTGTATCGATCAACCTGTATATTCCGTGGGTAAGTGTTGGTACGGTAATGAAGCATGGAAATGTGTAATCCAGGATGTCGCGACAGCATTCACAAGATGGCTACGGAAAATTCCAAGCGCGCTTAATAGAACGTGGATATTTAAATAATGGAGCAATTGTTTATTATTATTACTATTATTTATTAATTTCTTGCTACGCCGCGCGGCGCTACTCGCTCATCCGACGGGAACACTTTATTTTTTCGGCATAAAAAGTAGCCTATGTGTTAATGCAAAGTGTTAGCTACCACCATGCCTAACAAATTTTATTGTGTTCAACTGTTTAAGCGTGAAGGCGTAACAAACATACACAGAAACACACTAACAAACTTTCGCCTTTATAATATTAGTGTGACTATAACATACATTTTTTAGAGCGTTAGGAAAAAATATTTTTTGTAGTATTTCCATAATAAAAAAAAACAAAATTGATAGTAAAATCAAAGTACTAAAATTAGAAAATTCATCAGCATTAAAAAAACAACGTGATCAAGTATCAAATAACTAGTTATTTAAGTTTCCTACAAAGTGAATAAATATAAAAAAATGTAGCTTTTATGTAGTCGTGGGTAATTTTATGTATTTATTTTATCATCTTGTCGTAATCTGGTTTTCATGCCAGAAATCAATCGTACATACCAGTTATGAAATAAAATAAACTTTCGTAGTTACGAAAGTTGTATCAGTTGATCCAACTATGTAACACAATAGAAATAAAATTAAGTATATCAAAAAGAACGCCTTCTTTGTGCCTTTTTATTAATATTGAATAGTGATTTCCAATAAGGCAATCAAAAAGTAAAATAATTAATAATCTCACAAACCTCACATATCAAGCGGTAATAACTTTACAAAAGACGATCGTTAATTAATTTTCCCAACTGTCGTCGACAAAACATGAGAAGATTAAAAAAGTTTTTAAACAGAATTATGTTCTAAGAAATACCAACTCTGTTACTATATTCTAAAGCTCAAATCTTAAATATCGAAATTATTAGAAGACACGTTTTTCCCTAAATACCGAAGTATTTTATTTAATGTCAAGCGTTACAAAATCAACAGGTTCTTTCCCAATATGCTCGACAGGTGTCGCTGTTTGATCAGTATTTACTGCATTCAAATTTATTCAAATTTTTAGACATAATGCGGCCTTAATGACTTCCAATTTTAGATAGGATTTGTAGATATTGGATGTTGTTATATCTTTTAACCCAACTAACAACTATCAGTGATTTACATCAAGAAATAAACTAGGCAGACCTGCTGGACGGGGTATTCTTTCTATAGAAAATGTATATATTTATTATTAGCTTTAAGCCATTGTACATATAATTGTCCTTTCTTTTATATTTATCTAAGTATAGTTTTTAGTATTGTAAATATAGGTATTGTATGTGTTTATGTTAAAATAAACTATTGAAACTTAGATATAAACTTAAAACACTTCACATTTTTTACATATTTATGAATTTATTTAATTTGCAAATCACGTAGTTTTGTATATTATAATTATAATATATCGTCTTCTAGTTCAATTCATATTAAATGCAGGGAACAATATAAATAATAAAATGCAATCGATATTTAATAACAAATATTAGTATGAGTTTTTCGGAACTTATGTACGGAATGTCATTTGATATTTACCACTCGCTTTTCGGTGAAGGAAAACATCGTGAGGAAACCACCTAAGCCCAATAAGGCCTAGTTTCCCCTCTGGGTTGGAAGGTCAGATGGCAGTCGCTTTCGTAAAAACTAGTGCCTACGCCACATCTTGGGATTTAGGTAGCCGACCCCGATTGAGAATTCATTCTCAAAAAATGGGACAAAGGCTAGGAGGATGATGATTTAATAACAAATAATATTTATAAATTCATGAAATGTCTTGACGCCATGCAATGCATGCCAGTGCAAACTTCACTTGACCAGTAACCTGAAATGTTACTTTATGCACCTCAAATCGCGTACATCGCGTTTTATAATGACCGGAGATATATATCTGAGACATCGTTTATTTGGCAATATCATAAAGTATACTTGAATTAGCGCCCGGTTTTTAACATATGTGATTCACAAAGTAAAAATTTCAATCGTCTGCAACGAAATATTTAATTACTATTCTAATTTCAAATTGATCTAAACCGCTTCTGTCTTCTGAATATATTATGTTCGAAGCATTAATCACAATAAACCTATTATTTATTCCAAACTGTCAGAGATGATAAGGTAAATTGCTTTTTATATTAAGAAAACATCCTGATTTAAGGAGCCGTAAGAATAGAACTGCATAATGACATAATAGGTATGCTTAGTATAAAGGCGTAAATTTCCAAATTTTTGATGTGGTTTTAACATGTTTAGTGCAAACTTAACGCAACCGGGATGGTGAAGTTGCGATAAATTAGGTATATCGCCACTACTGAGATGTCTCCGGGATATCAAATGTTGCATGAGCGTACCACAATAAATAAATAAATATTAAGGGACAATCTTACATAAATCGACCTAGTCCCAAACTAAGCAAACCTTTCACTGTGAGTACTAGATGACGATATACATAATATATAAATACATATACAGGTAGATAATAAAATAACATTCATGACCATGGAACAAATATCACACACAAATATTTGCCCTGGCTGGGATTCGAACCCAGGACCGTCGGCTCAGTAGGTAATTGCACTACAAATTGCGCCAATCGCGTCGTGAAATAATAATAAATATGAGAGAACCTTACAAATATCGACTTTATCTTAAAATAAGCTCTAGCGGGCTTGGTTATGGATACTCTAGTCGACTAGACTATACAGCGTGTATAGTTGATATAACCGCAAACTTTACGGGGTCTTAGTATATATGTATGTATGTATGTAAACACTTTATTGCACATAAAACAATATTGACAAAAACTCAAAAACAATACATGTGTACAAGGGCGAACTTATCCCTGTAAGGGATTTCTTCCAGTTAACCTTTAATAGGCCTTTTTGTATAGGCACTTATTAATACTTTGATCCGTAAATTATTGAAAAAATCGAAGAAAAAAAAACAATATATTTTTTTAGCACGTATTGTATATGTTTGTTGTTGTTTGTTGACACTTAACATCGTGATGTGACAACTGTCACAAGTAACTACTACGGCATACATTACTCTTAACGGTAAATTAATAATTGTTATAAATATCAGATTATAGCACTAAAATCTCCGTCTGGTTACAATTTGCGGTTATATCAAATATACACGCTGTATACACACTCAACTCTCTCTCTTTCTCGTACTCACTCAACTGCTCAAAGGTTAACTGGAAGAGATCCCTTATAGGGATAAGTTCGCCTTTGTACCTATATGTTAATTGTAATAGATGTATTTTTTAACTGTTTTTGTGTACAATAAAGCGTTTACTTACTTACTTACTTACTTACACACTTACATAAATAAATATACACTATGATTTTTAATCGGTGATCAGAACTATAAAAATATTAATATCCAGCTAATATTAAAATTAATAGGCGAGGGCTCGCGCAATTACCTGACTGTTTAATTAATTAAAAGTTAAAACATAATTAAAACTTATTAGTCCTATCGTCGTGTCGCATAACGTCTTTTGTCCTAATAACGTTTGGCATACACTTTGTTCCGCATATTTTTGATTGTCCGAAATTGTTGCTCCTATTATCGTTTGTCCTAAATATTATTTGTCCTATCGTTTGATGTGGCTAAGATTCAACTATCGAATGATTGATGTGCATAATTGTAATGTTCCTAATATTTAATGTGCTAAAAATCTTTTGACTACATTTCATTATACCTAAATCTCGAAGATTTTTAAGCAAGCATTCTGACTGTTTAATTAATTAAAAGTTAAAACATAATTAAAACTTATAACCACTCGTATCTAGATACATTTTGTTTTCCTGTAAATACGACTTCAACGTGACCGCCATCAATTACTGAGTTAGAAAAGTTGGTACCTGATCACCGATTATAAATCATCGTTTATAATCCACGACCCAGGAACAAATATTCGTTCTTTACACAAAAACTTGCCTTTTGCAATACCACTGTGCCAAATGCGACGTCAAAAAATTACTGGAGACAAGAAAAAACTGTATTTACAATTAAATACGTTTATATCAATACTGAAATTCAAATAAGAAATGGTTACGATGTTTCTGTGATTTATTTAGACCAAATTTGCAATTTTATTACAGCCTGGGGGCTTAGTATATTAAGATATTTAATTGGTTTTTAAACATATCTTCTGCATATTTTAATGATTTAAAATCAGTCAATTTTCCGTTGATTCCGAAAACAGCCTAGAACATTTTTGATTCAACTCTATTTTAATGTTTACAAGAATATTCTTAAATTTTCCAAAATATATTAAAAAAAGAAACATTGAGGAGATCATTGATATGAACTTTATATTAAGTTTTAGGATTCTAGAGTACTTAAAGTAAGTAAGAATCAAATTTATGTTTGATTGCAAGTATAAAGTACTTTTTTTTACTTTCTTTGCAGGAAAAGCTTTCCTTTAATTTTGTTTTTATCTTTTGATAATAATTAATTAAGAGCCAGTCGCTTCTCGTCGATGGCACCCTCGTCTTTCTTTTACCATGATCGACGACTGCGTTTAACGGTTCCCCTTCGGCCGCCAACGAAATTTCACCTTTAATAGGCGTGTAGACATTTTTTTAAGGATGCCAATCGATTCATTTTTTTATTGGGATCGAATGTCTATATAGGACTAACTACACTTAGACTGCTCCAAAAGTCAGAAATGATCAAAGTTCAACATTCCTACGGGGCGCTAAAATGGCCACCTACATGTGACGCCGTGAAAAAGTGCAGCGTTTATGTTCATGGTTGTCGCACAACTATTGTTTTATTAAATTATGAGGATTATGAATACAATATCAAAATTTCTTTTGCATTAAAAAAAAATTGCGTACCTTTTCAGTCACATTTTTTTTTTTTTGGATTTGTTTTCTTTGTGACATGACATATTGAGCTAATTTTATTCATATAGGTAACTACAGTATGTTGTGTATATTTGTATAGAATCTTTTTATCGATTCATATTTTTATGTGGTAATACCACATTTTTATTTTTATAACTAATGACACAAAGGTAAGCAATGCGCCGGAAATGCAGAGGTCGCGGGTTCAAATCCCGCTTCGATTGTAGTAGATCGCATTCAATTTTTCTTTCTTAATTTACCTTTGTGTCATTAGTTATAAAAATAAAAATGTGGTATTACCACATAAAAATATGAATCGATAAAAAGATTATATACAAATATTTAGAACAGCGCCATCTCTCTCGCAGTCTTCACACTTGCTGTAAAGCAATGGGGATTGGGGATCGTGCGTGTAAAAAAACGCACATCCTAGGGTATGGCTAATGCGCATAAGCATTTCAAAAACATATATGACGCAGAGGGCGCTCCAGTAGCGTAAAGGATTAAGGGATGAAAGATTTGGTGTGATTGACGTAGCGATCGGATAGCTCAGTTGGAAGAGCAATGCGCCGGAAATGCAGAGGTCGCGGGTTCAAATCCCGCTTCGATTGTAGTAGATCGCATTCAATTTTTCTTTCTTAATTTACCTTTGTGTCATTAGTTATAAAAGTATGTTGTATAATTCAACATCATTTTACACCCCTTTCCTAATTAAACATTAGACGGCGCAGGAGTCGGCGGTGAGTCCGCGGACCGTAGTTTGACTATTAGGCTGACATTGACTTTTTAACTACGACATTGCGTAGCGGTTAGAAATAGATTGAATATGCAATGACCGTCAGCCGGGAGCTGACACGAAATAATCGCGTTATTTTGACAGGTACCAATGTGGAACATAAATGCTATTTTATTATTTTATTTTCGAAAACAATCACAATTTAAATATCGTTGATTAAATCAACCAGCAAAGCCTATAACTTAGTGTTCTTATCCATTAATATTATTTAATCTTAAGCGTAACGGGGATGCGCTTTGTTTGTTAAATTTAGTTGTATTTTTTTTAAGTATATGACAAAGTTACATATATTTTAACAAACTATGTAGGTTCAGGGCTAGATTAAAAATCAGAGCACGCCCCGTTTGTGCATTGTAAGGTTAAGGGGCTCCCTGCAGAAATCAGCCAATTTGATGATTTTTACATCGTATCTAGTTTGTGGATTATAAAGTTATAATGTCCTATTTAATATATATTGTAGTATGGTCTATGCTTAACACTTTGTAGTGACCCGAATTTTGATTTAACGACTGTGTATTTAATAAAAAAATATTCGGTGAAGGACCAAAAATACACTAATCTCGTTTCTACTTTTATCCCCGGTGTATATGTAGAAAATATCTTACATTTTATTGTTCTAAACCATATTCCACAAAATTTGTCGTGAAGCTTTTTCTATTTTTCTCAATACTTTTCGAGAAAAACGCAAAAAACCGTTTCCACAACTTTTTCCCCGAAAAAATCGTAAACTTTGACGGCCTGTATCTCAAAGTCAGTGACATGTGAAAGGTACTTGATACGGTATTTTGTTGTGGAAAAACTATGTTATTATGATTAGCTATTTATAATATGGGAAAATCTATCGCAACAGATCGAAGGTCATTGAGAGCGGGTAGCCCCTTAAGGATGACAACTGATTTTGAATTCATACAGTAGTAATTTGTCATGAAATAAAGAAAAAATATAACATAAATAAATAAAATTATAAATAAATAAATATTAAGGGACAATCATACACAAATCGACCTAGTCCCAAACTAAGCAAAGCTTGTACTATGGGTACTAGACGACGATATACATAATATATAAATACATATATAGATAACATCCATGACCCAAGAACAAATATTTGCACAAATATTTGCCCCGGCCGGGATTCAAACCCGGGACCGCCGACTCAGTAAGCAGGTGTCTACCAACCGAGCCAAACGCGTCGTCACATTAATGGGTCTTTAAAAAAATATGAATGTTAACAACACTTCAGGACGAAAATTTAAAGACTTTCAAAAAACAACAAATTTTCACGACCAGAATATAAAATAAAACTTACTTTGTCCGTACTAACTATCGGTACATAATATAGACCGGTGGCGGGTACTTGTATTAGAGGCCAAGACTCATTAGGTATATGGAGCGTGGACGAAAGTATTTCGTCCAATGTTTCATTTCGCCGAAATACTTTTCTAGGAGTCAAGGGGAGTCCCATTTAAGTGTCTTAGATATAGAACATTGTTTTGCTGCCAAATTTCAAGCTCCTCCGAATGAGATTAGCTCCCGGTCTATCGACATGTTTGACCTACAGCACAATTTAAAGGTGCGATAAAATATATCGCATGAAACAAAATAATTGATATTTGATTGATCGCGCGTCCCAAGGACAATTCGGGTCGATAATTTATAATTCACATCGTTGTGTTGATGGTACTAGTTCACCTTAACGAGGCACATCTCTAAGTGGGCACGGTAGTGCCTGGAGCCAAGTTCGGAAGTGGATGCTATATTTATTTTTTTATTACTTGTTGCGGTACAATACAAAATTTGCATATTTTGAACATATTTCATAGGTTATGTACAATTTGCAAGACAGTATAATGAAATAAAGTGTACTATCAATGTTTGGTACTTTGACATAGAATGATAATTTTGAAAATTAAGGTTTTGTTTCCGGTCATGTGTCAAAAATGGCCCAACAACGTGTCATGTTTGGAATGGTGGTATATTGATCCTAGAATAATTTTACATAAAATTTTTCATTTCCCGAAACTATTTGAGATTTATATAAAACAAACCTAACCTTACCTAAACAATAGAATGATATTTGCAAGAATTATGGAAAATGTGAGACTAAAGAGGAATAAAAATTCAGCGAAATAATTTTTTGGCGAAATGGGACGTTCGCCGAAAAAGTTTCTATGAGTCGAAGGGCTCCCGGTGGGCTCCCGTTTTGAACTCGTACGAAACTGTGTAGGTCAGTACCTGAGGAACAGCTAATCCTTACAACATCCTCACATTGAACAGTACGCTCATCGTGATGGATTGCGTCGATATAACGTATAAGGCTATTATATAACTATACATTTATGTAATTACTTTTTCCCAAAAAATACCTGACGTAAACGGGAAGAAATTGTATTACCGAGAACAGCTGAACGAGTTACTACGATTATAAAAAGCGCTTTCTAAATCAATTTTGATAACATGTATATGAGAATACCTAGTATGATCTACCAAATAAAAAAAAAAATATATTACCTTCTTATGTCCCACTGCTGGGCAAACGCCTCGACGAGTTGTGGGGTTCTACTTTGTGTCTTTTTGGCCCGCTGGGTGATTATTTGAACGTTTTAGCCGCCTCATTACCGTGACCGCAGCATTAGCCAATTCATAGACGCAACCAACATCATTTCGATTAGAATTTAAAATACTACGTCTTCTACATGACAACCAAAAATGACGCCTCAGATACGGGGTTCGTCAATATTGCGGTCACGGTAATGAGGCGGTTAAAACGCCCGAATAATCACCGACAAGTCTAAAAAAGTCATCAAAATGGATTCATACAACTTGTCGGAATCATCGCGTAACATACGTATAGATATATACAAAAAATAACTAAATATACAGTCGAATTGAGAACCTCCTCCTTTTTTAAACCTTTACCGCATACGAAGCCATATATGGCAGATATGAACTTGGACCTTATTGGCACAGGTCAAGGTTCAAATTCAAACAACTATTTTTTTCTATATGCGGTAAAGGGTTAAGTCGGTTGAAAAAATAACATATTTTTTCAGACACAAATGTTACATAGTTCATAGAAAAGTAATTAAAACCAAAGTAATTTGTACTTGTGTAATAAAGACACACGCAGGCATATCTGAGGCTAACGTATGCAAAAACTTTAATATCAAAATGATGCGTTCAAAATACCGAATCGTAATTATTGGTATCTAAGTTCCAGTCGGCGGCCTTCGTATTTATTATTCAAACGACAGATTTATTCTAGTTTAATAGCACCTCTACAAACGGACAGTCACTTCTTGACTTCAACCAGATAGCTATAATATGTATCTAAAAGGCAAAGGAGAAAAGGCTCATCCTCTTTCAGATTACCTTATACTCTTCCTTGTAAACTCTACGGTAATCTAGTAATAATCCTATTAACGCTTGTAGATATTCATCTTTCACCCATGTACAAAACACCCATGTTCTGATTTTACAAAAGTAAATCACTTAAATCAACACTAGACAAAACTTTAAAAAAATGTTTTTTTTAAAGTAGTAAAGTCTGCTAGCGTAAACAACCGAACCCCGCCTGAAACATAGAATATTTAAATTTTTCGCTTCATTGACATTTAAAAATATTAAAATATTAAAATACAAGAAAGTTAATAATATTTGGAGGCAGATCGATCATTTTGGATTAAAAACAATTTTGTTTCTATCTGCACAAATAGAGGAGCATCTAGGTAGCTCATATTATATTATCTGCCCTTGTTACAATAGTTTAACCAAGTACCCTATATGTAGTATAGTAAACGACATAACGCATTTGTGACTCCTCAGGTGTTGCAGGTGTCTACCGGGCGACGGTAATCGCTTTCCATCAGGCGATACGTTTGCTTGTTTGCCCCCTATGACATAAAAAAAGTAAGCTGCAGAGAAACGCCCCCTCCCCCTCACAGTAATTAATAACTACTAACAATTACTGTATTTAATGGACTTCGTACTTAAATATTAAAGAAGCAACAACCTGTTGTATGAGTACGTCTTCATACACAAGTTCAACAATGTACCTAGGCCACATACGCGATGTGTCATTATTTGAATCAATGTCATATTTAATTTTTAAATTACCTTTAAAAACCAACTTCATTCCTTTTTTAGTTCTCGGACACAAGTAAGTATGAGATGCTTCCAAAACAATTATATTGAAGTTACTTTGTTTATTTATTTAAATAAATTATATTAATAAAAGTGACATGTACCTAAATTAGATATTGTGGTTTAATATTATTGAAACTATCGTAAGACATTAATAACAGTAAAAAAATTTCGTGACGTGAGTTTCAACAGTGTTTTATAATTATACTGGGGTTTATTTACAGACCATAAGAATGGTTTATTATTTAAAAGCAAAAATTAGAATGAAAAAGAACATAACGAGAATGACCAAAAATCTTAACGTCATTCAATCGAATATTTTTTTGGATCACATTTAAGTGAAAGTTTGTGTGTATTTGTATGTTCGTTACTTCTTCTCGCTCAAACTGGACCAATAAAATTCAGTATGTAGGTAGCTGGCACGTTAGATTAACACATAGGCTACTTTTTATCTGATAAAACGCGAGTAAAACCGCAAAGCGCAGCTAGTAATAAAAAAAAATATTGTATTTCATATCTCTGTGAAACCGAAACTACTTTTAACAATGCCACCTATTGCAAAGTAACGATGAATTCTAAGATGTCGAATCAAAGAATCTAAGATATTATTAAAAGAATCCTATCCAACTTACTTAACTTCAAGAGGTCCAACGTTTAAATAATTCGATGATAGGGTTCGTTTGTTCTCTTGTGAGAAAAGTAGATGCAAAACGCTTCGTAAGGATCACTGGAATATCGGCAACCATTTTGTAATTTGGTTGTCCAAAGAAATGTAATATTTATACAAAATAACAGAATTTACTTGATTAAGTGTGTTTTGAGTGACCCTTAATCAATTCTGTTCATGGCGACGTTATTTTAATTAGTTAAAATGTCATTATGCATGTGAAAACATGGAAAAACATATTTATATCATTTTATTGGGCAAGAGAGCCTTCGAGGTGACGTGTTTATTAAATAGGTTTATGACACCTATATTTTACGGCCTCTGCAATTTGATACGCGATTCATAAAGTAGTTAAATTGGAATATCTTCGTTAACTAACCGGAGAACGAAGGATAATTAAGATAACATATTTAGTATATCCACTGTCTGTTTTCTTGAAGTAATTGCTAAATGTTAATATTCTCACTGGCTGGTCGCCGCAACGTCCACGTATTTTTTTTATATCGTAGAGGGATAAAAAGTATCATATAACCGTCTTTGAATGCCAGTACCGAAATTGGTAAAAAATTGTCCGGTCCGTTTCGGCGTGATGAGAGAACAAAGCAATTATGACCGACAGATAGCGCCAGACTGGCAAGGCACCGTGCGCCCATACGTAATAAAAGACGGTCCTGAATCGGGCTATTACGTCCAGGCAGGTGCGGCCGGCTAGCCCCGCCCCCTGCTAAGTACTGACATTCGGATGCAGCCATATTAGGCTTCCGGTTTCCCAAAGTTATTGAAAAAAAAAAAGGGCTATTACGTTTTTCCTGAAATTACAATACGAACCTAGAATTTTATAATAGTAACACAAAACTGTGTCAAAAAAAGCAAAAGTCACATTCACATTGTCCATACAAATAAAACATGAAAGTGCCTAGAGAATTAAGTTTCTCAATTTACAAGATGTACCAAAAAGCTTTATCAATTATAATGAAATGAGTTTGACTTGAAATCTGAACTTTGAGTTACTTTGTTAGTTGTGTTATTTTATAACATCTTCCTCATTAAAATACAATTATGCTTATTAAATCGTTAAATACAAAAAGGTCAAATAAGATTAAAGGACACAAGTGTAATCACAACAAAAAGTTTATTAAATTAAACTCTAATATGATATAATTTGATTTCTTCCATAAATATAAGTATTTTACTATGCAATAAAGCGTATTTGTACTGAATAATTATGTTTTAATGCGACCTTTTAGTAATGTTGTTGTACCCACCTACGCTATTAATTTAATGTCATTAAAAATATTCGTGTTTATTTAAATGCTAGTATCTAATGATTGTGTCACTGTGTGACTTGTGACATGACAATGACCGTTAAAAATATACGAACGATAATATAGGAGACATAAATTACTATAATATTTTTTTTTTAGTAAAATATGTGTTGGTAACTTTTTGCATAAATACTTCCAACTAAGAACTTAACTAACTAAAATAAACGGCTAAAAATAATAATAGCTATAAATTATACTTATTTCAATTTCATTCCGATATAAAACTTGGTAAACAAAACCGACGGTGCATCTAAAATAAAAAAGGTTTTTATTTATTTATACAAACATATTAATATTATTTCATTTTCATACAATTAGACGTCCTTAACATCGTTCGTAGTTAAATTATAATAAACATTATGAGCGAATGAAAATTTTGAAATATTTAAACATAGAAATAACTTAAACAAAGTCGTCAGTATTATCTTGAATCAAAAAGTCGTACATGCATATACATTTTAAGGTCGCTTGGGTCTTTTTGGTTTCGCTGCGTAGTATGTGGCCTTTAAGTAGGTATGTTTACTGTTGACAGGTTTCATACGTTTGGAAAATATTAACTATACATAGGTAAGTGATTTCGTAGGTACTTACAGATTCCTTAGTAGTAGGTAACTTCATTCAAAATGACAAAGATCCTAATCGATTAAATAACATGGTTAACCTCGTCATTGATGAATACTTCGTAGACTGAAAAAGTTAGCAATCCCAGGTTCAATCCTCTGAGGAAACATATTCAGGTGTAGCAGTGCCTTCATGATCTTGAATACCTCTTAGCATCTAAGTAGCGTAAAAGAAAACTCGATGTACCTACACTTTTATAGCAAATATAAAAACAAGATGATCACTCATCTAATATTCAAAGTAGGTGGATGTCACTACCTGTTACAAAATATGTTTATTACATTCTAATTTAATTATTCGACTAACTTGAAACTGTCAGATAATCATCCAAAACATGTCCACTGCTGGAGGTAGTTCTCTCCTAAAGAACGCTACCGTCACCGGTCCTAGGTTGCTCCAGGTCCTGCTTCACCAGGTCATCAGGACATCCAGTGGGTCATCATCATTCTCTTGCCCTTATCTCATTTAATTACGGTCGGCGTAGCATGCTTTTTTCTTCCATTCCTCCCTATCATTCGTCATCTCATCATTTAACGCCTTCTTCTCCATATCATCCTTCTCACAACCAATCTACCTTTTCTTTGGTCTTCCTCTTTTTCCTATTTCCCTCCACATTCGTCCTTAACGCGGGTTTAAGAAATAATACGGTCACGGAATTTCGGACTTTATATCCATAGTGTTAGTCAATGATGGTAAACTAAAAAAACAGTAAAAACCCATTTCATGACAGTGATAGCCCGACTGATGATCGAATGGAAGAGAGTAATTGAGATAAGTTAGCAAGAAGTCTATTTATTTTGTATTATTGTATTCGATTTAGATTCGTATAAATCTAGATTAAGAATCCATGTAGCGCAATGGATAATTCTGTAATGTTACTCAAATAATGATTCTAAATAATAAACATACGTTTTTGATCGAATTTATATCTGATGAGATTTTTACGCAATCAGCCTTCAGGTGGGTTCAACTAGCAAGTTCACTCGGAAACAAAATGCCACGCCGATAATTTGCAATATAATAAAATATCAATGAGTCCCATCTCTGTGATAGTCAAAGGCATAATTCAAGAGAAGAGCGGAAACATGAAACACCACTTCTGACAAGGTCCGCCCGGTAAGGCGAGCATTAAGCCCGAAATTAATTTGTGGTCGAAATACGAAGGTTAAGATCACTATAACTTGTGAAATTGCACAGTGGACACAGTTAGATTCAACCAGTATGTTGACTCACACAATATTGAAAATATGGAGATTTCCACGTAACTCCTGATGCACTAAAGAGATTGAGAGAGTCTTTAATTCGATCATGCCTGTCGTATGCAAACTGTCGGACTAAGCTGCGGTGATGCCAAAAGTGCTGCTGAAGTTAGTATTCAAAAAAGGATCATTTATAAAACAAAAACAGTACTATCGCTCAGGTACTGAGTATCATATCCGATCCTTTACAGTTAGTTGTGGATTAGGTATACAATGTGGGTCCTGTAGCATAAGCAAAAAATTAAAACATAGATTTTACTCAATCATTATTTATAAAAATAAAAATGTGGTATTACCACATAAAAATATGAATCGATAAAAAAAGATTCTATACAAATATTTAGAACAGCGCCATCTCTCTCGCAGTCTTCACACTTGCTGTAAAGCAATGGGGATTGGGGATCGTGCGTGTAAAAAACGCACATCCTAGGGTATGGCTAATGCGCAATAAGCATTTCAAAAAAAAAAACATATGACACAGAGGGCGCTCCAGTAGCGTAAAGGATTAAGGGATGAAAGATTTGGTGTGACTGACGTAGCGGTCGAATAGCTCAGTTGGGAGAGCAATGCGCCGGAAACGCAGAGGTCGCGGGTTCAAACCCCGCTTCGATTGTAGTAGATCGCATTCAATTTTTTCTTTCTTAATTTACCTTTGTGTCATTATTTATAAAAATAAAAATGTGGTATTACCACATAAAAATATGAATCGATAAAAAAAGATTCTATACAAATATTTAGAACAGCGCCATCTCTCTCGCAGTCTTCACACTTGCTGTAAAGCAATGGGGATTGGGGATCGTGCGTGTAAAAAACGCACATCCTAGGGTATGGCTAATGCGCAATAAGCATTTCAAAAAAAAAAACATATGACACAGAGGGCGCTCCAGTAGCGTAAAGGATTAAGGGATGAAAGATTTGGTGTGACTGACGTAGCGGTCGAATAGCTCAGTTGGGAGAGCAATGCGCCGGAAACGCAGAGGTCGCGGGTTCAAACCCCGCTTCGATTGTAGTAGATCGCATTCAATTTTTCTTTCTTAATTTACCTTTGTGTCATTATTTATAAAAATAAAAATGTGGTATTACCACATAAAAATATGAATCGATAAAAAAAGATTCTATACAAATATTTAGAACAGCGCCATCTCTCTCGCAGTCTTCACACTTGCTGTAAAGCAATGGGGATTGGGGATCGTGCGTGTAAAAAACGCACATCCTAGGGTATGGCTAATGCGCAATAAGCATTTCAAAAAAAAAAAACATATGACACAGAGGGCGCTCCAGTAGCGTAAAGGATTAAGGGATGAAAGATTTGGTGTGACTGACGTAGCGGTCGAATAGCTCAGTTGGGAGAGCAATGCGCCGGAAACGCAGAGGTCGCGGGTTCAAACCCCGCTTCGATTGTAGTAGATCGCATTCAATTTTTCTTTCTTAATTTACCTTTGTGTCATTATTTATAAAAATAAAAATGTGGTATTACCACATAAAAATATGAATCGATAAAAAAAGATTCTATACAAATATTTAGAACAGCGCCATCTCTCTCGCAGTCTTCACACTTGCTGTAAAGCAATGGGGATTGGGGATCGTGCGTGTAAAAAACGCACATCCTAGGGTATGGCTAATGCGCAATAAGCATTTCAAAAAAAAAAAAAAACATATGACACAGAGGGCGCTCCAGTAGCGTAAAGGATTAAGGGATGAAAGATTTGGTGTGACTGACGTAGCGGTCGAATAGCTCAGTTGGGAGAGCAATGCGCCGGAAACGCAGAGGTCGCGGGTTCAAACCCCGCTTCGATTGTAGTAGATCGCATTCAATTTTTCTTTCTTAATTTACCTTTGTGTCATTATTTATAGATTTTACTCGTTAAACTGAACAACATTTGTTCAGCAACTTAAAAAAAAGTCAGTTTTCATAAAAAAAAAGTCAGTTTTCATAATTTTATTATTTCAAACAAATTAAATAGTAGTTTATTGAAACTACTATTTAATTTGTTGTATGTCGTCCAACGTTGACATTCCCTGAGCATTGACATAGCTGTCACTCTACTAATATCGGACATTTCGCAATACGTTGCTTCTTTGTCTAAACTTTATTCTACAAAATGTCATTTAATACACGTTATTTTCAGAAGTTTCTTAATAAATGTTGTTTAGTTTCAAGGGATGAATCTATGTTTTAATTTATTGCTCCTGTTACAGGGCCCACCCGGTATATGTTTTTTTTCTGGTAGTAAATTAATATCTCACTCATGCACCGCCTGACCCGAAATATCGCCCTGGAAAGACTTGACTTGATGGAGTTGGGCTTGCGTCAGCTGCAAGGCACCGACTGGCAGAGAAAGTGCGTCACTGTTAGCTATGGCATTCTCTGCTGCAGGTGCCAAGCCTCGTTTCGGATCACTGCGCCAGCAGAGTAACTTATATACTGCGTTTGATCCTTTCGCTGTGCAGCCAATCTGCCACTGCGAGAAAGATACGACGGCAGTAAAAATCCGAGAAGCTGATAAAAATGCACCTCGCGTCTTGTGGAGCCGCCTTTGACGTTTATTGTACAACGCCTAATTGACTCATCTTTATGGACTTCATTGTACAATTAATGTAAATGGCAACTTATTCGGGAAAAATAAAATTCAGTGTAAAAATTGATTTAATTGATTACATATTATAAATTATAATGTAGGTGTACAGATAAATATGTATATGTGTACCTAAATACTTTACAGGTACGGAAAAAATGCAATAGGCAGAACAATATTAATTATGGGTACATAGTGATGTAGTAATGTAATAAATAAGGTACCTATTCATTACACACACAAAATACTTGACTATGGCCAAAAAGAGAATTGGTTATGAAGGATTAAAAAATCCTCCCTCAGAAATTTGTGAAGTAGCTTTGTCATGGACAGTTAGACAGACCAGTGCAAAAGAGCATTTTGTTACACAGTTTAAATAAATAGTCGTTTTTTTTTTTATACTACGAGGGTGGCAAACAAGCATGCGGCCCGCCTGATGTTAAGCAGTCGTAATTAGTACATTACATACCTTGGGTGGCGAATTCGTGAATGTCCCAGATCGCTGGTGTTTTATAAATATACGATCTGGGGCTTTACGAATTACCGACCGTGGTTTGTCTAAAGTTTTACGTGTTGCCTTGGCCAGGAAGTAAGGTTTTCTCCCCGGCACGCCCTAGGGTGACAATAGTTATTTGTTATGCAAGGCTGTAAAGTTGTTATTTGGCGCGAGTGTTGAAATTGAAAGCTGATAGCGAGCGAAGGAATCTAAGATTGAACCATGAGCGAAGCGAATGGTTCAAAGATAGATTCCTGATCGTAGCGAGGCTTTCAAGACACGAGAAGCTAAATAATTTTGCAGCCATGTGGAACACACAACTTTTCACCTCACTACAGCGAGGAAAGTGCAAGATTCAAGAAAACAATTAAAACATAAAAATAATCATATTTAATTTTGCCTTCTATTTAACACATCAAATTTAAATCATAACACACTCAAATCCAAACCAAATAAATACGAGAGAAGCACACATATTAAAAATTAAAAGTAATATGGCCGTAATTTGTATTATCGTCGTGTATATTTTATCGTTGAGTTTTTCCAAAGCACTGTTATATTATATTTGTATTTGAAACTACTTGACACATTCGTTGTGAATGTGGGAGAATGGCATTCTAGGAAGGATAAGTTGGCCACTCGGAAGTATTTTCCATAACACTTGCTTTGGAAGTTATTGGACGATGGGATTCGAACAATATTATTTCGGCTTTATCTTCTTTAAAAACGCCAATAGTTTCGGTAAATTACTTATCGTCTCCAAATATTTATAACAAATCCTTTTTCGTTTTAATGCAGGCTTTTAGCATTGAATAAATACTCCAAATTGGGCTTAACTTTCTTGTTTTCGATATTTCTTTATAGTAAGACAACAGTATGTATTCTCCACAGAACAAATTTATTTTTTTCTCGGGTGCGTTCAGAAATTACACTCTTATGTTCCAACTTTTATAACAAATAAATATTAAAATTTTTGTTGTATTTAATATATATTTACTTGTCAAAATATGTAAATGAAACTGAAATACTTAATATTAATATATATAAACATATTCAACATAAAATAAAGTGTAGAAAAAATTAAAACTTAAAAATCTGTAACCACAAACCAGGTTTCTGGACGTGATATTGTAGGTGTATTTTTTTTTTAAGCAGTATTCAAACGTACATATGATTTTAGCCGGCCTGACCAGATCGCCCTTTATTAGCGTGCGTTGATTGGTTATTCGAAGATTTATCGACTGATGAAATCAGTCACGCGTTGAAGGAGTCTTAAATATAAAAAAGTTACATGCACCACAGAGAATCAAAATCGTCGTGTTCGAAATTCAAATGACTTTTGCACGCTAGCGGATAAAATAGACTTTTGCACGCAGATTTCGCCCTATAAACGGAGGTTTTCCGAGCGAGTGAGGTGAAAAGATTATTAATTATCTATAATATTATAATTGTATTTATGTCATTATTGAGGAAACTTCGGTAAATTAGGACACCTTTAGCGGGAAAAAATGCTTTTTATACATTTATTAATGTTTTTTTGGTCCATGATAAAATTAAATTCAATGTTATTAAAGGATTGTTAGGATTTTGCATACTTGTCTGAGTTATTTCTCTCTATTAAACTCTGATTTCTTTCGATGTCAGGCAGATGAATAAAAAATACATAAGAGTAATTGCCTTATCTTTATGGAGTAGATTAAATTGCTGAATAAGGCCGTCCGGTGACCACAGTGACCTCTACAATGCTACAAACTTAACTACACAGGCGGAAAAATTTTGAACTAAAGGTCATCACATAGAATTTTAAAGAAATATTGCGACAACAGCGCCACTTTAAACCGCAACAGTATATCGGTGCTGCTACATTACCGGCCATTTTACCAAGTTATATGGGCATGCGGATATTTTAGGAACTAAAATGTTACCAATATAGACGTAAAGGATAATGAGATAGTGGCGACGGTAGTAATAGAAAAGTTAAGATGGTCGACCTCTGCGGGTGAATCTTTACCTTTGTGCATCATTTAAAATATTCCTTAAGGTTATATTATACATTTTTCGAGTTATGCTGTTTGTTTTTTTATCCAACTTGGTGATACAATGATGTGATAATATTAATTATAATAAAATAAACGATAATTTGTGGCAACAGCACTAAAATTGTCAGAGGTATTGAACCCATACCCCTTATTCAAATATATGTAAATGTTGTCCTTTATTTACGTGGCAAAATATAGTTTTTATAAGCGAACGAAGCGTCTCAGCTTGGCCAAAAATTATTTCGCATGTCCAGATGTTTGGATATGCAGTTGGTCAGATGTTCTCGCCTACAGGTCGCATTTCTTACTAGATTTTCATGAGATAATGGTAAAAATAATTGCCATTCCGAAATCAACTCCCGAGGTTTAGTCTAGTTCTAAAGTTACTAGTTTTATCACGTGGTCGTAGAGATATAATGAATGAAATTCGATGAGTGACGAATGCATAATTGCTAGGAATATTTTGTGCAAAAATGATGCACTGTGAATCATCAAATTTGGTTTTTCAAAGCTTCGGTTGAGTCACAACATTCAAATATAATAATTATCAATCAAAATAATGATTGGTCAAATGACGTTCATAGGTTTCCCCAAAGATCCCACCTTTTAGGCACGGACCTAATTTAAATGTTTATCATCTATATATCTGTGGCTCTAGTGAAAAGGGGTTAAACTCGAAAAACACTACTTTACAGGAGACTCAAAAAACCGTTGCGGCTTAAATTTATTCAGACTTTTGATCACTGTACTTCAACCGCTATACTTACAAATAAACTTTAAATGCCGTTTTAATACTTAAAAAATCCTCTTTCACGGGGTAATATTCTTACTTCTAAAAGTTAACGGTTAAAAAAAAATGTGACTTATATCCGTGCCAAAAAGTGTTCTTAAGGACATAACTGACTCTGTACCCTTTTTCACCCATAATATTTACACTACCCGGGAATATAACTGAACTTATATCAATTTTCACCCTCATTTTAGAAAGTGAAAATGGATATGCTGTTCGGTTTATTTGAAGTTATCTCCTTTTATAAAGGAAAAATACATGAACACCCTAAATAAGAAATACCTGACCAAACGAAACCTATCATTTAAGAGCTTTATTTCAGACATAATCCTAAGAAAATAAACTTATAACTTTTTGCACTCAATTAATTTAGGTGTACTGTAATACAAACTCACTTTTACCAATGGTTTTTTTAAAGTTATATCCATTTTTAGTGGTGCAGTGGCAATAAAAGATCTTTATTTTTATTGATTCATTATTACAAAAATGACAGAAACAGTCAACATTAGCATAATGTAAAACTATTCTCATAGTTTTTAACTAAATTTGGACTTTCCTCAATCAATCGTCTAATAGAAAAACATATTAAGCGATACAAGATGATACCTAAAACGAGATAAGTACAAAATTTTGTATGTCCAGTTGAATTACGATTACAAAAAGTTTACGTATGAGACCTTAATACTAAAATTTGATCGCAATTGTGAATATTTAGACACGGAAAATAACATGTTTCACGTTTTGGGTGTCAGCTTGTTTAATTTCAATTCTTGTATAAAATCAATTCTTGCCTGTGCTCTGTTGGCTCCAAAGGATGGGAATCTACCACATCCCCAGAACAAATGTTCGTAAAAGATCTTATACTCGGGTTTGTCAAATTTAACAAAAAACTGTTTTTTTATCGATACTCGTATTGGACCGCTGTTAAGTCTTTCATATACAGGAAATAATGAAATATGTTCCTCGACGGCTTTCAATCAACTTTTACAGTTTCCGGCAAACTACTTGAACAAAAATGGCGGATCTGCGCATGTACATTTGTACGTAAATCGGCTACTGCGCAGTCAAGGTTATGCTCAAGAAGTTTGCCGGCAGCTGTACTTATTTTTGTGGTACTCAGCATAATCCATCTCGCTGAATCTAGGACAAGTTCTTCACTGATTTTAAGTTTTTCAGTTACTCCTTGAACAAACTGATGTTTCGTCAAATGGTTATCGCATTAGCAGCCTCTGCAAATGCGATAACACTCTGACTTTATTTTTAAATAATTGGCAAACTGTCTATTCTTTGTTGTTGTGTCCATTAAATTGCCTAGCAATGAACTGAACCCTTTTGTTACATTCTCCTAAAGCCCAATTAACTCTCAAATATTTTTTTCTGACTTTTTCTTGTATATTTATTGCGCATTTCATTTTACAATTTCCTAGCATCTTAAACTCTTTTTATTTTTTTTTGCTTTCATACTATTTACGAAAATGTCTCGTCTTTTTCCTTTCCTCCCTATGTTTATTCTCTCTTTCTCACTTTTTCTAGGCTGTCCTTTTCGTCCTTGACCAACTCTGTCCCAAAACGAAAGTTGCTCTGCTTCTTCTGCCGTTCTGGTTTCTTTCGTTCTTGTATTTTTTCTGAGTCTGAATCAGTAAACACTACGATCTGCCTTTTTCTGGAGTGCTAATAGATTCAACGAAATTGTTGCCACCTTTCTCCTCAACAAGTTTGAGCATTCGATCGATTCAAGATCGGCCTGCCATTCTGTGTAACAAACTAAAAAAAATATTTTTAATCCTAGGGGTGGCTTCATCATCAGACCAGCGCCATAGTACCATATTATTGTATTGTCATGTTAAGTAGGTTGTAGGTACTTGGGAAAGATTTTAGCTCAATCGGTTGCAAATATTCTGCTTCAAAATTGAATTGCAAGATCCCACCCGAACAAACATAGTTACATAGGTACATTGCAAGTACAATAACTTGTAAAAAAATGCCTACATCACTACTATAGGTCATTCTACATACTGGTGACCCAAATTTTATAATAGGATGATCGATTGACTCAAGTGTACTTATTTAAAATAAACCACAGCGAAGAGACTTTATAAAAATTACTTTTTGATACAAGTAATAATCGTGGTGTAAAATGATATATCTCACCAGTATAAGTCAGTATAAACCAATAAATAATAAATAATTATTCGTGACTATGGATTAATTTCGATTTATTTTTATGAATTATGGGTAAATTGCTCGTGCAAATGGGTACAAGTAAACATTGATCATTAAATACCAGATTTCTTAAAAGATACAATTCGACTTATATCAATAATGTTTAACATTAAGTCTTGAATACAGATTAAAGTCGATTTATATTCTATAAGGTATGTAATCTTGTTTTGTAAAAAGGTATAAGTAAACATTGATCGTTTAACACAGGATGCGTCAAAAGAGACAAATGAACTTAAATCGTTCTCCACAAACAAAACCCCAAATTGTTCAATGTTAACTTTAGTTGCACCATATTTCACGACATAATAATAGTATTAAAACTATCGTGAGACATCTTATAAAAACGGTTTAAACTCACGTAAAAATTGTCAGGAACTGCCCGACATGTTTCACAATTTTGTCAATTTTTACGTGAGTTTAAACCGTTTTTATAATTACTATTATAATTATTGAAAATCAGTTTTCTATGGTGAGGAGTCATTATTTTAGGATAAATCTTAACAGCGCGATGCAGTTTTCAGACACCAGCGTGTGGCTACAACGGGCTCTATCCAGCCATCTCCATAAATGCCGCACTTTATTATTATTAGACGTGGTTAAAAGTTAAGAGCTTGTATGAATCTTCTAGGTTATGTTGCTATTACATATTCGGATGATGGAAGAGGAAACGATGTTTATTCTCACAGGCATTTTAATCAGAAAATTGGGCCCTGGAATCCTTAATTTCGCAAATGTCCACCGGAAAGACGCGAGCCTAAATCTGACAATGACCCAGACGCTACTTAACAAATTTTTTATATGTAGATGTAAAAGGCCAATGATTATGATGCAGGATTTGTATTGGCGAGTGCCATCTGTTGGTAAACAATTCTTTGACCGGGTAATACGCCGAATCGGCTGGACGGATTTTAACCAATTTTGGTACAGAGGCTGGATATCAAAATATGGTTATAGGATAATTTTGGTACAGGGGCTGGACATCCAAATATGGTTATAGGATAATTTTGGTACAGGGGCTGGACATCCAAATATGGTTATAGGATAATTTTGGTACAGGGGCTGGACATCCAAATAATATGGTTATAGGACAATTTTGGTACAGGGGCTGGACATCCAAATAATATGGTTATAGGACAATTTTGGTACAGGGGCTGGACATCCAAATAATATGGTTATAGGACAATTTTGGTACAGGGGCTGGACATCCAAATAATATGGTTATAGGACAATTTTGGTACAGGGGCTGGACATCCAAATAATATGGTTATAGGACAATTTTGGTACAGGGGCTGGACATCCAAATAATATGGTTATAGGACAATTTTGGTACAGGGGCTGGACATCCAAATAATATGGTTATAGGACAATTTTGGTACAGGGGCTGGACATCCAAATAATATGGTTATAGGACAATTTTGGTACAGGGGCTGGACATCCAAATAATATGGTTATAGGACAATTTTGGTACAGGGGCTGGACATCCAAATAATATGGTTATAGGACAATTTTGGTACAGGGGCTGGACATCCAAATAATATGGTTATAGGACAATTTTGGTACAGGGGCTGGACATCCAAATAATATGGTTATAGGACAATTTTGGTACAGGGGCTGGACATCCAAATAATATGGTTATAGGACAATTTTGGTACAGGGGCTGGACATCCAAATAATATGGTTATAGGACAATTTTGGTACAGGGGCTGGACATCCAAATAATATGGTTATAGGACAATTTTGGTACAGGGGCTGGACATCCAAATAATATGGTTATAGGACAATTTTGGTACAGGGGCTGGACATCCAAATAATATGGTTATAGGACAATTTTGGTACAGGGGCTGGACATCCAAATAATATGGTTATAGGACAATTTTGGTACAGGGGCTGGACATCAAAATATGGTTATAGGATAATTTTAGTACAGAGGCTGGACACCAAAATATGGTTATATGATAATTTTGGTACAGGGGCTGGACATCAAAATATGGTTATAGGATAATTTTAGTACAGAGGCTGGACACCAAAATATGGTTATATGATAATTTTGGTACAGGGGCTGGACATCAAAATATGGTTATAGGATAATTTTGGTACAGGGGCTGGAAATCAAAATAATTATGGTTATAGGATAATTTTGGTACAGGGGCTGGACATCAAAATAATTATGGTTATAGGATAATTTTGGTACAGGGGCTGGACACCAAAATATGGTTGTAGGATAATTTTGGTACAGGGGCTGGACATCCAAATATGGTTATAGGATAATTTTGGTACAGGGGCTGGACATCCAAATAATATGGTTATAGGACAATTTTGGTACAGGGGCTGGACATCAAAATATGGTTATAGGATAATTTTTGTACTGGGGCTGGACATCAAAATATGGTTATAGGATAATTTTGGTACAGGGGCTGGACATCCAAATATGGTTATAGGACAATTTTGGTACAGGGGCTGGACATCAAAATATGGTTATAGGATAATTTTCTACGACTACGGTAAAGAAAAAAGGTTAAACGTGGACGAAGTTGCGGGCACGTTCTTGATCTTGTTCGTTCATTCAATAATAGTACATTACTGCAAACACCAGGAAAGAAAAGACTTGCCGGCTAGGCATGTATAGTACTCAAACATAACGCAATAAAAAAAACACAAAAAAACTGCTGTTTAGACTGACTGAGGGACGCCTTGTTTAAAAAAATAACTTCCGGCTTTAGGCCTTAAATTTAGCATGAAATTCGTTGACAGTTCTCTCAAGTTTTTCCGCCTGAAATGCGATAAATCGAAGCCTGTTATGGCGCACGTTGTGACGACATTTCATTGAATGTTGAACATAATTCTATTAAAGCCTGTGTCTGCTACACAAACACTAACAAACTCTACAATGTTAGAAGCGACGTTTATAATAATAACCACTATACTAATTAGACAAAATGTAGGACGTTTTATAGACGTTTTAAAGCAGTCACAACGTTTCATTTCTGATGGAGCATACACGCGCGGTCGGAAGCCTTGTTCGAGATATAGTTGTATGAAAACATAACATAATATATGTATTCCACGCAGTATATTGACTTTGAAAGGCTTCATTCTGGTGGCAAAAATGCAACGCTCAAACTCACAATGTTCTAAATATGATGAACTGGGACGTTTTATCTTTGTTCACGGGGCATTTAAGAAATTTAAAATTTTGGGGTAATTGCCATTAATTGAACAAATACGTTATTTGCTAGACTGTGGCAGTAGTTTTGCAAAAAAGTGTGGCTTTTAGATCGTTCTTACATTACTCAAGAATCATAAAAGCTACTCTGATGTTCGAAATTATTATATGATTTGAGTATTAGACGAGAACATACAATCATTCGGAATTTGGAAGAAATAATTTCTGGCAAAGCTAACACGGAGAAGTTTCCGCTCACTCAGTCAATTATTATGATGTCAAAATATAGAAAAAGATAAACTTCGTTATTTTTTTAAGTTTTAACCAAATATAGAAAACACAAATCATTTTCTTAATGAATCTTATATGTTTTTTTATTGAATAACATTTATATTTACGTATACTTATTTGATGCAGATGTCACTAATGCAAGGTTTAATTACTATTAAGTTAATATACTGCACAACATTGTTTTATGGCATTATTTGGATAGTGCACGCATTTGCCGAGTAAGCGAGACTTCCGAAATGTGGAGGTTTGTGTGTTTAGGAGTTAGCGGCGAAGAAGGTTCTCCAAGTGGCAGCAAACACCATCTTTAAGGCGACTCCTAATCCCAACGTCCTTGAGGATCTGGGCGGAGCCTAACGTTATTCCCCCCGCCGACCGTGCGCCCCCGGAACATTACTTCGTTCATAATCTCGTTGAGTGGCGTCCAAGCAGCTTCATACAGTCGCATAGTCCGAGCGTGAGTTGAAGATCAACAAACCTTATACCTTACTTAAAGGCATTGAAAAATCTCGAAGTAAAATAAATCATTTAAACAATGATATAATTATTTCGGATTACTAAATATCTATTTACCTACTACAGTAGAATATTAAAAATAAAATGCGTTAAAGCTATTTTCCAAAAAAATAAATGAAATTGGCCATTTGGAAGTCTCGAATCGAAAAATACTTTTTAGTTTCTTTTGTATGTGTAGGTACCTAGGTACCTACCAAAAATAGTTAAAATGCCGACAAGCTTCTTGGTTATACGTGTAAAATCATGCAGAAATAAAAAATATCGTTTTTTAATAAATAAATCATATTGTGACCCAGCGGATGAACCGATATTTTAACATAGTAGTGGAGGCACAGCTTTATCCCCCGGGTCATGCTGCTGCTCTAATGAAAAGATAAACTATAAATAATAGAGCGACAAACTCAACTTTACCGTTGGAAAACGGATTTACGTCCTTTACCTACTTATAAACAGTGATAGTTTTTTATGACTACATTAGTAATGTTCTCAGATTTTCCCCTATACTTGTTGATATTGACGATATTTTACTAGACGAATTTTTTGGCAAATTTCAATGTTCAAGGTCAATGGATACCCTATAAATGTTAATTTACTTGAGTGTCAAAATATGCCGATGCTGGAAAGGAGAACTTATCTAAGCGACATTTTTGGGGATATTGAGTTATACACACTGTTGGGATCGGCAGATTTTTCTGCATCGAATGGGTTGGGTCTCGTATACATTTGTCTGACGACTTTTGTGTCGCTTATCCCGTCGGTGATTTAGAGAATGTCTACTTTTTTTTCTACTAAACGACTTGATTTTTGAGGTTTTTTTAGCAAAATGGAGATTACATAAAAAGTTTTTTGCATAATAATGAACCTTAGAGCTTTTTAGGGTTCCGTAGCCAAATGGCAAAAAACGGAACCCTTATAGATTCGTCTTGTCTGTCTGTCCGTCCGTCTGTCCGTCCGTATGTCACAGCCATTTTTTTCCGAAACTATAAGAGCTATACTGTTGAAACTTGGTAGGTAGATGTATTCTGTGAACCGCATTAAGATTTTGATGCAAAAATAAAATAAATAATAATAAATATTGGGGGCTCCCCATACTTAGAACTGAAACTCAAAAATTTTTTTTTCATCAAACACATACGTGTGGGGTATCTATGGATAGGTCTTCAAAAATGATATCGAGGTTTCTAAAATGTTTTTTTTTCTAAACCGAATAGTTTGCGTGACAGACGCTTCCAAAGTGGAAAAAAGTTGGTCCCCCCCCCCTCTAACTTCTAAAATAAGAAAATGAAAGATCTAAAAAAAACATATGATGTACATTACTATAAAAACTATCAATGAAAATTATTTTGAACGAGATCTAGTAAGTAGTTTTTTTTTAACATTTTAATACCTAACTTTGCACCTAATTTATATGGGGCGCTATACATACCAGGTGCAAACTTAATGTTGTAACTGGCTAATCTAAATTTGAATCTATTTCTTTTATAACTATATATTCTTTCCGATGTTCTTACTTTATGTCACTTCAATAAACTGACAACATTCGTTATCAGCACGAATTTGCTTATTTTAATTAATTATACGTATAAAAACTGTTATTCTTTAGTAAACAGTGAATGATATAGTTTTTCTAATATGGGCGTGTATATTTTTTGAAAATCCGTGAAAATTTGAATAGTTCACGAAGATATTTTCATATCATATTTTTATTGTGACATCGAACAGCTGTGCGTGTAAATATGTCAAATAATTCTATTTCTGGTATAAAACCGCTTATAAACAGAGACGGTTATTCCGTATGGAAGTTCAAACTTCGCATGTACCTTATGCATGAAGAGTTATGGGAAACGATCGTCGGATATCCTGCAGGTATCGATATTTCTGCTGAGAAAAAATTACGTAACGATCAAAAGGCGTTATCGAAAATATGTCTCACAGTAGATGGTATGGCAATCACCCATGTAAGATCATGCACAACAGCTAAACAAGCTTGGGATGCCCTCTCGTCCGCCTACGAAGACAAAGGCTTAGGGCGACGTATAAGCCTCGAAAGGAAGTTATACAGGTACTGTCTTGATGATTTTGACTCCAATATAGAGACATATATAAATGCTGTCATGTCAACCGTGCAAGATTTAGCCGATATAGGCAAAGTTATGGAAGATGCTTCAATAGCTGCAATTCTTCTAGGAGGCTTAAGTCCTCAGTATGCACCTTTAGTAATGGCTTTGGAAAATTCCAACATAGACATTACCGTGGATTTAATTAAGACCAAGTTACTTAATGAATTGAATAAACCGAATTTAAACAACCCTGATACTGCTCTTCGTTCCCGAATGAACCCGACCAGACCGTCTACATCCCAGCCTAAGAAACCTATTGTATGTTATGACTGCATGGAACCAGGACATAAGCGTCCAGATTGTCCACATAAGAAGGATAAAAAGAAGAAAGTCATAAATCACAAGAATTCTCTATGTGCACTGAATGTCAATGATAAATTAGAGAATGACAAATGGTATATCGACTCTGGCGCTTCGGCACACATGACGTCACGAGCTGATTGGATGGAGAACGTTAAAAGTTCATCGAGTGGAAATGTGACCATTGCAAATGGAGATGTTCTGCCTACTAATGGCATTGGAGATATATCCATCACTAGTTGCGGTCACAATACTGATATAAAGAAGATTACGGATGTCGTTCACGTACCAAACTTGAACTCTAATCTTATTTCAGTGAAGAAGGCTGTAGATAAAGGTTTTAGCGTAGTTTTTGATAGAACTGGATGTAATTTTTATAATTCTGATGATTTTACTTGTACAGGTGATGTAATTTTACATGGTTCTATATGTGGTGGGCTGTATTCTTTAGACTGTACAGTTAAACCAATGCCTCATTTATCTGCTTTTGAGACACACTCCGATGTTTCTAGCTTCAAGCTCTGGCATAGGCGTCTAGGTCACTTATGCCGCATTGGAATGGACCAACTCAAGAAAGGCCACGCTGTGGGCGTTGACTTTTCACAAGTAGATAAGGAACCATGTATCCCCTGCATTGAAGGTAAGCAGAATAGGAAACCCTTTAAGAAAGTTTCTCATAAAAGATCTACATCAGTTCTCGAACTTATTTATTCGGATGTCCTTGGACCGCTGCCTGAAACCTCTTTTCAAGGCAATAAGTATATTTTATTTTTTATAGATGATTTTTCTCGCATGACTTTTGTATTCTTTATTCCTTCAAAAGCGGATGTAAAGAATAAATTTTGTATTTTTCAGTCCTCAGTAGAGCGGGAAACAGGAGCAAAGATTAAGACACTGAAGAGTGACAACGGGAAAGAATATGTTAATGCTGAATTTTCGAGGTATTTACAAAATGAAGGAATTCATCACCAAACAACAGTTCTCTATAGTCCCCAGCAGAACGGTATCGCGGAAAGAACTAACCGTTCAATCATGGAGAAGGTCAGGTCAATGCTTTCTGACAGTTCACTTTCTCCGGCCTATTGGCAAGATGCTGCTGAAATGGCTGTGTATCTTAAAAATAGATCTCCTCACCGTGCTCTTGAAGGCAAAACGGCATATGAGAAGTGGTATGGTAAAATACCCAATCTTTCTCATCTACGTGTTTTTGGAAATACTTGTAAGTCTGGGAATGATGTAAGCGAACCAGCAAATGTACCTCTTTTGTTAAGGTCACAAGTGGACTTGTCAAATAGTTCAAATAATCAAGAACCTGTCGCAAGTGGTATTATTGAAGATGAGATGATTCAACCCAATTTTGAACAAGCATCAGAAGGTTTTCAATCTGATGTTGATATTGAAGACCAATGGCACGATGGAAATGAGCCGGATCAGCGTGCTATTGTACATTCGTCTCAAGAATTGGAGTCTGATACTGAAGTTGCAGAACCTAGGTATAATTTGAGACCTAGAAAACCCAACTCTGCTGCCAATTGTGTATGCATGCAGACTTCGTCCCCTCAGATTATGGATGAACCTACAAGCTATTCACAGGCTGTACATGCAGAAGATAGAGATAAGTGGTACAAAGCTATGCAAGATGAATATCAGTCACTGCTTGAGAAGAAGACTTGGGTTCTCATCGATAGACCCGATAAGAAGGTCATACCTTGCAAATGGATCTATAAGTTGAAGAAAAATGCGCATGGTGACGTAATTAAATATAAAGCGCGCCTTGTCGCGAAAGGATTTAACCAAGTTTATGGTGTTGATTACTCGCAAACCTTCAGTCCTACTGTTCGGCAATCTTCTCTGCGCGTCCTGTTTGCTTTGGCTGCAGAAAAGGGAATGAAAATGCACCATTTAGATGTGGATACTGCCTTTTTGAACGGACATTTGGAAGAAGAGGTTTACATGAGTCAACCTGAAGGATTTGTGAAACCTGGTCAAGAGGATAAAGTATGTTTGTTAAAACGTTCACTTTATGGCCTCAAACAGGCTTCTAGAGCATGGTATAAAACGTTAACCGATATTTTACAGTGTTTAGGTTTTAACCAAACTCCTTCAGAACCATGCATTTATACCAAAAAGTTTGGAAACGAGTTAGTAATACTCACTTTTCATGTTGATGACATTGTCATTCTGTATAGAGAAAATAAAACGCTCGACAACGTCATATCTGACTTACGAAAATATTTTAGCCTAAAAGTGATAGGCGAATTAAGTTATTATTTAGGTTTAAATATAAGCTGTAAACCTAATGAAATAAAAATAAGTCAGGAAAGTTATATTCGAGACTTACTGCAAAAGTTTAATATGTCGGACTGTAAGGCCGTTCCTACGCCGTTAGAAACCAAAAAGTTGCTGCCGTGTGAGAAGAATAATGTAAGTGAATCTTCATTATATCCGTATCAGCAATTAATTGGGTCGCTCAATTTTCTGGCTATAAATACACGACCAGATATTGCATATGCAACTTCATATTTAAGTCAATTTAACACTAAATATGACAAGAGTCATTGGATTGCAGCAAAACGAGTGTTACAATACTTAAAAGGCACTATGGATTTCGGCATATCTTACAGGAAAGGCGGTGGTCGTTTGATTGGCTACGCGGACGCGGATTGGGCGAATTGTCCCATAGATCGTCGTTCATATACCGGATTTTACTTCTCTATGGCGGGAGGAGTGATCTCGTGGGAGAGTAAGAAGCAAAAAACCATTGCCCTGTCATCTGCTGAAGCCGAATATATGAGCTTGGCGAGTGCTGCAAGAGATGGTGTTTTTCTGAAGCGCTTGATTCTCGAGCTTACTGGTGAGTCAAATAGTGTTATTATATATAATGATTCTCAGTCTGCTCAAAAGTTGGCACTGAATCCAGTCCACCACAATAGAACCAAGTAAAATTACATCACCTGTACAAGTAAAATCATCAGAATTATAAAAATTACATCCAGTTCTATCAAAAACTACGCTAAAACCTTTATCTACAGCCTTCTTCACTGAAATAAGATTAGAGTTCAAGTTTGGTACGTGAACTTGGATAATTTTTCTTTATTGCAACTAACCTTGCAGTTGTTGGTTAACTGTTTTTACCTGATCGTAAAATATATTTTAATGTCGTTTGAGGCATTTTACCTATGTCTTTATGATAAAATTAACATAAAGGTAAATTATGAAAGAAACATTGAATGTGATCCACTGCAATGTAAGCACGACTCGAACCTGCGACCCTAAGTTTCCGGCGTAGTGCTCTACCAACTGAGCTATCATATCGTTACGTCAATCACACTTAATCTTTGATTCCATAATTCTTCGCTACTGGAGCGCCCTCTGTGTCATGTGTGTTTAAAATGCTTATGCGCATTAGCCAAAAAGTAAAAATGTGGTATTTCCACATTATTAAACAGAACCGATATAAGATTCTATAAAAAAAATAACATAGTTAGATTAAATTATCTGATTGTCGTATCTTAACTATTGGCGTTAATCCAAATTTACCTGCTTTGATACTATGAAACCATTGTCGCTTATCCTTTTTTTCCTGATATGACTGATCGACTACTGTCGCTTATCTTGAATTGCTTGAATGTCAATTGAGTCGTATTTGTCGCATAGAATGTACTGAAAAAACAAATATTTTCGTTAAATTGGTAGTTAGACAACTTTACCGGTTCTGTTTTATAAAATATCACACATTTAGTAGTAATTCAATATATTTATAAAGGCCGTTAAAGGTGGGCACCTGCGGTGTAAATCTGTGTCTGTGGCGCTAAGGCATTACTTTAGACTCGCTTGATGGACCCAAACGCCATCTCACTCAAACAGTGTCTTACGAGACGTCACTTATACCACACAGAGTTGTAGGTAGTTTTGTTATTCTTGTTAGGATAGGATATTATCTCATTGCAATTGTAAAACTTGAAATTTCACGTAGTTCGTGATTTAAAATTCCTTAATGAGTACCGAGTGACTGCAGTCTTGAGAACTCTTGTGCTGTTCTCATTAGTCATAGCTATCGTTTGCTACCATACATTGGTCTAGAACTACTGGAAATCTTTCAGCAGATCAGGATCACACATAAAAATTGATAAAATTGAAATTTCACGTGATATCTGATGAATAAATCTTTAACATTTCTAAAGCAGTTTTTTTTGTATTTGCGTAGTTGGACCATAAGTTTTTGTCTTAGAGAACTTTAAATGTCACTTCATTAATTTTAATGTGTGAAAATAAATATTTTCCTCTAATTAAAACATTAATCGTGAGGTTTTATTGTACGATAAATAGCTTTTCATGTCTGAAATATTTCCTACAAAGGCGATTAGATAATTTTTCTTGATTTATTTCATGCTGATTTATGCACATTTATATATTTACCTGACTATAAAATGAGCATGCACATATATATTGTTAACTGTGTTGATTGTTGTGTAATAGATTATACTATTTTACCTGACTAATTTCTCGGGAAACGTGTCGTTTAGATAATTTTACCAAATTCTATTTTGACGGCCATTTTGCGTAAGCGACGCTTAATCCTAAAATATTCCATTAATAGACAAAATAACAAAAGCAACATGTAAAAAACATGATATTGTTTATGTAAAATGAGCTTCGTATGCACATAGATATTGTTTACTGTGTTGATTGTTGAGTAAAATGTAGATTATACTATTTTACTTGACTAATATCTCGGGAAACGTGTCGTTTAGATAATTTTACCTAATTCTATTTTGACAGCCATTTTGCGTAAGCGATGCTAAATTTTAAATTATTCCATTAATAGACAAAATAACAAAAGCGACATGTAGAGAACATGATGTTGTTTATAATTATAAAATGCTTCATTTAAAAAGGGCATGTATTTAACGCGGCGACAAATTAAATTAATCTGATTTAGGGATTTATAAAAAATTCAAGGGGGTAGCAAAAATAATAAGTTGGCGACTAATTGCGGAGACTAATAAAGTAAAAAGTAGCAGCTAAGTAATCAATTTTCGGCTTTGTTTCAATATAAACTAGCATCGAGTTTTGGCTACTGAATTAACTAATTAAGCGGAAACATGACAGCGGATAAAAAGTTGAAAATGGCCTACTCTAATTGTTCAATGGAGATTGCATATAAAATAAATCAAGGTCATAAAAAAAATAAAAGGAGCGCTTTTTAGGGATATAAAAAAAAACCAACCTAACCTAACCCGGCCGAGTCGGATCTTCTGCTAATATTAGTCGCCAAGTCATTATTTATAGTACCTCGCCTATGATTTCAGTAATCTTGTTTATTATTTCTGCTACCTTAAAGTAGCTGCCATTATTAGAATTTTAAAATATCCTTAGTTTAAAGCTCATTTAATATAAATGATTGCCAAAATATTTAATCGCTGACAAGTTATTATTTTAGTTGCAAATAGTTTGCTGCTCTTTAATTTTTCTGTCGCCGCGAAAATAATAAGCCTTTAAAAAGTAGGTCCACAGAATATTTGATAACTTTTTATTTTTTTGAAAAAGTTCGTAGTTTTTTAGATCTCCTGTAAAGTTAGCTCCGTGTCTCTTGGATATTTTTTCTTTCCAGCGTAGATACGTTTTTTTGCGGCATAAAGAGCCGTATCTTTTTTTTTACGTTAACTTAGAAGTTCGATTTTTTACAGCTTCAAGGGACTGTAGACCAAAGTACGACGTGTAGACGGTTTTAATTTCAACTCGACACCTACACGCGTTACCGAGATAAAGGGTCGTGACAGAAAGACGGACGGTCAGCAAAATGATCCTATGGGTTCCGATTTTTCCGGTAAAAATACCTAAATCTATAAATAATGAGGTTTATCACTTTTAATCAGTATATATGAAATTTAGCCTATAAAAATGGTCATTCGCATAAAATTTCAAGATGGAAAATGTTATTCATAACCAGGCTAGTTTTAAATGTATACCATTTTATAGTGCAATGGTAGGTTTTGAAGTTTAAGAAGGTAATTTACGTATTTTGACGGTGTAATGTGATATATGAATACAATAAATAGTACTTCATGTGACTGTACATAATGAAGGGTATTCAACACGAGTGTGGGTTTATGAAACGAGCCGAAGGCAAGTTTCATAATAACATCACACGAGTGTTTAATGCCTAATTATGTACAGTTACATATACTACTTTATCTAGCCACATATCATAAGCCTCCATGATGCATTCAGAAGTCGCACATTATAACAAATATTACTCGGTAATGGCGGTAACATGTGTAACATTTTTTTTTTGTTCTTGCAAGAAATAAAAGGCATTTTTTTTTTATAATGGCGGTAATGACGTTTTCTGGCAGCAGTCATTGTTTTTATTTTAATTCAGAGACAAACTAGAGTCGGCCCTAACTATCATATCGTTCGATATCTTACTAACGTGTGACATTTGTCAAATTTGATTGAAAATTGACAATTCATTTCGAACTAAACGTCATCTCTATTGATATAAGAATAGAGGTCAAATCAAATTTCTTTGTTTTTCAGAGATGTTCGACATTTGAATAAATAATACTATCGAAATAAGCAATTTGTGCCAAAAAACAGTCTATTTTTATGGTGGTCATAATGTGCCGTTCTTGAACGCATCATGGAGGGTTTATGATATTTGGATAGATAAAAGATTTAATAAAATAACAAGCTTTCGATAACTGAATGTACTTATACATGACTCAAAAGTTTTTTTTTTCAGATTATTATGCATATAAGCCTGTGCCGTCCCTTTGTCGGGTAAAGGCCTCTATCTTTTTTCCACTCATCCTTATTTAGTAGTAGGTAGTCCCACCATCTCCATCGTGATCTACCGCGACGCCGAATTTTATTGGGTGGGTGTAGATTTCTTGATCTGCAGATCGGTTGACATGCGGCAAACGTGTCAGCTCTACTTTAGTTTAGCGGTTGTCTGGGTTACGTAAGCTATTTGGGTTTTGGCGTTCCTTCCGTGATCGATTAATTTGATCCAAGATCGTTTCATTGCCCTCTGGCAAACTTAGAGAGAAAAATTCTGAGCATTAGTCAAAAATCAAGTCCGGGCATTACAATGAGTCTAAATAAAGTTATATATTTTTTCATTAATTCAACTGTAATCCGATCATTAATATATGGCTTTAAACGATATGTAATAAAAATCAGGTTTTTATTTTATAAACGGTAAACAATTGGAACAGAACTTATGGCCAGGCTAGGTATGTCTAGCTAGGCCCGGCGGATTTATCAATAATTACTGACGCTCATTTAGATTTAAATATGAAGTGGGAAATTTATTGATGCAAATATGTATTCTGACTATATTTACATAAATAAGCCCTCATGCCAAAATTGTCACTTGTCTTCTTGGACTAGAAAATTATTGTAATTTTTGATAATGTATTTTTATATCATATGCCATGTACTGTACTAGTGACGCAACGAATGTGAATACTTACAATAAATATTCGTATTCGTAAATTAGCGTTTTACCGAATATTACAATGGTATTCAAACGAACAATACTTGTTCTGCATTACGATATTCATATCTCTTAGGGTTGAATTCATAAAGATCATTAGACGTTATCATACTTAAATATCTGTATTATCAGATTTTTTTTACTAACCGAAATACCTAAGGTACTCTAATATTACACAGAGAAGGGCCCTAAAACCCACACCAAAAGTGTTATTTTCTGGGAATCCTGTCTGGTGTGGGCCCATGACTGAGAATATCTAAGTATCCAAATGTGTTCGGGAATGCTAAGCAATGACAATTTTTTTTATAAGTACTTAAAATTAATAGATACCTAAATACGAAAAAAAAAGTTGAATTTAATTCTATATGAAAATGAGTGCTTTTTGTTATGTCGCATAGCGTAGTCGACTAGTCATGTGAAAAAACGAACTACACTCTCTTAAAATACACTTCAAACGCACGAAGACAGATCGAACCTCCGCGGGATCCGATACTATAACAATTTTCCGTAACTAGATGGATCGCGAGAGCAAGTGACACAGCCTTCCCCTTCGACGGTTAGATTTACACTGAGCTCGCAGCCCGGGCACGGCCGCGCTCGCGGAAATTCAGTTTTTTTGATGCTTTATTAGACCGAATTTCCATTTTACTAACTTTTAAACAATACGATTAAAGATCAATGAATTGTCAATCTTCTTGCGAAAGAGCCGTGTAAATATCACTTGTAGTTTAGAAGCCTTAGGGAATTGAAAATTGAAAACGACCCTATTTCAACATTATTTTTTCCATAGTAATTATTGCTTTAAAAAAAAATCCAACTATAATTTTTTAGAAGAAATAGTCAAAAATAACATATTTTTTTTTCAGATTTTTCCGTTGGCTAGATTACGAGCCTTAGGACTTTAAAAATCACCATTCCACGTACGGAGTCGCCTTAAAGGGACGACGCGCCATTTATTCAGAATCAGATGAAATTTTGTGCTTAGGTTCGATAAGTATAATAATATTTTTTAACCAACATATACGTGCGCTCATATGAAGCAATCCTTCCACCTCCTCATGGTCTTATCTACACGTTGAAATTAAAATATTTTGTTACCGCTATAACAAGAAATAATAAACATAAAAATAAGTGAAAATTAAAGGGGGGGCCCACAAATAGCATAGTCATTTTTTTTGTATATATTTACTTGTTTACGTTTTAAATATCATTGATTGCATGAACTTGTAACAAAGGTTACCTGCGCTAGAATATCAAGCTTAGCTCTGCGATATTATTCATAAAACGTATTGTGGTTACGTTTATTTTAACCCTAAAATACTGCAAAATAAACGTAACCGCAATATTTATACCTATCAGATCAGTGTGGCCTCTTTGCAAAATTTTAGGGTTAAAACAAACGTAAACACAATATTCTTTTTAACGACGCGTAAAAGCAGCTGCCTTATGAGCCAGTGGTTCTGGGTTTTAATCCCGACCAGGGACAAATACTCGTGTGATGAACTCGAATATTTTTGCCTGGGTCATGGATGTTATTTGTATTTAAGTATGTATTTATCTATATAAGTATGTTTCGCCGTCTAGTGCCCATAAAACCAGTCTGATAGAGCTGACTGTGGGATTAGATCGATTAGTGTAGGGTTGTCCGATATTTATTTATTTATTCTACGTCACGTCGTGAATTTCCACGTCAGGATGACGCGAGGTCACGTGTCCTCGCAACATTTTACGTCACTAGCTTTGTAGATAATTTAAAAAAATAATGTAAATGTTTGTTTAAAAATAAACCATTAACTTCTACGAGTTTTTATGTTTTTTGGTCAGTATGGTTCTTTGATGATGTCGTCCTATGCTATCTAGTTACATTATAGCCATTTTATGCTAAAATCCAACCTTAACGCTTCCATTATAAAACAAAAACACCAACTTTAAAACCCACGAATTCCTAAAATTTCGTTAAAACTAATGTATGGGAAAATGTTTAGACATTAGACATTTTATTTTTATTTGGTGCTCTGCAATAAATTTTATTTAAATGTCAGAAGGGCAATTAAAGACACGGTCTAATTTAAATTGAGAGACGAGTCATGGCAAATACGTGTTTTTGTAGTTTTGTTTTTGTTATTTACATAATATAGTTTATTGGAGTTAGTCGTCTTTATGTCTGGTCTTGACTTACAAGGCGATAGAGAGATTTACTATAAAATATGTATAGGTATGTGTCTCACTTGCTAGGGTTCTATAGCTAGTTAGGTACTGAGCTTACTCTATCGCCTTTTCGTCGCCTTGAGGTTGAAGTGTCAACGGGCGGACCATGTAGCTTGGACAGCGGATGGCCGTTGGGGCAATAAAGACCTGTCCCAACTAGATGGCCGGATGACCTTGTGAGGGCCGTGGAGAATCGGTGGATGCAGTCTGCGCATGATCACGCTGTGGCGAGCTTAAAGAAGGCCTATGTTCAGCAATGGACGTCCATGGCAAATCAATAATTACCTAGACCTACATTTCCAGTCTGTCAAGAACCTGTATCTCAGATGAAAACAGAAGCGATATTTCATTTATTTAACCCCAACTTGACTACGTTATTAATAGCTCGTTACGAGTCAAATGGCTGAAGTTAACAGCCGTTAGGCAGCGTGTCCACCGGAGCGAAGCTGTATTAAATCGATCAATCACATGCCTCAGATTAAAATACGGGATCACACAAACATTCCGAAGTTTCATTTATCCGAAACCATAAATATTCCAAATTTTGAAAATTCCGAAAGTGAAATAACGAGAAACGATAATTTTTGCCATGGATCATATGTTACATATTATAATTAGGTTAGGTTGGGGTTATATGTTATCCCAAAAAAAACTAAATATTTTATCTGAACATTCATTCATGGTTTTCGGAATTATGAAAATTCGAAATGATGATGCATTCGGACAAATTAAACTTCGGAGTATTGTAGTTACCCTTTAAATACACTTCTTTCGGGCTTCACAAAGCTAGATTGGTTCATATCTCAAGTAGCACACATGCATAACTACTTATACTGCCTTTATACAGCTTAAATGAGAGTTACAATGGCTTTCTCTGTATAAGCTTATACAGCCTGATTGCTACCTGGGATTCCCGCTTCGTTTAAGTGATCAGGCAGCCTGAACAACAATTTTGGACTGACGTATCGAACCGATGAACCTGCTCCTGTCTCCAGGTTCCATCAAATGACACTAAGGTTAAGCTAGATTTAAAAGGAATAAACATGGCGATATTTCGTGTCCGGTCGCTTAATTAATAGTTCTAGTGCGAAATAAATCGCACTTATCACGCAATAAGAGGCCGTGAAATATGTTCACACGGATAAACGTCGGGAAAGGAGATTAATGAGGTGCGAGAATGATACATGCATCGGGAAATTAAGACAATTGTAATAAGTGTCGGTGTCCTCAAGTGAGGAATCTTAATGATTTGAATGGCTCATGAAATAAAACATTTAAAATACCTACAATATGTATACTGCTTTCTCACTTTTTGGTATCGAACACTAAAACCGCCCTAGGGCATGGACGGGCCATTCGATGTTCAATATTTTTTATTTAGTTTTAGGTTATTAATTAGGTACAACGAAATTGACCTTTTGAACGGGCATATTATCTATAATATTTAGGATATTAACTTTCACATCAGACGTTAAAACGTGGTGAAAATGGCTTTCAATATTTGACCCAAATTAAGGTAAAAACTTGACTAACGAAGGGACATTTAAAAACAAAAATCTGCAAATATTATTTTAATTCTCTTGATTCTTTCGCTTCCTTACATTAATGCAGAAATTAATGGCCCTTTTGATTATCACCAGTATAGTTATACTTAATAACAATCGACATAAATGTTTATTTTTTTGTGTATAGTAACGTATTTTAATTGTATGCCCTTCCTCATTTCTCCCAATCCAATATGAACTTTGTGTATTTAGCCCTGACAGGGCGGAAGAACTGATTTTATAAGGATGCGTTATCAATGAAAGTATTTTGTTAACCGTCAAACTTACTGTAGGTTCAGTTGTGTAGTTTTGTATCTTTTCGTGCGGAGTATAACTATTCGAAATCGAAATATTGCATAAGGGAAATGTTTACTTACATACTTTGTTATTATTAACATAGCAAAACGGCGATACAAAATCTGATATAAAAAACAAAAATGTTATCAAATTATTAAATCGTATCAAACTCGTGAAATGTGAGTTCGCACTTCCGTGATGATAGATATGAAATCAAGGAATATTGAATTCGTGATTCTATTCATCTCATTCTACAATTGGATTGTTTTAACCTACCTTTATTGCCATAGAAAAATGAAGTATAGAAAATTGATAGGTACTTAATAGAAATATATGACGCATTTTATTTATATTCAGCATGGCGCCCGAATCGTGACTCGGCGCGGGATCGTGGATTTTTACAGTGGCTTTTATCATCTTTTTCATCACACTTGCTCGTAAACAAGGGTATACATGCTAGAAAAGCGGGCGGTAAGTCGTGAATTACGCCCTAGGGCGGTAAGTAATTTTTATCATATTAAGGGTTTACATGCCAGAAAACCGGGCGGTATATCGTATATTACGCCCTAGGCCGGTAAGTCGTATATTACACCCTAGGGCGGTAAGTAATTTTAGTATTAACTACTACTACTTTTGTTTTATTTCCTCCAAAGTGTGATGAAAAACGTCGTACGTGACTCTTGTGAATTCCAAACTCGTGTCATTAAATCCCTCGCCTTCGGCTTCGGGCTTCTAATAGACACTCGTTTGTAGTTGCTCGTTTACGACCCTTGTTACGTAATGTACTATTATATACGCCGGCACCGGGAAAATCCGTATCGTGTTTGGAACTGGAAACCGTAAACGGCTCGTCCTGTACCCTTACCATGACTTAACATGACTGTACTTGCTAGCGACAGCATAAATTATTTGTATGGAGAACAGTACAGCGCCCCTAGCGTTTACTTTGTAGAACTACAATTCTCCATACAAATTGTTTACGCAATCGCTAGCGAAAACAGTCACTGTAAACTCATGGTAAGGGCTACTGTTGAAGGACCTTACATCCTAAAGAGACTGAAGATGGCGGGACAAGCGGTTAGATGCGGGGACTAGGGCTTCCAATCCCGGAATTATACAATACAATACAACAATACTTTGTCGCACACCAATAAAAGTTTACAGAAGGAAACAAGACAAATACAATTTATAAATAACGGTAGACAACAGGCGGTCTTATCGCTAAAAAGCGATCTCTGCCAGACAACCCTTGGGTAGTGAAATTGATAAAAAACTTAACTGAATGTAGGTGCCGCAAAAGGCGTAGTCGAAACGTGGTCTCTAACTATGGGCCTTTTAAGGAAGCACATAGCAAACCGGGTAAGCAAGCTGAAGTGGCAATGGGCGGGGCACGTAGCTCAAAGGACCGATGGCCGTTGGGGCAGAAAGGTTCTCAAATGGAGACCACGTACCGGCAAGCGCGGTGTAGGACGACCACCCGCAAGGTGGTCGGATGACCTGGTTAGAGTGGCGGGGACTCGCTGGATGCGGGTCGCTGCTATCCGACCCATGTGGAAGTCTATTGAGGAGGCCTGTGTCCAGCAGTGGAAGTCCTATGGCTGAAATGATGATGATGATGACTCCAAGACCGAGGTCTAGCTCAGCCTAGTTTACGATCCGCTAGGCATATCATATTTTGTGTACTTGCGTAAGCAAATAAATGAAGGGCACGCGGAGAACCATCTCTAGTCACTTTAAAAAGAAAATCGCATTTTTATCAAAATATAGAGCACTCAATAGACTATTTATTTATTATTCAAATAAGTTACACAGCAGTACAGTAAAAACCAAGGCACTGTGAACTACGAAAATACATATAAACAAATATAACTATAATTAACTTACCGCTCAGTTATATATTACATCCAAATACTCAAGTACTTAGCTTGTAATTTCAATCACTTTTAAAAAATCTAGATATGAAAATTATATGGATAACTACATCGTACCAAACTTTAAAATCGCGATAACTCTAAAGTTGGCTAGACACATTCTTTCCGTGTACTCTTAAAATTACTTCGCGTATTTGTTTTTTTGGTAATTATGTAGGCGTGATATAAACTAACAGGTCATCCCAAAATAAGCTACACTACATTGCATTGAGCCATGGTACGTCGACCTTACTGACCATTCTTAAAACTTCAGAGTCATGAATCAATGATTTAATTTCCAGAAACTAATGAATATATTGGATACTCTGTTTAATTTTACAATCAGCTGACAGCTGCGGTCATAAAGTCGGCAGTTTATTTTAAACCTTGACATAAGAACATAAGGACAATAATATGTCAATTATTTTAAGGTGGGCGACAACTTAAACACTAAACAATACTGATAACGAATTTATTTGTGAAGAGGAGCGCTAGGATAATTACTATTCTTAGAGATTTTCCTAGCATGAGCGATGTGTTGTTAGTGCTTGACAAAATAAAAACATCGACCATCCCGTAATCGATAACCACCACTTCAACACCAAATACCACTTCAAATTCATAGAGGCAAACCACAAACCTAAATATAATAATGAACGCCACAAACATAGCCAATTCGCGAGCCACCAATCATATACAAACGGGCTTAATCCATTAATCCGTGGTTCGCTCAATTTTTTTTTTAATAATTTTGCTATATAAATAGTTGTTATATGGAGCAGTCTAAATGAAACTTTCAGTCTGTCTAGATTGTGAATATTCATAAAATAACTATACAGCGTGTACATTTGCTATTTATTTATTATTTATTTATTGAAAAACAGGTTACATAACATTACAGTTTACACCAATGCGTCATGAACCGAACAATGTTTATTTTGACGGCGAAACGGCGTAGCCCCGTTGTTCCGATATCTCGGGTGTTGGATTTGGTAGGTTGCCCCAGAACCAACGAAATACGACACCTTTCGGCCAGAAATCAGCACACGCGATGGTGTCTTGGGTCCTGGAGCGGCCGCGGCATAACCGCATATTGTAGCCAGGCGGAGATTTTAGTGCTATAATCTGATATTTATAACAATTATTAATTTAGCGTTAACTGCCATAGCGTAATTAATTTTTGAAAATTTTCTGAGCAGCAATGTATGGCGTAGTTATTACTAGTGACAGTTGTGACATCACGATGTTAAGTGTCAACAAACAACAACAAATAAATACATTGCATGCTGAATTATTTTATATGGAAAAAAAAGTTCGATTTTATTAATAATTTACGGATCAATATATAAAAAAGTGCCTATACTAAGACTCCGTAAAGTTTGCGGTTATATCAAAATATATACGCTGTATTATAATTATGAAATTCCTTTATAGCGTTGACGTGGCGATTATCGATACCAAGTTTATTATGATGTAAGCACTAACCACCTGTTGTTCCTGCTAGAAACATAATTATCTAGATATTATATTGATTACGCAGCGGATTAAAAAGATTTTGAATGGTAAAATTGTATCATCTTTTCGTAATAGGTGTATTTTTTAATATGCCTTAAACTTGTACAGTTTTTGCTTCACTAGCCGGGTAGCTCCCACTAATTAAATAAATTGTTTTATTTAGTTATTAATTAATAATTACTCATTAATATAGATTACATCATATTCTGAATATTGCTAATTAATAAATCTGCATACTGATATACCTAGTATATTTATTCAAGGCTCTAACCTAACGGCTTAATTATAAGTTAGATGATTTAAGCAATTCATTAGTTAAAAAAGATAAAAGCTACAAGTTCTACGGATATCAGCTATTGATAACATTGTAGACCATAAAATTCGCGTTTGTACTAATTTTATTATGTAGAAATAGAAATAGAAATAGAAATAGAAATGTTTATTTGCTGAAATACTTAACATGTGCAATATAATTTAAAGAAAATTATTAGGCAGGCGTCCTAAACTAGGTATTTCCGGTGGCCTTTACTCAGCCTTAGAGAATTTATTCAGTATGTCCAGTCAACCAACTTGATTTCTAGGCCTTTCAAGCGGCTTTCATATTGACGTTCACTGTGACAAGGGACGAAATGGCCTAGGAATCAAATTGGTTGACTGTACTTATCTTTTAAAGACCAATAAAGTATTAATCATTCAGAAAAGTTAATTTTTAAAGTCCAGTAACGACGGAGTTATATACATCTACGATTATCAGCAAGGAGTACCAAAATTAATGATTAATACTCAAGCAGGAGACTCAACCAAATCAAATCATTTCTTCCAGGCAACTGTGGCCCATACAGATAAGTAAAACCTAAACATTCATTCAGACAAGTTATATACAATGAACTAATAGGCAACGTGTGGCGCAACTTCTTGTTATCTAATAACGGGCCCTGAAAACGCCAGAATTAAAAGATCGGTAGGAAGAATATGGATATTAAAACATAATATCCTGGCTGCTACTGCGCCACCTGGTGGCATGCATATACAACGGTCAAACATCTAAGAACCTATAGCGGTATTTAAAATTAAATGGCTGTAATTTTACAGCCATTTCATTTTAAATACCGCATCGAAATCGGAATGGTAGTTATATACACAAATAATTTCTAGCCCCAAACGCATGTACAGTCGAATTCATAAATTTATGAGTAAAAGTTTATAAGGACAAAGGCGCGCTCAAATATATATATTTACTTACAAATATATACATATTTTTTAATAAATATCAGACATCCTCACCAATAAGACTATTGTGTTATGGGTACTAGACGACGATATACAAAGTTATAAGTATGGATAAATATATACTAAAATACATAAGCATTCATGACCCAGATACAAATTCGAGTTTATCACAGAAATATTTGCCCTTGCCGAGATTCGAACCCAGGACCGCCGGCTCGATTAGGGAGCTGCACTATTACTTATTATTATTAGATGTTTCGGATTACATTTTTGCTCATAAATGTAAGAACACGCCTGTACCGCCGTCATTCCATTCCGTTCCTCATGGGCAAAGAAGACCACACTGACCACCGTGCCAACGTGTCAAGGTCAAACTGGAGCCATAATGACATGGAGCTTTTAGGGTTTGAACTTCGACCCGAGCCTGATGCTACAATATGAGTATTTAGTAATATTGTGGTGACATTAAGGCTAAATACAGAAGAGGGACCTTTACCTTGACGTTGGATATAAAATATTCGTTGGAAACTAGTGTTTTATTTTTCATAATTTCAATTTAGTATTAAACAAATAAATGATTTAAAATTGGAGTACTTAACTGGAGTGTTAAAAGATAAAGATAAAGATGAATTTAGTGTCAGAAACTATGTTCATACTATTATGTCGCATAAATTAAGCTCCAACAGCTTGCCCATTTCGGGCGTACAATAGTGAGTAAATATAATTTAAATATTAAAACATCTAAATATTATTCAAATAAAGTATCCTTTACTGTTCCGACTCGTTGTCGCTGTTGTCGCCTACCTATCTCAGGCCCCACGGAAGACCAGCGCTGCGACATCCCCACGGGCCACGATGTCGCAGCATTATGCTGAGTGGTGTCCTTTTGCGGTGGACATGGCAGCACCATTAACCTCTACCTACATTTATATAATTTTTTGTTTAAATTAAGTTTATGATATTGTATGTTAAGTGATTTAGTTTTTAAGTTCTTTGTAATGGTGGTGCGTCTTTTTCGCTGCAATAAATGTGTTTTCTTTCTTTCTTTCTTTCTTTCTTTCTTTCTTTATAATTTAGAAAATATAGTAATATTCCTCGGTTGACGGAATTCTTGGCGAACCACATTCAATTGCGGCCTTTTTCGTGCCTAGTCAGCATTTTGATTTTAACCATTTTAGGTTTCTCAATTTAGTATCTTTTCTTTACTATTGGACAAGGATGTCCAAGACGAACAGATTTATACTCTTAGATTGCCAATTGTACGTGGTGGATTACCCTTAATTAAGATGCAATAGAAACAAAGAAATAATCATTTATTGCCACCTAAAATAAAATAGGCACATGGAATAAGCAAGAATAGATTATCACTACATTGCCCACCCAAATTACTACGTGTGACAAAAGGAACGGACCCAGCATGACTAAGGTGCGACAGCCAAGTGTCTGCGCAGCGCGGGAATAGAAATAATCGTCATTGCTCGCTTGACCCCTTGATCCAAAAGGATGAGTTCTTGAGGATAAACTAACCTGCTATACCACCATACTAACTTGATTTGCACTCTGTTAGGAGTAAAGCTTAATTATATTAACAAGTTACAATAATTATTCGGACTCTTATTTACGAAGGTATAAACTGAATATTTAATCGGAAGCTTGTTATTTTATTTTGACCATATTCGCATTTAAACATAAACAAAACAGCTTACGCAACTTTTCGTCCGCATATTTATCCAACGCTATCCTTGGTAAGGTGGGGTAATACTAACATAGTTTGTTGTCTAATAGGGTAAAACTAACAGTTAATCTAGTTATTGGACTGTGGCAGTCTTCCCTCCTTTACCTTGAACCAAAATTAGCTAAAATCAGTTCAGCCTTTTGGGCGTGATGACCGTACCAATATTGTGTTTTTTTTTTATATCGGACAAGCTCACACAAATCAATCTGGTCCCACAGTAAGCTCTGGATGGATTGTGCTTGTGAAAGATAAATACATACTTAAATTCAAATAACATCCATGACCCACGTCACAAATATATTGCATTTCGTGACGCCTATTTTATATAATTATTACTGTATACTGTAAACATTGATTTGGAGAATCTTGGGCATCTCCTCGACATATTAATTACCTATAATTACGAAAAAAATACTTACCTACTGTTGAGTTTTTTCGGCTTTCTTCTCGGCAGCGGTATCTTCTTGTGAAATGCCGGTAGATTCAAATTTAGACATGTGAAAGTGCCCTTTTGGACTTCTTAGCGAATAAACGTCGATTTTGATTGTTTACAATGAAGCGAAAAATTTAATGGTGCTGAAGACTGAGCCTTTACGGTAGATGGCGATACAATGCCACCGTAAGGCATGCAAGAAGCTACTGGTTGGAAAATTCAATGGCTCTCGCATCAGGTTCATTGGTCTAATAGGTAGGACCCCGTGTTCCCAGAAAGTCGGTGGAAACGCGGGTTAGAAGCCCGCCGGAACCACTAAATTTTTATTTTAGAATCCCATAATACCTTAGTGCAGATATCAATAAATAATATAACCCAAATTAAAAATTTAATAAACCCCAACACAATTAGTTGGTCATCATGAAACCAGTGATATAGAAAATGCTACTAAAATGTAATATAAAAACAAAATTAAGAATTCCTAGCTTCAATATTGGCACCACATTGGCTCAGAGCCGGTCACTTGTTCCACTAAAAACTAAATATCTTGGAGACGAGAGCTTTCATTTTCATCAAAGAAAGCTAAGAACCATCACCAAAAACCAGGCTTTTGATTAAAAAAACACACTCAAATCGGTCCTTCCGTATGGGCGCTATGATGCCACAGACAGACACACAGATACATATGTTAAACATATAACACCCCTTTTTTTTCGTCGGGGGTTAAAACCTATCATGTATTGTCAATTATACAACAACCCTTATAACTACCTAACTCTTATCAGTAGGGTTTCGGGCTACACATCCAAAGGTTTGTACACCGAATATACTATCACGGATTATATTTATATAATAGGTACTGCTATGTATAAGTATATAATTATACGCTGAAAAAAGACTTGGTAGTAGCCGAGATGTTAGGTGCTAGTTACTAAATCGGAGGACTGACAAACTGAGGGCTACTAGTAACCAAAATAATTTATGTAAAATTAGCATAATTAGCATATTATATAACCGCAAATTTGACTATTCTCAAGTAGTAGAGAGGCCTTATGTCTTTAAACATATATATATATATATATATTATGACAAATATATTGATAGGGTCTATATCGGATGGCATACAATTATTAGTCCTATCGTCGTGTCGCATAACGTCTTTTGTCCTAATAACGTTTGGCATACACTTTGTTCCGCATATTTTTGATTGTCCGAAATTGTTGCTCCTATTATCGTTTGTCCTAAATATTATTTGTCCTATCGTTTGATGTGGCTAAGATTCAACTATCGAATGATTGATGTGCATAATTGTAATGTTCCTAATATTTAATGTGCTAAAAATCTTTTGACTACATTTCATTATACCTAAATCTCGAAGATTTTTAAGCAAGCATTCTGACGCTCCACTCGCTTCGCTCGCTCCGCTATCCATGGTCATAAAACAAACCCAACGTAACCTACAGTTTTCGGTCTTTAACCTAACCTACTAACTGCTAAATTTTAATATAATTTCGCTCGCTCGTTAGGGTCACAGTTCTACCTAACACTCCTCCTCGCTTCGCTCGTCGTCGTACCTAACCTAACCAAAATCTGACCTGCCTACGTAACGATTCTGACTTCACGCCTACCATAGTTTAGTTTAGGTGCTGTAATTTTAGGTTCACTAATATGTTGCATAAAATTAATACTCATAAATTCATTTTGTATAACAACCTTCGACAGAAACATCATTTCTCCGAATTTTATGTTGCATATTATTTTTTCTCATATTGTGATTTCACATATTTTTTATATCAGAACATTCATATGGCAGAATATGAATAAGCATAATATTTACATGTCCGAATAGTTATTTCGAAGAAATTTATATCTCATAATATTTAGATTGCATAAAAATTAAAATTCAAAAGTAGTTCGATTCTATTATGGTCGCAGTTCTAACCTAACCTAACCCATTAAGTTCGGTTCTAACCTAACCTACTTTACTGGCAGCAATTCGGTTCTGTTGTGTTCGCAGTTCTAACCTAACCTAACCCATTAAGTTCGTTTTAACCTAACCTACTTTACTGGCAGCAGTTCGGTTCTATTGTGGTCGCAGTTCTAACCTAACCTAACACATTAAGTTCGGTTTTAATCTAACCTAATTTACTGGCAGTAGTTCGGTTCTGTTGTGGTCGCAGTTCTAACCTAACCTAACCCATTAAGTTCGGTTCTAACCTCACCTACTTTACTGGCAGCAGTTCGGTTCTGTTGTGGTCGCAGTTCTAACCTAACCTAACCCATTTAACTGGTATCAGTTTAGTTAATAATCGCCTAATCTAACCTAAAACCTAAACTAAATTCCTAGCACCCGTCTGTTCCGTAAACTACTTATATCTTTATGCCATAATAAATTCGGCGATATTAATGTTATGCCATATAAAATTATATGAAATAATAGTCGGTGATACTAGTGTTCTGCCATTTAAAATTATGCTAAATTAATAGTATGCTAACTGACAATTATGATACATATATAATTATGCTAAAGAATCATTCGGCTAAAAATATTTCGGTGATAGCTGCTATGCAAAATGTATTTCGGAGAATCGATATTATGCAAGATAAAGGGAATCCGTAATTTTAGCCAATTTAATAATAGGCAAAATAATTCTTAGGGCAATTCATGTTAGGAATATTATGCTTTAGGTAATTAGATTTTAGAGTTATCAATATTAGGATAAACTTGCTTTAGGACTTTAAATGAGTATGCGCAAAAATTATTAGGACAAACGAGTAGTATGCCATTCAACAGTATGCCAAACATTCTCGGCCAAACATTTTTAGGACAAAAAACGTTATGCGATACGACAGGCACCCATTATGACAAATATATTGATATGAATAATACTTTTCCCTGAGTTCTAGAAAGTAACATAGTTATTTCATGCTTTCATTGCGTGCAGTCGAAAATAAGTTGAATAAAGCAGTTTTCTGCGTTGTCAATTTCGAGTAGTTTTAGAAGAAACCAAAATTATCAATGAAAAATTAAAACTGTAGGTTTTAAATATGTACCAATAAATCGCAATAGCCCTGTTCTAAGGAGTAACATTGATAATAATATGTTAAGAAACATGTTTCATAATTACAAAAAAATTTAAAATTATCAGATATTTGAACAGATAAGGAGCCTTAAACTAGTTGAGATTTTTTTGTCAGTGTAACTGAAATCAATATGACAGCTTGTATAAGTGTCTAAACGTACAGCCTACTCCGTGAAACTGTACAGTCAGCATCAAAAGTAGCTGACAATTTTTGGTATGTCTAATTACAATTTGTTATAAGCCGGTACCTAGTAACTTAAGTACACCCGAACTATTTACCAGTATATATTTATATGCTGAATTAATACATAAATAAATTATAATATCACGGATTATAATTTTATACTGGGTATTGCCTGTAATAGGAGCAATAAATTAAAACCACCCGTCAAACTGAACAACATTTGTTAAGCAACTTCTGAAAATAACGGGTATTAAATGATAATTTGCAGAATAATCTTTACACAAAGAAGAATGTATTGCGAAATGTGCGATATTAGTAGAGTGACAGCTATGTCAATGCTCAGGGACTGCTCAATGTTGGACGACGCACATTAAAAATACTGTTCAATTTGTTTGAAATAATAGAAATTTAGAAAATTGATTTTAAAAGTTGCTGAACAAATGTTGTTCAGTTTGAGCAAAATCTATGTTTTAATTTATTGCTCCTATTACAGGCAACACCCGGTATACTGCTATGTATGTTTAGCTGAAACAAGTATGACAGCTTGTAAAAGTGTCAAACGTACAGCCTACTTCACCATGAACTCTTATCATTTCAGGCTGTACCCGAAGCACCGAAGCTATATAGCGAGGGCTGTGCACGCGCGCCTCACAAGTGCCGCGCTCGCGTCGCGTAGTGCCGTGTGAAATGCAGTGAGTGTGTTACCCGATACAACGATGGTGAGTAATGGTTTAAGGCTTTTAAGGATGGATAATAAGGATGCGCTGAAATTTGTTTTAATTTTAAATTTATAAGAATTAGTGTGTATATCAATGGAAATTAAAGTAGGGTTGGTTAGGTAAAAGTTGTGCTTGTGTATTTTTGTGTAAATTATGAGCTTTTATTAGGTTTTGTTTAATTAATAGTGTACATAGCTTGCAATATTATATAAAGAAGGTAAGGAGGAAAACTGTGTGATTGTAACTTTAGTTATAAGTTTCAAACAAAAGAAGTACATAAATCTTATATTATTTATTAGGTATTTATACATTTTTACTGAAAAACTTAGTGAAAATGTATAGATATAAATGTAAAAAGTTTATCGGTGCAGATCTATGTGACTAAAAAAGCCATTTGTTTACTAAACGTAATTACAGAAGATAAAAAACGTGTAAACATAAGTGTAATTGACATAAAAAGTTAATTGACATAATCGCTTCGGCGCGTGCGCGGCTTGAACTAAATCGTGATCTTGATCAATTAGAGCTTTTAATCAATGACTGTTTCTTTTTTAAACTACAGAGGTTTAATATAAGCAGGGTATTAATTTATATAATTTAAGTAATGTGTCATGTTATTTTAGTGTAAAAAAACGATACAAATTTATTGATATCTATTTACACTGAAATAATCAGCCACTTTTATTTTAATGGCCCCTCTTTAAAAAAAAACACATAGTTTGAAATATTATAAATTAAATTTTTAAAGATAATTGCAAAAACACAACAATGAATAGAAACAATCATAAGTAGGTACTGTTAAAGATCTATTTAGGATTATGTATAATAATATTATGTACATTCGACGTTTTATAAAAACGATTTTATATAAAATTCCATCGATAGGTCCTAATAATGTATCATCTAATAAAGATAATTATGTAAAACGTCAAAAAAACAACTTACAAATTCAATTTACCGGATCTATAAAGCAGACGTCTTTTTAATTAATATGAATAAATTAAACAAATATTCTAAGCAATTTATGAGCTCGGAGCTAAATGAACATATCAAGTGTCTGATAACCTTTAGGCGATCCATCTAAAACCCACTAAAAAAGGTAAAAATATAAAATTATGGTCATTAATTTAACGCTATGTTACACCGGATGTCTATCGACTTCGTTTTTAATCCAAGACAAAAAAGAAGCATTTAAAGACATATCATATGATGATAAGTCGCTTAAAAATAAATAAACCAATCATGCTCTTGAAATTTAATTAAGCCCGAAAACAAATGTTTACATATTCATAAATGTTAAGCTCAGGTCAATATCGATGATACATATCTATACTTTAGTATCTTATTTTGACTGCCTATTTGTAATTTGAAAATAAAACAATGTAAACGGATTATATCGCATATATTAATTATTTGAGCTTTCCTGACGTTTCGGTAGCTTTCCATTAGCTTTTTTTTTTTTTTAAGTGAAACAGTCGCAGAAACCGAAAAAAATATTATACCTATTAAAGGTTTTAAAGTGCGTTAAAACTAAGTACACAATTAGGAAACAATTTATCATTTACAATCAGGTGTTTGTGAAATCTTTATTAGGTAAGGTAAGATAGAGGTAAAACGTCGGTAAGGTACTTAGTGAGTATGTAAATATGAAACAAACAACATAGTATATAGTTTCAACGACTATATGAGACATACATTCGCTAGCAATGAAAATAGATACTGTGCAAAATTTCTACACCAAAAGTATCAAGTTTCATAGCCTAAGACTAGGAATTTCTCAAAGCACATTGTATTAGAAAGTAAGGAGCGACTTTACATAGTTTTACTTAACTTAGGTATTTATTGTCATTATGAAATTGTAGTAATTTTATGCATCATAATTACCTATGTTATATCTTACAATTGCAAACTAATTCTATTTCAGCGAAAATGTCCTGCTAAAATGCTTTGCTCAAACTGTTTAATTAATTAAAATGATTCAAAGTAAGTCAGGCCGTGATTAAAAATAGATATTTTAGCTTTTTCTATTTTAAGTTTTAAAACATTTTCTTATCTTCCAATCTTAACATAGAACCAGAATCCTTTTGATTTACCTAAAGTAAGCAATTAGGATTCGCATGCGGCTAGCGAGTGGACAAAATATAATAAATATGGAGAGGATGCGCGGGCGCCGGGCAGAAGGGGGGGCGTGTGACGCAACAGCTAAAGGTCACTGCGGCCGTTGCGACCTCTTACTTCTATGACATTATTGAAAATTTAGGAAAATACACACAATTATAATATTAATGGAAAATATGAAAACTGCCGCGACCTGATTAAAAGCTTGCCTGATATTAAGTACTGAGAGCAAAATTAAACCGAGAAAAAATATATAGAAAGTCAACTGTTTCTAAAAAATACGTTTTATTTATTCATCCGATCAACTAGAGCAACAATAAAAAAACTATTAAAACTGGACACGCGTCAAGACACGATAGAGCGTACTAAATGTTTTTCAACACATTTCCACGTCGATTTTTGTTTTCACATAACAAACTATAATTGTTATGAGATAACAAAAGTTATTCTTATTATTATATTAGTTAGGTCAACAATATTATCTACTTAATTTAAATGCAACTATTCTGCCTGCGTTATATTAAGTTTATTTTTAACTTTCGTATAAAATTAAGCCATAAACTAGTTATTAATTAAGTAGGTATGCTAAATGAGTATTTTAAGCGAAACATACCTATTCATCCAGTATATTAAATTATTCGAAGTTCAGAAGTATTTACGAATATGTAGTAATATACGTTATAACGTATTATCCCAGCGACAAATCATGTTATCAGCATGGTCTATGATACCTGCACCTGTGGCTATTTTTCGCGTGAGATAATTGCCTGTCTCTTTCTGTGCAATAATGTAAGAGGGTGACGGATAGCGCTGTCGTGCGACAAGACTCGCGAAGACAGTGCTAGACGGGCTAGTTGTATAAGTGTCACCACCTGTGCCGTACTACGGTAAAAGGTCGTACCATTGTATGCATTTTATAGTAAGATACGCCCTTTTGACATAGCATGGCAACCTCATAGGTTATGGCAAAGTTCAACCTGATACCAGGGTACAAGCACGTATAACCCCAGCAGGCCATATCCTTATCTAGACAACTTTGATTGATACACCGTGGAAATACCAAGCTAATATATAATTAGGTTCGCAAATCTTTAGGATACCTTAAAATACTGTCGAATAAACGTCGCTAATAAGTTGATGAATCGTTTTTCACATCAGGCGGGCCGCAAGCTTGTTTGTCACCGTCGTTGTATAATTTTTTTCTTACATGATATTGTATAAAATGATAACATGTAATTGCATGAATTACGGGAACAAATGAAACAAACAAACATATTCAGCAAGTGCATAAAATCCTTTAATTTATCATAGCACTCTTACACATTAATATCAGTATGTGTTATTTACAGTATGTATTATTATAAACGCGGAAGTGTATTTAATTTTGGATATACAAATACAAATACAAGTACTCTTTATTGCACACCTCATAAAATATACAGGAGAAATACAATGCAAGAAATTACAATTAGAGGTAAACAACAGGCGGTCTTATCGCTAAAGAGCGATCTCTTCCAGACAACCTTTGGGTAGTGGAGAACTTGAAAAAATAAGATTTTGTTATTAGGCGGTGCAAAAATCGGAAAATGATAATAATATATACATAACAAAAACAAATAAATACATAAATATAATAAACAATAAATACATAAATACATACATACATTCAGCCAACAGGTAATAGGACCATTTGAATAAAATACGAATTATGAAAGGGATAGATAATGTTCTTTCAGTTGAGTTTTGAAAGAAACAAGAGATTTAGCTCGCCTTAAGCTCACAGGCAAGGAGTTCCACAAACAGACAGCTTTAAAAGTAAACGATTGGATATATCACATCAATAAAGAAAAAATATCTAGTTCATGTTAGCTGGAAATCAAGAAGCATTTTCCCTGAAAATAAACATCATGGATACGCAAAGCTGCGCAATATATATGTTGAGAAGACTATTAGTGTCTCTGTTGGCTGTACGACCCGCGACATTTCTCGAAATGGCTAAAGTATTTCTACGCTGTGAAATTTAACGCCATTTCTCTTTTTTTTTAAACTGAATCGACAAAAATAATGTATAAAATTATCTAAACTGCTCACAAAATTTAACGAGAATCGGTTGAGATGCGACCTGTAGGCGAGACACCCGGACATCAGAACATCCGGAATTCGGACATATGAAAAAAGTAGCTGCGCCACGCGAATAAAAAGTAGCCTATGTGCTAATCCAGGGTGTCAGCTACCTTCATACCAAAATTTATCACAATAGGCATGTTGACTAATTTTTTTTGAGGATGTCAATCGATTCTATTTTTTATTGTGATCAAATGTCTATATGGGATTGACTACATTTAAACTGCTCTAAAAGTCAGAAATGACCGTCAAAGTTCAACATTCCTACGTAGCGCTAAAAACGCTCCATACAAAACGCGTCAGGCTAGTGACGTCACAGGCCGGTATAGGTACCAATAATTGTATGGAAAAATTAAGAAATTTGACATTTTCACCGTGAAAAAGTGCGTTTAAGTTCATAGTTGTCATACAATTATTGTTTCGCAAAATTATGAGGATTCTGAAAACATTATCAAAATTTATTTTGGATTAAAAAAAATATCATAAATATTGCGTACCTTTGAAGTCACATATTTCCAAAAAAGATATATGTTTCTGGATTTTTTTTCTTTGTTTCGTGAAATATTTAGCTAATTTTATTCATATAACTACAGTACGCTGTAAAATTCAACATTAGTTAAATAGCCCATTAGTCCTGCCGATTTAGCGTGAAGAAGTAACAAACATACACACAAGCACACTCACTTTCGCCTTTATAAGATTAGTGTGATATTTGGCCAAGTTAAAACGGAGAGACTTCACTCGCTCGCGCAATAACCCTTGGAAAAATTAATCCTGTTCAAGGATAATACTTTTATTTCCTTGAATGACAACGCTTAAATTCCAACGTCTATGACTACACAACAACACTGTCTTAAGAATTATAATCATAAAGAATTATAATTCCAAATACTTTCTTAATGACCCGATCATCATGTTAAAACATTCCTCGTTTATAATGTCATCGCGCTTGACTTTTAATTTGCGTAACGAAGCCTTGACGATACAGTGATCATCGGAATTGATTTGAAAATGACTAAGTTTAAATCAATTATGACAGGTATCAAAGTCATTAGAACCAAGGACAAATCTGTCAAAGTTTCGAAGTATGTGGGAGTTTAAGGCGGCCTGTTCACTGGAGCGGAGCGGAGCGGAGCTGTCTAAAATATACCAATCACATTCGTCAGATTTAAATACATTTCTTTTTTTTTGCATTTTTGCAGTTTGTAGTACAGCTGCCTACTGTGCCGACGGTCCTGGGTTCGAATCCCGGCAAGGACAAATATTTGTATGATGAACTCGAATATGTGTTCTCGGGTCATGGTTGTTATCAATATTATGTATTTACAGAAGACGGATAAAAAGTATCCTATAACATTGGATGTCCAGCTATCCCCGTATCTGGTTATAATCTGACCAACCGTTTCGGCGTGATGCAAGGACAATAAGGAAATTATGACCAACAGATCTGATGACGCCAGGTTGGCACGCCGCGATGCGCCCATACAAAGCAAATGACGATCCTGCATCACGCTATTAAGATTTTTTCCTGAAATCAAAGAAATCCATAGAAACATAACTATGCAATTTAGGCCACACCAAAAAAAGTCATTGGAAATTGATTTTTGTTTTAACGGATCAAGACTAGAATGTGTAGACACTTTTACCCTTCTCGGATTGGACATTGACACACATATTATTTGGAAGCCACACATCCAAAAAATTAAAAATAAGCTTTCAAAATTCCTATACGCGTTAAGGGAATTAAAAAAGTCTACAAACTTTCGATGCGCCTTAAACGCGTATTACGCTTACGCTTATTCATGGCTAAAATATAGTATTATCCTTTGGGGCAATAGCACAGATATCAACGACCTATTTGTTCTCCAGAAAAAGTGCATACGGATATTGGCGAACATAAAAAATATGGATAGCTGTAAACCGTATTTCGTCGAATACGAAATTCTGACACTGACTTCGATCTATATTCTAGAAATTTGTAAATTTGTTAGAAATTACCTATCCACAATTTTTTTCGAAATTGAAAGATCGACCACGGCGTTTTGAAACTAGGTATAAAAACAATTTGGCATCAACCACGAGATCCAGACTTAAACTACACAAAACCAGCCCAAATGCGATGGCAATAAAAATTTATAATAGAATAAGCGAGGATATAAAAGAACAAACAACAGAACAGCAGTTCAATAGACGGTTGAAGGACTTTCTTATAAAAAAATGTTATTCAGATTCAGATCAGAAATTTTTATTTCTATTTAATTAATTAATTTATATGTTATAATTATAAATAAAATCGATAGATAATCAAATTGAATTACACGAATAACTATGTCATAATTGAATTAATTGTTTTTTTTTTTGTTGAAAATGTAATGTTGTTAAAATTGTCTATGTAATAATTGAATATTTGAAAATGTAATGTGTTATAAATTGTATTATCTTACAAGGTATAATGTACAATTGCTACGCCCTATCAGGGCCCATGAGAAACTGTATTCATATGTGATAATATCTTTGTACCATGGATGCAATCAATGAATAAATGAATATTATTTTCAATATAAATCTAGAATTTTATAATAGTAATATCTATTAATATCTAGTTTGGTAAATTAAGATAGGTGTCAACCCAGGTAGTAAACAGGCTGTATCCATAACAGCTTATACAGCCATTACAACTCTAGTTTTAAGCTGTATAAAGGCTTCCAGCTGGGGTAGACTTCTATAAAGGATATCGTCACACATCGCTACGTTGACGCACCGCAATCGCAGTGACGTGCCTTATGCGTCACGCTGAAACGTCTTGTCCACATCGATCGAGGCTCGACGTTGCGTATACGCTGTGACGCGCTGCTATCGTCACGTTTTCTTCATGTATATAGCATAAAAACGCCGTCAGCGTATCGTGAGCTCCGGTGTGGCGCGGTATGCGTTATAAACGTGACACATACTTTTATATTTTTTATATTTACTAGTTGTGCGGTGCGGTGTTACCCGCTCATCCCACGGGAACACAAACATTTTTCGGGATAAAAAGTAGCCTATGTGTTAATCCAGGGTGTCAGCTACCTTCGTACCAAAATTTATCAAAATTAGTCCAGCCGTTTGAGCGTGAAGAAGTAACAAACATACACATAAACACACTCACAAACTTTCGCCTTTATAATAATTATTAGTGTGCTAGTGTAATTAGGTTTTCCCGTAGGTACAATGCTCTACAACATACAATTAAACAACATGTACCTACTTAACATGTTTAAGTATTCTTATAAACTGTAAGCCTTATTGAGTTCTTAAAAGTGTACTACCAAACGTAAGTGAATTACCTCCATAGCGCATGTTGTCTGCTTGTAATTGGGTAAATACTCAAACATAACTATTTTCATTGTTTGTAGAAATTATCGACCACGATCAATGTAACAATGCAATGTTACATAAAAATAAACAATTCGTAGACTCTGCGCCCAAGTAAATTAGGTACTTGGATAGGTGCAGGTAGGTAAATAAGGTATGTACCTAGGTAGGTATCGAGCAAAAATATAATTACAAATTCGGTTTCATAGAGCTAGTAGTCGACCAGTCACACAATTCATACGCAGACACGGCGCATACTTGTACCGCTTATGCAATTCATGAATATCTGAATCGGACGGATATCTTTATTGGCAAATTCCAATTTCCAGACATCGTTTAGTGGCTATTAAAAGTAATGAAACCTAGATTAGTGATAAATAAAATAAAATAAATAAATATTAAGGGACAATCTAACACAAATCGACCTAGTCCCAAACTAAGCAAAGCTTGTACTATGGGTACTAGACGACGATATACATAATATATAAATACATACATAGATAACATCCATGACCCAAGAACAAATATTTGCACAAATATTTGCCCCGGCCGGGATTCGAACCCGGGACCGCCGACTCAGTAGGCAGGTGTCTACCAACCGAGCCAAACGCGTAGAAACGATAGTAGGACTACAATATGTCAAACAAGATTAGATGTATAATACTAATATCTCATCCAGGCATTCTTTAATTCTAATTAGTTTCTTAAATTTAATGTCACGTTTGGAAGCTCTGCAATAATATGATACGAACAGCCATATTACCCATAATTTAATAACCTTAAAATATTTAATGACTCTTCAATCAAAAACTAATTGATATAACTATCTCTGTATTATATTCTGCAACTGCAGCGTTGCCAGACCTTAAGGACTATGCAATACTTGTATTATAATGCAGAATGTTATATAGACTGACTTAAATATCAATAAGGTTTTGATTAAAGGGTCACTAAACATTTTATGGTATTTAAAATTATGGATCAGTATTATGTCTCTTCATATTATATTATTAGTTGTAAAACCGTGATCACATCTGAAAACACTTATTTGTAGGATAGTTATTGGTAATAATATACCTATACAAACACAAAGGTAAATTAAAACGTGTTACAAAACAGATATTTTTTCCAAGATATTTTTTTTTCGCAACACATTGCAATAAAAGTACAAGCACAAGTTTTCTCTTCCTTTTATTATTCAAAAAGTGGCAAACCATTTACAATAGTAGCAGATTTTCAGCCAACGTCAAAAACGGAGCAGGTAAAAGAACTGTAGATTGAATTGTCATTAGTTAAAACACATACAAACATACAGTCTGGAGAATCGGCCGCCGGTTACGCCACATACTGACAAATGAGTCGGCGAAGTGTTATCTAAACGATTTTTCCTAAGAAGCTATACAATGCGGCCCGGAATGTTGCAAATATACGACGGTTCTCAGACAACTACGGTTTAAATCACAGGCGTCAGCGATCTTAACACAAAGTCTCCTGCGGGTCTATAATTGTTGCGTTTATCAAAGCACCTAGGTGCTTGACAGCTGTCACTCACACTCGCATTTTGACAAATCATGACGGATGCTTTGTCACTTAGGTATTTATCGCGTGATAGAAGCAACCATCATAGACTCGCTAATCGTGGTACTTAAAGATTTCACGAGCAATACCTTGTTGTTTCTACTTTCCATTGGTTGGCAAGCACTGAAAAGTAGACACTTACCTACACTACAGGTAACCAGATAATACAAAAGAACGTTTTTCACCACCTTGCATAGTTCATTCAATATTCGACCCAGTAGAGCTTATCAATTATTTTGAGTGATGGCATGGCCCTCATACTCTGAAAGATTTAATTTATCTTTTCTTTTGGTGGAAACTAATTTTAGTCGTTTTGGAAAACCTAAAAAATACAATTTCCTTAATGATAGTTTTTAGTTTTAGTTTTTATATGATATGTGGTGGAGAGTGAATACCATTGGTCTTTTGAAATGTAATCTAGAAGTGTCTCCTACAATTAAGTTATACATATCGTATTAATACCCGTAACCTTGTTTATATCTAAATAAGAAAGAGATGTTTGTAATAAAAAAAAATTACGAAGAACTCATCAATATTAACTTGACATTGAAGGAAGTAGCTTCATTATGAATCCATTAAACTAGTTTCAGAACCGGTATAACGTCCATATACTGTAGGATAAGTGTTATGAAATCTATTTGTAACAGAAAAATAACACGTAAAAACATATTACAAAGTTCCGCGTTTTAAATGATGTATGCGAAATGTCACATTCCACATTAGATACGCTTAGATCTGAGCAACAAAAAATATAATTATTAAAAACTCATAGTATTATTCATATAGGATTACCTTTACTCTTCAGGTAATATGGATCTTTTATAACATGTATTTATAACATACACGAATGTTGTAGTATCTATTGTTGAATGATATGCTTAATGTTATTAATATTTTTTTTATCAAAATATAAACAACACTATGTGTGCATATTAATTGTTAAGATTATGCAGTCGGTGGTCTCAATTCAGTCACTGCAGAATTCGAATATACCTACCTGTTACAAAACAAAAAAAAAATACTAAGTATTAAGATATTCTTATATTATATATATCCCACATTATTATGTAGATTCCACAGTCAAACCAGCCACTGGTTTACCCATTTGAAAATGTTTAAGTTCCTATTAAATAAATAATGTTAAAGTTCTATTACGGTTCCTTCATTCTAAATCAGTGGGGTACCCGAAATCGCTACCGCTTGTATTTCAGCCCTCGCCCATAGGCAATGTGTACGCATGTCAACGCTTCCACAATGAGATGGAGCGACCGATAGTTTTGTATAGGTTTTGTTTGGCCAACTGTACGTACAGTCTACTGCACAAGTGATGAATTGGCCCGGGCGGGGTAACAAAGACATAAGCTTTGTTCCGTGTCGCAACTGCCCCGGTTTCTATGGTAATCCGGTAAGATCTAACCTTGTTTGGTAATAGGGAAACAATAAGGATTGATAATTTCGTATTAGCGAAAAGGATGATGTATCTGTTGTGGCGACGTGATCTGACTTTGCAGTTATTGTGTGTAACACAAGAATCGTAGAACTAGAGCTCTAAATATAGTAACTTCCAATGGTATTTAAAATTCCGTATCTCCTACCTTGAAAAAAATCTGACTAGTTTTTTCTTTTATTTAAAGGGTTATTTTGCTATCCATCCATCTCCATCCCGACTCCCGGATTATGGATTACCCATACAAGAAATTCCTGGATTCGAAACTCTATCCTCCATCCATTCATCCACGTCAACACCACTTTTCCTGAAACAGACGAATGTACCAAAATGAAATCAGTATGAATACTAGGCGCTTCTTTCTGGTAAGAAGTTATTATGGCCTTCGTGTTATACCTACAGATTTAGATATAGTATTCATAAGCCACTAGTATAGGCCCGCGGTGATGATAATCACGACTTCTTTGCCAAGAGTGAAACCGACAAAAAAGAAGATGCAAACTTCCACCTGTATTTTCCAGGATAAAAACTATCCTGTGTCATTTCTCGGGACTTAAACTATTTCCATTCCAAATTTCATCTATATCGGTTTGTCGTTTATTAATTCCCCAAAACTTCAAACTTCCACCCCCTTTTCACCTCTTCAAGGGATGGTTTTCAGGATTAAATCTATCCTTTGTGTTTCCTTGGGATTTTATTTAAATTACTGTGATTTAAGCGTGAAATCGTAATAGATACTTTTCGGATTTATAATATTAGTATGGATCTTCCAGCCTTATCACACAACAACGGTCACTATTGAAAATAACATCAAAAAAGGTCATGAGATTCTTCATACTTAGACTATTATTATCATTTGAGAATTGACTGCAAACTTGGTATTATTTTCTTATCATTATTTGGATGAAATATCTCAATTTGCACTACAAACAATAAAATGAGCAAAGGTCGCGTCGCGGCCAAGGCCAGCTAAATTCCTCGTAGGTATGTAATAATTATTACGCATTTTTTGCAATTAGGTACATGTAATTCAGCGAGATTCTATGGTAATTCTACTATTTAGTTTTTTAGTTACAGATGTTCGCACACTAAGTTTAGGATGTATTATGACAATAATTATTTGTTGTCATAAAAAGTTAGGATAAGTTAAAAACACAATTATGAAAATCTAAAAATATCACAAAAACATAGATTGTGTATTTAAGTAATGAACATCTCTTGTCTGGTTTGTGGTTGGATGAACCGATTTTATATATTGTTTTTTCTTATTTATTTATTTCTTTATTTATTGTAATGGGAAACAAACAGCATACAATCACACTTAGAATTAACAAAAATAGATAACACAGAAGCCAAAACAGTTTCCACTAATGGTTCAAACATTATTGCTCTGAGAGTACAGAAAACATGCATTAAACATATTTAAGTTTAAGTAACTGGTTATGTGCCTGTCTTATTATTAAATATTTTTAAATTTTGAGTCTATGATATGAACAAAAGAAACAAGTTAAAGTTGAATACAATAAAAAATCAAAATTCATGAGGAAAATTAGTTTCTTCTAATTATTTTTGACTGCACGCAATGAAAGCATGAAATAGCTATGTTACAACCTAGAACTCGGGGAAAAGTATTATTCACTTCAAAAAGTTGGTTGAAATTATCAATATATTTGTCATAATATGAAAAAAAAATTTTTTTAAAGGAATAAGGCCTCTTAATTATTGCATTAAACGGTTTACACTCAATTATTGTATTAAGCGGTTTATACTCACGTGAAATTGTCAAGAACGGCCCGACATGTTTCGAACTCGTATGGAGCTCTTCATAAGGGACGGCTGCCCGTACACCGCCGCGGCAACCTCGTCGCTGCTGATACTTTGATCGACGTTCCGCTCATGTGAAATTGTCATAAATAGTCCGACATATTTCGAACTCGTATGGAGTTCTTCATCAGGGACTGCTACTCATACAGTGGCGCAGTAACTTCGTCACTGGCGTAACTATCACGATTTTTCTTGGACTAAAGATCACAAATCGTCTGTAATGAGCTCAAGGGATGTGATTACAAGTACAAAAGGCCATTTTTTGTGCATATATTGCTAGACCAGATTAGAGTTATACATTATTTGGATCGAAAATAGAAAATGATACATGTATGAACAAATCTTTACATATTTTCTATTCATAAGTTCTGAATACCTAGTGCATGATTACATCGTTGACAGATCGTGAAAGGTAAATATCAAAAAGTCTGTAAAATAATCTCAGTGTAACCTTTAAGAGTTTTGTCTATCCGTGTACCGCTCAATTAATGAAACATCACATGTGCTTAGGGAGCTCGATCGGATATACGCTGTTTTGCAATTGAGAGAAATTGTGGAGATGCTAGACAGTAGCGGGTTGAGCAACCCTGATTGGCAGCCACTTAGTGAACAAAAGAAGAATAGCTTACTGGCTCTCACAACTCTTGTTTTACCCTTTTTAGGAATTTTAGGGTTCCGTATTGTATTGTATTACATATTATCACAATAAGGTAAGTATTAGGAACTATATAGCGACCCGCCCCGGCTTCGCACGGGTGCAATGCTGATGAATGATGCATGTATTATACATATAAAACTTCCTCTTGAATGACTACCTATTAAAAAAAAACCGCATAAAAATCCATTGCGTAGTTTTAATGATCTAAGCATACATATGGACAGACAGACGAAAGCGTTTTTGTTTTATACTATCTAGTGATAAGGTAAGTATTAAGAATTTACTCGCATAAGCATAAGACGCTGAACAATCCTCCTTTACACCGTGGATATGGGCTCCGTTTTCTGCACATATAAAAAAAAAATATCAAAATTATTTATTTTTAACTAAAGTTAATACAGTTAATATGTCGAATCCTCCTTTTAAGTTTGACACTTGTATTAGGCGGTATTCGCTCTTTCGTACAAGGTTGAATTAGAGTTAAACAATAAATAATATTCTTATACCTACTGCGTATAGAGTCAAACGTACCACGCTAACTCTTCTAAGCAAATTAACTGTCGAACCATTCAAATTGATTCACTTTGTATTTATGGTTATGGTTTTGGAGTTAACGTGGTTTGACTCTAGACGGGCCATTGTGCGTGAAGATATTGCCAGCTAAGGACCTGGCCAGCCTACTCCGTCCAGAAGCGCAGGATTCTCCTGGTGTCCATACAGGCGATTCAGAGAGGAAACGCTGCCAGAATTTTCGGCACTATGCCGCAGGGGCCATTTTTAGATTTAGTTTAGATGTATTTTATCTTTATTTTGTTAAAGTTTAATTTTATTTTCAGGTTTAGTTAAAATATTGGGAAATAAAGCAGTTTGTCAAATATAACTAAATCCCTTACAACAATACAATACAACAATACTCGTACTTTATTGCACACCAATAAAAGTTTACAAAAGGAAACAAGATGAATCATCATCATCCTCCTAGACTTTGTCCCATTTTTTTTGAGAATGAATTCTCAATCGGGGTCGGCTACCTAAATCCCAAGATGTGGCGTAGGCACTAGTTTTTACGAAAGCGACTGCCATCTGACCTTCCAACCCAGAGGGGAAACTAGGCCTTATTGGGCTTAGGTGGTTTCCTCACGATGTTTTCCTTCACCGAAAAGCGAGAACAAGATAAATACAATTTATAAATAACGGTAGACAACAGGCGGTCTTATCGCTAAAGAGTGATCTCTTCCAGACAACCTTTGGGCAGTGAAATCGATGAAAATAAAATTAGTAAATTTAAATTTTATAGAGAAATAGGTTCTTATAGGAGGTGTAGTTTAAGTGCAACCTACAACCACCTATGTTATAAAATGAACATAAAAACTAAAAAAGGGTAAAGGTGTTAACGTTTTTATTACTTGTTTTACGATTTACCGACAAGATCGGATTTATATAACAAATGGGTGTTAATTTTTTCTTCAATGGGTGTTAACTTTTTTAATATCTTGCCTACCATTTGTTCAACATAATTGCCAGATGTAATTAATCCTTTAGATAGAATGATTGCTAGCTGTCTTTATATTTGTCACTCTCTCCATTTTTATCCGATTTCAGTTTTACTAGATTTACCTACTAAAAAAGCTTTAAACAATAGCATAAGTCAAACATACCCCAGCTCAATTACCTATAATATAACGTCATAAATTGTACTTACGCACACAATCGATTTTAAAGAATTGATACCTGAAGAAAAAATAACGTTTGAATTATTAGGCAAATATAGTTCTCTATTGTTTGCCCGTATTTCATATATCATAATGCATTACTTGCCGCAATCTTCATTTGCCATAAATACATTTTTTTTCTGTTACCTAAAACTTTTCCGGATTCTTATAAAAGCAACGTAACCTAATGGTTACTACAAGAATTGTACTTAAACAATCCAGAAGAATTTATGGTTTCTGAAATGAAAAGTTTATGGTAAATGAAAATTATAGCAAGCGATACATACATTAATGATAAATGACAAATAAAGGTAACCGTATAAAAATATCAGTGTCATCGATATTAAAGTTTACTTAATTTAAATTGTCTTTCAAAACTATCAATAAATTAACTTATATACGTAGCAGAAGCTATAGTGACATAATAATAAAGTTCGCCGAATAGGGTTAGATGCGATGACAAGCGGCGACATTGATTGAAGACGATGCCTACTGATGAAATGCGATCTCTGACCTATTGTGCGCCGGCGCATGTAGGTGGTAGACTTAAAATGGCGTATGTCTAAGGAATTCGAGTGACAAAAGTTTCTTTCGCGTCTCGTCGCAGTAACATGAGATGAGTTTTTTGTTTATGTTAATGCAAATACTAAAGCGAAAAGTTTTAAATTGTTGTGTTTCGAGTGAGAATCGAATGTCTCCTTGGTTCAGCTAAAGTTGGAGCCCCGCTGAAAACAATCATTTTGAATTTTCCTCTTTAATCAATAGTTTTTACATTAGGATTTACAGCTTAATTATTATATTAACACTCACGTGAAATTGTCAGGACCGGCCCGACATGTTTCGAACTCGTATGGATCTCTTCAATCACTAGCGCTTCTTCCTAAACAGCATGTTGCATTATTAAACTAAATATTTGGTCTTCTACTAGCATAGCCTGTCTGCTAACACAGGGATGAATTTCCCCACAGGCATTATTTACATAACCACAGGATTTAGCAACCATTACCCGATCTATCTTGTTAGGGGGCCGACCAACTCATCCGATAATAAGGGAAACTGGCAAAATAGTTGAAGTGAGCAGCAAATTTTGTGACTGAATTAGTGATTAGTTCTCCACATACACGTGTTTCTTGGCAATAAAAATGGAAAATTGCACCATTTTCGAGAATTATTGGAAACGTTCTTTTTTACGGAAAATTATTTGGGGTAATATTTCTTACTCCATACAAAACTAAAAATATGTTTGAGAATCTCGCTGATAAATGTATGCCCATAGCACATTAAGAAACGTTTTTAAGGATGAATTAGTAGAACTTCGAAATATTTGTGTTACAAATTCTGGCGAATTTATCTTCTTACATGCTGTACAATACATACGTAAAACATGGGTGATATTCATTTTAACTCGAACAGGTGCATTAACGCAAGAACCCAATAAGTCTTGAAAAGGTCACCAAGAACATCGAAGAAAGCATTGCAAAATCTCAGGCAATTAATTTCACCTGCCAATACAATCTCAGTTTCATTACCTTTGAAATAAGGTATGAATTGATCCGATGATTTTTGAAGATTGTCCATAATCTGGTGATACGTCATTGTGAAATGTCCGTTGCAAAATTTGGACGAAAGTTTTGTTTGTGTGACCAGTGGGCCTTGGGAGGACAAGATGCTTTTGGAATGCCACTGTTCAGACATATGAGATATATTCATTTACAATAACCGAACATTTATTTACACCTCGAGACGCAATGTGAATATGGTCCTCCGAAGCTAAAGGTAGTAGAAAAATGTGTATCGTGAGACTAGTGAGTAAACAAACAAACAAACTTAACCTTAAGTTCAAGAGTACCTTCTACTATATTAAATGGTCTTTTGATCCATTCAATTATTTTCTACTGAAATTGTCCTGATGTAGAGACTATTTGACAACCTTCTCTTTTCCTTTGTAGTCAGTTTATAATTCACAATCTGTGTGATTGTCAAAACGCCCTTTTCCGTACCGCAGCGTCTGGGTGCAGAAAAATCGTATAAGTATGACAATTTCAATGACGGTAAAAGATTTCCTAACCTACAACAGCGCTATTTATTAGACAAAGATCTAAATTTACAATTCTTATTAAGTTACGTCAGTAACAAAGCTTGGAAAATAATTTGTCACTCGAAACTTAGTGCTTATTTATTTTTTAATTTCAGAAGAATTTATCGAATAGCGACAAGGATAATGCCACCTACTTTCTCAAGTAAAGTAATAAATACAGGATTGGAGCCAGATGCTATGCCATTAAGTTAGCCTACGCTAACGACATCTGACGAAGCCTACTTACCCCAAGGTTGATTAAATACTAAAGCTAATGGCGTCTCTTAATTTGTTAATAATGAAGACTGAATCAGAATCATTGTATGACGGCCTTCGGTCACTTCGCAATGGAATTTGAAGTCGCCATGGTCAAAGAAATCTATAAATCCCTAGCGAGATATACACATGTGTAAAGTTGTTCTTGTACCTACGTACATATATGTACTGAGTTCAAATCTTACAGGCCATTTTTATCCCTGCACGCGGTTGAATGCTTACAGTGAACCCGCGCCGCTCCAACCAAAGGCATTCGTTGATGGTTTTAAGTTGGAATTCGTTGACGGCTCGAGAACTCTACGAGTAAATAATGGCCTCGACCACTATGTAAAGAATGTACCGAAGATGAAAAAGAATTCGGTATGTCAACTAATAAATAAATAATATCGGACAACCTCACACAAATCGATCTAGTCCCAAAGTGAGCTCTAGTAAGCTTGTGCTATGGACACTAGAAGACGATAAACATATTTATTTAGATATAAATACATACTTAAATACAAATAACATCCATGACCCAGGCACAAATATTCGAGTTTATCACACAAATAATTGCCCTTGCCGGGATTAGAACCCAGGACCGCCGGCTCAGTAGGCAGCTGCTTTACCACTGCGCCAACCGCGTCATCAGTAGCAGGCCCAGTACATAGACTTTTTGTCATGTATTTGTCAGCTCTTAAGTATAAACTCATGAATGAGTTTAGATCATCATGTTTACAATATTCTCATTTTAATTCATTTTTCAGACCATAGTAAGACCGTAGATTCATCTTGAGAAGCAGGATACAGTATTCAATAGCTCTTAATTCAAGGAAGTCTTAAACTGACACTGCAATTGTATGGATTGTATAATCACGCACGGCACTATTTGTAGCCAATGTATGTGTCAGACTTTGACATTTTGTTTTTTGAGATTAGGCGTGTAATGTGTTTTAATCCCTAAACACCTACCTTAGTCACTTAACCAGTCATCGGTTAATTTCATATTTTATAGCAAATGCAGTCTTTATTTTTGAAATGTTTTGCAGGGTTTAATTTGATGTTTGTAATTACTACTCGAAATATACTAAAGTGATTTGTGATCTGATCATCACTAAATTATCTCTATTTTAATTTAACGTTACTATGCTTGAGCTAGTGCAGATTAAAAAAGCAAAACAAAGAAGCAATAATAAAAACTAAAACTTAACTACAACTATGTACATAGAAGCTAAAATTAAAATAAACTTATCCCATAAACTTGCTGCCCTATGGCATGGTACTGAATATTCTGGCAGCATTTCCTCTATGCTGATACGTTGTGGAGGTAACTGCCAGCTCTTCGGTCCTCAGTTGTCTCTGTCAACCATTTGGAGGGTCGAGACCCCCCTATGAATATGAATATATATATATATACCCCCCTAGTGCTCTTGAATATTTCGGTCGCTTTAGTGAATAATTTGTAAATGAACATAATACACATATAAACATTGTTTTTCTCTGACGCAGTTGGGTAAAAACAAAGGCATGACAAATTTTACGTCCAACAAAGATAGACAAAAAAATAAACATACGGACAATACGGACATCCGTCATAGCGTTCATGCATAAAAGATTATCAAGATTATGAAGATTATTATTAATAGTTTGTTTTGTCCAATGTTAGTACAAAACAATATGAATTGGATCATTTTTCTTTATTAGTTTTAAGTTAGGTATAGGATTACCAAGCAAATAGGTATAAACATAGGTAAGGTATACTAGAATTAAAAACATAATATATTTAAACAAATTTGGCCGCCCGCGTTATTTTCTTTTTGTTTTGAATGCTAATCGCGAATACCGAAAATAATATTAAATTATAAAGTTATCGCTAATTTATTGCACTCAAATAAAAAAAATGCAACCAATCTTCGATAGGTATCGTGCCCAGAAGGCATTATTCTGAATATAAATTAAAATGTTCCCATTCAATACACATTCCACTAATCGATTTCAAACATTATACAAAACAAAGTAGCCAATAAAAATTTGCCATCCACTTTTCTCATATAAACCAAACAAAAACTAAACCAATATGGTCGCAAGCCCGGATTCGTTTCGACACAGCCACTTAACATGGTAGCATCATTCGACGCATCTTCCAATACAGTTCCTACTGCCATCGACTTAAAGTACAAAATCTAAGTCTTATGCTAAAATCAAATGCAAATATGTCTTTTTCAATGTCAACTTGTAACCAATGTCGAATAAACATTGATATGTCAAAGGTGGGACGGAAGAAAAATACGGATCTTCAGCGCTTCTTTAGAACCAATTGATACTTATATTAATGAGTATAAAGTGCACTTTGGAATAGCCATGAACCCTCATGACCAGATGATCTATTAACATTAATTAAAAGGACACTTTTGTGTGTTTTAATGTTGACCTTAGCGGTTACATAATAAGTAAACTTTAAACGTAGCTATCAACTTCAATATTTGTTTAGAAGTGGAAGCATTGTAGCCATATAAACCTATCTTACCTATAGATAATTACAATACCGCTATAATAATTCAATAAATTACATTTCGTATTGTAAAAATAATTTTAATTTCTTGAAATGAAATAAAAATAAAATAAGTTAGTAAGTAGGCCACATGGGCACTTTTATAAGTCAGATTGTGAATCAACCGGCATTTCCCAAGAGGAGACCACTGTTGAAAAGAAAGCCGAAAGAAACTTAACAGTATGTCAGTTTTTCGTAAATCATACTTAAAACAATAATTTACATATGTTATGGTATAACTAAATACATTGGTGTTGCTAATTTTCTTATGGTTCATATAAACCTACTTATTTAAACCCATTTTAAAGAGGAATATAAAATGGAATCAAAGAAATTCCGGTTCACAATGGATCATAAAATAAAAACCATTTTGTCAAAATTACGTTAAAACTGCTGTTCAAATAGATTCAAGTCATAGCAAGTTGTCGCCTAGGCTTAAGGTCAAACCAGTAAGCCTACATTACATAACTGCAGCATGTTTAGACAATCTTAAAGCGGGGTATTCTCAGGTCAGGGATGTTATTAAAAAATTAATCACCACCCACTAAAAAACCTAAACAAATGAGTTCGTAATAGTTGCAACATAATTAGAATGCGTAATACAATATATGTGTACTACAAAAAGAACTATCTCTTCCGTACAACTTCTGAGTAACGGAAAAACTATCCTCGAAATATTTTACATTAGGTACATATCATAATATAAATGGGTATATATCAATTTAATATAGTCGGCTGCCTTCCTTATAAGGGGGTTCCCGTGGTTGGGAGCTATATCGAAGAAGCGCTTAGACGCTTTTTTGAAAAAACCAAACATGGTGGGAAGTTCCATGTCTGGGTGAAGACTCAGGTTGGTCACATACCATGGGTATCTGCCATCCTGCGCAAGAACTTATTCTGAACGACCTTAACCCTTGATATTATATTATATATTGAAGCACTGATCAGTTCATTTAAAGCCTATGTTAACATTATCATTTTAAGTACCGAAATTGTGACATATCGTACGAAGGATTAAGGCATTGAGTCCGCCATTTGTACTTTTTTATATAATGCAATACAGTAAAAAAAAGTTACGATTATGAAGTAGTTTTTACTTTGCTAGGGTAAAAAAGAAGCTTACCGGAGTTGCGGGCATCCTCTTTGTCATAAACAAGTATCAATAATGAATGACCAATTGCGTCCCACGTAGTGATGTAACACCAGATTTATTGCTCGACCCTACAAGGATGCGTCAAAAGAATGCGTCCACGAATCGGCCTCGAGTGGTTACTCTGGTACAGATGCATTTTATCAGAGAAAGCGTTTTGGGATACAATGTCAATAAAACAATTGACAAGATTTCATATTTTTAAGACTAAATTTTTATTAATTTTCCGTATTCCGCTTAGAAAGAGGATGTCACTGTTTTTATTTTTTTGCTATGATTACTAATTATAATTACCTATGTTATTATTCATTTATTAAAATGTACTCATTCTAATATGTAGTAAATTTTTATTACTTTTCGCGGACTCCAAAACTATGACACAATGGAAAAGGTAAAGTACTTAAGTCTGGAGTATATTAAAAAAAGAATGACGTTTTAGTTGACATTGTTGACAGCTTATTTTTTCAGCAGATAGGTTGAACACGACAACTCTATAGGCATAGTTGTCGTAAATTTCAGTTATTTTATGGATTACTTCCATACAGAAAACTAAATTCAATATTTTTTTAGGGTGTACGACACAAAGCTCTCTGGATCTATTATTAATTTTCACCTACTAGAAATATAAAATATTGTCAATTCACGATTTTATTCGGTCTCATATTAGCTTTAAAGTAATAAAGTCTTGGAGTAATAAATAAACGATAAATAGAATCTTCAAAGATATCTTGAAGAGGCTTATTGATGTTACTGGTGGCCGTAGAGCTGGGGTTTCCTCGCTCAAAGAATAAGTTGGTGATTCAGAGAGGAAACACATTTCAGAAAGGCAGTATGCCGCAGAAGCCATTTTTATATTTAGTTTAACTTTATTGTGTTCTAGTTTAGTTTTATTTTTAGGTTTAGTTTTGAATTTTAAACTTATGTATGTACTAAAGACGCTGGCAGCATTGACTAGCTGTATTGTGATTCTGAAACGGTGAACGAAATAGCTGCCATCGTGATTTAACGCATACTTAAAATATTTTATTCAAATCAGTGATAATGTTCCGTTAAATACTATAAAAAAATCGGCGTTAGTTGTAACAGTTATAACTGCTCTTATGTCCTTCGCAATTTATGTCTACTTTAACAGTGATTAATTTATGTACTGGTTCTTATTCAACTTTTCATTTATAATTTACGACGCGGTTGGCGCAGTTAGTGCAGTCTACTGAGCCGCCGATTCTGGGTTCGAATCCCGGCATATATAATGTGTGATGAACTCGAATATTTGTTCCTAGGTCATGTATGTAAGTGTCTATTTATCTAAATAAATATGTGGGTACCCCTTATCTTGCACAATCTCTATTGTCCGAAATACACTTCGCATAATCGTTTTCGCACAATAATTTTTAGCCGAATGATACTATCGCATAATTATACTTACCACAATTGTTATGTCGCACAATATTCATTTGGCACAAATTTGTATAGCTGAATACGAATATCGCCAACTTTTATTTCGCAGAATTTTATGTAGGTAGCACAATATAAGTTCCGCCGAATTTATTGCGGCATAATTGTACCATAGCATACCCACAGAACCGAATCGCTGCCAGAAAACCAGGTTAGGTTAGGTTGAAACTGCGTCCCTCACAGAAACGAAGACAAGGCAGGTAAGTAAGGCAGGTCCGACATGGCTTAGGTTAGGTACGACGACGAGCGAAGCGAGGAGGAGTGTTAGGTTGAACTGCGACCCTAACGAGCGAGCGAAGCGAGCGAGCCGCGCAGGTCCGACTTGGCTTACGATTCCTAACATTACCTATTTCACCTTAAGGCAGATCAAACTTGGCTTAGGTTAGGTACGACGACGAGCGAAGCGAGGAGGAGTGTTAGGTTGAACTATGAACCTAACGAGCGAGCGAAGCGAGCGAGCCGCTCAGGTCCGACTTGGCTTACGATTCCTAACATTACTTATTTCACCTTAAGGCAGGTCCGACTTGGCTTAGGTTAGGTACGACGACGAGCGAAGCGAGGAGGAGTGTTAGGTTAAACTACGACAATAACGAGCTAGCGAAGCGACAGCCGCACAGGTCCGACTTTGCTTAGATTAGGTAGGTATTATGTTGTTTCCTATTAATATTGAGTCAGACTGTTAATTTTTCGGTGTATTAAAATAATCATGCAAACGGAATATTATGCCATATAAATTTCGACGACACAATTATTCGACCATAGGAGTATTGTTCTAATCAACATTATGCCAATGTACTATTCTGCCAAAGAAACGTGTGCGAAATGATAGTATGCCAAGAAATTTAGGCAAAAAGCAATTGTGCGAAATTATGATTGTGCCATTGGTTGCTATGCGAAACGAAAATATGCCAATCAATTTTGTGCAACACATTAGTAACCCTAAATATGTATATCGTTGTCTAGTACCCTTAACACAAACCTATTAGAGCTTACTTTGGGTCATTTAATCACTTTATTATATTGTTCTATTCTATTCTTTGTTTTGACCATAATGGTGTCTAATAATTGTCTTCGGTTTCCGCGACTGTCACTTTTTGTTTAAATTGTGTCTAGTGTTTTATCTCTTGTTCTATAGATAAAACTTCTTTGCCACCCAACTTACCTTAATTATATGCGTAAGTATTATGCGCTTGAACTCAACATCTCTGTTTTACATAGACGACACAACCATGTCAATGTTGCTTAAAGGGCACTTACCTCAACGTAGCAAATACTAATTTGACAACGTTAGTTCTATTAACAACTTATTAAATTTTATAAAACAATAAAAAAATACTGACGCATTTAGAACACAATAATTATAATTATCAACAAATGCTTCTGAGCCCGATTCCCATCTTTTGTTTCGACAAACCTTTAAGGAACGTTCATTGCAACTCTTAAGGCCTTGACGCCATTTTCAGTAACTACCAGATTATAGTTGTATACTATAAATACATACATGTAATCACGCCTTTTTTCCAACGGGGTAGGCAGAGACCCTTCTTTCCACCTGTTATGGTCCTGACATACCTATTTCGCTTCATCAACATTCATTAATCTCCTCATGCATGCTTTACATATACTATATTAATGTAATATAAAGCCTGACCAGAAATATATGAGGATTGTCAAGAGGTCGCTATTTATAAGACTTATATGGCAACAATTTTGCAACCAATCGCAACCGCACTATAATGACATTAGTTTAAATACCTGTCAGTTCCTATGATAACCTATTAATATGATTTAATGGAATGCACTCTTTTTCTGGCTGTTTTTCGTGTAGTAAACACGACGTGTACACTTTAGTTATAATATTACGTTCTCGACCGTGAATGATTTTCGGCATTTTCTTTGGATATATATATATTTTTTTTTTTCCTTGTGGCTTTCACTTCTTGCTCTCAGCTTGGATATTTTTAAATATTTGTCTTTTATAGATACACCACGAATGACATTGACGTTGTTGACAAACCATCATTAAATCATTGCCAGTGTAAGAAATTTGTTCCAATTAAATTCCGCAATATGGCGCACCCTCATATATTTCTGGTCAGGCTTTAACTGTTTTATTTATAATATTCACAGAATCCTTTTGACTTGTAAAGATAAAAGTGACAGCGAATTTAGATTCATTTAAAGTTCTCTAAAGTGTCAGGAGATACATCTGCTAAAATTATTAATTAGCCAATTTATATGGCTTATCATATATTTAGCAGCTTCAAAGTCATTCACCCTGCTGATATTACCCGGTATCTACTAAGGACATCATAGCAAACGATTAGCCATAAAACGGCTTAACTCATAAAATCTGCGTACAAAATACAACCTTATCTGCATAGTAATTACGTAGAAACTACAGAAGAAACCAATTCTAATATGTCACTGGAAACTACATTAAATGTGATGTTTTAGGCTGTTTTGGCGCAAGATAACGAATATAAACAAGTTTGTCTACAATCTTATACATTATGATAATCGTGTTCAGATGGTGGCTAATTATTATTTTAATCCTTGTTTTTATTTAAAATGTATGTTTGTGATTTATCAATTTGAAGGTTTTATCAAAAGCTTTTACAAGGACATCTTTGAAATAAATAAATTAAATATTCTATGTAGACCTGACGAATAATTTTGCAAGTGAAAACGCTGGTAAGGTGCTGGTAAGCTACCAGCGTTTTTAGGGTTCCGTACCCAAAGGGTAAAAACGGGACCCTATTACTGAGACTTCGCTGTCCGTCCGTCCGTCCGTCCGTCCGTCCGTCCGTCTGTCACCAGGCTGTATCTCAAAAACGGTGATAGCTAGACAGTTGAAATTTTCACAGATGATGTATTTCTATTGCCGCTATAACAACAAATACTAAAAATAAAATAAAATAAATATTTATGGGGGGCTCCCATACAACAAACTTGTTATAGATTATATATATGTATAGGTACGGAACCCTTCATGCGCGAGTCGGGCTCGCACTTGCCCAATTTTTTATTTAAAAGGTGACCACTATTGAATGCAAACAGTGAACAGACAATGAAAAGGGATATAAGTCAAATATTAACCACAACCAAAACCTCATTACTTAACCTTCCACAGATAACCTTCTTTGCTCCTGGGTTAAATTTGACTCACCCCTTTTCGCCAGGGCCACAGAAGTATACTTTTGCAAATCTAAAACTATACATAAATAAAGGACATTATGATATGATGTTCTAATATGCTAATTTAAATGATGTGATGATCCTTTAGGTCAAAATACTGTAATCAAAAAAACTTTTACAGCTATTATTGCCGTAGGATGAGAAATGTCGCATAGAGACAAACTGATTCGTACAAAAATGTATCAAAGAACTGAATTTATAATTTTGCTACTATAAAGGACGATGAACTTTGGATAACTGGGGAAAACCATACACTCTGTCATGTCATTTATCTTGAAACCATTTCTATTCAAAGAAACCTGGAATTTATGCTAATTGTAAAGCTTGGATCATTGGCACTATAAAAACTGTCGCCAACAAATCGACGTTAAATGAAATGAAATAGTTTATTAGCTTCAGACATGATCATTGGACAAGTACAGTAAAATGGTAAGAATATGATCGGACAATTGATCGCTTTAGACTTAATATTTTCCAACAGGAGTTTACTAAAAACAAAACAAGATCCCACTTTCAGAATCTTTGACGTTTCTTCAACAATATTGACGCTCTCGTACAAAATTATTCGTTTCAATTATTAAAAAAAATGGGCTTAATTTTTATTGTTAATGATTGCTAAATTTAAAACACTGCACGTCTCAATTCCAGACGTATCATACAACATGTGATGTATGTTTGTTTTGATGAGGTTACTGGTCAAGTTCACGTTATGTCATTGTGCAATGTCATAAGCGATGGCCGACGTGCTTTCGCATGGGTAGCTCGTAATGAAAATAATATATCATTTTATGTCTGCAACGATTGTGTAAAGTCGTGATTCTTAGTAATAATATATTATATTCTCGTAAAGAAAGGGTTTTATAAAAATGCAATTCGGTGTAACAAAATTTACTTATACTCCAAAAAAGCCTATATTATTAAAGCGACTTAATTATTACATGATAAATAAGAAAATATTTTTATATAGATAACGTTTGTCTGCATCGTTAAATCGTCATTAATTTTCAATCTGTAATCAAGAATTGCAATATTGGTGTGATAAAACATCAACGTAAGTAATATCAAAGTTCAGACAAGTTACAGTAGTGTCGAAACTCTTACAGAGGTAATCTCTTCTCAAATCTATTAACCCCAAATCTAGAAAGGTTAGGTTAGGTTAGGTGTACTGTCAATCAAGCTGACCCATGGACGAGACGACGGGAGGAAAAAGTATCGCGAAATACTCGTGCATGTAATGGCGTTTTTATAAATACCATGTTAGGTTGGGTCAAGGCAATATACTCGCTTTATTACATACTAATTAGAAATAATTATACATAGATCAATTGATTATTTTGGCTTATTATCTAGACTAATATACGTGCATTTACTTAGAAAGTACTCAATAGATATCCCAGACACAAACATACAATCTCAAATTGTATATTCGTTGTGCTGGGCTATCAAAATTAATGTTATTTTGATAAACCTGAGAATTTGCGTTTGAGATTTTATAGTGTCATTGCACAATCACACTTTGTATTGTCAATTGTTCACTGAACATTATAGTAGATAATTTTGAATTTCGATAAAAAAAGTGGATAAGAACATTTTACTTGGTACTCCCATAACCGAAGATTCACTGATTTGAAAACGCAGTGTTTGATTGACAAGAGGAATGTTTTAGATTACCTTAAATGACAAACAATCATTTCCCCAGCTGCTAATAAAACAGATGCGTAGGCACCGAACCCGATAAGGCGCAAGTGTGGCATGCATCTCAATCAATGCATGCTACTGCAATACCATTCTAAAAACTGCCATAAGTCAAAGACACTGATAAGCCCACGATTCGTTTACATTTACAGCTCACAGCACAAGACATGCATCCACATTTGAATGCCTTCTGGAATTACTTAGTTTCATAATGACGATCGACTGATTAAGTGTAGGTTGGTTTTAATGCGTTGAAAATGGCATATTGGCCCATCATTGATTCTGCATTATACCAATGGTCTACTTTAATAGAACCGCCATTATCGAAAAACAAAATGAACACAAAAAATAACTCAAATTTAGTTTACAACAGTCCCACCCACGTTTAAAAGAGTCATCCGACCAAGTTAAGTAATTTCTGAGTCAAGGGCGATCGCATTATGCTAAATAAGCTGTATTTATATGCATTCTTATTTAGTATGGAAACGACATCATTGATATCTGAAGAGCAGCGAGAAAACCGTCAGGGTCAGTCTAGGGGAAAGGAAGATCCGTAACGTTGGGAAGTTTGATGACTGATAAAATTTCCTCAGGTCAAACAGAGTAAACAAGGACACTTGTAATCTTTTTGGGTTAGCAAGATCTTAAGAACTTGTCGCTTCTTATCGATTACTTAACGATGTCCAGCATTAAAACGGTTGTTAGTATTTTGAAACAAATTTGCTATTCTGAAGGTGTGGGAGGCTCAATAAATTATCATTTTTCCACATTCTACTAACGACTCGAGAGGCACTGAATTTTTCAAAATCCATGTTGGCACCAGATAAAGGAAATGGAAAGATTCATGTGGTTTATTACATCGTACTGCTGCTGCAGCTGGTGAATTGACATCTTTATTAAAACAAAAATGGATAAGAAAAGAGTTTAAACGTTATCTAAACATCACCTGTAGGAATAAGTTCGCCTTTATACATATCTATTGTTCTTTCGTTTCTATATTGTTTTACGTACAGTACAATATTTAGAGACATGCACGTGCCGTTTGGTCTAAGAATTCTGTCTGGAAAAGGCAGACGTCATCACTTCGGTATGGTTACCAAGCGAGATGGTCTATTCAGAGCCGGATGTCGTTTACCGGAGCGAGGCCAAACACGTAATATGTCAAGGACGCGGGCTCGACTATTCTGTAACTTCAACGTAACTTTGCGGGAATTCTCTGAATAGGCTGGTTTCGGTGAGAATGTTATAATTGCAAGGTTCAGCTTTTGTTTTAACGATTCATTCAGAAGATAAGAATTCTCATGATATAGTTTCAAGGATGGTTTACTTTCTATAAACTTGTGCTTTGTTATCGTCTATAATACCGTCTATTGTCTAGAACACCAATAAATACAATAAAAAAATAATAATATTCAATCTAATACAATGTGTTCCCATTTTCATTTCTTATTTGTGTGGGTTGCTAAACAAATACGAAATTTGGGTCCTTAAAATGTTCTCATAAATTCAGTAAATAGGTATTAATAAACACTATACATACTAGAGAATGAACTAAATAAAACCAAGATTAATTAACGTAGTAAAGTTTGTTTTGTTTGACTTATGAGTGCATTTTCAAATGTAAAGATACAAACTCCAAACTAAAGAGACTTGACCCGACGAAGAAACTTTGCATACTTCCAAGGCGAGACTTGTTCTTTCTTCGTACAAAGATGTTTAGAATAAAACTTGAACTCTCCTAGGAAAGTAGGTACATAATGTTACACGATGTTGAAAGAGACGATTTTTTACTGAAAGGTTAATAGTACGGTAAAACATGTAAAGTTACACAAGAGAAGTTAGACAGTTAACTAGTGTTTGTACAACCTTGTTCATTTATTAACTGTTTTAAATTGTTAAATTTTTGCTGCAATATTTTAAATGTCGCAGCAGGATTCTGTCAGAATAGTCCCACCTGTAACTTATGGGGGTTTTTACGTCTGACATTTCTAATTTAAATTGCAAATGTATTTTTTATCAGACCTACCGATTTTGGAAGACCCGACAAACTAGTTGATCCTAGCTAATTTATGTGTGTAATAAAATATAATTAGTTTCGTTAAATTTGACTTCAAATTGCTAACTACAGTGTCTGATATATCGAATGATTATAATTTAAATGGAATAACAGCTCAAATACAACAGTAATAATTATGCCCAAACCGCATAATCTATCTTTGGATATTATACCAAAATTTAGTGAAATGTGCTTAGAGCTTATAGAAAAATATGTAAAAAAATATGTTTAAACATTTATGCGTCTGAGCCTCATAACGCCAAAACGACTACTGGTAGCTATCTTTTGATGGCCTAGGATACTACACCTTTATACGTATATAAAATGTACATAAGTCATCTGAGGGCGCAAGAGTGCCAAATCAATTAGGAGTGGATGTGGACCACATCGATTGGAGATAAAGATGATAAAATCAACTAAATAACTTAATTAGACCGATAAAGCCTCTGTAAGCTTGTTGCTACAAGAAAATGTCACATCAACTCGACAATTACAAAGTATAATGAGTAGGATGTGCGGAGGAATTTCATCCAGTGCCTACGATGGTGCGCATAAACACAATACTTGATAAATACATTACTATGCCGAGGTAGCACAATATTATGGCAATCTGTTTTGTAGTTCTTATTATACAGGATCTTTATAAATAATGACACAAAGGTAAATTAAGAAAGAAAAATTGAATGCGATCTACTACAATCGAAGCGGGGTTTGAACCCGCGACCTCTGCGTTACCGGCGCATTGCTCTCCCAACTGAGCTATCCGACCGCTACGTCAGTCACACCAAATCTTTCATCCCTTAAGAGGCCTTATTCCTTTTAAAATGCTGATTGTTTTAGACATTTTTCTCTATGATCAAACATGTTTCTTGACATATTATAGATGTTACTACCTAGAACAGGGCTCTTGGGATGTATTGGTGTATATTTGAAACCTGCAGTTTAAATTTTTCATTGATAATTTTTGTTTCAAAAACTACTCGAAATTATCAAAATTCACGCGGATAATTCGTTTTTACAACTTATTTTCGACTGCAAGCTATGAAAGCAAGAAATAGCTATGTTATTATCTAGATCTCGGGGAAAAGTATTATTCAGTTCAAAAAGTTGGTTGAAATTATCACTATACTTGTCATAATATGAAAAAAATAATTTTTAAAAGGAATAAGGCCTCTTAATCCTTTACGCTACACACCCGCGACCTAAGCCGCGACCTAAGCGAGGTCGCGGGTTCAAACCCCGCTTCGATTGTAGTAGATCGCATTCAATTTTTCTTTCTTAATTTACCTTTGTGTCATTATTTATAAAAATAAAAATGTGGTATTACCACATAAAAAATATAGAATCGATAAAAAGATTCTATACAAATATACAGGATCTTCTTGTTCGTGAAAAAAAAGATAAATGATGAAAATAATTTAAATCCTCATCTTATATCTATCCCGATATGACACACTTTTATTGAGGTTGTCTTTAAACTTAGGTAGTTTCATGTGTAGCACATGTTCTAAAATACGCTGCATAAAACACTAGAAAACGGCCTTTATACTGTACCGACAACAGTCATGGAAACAATTAAAATGCTTCAACATTCTTGAATCAATCGATCGAAAAACCTCTTAGCTCATATATGTATGTTCTCATACAATCTCTTATACATAAATTATCGCCAGAAGCGATTCATTCAGACACAAGGGGGCTATAATTTAGTATTGAGCAATCTTACCGCACAGGGCATCTTGGTTTCTCAGACCAACATAACTTTGCTGCTCCATCTATTAATCTACAGGACCAATACAACAAATAAGACTCTGAATACATTGATTTAAGGTGACAATCAGCAGTATTAAGTTCAGTAGATGCATATTTAACTTTGCAAGAGCAACAAGCAGAACCAAATAAAGAGGTGGCGACACTGAAGACGAAATTGTCCTTAAAACGAAAGAATTGACGATCGCCATTAAGTTAACGATAATGATGCCCTCGGTCGAGGGTCGAATGAAATTAATTTAAATTGACATAAGTGGGGTGTATGCATTTGGTAGTTACTCGTATATTAAAATTCGATTAAAGTTAATTCTTGACCTTCGTTTCTGTCACATAAATAAATTATTATTGATAGGGCATAGACATATATTTGCGTTTTAAAACTAAGGAGAAACTGTTAAGTATCAATGGCACATGCCTCGTTATTTTTTGAAATACATATCAAAAGAAAAGGTTTTTTAATGTGGGACACACGGAATTGAAAACTATGATCTATTTGTTCATTTAGTGCTTTACTTTCTTTCAAACAAATATGTGGTTCTATCTTACAACTAAACAGACTGACGAACTGGAAATCTCACTTCTTAGACATACATATAAATGTTTCGTCAAATTTTCGTGAATGTATCTGTAACAGTCACATTTGGCAGCTCCATTAGTAATTTTATTAGACTGCTAATACATACATCATAAAACAGACTGTGATGTCAGCTATAAATTTACCACCCCAGTTCAGCAGCTGCATAATGAGATTGAACAGCTTCAATCTTAGACATTTAGATGCACAATATTCACACCTTCTGTTGAAACAGATCATTAAACATATATATTTGCGGGATGAAATTGTTTGATCTTTAAAGGTCACATCACAACTAGCTCTATTAAAGAACCTAGGTTCAATTGTATATAAAATTATTATGTCATGTTAGTTGACGTTAGAACAGTTGCAATCCGTAGCAACTGTTCTTACATCTTGCAATACAAATCAATTTTAATATCATTGGACGTATTAATGTAATGATTTGTTTTGACATTTTATTTATTTAAACATATCATAATAATCCCAGAAGGATAAGAATAAGAATAAGGATAATAATAAGAGGAAGGATAGGAATAAGGTTGTGCTAGTAAAATTGCCATTCATCCTTAAGCTGGACAGAAAAGCTTAACCGAAAGAGTTGGTCACACTTTCAGTTAAGTAGATCAATATGTTTAATTTTATTCTTCTTATTTATTCATGGTCGTTACTTTAGTACTTATTTGATGTGTTACCAACATGTGTTGATTAATTTCTTAAAGCTACTTTCTTAGTACGTTAGTACTTTCTATTTCTATTGCAGTTTTAGTTTTGTTTCTTCATTCCGTTAGTGATCATCCTCGTGGCCTAATTCTTGGTTCTAACAATTAACAAAACAGTAGTGAATAGTAGCAATAAACACAATAGGTGATTCCTCTGTCTAGTCTATTTGACAAGCTGAGCAATTAACTGACTGAAATAGGGCCTTCTTGACACCAATACACAGAAATGTCTGTACGATTAAGTCATGTGAGTATGCCGAGTGCAGGTAAAGGGCAGGGGTCGTGTTTACTTTGCTTGATACAACGCTAATGCTTCAAAATTCTATTGTGATTGATTGCAATGACAGGGACTTTAATCTAATACCAGAGGGCATTAAGGGACATTGTCTAAGAAAGATACACTGATACATGTATATATTATGGGAAAAAGAGTTACTATTATAGGTAGGTAATTATCAGAACAATGAATGGCCATGATAGTAACGCTATCTATTGGTAGTTTTTTGATGAGATCTGTCTAACATATTTAGGCCCATTGGACACAATTGGGGACAGCCTTGTTTATGGTCGTAATTTTGACTTCAAATTTCGTAAAAAATACCAGTTGTTACTCCGACATTTGCACGTTAATGGACTGAATAATAATGCGTTTTCAGTTAAAGTGTTCTGCACACATATGTTCAGAACACTGCGCTTAGCTAACCAGTTTTTGTAAAAACTGAGTGAACTAAGAAAGTCTCGTTTTTTCAATGGGATTCAGTATTTATTTCGCGAGAAAAATGAACGATTGAGCAGCATTCCGGTAAGCAATGTTTTGAAGTTGGTTAATGACAAATCCCTTGACAAATCGCTACTGATTTTTATAATGCAAGAATAATGCTGTTTGTAGCGCCACTATCCCTGGGCTGGACCGACACTTGCTAGGCTAAATAAGTAATAGGTACTAAACTAATTCTCTAGTGACAAACGGCCAGTTACCATCCAAGCCTAAGATACACTTAAGCCGCAACCTATCGCTAAATATTTAAGCCGTGGCGCAAGTTGACCCCCTTACACAATGCTAGCATGCGATAGGTGAGGAAAACTCCAGTTTTTCTCGACAATCGTGTGACGGATGCGTTCGCGCCGGTTGCCTCATTGTCCGTGTGCTCTCGGACTATATCCGTGGAATATTGCTGAAACGAAATGTGTTTGTAAGCGTCAGTTGGACATTTTTGGATTCCGTAGGCCAAATGACTCAATAGTAAAATTGTAGCCTATAGTTTCGTCGTAGTTTTCTGTCTGTAAGTAGCCAGATACTTAATTTAGCTTACATTGACACTATACCATTTTAGGGCTGTATCGGCAATACCATAGGCATTTAATTTATTCGACGTAAATCGACGTTCAAAATTTTATTTTTTATATGCACTTGGCTTAACGCAGTCAGGCATACTAGACGAAACGTGCCGAACCCAAACATCATAGCTTGTAGCAGAAACTTAATGTTGCCTGTTCTTCGGTGCTCTACATGTTTACCACGAGGAATGTGCTCCTGTGGAACGACCTGATACTACCCTCGCTTTTCCGCCATCTCTTCTTGTCGTAATAATTGTTTTATTCATTGATCTTTTGAACAAAGGACTGAACTCTTGCAAAATAGGGCATTTCCTGCCTGTTGACGACAAAATATGGATAAAAACAAAACATTTTATGGTTAAAAAGTTGTTTGCACAGTATGCATACGTGTTTTTGAAACTAAGTGTAAATTTTAAGCTTAAAAGAATATTTACGCGATTAGACAAGATTGATGGTCTGGTACTTAATCAGCGTGAACACAAGATAAAACTTACTGTGGTACTGACGCCTCTATCAAATGACGATCAAGACAAATGACAGGCAATTAGTCACCGATAGATCGGCGCACGCGACTATTTGCATACATAGACGCGCGTGAGTGCAGACAATAAGAAGCTCATTATCATTGTGGAAATGTTTAAGTAAAAAGTATACTTTTTCTCATATTTATAAATTACGTTCTTTAGTTGTTTATAATTAAAGTGCTTCAGGCCTGTGTGATGTTTATGTATATCACGTAAATATGGCGTCTTTATAGTCTCGCGGTTTGTACACATAATTAACACAAATTATAACGGATCTATCGCGGTATTCCTTATTTAGGTACTTTCAAAATGTAACGTTTCGGCGGGGTCGCACACGCCGTGGTCAATACAACTCGCTGATTCACCAGTACATCTGAGACTCGTGCGTTTTTAAAGTCAGTTAAAACTGTTAAAAGGGCTAAAAGCCATTTATCAATTAGCATAATGGAAGGAAACTGCAGTAAACTGGTAAAATACAAGACAAAAGAACACGACGATTACCTCAATGTTACCCCAGCTGCTGGTATTCGTGTTCCATTGTAAGATACCTAATTCAATTACTAGCTAGCTATAGGTACACAAAATACATTTGTATACTTTAGATTTTTACTTTCAGACCTAAGTAAAATCATGCGAATACATATATTTCGGGCTTGTCTTTTCTTCATACAGACAGACTATACATAATATTGTTATGGGTCGTCGCCTACTACATGACACTATGAATCTTGATGACATTATCCCATCACAAAAATCAAAATCTTCTACTGATCATTCATGATGCATGCAGGATCGTCATTTGTTATGGGCACGCGAAGCCATGCCAGCCTGGCGCTATATGTTGGTCATAATTTCCATTGTCCTCGCATCACGCCGAAACGGATGGACAAATTTTAACCACTTTCTGTACAAGGATAGTTGGACATCCAAAGATGGTTAAAGGATACTTTTTACCCGAATATAGTATTAAAAATTACGCGTACGTAGCTAGTAGCGGGCACCTTCCAGTATTGAAATATATTAATAAAATACCATTACAGCGCGGTTTAATCTGTGATAAAATCAAACGACCGCGAATAAAAGCTAGTAACCAAAGTCCAATTAGCAATAAAGTACAATCAACCTACACACACCTACCCGTCTCCTACCTATCTATTACCGCGTGTAATAATCGAGTAAGTATTTGTTCATTGTTCAATATCATTGTTTAGGTAGCGTGAAATTTGCTTTATGAAGTTCGCCGCGCGTAGGGATGACTGATGTTAAAATCTACAGCATACTGACCTTATATGAATAAGATTAGCTTAATATGTCATAAAACAATTTTTATGTCTTCAAAGGTACCTACGCAAATTTTTTTCAGAATCCTCATAATTTAATAAAATAATAATTTTATTGTATGACAACCTTAAACTAAAACGCACTTTTCACGGTGAAAATGGCAAATTACTATTTTTCTGCATACAAATATTGATACCCATAACATAATGACATCACGATTAGGCCATTTGTGCGGAGCGTTTTTAGCGTTAACGCTAACAATGTTCAACTCCGACGGTAATTTCTGACTTTTAGAGCAGTCTAAGTGTAGTTAGTCCTATAAAGACACTTTAAAAATATTTCATAGCAGTAATAAGCTAATTCTTCGAAAAACGTCGCAATTATTTTTAGGGCTTTAGAAAATAAAAAAAATAAAAAGTTTTCTCCCGCCCTGTATGGGCCTGGTACGGTGACTATATCAAAGTGGGCTTATTTTGTTCTTTGATTTAGTAACTGACACACGTATGTTAAAAGTTAACGCTACAAATCATTATTAACTTAATGAAGCTGTTTATTCTGAATTCCGATCCTTTTTCCAAACTAAATTAGGGCCGGAAACTTTATTGTCGACGCGTCGTTAAAAATGTGTCAAGTCTTAAAGATGAATGGCGAATTTGAGCATCCTTATACGGTGGCGCCATTTTCAGTGATCAAAAGTGACATGTTGAAAAAAGTTGGTTTTCGTTGGTTGGTTATGTTTTGTGTGTGTGTCATTAAAGGTATACTTTGTTTCGATTCTGTAATAACGAAAAAGAACAACAAAAAGTGCGACTGCTCACATACCTACTTACCTAGCGCATTCTCGCCGCTAACATACCGCCTTAAGTAATCAATCACAATCACAGCTAAATGAATGTATTAGTTAAAAAATACAGTTACTGTGAAGGGCGGTGATAAACCTATGCCGCAAAAGGTTAATTATTTTTGTTAACTGCGGGCCATTTGTACGTTCTTGATTCGAGACTGATTGAGGTTACTTTATTATTTAATTTGAGCGTGGTCTTAAACGTTGGTTATTGTTTATAATTGCGATTGCTTTATTTTCGTTTAATAATTACTAGTTAGTAATTGCCTTTATCGAGATAAAAATAAACAAAGAACACGTACAAACATGAATACCAAGTTTATACTCGTATAATTTCAAACATTCGCGACAAGAAGACGTTGACGCCCGCCTCTTCAGTCCCTTCGGAACCATGAACGTAACATCATCACATTCGAAACGTCGAGGATATTAATAAAAAAGAATTGACCGCGATTTACTCTCGTTTTGTTGTAATAATGTACAGGTTATGTATGAGTACCTACTAATGATATACTGATAGTAAATAGTTGATTTTTCTTTATGTACAATACAATATAATACAATACAATACAATACAATACAATACAATACAATACAATACAATACAATACAATACAATACAATACAATACAATACAATACAATACAATACAATACAATACAATACAATACAATACAATACAATACAATACAATACAATACAATACAATACAATACAATACAATACAATACAATACAATACAATACAATACAATACAATACAATACAATACAATACAATACAATACAATACAATACAATACAATACAATACAATACAATACAATACAATACAATACAATACAATACAATACAATACAATACAATACAATACAATACAATACAATACAATACAATACAATACAATACAATACAATACAATACAATACAATACAATACAATACAATACAATACAATACAATACAATACAATACAATACAATACAATACAATACAATACAATACAATACAATACAATACAATACAATACAATACAATACAATACAATACAATACAATACAATACAATACAATACAATACAATACAATACAATACAATACAATACAATACAATACAATACAATACAATACAATACAATACAATACAATACAATACAATACAATACAATACAATACAATACAATACAATACAATACAATACAATACAATACAATACAATACAATACAATACAATACAATACAATACAATACAATACAATACAATACAATACAATACAATACAACAATATTGCACACCAATAAAAGTTTACAAAAGGCAAGAAGTCAAATACAATTTATAAATAACGGTAGACAACAGGCGGTCTCATCGCTAAAGAGTGATCTCTTCTAGACAATCTTTGGGTAGCACAGAATTATTCATCTTGCTTTTTTATTGTGATTATTACTGTTTTTTACTTTTTATTCTGTTTTCGTCTTACTGTTTTTTGCTTTTATGTGTAATTGTTTTTCTGTGTTCTGTGTGTTTACCATGCAAATGTTTTGGTCGTGTGAACTGTTCAGTTAATTTGCATGTCATCATTAAATAAATAAAATAATAATAAGAATTCTCAGAAAACTGCGTAAAATCTTTAATTATTCATATTATGTAATTAGAAGTTAACTGGGTGGATCAACTCTTTATTCTGCCCCGTGGCTCAGGGGTCAATAGTGATTATTGATTAAACATCTTAGAAAACTGTTGATCATTTTTATACATATTACTGATATTGTCAGGAGATAGTCTACATAAGAATGGGCTTATAGCCGTGCCAGTTACAAAGTTTTTGGTAAATATTACCGCTGAAATCGTAATTTTAATAGTAGTTTTAAAGAGTGGGCCAGGGGACACCACAATGGCAACAAGCAATAAAAAAAGTGGATTAACTTAGCTTCTAAACTAATCATCCTCCTAGCCTTTGTCCCATTTTTTGAGAATGAATTCTCAATCGGGGTCGGCTACCTAAATCCCAAGATGTGGCGTAGGCACTAGTTTTTACGAAAGCGACTGCCATCTGACCTTCCAACCCAGAGGGGAAACTAGGCCTTATTGGGCTTAGGTGGTTTCCTCACGATGTTTTCCTTCACCGAAAAGCGAGTGGTAAATATCAAATGACATTCCGTACATAAGTTCCGAAAAACTCATTGGTACGGGCCGGGTTCGAACCCGCGACCTCCGGATTGAAAGTCGCATGCCCTAACCACTAGGCTACCACCGCTTAGCTTAGCTTCTAAACTAATATAAGTAAAAAATAGGCCGACGAAAACCTCTTTAAGCTTCGAAATTAGGTCGAAAAGATCTGAACAGAACACACATAGGTGTTACTTTATTCCAATTGATTGTTATGCTCACTTTGGATCCCACGGTAGCAAATTAACAGTCCAAAATGACACAGATCTGAATTAGACTAATTAATAGACGTAATTAATGTCACGCTTTGCGTTGCATATTTCAATAAAAATTATAATTGCCTGCCAGTTACGAGTATGATATAGAACGAGTAAAAAGTAAGTACTTTTATGTCACCCCAGGCCGCAAGAGGGATTTTCTGGGGAAAATCTTGCATCCTGGCCAAGGCATGACATAAAACTTTAGATAAACCATGGGCGGTAATTGGTAAAGCCCCAGGTCAATATTTATGGCATCGCATCGCATATACCTACCTGCGATTGGGGATTCACGAATTTAGCGCCCTAGGTATGTAATGTAATATTAGATGCTTACTTGATGGTATGTTAGCTTATTTATTATCTTTCTCTCACGTTAAGTTTTGCGTATGTTACTACCTATAATATATTTGATATTTTTGAATATTGATTCAAAGGTTAGGTGTGATATTTATGCGATCCACTGTATTGCAAGTGAGATTTGAACCCACGACCCTAGTCAGATAATACATATGTAATTCATAAATGTATGAGGTTTCATTGATCAACAATTCCAAGACGAAATGCCTACGGTTTCGATCGGTTTTATTTCCTCTGTATATTTTATTTGACTTCGAACTGTGGGCTAAGAATACCACGGACTGGATCCCATCTAATAGAGTACGACGTCGCGGCAGACCACGATGGAGATGGCGGGATGACCTAGACACATTCCGAAAAGATTGGTCTGTTGCTACCCTGAACAGAGACGACTGGAGAAAGAGAGAGAGGCCTTTGCACAGCAGTGGGATAGCACAGGCTAAAATTAATAAATAATATTAATATCTGATTTCAATTGTTTACATTTACTGTTTAGTGGCAGTACTTAGAATAAAATAAGTGTTGAATATAACCCTTCGCGTACATAATATATAAATATTACAATAATAGTTTATATTTTATCCGAGACATGGCAAAGCGCAAGCCAAGTTCTAAAGGAGGCCGCACGCACCGCTCACATTATCGGAAACGAATGAAAAGATGACTTTGACTTGTTTATGACATGCAACGCAACAATGTTAGTACTTATGTAATTATATTTAGATGTTTATGAAATCAGTCAATGCATTAAAATCATTCTAAATGTCTTTCACTTTTAAAGTCTAATATAACATAATATTCGGAAAATATATTATGAAAATGACAGAAGAAATTTAATACATATAGATTAAAAAAAATTAACAAAAAAAAGAACCGACTTCAGTAAAACTAAAAAAGCCAACAATAACCCAAGTCGATCCCAAACCAGTTCTTACATTTATATATTATAGTTTACGCGAGGTTTGGCACCGACTTCGAAGGGTGAGTCAAATGTAATCTGTACTTGAACGGGTTATTGTTGGCTTTTTTAGTTTTACTGAAGTCGGTTCTTTTTTTTGTTAATTTTTTTTTTTTTTGCTTTTTAGTGATTCGTATTGTGTTCATCATCAGTTTCCTTACACCAAATCCTATTTACTGAATGTAAATTCTTGACCTTATCAATAAATTACCGAAAGCGCCGTACATGTCCCTATAACATTTGAAGAGTTCCCTCGATTTCTCCAAGATTTCATCATCAGATCCCGACTTAGTGCCAACGGGACCAACTCAGAGTTATAACCTTTCGATAAAAAAAAAAATTGAAAATCGGTTCACGGTTCTCGGAGATATCGAGTATAACATACAAAAAAAAAATTAGTTCGAATTGAGAACCTCCTCCTTTTTTGAAGTCGGTTAACAAGAAGAGATGAACTATGAATACAAAGATCAAAGCTTAAAGAAAAAGCCCCTCACACAGCGCCCTCTCTCGCTTGCTCGTTCACCAACTGTAAAGTGGTGCGGTAAGATGTGAATATTAACGTATTCACATAGAGGTCACTAAGGTGTAAAAAACCTTTCAAATAAACAATGCAAAGATCGACACAAAAAGCATAAGGAAAAATTCGCCAGGTCTACGTGGAGTGAGGGTAGCGAAGTGGCTAACGCGCTGGACCGGTAATCCAGAGGTACCGGGTTCGATTCCCAGTCCCTTCCACCAGGTAGCTCCTTTTTCAATTTTTCTTTAAGCTTTGATCTTTGTATTCATAGTTTAAATAAAAATTGTGGTGTACCCACATTAAACAAAATGAGACATTACATGTTTCATAAATTTAATTTCTAGACCAAAAGGTCCTATCAAAAAAAAAATTCGTCTATCAGTAGCCATCCGCTGTAATTTAACTTTAACTTTAACCACCTCCTTTATAACCTTAACTTCAAACTTCAACTTGGGGAATTTCTTGACCACATTGACATGCGTGCCGCACGACCCTGGGAAGCTGTTGTAGCTATAGTTCGGCAAATACCGCAAACGACGCTAACTCTCTATTTGTTGTGTCCACGCGTGTTTTCGGCTTATCTTGTGTATGTCCATGAACCTTTAAATTAAATGTATGTCGGTAGTCGGCACGCATCTATAGAAAATATAAGTTAAATGTGACAAAGTAAGCAATTCAATTTTATTCAATTGCTACAAGTTGTAGCACGGCAGAGTAAGTGGAGAGATATGTCTTTTCCATAGTCTAAACACTTAGTTTACCTCTAATTGTAATTCTTGCACTGTACCTTTCCTGTTTGTTTTGTGAGGTTGTGCAATAAAGAGTACATGTATAATCTATTGTTTTTGCAATTATTTTGGATAGTGATGTCAAGGATGTAAATTTTCCTAACTTATAATACCGTCACTGCTTATAACACTTTTTATACACATATAAAAGTATTTTAATCATGAAATAAATAAGTTATGGAATTGTAAGAATATAAACCTTAACTAAATGTTCAACTTTAGCAGCTTGAAGCGGTCAGCTTTAAAGATACCATAATTATGTTTCCAATTAATTGTGTCCTTTAGCGATCAGCTGTATCGGAAGTAATCTTATTTGAACTAGTATATGGATCAGTTTGTTAATAAAAACACGATACAATACTTACAGTCTCCGTAACCTAAGGGGTAGCTAAATCCAAACACAGAAACGCCAAGCTATTTAGAAAATCGCCGAGCGCAAGGACGTAAGGACCAGCTAATTTTGGTAGAAATAGATTTTATGGAGTTGTAAAGAGCGTCACCCACAAACGACATTCCACCGTCGCCTGCGCAGCGCACCTTGATCATCCGATATCGCGCCGCATTACGATTACGGACTGTCAATGCTGCCGCGAGGCCGATGTTATTAATTGCCTCTTAATGAGCAACTGACATAAAGGTTCGATTCAAGATTTTCGGTTGCTTGGTTCCTATGGCGAAATGTCTTGTGCGAAATCAACGTTGATGGACTAGTGTCCATCAACCGTTCTGCAACGTATCAAACTACTTTGAATAAATATTACATTTTTCTTCGCGCCATCTAGCATAAAGATTAATGATGCCGATGATGCTGATCATGAACTTTGAATCTTTACGGTAGATGGCACTACAATTCCACCCTAAGGCATGCCAGAAGCAATAGGTTGAAACATTCAATGCTCTTATTGCATTGGTTCAGGGGTTCAATTGGTGTTGGCCCGGCCGTTGAAAGCACAAGTTCGAACCCCGCCTGAAACATTAAATTTTCGCTTCATTATTAACATTTAGTTTACGCTAACAGACTTAACTGCTTTAAGGGGCTCCGTAGTCTGAATGACCCAGCGTTCGGCTTCCTCGTCTCCCGCACAGCCTATCGTAATCACGTTCGTAACTACCTCGAACTTTAATTACAGCGGCACCTCGAGATTTTTATGCGAACCACTGTTTTCATTTCGCTCTTGTCAGAACGGTCGTGGTCTTCATGAGGGAGAGTCGGAGGCTGTCGCCCGCCTAAGGGTGCTCCGTCACCTCGTCGCGTTCGCAGCACTTTTGGTACATTCATGGCGACGCGTTTGGCTCGGTTTGTAGACACCTGCCTACTGAGCCGGCGGTCCCGGGTTCGAATCCCGGCCAGGGCAAATATTTGTGTGATGAACTTTGTGCTTGGGTCATGGTTTTTCTATGTATTTAAGTATATACTTATCTATATAAGTACGTATATCGTCGTCTAGTACCCATAACACAAGCCTTCTTGAGCTTAATTTGGGACTAGATCGATTTGTGTGAGGTTGTCCGATAATTATTTATTTATTCATGTAATGGACTGCCTAGAGCAGATTTTATCTGGTCAGTCCATCGCATTGGTAATCTGCAGTGGTAAATCTATATAAATACATACATGTTACAAATATCATCAAACAAGATATGACAATTCCATCTTGTCATAATCTAAGCTTGATCGATCCCTGTCTGTATTCCAACATCCTGTGTCTTCTATTTAGAGAAATCATATCAAGATTTGCCTTAATGAGGATTTTATTCCAACCTCTATCAAGTACAACTAATAATACGTACAATTAATGCTCAAAAATTCAAATGTGTCATTCAATCCTTCGCAAATCGCAAAACTCCTTAAAATTTACAAAATCACCATCGATAACTTTCTCATAACATGACATTGCTCCTATAAAAATAACAGGCGTTGATACTTGATACATAGTACAGAAAAGTACACGAAAATCTCGTTTACTTTCTTCCACTTAATGGTATTTATTAATACTTGATGTAAAACATGAATATATGTATGTATGTATGTAAACACTTTATTGTACATAAAAACAAGAAAAACACATTACAAAAGAATAAGCATGTACAAAGGCGAACTTATCCCTTTAAGGGATCTCTTCCAGTTAACCTTTGAGCAAATGAGTGCTTTGAGCAGTGAGTGATATATAATGCTAATACGTATGTAATTTACTAGTCAAATAAATTGTACATCAGTGTACCTGACATCATGACCAATATTTAATGTCAAAGAACATTAAAAACAAACATTTGATTTTTCGTGACAAACCTATTTAAAAAAACTAGGTCAGGTGCTAGGATTCGACCTTTGACATGTTCTGTGGTATGTAAATTTCTGTTAAAACGATAACTATATTTCGTCATGTTTCTCTTTATAAACGAGTAATCTGACATTGAAGGATTCATAATCATTAGAAAATATTAGTCAGCTTAATAGTCTGTGGTCTTCTAATGCCTTCGTTTTTTGACACACAAGTGATATTTACTAATACCTACCTTAAATAACTACGAATAAATGCGCCTAGAAAGCTATTGAGCGCTTAAAAGTGAAGCCAGTTTTGGTTAGCCACGGGCTAAGTATTGTCCGTTGACGCATCTGTCACAATGTCAATGTCACAGTGCAAAACTTCTCTGTAGATACGCACACATAAAACTTTTTTTTTCTACGCAATCATCAATCTTAAGACTAATACTTATGCAGTATACCTAAATACTATCCTAAAGAAGCAGCTAAAAACTAAGATGTTTGTGTGTACTAAGTAATAATAGCTACTTGTATTATCACAAATCTGTGACTCTTGTTCTATGCGTTTATTCTAAGGATACGACAGATCTTAAGGAAACTTACAAAATATAGGCTCTTTAATGAATTAAGATCCCACAAGGATCTATTTTGGGGCCAGTTTTGTTTTTAATTTACATAAACGACTTACCTAAATGCCTGCCTGATTATGCTATGGTTACATTGTTCGCTGACAACACACACGTAGGACTTAGTGATAAAGATATTGATATACTAAGGCAGAAAATTGAGAATGTTATGGCTACGCTCAAAGATTGGTTTAACGCTAACGGGATTATTTTAAACACCAATAAGACGACATTAATAACATATAATAATAAAAATAAAACTGACAATTCTAACAATAGTGACTTAGGATTAAATAGCGTAACAAACACAATATTTTTAGGTTATCAAATTGACAATAGATTAAGCCACTCGCTACATATTGACAAAATTTGTAATAAAATAGCTTCTGGTAACTATGCTCTCTTTAAACTTAAACCTCTTATTAATAGACATTCTTTACTCAATGCTTACTATGCTCTAGTCCATGCTCACCTCAATTATGCGATAACCACCTGGGGTAATGCGGTGGGAATACAAAGTATTCTTGTAGCTCAGAAACGAGCCATCAGAATCTTATACGGCCTACGAAAAGATAATTCTGCAAGGGAGTACTTTGTAAAAGGCCATATAATGACCGTTATTTCATTATTTATTTTTAAAAGCTTATTGGAAATTCATAGGGATAGAATTAACTTAAAAACAAGAAAACACATACACAATTATAACACACGCAATAGGCATAAACTCTGTGTCCCTCCAACGAAGTTAGTCAAAACATTTAAGCAAGGCCTTCCGCTCAAAATTACGCTGTATAATCTGCTACCATCCCATATAATGAATATGCCGTACCTCGAGTTTAAACGTAAACTCAAACAATTTTTTCAATGTAATCCATTTTACTCGATAAATGAATTTTGTGATAAGTTAAAAAAAGGAGAAATCATGTTTGTGAAATAAGCTTAGCTAATTTGTATAGACTCCTGGAAATTATTTATTTTTAAAATTGTATAGTATAGTACCTACCTCATTTAGTTTAGTTAATAATGCATGTTTTCCTGTAAACTTGACTTGCTAAATGTAACGTTTTTTGTTGCTTGGCCAAATAAATGAATCGAATCGAATAAGATAAAGTGATACTTATACTTTGATAAGGTTAAGTACCTATCTAACTTGCATATTATTTAATAGGCAAAACAAAAAAATGATAAACGATGACTTTTTAAATTGACCTTGACCTCAATTGAACTCTAAATAATTTGAATTTTAAAACAGAACGTTACAAGTATTACATCAAGGTCCTGGCTGAATAAAATAGAAATATATTTTACGTCACCTTTAGGCCGTAAGTGGAATTTTCTGCCCGCTACGCGGAAAGATAATAAGGGGGGCCCTAGGTATATAATGTACTATTTAAAAGGACGTATTTATTTACAATACGGTACTTTTATGACTATTTCGTTGGCTGAGAGCCCTTTCACTGGAGGGAGGCCTTTGTCCGGCTGAAATAATGACGAGTTTTACCTCATTTTCTCAGCATCTACATCTCGGTAATTTCTCAGAATACCTTCAGGGAATTTTCTAACACGGAAACTTGTTTTTGATATTAGTTATTTTTTTGCAATCATCAAAATTTATATTTTAGCAACGTTTGGAAAAAAATATCATGACAAAGTCACAGACAAAGTTTAGAAGTAAAGATAATACCTACTTACCTATCATTTTATTAACATAATATTAACGAATGAAATAAATCTTAGGTGCTATTTTTGGTAATACTTAATTGATCTATTATTATTATGTAATATATTCTAGTCTGTAAATGCCTGACAGTTGAACAAATAATCAATCATTCAACTAATGACATCATTTAAGAGTATTTATGACATCACACGAAACCGCACTGAGACCAATTTGTTAGAGCGTTGGAAAGGTTACCGCAATATACGTATCGCATGCAGTACACTGAACTTTACTTCTAAACTGCGTCTAATTGATATGGAAACGTTTCTTTAACTGAACTATAAATATACTACATACAAAGTCATATTGCCAGACAAATTGCAATGGGTGATGGGTCAGACATAAGATAAGTATTTTTTTGAGATTTTAACATGTACGACCATAGTTGTTTTATAACTGAATACCTTGCTTAAGTAGTACAAACCCCTAAAATAATTAGTAACAATGATTTACCCCTAAATAAATAATTGTTACGTTGACCTTAGAACACGCTGTAAAAGATACTAAATGAGTAAAAATTTTAATCGCGTGGGTACTAGGTATTTTAAATGTATCTGTACCTAATTATTTTTATATTTATTGGTAGGCAAAAATATATTTTTTTATCGAGTACAATGTAACATACTGTTCCTGATGTTTTAGCTGTGGCTAGACAAACATGCGTATTATCCGGGCAGTAGTATTAGCGGCAGAGCGTTTTGTTATGACATACGACCTTGACATATACCAAATATTTGCATGCCGGCGGTGAAATATGTCGCAAAAATGTGGAGGAATGTTTGATCTGTATTTAAAAAGATTTACAAACGTAAATACAATCTATTGGGAGCGCCGCGGCTTCGCAGAGACCAATAGTCTTACTTACTCATACTCATCTCATACTCATTTATTGATAAAAATCTCAATATTTACAAGTCAAAATCTTAAAGCTATTAAATGATTATTTTAATACATTTAACAATTACAATTGTGTCTGGCAATGCATTGTAAATTTTGGGACCCACGACATGTATAGTCTTGGAGGATTTGGTCAGCCTGTGGCTGACTGGCAGCAGGCGTTCCTAGTCGGGTGCGAGTGAGTTTACTCGTGTTAAATGTGTCCCTTATCCCGATTTAAAAAGATTTTGGCTCTCCGTTTGGGACCATGCAAGACTTTATATTTATATTGTGTATTCGCTTTTAATTTTCAATGATTACAATATATTCAAAGTCTTGACGTCTAATAATTAAAAATGTATAATTATGTTTAAGAGCAGCATATAGGCATCAAAACAATGAAAAACAAGATCTAAGTACTTAGTTTTATGCTCACATTGTACACAAGCACACAAAAGAAGTATGTACTGAAGTTTAGACTACTGAATTTTTGACAACTGGCTTGTCTGAATTCTTTTAATATAGGGTTAATCGCCAATTATTAGCCACCGTACAATAACTGGCCACCTAAACTAACTTTGTTCACCTACAAACTGAATTCATTTTAGTATAACGTGACCAGTTATTGAAGGGTGGCCAGTAAATTAACACCTTATACTAAAATGAATTATATTTCTAGGTGAACAGAGTTCATTTTTAGTTTGAGGTGGCCAGTTATTGAACGATAGCCAGTAATTGTCGATTTACCCTACTCCATTAATAATGTGTATACAAACTGTATTAACGTATCCCTTCTCTCAATTCCAGAGGCTGTCACTGCACCTAGCGGTGGTGCTGCTGGCACTGCACCAGACATGCGCCGAGCCCGACATCTCGAGCTACCCCAACCAGAACTACGCCGTGTTCGGATCCCCCATCCGCGCTGACCTGGACGAGGATGGCTACTTCTACCCGAAGCCGAAGATACCATTCCCTCCGCCACCAAAACCACCAGTAGAAGAAGGATATGTCTATGAGCGGCCGAGTATACCGTTTAATCCGCCGAGCAGGCAACCGCCTCCGCCGCCACCGCCGCCGACTCGCCCGCCACCTCCTCCGCCACCACCGCCGACGAGGAGACCGCCTCCACCGCCACCACCACCAACTCGCCCGCCACCTCCTCCGCCGCCACCGCCCACAAGGAGACCGCCTCCACCGCCCCCGCCTCCAACACAAGGATACGTCTATGAACGGCCTAGTATACCTTTCCCCCCGCCAACTAGACCTCCTCCTCCGCCTCCGCCGCCGCCGACTCGCCGGCCCCCTCCTCCACCACCGCCACCAACCAGGCCCCCACCACCTCCTCCGCCGCCACCAACTTATTCGACGCAACTTCCCGTATACAGAACTACTGGCTACGATTACCCTAAGCCGAGCATCCCGTTTACGTTCCCAACGACGCCACGCCCAACCCCGCCACCTACAACAGCCCGTACGTTCCCTCCATCAACGTACTTACCACCCACCACAACTAGAAGACCACTTCCCCCCTCTACGTACTTACCGCCAACTACGACTACTCCTCGTCCGACTCCACCACCTACAAGAAGGACCCCTCCTCCCACCACCCGCCCAACCAGACCTCCAACGTACCCTACTTATTCCACTCAACTTCCAGTATCTAGAACCACGGGTTATGATTACCCCAAACCTAGTATCCCCTTCACATTTCCGACGACGACGACAACTAGACGGACACCCCCAACAACAGCTAGAACCCTCCCCCCGACTACAACTACTAGAAGACCTCTTCCGCCATCCACTTATCTTCCACCAGTGACTACACCACGACCCACGCCACCACCGACTACTCGTAGGACGCCACCACCCCCACCGCCTACAACAAGAAGGCCACCCCCACCCCCAACTACAAGACGACCTCCTACCTATTCCACTCTGCTCCCAGTAACCAGAACTACAGGTTACAATTACCCAACACCGAGCGTCCCGTTTACTTATCCCACTACGCCGAGACGAACTCTCCCTCCTTCCACATACCTGCCCCCTACTACTACAACTACGAGAAGGCCACCGACATCATATTTACCTCCAGTCACCACACCCCGCCCTACTCTACCTCCGACAACGAGAAGGACTTTGCCACCGTCTACTTATTTACCACCAGTAACCACCCCTCGTCCTACGCCACCACCGACCCGTAGAACTCCACCGCCTACAACGAGGCCTCCGCCACCACCGACCACTAGACGACCCCCGACATATTCCACTTTACTCCCAGTAACCAGAACCACAGGCTACAACTATCCCACACCAAGCGTCCCCTTTACTTATCCCACGACACCCAGAAGGACCCTCCCTCCTTCTACATACTTACCCCCTACAACTACTAGAAGACCGCCCTCATCGTATTTGCCCCCAGTGACTACACCCCGCCCTACCCCTCCTCCGACAACCAGGAGACCTCTGCCGCCGTCTACTTATTTACCCCCAGTGACAACACCAAGGCCAACACCACCCCCTACTACCCGCAGGACGCCACCACCCACCACTCGACCACCGCCCCCACCTCCAACGACAAGGCCCCCACCACCCCCTACCACCCGACGACCCCCCACCTACTCCACCATACTTCCAGTAACCAGAACTACCGGTTATAACTACCCGACACCTAGCGTCCCATTCACTTACCCCACAACAACCCGACGACCTCCTCCCCCTCCTCCCACAACCAGGAGGCCTCTCCCACCTTCCACCTACCTACCCCCTACTACTACAACCAGAAGGCCGTTGCCACCCTCTACCTATCTACCTCCCACAACTACGACGACAACCAGAAGGCCTCTTCCTCCTTCTACCTATCTTCCCCCCAGAACCACGCCGCGTCCTACCCCTCCGCCTACCACTAGACGCACCCCACCGCCTACCACGAGGCCGCCACCTACAACCAGGCCCCCTACATACTCCACCCAGCTAGCAGATACCAGAACTACCGGGTACTACTATCCTCAGCCGTCAAATCCGTTCACTTATCCTACTAGACCGCCAGTATACATTCCTCCTTCCACTACCAGAGCCCCTCCGATCTATCTGCCGCCCTCTACCACTAGAGCGCCATACGTTCCACCATCGACAACTAGAGCACCAGTCTACATTCCCCCCCAAACCACCCGAGCTCCCGTATACATCCCCCCTCCTACAACACGAGCCCCACCGATCTACCTACCCCCCTCCACAACTAGAGCCCCCTTCATACCAGACCAAGGTTACTTCTACGATAAGCCAAGGGTACCATTCTTCTTCTAAGTTAGGTAAATGTACATTCAAAGTTGCCATAATTGTGATACCAAAAAGTACTTTCGTAAGTACTTTGGAGTAAGGTTTGTTATTAGGCCTCAAGTTTTGGCCTAAAATTTGTTTTAACGATGTACAAATAATTACGAACGAACGTGCACTCTGTCAACGTAAAGGACTGACGCTTCACTTGAGGTGGAGTTCAGAAGAAATACTAATTCTGTAAACGAAAACTGGCGTAATTCACAATAGATTGAATAGATACTCTAATCAAATCACTGATTTAAATTTTCTGAAATGTTAATTCGAAATGCATAAAATGAAAATAAATCCATCGCTTTACTTAATACGCTCAGATTCATTTGAGCCGCTTTTCCACCTAAAGCGTACTGGATTACTTACGAATATTACGATTATTGTAATGACAATATATGTAGGTACTTATAGCTCTTACAATTACTAAAAATATAGTACATACACTTAAATTGTTTTTTTGAACGAGAAAGCTTTCTTAGTTCTATTCGTCATAGTTAAATTTTTTGACAGCGTCCGTTTTTTGGTTTGACAGACTTAGTTAAGTCTTACATGCATCGAAGTTACCCCGATTCTAGTGATATATTAAGTATGTATTTTAATTATTATAATAGAATGGTAATACTCAAAAAAATGTGGAATCAACACTGCCTTTAACTAATTATATTTTAAGATAGTAAATTACATTTTTATAAAATTGTAACCATGTTTTTTATTAATTTACCCCCATGTCATGTTAAATGAAATAGCAATTTGCAAAGGTCGATAGCAAAAGTTGAATGCAAACAGAGGGCCCAGCAATGCCGATATGTCGACGATGATGATGTAATTGCGTGTAATATCAAAAAACTGCAGGTCAGGTGGTAGTCTAAATAGTAAAAATCATAATATGAACTAACTGCGCACAAACATAGTAAGTGAAGTTAGAATAGCGAAGTTTATATCGTACCGCTGTTAGCTCTCGAGTAAAAATATGTTTGAGGAAGCGAGACAGCGTGATACGAACTTCGAGTTATGAACTTCCGAGTTACCTCCTGTTCAGCAACCAGCAAGCAAGCAAGGCTGCCTGCCCCAAACCACATTCATTCGCACTCGATTGTGGTTTAAAATAACTTCATATAAAAGGGCAAATTGTCAAAACATTAACTGTTAGTGTGGAAAACGATACATTTTATTATGGACAAAGGCTAGTTGAAAGTTGGCGCTTAGGCAAGACTTTCCTTTGATTTGACATGAGCAACAGGGCAAGGAAAAGTGGCTTTTCAAGGAATCCTGGCAGCGTTAAGTACTTGATTCTGGACTTGGACTTTATGGAATTGTTTCTGAAATAAAGAATTCATTCATACCTTCATTCAGTGATATGCAGAATTGCAGATGTAGACAATAAGGCTATTAAGATTTGGGGATCCGCTACTGTGGCCCTCCACTGCATAATTTCGCAAAATTTTTGGTGATAAATATATCTAAACGTGCTATTACTATCTGCGTCGCGTGGTTTGACCTGCGCGAACACTACATTTTTCAGGATAGCATATCTGTTAATCCAGGGTGTCAGCTATCTTCATACCGAAATTTATCAAATGAAATGAAATGAAATGAAATGAAATAATTTATTCAGTAAGTAGGCCACAGGGGCACTTTTACAAGTCAGATTGTGAATCTACCGGCATTTCGCAAGAGGAGACCGCTGTTGAGAAGAAAGCCGAAAGACACTCAACAGTAAGTAATTTTTTCGTAAATAATACTTAAAACAATTACATAATACATTTGTGTTATAACTAATTACACTGGTACACGTAAAGGAGATGTATAGATACTCCAAATCAATGTTAATTAGGAACATTAAAATGAAAATTTAACGATAAATTAAAAATATTAAATATATCCAGAGATGTATAAAGTCTCTGGGTGTCACAACATGCAATAGAATATAATCACTTAATTAATTAAATTCCTTAGAGATGTATAAGGTCTCTAGGCGTCAACGTGAATAATTTACAATAGAAAATAATTTAATAATTTAAAATTGGTCCAGCCGATTGAGCATGAAGATGTAACAAACAAACATATAAACACTCACAAAATTTCGCCTTTATAATATTAGTGTGATAAAATTCTGAAATTAAATTGGAAATCAGTTTTATGTTGCGTTGTTATTTCGGGAAAGATCTTCAAGAACAGCAAAGTGGCGCCAACCGTACAGTGACATCGGTTGGTAAAAAAATAAAATTTACGAATAACAAATTTATGGAATTAAAACTAAAAATTAAACTAATATTAAAATATATTTATAAAACTAAGACCTTTCGGTAGGGTGCCCATGACGCAGGCAGCATTCCCACGCTGTATGGCTATGGAAAGCCTTTGGGCGAGAAAACTGCCCGCGCGTGGGTCCCCTGTTGTTGGTAAAAAAATGATTTGTCCTCTCATACTGCCAAAACGGTTGGACAGATTTTAACCAATTTTAGAACAGGGATAGCTAGACATCCAATGATGATTTTAGGATACTTTTTATCCGACTGTGACAAAAAAAATAAGCAAATACGATGTTACAGATACGTTTTAGTTGATTTATAAATCGTTAAAAAAGCAGATTTTTCTGCGTCGTATGTTCATTACCGTTTTACCTTTCAAGTGTTGAAAACGCTTACTACATTTATAACACTAGTTTCGTCGCGCGGTGCTAACCGCTCATTCTACGGGAACGCTACATTATTTCGAGATAAAAAGTAGCTTATGTGTTAACCCAGAATTACAGCTACCTTCATACCAAAATTTATCAAAATCGGTCCAGCTGTTTGAGCTTGAAGAAGTAACAAACACACTTACAAACTTTCGTCTTTATAATAGTGTAGTGTAGTCACAGGACCACTTGGCTCCGTGGTCTCAGTTGACAGTTCATGTGTATGCCAGGGGAAAAGTTATCTAACACGTTATAATATAAACAACTAGGTACGAGAGATCATCACACTAATATAATAACGGCGAAAGTTTGTAAATGTGTGGTGTGTGTTTGTTTGTTACTTCTTCACGCTCAAACGGGTTGACCAATTTTTATACATTTTGGTGTGAAGATAGCTGACACCCTGGATTAACACATAGGCTACTATTTATCCTTTAAAAATGTAGTGTTCCCGTAGGATGGGCAGGTAACATCGCGCGGCGCAGCTAGTTCTGTAATACTGTGGCCTTAGTGAAAAGGGGTATGAACCTAGGACCAAAGGAGCTTAAGTCTCACAACAGAGTTAGGATCTTTTGTTTCTGGTTAATATTCGACTTATATTATACCGTCTTCGCTAGGGTCACATTAAACTTGCCGCAAATATGTAGTCACTATAAATTCTCTTTTTATTTGTGAAGATTTCTATCCATTAAGAAGCCTTATTCCTTTTAATTTTTTTTTTAATATTATGACAAATATATAAGTGGTGGTAGCCTAGTGGTTAGGGCATGCGACTTTCAATCCGGAGGTCGCGGGTTCGAACCCGGCCCGTACCAATGAGTTTTTTCGGAACTCATGTACGGAATGTCATTTGATATTTACCACTCGCTTTTCGGTGAAGGAAAACATCGTGAGGAAACCACCTAAGCCCAATAAGGCCTAGTTTCCCATCTGGGTTGGAAGGTCAGATGGCAGTCGCTTTCGTAAAAACTAGTGCCTACGCCACATCTTGGGATTTAGGTAGCCGACCCCGATTGAGAATTCATCCTCAAAAAATGGGACAAAGGCTAGGAGGATGATGATGATTATGACAAATATATATTATATTGATAATTTCAACCAACTCTTTGAAGTGAATAATACTTTTCTCCGAGTTCTAGATATAGTAACATAGCTATTCCATGCTTTCATTGTGTGCAGTCAAAAATAAGTAGAAAAATCTAATTTTCCGCGTAAATATTGTCAATTTAGAGTAGTTTTTGAAACAAAAATTATCAATGAAAAATTCAAACTGTGGTTTTCAAATATATAGGTACCAATTAATCCCAATAGCCCTGTTCTAGGTAGTAACATCAATAATATGTTAGGAAACATGTTTGATAGAGAGAATATCTAAAACAATCAGCATTTTAAAAGGAATAAGGCCTCTTAATATCAATTCGTCACATAGTAAATAACGTGTAATCACATGTAATTTGTTTCGCTTTAATCGCATCAGCCCGCAGTGCGCAGGAGCTGAATACTAAGCCGATAATTAATGTGTTCACTTGTTCTAGAGATATCGCTGTTTTTACCTGTTTTTATGCTTCAGGAACGGACACACTGGCACTTCATGGAAAGTGGTTTACTCTGTCTGTGGTATTGGGTAGTGTTATGATTAAATCCGCTATTACGGTCTTATTAGCGATTGCTGGGGCGTTTCCGTGCGGCATATTTGCGTATTTTGACTTACTTCGGAGAATGTGCAGTTTTCCTACATAGATTAAAAGTTACTAGAATTACGAGTATATAGTAGGTTTATGATCACATAATTTCAGTTGATAGACGGTGTTCTGAAATCATAGTACCATGTTTAGATTCCAGATGCTGTCTGTGTGCGTCCGCCCGCCCGCGGTGGAGCATCCACATGGTGTATCCCTTGAATGTAAGGAGTCTGATTGCAATTATGAATAAGAATGCTTATTCATAATTGCAATCATTCAGAATTTTCGTAGTCATAATTTCTACTTTTCTCTGAAACGAATAACTTTATGAAAAACAATACGTTATGACAATCAATCGTTATGTGAAAAAATGCGCACCCCATACTGTATTGATAGGTATCGACTTTTACTAAATAAATCTCGTCATCGTAAATATGCCTAATCGTCGATTCCGATCAGTATCGGGGCCGGCCGAGCGTGACACGTCAGACGATGATGCATGATCGCGGTCTTCCTCAAGAAAAACGGACTAGTCCGAGATCCGACGATGAAAATTGACTCCTAGAACTTCCTCGAAAATTTCGCTGAAAAATAATTTTGTAGAAAGTATTTTTCATTGCATCCGTAAACTTATTCAGACTTGTAAAACAATCCTAACCTAACCTAATCAATAGGATAATATTTGCAAATGATGAAAAATGTATGACTATAATCGAACAAAAATTGCGAAACGATTTTTCGGCGAAATGAAGCATTCGACGTCCTAAGAAACAAAGGGCTTCCGAAAATGTCTTCCTTAGGTATTGGTGTAATTATAAACAGAATAGTCGTGGTTGGCACGTTACTTCAAGTTCAATTTGGTAGCGTGCTGCCAAAATCGTCGGGGATAGTGCAATACTGCGTAAGTAACAAGTGTAGATACGAATCAATATTCAAACAAATGCTAAGTATTTTATTGAAATGACAACTTTATCGACAGCTGTAATTTACTCGGTGTTACACTATCCCCGACGAAACGGAACTTGAAGATAAGGGACGTCATCGCCTTTCGCCATTCATCTCGTCTTAACTTCTACAGAATCGTTCCGCAAAGTATCCGCGATACACCTGGATGTTACCATTAGTTTGTGTGCCTCAGGAAAATTTGGTTATCTTAAAAAAATAAAACATGGACAGAAGGAGTACCTACGCAACTGCAAAATCACATTTGATATTTATGGTGTACCTCCAACACTTTCCTAGGTGTACAGGCATGTTAGTTGGTTATCAAGCGATAAAAATTGCTCTCGCACTCACATGTTTGTCAAAAAGTAGCGAGTGATTTGGCTTTAATATAGCGTGAAAAACGCGATCATGATGAATGAGATGATTTTGAGTATGCGTCAAAGTGAGCTTCGGTTTGCCTAATAATACTTTTAACAAATAATGACACAAAGGTAAATTAAGAAAGAAAAATTGAATACGATCTACTACAATCTAAGCAGGATTTGAACCTGCGAACTCTACGTTTCCGGCGTATTGCTCTCCTATTAGATCGCTACGTCAATCACACCAAATCTTTCATTCCATAATTCTTACGCTACTGAAGCGCCCTCTGCGTCATATGTGTTTGAAATGCTTATGCGCATTAGCCATACCCTAAGGATGTGCGTTTTACACGCACGATCCCCTGTCCCCATTGCTTTACAGCAAGTGTGAAGACTGCGAGAGAGATGGCACTGTTCTAAATATTTTTATAGAATCTTTTTATCGATTCTATTTTATATGTGGAAATACCACATTTTATATTTTTATACATACTTTTAACGTCACGCTACTACACCGTTACTATGAGTTAACGTGACCGTACTCGCTAGTGACAGTATGGAGAATAATATAGCGCCCCTAGCGGTTGCTTTGTATAACTACAATTCTCCATACATATCGGTGTCTTCAATGTACCCTAACTAACTACAGTATTAATATACCTACTTACACTTAAGATGAATTGTGATGCGGACCGTACCGCGTGACCTTGCCAGTACTACATAAACCTCCCGGGTTTCCAAAAGTGGCAATATAAAATTTAAAACTTTGTAAAAAAAACTGTTTATTTAAATAAATAAAAAAAAATATATCGTTTACGCAGTCGCTAGCGAGTACACCCACTGTAAACTCATGGTAAGGATACTATAATAATAATAATATTTATTTATTGCATCCATGGTTTACATTTGGCTGTTACAGTTAATAGGTTTCTCATGGGCCCTGGTAGGGCACAGCAATTCGAAGTCTTAAGTCTAATATTAAATTTAAATTAATCAAATAATTAAATTGCATCAGAATGATAATTGGGTAATTGAACAATATAAGACAATAGTAATAATTTAAGAAATAAAAATAATTTAAGATGTACAATGTGAGACAATAACAATAATTAAATGAATTGGTCATTAAAAAAATCCTTAAGGCTATAATAACATTTATCTATTAAGAAAGTCTTTAATTGTTTATTGAACTGCTTGTCATTTATAATCATTTTAAGGTCATCCTTAATTTTATTATATATTTTGACTGCCATCATGTTTGGACTTGCTTGATGGAGTTTAAGTTTGGAGCTGGCAAGTGGTGCCAGGTTATATTTGAATCTGGTTTCATATCGCCGATTTTGCTCTGCTAGTTTAGTAAACAACTGTGGATACTTTCTTACAAACTTGCACATTTCTAAGATATAAATTGAGGTTACTGTCAAAATTTTGTGTTTGACAAAATATGATCTGCAGCTATCTCTGTTTTTAATATTTACTAAAATCCGTATGCATTTTTTTTGTAAAATAAATAAATCGTCTATGTCAGTGCTATTGCCCCAGAGTATTATTCCGTATGTTAACCATGAAAAAGCGTATGCGTAATAAGCAGTTAAGGCGCATTGAAAACTTGTTGCTCTCTTCAATTCTCTTAATGCGTACACAAATTGAGAAAGTTTGTTTTTTATTTTTTTTATATGTGATTTCCAGTTTATATGTTTATCGATATCTAATCCGAGGAGGGTAAATGTGTCTACACATTCCAATGCTATGCCGTTGAAACTGATGTTAATGTCCAATGGTTTTTTTTGATGGGGTCTAAATTGCATAATTTTCGTTTTCATATAATTAATTTCCAAATTATGGTCAGTTAGCCAATCCGACAGTTTTGTGAGTATATTGTTTATGTCAGAATGCAAGTCTAAGTCATTTCTGCATGGCGTTAGGACCGAAATGTCGTCTGCAAAAAGTACACAGGACTCTTCTATACTTTGTGGCAGATTATTGATATAAATCAAGAATAAAATACAACCGATGCAACTTCCTTGAGGTATTGAATGTGTGACCTGTTGTATATCCGATTTTACAAAATGTATGTAGCCTGTTTTGTAGTCTAGGTGTTGAATTTCGACACATTGTTTACGGTTTTCTAGGTATGAAGTAAACCACTTATGCGCTGTGCCTCTAACGCCTACTTCATGTAGCTTATCAAGCAATATTTTATATTGTACTCTATCGTATGCTTTTGACATATCTAAGAGGATGCCAATTGCATATTTTTTGTCATTAATGATGTTAACCACTTCTTGCATGTATTTGTAAGTAGCCAATACAGTGGATCGGTTCTGTCGGAAGCCGTTCTGACTTTCCTGAAATATTAGATATTTTTCGCAAAAGGAGTTCAAGCGTTTGCACATTGCTAGTTCAAAAATCTTTGATGATGTGGGTAGTAGCGCTATAGGCCTGTAATTACTGGGGTCTGTTTTTATGCCTTTTTTATGGATGGGTTTTACGACGGATTTTTTTAGAAGTTCAGGGAATGTTCCTTCAGAAAAGGACTGATTAATCATCAAATAGTATGGTAAAGTTAATTCATCAGCACAATTCCTAATTAATCTAGGGGGTAGTTCATCGCTACCGTAGCTATTTTTATTTTTCAGGTTACGTATTATTGTATAAACTTCGCGCAGCTCGACCGGGCGTAAGTACATGGTGTTGAGCGTGCGGGGGCCCGGCTGCCCGCGCGGCACCGTCCTCCCGTGCACTGCTCCTATAGAAGTAAAAAACGCATTGAATTCGTTTGCCACTTCTTTCGGGTCCGAAGTAAGATGACTGTGGATCTTTAGCTCGATATTATGACGCAAAGGTTTTGTGGTTTTGTTTGTGCGCTCTTTTATTATTTTCCACATAGTTTGGGAGATGTTTTCCGCTTTGCGTATTTGAAATATATATTGGTTTTTTTTTGATCTTATAATTGCGCGTTTGAGAAGTTTCCCATATTGCTTATAATGTTTTGTGAGCACTGGATCCTTTGTATACGTGACTAGGATTTTTAGACGTCTTTTGTTTTTGCACGATGTTCTTATTCCTTTTGTAAGCCATGTTTTTTTGTTATTTGACCTGATTTTAGTTGGCTGGATAGGTATACATAGGTTTAAAATGTCTCTCAGTGTATTCTCAAAAATTTCATAGTTTTTATTTAGGTCGTTTTTAGGATTAAGTTTTTGCTCCCAATCAATTTCCTGTACTGCCAATTTAAATTTGAGCATGTTTTTTGTATTGAAAGATCGCTTGTGAATTTTCCACGATATGTGTTGTTTAGTGTGTATCTCATCTGCTGTGTGAAACTGTATAATGGTGGCCTTGTGGTCGGAAAACCCGAAATCGTGGGGGTATGTTTTTAAAGATTTGTGTCTAAAATTTGTAAAAATCAAGTCCAGACAAGTTGATGATGTCTTTGTAACTCGTGTTGGTTTTTCAATGTATTGTTTGAAGTTATATTCTGACATGCAGTTCAACAAAGTCAATGAGCTTTTACTGTTTTCCAAGATATTTGTGTTAAAGTCGCCGCCCAGAACAATTGACTTCTTGCTATATTTCTTTTTACTTAAACATTTTAAAACAAGTTTTAATTGCTTGTAGAAGACATCAGCATTTCTATTGTTCCAATAAATAACAATTATAATTACATTTAGTTTTATAAGTTCTATCGCAGCAATTTCAATAACATATTCTATAGAATAGTCAACAATATCCTGCCTTACTTCGTACTGCAGGTCGTCCCGTAACAGTATGCATGCGCCACCGCCCGCGTAGTTCGTTCTGCAGAACGATGACGCTAGCACATATCCGTCGATTTTAGTGATCTCAGTTTTTTCTTTTGTTAGCCAAGACTCGGATATGCAAATTACTTGATACTGAGTATTAGACTTTAGAAGTGACTCTAGTAAAGGTAATTTGTTATTTAAGCTTTGCATGTTTTGATAGAGTATTGTTAGAGTAGATGTAAAATTATTATGCATAATTGTAATATTATTATTATTAACATTTTGATTCGATGTGATATTACTAGAACAAGATGTATCATTTACATTATTTACATTAGGAACGAAAAAAATTTGTCAAAGTCAGATTTTCCACGCTTTCACTTATCCTAGTAGAATTATATTCTATTTTCTGTGTCGAACAAGTTGGTATTAATGTCAAAAGTTTAATTAAATCTTTTAAGATTGTTTTAAAACCTCGCCGGTTCACATTTCCAAAGCGAGAAAACATATCGCTATCGAATGACAAATTTAAATTAGAGTCTAAAATGTAGCTGTACTCGTGTTTCAAGTTGTTTTTATACAATAAATTATTAAACATTTCAACACGCCTTATAAATAAATTGGAGTAATTACTAATTTTAAATGTTGGCAGACAAATAACGATGTTGGTGTGTTGAACTTCACTTAGTTGATTCTGAATATATCTAACCAAGTTGTTATAATTTACACTATTTTTAAAATCTTTGTCACCGATGTATATTATACAATAGTCGTTGAAAGTAAAATCGCGCAGTTTGTTAACAAGGCCACAAAAGAGTTCGCGTGTTCCTCCTCCGGGCATTAAGTAGAGACACGAATTTTCTCTAGGAAAAGAGTCTTTTAACAGTCGTAGCATATAATTAGTATGGTTACTGATTACACACAATTTCGCCCTCAGTAGAGACGGAATTTCTTTCTTTGGTGTTGAGAGTGCCGAAGGGCTAGTCAGGGGGAAGTCATTAGTTCTGTTATCTTCCATATTGTTAGAGCGAGGTAATTTCTGCGAGAGCGTTTCCACTTGTGTGGTAAGTTCTGATATTTGCTCCTTGTACTTTTCCAGCTCATTTCTTAATGTCTCTATCTGTTCATTTAGGCGTAGTATCTCTGCCGTACAATCAGGATCTGTGCAGCCATGAAATTTATCTTTACATAGGGGAGACGGCGTTGACGAAAAGTTACACGGGGTAAAAGCAAAATGTTTATCAGTGTGAATCGAGTGTCTCTTGTTGTGTAATCCCGAGGACCTGCCCGCAGAAATAGATGATTTGCATAATTTTTTTAAAGTTCCAACTTCTCTTTGCAGTTTGTCAATAGTTCTCTTCAGTCCATTATTTTCAATGCTCACTTCTTCAAATTGGTTCTGAGTCGAGACAAGTTCTATGGAAAGTTTTTTTATTTCGGCTTTCATTTCCATTTCTGTTAGCGTGTGATTTACCGAGAAGTCAACGCTCTTTGCCCGTTTCCTCTGTGATCTTGTAGAGTTCGTAGATAGTTCAGATTCAGTACTTATTTGAGATTCTGAGAATACCATGGTGTCAGTTTGGTCCAAACGATCTTCTTGCGATGTTTCCAAAGATGAGAGCGCGGGTGCATTTTTATCAGTCGGCGCTATACTCATTTTAATTGTATGTGTATTAGAGTTAATAAGATGCTCGGTTCCCTCTATTTCAGTTGTTAGGTTTGAACAAGATGGCATATTTAACTGAGGACTTGTTTCAGAGCGCTGTGGTCCTACTGATATGTTAGGTAACGTTTCAGTTGCCGTGTCTTTTACCGTTAAATTATTTTTATTTGTTTTCCTAAGTGTTACATTGGACGTCGGCGTAATCTGTTTGTTCTGTATGAAGGAAGAGGTAAACTTCCTTAGACATGCCTTGCACTGCCACTTCTCTTTTTTTTGAGGTTCCATTAGCGCATAGACCTTCTCCGGATAACCTTCGCAGTCGAAATGAAACGTCATCTTGCAACCCGAACATAAGGCGCTTTTTTTGGGATCAGCGGTTTGTTTACATTTGTGACAAGTTCCCGCTGTTCTACTTCTGTGTCCAGTTTTTGTCGCAGGTTCTGCACATCGTGGTATTACAGGCGCCATCTTACGAAATTTGTTGGTACTATTTGGCCCGATCAATTTAACAGCAATAGTTGTGCGCGCATAGCAAGCGTACGGGTCGTCGTAGTAGTTCGCCGTCAAGCCGCTAGATGGCGCTGCAATGTATGACACACTGAGATCCAAGAGTTTTTCCGTAATTCTTATAGATGTCGCATCTCGCTACACGGTAGCAGGAGAATGAATCAGCTGTTTATTGTCAATATCAATATCCGAATGCACTGTGATTGTGACCAGTTTTTGTTAAGTATTTCAATGTCTCTTGCAAGTAAGATTTACCTGTTGCTCACTGGGTTGCTGTTAGTTCGATGTAGTGTTATTTTTACTGTTCGCTCTTGCTCAATATGCACAATTTTGCTTGTAATAGTCACTAAGTATTTCGCGTAAGAAATATGTCCGTAGAATCTACACATGAAGTCTTTTCACATCACCTTCACTTAACACATATATTTACACTGTATCTTAAATGTTAGTCGTGTCCTTTCACGTATATAACGCAATTAAATATTTTTAACACTATCTTTAATACGGATACGATGTTTACCGTGGCAGTGGCGCCATCTTCCTCCCCTACTAATGCTTAGGTAGTCTATTTGACTATAGTTCCCAAAGTCTTATGACTGTAGAGATTTCTTAACGGGATCTCATGTTATAATGGTTAATAGCGCCGCATAGCGCTTGCGTAATACAAGGAGAAAATGTGACGGTTTGTCAAGCATCGCCGGGTGAAAATCATATGCATTAGTGACCATTGTGTAGGGAGTCATTGTGTTCTTTGAGATTATTGTACTAATGGTTATCATAGATTTTATATGATTTAAAACAGTAGGTTCCTTCCGTTCAACACCTCACACTACTACACTCACAGACCACCCCCACTAGACGGAGCATGTAACCCGCGCGCACCAACGATATGGTACGGCAGAACATTAAAGTATCAACACGGCGGCCACCGTTTAGTTGTGTTCATGTTTATGAGGTCTCTCTACACCACTTAACACTACAATTTACCATGTTATTTATTTAATTTCTTTTTTCGTTGACGTACGCATGGATCATAAACAAGGACGCAACTAAACGGTGGCCGCCGTGTTGATACTTTAATGTTCTGCCGTACCATATCGTTGGTGAGCGCGGGTCGCCTTACATGCTCCGTCTAGTGGGGGTGGTCTGTGCCACTAGGCTACCACCACTTATATATTTGTCATAATATTAAAAAAAAAATTAAAAGGAATAAGGCTTCTTAATGGATAGAAATCTTCACAAATAAAAAGAGAATTTATAGTGACTACATATTTGCGGCAAGTTTAATGTGACCCTAGCGAAGACGGTATAATATAAGTCGAATATTAACCAGAAACAAAAGATCCTAACTCTGTTGTGAGACTTAAGCTCCTTTGGTCCTAGGTTCATACCCCTTTTCACTAAGGCCACAGTATTACAGAACTAGCTGCGCCGCGCGATGTTACCTGCCCATCCTACGGGAACACTACATTTTTAAAGGATAAATAGTAGCCTATGTGTTAATCCAGGGTGTCAGCTATCTTCACACCAAAATGTATAAAAATTGGTCCACCCGTTTGAGCGTGAAGAAGTAACAAACAAACACACACCACACATTTACAAACTTTCGCCGTTATTATATTAGTGTGATGATCTCTCGTACCTAGTTGTTTATATTATAACGTGTTAGATAACTTTTCCCCTGGCATACACATGAACTGTCAACTGAGACCACGGAGCCAAGTGGTCTGGGCCCTAATTCCACATATACATCTCTCTGATGAGAAATCTCCGAAGTAATGATATTATACCTAGTATATCACCACTTCGCCATCCCGGTCGCATTATTTATATGCAACGCTAAAAATATCAAGCGTGTAGGCTTAAATTGACCGGCTAGTAATGTGACATGTCACTTTATACAGCTGGAATTGCAAACATCGTGTTTAAATGACAGTTAAAGGCGTTATGCCTGAGATATACCTGAAGCATCGCTTTTTTGGTGATATCTCAAAGTACACTCGAATTAGGGCCTTGATCCGATTAAACCGAGACGGCACGAATAATAAGTGATTACGCATTATTTACAACGTGACGAACCGAGATGAATACACATTACAAGGAAAAAAATTGTAATGTGAGCACATTTGCGGTAATTAAAATTACAGTATCGAATTGTATTATCTGGTGTTGATTTTTTACGTGGTTTACATTTAAATATGAAAAATAAAAAAGTTATCAGTATATTTATTTCTTTCATAAGTAGGCACACTGGTACAGTTCAGGATCTGAAACGTGTACTTATTTGACCTTTATTGTCATTGTGCCAAGAGCGAGAAAGGTACGTGATTTAATTTTCTTGACTGTAATAGGTACATTGGAAAATGCTACACTTAATATTATTCCCAATATGAAACCCTGTAGGGCACTAAACATATTTTGGTGCTTATTATTATATTTTTGGGATGCCACAACAAATTAAATTGTTTAATTTACTATCTACAGGAAAATTTATCATTACGTAAAATACTAATAATTACTTAAAAAAAAACAGAATAAGGTATCCAAAAGGATCAATTTGGATAAATAAACTTCGGTATTATTGGGTGTAACTATGCCAACAAACATCATTCCTGAGTTCGAGAAATGAGAGTTGTTTACAAAAGAAAAACAGAAGAATATAAACATTTGTTATCCAATTACCTAACATTGTACGGGTCCGTTACATTAGTATAACGTTTCAAGTCAAGTAGCCTGGAGTCATTCGAGCATACTTATCAGCCCAAGATCAAGATCGTCAGATGCGGGCAGAGTTGGCCGTTTCACCTGTCAAGATGCGCGCGCGCCGCTGCCGGCTGCGCTCCAGTGCGCCAGTGCGCTAGTGCTGGGAGTATCGATATCGATGTGACTTACTGAGCATGGTCCTTGGAACCCGATTTCCATGGGATTTAGTTCAGAGCTGTTAGCGCAATTTTTAGTGCACCTGCCTACTGAGTATTTGTGTGATGAACTCGAAATTTTTTTCCTGAGTCATGAATGTTATCTATATATGTATTTATATATTTTGTATATCGTCGTAACTTTGGGGGAGGCCTTTGTCCAGCAGTGGACGTCTATCGGCTGATATGATGATGAGGATGATGATGTATATATCGTCGTCTAGTACCCATAGAACAAGCTTTGTTTAGTTTGGGACTAGGTCGATTTGTGTAATATTGTCCTTTGATATTTATTTAGGTATTTACTATCTAAATAAGCATTTATTTGTCAGTCTTGATAAATTCTTATATATTTTGTACAAAAAGAAAGCCTATATTCAGAACAGAATTTAAACCGAATAATATTTCAACCGCAACAAAAGTCGCCACTGACCGCATAACAAAATTTAAGAACACGTGCATACTGTATCAAATTATGTCACATCGGTTAAAATTACTATTTTTAGACCACCTCAAATCCTCACGCAACGCTCACATAACGAAAACCTAAAAAAACACCGAGCACTTTCACATCGACAGTCGCCCATCCCAAAACTTGAAGAAAACTTCAACACATTTCCCCGCGAGTTCTCTTCAGAATACCGCACACATTGTCCGAAGTAGACGTTTGTTCTGCAAGGCTAGCCATCTAGCTACAAAGCGCGAAGTATCACCCAACTTTGTCGTTAACATCTCGCGAGAATAAGTCAGTTGGGTTACAGGATACAGTTGATGGCACACGTTACTAGTGATGTGAACATGTCGAGTGAGGGGTCAGTAAGTTCGAGGCTGCGGCAGTTCGGGCTGTACAAGACCATCGACTCGCGGACTGAGGAGTTTCTGAAACTGTCCAGGAAGAGGCAGATTCGGAGAGGCTGTGCGTGCGCGGTCGTGTCGACGGCCATCACTGTCACTATTGTTGTGGTGAGTTGATATGAATCTGACTGATAGTGTAGCTAGTGATCTGGTGTGTTAACAAGTTCCGTGTTGTAGAATATCTGTTAATTTGAGACAGAAACGATCACCTACTGTGAAAATTAGGAGGCCTGATAAATTTTAAAATGTATTTTTTTCATATTATGACAAATAAATATATTGATAATTTCAAGCAACTTTTTAAAATATAAGTTCTCGATAGTAACTATTTCCTGCTTACATTGTGAAGATGAAACTAAGTAAAAAAAAAATGTTTTCTGCGTGAATTTTATCGATTTCGAGTAGTTTTGAAAACAAAAAATTTCTATAAATAATTTAAACTGTAGATTAGAATTTTTTGATTCCAATAAATCTCAATAGTCTTGTTGATTTTATTTTTAGAAACATGTTTGATCATCGAGAGAAATGTCTAAAACAATCATCATTTTTGAACGAATAAGGAGTCTTAACATCATTGCGACATTTTGGTAGGGCAGGGATGTGTTGCTGTTTGGCTGACTGAGGCTTTCCATTATTTTCGCACTGAAAACATCAAAAACTTCTCTGTGATTTATTAGACATCATATTCTCTTCGGTTTTGTTTACCGAAGATTACTTTATGTGTTTCGATTTGTTTATTTCACAACTATATTGTTGATATATCTTTTGGATTTAAATTGTAACAGATTTTTCCGAGATGTGCCTTTAGCGCTCGCAATCTAATTAGACGAGACTTCATGAATGACAAAGTATAGAAAATCTTTTGCTATAATTGTAGTTGTAGTATAGAAAATCAGTTGCAAATAGTTGCAATGGACGATCGGTGTTTCATTATCCGTAAATGACCATACTTTTTTGCACAAAATTAATGATTAAATTCCTCATCGCCACCGCTGCGGTACGAAAGTCTATACAAATTCAATGTATTTAATCCATCTTACGTTTACTAAATACTAAAGTTAGTATTTTGCACGGTCGCTGTGACAGCAGCACCCTTAACTCATACTAAATATTCGTTTGTAGTTCGTTTAGTAGATTAGTTATTTTAGATAATCCTTAATTTGACAATAAAAACGAAGGTCGCTAGTTCAAGCCTCGATAAGGTTGAATAGAGCAAACAATTCTCGTTCGAAAAAAAATAGAAAAAGATGGTCAAAGAGTGTGTTCATCCTGGCGAACATTGACAAATTAAGGGATTAATGTTTTATATCAGGCCTTGTGCTACATCAATGTTTTATGTTTTCAAATTCAAGAGCCTTATCGGTATTTCGGCATACTAACTGAAAATATGGAATCTATTATGAACGCAAATCGGGTCTATTATATTTACACCTAGAATGATTTTTCGTTAATTATTAATTCCGCCGAAAAATCATTTGGTAGAAAGAATTTTTCTTTGAAACTGTTAACTATTTGAGATTGTTACAAAACAAACCTTTAACCTAACCTTGTGAATAGGATGACATTTGCAAGAATTATGAAAAAAAAATATGACTACAAAGGAGAGGAATAATAATTCTGCGAAATAACTTTCCGGCGAAATAAGTTTCTAGAAGACCAACCATCGTATGTAACATATTATCTACTGAAATTGACATTGTGATCTATTGAGTTTAAGAATTCATAAGAATGTACATCAACAATTGTACGCTGCGTGTCTCAAGCAAAAATAAATAAACAGCGCCTTAATTTCTCATATACAAGTATGATCTGTTGTTGCAACAGATTGTGATTTGTTTTCATGAATTCTTATAATGTTTGTAGTGATAGATGGCCGCCGGCATGTTATGTTTATGTCGCATGTCGGATTGTATAATCCAGCTAGTCGGCCATAGGGCCGTTTTGAAATGCGGCGGTTCAACGATTCTTCTTCTTCTTAGTCGTTTCACTCTTTACAGAGCGGTCGTGATCAACTGCTAGTACTATTAGAGGCAGATATTGTTCGCTGTATGATATTACGCCATTTCTCGCGATTCACAGACATTCTGGTGCACTCATGCAAAGTCCGCCCACAGCCATTTGATGGTTCGGTTCAACGAGTAGCCGGATTGAATGCGGCTGAATGAAAAACCACCGGAATTTATTCGTCACAATACGTTCTTCAACATGGCTAGCCGTGATGTAATAAGTACAGCGAATCATTAGCCGCCTCTTCCTAACCAAACCTTAACTTTTCTAAGGATTAAAATTAATTTATTTTGTTTTGCATGTTGTGACGCCTAGAGACCATGTACATCTCTAAGAAATTTAAATTAAGTACTTAATTATTTTGTTGCATCAGTTATTGATTTTGACCCCTTGAGACCTTATACATCTCAACGGAATTGAATTATTTCATTAATTAATTATCTATATTGCGTGTCGTGACGCCTAGAGACCTTCTACATCTCTGAAAAAATCACTTTATTTTATATAATTTTTAGTGTAAACATTGATTTGGAGAAACTTGTACATCTCCTCTAACATATATGTTTCAATTACCTAGTTATAATATGATTGTATTAGTTTTTAAGTATAATTTACGAAAAAATGACTTACTGTTGAGTTTCTTTCGGCTTTCTTCTCAACAGCGGTCTCCTCTTGCGAAATGCCGGTAGACTCACAATCTGACTTGTAAAAGTGCCCTTGTGGCCTACTTACTGAATAAATTATTTCAATTTCAATTTCAATTACCTTTACTGGTAGCAGTTCGGTTCTGGCGCTTCGCTGACTGCTCCCGCGGTTAGCTCGCTTCGCTTGCTCAGCTTGCGCCGTGTTGTAGTCGCAGTTCTAACTTAACCTAACCTACTTTATTATTAGTAGTACGGCTCTAGCGCTTCATACGATGTGGTAAAACGTGGGCCGCCTTATTGAAGAACGTATCACAATGACAATCGGGCTAATCGTTGAACTGCCGCATTTCAAAACGGCCCTGTTTTTGATAACGGCTAGCCGCAACGTGACATTTATACAGAGTGGAACATTTCCAAAGACTGGGCTGACAGGATAGAGTCATCTGAGTGATATGCAATCGACCTATTATAATTGTAAAGCAGGATTTAAATGTAAGAAACAGTCATCAAAATAAAATATTTTAATATCAGTGACAACCCTACTAATTAAAATATTTTATTTACATTTTAAATTGACACCTGTGTTTAACTTAGTGATGTTCAAAAGATGCTAGCGTTGATATGTGCAGATTTTTACACTAATGTATCTCAAAAATGGATAGAAATATTGACATAGTTCACTGGTGCAAAATGGGAGTACTCAGTCTGAACAATTCCCTGTTTGCTTAAAAGTCCCTCGATCTGTTCCATCCTGTACCTATATATAGATTGCGTGACTTCAGCACGTCGTATCTCGTATGTATTACGAACATTACAATGAATATGACATCAAAGATATTAGGATCGAGTCCATAGCTGAGCATAAAGGAAAATCAAACGCATTTGCCGATTCCTCTGGACTAGGTAAATTCCATTTACATGTGGGGCTAAAAAATATTGTATTCTTGATATAATTTTACCGTTTTCATAATTAGTTAAATAAACTTTACACACTCGTTTAACAATTTAAAGAAAAGTACAAATGGCAGACTTAATGCCTTAAGGTATTCTCTACTAGTCAACCATTGGGTTAAATAAATGAGTAGTATTCAGGATAGCAAGTGAATAATTTCAAAGACAATTAATTTAAAAAGTTGTCAGAAAGGTGCTTGTGCTCTACTAAATACCCACCTACAATTTTCCCGCTTTGCCCTAAGGTTAACTGGTAGAGAATGCCTCATGGCATTAAGTCCGCCTTTTGTACGATAAGTTTTCTTTTGTGCAATAAAGATTAAATAAATAAATAAATAAATAAATTTGGCAGTAGTCAGTCGACATACACGATTTCTATACATTGTCACAACAAAAATGGAACTTTATCGCTTATAAATATTATATTTCATTACCTTAATTGCGGTGGTAATTTTCTTAGATCTCCAGCCAGACGTGTGACGAGACATTCGAAACGTCCGTGCAAACGTGCCTTAAGGGAGTTAACACTCCAACATATTTACTACCTAACCATTGTTGTTTTTGTTTTTCAACCAATTCACTTTTACCCAAACACATTATGTATTCAGATTGTATTCTAATTTGGCATAAGCGAACATAACGACGTGCAAACTTTCACTTAAATCTATTAGAATATCGTTATTTTTAGCTCAAACAAACAGCTTCATTTTCAAGTAAGTTCTATAATGACATAAAAACTGATATACTGATACATTCAAACATCCTGTACCTTACGTATTCTGGCAAATAAATACATTCTATTCTATTCTGACTCAACAATGCGCAATGGCACGTTGAAATATCACATAGAATTATAAGAGATTGTTTTTTTTTTTTCAAAACCTATAGGAAACCAAAAACCATTTCGGTGAATTGATTATTGATAAAGTAATATTACAATATATAAAAAAAAACAACTGCAACAATTTCCAAAGTGAGATGACAGTAAGTACCTGCGTAGTAGTAAATATATCTTTATGTTTCCCCTTTATATTTGCACTCTCTTCAGTAGTAAAAGACATCACCCGGAAAATCAATGGCAATATTTGAATTATTTGACCGAAGCCACCCCTTTTTAGCTTTTCCAAAAAGTCCAGATGTTTGGCTGTTTTCGCCTATAGGTAGCATTTCTCAACCGATTCTCATGAAGTCATGTAAGTAGGTTCGATAATTATATATTTTTTGTCGATTCCGTGTTTCGAAAATTTTCAAAATCATACAGTTATAATTATGGGGTAGAGAATGTAAAAAAAATACCAACCGTTTCGAAAAAGTCTACAACTCACAGAGTCTATACCCGTACCATGAGTTTACAGTGACTGTACTCGCTGACCACTGCGTATACGATATGTATGGAGACTTGTAGTTCTACAAAGTAACCGCTAGCTGTACTATTCTCCATACAAATCGTTTACGCTGTCGCTAGCGAGTACGGTCACGTTAACTAAGGGTACAGTTTGTAACATTTCCTATCAATAAGCATTATGCAATGTAATGTAGATTAAGGTAGCAATAATATCACGATTATGCGTATAGTACCGTCGAGTCGTGATGCTCTGGATGTAATGATTGGCCATTACGTATCATTACCGCCCTCGGGCGTCTTACGTATCATTATCTCTCGAGCTGTAATGCGCCACATTGTAACACTAGACCATTTATTCGAATATGCTTCTAGGTCTATAATAAACCCTTACAACGGGATATGAAAGATGATATTTAAAAAGTTTTCACACTTATACAAAACAAAATAGGGGCCTTCCTTCAATAGACAGCATTTTTTTTTACCAGGCCTCATAATCAAATAAAGTTTAAAAAATGAAATATTACCACCTTTTTACATTTTCGGAAAAAATCCATTTTATGATTTAAAAATTCATTTGAAAATCTTTTCAACTGAGGAACTACTCATTCGCGATAAGTGGTTGATCACAGATTAGCTAATCATGCAGTCGGACTATCGCTAGGACGGATTTAGTATGGAAATTGCATCACTGTTATTTTCGTATTTTGACGATGACTATCAATTTTTCCACAAGGTGACGTCATTTGAGTGCTGATTCATAGATGACGCTGCTTTAAAAAAAAATTGAATATTTTCAAAACTAGTATAACTAAATAAAATTAATAATTTTGGTACTCTGATAATAAAGTACTGAAATTACTTTGAACATAACACTAAGTATTGTTTTCCAGTCAATTTGAAGTGTTTCAGTAGTCAATTGTATGGAAAAATACACGGCTAATTGTTAGTTTTGTTCTAAACTTGAACATCAGGGACCACAGGCTATTTAAACTATGCCGCATTCTGCGTCACGCGTGCGCACGCGCCTCGCGCCATTATAACTGTCATTACACACACAATTTCCTCGCCTGCGGACTTGTTTTTTAAAGTTTGAGCTGTATGTAATTGATTTCCTATTTTTGTGGTGCCTTTACCGGATATGTGATATAAGAGTTATCGCGAATATTGATTTAGGAAACGCTGAGGTTCACGCCTAATCAGAAGTAAAATTTTCTACATACTGAAAAATGACCCCAAATTCATTGACTTTATTTTGCATTTTTTCGACTTGATAATTGTGAACGGGCAATATGCCTACACGGCATATTTGAATATTAGGAGTAAACAAGAATAGGAATAAATTTATTTCAAAAAAACACACATGAATAAAATACACCGGAATATTTTGTATTAGAAAGGGTAGATGAGAAGAGACATAATCCATATACCATATAGAAAGTCCAAAGGTTGTCTGGAAGACATCGCTTTTTAGCGATAAGATCGCATATTGTTTATTTCTATTGTAACAAGTGTTATGTACACAAAGTTTTATCTGTATTTTGTATTTCTTTCTTCTTGAGGTGTGCAATAAAGAGTATTATATTATATTCTAAAGTCGAAGAGGAAAAATGATACACCATTTAATACGACACGACGATCTAATGCAGAAGATAATAGTGGGAAATTTTGAGGGAAGGAGAGGAAGAGGAAGGCCGAGGATTAGTTATTTGGACCGGATAAACAAGATCGTATCGAGAAGTGAAAGAACTGGCGTTAAGTAGAACGGACTGGAGAGAACTGCACCGACAAGAGTAGAACTCTTAAACAATTACGATGATGATTTTGCAGTAGATTAAGTAACGTTTATTTAACTATACCTATGTACAGTCTCGTTATTTATTTTTAAACAAACACTATGATACAATATTAATTGTAGCTCAACCGGGGAGTATGATCAATTGATGTTTAACGACGCGATTGGCACAGTAGTGCAGTTGCCTACTGAGCCGGTGGTCTTGGGTTCGAATCCCGACCAGGGCAAATGTTTGTGTGATGAACTCAAATATTTATTCGTGGACCATGGATATTGTCAATGTATTTAAGCATACATATATATGTATCTCTTTAAAATGTATAAATATGCTCTATACTACTATTTAAGCTGTTGATTCTCCTAAAATAATTACATATCGTGTGGTATAGTCTAACTTATTATGGGGACATCGGACAATTATATTTATATATTAATATGACGATTTTTATGATAACTTTAGTCTGAGAGTAACTTTGGCCTACTTATTGGAAAGTGACGGAAACTGATGTATTATCATTTTATCGATCACGCAATAAACATAATCGTTGAACACTCTTCATTACCTAATATTTTATGATCCATAACCTACGATATACTAGTTCAAACTAGGTACATCATCTAGGTATATTAATTATTAATATAACTGAATCAATGAATAGTATAATTTATACTATTAATTGAGTATTTTTTTAATGAATTTAATGAAAGCGAAAAAAACCTAAAACGAAACAAATGAGCGTCGTTTAGAAACTACACCGCGATAATATATCGTAATGAATGTAAATTTATATTGTTATGCATGCATGGTGTTGAAAGGTTTATTATTTTATTGTGGACTTTAAACTGTATTCTAATTCGTATCTTAATTTATCTGCTATTTGTTTGTATTTTACAAGCTTTTATTTAACTTGCAATGTATGTATGTAACTATGTAACTACTCGTATGTTTGTTCGGGTTGCATCTTGTAACTAAATTTTGTAGCAGATATCTTTGACCGGTTGAACTGAAATTTTACAAACCTAGTTAACTTTGATGACAATACAATAATATACCAAGGAGCTGGTCTGATGATGGAGCCCGAAGTTGGCCGTAGGAACTCGGTAATGGATAAAGCAATCTTACCGAGTTTGGGGCCTTTAGAATTGTCTCACTAAGCAATTGATGGGTGTTCAAAGAAAAGTACAGTCAGCCATAAAAGCTTGTCACAATTTTTTTTTTTTGACAGAAGTCAAACTAAAACTAAAACAGTTCCCTAAAAGAGATGAGTTCGCGTTTGAATCTGTTTATTCTATAAATATGTATTTCATGCTATGTGAACAATACATAGGTACATAAAAATTAAAAATATGAATATATATTTCACCATTGATTATATCTATTTGACTTAACTCTTCCCTAAGTATTCACAGAGAAATATATTTTTTTTTAATATAGAGTAATACTCAATAATGTCATGACATTTCCTTGGATGCTTGACAAAAGTAGTAGTCTGGGTACAAGTAGGTAAACATTTTGAATATTGAATTGTAACCTCAACGCTCTACGTACGATTAAATTTCTGGTCTGCGCCTACTTCAATCTCTGTTTGACCCTATGGTTTACTGGTAGAGAATGCCATTTGGCATTAAGTCGTCCATTTGGACCGGCTTTTGTTTTGTCCAATAAAGTGTAAATAAATCTTTAGTGATTGTATTAGGTACTATATTTGCCTAACGGGATCCAACAATACATCAGTTTTCAATTATATAACGTAGATATATTATTATTTATCATACTTACAAAAATCTTATTTGCGAAAATTCGCTATTTTTCCACTCACTGGGTTAGTGCCTTCCAATTACCGTGAACTACTTATCGTGACAACGAGACATCTATTTAATTTTCTTTACTTTTTAAAAGGGGCTCGTTGTTAACATGAAAGCTAGCATGATTGAGCCGCAATGAATTAATTAACGAACCGAAAAAATAATTTATAGCAACTAATGACATGTATTACTAGTACTAGAGTTGAGACCGTAATTGGGTAATGTATCGGTTAATTGTAATTTTATTGGTAGTAAAAAGATATTAGTCTATAATAGTACCTAAGCTACTGCATTGTAGCACGAGATTCACACGACATTGTGTAATGTAGTGTAATTCTAAGTTACTCTTGCAAAGTTAGGTACGTACCGATTGTATGGAAATAAACAATTTGTATGGAGAATACTACAGCTCCCCTAGCCCCCTAGAGATTACTTTGTAGAACTACAATTCTCCATACAGATCGTTTAGGGAATCGCCAGCGAGTACTGTCACTGTAACTTATTGTAAGGGTACTGAAACCGTTAGTTCTCTTAAATATGAGGTTTATAACAAGAACAAAGCATCACCAATGAGTCTTAGGCGACGACGTTCTACTGAATCCAAGGCAGCCAACTGGTACTTGGCAGAGCCGTCCCAAAGATGGCAGCAGTGACTTCTCTCCATAGAAAACTGATTTTTAATACAAATATAGAATAATATATGTAATAGCATGGATTTACAATCATTTTCTTAGACCTTTTTAGTATGGTTTTCAGTTTAGGAAGAACCGCTTTTTAGTGACTGACGAAACTGATACGAGATCGGTTTATTTTTAACATACTTACTTATATATCAGTTACACAAAATTTTATTTTTTAGCGACATGTAAAGCTAAGCCTAAGTACGGAGAGGTTGTATTAATAATAAGGTACATTTCATGACCATTGATAATGAGATTCGAGTTACAGCGAAAGATTAGAAAGAAACTCCGTATATCGGTGATGACGCGCCAATACAATATAATACAACAATTCTTTATTGCACATCAACAAGAAAAATGTTACAATTGAAACGTTAATTTAGAAATGTTAGACAATAGGTGGTCTTATCGCTAAAGTGTCATCTCTGATCTCTTCCAGACAACCTTACTGCTACTGCTGCCAATGTTACTGCTGTACCTTTTTCATAATAACTGACTAAAGTTTTTATCATTAAGAAGAAGAATAGGTACCTAGGTACCAAACCAATGTAGGTATCATTTATTCAGTTCAGTACGTCTAGCATAACTGTGACACGCGACTCTTTGTCGCGCGACAAATACTATCTGTCACTTTCCTTTCAATTCCGTGGGAGCAAGGCATAAGAGGCCCTAAGGCCTTACGGTCATATTACTATATCATCATCGTCGTCACACAAAGTCTCGTTCTAAAACCCGAATCTCACCGTCAGTGATCTGATCACTAACTGTATTCATAAATACTATTTCCGATATTTGCTTATTAGCAACATTAGCTTCCTTTTTAAACAGATATTTGAAACAGAATATACTATATAATGAAAGAAGTGATATTTGTAATCTATCGGTAGAACATGCTTGTGAGATCTCATGTATTGAAATGCCGAAATACAATGTTATTGTTATCTGCATATACCACTCTAATCTTAGCAATTTCCAAATATTTTTAACCATTTTTGAAAAAGTTCTTCAAAGATTAGTAAATGAAGACAAATTAATTATTATAACAGGTGACTTTAATGTAGACTACATGGCTGATTCTGCACAAAGACGCTCAATAACTGATCTCATTAACTCATACTCCATAAAACAATTGATAACTCACCCGACGCGTATAGACGGTTCGTCGGCAACATGTCTGGATCATGTTTATTCCAATCACATGATACACTCTCATGAAGTAAGTACATACACAATAAAAACACGTCTATCAGATCACTACGCACAAAAAATTACAATTAATTTAGAATCGGAAATCGAAACAGACATAACTTCACGTAACTTCACTAAACACAGAATCGATACATTTAAAAGTGTTCTTGGTTCCGTTGATTGGCCCCACATAATAAACAAGTCAAATCATAACCCTATAGGTCATCTAACGTCAATAATCCATATTTTAAATAATGCTAGCAATATATGTTTCCCGCACAAAAAGCTCAATAACCAAGTTAGACACTCTTGTCCTTGGATAACCAACGAAATCATAACACAAAAAAACGTACTATCGCACCTACTAGACACATCAATAAATTCACTTAACAAACAAATATTAGTCCCACTCATTTTATCACACTCCTTAAAACTAGAAGCCTCTTTAATAAATGCAGAGAAATCCTACTACAGTAAGACTTTAGCTCATTCCTGTAACCAACAGAAAACACTATGGCAAATTGTTAACGACTACACTGGACGCAAATCGTCAAAACACCAACACAATCTAGGCATGTTACGGGATAATGCCGGTGCATTATATAGCTCGAGTGAGCGCCTTGCAAACGACGTAAACAAGTTTTTTCTATGCGCTGCTGATACCGTGGGCGCTCCCACCGCCGACCCATCAGCCGCTTACCTACTTATGTGTCAAGCGAGAATTCAGAGTAATGTGTCAATTAGATTTAATTTCTTTACAGAGAAAGAATTACATAGCATAGTAACAAAAGGAGTTGCATGTAAAAACACTTGCGATATATATGATATATCGACGAACCTACTTAAAGCCAGCTTACCCATATTATTATCCCAACTCGTTCATATTTTCAATAGCTTAATAAAAGATGGAACATATCCATGCATACTAAAAAATATAAAAGTTGTGCCCGTATACAAAGGAAAAGGTAGTAAAGACGACCTAAAAAATTACAGGCCAATAAGTATCATCCCGGCCTTAGCAAAAGTATTTGAATACGGCCTAGCCAATCGGCTGAGTCAATTTTTAGAAACGCATAATCTACTCAGCGATAAACAATACGCCTACAGAAAAAATAGGTCCTGCATATCCGTTATCCGCGAGACTATAAAAAACTTACTTGATGCTAAAGAGAAACAACGTCACGTCGCGATTCTATTGTGTGACATGACACGCGCCTTCGATCTTTGCAATCACAAAGTCTTGGACAAAAAATTCCAACATATTGGTATACGTGGCCCTGCACTAAAACTTATGATGGATTTTTTGATTCAACGACAACAAAGTGTTGTACTTAACAATGGTCAAACCAAATCAGATAGTGGCAATATTGATATGGGTGTCCCTCAAGGCTCTTCACTGGCTAACTTGTGCTTCCTGATTCAGGTAAATGACCTTCCGGACATTGTGGACGGTGAAATGTACGTATTCGCAGACGACGCTTGCGACATTATAATTGCCAATACAATTAACTCACTTGAAGAAAAAATCGCTGCAGATATCACGCGACTACAAAGTTGGTTCAATGCAAATGGCTTAGTATTAAATCTAAACAAAACACAGGTGATGCACATCAACCTTGGAGGCCGACCTCCAAGGCCACTCTCTATTAATGTGGATGGAGCAGTGCTACCCCAAGTGGGCAACACGAAATTCCTCGGCGTGACCTTGGATGCAGCTCTAAAATGGGACGCGCACATTAACGTCACCTGCGGAAAATTATCTGGTGCATGCTTTGCTCTGAGCAGACTTTCAAGAGTGCTACCCGATCAACAGCTAAGAACAAGCTATTTTTCTCTCTTTCACTCTGTGATGTGCTATGGGCTCGAGCTCTGGGGCACGGCAGCGGAATGCCAGCGAGTGTTCGTACTCCAAAAGCGAGCCGTGAGAATCATTTCTCACGCCGCACCAGGAACTCCTGCCCAACAACTATTTATAGAAAAAAATATTATGACATTGCCATCTCAGTACATTTATTATATAATTAAGTATGTAAGAATGAATATTCATCTTTTTCCTCCAATGACATCACACAGCATGCGTCTAAGTAATAGAAATAAAAGCAAACTGGCCACCCCATATCCTCGTTTAGCTAAGGCAAGCAAAACAATGTCTATTGTGGGGCCACGTATCTACAATAAAGTACCTGATTATATAAGAGAAATAGAGAACGACGTTACATTCCTATATAAAATTAAAAAATGGCTCATATCTAGAGCTTTTTATAGCCTTGAGGAATTTTATAATATATCATACTAATTTCTGACTACTTATAAATTATTATTGTTGATTATTGTACTGAAATTATAAATTGTTAATGTTATTTAAATTTTGTATTGTATTTTAATGATTGATTATTTGAAATGTGTAATTGAATGGAATAATGTAACCTAATATAATTTAATAATTCAATATGTGACATGTAAAATTGAAAAACATTTTATAAATAAATGAGTATGAGTATGAGTATGAGTAAACGCTGAGCCAACTATTTAAGTCACGTGCGTGATAATTAATCGACTATAAACATACTCTTCCAATACCAAATCCTAAAGGCCACATAAGCATACAAATTCATACGTAGTAACAACATTTTGATTTCAACGCTGCTAACATTGCCGTATACTTGCGAAAAGCGGGATAAAAATAGAATTTCCTCGGTTCATACTGCTTTTTAGCATTATATATAGCGTATGGTAACCATGCTATTTTTAAAAGGTAGTAATGTAATAAGTGATTCCCATGTTCTTACGTCATTATATTATAACTTGACCGCGTTTGCGTTACGCTCCTTGCGTACCCAGCGACAGAAGAAAGCCGCAAATTGTTACAGCGTTTATTGTAGTCATTTGTTTTTTTATGGTTGTACAATGGTGTTCATCTTCTTAGAGATTTAGATGATACGGTTGGGGACTTGGTAAAAACGTTCTGTATGTAGGGTCACCTTATAAAACTTTCATTCGGCCAATGATACCATCAGTCGTAAATGTATCTTGTTATCAAAAGACCTGTAAGAGAAACGTCATATTATTGCAACTTTAAATGGCGAGAACTTCTGGTTTTGAATGGTTATAGAGCCCCGAAAGTTCAACTAAAATCTGTAAAGCGAGCTTTCAAATGAATGCGGCATTAATTCCGCCATTTGTATTTTAACTTATGTATTTTGTGCAATAAAGTTTAAATTAATTAATTTATTTATCAAATAAACTAGTTTAAATTAATTTATTTATTTATCAAATAAACTAATTCCCAGGTTGCTGGTCCATTAGGATGGAGGAGGAATGAAAGCCATTAAGGATATAATCTACATTCGAATTGCTGATACGCAATCTTCGTTAAATTCACGTGATCGGCTGGCATAAAATTTATTGGCATGGCATATTGATAGCCATGATTCTGAAATTTTAACTTTACAAGACTTTCATTCCGAATGCGATTTTCCTCCAAACTTGTTTGAATGTGGTTTAATCTTCGTTGCTTGCATGTCAGCGTTGTGTCACCAGACTGGACACATTACATAACAAAATGATAAGATAATACATTCCTTGCAAAGAGTTTTGATCTACTTAAAAGATAATTAAGTGTATATTTATCTATATAAGTATGTATATGGTCGTCTAGTACCCAATGACGGCCATAACTTTGTACTTAAATACATAGAAAATATCCGGTTCATGAAACAAAATAATATTCAAGCATCACACAAATTTTGACTTGCCGATTCTGATCCATGCACCACCAATATAATTAATATACTCAAAATCATTGATCAGATTATAATATTGAATAATTTTATATAACTTATACGCATAAAACCATTTCATCACATATCAGGTTTACAAACTGCCGCTTTTTCGGCCCCATTAAAGTGTATTTCTTATTACCAATGTCACTCTCTTTACTTACCTACAACTCTTTGTCTGTTTGTGTTACATTTCTGTTTACGCGCATATCTCAATTATAGAGCAATTCCGTTGTTTGCGTGCCGCTGACGATTTTTGACCTGTCATTATTTTTCACACAGAAACATAACATACACTTTGATAGAATACCTTTTATGGCACACTTAGAAACGAAACTGAGATGAAAAGGAAATAAAAATATAAGTACTTAGATAGCAAAATAAGCTAAACTATTGATACGAAGATCACAGCACAAATTTTTTTTAATGCTTAACCTGCTACTGTAAATTACGGCTGTAAAGTAGTGCGGTAAGATGTGAATATTAACGTATTCACACAGAGGTCGCTAAGGTGTAAATCCTTTCATATAAACAATGCAAAGATCGATACACAAAGCATAAGGAAAAATTGGAAAGATGGTTTGGCTTTAGGGTGGTGAAGAGGTTGACACGCTGGACCGGTAATCCAGAGGTACCGGGTTCGATTCCCAGTCTCTTCCGCCAGGTTACGCATTTAAATTTTTCTTCGCGCTTTGATCTGTATCAATAGCATATAAAATATAAAAAAAAAATGGTGGTGTAAATTAAAAATAATGAGACATTACATGTTTCATAAATGTAAAAATAAGCTAAACTTAAAATAGAGGAATAGGTGGTCAATAAATAAACAGCGATCTCTGCGCTTTTAGGTTTAGGGAAGGTAAAGTTTCCCATGATCTCGATTAAGTCATTGGACCACCTAAAAGCTCCCGGTATTTCAACGCTACGCCATTAAGTACGTAATATTCATATTTCTGGCCCGTTAAAATTAAATCTGGACATAAAAATATTTGTGAAAAACAGAAACTTTGTCAATAGACATTTTATTACATTTTCTGAAACCTGTCGGGATTCGAAATTAACAGCTAGAAAATTATTCCAGTGACATATCGGCACTAGTAATTTACAACTCGCGCTTTCTCGTGTGATTTATCGGCCACGCATGCGCGGCTAACGGCCTCATTATAGATCAAATTTTTTCGATTATTTTCAGGCCCGATAACTAGCTGTGGCGGTAGCAAAATTGTATTTTTTTTCGGGGTTGTAACCAAAAGAACAAGACGGAAATGACTCATACCTATTTATAGTTTTGTCAGCCTATATAGCAATTGTGCTATATAGGCTGTGCATTGGCACACCTTACAAAACAAAATACAGATTAATAAAGGAAAAAATATTTTTGTAAGTTACAAATGTATTAAATAATTAGAATCGTTCGTCCAAGCAATGGATGCGTAATAGAAAAATTTGAGAACCACTAGCAGTATCTATACATATATAATAGATATAGGTATATTTCAGAAATAACTAGGTAAAAATAGGTAAAAAAACCTTTCAAATAAGCAATGCAAAGATCGACACACAAAGCATAAGGAAAAATTCGTCAGGTCTACGTGGAGCGAGGGTAGCGAAGTGCCTAACGCGCTGGACCGGTAATCCAGAGGTACCGGGTTCGATTCCCGGTCCCTTCCACCAGGTAGCTCCTTTTTCAATTTTTCTTTAAGCTTTGATCTTTGTATTCAAAAACAGGTAACTTAACTTAGGTTACGAAGGGTAATTTCGTAGAAAACATATTTTCTCTCTGCAAACGTAAACTAAGTACCTATTTGGTCTTGGTTTAACTTAATCTATAGGATGATATTTTCAAGGATTATGAAAAATGTATACTTACCTTCAGATGGAAAAAATCGGCGAAGTGAAAATTCGATGAACTGAAACATTCGACCAACCGATACATTCGGCGAAAAATTATTCGGTGAAATATGCCTTTTCACAGTTTTTTTTTCGTGGAATGTATCACCAACTTCCATGATATTGTTGTCCGATTTACTAACTAAAATGTAATTAATGTTTTTGTGTTGTTGATGTCCGTTCTATAACCCTCCTCCAAACCGCTAATATTGGTGTCGATGTTTTTAATATGTCAAATAATGTCTAAACGTAAGTATGTCATTGTGACTAATAATACCTACCTACGCTTTTTGTGATAATTCCTAATCTCATAAATAAAAATATCATTTTATTATTATCAACAAAATAAATAAAATAAACCAAGAAAGTAGCAAAATAATTGAATTGACCTTGAACTTCATTCAAAATCGAGATTTTTTTAATTTCCAGGGTGCCCTGCTGGTATACAAATACGGGTTCCGCAAGGACATCAAGACTCCGGCTGCCTTGCGGTTGAGGTCCTGGTTCACCGCAGTCGGCAACTCAGAAATCGCCTCCGACAAGAAGAAAGACAATGAAAACAACGAGAATAATAAATTACTTCCCCTTATACTCAAAGCTCTAGACCAAACATCAAATGTCTCAAGAAACTGTATCTGCTCAAATAATAGTGTTCCACCAGTCCTGACACAAATTTATGACACCATTCAGAAGTTACTACCAAAAGATATTAGAAAGACAACTAATACTACTGAAGTTAGACACACATCTGAAAATAATACCGCAGTTAAAGTTCAACGTAGATCGTCTATCACTTCTATCAGGCCGTTTAAATATACGACAGCAACTTCCACGCGTAAGGAAACTTCGTCTCTTCGTACTACACGCAAACTATTTGCATTAAAAGTAACTAATGTAACTTATGTATCAAACATTAAAAGTCACCTCAAAGATAAAGATATTAATTCAAAAAGTAAATTAAAGAAATTCCTGCCTGGGCAAAAGAAATACAAAGGCCCTAATAATACCACTCATAAAAAAGAAGCAACTTTAAAAAGATCAGATTTTAAAATTAGTGACCGTATTGTTACCACGACGACGTATAAAAGTATTGAGCCTAATGTATATACTGAGAGAACTAAATTAGTCAATAGCACAAGTACAATTAAGCCCGATGACAATAAAATAGTGAAAGATATACTACAATACAAAAAAACTTTAGATTTTGATTATGATGATGACTATAAAGATAGTGATCATTTTAATGAAATAGGTCATTTACTGCCCAAATCTAAACAATATTATAATACGCACGAAAAAAGTGTAATATTTGACTATATGGATAGTTTAAGTAAAATATATGGGAAATCCTTTTTTGAAAGTAAACCTCACTCCAAGCCTAAAGCAGAGACTACTATGAAACCGTTTGACCTAAGGAAGTATTTTGCTAACGACAAATTAGGTTCGCTTGTAAAACTTACGGCAACTGCAAGCACCACAACTGAATCACTACGTACAGTTAAACCAATTCAGTTGTTTAAAGCAAATGTGATTAAAGAAGTCCAGAGCATTGCAGAAAATAAGAGTGTAGAACCTTTGCCTTCTAAAAAAGTTAGACCCAGGGAACTTTTTACTTCTTCAACTATGAAAACAGGAGAGACGCCGTATACTAGACCAAACATTATAAATAATGGCAATAATGAAAAAACAGATGAATATTTGTTATTTCCGGTAATTCGATCATTTTTATTAAGAAAAGAAGATTAATTGGAGAAGAAATAATAAATAAAAACTTTATTTAGATGCCAAAGCCAGTAAAGCAAGATGTAAGCACTGAAATGCACCATTTGGTAACAGATCCGACATTTGAGTTAAGGTTCTTTCAAAATGAAAAAATACAATCTTTCATCCTAAAAATATCACATTGGGACGTATATTCAGATTCAAATTCAGATCTTTTTTAATAAACTATGCATTTTACAAGTCATGTCATACTAAGACCTACAATATACATTATATAGAGAGGAATATAAAACACAGTATCCAGGGCGACCAGTATAATTTAAAACAAATCATAAAACGCATCTAAAACAATAGAAAACATAACTTAATAACTAATACAATAGTGAGGAATATAATTATAAAACTCACGTAAAAATTGTCAGGAACGGCCCGACATGTTTCGAACTCATTTCATCAGGGGTAGCTATCCGTACTGCTACGCGACTCGCGACCCACTCAGATGTCTCCCGATAGTTTTAATAGCATTAGTGAGGAATATGTTATAAATTATGATTAAGGAAACTTACAATATTGTGCCTCAGACGAATATATTAATATTGGAGGAGACTAGAAACTTCTTTGTCAGCTCTGATTATAGATTCAAAATCACATAACATTGCACTTTACAAACACACAACATAATGCACTTGATATTAAGAATCTCTGCAATATGCACATTTTTATAATAATTGGCACGTCATTTTGCTACGGAGAATCGTAAATGATCGATCGTCAAGATCGTCAAGATCGATCTACTGATTTTCAAATGATTTGAATTTAGAACTTGTACAGATTGATGATGATGGGTCGTGAAGCGACCTCGTTACAATTTACAATCAATTCTTCATAAACGATACCATCAATATAAGAGCATTGAAGATGCTATCGATTATGAGCAGGGTGAACCCAAAAACGTCAAGTTCTGGCCACTCCTACATCAATCTGTACAAGTTCTAAATTCAAATCATTTGAGACGCCCATAACTGGGTGCTCCGTTTTTGATGCATTGTTTACTTATAGTTACTAGTAATATTTGCACCGATGCCAGCGACGGCAGCTTTGGGTTGTTGAGGCTCTTCTTTTTTTTTTCACTGGGATAATAAATTTATCAACAATGCTTATAAAGAGTTGTTAGCACATACGATAGCACGAAGCTGAACGAGACACTTATAGACTGGTAGAAAAATCCGAATATCGGCTTCCTTTACCGTCCTAACGGCATTTTGTGAGCCATTTTGGCAACATGACTTTTCTGATGTAAAAAAGCCTGCTGAATTCGATTCTGGATGTTGCCAAGCCGAATTTTGCCCCCCTCCCCCCATTTCCCCCCTTTTTACCTCAAAATATGCCCCTAATCACGGTTTTTACGGTTTTATACAAAAAGTATTACAGCTAGAAAAAAAATGTCAAAGACAAGAATAATCTCTATAAAATTTCCTATAACATGGTGTATAAACTTTTTTAGTAGGCCTTATGGTTTGTGAGCAATATCTTCCCGAACTTCATAGACTGGTAGAAAATTCTAAATATCGGCTTCCTTTACCGTGCTAACGGCATTTTGGGATCCATTTTGGCAACATGACTTTTCAGATGTAAAAAAGCCTGCTGAATTCGGTTCTGAATGTTGCCAAGCCGAATTTTGCCCCCCTCCCCCCTTTTCCCCCCTTTTCAACCTCAAAATATGTCCCTAATCACGATTTTTACGGTTTTATACAAAAAGTTTTACAGCTAGAAAAAAAGTGTCAAAGACAAGAATGATCTCTATAAAATTTCCTATAACATGGTGTATAATTTTTTTTAGTAGGCCTTATGGTTTGTGAGCAATATCTTCCCGAACTTCATTATTTTTTTAAAAATTGATAAACTTGGTCGAGGCAGTGAAATGCACTTATTTTAGGATAATTGGTATCGCACAGGATCCAGCTGCTCTGCAGCGCTTGACGCTGACATCCAGTTTGCATGCTGCTTATTATCTGTCAAGACTGACGAGACTTTCAGTCATAAGCAGTCGTCAGATTTACACGCAGAACCGTACCCAAGTCGGGCTAAAAGGGCCGTAGAAAATAAAAATGCTTTGCTTCTGAACATGAAACCCTTCGAAATGCTCAGTTCTACGCCAGATTCTCCAGAAATGTGCCTTAGAAATGCAGTTACCCAGGATCTTGCAACAGAAAAAAATAAAGTGCCAATTCACACTGCTAAGCAGCTTGGCTCACTCTAAGTAACGAAGTTTGTTTCCGAAAGGCTCACCAACAGCAGCCCGTCTAGCTAGCACAACTATGCTTTGCGACTCTTGTCGCGCGACATAGCGCTACCCGTGACCCTCTTACATTACAGGCAATTATCTCGCGCCAGAAATGGCCGTTTGCGACAGTTGTGCTAGGGGTGCAGGTCTACAAGCTACAACGCAAAGTTCAAAATGAACTAAGGTCCGACCTTTAAGACCTGTACAAGGCAGGTCGTTCAAAATCTACCATATTTGCGTCTGATGTGGGGGGCAAACGCTCAGGCGCTGGAGTGGTGCCAAACAAAGCATAGCCTGCATCGTCACATACTCGACTTGTACAGCAGGGACAGAAACTTCTCAGCCTTTCGCTCATGGGGTGTATGTCTATCTCATTGAGTAGTTCACAGTGCTTTCGATATCGGAAAACGGAATACTTTTAATCAAAGGAGTGTCTAGGTAAATGTTTTAGAAACGCAAATGATCAATTTAATTATTTTGTTACATGCAATAAAGCCGTTCGAATCGCCAGTGCCTGAGTAAAACGCCAGAATATTTTAACGTCCTAAAGCAGTCCCTTAATTTTGTCATGATGATGAATGATAAGCAACAACAACACTAATAACCTGTCTTCTGGGTGGGCTATGCACAGGGTGGAGCACATATCGAGTGTCGGATTCCTCATGAATAGCACGTATGTTGAGGTATCGACCTCAGTTGGTGACGCTTGAACCTTAGTCTCGTCTGCAAATCCTCGCACTACGACGACATTAGTCCCGCTCGCGCGTTCGCGGGATAAAAACTGCGAGCCCAACCTAGTTTGAAGGTATTGAGTCATTTTTAAGGAGCTGCTTGGCAGTGAGAAGTGACACTTTATTGTTTTCTGCTGCAAGATCCTGGGTAACTGCATTTCTAAGGCCCGTTTCTGGAGAATCTGGCGTATAACTGAGCATTTCAAAGGATTTCATGTTCAGAAGCAAAGCATTTTTATTTTCTACGGCCCTTTTAGCCCGACTTGGGTACGGTTCTGCGTGTAAATCTGACGACTGCTTATGACTGAAAGTCTCGTGAGTCTTGACAGATAAGAAGCAGCATGCAAACTGGATGTCAGCGTCAAGCGCTGCAGAGCAGCTGGATCCTGTGCGATACCAATTATCCTAAAATAAGTGCATTTCACTGCCTCGACCAAGTTTATCAATTTAAAAAAAAAATAATGAAGTTCGGGAAGATATTGCTCACAAACCATAAGGCCTACTAAAAAAAATTATACACCATGTTATAGGAAATTTTATAGAGATCATTCTTGTCTTTGACTTTTTTTTTCTAGCTGTAATTTTTTTTGGATAAAACCGTAAAAATCGTGATTAGGGACATATTTTGAGGTCGAAAAGGGGGGGAAAGGGGGGAGGGGGGCAAAATTCGGCTTGGCAACATTCAGAACCGAATTCAGCAGGCTTTTTTACATCGGAAAAGTCATGTTGCCAAAATGGATCCCAAAATGCCGTTAGCACGGTAAAGGAAGCCGATATTTAGAATTTTCTACCAGTCTATGAAGTTCGGGAAGATATTGCTCACAAACCATAAGGCCTACTAAAAAAGTTTATACACCATGTTATAGGAAATTTTATAGAGATTATTCTTGTCTTTGACATTTTTTTTCTAGCTGTAATACTTTTTGTATAAAACCGTAAAAACCGTGATTAGGGGCATATTTTGAGGTAAAAAGGGGGGCAATGGGGGGAGGGGGGCAAAATTCGGCTTGGCAACATCCAGAATCGAATTCAGCAGGCTTTTTTACATCAGAAAAGTCATGTTGCCAAAATGGCTCACAAAATGCCGTTAGACTTGAAAATTTTGATTTGAACTACCAGTCTATTAACACATTTTGCCTAATTTTAAACGCATAAGATACCTACGCGTTAGCCCTTATGGTGCCAATATTACGCATAATATGTGTAGTTAGGTAGTATACAAATATGTACAAGGAGCTTTTTGATTGGGATTCGAGTTTGGGTGAAATCGGAGAAATTCTTATCTCGATCGCATAAGAGCGAGCGAAATAGGTAGGTATAAAACTCAAATCACATTCGGTCAGCTCACGTACAAGTTACAAAATGTGTAATCCTAAGTTTTCTTTTTTAACTGTAAATTTTTGTTATCATTTACCTGCAGATTCGGGTGAAGAAAAACCTAAATAAAACATGGTACAAAACAAAGCTCGACATACGTTTGTTATTTTATTAATAATGCTGTAAAAATATAATTTGTTAAAAACTTGACTTGTACAGTACCCGTGTTTGTTACAAAAAATAAAACTTGTTGCAACATTTTAAGAAAGAAATGTGTTATTGTTTATTTATCTCCAACATGTTTTGTGTACTATTTATTAGACATACTTTAAGGCGATGTTGTAAAATAAAATGGATCAATCACATTCCTCAGGGCTTCACAAATACCTGATGAGAGTGCGTCTCCAATGAAGCGAGGCGGAGCGGAGACGTGCGGAATAGACCAATCACCTGAGTTGAAATCTGTATCTCAGCTCCACTTCGCTTTTTTTGGTCGATTCCGCACGTCTCCGCTCCGCTCCGCTTCAGTGGAGACGCACCCTTAGTTTATTTTCTCCGCTCCACTTCAATGGTTGGGCAGCCTTAGAGGAGTGTTGTTACGAACTTGACCATCTCATCATTTCAGCCTATTGCAGTCCACTGCTGGACGTAAGCCTCCCCCAGGGTTCGCCACATGGCCCGATCTCCCGTTTTCGCCATCCAGTCACCACCAGCCACTTTTTTCAGGTCGTCGGTCCATCTGGCCGGAGGGCGTCCTACACTATGCTTGCCGAGTCGTGGTCTCCACTCGAGAACCCGTCTACTCCACCGATCATCGGTTCTGCGACAGATGTGACCAGCCCACTGCCACTTCAGTCTGCTACAGTTCAGAAGTGTAGCAGACTGGACCATCTAACGACCATCTATTGTCAATATTAAATCTAATGTCAAAATTATGGACGTCTCTGTCACTCCCGCATCGGGCTTCCCTAAAATCTTTTTGTATATCAATCATCTTGCATTGTATTTCTCCTGTATGTTTTATGAGGTGTGCAATAAGGAGTACTTGTATTGTATTGTATTGCATCATCTGATAAAGATGTTAAGACATGATAATGATATTACGTACGTACATATATGACTAACGCCTTATTTTATTTATTTTCAGGTAATTCTACTAATCTACGAATACGCGATTGCAGTAGAATCAAGCTCAGTACAAAGGTTATATAGTTATGGAAACGACAGCAGTATAAATGGAACCGACGATAACCCAGTCGCTGATAGACTGGATCGGAGCTACTTCGGCTTCGACCAAGACTACTACGAGCGTATGCCGCTTCTCGTCAACGCCATGCAAGAAAACCATTACGTTGACCCTTTCGTAGAAAACATTCCGTCGAAAAGAGCGCGTCTCCTCAGAAATCAAACGAAAACATCCGCCGTCGACTACAAAACGACCTCCATCAGAAGAACCAGCCCGAGACCTTTCATCTTCGAGTTACGAAGCCCCACTCCGACACCCTTCAGCAAAACCTTCGGATCCAAAAGTTGGGTCGAGAACTACCGCAATGCGCAAAGACTTCAGAATCTCCAACAAGTTATACAGTATCTTGAAAAAACTATAAACGCCAAGTTTGGAGATTTATATGAGCTACCTTCAAGTTCCAGCACACACATAGCGTTCTCTGGAGTATACGTAAACCCATCAAAAGACAGCAATAGCAAAGATCCGAAACCAACATCGCCTACTTTAGATTTACTATTACAAAGTTCTAATAAAGTAGAAACGAGAATCAATCATGTGTCAGATCCGCTTTTCAGTTTCAAGCCTGATAACCCAGGTGACGTAAATCTGTTAGCAGATGGATTTTTAAGATTCGCCCCAACCCCGACTTTGGTGAAAGAAAAAACAACCACAATACCCATGTTTAGGCCGATATCTTATCGAAACAAACAAGATAATAATGACAAGAATGTTGTTGACTCACAAGCGAGCGAAATTAAAAACATTGAGTCGTCGACTATTGACAAACCGACTTCCTTCAGTGTTATGTTGAATTACGTACCAACGAAAACAACTATCAATACAGATTATTTATCGAGTGATGGTACGTCATCAGCTATGAACAAAGTGTATTTTACTACGTCAAGACCCGTCAGGGTACACTTTAAAAGAAAATCAAGCGGGCCCGTCAGAAGGATGTATACGCCTAGGGCTTTAAAAAAGCCTACAATCAACAGAATCAAAAATCCAGCAGGCAGCGATATTTTAAGAAAATCTAATTTAAATAAAGAAACAACGATGATCGTTCACGTTAATCTCTACCCTCAAAGGACTGTAGTGAAAGAGATGGACAATGTGACAGAAAATAAACAAGATTATACTACCACAACTGAACTAAATACAGATAGATTTTTAACACAAACCCCTGAATCATATGTCCCTCAAGTAGAAGATCACCATGTGGGAAGTTCGGGTATCATACCAGTAGAATCTAGAACAGTACCACCACAACCGCCACCACCCGTTATTACTTCTATTCCAAGTTTTCAAACGACTTCATCAACAACCACTGAAACCTATTCGTGGCCTACGAATCCTCCAGACGTAGTTAAATTTAGCCCAGAAGATGCTAGAGTTCCTGATCACTACCATCAATTGAGAGAAATGGAAATCAATTACAGCCACTCCACTAACCCGGATAGTGTGACTTTGAACCCTGAAGATGCTAAAATTCCCGATCAGTATAAACAGCTCAGAGAAATAGAAATAAATAACAGTAGCCCAACTGGCACAGTTAGTAGGACTAACTCTGGAGTTGCTAAGTTTCCTGATGAATACCGACACCCTCAGGAAAAAGAAAGAAGTAGTAGTAACCCCTTTGGTTCAAATAATAGACATTTTGATATTGATAACGATGAATTTTCTGGACAATATCGACATCTTAACGACATGGAAATGACTGATAATGCCCCATCAAGAATAAACCGGAGAAATTATAGAGATAGTATTGAAAATGAGGAAGTAGAGCCTTCAACACTTGTCGTTAAACTGAAAAATGAATTAAAAAGTGATACTACTACAACTCAAGAAAGTATATCGGAAGAAATAGAGGACGGGGAATCTGAGACGACTACAGTACAAACGTATGTACCACAAATAAACGGTCACTATAGAAGCGTGAATCAAAACTCTAGAACTATTAATGATTGGTTTGACAAAGAAAATGATAGTGATAGAAAACGGAGATTAGAAATGACGGTTACGGGGTTAAAGAAACCGACATATGTAGAGATAAAGAGAAACAATACTAACATAAATCATAACGATGATGATGAAAATGAGTAATGAATCGAAGTATTATTTGAGTACTAAATGACTTTACTTGGTGTCTCTTGTGTCCCACCGACTTGTATGTATAGACTTAACTTACTATGTGGGGCTGTAGATAATTTTGTAAATATAAACTAAATTATTTGTTTGTGTTTTATTGCTCATCCCAGTAGGTACTTTAGATCAAACAGTGTCCTAAATATTTGTATTGAAAATTAGTTTCTAGTCTATGGAATTGCCTAACATCCAGTCCAAATAATTAAAGCTGGAAAGCTGAAACTTTACATAGAAGTTCCCTTGTGACAGGAGAGAACATGGATAACCTATTTGATCCACCGTTCAAGGAAGTTTTCAAAACATAACATATTATATCGTTAAACAAAATCTATTTTTATTTTAATATCGTCACTTACTTTTACGCCATCTACTGTCGCAGCCAAGAACTACGTGCAAAGTGGCACAGCAGTGACTTGCGCATACGCAGCGTTAATACAAAAAGTATACAAATCATTGTAGTTAGGAGTTTTTATCATAGATGGCGTTGAGTTGATAATGTATGCTTCGTTGTAAATAAACGTTCTTATCAATCACTAAGGTTCTTGTTACCACTCTTTAGAGCTCTTACTGTCATTAGTGGGATTGGGCAGGGCATCTACCAAATGAATCCAAAACGGTAGGCTAAGGAAAATAACTACCGAACGGATCCCCCAAAGATGGTGGGACAATTTAAACGCAGTTTATAGGACAAAGGACTAGCGTAACTATCCACTCATCATCATCAGCCTAAAGTCGTCCACTGCTGGACATAGGCCTTCCCTAATTCGCACCACCATACCCGGTCCTCCATTTTCAGCATCCATGCATTTCCCGCGACTCTTTTCAGGTCATGGGTCCATCTGACGGGGACCGTCAATCCACTCGGGGCGAATCGTTCATGGTTTTTACTCCAGAACTCGTAGCTGCCCCATCGGCCATCGGCTACTCAAAGGAAAGGAATGGCGGAAAAGAGTACGAAACAGCATCAGTGTAAACTTTAAGAGGCCTTATTACTTTTAAAATTTATTTTTTTCGTATTACTTATAACTTATACATTGATAATTTCTACCAACTTTTTGAAGTTAATAATACTTTTCCCCGAGTTCTAGGTAGTAACATAACTATTTCATGCTTTCATTGCGTGTAGTCGATAAATTAAAAAAAACTAATTTTCCCCGTGAATTTTGTCAATTTCAAGTAGTTTTTGAAACAAAAATACAATTATCAATGAAACATTCAAACTGTAGGTTTCAAATATATACCAATAAATCCCAATAGCCCTGTTCTAGTTAGTAACATCAATAATTTATGTTAAGAAACATGTTTAGTCATAGAGAAAAATGTCTAAAACAATCGAATTTTAAAAGGAATAAGGCTCTTAACGGTCTTAAAAAGTTCAATTGAGAATTACCAGTTATCAAGTTGTTTTTTGGGTCTAGTATAAAGTATCCACTGCCACGCATTGTGTATTCTAATGGTACACTTATTTGTTTCTTTCAGGGAACTTGAATATCGTAGTACTTTATAGACTATTTTAGTTTTATTCTAATGCTCAAACCGTACGCATTCGTGTTAAGTGAGATCGTTTGTATAATTTAATAATTCATGAATTTGATTCATTCGATTATCTTGCACATAATAATATGAAGTCGTATTACATTACAATACTCAATTCTTATCAGAAATAAACATGACGGATCTCATGCGATATTTTTAGGGTTCCGTACCCAAAGGGTAAAAACGGGACCCTATTACTGAGACTTCGCTTTCCGTCCGTCCGTCCGTCCGTCCGTCCGTCTATCACCAGGCTGTATCTCAAGAACGGTGCTAGCTAGACAGTTAAAATTTTCACAGATGATGTATTTCTATTGCCGAATACTGAATGTAAAATAAAATAAATATTTAAGGGCTCCCATAGAACAAACTTACAGATAATGGTACGGAACCCTTCGTGCGCGAGTCCCACTCGCACTTGGCCGGTATTTTTTATTTACTGTCATTGTCTAATATATAATGTATAAACCCTGAGAATATACAGTGTAAGTACCACAGCATTGCATGCGTTTACAGGCTGGTCGAAGAAAAAAAAACGTAACTTACTACCTACCTACATATAACATTTAAGATATTATTTAGGTACTCTACGATCAAATCAGACTTCCGCTACTCAAGGGTTGCCTGGGAGAGAGTCCTAAATGTCCTAAGTCTTTTATTAAGGTTTTTAGTTAATACGGTATTTGATTATAGTGAAAATAAATTGTATAATTAAAACCACACACATTCAAAAATACACAGAACAAAAATACTCTACCGCTTACCTACTTTTGGACCGTATAGGGCATAATATATACCTATTATTTTTAATTGGACAAAAACTTGAAAGAAGACGTGTTTTGACTACTGATTTTGATGACGTCACAAGCCAGTATCTTCATAGAAACTTCATACTAACTGAACGTTTTTGAGATTGCATAAAGAGTAGCTGATTTGAGCTGTCATCAATTAATACCGTATTATGGTAATTGATTAGGTTTTAAGTTACGCTGGTTTTTCCAAACTTGACGTCAGTAACATACTTATTTTGAATTAGTGTGTAGGTACTTAAGTAAGAAATCCTAAAAAATAATATGAAATGAGACTTTACGTCCTCTAACCAGTTTTACGTATGCCAATCCATTTGAAAAAACTATTTTCATTTATTATACTTTTATCATTGATAATAGATGGATATAGATCCCATTTCCGACAGTCATGGACCTATCACCTTTCCCTACAATGACCTTATTGTTATTGCCCTCCAAACACGCATGACCCACTATCCATCCCGCTCCCACACACGTGACCTCCATCCTCCATCTCAGCTCACGCATCTCAAGAAAAACCCCGTTACTTTTACCTTTGCAAAAAGGCTCTATCTTGCAGATACTCACGTACGGAGCCGAGAACAGCTGCTATCTCGCTCTGACTCGCTGTTATTTAGGTTAGAGAGTGAAACGGAAAATAACGAGTTTCTGTACCGGTGGTGCAAGATTTGACAGTACGGTTTGAGCGCAGAGGAGTTACAACGTAACAAATATGTTTGAAAATAAATATTAAAGTGTTTAAGACTGTTAGTGTTAATATGTGTTGTGTGGTGTAGTTTAGTGTTGAATTGCCAAAAAAGGGATTAATTGAAGGTATGTTTTTTATTATGGGTAACGGTATTTGATACAGTTATGTTGTTTACAATAAGGCGGAACTTTCTTTGAGTCATCAAGGACGTTATTGGTAAGGAGAGCTTTACGCAATGTCAGAATATGTCTAGTATTTATTTGAAATATAAATTCTAGATAATATTTGGTAGAGATTTAGTGGTGATGATAGAACCTATCAGTAACCGGCTGTAAGTCGTTTTAAGTACTCATACTATGTATACAATACAATACAAAAAATATTTATTGCGCACCAACAAGAAATGTAACAGTCTAAACCTTAAATTAAAAATGGCAGACAATAGGCAGTATTATCGCTAATAAGCGATCTCTTCCAGAAAACCTTTGGGCCGAGGAAATGTGCATCAGATAAACAATAAAAGAGTACACGCTTTTTAATATAATATTTTAATGTGGAAATCATAAAAATTAAAGACATGAAAACCAAAATTAGAACCCCCACGAAACTAAAACCTTACAAATACTAAAGATTAAATACAAACGTTTATGGGATTTCGTGGTGACTATCTTTTCTTTTATTCGTAGTATAGGTACCTACCTATACCTCTATTTAGTTCGAAGACCTACAAAGACCCATTGTTAATTTCTTCCATTCATAAGTATCGCTGTCTTACCTAGATCGATTGTCCGCTCGAGGTCCCCTCGACAAATTGTCTACGGCCGGAAGTCCACCTGACCATTTATTACCTAAATTGGGGTCTGCCCGGGTAATTTTACCTTGAGACTCATACTTAACGGGAAAGAAATTGGGAAGAGAAATTATATTAAACGGTGTTTTTGAAATTTAGGGTGAATAATATAACAATTGGAACGAATGGTTTACCAGCTTGGATAGAGATGTGCCATCACCATCACGCAAACCTATCAATGAAGTAAGAAAGTGATTAGAAAGAAATAATGTGAAATCACATGCAACACCGCACCGTGTACAAGTTTTCGCTTAAATCTAAAGAAATAAAGAGGTGAAGGGAGACGGTATTTCAAAAAAGGATCCCACGCAGCATATATCGGAACACATGGTGCAACGACACTGAATACTTGCTTGGGGACCACGAATTTTGTTCAATATTATGTTATTTTATTTCCTTCTAGAGATGTTCGCAATTTGGCGAAGGTAAAATCATTAGCCTCTTTTTTTATCTTCGCCATAGGCGGATCCTGGCATAAATGTAATATATGAGCTCAAAATTGTCATAATTCCTGATGTTGAAATACACTTTGATGATGCTTAGGTAGGAGATAAGTTTGATGTCAAAAACATAGTGATATTCTCTTTGAATCGTCAAACATGTGTCATAGTCATTCCCTGGGGGTTTTCGGTGCATGATTTGACACTAGACCGACAGGCGTCAAATCATACATGCACCGAAAACCACGAGGCATGGTCATGATATTAGTGTTATCTTTAAAAATCGTACCGAGTTCATAAATGTTTTGTGAGAATGCGGAAACAACGATCCGGCTGTATCAACCGGCTGCTATGCATCTTGCCGCATTAACCTATTTGACGATTTCGATTTACGGTACTATGGACATAAATTATAGGTAGGGTAACATACCGTTATAGTTTCGGTTCGGAAACTTACCAAGTGTAAAAAAGTGAGTGTGAAGTGGGGTAGGTATAGGCAGGTATACCTTGACCGATTGTTTGGTTGGTTAAATAAATGTTCAACAATTGAGTGTTCAATTCAATACCCATTGATTGGAGTCCGACAATCATCATAATATAAACGTGCAATTGTCTTTAGACCTGGAGCTACGTTTAATTAGGTATTACTTAGCTCCAAGATATAAGGTCACAGAGCCATGGATTTTGAGACAAGGAAATTTAGCACAATATCACGCAATTCATAGATAGTGCGTTCTGGAATTGAAAAGTTGATGAAGCCTATACATGCTTAGAACACCGGTATGTTCAACAATATAATTGCGTACCTGCTTTTCTAAAGGCAAAACGGCACAAGTAATATCTTCACGCGCTGATTTTCTATTCTCATGCAATGGATAATCGATCAGTCTGTTTGGTTCTCTCCAATAATATAAGGAGGCGCTTCCACCAGTTTTTATACTTTAATCTTCATTTTGTGACCTTCGTGATTGGCCCAGGAATGATCTTCCATGAAGAACCTTCCTCTTAGCAACTTTGGAATTTTTCAACGAAGGAACGAGCAAAAATTAAGAGCTATTGAGAGAGTTATCTTTATCTGAATGATTGTATCACAAATGAAGAGATTCTAAAGGAGATTTCTAAAAATATCATAGCTGGTCTGAAAACTGCAAACCGATAAATGTACCTAGCGGAGAATACAGAGGAGATGGCAACTGGAGGAGAATTCAAGATGTGCCGTTGTCGAGAAAGTTCCCGATTTGTTTAGGAAATGTTCTCGAGAACTTTCTTTGCCCATACGAATTAGGAAACGTTGTCGAGAACTGCACATCGCTAGAAGAATAGCCCAGAGTTGGGTTCAGTGGGTGAAGTCTATAATTCCTATATCTATTATTGGTTAAAAGTAAAGAAACTAATTATTAGTTTCTCCGAACATCTATTATAGATGTTCGCAGTTCCATCTGCCAATAAGTCGCGTGACACGACGTAACATAATAACAATGTTGCTCCGTGCCATGCCAGTGACCCGTTATAAAACCAACTTAAGGCATATAAAACACACCATTATCGACTCTTTCCCAATGTCGTAAGAACTGATGTAAGCATAGGTTTCGTGGTTGCCGACACAATGGTCGTGGGAACCAGCGAAGGTTTCCCTTGGTAACCGTTTTTGTCAGCTTATGCGGTTACGCTACGGAGCTTTTGTATGAAAAAATGCGTGTTCCTTCCGGTTATAGCACTTCGGAGTCTTTACTTCACGAGGAGGGAAAAGAGGGTTATTATGTATGAAGGCGTGTAAATTAAAAGGAAAGAAGGGACATAGAAGGATGCCGATTCTATGAACCGATACAGGAGATGGGCCAATATTTTTCCGTAAATAGGTATATTTGGAAATCAGCAGAGAACAAACATTCTTCGTCCACATAAAGGAGGCGTGAAAAGACATTTTATTTTTTGAGGACGATCTTACTGAAATTTATGTACCTAGTCCCAAACTAAGCAATGCTTGTATAATGGGTATTAGATAGACGATAAATGTAATAAAATAGAAAACCATTTATCACCCGTTTTGGGAATCCCCAGTTTATAAAATGCTTCAAAGTTCCACACACTACATTCTATCTATCAACCACAGACGTCCACTGCTGAACAGGCCTCCCCATAGCTCGACACAAGGTGCGATCCGGCGTAAACCGCATCCGTCGACTCCCTGCGACCTTCTGTCCACCTAGTCGGAGGCCGCCCCACGCTGCACTTTCCTATAGGTACCTATAAGAAAACACTACATTCATTTTACTTAATTAAGACAGCATGTCAGAGCAGACATACACATACGTGACGCCATCACGTGACAAAAAGTACAGTCAGCAATTTGCTTGCACTACATCGCCGCATTTGCAACAATTGTAACAATGCAACGATCACGTAATAATTCGACCAGAAATACGGGTCGTTAATGTAAACATTGTTTTTGTCGGGGTTATTGGCTGATGATTGGTTTAGTCATTCTAGTAATTAGTGACTAAGTGTACCATTATAGTCGTTGGACAGCATTGCATGGTTTCCAGTGTTTCCACGTATTGCATGACTTCAAAATAAACTAAAAAGCCAAAAATAACAAAAATAACCCGTTCATGTACAGATTACATTTGAATCGCCTTTTGAAGTCGGTGCGAAACTACTCAATTATTACTATGATTCAATTACTGTGCCACGCATGAATCTTTTAATGACTACCATTTGGTATTTACAAGTATTTTTGTTCGATAAAGAATTTTACGTGAGGTTTGGCACTGACTTCAAAAGGTACATGAGGTACGGGTTATTTTTGGCTTTTCAGAAACATAGAACCTCCTCCTTTATTGAAAGTCGGTTAAAAAGGACTCGTTAGCTATAGCGGTAACATTTTTCTTCAATGAAAATAGTTCAAGAAAGTCCTTTTTATATTACCGCCATTTCCCAAGGATGGCTCCTGATGTATGGATTAGACTATCTTTTGTTCATTATTCTGTTGCCTTTACAATGACTACCTACGCAACTAAACTTATCAAATAATCTTGATTTTACACGCACCGAGAAAAACATTTACGACATACTTACTTTACTATTAAAACCATTACACATAATATTCCCAAGCAAGATCATCCCACCTTGCCCTTTGCCCAAATCCAAAAAGTCGCTTCAACCAACAACCTCTTTGGTTCATGCAACGTTTTCGTATTAGTATATAGATTAACTCCCCGTTATATGAAAGGACGTAACAGCCTTTCGATTCCCTCATACAAATGACATTCTAAGAATGAAAGAAACAGCAGAGATGTAGACTGCGGTCGAGCCTTACAACAGATCGGTGGCGTGACGTAAGGCATTGTCTCACCGCGGTCAAAGTAGGATACTGGCACAATGACGGCAATACTGCAGTTTTGGTGTTGGGTTGCGGCAGTGTTTTTCAAACTGTGGGTCGTGACACTCGGGGGGGGGGGGGGTCGCGGCATATATCCAGGTGGTCGTGACGATCAGCATATAGAGATAAATTCTCGTGACTACAAGGAACGTAGATATTTCAAGCGTGTAAATTTTAATTAAACAGCAAACATTATTAGACATGTTCATTTATTTATTCTACAATTATAGTGTTTTTTTCTTTTTTTTTTGCAAAACAGTAAACTACCTTCTGAATTTGAGTCATTGTCAGTTCAAAAAACAAAAGTTGTCTCTTCGGTGGCCAATAGTTAACAGCGTATGTGCATAGACGTTATGTTTTTAACACGCAAGCCCACAGATAGGGAAACGTCATTTATGCTAATATAATTTTGATTGGAAAACTAGGCCTAAACGTCCTTAACTGTGTACGTGTCCACCGGAAAGAAGCGAACCTAAATCAGAAGGCCTATGATGGTTGCGTTTATCACATGATAAATAAGTGACAAAGCATCCGCCATTCACACTCGCATTTTGTCAAAGCGTGACGGATGCTTTGTCTAATGTATCGCGTGATAAAAGCAAGCATCATAGCCCCTGACAATGCCCCTATTTGCATTCCAAGACGCATACGCATGACTGATTGAATGATAGACGCGTGCGTTCCAAATCTGTTATTAAGAGTTGGGTTCTAAGTTCGCACAAACTGGGTTTTGGGGGCCGCGGAGGAATTTTGGTGGTCATTAAAGGCCGTGACACCAAAAAGTTTGAAAAACACCGGGTTACGGTACTAAACTGCACCTCTATCACAACTGTGACACGCGTACCTATCTCTTTCTAAGTAGTACTGAGAGAGTGACAGGCGATGCTATGTCGCGCGACAAGTTGCAAAGCCTAGCGGTGTTAGACGGGCTGTTAAGCACCGCGCGATATCTAAATTTAAGAATCAAGAGTTTTAATTTGTCTAAAAGCATCATTATTTCAATTTTCATAGTTCCGAAAACCAAAGTGGTTATATTTATTAACCCCCACAGAAAAAAGAGGATTGGCGGCAAACATCCAAATCGGTTCACAGACAGATATAATAACAAGCTTACATGTTACGATCTCATCAAACAGTCGTATGACGAAATTAGTTTACAAATCTTATATCAAACCGTTCGAAATCGCCGAGATATTAAATTACTCGTACAACTCAAAAAGTCGGGTTAAACAATGTCTATAGTGGGGCCAAAAATCTACAATAAAGTACCTACCCGTCAATATCAAAGATATTGAAAATAATGTAACGTTCTTCAATGAATTAAAGAAATGGCTAACAACCAATGCTTTTTACAACATCGACGGATTTTACGAATTTAATAATTAAATAATTAATACCTAATACTAATAAAATAATGTAACTACTTATTCCAATTTGTATTTAATACTCGTAATTAATGTTTTTTTATAATAATTCGTATTTTGAAATTTTATAGAATTTTTATAATGTATTGATTGTATGACTTGTAAAATGTTGACATTTTATTAGGTAATAAATGAGTATGAGCACAGTATGAGTAACTTGTCCATGTATAGTGATTAACAATTAAGTGATATAAAATATAATAGTAGTTTATGCAACTGATACATAATGAGAGGTCTTAAAACACGAGTGTGGTTTTATGAAACGAGCGTCAGCGAGTTTCATAATAGGATCACACGAGTGTTTTAAGGCCTACCTAATTATGTACAGTTGTATACACTACTTTATCTACACACTTATCATAAGTACTCTAAGGGCCTTATCACACTTGCGATTTGCGAGCGAGTTTTCTATACAAATAAGCGTCGCGGCGAACTCGCTGCGTGATCGCCGCCATACAAAATTCGCTCGCAAATCGCAAGTGTGATAAGGCACTAAGATGGGTTCAGAAGCCATAAGGAAATGACCGGCACCACTAGTGCTAACTGTAAAATATCTAACACATAATACTAATGCAGTAAGAAATAAATCTGAACAAAATACATAAACAGATTATTTATTGTAATAGTTGTAATTTACATTTACATTGAAACAATATTTTCAACTAAAATGTGAATTACAATAAACTTTTCACAATTCTACTTTCGTAACAGCAAAGACCCAACAAACAAATGACAACAATAATGGCGGCAATTCGAACCTCCGTCAAGACGAATTTTTTTTTTTCTAAATCATATACAAACGAATGTATCCATATTCTCATGTCACTCGAGATCAAATGTCGTGCGGTTTTTATAAAAAAACATACTGGGATTATTACAGATGTGCGACACCGAGTGTGCTATGTACGCTAGTGCGACATTTATATTGATCGACAAAGCAATTCTGCGATGTTGAATTGTGCGATGTATTTTTGTCCGACAATACAAATTTCCGACAGTATGGATCAGCGAAGTGCTGGTATGCGATGTACTTCTATTCGACTATACAAATGTACGACAGTATGGATGAGCGAAGTACTAGTATGCGATGTACTTCTATTCGACTACACAAATGTACGACAGTATGGATGAGCGAAGTCCTAGTATGCGATTTTCTTCTACCATAAAAACAAATGTACGTACCTACTAAATATTACATTAAACTTTTTAAGCAAACTTTTTACGGACTAAGTAGATGTCTTCATATAAAAAAGAAACTTGCTAACCCTTATTACGCACTAGACTGAGTCTTTGTCTTCCTTGCTTAAAAAACTTAATTGTGATAGGCCCATCATTAAGTTTTTTAGGGTCTTATGGATGAGCGAAGACTTAGAATCCTTTAGTCCCATTTGGTAGCTCGCTACGAAATTGGAATATGTTTCCCATTTGGAAGCCAGGTTCCAAATTTGGCTACGAGATGGGAATTAAGAATTCCCATTTCGTAGCTCGCTTCAAAATGGGAATATTTTTCCCATTTCGTAGCTGGCTACCAAATGGGACTAAAGGCTTAGAATGCGATCAATTTTTATCTTATGTACAATTCACATAGACCGGGCCGGGCCGGGTCGGCTGCCGCCGCGTCGCAACGGGCGCTCTGACAGCCGGCAGCGGCCGACCGCGGCCAGTGACTAGATCGGGCGGGTTCGGCTGCCGCCACGTTCCAGCGGACGCTGGAGCGCCCGGCGGCAGCCGACTGCGTCCGTCCAGCGATCAAATTCTAGGGCGACGGACGTGCGAGCGGAGCCGATGGCGTGCGGCGGTAACCGAACGGAGCCGCTTACGCGCGACGACAGCCGAGCACCTCGAGGCGCCGAGAGCCGGGCGCCAATAACATTCGAATATGGGATCTGACTGTCGTAAAGAAGCTTTACATTCATTTGGCAACTATTTAGATGCGCTTCAGCACGCGCCCCCGTTTCCTGGTGGTCATACTAATTTGTCATATCAGTATGACCACGAGGATATACATGTCCTCCTAGTCATACTCACTTTTCTGAACCTCCTATTGGAAAAACAAATGTCAGTTCATTGAAAATATAAATGTAGAGCTAGAAATAACTAGACAGGACTTTGGAAAATCTTCTATTTTTATTACCTTAATATTGGTACTGTTATATACAAATATGAGAATCAGCGTAATTAGTTCAGTGGGGTGTGAAATGATTGTCATAAAAACCATTAGCGAATTTTCATTTTCATCATAATTTTAATGTATAGAAATAATTATTGAATACATTTCTACAAATGGTCTGGGGCAGCTGCTGAAAGTTCCGTCCAGAATAGACGTGTGCGCCGCGCCGATCGGCGTGAAATCGGCGTGGCCTTGTGTACTTTGTATTTATGCGCATACAAATAATGCAAATATTCTGCATCAGTCTTCGCCCTTCTTCAGAACAGAATACTATTATTCGACAGTGTGCGTCACAATAGTCCGCTAGAACAAAATTTTCAAAATTCGTAGGAATTGCTACATCACTTCTTTAAAATTAGTTTTTCCTTTTTGTGCATACAAAGATGATTTTACACTCTTCAACGGAGGAAGGTCTGTGACGAAATGGGCACCTTTATTTTTCAAATTCTTCATTCCCAGTTTGTAGATTTGAGAAATTGGGGTGTCTGTGAGTTGGGCCTGTTCCAAGATATTATCAACGGCTATATCGATATCATTTTTGGCAAAGTCGGTTTTACACGTATGGATTACGGATTTCATGATTTGACAACAAAAATGACCTAACAACAAAAATGAATAGATTCAAGTTTAAATAAACCAAGGAACCCAGTATAAATAAAGAGAAACCCTTTATAAGTAACTAGCGACCCGCCCCGGCTTCGCACGGGTGCAATGCTGATAAATTATGCATGTATTATACATATAAACCTTCCTCTTGAATCACTCTATCTATTAAAAAAACCGCATCAAAATCCGTTGCGTAGTTTTAAAGATTTAAGCATACAAAGGGACATAGGGACAGAGAAAGCGACTTTGTTTTATACTATGTAGTGATAGTGATGTGAGTACAGACGGACTTTGGTTTTAACTATAATTATAATATTTAAATTGACTATTCTGATATATTATTAAGGCAACCGACAGAAAAGTATTTGTACATACAGGAGGAATGCAAAACCTTTTTTCTAAATGTATGGTGTTACAGTATGACTAGGAAGACATATATATCCTCGTGGTCATACTGATATGACAAATTAGTATGACCACCAGGAAACGGGGGCACGCGCCGACTCCGCCCGGTCAGTGGGAATCGTACATACTCATATATTCATGAAATCAATAATGTAATACTCGTAAAAATCTGAAAATGTATATTTGCAATAACAAAACTTAAAATTGCACATTGTATCCTAACAACAAAACATATTAAAAATCAATTGTAACATTAACACAACGAGTAGGTATCTTATTTCTTTGTTATAAGTACCTACATTAAAAAATAAACGAATTATTTATTTATTTGTTTATTAGGTTACACAGTATTACAGTCTTAAAACTAATTCACTGTGAACTTAAAATATAATATTAAAAATGTGTTAAGCTTGCCATCCCGAGCAAATATGTATATATGTCCATATCGTTTTTTTGAGACATTTTTTGCATAATTATTGATTCATATTCACTGACTTTAGGAGGCTTAATATTTTGTATCAGCTGACGTTGCAGGGCTTTTTCCGTATTTTTTTGCTCTTTTATCAGTTCTTGAACTGTTTTATATATATTTTGTTTCCTCCGGCTGAGTAAAGCATTCCACCGCCTATGCCATGCTTCTAATGCATTCTGAGTTCTAGGTATGTTGAATTCAAATGTATGCCAAACTGACCACATTTTTGGCGGAAATCTTCCGTGAATGTAGTAGTTGTTGAACCATTCAGTGATGGCATGTGCTTCATCCGGGATTATCGACCTTTGAACTATTTGAAACGCACTGGGTATTTCTTCAGCCGGGAGGAAAGCTAACGCCAGAAGATGTCTAATGCGAACAGCGAAATCTATATCCTCTGTGTATTTTTTTACTAATCCAGCTGATTGCACGTGTCTCCATATGCTTTGACTTAAGTGGAAGTAGCAGCCTTTAAGTTGGCTGTCTGTCAGCACTCTTTTGACAGCATTTATGGCTGCTATTTCAAAGTCTGTGATTACTACCGGTGGCGAAAAAATTACTCCATGTTTTATCGCAATTCGGCAAACCAGTTCAAGCAGATAGTAATACGATCTTTCAGTCTGATGAGACATTAGCCCAAACATTAATGGGACTATAGTGCTGCCTACTTGGCCATGGATCGAGTATAATTGTCGAAATGGTTTAGGACAGCACTGAAATGTTCCGTCCATTATCACGAAAGGAGAGCGAGTCAACAACATTATATTTTCTTCTGTTGAAAAAAGTATGACTCGTTCACCGTTCGCATCAAAATCAGCCATCAAAAAAGGTCTATCATTAATTTTGCACATATCTTCAGTAATTATGACTTCGTTTACAGACTGTGGAATTTTAGGCTGATTCTTAGTTCTCGTTCTATGTATTAAGAGTCTCATGGCTTCCTTGCTCTGAATGAACGGACCACTGATTCTTGGAAGTGTGCTCGTGCATGCTTGTATGATCTGTACAGGTGCTTCCAATGAACCTTCTGCCCTGCGTTTGATCGAGTTACTAAGCTTCATTCTTAGCAGGTTCTCTGGATCGGTTGCGTGATTATGAGGTCTTGAATTGAAATTCTCTATCAAATATCTTTCGTCTTGTAATTTTGTCTTCAGCGCACTCGGACATTTGTATGAGTTTTTCTTCAAACAAGACCAGTAGTGCACGTCTTCTCTTTTTTTATTTAATGAAAATAAGTAGCCGTCTAAAAAGACCAAATCCTTCCCACGTTGTGATTTAATTAATTTTGCAAATCTTACTTGCAAAGACATCTTGATAAGCAGACATAGGCTATTTTGACATCCGATGACATATATGCTTATTGAAAAATAAAACATGCATTTCGAGGCCAGTATCTCGGCATTTCTATCAAAAGGACCCCGAAAAAGTTGTTAGGAAAATGTGGTTTTTGTTGAAGCAAAGAGGTACAATTGTTGGTAGACTGGCTGGTATGAAAGATGACGTATATTTGATTTTGAATGAGAGTTTGTCTTTCGTGAAAATTATCTGTCAGCAGAGGCTGAAAAAGTATATTGTTGTGATATATTATTGTTTTTATAAATTTATTGTGTTTTACAGTTTACCATAATTATAATAAAGAGTCAGTACCTATTGATAGTGTGTGTTTACAGTTTAAGTATTCGAGTTACACAAACAGTTTTTAGTCAATTTGCGTGAAATTTTGATATGTTATAGACTTACTGCCCTGATCAAATGTCCCTACAGGTGCTACCACGGTTTCTGAATCCGTTCCCGAGATACGATCGAGTTTTATACCAACAGGCAGATCTATGTCTTTACCCGGTATTATGTTGTTTTAATCCTTAACCTCTTTTGTGATGATAGCAAGACGTTATGGCAGACGTTATCTATTACATGTCGGTCATAATTACATGTCTAATGCAAAATGCACATTTACCACACAAATTCATACATTCATACTTATTCATACTTCGCACAAACGACGTGCCGCACAAATGCCCTGTCGCTAATCTGAGTATCGCCGAGTGATACTTAGCACAAACGACATGTCGCACAAATGCCCTGTCGCTAATCTGAGTATCGCCGAGTGATACTTAGCACAAACGACGTGCCGCACAAATGCCCTGTCGCTAATCTGAGTATCGCCGAGTGATACTTAGCACAAACGACATGTCGCACAAATGACATGTCGCAATACCGTGCATCGCTTACTCATACGTCGCACAAACGATGTGTCGCACACTCGGTGTCGCACATCTGTAAACGCATTTTTGAGCACTAATGATATGTGCGTGGATAAAGGCTTTTATGGGTCCAAATGAAAAATTATATAATAGTTATACAATGATATTATCGATACATTGTTCAAATGTAATATGTGTACGTGTACGAATGTATATTATAACTTATGTCAAAATTCGATTTCAACAACAGGTTGCTTTTTATCCTTAAATTATTCATAACTAATAAAATATCTATATTCTAAAATGGTTTTAAATTTAAAGTCACTTTTCTATGTAAAGGCGTTTAAAACCCGCGCGTCATCGGTCCCACGTTCTATGAACGTCTACCCGCGGAATTACGAACCGAGCCATCTGACGACAGTTTTAAACGACAATTGAGAAACTTTTTATTGGATAATCCATTATACTCAGTAAATGAGTATATGGAAACGTAATTTATATTTGTATTGTAATTGACATTGTTTTTATTTATACTCCAGTTTTGTTAATTATGACATTAATTAATTACATTATATACTGACAATACCTAAGTTAAACCCTGAATACAAAGATCAAGCTTAAAGAAAAATCGAAAAAGGAGCTACCTGGTGGAAGGGACCGGGAATCGAACCCGGTACCTCTGGATTACCGGTCCAGCGCGTTAGCCACTTCGCTACCCTCGCTCCACGTAGACCTGACGAATTTTTCCTTATGCCTTGTGTGTCGATCTTTGCATTGTTTATTTGAAAGGATTTTACACCTTAGCGACCTCTATGTGAATACGTTAATATTCACATCTTACTGCACCACTTTACAGCGGTGAACGAGCAAGCGAGAGAGGGCGCTGTTAGTTTTTTTTTTTTTATAAATTAATGAAACATGTAATGTCTCATTTTTTTAATGTGGTTACACCACAATTTTTATTTAAACCCTGAATACAAAGATCAAAGCTTAAAGAAAAATCGAAAAAGGAGCTACCTGGTGGAAGGGACCGGGAATCGAACCCGGTACCTCTGGATTACCGGTCCAGCGCGTTAGCCACTTCGCTACCCTCGCTCCACGTAGACCTGACGAATTTTTCCTTATGCCTTGTGTGTCGATCTTTGCATTGTTTATTTGAAAGGATTTTACACCTTAGCGACCTCTATGTGAATACGTTAATATTCACATCTTACTGCACCACTTTACAGCGGTGAACGAGCAAGCGAGAGAGGGCGCTGTTAGTTTTTTTTTTTATAAATTTATGAAACATGTAATGTCTCATTTTTTTAATGTGGTTACACCACAATTTTTTCGATCTTTGCATTGGACGACACACAAGGCATAAGGAAAAATTCGTCAGGTCTACGTGGAGCGAGGGTAGCGAAGTGGCTAACGCGCTGGACCGGTAATCCAGAGGTACCGGGTTCGATTCCCGGTCCCTTCCACCAGGTAGCTCCTTTTTCGATTTTTCTTTAAGCTTTGATCTTTGTATTCAGGGTTTAAATAAAAATTGTGGTGTAACCACATTAAAAAAATGAGACATTACATGTTTCATAAATTTATAAAAAAAAAAAACTAACAGCGCCCTCTCTCGCTTGCTCGTTCACCGCTGTAAAGTGGTGCAGTAAGATGTGAATATTAACGTATTCACATAGAGGTCGCTAAGGTGTAAAATCCTTTCAAATAAACAATGCAAAGATCGACACACAAGGCATAAGGAAAAATTCGTCAGGTCTACGTGGAGCGAGGGTAGCGAAGTGGCTAACGCGCTGGACCGGTAATCCAGAGGTACCGGGTTCGATTCCCGGTCCCTTCCACCAGGTAGCTCCTTTTTCGATTTTTCTTTAAGCTTTGATCTTTGTATTCAGGGTTTAAATAAAAATTGTGGTGTAACCACATTAAAAAAATGAGACATTACATGTTTCATTAATTTATAAAAAAAAAAAAACTAACAGCGCCCTCTCTCGCTTGCTCGTTCACCGCTGTAAAGTGGTGCAGTAAGATGTGAATATTAACGTATTCACATAGAGGTCGCTAAGGTGTAAAATCCTTTCAAATAAACAATGCAAAGATCGACACACAAGGCATAAGGAAAAATTCGTCAGGTCTACGTGGAGCGAGGGTAGCGAAGTGGCTAACGCGCTGGACCGGTAATCCAGAGGTACCGGGTTCGATTCCCGGTCCCTTCCACCAGGTAGCTCCTTTTTCGATTTTTCTTTAAGCTTTGATCTTTGTATTCAGGGTTTAAATAAAAATTGTGGTGTAACCACATTAAAAAAATGAGACATTACATGTTTCATAAATTTATAAAAAAAAAAAACTAACAGCGCCCTCTCTCGCTTGCTCGTTCACCGCTGTAAAGTGGTGCAGTAAGATGTGAATATTAACGTATTCACATAGAGGTCGCTAAGGTGTAAAATCCTTTCAAATAAACAATGCAAAGATCGACACACAAGGCATAAGGAAAAATTCGTCAGGTCTACGTGGAGCGAGGGTAGCGAAGTGGCTAACGCGCTGGACCGGTAATCCAGAGGTACCGGGTTCGATTCCCGGTCCCTTCCACCAGGTAGCTCCTTTTTCGATTTTTCTTTAAGCTTTGATCTTTGTATTCAGGGTTTAAATAAAAATTGTGGTGTAACCACATTAAAAAAATGAGACATTACATGTTTCATTAATTTATAAAAAAAAAAAAAACTAACAGCGCCCTCTCTCGCTTGCTCGTTCACCGCTGTAAAGTGGTGCAGTAAGATGTGAATATTAACGTATTCACATAGAGGTCGCTAAGGTGTAAAATCCTTTCAAATAAACAATGCAAAGATCGACACACAAGGCATAAGGAAAAATTCGTCAGGTCTACGTGGAGCGAGGGTAGCGAAGTGGCTAACGCGCTGGACCGGTAATCCAGAGGTACCGGGTTCGATTCCCGGTCCCTTCCACCAGGTAGCTCCTTTTTCGATTTTTCTTTAAGCTTTGATCTTTGTATTCAGGGTTTAAATAAAAATTGTGGTGTAACCACATTAAAAAAATGAGACATTACATGTTTCATAAATTTATAAAAAAAAAAAAAAAAAAAACCTAAGTTACTTTTGACCTTATTCCTAATTATTGCCTTATTTGACTTTGTTATTTTCAGTGTTATTTTTATCGTGTTAATTCTTGTACTTTGACAATCCATTTATGAGCTTCTTTGACATTTTTATCTGTTTGTTTAAAATTTTGACATGTAATTATTTTATCTGTTTTATTATTAATTCCGCTGTTTTTACTATCAATTTCATCACATTCTATCTGTTAATATTAATATATATGACGATCATAGTATAAGTGCATGTAAATTGACTTAGTGTAATTTATATTGACATTTTATATTATGAAATAAATAAATCTAAATCTAAATCTAAATCTATTACTTTAATATTTTTTTGAACAGCGCGAATCACGCCGAAACGACTGGAAGAATTTACATCAATTTAACTAATTTAAGTACGGGGATAGCTGGACATCCAAAGGGGTCGATTGCATTTTTTTTTTACATAGGTACCTAAAGGGCTTTAATTAAAACAAAAGTTAATTGATTCCTTTGTGTGACGAAAGTTACCCATACATTTTGTGTGACTAACTTTCGTCACACAAAGGAAGCGATCGTGATTTTTTGTTAACTGAGCTTTTAACTATGTACAATTTGTTTGCAATCGACCCAAATATGGTTAAAGGATACCTACTTTTTACCCGACCACGCGCATGTCGAATCGATTTCGACCACAGGTTGCTTGTGAAGCTTAAATTATTCAAAAGCTAATAAAATACTATAAGATACCTACCAACATTGGTTATCCAACGAAACCATAGATACTGTTCCTAATGATGCGTGGCGAATTTTGTAGCAATTTACGCAATGGAATGTAATATAACGGGTGTTCTCGAATCGTAGAACGTTACTATACATACGTACATTTCGTGGACATACTCCACCTATATTTTTACACTTGACTGTACCTCAGAGATCAAGTCTGCTTGCAAAACTGTAGGCATATTACTAGTTCTGAAAAAACTCAGAAAAATTTACAAAAACATTTTGTATACTTACTACAAACTATGAAATTTTTACAACTGGACATGCAAGCATCTAGACAGATTTTTTTACCAAACTGAAATGGAGACTATGAAACCTAATAATTATTTTTCGAGAGTGTAATGGCCTATCGGTTGATGCTTAAATAGAAACAAGTGATACCAGAGGTTGGAAAGTACAACCGATTGTATTGTGACGTTACTGCGCTAATGATGCGTGGCGAAATCGTGACCGCTTTATACATTCTCGAATTCAGAATTTACTAAAAAAACAAACGTGAAGTAGATCTCTATTTAGAATAGTTTTAATTGCAGCGCGTTTTCCATAAAAAAATCCTGAATCCTTTGTTTCTTCCAGAACTTTACGTTTTTGGGTTCATCCTACTCAATATCGATAGCATTTTCAAAAGTAGGCAAGAATTAAAAAAAGGTATCCCATTATTTGTATGGGAATTTTAGTTTCCACTACGTAACGCTCGTGCACATGAAAAAAAGTTCTTTCATTTCAATATGACGTAATGGAACGGACAAATTTAGGACACTTTTTTATATTATCGATAGCATTTTTAACACAAAGATATTAAAAATGCTATAATGAGTAAGATGAACCTAAAAAGTCAAGTTCTGGCAGAAACAGGGACTCGAGATTTTTTTTTGGAAAACGCCCAGGAATGATGCGTAAAGAAATGCCTTCAAAAATCGACCTAACTAGTCCCACAGTATGCTCTAGAAGGCTTGTGTTATGGATACTAGACGACAATATACATATATAAATAGAGAAATAAGTATATATTTGAGGAACAAACATTCGACTTCACCTCACAAACGCCCTTACTGGGATTAAATCTCAGAACCACTGTCCCAATAGGCAGCTGCCTTACTGTTTATTGTTTATTAAGTCCATATCAACAAAAGAATATCCTTACGTCATTTCAGATGGCAGAAATAATCCCAAACCGCCGTAAAGTCGCCACGATCGTCAACGAACCAAACCCCCTCATCATCCTCCTGATCATCGCTCTGCTGGACCTATGCTGCGCTCAAGTCATAAACCGGGCACCACACTTCGTGCCACAAGTCGGGGACATGTCGCAACTGAGTCTGCCAGAAGACACCCCTGTCGGTACCCCAGTATATCATTTACAAGGTATGTTTTGGGTTTTATGATCACCCAATCTTCTTACTTCATCGCATTTTGACTTTGTACCGTACTTCGCACAACACCTCATCGCATTTGACGTTTTTCCGCACTTCGCACAGCCCGGTAACGTTTTATAGCTGACTATAGACTGACTGACTGATTCATGCTACAACTGGATTGGGTATTTGCGCGCATATGGTTTGTGTGAGCTTTAATAATTTAATCAAGTGTTTTTGGAACACGCTTTCATTGCCAACTGTACTTTCTTACACAAACGTTTATTGCTCATTAAGTAATGAGACCAAGCACGATGGCTATTTCTTGTGCTAATTTAGGAGTTCCTATGGTCTTCCGTCTTTATCATCAGATTAGCTCCGACATACCAAATTATAGTAGTAAATATACCCAAAAGGTACCATAACAAACAAACTTAGTTCCCAGTGAAGCTAATAAAAGCGTGCGGGTTCTTCCCTGGGCTCTAGTATTTTATCCCACTCCAAGTCATAGCCATTTTCTCTATCGAGTCTTATAGTTAGTAGTCAGTTTGTGTCATCGTTTTGGTTAACACACCCATTTATAATTTAACGCTGATTATGCTAACAATTTTCCTTTGTAGGAATAGATCCTGAGAACAGCCAACTCCGGTACTCAATATCGGGGCAGTTCTTCACGGTGGACCCGCTCACTGGCGTGGTGACGCTGGCCAAGAAGCTGGACCGCGAGCAACAGCCATCTCTTGAAGTTATCATCAGCATTACAGGTAGACTTTAGTCAAACGGAGTATTTAATCATCTGTAACTAATAACCACTGTTGTCTTGAATAAAGAATTTTTGAATTTTTGAATAAAAGGGATTACCACTACTATTTTTTCCATACAAATTGAGATTAAGTTCTCGAATGTTTCCTCCTCAAAAACTTTACCAATCGTCACTACTTTTTGGAACCTAAATGAAAAGGAGATTTTCCGTTTCTATTTTTGCGTTTTTATCGATTTCGAAAAGCGATTGTCACAAATTAATAGCAATTTCTTGCATCATAATTTTCTACATAGGTAAAATATCTTATTTCAGATGAAGGCATCGCCAACGCAGATCCCAATACGGTGTCTCTACGAAGAGTGATACCAGTGAAGGATGTGAACGATAACCCGCCTGTGTTCCATAATAGACCGTACATCCTCAACATCAGCGAAGCAACCCCTGTGGGCAGCGAGGTCGAGGTAACCCGGCTTGTTAAGATGGGATAAATGTTTGTACGGAACCCTCGGTGCACAAGTCAGACTTGCACATGGCCAGTTTTTTAGAGTAGCTATGATTGCGCACCACTTTTTCCCGAACAACGACTAGTGCGTAGCCTAATAGCGCGGCCCTTAGTGAACCAATATGGATTGATATTGGATGATTTAAAAAAACTCAACAATAGATGACAAGCGACCTAATATTTACGCATATTATTATCTACAAGCATACAGTGTGATATGACTGAGAAAGATCAAAGCTCAAAGAAAAATTTAAATGCGTAACCTGGTCGAAGAGGCCTAAAAATTAAACATGACATATTGGTTTAAGTTACTTAATACCAAATTACACATGTTACATCTTATAATGTGAATAATATCTCCATCTTTTTGTTTTGTTTCAGCTGAATCAGAAGATAATAGTGACCGACCGTGACGAAGGATACAACGCTGAGATACAAGTGACATGTTCTACCAAAGAGAAGGGAAGCGACGCCGAAGCCTGTGCCACCTTCAGAGTCGTTACCGATATGGTATAGTATTTAACAGCAACATCTATTACATACCATACGGAACTCGTCACTGTTGTCACTGTGATTTTTTAATAAGTACGATATGATGCGAATGTGCTGCACATAATCTTAATAAACTCGAGTTGCACTGAAATGGGCTGAAAAGATTTCCTTATAGTTGTGGAGTAGTTACGATTTGGCATGGAGTTTTGCCCAATTTATGTGTTAAGACCAATGTTAATATAGATTTTTAAAATGGTATCGCCAGACATGGAAACGATTGCTAAATACTATCGCAATTAAGCAATTAATTTATATATTATTAACTAAACTAATTGCCTAGCTCATCATATAAACATACTAATGAATTATAGATTACTATGATTGTAATCATGTTTTGATGGAATTAGAATCATACGAGATTAATATCGAAGTATTACGTATGTTGAAATTATTCACGAGTACACTCAATCCACATCATCTTAGTTGAGGGCTTTGATGTCTTAAATAATGGCGAAGATCTTGAGCAGCTCTTTTCCTCAGAAGTTGACTAGAGACCCGGCAATGTTTGCGTAAGTCCTCTAGGTGCAGATGGCACAGAACCGGTCATGTAGTATGTGGGCATTTTTTAGGAACTGTCAGTTTTTAACTGATTGTCCTTAATACCTTGATTCAATCTCTACGGATGCTGATGAAGTGGCATAGCAGTAATGATGATATTGATCACATTAATTACGACGATGATAGTGTACAATAATTTATTTATTTATTATTCAATTAAGTTACACAGCATTACAGTAAAAACCAAGGCACCGTGAACTACAAAAATACATACAAACAAAGATTTAAAACATGTTGGACTTAAGCGACACAATGGCGTGGCTCCGTTGCGTCGTCTGATGTGGTGTAGAATACGGTAGATTGCCCCGGACCTGACGCAACACGACACCCGTCGGCTAGAAGTGTGCACTTGCGATGGTGCCCTAAAGCGGCCGCGGCGCGCGCATCATAAACGAGCTGAAAAGCACGTCTTAAGATAATGATTATAATACTCAACATGTCCTCATTTCCAGATATCCCCCAACGAATTCCAAGCGCGAATCTTCATCCAACAACCTTTAGACTTCGAGAGTCGCTCCGCCTACGTCATCAACTTAGAAGCAGCAGATGTTTCGGACCATCCTCTGCGTGCGTTGGCAAGCGTGGCAGTAGCTGTGCGGGATGTGCAGGACCAACCGCCCGTGCTGCTCAATGCACCGTACTCCGCCACTGTACCGGAGAATACTCCACCGGTAAGTGATGTATATCCAGCTGGATATACAGCTACCGTAGCCTTAGAAATGTGTGCGAGTGGCATATGTAGGTTTGAGTATTCACATCACGAACAGTTGCATCCGATATATATAAGCAAGATAGCTCCAACCCTCAACAGCATTCTATGTAAACTGCCTACTCTTCCCTAAAACTCTTAGGATGCCATTTTCCATTGTTCAAGATCTTAAGAATATCAGTAATTCTTTCAATTAAAGTCTTCCGGATATTTTTATGTTTGAAATCCCAACATGTAATCACACAGTTTCACATCTTGACAAGTTTCTGTTAAACTAAAGAGATAGACAGTGCTCGTTAATACCTGTTAAAATAATAATCATAAGCATTAGTTTTATGGAACCGAGATTTATATTTTAGCTTTTGGTATATTGTTTTTCCAGAACACAAGTATAATGGAAATAATAGCCAAAGATGGTGACACAGCAAATCCTCGACCAGTTCTCTTAACCATTGAAGGAGATAGTGAACAATACTTCAAGCTACTTCCAGAGAGACCTATCGGAAGGGCGGTGCTGGTTGCCTCAGATATCCCTATCGATAGAGAGAGCGACATTGTCATGCAGAATGGAGGAGTTTATAATTTCTTTGTTAAGGTAAGTTGAAGATCTGAAATATACAATTATTAATGAAATTCTTCACAAAATAAATTATTTGAGACTTTACTGAGGACACTGACTACTGATTTTACGGACATAAAAAATATGAAATTGGTTGAAATACTTTTATTTCAGGCTACAGAATTAATCAACAATGAAGTGCCATCCGACTACACAATCACGCCAGTAACTATCGTTGTCACTGATGTGGACGATCACAAACCCAAATTCAATAAGGAGGAATTTGATATATCCATACCTGAAAACATTGAAAATGGCAGCCCTATACCTGGTCTATCGATTTACGTAGAAGATATTGATATAGGGCAAAATAGTAAATATGATTTGTCTCTTCGAGATGTTTTCAATTCTGAAGGAGTGTTTGCTATAAGCACAGATCATGGAGAAGGCAGAACGCCAATCAGTATAAAAGTAAGAGATTCGTCGCGGCTTGATTATGATGTCGACGACGACGAGAAAAGATTATTCAGTTTTGATATAGTGGCATCTGTTGGCAACATAGAATTGAGCTCAGCAAGAGTTAACATTAAGCTGCTCGATATGAACGACAACTCCCCAATTTTTGATCAATCAAGTTACAAATTCAATGTTAACGAAAACGCCACCATAGGTACTATAATCGGTGAAGTAGCAGCTGCTGACAAAGACTATGGTATATTTGGTGAAATCGAGTATTCTTTGACTGGTTTTGGATCACATTTATTCAAAACTGATAAAGCGAGAGGTGGTTTATACGTTGGTCAGTTGCTTGATTACGAAAAGCAGAAGAGTTACAGCTTAACTCTTATCGCCAAGGATGGAGGTGGAAAACTTACTTCGACTAGCGTGTATATTGAGGTCGTAGATGTGAATGATAATGCACCTGTCTTCGAAGCTCCAGAGTACAGTAGAACCATTAGAGATGGAGCGACTACTTTTGAGCCTCAGTTTGTTGTTCGGGTAAGTATAAAAAAATAAGGGTCTAGTAATCATGGATGAAGTTTGTGTAATTATAATAGGGATAATGATGCTTAAAATATAAAAATAAGTTCGTGTTTTTGAAAATGTATGTTTCTTTTCCAGGCTACCGATGCTGATGGCCCAACGCAAGGAGGTAGCCGAGTAAGATACTCTCTAGAGTCTGATAATAGTATCACTCATAAAGGCAACGTGTTTGCTATAGATGAGGATACAGGTGAAATCATGATCGTCGATAAAGTTGAAACAATGGACACACCGAGAGGACAATACGAACTTGTTGTGAGAGCTACAGATTACGGTAAGATTGCAACTGATTTTATTCTCAAACAGTTTTCTAATTTAATCTTTAAATTAGGCAACACCAGCGGTTTTTAATTGGACAATAAAACTATGTTACTGTGTAGAGCTTCACAATTCTATTCTTGTATGTTTCAATTTCTATAATTGTTTAAATAACTACAGGTGTACCTCCTCTTCACAATGAAACCCGCATTTACATCAGAGTGGGAGTACCCGGCAATCAACGGCCCACCTTCAAAGGAAACTACCACCATTACAAGTACACGGTTACCCAACACCCCGACAGCAACGAAGATTTTACCTTCGACCTTAATCCTATGAACTACAAAGTGAGCATCAAAGAAGATGCTAAACCAGGTCAAAATGTTACAATGGTGATAGCGAACGACCCGGATGGCTTGGATGATCTTCTTACGTATCATATTGTATCTGGATCTAAAGATAACTTTGTTATAAATGAAAAGTAAGTGAAACTACTATTCAAATGTAGAAACCGAATATTAATGCAACTAGCGTCCATGGATGTATTTAAAACATCGAGATTTATGTTCAGTGTATACTCATTTGATAACTTTGTTTATATTTCAGAACTGGTGTTATAACAGTGTCAAACGATGCTAATTTAGATCGAGACATCAACCCAGATCGCTACGAGATCATCGTATCTGCAGTTGACAGCGGCATGCCCATACCCGAAACCGCTACTACCACAGTATTCGTTACTATTCAAGATGTTAATGATAAGCCACCAAAATTCAACACAACTGAAGCAACCACTTACATATCGGAGAAAACCAAATTTGAAGATGTCGTGACCCAACTAGTGGCACACGATACCGATGTCAACTCAGTTCTCAAATACAGTATTATCGAACCAGTAAAGGCATTTTCTAAAGCTGGTGTTCAGCTGAAACCTAATGTACCATACGACTATAAGCATATATTCCGGATTAATGAAAATACTGGTGAAATAATAGTCAATGGTACATTGGATTATAGCCAAGCTTCTATAATTATTCTGACCGTTAAAGTAGTCGATATAAATGCTGAGGTTGAAAAGGATAAGCAGTTCGATATTGTTGAACACACGATTTATATTCAACCTTATGCTGACAAAAATCCACAATTCACAAACCCAGGTTGGACAACATCGCATCCTATAATTTATCACAAGATAAAAGAGGAACAGCCTATAGGCAGTACCGTGCTAGTTTTAATAGCTGAAGATCCTATTTCTGGCCATTTAGTATCAGGTTTTAAAGTAATAAATTCTGATACTGGTCTGTTGCAAGTAGATCCTTTAAGTGGGCAAGTAGTGCTAACAAAACATCTTGATTATGAGGAACTGACAACTCCTAATTTGACTTTGACCGTTAAGGCAACGAGCAATGATGGCAGTAAACACACTATGGCAAAAATCATCATTGAAGTGATGAATTTAAATGATAATTCACCTAAATTTGAGAAAGAGGTAGGTTAAGAATTGGAATGGAATAGATTTCATATGACTATAAATTTTTAACGAAATAATAATAATGCACGTAATGATTTCAGCTATACAAAGTGAGCGTTTTAGAGTCGATAAAGGACCAAGAACAGATTTTGACAGTAACGGCAACCGATGCTGATGCTGTTTTGACTGAAGAAGACAAAGCGAAAGGTTATTCAGATCTACGTTATGCACTCAGAGGAGAAAACTCTGATCTGTTTACGATAAACAATGTTACTGGAGCTATTAAGGTTTGTAACGAAAATAAACAGATAAGAGCCTTAACAATTCTTATATTTCATGTACCTTGTAATAATTATGCTCTGGTATTTTGTAGTTGGCCCCTAATAAAACCTTAGACAGAGAACGTCAGTCTGTACTAAGACTTGAGATAGAAGCAGTAGACATGCCTGGAGGAGGAGCGGAAAGGCTTAAGTCTACTGCTACGATCCTAATCGATGTTTTGGATGTCGATGATAATGCGCCAACATTTGAGAAAGCTGTGTATACCGGTAAGTGTGATAGCTAATTAAATGTCTAAAAACTATAAAATAGATAAGATATTTTAGTTCACTCAGTTGTTTAGTTTATGATGAAATATTGATAACATCGAAATGATAATCGCTCATCTGTAATTGTTTTCACAGCCGTGGTCCCAGAGAATGTCCCTGTCGGAATAAGTGTCATCAATATAACAGCTAACGACCCTGATGAGGGTTTAGGTGGAGAAGTCAAGTACGAGTTCCTCGATGAAGGAGAAGCCAATGGTAAATAGGGAATTCAAAACTATTATTAAACCTTTACCCTAGACTAGACTATGTCCCACTAGTGCAAAACGCTCACCTTTTTTCTTTGTACTCCTTCCCATGCTAATATTTATAAAATGTAACCTAATTCTGCGACTATCTACTCCCGAAACTACTTATAATTGTTAAGGTAATAATCTCGTACTCAAACAAGACTGGCATGCTGTAAGTGCTGTAAGTGATTTGACCCAAATTATATGTGTCAAGCCTAGTCTTCAACAGATCAAATAATCACTTTGATACTCAAATTCATAGCTTGTTTACCTTTTACAACTTTACAGGTCTCGTCTACACTCAAATTGATACCTTGTTTACCTTATGCATATTTACATGTCTCGTCTTCACTCAAATTGATAGGTTGTTTACCTTATGCATCTTTATAGGTCTCTTCATTATCGATCCCAGTACGGGCGAGATTAAATCTCGCCAAGACCTTACCGGACGCGGTCGCACGGATCCATACCGCCTGTTAGTGGGCGCGACGGATGGCGGCGGGCACAGCGGGGACGCCTCGCTCTCATTGTACATCGGTGACGTTAGTGCCAACGATGGCGTGCCAAGATTCATTAGACCCGCACCCGGCGAACAACTTAGCGTGAGCGAGGTGAGCATTCTCAACATAGACCGTTGGGGCAAGGTATACTGATAACCTAGCAAAGGTTGTTGGAGTCCTAATGTCCATCTTTGGGTGATGTTTATGTCCAGTACGGGTATTTTAGCTGCTGTTGATAAAATCGCCCACAATTTTGACAATGCCGATGACGATGACTTCAGTTTATACAGTCCCGCTACACACTCCGAAATGAATCCTGTTAAATACAGTGCAACAAGCGACTTCCCTGCGGTGTTCCGGGTCTTAGGATATGACTCTGTTTCAGAATGCAACGATAGGCTCCCCAGTATTCCAAGCTGTAGCAAGCGATCCCGACGACCCCACGCAGCCATCCGGGCGATTGTTCTACTCCATCCAGCAGTCGAATGCTGACGCTAAAGCTTTTGCTATCGGTGAGTGAACAGATGGACCCTAATTCAACAATTTGCATAAGTATATCGTATTTGGCATTTAGACTTACCAGTATCATATTATGCCCTATAGGTAAATGTTGAAAAACTTGTCATAATATGCTTGTTTCCTATCTATACAGAAATACTGTTTTATCGGTAAGATCGCTGAAAGTAGGTAGCATCTGTTGTATACATATCTACCTCCCTTTATTGAGGTCTGCTATATTGTCTAGTGTTTATTATTTTGTCTAATATGTACCTATCTATTTTTTCCAGACCCTCAATCCGGTCTTATCACGACCCGCCAGTCCTTGGACCGCGAGCGTAAAGCCTCTTACACCCTAGTGCTCCTAGTCACCGACAGAGGATCCCCTCCTCAGCAGACCACCAGAATAGTCACTGTTTCCGTCACTGATGTGGATGACCATAAGCCACATTTTGCTAGAAACTTGGTAAGCTATGGCCAAAAGCTTGGGGAAGAAATTTTGAGTTCTCAGTAATCATATTATGTTACACTAAGCGTAGAATTGTCATGTTAACCAACCATTAGAGTACGACAAGGTACGTGTTTTGTAAGTATCTTCAAACGAATTCTCTGTTCTCTTCAAAAAAACAATAACAGAGCACAAATACGGAAAATTTCGTTGTTTGATTCCAGACGTAACGTAAACGAGTGCACGCAAGGCGAATTTGTGGTATTTAAAATTTATTTAATTAATCCTTCTCAGGACGACCCTCCGGTTCTTCTAACAACTAAAGAAGAGGTGCCCGTGGGCACCGTGATCGGAGAACTACAAGCCGTGGATGAAGACATAGGGGATAATGCGGCCATCGATTACACTATCACTGGTACTATTTCATTTCATTCAAATATACCCGTAACATAAGGCTATAGAAATTGAGGTGTGTAGGACCCTGTGTACACTCTTAGACTTGACATTATATCTTACGAGTAACCGGAACTGAGGTTAACCCTTAAATGTATGATGAATATGATGAATTGATGTTGTATATTGACACGTTACTGAAATGACGGATAAAAATCTGAATATTGTCAATAAAGACTTTGTCAAGATTGTCCCGAAATCTCAAACTGACGTGGATTTCATTGCCATTTACGTCATTTCAGAAACAAATCTATGAACAGTAGATTTGCAGAGAATACGAAAAACAATAAAAACGAAACATAACATTAAATACTTCCTTATAGTGTATTCTATACTTCTTGTGATTTTTAGCATGACAAAGGCGGTCACTAAAAATTGCGTTTCAATGTAGCGGGCGTCTAGGATCGCTATTATTAGTTATCATATGCTAATTGGCAAAATATATCCAGCTCAGGCGCATCAAAATACTGATACACAAATTTGCTTTCAGCTGGCAATGAGCTCGGTCTGCTGAAGTTAGAGCGCACCAACGACAGCAAGGCTCTGATCAGGGCGGCCGCGAGGATCGACCGCGAGGCGGTCGCGCGGCAGCTCATCACAGTCAAGTGCTTCAAGTTTGGAACCAAGCCAAGACTGAGCAAGGCTTACAATCGATTGGTATGTTTGGGTGATTATTCAGGTTCTTTGGTGCAAACGACAAATCAGCTCGAGGTCTCTAATCAGATAAAGCAATGTTCAGGGGCCCATGATGGTTACTCGCATTTCGTCAAAACGTGACAGACGCTTTGTCACTTATTTATCGCGTAATAAAAGCAACCATCATAGATTCGCAGTTTTGATGAAAAGAGCGGAAAATAATATATTAAAAAGAATTTGAGCCTTTTTAATTTTTCCAAGTCTTTAGAGGTACTTTTGTGAAATTAGTTCTTATTCTTCAGGACCCCTCCGAGACACAAGTTCTGGTCAAGGTTCTGGACGTGGACGACCACCTGCCACAGTTTGAAAGCGCCAACATGACGGTAGGCGTTCGTCTGAACGTGCCCATCGACACTGTCATCGCGACTGTCAAGGCTACTGATAAAGACCCGGATGCTTTACCAGTTCAATACAAGTGAGTAGCTCTAGAAGCATCGCTTATTTAGATACAATTTTAGAACGCAACGCTGGTGGCACCAATACTGATGAAAGAGATAATTTTCATATACCAATTTGAATAATGTGAGGAGATAAGATGCGATAATTTCTTGCTGACTGATTGAACGCTCAGTCCAAATCATTGGAGCTAAACAGTTAAATACTACAGGTAAAATAAGAATTTATAGGGCAATTAGGCCGCAAAATTATTGACACTTTGTTTTTTTATCTTGGCACTAAAAATGAGGATCAACCGAGCCCTAACAAAATTTTAGGATCCTACCCCCATTGGGGGAGTTATATTTCACAAACTATGTGAATGAAGTGTCATTTTCTATGTAATTTCTCGCGCTAAATCGAATAAGACCATGAAATTACTTATAGGAGCATTATTATTTTACGAGATATGAAGGTAGAGGGGTTATTCACTTATCAGTAGGTATTAAGCAATTAGGACTGAAGAACCGATCGTCAACTTAAAATAGTCACTTTATAAACTTTGTTTACTTTTTCCTAGGTTCGTGAATATGAGCTTTGAGTCCCCGATCAAATCACGCACTTCCAACAACGTCTCTGACGTGATCGTGCTCAATAACGCCACCGGAGAGCTACGAATCATGAAGAATTTGATACACTACGCTGATGGCATATTCAGGTAAAACCTTGGATAGGTATCTGCTTACCAAAATTTTTTTTTTTTAATAAATTATATTTAAACAAATAAAGCAAGCTTTTGACCAATTTGTTGTCCAAATTAAATGAAATCCTTATATTTTTCAGATTAACTGTTCGAGCGAACAACTCTGGCGATCCTCACAGATTTAGTGACATCTTAGTTGAGGTAAGTCTTCTAAATGGTTACTTAATATCTAAGCTTACTTATGTATACTTAGCTGTGTAATTAGTACTTTGTATAGATTTAGGTGTAACCGTATATTCCGTTTCTTAGGTGGTAGTAGTTCGCGAGCGAGATCTACTGCGCCTAGTGGTAAGCGCACGGCGCGTGGCGGGGCTGCGCGCGCGCATGGCGGCCGCCGTCGCGCCCCGAGGCCTTCGATTACAACTGCACGACTCCACGCCCGCCGCTGCTCTGGATAACCCCGGGTGAGTTAACATCGTCATCACTCTTATCATCATTGTAATCATTGCCATCATTATCATTGCTATGATTAATATTACCATCATTATCATTACCATTACCGACATTATCATTGCCATCATTATCATTGTCATATCATTATCATTGCCATCATTATCATTGTCATCATTATCATCACCAACATTATCATTGCCATCATTATCATTGCTATCATTACCATTGACGTCAAGTAAATACCTATTTGTTTCTATTACTCACCGTCGTAGTAAGTTTGGGAGGAGTGTTAGCCAATATATCAAATTATTTACGAACCACATTATTTTCCAGGCCATGCTTCCAATTCCGCAAAACCGACACCGGCGAAGCGCTCACCCCCAAAGCGATGAAAGCGGTCATCCGCTCCCTCGGCACGGAGTTCCAGGAGATCCTACAGACGTTTGACGTTCACAATATCACTAGTTGCGGGATATCCAGGGCGACGCATACTCCAGCTCAGCATGCGTTGCTTGCGTTAGCTGGGGCACTGCCTATTGCTGCTTTAATAGCGGCGTTGGTGTTATGCTGCATGCATTCGAATGGTAAGTGAAGATTATGTAGTACCACTGGTCTCCTTGTAAGTTACAGCAGATGTTTGACATTCACAACATTACTAGTCGTGGAGTATCCCGACCCAAGCGGCGCATACTCCTGCTCTGCCAGCATTGCTATCATTAGCTGGGACACTACCTATCGATGCATAGCTGCGTTAGTATTGCTACATGTTACGTAAATTTTTCTTGGTACTGCTGGCTCTGCTCCATGCATTTGTATAGTAAGTTGTAGAGGTAGGACCGCTGGTTTTGTTTAGTATGCTGTAGCAGATACTCCAGATCTTCCACATCCACAACTTTATTAGCTCTGAACCGTCCCAGTCGCAGTCGACGCAATGTGTTAAAAACTGCGATGATGCTGTGCTGTACGTGAATTTTGTGCCTAATACGACAAGATGTTTTAAGTCTCTTTTCTTGAATATACGTTTTAATTTAAGCTATTACCTATTATAATATTAATAATTAATTTATTGCAGTCATCAATATACATATTAAAATACTAAACAACTAGGTCACATTTTTTCTACGATGTGTTGCGTAAGTCCATTATGCCAAGCCAGTTCATCTACTACAGCGACCCCCACATTTTTTTTGCATATTATGTTACAGCCAATTAGTAATTTTCCCAAACTACTTACCACCATTGAGACAGGTAGTAGTTTTAATTTTCATTCATCAATCGGTAGGTATAGTTAAGAAATCGTGCAGAATACTGCATACTAATCTAATTTGTTCTTACAGCCAAGCAACGAGCGCGGTCAACTCTTCTGTTATCACGAGAGCCGCCCCCCACCGCGCCCAGCAACATCTCGGTTCCCACCCGCCTGTACGCCGAGCCGCTCTACAGGACGTGACCAATCGAAACTATACCAAGGGATAACCATAAAAAAGAATCATAGAAACGACCTCAAATGAGGTCAATAACTTTAAACTTGCAAATCAAAATCAAAACGTTTATTCTGTAAGTAGGCCACAAGGGCACTTTACATCTCTGAATCTGAATCTACGTTCTCAAGAGGAGACCACTGTTGAGAAGAAAGCCAAAAAAAACTCAACAGCTATTCTGCAGATACCATATCACAAGTGAGTGGGGCAATATCAGTGTTTAAAATTTACTGTAACATACAAGATGAATACTCAATAGTGGCGAACTGGCAATGAGCCGAGTTAAACACTTCGAGTTCTAAACACTTTCACGGACAGTACGTCGAGAGACGTAAATTAGTATCCTCCTGATTCCACGGCACCACGTCTGTAGGTGGCGATTAATATCTTCGTAAATCTGCCACTGCATTTACAGCCGGACATAGGTATATTATTAAGATTAAATATCATAGTTTTTATATAAAGGCAAATAAATGCCTTTGTGACGTTTTTGGCTAGAACTTTTTGTATGAGTTTTGTCAATAATTTGGTTCTGTGTCCGTGAACGTGTTACCACGGCTAAGATTAGTAAAGTTAATGATATTTTCCACTCAATTTTGACTTCTCTGATAAATATCTCACTCGAAATGTCCATTCGTCGTATTTTATCAGAAAGATGTATTTTATACGAATACGTATGTACTAAGAGATTTTGTGAATATAGCTACTTTATTTTCGGGAAAATATACCTATATTCAGAATATTTACGTTTTAGAAAAGCGCACGGGCGAGTGAATATTTTACATGTATTATTTTTCTCTTAATAATTTCCCTGTATCAAGTCAAATAATGTGAATAATTTGATACGATTTTTCTGATTGCAAACACGCTTACGAGGACCACAAAAGTATCAATAACGGAGTACACTTTCTATTTCTATTAAAGAGATTTTAGGATACAAATTGTACCCGTTAACTAGGTATGCTCTGGATTGCATATCCTAACCTAAAAGTATGAAATTTAATATTTAATTATATCTAAAAAATATATAGATTTCTATAAAAGGCTTTATCATGTACAAAACTGTGTCATGAAACTTAAAATAAGTGTGATAGTAAAGGTTAAAATATTTTACTTCTAAGTCACAAATTATAATTATTTTTCAATTAATATAAAGGTACCTAAATATTTAATAACCTGTAAATAGAAAAATAAATTATTTTGTGTTTTAACCCTTTTATTGTTGAATGCACTATAAAATCTCCCTATTACTTACTTGAAAACTAATGTCTTTATAAGCTGTGGACCTCGCGGTTTGTTTCTAATTCTAAGTTGCTAAAATTTGTTTATTTTTTACATTTTCAACTCTCATATTTCAGCGTTTTTGGAAAATTTGGAAAAACTGAATTGACAACAAATTATATATAATTATCGAAATTGATAACGATTAATTTTATTGTTTTTACGAAAATAATGTTATCATGATTTTCGCATTTTTTGAAATGGAATGAATCACTATTAAATCCTGGTCAGGGTCTAATATTGACGTGACAACGTCTAATAAATTGATGAACGCCGGCCGCACATACGAAAAACATGACGTCATTGTAGTAATACTTTAAGATGACGTAATTGTAGCAATACTTTGTAGCGCCGTGGACATGACGTCATTGTAGCAATACACAAGCCTACGTCATCATGCTGTTCACAGATTCTCAAACTTTAAAATGTGGGAAGAGGGAAAAGGGAAGAGGGAAGAGGTCACGTCACGAGGTCATCCGTCCATCTAGTCGGGGGCTGACCCACGCTGCGCTTTCCTATACGTGGTCGCCACTCTAGGACTTTGCTGCCCCAACGGCCATCCGTTCTCCGGGCTACATGGCCTGCCCATTGCCACTTCATTGTAAGAGGGAAGAGGGAAGAGGGAGGAAGGAAGAGAGAGGAGGGAGGAGGGAGGAGGGAGGGGGGAGGAGGGAGGAGGGAAGACACTATAATGACATTAATGACACATGTGATGGGTGCGTTCAGAAAGTAACACTTAAAATGTTGTTAGGAAAATTGTGAATGGATATGATACAAATAAATATTCTACCGAGAAAAAGACGTTGTCACGTAAAATCTTCCTTCGCCCGTAAAACCGACTTTACAGGCAACCATTTTTTTTTTTACTATTTCTATCACTGTAGTCTTTTTTATGTTAAAATGTAATATAAATCGAATATCAAAAATGGCACGCCATGTCTTTAAAACGGCTTTTGAAAAAGAAGAATTTTTAGGTTTTTCTAAAGCACGTATATGTCGACATCTCCAAAGTGAGGTTACTCTCTGAGACTCTGCACCTACTCTGATAGATCTTTATAAAAAAGTGTTATGATTTTTTTACTAGTTATTCTTAATGCAAGGCAATCCGGCTTCGCAATACAAGGTGTCCCAGAACTCCACTCGCTCCTTTTCCGCGTATCTGCCAGGAGTCAGTGCCACGTCAATATCCAGATAACGCTTACTCTTCCTCGTGTAAGGCGGCCACAACGCGCCGAGGCAATGGTCTGGAGTTGGGTTGCTGGAATTAAAGTACAACACTTTTAGAAAGGCACCATAATTCGTAAGGAAAGAGGTTTCATATCATTATGAGAGTAAAGTAATACCTTGGAACCTAAATCGTGACTATTTAGGCCGGCACGGTTCCAAAGGCTTTTTTTTTCACACAAACGTTCAGACTATGGAATGAGCTCTCTGCCGAGGTTTTTCCGAGGAAGGTAAGAGAGAGGAGGCATGCGAGTCCCCATGGTGTCGCAACCGTCTACCAGGCTGCGGTAACCGCTTACCATCAGGCGGGTCGTATGGTTGCTTGCCACCTCCGTGGTATAAAAAAGGTAAGATAATGGCTGACATTAGTCTATTATTTACAAAATAGGCTGAATCTAAACCAGTGCTTCATGCCGGCATGTCACAGTCAGGTCTAATAATACATAGTTAGATATTTACAGGAAATAAGTAACGTCATTAATGACTTACCTGGTTTTGGCGTAATCCGTCCATAGCTTAGTTACCTTCCTCACATAATTCTTCAACTTGTCTTGTGACTCATACACATCTTTAGTGAAGTTATTCGAGAACATGTAAAATAATTCATCAGCATGGGACGCCCCTTTTATATCCAAGCCCATACTGGTAAAATTCTTGAACACATTAAGATCACTTTCGAAGCTGAATCTATACATGTAAATTGGGCTATTATACTTGGAATACAAATATAAAAATCTGTGTGTATTGTACACTAAATGCACATCTGATAACATAGCCACAATTTCCTTATAGTCGTTCTTTGTGAATTCTCTATCTCCTACATAGAATTTCCTGATTTTTCTTCCCATTTCATCCATCTTCTCTTGACTTACTCTTTCGGCTATTTCTCTAGGTACGTCATACGATGGATTCTTGTTGAAAAAGTCCAGTTTTTCTAGTCGATCTAGGATCATTATTATCGCCTCAGCGGAATTGTACCCATGCAACAATGGCATTCTGCGCATTCGTCTAGACAGCACAGCATCTATTGGATTTTCATTAAGAAATGCTTCGACATTATGGAACTTTTTTTCGACAATAGGTACAAATCTCTCCGGTAACCCCCTATGTTGCTCCTCTTCGGTACTCGTCACGGCTGTCAATTGAGTCAGATTCTTCGCTGGAAGACTTCTTAAAAACTGGAGCAGTTCCGTCGTATCATTAGTATCCTTTCCCAAATACTTGCCAACCCTAAACGCCCTGCTTTTACCATCTCTGCCTATTGCCCAATCGTGGAGACTGTTTCCACTTTGTGCGATTGCCTTATTGAACAGTCCTCGAGACATCGGTGATATCATGTGGTGTGTAACTGAGCACGCGCCAGAACTCTCTCCAAAAATTGAAATATTATCCGGGTCTCCTCCAAACTGCGCAATATTGTTCTTCACCCATTTCAAAGCCGCGACTTGGTCCTTCATGCCCGCATTCCCAGGAACCTCAGGGGTGTCAAGACTTAGGAAACCTAGCACTTCTAGCCTATAGTTTAAAGTGACTACTACAACATCGTGCTGTAAGAGAAACTTTGGTCCATAGATGCCATCGTTTCCAGAGCCTGCTAAATAAGATCCTCCATGAATGAAGACCATGACAGGGGTCTTGGAGGAAGGATCGAGGGACTTGGTGAATACGTTGACAAATAAGCAGTCTTCGCTTCCCTCGAAGACGGAGCTAGGGTCGGCGTCGGTCTGAGCACACACATCGCCATATTGGGTCGCTTTGCGTATGCCTCGCCAGGGTTGAAGGGGTTGAGGAGCCTGAAAAAAGTGATATAATGAATTCAACTATATATTGATTTAAACTTACACGATTTTCCCATATTATTATAACAAAACGCACGTAGTCTCTTCGAGACCATGAACGTAACATCAAGTTCAAAACGTCGAGATAATTAAAAAAAAATTAACGCGATTAACTCCAGGTTTTTGTAATAATGTACTTTAATAATGTATTAAGCACTGACGTGAAATTGTCAGGAACGGCCCGACATTTCGAACTCTTATGGAGCTCTTCATCAGGGACTGCTACCCGTACATTTCGGCGCGTTAGCTTCGTCACGAACGGCGAATACAGTAATTAAATATGTCTTAAGTATTGAACACCATCGTAAAGTTCCCCTTTCAATTCAGAAAGGTTTGGAGGGTGAGAATGTCCGATCATCCAAAAATTGCTCAGTGATATTATTATGAATGCTCGCAAGAAAAATAATGGTTCAATTAGATGCATTATGTAATGTTGTTTAATTAAACACATTATTATCTAAGCGCTTGTATTACTGGCTTCAGTTATTATCCTGTGTTTTCCATACTAATTAGGTGTAACAGTGTTTATCCTTGAAGACAAAAAAAAATAGGTAGGTACATATACGTTATAACAACAAATTGTTGCTATCGCTACCACTTTGTTATTGGTTTTTCAGTAGTAATTAGACAACGTGGAAAATATTTACTTACACCTCATTATAATAAAAAAAAACATTTGATAAAACAAATCATCATTATTATAACAAAACGGGACTTAATTGCGTTCAAAAAGCGTTTATTTAATAACCTCGACGTTTCAAATCGAATGTCTTGGTCACAATTTGACGACGCGGTTGGCGCAGTGGTTAAGCAACTGCCTACTGAGCCGACGGTCCTGGGTTCAAATCCCGGCAAGGGCAAATATTTGTGTGATGAACTCGAATATTTGTGCCTGGGATGTTGTTTGTATTTAAGTATGTATTTATCTATATAAATATGTTTATCGTCGTCTAGTGTCCATAACACAAGCCTAGAGCTTACTGTGGGACTAGATTGATTTGTGTGAGGTTGTCCGATATTTATTTATTTACAATTTCTGGAACGTGCGACAAACATTCGCAATTTTTATTTTTTTATTAGAAGATAAGTTAACTTCGGCAGGAACTAACGGTGTGATATCGTGTCTCACTCACGGCACGCACGCGCCGTTATAAAATGTTATCCCCCAATAATTTGCATTTGCGATAAACATGCATGTACTTATATGATATTTTCGAATGTGGAATTGAATGTGTACAGTTTAAGTGTATTTACACAGTGTGGAGAGTCACACTAAGCAACTTTCACGTGCTTTCACTATGGAATCTGTCACAAAATCATGTTTTGTTAATAAAAAATATTAAAAGTTAATATTAGAATGGAACGGCTGTTTTTTCTTTTGCGATTTTGTGGTTGGTCCCATAGTGAAAGTTGCTCAGTGTAATCCACCCCATCACCCGTATAACTCCTGAATCACCCATGGATACGTACCCTAAACCGAAGCTGACCTACTGGTGGTTGGGCATACGGGATGCCTCGGAAGCTGTAGAAGGAGGATCCATCGTACAAAGTGTCCAGCAGGCCCTGTAGCCTGCCCTGCTTCACACTCACTATTGGATCGTTCTGTAAAACACAATTAAATTATAACTGAAAATTTATGAAATAAATCACCTTGGCCGGGTCACTTTTCATGTTTATTTCACACTGCTGTTTTATGCGTGATAAAAATATTCAGGCCGGTATACACTTGCATTGCATTTTTAATGTGAGTAAAGTAACACCACATTTTTTTATTGCTTCATAAATTAAAGTTAAATACCTTTCAAAAACAAAAGTACATAACAGAAATCAAAACGATGGAGAAATTGACAGCGTGTGCTATGGTCAATAGGTTAAGACGTTGGACCGGTAATCCAAAGATACCCGGTTCGAGTCCGGGTGTGAACTAGTTACGTATGAGTGAAATTAATTTTTTCTTTGAATGTTGATCTTTGTATCTACATATAAAGCAATTTAGTAAAATAAGTATGTACTAATACCTTACCTTTGTACATCTCACATAACTTGCGGAGTCGAGTATGTAAGCGCTAAGCAGCGCCAAGTAACAAAAACTGTACATGACTGTCACTGGACCGAGACAGACTTTGACTAAGCCACTTCATAATATTCGCCGTATTTATGACATAGAAAATAAACGGAATTATCCGGTAAATTTTCCTTATTCTGAGTCACCCTGTAATGTTTTTGCTGTGTTGTTTATTTGATATTCCCTATGCCCAGGGCTGCCATCCGTCCGGGTTTCCCCGGATTTGTCCTAGTTTGGAGGCCGTCCGGGGGGGTTTTCAGAAAGTGTCCGGAAAAAAACCCGGACACTCAATGAAAAATAAAGCGATTGTTTTTTTAATAATATTATTTTCGGACGCGTCCGGGAAAAAAAATGCGATTTGCACCAAAAATCCAGGTTTTAAAATCTTTGTCCGGTTGTGGCGAATTTAGTGATGGCAGCCCTGCTTATGCCTACACTCGTTATCAATACGAAATGGGACTTAGTGCATAATTTCAGACACGCTCGAAACATCGGAGGAAATAGATTTCGTACCAGTGACGCGGCTTCCATAGAAACCGATTCCCACCTTGCCCATTTCAGGGCGACTGAGTCCAGTTATCTTTTGCTATTGAAGAAAAAGTAAGCGGTATCTAACCCGGCTTGCCCTGAGTTTAAAATATATTACCTACTAGACGACAATATTAGCTTTAAAAAGTAAAGACCTGTTGCTGCTTAACATTAAGTTAGGTATAATAATAGTGCATAATGTATTTCTGTCGGATTTTGTCGGACAAACTCATTTCCATATTTTCATCTTAACTTTTTCGCCGAAGTTGGTAAGAAATCATGCTAAGAAGAACCTGGCAATTACGATGGATAAACATTATGAATTACATATGATCTATAGGTAAACATAAACCAATATTTTAACACAACATTTAAAGTTCCATGATTATTCTGGGATACATAGGAAATAATGTTTTAGTAGGTAATCATAATAACGTAGAATTTTGTTAAATGCAAAAGTACGTAACAATGTTGGAGGCACGTTTATTTTGATTTTTTTAACAATGAATATTTATAAAAAATAATAACAAATGTATAAATAAATGTTTTAATAACATATTTATTTATTATACGTACAACATGGGTATAAAAATGTGTATATCTGTATCACAATATTTATAATAACTACATAATTGAGGTTCGTACAAATCATACGTGAATAATAATTTCAATATTGAAGATATATTACAATTTACAAGCATATTTAAGCAAAACTGTTAACAATATGTTAAATAAAAGATTAGGTACACGTAAATCTAGAGGTACAAGAATAAGACTAAGGGTGGGTCTCCACTATTAAAGCGGAGCGGAGCGGAGTCGAGCGAAATCGACCAATCAATAGTGAAGCGGGGCTGAGATTCGCGCCATACTTACAAGGAAAGGTACCCAACTGTCCGACTCCGATTTGATTCATTTTGATATAAGTATGTTATAGAGTAGTCTATAACTATAATTTTTAACAAAAAAAAGAACCGACTTCAGTAAAACTAAAAAACTAGATCTGTGGTGTTCATCATCAGTTTCCTTACACCAAATCCTATTTACTGAATGTAAATTCTTGACTTTATCAATAAATTACCGAAAGCGCCGTACATGTCCCTATAACATTTGAAGAGTTCCCTCGATTTCTCCAAGATTCCATCATCAGATCCCGACTTAGTGCCAACGGGACCACTCCGGAGTTATACCCTTTCGATTAAAAAAAAAATTTAAAATCGGTTCACGGTTCTTGGAGATATCGAGTAACAAAAATACAAAAAAAAAAAAATTGGTCGAATAGAGAACCTCCTTCCCTTTTTTTGAAGTCGGTTAAAAATAGCAGACACGTATTCTTTTTTAGCTGCCCAAATTCAACCCGTTAGGACAACTTGTCCTTCAAATTACCTACTGAAAATTACCCAAACCCTCTAACTTCTTCAGAGAAATTTGTTCAAGCAAATTGATAATTAGTTACTGGTTTCATTATATGTTGGAGAACATGAAAAAAGAATGGACATGTGTTTTGTCATTTCATCTCAAACTCATAAAAAAAATTGTGCGTGGACTCCATCCGCGCGGAACAAGTGAATCTTCGTAATGTGGAAATCAAAATAGGAAGGGGTAGAAATTGATTTTTAGTGCTCATATTGTTTCTTTAAGACAAACTTCTTCACTCTCGCTCTGTCTCTTTCTATTCCCCCTCCCAAGGAGCGTTGAACGTTTAACGCAACAGTGCTTTCCTACCCCCTTCACGGTAGCGTTAAACGGTTAACGCAACCTTGTTGGAAATCGCATTAGAAGATTCACTTCAAAAACATTTTATTTATAAAATATGAGTTTAAGTGATTTTTGTGGTCATTTTGTTGTGGACAGTTGGGTACCCTTCCTTGAGTGTGATGTGATCACGTGACATGATGTATGGCGCGACCAAAATTACGCGACTCAAATTATGCTCGTCTGGCTACACCCTAAATATATTAATGATTAAAGAAACATAACTTACGGTACCTCTCAGTTTTCATCCAAACCCAAATCGTAAACTGAGCTCATGCACTGAAAAATATAATAATATAAAATATAAATATGTATTATAATATCCTTCACCATAGTAAATCGACAATTTCTTAAAACGCTTTTAATAAATTACACGTAACTCCAAAAAATTAAAAAGATAGAAACAGCGAAATGCTTTAGAGCACGGGCGAGTTTTTTTTATATACCTTTTTTAAATACTTATTTTTTTGTTTCACTGTTTTTATCTTTGTATTTGTAATATAAGTACAATAAATAGCGACGATTTCGGCCAGCGTCTGAGCGAGAGATCCGAGCGGCAGCCATACGAGTGAGCGAGACACACGTCCCGCGCACCGCTTCCGCTCGCCGCTAAGACCGAAGCCGTGGCTGCGCCGTAACCGCTTTATTGACAGTCATACAATCTTCTGACTTGATATATAAATAAGTCAGGAAGTAGCAAAGACTGGAAGAAAATGCCTAATGTTCTTGTGTATGTTTTCTTTTGACCCCGGATAAATTCACGTTTCCTAAATAACGCAAACTTTACTTGATAACTGTACAAATCTATTGTCGCATATATCACATTTAAGTTTTTCCGAAGTTCAATGTTGATCAACGTATTTTAATAGGTTTTAAAGGGTATAGCAGGATAGCCTAAGAAAAAGTGCCCCCAGCGTTTTTGGGTCAAAACTATAATCAAACGATGCCTTTTAAGGAGGTAATACCCTGCACAAAGTTTCATCCCTCTGTTACCCCCTGGGGGTGAAAAACACCCGATTAACCCCAAAACTGTTTTATTTATTTTTTCCTAAACTATGAAAGTGACGAATTTCAAATTTTGTACAAATATTAATAAGACTAAAAGCTATATTTAAAAAAAATATGACCCTCCTAACCATTTAAATTCTTGTAAAAAAAAGTAAAAAAAAAAAAAAAACATCCTGTATAACAAGTTCGGCTCTTGGTACACACACCATTTTTTTTCCAAATATGAATCAATTTATATTCTACATCATACAAAAGTTTCATCGACCTAGCCCAGAAGGAACATTACGAAATTAATATGAATTGGCTCTTTGGTGCCTACTATTCATTTAACTCCTACTAAGAGCCTTGCATTATTTTTTATTAATAAACAATGGCCTGCGATCAGACCGCTGTTTGTGTCCGATTAAAAAATTAGAAAATCGAACGCGGGCAGTAACGCGGCCGCGGGCAGTAACGTTCCGTAGTCAACTAGGAACCCTTATAGTTTCGCCATGTCCGTCTGTCTGTCTGTCTGTCTGTCTATCTGTCCGCGGCTTAGCTCCATTATCATTACATTAAAGTACTAGAAAGCTCTAATTTGGTATGAGTATGTGTATGTAAAACGCCGACAAAACGGTAAAATAAAAATAAAAAGAAAAACTTTTTTTCGGGTACCGCTTTTACCTACCCCTAAAGTGGGGTGATTTTTTTTTTCGTTTCAGCTAGTGTGTGGGGTTTCGTAGAATAGGTATTTTAAAAATAGTAGGGGTCTTTGAACATCATTTTTTGATAAAGTCAGAAGTTTTGTAAATATTCGCTATAGAAATCCAAAAAATAGCGTCCGCCCTCTAACTTTTCAACCACGTTTTAAAAATTATGGGAAAATTCGTAAAAATTTGACCTCATAAGCACTTCCAATGAAAACTATACTTATTGAATAAAATCGGTCGAGCCGTTTTTGAGTTATCGCAGAATATCATAATTTTCTTTAAAATGACGTAAGTGCCGCGCGGTGTCCTTATATGTACTTCGAACGTTACACATGTTAGTTAAGTGCCATACTGTATTAAAACATTCACTCAATCTGGTGCGTATAACCGATAACTTCAAGAAGGTAATAAGTAATTACAGTAACTTTGGCGTTTACGACCTTTTTATAGAGCTTGAAATCTTTCTCGTAATTTAAACCTCGGGCTTAAAACCGCTATTTTAAGCCCGTCTATTGTGAAAGATGGGCAACTACGGAACCCTACACTGAGCCGGCCCCGACATGGTCTTGGCCGGTTTTGTTTTTAATTATATGGTTGCAGGACCGAGACGTTGCGTATTAAGCATAATATAATGAGTAGTGCCTACTAAATAGTACATTCATTTTATTTTCGCAATGTTCCTTCTGGGCTAGGTCGATGAAACTTTTGTATGATGTAGAATATAAACTGGTTCATATTTGGAAAAAAAATGGTGTGTGTACCAAGAGCCGAACTTATTATACAGGTTGATTATTATTTTTTTTACTTTTTTTTACAATAATTTAAACGGTTAGGAGGGTCAAAAGAGGGGGTTTGTTCAAAAATGCAAATGGGTTTGACCACTTTGTAGTTTAGTCTTCACCATACAAACAAAGGTTCACATGTTAGGTAATGTAAATATGGGATTCACGTAAAAGAGTTGCTTTCAATTTCGTAGCGAAGTGGTAATTTATACCGCGCAGAAATAGACATACAGGCAGATGGACATGGCGAAACTATAAGGGTTCCTAGTTGACTACGGAACCCTAAAAAACACTGCCCGCGGCCGCGTTACTGCCCGCGTTCGATTTTCAAATTTTTTAATCGGACACAAACAGCGGTCCGATCGCAGGCCATTGTTTATTTAATAAAAAATAATGCAAGGCTCTTATTAGGAGTTAAATGAATAGTAGGCACCAAAGAGCCAATTCATATTAATTTCGTAATGTTCCTTCTGGGCTAGGTCGATGAAACTTTTGTATGATGTAGATTATAAATTGATTCATATTTGGAAAAAAAATGGTGTGTGTACGAAGAGCCGAACTTGTTATACAGGGCGTTTTTTTTTTTTTTTTACTTTTTTTTACAAGAATTTAAATGGTTAGGAGGGTCATATTTTTTTTAAATATAGCTTTTAGTCTTATTAATATTTGTACAAAAGGGTATAGCAGGATAGCCTAAGAAAAAGTGCCCCCAGCGTTTTTGGGTCGAAACTATAATCAAACGATGCCTTTTAAGGAGGTAATACCCTGCACAAAGTTTCATCCCTCTGTTACCCCCTGGGGGTGAAAAACACCCGATTAACCCCAAAACTGTTTTATTTATTTTTTCCTAAACTATGAAAGTGACGAATTTCAAAGGGTATAGCAGGATAGCCTAAGAAAAAGTGCCCCCAGCGTTTTTGGGTCGAAACTATAATCAAACGATGCCTTTTAACGAGGTAATACCCTGCACAAAGTTTCATCCCTCTGTTACCCCCTGGGGGTGAAAAACACCCGATTAACCCCAAAACTGTTTTATTTATTTTTTCCTAAACTATGAAAGTGACGAATTTCAAATTTTGTACAAATATTAATAAGACTAAAAGCTATATTTAAAAAAAATATGACCCTCCTAACCATTTAAATTCTTGTAAAAAAAGTAAAAAAAAAAAAAAAAACACCCTGTATAACAAGTTCGGCTCTTGGTACACACACCATTTTTTTTCCAAATATGAATCAATTTATATTCTACATCATACAAAAGTTTCATCGACCTAGCCCAGAAGGAACATTGCGAAAATAAAATGAATTGGCTCTTTGGTGCCTACTATTCATTTAACTCCTACTAAGAGCCTTGCATTATTTTTTATTAATAAACAATGGCCTGCGATCGGACCGCTGTTTGTGTCCGATTAAAAAATTTGAAAATCGAACGCGGGCAGTAACGCGGCCGCGGGCTGTGTTTTTTAGGGTTCCGTAGTCAACTAGGAACCCTTATAGTTTCGCCATGTCCGTCTGTCTGTCTGTCTATCTGTCCGCGGCTTAGCTCCGATTACATTAAAGTACTAGAGAGCTCTAATTTGGTATGAGTATGTGTATGTAAAACGCCGACAAAACGGTAAAATAAAAATAAAAAGAAAAACTTTTTTTTGGGTACCGCTTTTACCCCTAAAGTGGGGTGTTTTTTTTTTCGTTTCAACTAGTGTGTGGGGTTTCGTTGAAAAGGTATTTTAAAAATAATAGGGGTCTTTGAACATCATTTTTTGATAAAATCAGAAGTTTTGTAAATATTCGCTATAGAAATCCAAAAAATAGCGTCCGCCCTCTAACTTTTCAACCACGTTTCAAAAATTATGGAAAAATTCGTAAAAATTTGACCTCATAAGCACTTCCAATGAAAACTATACTTATTGAATAAAATCGGTCGAGCCGTTTTTGAGTTATCGCAGATAAATTAATAATTTTCTTTAAAATGACGTAAGTGCCGCGCGGTGTCCTTATACTTCGAACGTTACACATGTTAGTTAAGTGCCATACTGTATTAAAACATTCACTCAATCTGGCGCGTATAACCGATAACTTCAAGAAGGTAATAAGTAATTACAGTAACTTTGGCGTTTACGACCTTTTTATAGAGCTTGAAATCTTTCTCGTAATTTAAACCTCGGGCTTAAAATAGCGGTTTTAAGCCCGTCTATTGTGAAAGATGGGCAACTACGGAACCCTACACTGAGCCGGCCCCGACATGGTCTTGGCCGGTTTTGTTTTTAATTATATGGTTGCAGGACCGAGACGTTGCGTTTGCGTATTAAGCATAATGTAATGAGTAGTGCCTACTAAATAGTACATTCATTTTATTTTCGCAATGTTCCTTCTGGGCTAGGTCGATGAAACTTTTTTATGATGTAGAATATAAACTGGTTCATATTTGGAAAAAAAATGGTGTGTGTACCAAGAGCCGAACTTGTTATACAGGTTGATTATTATTTTTTTTACTTTTTTTTACAATAATTTAAATGGTTAGAAGGGTCAAAAGAGGGGGTTTGTTCAAAAATGCAAATGGGTTTGACCACTTTGTAGTTTAGTCTTCACCATACAAACAAAGGTTCACATGTTAGGTAATGTATGCGTTGGTATTATGGGATTCACGTAAAAGAGTTGCTTTCAATTTCGTAGCGAAGTGGTAATTTATACCGCGCAGAAATAGACAGACAGACAGACAGACGGACATGGCGAAACTATAAGGGTTCCTAGTTGACTACGGAACCCTAAAAAACACAGCCCGCGGCCGCGTTACTGCCCGCGTTCGATTTTCAAATTTTTTAATCGGACACAAACAGCGGTCCGATCGCAGGCCATTGTTTATTAATAAAAAATAATGCAAGGCTCTTAGTAGGAGTTAAATGAATAGTAGGCACCAAAGAGCCAATTCATTTTATTTTCGCAATGTTCCTTCTGGGCTAGGTCGATGAAACTTTTGTATGATGTAGAATATAAATTGATTCATATTTGGAAAAAAAATGGTGTGTGTACCAAGAGCCGAACTTGTTATACAGGGTGTTTTTTTTTTTTTTTTACTTTTTTTACAAGAATTTAAATGGTTAGGAGGGTCATATTTTTTTTAAATATAGCTTTTAGTCTTATTAATATTTGTAAAAATTTTGAAATTCGTCACTTTCATAGTTTAGGAAAAAATAAATAAAACAGTTTTGGGGTTAATCGGGTGTTTTTCACCCCCAGGGGGTAACAGAGGGATGAAACTTTGTGCAGGGTATTACCTCGTTAAAAGGCATCGTTTGATTATAGTTTCGACCCAAAAACGCTGGGGGCACTTTTTCTTAGGCTATCCTGCTATACCCTTTGTTCACTTAATAATATTAGAATACAAGTTATAGCTCTTACTAAATACAATACAAACAATAAAAGTTATCAGAAAAATACAAATTGCTTTAACATGTATGACTATTGAATAACCATAATATAAAAGTACTATAATATTTTATATTGATCATCAATTCATCAGACTAGACTCCTTCTTCCAACTCTTCATACCTCAGAAACTAACAGAACCTGCAACGTGAGCTCGCTAGAACCCGCCTTGTTCTGGTGTAGATTTATATAACGAGCCAAAGGCGAGTTTCGTGACAGGATCACACGGTTTTAAGGCTCAATGATGTACAGTTGCATCTACTTTATCTACATGCATACAATATTCATCAACATACCCCAGATTTTCTTTTGTTAGATATTAAGTACTCAGTACTGCCAGTGACTCCTGGAATGAATGAGACGGCGGCGCGGGCGGAATCGCCATTACATCATCATATATCGTAATGTTATGTAATAACATCACTGCTAATGCTCCATGCCCCGCCGCCGCTGCTTTATGGTATGGGTGTAGATAAAATATTATAACATTACAGCTTAAGAATTTATGAAACATGTAATATCTCATTATTTTTAATGTAGGTCAAGGAAGATAAAAGGTTCTTTCGTTTCCTTCTTCCAACTCTCCATACCTCAGAAACTAACAGAACCTGCAACGTGAGCTCGCTAGAACCCGCCTTGTTCTGGTGTAGATTTATATAACGAGCCAAAGGCGAGTTTCGTAACAGAATCACATGAGTATTTTAACGCCCAATAATGTACATATTGTATAATGTAAAATATTGTAATATTACAGCTTGCTCTTATGGTTGCCCTCACTAATACAAGGCAAGCCAGCCTCACAGTACAGCCTGTTCCAGAACTGGACTCGCTCCCGCTCGGCGTACTTGCCGGGAGTCAGCTTGACGTCGATGTCCAGGTACTCCTTGTTGGCGACCGAGTACCGCGGCCAGGACACGCCGAGGCAAGGGTCGGAACAGGGGTTGCTGGAATAGGAATACATACCTAAGGAATTTATACAAGTGTTGTCTGTCACAGAACTATTACTAGTAACTGCGAACTATGTACACCTCGCGAACGTTTTGTGGGGGTTCTGTTAGTTTTCTTCGAATGTTTCATTTCGTCGAATTTTCACTTCGCAGAATTTTTATCCTCTGTAGTTATACATTTTTCATAATTGACAACATTTCATATTTTTAAGACTACAATTTTATTACTTTTCTGAATTCTGCTTAGAAAGATGAAGTGATCTCTGTTTTTATTTTTTTTCTGAGATAATTATTTGTTTGTTTATTAATTTATAAAAACTTACTCATTTTAAAATGTGGTAACACTTAAACTATAACTCAATGGGACGGTTACTTTAGTCCGATCTCTAATAAAAAAAACTTAATAAAACTCGGTATGCATCTGTCATCTGTCAACGTCAAATTAAAAAAAATAAGTTACTTTTCGCTGTTTGGTCTAAGACGATTCAGGCCTAATTGTCTTAGATTGCAGTAATTTTATGTTTTCTGTTATATTTCTTTAAATACAGAAGAATAAATTCAAAGATTTTTTTGCGCGTACACGACACCTAAGCCCCGTCGATCTCTATATTAATTTCCACCTGTTAGAAATATGAAATGTTGTCAATTCTTGCACAAATCATCCTATCGATTAGGTTCGGTTAGGATTGTTTTATAACAATCCCAAATAGCTTAAGGTTTCAGAAAAAAATGCTTCAGAGAAAAGGCGAAAAGGCAGAGAGAACCCATTTTTTGATATGGTCGAAATAGCTGCCATTTTTACATTTTCAATCTGTGCCATTCCGAAAAATTTCGAAAAATTCTATCGCCCTGTAGTGGCTTTTCTCGATTGGCTAAAACCAACATTAAATTTTACCATAGTATATTAAACTGACGATGACGTCAAAAGATTAACTCAGGTCTTAGCATATACTATATCATGGAATGAAACATACATATTTTATCCTGCTTTGATCAGACTTCGTACAACTTCACACTTGAACAACATTACTCTCATTCTGACTAGGTTGGGGAATCACGCCGCGCCGCGTACCGCGCTAATAGCCGACGCATCAACATGTACCTAAGAGCTCGACTCCGCCCTCCGATTTTCTTCGGACAAAATTCGCGCGTTCGTCCGCGGTGATAGAGGTGTGTCCCATGTAGCTGGTCACCTCACCACGCCCAATACCAGTTGCGTCAGAATTTTACACAATCAACCAATAAAATACAGTTGTAAATCGGCTTTTGTGAAGAGCTTTTGTTCTTTTGAACATTCTCTAACCTTTTTTTGCAGTAATGGTTTCCTTAGTCGTATATAGAATAGTCCAGAGATTCGCTGCGATGTGCGTATTTCAGACAATCCACCTCATTTCTTTTTGTTTTATAAAGGCATAATATACTAACGAGCTATGCACGGAATTTCTTTGCGGGATCGAATTCGAAATGACGAGATACGCAAGAGAACCAAGGTTGTAGATATAGCTCAGACAGTCGCCAAACTTAAGTGGCAGTGGGCATATTGCTCGTAGAATCGATGGCCGTTGGGGCAGAAAGGTTCTTGAGTGGCGACCGCGGACCGGAAGACGCAGCGTTGGAAGGCCTCCAACAAGGTGGACCGACGACCTGGTTAAGATCGCGGGTAGAAATTGGATGAGGGCGGCGCAAGATCGATCGTTGTGGAGAACTTTGGGGGAGGCCTTTGTCCAGCAGTGGACGTCTATCGGCTGATATGATGATGATGATGATGAATATACTAACAACCGATAATACTAAGTACCTACTTAAATTAGTAGGTCTGATAAAATAGAATAACATATTAGTCATATTACTCATTAACATACAATGCATGAACAATGAGGAAAACTAGTTACAAATGCAAATAATCTACTTACAAGTAAGTACTAAGAAGCATTCTTATTTTTTACCGCAATATTAATGTATGACTAACCTGGTTTTTGCGAAATCCGTCCACAGTTTAGTCATTTTCCACACGTAATTCTTGAGCTTGTCTTGAGACTCGTAGTCATCTTTGGTGACATTCGTGGAAAATAAGTAAAACAACTCATCAGCATGAGAAGCCCCTTTTATATCAATTCCTGAGAAGTTCTTGGCAATATTAAGATCACTCACCAAACTGAATCTGTACATATAAATAGGATTGTTATATTTGGAATACAAGTAAGCAAATCTATGCGTGTTGTATACGAAATGCATATCAGATAACATATCCACGATTTCCTTCACATCCTCATTTTTAAAGTCTCTATCACCGACGTAAAATTTCTTTATTCTTTCACCCATTTCCATCATCTTTTCTTGAGTTATTTTATCGACAATTTCTCTAGGAACATCGTAAGAGGCATTTTTATTATAAAAATCTAGCTTTTTCAATCTGTCTTGGACCATGATTATGCTTTCCGCAGAATTATATCCCAGCATCAGAGGAACACTGCACATTTTTTTTGACAAAATAATATCCATCGGTTCTTCACTGAGAAATGCTTCGACATTGTCAAACTTCTTTTCTCTGACAGGTGCAAAATGAATCCGTAATCCTCTGTAATTCTCATCTGGTGTCGTAGATTTAAATGTCAATTTCGTTAAATTAGCTGCTGGTACCTCTCTCAAAAACTCAAGAAGTTCAGTGGTATCGCTAGTGTCTTTTCCCAAATATTTGCCAATTCTAAATGCCCTCTCTTTGCCGTCTTTTCCTTGAGCCCAATCATTGATGCTGGTCCCACTTTGTGTAATAGCTTTATGAAACAAGCCTTGAGACATTGGTGACAGCATATGGTATACCACAGATGATGCTCCAGCACTTTCTCCAAAAAGTGTAATATTATCAGGGTCTCCTCCGAACTGAGCAATATTCTTCTTCACCCATCTCATGGCAGCCACTTGGTCCTTCATACCTGCATTCCCTGGAACTTCGGGAGTATCTAAGCACAAGAAACCTAGCACTTCAAGTCGGTAGTTTAATGTGACTAGGACAACATTATGCTGCAGAAGAAACTTTGGTCCATAGAAATCATCATTTCCTGATCCAGCTAAGTAAGCTCCACCATGAATGAAGACCATCACTGGTATCTTAGAGGACGGTTTGAGGGACTTGGAGTAGACGTTGAGGAACAGACAGTCTTCGCTGCCCTCGAAGCCGCCGTGGGCCAATAAATTAACTTGAGCACAGACGTTTGAGTGGTTGCTTGCATCCCTGATGCCTTGCCAGGGCTTTGGTGGTAGTGGTGCCTGGAATAAAACGTTTATATTGAATAAATAAATCGTTAATACAATGTTTCATAGTGAACAAAGAATTTGGAATAACCTTAATCTAAATTATTTGGAAAGTATAAAACAAAGTCGCTTCCTGCTGTCTGTCCCTATGTTTGCTTAGATCTTTAAAACTACGCAACGGATTTTGATGCGGTTTTTTTAATAGATAGAGTGATTCAAGAGGAAAGTTTATATGTATAATACATGCATAGTTTATTTATTTTTATTTTTTTTATGTCATAGGGGGCAAACGAGCAAACGTATCGCCTGATGGAAAGTGATCATAGTTTATCAGCATTGCACCTGCGCGAAGCCGGGGCGGGTCACTAGTAGGAAATAGACTCAAAATTATTTACAGTACAATTTCCAGTCCTATCCATTACTGATAAAAAAAAAACTCATTTACATTTATACATATACTACACTGTGTACACAAGAGTGCTATTTAATACTTGTAGTTATACATACCTGAAAACGAAGTTTTCCAACCGGTGGCTGGGCGTACGGGATACCCTTGAAGCTATAGAAGGATGATCCATCGTACAGAGTGTCAAGTGAGCCTTGCAGCTTGCCCTGCGTCACCGTCACAACCGGCTCATGCTGGGAATTTAAATAACATCTCATTTTAGAAGGTAAAACAACTTTTTCATAAAAATCATACAAAAATTGTACACACATTAAGATGAAAATTGTTAATAGGTACTTTAATTTCAATATAAAACAAAACCATGCAAAACTTGAATTTGTTAAAACTCCATTTCAAGTCATCATCATCATCATCATCATCTCAGCCATAGGACGTCCACTGCTGAACATAGGCCTCCCCTTTGGACTTCCATATATACCGGTTGGAAGCGACCTGCATCCAGCGCCTTCCGGCGACCTTTATAAGGTCATCTGTCCATCTTGTAGGTGGACGTCCTACGCTGCGCTTGCTGGTCCGAGGTCTCCACTCGAGCACTTTACGGCCCCATCGGCCATCTGCTCTGCGTGCTATGTGGCCTGCCCATTGCCACTTCAACTTGCTAATCCGGTGAGCTATATCGGTCACTTTAGTTCGTCTACGGATTTCCTCATTTCTGATTCGATCACGTAGAGACACCCCGAGCATAGCCCTCTCCATTGCTCGTTGAGCGACTTTGAGCTTTGAGATGAGGCCGATAGTGAAAGACCACGTTTCGGTGCCGTAAGTCATCATTTCAAGTAACATGATACAATTATAATTGGATCAAAAGTTATAATGTGTATCAAATTATTTTGGAAATCTACTGCTATGTTAAGTGACTTGATGATAATTTTAGACTTTAAGGAAATATGTATATTTTTTTAATCAACAAGCATAGAAAATAGAGTATGAATATTTGTGCAATATCATTGTTTTGTGTAGGTATTTGAAATAGTTCGATTTGGTTCATTTAAATGTGGGAAATTGGAAAGCATTATTTGCTTAACACATAATGTTTCCTTCCTTCCCAGATAGGTTTGTATCCCACAGAATACATTGCAAAACCGTACTTTGATATCAACAAGGTTTTATTAATGAAAACAAACACAAAATTTTATTTCTAACTAACTATTAAACATCACTCATAAAAAAAATGAGAGACAATACTATTTTTTATTAAACATTTGAACTAAGTATTAAAACAGTAGTCAAGTTCAATTAATTTACATGAGTGTAATTAGCATCCAATTATCTTTAAAAAGTTTCAGGTCTAGTGTGATAGCGGTTGAACTTTGTACATACTTTACTACACTTCGTGTTCAGAACGTGCACACTCAACAACACAAAAATCCGACAAATATTATTATTCACCATTGTGTCTGGAGCAACAGACAGACTCCGAATGAGTCGCTTCGGAGCTTGCACCAGGATTTTTATACTTGCTGTAATTAATTTAAACATTGCAGTAGTATTTTGTATAGCTTTTCCTTCCTTATTTTAAATACTTTACAGTGCCGTACATAGTTTTTGACGTAAACAAACTTCACAGCTTCACACCAAACTGACACTGACAATGACAATTTGACAGATAGTTTTATCACCAACTTATCTGTGCTGACGAAGAAATGAAGAACCAATCAGATTATTAAGAATTTTACTCTGGTGTACGTAGATACTAGCAACGCTAGACTGAACTGATACGTTTGTACATTGTACCTACAGTAAAAAGCCGTTTTACGCAGCAATTTAATGGTTGATTTGATAAATTATTATTTTACCAACACAAAATAAAGGTAATTTGTGAAAAAATCGTCGGTCAGGACTCAAGCCTCGCTCGTACTACCGGGAATTCCCCGGGGTTACAAACCTTAGCTCCACACTACTCGCGAAGTTCGCCGACGTTGGGCGTGTATGATAGTGTTGAGGGTCACTTCGCTGCGGAAACCCACATTTCGGCCAACTTCGCCTTGGCCATCTTCGGTCTGCTCATACTTATACTCTTACTTCACATACTCATACTTAACTTCGCGAGTAGTGTGGAGCTAGGGTAACACTTTAGTTTCACACGCCGACTCGAATTATTACCTATAAGTTACGTATTTTCGACCGGGTTCTACTGAAATACTTCTCTAAAGTACGTATAACTATAAAGTCATCGTAAATATTATTATGAGGTATAAAAAGAGGTAGGAACGTAATCATTAAACAATTTTTGAACGATTAAGTCCCGTTTCATTATAATAATGTACAATAAAAAATGTGCACGTTATTACCGTCACACTATTGACGAACGCATTTATAGGTCACCATTACACCCCAATACATCAGTTGCTCGCTAATTCCGGTGTCAGTTCACTCCATCATTCATGAATGTCAGTTTACTGTCATTTATTCATTGTTATTGTTAAAGCCTGACCAGAAATATATGAGGATTGTCAAGAGGGCGCTATTTATAATATTTATATGGCAACAATTTTGCAAACAATCGCAATCCACTATAATGACATTAGTTTTTGGTGTGATGATGCAGGGACGATACGTGGACGTCAGGAAAACAAACGTGTACATGTAACAGTCGGCTTTAATCTTCCGATAGACATACACACAACAATTACCATCTGGTCTTAAGCACTAACAAGTTATTTGTGTCTCATAAACAATCTGTCTAATTTGACAAGCACTAATTCCGCGGTGTTGCCACCTCTATTCATAAGGCGGTCGCCACACCACCCCCCCACGGAGAAGGAAAAACCGTCAAAAATAAAAGAAATTATCGCGTTTGCTAAATTTAACCTTACGACCGGATCGCGTGGTACACGCAGGTGGCTCTGGTTGGCTTGCTGGGGCAGTAGCGTCTGGGGGCAATCCCAAGGTCCCTTTCTCAACGCTACGATTGGGAAAGTGCCCCGCAGACGACGAACTGTCCGGTGCAGTAACATCCTTGAATTGTTCGTGGGGTTCGGGATCGGAGGACAGCAGGAAAGCGGGTTTAACGCGATCGACGCTCACTACAACCCTTTTTCCCTTGATGCTCAGGGCCAAAGTTTTCCCGTCGGCTGACCGAGATAGGATTTCAAAAGGGCCAGAATAAGGAGGTTGTAGTGGGCGCCGCACTGTATCATCGCGCAGAAAAACATGAGAAGCTGATGCTAGAGCCTTAGAGACGAAAATGGCTGGTTCTGCATGGCGAGAGGCTGGAACCGGTCGTAGAGCTGCCATTTTCCTTCGAAGTTGTGAAACGTAATCAGCAGGGTTCTCCAACCGATCTGGAACAGGTGTAAGCATCTCTCCGGGTAGGCGCAGGGATTCCCCGTATAGCATTTCCGCAGCTGTGGCCTTAAGATCGTCTTTAAAAGCAGTACGCATGCCCAGTAATACCAGTGGAAGAGCCTGCAACCAAGACTCGGAATGGCACATGAGGGCAGCTTTTAATTGCCGATGAACTCGCTCTATCATGCCGTTTGCGCATGGATGGTAGGCTGTGGTTCTGATGCGTTTCGAAGATAGAGTTTGGGTTAGACGGCGAAACAGATCAGACTCAAATTGAGTTCCTTGATCTGTAGTTATTATGGAAGGTGTGCCAAAACGAGATATCCACTCACGAATCAAAGTATCGGCTACCTCTTCTGCCGTAATCGAACGCATAGGCCACGCTTCTGGCCACCTTGAGACTCTATCTATCGCAGTTAGGCAATAACGGAATTCTTTGCAAGTGGGAAGAGGTCCTACAATGTCAATGTGGATATGCTGGAAACGGCCGGAGGGTTGGACAATAGAACCGAGAGGTGCCGAAATGTGTCTTGAGACCTTAGCACGTTGGCAGTCTATGCATGATTGAGCCCAACGTCGGGCATCATTTCTTATTGAAGGCCAAACATACCTGCCAACAAGGAGTCGAGTAGTGGCACGTACGCCAGGATGGCTCAGGTTATGCAACTTATTAAATGCTGCACGGCGGAACGGAGGGGTTAAGTAAGGGCGAGGCTTTCCAGTTGACAAGTCGCATTGAATGGAGATATTTGTGCCGGGAACGGTAAACTTGGCTAGTTTGAGACTAGAGTTGTTTTGGCACAAATCTGCGAGTTCTTGATCTGACTCCTGTGATTTTGAGAGTCCCTCGTAGTCTTCTTCCAAGGAAATGGCCTCAATTCGGGAAAACGCATCAGCGACAATGTTGTCTTCTCCCTTAATGTACCGAATATCCGTTGTGAATTGTCCTATGAAGGATAGCTGATTTAGCTGTGACGGCGGAAGTTTATCCCGGCGTTGTACGAAGGCGTACAGCAGCGGTTTGTGATCCGTGTAGATCGTTACGTGCTGGACTTCGAGTATGTGCCGGAAATGCTGAACGCTCTCGTACACCGCAAACAATTCCCTATAATACGCTGGCGACTGTGTCTGTTCCGGAGTCAACTTTCTGCTAAAGAAAGCAAGAGGGCGCCATTGATTATTGATGAGTTGCTGAAGGCAAGATCCAATGTGAACGCTCGAGGCGTCCGTGAACAGTCCAAGAGGCGCGCCGTTGACTGGATGTTGTAGTAAAGTTGCATTTGATAGGCTTGTTTTGCAAGCATCAAAATTCGAGAGAAGCTCGGGTGTCCATATAAATGGCTTAGCGCCCTTGCCATTTGTTGCTGCTACTGCCTCGATCAGAGGTGCCTGTGCCTTCGCGGCGTGAGGAATAAAACGGCGGTAATAATTTAACATTCCAAGGAAACGGCGCACCCCTTCGACGGTCTTCGGAGGCGGAAAATCGAGTAAGTTTTGGATACGTTCTTGCGGCGGGCGAGTACCTTGCGAACTTATATGAAATCCTAGGAATACGACTTCTGAGGCGCCAAAAACGCACTTGGAGGGGTTAATAACGATTCCGTAGTCTTGGAGGCGCTTCAAAAGCGTTCTGAGGTGCTCTTCGTGTTGAGCCTCATCTGCCGAGTAGACGAGGATGTCATCTACATAGGGAAAAACAAAATCAAGACCCCGTGTGACCTCGTCGATGAAACGCTGGAATGTTTGACCAGCATTCCTTAATCCGAAGGTCATAAACGGAAACTCGAAGAGGCCAAACGGGGTAATTATGGCGGTTTTCGAAATGTCATCCTCGGCCACTGGGATTTGATGGTACGCCTTCACTAGATCGATAGTACTAAAGACCTTTGCCCCGTCAAGGTTATGTGAAAAATCATTTATGTGACGCACCGGGTAGCAGTCTGGAATAGTCCTGGCGTTAAGGGCTCGATAGTCTCCACAGGGGCGCCAAGAGTGGTCCTTCTTCGTGGCCATGTGTAATGGAGAGGACCACGCACTTTGCGAAGGTCGCGCAGTACCATTTGTAACGTGTAACGTTAATTCTTAAGTGAGAATTATACATGTTGCTAATAGCTAGTACTAACTTACTTAAATCTAAAACCCAAAACTACAAGCTCGTAATATAATACACATATATATATAAAAAAAAACAACTATAAATAAAATATTAAACAAACTTATAAACTAAACTTAATCCTCTAACTTACTCTAATACTTAAATAAATCTGTAAAACTTAAAACTAAACTTACTATTATTTACAATAATAAAAAATCGTAAAACAAACACAGAGCGAACGTACAAATAATATTTTACCATACGGATCACCAAAACTAGTCGCAGGCGCAAGTACCTCTGCCAGCTTTGTCTTCGATCGAGACGCGCCGCGTCAGTCCGCCGGCCGCCTCCATGCGCACAACCCGCGTCACTCTGGGTCAAATTACTTTGCTACGCGTTCCTTGCCGAGCGGACGTGCTTAACCATAATAAAAAAACCTTCAACTTAAATTAAATTCAGTGTCTTGTTTGTTCCCAAATTGGGTAAGTGTTGCACCAATCCTTTAATTAGTACGTAGATTAGTGTATTTAAGCCTATGTTCGATCACATTTAGTAGAAGCTGTGTAAATACCGTTAGCCGGCCATTTTATTATGACATTCCTTTGTCTGTTGGAACATTCTAGAACACCCATGTGGTTTCGAATGATGATGCAATAATTTTGGTTTCCTATTATCCGCTTAATAACTATATTTAACCTCACTGTATCGTTTTTTATTATAGAAACAAACTAAACAGATTTCATTTCTAAAAAGATGATTATTAAAACTATTGGTTCTACGTCAGTTGATTTTGCCTGTACCTGTGCTTTTATGTAAGAGCCTTTGCTTATATTTAAATTCTAAATTGTAACCTACACTAGAAAATACATACAAAATTGTGTAAATTATACTTTGGTGAGATTTATATTTATGTAAAATTAAATATATAGAACTTATAACATTGTAAATTATGAGAAAAGGCCTTTACTATGCTAAATTATCTTTGTCAATCAATCATTTCAAATATTAATTCACGATATCATTAAAATTGTGCTTGCTTTGAGAATCTGATGCTTCCGCGAGTCTATACAACTGCTTGCCTTCGGCTTTGCCTGTGCATTTTATTTTCACTTATAAAATACGCTACTTACTATAATGATACTATCATTAGATTCTCAACGCATCGCTTCTCATCTTTCACACCTGGACTGCATCACTCTTCATCTCATGATTGCTTCTCTGCCCACCCCCTTGCGCGTGCTAGTGACCATCTGCAGTCCAGGGCCGGACTATAGTGCTTATTCTAATGCTGGCCATGTTGGCATTTTCCAGGAACACCCTACCGGGTGAGAGAAATACCCGCATCAATATTGACGCTTGCGGGAGGACCCAGAAGCGTCCCTTTTTGCCGCCTTCACCTTTTTGCCGCCATCGCCTTTTGTCGGCCAGCGCAGCCAGAAGCCACCAGCGGCCCCCTTTCCACCTCCGGCCACCGACGTCGAGCTGCACACCGCCAAGGGGCGTACGGGTATTAGGAGGGACTCGCCAACTCTCACACAGACCGACCTCTTCGTTTAGCCCGACCTAGGGATCCGAACCCCCTCTGATTAGTTTTAAAATATAGTAATTTAAATTTATACCTTGTTTTATTTGTTCTCGTGATAGGTACACCAGGCTAGGGTGACTTATTTACGTGACAAATTGGCGCCTCAACGTGTTTTTTTTTTAAGGTCAGGGCATTGGTCTGTCTGAGTGTTGGTTTTCTTCCTTTTTATTAAGCTTTCTAGGTGTTGGAGTGTGTGCATGTCTTAAAACTGTAAGCTTTGTAGATACTAGGCCTTTCTCTCTATCCTCTTTTGTGGTGACGTGTTTATATAATTAATTATTAATTTAAAAAAATCTAATCTTAATAGTCCTTGTTTGCTCCAGCTTTTCTGTAATAAGAATTATATGACACACCTTGCCCTTTTTCTGTAATTTAAACGCTTTGCTAGTGTTTAGTGAATAAGATTGATTGTAACCCTTGTGCAACATTTACCTGATTTCGTACACTTGTAAAAAATAAAAATAAAAAAAAAACTTCTAGTGAACAATTAATCTTATAACAATTCTTACAAATATGTCGCGACCAATTAAATATTTACAACTTACAAAATCCGAGCTTACCTATGAAGTTAGAATACGCGCCGAAGCACCGAAAGAGAAAGTTGAGGAACTAAGACAACAAATCTCTAGGCTTTCAGCAAAATACCCAGCCGAAGAAATTCTAGATTCGTGCTATGATTTTGCCGAAGACATATCCGGTATAAAGGTTACCTTAGCTAAATCAGCCATCAACCTAGCTTCCCTTGCAGAAGATCCCAATCAACCTAGCTTGCTTGAGCGGACACACACTTACTTAAACCACGTTTTTCATAGATTGAATAGGATTTCAAAGCCCGAGGAGCCCGCTAACTTAGCTTTATTGCGCGAAACTGAGGAGTTTTATAATGAACAGTGGTTAAAGCTTCAGCAAATTTTCGAAATACCTGGTGTAATTAAAGTTGGTACTTTTTAGGGTCACACTCCGGTGCATTCTGTCCCTGATACTGCCGCACCTAGTGGTGGCGGTGATGCTGCTGCAGTACCCACTAATTCTAAAAATGATAATTCTGTCCTTCAGAACATCAAGGTCACGTGTGATCGTGGGCTCAGTTCTGAAATAGCTAAATTGAAATTTGACGGGAAGTCGTGCGTTCGATCTTTTATCACGAGAGTAGAGGAATTTCGTCAAGCCAAGGACGTCTCGGACTCGAGCATGCTCTCTCACGCTTCAGAGATTCTTATTGGTGATGCTTTACACTGGTACCGCAGTGTAAGAGGCAGCATAACTTCTTGGCGGGACCTCCTTGTCTTGCTAAAGGATGATTTCGACATCGTGGATTATGACTACCGTATGCTTAATGAAATTAGAAACCGGAGTCAAGGACCGACTGAGAGTATAACCATTTACTTAGCTATCATGCACGGAATGTTTAGTAGGCTTTCTCGGAATCTAAGTGAACAAGAACAGCTGGAAATAATTCTACATAATATCCGGCCTTGTTACTCCAGCGTTCTTGCGACCTGCCCTAGTCTTAACTCTATCGCGGACCTTAGGAAGCTGTGCAAAAACTACGAGCATATTAAAGCGCGCTCGGGTGATTTCAAAGAGCCACCTTCCGTTACAAGCAGCACCCTAGCACCAGACTATGCTTATGTTAGGAAAGACACCTTTAAAACTAGTTACAAGCCTAATTATCAGAACACTCAGGCACAGGCTGGTCCTAGTCATAATATAGGTAGTAATAAGCCTGTTCCTAACCATAATCGACCTTCCAATATCGCAGCTCTGAAAAAGGAGGATTATTGTTATCGCTGTCGGGTTGATAGTCATACAATGCGAAACTGTCCTGCTGAACGCACGATATTTTGCTTCCGCTGCGGACTCAAAGATTTTCGGCTTCCTGAGTGCCCCAACTGTAAGCCCCAAAAGCCTACAAGTAACGGAACTGAGGAGCCACAGTCAAAAAACTAGGCACCGAAAATTGTTGCGAATCTAAGTTTGACCTTGATGACTGGAATAATTGGCTAAAAACAATAAAACATTTTTTTAGTACATTTAAAGTCGCAACAATTTTCGATACACAACCTTTCGATGATCCTCGTCCCTATGTACAAGTCGGTATAGAACATATACCTGACTTTAATATTTACGGACTTCTAGATTCTGGTTCAGCGGTCACTATCCTTGGAAATCAATCTCATTTACATTTTCTAAAATTCGGCTACAACTTGTTTACTAATGAAGATCTCTCCGTCATAGCAGCTGGTGGTCAAAAAATTAAATCCCTCGGATATATATTACTGCCTGTGATTTTTGAAAATGTCAGACACGTAATAAAAGCCTATGTTGTTCCAGAAATCGAATCAAATCTTATCCTTGGCATTGATTTCTGGAAAGCTTTTAGAATTTGCCCCAAATTCTTAGATAATATTAATTATATCTCCTTGACTGAGCCTTGTCTTTCTCAACTTAATTCTGCGACAACTTATGAACATTTGCGTTCATATGATAATCTGGGGTCTTCAGAAAAACCGATCGCTGACAACATCATCGACCAATTTAAAGAGATTTCTTTTGAGAGAAAGGGTCTAGGTAGAACTTCACTCATTACTCACCGTATCGACACGGGTGATACCGAGCCAATTAAGCAGAGGTACTACCGCTTGTCTCCTGAGAAGAAACGCATAATAACGGAACAAGTCGATGAGATGTTATCTTTAGGCGTGGTCACCCCTTGCGAAAGCCCTTGGTCATCTCTCGTGTTGGTAGTGAACAAAAAAGACGGTAAACCCAGGTTCTGCTTAGACAGTCGCAAACTGAATTCTGTCACGAAGAAGGACGCGTACAGTCTCCCGTATGTGTCTGAGATCCTCGACAATTTGAAGAATGCGAAGCATCTGACCAGCCTAGATCTCTCTAAAGCTTTCTGGCAGATACCTATACATGAGGACGACAGAGAAAAGACTGCGTTTTACGTCCCTGGCCGTGGTACGCTGATGTTTAATGTTACAGCCTTTGGTCTCACTAATGCTCCCGCCACTCAGCAGCGCCTGGTTGACTCACTGTTCATGCCCGGTTTGGAACTTAAAGCCTTCTGCTACCTCGACGACATCATAATAGTTAGCGAGACCTTTGATGAACATGTCTCTGTTCTTTTGCAAGTCCTTGAAAAATTAAAGAAAGCTAACTTAACGATTAACCTTGACAAGTGCTATTTTTTCAGGGACTCATTAAAATACTTGGGCTATGTCGTTGACTGCCACGGACTTAGAACGGACCCGGATAAGGTACAGGCCATTTACAATTATCCTGTTCCAACAAATAGGAAGGAAGTGAAGCGATTCCTTGGTACAGCTTCCTGGTATAGGCGCTTCATACCCAACTTCAGTACCTTAGCTGGTCCGCTTAACAAGCTTACCTCGACCAAGAATAAGTCAGCTCCATTCATTTGGACGGCTGAAGCTGACAAGGCTTTTCTGGACCTCAAATCTAGACTCGTTCAGGCACCAGTCCTAGCGTGCCCTAACTTTGATTTGCCATTTGACGTTCACACGGACGCTAGCAACTATGGAGTAGGAGCCATGATTTCCCAGGTTGTAGATGGTGTTGAGCATCCAGTGGCATTCATGAGCAAGTCCTTGACTGGTCCTGAGCGTAACTACAGTGTCACAGAAAGGGAAGCATTGGCCGTACTAACAGCTTTAGAGCATTGGAGGTGCTACCTCGAGAACGGGCGGCCGTTTACAGTTTATACTGACCACTCAGCACTTAAATGGTTTCTCTCTCTGAGCAATCCCACTGGACGATTAGCGAGATGGGGCGTAAGATTGTCTGCGTTTGATTTTACCATTAAACACCGAAGGGGTAAAGATAATGTTATACCTGACAGTCTTTCCAGGTGCGTTCCCATAGCAGATATTGCTACTGCAAATCCTCCAGTCACATCAGATCCTTGGTATCTAAATATATATAATGGATGTCTAAATTCTCCTACTAGTTTCCCTAATTACTTAATTACTAACAACAAATTATATAGACGAATGAATAATAAAAACGTTCTCACCTCTGAATTTAGCTGGAAGGAAGTAGTGCCTGCTGAAGGTCGATCCCAAGTACTCTCTAAATGTCACAGTGAGCCAACATCGGGACATTTTGGTGTCTTCAAGACGTACAAACGACTATCTCTTACCTATTTCTGGCCCAAAATGTACGGTGATGTGGTTAAATACATCTCCTCCTGTGAAGTTTGCTTATCTCACAAATCGGCCACACATGGTACTTTAGGTAAAATGGGTAGACCCAAGGACTGCTGCAGGCCCTGGCAAGTTATTTCTATGGACCTTGTCGGCCCCTTGCCAAATACACGGAAGCAACACTGTTATATATTTGTAGTGACATGCTGCTTCTCTAAGTACTGTCTTATATTTCCCCTTAGACGCGCTACCGCCGAAGTTGTTTCTAAAATCGTAGAGGATAATGTATTTTTGGTTCACGGCATACCGCAAACTATAATCCTGGATAACGGATGTCAATTTAATAGTCACGAAATGGCTGGTCTTTTCGATAGATATAAGATTCCAAATGTACATTTTACTCCGAAATACACACCTCAAGTAAACACCGTCGAACGCTATAATAAGACTATTGTAACAGCCATATCAACGTTCATCGACGAGGATCACAGAACTTGGGACTTAAATTTATCGAAAATTCAATTTGCCATGAACAACTCGGTAAATGAAGTGACAGGATATACTCCTGCATTTCTGGTCCATGGCCGAGAACTGGTCACGTGCGGGTCTCATTATACCGATAATGATACCCAAAGCGAGTTAGTTTTCGTGCCCCGTGATAGTTATGCGGAAAACTTAGGTTCCTTGTCGGCCATCTTTGATAATGTTCAAGCAGCACTTTGGCAAAGTCACAAAAAGAACTCTCAGCGCTATAATACTAGAAGGAAAGAGATTGACTTCAACGTTGGAGATATAGTCTGGAAACGAAATTACATCCAAAGCGACAAAGGTGCCTATTTTAGCAAAAAGCTTGCACCTAAGTACCAGAAATGTCGCATAAAAGTCAAACGCTCACCTCTGGTGTACATCGTTGAAGACATGGCTGGTCGTGACTTAGGAGCTTGGCATGTCAAAGATTTTAAAGTATGCAGCAACGCTAATGTTTGATAGGATATGCAAAATATTTTTTTTTTGTTGTTTTTTTGTTGGTCCTTGGCATGATCGTCACCGGTGAGTCGGTAACGAACGTATATTTTTAGGAGCTGTAGTGTTGTATTAAAATTTGTTCTAAGCCTTCACCAGAGTTTTCTGTCCCTCGAAAGAAAGCTCAAATCGAAGCGGGTGGTGACTTGGCTAGGATTGATGCTTGATTACTGGGTTATCCTTGTCTTGTTAAGTATTACGATACTATTTCTGCCTTGTCTCAAAGCAAAAACAAATAAAACAAATTTCAAATTTACCTTTAAAGTAAAACTTATACTTAACTTATAGTATTGGCTATTATTATTTTTTGGTTTTATAAATTGCTACACGAGTAACGCATAATACTACTGGTGCGTTCCTCATCCTGATAGAAGTTTCCTCATATGTACTCGCTTATATGAGAAAACCTTACGACTGATATGATTGTACGACAGATGAAGAATGAAAGTGTTAAGTAGCTGCATAACCTATAGTTCTGCTAGACGGATTTTTATAGGAAAAATCCTTCTTCTAGGAGACCGTGTACTGTAACGTGTAACGTTAATTCTTAAGTGAGAATTATACATGTTGCTAATAGCTAGTACTAACTTACTTAAATCTAAAACCTAAAACTACAAGCTCGTAATATAATACACATATATATATAAAAAAAAACAACTATAAATAAAATATTAAACAAACTTATAAACTAAACTTAATCCTCTAACTTACTCTAATACTTAAATAAATCTGTAAAACTTAAAACTAAACTTACTATTATTTACAATAATAAAAAATCGTAAAACAAACACAGAGCGAACGTACAAATAATATTTTACCATACGGATCACCAAAACTAGTCGCAGGCGCAAGTACCTCTGCCAGCTTTGTCTTCGATCGAGACGCGCCGCGTCAGTCCGCCGGCCGCCTCCATGCGCACAACCCGCGTCACTCTGGGTCAAATTACTTTGCTACGCGTTCCTTGCCGAGCGGACGTGCTTAACCATAATAAAAAAACCTTCAACTTAAATTAAATTCAGTGTCTTGTTTGTTCCCAAATTGGGTAAGTGTTGCACCAATCCTTTAATTAGTACGTAGATTAGTGTATTTAAGCCTATGTTCGATCACATTTAGTAGAAGCTGTGTAAATACCGTTAGCCGGCCATTTTATTATGACATTCCTTTGTCTGTTGGAACATTCTAGAACACCCATGTGGTTTCGAATGATGATGCAATAATTTTGGTTTCCTATTATCCGCTTAATAACTATATTTAACCTCACTGTATCGTTTTTTATTATAGAAACAAACTAAACAGATTTCATTTCTAAAAAGATGATTATTAAAACTATTGGTTCTACGTCAGTTGATTTTGCCTGTACCTGTGCTTTTATGTAAGAGCCTTTGCTTATATTTAAATTCTAAATTGTAACCTACACTAGAAAATACATACAAAATTGTGTAAATTATACTTTGGTGAGATTTATATTTATGTAAAATTAAATATATAGAACTTATAACATTGTAAATTATGAGAAAAGGCCTTTACTATGCTAAATTATCTTTGTCAATCAATCATTTCAAATATTAATTCACGATATCATTAAAATTGTGCTTGCTTTGAGAATCTGATGCTTCCGCGAGTCTATACAACTGCTTGCCTTCGGCTTTGCCTGTGCATTTTATTTTCACTTATAAAATACGCTACTTACTATAATGATACTATCATTAGATTCTCAACGCATCGCTTCTCATCTTTCACACCTGGACTGCATCACTCTTCATCTCATGATTGCTTCTCTGCCCACCCCCTTGCGCGTGCTAGTGACCATCTGCAGTCCAGGGCCGGACTATAGTGCTTATTCTAATGCTGGCCATGTTGGCATTTTCCAGGAACACCCTACCGGGTGAGAGAAATACCCGCATCAATATTGACGCTTGCGGGAGGACCCAGAAGCGTCCCTTTTTGCCGCCTTCACCTTTTTGCCGCCATCGCCTTTTGTCGGCCAGCGCAGCCAGAAGCCACCAGCGGCCCCCTTTCCACCTCCGGCCACCGACGTCGAGCTGCACACCGCCAAGGGGCGTACGGGTATTAGGAGGGACTCGCCAACTCTCACACAGACCGACCTCTTCGTTTAGCCCGACCTAGGGATCCGAACCCCCTCTGATTAGTTTTAAAATATAGTAATTTAAATTTATACCTTGTTTTATTTGTTCTCGTGATAGGTACACCAGGCTAGGGTGACTTATTTACGTGACACATTCTGCACCATATCCTCGAATTCCTTTTTAGCACCTGCTAATTTATGAGGCGCCAAACGCCGAGGTCGACATGAAATCGGCGGCCCATCTGTGGTCCGGATGTGATGCACAGTGTCGTGTTTTATCACACGTGGAAAACCAGGAGGCTTAGAAACATCTGGGAACTCTGTAAGCACTTGTGCAAATACAGGGTTCCGGCAATCTACGGCTTTGACGCTGGAGTGATCAGTTAAAACCGCTAAAGCTGTGGTGTTCAGTCCTGTTGTACCATCAACTAATTTATTTATGCGGCAATCAGGTAAAAGGTGGTAATGTGCCAGAAAATCTGAGCCAATAATAGCAACACTGACATCTGCAACCACAAACTGCCACATAAAGTTTCTACGTAACCCCAAGTCTAGGGTAAGTGTAATAGTACCATATGTTTTTATGCTGCTACCATTGGCTGCACTGAGTTCCCAGTCAGTGGGTTTTCTTTGTTCTTTAAGCCAACGGTAAGGGTAGCAGCATAAATCCGATCCTGTATCTATTAAAAATTTGTGTTTTGTACACTTATCTACAACAAATAATCGACGGCCTTTACTTTTTAATGTGGAGCAATCAGTGGCCGCCCTTACTGATTGCGGTTGCAGTTTTCCTCCCAATCACATGGAGAAATACATTTGCTCGCATTAGTGCCATATTTTTTGTGGTACCAGCATCTTCTGGGCACTGGGGTCCCATTGCGGCTTCTAAATCTTGAGGAGGACCGGTTACGGGAGCGACTCCGCCCTTGAGATGCAGCAAGGTTTGCTAATTGTTTAGAGAGTTCGGCTATGCACTCTTTGAGAGAGGAGACTTCGCTTGGTGTAGCAGAACTATCTATTTTATGGACTCTGGACGGGCCTGGTGACACCTCAATAATGTTGTCAGCCAAACCTGCTAACTTTTCTAGACTGAGGTCAGTGTGTGCAGCTAAAATAGCTTGCACATGATGAGGTAGACGTCTCATCCATAACTGTCGCAAAAGAGCCTCATCCTTGGTGGCTCCTGCAAGGGAACGAAGTCGCCTGAGGAAAGCAGATGGCTTATTATCTCCAAGTTCTTCATCACTAACAAGACGTTCTACTCGCTCCTGCTCGGATGTGGATAACCGGCGAATGAGCTCCTGTTTCAAAGTTTCATACTTTTTTTCTTTTGGAGGCTCTAAAACTATATCTTCGATTTCACCGATCAGCCGCTGGTCTATAACACTTATGACATGGCTGAACATTGTCATATCACATTTGATTCCTGCTATGTGAAACTGGGCCTCTGCTTGGGCAAACCAGACAGCAGGTCTGTCAGTCCAGAATGGTGGTAATTTGACCGACACTCCACATACTTGGTCGTTGGAGATGGGTGCAGCGGGCACTTTTTGTGCTGCAGGCTTTTTATGGGCTTGCAACTCTGCCTGCAGTGCTGCATTTCTGTTCTGCAGCTCTCTGAGCTGGGCTTGGAGTGCTTCATCGGCCATGATTCAAGCTATATTTACAATAAAAAAAGAAAGAAAAAAGAAAGCGAATGCACTGCCCCAGCAAGTACCAATATTGATTAAATTTGTTAATGAAAACCTTCACCGTGGAGAAGTGTAACAAATAACCACACAAAACACTTAATATAGTTTAGTAACACTACAAATATTAACCTTAATTAGATGGTTAATTCAAAGTAACAATCCACCGCTATTGTTTTACTTCAAATAAATATTGTTTTACTTCACAAATATTATTTCAACATACAATTGTAATCTTTATTGGCTGTGAAAGTAATGCTGTTTTTTTTTTTTTAACTGATAAACAAAGGAGATAATTAATATGCAAGGCAGCAACAATAAAAATGATAAATTATATACATGTAGCGCACACCTAAAAATAAAGTTCTGATTGTCCGGGCACACCAGTTTGTTATTGTGTTAGACGTATGTGTTAAAAGTTCCCCAACACACGAATAAAGCAAATTAAACGCTACTGATATCAGTCTGTATTAATGTACAATTTACTTACAAGTGTCTGTAGTTAGCCATGGAGTACAAACAATCCCACTGTGTTACTTTGGGGTACCGCATTCGCGTATCATCGAATTTATGCACTTCACCACATTTTTACACTGTTATAAATCCGATCCGCCCGTCAACACCATGCTATGCAGGCGAAACGATGCTTTTGGAGCCGGGAGCACGGGGAGCTTCCGCGGGGCCGGCACCGGCAGGCGCGGGACTGACCATTACTTAGGCGCTATAGAAGATGCGCCCCGATGCTGCTCTGGATTGAGGCAAAACGGCCTGGCGGCTTATTTGTAGCCGCACGCGCAGGACGGTCGGACGACTCCTATTCAAAGAGTCGGGGGTCACCACTTTGGTGTGATGATGCAGGGACGATACGTGGACGTCAGGAAAACAAACGTGTACATGTAACAGTCGGCTTTAATCTTCCGATAGACATACACACAACAATTACCATCTGGTCTTAAGCACTAACAAGTTATTTGTGTCTCATAAACAATCTGTCTAATTTGACAAGCACTAATTCCGCGGTGTTGCCACCTCTATTCATAAGGCGGTCGCCACAAGTTCAAATACCTGTCAGTTCCGAAATGTTAACCTCGTAATATCATATAGTGGAATGCATTCTTTTCCTGACTATTTTTAGAGTAGTAAACACGAGTAGGTACACTTTATTTATAATATTACGTTCACGAATGAATGGTTTTCGGCATTTTCTTTGAATATTTTTAAATATTGGTCTTTTAAACAAACCAACACGAATGACATTGACATTGTCGACAAACTTTTATAAAAATTCATTGCCAGTGTAAGAAATTCGTTCCAGTGAAATTCCGCAATATGGCGCATCCTCATATATTTCTGGTCAGGCTTTACCAGTCTGGACCGTCAATCCGTGAGCCCGGTTACATTATCATTATTTCGTCATTCTGAGCTGACTGATGGATTGAACTGACGCCAGACTGACCGTGAGCGTACACGCTCATGTGTGTCATGTTCGTTACAACGAACATGACAACTTTCGGCGGCAAGCGGCACGGCGATCGGTTGAGCGAGATCCGAGCGGCGGCCATACGAGTGAACGAGACACATGTACCGCGCACCGCTTCCGCTCGCCGCTAAGACCGAAGCCGTGGCTGCGCCGTAACCGCTTTATTGACAGAAATACAATCTCTTGACTTGATATATAAATAAGTCAGGAAGTAACAAAGACTGGAAGAAAATGCCTAATGTTCTTGTGAATGTTTTCTTTTGACCCCGGATAAATTTACGTTTCCTAAATAACGCAAACTTTACTTGACACCGGTACAAATCTATTGTCGCATATATCACATTTATTTTATCACATTTTTTTCAAGTTCAATGTTGATCAACGTATTTTAATAGGTTTTAAATTTGTTCACTTAATAATATTAGAATACAAGTTGCTCTTACTAAATACAATACAAACAATAAATAAGGTATCAGAAAAATTTAATACAAATTGCTTTAACATGTATAAATATTGAATAAACATAATATAAAATTACTATAATATTTTATATTTATCGTCAGACTAGACTCCTTCTTCCAACTCCCCATACCTCAGAAAATGACTGAACCTGTAGCGTGAGATTTATATAACGAGCCAAAGGCGAGTTTCGTGACAGGATCACACGAGTGTTTTAAGGCTCAATTATGTACAGTTGCATCTACTTTATCTATTGATTATGTTGCGTTTAAATTGAGGCATGTCTAATTGTTTTAATTTCAGTGGTAATTTGTTGTACACCCTAATTATGAGCGAAATGGCACTTTTTCGCATTAACGCTGTTTTTGAAAACACTGCACATATGTTCTCAGCCCGTTCCATATGCCTGCCAGTCACATTCACTTTTTTAAACATTGTTTGATTACTTTTAACAAATAATAGAGCTTCAAGAATGTAGAGAGAAGGCATTGTCAAAATTTTCAATTCCTTGAAGTGTGGTACACAGCTATCAGTTTGCTGGAGACCACGCATTGCTCGAATGCATCTTTTTTGTGCTTTGAAGACCTCTTCTTTACTTGAGGAATTACCCCAAAATATGATTCCATAGCGCAGCGTTGATGCTACAAAGCCGTGATACGCAGTTAATACGGCATCAGGGCTCGTTCGCTTTGATAACTTGTGGAGAGAGTAGGCATATTGATTGAGTTTACGGCACACCTGTTCAGTATGGGCTCTCCATGACAAGAGGGCGCAATTTACAAGATTTATATGGTAACAATTTTGCAACCAATCGCAACACACTATAATGACCTCAGTTTAAATAGCTGTCAGTTTCTATGGTAACCTCGTAATATTATTTTAATGGAATGCACTCTTTTACCGACCGTTTTTTGTGTAGTAGACACGTGTACACTTTATTTATAATATCACGTTCACGTTTTCGGCGTTTTCTTTGGGTATTTTTAAATATTTGTCTTTTAAAGAAACCAGCATGAATGACATTGACATTGTTGAAAACCATCATAAAATCATTGCCAGTGTAAGAAATTAGTTCCAGTGAAATTCCGCAATATGGCGCATCCTCATATATTTCTGGTCAGGCTTTACATACACTACTTTATCTAGCCACATATCATAGGCCTCCATGATGCATTCAGGAGTCGCACATTACGACAAATATTACCCGGTAATGGCGGTAATGAAGTTTTCTGGCAGCTGTCATAGTTTTTTTAATTGATGTAGCAAACTACAGACCCATCTCACTTTTACCTGCCATTTCAAAAATATTAGAAAAAATCATTAATTCTAGACTAATTAAATATCTTGAAGAACAAACTCTTCTATCAAGAAATCAGTTTGGTTTTAGGGCCGGGCTATCAACTGCTGACGCTGTTCATGAACTAACTAATTACCTAGTCCAAGAACTTGATAAAGGAAATCAGACAATAGGAATCTTTATGGACCTCGCAAAAGCTTTTGACACCGTCCCCATTGCCATTCTTCTCCAAAAGCTAGAAGCACTTGGTATTAGAGGTACCCAACTCAAATTACTAGCAAATTATCTAGATGAACGCACCCAATGCGTGAGGATAGACAATAATATCAGCTCCGACTTAAAAAACACCGCTTACGGAATTCCACAAGGAAGCGTGCTCGCTTCCACCCTATTCTTGATCTATATTAACGACCTTTGTGATCTAAAAATAGGAAATGGTAAAATAATCTCGTACGCTGATGACACTGTACTGCTTTTTTCCGCTAAATCAGCAGATGACGCACATGAATATGCACAGCGAGGCTTTAATAGCGTCAGCACCTGGTTACGGCATCACCTACTAACACTTAACCCAGATAAAACTCAGTATGTAAGATTTTCCATGCGTAAACCTAGCGTAGAAATAACCTACCGCAAGCTCTATGCCCACATATGTAATAACATTTCATCTGTCAAATGCAGCTGCCCGGACATAACGCGTACCGACAAAATTAAATATCTCGGAGTTTTAATCGACGAAACCCTCTCGTTTAAATTCCATGTGGAAGCGCTGTGTAATAGAATCCGTAAGTTAATATTTGTTTTCAAAAAACTGCGGTCAATTGCGGATGAGCAGCTCCTCAAGACGGTTTATTTTGCTCTTTGCCAATCAATAATAACGTATTGCATAACGTCATGGGGAGGTTTGGCTAAAACCACAATACTAAAATTAGAAAGAGCCCAAAGAGCAATCCTAAAGGTCCATACCTATCGTCCTTACCTCTACCCTACTAACCTTATATACAGTGAATGTAGAGTACTAACAGTTCGTCAGTTATTTATATCCACGGCACAGTATTAAGGCAGCACTGCATAACTCCTTACAGCACCGAATATAAAAACAAGAGGCGTAAAGATATTGTTTGCTCCTATAACATGCAAGCAAAACATGCTTTTTCTACAAGATTTTTCATATTTCTAGGACCATTTCTTTACAATAGATTAAATGCGAAATTGGACCTATATCCACTAAGCTTCGCTCAATGTAAGAAAGCGCTTCGTGAGTCACTACAAACTATGACGTACGAAGATACAGAGAACTTACTGGCTGTCATGAAATAAATATTTGTTTAGTTGAATTAAGTTCTTTAGTGTAAATTTTAGTAGTTAAGCTACAAACCACCCTGGCTCCGTCCCATTTGTCCAGTACGTCGCTGAGAGCTGGCGGGGCAGCGGTTTGCGCTGAGGCTGCAAAGCGCCGCAAATATGTAGGTCTCTCTAATAACTTCATATTTGCGGCGTTCGCAGTGGAGACACTCGGACCGTGGAGTCCGGACGCCCACAAACTTTACTCATTAATAAAAAAAAAACTTTCCGAATGTTCTTCGGACCACAGAGCCGGCTCATTCCTCGGCCAAAGAATTAGCTTGGCTATTCAACGGGGGAATGTAGCCGGCATCATGGGTACCCTGCCGCAGGGCCATGATTTGGGGGACATCGGTTTTGTTAGTTAATTTTATTTAGGTTAAGTTGTGTACTGTTAATTTTTACTTGTTTTTCGTTTATTAATAATAATATAATTAGCTACAATAAGATTACTGTAAGATAGATGAATATGTACTGAAATTAAATAATGTAAAGGCTTTCCCATTGCCTGAAACACAGGGGCAACCCTAGTTCAGGTTATGTAAATTGTGAATTTATTTGTTTTTTAAGTATAGAATTTAATCGTCACCTCTGTTCATTATGTTTTATCAATAAATTATTATTATTATTATTATTATTATTATTAATTCAGAGACAAACTAGAGTTAGCCCCAACTATCATATCGTTCGATATTATTACTTACGTGCGACATTTTTCAAATTTGATTGCAAATTGACATAATTTCGAACTAAACGTCATCTCGACTGATATTAGAATAGAGGGCAAATCAAATTTCTTTGTTTGTCAAAGATGTTTGAAATTTGAATAAATAATATCATCGAAATCGATGTTATTATTTAGCAATAATAACATTTTCACAGATAAGAAATTTGTTCTAATAAAACAGTCTATTTTTACGGTGGTCATAATGTAAGGTTCTTGAACGCATCATGGAGGGTTTATGATATTTGGATAGATAAAATATAATAATATTACAGCTTAAGAATTTATGAAACATGTAATGTCTCATTATTTTTAATGTAGGTAAGTACATCACAATTTTTTTTTATTGTACCAAAGTTCAAAGCACAAAGAAAAATTGAAATGAGTAACCTGGCGGAAAAGACCGGCACGGGTACCTCCGGATTACCGGTCCAACGTGTTAACCTTTCTACCACCGTAACACCAAGAGAGAGGGTTCGATTCCCGGTTTCTTCCCGAATACGCATTTCAATTTTTCTTTCTGCTTTGTATCTTTGTATCAATGGTACGAATACCTGATACACTGACAGAGCCTGCAGCGTTCGCTAGAACCCGCCTAGACCAAGTGTGGATTTATGAAACGAACCAAAGGCGAGTTTCGTAACAGGATCACACGTGTGCTTTATTAAGGCCCGGTACAGTTGCATCTACTTTTATCTATATACATACAATATTCATCAATATACCCTAGATTTTCTTTTATGTTAGATACAGTCAGTGTTTTATGTTGCCAGTGACTCCTGGAATGAATGAAACGGCGGCGTCGGCGCGGGTGTAATCGCCGTAACAACATCATATAACATCACTGCTTCATGCCCGCCCGCCGCAGCTTCATAGTATGGTTGATAAAATTTTAACATTACAGTTTGCTCTTATTGTCGTTCTCACTAATGCAAGGCAAGCCAGCCTCACAGTACAGCCTGTTCCAGAACTGGACTCGCTCCCGCTCGGCGTACTTGCCGGGAGTCAGCTTGACGTCGATGTCCAGGTACTCCTTGTTGGCGACCGAGTACCGCGGCCACGACACGCCGAGGCAAGGGTCGGAACAGGGGTTGCTGGAATAGGAATAATAAGGAATTTATAAAAGTGTTAATTATTTTTATTAAAGCAGTAACGCCTGGTAACGTAAACCAAATGTTTACAATAAAGCGAAAAATTAAAAAATTTAACAGTATAGTATAGGCAGGGTTCGAACCTGCGTCTCCAACGGCTTTCCGGGCCAACACGGGCGTCCTACCAATTGGACCACCGAACCAGATGCCAGAGCCGTTGAATTTTTCAACCAGTTGCTTCTACATGCCTTAGGGCGGCATCGTAGCGCCATCTACCGTAAAGATTCAGACTTTATAATCGGCACCATCGTTTCAAATTATGTTGAGAATCGATAGTAACGATGTGCTACACCCAAATTAATTATTTCTATTAAAGCAGTAACGTCTGCTAACGTAAACCAAATGTTTACAATGAAGCGAAAAATGTATTGGCCCGGAAAGCCGTTGGAGACGCAGGTTCGAATCCTGTCTGAACCGTTAATTTTTTAAATTTTTCGCTTCATTGTAAACATTTTCATCATCATCATCATCATCTCAGCCATAGGACGTCCACTGCTGAACATAGGCCTCCCCTTTGGACTTCCATATATACCGGTTGGAAGCGACCTGCATCCAGCGCCTTCCGGCGACCTTTATAAGGTGATCTGTCCATCTTGTAGGTGGACGTCCTACGCTGCGCTTGCTGGTCCGAGGTCTCCACTCGAGCACTTTTCGGCCCCATCGGCCATCTGCTCTGCGTGCTATGTGGCCTGCCCATTGCCACTTCAACTTGCTAATCCGGTGAGCTATATCGGTCACTTTAGTTCGTCTACGGATTTCCTCATTTCTGATTCGATCACGTAGAGACACCCCGAGCATAACCCTCTCCATTGCTCGTTGAGCGACTTTGAGCTTTGAGATGAGGCCGATAGTGAAAGACCACGTTCCGGTGCCGTAAGTCATCACTGGTAACACACATTGTGTAAACATTTTATACAAGTGTTATCTATCACAGAACTTTTACTAGTAACTGCGAGCTGTGTACACCTCGCAAACGGTTTTGGGGGGGTTCTGTTATTTCGTAGAATTATTATTCGTCGAATTTTCACTTCGCAGAATTTTTATTCCTCTGTAGTTATAAATTTTTCATAATTCTTGCACATATCATCCTATCGATTAGGTTTGGTTAGGATTGTTTTATAACAATCCCAAACAGCTTACGGTAACACAGATAAATGCTTCAGAGAAAAGGCGAAAAGGCAGAGAGAACCCATTTTTTGATATGGTCGAAATACCTGCCATTTTTTACATTTTCAATCTGTGCCATTGCGAAAAATTCAATCGACCTGTAGTGGCTTTTCTCGCTAGGCCAAAAATTACATACAATTTTACCATAGTATATTAAACTGACGTCAAAAGATAAAGTCAAGCCTTAGCATATATCGTGGAAACAAACATACATATTTTATCCTGCTTTGATCAGACTTCGTACAACTTCAGACTTGAACAATATTACTCTCATTCTGACTAGGTTGGGAAATCACGCCGCACCGCGTACCGCGCGAATAGCCGACGCATCAACATGTACCTAAGAGCTCGACTCCGCCCTCCGATTTTCTTCGGACAAAAGTCGCGCGTTCGTCCAAGGTGATAGAGGTGTCCCATGGAGCTGGTCACCACACCACGCCCAATACCAGTTGCGTCCTCGGGTGTCTCGGCGGAAGGACCAGGCTGTGTGACGTTGGACGGTTCCAATGGAACAATCCTTTGATGCCAGCCTGAGACTTCCACCCTGACGACACGCTCTCCTCTCAGAGCGACCGAGCGGGTGGGCAGGTTGCGGATAGCCCTTCTTCCATCTCGATGGACCCGGACAATGAGAGGACCTAATCCAAGGTTTGACCTACCGAGGGATGCGTGGCTGAGAGGGTGCTCAGTCGCTAACGGTGGAAATTCGGGAACTGGGCGAAACCCGTCGTATTATAGCCTTATCTACGCAAGCGGGGCAATGCAGGCCGTAGACCCTGGCTGGGAGATAAGGTGCAAACCAAGAGGGATACCTAACCCCCAGACCAACACGAACGAGCCCCAGAAGAAGAAGCTTTCGCAGGGGCAGAGGCGGCGGCTTCAAAAGAGGAAAGAGAGGGAGGAAAGCCACGCCTCGAACTACAGAAAGGTAGATGATGTCCCGAGTGGATCAGAAGCGGCAAAGTCTACCTCAGAAACAATGACCCAGGTACAACCGACAAAGACGAAGAGGGGACGCCTGGACGACACCATCTCTCCCAGGGGCGAACGCAAAAAACCGAGAACGGACGCCCTGGAGATGAATAAACAAAAACCACCAACCTATGCGGCGGCAGCGGCGATGGATGACGGTGGCGATCACCAACGATCGCACGGGCAGGCTCTCGAAGCAGGACGCTGCGGAGATGGAGAAGAAGATCGGAGATGCCATTTTCCAGGCAGCGTTGGAAACCGATCTGGACACAGTCGCAGAGGCCCCAGCGTTCTCAGGCAAGCCGAGGTTTGTAGACGGCTACCTGAAGCTTTGGTGCCAGGATGCGAACACCAAGGAGTGGCTGATGGGCTGGATCGGGTCAGCCACCCTAGAAAACGGAGACCGTCTCGTAGGCAAGAGGGAGGACGAGATCGTCAGGTAAACCAAGTGCGGCATCCTGATACCCTCGCTAGAGGACAATCCTCACCAAGGTCAGCAGGGTCCTCAACTTCCAGAATCCGTGGGCCGAAGTGAGAAGATGGACGCTGCAGCAAGCTATCCCGCTGAAAAAGAGCGAATGCACACTCCTGCTGGTGGGAATTCCGGAGGATGTAGTCCCTACTGTGCTGGAAAAGTCCAGGAAACTGAACTACCTATGTGGGACAGTCTACATTCGTTTCCAGCACAGTGGTGGGCGTTTCAAAGACTCCCCACCCGCAAAGATGAGCACAGAGGAGGAAACCAAGCCTGAGGAGGAACCCGCCACTGCGGAGAGCATAGAGTCCACCTCGGCTATGGATACCGGAGACGCACCCAACGATCCCTCATCGGATATCGAAGAACGCATACTGCTGGACTCCGACGATGAAGAGGGATGCACGAAGGGTATCAGCCGCCTGGACATGGTGGAGAAGGGAGCGGAAGGGGTATCGCCCGATGGCTTCTTCCCTATGTAAGGTGCTCCAGACGAACCTCCAGCATAGCGAAACTGCAACGGCTCAACTTTGCGTATGGCTGGAGGCTAACCAAACATCATTAGTCCTGATCCAGGAGCCGTGGATCAGGAACACACGTATAAACGGCCTCAATAACATCGGAGGTAACTTAATTTACAATAACCAAAACAAACCTAGAACATGTATTTACATATCTCAAAACATTATAGCACAACCACTAACTGAATTCTGTTCCAGAGACGTGTGTGCCATAAAACTCCTCAGAACACAAAACTCGAGTCTACCGGAGATAGTTCTTGCCTCCGCCTACATGGCGGCTGAGGACGAACCACCTCCAGCGGAGATGAACAACCTCATACGCTACTGCGAACGTGAGAGGCTCGAGCTGGTCATATCAACGGACTGCAACGGCCACCACAACCTATGGGGAATGGGAAACAACAACAATAGAGGTAACGATATTGTTGAATACTTACTAACCACTGACCTGAATATCTTGAACAAAGGATCCAAACCTACTTTTGTTACTAGTAGATGTAAGACCATAATCGACATTACTCTAAGCACAGGGCTAGCAGCTCAGCACATATCCAACTGGCACGTTTCGGACGAGCTGTCCTGCTCCGACCACAGGTGGATCCGCTACGATCTGACTGCTGAGTGCTGACGTGCAGACACCAGAACCCATAAGAAATCCGAGGCGCACAGACATAAAGGCGGACAAGGAACTTCTGGTAGGTAAACTAAAGAACTATACAATTATACACAGGCCACAAAACGTGGATGAGCTAGAGGAACAGGTAAACTCACTCACTAAACTTATAATACAAAGCTACGAAGGAACATGTCCACCGTCAACACCAGCTCGTGGCAACAAAACACACGGTAGCTGCTGGGGACCGGAGATGGAACGTCTCAGAACGAAGATGAGGAGACTCCTGAACAGAGCGATGAATACAAAATCTGCAGAGGACTGGGACGAATATAAAGCAGTCAAAGCAGAGTACAAGAATAGGTTACGATACAAAAAATCCACCTCATGGCGGAATTTCTGTGACAACATAACCACGAGCACACAAGCGAACAGAACAAGGAAAATACTTGCCAAAGAACCAAATCAGCTACTAGGCACCCTAAGGAGGCAGGACGATAGCTACACCAGTTCGCCTGCTGAGACAGAAAGTCTATTGGTGGAAACTCACTTCCCAGGATGCAAGGTAATTGATAAGAACAAAGGGGAACAAAAAAAGACGAATTATCAACCCACCGTGAGTGAATGGAAGATAGCGGAAAACATAACAGAATTAAATAAAACCACCTGGGCAACAAACAGTTTTGAAAATTTCAAATCACCAGGACTAGATGGTATCTACCCAGCCTTATTAAAGTGGGGAGGACCAACTCTTACCGAACTAATATCCAAACTTCTTTGCAGCTGTATTGCCCTCCGATATATACCTAAGCAATGGAGAGAAGTTAAGGTAATATTCATACCAAAACCCGGAAAAAGCGACTACACTGACCCGAAGTCATTCAGACCAATCAGCCTAACTTCTTTTATGCCGAAGATTCTAGAGAGACTATGTGACAGAGAACTAAAGGACACCACACTCAAAAACATAAAAATCCACCCAAACCAACATGCTTACAGTCAAGGCAAATCAACAGACTCAGCACTCCACGCAGTGGTAAGCAATATCGAAGTCGCACTAACAAGGAAAGGCTCATGCCTGGGAACCTTCATTGACATAGAAGGTACTTTCGATAAAACAAATTTTAGCAGCATCAAACAAGCTCTAGTAAGACATGACACAGAACCATTGCTAATAGAATGGATAATGAACACGCTAGAACAAAGAATCATAAGACTAGCAGAAAACAAAGATCAGCAAGCGCTAGTCGTGAGAGGATGCCCGCAAGGAGGAGTCCTCTCACCCCTTTTATGGAACCTAGTGGTAAATGATCTGATAACAAAACTAAACGAGAGTCATTTCACGACCATAGGATACGCGGACGACCTTGTCATACTTATCAGTGGGCTGGTAATAAGCACACTGTGTGAACTCACACAAACAGCACTAAAAATAGTAGAGAAATGGTGCAAGGAGAATGACCTATCGGTAAACTCCAAGAAAACTGACACAATTCTCTTCACACACAAACGTAAACTGGGGTCATACGAAATGCCAAGCCTCTTCGGTACAAAGCTTACACTCTCCAAACAAGCAAAATATTTAGGGATAACTTTAGATGACAAACTGATCTGGAACAAGCATCTTGAGAACAGATTAAACAAAGCCACAGTCGCCTTCTGGCAATGCCGAAGGATGATAGGCAAAGGTGGGGTCTCGCCCCGCACATCATTCTGTGGCTATAAAAAACGATAATTGTACCTATGATCAGCTACGGAGCAGTACTATGGTGGCCCCGAACGCAACTAGCGTGTGCGATTGTCGGCCTGCAGAAAACACAAAGACTAGCATGCACGGCCGCAACAGGTTGCATGAAGACCACTCCTACCGCAGCACTAGAGATGATCCTAGGTCTCACGCCATTGCACATACACATACAAAGAGAAGCAGCCGCTACGGCGATACGACTAAAAAGCCTAAACCTATGGACGAATAGTAATACCCAACACACAAAGATCTACAGTGAAATGATCCCAAAATTCCCTACAATAGAAGCACCAATCGACAAGATACCTAAGACATTAACCTGCAAAAAGGAATACGTCATACTCCTAACAGAAGACCCGAATGAGGGGCTCAACCTAGAGGACCTAAGAATCTTTACGGACGGGTCAAAAACTGAGAAAGGAACGGGATGTGGTGTATTCTCGGAGTATTTGAGTATTCACATCTCTAAACCCCTAGGTGTACACAACACGGTATTCCAAGCTGAATGCGTAGGAATAATAGAAGCCTGCAACGCTATAAAAAGACGCCAGGCTCGGAACACAAACATACGAATACTTTCAGACAGCAAATCCGTATTACAAGCACTAAACAGTGAAATGTGTACCTGCTGCTCTAATATACGAATGTCATCGCAGCATCACATTCTTATTTTTTACCGCAATATGAATGTATGACTAACCTGGTTTTTGCGAAATCCGTCCACAGTTTAGTCATTTTCCACACGTAATTCTTGAGCTTGTCTTGAGACTCGTAGTCATCTTTGGTGACATTTGAGGAAAATAAGTAGAACAACTCGTCCGCATGACAGGCCCCTTTTACATCAATTCCTGATAAGTTCTTGGCAATATTAAGATCACTCACCAAACTGAATCTATACATATAAATAGGATTGTAATATTTGGAATACAAGTAAGCAAATCTATGCGTGTTGTATATGAAATGCATATCAGATAACATATCAACGATTTCCTTCACATCCTCGTTTCTAAAGTCTCTATCACCGACGTAAAATTTCTTTATTCTTTCACCCATTTCCATCATCTTTTCCTGAGTTATTTTATCAACAATTTCTCTAGGAACATCGTAGGATGCATTTTTATTGTAAAAATCTAGGTTTTTCAATCTATCCTGGACCATGGTTATGCTTTCCGCAGAATTATACCCCAGCATCAAAGGAACACTGCACATTTTTTTTGACAAAATAATATCCATTGGCTCTTCGCTGAGAAATGCTTCAACATTGTCAAACTTCTTTTCCCTGACGGGTGCAAAACGAACCCGTAATCCTCTGTAATTCTCATCTGGTGTAGTAGATTTAAATGTCAAATTCGTTAAATTAGCTGCTGGTACCTCTCTCAAAAACTCAAGAAGTTCATTGGTATCACTAGTGTCTTTTCCTAAATATTTACCGATTCTAAATGCCTTTTCTTTGCCGTTTTTTCCTTGAGCCCAATCATTGATGCTGGTCCCACTTTGTGTGATAGCTTTATGAAACAAGCCTTGAGACATTGGTGACAGCATATGGTATACCACTGATGATGCTCCAGCACTTTCTCCAAAAAGTGTAATATTATCAGGGTCTCCTCCAAACTGAGCAATGTTCTTCTTCACCCATCTCATGGCAGCCACTTGGTCCTTCATACCTGTATTGCCTGTAACTTCGGGAGTATCTAAGCATAAGAAACCTAGCACTTCAAGTCGGTAGTTTAATGTCACCAGGACAACATTATGCTGCAGGAGAAACTTTGGTCCGTAAAAATCATCATTTCCTGATCCAGCTAAGTAAGCTCCACCATGAATGAAGACCATCACTGGTATCTTAGAGGACGGTTTGAGGGACTTGGAGTAGACGTTGAGGAACAGACAGTCTTCGCTGCCCTCGAAGCCACCGTGGGCCAGTAAATTAACTTGAGCACAGACGTCGGAGTGGTTGCTTGCATCCCTGATGCCTTGCCAGGGCTTTGGTGGTAGTGGTGCCTGCAATAAAATGTTTATATTGAATTAATCAATTGTTAATACAGAATTTCATAGTGAACAAAGAATTTGGAATAATCTTTATTTATTATAGTTTTACAAGGGTTAGGTTTTGGTAAATCATTTATATATATGATGAAGAGCAGGGGTCCGAGAATGCTACCTTGAGGGACACCTGTGTTAATTAATTTACATTCGGATCTGTATGACCGCTTCTCAACAGCTCCTCTAAGCTCCGTAACGTTGGTAAGTTCCGTACACTGCCTTCTATCTTCCAAATAGCTTTTGAGCCAATCAATGGCTTTCCCTCTCACGCCGTATGTTTTGAGCTTGCGTAGAAGTTTGGAATGATTTACAAAATCAAACGCTTTGGTCATGTCTAAGAAGATGGACATGACTGGGGTTTTAGTATTTATGCTCTCGGTGACGTATTTTATGAGATCGAAACAAGCAAGAGCAGTTGACTTACCTCTTCGAAAGCCATACTGCTCAGGACACAGAATATTGAATTTGGTTAAAAAGTCTTTTAGTCTAGTAGAGAACGCTCTTTTAAATATCTTTGACAGAATAGGAAGTAAAGCGATCGGCCTATAATTATTTGGATCTTGACGATCACCTTTTTAGAATAATGGCTTTATGATGCATGCTTTTAGGCTGTATGGAAAAATTCCTTCAGCAAAAGACATATTTATTATATGAGCCAGTGGAAAACATAGGGTTGAAGCACAATGCTTTAAATTTTTTGTGGAAATGTTGTCATAACCACAGGAGTTACTGTTCTTCAGTGACATTATTATTTTATATATCTCACGATCATCAACGGGCCTCAGAAACATGGTATGAGTGTTCATCGAGGGTAAACACGATGTATCAGATATGTCCCTTTGGATATTATTTTGTGAGCTTACCAAATCTATGAAAAAGTCGTTAAAATTGTTACATATATCTAGAGGGTCGTGGTATATATGGTCGTTAAATTTAATACCGTTAATATTATTTTCCTGTAATTTATTCGAGACTGTCGGTGATATCAGATTCCACGTAGCTTTACATTTATTTTTACTATGACGCAGATATTTGGTATTTTTTATTTTTTGTGCAGTCATTAAACATTTTCTAAAAACATGATTATAATTTTTATATTTACTTTTGTTCTGGTTTTTGTTAAATTTCCGTTGCCTGATATTAAAATAAAGCGTTCGTTTCGTCTTGGCTGATTTTTTCAAGCCCTTTGTCATCCAATTCAGTTCGTTCAGTTTATTTGATATTTTAATTTTAATAAGAGAAAAGCACAGTTCATAGAATAAGAGTAGCAACTCATAAAAATATTTAAAAGCATCTTCCATATTGGTTGAGTTAAAAACGTCTGAGAATGAAAGCGCAGATATGCATTGATTGAACTTCCGAACATTGTCTGAACTATAGTCACGCTTGTACTCAAACCATGCATTGTAAGCCCGCTGTTTCTTCACCACAGGTATAGTTATTGATTAGGCGGTTTCGTGATCAGAGAGACCGAGAGGGAGAATTTCAACATTAACCGTATTTGTATTGCTCGCAATTTGGTCAATGCATGAGTTAAGTCTGGTAGCCTTATGAATGTGCAATTTAAAATGGGTACTATTTAAACAGGCTTCTTTTTAATAGCATTATTCGCCTCAGAAAATATAAGTTACCTTCTAAATTACTAAGTCAGCCACAACCAACGCGCGTTTGAATAATAATATCTCAGCCACTAGTTATCTTCTTTGTAAGCCACTGTAATTGTAACTTAGCATGGTGATTATTTTTTAGCATCTAAATTTGAGGGGTGCCCGACGTTTCGTATAACTTCACTTAATCTATTTTGGTTTGATATACCATTGCTTTGTATAATGTAACGAATGGTATAATATTGTTTTAGATAATTTTCAAATGATCTAATGTAACAAGTGATATAATGGTTTATAGGTATAATTACTTTTAGTATAATGTACATTTACTATATTTATTACTTTGTATAAAACGTATTTATTATAATGACTTACTTGATATAATTCGTCAATGCTATAAACTACAGAAGATATACGTTGATTTTACTATAACCAAAAAGGGTGGTTCCGACTAGATATATTAGGCTGTCACCCCCTGTATCACCTTAAGGCAGGTCCGACTTGGCTTAGGTTAGGTACGACGACGAGCGAAGCGAGGAGGAGTGTTAGGTTGAACTGCGACCCGAACGAGCGAGCGAGCCGCGCAGGGCCGACTTGGCTTATGCTTCCTAACATTACCTATTTCACCTTAAGGCAGGTCCGACTTGGCTTAGGTTAGGTACGACGACGAGCGAAGCAAGGAGGAGTGTTAGGTTGAACTGCGACCCTAACGAGCGAGCGAGCCGCGCAGGTCCGACTTGGCTTACGATTCCTAACTAGATTAGGAAGTAGGGGTTCTAAAGAAGGTTGATATCTGATACACAAAAATCCAATGTAATCAAGATTTTAATGGAAACCAAAAACTGCTTATGAATAGGTTTTAAATTATTAAGTATTATTAACTTAAGGGTACAACTTGTTGTAATAGCAAAAAAAAACGAATAACATGCTCCTTCTTGGATATTTTCTATACAATAACTTATTTTATTTTAGGTAAAGATTAGATGCAAGCGCTCTTAAGAACTCGGGCTCTGTATATTCTTCCTTTCGTTTTAGTATAGTTTTCAGAATGAATAAACACACGATACGTGACGATGGCTAATATTGAGTGAATAAATATGTAACCCTACCCACAACACTGATTTACTAAAACCTGCGCGATGCAATTCTCACTAAGCAAGCATGTTGCTATTAATATTGGTAGGCGTTAGGCGTTGTTTCGTGAAACTTGTTAAGAACCCTTCCTTATGTAGATTTATTTGTTATATGAAAACGCTATTATTCTAAATAGTATGTATACTAAACAAATTTATGTGATAAATATGTTATACGAAAGTATGATTATGCATATTGTCAATTATGCCATTTAGCCTATTATATCAATCGATAATTAGAGAAAAGCAAAATATATGAAAAATATATTATATGAAACGTTACATTATATGAAACAACTTTATATCAATCGATTGTATATCAAGTGTATGTTAGTTTATCTGACATTATATGAAACATTACGGACCCAAATTTGAGGCATGCATTCACATAGTAAACTTCTAAAATATTATTATATGACACCAAAATAGTAACTCTATTAGCTTCTAATTTTATAAGTTAGTATGTTGTAAATGTAAGTCATCCTACATTAATCGATCGTAAAATTTACCTAAAATTTTCATCAAATAGTATATTAAAGCCACTATTATTATATATGAACTATACATTTTAGGTTAGGGTCGCAGTTCAACCTAACACTCCTCCTCGCTTCGCTCGTCGTGGTACCTAACCTAAGCCAAGTCGGACCTGCCTTAGAACTAGATTCATGGGTTACGTACCGTTATGAAATATGTAATGTAATTTTTTTTTTTTTTTTAGGGTCTCAGTTGAACCTAACACTCCTCCTCGCTTCGCTCGTCGTCGTACCTAACCGAAGCCATGTCGGACCTGCCTTAGAACTAGATTAGAGAGAACGCAGATGAACCTATTGCAATATGAACGAACGAATGACAATAAACAAACACGGGCGGGTCGGTCGGTACAAGAATCGAATGGCGCTCTCTGATTGGTGCAAATGGCCGTGGCTGTCATGGCGCGCACTCGCGCCAAATCATTCCTACAGTGGCTATTTTCATGATAAAAGAATATGAAGTATTATTTTAGATGTTAAGTTATAATATATGATGCTGTCTATTGAAGCTCGCATATATAATTTTTGAGGAGCTTGTATTGAAGCTGTAAAACGAAAAATGATGATGAGTTGCAAATTCCGTGGCTGAGTTAGTAAATTAGATGGCAATGTATAAATCAGAAGGACAAGTAATAATAATTGTTGATTATCTCCGACGGAAGTATCAGACGAAGAGGCGAAGGATCGCTTCTACGAAGACCTAGAGGTAGTGTTCGATCAGATTCCTGAGTATCATGCTAAGATTGTGATCGGAGATTTTAATGCCAAAGTCGGTCAAGAGGAGATTTTCTTACCCACTATCGGCCTCCATAGCAAACACCAAGTAACTAACGAAAATGGCCTCCGACTGATTAGTTTTGCCACAGCCAAGTCGATGGTGGTTAAAAGCACAATGTTTCCCCGTAGGAATATATTTAAAGGCACCTGGAAATCACCCGATGGAGTCACAGTTAATCAAATTGACCACGTGTTGATCGACTGCAGGCATAAAAATATTATTGAGGATATAAGAACTTTCCGTGGGGCAGATTGCGACAGCGACCATTATATGGTCGGTGTTAAAATGAGAGCCAAAATTAAAACCACCCGCAAGCCTAATAGTCTGAAAGAGCCTTCTGTAGATACAGAAATATTGAAAGACAAATCCAAACGTAGACAATATCAGATAGAATTAAGCAATAGATTCGAGGGATTAGAATTACAGGATAATATCGATGAAATGTGGAAGGAAGCAAAAGACATTGTAACAGAAGTTAGTTTACAAGTATTAGGAAAAAGAAAATGTAGTAAAAAATGGAAGTGATGGACAACGGAGTGTGAAAAAGCCTTGGAAGAACGGATAAACTTTAAGCTACTGGCTCTTCAAGATGCCAAATGGAGTGAAAAATACAAACAAGCGCGAAAGAGACTCCGCAGACTAGTAAGAGAAGCGAAGCGACATGAAATGGAGAGGAGACTTGCCGCCATGGAAGCACTTACAAAAACTAGTGACACCCGCAAATTCTACAAAGAACTCAAAACGTTTAGGAAAGGTTATAAACCCAACGTTCAGCTACTTGAGGACAGTGAGGGTAAACTCATTTCGGACCCAGAAGAGCTCAAATCTGAATGGCGCAATTATTTTAAGGACCTGCTTAACTGCCCACCTATTGACGGCAATAATATATTGGTATCTGGTGAAGGCTGCGAGGAAGAAGTAGAGGCACCTAGCTTTGATGAGGTCAGGAAAGCCATAATGAAATTAAAAAACAACAAGTGCCCGGGTGTTGATGGTATACCAGGAGAACTATGGAAATATGGCGGAGGAGCTGTACAATCAAGGCTCTATGAAATTATTAATAAGATCTGGCACGAGGAAAAGCAACCATCTGAGTGGAATGTGGGTATCATTTGCCCTATACACAAGAAAGGCTGCCGAAGAAAATGTACCATTATCGAGGAATTGCTCTGCTTTCTACGGCATACAAAACTCTTTCCTACGTTCTTCTGGGCCGATTGGAGCCCATTGCCGAAAAGGTACTAGGGGATTATCAGTGTGGCTTTCGGCGTAATCGCAGTACACCTGACCAGCTATTCCTCTTAAAGCAACTTATGGAGAAGAAGTGGGAGTACGCGCAGAGCATTCATTCTCTCTTCGTGGACTTCACCAAGCCAAATCTGAGTTATCTATCTTAGAACTAGCGGAGTTAAGCCTTAAATTTACGTGTTTCGAGGGCTCATCTGTTAAGTTTGATAATTTATAAAACAACATTGAGATTTTAATATGCTAAAGAAATGGATGATGAGATTGATGAGCGAGAAAGTATTGAGCACGACATAATTATCAATATCGCAAAAGCAAAAACCTTAATAGAAGAGTACAATAAAATCGAAAAGCAACAAAGGCGCGAATCGGTTGTCGCAGATGCTCATGCTCAGTGCTTGCTCGATCATCAAGAAATTGGCTTTAAATTACCACAGATACAAATTTCCAAATTTGAGGGGTCGTATGTTTGCTGGCTTGAGTTCCGCGACACGTTTGAAAGTTTGATTCATAAAAATAGCCGCGTTAAGCCAATCCATAAGTTTCATTATCTCATCTCGTCTTTGGAGGGTGACGCTGCTAGGATAATTTCCAATTTAGAGGTGTCATCGGCTAACTACGCAGAGGCCTGGAGGATGCTTAGCGAGCGATATGATAATAAGCGCTTGCTTATCAATCATCACTTTAAGCTCATTATTTAATATTCAACCACTCGCACGGGAAACTGAACGGTCTCTGCGCTTTTTGGTGGATCATGTTACAAAAAAATTGCGCGCTTTGTCCAGCTTGGGCCAGCCTACAGACAAATGGGATATACTTATTACATTCATGTTTTCATCGAAATTAGATACGTCTATACTCTTACCGAATGGGAAGAATAACGTAACTCCCTCGATGACGTCCCGACTATGGAGCAATTTTATAATTTTTTTCTCAAACATCCAAGGAAATGTCGTTCTTATGATCGTGGTAATAGAACGCGAAATACGTCTTTGTATAGCAATTGTTGAAGATTCGTTCTAATTTCATATTCGAGGTCAATAAAGGAATTTCATACAACATTATTGGCCGTGGCCAACAAAGAGATTGTCTTTTGTTTCAGTGGGGTTTATTTCTTTTATTGATAATCACACTGCCAATAAAAAAAAACGTTGTTGCATGCATATTTACGTTTTATTTCTTATATTTAACTAGATTATTCAATTAGATTAAAACAGATATTCAATAAAATAAACAAGGAATCACGTTTATTGTAAAAAAATATAACAATATCTAATTAATAAGGTTTTGTAATTTTTTAACATTTGGTGGCAAAAACATTAACCCGAACAGCTTAAAAAAAAAAAAATTGAAAAAAGTAAAATGTTGGCGGGAATAGTAAAAATATATGAATATATAAGTTGAACATTTGCATTATTTCCTTGGATTTATCTGAGAAAAGCACTATACAAGCCTCGGCGCGAACAGGGATTGTCGGCCTCGTATCTCTAGATGGCCTCGTTATCACTCGGCCATCTATTACTACTCGGCCAACAATTCCCTATTTCGCGGCCTCTGCAGTAAGGGCCTTATCACACTTGCGATTTGCGAGCGTATTTTCTATACAAATAAGCGACGCGGCGAACACGCTGCGCGATCGCCTTCATACAAAATACGCTCGCAAATCGCAAGTGTGATAAGGCTCTAATGTACTATTAATTGATCGAGCGGACGTCATCGAGGCACTTTCGCGTAGCCGACACGATGGTTTTCAAAACAAATTCACGCCATCGATGTCGTTTAAATATTTAATACAGGAAATAATAAGACAAATAACAAACCACAACAGGTTAATTATAACAAACCATTCAAGAGTGCTGTTACAAAATCGTTTGCGAGCATGAATCAACCGCACCAGTTTATTTACGTTTGCGTTATTTTATTTGTAATGAAAACCATAAAATTTATGATTGCCAGACATTTAAAGGTAAAAGTATGCAGGATAAATTAGCCGACGTTGCTAAATACAAATTATGCGCCAATTACCTCCGCCAGGGGCACCCTGTGAGTGAATGTCGTATGGGCCCTTGTCGTGAATGTAAGCAGATCCATAACAGCTTACTACATCCAGAACCCTCCGAACCTACTACAAATGCTGCTTCTGTACCCCATCACCCCTATAACTCCTGCTCGTGACTCCTGAATCACCATAATGGATACGTACCCTAAACCGAAGCTGTCCTACTGGTGGTTGGGCATACGGGATGCCTCTGAAACTGAAGAAGGACGATCCATCGTACAAAGTGTCCACCAGGCCTTGTAGCCTGCCCTGCTTCACAGTCACAATTGGATCGTTCTGTAAAACACAATTATATTATAACTGAAAATTTATGAAATAAATCGCCTTAGCCGGGTCACTTTTCATGTTTATTTAACACTGCCGTTTTATGCGTGATAAAATATTCAGGCCGGTATACACTTGCATTGCACTTTTAATGTGGGTAAAGTAGCAACACATTTTTTTATTGCTCCATACCTTTAAGTTAAATACCTTTCAAAAACAAAAATACATACAGAAATCAAAACGGATGGAGAAATTGAAAGCGTCCTTACATGTGTCTATGGTCGAAATGTTGGAAGTTGGTTGGAAGACCTTGGACTGATAATCCAAAGATACCCGGTTCGAGTCCGGGTGTGAACTACGTATGAGCGCAATATCATTTTTTTTTGAGTGTTGATCTTCTATAAAGCAATTAAATAAAATATGTAATAATACCTTACCTTTGTACATTTCACATAACTTGCAGAGTCGAGTATGTAAGCACTAAACAGCGCCAAGTAACAAAAACTGTACATGACTGTCACTGGACCGAGACAGACTTTGACTAAGCCACTTCATAATATTCGCCGTATTTCTTTAGCTATTGACATGACATAGAAAATAAACGGAATTATCAGGTAAATTTTCCTTATTCTGAGTCACCCTGTAATGTTTTTGCTGTGTTGTTTATTTGATATTTCCTATGCCTACACTCGTTATCAATACAATGTGACTTAAGTGCATCTAATTTCAGACACGCCCGAAACATCGAAGGAAATAGATTTAGTACCAGTGGCGTGGCTTCCATAGAAACCGATTCCCACCAACTTGCCCATTTCAGGGCGACTGAGTACAGTTATCTTTTGCTATTGAAGAAAAAGTAAGCGGTATCTAACCCGGCTTGCCCTGAGTTTAAAATATATTACTAGACGACAATATTACCTATAAAAAGTAAAGATCTGTTGCTGCTTAATATTAAGTAGGTATAATAATAGTGCAGAATGTTTTTCTGTCGGATTTTGTAGGAGAAACTCATTTACATATTTTCATAATTAACTTTTTCACCGAAGTTGGTAAGAAAGCATGCTAAGAAGAACTTGGCAAAAACGGTGGATAAACATGATGTACTACATATTTATTATCTATAGGTATACGTTAAACATAAACCAATATTTTAACACAAAGTTCCATGATTACTCTGGGATACATAGCTAGGTCATAATAATTTAGTAGGTAATCATAGTAACGTAGGATTTTGTTAAATGCAAAAATACGTAACAATGTTGGAGGCACGTTTATTTTCAATTTTTTTAACAATGAATATAAAAAATAATAACATGGAGACGCACCCCAAAATTGCGGCTCTACTGCAGCGGAGCGGAGTCGACCAATCACAAAAGCGGAGCGGAGCTGAGATACAGATTCCAACTCAGGTGATTGGTCTGTTCCGCACATCTAAGCTTTGCTCCGATCCATGGAGACGCGCACTTATCATGGCAGACAATTCAATCGATAATTACGAGTATAAAATATGTTAATGAAACATAACTTACGGTAGTAACTTGTATATATAATCTGTGCTTACGGTGCGTGAGCTGTCAGAATGTGATTCGCGTTTTATACCTGCCTCGCTCGCTCTTATATGATCCAGATAAGTACCTCTCAGTTTTCATCCAAACCCGAATTGCAATCTGCTCACGCACTGTTAATATGTACCTACCTATTATAATTATAATATCCTTCACCATAAAGATATTGTCAATTTCTTATAGACGTTTTAATAAATACACGTAACTCTAAATATGAAAAAAGATAGAAACAGGGAACATTTTTTAGACCCTGACTGAGCTTTTTTTAAATACTTATACCTATTTTTTATTTCACTGTTTACCTATAGGTACCTACAATAAATAGCGATAAAAGTCACTCTAAAAATTGCGGTAATCGTCTTAATAAAACATCATCATTTTAGTAAACGAACTGTAAAAATTACATAAAAATAAAAACAAATTCACTTGTAATTATGGCCTGCAGAACCGGGAATTCCCCCGGTACTTGTAACCCTAGCTCCACACTACTCGCGAAGTTCGCCGACGTTGGGCGTGTATGATAGTGTTGAGGGTCACTTCGCTGCGGAAACCCACATTTCAGCCAACTTCGCCTTGGCCATCTTCGGTCTGCTCATACTCATACTCTTACTTCACATACTCATACTCAACTTCGCGAGTAGTGTGGAGCTAGGGTAACACTTTAGTTTCACACGCCGACTCGAATTATTATAAGTTACGTATTTTCGACCGGGTTCTACTGAAATACTTCTCTAAAGTACGTATAACTATAAAGTCATCGTAAATATTATTATGAGGTATAAAAAGAGGTAGGAACGTAAATCATTAAACAATTTTTGAACGATTAAGTCCCGTTTCATTATAATAATGTACAATAAAAAATGTGCACGTTATTACCGTCACGCTATTGACGAACGCATTTATAGGTCACCATTACACCCCAAGACATCAGTTGCTCGCTAATTCCGGTGTCAGTTCACTCCATCATTCATGAATGTCAGTTTACTGTCATTCATTCATTGTTATTGTTACCAGTCTGGACCGTCAATCCGTGAGCCCGGTTACATTATTAATTCAGTAAGATTAGCTGAAAATTTGGCAAAATGAAAGGACAACTTTTATCTATCAGGATATGTAGGTTATAGAGCCAAGTTTAATTTTATCTACTCTCCCCCCCTCTAAGGGGTGAGCGTCACCCCCCCGCGCCCTCGAATGTGTCCCGGAGCGCGGTATTTTCCACTTTAGAAGAAAACCGTGTACGATACATACAAAGTGTATAAGAACGAAATAATTCTGAATAAATTTACTATAAACCTTTCATACATTCAAAAGCGATAGCACTTATACAATCAGCGCAATCTGTTACCAAATACTAACGTTTTTAATTAATGATCAGAAATACAATCTCTTGACTTGATATATAAATAAGTCAGGAAGTAACAAAGACTGGAAGAAAATGCCTAATGTTCTTGTGTATGTTTTCTTTTGACCCCGGATAAATTTACGTTTCCTAAATAACGCAAACTTTACTTGACACCGGTACAAATCTATTGTCGCATATATCACATTTATTTTATCACACTTTTTTCCGAAGTTCAATGTTGATCAACGTATTTTAATAGGTTTTAAATTTGTTCACTTATATTAGAATACAAGTTGCTCTTACTAAATACAATACAAACAATAAATAAGGTATCAGAAAAATACAAATTGCTTTAACATGTATAAATATTGAATAAACATAATATAAAATTACTATAATATTTTATATTTATCATCAGACTAGACTTCTTCTTCCAACTCCCCATACCTCAGAAAATGACAGAACCTGTAGCTTGAGATTTATATAACGAACCAAAGGCGAGTTTCGTGACAGGATCACACGAGTGTTTTAAGGCTCAATTATGTACAGTTGCATCTACTTTATCTAGATGCATACAATATTCATCAACATACCCCAGATTTTCTTTTGTTAGATATGAAGTACTCAGTACTGCCAGTGACTCCTGGAATGAATGAGACGACGGCGGCGCGGGCGGAATCATCATCATATATCGTAATGTTATGTATATGTAATAACATCACTGCTAATGCTCCATGCCCCGCCGCCGCTGCTTTATGGTATGGGTGTAGATAATACCTAGTAGTTTATGTGACTGTACATAATGAAGGGTATTAAACACGAGTGTGGGTTTATGAAACGCGCCGAAGGCAAGTTTCATAATAACATCACACGAGTGTTTTAATGCCTAATTATGTACAGTTACATACACTACTTTATCTAGCCACATATCATAGGCCTCCATGATGCATTCAGGAGTCGCACATTACGACAAATATTACCCGGTAATGTCGGTAATGAAGTTTTCTGGCAGCTGTCATAGTTTTTTTAATTCAGAGACAAACTAGAGTTAGCCCCAACTATCATATCGTTCGATATTATTACTTACGTGCGACATTTTTCAAATTTGATTGCAAATTGACATAATTTCGAACTAAACGTCATCTCGACTGATATTAGAATAGAGGTCAAATCAAATTTCTTTGTTTGTCAAAGATGTTCGAAATTTGAATAAATAATATTATCGAAATCGATGTTATTATTTAGCAATAATAACATTTTCACAGATAAGAAATTTGTTCTAATAAAACAGTCTATTTTTACGGTGGTCATACTCGTAATGTACGGTTCTTGAACGCATCATGGAGGGTTTATGATATTTGGATAGATAAAATATAATAATATTACAGCTTAAGAATTTATGAAACATGTAATGTCTCATTATTTTTAATCACATTTTTTTTTATTCTACCAAAGTTCAAAGCACAAAGAAAAATTGAAATGCGTAACCTGGCGGAAGAGACCGGCACGGGTACCTCCGGATTACCGCTCCAACGTGTTAACCTTTCTACCACCGTAACACCAAGAGAGAGGGTTCGATTCCCGGTTTCTTCCCGAATACGCATTTCAATTTTTCTTTCTGCTTTGTATCTTTGTATCAATGGTACGAATACCTGATACACTGACAGAGCCTGCAGCGTTCGCTAGAACCCGCCTAGTCCGAGTGTGGATTTATGAAACGATCCAAAGGCGAGTTTCGTAACAGGATCACACGTGTGCTTTAAGGCCCAATAATGTACAGTTGCATTTACTTTATATACATACATACAATATTCATCAACATACCTTAGATTTTATTTTTGGTTAGATACAGTACAGTCCTGGCAGTGACTCCTGGAATGAATGAGACTGCGGCGTCGGCGCGGGTGTAATCGCCGTAACAACATCATGTATAGTAAAGCTACGTAATTACATCACTGCTCCATGCCCCGCCGCCGCAGCTTCATAGTATGGTTGATAAAATTTTAACATTACAGTTTGCTCTTATTGTCGTTCTCACTAATACAAGGCAAGCCAGCCTCACAGTACAGCCCGTTCCAGAACTGGACTCGCTCCCGCTCGGCGTACTGGCCGGGAGTCAGCTTGACGTCGATGTCCAGGTACTCCTTGTTGGCGACCGAGTACCGTGGCCAGGACACGCCGAGGCCAGGGTCGGAACAGGGGTTGCTGGAATAGGAATAATAAGGAATTTATACAAGTGTTGTCTGTCACAAAACTATTACTAGTAACTGCGAACTGTGTACAGTTCGCGAACGTTTTGTGGTGGTTCTGCTATTTCGCAGAATTATTATTCGTCGAATTTTCAATACATTTATCATAATTCTTGCACACATCATCCTATCGCTTAGGTTTGGTAAGGATTGCTTTATAACAATCCCAAATAGCTTACGGCTTCAGAGAAAAGGCGAAAAGGCAGAGAGAACCCATTTTTTGATATGGTCGATATAGCTGCCATTTTTTACATTTTCAATCTGAGCAATTCCGAAAAATTTCGAGAAATTCAATCGACCTGTTCTCTCGCTTGGCCAAAAACGACATACAATTTTACCATGGTATATTAAATAATAATATAATATTAAAATGACGTCCAAAGATTAAGTCAGGCCTTAGCATATATCGTGGAAACTAACATACATATTTTATCCTGCTTTGATCAGACTTCATACCTTGGCAGCATTATTACAGAGGACTCTAGATGTACACCAGATATTATTACCATGATAGCCATGGCGAAAAAGGTATATAACACTAAAAGAAGCCTACTTACAGCTAAAATATCAAGCTCCGTCAGGAAGAAACTGGTGAAGGTCTACATCTGGAGTATAGCCCTCTACGGCTGCGATACGTGGACCATGACCCAAAGAGACAGAGAGAGATTGGAAGCGTTCGAAATGTGGTGTTGGAGGAGGATGGAAAAGATCAGTTGGACAGAAAAGAAAAGTAATCTGGAAGTTTTAAATATAGTTAACGAAAAAAGATCTTTATTGAAAATAATTGAGAACAGGAGAGGAAAAATGTTAGGTCATCTCTTGCGTCACGATAATTACATGAAGACTATTATAGAAGGAAAAATAGAAGGGAAAAGGAAGAGTTGAAGACCGAGAAGGACATTTAAGGAGCAAATAAAGGAAAAAATAAATGTTTCATCGTATAAAGATGTAAAAGAGAAGGCGGAATGTAGAATAAGCTGGAAATTACTCCACCGACAAGAGCTTAGCTCTTAAATACCTATATGATGATGATGATCAGACTTCGTACAACTTCAGACTTGAACAATATTACTCTCATTCTGACTAGGTTGGGGAATCACGCCGCGCCGCGTACCGCGCGAATAGCCGACGCATCAACATGTACAGTCGAGTTCATTTACATCTACACACTTACGAGAACAAAAATATCTCGACTGTACCTAAGAGCTCGACTCCGCCCTCCGATTTTCTTCGGACAAAAGTCGCGCGTTCGTCCGCGGTGATAGAGGTGTCCCATGGAGCTGGTCACCTCACCACGCGCAATACCAGTTGCGTCAGAATTTTACACAAACAACCAATAAAATACAGTTGTAAATCGGCTTTTGTGAAGAGCTTTTGTTCTTTTGAACATTCTCTAACCTTTTTTTGCAGTAATGGTTTCCTTAGTCGTAAATAGAATAGTCCAGAGATTCCCTGCGATGTGCGTATTTCAGAAAATCCACCTCTTTTATTTTCGTTTTATAAAGGCATACTATTCTAACAACCGATAATACTAAGTAGGTACCTACTTAAATTAGTAGGTCTGATAAAATAGAATCACAAATTACTCATTTAATCCAAGAAGATTAGATTGAAATGTATGGAAAATTTGGCAAAATTAAAGGACAACTTTTATCTATCAGGATATGTAGGTTATAGAGCCAAGTTTAATTTTATCTACTCTCCCCCCCTCTCAGGGGTGAGCGTCACCCCCCCGCGACCTCGAATGTGTCCCGGAGCGCGGTATTTTGCACTGCGTTAGTATTTGATAACAGATTGCGCTGATTGTATAAGTGCTATCGCTTTTGTATGTATGAAAGGTTTATAGTAGGTAAATTTATTCAGAATTATTTCGTTTGTATACACTTTGTATGTATCGTACACGGTTTTCTTTTAAAGTGGAAAATACCGCGCTCCGGGACACATTCGAGGGCGCGGGGGGGTGACGCTCACCCCTGAGAGGGGGAGAGAGTAGATAAAATTAAACTTAGCTCTATAACCTACATATCCTGATAGATAAAAGTTGTCCTTTCATTTTGCCAAATTTTCAGCTAATATTATTGAATTAATTAACATACAATGCATGAACAATGAGGAAAACTAGTTACAAATGTAAATAATCTACTTAAGTACTAATAGACCAGACTCTCAGTGGAGTTCCGTTTGCAAAAATTGCGGACCTCAATCTGACTTCTGATATATATTGTATAGATCCCAGACATCCTACAAACAAATGTTGCCGACCAGGTTTGTGGTCCCCCTCCCCCCACCCCGGCAATTAAAAATGGCATACAAATTAAAAAAAAAAGTCATCAAGCCTTGCCTTGTGGGGTATCAAATGGAAGGACTTATTGAGTAGATCACGAATATATAGCACACTATAACATTTATTACACTTTCTCTAAGATTTTTTTGAAATTTTACTAAAATGCTCCATTTTCGAGTTAACTTTAAACCACTATAGATTGAAAACTAATGAATATTTATTTTTATAATTATTATTTTTAATAACTAACAATAGTCCATTGTTTACGCCCCAATAGTTCGAACAGTGAAAATATTTTTTATATGTATTTTTTATATGTATTCTCCACAGAACCAATTTACGTTGTTTACGTGAATTGTGAAAACTTCCAACTTTTTAATTATTATTTTTTTCTCGGGTGCGTTCAGTAATTACACTCTTATGTTCCAACTTTTATAACAAATAAATATTAAAATTTGTGATGTATTTAATATATTTACTAGTCAAAATATGTAAATGAAACTGAAATACTTACTATTAATATATATAAACATATTCAACATAAAATAAAGCGTAGAAAAAATAAAAACTTAATAATCTGTAACCTCAAACCAGGTTTCTGGACGTGATATTGTAGGTGTATATTTTTTTTAAAGAAGTATTCAAACGTACATATGATTTTAGCCGGCCTGACCAGATCGCCCTTTATTAGCAAGCGTTGATTGGTTATTCGAAGATTTATCGACTGATGAAATCAGTCACGCGTTGAAGGAGTCTTAAATATAAAAAAGTTACATGCACCACAGAGAATCGAAATCGTCGTGTTCGAAATTCAAATGACTTTGGCACGCTAGCGGATAAAATAGACTTTTGCACGCAGATTTCGCCCTATAAACGGAGGTTTTCCGAGCGAGTGAGGTGAAAAAATGTATGACTAACCTGGTTTTTGCGAAATCCGTCCACAGTTTAGTCATTTTCCACACGTAATTCTTGAGCTTGTCTTGAGACTCGTAGTCATCTTTGGTGACATTCGTGGAAAATAAGTAAAACAACTCATCAGCATGAGAAGCCCCTTTTATATCAATTCCTGAGAAGTTCTTGCGAATATTAAGACCACTCACCAAACTGAATCTGTACATATAAATAGGATTGTTATATTTGGAATACAAGTAAGCAAATCTATGCGTGTTGTATACGAAATGCATATCAGATAACATATCAACGATTTCCTTCACATCCTCGTTTCTAAAGTCTCTATCACCGACGTAAAATTTCTTTATTCTTTCACCCATTTCCATCATCTTTTCCTGAGTTATTTTATCAACAATTTCTCTAGGAACATCGTAGGATGCATTTTTATTGTAAAAATCTAGCTTTTTCAATCGATCCTGGACCATCATTATGCTTTCCGCAGAATTATACCCCAGCATTAAAGGAACACTGCACATTTTTTTTGACAAAATAATATCCATCGGCTCTTCGCTGAGAAATGCTTCGACATTGTCAAACTTCTTTTCTCTGACGGGTGCAAAATGAATCCGCATTCCTCTGTAATTCTCATCTGGTGTAGTAGATTTTAATGTCAATTTCGTTAAATTAGCTGCTGGTACCTCTCTCAAAAACTCAAGAAGTTCAGTGGGATCACTAGTGTCTTTTCCTAAATATTTACCGATTCTAAATGCCCTCTCTTTGCCATCTTTTCCTTGAGCCCAATCATTGATACTGGTCCCACTTTGTGTTATAGCTTTATGAAACAAGCCTTGAGACATTGGTGACAGCATATGGTATGCCACTGATGATGCTCCAGCACTTCCTCCAAAAAGTGTAATATTATTAGGGTCTCCTCCGAACTGAGCAATATTCTTCTTCACCCATCTCATGGCAGCAACTTGGTCCTTCATACCTGCATTCCCTGGAACTTCGGGAGTATCTAAGCACAAGAAACCTAGCACTTCAAGTCGGTAGTTTAATGTGACTAGGACAACATTATGCTGCAGAAGAAACTTTGGTCCATAGAAATCATCATTTCCTGATCCTGCTAAGTAAGCTCCAGCATGAATGAAGACCATCACTGGTATCTTAGAGGACGGTTTGAGGGACTTGGAGTAGACGTTGAGGAACAGACAGTCTTCGCTGCCCTCGAAGCCACCGTGGGCCAGTAAATTAACTTGAGCACAGACGTCAGAGTGGTTGCTTGCATCCCTGATGCCTTGCCAGGGCTTTGGTGGTAGTGGTGCCTGGAATAAAATGTTTATATTGAACTAATCTATTGTTAATACAGCATTTCATAGTGAACAAAGAATTTGGAATAACCTTAATCTAAATTATTTGGAATACATATCACTACATAGTATAAAACAAAGTCACTTTCTCTGTCCCTATGTCCCTTTGTATGCTTAGATCTTTAAAACTACGCAACGGATTTTGATGCGGTTATTGTAATAGATAGAGTGATTCAAGAGGAAGGTTTATATGTATTACATGCATAATTTATCAGCATTGCACCAGTGCGAAGCCGGGGCGGGTCACTAGTAGGAAATAAACTCAAAATTAATTACAGTACAATTCCCAGTCCTATCCATTACTGTTAAAAAAAAACAAAATCGTTTACATTTATACATATACTACATTGTCAAACATTGTGTACATAAGTGTGCGATTTAATACTCGTAGGTATACATACCTGAAAACGAAGTTTTTCAATCGGTGGCTGTGCGTACGGGATACCCTTGAAGCTATAGAAGGATGATCCATCGTATAGAGTGTCGAGTGAGCCTTGCAGCTTGCCCTGCTCCACCGTCACAACCGGCTCATGCTGTGAATTTAAATAACATCTCATTTTAAAAGCGAAAACGGCTATTTCATAAGAAAGTAAAAAGGAAAATTACACAAATTAATGTGAATAATTTACTTTCAGTATAAAACCATGCAAAAATTTAGTTTGTCAAAACTCCATTTCATGTGATTTGATACGATTACATAATTGGAAAAATTTATAAGTAAATGTGTTTTAAATTATTTTGGAAATTGACTGCTACGTTAAATTACTTGATGCTAATAATTGGGATATGTGGTGTATTTAATTGCACATCTGTATAATTTTTCAGTACACTAGGTAACTCCACTAATTAACTGAATGCATACCAGAAAAACGAATGCTGTGCAAAAAAAAACAATTGATTAACTGAACATGTCCTACAAAAAAAACTTAAACATCATTCAAAACGAGATGACCTTTTTAACCGAATTCACACCAAAAATATGGTTCGTACATGGGATATATTTAAAAGTTTCAACAAAAATACTGACTTGCACACTTATTATTCTCGCACTGCACACTAAGATCCGACTCGGCCGGGTTAGGTTAGGTTAGTTTTTTAGGGTTCCGTACCCAAAGGGTAAAAACGGGACCCTATTACTGAGACTTCGCTGTCCGTCCGTCCGTCCGTCCGTCTGTCACCAGGCTGTATCTCAACAACGGTGATAGCTAGACAGTTGAAATTTTCACAGATGATGTATTTCTATTGCCGCTATAACAACAAATACTAAAAATAAAATAAAATAAATATTTAAAGGGGGCTCTCATACAACAAACTTGTTATAGATTATATATATATGTATAGGTACGGAACCCTTCATGCGCGAGTCGGGCTCGCACTTGCCCAATTTTTTTTTTTTATATCCAGTAAAACAGTTTTGCAAATACCTTTAAATAGTATATTGAATTCGCATTATTTAGTGTGCAAGTCAGTATTTTTGGTGAAACTTTCAAATATTTTGATCGAAAAAAGGGAATATACAGATATCGATTTAAATACATGCCCTTATGATTTTCAGACTAAGGAAATATGTATATAAATTTATGAAACATGTAATGTCTAATTTTATTTTTTTTTTAATGTGGGTACACCACAATTTTTATTTAAACCATGAATACAAAGATCAAAGCTTAAAGAAAAATTGAAAAAGGAGCTACCTGGTGGAAGGGACCGAGAATCGAACCCGGTACCTCTGGATTACCGGTCCAGCGCGTTAGCCACTTCGCTACCCTCGCTCCACGTAGACCTGACGAATTTTTCCCTCTATTTATTTTTGACCTCTATGTGAATAATTCACATAGAGGACGCTAAGGTGTAAAAACCTTTCAAATAAACAATGCAAAGATCGACACACAAAGCATAAGGAAAAAATCGTCAGGTCTACGTGGAGCGAGGGTAGCGAAGTGGCTAACGCGCTGGACCGGTAATCCAGAGGTACCGGGTTCGATTCCCGGTCCCTTCCACCAGGTAGCTCCTTTTTCAATTTTTCTTTAAGCTTTGATCTTTGTATTCATGGTTTAAATAAAAGTTGTGGTGTACCCACATTAAAAAAAAAAAAAATGAGACACTACATGTTTCATAAATTTATAAAACTAACAGCGCCCTCTCTCGCTTACTCGTTCACCGCTGTAAAGTGGTGCAGTAAGATGTGAATATTAACGTATTCACATAGAGGTCGCTAAGGTGTAAAAACCTTTCAAATAAACAATGCAAAGATCGACACACAAAGCATAAGGAAAAATTCGTCAGGTCTACGTGGAGCGAGGGTAGCGAAGTGGCTAACGCGCTGGACCGGTAATCCAGAGGTACCGGGTTCGATTCCCGGTCCCTTCCACCAGGTAGCTCCTTTTTCAATTTTTCTTTAAGCTTTGATCTTTGTATTCATGGTTTGAGATATATGTATATTTTTTTTATCAACAAACATAGTAAATAGGGTATGAATATTTGTGCAATATCATTGTTTTGTGTATTTGAAATAGTTTGAATTGGGTTATTTAAATGTTGGAAATTGGAAAACATTATTTGCTTATCAGTATTACATAATGTTTCCTTCCTTCCCAGGTAGGTGTGTATCCCACAGAATACATTGCAAAACCGTACACCCTATCAACAAGGTTTCATGAATGAAAACAAACACAAAATTTTATTTCAAACTAGCTATTAAAAATCACTCATAAAAAAAATTTAGACAACACAATTTTTTATTAAACATTTGAACTAAGTATTAAAACAGTTATTCATTCATAATTTAAGAGCTTCGCTCTTGTCGGTGGAGTAATCGCCACTCTTCCCTATTTCTTGATAGTGTTTTGGTCTCCTGATACCACACAGTGCCCACTTTCTCTTTCACTTGACTAAAAAACAGTAGTCAAGTTCAATTAATTTACATGAGTGATAGAATAATTAGCATCCAAATATCTTTAAAAAGTTTCAGGTCTAGTGTGATAGCGGTTGAACTTTGTACATACTTTACTACACTTCGTGTTCAGAACTGCACACTCAACAACACAAAAATCCGACAAATATTATTCACCATTGTGTCTGGAGCAACAGACAGACTCCGAATGAGTCGCTTCGGAGCTTGCACCAGGATTTTTATACTTGCTGTAATTAATTTAAACATTGCAGTAGTATTTTGTTCCTTCCTTATTTTAAATACTTACAGTGCCGTACATAGTTTTTGACGTAAACAAACTTCACAGCTTCACACCAAACTGACACTGACAATGACAATTTGACAGATAGTTTTATCACCAACTTATCTGTGCTGACGAAGAAATGAAGAACCAATCAGATTATTAAGAATCTCTGGTGTACAGTAGCCGGCAAATTTCTTGTGCATAACCTTGACTGCGCGCCGATTTACGTACAAAATATATGCATGCGCAGATCCGCCATTTTGGGTCAAGTTGTTTGCCGGCTACTGTACGTAGATACTAGGGATAGCGACGCTATAGACTGAACTGATACGTTTGTTCATTGTACCTACAGTAAAAAGCCGTTTTAGGGTCAGCTCACACCGAGACGCGACGCGACGCGACGCTGCGCGCACATTTCGATAGAGTGACTCAAAATTATACTTTATTTACTACATTAAAAGGGACACATTTCATCGTGAGAATTCAAAATACGTTGCGCCACGCAGCGCTGCGCCTCGCGGCGCCGCGCCGCGCCGCGCGGCGTCGCGAGACGCAGCGGTGCATCGCCGGTACGCGCGGCGTGTAAGAGCGGCGCTGCGCCTCGCGAAGCCGCGAGGCGCAGCGCGACGCCGCGAGGCGCAGCCTGAGGCCGCCGTTCTCATGCGCTTGCAATAGGTAGACTGCGGGGCGGTTGGACGCGGCACCGCGCGGCGCCTCGCTGCGCAGCGAGGCGTCGTGCTGCCAACGATTCTACGATGCGGCCCGCTACGCCGCGATGCGTCCCGCGGCGCAGCGCGGCGCAGCGCGAAATCACCGGCCTCTTGCAGTATCGTCGCGTCGCGTCGCGTCGCGCTGCGTCGCGTGGCTTCGCGAGACGCAGCGGTGCATTGCCGGTACGCGCGGCGTGTAAGAGCGGCGCTGCGTCTCGCGAAGCCTCGCGACGCCGCGAGGCTCAGCCTGAGGCCGCCGTTCTCATGCGCTTGCAATAGGTAGACTGCGGGGCGGTTGGACGCGGCACCACGCGGCGTCTCGCTGCGCAGCGAGGCGTCGTGCTGCCAACGATTTTACGATGCGCCTCGCTACGTTGCGATGCGTCTTGCGGCGGCGCGCGGCGCAGCGCGAAATCACCGGCCTCTTCCAGTATCGTCGCGTCGCGTCGCATCTCGGTGTGAGCTGACCCTTAAAATCGTTGGCAGCACGACGCCTCGCTGCGCAGCGAGACGCGGCGCGGTGCCGCTTCCAACCGCCCCGCAGTCTACCTATTGCAAGCGCATGAGAACGGCGGCCTCAGGCTGCGCCTCGCGGCGTCGCGCTGCGTCGCGCGGCTTCGCGAGACGCAGCGCCGCTCTTACACGCCGCGCGTACCGGCGATGCACCGCTGCGTGGCGCAACGTATTTTGAATTCTCACGATGAAATGTCTCCCTTTTAATGTAGCTGACCCTTACGCAGCAATTTAATGGTTGATTTGATAAATTATTATTTTACCAACACAAAATAAAGGTAATTTGTGAAAAAATCGTCGGTCAGGACTCACGCACTGAGGTGCTCGTACTACTGCAACACAAAATGCATGCATACCTAGTAAGTACTTAATTAAATAACATGGAAAGAAAGCATCAAGTGTAAGTAGGTACAGTCAACAGCAAAAGCTCCTACTTTACTACCTGGTAACGTTAAGTTAGAGGCGTTAGAGCTCCCATCATCAGTACCCTAATGACTTCGCATACACACTAAAGTACCTACTAAACAAGTGGAAAACTTAACCTAACTAGGATCCTAAGTTAGGTTAAGACTGTACAACACTTGATGCTTTCTTTCCATGTTATTTAATTAAGTACAATTACTAAGTATGTTGTTAGAAACCATTGAAAACAAAGGAGGAAAGATTTTTGGACACCTGCTACGACACGACGATTACATAATAGTACATTTTACAACTAGTGTGAAAAGAATGTCTTTTTACCACTAGTACCGAGGTATCTTGCCACGAGCTGAAAGCGAGTGGCAAGACTCGGTACGAGTAGTAAAAAGACATTTCACACGTGTTGTAAACGACGTTTTTTAATGCAATTGCGAAAAAATAATAAATGAATATATCATTGCGATAAAATATGCTTGCTTCGAAGTTATTTTTGAACGAACCCATACTTTACAAATGACACTGACAGTGACAACATACTATTGGAATCAGCGCCATCGGCCTCGAGTTGAGAAACTAAATTGACACTTGGCAGTTGACACTGACAGTATTTATAAGGATAATATTTAGCTTGCCACAGCCCAATGCAGATAATTATAATACTGAAACGACATTAATTAGAACCTTTAACATTATCAAAACAGAAGTACAAGACATTACAGTATCAACAAACAGAAACAGATCATGCAACAAGAGTGCCAAATTTGTGATCTGCGACATGTGACCAAGGACACGTTTACAACTAAAATATCATGAATTGTTTGAATATTTGAAGACTATCAAGGATAATTAGAGGTAAAAGAAACATTAAATCACATTATTAGTTATGTTTAAGGTTATTTTTTTGAACAAGAAGCTGGTGAAATCTATAAATATTACTAAATTATTAACATTTTGCAGGTCCCTAACAAATTGGCGGAAGGATAATATTCACTCAAAGCGGCTCCTAGGAAGTCAACCAGTCAATTACTATGTACCTACAACTGCTGTTCAAGTGCCACGTTGATGACCATGTTTAGAAGAAATTATGATTATGTTTAACATTACGAAAAGACAACTATATCAAATGAGGTCTAAGAAGAATTACTTGCTTTTGTGATTAAATGAGAATAAAAAAATATATATTTGTATTAAAACAAGGTTGATATCAAAAATATTTTATTTTCAGTAATAATTATAGTTAATGGTACAATTAGTGCAGTTCATAGTTATGTTGTGAGTTCTTCCATGTAAATTAAGTGTCTGACTAGTCAGGCATGGTGTATTTTCAGGTTCCTGCTGTTGTGATAATTCCTGTGGGTCAAAGTTAGAGGGGCTATGTGTAATCCAAGTGTTGTTGGCACGTGACGGTCCTGGTTGGTTAACAGGGCTGGGTGTAACCAAAGTGTTGTTAGCATGTGACGGTCCTGGTTGAGGTTCAGTATTAACAGGTACATTAAGACCAGATTGGAATGTGGATGACGAAAATTCTGTGGACTCTTGCGACTTTACATTAATTGATTTTGCAATTTGTTTTCCAATTTTTAATTTGTTATCAATGGAGTTTTCTATGTATCCTTCTGCTACATTACTTGACCGCCAACCTCCATGCCTCTTCAAAGTTGTTATGTCAGCTCCTGAGTCGGCAAGTAATGTAGCAGAGGTTCTCCTAACTGCATGTCCGGTGTAAAGATTTGCATCAGGCAAATTTAAGTACTGAGCGATATCTCTCGGCATATTCCCAAACTTGTTTAAGCCTATTACCTGGGCAGTGCACCTTCCTCTTTGAAAATTCTGAAAGAATCGGTCACTTTTGCCCTTAAAAGACCGCAGACTCTGATATTTCTTGACTATTTCTGCAAATGGGCCGTCAATAGTGAAGGACCTGGGAATTTTATTTTTTGTATTTGGTATTTTGACAAGAAGTATGTCCCCATGTGTTTCTATATCTTTTACTGATACATTTGTGAGCTCTTCGCGTCTGCATGCGCCACAGACTCCAAATATAAGAGCAACCTATGAACAAAGTTACATATTTATTATATATTGTAAGACAATTGTTTATTTCATTCTATATTTTTTAACTTCCTACTTTATTTTTAGAGTTAATTTACTTAAATTGTGTACATATTTTATTAGATTTATATTTAAGTTTATACCTTTGTAGCTAGATGTTGCTGATCTGGAGCTTCATTAATAAACGTCTCAATTTGTTCAGCTGTTAGTACCTTCGATTTTTTACTCTGAAATCCTGCACTTTGCCTTTTTAAGAAAGCAGTCAATCTGGTGTAAGTTTTTATATCTATGTCATGTTTTAACTTTATAACAGCTTTCAACATAGAATATTTTGACCATAATGTTGATGGCCGATAGGTTTCAGACAGCTCTTGAAAATAGGCCATCAAAACAGTCTCTGAAAAAGACTTTGCGTTATGTAAGGTTTTCCACTCGATAAATTTTACATAGACGGCATTATATTGGTTTTTAGATTTTTCTGGAATAACACAGTCATTGGCAATTGCTGCTCTAGCACGAATGTCTGGTGGTGTCATATCAATGTTTGAATCACTCATTTTCAATATTTTTTTATAACTTCTCGTACCAAATTATATATTTATATGCGTTAATGTGTTTAAATAATGTTAGAAGTTATTTCAAAAGGGCGGGCTGATTTGCTTTTAAACTTTTTTTTTCTAGGCATATGCTTGTATCATTCAGCCAAATCAAAGAACGATTTTTAGGAAAGTAAATATTTCATACATAGATACCTAAGACAGAGTAGGCTATAAAATGCAAATTCTTAATATTTTTTCGTCATTTATATATTAATGAATACTTTAAATAAATACTCCTAGTATTCGTAAGCGTTTTTAATTTCATAATTTCCAAGTAAAAAATCTAATATAAAATTACTGCGTTTCGAAAGTATAGTTTGGAACTAAAAAGTAAAAAGCACTAGTTCGAGAAATTGAGCTTCTCGCACGCTACGCAGCCACAAAAAGTACCACTTTTTGAGCAACTGTATTAAAAAAACTATTATTGAAGGGAAGATTGAGGGAAGGAGGAAGAGAGGAAGACCTAGGAGATCTTACATAGACCAAATCAAGGAGAAAGTAGACGGCGTGTCGTATCAGGACATCAAAACGAAAGTTGAAGATAGAGAAACATGGAAGTTGCTCCACCGACAAGAGCTAAGCTCTTAAATTTCTGATGAAGACTAGGTATGCATGCATTTTGTGTTGCAGTAGTACGAGTACCTCAGTGCGTGAGTCTTGACCGACGATTTTTTCACAAATTACCTTTATTTCATATTTGAATATTTTACGTGTTCTACGTGTTACAAATTACCTACTACCACCTACTACAGATTGGTAGTTTTTTTTTTATATTTTTTATTCTACTTGTTACAAATAACTACAAATTGGTAGTTTTCAGAATTTAATCCTTCATTCGTACAAGACAAGAACTAGTTTTTTTGGTACAGCAGCACGGTAGGCACAATAGATAGGTCAACAAGAAGTTTTAACCCTAGGTAACGTTTTGATTGTCTTAGCCTTTAGGCAAATTGAGACTGACAAATAAATGGACCCACTAATAGATCATCACTAGATAGTTTAAGTTTCAAGGTGACATGTAATGCGGAACTAGTTCCGATTTATTCCTAATATCTTCTAAATTATATACCTACATTTTCAGTAGGTATCTGATGAAATGATCAAAATGTTAGGTACGAGAAACCTTTAATATTTATTAAATCACTGTATAATTTTGTTGTTCTGTAGTAGTTCTCCCCAAAACCTTGCCCAAAACTAAAGTAGCAGCTTTTGACTGTGTCAAGTTTTGCGCGAAAAACTACAGTACAAAAATGGATACAGATAGGTAGTAGGTATAATAATATCTTATAGCTTTAAACGAGCAATTCTTGTATATTTATTTATATGTAGTATGTAAATTTATTTCTGTGATCTTGGAAACGGCTCTAACGATTTCGCTGAAATTTGGTATATGGGGGTTTTCGGGGTAAACAATCGATCTAGATTAGTTTTATGTTTGGGAAAACGCGTGTTTTTGAGTCTTCATGCGTTTTTCTTACCAAGCAGAATATGGTCGCCAATTTCGTCCTGCCGGACACTGTCCGTCTGGTCCAGCAGGTTAAGACGCGGAGGTCAAGAAACGAATGTTCGGTTCGGAAACGGGTTCAAATCCACCTCGGTGACTTATTTCTGTTTTTTTTTATATGTTCAATTTTATATATAATTTTTTAATTTTTATTGTTTATAGACAAGTTTAAAAAAATGTAGTTTATGATTACGTGAATAAGATTTATGCTTTCGAGTTTTTATTTTATCGAGACTTAGGAAGCAATAGTGCAAAACGAAAAATTTACCGATACAAATTTTAAACACAGTTTCTCGGGTATTTTTTGTGACGCCATCTCTCGAATAATGCCATAAAAACTAACTACTTATGTGTAGATTATCACCTAAACACCACCATATTACAATAAATAGTAATAACCGAGCAAAGCTCGGTCGCCCAGGGAGGTACTTATAAATATTAAAGAGCCTGTTACAATTAATGATAATTGATCTGATTTTAGAAAATAGAAGTACAAATTGGAAGTGGACGTAGTCTAGCATTAAGTGTCTATACTTACCTATTAATAACGTTTAGTTAAAATTGTTCGTAATTACAATAAGTAACAATGCTTTCCAGTATCTGTATTGAAAAAAAAAATACAACTTGACATATCCAGTGACAAAACAAGTTGACAAACTTATCATTGCATGTAGATTACTTTGGCACTAATTTATCTACATACTAAACTCGCTACTATCACAGTAAGTAGCGCCACCCCTAAACTGAACAAACAAGTTGGTCGTAAAAAGCCGCGCGCGTTCAAAACCACGCACGTTGGTGCCAATGCAAATAAAATCTAAACAAAAAATATTATATTTTTTCTTAATAAAATTCACTTTGTTATTATTACAGGTGTTTCCCAGTTTGATAATAAATTTATCCCTCATTGTGTTGATTTTATGGCAGACTTGTGTTCAAATTGGCGATATGAAGTCAAAAATCCACCAATAGAAATGGCTGATTCGGTCTACCTGCATCCTTATCTTACCAACCACTTCACCCACATTCAGTGTAAATAAGGATTAGTGGTTTTATCAATATTACTGTGGCCAGGAATGATTTTGAATCGGCTATTACCTTTGCAAAATCGAACAATTGTGCAAATAGGAGGATTTGTTTGATATTCACTATTTGTTTATGGTTTATTTTGTTTTTCTGTATATTCAGGATTTGCACGTGTTTTAAGTGTATTTAGTTTGGTATAGACGCTCCTACCCGCTCTGTAGAGCGTCGCACGCACGCAACAAGCGAAGCGCGATTTATCAAGTCTTGTAGGTAACGCCAATTTGAAAGGGTAACTCTGAATTAGTCAATTCAGATGAGTGTTAAATATTATTTTTTAGATACAAATAAAAAGGTTATGTTAAGGAATATTACTTTTAAAAATCTCATCGTCATCAATAATACCTAGTACCTACACGTTAAGTTGTTTTTACTCAAAATACAATCAAGTTACTGTTACGTATGATCGTAATGGAATAAGCCTTGTTCTACAATTTGATTGATGTTTTATTCTATTGCTGGACGTACGAAGTGGTTCAAAACGTGGTGACTTAATCTATATAATCATAATAACAGCTCCTAATGCAAACAAACTGCAGAAGTGTAAGTATGTAGTGTAAGTAACATTCGCCATTTTGTGTTTTTTGCCATTATAAGTAGCATAACTCTATATTCTTCAACATACGCTACGCGCACGCGCATATTGTTCGCCATATATAATTCAGTCGGTTCGTGTTCGTATCGGTTTGCATATTAATTACCCATTGAATTTTTTTGAAAACCCATGTAATTGTCGATACAGAAAAGGCAACCAATTCTGTATCTCTTTGCCTTGCGACAGTTGCGACTATTCAAATGATAGGCGTTATCCATCACATGCAATGCACAATGTATGGACCAAGGCAAATTCTGCATTATAAAAGTCACTTATTTGTAAATAAGACATCTAAAATATACAAATCAGCAAGTATACAAAAAAATTTATGCACGTTGAAATCACTAATAATGACTCATTATTTTCTTTGTATTGTTGAGTGTCTCATTTTCATAGCGATATGCGGTTCGCAAAACCAAAAAAAAACTTATCGCACAATTTATCAAAGAAACAATTCAGCAGTTACAAATATAAATATACAAATGAACAATATCCATTATTCATATTTACTGAGCAATACAAAACGCAAAATTACGTCCGAAACAAATCAGTGCGCGGTGAAATTGCATGTGTTACTATTCCAATAAAAGTATTATTGCAAAAATTCATGAAAGCACTATCTAACTCGCACCTGTTGTGACCGAAACTTTCCCACGGTATTATCTTGTACCATATGTCTCTATACGAAATTTGTCTATATTTAAACGAAAATACTAACATAACATTGAGTTTATGTCAAGCATTACATGCTTTACTGTTGTTTTGGTATGTAATAAAGCTCATAAAAATGTCAGGTTTTGACAACTTGTCAATGCCTGTCGAGATAAGAGCTCATTTGATATGCAACGAAGTGCATTATCATGAGCACAAATGCACCGATTCAACGTACAAGCAAAGAATAAAGTAGAAAATGATAACCATGTTCTACTTACAAGTTCTGTGCTTCAGTTTATTGTGCATTTAAGTAATAAGTTTCTATTAAGTTTGAAAAACAAGATATTTATTATTTAACGATAAGTTTGCCGTATCTATTACGAAATTTGTTTAATCGAAATGTCTTCAGAGGACATAACAGGGAACTTTGTATTTGTAGCCAAATAATTTAAAACCAATTTTTTGTTGGTGATATTTAATTTATTGTCGACAGGTGTACGTTAAATAATTTCATGAAATTCAAGCCATAGGCAGTTGGTTAGATCTGTCTTGTGAGTTGAGACATTTAAATCTCAAGTAGGTACACTAGACCGAAAACGAGTAAAATAATGATATTATTGCAATATAATATAATGTCCAAAATTTCGGTATTTATCTTAATTTTTTTTCCACCAACCGAACCACAGTCCAGATCCAGAATAAAAATAAAACTTCACCATCAAAAAACATTTTGCACTCACATTCACCCTTTCTTTAACCGTTTAGTGCACAGTGGGTCCGCATAGAGTCGCTCGGTCATTATTTACAACCCTTTGGATAAGCCCTTAACAACAAACCTTTTTAACATTTTAAAACGTCATCCAACAAAGGATGATGTATGTTTTTTTCTAACCTGTCGGGATTACTGGGACTTTGTAAATGTTTTAATATTTAAAAGATTAGCGTCATGTACCGTATTTGAGTACAAGTAAATATTGTTGTTGAAATGTGTTGTTTGCTAAAAATATTAGTTTTAATAGGTAGTCATTATTTTTTTAAACATTGGGATTATTTTATTCACGCAAATAAATAATAAATATTTATTCAATTATTGATTAATTTAAGTTTTATGGATCTCTCAAGAATGTAAAATATTGGATTTTATGGAGCTTCTATGGAATGCAACCGATACGTGTTGTTATTTGGTTGTCAGATAAATAATAGCTGTCTATGAAATTGGTGTTGTGTTGAATCCTAGCTATTCCTAATCTCCGAATTCAATACCGTCACAAAGCAACTGAGCAAAATCATGAATGACTGAAAGACTGGCTGTACTTATCCAGATAATTTCACTTTTCCATATAAACCTACGAAATAACATGAACATTCCAGGAAAATAATGCATCGGGATAAAAAAATCTAACCTAATTAATCGCTAATTAACAGTAACAACAAATACGTAGCTATGAACGTGTGCAATGAGTATTAAAAAGCAAAGCTCGTTAGAAATGCCTTTAATCAAACATGGCGACTTGATAAGCCTGAAACAAGCGAATAATCGCATGCGCGGCGAGTCCACAGAATTATGCTCGGTGGCGAGCGGAGATCGGTCTGTGGGGCGCGCGCACAGGGGTAGTGGCTAGTGTTGGGACACAATATCGATGTTATGCCCTTTCTTCTTTTTTTAAACATTCAAGTTAACATACATTTTAGAGGTTTTTCAATAAGAAGATTTAAGAAGAAGGCTGTATGGGAGCGCCGCCGGAGCAGTAACCGTTGGCTCTAATTGGGAATTGGGCTTAATGAACGCAACCAAGCGATCGAGCCTGTCTCCAGCCGGGCTTTCCTGCACCAAATCATCATGATCATCATCAACTTCAATTTTCTCGTACACAAAAAGAAACAGAGAGATCTTACTGTGACCTGGATATTTAGCATATTATTTGCTTCAAAACAGCCGGCTATGGCATTAAATGTACATTTTGAGGTCAGAAAGGCATTTCTTTAATAGAGCAAGTAAGGAAAAACAACTAAAACAAGGACGAAGGCAAGGTGGAACAAAAAATTGATTGACTGACTTTTTACTTATGATTATGACACTTATTTGATTACTTTTGATATGTAAACAAAAATCTGAAAATAAGATAAGTTAAATAAAGCATAGTCCACCAAGCCCAGATTTAAGCATGGATGGTGAACGAATAAATTTAATTCAGAATAATAATTTCTAACAGTGAAAGTAAAACTATTAACATAACGTAATTATCTCTTGTAAAGTCGTGAAACTATGATGAGAGTTGGGATTGGGATACGAATCTAATAGTAAAGCATACAATTCTTTTTACAATGCTTACATCTGTAAATGTTATCAAATTATCATTAAGTATCGATATTTTTTGTCATTGACAGCCCTACTCTCCAGCTTCTAACCCTTCAACTGCTACACATGTCGTAGTAATGCATTCATGGGCTCTCGAGCGTGGCGGCGCAAAGTAACTAAACGGACACACCCCAAGCTCTCATTTATTATTTTAAACGGCAACTCATAATTTTCAGATTGGAGCAATGTTAGGGTTGGGCTAGTCTCGAAATTTAAAAACATGGGCTATAACGACGTCGCGTCGTACTTTTTTAAACAAAGGTATATATCAGAATTGTTATATAGCCAAGATAAAAAAAAAAAAAACATTTTTGATCATTTACCATGAATTGGTTTGGTGCTTTACTCAGGCTAGATTCGATCAAACGTTTTTTGTTTTGTGTTATTTTTTTAATATTTATTTCGTTTAGTTACGTCGAGGTAATTAAATAAACACTTTTTAAACGCGATTATGTCCCGTTTTATTATAATAACGAGCACCCTTAAAGTTTCAGACTTTTCTGTTATTTTCAGTTGTTAACAGTCCGAGAACATGATATTTTTTAGCTATTGATATTAATAGAGCATAAAATTATTACCTTTTCACCCTTTCAGCAAATGCATGACGCGATTTATCAATATTTGGCGAGAAATCGGCGATGAACTGTGACGGTAACCATTCTGTATCAATAGTAACCATTTTGTTGCATTATGTTCATACTTCACCATTTGTGACTGCTGGTGCGGAATGTGTGACTAATTATAAAACTGAATATTTACACACAGTATCGTTATTGAGTCTCACGTAAAAATCAAATTTCAGTCACTGCACAGTATGAATGACTGCGCTGACGACTAGTTTGACACAGGTCTTTTGACGTGAAATTTATTTTCATGTTTTTTTTATTGATGTGTAAATTCTCTAGCAATGTAGGATCAGATACACGGTATCGGTACCAGTAATACCAGTATGTGTATTTGATCCTATGTATCTTGCAAGAGAAATGAACATGAAACAGATCTTTTTCAAATCAGTGTTAGTCGGCCTCAGTGTTTCAACATGTTATGAATTGTTGGCATCTTTATCAATTTTATTACAATAGAAGATAGATCGAAGTGAGGAAAATATATGAAAAAAAAGAAAGAAAAAACGACTTAGTCCCTATACACCTATTATACTCATAACAAATTGGTAACGATTACGGTAAGAGGTACCTACTGAAGTAATAAAACTACAATAATGTCCCAGTTATTGACTTGATTTTTCTTTTAATGTTTGCAAAGAAACCGAGAGTCGCAACAGATGTATGCACGTGTCATAAGGATCAATAAAAAATCACCCGAATCCGTGTCTGATCAAATATTGATATAATTTATTGCATGTCAATAAAAGGGTTGCAATAAAAAACGCGCGTTTCACGCACTATTAAGCTATTAGAGAAATGTGCCGTTACGTGCAAGGTAGGTGCCATTGTAGGACCATATTGTATTTTTTTTACTACATGTACCAAAATAATGTTTTATTTCTTACGAACTCACATAAAACCTTCTTCCAAAGAAAGCACTAGCAGGCTTAATATGTTATATACTTAATATATATGTACTTACGAATACATAGATATACTTAACTAAAAAAACCTAGCACGTCCGTGACCAGGTATAAATATTCGAGCTAATCAAATAAATATTTGCCCTCGCCGGGTTTCGAATCCAGGACCGCCGGCTCATTCGCCTATTGGCAGCTGCATTAATTACCAAAAGCGCCAACCACGTCGTTTAAAAAAATACTTTGTACACTGTTACCAAAAGGAAAACTAAAAATATTTTCAATCTGTAACGTCACTTTGATTATCAAGACACAAATCACACAAAGCTGGATAATACCATTATTTTAATTTATTTAACCATTTTAACCTGACCTTTGACAATCTACTGGTTGTCAAAGGTGTAGTACTCTACAGGGACAGAAACTGTACGGAGCAAGAAGCTTCTTAAGAAACACCGTACAAAATCACGAATCATTCAAATACTGCACATTGCGTTTTAATTTTGATTTATTTTCTATATTGTCACTTCGACTCACAAGATCCAAATTGCTTAAAATCCGTACTAAATCTACAAAAAATACCCAGTATTTATTCTAACCTGACCCTTGAAGTACCACCAAAGGGGCGTGTCCACCCCCGTTATAACAGGGCGGCGCGCGCCTGCGCCCACAGTGCGCCGCGCGCGCACCACTGTGCACTCTCGGCCGGGAACAGTGGGCGAAAGCGACCTGTTGACCTGTGACTTGTTTTTTTTTTAGTGATGTTGGTTTTCTTTGACGGTGATTGATTTTCATTGATTCTGTGGATAAACAGTTGGGTGAGAGCAGCGGCTGCGGAAAAGTAAGTTACCTGTGTATTTATTATACTTATTTTTAGTATTAGTATCAGTGGCGTACTGCCCTTATAATTCGATTTCTACCGGCTTGCCCAACTGACAGTAATATGACTTTTATAATAGAATACTATATCATATTATCATATACTTAACTTTTAATTTTATTGAACCCTTTTTCAAGAAAAAATAAGCAAGCTTTCTCTGGCTCGCACAAGGAGAGTTTTAGCGCCATACGACTGATACATACGTACATAACAAATAATTATATAATGCTTTTTTACCAACAGTAATAACCGCTTAGAATAAAAACTAAAAAAAAACCGCCCTCAAAATAAACTGAAAAGCCAAAAATAGCCCTTTTGAAGTCCGTGCCGTTAATACAAAAAAAAACATACAATCGAATTGAGAACCTACTCCTTTTTCGAAGTCAGTTCATAAGTAAAGATAAACGTACTAGTTTTTTTTTATGTAGGTAACACAAGGTGACGGAAATTTTTAGGTCAAGCCTGGGTTGTGTTAAAAACAAGTTAAACAAGCAATATACAATTTTAAAAGCTTTTATTTAACTTGCAATGTATGTATGTATGTATGTATACTGTAAGTATGTTTGTTCGGGTGGAATCTTGCAACTCAATTTTGAAGCAGATATCGTCAACCGATGGAGCTGAAATTTTGCATACTTACTTAACTTTGATGACAATCAATAATATGGTACTATGGGGCTGATCTGATGTTGGAGCCGGAAGGTGGCCATGAACTCTACAATAGAAAAAGCAATCCTACCGAGTTTTGGCTCTTTAGAATCGTCTCAGTGAGCATTTGATGGATATCCAAAGAAAAGTACAGTCGGATATAAAAGCTTGTCACTAAAATGATTTTTTTGAAAGAAACTTATTCTAAGTGTTATTTCAAATTGATTATTCGTCATGTACCCAAGTACAAGTTTCACAGCAGATTCATAACTTCTTAGTTAATCTGAACTAAGGATTTATTGAAAAACAAGCGTTACTTTTTAATATAAGTAAGCTATTTTTATAAATATCGGCACAACCTCACCTATATCGATCTTAGAGTTATCAGAGTTTTGAGTCGAAAAGGCCAATATATTATTTCCAAATATAAAAAACAAATTGATAACAACGGTTTAGAAAACACCTACTTCAAGTCACTAACAAAACAATTAAAGTAGACTTTAGAACATTGTAGGGGATAACCTGGAATTAACCTACGGGGATTTTGTGGTGAATGGTGACTACGGTGGAAATTTTCTAGGGTTGCCGCCGGCAAGACCTAGGGTTCCTCTTTGCGATATGAAAATGGCGGCACTGAACGTAAACCCAGCCCAGTGAATAGCTAAATTTATGTGTCAGGATCAGTTAAGTACCTATCTGAAACACTAATTCCCGTTTCCCATCTAGGTATACGTTTTGTCAAATTTTCATTTGTCTGAAAGCCATTATTTTTTTAAACTGATTTTTATTTCAGAATAATTATAAAACAAACCTAACCTAACTATTTTTTTATTCTACTAATTAAGGAGCTTTGATAATTTTTATGAACATGCCAGCTCCAGCTTGCCTATTAATACACAACATCATTCATCTAAAAGAAATAGATAAATAAAAACATAGACCGTATAGACTTAAAAATAACATGTATACGAAAACAACTAAATTTGTATACCTACACTATTTACATTAAAAAAAAAACTGTATAGGTTCAAATTTTGCCGGTTCCGATAAGGGTCTAACCTAACCTAATGGGTTTTTTAATGGGTTAACAACGTTTATAAAATCCAGAAAATATCAGTTTCAAAAATACAAATCTTTCAGACGAATGAAAATTTGGCGAAACGTAACAGATGGGAAAGAATCTTTCCGAGTAGTGATATGATAACATCACGATCAAGTAAGTGCCTACTTGCAGTACAACTAGTAGTAGCACTTGAGTACAACTAGTAGAAAACGAATAGACAGCTACCTACTGTACTTCTTGGACACGCATTAGTATAGGCTTGTAATATAGCGCCATCTCCTTAAGTGCCGCACTTTATTAGACGCTGCTTAATTCATCTGTTAACTAGGTACCGACGTAAAACAGCGATGATGATGATGATATTATGTTTGTTTGTACTTAAATGCATTAAATATTTGGCGTAAAAATCACACACATGACTCCCATTTCTTATTATGTAGGTATTGTTAAAGGCGTTTGGACGTATACGTTAAGTACAGAATTACGAAAAAGATTATTTTTTGTGTATAAAGCAAAATATTTAGGCGAGAATGTTTTTTACAACATGGACGAATTTTACCAATTTAATAATGAAATAATATATTAATACTAATAATGTAACTACCTCTTCCAATTTGTATTTAATAATTAATATTTTTGTAATAATTTGTATTTTAAAATTTAATAGTACCTAATAGAAATTATGTTTTTATAATGTATTGGCTTGTAAAATGTTGACATTTTATTAATAAATGAGTATGAGTATGAGAACACTGAACAGTAAGACACCATTGACGAAAATTAGTCCCCAAAAAGCCTGTAACCTGTAAGTCATGTAAGTTGAACGAGCTTTGCGAGTTTCAAAATGGTCATTCAAAAGTGTTCCCCTTCCACTAATCGCATGATCATTATCATTAACTTCGTCACGCTACAATAAACGTGTCACAAACTGCAGGTGCTTATGTAATTTTTCCTTATAGGCCTGTCCAAAGTATAATTGTTACATGTTTCTCGCTATCAAAGTATCAATTTTCTGCTTTGCTGTGTTGGCGGATAAGAAAGGATGAAAAAAAACAGTAGCTATCTTATGCAGTTATAGCCCAAGATAACTGCAATTGAAAAGATTTGATATTTGATTTGGGAACTAATTACCGTGCACTTAACGTAAGCCAAGTACTGTGGCAAAGAAAAACACCCAAGAAGACATCCTACATTCACGTTTTACGAATGATAAAATAAATTGTAGCCCATAATTTTTTTTTATTCTAAATAGCCATGCATTTAACCTTGATTGCACTTGATGTTAAGTGACAATAAGGCCTAAGAAGGAGCATGCTTGGCTAGAAGATGCCTATTCACTCTCGACTTGAAGAGATCCAAGTTATATTGATCAGGGAACAGGTGCGCAGGAAGAGAGTTCCATAATATTAACCCTATAATCTGGAACTGCACTCAATTTGTCTTGAGCGGTTTTCTCATGGCATTACACTTTACGGCTGAGGTTCGCAATCGAACGAAATTCATACTCCCCGCATATTCTGCAGTTTGATAACCTGATTCATCACTTCGTAACACACTAGAACTCCTTCGTTGTATTTGCCTCGGACGCAGCCAAAATTTCACTTTCGATGCTACAGCCCTTTAAATTCCATAGATAATTATGCAAGTAATCATCATCATCATATCAGCCGATAGACGTTCACTACTGGATAAAGGCCTCCCCAAAGTTCTCCACAACGATCGGTATTGCGCCGCCCTCATGCAATTTCTGCCCGCGATCCTAACCAGATCGCTGATCCACCTTGTTGGGGGCCTTCCCCCACGCTGCGTCTTCCGGTCCCCAATCGTCACTCAAGAACCTTTCTGCCCCAACGGCCATCGATTCTACGAGCAATGTGCCCCGCCCTCTGCCACTTAAGTTTGGCGACTGTCTGAGCTATATCTACATTCTACAACCTTGGTTCTCTTGCGTATCTCATCATTTCGGATTCGATCCCGCAAGAAACTCCGAGCATATCTCACTCCATTGCCTTTTGAGCAAGTACAGTACACATTTCACTAAGCCCCAAATGGCCATCAAATTGTTTCCGTATACAAATCGGCTGATCATTAACTTCGTCACGCTCCCATACATTCGCCACGTGCGAGTCGCGTGTCGACGGACACAGGTGCTCGCGCCCTCTCATTCGATGGAGGGAGGAGTTAGGAGTTTACTTTTGTTCCTCATTCCAAGAGTTCTTTTCGAGTATGCTGATATGTGACGAAGAGACATTAGCAGATGAAAATCACTGGAATTTTCCCATGATGCAATTAACTACCACAGATCAAAGAACTGATTGTTTACTAAGACAATCAAGATTGAAATAACACCATAGGCAGTTAGTAGATGATTATACTTGGCGGAGTACCATATCACGTTTTTCTATGTCGGAAAGTAGGCACTGACATTGAATCTTATTCAAACTTACCTTCTGTAGGTTAATAGAGTGCCCCGCCCTGTCTAACTAACATTAATTTGAAGGAATATTTCACGGGAACAAGAATACCAATGCTTTTGGAAGTAATTTTAAAGGGGTAATGCTTGTAGGAGTAATTGTAGTGTTTTAAACTAGAGCGGAAATTACTGCATCAAATTAGCGGCATTTAAGAGTCAACGAAATCAAAAACGGACCCCTCGACGGAAATCACACCCCGGAAGTAGGAAGTGATAAAGTTCAACTGTTGCGCAACTTGGTCACGCAGCGGTCACCTGTCTGTCTGACACGAAAATTACTGCTCACCAAACATAGGGGAATAGACACATTGTTGGCTTGTACTTTTGTTTTAATTGCACTTAGCACGAGTCAAGAGTGAAGCGTGTAGGGAGTCGAATTTTCCTGGAATTTAACCGGAACAAACAAGGTATTAGTTAGGCTTTACTTTGTGACCATTATTTACGCCCATGCTTTGTTTCAATCAAATTTTACCATCGCTGTCATGATTCACTCACCATACTTACTTTATATTAATGTATTTTACCTAGCTAATACAATTTCCCCAACATAGGTAACAATTTTTATCTTTCCCTTAATTTGTTTTTTTATTTGTGTTTTATACATAGGTAGGGCTTTAATTACCTATATACAAACATATGCATACTTTTTCTCTTTTTCTAGGTACTCTTCAAGATGTTCACCAACTTCGACGACTACTGTGACTTCAACGACAGCATTTGTAGCAATGATTCCGGCTTCGAAAAATCTTACAACGATTCCCATGGCACCCCTAATCCAGTCACCCCCACATTGGAGCACAACACTTCGGACCCTGGTATCTGTGTCACTCCTATCAAATCCCTAGCAAGAAGGAAACTATTCAGTGACTCATATGAGTTCCCGTTTCAAAATCAAAGTGAAGACATAAAAGTCTTCGAAGAAAACCTGCAAACGGCAGTCACTTCTACTCCTATCAAGAAGGAAAGGAAACCAAAAGATCCGAATAAACCGAAGAGGAAATACGCGAATGGAAAGAATAGAGTCACAAGATGCAAGAGCCCGACTCAAATCATGAGGATAAAAAGGAATAGAAGAATGAAGGCTAATGATAGAGAAAGGAATCGGATGCATATGCTGAACGAGGCGTTGGATAGACTGAGATGTGTACTACCAACTTTTCCTGAAGATACAAAACTAACCAAAATAGAAACACTAAGATTTGCCCATAATTATATCTTTGCTCTAAGCCAAACATTAGAATCTTTAGATAATATCAACTCTGGACAGACACCTGCAGAAAATTTCAATTCGAGTTGTGAGAAACTTCTAAATTTCTCTACAACCCACGAGAAAATCGCAAGAGACGCATTTAGAGATATATTTTCTATAAATAACAAGCCTGATGATTTGCATAATGATGGGAGTTACAGAAGTTTCCAAGGGTTCAGCAAGCCTTTCCCAAACGGTTCCAACTTCCTGCAAACCTCTGAGGGTGTCCTTATAAATGTGGGCAATGTCACAGTATCAGTTAATAACAAGGGAGGGAACTGCATAACTTCCACTACTGGCAGTGGATTCTTCACCCACCCGTCTAGTTTCGGAGATGATGCTAATCAACAAAACTATTATTACCAAAAACCATATGTCCCATGCATCAACATCGGTGATCCTGTGTATGACGCTACTGTAAACAATACAGAAGAATATTTCAATCAAAAGAATTATGAAATATTTAAAAATGCTTTTGATACAGCGAAGAATAAAAGGCATCCGAAAACCGAGGATTATACCGCAAATTATGGAGAGTATACAAATATTTACGGATACAATGAAATACAAGACCATAATAGAGTAAGCGAATATAATTATCAGAATAACTATTATAACAATGACCAAAGACTGTACAGGAATTTTTATAATAGACAAAGTATTGTGAATGCTCAAATTTAAACGGTTGTGTAATTTTTCTAGTCATTTGTATACACAGTTTATTTAGTGAAATTGTAATATAAATAAATTGAGGACAAGAAAACCTTACTATATTACTATATTGAAAATGTGTACATGTAAGAATACATTTAGAAAGGTTTCATTGATCTGAATTTATTTTATAATGAACATAAAATATTTAGTAAGGTTACGATAGGGAACAATTAATTGTGATTTTTCTTTAGACAATAATAGAAATGTACCATGCAGCTTAGTTTTACCAAAGAGTATATAGTCTAGTCATGTTTTGAAATATTTTGCTAAAATTTGTAATAAATATTTTCTACAACAAACATTTTCATTCATTGTAAACGCAAATGAAACACCAATCAAACAAAAGATGATGGAACGATGAACTTTTAAAACTAGTGAAGTATTTGGGTATAATAAGGGTAGGTCTTTGCCACTGGGTGAGAGAAACATAAAAAAAAACTAAATGAGGAAGTTCATAGTTGATTTACCGCTTACAGTACAAGCGGGTATGAATATAAATCAAATGTGGAACAAAGGCAGCTAAAGAGCGAAAATTTGTGAATGGGAGCGCAGGCGCACCCTAACTTGCGCGCACGCATTGTTCAAAATCTTTTGACAACTACCAACCAACCCAAACAATCCAACCAAGGAAATATCAACCTTATATTACAGACTTAAGATAAAATTAAAAGCAAAAATACATTGGTTAAAGGGGGGTAATAGGGCACCCGTTGGATTGAGTTGCGAAAAGTAATGTTTGCTTTGGAAATTCGTTACGGCCTATTTTGTTGCTTGCTCCAATGATTTGGGTGTTATAGCATTACATTTATAATAATAATATGGAGGATTGTTTGGATGGACAAGTATTGAATGGTATAGTAAACAAGATGATCGATCAATTTTGCGATTTATATTGTCTGTTCGATAACTTGGAGCTGATTTTGATTTGCAAGCATATCTTGCCGTAACTTCGCATATCGACTCAGCATCACCTGTCTTGCTCGCTCTCTATTTAATGGAAAGTGATAATTAGTGATTGTCGCGTGTCACAGCTGTGCTAGACGTGCTGCACAGCAGGGAAGACTGGCGGAGCTTAGTGTCATAGGTGAAGATCCACTTTGGGTCGCTGAGTCATTAAGGAAAAGCGTCAACTTGGTCCATATTTATTTAATCTTATGGTGTATTTACATAGATATTTCAAATAAACTTATGATAACTGATAAGTTTACACTCAGGGAGACAATGAGACTGTCTCGGGTGTTAACTCGTACAGATCTCCCAGGGGACCCGAGTAGGAGAACTTAAATTAGTCTTGACTTTATATATAATATCAATATCACATATATACATATTTTTTGGCTATTATTTTTTTTAACAGTTACCTAACATATAACCTGACTCAACAAGTAAGTTGGTAGCATAAAGCTAATATAGGTAGTACTTAATGAAAATATACAGAATTATTACATTAAATTAGGAAAAAACCTCATGTCTCACACAAACTTTCACCCCGGCTATACCTGGCGTGGCAATGGTATTTTGCTTTAAATACCTACTCCGCAAACAGGAACGTGGAAGGTGGCGCAACATCATCCGGAAGAAGCTAATCCATGGTGGATGTCACGATCACGACCCTCAGTAATTAGGATAATGATGTACGGGGGAGGACACCGGAAACTGTGGATCTTCCCGCCTAGGTTCACTTTATCCAAAGTCTCATTTTGTTGACTTCTTATTCTAGCGTGTTTAGGATTTAAGACAGCCTGCCGAAGTATAAGTATTTTTAAGCCAGGTGGCAATGTGAGAATATGAACGAATTGAACCTAAACCAATTCTTCTAAATAAAATTTGCTTAGATAATGTAGTAATAGCAACACACTCCGCCAACGACCCCGAATGAGGACAAACTATTGTATTTATAATGGCAAGCACTAGGTAAGGATTTTAAATTATGTTGCAGAAGAATAAAGATTTAATAGTCATACAATTATTTTTCAGGAGGTAGGTAAGTAGGCATACAAGTTAGTCTTACAAGTAATTGCTGACACGATAAAAAAACACTTCATCTGTTTCTAAACTCTTTCTCTCTCTCTCTTATTAGACTCACAGATACAAGTGACACAAACAATGGGTAAAATGTTTAAAATTTTCGGAAAACCACTTTTTTATATTCCTTGCTGTAAGGATCTACAAACTGCAAGTCATTCGTTTTTCATTACCATAGTTTTCCCAAAATGTTATGTTGACAATTTGACAGGTCGCAATAAAATTGGCTGAAGCGATCTTTGCCTTTGAAACTCAATTAAAATAATTGTTTATGGCCGGCACTTGTCAATATCAAACCGTTGAAGGTTTGACACACGTCAGTGTCAAAACATTCAAATTCTGACACATGTCAGTATCTAGCCGTTGAATTTTGACATTGACAAGTGTAAACCATCGACTACTTTTTTTGACTTACCTGCAGTGTGATAATTGCAGCATGGAGTATGGACAATAAAAATAATAATAATAATGATCTTCAAAAAATAAAATTGTACCCAACCTATTCCACATATTTAAATCCAACCAAAGTAATAAGGTGAGGTCCATAATTATGAAATAATGACTAATTCGTCACGCCGTATCGGTTCCATCACAGATTTGTGCTCACATCTGCAAGCTGATTGCGGGGACGTTTTAATTTACTATTCGTCACAGGAAATTAAGGACGTTTTCATTTCCGACACATTTTGTGAATTACTTAATTCCTACCCCAGCTCTTAGCCTACTCGTTGTTTGGCTTACGAGGAAATTTCGGAGAATTTGTTTTTCGTTTTTGTAGGTACTATGGGCTACACAAATGCATGGCCCATTTATAAAATGTATTCGTTCATAAATGGGCCATGCATTTGTGCAGCTCATTGCACATGAAATACAACACAACTGGTACTTACAGTTTCATATTACGAACCTCTTCAAAATTTCAGTTAGTAATATAACCGACTTCCAACTTCAAAAAGCTCAAGGTGACGTACCTACTTGTACTTTTCATTGCCTCAGAACTCCATCGATAATAAAATGTTTTTTTTTTTTTTTTTTATTTATCTGATAGTTTAAACCATCTGAATGCTCCGATTCTCGACGAAAGTAAAATGTGATGATAGAATCCATGAACCACTGTAGATAATCCCCAATTTTTGCTCGAGAAACTTACATATATAACTATAAGATCATTAAGTATAGAGCGCTCGTTGACGTCTTTAGGCGAACGATTCTTAAGTTATGAAATAAAAAAATGGCCAAGCTTGAACGGAGACGCTTGTCTCGCTCGGTCAATAATCTAATAATCAATCAATTGTCTTGTTCATCCTATTTTAATTAAAGAACAATTGCATGATAATGAAATCCTTTTTCAAAGAGACAGTCAAAGTCGACGTAAATTTATTTATATTTCGATTTGAATCATTATAATTTGGCAGTGTGAAGTAATGCATACTTATATTTATATAACTTGCTCTCTCGATCAGATTACTGTGATGGGCGATCAAAGGGACTAAATGACGTTCCCTTTAAAGTAACTAAAGAAACTATTGAAAAAAAGCCTTGTCAATGTGATCAATTACTGGTACACTCGCCAAATTACATTAGTGATGCGAATAAAATCGCTGAGACGTACTGACACAGCGATCGATATTAGCAGTGTCACACATTTTCGGTAAAACCTTGGTCCCTTTAAGATAACTAAAGAAACTAGTGAAAAAAGGTCTCATCGCAGCCTTTAAAGATCCTACGAGCAATACTTAAATTTTTGATAGAACATCAATCTCCACAGACTTCATACCAGTGTGGTCAATTACTGGTACACCCGCCAAATTACATTAGTGATGCGAATAAAATCGCTGAGACATAGTGATCGATATTAGTGGTTCACATTTTCGTTAGAACATTGGTCCCGAATCGCGTCGTCAACCTTGCTAAATGTAATTAAGCGCCCCTCGCGGTTTCTGGATTCGCCACCGGCTAATCCTGCGCATTTGGCTCCCCTTTCTGAATAGTAATAATAATTCGGCGAATAAATAAATACCTACTTTGGAGTTAAGTAAATTCTGTCATTTTAAAGTAAGCAAAATAAGCCAAATTCGTTGCAGACTTTTAAAAGTTATCGTTATGCATTTATTGACTGTAACTCAGATGGAAGGACAGCTCCTGATGGACCCTGGTTGAGACACCATTCAGTTGGATATCGTAGGTATAAGTTATTCATAAAGTGTATCTGTCTCTGTCTGTCATGTGGCGATTTCTTGCTTGCTGACGTCATTCCGTACGGAAACCGAACGAAAGTCCCGAACGTCTGTGGCGACCCTAAATCACGACAGATTTTTTTTCTTTCATCATTAGTTATGCCTATAAACAAAGCGAAGTCTTTATACCTAGATAGGGTTTGCGGAGCCGGGAAATTTCGGTATGAAGAGAGCTATGAAAATTACGGTATTTTCATGATTTTTCCGTAGTTCCACACTATTTAATATTGACTATAAGGTAAGTCCCTGTGCTCGACACTATCCCAATAGTTGCCATCTTGAATGTTATGTCATTAGCAATATATGTGACAGCATGGTGTCGACTAATAAGGCATTAGTGTGTTGAGCACAGGGACCTCACGCACTTCTAGTTGTAGCCTTAACATGTCGAGTAAGTACAACTTAATCAAATTACATTGAAATAAACATTGACCTAGTAATAAAAATCCACCGTTACCCGATCAAACAAGCTCCAAATTGACCCTCATACAATAAAAACTAGCTAACAAAGCAAACTAGAACACATGCAGTGCAGCCCCGGGCTAATTGAGTCATTGTCTGTCTGTTTGTGCGTCTTGTTTAATATTCATGACGGTATTTGTTCAGTGCGCTAAGCTAATATACCATTACAAAGTTAAAAAAGCAGGTGGCTGAAAATGGAACTAATATTTGATGCAAGTTTCCTTGAATCTGAACGTACTTATTTGTTGAAAATTTATAATCATAGGAGGAATGTTACCGAAAAGTTGAAGACATTTGTCGTCTTACGTCTTTGCGAAGCATACAAATAATTGATTTACATGTTATGTATGATTGTTCTTAATATTCTTTTGCGGTTTAACATGCATAGACTGTAATGTATCGTAATTCGTACATATAGACTCGTCGTGATATATAAAAATAGAACTTGAAGCTTTTATTATATGAACGAATATATTGTAATTCACATAATTATAAAGGCAATAAATAAACTGAATCTGAAACTGAATTTTTATTTCTAAATTAAGTTCAATTACATTACGGGTTTAAAGCGACTCTAGCGACATGGGCCGCAAATACAAGTTTGTAATAATGAAAGTTTGTTGATTTTACTTTTTAAAGTGATCGTATTTTAGGGCGTTTTAATGGGGTTGGCTAATGATTTTATATTTCGTTTTGATGAAGTAGTGGACGCAGTAGATTTCATAGAGCTTATCCCGCGATGTACGCGACGAAGTTATAGAAAAAGTACACTTTCTCTAGTAAAAAAAAATAGTTGAAAAATATTATTACATTACATACCTAGGGCGGTTAATGTGTAAGCTCCAGATTTCAGGTGTTTGTGAATATGCGATCTGGGGCTTTACGAATTACTGCCCGTGGTTTGTCTAAAGTTTTACGTTTGCCTGGGCAAGGAAGTGAGATTTTTTCTCCGCGTAGCGGGCAGAATATCTCACTTACGGCCTGGGTGACGCAAAAATAGTGAAATTACGAACATATTCGTAAGGTATGTTATGATTATGAGTAACATGTAAAACCGATGTCAAACTAACTACTGAGCGGCGGTCCCGGGTTCGAATCCCGGCGAAGGCAAATATTTGTGTGATGAACTCGAATATTTGTGCTTGGGTCATGGTTGTTCCTATGTACTTATTTCAGTATATATTTATCTTTATAAGTATGTATATCGTCGTCTAGGACCCATAACACAAGCCTTCTTGAGCTTAATTTGGGACTAGATCGATTTGTGTGAGGTTGTCCGATAATCATTTATTTTATTTATTTATAAAGTTAACTTTCACAACCCTAGCAAAGAAATGTACTAAAATTGTGAAACATGCTATGTCTCATAATCTCATTATTTTTATGTGAGTACACACAGAGATGGGCAAAATTTATTCGAATCACGAATAACGAATAAGAATAACCAAATTATTCGCGAATAACGAATGAAAACCGTCATTCGAATATTCGAATGATTATTCGAATAAAAACGAATTATGGGTACACACCACAATTTTTTGAGATCACTCAAAAATTCCGAAGTTTTATTTATCCGAAACTATCAATATTCCAAACTTTCAAAATTCTGGAGGTGAAATTACGCGAAACAGTATTTTTTGCCATGTATCATATGTCACATACCTACTTACTATAATTAGGTTAGGTTAGGGTTATATGATATCCCAAAAAAACCTAAAATCAGAACTTGGTTTTCGGAATTATGAAAATTCGGAATGATGATGCATTTGGACAAATGAAACTTCGGAGTATTGTATTGTACCCCATTTTTTTATACTAAACCATTGATACAAAGAACAGAGAGACAATGCAAAGATCGACTCATAATAAGGAGACATTCGAAAGGTTATTTGGCGTTAGGGTGGTGGAGCGGGTAACAGGCTGGACTGGAAACCAGAGGTACCGGGTTTGAATAGGCTTCCGTTAGGTTACTCGTTTAAATTTTTCTTTGTGCTTTCATTTTTGTATCAATGGTTTAAAGAAATGGACTGTTTGTTCCCTTTACGTTCTTGGGTAATAACTTCGGAAGTAAATATTTTCCGATTCAGTCTTATTATATTAGCCCTGTATTTGGAAATAAAAATCACCACAACACCCGAACCGTCCACCGCACAAAATGAAATCTCATTCGATCGTATCAATTGTGTAAATAGTCATAATTTTAGCCATAACCATCGCAATATTCATAACCATTAGCTCCCCCGGCCGCTGTCACCGCTAAGCCGGGATGAAAGACATCCCACAAAATTGGTTGAACGATTTGTACCACCGAAATCATTTAACTGTGGAACCTTGTCATAGAAATAAGAATATTGATTTGTACTTTTATATTTCATTTGCGAATTTATATTATGACAGGGCCGGGCCTTAAATTAATATTGGTTCTTTAGATGATAATAAAATAAGGCATTCGGGATCCGTAGTTTTAAACGGTTCTGCTCTTGTAGTATTTTTTTGGTGTTTTAACATTGGTTTTCCTATAATTTCCCAATTTGACTTCACTTTATAATTTAGTCTAAGATATCTGATGATTATTTTACTTTCGGATTTCGAATTCGCGTGTGTCCTTATTTGTTCTTATTTCGAAAATTATCTCCAAATTCTGTAAATGTGTTATGTCTTTACTAACACTAACAAAATACAATCTACAACACCTAGTTTTTGAATTATTTTCAAAAGCCAAATGTGCAATTTGGAGCACATTGTATCAAACTGAAATTGCATGTGCTGTACAGTATTTTGTTTGTCTTCTCGCCAACCGTAAACACTTGAAAACTTTACGAAGCATGCAACCAATTTACTGAAAGGAAACTCAACTTTAACCCTACAATAATACATTTCACATTGCAACGATTTAGTTGTAAAGCGTTACCAAGTTAACTCGAACGGTAATACAATCAAAGTTGAATTTTATGTCGGTGAATTTGGGGGTGAGAATGAATGTAAACTGAAATTAGGGTTGCTACCAAACATTATTGTAACATTTGGTACTTTGTGTTCCTTTGGCCTCTCGAGATTGATTGAAAACTACCCGTAGCTTTGTGGGTTTGTTTGTAGAGATAATAGTGACGTCACTCGAGGTAAGAGCACATCTGCACTTTAAATATTTCATTGATGATAAGCTGGTGGATATTTTTTATAAGAGTTTCAGGCCTTTAGGTTAACAAGTTAATGAACAGGTTTTTTTTAAAGTGCTTTTTAGAATAATAATCATTATTGAGAGTAAAGTTTTTTTTATTTTAAGTTTATAGGTACGCCTTTGAAAAACGTATTCAATATATTATGTTTCTATCATCATCATAAAAGGAGTCTAACTTGTCGATGTAGTTGATGAAGTATGTAGACTTCGCGATCTAACTCTATTTTTCTATACACATATATAATATGTAGCTGTGTTTAAAAGATATTGAAAATGTTCTAAAATTCCAGCTTGTATTTACAATACAATGTTTATCTATTATTTAATCAACTTCGCCCATTAAACGTTTATTAAGCGACAAATCGTTTATTTAAAAAACATGATGGTTACCGGTCACGTGCAAGTCACGCGTGAGTCGCGTGCGAGTCGCATGCGACGCCCCAAAGTAACACTTCTGGATTGAGTTCGCCAAAACGATATCCTAATATCATAACGAGTGGTTAAATTGATAGGAGCCACGTGTTATGAAGATTGTTTAATGGTAAGTATTTACAGGGGCGTGGCGGCACAATACTGTATGGGTAAGCCGGCCTTATTAGCTGCCTTATTCTTCTCCATACGATACTGTCAAAATAGGTAAGCGGGTGCGAGGTGTGAGGTACAAAGATGCCACTATACAGAAGCGGAACGGAGCGGAGACATGCGGAATAAACCAATCACCTGAGTGGAAACCTGTCTCTCAGCTCCGCTCCGCTCCAGTGGAGTGGAGCGGAGCGGAGAAGTATAAAATGGACCAATTACAGACCTCAGATTTAAATGCAATATTTTTGACTTCACAAAGATGCAGCCTGATTGGTTAATTTTCTTCGCTTCTGTGGACCAGCCTAATTAAGCCACGGCCATTCAAACTGTCAGAGAAATTGGAAATAAATTTATGGTCTAGTAACTTAGCATGATTTATTTGTGATTGTTGGTCTAAATTAAAATAAAAGTCTTACATTTAATTAAAACAATTTAAACGGAAAATTTAATTTTTCTCAGTCAACCTTTAACAACGGTAACTTTCAAGCTACCGAAACATCAGATCAGGGAGGCTCAAAATAATAAATGTATAAGATATAATCCGTTTAAATTGTTTTATTTGAATGTGTGACAGTCGCAGAAACCGAAAAAAATATTAAGTCTTTTCAAGTTCCCGCTTAGTCAGCAACTAGTCACATGATTTTAATAAGTAGAAAAAAACACATATACTTACATACACTTTCGCTTTTATTATATTATAATATAATATTAGTCGGTTTAAAAATAAATCCCACGGATTGAATCCCACTTCACTCTCAACAGTTATTAGCCTACTTAAAATAGTCCTAAATAAACTTTCGCACGGAAATTAACCCTATAATGCTCATGGCTTTTTAAACACCTTGTAATTGTCACATTATCCCACTAGACGTGTCCCGTGTCACACCAGTGTAGTGATGGTGACAAAAGTGACGAGAAATAAGTACTGCGCTCAAGTGTGGATTTAGGCGATTTGCAAATATAAGTGGTTTGGGAAAAAATGGCTCGAACTTTTTCCCATGCATTGATAGTTTATTTAGGTCATTATGTGACACTTTTCAAAGAGACACGGAATTAACAATAAGTCACGCCTGGGAAATAATAATCGAACCATATTTCAAAGAGTTTCAATTTTATAATTTTATTTGTGTTGTGCGCCAAACTCTGGCTGATTGTGACGAACATTCTATTATATTGTTACCTTTACAAATACTCACTTTCTGACAATAAACAATTTGAATTTGAATTTGAATAAGCTTCAAATAATTTACAATCACAAATGAGTACAAGTAAACCTATTATTTTTGTGGACATAATGATGGAGCTTATGATTGTAATGGGTACAATACATTTCTATGTACTTCTAGTATCTCTGTTTGGTTATGGTTGACTGGTAGAGAATGCCATTTGGCATTAAGTCCGCCGTTTGTACTGACTTTAGTTTTGTGCAATAAAGTGTAAATAAATAAATTTCTTAAAATTTGAAAATATTGCGTTCATTCAAGCTTAAATCCATAAATAACTTTGACACGTCTTTAAGCTGATTGCAAATTGTGTAAAACAAACAAAATCCATAATATATATCATCGTTCGATTGGTGTGACTTAAACGCAGCATTAATTAATAATTAAGTCCTGAGATGTTATCGCAAAAATCTTATAAAATTAAAACGCGACTTACTGTAGAAATGTATAGATATAGATAGAACATTAATTAAAGCGGCAACAAATTGTGTTGAAGCCGTCCAATTTATAACATGACCTCAACGGATTTCTCCACGCAAAACGCCATTCAATCACCAAAAAACGCACCCCACTTACCGCACAATTTCTCCGATAAAAAGCGATACCGAAAATGCATTTTTCGATAAAAATTCGGCATGAATGCACTCATTGTGCGCGCGACAGATGGCGATAAGGGTAAACGGTCTGACACCAGGAGAAATGCGGTCTTTGTTTGTGGTAAATGCAGGAAAGTTATGGATTTTGGTGGTGATTTCGACGGACTGGCCGCGAATTTTGGTGGTCTATTTGTATATGGTCGCTAGTGTTTCCAACACAACAAAACGTTTGGATTTGCGATACAGATCCATTTGAAATTTGCATGCTGCGGCACAGACAAATCTACCAAAATTTTAACCAAAAACTGCACAAGGCAATTGGCTTCATATATAAAAACTATGATAAATTTCCGCCTGTAGACGGAGTGCCAGTTTTGGGAACATAACTGTCGTCGCTGGTCTTAATACGCCTCTCGACGTACTCGCCACGAAAGCGTTAACCATAAGAATATAACATTGTCACAAATACGTTTGAGACTTCTTTTTACATGCAAACTTACACTATAAGATTATAGAGCTCCTGATCTGCCAACGGAGGGTTTACGAATTTGTTGAACTTTATTTATATTCTTATAAGTTTCCTTAAATTTCCGAGATTTATAACTCTTTGGCACCTTGCAGTTACAGAGTCAGACAACTTGCACAAAGTTGCCAAAGAGTTACAAATCTCGTTGCCAAGGGGTTCTGCATAACCAACTACTTTCTTTCATATTAATGTGTTTGGCTCGGTTTGTAGTGCAGCTGCCTACTGAGTCGACGGTCCTTGGTTCGAATCGCCAGGCAAATATTATTTGTGTGATGAACTCGAATATTTTTTCCTGGGTCATGGATGTTATCTATATATGTATTTATATATTATGTATATCGTCGTCTAGTACCCATAGTACAAGCTTTGCTTAGTTTGGGACCAGGTTGATTTGTGTAAGATTGTCCCTTAATATTTATTAATTTATTCATATTTAATATTAATACAAGGTTTTTGTTGTGTTGTTGAACGACTCGTTCTGCCATTGTCACCAACGACTACGAACGAATGAATGCTACCATTTTTAAGTGCCTTCTAATCTCATATTTGTTCTCATCTAAGCTACAATCCAATCAGCTTGTTTCCCTCGCCAATTATCCTAAGCTACCGTCAAAATCAGCCATAAATAAACGTAAACATGGCCCCGTCGCGCGACGAATCGCCGATGGCTCCCATTTCACGGCTGCCCGTCGTAATTGGTTAAATATTACGTCACGACGGATATTCACGTCGAGCTAATAAGCGTGGTGATTGGACAAATATTTATTTATTGTGTGCAATAATTATATTTATTGGACTTGCGCTTTAATTGTGACTCCACACTACTCGCAAATTTGACCGAAGTTCGGCGAATATGATAGTTTGGACACAGTGTGGAGAGAGGCACAGAGCTGCGGAAACGTACTTCGTACCTCGGCCAACTTCGCCTCGGCCAACTTCGGTCAACTTCGCCAGTAGCTTAGGGTAACATCTCCCGAGATATTATATGTATAAGGTACTTGCGCCAAAGATGGCCCTGTTCCTAAGATACCTCCCTTCTAGACATAGGTACGTTAAGTCTATGGTACTAACAACCGAATGGCGCGGAATTTGAATTCATTTGAACGGTTATAACTATAAATTTTTGAAGTGGGCTATCTTAGGAACAGGGCCATCTTTGGCGCAAGTACCTTAGTTAAGACTCCCCGTCCACTGGAGCATCAGAGCGGATCTGAGCTGTGTAAAATGGCCAATCAAATTTCTCAGATTCTAAGGCACTTCTTTTGGGCTTCACAACGCAGCCTCACAAGTTAATTTTCTCGGCTGCGCTTCAGTTGACAAGCAGGGTCTTAGCATAGAGCTTACACAATAAAATATCTCAATGGCTAGTTTTAGTTTAGCATTATAATTCGTTTTTCCCGGCGTCTAGTGGCTTTTAATGCTTCAGCGCCTAATTGTTTAATTACAAAACACTAACCCTAGGACAAGTTATATGTGAAACAATACTATTCATTATGGACCGTACCTAGGTAATTAAGGTATAAGTATTGAAGAGTTGCGTTGTGACACTTGCGCTGTCATTTGTTAACATTAGACTACCTGTCCACTGAAGTGGACCTATGATGGAAACATCACATTCTCAGATTTAAATGCTTTTCTTTTGGGCTATACAACGACGCAGCCTGATTGGTTAATTTTCTCCGCCCCGCTTCAGTAGACAGCCTAAAGGTGCGTTTCCAGTCTCCACTGGAGCTAAGACGTGCAGAATCGACCAGTCACAAAAGTAAAGCGGAGCTGAGATACAGATTTCAACTCAGGTCATTGGTCTATTCGATTTCCGACTGACCAGCTAGCGACAACAACAACAACAAAATCCACTTTATTGCACACCTCAAATACACAGGGATACAAAACATGAGAGATATACAGTAAACAAATGACCTTCATGAAGCAAGAATTTTGGCCGAAAGGTGTTTTATTCCGGCGATCGGCGGTCGGCTACCCAACACCACGGACTTACGCAACACATCATGAACTAGTGTTTTAATATTTAATATGTATGTTAGATTGTAAGGTATTTTTCATCTCTCCTGTTTGAAAAGTGTCATTTTCATGAATAGATAGCCGGGTGGAAAATAGCTTTTCCATCCCTAGGGTGGAAAGTAATATTTTTTTAATTGCCACGGAGTCAATAGTAGATTGTTAACCGAGGGTAGAAAGTGACCCATTGCACCCGAGATATTTCTGGCGCTCGAACGAAGTGAGAGCGCCAATAGTTCGAGGGTGAAATGGGTAATTTCACCCGAGTTAAACACTCTACTTTTCATTTCGACTGCGAGGAAAATAAAATACTACACGCACATGTCATGAGTGTGTTAAATTAATGTCCATGTCATTTTTAACCAATAATTAATAAAAGACACAGTATTTATATTGAATCTCGTGTTCCCGCTTTTTCTATTGCAAACTTTCATTATTATTATTTTTATTAGCAAAAAAAATATTTATACATACCGCCAACATTAAAAAAAAAACAAATCCAATGGTTTCTATTTTGTTTTTTATCTAAATGTACGATTCTATCAATAAATCAGGGACAGAATTGTATGTATGTATTATGAATATAATCAAATATAATGCATATTTATATTTAATAATTAGATGTAAATAAATTAAGCTTGCATATATCTAACTTTGGAGACCATTTTTTCAATGGCCACTTACCACGGCCGACTAGATTGTACCTAATTGAGTTGGTCACGACGTGCATCTAAGATGGCACTTATCTTTGACTCCGTGGCAATTAAAAAAAAATTACTTTCCACCCTAGGGATGGAAAAGCTATTTTCCACCCGGCTATCTACTCATGAAAATGACACTTTCCGAACAGGAGAGATGAAAAGATAATTGCCTTCTAGATGCACGTCGTGACCAACTAAATCAGGTACAATCTAGTCGGCCGTGGTAACTGGCCATTGAAAAAAGGTCTCCAAAGGTTAGATATAGGCAAGCTTAATTTATTAATGACTATTTTTATAATTTTTTTTTTTTATATTTAATTATTAAAAATAAATTTGCCTAATATTCATAATACATACATATAATTCCGTCCCACATTTATTGATAGATCGTACATTTATTTAAAAAATACAATGGAAACCATGGGGTCGTTTTTTTTTTAATTTCTAAATGTTGGCAGTACGTATATATCTTAAGTTTTTTTTTTTCAAAAATAAGAAGAATGAAAGTTTGCAGTGGAACACGAGATTATATATAAATTACTGTGTCTTTAATTGATTATTTTCCTCGCAGTCGAAATGAAAAGTAGAGTGTTTAACTCGGGTGAAATTACCCATTTCACCCTCGAACTATTGGCGCTCTCACTTCGTTCGAGCACCAGAAATATCTCGGGTGCAATGGGTCACTTTCTACCCTTGGTTAACAATCTACTATATCTATGGGCATTTGATGCCTGAAATAAATGAATTATTATTATTATATTAAATATTCCGTGCGTGTCAGCTCCGCCTCGCTTCAATGGAGACACCCTTAGCATGGTGTCAGTTATATTTGTAAATAGACAATTTTCCGCAACATATTTTAAAGTAACCCTCGCCACGTGGCAGCGGTTCCATTCTTTACTAATTAAGGCGACTCCGTACGTGGAATGGTGATTTTTAAAGTCCTAAGGCTCGTAATCTAGCCAACGGAAAAACGTGAAAAAAAAATATGTTATTTTTGACTATTTCTTCTAAAAAATTATAGTTGGAATTTTTTTTAAAGCAATAATTACTATGGAAAAAATAATGTTGAAATAATGTCGTTTTCAATTTTCAATTCCCTAAGGCTTCTAAACTACAAGTGATATTTACACGGCTCTTTCGCAAGAACATTGACAATTTATTGATCTTTAATCGTATTGTTTAAAAGTTAGTAAAATGGAAATTCGGTCTAATAAAGCATCAAAAAAACTGAATTTCCGCGAGCGCGGCCGTGCCCGGGCTGCGAGCTCAGTGTAAATCTAACCGTCGAAGGGGAAGGCTGTGTCACTTGCTCTCGCGATCCATCTAGTTACGGAAAATTGTTATAGTACCGGATCCCGCGGAGGTTCGATCTGTCTTCGTGCGTTTGAAGTGAACTGTTTTTTTTCGTATTTAGGTATCTATTAATATTAAGTACTTATAAAAAAAATTGTCATTGCTTAGCATTCCCGAACACATTTGGATACTTAGATATTCTCAGTCATGGGCCCACACCAGACAGGATTCCCAGAAAATAACACTTTTGGTGTGGGTTTTAGGGCCCTTCTCTGTGTAATATTAGAGTACCTTAGGTATTTCGGTTAGTAAAAAAAATCTGATAATACAGATATTTAAGTATGATAACGACAACGTCTAATGATCTTTATGAATTCAACCCTAAGAGATATGAATATCGTAATGCAGAACAAGTATTGTTCGTTTGAATACCATTGTAATATTCGGTAAAACGCTAATTTACGAATACGAATATTTATTGTACCTAAGTATTCACATTCGTTGCGTCAGTAGTACAGTACATGGCATATGATATAAAAATACATTATCAAAAGCAGCAATGTTCGCATTGTTGTGTTCCGGTGTGGGGGTAAGATAGCCGGTGAAATTACTAGCATAGAGGCATTCTATCTTCATCCTCCGGGTAGGCAAGCACTTGTGACTTCTCTGGTGTTGCAGGTGTTTATGGGCGACGGTAATCGCTATTTTTAATTTGCATCAATAAATTTCCCACTTCATATTTAAATCTAAATGAGCGTTAGTAATTAGGTATTGATATATCCGCCGGGCCTAGCTAGACATACCTAGCCTGGCCATAAGTTCTGTTCCAATTGTTTACCGTTTATAAAATAAAAACCTGATTTTTATTACATATCGTTTAAAAGCCATATATTAATGATCGGATTACAGTTGAATTAATGAAAGAATATATAACTTTATTTAGACTCATCGTAATGCCCGGACTTGATTTTTGACTAATGCTCAGAATTTTTCTCTCTAAGTTTGCCAGAGGGCGATGAAACGATCTTGGATCAAATTAATCAATCACGAAAGGAACGCCAAAACCCAAATAGCTTACGTAGCCCAGACAACCGCTAAACTAAAGTAGAGCTGACACGTTTGCCGCATGTCAACCGATCTGCAGATCAAGAAATCTACACCCACCCAATAAAATTCGGCGTCACGGTAGATCACGATGGAGATGGTGGGACTACCTGGATGTATTACAAAAGGGTTGGACATTGCTGATCTAAATAAGGACGTGTGGAAAAAAGATAGAGGCCTTTACCCGACAAAGGGACGGCACAGGCTTATAATTATGCATAATAATCTGAAAAAAAAAACTTTTGAGTCATGTATAAGTACATTCAGTTATCGAAAGCTTGTTATTTTAATAAATCTTTAATCAATCCAAATATCATAAACCCTCCATGATGCGTTCAAGAACGGCACATTATAACCACCATAAAAATAAACAGTTTTTTAGCACAAATTTCTTATTTCGATAGTATTATTTATACAAATTTCGAACATCTCTGAAAAACAAAGAAATTTGATTTGACCTCTATTCTAATATCAATCGAGATGACGTTTAGTTCGAAATGAATTGTCAATTTTCAATCAAATTTGACAAATGTCACACGTAAGTAAGATATCGAACTATATGATAGTTAGGGCCGACTCTAGTTTGTCTCTGAATTAAAATAAAAACAATGACAGCTGCCAGAAAACTTCATTACCGCCATTATAAAAAAAAAAATTGCCTTTTATTTCTTGCAAGAACAAAAAATAATAATAATGTTACACATGTTACCACCATTACCGGGTAATATTTGTTATAATGTGCGACTTCTGAATGCATCATGGAGGCTTATGATATGTGGCTAGATAAAGTAGTATATGTAACTGTACATAATTAGGCATTAAAACACTCGTGTGATGTTATTATGAAACTTGCCTTCGGCTCGTTTCATAAACCCACACTCGTGTTTAATACCCTTCATTATGTACAGTCACATGAAGTACTATTTATTGTATTCATATATCACATTACACCGTCAAAATATGTTATTACCTTCTTAAACTTCAAAACCTACCTTCGCACTATAAAATGGTAAACATTTAAAACTAGCCTGGTTATGAATAACATTTTCCATCTTGAAATTTTATGCGAATGACCTTTTTATCGGCTAAATTTCATATATACTGATTAAAAGTGATAAACCTCATTATTTATAGATTTAGGTATTTTTACCGGAAAAATCGGAACCCATAGGATCATTTTGCTGACCGTCCGTATTTCTGTCACGTCACGACCCTTTATCTCGGTAACGCGTGTAGGTGTCGAGTTGAAATTAAAACCGTCTACACGTCGTACTTTGGTCTACAGTCCCTTGAAGCTGTAAAAAATCGAACTTCTAAGTTAACGTAAAAAAAGATACGACTCTTTATGCCGCAAAAAAACGTATCTACGCTGGAAAGGAAAATTATCCAAGAGACACGGAGCTAACTTTACAGGAGATCAAAAAAACTACGAACTTTTTCAAAAAAATAAAAAGTTTTTAAATAGGTATTCTGTGGACCTACTTTTTAAATGAAGCATTTTATAATTATAAACAACATCATGTTCTCTACATGTGTCGCTTTTGTTATTTTGTCTATTAATGGAATAATTTAAAATTTAGCATCGCTTACGCAAAATGGCTGTCAAAATAGAATTAGGTAAAATTATCTAAACGACACGTTTCCCGAGATATTAGTCAGGTAAAATAGTATAATCTATTACACAACAATCAACACAGTTAACAATATATATGTGCATGCTCATTTTATAGTCAGGTAAATATATAAATGTGCATAAATCAGCATGAAATAAATCAAGAAAAATTATCTAATCGCCTTTGTAGGAAATATTTCAGACACGAAAAGCTATTTATCGTACAATAAAACCTCACGATTAATGTTTTAATTAGAGGAAAATATTTATTATCAAACATTAAAATTAATGAAGTGACATTTAAAGTTCTCTAAGACAAAAACTTATGGTCCAACTACGCAAATACAAAAAAAACTGTTTTAAAAATGTTAAAGATTTATTCATCAGATATCACGTGAAATTTCAATTTTATCAATTTTTATGTGTGATCCTGATCTGCTGAAAGATTTCCAGTAGTTCTAGACCAATGTATGGTAGCAAACGATAGCTATGACTAATGAGAACAGCACAAGAGTTCTCAAGACTGCAGTCACTCGGTACTCATTAAGGAATTTTAAATCACGAACTACGTGAAATTTCAAGTTTTACAATTGCAATGAGATAATATCCTATCCTAACAAGAATAACAAAACTACCTACAACTCTGTGTGGTATAAGTGACGTCTCGTAAGACTCTGTTTGAGTGAGATGGCGTTTGGGTCCATCAAGCGAGTCCAAAGTAATGCCTTAGCGCCACAGACACAGATTTACACCGCAGGTGGGCCTAACGGCCTTTATAAATATGTTAAATTACTACTAAATGTGTGATATTTTATAAAACAGAACCGGTAAAGTTGTCTAACTACCAATTTAACGAAAATATTTGTTTTTTTAGTACATTCTATGCGACAAATACGACTCAATTGTCATTCAAGCAATTCAAGATAAGCGACAGTAGTCGATCAAAGTCATATCAGGTAAAAAAGGATAAGCGACAATGGTTTCATAGTATCAAAGCAGGTAAATTTGGATAAACGCCAATAGTTAAGATACGACAATCAGGTAATTTAATCTATGTTATTTTTTTATAGAATCTTATATCGATTCTGTTTAATAATGTGGAAATACCACATTTTTACTTTTTGGCTAATGCGCATAAGCATTTTAAACACACATGACACAGATGGCGCTCCAGTAGCGAAGAATTATGGAATCAAAGATTTAGTGTGATTGACGTAACGATATGATAGCTCAGTTGGTAGAGCACTACGCCGGAAACTTAGGGTCGCAGGTTCGAGTCGTGCTTACATTGCAGTGGATCACATTCAATGTTTCTTTCATAATTTACCTTTATGTTAATTTTATCATAAAGACATAGGTAAAATGCCTCAAACGACACTAAAATATACTTTACGATCAGGTAAAAACAGTTAACCAACAAGTGCAAGGTTAGTTGCAATAAAGAAAAATTATCCAAGTTGTTTGATCTGTTTTGACAAATAAGTAAAAAAACTCTAAGGTTCATTATTATGCAAAAAGCTTTTTATGTAATCTCCATTTTGCTAAAAAAAACCTCAAAAATCAAGTCGTTTAGTAGAAAAAAAAGTAGAGATTCTCTAAATCACCGACGGGATAAGCGACACATAAGTCGTCAGACCAATGTATACGAGACCCAACCCATTCGATGCAGAAAAATCTGCCGATCCCAACAGTGTGTATAACTCAATATCCCCAAAAATGTCGCTTAGATAAGTTCTCCTTTCCAGCATCGGCATATTTTGACACTCAAGTAAATTACCATTTATAGGGTATCCATTGACCTTGAACATTGAAATTTGCCAAAAAATTCGTCTAGTAAAATATCGTCAATATCAACAAGTATAGGGGAACATCTGAGAACATTACTAATGTAGTCATAAAAAACTATCACTGTTTATAAGTAGGTAAAGGACGTAAATCCGTTTTCCAACGGTAAAGTTGAGTTTGTCGCTCTATTATTTATAGTTTATCTTTTCATTAGAGCAGCATGACCCGGGGGATAAAGCTGTGCCTCCACTACTATGTTAAAATATCGGTTATCCGCTGGGTCACGATATGATTTATTTATTAAAAAACGATATTTTTTATTTCTGCATGATTTTACACGTATAATCAAGAAGCTTGTCGGCATTTTAACTATTTTTGGTAGGTACCTACACATACAAAAGAAATTAAAAAGTATTTTTCGATTCGAGACTTCCAAATGGCCAATTTCACTTATTTCTTTGGAAAATTGCTTTAACGCATTTTATTTTTAATATTCTACTGTAGTAGGTAAATAGATATTTAGTAATCCGAAATAATTATATCATTGTTTAAATGATTTATTTTACTTCGAGATTTTTCAATGCCTTTAAATAAGGTATAAGGTTTGTTGATCTTCAACTTACGCTCGGACTATGCGAGTGTATGAAGCTGCTTGGACGCCACTCAACGAGATTATGAACGAAGTAATGTTCCGGGGGCGCACGGTCGGCGGGGGGAATAACGTTAGGCTCCGCCCAGATCCTCAAGGACGTTGGGATTAGGAGTCGCCTTAACAACTTGCCAAATCTGACCATATCGTATCATATGGCTAATACGGTGATTCGCGGCTCCAGCCACATGGTCGGCACGCGCCGACACGCGTTCTCACTTGAGAACGCGTGTGTTATAATTTATACGATATGAACGCATTACACGCAATTTATTACCCCAGCACTTCATGATATTGATATAAAACGTAATACTAATGACAGGCAGATACGGTGATTATTCGGAGCGCTTTAACCGCCTCGTTACCGTAACCAGTATATTGGCAAAATTGGATAAGGATTTTAAAAATCTGCGTCTTCTACAACATAAAATGGCGCTTTTGATCATACGGGGTTCGTCAAAATATAGTGGCTACGGTAATGAGACGATTGAAACGCTCGAATAATAACAAGGAGTTAACGAAAACTTTACGTTAAGTCGGGTGTAGAGAATATAAACAGAAAATAAAAAAAATGCCAATGAAAACGTGTTAACGTTCTTATTCAAGTACCTACTTACACACAAAATGTAATGTGACACTGAGGCAAAGAATACATGACTGAGGTAAGACGTCGTTGTGTTATTCTGCGTCAAAATAATGAATGCACGCGATTTAATCCGGTTAAATTATTGTTTTATTTATATACGAAGTCTGTTCAAAACAATGATTTGGACTTACGCCTAGGTCTTGATGACTCAGAATATATTTACTCAACCCTCAGTACCTACAAAATATACTGAGTATATTCAGTCGGATGAAAGCACAGATTGGCCAATTTTCGGTGCATAGTCTAAAAAACCAGGGAAATACAAATCCAAATCATCCAGCCCAGTGACAAAACACAACCGACAATGCCCCGAGGTGTGGGCACAACGAAAAATCCCATTTGGTCTACGGAGGCGGAATAATTACCGCTTTTTACCGGTTTAATCCGGATCAGATAGCTGGATCCCCGCGGTACTGGGCCAGGGTTGTCAAAAATAGCGCAGTGTGTCTGTCGTACGATGTGTAAAACATAATTAGTAACTAATGCTATTTCTGACCGTTATTCGTGCTTTTAATTCCAGAAATGCATTTATTTCCGTTATTTTATACAATTACAAACCTATACAATTATTTTTATAATTCAAGAAACATGTAATTTTCTATAAGCTTTGATCTTTGAATCAATTGGTTTAATTGACAATTACTTTTTAACAAGCAAATTCAATGAAAATATTATATTCTGGAAGCATATTCATTGAAATTAAAAACGTCAAAATTACTATTAAGTACATCTGCTCACAATTATTGAGGAGATCCGTCGATTCTTCCTGTATCTCATCATTACATCGCAATCTGATTAGAATTGATCCAATCGGGGGATTTAAGCCTACTCTTCCTAGGTCTTCATCAATTTAAGAGCTGCAGCGCTCTTGTCGTTGTAACAATCGCCATGCAGCCGTTCCTTTTTCGGGCTTCAGGTGGCAGTGGCAACCCTAATAATAAAAAGCACTATGCGATGCGCGTTTGATATTCATGATCACCACCAGTCCCACGAGCGCGGGATTAGGGGTGCAGTAGAGGTTTAATTTCATTTGCTATTAATTTGGATGGCGTATCATTAGTATAAAGAGAATATTTTAAATTCGAAGACAAGTTAATATATTTGTGCTTTGAATGCACATATGTGCACCATCAATTTCATTCAGGATTTCTATCAAAATTAATAAAATCGTTTCGTAATAATGGAACATTTTGTTTATGTTGACCATTTTTGATAGGTAAAAAAGAGCAAGGTAGTTCGACGTCCGTAGCCGTTACAATACTTTTTTATCAAAAAGGAGAGCTTAATTTTTCTTTTTTTTTTAATTTATCATGTGATTAATTTAGTTTATTAATGTGTTAAAATATAGGTTTATTGCTAGTACTTTAAATATATAACGGTTTTATTATAATTATAACCTACGTATTTTTTGTGTACCTATACATATGGAGAATTTATTGCATAGGTATGCCATATTATATATGCCAACCTTGTGTTTTTACCCAAGATAATTATAAATCGTAAACGTCTCTCAAGCCATAAATATTGGAAAAACTAAAGGTTTTCCGACATCAACTATTTCCACCAGAGCAGTAGCAGCCGATCACAAACTAAAGTAATTAAATCTTTAGGGAGGAGAGGGAGAACATCGAGGGTGAGGACAATAGGTCCAACACCAGGTGACGTATTACCCTGCCATTTTAAAAAGGCGCAACTGCATACGAGATCCCAAATACATATGACCGTCTTAAATAAAACCATGGAATACAAAACCAAGCTGACTTTACAGTCGGGTAAACTTAGTAGTCCTGTAACAGTATGGGAAAGAAAGGACACTGTTAGTTGTTAAAGTGATTCTGCCAGCAAATGTAAATTAGTTGGAAGTACAATGGTGACGGTTGACTTTATTTCGTTTGTGATTTAGTGACGTAGTATAACGCGTGTCAATGGTGGCTTGGCCTTTGATGTGCGTTTGGTAAGTAAATAAAATAAAAATAAATGTAAAATAATCAATCTAATCTAATTCTAAATACACATCCATGATCCAACCAAGCACAAATTAATATTCGAGTTCATCGCACAAATGCCCTTGCCGAGATTCGAATCAAAGACTGCTGGCTCAGTGGGCAGGAAAGGGCCTCAAAATATTTAGTACCAATAAATCTACTAGATAACAAAATAAATAAAACTGTATAAAAATATAAACTGCGGGCACATGATGGTTGCGTTTATCACGTTCGCGTTATAAATAACACACTCACACTCGCATTTTAAAACGTGACGGATGCCACTTTATTTATCGCGCGATAAAAGCATTTGGAAGCTTCCAAAGGAACTTTTTCCTTGACGATAAGCCAACGACAGCCAAGTGATGTTAATTTCAATTATGTGATATTCTTCATCGTGAACACCGCTGACGGTCGCTGCCGTCGAGGTTTAAGTGCCTATTTGCCTATTACATACCAAAAAGTATTGATGATGTTCATACATAATATAGCCGGACCATTTGAGTAATAAGCTTAGTCGTTTGAAAAACGTATTACCATAAGTAAAATAAACAAAAATACCACTGCACCAACCATATCGTCAAAAACTAAAATTATTATTCTATATTCCTTGCCCCCTCTAGATGGTATCTCAGCACATTAGCGATCATTGTGGAGCTGTATCTCATCTGACAGGATATCTGACACTATCGGCCATCTCCCCTGGTGTCGGCGCTATTTGTCAGATCAGAGCAAACGCGGCATTCAGAACGAAGATTATCTAGGCTTAAAGGGATATTTTGCATGTATTATAATATGCCTAGTTTCATAAGTTCTTGAAATACTGGACACTTCAGTGGACAACGCTATAAATACGTATGTTTTTGTTTTTGAAAATTAAAGAGTAATAATATATTGATTTTCTTGAAAGTATTTTTAGTTGTAGATTGATGCAATTCTTGTTCCAGAATTGATTTCTACATCTTCTACTTAGTTGAAAATGATACCAAACTGGACTTAGTGCCTCAACTTAAACAGTTATTAGATAGATATCGCTGAGGGTGAAACTCTCCCCTTCCACCTGCGTCAGGAATTTACCTCCACTTCTTAAATCATCATTTTAGGAACACAAATATTAATTTAGCAGTTATTTAACCAAAGGAATAAAAAAACCGGCCAAGAGCATGTCGGGCCACGCTCAGTGTAGGGTTCCGTAGTTGCCCATCTTTCACTATAGACGAAAATTACGAGAAAGATTTAAATTACAAGAAAGATTTCAAGCTCTATAAAAAGGTCGTAAACGCCATAGTAACTGCTATTACTTATTACCTTCTGGAAATTATCGATTATAGGTACGTACCAGAACGCTATTTAGATTGAGCGAAATGTTCGAAGTATAAGGACACCACGCGACACGTAGGTACGTAATTTTAAAGAAAATTATGAATTTTTGCGATTACTCAAAAACTGCTAGACCGATTTTATTCAATATAGTTTTCATTGAAAGTGGTTATTAGGCCCCATTTTTATCAATTTTTCCATAATTTTTTGACGCGTGGTCAAAAAGTTAGAGGGGGGGCGGACGCTATTTTTGGATTTCTGGAGCGAATATTTACAAAACTGCTGACTTTATCAAAAAATTATGTTTGAAGACCCCTATTATTTTTAAAAGACCTATTCAACGACACCCCACACACCAGTGTTGGAACGAAACAACATCCACCCCCACTTTGGCTTTGGTTTGGCTCGGTTGGTAGACACCTGCCTACTGAGTCGGCGGTCCCGGGTTCGAATCCCGGCCGGGGCAAATATTTGTGCAAAATATTTGTTCTTGGGTCATGGATGTTATCTATGTTGAGGTTTTTATGCTGTCGACTACTTTGTCTTTGATGTTATTTGATGTTGCTTGTCATGTTAGTTTTACTTTATGAAGAAATAAAGAATTGTACGGACGCAAATATTGTTTGTATAATAAACTTAGGAATATGGAGACTTCCAGCTACGCAGAAGGTAAATTAGGGATTTAACAGGTTATGGGTTCCCCCATATTCCTAATTTTTAAGCGGTTTGAATAAAAATTTAGAAAATTTTCGAAAATATATTTTTTGACAACTTCATATTTAATGTAAAAATTTATTAAAACAACAGTTTATTGTTGAAGCAGAAAGCTTCCAAAACCAAAATATGGCACAAGCAAAAATACAGAACGTGATATATCGTCTAGAAGATGGAAATAATTTTCACAATTGGAAATTTCGTTTAGAGTTGTTGTTGGAGGAGAAAGGCCTTAGCGATATATTGGCCTGTGAGGATGTAAAGGCGGAAGAAAAGAAGAAGGATGCAGAAGCGAGATCACTAATTGTACAGTGCATAGGCGATAATTTTCTAGAAATTGTGAAAGGATGCAAAAGTGCCAAACAAATGATGAACGCTTTAGAAAATATTTTTAATCGAAGAAGTGTTATGAACAAATACAATTTAAAAAAGAAATTAATCGAATTGAGATGCGAGGATAGTGAGAAATTGCAAGATTTCTTTCTGAAATTTGACAAGCTAATAAGCGATATCGATGTCATGTCTAAAATGGACGAGTCAGATAAAGTGGTACATTTACTACTCGCATTACCGGGAAAATATAACAATGTGACAACAGCTTTAGAAACGATGAACGAAAATTTAACTTTAGAAAAGACAAAAAGGGCTTTACTTGACGCGGAAATCCGACTGGATGATGTAAGTAAGACTCAAGACAACGCATTTAACATAGAATGCTGGAATTGTAATGAAAAGGGGCACAAAGCAATATTTTGCCACAAAAGTCATAATAGGCAGTATTACACTTTCCAACGTGGTGCTCCTGTCCGAGGTGGTGAATTATATAGAAGGGGTCGTGGCAGAATGCATGGACGCGCTCGAGGTGTGAATAGAACACACACATCAAGGGACGATGCAATTATAGCTCATGAAGAGAATATAGAGGAAGTGGGCTGTATGATTGATGAAGAATTCAACTTGACTTGTAAGGCATCATTTAATCAATCAATTTCTTTTGTAGTGGATTCTGGTGCATCACAAAATTTTATATCTGATATTTATACACCATTTTTGACAAATGTAAAAACCTTAGCGCATCCTGTACAAATTAACACAGCTAATGGTGAAAAATTGATTGCATATAAAAGTGGCAGTTTACCGATTAAATGCGGTAATGTTAAGTTTACTGTCGAAGGACTTATTGTAGCAAAGTTAGCATATAATCTTCTATCTGTACGGAAACTGCTAGAAAAACCAAATGAAATCATTTTTAGGAATGAATACGCAAAAATTGTATTTTTTAATGGGTCCATTATATGGGCATATAATAATGGCAAACTTTATATTTTGCAGGGTAAAATTATAACGGAGGAAGTAGTCGCGGCTATACATTCAGCAGATGGCATGTTGTGGCACAGACGTTTAGGACACACCAGCTCTAAAACCTTACAGAGGCTACAGCTACCACTAAACAACAACGTATGTAACGCGTGTATGAAAGGTAAGGCAACACGGTTACCATTCAAAAGGTTAGAGCAACCAAGGTCACGTCAGGTCTTAGAACTGTTACACAGTGATATAGCGGGCCCATCCAACATTCCAACAATTGAGGGTGAAGTCTATTTTCAAACCATAATAGATGATTTTTCACACTTTTGTGTAGTTTTCTTGCTAAAAAGGAAATCAGAGGCAGCTCAAAATATTATTACCTATATCCATCGATACGAAAACGAATTTGAGAAAAATGTTAAGAGGATCAGGTGTGATAATGGAGGTGAATACACTTGTAATAAACTCCGTCAATTTTGTGATCAGAAAGGAATAGTTTTGGAATATAGTTTACCATATTCACCAGCTAGTAATGGCGTTGCAGAGAGAATGAATCGAAGTTTGTATAACAAAGCAAGGACTATGCTTATTGAAACTATGCTGCCAAAGACTTTGTGGGGTGAAGCAGTAAAATGTGCAGCTTATCAGTTGAACCGTTGTTCGTCTATGGCTATTAATTTCAAGACTCCTTGTGAAATTATGTATGGGACAAGAGACTTAAACAAACTTCGTGCATTTGGTGCAAAGGCGTGGGCATATATCTTACCTAAACATGATAAACTTTCGGAGAGAGCACGTGAGTGTAGGATGGTAGGATATAGCAGAACAGGATATAGTTTATGGGATCCTAGAAATAACAAAATAATTGTGTCACGAGATGTGAGATTCGATGAAAATGATATTGTTTACAAAGAAAGTGAGCAGACTGATAACGAACGAGATTGGCTAAGAGTAAGTATTTCAGAAACAAATCCCATAAATACTGATGGGATTACTGAGCCTGAACAAGATAATGGAAATAGAGAAGAGGTCATCATTGATAATAATAATGTTGATGAGGAAATTATAGAACCAGAAGAAATGTTTGAAGATTGTGCTGAAGAGAACATAAATGAGGGACAAGATGTTAGAAATGAGCATGTGACAAGAACAAGAAGTGGCAGAATTATTAAACCTCCGAAAATATTGGAAGATTATGAAACACATGTCGCCTACTGTTTGTGTACGGGTGATCCAGGTTCTTACAAAGAAGCCGTTGAAAGAGGTCAAGAGTGGCAAGACGCAATAGACAAAGAATTAAATTCGCTGAAATCATTGGAAACATGGGAAGAATCAGAATTGCCGAAAGATAAAAAGGCTATAGATACCAAATGGGTATTCACTACTAAAAAGGATGGTACAAAAAAGGCCCGATTAGTGGCGAAAGGGTTTCAAGAAGAAACATTATTTAACGTGTATTCACCAGTAGCTCGTATGCCTACAATTCGTATGATGCTCAGTCAAGCTATACAAAATGGCATGTACGTGAAACAATTAGACGTTCCAACGGCCTTTTTAAACGGGTTCTTAAAGGAAGACGTTTATATAAAACCACCGTTAGGAGTTAAAGTTGGAAAAGGCATACATTTAAAACTAAAAAGATCTCTGTATGGGTTAAAACAAGCACCTAAATGCTGGAACGAAAGACTTCATGGCTTTTTAGTTGATAAAGGATTTTTACAATCGAAACATGATTTTTGTTTATATATTTTGGAAGATGTATTTTTATTAGTGTATGTTGATGATATAATTTTAATGTCTAAAAGTGCAACAAACCTAAATAAAGCACATGAATATTTAAAATTGGAATTTAATGTGAAGGACCTTGGAGAGGTGAGTGCGTACTTAGGGTTGGATATTGTGAGAACCTCAGAATCAATCTCTATTTCTCAAGAATCAGCAATAAATAGATTGCTTGATAAATTTAACATGGCAGATTGTAAAGGGGCGGAGACACCAATGGAGGTAAATTTCACTACTGATGTCAATGAATGTATCACCTTGGATATACCATATCGTGAGCTCATAGGTTGCCTTTTATACTTAGCTACTTCAAGTAGGCCAGATATTTGCTTCGCAGTATCTTTTTTGAGTAGATTTTTGGATAAGCCAACTATGTCACTGTGGCAAGCAGCGAAACGTGTTTTGCGATATCTAAAACACACCAAATCAAAATGTTTGGTATACAAACAGGATAGCAGTTGTCCCTTGATTGCCTATACCGATGCTGACTGGGCAGGCGACACAACAGATAGAAAAAGTATGAGTGGTTCTGTAGTCTTCTATGGCAATAATTTGTTAGCCTGGTTCTGTAAAAAACAAAACGTTGTCGCCTTATCAACAGCCGAAGCTGAATATATAGCTGCGGCTCTAGCGTGTGCAGAGTTAGTTAGTTTAAAGGGGTTGTTACAAGATTTTAACTGTCTTTCAAACTCAACGTTACTTGTAGATAATCAAAGCGCTATCAAACTGATGGAGTCAAATGAAAACAGTAAGAGGTCAAAGCATATTGATATTAAATATCATTTTATTAAAGATTTAATTAGCAAACGATTAGTAATTGTTCAGTATGTGAACACGAATGAAAATGTTGCAGACATTTTAACAAAAGCTTTAGGAAAACAGAAACATAACTATTTTGTAGAGAAACTAGGTTTAATTGAATAGTTTATTTGTATGCCAAAAGTGTTATCATAATTATTATGAGGTTTAATGTTCATTTACGTTTTATTGTCATCTAAAACAAAAGTTTAACATTGAGGGGGGAAGGAGTTAGAGTGAAGACCACTATCACTTCTTATACTGAGCGGTTAGTATTTTGTCTTGTTTGTTTTATTATTTATTTATTTTTCAATATTTAACTTTAGTTATAGATATAGTTATTAGTTTGTTTCTAACTTTATGATGGCGACAATTCTTATTCCGGGGTGAATTAGAATTGCGGGGGGATGTTGAGGTTTTTATGCTGTCGACTACTTTGTCTTTGATGTTATTTGATGTTGCTTGTCATGTTAGTTTTACTTTATGAAGAAATAAAGAATTGTACGGACGCAAATATTGTTTGTATAATAAACTTAGGAATATGGAGACTTCCAGCTACGCAGAAGGTAAATTAGGGATTTAACAATCTATATATGTATTTATATATTATGTATATCGTCGTCTAGTACCCATAGTACAAGCTTTGCTTAGTTTGGGACTAGGTCGATTTGTGTATGATTGTCCCTTAAGAGTCCGCAGCAAGCTCGATTCTTCATACAAACGTAGTTACGTCCTAATTTTAATATAACATGTCACATTATCATGAAATTCTCTAAATATAATGAGATAAGATATATCTAGGGCTAAAACTAGTTTATGACTCTTGAAATGTTAATAGAAAGAAAATAGAGCGAGTACAAGTTTTGCATTTTTAGACCCCAGAAAGTTGTTCAGTTCGGCGGCATACTACGACCAAAATATAGTTTAGATTGAAGTCAAAACCTATTTCCGGTGTCGATTAAACTATGCAGTTTGATAAGAAAAAAAATTTATCAAAATTGATCTCGTAGTTTTAAAATGAGAGCGTAACTACGAAAACCTTAAAATAAATTACAAAAAATTGTTGCGAAACTGCAGCGAATTACTCTAGCGCGGGGAACGGTCCGGGGGGGCGGCGGTAAGCACCGCCCTTATCATAGCTACTCCTAGCCAGCCTCGCGCAACTCTCAAGGTAAAAAACGATCGACAACGGCTGTATGAAACGGAGGTGAATTTTTTACCTAAGTTTGAAAGAACGTTGAAACCTACAAAGCATTAGATAATTGGCGACAATCGAATTTAGGCGGGTTGTACTTCAGCCGCCATTTTTGTCCGCCATGCCATGTTAGATGACGTTTCTATTACTTTCTATTTTGTTGTGTAGTCTGTCACTTCTGTCAAGGTTCTGCGATCTTTTCAAATAATTCAAATTTCACAAATAATCTAATAATTTGCATTCTTTGGGTGTAGTGGTCGTCTAGAAGGTACACAAGACAATCACAATTGCAAAAATGAGTGGATTGAAAAGGAAAAAGTGCGAAATATGCAGAATGAAAACGTGTCGAATGGACGGTCAAAAAAGACTATTCATGGCAAGATTTCCACCGTTCGAAGATCGGTAAGTAAAAAATATACTTAATTACTGCGTGTTATAACCATGTTAATCGTAAGTTTCATTGAAAACTTGGTATTTCGGGTAAAATAATACATACCCTTATACGTATGTAAACAATAGTGCTGTATGTAAGTTTTATCGATAATTTTCATTTGAAGTGAAAAATACCTGGGTAAACACGGAATATCTTTCTTCAAGCAAAAGCCTATTGGTATGTGTACTTATACAAAAGTGTGCACTTGAATACAGCTGTTAAAGCCGTCTCAGATGAGAGGATAAGACATTATTATCACTACTTTTTATGCCAGTTTGAGTTAGATTATGGTCACAGAAATATTTTACGAAAAATCTTCAATGGACTATGAATGGTACGGTTTCATCTGGACAAACAGATTCATTTTTACTCTGTAATTTTCTGTTTACCCTGTATTATTTGTGTTGCAGAACTTCCAACCTGGAGCACAGACTGGAGTGATGAAACGGCTTTTTTCGTCTATGTTTATCAGCAAGCCAAGCAAAGTTTGAACGAAATAAAATTATTTGCACACTTGTTTTTTTTTTATGAAGTCAGTAACCTAAAGTAAACCAAATGTTTACATTGAAGCGAAATATTTAATGATTTAAATTACCGGAAAGCCGTTGGAGACGCGGGTGCGAATGCGAACCCCGCCTGAACCATTTTTTTTTAATACCGATATCGATAATTCGATAATTTGTGTAACATGTGACATCCCTATTTTGTTCTTGATGTTGGCATTATGTCATGAGTTGACACTGACACTGATATCGTTTGCGGCTTCATATTGGCAGTATGTTTCGCCCCCGTTTCATACTAATGCGAGTTCACGCTTTTTGTATGGCACTCCCGTCTCTTAAAACGTAGTGATTACATACTCTTTGCTCCTAGCGCGCTCTCGCTTTACTGCTAGCGCCCTGTCTTCCTCTAGGTGAAACAACAACATTTTAAAGCGTAAGCGCGCGATCTCAACGCGGAGTTGAGCGGACCTTGCTGCGGACTCTTAATATTTATTTATTTATTTATTTATTTACTTTAGGTGTAGGGGAGATAGGAGAAAAGTTTTTTTTTTAGTTTTTATTTTACCGTTTTGTCGGCGTGATACATACACATACTCATACCAAATTTCAGCTTTCTAGTACTAATGATCACGGAGCTAAGCCGCGGACGGACAGACAGACAGACAAACAGACAGACAGACGGACAGACGGACATGGCGAAACTATAAGGGTTCCCAGTTGACTACGGAACCCTAAAAAGTAGTCCTTAAAATAAACCTGAAAGTAAAAATTAAAACTAGAATTAAAAATAAACTATAAATTGAAAATTTGCTCCAAATCGCTGCTGCGCGTTCCCGGCGCTCAGTATGCCCAGAATTGAAGGCTGGGAGCACCACGTTGTATGGTAACGTTGATCCGCTGTGTGAGATATGATCCAGCCCTCCGGTCACGCATCTGATCAACTATCCTGCGGCTGCACTCTTTGAAGACCTTGTGGTCGATTTCCCCCCAGGGTCCAACCAACCGTAGCACACATGCTGATTATGCTTATACAGCCCTTATTCGGCTTATTACAGCTGTGTAAGGGCTGTATAGCAAGAATCGCAATGGATAAGCTGAAAAAAATATGGCGGAATAGACATATCACCAAAGCTACTAAGACTCGTAAAAACAGTTGCCTTCCCTATATTTTTGTACACTTACGAGACGTGGACGTTGCGGGAAATAGAAAAGTAAAGAGCTCGGGACATGTGGTGCTGAAGACGAATGCTGGGGATACCCTGGACCGAATATGGTACAAATGTGTCCATACTTCAGGAGCTTAGCATCAAGCAGCGTCTATCTGTTCTCGCACAATCACGCATACTCAAGTTCTTCGGACACGTGTCGAGGTGGAATAGTGATTCCATTGAACGCCTAGTTGTTCAGGGGAAAGTGGAGGGCACGAGACCACGTGGTAGATCACCAATGCGATGGACTGACCAGATAAAATCTGCTCTGGGCTAACCATTGCATGAATGTACCAAAAGTGCTGCGAACCAGACGAGATGGCGGGACATCGTTAGGCGGGCGACGGCAGCCCCCAAGCCTCCTTCATGAAGACCACGACCGCTCTGACAAGAGCGAAACGAAGAAGAAGAAGATACAGCCTGTGTGCTACTTGGGCAGATTCTCAACCCTAAACGGCTCTAGATTAATTTTACCAAACGAAACCTTTGCCAGAGAAGTCGTATTTGACCTTTTTATGTCGTGTAAAAACGCAACTTCTTTGAGTGGAAGAAAAGGAAGAAATAAATATTAACATGTCAAATCGTTCATTGACATTAATTGCTATAAAGTTTACCATCATGACCATGAGTCAGATATTTTTTAATCCATTTATTTTGTTAGCGTTTTAATACGATTGTTTATATTTTGTGTCTATCTTTATACATCGTTTTTTAGTATTTTGTTATAAAATGGGCGACTCGTCTCGCAGTGAATCTGACAATGAAAGTAAAACGGAAGAAGAGCCTATCATAACCGAACCTACGGAGGAGTCGTCGTCTGTGGATCCCTCCATGTCAGAATGGTCGTCCCTCGAACACGCCGTGGAAATACCGAACCCGAAGAAAGTATTATGCGAAGAAGGGTTGTACGACCCCGGTAGTGGTGAGCTCTGTGCCACGTACGTCGCCTTATCCGACAGCGACGTCTTCCGACACGTCTACTACAACTATCCGGGTCTCACTGACCCTGGAATATCACAAGCACTTCTTAAACCTGCACCCAAAGTCATCTACTCCGACGACGGTCAAGATCTCTACTTGGCCCTGTGCAAGGAGATGGGCCAATGCCCCGTAAGAATGTTCCACAGAGAGCTATTAGAGGACAGGATTAACTTGATTTATTATGGGATTCATCCAAACGGCATCCGACCAATGGCTAAAGCGCTGCACAATAACAAGACTGTTAAAGTCCTCGATCTCACAGATAACTTTCTGAATGACGATGCCTGCTTCCATTTAAGCGAAATGTTGGTGTATAACACTAAGCTATATGAATTGAATTTGTCTGGATGTAGGATTGGAGAAACCGGAGCGTTGAGATTCTGTGCTGGCCTACCGACAAACAGAACTTTAAGCGTGTTAAGTTTGAGTCGCAACCAACTTGGAGACGCTGGAATTGGGCATGTCGCTGACGCTGTGTATTCACATTCAGATGTTCGCGAACTTAACTTATCGTACAACAATATTAGCGGCAAAGGTATCCAACTTCTGGCCGATGCTTTAGAATTTCATAACAAATTGACACACATAGACCTTTCGCGAAATAATATGTACTCCTTCCCTTCCGGGCTCACGAACTTAGTCAACCAGTTGGTAGACGGTCCTATTGAACACTTAAACTTGTCTTGGAATGCTCTAAGCGGACTCAAGCAAGCCGAAGCGATAAGAAACGTATTCTTATCGAAACAGTTAAAACACTTAGACATCAGTAATAACAAGCTATGCACTACTGACGTTGTAACTCAACTGACATTGTTTATGGCGAAGCCCAAGAAAATGGTCACTTATAACGTGTCATACAATCCAATTTATAATCCAGAAGATTCCTTGATGTTCATCAAAAAGTTACAACTGAAGGCTGTCAAACTGCAGGTCCTTAACATGGACGGTATAAATGTGAATGATAAATTTATGGTTATATTAAAAGGCATCAAAAAAATGAAAAATAAACAGAATGTAGTAGTAACGCATGGATATATACAGCACAAATTCAAATGTGCAGGGCCGGATCCAAGAGAGGTTGTCCTGAACAGATGCGAGTACGTTTGCGGGAAAATGAAACCCAAAGCAGACATAGCTCTTATGATAATGCGGTTGCATAAAGATGGAAATGAAACGATGATCTTGAAAGACTTCACTGACGGGCTTAAGGCCTTGGGGGCCGCTTTGGATGACGATCTTACAGCTGAACTGCAGTGTATTTTCCCGGGTCCACCGTCGAAGAAGGGAGCAAAGAAGATCAATATTGCGTTGATGAAAGAATACGTGACGAGGAAGTGGCCGGACAAGAAGTTGCCGAAGACGCCACCGCCTGAGCCTGAGCCTGAGCCTATCCCTGAACCACCGCCGGAAAAGAAAGCGAAAGGGAAAGGTAAAGGGAAAAAGTAACGCGGTGTGTTCGAAATGTAGTAAAGTGAAAATGATAGCGGTTGTTAAGGTAGAAAAGGTGTTGGAAGCTAAGAACAGGATTTTCGTAAAAGGCATTTAAAGTAATATGCAATCATGACCAGCTTTGAATTAAATCGTGTCATTCCAGTGGGTATAATAATTTGGCTTATTAAATCTCGGACCATGCTCTTTATATACTTATTATAACAAGGTTATTGTTACTTTATGCAATGTTCGTACAACATTATGCTAAGCTAACGCAAAAGACCAAGGTCCCAGATTTAATAAGCCAAATTATTATACCTACTGGAATGAGAAGATTTAATTCAAAGGCTGATATTGATTGATCATTACTTTGCTGGTACAATACGATTGGCACTGCTGTAACAAATTCTGCTGGATTTTTTTATAATAATTTATTTTCAATATTTGTTTTATATTTTTTAATACAGTTATTTTTTTTATAATACTGGCAAAACTGCTGTAACAAATTTAGCTGGAACTTTTATAATAATTTGATATTGTTATTTAATAACTTTTAATATAATATTTTATTTATTAATATATTTTTTGTGTTTCATACCCAAAGGCTAAAAACTGACCCTATTACTAAGACTCCACCTGCCCGTTTGTATGTCTGTCACCAGGCTGTATCTCATGATTCTCATAAATAGTGATAGCTAGACTGTTGAAATTTTTCACCGATGATGGTATGGCGACAAATAGTAAAAACAATAAATTAAGTATAGTTCCTATACAATAAATAAATAATTTGAATTGAATTGAATTGAATTGAATATACAAAAAACGTGGTCGGTAGCGTTAACTTTGCACCTCATTTTTATCCGGCGCCATACCTTACAGGTGAAAACTTAACCTGTTATTTTATTTGATGGTATGGAACCCTTTGTGCGAGTCCAACTCGCACTTGGTCGGTTTTTTATAAACACGTTATAATAAATAAAAAACACCTGATTTGATTTTGTACTAGTGCCCATTACAGGAACAACGAACATAACACTCTATTCCCATAAAACGTATCGGAGTCGAACCATATCCCCTTTAAGGAGACGGGTAAAGCGATACTAGCGCCACTTTCGAGTTTTTTTTTTACCTTCATAATCTGATATTTTTTAGAAATAGCTGAAGTCTAGGTGCTAGCAATGCACCTATTTATTAAATCACTATATACAATTTGTTTACTGTAGATTACCCTACAAAACTTGTTCACGTTTTTAGATACAACTAAAGAACAAGAAATTATTTATAATGATTTAATAAATACTAAAGGTGTTATTCCAGCTCCTAAAATCTTGCAATTACTGAAATTCGATCTGGATTAGAAGATATAATAAAAATTCGTAAGTGGCGCTACTAGTTTCGTATTACCCGTCGCTCTAACTTTATATTAGCCGTAGTTTCCCACATGTATCCCACCCACATAATAGAACTGCCTTCAGTACAACAAATATTTTGTATTCGACGTATAACCCTGCCATACGATTATATAAAAATAAGTAATACAACAAATGTCAAAAATGATGACGTCAAAACTCTCTCCTGGACTAAAAGTCTTATTTTACACATTAGGCCCATCTGGTATGTACACCTTTATTTTTAATTTTTAATGCATATTTAGAAAATGGATAGTTTGCACAAATGTAAGTAACTGACAGAGCTGAATTTGTTTTTCTCAGTCAACCTTTGACAACGGTAACTGGAAAGTTACCGAAACGCCAGGGAGGTTCGAATAATTTATATACGCTATATTTAAATGCATTATGTTAATTCACTGTTTACAAACCAACCACATTAATAAAAATGACCATGCACTTCAGAGACGCCTACCAGAACGAACCGATTCGCCACATTGCCGTCTATTTGCTAACCACCGTGCAAAGCTACACAAAGCTACACAATGCGACACAATTAAATATTCAAAATAATCCGCACTTTAAAACGATACGCTTGTGTTAGGACAAAACGAGCTATGCGACAATGAAATTGATTTTATTATATTTTTATTTATTTTTACATGACTAAAATTAAACTTTGTTTCAAGGGTTTAAAATCTATTTTCTTAGTAGCAGCAACAACGCTTAGGTACTAGTTTGCTTATTTAATTTTATCGGTTATGTCGTTTTAATCGTATATTTGAACTTGTTTACAAGGATTTCAATGACTATGCCACGCTGATTAGGTGATAAAAAGACGGTAAGTTGATTTATTGTTTGCGGTTTGTTTTGGTGCGTATGATTTGTGGCAAGTACTTTGTATTTCAATGGGCGGAGTAGGGCAAAGACAAAAAACAAAGGCATTTCCCATTTCCAAAAACTTTCCTGAAATTTTAGGAAACTTTCCTGAAGTTTTGCGGAAACGGATTTCACAACTCTAAATAAAGGTACCTAAAAAATAAACGACGAACCCTAATATTACTTATGAATATTCACAACGGATGTGAAGACTTCAGTTTCAGGACCGACAGGCAGTTAAATTAATTTTCTGATCCTAATAAATTCTCAGAAAAACGATATTTTTTTGGGAAGACCACGTACATAGGATGAAGCATTTTCAAGATTAATATTTTATGATAGGTCCATCATTACGTGCATTATAAATAATTTTTCATCACACTTCCTCGTAAACAAGGGTTCGCATGTTAGTAAAGTGGCGGTAAGTTGTAAACTACGCCCTAGGGGAGTAAGTAATTTTTATCAAACTTTAAGGGTTTACATGCTAGAAAACCGGGCGGTAAGTTGTATATCACGCCCTAGGGCGGTAAGTAATTTTGGTATTGACTACTACAAATACAAAATACAAATACAAATACTCTTTATTGCACACCTCCAACATCAAGGAAAATACAACACAACATGAGATACATTAAAATAACAGGCAGAGGTAAACAACAGGCGGTCTTATCGCTAAATAGCGATCTCTTCCAGACAGCCTTTAGGTAGCGGAGTAGTTGAAAATTAATGTTTGAAATTAGTAGGTGGTGCATAATAATAATAGGACTAAAGGAACGACTACCATAAAAGACAAAAGTAATAAACATACATAAATAAAAATATACAGATATACTTACATAAAAACTTAGACATAATAAATAAATATATTGTAAAGTAATAAATAAAACAAAAACAGTATGAGCCACAAAGTTAAAGAAGCTATTATTATTGCAGTGTACTAAGGGAGAGACAAATAGTGTTTTTTGACGAGGGTTTTAAATGTTGCAAGAGATTACAGCTACTATTTATTACTTTTGTTTTATTTCCTCCAAAGTGTGATGAAAAACGCCGTACGTGACTATCTGGTGTTAAAGGAATTCCAAACTCTTGTCATTAAAGCTCCTTCTTATTAGAAGGAAACACTCTTTTGTAAATCCTCGTTTACCACCCTTGTTACGTAATGTACCTACTAATAACTGTCTGTGACATCATAGAGATGATTTAGTTTCTTGCCTAAAAAATGAGAATTAAGAGAATTATTTCCGTTACGATGAAATGTAACGGAAATAATTATCTCAGCAGCTTGAATTTCATGAAGCATGTTCTATAATGAACTACATCTATACGTTAGTAAAATTTGAAAGACACAAAAAACCAAAAACAGTATCAACAAAAAACCTAATCACAAAATTTCATGAGAATCGGTTGAAAAATGCGACCCCTAGGCGAGAACAGCCGGAAGGCGTCTGGTCATCCAAACATCCGGACATACGAAAGTTATTTGGGCCAAGCTAAAACGGAGTCGCTTCCCTCGTTCGATCAAATAGTCCCGCGTACCAGCACATTGCTAACGAGCACTAGAGAAATGCAAATGAATACATAGAGAGGGTCAGTACCCTTACCATGAGTTAATGTGACCGTACTCGCTAGGGACAGCGTAAACAATTTGTATGGAGAATAGTACAGCGCCCCTAGCGGTTACTTTGTAGAACTACAATCCTCCATACAAATCGTTTATCACAGACAACCCCCACTAGACGGAGCATGTAAGGCGACCCGCGCGCACCAACGCAACGATATGGTACGGCAGAACATTCAAGTATCAACACGGCGGCCACCGTTTAGTTGCGTCCATGTTTATGAGGTCTCTCTACACCAATTAACACTACAATTTACCATGTTATTTATTTAATTTCTTTTTTCGTTGACTTGTTGACGTTGACTGGATCATAAACATGGACGCACCTAAACGGTGGCCGCCGTGTTGATACTTTAATGTTCTGCCGTACCATATCGTTGGTGCGCGCGGGTCGCCTTACATGCTCCGTCCAGTGGGGGTTATCTGTGTCGTTTATGAAGTTGCTATCGAGTATTTACAGTCACTGTACCTACTCATGGTAAGGGTACAGAGGCCCAGCGACCATCGATCGGGCCTTAATAGCCCGGGGGCCGGGCCCCTGCCACTTGTGCCTCGTGGCACCCTCGCTCAGAACTATAAACTTAAAGCCAAATAGAAATATCGGTTAGTTTGTATTATTGATTTTAAAGAGTTGCGAAATGTACTTGGTAAATACTGTTCCTACAATATCAAAACCGTAACCGTAGGTAGAGTAACATAGCTACAGTACGACATAAAATAGTTAAAATTAAAAAGTGGCAATACTGTAGTGTCGCTCCTTTCTAATCAATGTAAGAAAACGATAATAGTATTGCCACTTTCTTGTAGGACTAGGTATATTTAAGTATTGAGTAACTTCGTTCGTTCGTATGGTAAAGGAAGGCCGTTGCTTACTGAAAACCATCCAAAATAGAAGAGGACGGATGATTGGACACCTGATGCGACATGATGCTTTCTTTGTGAACATCCTGGAAGGCAAAGTGGACGGGAAAAGAGGCAGGGGAAGACCAAGAATTACGTTTTTTAGTCAATTTAAAGAGAAAGTGGCCACTATGTCGTATCAGGAGACCAAAACACTGTCAAGAAATAGGGAAGAGTGGCGATTACTCCACCGACAAGAGCGAAGCTCTTAAATTATGAATGAACGAACTTCGTTCGTGAAGGAGAATAAAAGCACACCATAATCCACTTGTTTGTTTCATCGTAGAAGACGGGTAAAAAGTAACCTATGACCCCTATTCGATTGCTCCTATGGCTCCTATGTCGCAAACATGGTAAGTAAGAAAATAAGGTACTTATGGCTCTGTCAATCCGTTGCTGTGTTGCCTGTGTGCAGTGTGCAGTGGTACAATTTCCATACTAAATCCGTCTTAGTAATAGTCCGCCTGTATGATTTACTGACGCTGTGACCAATCACTTGTCGCCTACGCTCTTTTAGAACGAGGATGTTTTCAAATGGATTTTTTTATTTTCAAAATTTTAAAAATGTGACTATATTTAATTTTTTATCCTCTGAACTATTGATACAAATTTATCCACCATTTGTTTTTTATCCTCTATTTGATTATATCGGAAAAAGGCTTGATGGATACAAAAATTACATCAATTACCTACATAGTAAAATTGTTAGTTACTTTCGATGCTAACTGTACCCGGATAAAAAACGTAAAAAATCGTCAACCAAAAAATATATAAACTATATTTTACTTATCAACCTCGACGTTAATTTCATTGTACAAAGTAACTGGCAGTTGAAGTTTATACATTCAAAGAATTCGAACATGGAATAAAAACATTAACTTTAAGTCAATCAGACAGCCGGGGATGTGAAATCCACAATTTTTTTTCAAAATTTCAGTCCGTACAAAATTTTTGTAGGAATCTAGTTTTTTCTACTTTTATTTATATTATTTATATACCAGTTTTAGCAAAATTGTAAGTGTTTACTATGGTAAGTTAACTGTGTTTATATTACATAATCAAATTAAATACAGTTCGTAGTCTTTCTGAGATTGTCATTGGTATGCTCAAGTGGAATTATGTTATCATGGGTAACCCAGGCTATCCTAAACTATCAATTACCAGTAGCATAGAAAGGTAACTTCCGCACGTCAAAGAGACATTATCACATTGTTTAAGCATAGTCTGTGAGTTCTTAGATTGGCGTCCGGGTTTGGGTGAAATCGGAGAGGTTCATATCTCGATCATATAAGAATGAAGGAGACAGGGATAAAACTCGAGGCACACTTGTCAGATCACGTACTGTCCCATATAAAAAAAATCTCGACCATTGGGTTTCCTTGAAGCCTTTTACAATACTATTCTGGTCAACTCTATTGTCATGCGTAGTTAATTAGTTTTATGGATTCCATAATATTAGGATATCCGTCGTCGAAACCGTCATGAGACCAACTTTACTACTCAATACTGACTTTATATTTGATGTGCCAGTTTAACATTTAAATGGAAACTCATCAGTTTTGAAGGCAGAGGCAATGAACCACATACAGTGTGGATGTCAGGCTCTTGCCAGACTTAGAATGTCGGAATTCAGAATTGCTTACCCAGAACCGAAGGAGTTCCAGGTACTACCAACTGGTTCCATCATCCGATATATGAAGGTGCTGGAACAATCCTTTGAGTAGGTGCGATAAGGGGTAACCTACACAAAAGATTCCATTGGGTCGAAGTGTCTGTAAGTTATCGGTAACATAAGTAGCTTTGAAGACCATCTTCTCTTAGTAACATAATATTATGACTGTTTAATACGAGTAATACGTGTAACCTTATTACATGCGAGCAGAGGGAATGCATCTCCATCCACGTGGGCCAGGCGGGAGTCCAGATGGGGGCGTCCTGCTGGCAACTGTACTGTCTAGAACACGGCTTGAGGCCAGATGGGACCGTCATGCCCGCCTCCGAGACTGACCCACAGTCAGACTCGTGCTTCAACACCTTCTTCTCTGAAGCGGACAGGGGGAAAATGGTGCCGCGAGTCGTTATGGTCGATCTGGAACCCACTGTCATTGGTGAGTATGTAATGTACAAAGCGCATATTTAGGTCGCTGCTGGTAGCTGTAACTGTCCATAACACGGCTTAAAGCCCGATGGGACCGTCATGCCCGCCTCCGAGACTGACCCGCAGTCAGACTCGTGCTTCAACACCTTCTTCTCTGAAGCGGACAGGGGGAAAATGGTGCCGCGAGTCGTTATGGTGGATCTGGAACCCACTGTCATTGGTGAGTATTTATGATATAAAAAGGCACGTATGTAGATCGCTGCTGGCAGCTGTACTGTCCAGAACACGGCTTAAAGACCGATGAAACCATCATGCACACCTCCGAGGCTGACGTTCAGTCAGACTCGTGCCTCTACACCTTTTCAGAAACAGACAAAGGCAAGATGGTTCGATGCTGCATCGGATAATCCTGTCTCAGTCTGGGATTTATTTAAATCCTTCACCGAAGCGGCTTAGAGAATGATGGTGTCATGAGTCGTTGCAGTTGAGCTAGAGACTACTATTATTTGTATGTAGCTTATATGGAGCACAAAGCGATACATATGCAAGCCGCCACTTATAAACTATACCTACTAGTATAATGCCCAAACTGCGCTCTAGGACAACCGACTGTTTAGCATCTGACACCTTTTCTGAAGATGGTCCGAACTTTCGTGCTCACTGTTATTAAATCACCTGTAGTTTTCACTGCATGATACTGTTAGCTCCTCGTATAGCAGACTTACCTCAACGTTCCAGATGAAATCCGCACCGGCGAATACCGGCACCTGTACCACCCAGAACAGCTGATCACTGGCAAGGAAGACGCCGCCAACAACTATGCCCGCGGCCACTACTCCACGGGGAGTGAGGTGCTGGTGCCCGTCATGGACAGGATTCGGAAGCTGACCGATCAGTGCACAGGACTACAAGTAAGCTTAAGCTTTGTCGCTTGCGGTATTTCCGGACCGATACGACTTCCAAACCTTCAAGAAAAGAGCGTACTCCCGCCTGAAAGGCAGCAACGCCCTTGTGACTCCTTTGGTGATGCACGTATCTATGGGCGACGGTAATCACTGTCCATCAGGCGATCCGTTTGCTTGTTTGTCCCCTTTGACATAAAAAAAAGCTTGGACTTGGGCTCCTCTTTTTGCTTACCATCATGCGAATTGGAGCCACTATGTTGTGCCAATTCTTAAAATTTTCGAACTTTCAGAACGAACTGCAACTAAATTTTCATGTTTTCCACTACCCAAAGGTTGTCTGAAAGAGATCGCTCTTTAGCAATAAGACCGTCTGTTGTTTACCTCTAATTTCTTGCGTTATATTTCTCCTGTGTGTTTTATGAGGTGTCCAATAAAGAGTACTTGTATTGTATTGAACTCAATGAGGTAACATGAGATAAGATGAAAAAACATGATTTGAGCGTAAAAAACACACCTTGTCGAAAATTACCAATAACTCACAATTACACTCACTGAGCGAATGACTATGACTGAGGGGCGGGGAACAACTAAATGGCGTTCTCAATAAAGTTACCAGGAACAAAACATGTGCACGGATAAAGGAGTTATGACCGGGTTTTTATTTTACCCTGTTTTCCAACTTACCCCATCGCACCTTACTCTTGTTTCCAGGGCTTCTTCGTATTCCACTCGTTCGGTGGCGGCACCGGCTCCGGATTCACGTCGCTGCTGATGGAGTCCCTATCCGAAGAGTTCGGCAAGAAGAGCAAACTGGAGTTCGCCATATACCCCGCCCCACAGGTATGAGGCATGCGGTGTTTGACAATGGATTAGCCTTGTTTTATAGAAAAACGTTTCATCGAACTTTAGTTTCACAGAAATTTCATTTCATCGAAAGCATTTTTTTCTTCAAACCATAACATATTTTGGAATGTTATAACACAAACCTAACCTAATCTAATGTAAAGGTTGACATTTTGAAAAAAATTTAAACATATATGACTTCCGTGGAAAACATTGTCTATGAAATGAAAATTCTATGTAATGAAGCATATTGTGGTGAAGTGTTTTTCTATAAAAGTAGTAGTAGTAATTAAACTAAAAATAGGATGTGTTTGATCACTGAATTTGTGACGTCGCAAGCCAGTATCTTAGAATCTTTCATCTGACACTGTTTTTGTCGTTTCGGAAAAAGTTGCTTATTTGAACTGTCAACAAATACCGTATTTAAGGTTAAACGCTTATTCTCCTACGCTGTCGTCGTGAGGACATCGTTTTCAGACAAAATGTAGGAGTTATATTGAAGTCTTTCGATTAAAGTGACAAAATTCTAACTATCAAGTTTGCCGGCGCTGTATTATACGCGTTTCCTCTTTTAGGATTCCTTAAAGGAAAAACGGAACCCTTATATGAACACTTTGTTGTTCGTCCGTCCGTCCGTCCATCTGTCTGTCAAGACCCTTTATCTCGGGAACGCGTGGAGTCGAGTTGAAATTAAAACTATAAGTGTACTCAAGTTTACAGTTCCTTAAAACTATGAAAAAATCAAACTTCTAAGTTAACGATAAACAAAGATACGACCGTTTATGCCGCAAAAAACGTACAAGTATTTAAATTTTCGACGCAAGGGAATCCAAACTTAAAGGGTATTTTCCGTTGACCTAGAACGATGCGGCAAGTCAAGTAATACCTTTTATACTACAAGTATAGGGAACAATCCTTGTGATTTAATCATAAAAATAGTCTTTAATCATTAGAGTACCCAACAGTTTTCCAACGGTAAAGTTAGGTTTGTGGCTCAGTACAGTTTATCTTTTCGTTAGAGCAGTGCTTTCATAGTTCGTAAGAAACCCTAGGTTAGCGAGTCTGACTCGCACTTGACCGGATTTTTTTTTTATTTAGTGTCCATACTTTTACTAAGCATGGTCTCTACAATGCCCGGTCGCTGTCCTCATCCGACGGTTTTCTCTGCCCGACCGAACCTCTCTAACCTGATTTAGTTTGTATATCTGCGCCAGGTGTCGACCGCCGTCGTCGAGCCGTACAACGCCGTGCTGACGACGCACGCCACCATCGCGCACTCTGACTGCGCGTTCATGGTGGACAACGAGGCCATCTTTGACATCTGTGTCCGAAGGCTCTCCATCGAGCGACCCTCGTACGCTAACCTCAACCGGCTCATTTCACAGGTAGACGTCTCGAATTCTCGTCATATTTTCGGGAAGACAAATTTCTTCTTCCTCGCTTTGTCATGACTGAGGGTCATGACCAGTTGGGGTCGTTATCCCTTGCACCAAAGCTCTCCACTCCACACGGAGAGCGATTTCTCACTGGTGTATCAGGATATTTTTACATGGGGGGTTAAAAAATGCCCTAAATTGCCCTTACGTAATTAACAAATGCCCCCCAAGACTTGTCATCTCACTTTACCACAGAACACGAACATCGACCGTATGTGTGGGTTCTATTTCGACAAACATGTGACCTACTTGACCTAGTAAAAAAAGTAGTGCCACGAATACTTATGTGATTCTTGTGCAGGTGGTATCGTCGATCACAGCGTCGCTGCGTTTCGACGGCGCGCTCAACGTCGACCTGACGGAGTTTCAGACCAACCTGGTGCCGTACCCGCGCATCCACTTCCCGCTCGCTGCGTACGCACCTGTCGTCTCCGCAGAAAAGGTCAGTGTTACCATCGCCATCGTCATCAGCCATAAGATCCACTGCTATATTCCGATAACTTTCACAAGGTCCACCTTGTCGATTCCTGCCTTACATTATGTGCCAACAAAATTTGATGTCTTAGGGTGAACTAACTCTATTGCCAGTACAATATGATGGGCGCTTTCAACTTCTTAACACGGTCACTGTCACAGTTTGACATTTGGTGTGAACCCTTTGTCTCTGTAACAGAGGATTGCCGTGACCTTATGTGACGTGATATGGGACACGGATAGCGAACAATTTTAAGGCAGTAGTGTTGGCAATCCAACTAAAGTGGGTGCAAGCCGCTGTTATTTTAGCGCTATGCATTAATTACTAACCCTATTCTAACATACATGCATATATATGCAAAATAAAAAGCTTTTCGACTCGAAAATCATGAAACACGTATCAAAAAGGACATACTCTGCAACACGATCCCAAACCGTAATTCAACATAAAAACTTAACGCTTAGGTGCATGCATTATCAGAAACGATACCACTGAAATGACACACTTTAATCATTTGTCAAGATGAGACTCAAATTCAAATTGACATGGATTAGATTTATTATTTAAGTCATTTCAGAAGTAAAATGTGATATCATTTTTGATAGCACATGAATTTATTTAGGGGTTAAGCCTACCAATCGTTCCAGGCTCACCACGGGGGTATGTCAGTGGCCGAGATCACATCGGAGCTGTTCGAGCCGCAGAACCAGATGGTGAAGTGCGACCCACAGAGCGGCAAATATATGGCTTGCTGCTTGCTGTACCGAGGAGACGTGGTTCCGAAAGACGTCAACGCTGCCATAGCCGCCATGAAAGGCCGGGCTGGGATCCGATTCGTGGATTGGTGCCCTACTGGATTCAAGGTGAGACGTAAAGCCGCTACCACACTACTCGCAAAAGTTAACCGAGGCCAAGTTGGTCGAAGTATGGGTTTTGCCCAACCTCTGGCAACTTCGCGAGTAGTGTGGAGCCGCAATAAGGCGAAATAATAGAGGTGTGCACCTCTATTATTTCGCCTTGGGCTGATCTTCGTGCATTTAGCTAGCGCAAAAGTGAATTTAGTTTAGTCTGTACTTTACTATAATCATACTCGTAAGTAACATAGCATGTATTCTATTAAGCCATGACATTTAATTGAATCTTTGGCTCCCGCGATACAGGCTTAGCCTAGTGCGGGGTCCCCTGGTAATTCCGAATTTCACATGTTTTGCACGCTTCTACACACATCTTCTTGCTGTACCTAATTGTTGTTTTTTTTGTGCAATAAAAAATCTTTTTATCTATCTTATCTTTAATCTGCTGCGGGGTCGCTGTGATGGAAAACGTCGAATGCACTCTTGCACGCATTCATAGACTGCCCTTACTATCGGTTCAGGTTCAAAGTGTAAAGTGGGCAGAAACTGATAAATAAGGAATGAAAAGTACATCACGAGCTTTCTGCTGTGCGGGGAATGGATATCGAGTGGCTATGGAGCTACGATGCAGGCCCGTGCCCATGTCAATTTGGCGCAACGATATCCCACTGGATTCATGGTGAATTATCTCTGACCAAAACCAGATTATTAAAAGAACTGGAAATGTGGTTCATTGTATTTATTGTATACCTACTCATTCTTCATCATTAATTCTCGGCAGGTTGGCATCAACTACCAACCACCATCGGTAGTGGTAGGCGGAGACCTGGCCCAAGTAAAAAGAGCTGCTTCCATGCTAAGCAACACCACCGCCATAGCAGAGGCGTGGGGCAAGTTAAACCACAAGTTCGACCTCATGTTCTGCAAGCGGGCATTCGTCCACTGGTGAGTGATAAAATATAAATAAATATCAGACAACCTCACACAAATCGATCTAGTCCCAAATTAAGCTCAAGAAGGTTTGTGTTATGGGTACTACTAGACGACGATATACGTACTTAGGTATATAGATAAATATATATTTAAAAACATAGAACACCATGACCCAAGCACAAGTATCCGAGTTCATCACACAAATATTTGCCCTGGCCGGGATTCGAACCTGGGACCGCCGGCTCAGTAGGCAAGTGCTGTACAAACTGCGCCAATCGCGTCATCAAAGTGATGTTATCATTATATAGAAGGGCACTTGAAGAAGAACTTGAAACACTTAGAGAAAAAAAAAAATTGCAGATCACAAGTTGTAAGAGTAATATGTAATATGTAAGAGAATTATCATGATTAACCTTTCCCAGGTATGTGGGCGAAGGAATGGAGGAGGGGGAATTTGTTGAAGCTCGGGAGGACCTGGCTGCGCTTGAGCGGGACTACGACGAGGTGGCTGCCGAGACGTTGGACCTTGGGCCAGGCAGCGACGAGATGTAGCCACATCTTCATCTTAACCCCACAGCACCACAGTATTGCCACCAATCGTGCTAGGCAAAGGTCTATCTTATAGATCTCAACGACCGGTCGTGTGCCACCCTTATCTAACGATTCCCCATTCTCGCTTCGCTATCTTCGGTCAATACCACGCTTTATATGCAGGAATGAGAGCACAAAGCTCCTATTTAAACTCTAAAGAACATAATCCGGCTTTCTAGCGGACTTTGATTAGGTTTGGCATTCTTTGACGGGAATGTCGTCACACTGAACACTGAAGCGGAGGGCTAAATCAGTGTATTTTTTTTTCACAATATTAATTATAGCAGAACTGTAAAAATGTTTAAAGGTTCGAAAATGTCCGCGAGGCGTGAAGTGTGACAAGCCAGTTCCCTCGGTGCTCAAACTCTAACCACTGTTTCATAGTATTTTTTATACAAGATAGGTCACTTTACTGCAATCTCACTTGTAGGTAAGTGACGATGGTGTTGACTTGGGGATGCTTTCTCAGGTAGTGTTCGTTGACTATCTCACTTTGAGGAGATTCAGTTCCCCGCGGAGAATAAGGAAGCCAATCGCTTTTTGTAAGCCGGTCGTACCTACATTAACGAATCCGCCCCATAATGAGAAGATCCAATCAGCTCATGCAGTCCTGCCTCTCTCTCCAACATTTAGTCTGTAAAATAGCGTGCAAGTGACTTTCCTGTGTTTATAAGGTTTTACAAATTCAAGCTCACCTTCCGTAGAAGACCTGTCCCGGGATAGGACAGGATAGGATAGGATATACATTCTCTCATTGCTCTTATTCCTTTCTCGAGAAATTTTGTGATTTTTTGAAGTTTTTAGGCGTCATTATTAATATACTTTGTAAAAAATGCTCGGCATCGTTTTTTTAACACATTTATTGGCAGCCGATCCATTAATGGTTTTGTGGTGTATGTAATATTGTAAGTGTAATGTGTTGTAATCTATCGTTCATGTTATTGAAATATTTAAATCTGATGTGCTCGTCTAATAAATTGTCCTGATTTCAGCTGCTGTTTTATTTTATTTGTACTCTAAGGTTAGGACCCGCACTTTAGCGCCAGCAGGGCTAGCATAACTTTCCGCGACTTCGCTTGTCGCGTAACTCTGCGTCATCTGTCATGCTCGCACGGTATTGAAAAGAAGTGAGTCAGAATGGCGGGGTGTACCATCACGGAGCTGTAAAACAATTATACCAAAAAAATTCCCCGTTTCCTGGTGGTCATACTAATTTGTCATATCAGTATGACCACGAGGATATACATGTCCTCCTAGTCATACTCACTTTTCTGAACCTCATGTTCGAAAAACAAATGTCAGTTCATTGAAAATATAAATGTAGAGCTAGAAATAACTAGACAGGACTTTGGAAAATCCTGTATGTTTATTACCTTAATATTGGTACTGGTATATACAAATATGAGAATTAGCGTAATTAATTCAGTGGGGTGTGAAATGATTGTCATAAAAACAATTAGCGAATTTTCATTTTGCATAAAGCGTATAATCATAATTTTAATGGTGTGCGTGTGGATTGAGTGAGCACCCTTCAAAAATGAAAAAAAATGTGCTGATCATTTAGTAAAAGTTCTAAAACAATTGTAAAACTAATTGATGAATTTGTAAAACGATAAATAAAAAGAATACATTCATTAACGTATGCTCACTCAGTTCTCACAAGCAACCAACGAAATCTGTGAATGTGTTTATTTAACATATAATATTTATATCCTAATTTTTAGTAAAAATTATGCTTAAGGTAGGTAATAATTTGTAGATCACCTGGTTACGTATTTAAAGTTTTACAAATTATTTCGTATGCTCACTCAATCCGCACACTTTTGAAAACCCAATTTCTGATAGAAAAACTGCAGATTGAAACTTCTATATATGTGTATAATTTAGTAAAACTCATAAGGGAATTTGTAAAATACAAAACAAACCGCTAACGTGACAGATTTTTGGATAATAAATGTTTGTAAGTGCTCACTCAGTCCTCACATTATTCGTAAGTTAAAAATGTAAATATCTTAAGATTTTTAGTATCTAGGAAAGTACAAAGTAGTTCAACTTTTAGTAAAAAATTTTACTAAATATCCACCATCTAAAATGTCATATTCGTTGTCTGCTTTTAAAGATATTCAAATTTCATTTTAAAATACAATCTAAGATACAGTCCACATTTTAGATTGTATTTTAAGAAGTGGAGTGTGATCTAAAATGTGGACTGTATCTTAGATTGTATTTTAAAATGAAATTTGAATATCTTTAAAAGCAGACAACGAATATGACATTTTAGATGGTGGATATTTAGTAAAAAATTTTACTAAAAGTTGAACTACTTTGTACTTTCCTAGATACTAAAAATCTTAAGATATTTACATTTTTAACTTACGAATAATGTGTGGACTGAGTGAGCACTTACAAACATTTATTATCCAAAAATCTGTCACGTTAGCGGTTTGTTTTGTATTTTACAAATTCCCTTATGAGTTTTACTAAATTATACACATATATAGAAGTTTCAATCTGCAGTTTTTCTATCAGAAATTGGGTTTTCAAAAGTGTGCGGATTGAGTGAGCATACGAAATAATTTGTAAAACTTTAAATACGTAACCAGGTGATCTACAAATTATTACCTACCTTAAGCATAATTTTTACTAAAAATTAGGATATAAATATTATATGTTAAATAAACACATTCACAGATTTCGTTGGTTGCTTGTGAGAACTGAGTGAGCATACGTTAATGAATGTATTCTTTTTATTTATTGTTTTACAAATTCATCAATTAGTTTTACAATTGTTTTAGAACTTTTACTAAATGATCAGCACATTTTTTTTCATTTTTGAAGGGTGCTCACTCAATCCACACGCACACATTTTAATGTATAGAAATAATTATTGAACACAACTCTACGAATGGCCTGGGGCAGCTGCTGAAAGTTCCGTCCAGAATAGACGTGTGCGCCGCGCCGATCGGCGTGAAATCGGCGTGGCGTTGTGTACTTACTTTGTATTTATGCGCATACAAATAATGCAAATATTCTGCATCAGTCTTCGCCCTTCTTCAGAACAGAATACTATTATTCGACAGTGTGCGTCACAATAGTTCGCAAGAACAAAATTTTCTAAATTCTTAGGAATTGCTACATCACTTATAGACCGGAAGATAGTGACAGAATTTTCTTGGTCATTTGTAACAGTATGGCGGTTCTTCAGGGGTCTTAGTACGCAATGACAAAAAGAAAAATGATGGTCATAGCGCTGGTACCGGCGGCCCAATCGCGTGGGCGTTAGTCGAACTCGTCGGATAAATAACGAGTGTCAGACGATTTGTACCACAAAAAATTTAGTATTTTCCGATAGCCCATAAAAAATATGTAGGCGGTAGTGTCATGCCATACTTCTCCGGTGTGACTTACAGCCCGCCATACCGACGCGAATGCGTTGATTAAAAATAAAAAAATTCAACCATTTGTACCAGGCTAATTTTTGCACAGTTAATTATCGTCGTGCAGACATTTACGAAAATCACCATGCCATACTTTTCCGACGGTTCTAAATGGCCGCCATACCGCCGAAAATCAGCAAATTTTTTTTTTCGCCAAACGATTTGTAACAGTATTGCATTTGGATTTTTGGAAAGTATTTGGTAAAATGTGACCGTTATTACATTTGCCATACTTCTAGTAGGGGGAAAAAGTGCTGCCATACTTGAAAAACTTATTTATTCGACACGTTTCAAAAAAACGACTGTACAATACGTAAAATATTTTTTTACAGCATGGGATCATTATATTCTGTTTGTTTGGATACAATTCTACCTACAAAAAATTATTCCGGATTGTAACCATGGGGCGGACGACTGTGAGACTTGAGCCAAAACGTAAAAAAAAAAAAAAAAATTTGACGATTTGTACCAGTATGGCATTTGGATTTTTGGAAATTATATGATGCAATGGGACCATTATTATATTTGCCATACTTCTAATAGAGGGAAAAAGGGGCAACATACTTGAAAAACTTGATTTTACAACGGGTTTTCAAGGTGCAAGACATAAAATCATTTGTTACAGTATGGCATCATTGTATTCGGTTCGTTTGGATGAAATTCTACCTAAAAATAATTATCCCACACTGTAACCATGGGGCGGTAGATTGTCACACTCGAGCAAGATATAAATTAATAAAAAAATTGGACCAAATTGTTACAGTATCGCATTTCAAATTTTCGAAACTTGAAAATAAAGTATAGTTTGGGAAAATTACACCGTACATGTGAAAAAAAATTATATGCAATATCAATATTAATGCAGTTTATTCCGAAAGATTTACAGACTTTCGAGGTCATCTAAGCCGAAATCCCCGGCATGCTCCAACTCGTTTTCGTCGTCCTCTTCGCTGCTTACTGCATCAGTATCTACAAATCATTTAATTTTTTCACACAAGCGCAATACACAATCGCAAATCGTTAACATAAAATTAATTTCTTAAATATTTACCTTCGCCGCCTTCATCTTTCTCTTCTTCATCTTTTTCCTCTTCATCTTGCATGCAACATGGGCACACTATAACGGTCGACTTATTCTAATACATAGAACTCCAATTATTGCTATGTAGTTGTGGGTTGTCTGACAAGTAGCTGCCGTATACCTGCGTTGCCAGACATTGTGTCTCACAACACGATGAGCCGAGATCTCTCGAGAAATCGTTCGAGCGGTAGTGGTAGCCGTTCAATATTATACAATACTAGCGACCCGCCCCTGCTTCGCACGGGTGCAATGCTGATAAATTATGCGTGTATTATACATATAAACCTTCCTCTTTAATCACTCTATCTATTAAAAAAAACGCATCAATATCCGTTGCGTAGTTTTAAAGATTTAAGCATACAAAGGGACATAGGGACAGAGAAAGCGACTTTGTTTTATACTATGTAGTGATAAACATCTGATTATAAGTCAAGATTGCCGCCACCTAGATCTTTGAAATTTTGTATTTATATTCGTTGAACCTCAAACTTACAGGAAAAAATAGTGCCATACTGTTACAAATCGTTCAAAATACGAATAAAATCTTACAATAAAAAAATATATATTATACACATTCGCCACCTCCCACAGGTATGGCATTATCACACTTCTATTTATCATCATTCAGGAGCTGTTGAAAAAAAAAATTTGGGTGGTACAAATCGTTTGGCGAAAAAAAAAAATTTGCTGATTTTCGGTGGTATGGCGGCCATTTAGAACCGTCGGAAAAGTATGGCATGGTGATTTTCGTAAATGGCTGCACGACGATAATTAACTGTGCAAAAATTAGCCTGGTACAAATGGTTGAATTTTTTTATTTTTTATTAACGCATTCGCGTCGGTATGGCGGGCTGTAAGTCACACCGGAGAAGTATGGCATGACACTACCGCCTACATGTTTTTTATGGGCTATCGGAAAATACTAAATTTTTTGTGGTACAAATCGTTTGACACTCGTTATTTGTCCGACGAGTTCGACTAACGCCCACGCGATTGGGCCGCCGGTACCAGCGCTATGACCATCATTTTTCTTTTTGTCATTGCGTACTAAGACCCCTGAAGAACCGCCATACTGTTACAAATGACCAAGAAAATTCTGTCACTATCTCCCGGTCTATTATACCTACGTCTTTAAAATTAGTTTTTCCTTTTTGTGCATACAAAGATGATTTTACACTCTTCAACGGAGGAAGGTCTGTGACGAAATGGGCACCTTTATTTTTCAAATTCTTCATTCCCAGTTTGTAGATTTGAGTTATTGGGGTGTCTGTGAGTCGGGCCTGTTCCTTCATATTATCAACGGCTATATCGATATCATTTTTGGCAAAGTCGGTTTTACAGGTATGGCTTACGGATTTCATCATTTGACAACAAAAATGACATAACAACAAAAATGAATTAATTCAAGTTTAAATAAACCAAGGAACCCAGTATAAATAATTTAAGAGATATGTACCCTTTAAAAGTAATGTGATTACAGACGGACTTTGGTTTAACTATAATTATATTGAAATTGACTATTCCGATATATTATTAAGGCAACCGACAGAAAAGTATTTATACATACAGGAGGAAGGAAAAACCTTTTTTCTAAATATATGGTGTTACAGTATGACTAGGAAGACATATATATCCTCGTGGTCATACTGATATGACAAATTAGTATGACCACCAGGAAACGGGGAAAAAATTTACTATTTTGTACCTACTTAAAAAAATGTACCTCTCCGTACAAAAAAATATTACAATGTTTAGGTAAACCTGCCATTCTGACTGTCAGGATGGCGGGTGTATCGCAGTTTACCATGAAGCCCTTGATTATTGAGAAAAGTGCGAGTATGACTCGCGCACCGAGGGTTCCGTACAAACACTGGTATAATTGTTTTACAAATCCGCAAATCCGTGATGGTACACCCGCCATTCTCCCTTCAGACCCACCGTACCCCTGGCCATACCCCTGGGGGTACGGTGGGTCTTTTAAAGTTAAACGGTACCACCGAGTGTAGGTCACTAGTGGTGACCTGCATATCTCTCGCATGATTATCTACATATCGTCGGGGATAGTGCAATACCGCGTAAGTAACAAGTGCAGATACGAGCCAATATTCGAACAAATGCCAAGTATTTTATTGAAATGATAATTTTATCGACAGCTGTTACTTACGCGGTATTGCACTATCCAATTGATAGATCCACGGTAGATCTAGTGAGACATTTTTTGCTCATTAGATCCAATTTCGAGGTGATGTATCTAATGATACCTTTTTTTATCGGTAGATTCATTTAGAATAATAAAAGGATCTACTAAGAAAAACCAAATCTCACAAGATCCATTTTTGGAGTGATGTATCCTCGGATCGGGAATTTTAATAACAATAACATTGTTGAAGGTTGGAATCACAATATAAATACGAACATCAACAAAAATGAAGTACAATTGATGCAGGTTTTGCATATTCTTCACCAAGAGTCGGCTCTCGCTTCGCTGAAATGTGATCGCTCGGAAAGATTGAAAAAAAAAACAGCACCAAAACGCCGCAAAATTACTATTGCAAACGACCAACGAATTTTATTTGCACAAACACAACTTAAAAATGGTGAAATAAGTGTCGGTCACTTTTTAGAGAAATTGAGATTATCTAAGTTTTAGCCTACCTAAGCAAGTTAACGGAAATTAAAATAACACTGTGAATACACATCAACATATGAATACTTATAAAAATATTGATCTTGCGATCGAAACCTTTTCTGTATAATTTTTAAATAATTTAACCTCTTCCTGTTTCAAAATTCCGATTGTATATTATTCCGATTTTTATAACTCCGAATAATGAAAAGCCCGAAGTGTCATTGGCCTGAAAAACAATAGTCCGATTATAAATTTTCCAAAACTTCATTACTTATTCGGAAATTTGATATTCGGGATAATGACATTCGTGTTTTCAATAATCGGAAATTTATTTCTTAGGAATTAAGAAATTCGGAGTTTTAAAAATCGGAATTGGTAAATTCGTAATAAAATATTTCGGAGTATTTGGGTAAAGATTACTTACTTAACCGATTTTTTACGTTAAAACAAACATAGAAAACCGGATTTGGGCAAAACCCGAAAACTGTAGGTTAGGTTAGGTTTTTATTGTGACCACGTTATAGTAGCGGAGCGTCAAAAGACTTGCTGAACCCCGAAAACTGTAGGTTAGGTTAAATCCTAACATTACCTATTTCACTTTGAAACAGGCCTCCGTTAGCCCGAAAAACTTTCACATATTTAGGTTTGTATTTTATAGTTATTAATAACAGCAATTCGTAATTTTGATGTTTCGGACTTTTGATTAGTCGGGTTTATTATTGGTCGGTGTAATGATATTCGGAGTTTTGAAAATCGGTTTTTTTATAATCGGAATTCGTATATTTGATATTTTGAATTATTATTCATTCGGACTTCTTTCGTTCGGTGTATTGAAATTCGGAATTTTGAAAACCGTAATTGTAAACGTTAGACATTTTGAAATTTCAGATTTATAAAAATCGAAATACTTAATATAGTCTGAGTTTTAAAACATTCGGAATTATAATTATCGGTATTATGAAATTTGTGATTCCGATAATCGGAATTTAGTTTTTCGTATTTATGTACCCGGCTTCCAGAAGGTTCCTATGTAGGTTATACGTATAAATATTCATTTAGTTATTTTTCAGCACTAGTTTGTGTGTTTTGTTTCAATTCCACCGAAGGGTGCTTATATAATTATTAATTACGCTAAAATATATGTTCAACAAATTGAGAACAAAAAATATAGTAGCTACCTGTAACCTTGAGTGTTTTTATTACTTTCAGCTATAGATGACATCGACATCACATCACTAGTAGTCAGTGGTATCGTTTAACTTTAAAAGACCCACCGTACCCCCAGGGGTTGGCCAGGGGTACGGTGGGTCTGAAGGGGCCATTCTGACTCTCAAGAAAAGAAAGTGACAGGCAGTATGTCGCGCGACAGAGTCGTGTCAGTTATCCTAGAGTTGCTGCACTTATAGCACAAATGTGACACGCCACTCTTTGTCGCGCGACAAACAGTCTCTTTCGTTAGTAACGTAAGTTAAGTATAGTATACCGTGCGAGCAACATGGTGAAGCGGAATCGTGCCACATCTGTGCTAGGCCAGTTCACTGCAATTCAACTGATCTCCGTCTGTATCGGCCATAATGCTTACCCTGAGTAATATGAAATTGAATAAGTTTATATATAGACGCCTGCGTATTTGAAATAGCGATATCACATCTTCATTGCAGGCAGTTTATCAGGCACACATATAACATGCAAGTTCTTTACACAAAGAGTGATTACTCGAGAGGCATAATTACTCTTTAATGGCTCATGGCTCAGTTTTATTGGTCCATAGGCCCGCATGCGGGGTGCGGGAGATCCCCAGAACGCATGCCATAGGGCCCGCAAGCGGGGAATTGGTTTCATTGGTCGAAAGGGCCCGCATGCGGGGTGCGGTAAATTTCCATAACGCATACCATTATGAGTTTGCACTGGTCGTTATACCGTCAGCGGGAGTCCCCGCGTATGCCGTATATCGACCGAGTTATCGACCAATGAAACTGAGCCATAATTCAAATGATATCCATCTGTATCGGCCAAAAATGCTTATCCAGACTTAACAATTTGTAATCTAATCAAAATGTTCCAAAACGCCGTGTGATACTTCCTGGCACGGCCACGGCGGCTGTTTTTGGTGCTGCTATCACGGTACAAATTCATAAAAATAATTGTACTTGTTGTACCTACTATAGATAAAATAAAAATTACCCTTTTAGTTTCTCCAATTCAACACAGTCGCTTTAGTCGTGCCAGGTAGTCACTTTCTGGCACGACCACGCAAGAATTGAAGTCCAAGAAGGTTGAATCACTTTAAACGCCTGGTAAAATAAATAAGCAACGCGAGCTTCGTGAGTAATACCCACGTTGCTACACAATGAAAGCGCTATTCGAAATAACTACCTAGATAAAAGAAGAAACTATTTCATCACACTAATAAAGGCGAAAGTGAGTGTGTTTGTGTGTTTGTAATTTCTGCACGCTCAAAACGCTGAACCAATTTTGTTCGCTACGGGGGTAGCCTGACCTGGATTAACCCAGGCTGCTTATTATACTAAACGCAGGTGACACCTAGTAATCAATAATATTGTATTCAACGATTTTCATGTCAGTATTATGAAACTGTGTTATCGCTGTCAGGGCCGGACTTAGAGGGCCAGGGCCCCTAGACACTATAGGGAGAACAGTATTATGGTGCAAGTCCTGTGTCTTAGACTGGGCCCCTGACTGGGCCCCTAGGCCTGCGTCTTGTGGGCCTAAGTGTAAATACGGCCCTGGCAGCCGTTGGTAATTCGGCCCATTAAACCGGCAGCGATTAAATCAATTAACAGTAAATAGTAGACACCGGACAGGGACAGGCAGGCAGGGCAGGTTGCGCGGCGATTACTAAACCGAAACATCCAACCCCGTGGTTAGCGTAATTCAGTGCGCACACACAATTATGAGTACCCGCCACTTACCACCGTCGGCAACCTTTATCACGTGATTTTAAGCAATAGACTTAAATTTTTATAGATATTTTGTCACATAATTAAAACAACGTCTAAGCTTAAATGAAATGTAGTCGGTAGCCGTTATTTTATTACAAATATATATCAAGACAAGGAGACGCCCGCAACTTCGTCCGCGTATTTTTTTCTCTACCGAAGACGGATAAAAAGTATCCTATAAACATCTTTGGATGTCCAGCTATCCCTGTACCAGAATTGCTTAAAATTTGCCCAGCCGTTTCGGCGTGATGCGAGGACAATGCAAAGTATCACCAACAGATGGCACCAGACTGGCATAGCGCCGCGCATCCATACAAAACAAATGACGATCCTGCGTCACGCTACTAAGATTTTTCCTGAAATCATGACCTCTCCATAGAAAACTGATTTTCGTTGTTTCTCTTATTGTGCGGGAGGCTCAGTCAACCCGAGCCCGTCACTTATGCTCATTGTTTCCGTTCATCATTTTAGTTTCTGATTTTGTGCGGGGCTCCGCCCCGCCACAGTCGACTTCATAGAATCAAAAGACAAGCTATCTTGTTCGCGCTCGTGGTTGTTCCTCCTTTTTTTGTGTGAACAGTGCGGACCTAAATTCGTAACCCAATTCGTCCATTACGAGTACAGAGGTCTAGGCCATACCAAATTTAACGACTCATTTAAAAGTGTCCCTGTAAAACATTGTTGAATAGGCAGTAAAGTTCACAAACGTTGCGCGCCCCTGAAATCTGTTTCTCGTAAGCAATCATTCCAAAGATAAACGAAAGTCGAAAACATTTCATTGTGGACTGAATTCAGTTCAAGTTCTATCGTTAAAGCTTTCATATCCCCGGCGTCACTAAATTCATTAAAGATGATTTTTGTTGAGAAAAATGTGAATTTGTCGATCAGCGTGTCTCTCACCGTGCTGAAGCTATTCGGCTTCTGGGCACCGAAGGGCCTGACTCCCGTCCAGAGATTATTTTATAACTGCTATGGCTTTTTCTCTTTTATTTTCCTATTGGGTAAGAGAAGTACATTTTAATCCTTCGTACGACTCCTATTTTCATTCCTTTGGAATGAAGACGCTGGAAACTCGTAAATAGAGAGTCTGAAATATGTATGTCAGCGGACACAGGGTAGGTTACAAGTAGTAGAGTACGAATAATAAATCCCAAACTCAACGCTTCCCCAGCGTTCTGCCACTACCCCATTATTCCAAAATACGCAGCACATCAGAAAAATCAAATGTCCTTTCTTGGTATTTATTGTTTGGTTTTTATGCGCCGCGACTGAGTGAGAGCGAAGCTAGTATCGCGGATGTTCGATTATTCTCCTGTACAGGATGGAATTCGATTCAGTTTTTCCATTTCTTTTGAAATGGGGAAGACGGGAGGATTGAAAGAAAATTGTAGCTATTTTATAAAAAAACAATTTATGCTCGTCTCATTACGTAAGATCTACAATAGCTCCTAGTACCAGTAACATGAGAGCCAAACCATTTCAGTGGTTCCTGTGCAGGATGGAAGTCGATTCAGTATTTTTTTAATGGCGATGACAGGAGGGTTGAAAGAAAATTTCAGCTATTTCAAAAAATTACCTTATGCTCGTTTAATTTCGTAAGGTCTACAGCACACAGAGCGCCTAGTACCAGTAATGCACAAGACAGAAGAAGTTCAATGTTTTTTTTGTTTTATTAAAAACAAGCGACCCGCCCCGGCTTTGCACGGGTGCAATGCTATATTAGGCATGTATTATACTTAAAAAGCCTTCCTCTTGAATCACTCTATCTATAAAAAAAACCGCATCAAAATCAGTTCTTAGTTTTAAAGATCTAAGCATACAAAGGGACAGATAGACAGCAGGCACCGACTTTGTTTTATACTATGTAGTGATAACATCCTAGCGTATGTTGCAGGAACGTACCTGATCATCCAGGTGGTGGACATGTTCATCATCTGGGGGAACGTGCCGCTGATGACGGGCACGGCGTTCCTGCTGTTCACGAACCTGGCGCAGGCCACGAAGCTGGCCAGCGTGCTGCTGCGCGCGCGCACGCTGCGCACCGTCATCGCCGACGCCGACCGCCTGCTCACCGCGCAGCAAGGCGGCGCCGCTGATATCGTGCGGAGGTGCGCGCTAGTATAACTGGAGTCTACGGGCTATCTTCATATACGTCTGAATTTCATCGTCAAATGTCTCGACGGTGTATTATACCGGTTACTGTATAGTTTCGTTGCAGCTTATGAGTAAAGACTTTCATATTATTATATTGAACCTTTTACGCCATTCACTGGTCCTTAACATGTACCCGAGAATCATGCAGAACATGATTATGTACTGTTTGCTAATGTATTTGAATGTTGCGTTTGAGAGTAGGCAGTAAGTAATAAAGGTTTAATTTAAAATAAATCAACCAATCAATAAAATTTATTTTCAGGTAACTGTGGCCCATAAATAAATACCTTAAAAATAAAACCATAATGTAAAATAAACATAAACACGTTAGTGCGGCGACGTGCGACGTAACTTCTGGGTGTCGGGCAACCGTCTCCGAAATCGCTGGAACACGACACCATTTGCCTCCTTTTGCCGCTTCCTCCTCCTTTCCTTCCGCAGGAAGGTTGACAGCTTGATGGCACCCTCACCACAAATGAAGCGACGTTCACACTGTGACGAAAATATACTCTCAATGCGTAACGATTGCTCTCATCTATGTAGTTTTGAGTGCCAATAATGAGACTGAAAGTAAAGTGACTAAACAAATTGTATGTCTGCAGCTGCAACAGGGAGACTAGCCTGCAGCAGCTGCTCTACTTCTGCCTGACGACGGTGACGGTGGCGGGCTGGGCATCCAGCGCGGAGAAGAACCAGCTACCGCTGCGCGCCTGGTCAGTCCGCATATTTAATGCACTCAGCGCAGGCGTTACACCTAATTTACGGGTGCGGTTCAAGTTGCATAAAAACATTTAGCATATTTTCATTTAACTACTTTCAAAATGAATAATAAACACATTGCATAAAAACAAAATTCATAATTTTGTCAAGCATAATATTTAAACATCATAACCATTAATAATCATAATAGCATTCGTTATAATGTTCATAAGTCATAATGTCACTTGGTATAACATACCTACATTCAGAATATTTATTAAAACTCATAAAAACACTTAAAATAATTATCAAGTTGCATAAATATCATATCAAATAAGTCCCTAATAAAAAGTTGTTGAGTACCTACCTACTGAAATATTGTTATGGTTTTTTTACCCTAAAAACGAAACTGCTCCAAGAGATAGGTAGGTTAGGGTTATTTTTTTTATGAGCCTAAAAACGAAACTGCTCCCAGAGATAGGTAGGTTAGGGTTTTTTTTACCCTAAAACGAAACTACTCCGAGAGAAAGGCAGGTTAGGGTTATTTTTTTTATGACCCTTGAAACGAAACTGCTCCAAGAGATAGGTAGGTTAGGGTTTTTTTTATGACCCTAAAAACGAAACTGCTCCCAGAGATAGGTAGGTTAGGGTTTTTTTTTACCCTAAAAACGAAACTGCTCCAAGAGATAGGTAGGTTAAGGTTATTTTTTTTTATGACCCTTAAAAGGTAACTGCTCCTAATTTGGCTCGGCAATGGGGAAAAATGAATAAGAAAAAAATATTATATTTTTGGATATATTTATTTGGACAACATTTATTTATGCTTTAAGTTATTATGAAAAAAGTATGTTATGACAATGGTATAGTATACAAAGTGACTATTATGCTATTTGTCTATTATGCAAATACATTATTATGCAATTAAGCTATTATAATTTTCGAAATTATGCAATTCGTTTGTATGCATTTTGTTTTTATGCTATATGATCACTTATGCAGGTTGAAATTATGCAATTCGTTTTATGCAAAATGAAAATTCGCAAATTGTTGTTATGCAAAACATTACACACCCCTAATTTACATCGGCTATCAACTATGTAGCCACGGAACATAGACAATTTTTATAGTTGCACATCAAAATATATTTATTCACAAACATGTGTTATTAAACCGCTTAGTTATCTTTGACTATAATGTGAACTAAAAACAATTTAAAAATCGGGACCGCCGGCTCAATGTACTATGTGTTAGTAATATTCCTCATCATGACTAGCACGTGTCCCTGCGTCCTAGGTATCCATACGACACGGCCCGCTCGCCGGCGCACGAGCTGACGTACGTGCACCAGGTGGGCGCCCTGTTCGCGGCCGCGTACCTCAACGTGGCCAAGGACACGCTCGTGACGGCGCTCATCGCGCAAGTGCGCTGCCGGCTGCGCCTGCTGGCGCTGCGTCTGCGCACGCTGTGCGACGATCTCGCGCCCAATGAAAAGGTAGCATAGTGTATTGTGTAGCGCAACACGCACACATTAATCTCTACTTTCCTATACACATGTATGACGCGCCTACACTGGACACAGGAGCCATCGCCCGGCGGCGCATAGAGCAGAGGCAACCGACGTGCGCCGAGCGGGGTGCAGCGATGACGTAGGGCGCGTCATGACCAACGGTGCTCCGGGCGGCTATATAAGCCGGCCGCTCTCAGTACAAGCAGGCAGTCGCTTGCTAACGTTCGGATAGTGCGGATCTTCCCGGTGATCTTTAACTATCGAACAGTAGCAGGTGCCTTCCCCTCCCGGTGGGTGCGGTGCGTTTTCTACGCATTTTGTAGCACACGGGGGTCCTCCGGCCTGGACTAGGAGCGGTGCGGCACGACGCATTAACAGCTCTAGACGGGTATCCACTCTAGGGACAAGAGCGGTGTGTTTCACCATACGCGCTAGCTCTGACCTAGATCCTGGAGTCTAACTCACGTGAGCGGTGCGTTTACTACGCATTAGCCCTGTGGTTAGTCTCGTCCCCCTCCGAAGCTACAGTACCGGTCGTTCCGTTCCTTCGGGAACCCGGCGTCAATCACGTAGAGGCCCGCGTGCCTGTAGACTGCGTTCAGAGTCTAGTTAGATTTTAGTATAGAGGCCCGCGTGCCTGTAGAACACTAAGTTAGGACGTTAGGGACACTAGTTAGGTTTTATTATAAATAAACGGTATAAAAGCCCGATTTGTTAAGTGTTAACACGTGTTCTTATTCACTCACCTCTCCCTTACACTATCCCCACTGAGCTAGTTCAGGAAACCTTCCAAAGTCTAGACTGGACGGCCGAAGGATATGCGATTGTGGCTAAACCCCACATCACACATGTATCGTATATGCATACTCTTCCCGGTTTTCGGTGTATGGTAATAAATCATACTTAGAGCTAGAACCAGGCACTTGTATGTCTGAAGTGTCTCAATCGTGTCGCATCCTTACAATAACTGCGGCAGCGTTGTCAACATCACATCAGCAGGACACACTTGACATGGTACTCTGCGAGGATCTTATAATATCTAACGACCAGGTAAAGTAATCTCAGGATCTCCACCATCCCCATGCCTTGAACACGTATTGAAAAACAACCGTTTTCCTTTTCACAAAAAAATAATAGGGAACAATATGTAAATAATGGGTCTCCCTCGCAATCCCTAACATCGTTTGTCCTAAAATCACTTGCCCGAACTGTTTTGTCCTAATGGGCATTAGCCCTAACGATCAATTTCCATAACAATCATTTAATAACGTAATGGTTGTCCTAAAACTCATTTGTCCGAAGCATCAATATCCCTAACTATCAATATCCCTAATATTTTTAGCCATATCCATATTCCTCGCAATTCCTAAAATTAATTTTCGTTTTTTAAAGTCTCCGCCCCTTTTGCAACCACCGAACTGCTACCAGTAAAGTAGTTTAATGGGTTAGGTTAGGTTAGAGCTGCGACCACAACAGAGCCCGAGCCTAGCGATTAAAACCAAAATTAGGGCATATGAGTGTTAGGAGAAATGATAATTATGACAAATGGCATTAGGATAAATTATCAATATGGCAAGTGACATACGGAAATAAGATATTAGGGAAATCAATATTAGGGCATATGAGTGTTAGGACAAGTGATCATTATGACATAAAACGTTAGGGAATGCAAAAATAGGTTAAAAAACGTTAGGGATTCAGATATAGATCCGTAAATAATACCTTCATACGTAGATATTTATCAAGCACTAAATTTACGGGTCCATATTGGCTCACATAAAATTGATCCTCCGAATTTTTCTTCTACTACCGATTTGTAGTCAGAATCATCACTCTTCCGAATTTTTTACTTCATACATTTGTCCGTCATAAATTTGTACTACTACCAATCGAGTTCATAATAGACAGTTTTCAGAACATCGTAATTCATAATGTCGTCACTAAGATTATGTGTGTACTCATAATGCTGATTTTCATATTTCTTTCATTCAGAATCTTGGATTACAATAAACTTGTCGATCATAACCATTGGCGTATATAGGGGGGTGGCCGGGTGGGCCGTGCCCACCCCAGTATGGTCTAGTGCGCACCCCAGGATTTTGGGTTACCGATAGAAATTCATGGTTTCATCTCATAGGCCATGGCCAGGCCCACCCCCGGGCCCCCCCCAGGCCCCCCCTGAAAAATAATGTTAGATACGCCACTGATCATAACATTTAAACATCGATACAGTTCTTCTTCATATGTTTTTATTGTTAATGCTTGTTTTGAGTTGTAGTAAGTTAAGTGGACATGCAAGCATTTTGACGCTCCGCTTGCTTCGCTCGCTCCGCTATACTTGGTTACAATACAAACCTAACCTAACCTACAGTTTTCGGTTTTGGACCCACGCTTCATTTTGGCGCAGCTCTTCCTAACGGTATACTTACTCTAATACTTTCTTCCCAAATCCATCCTGGCTTTGCATTTGCTTATAAAAATTTGATTTAAGACTAGATTATTTACAAGTGTTCATGCAAGCAAGCATTTTGACGCTCCGCTCGCTTCGCTCGCTTCGCTCGCTCCGCTATACGTGGTCATAATACAAACCTAACCTAACCTACAGTTTTCGGTTTTTGAGCCATGTTCCATTTTGTCGCAGTCTCCTTATAAAATATAGGATTGTGGAGTTTATGAGTACACACCAGTCTGCTTAAAAAATTATGACAGTGAAAAATGGGATCAAAAACAGTTATGATGAATAAATGTATGAAAATAAAAAGTAGTATTAGAGATATTTATGATAATTGACTTTATGATTTTAAATGGTTCGGAGTTATGATCGGTAGTATTAGTGACTAAGTATAAATAGTGACTATTATGATGAAAAATTGTATGAGTAACATTTTCGGAGTTCCAATAATCGGGGTTGAAAAATTATGTGAACTTTGGCGCACCCCTAAATTTACAGTGACAGCACTCGCTAGTGACTGCGAAAACAATTTGTACGGCTAATTTTAGTTATACAAAGTAACCGCCAGGGGCGCTGTACTGTCTCCATGCAAATCGTACAAATTGTTTTCGCAGTCGGTAGCGAGTACTGTCACTGTAAACTCATGGTACAGTACTTTTATCTCACGAGCGCGGGTGAGCCATGTTTGTGTGAGTAATGTACATGCACATTGCCTCTGTGTGGGTGAGCCGGCACTGAACGCTCCCGACCACACAGAGCCAATGTGCATGTACATCTACTCACACAAACATGGCTCACCCGCGCTCGTGAGATAAAAGTACTGTACTGTGATTGTCTTTAGGGCTTGCTGAGTGCTGAGCAGGAGAAGGTGGTGCGGGCGCGCCTGCGCACGGCAGCGCAGCAGCATCAGGAGGCGCTGGCGGCGGCCGCGCTGCTGCAGGACTGCTTCTCCGCGTCTACCTTCGCGCAGTTCTTCGTGTCCATGGTCATCATCTGCGTCACCGCCTTCCAGTTGGCCGCTGTGAGTCGATTCCACCCACAGACAACCCCCACTAGACGGAGTGTAAGGCGACCCGCGCGCACCAACGATATGGTACGGCAGAACATTACAGTATCAACACGGCGGCCACCGTTTAGTTGCGTCCTTGTTTATGATCCATGCGTACGTCAACGAAAAAAGAAATGAAATAAATAATATGGTAAATTGTAGTGTTAAGTGGTGTAGAGAGACCTCATAAACATGGACGCAACTAAACGGTGGCCGGCGTGTTGATACTTTAATGTTCTGCCGTACCATATGGTTGGTGCGCGCGGGTCGCCTACGGCTCGCCTTTCATGCTCCGTCTAGTGGGGGTGGTCTGTGATTCCACCCGAACAAACATAGCAATCAATCCTGAGATCCAATAAGCACTTCCAGGGTCCATCCTGATCCGTATTGAATATTGAATAAGGTAGCGTACAAAACGGGTACAATTACCGAGATGTAATTCCCGTTTTATTGGTGTAGGCAAGCCTAGGTGTATGACACGGACACACCCACAACTTGCTACAACCAACGACGATGCACGTAATTCAAGGTTTCCAATCAGTTACTAGCAGGCTAATTTAATGTTTTTATTGCATTGCAGCAAACAGGAAACCTGGTCCGTCTGTTCTCGATGGGTACTTATCTGCTGAACATGACGTTTCAAGTGTTCCTATACTGTTATCAAGGCAATGAGCTCTCCGAAGAGGTAAGAGAAATAGCTTCGACCGTACGAGTACGTACGGTCGAAGCTATTTTACTTTGGCGTGTTTTGTTTATTCATGTAAGTTTTAAATAACTCTCTATTAAAACACAAACATTTCGTTTAGCAGAATATATTTGAAGTAAGTAAATTGACAACATTTATTTAAATTACTGTCAATACGAAAAGCCCAGCTGATGGCCAGTGCAACACTCCCCCTACATCAGATGAGGTCCACCACGGTCACCATTCCTAATGAGGATCGTGCTTTGAGAAAACTTTCCTTTGGCAGAGCTTTCGTAAACGTATCCGCTACCTGTTCCTTCGAGGGTACGTAAAGGACGTTGACCTTCTTCTCTTTATGCAATTCTTGTAGAAATTTATACCGTGTATCTATGTGCTTTGTCTTAAAATGAAACACCGGGTTCTTGACAAGCTTGATAGCACTTTGATTATCAACATAAAGCGCAGGCACAACCTCACTTCCACGAACTTCCTTGTAAAGGCGATTGAGCCATATAAGCGTCTGAGCTGCAAGGCTGGCCGCCACAAATTCTGCCTCAGTGGTTGAAAGGCTCACACATCTTTGCGTTTTTGAAGACCACGACACCGCTCCCCCTGCGGCCAGACATACGAAGCCAGATGTAGATCTCCTAGTATCGCTGTCTCCAGCGTAGTCCGCATCACTATATGCCACAAAGGAATCCTCTTTTGCTGACGACGACTTGTATAATATACCAAGGGATTGAGTTCCCTTTAGGTATCGCAAGACTCGTTTGCCAATTGCATAATGGCGCTTTTCGGGTTTTTCAACATTTTTCGATAAAACATTGATCGCAAAACAAATATCGGGTCTGCTCGCAACCGATAAATATAACAATTTTCCAACTAATTCCCTGTAATGAAAATTGTTGACGTTCGTGTCATTGTCACAGTCGGATTTATTTGTCATTTGACTCTTGTCTATAGGAATGACCACCGAGTTTGAATCGCACATGTTATATCGTTTTAAAATAGTTTTTATATAGGCTTCTTCATTATTTTCTGAGTCTATAGCTTGTTTGTAAGTCTGAGGTTCATCTTCAGAAAGACAGACGCAGCAACTAGACTTGGAGCTAAAGGAACGATGATTCCTGTCTCTTAAATTATATCCATGTTGTGGATGTTGTTCCGGTTCAGGAGGAATTTCAACTCCATTGATCTCGGATGATTCGGCTTCATCTGGAACATCCATACTAGGAACATTTCTTTCTGTTTCTTCAGCCTCAGACATTTCTTGATCTTCACGCTCACCAAAAACGAATGGCAGCTTGCAGAAGTCAGAAGAAACAGTCTCAGACCTGAACAGTACGTCTCTAGAGCTGATAACGTCGTTCTTTTCAGGTATCCAGACACGATAGCCGTCATTGTCTCCGCAGTATCCAACCAAATATCCTTTCATAGCCTTCTTGTCCAGCTTCTTACGTTTCTGACATGGAATATGTACAAAGCATTCTGTGCCAAAGATACGTAAATGCTCTATGTAAGCTGGCTTGTTGTACCAAAGCTGATATGGTGTCTTCCCTTTAATTTGGGTTGGTCCAGTTCTGTTAAGTACGTAGCTCGCAGTATTAATAGCTTCAGCCCACAGCTTTCTCGGAAGGTCTTTATTGTATAGCATACTTCTCGCTGCCTCAACAAGAATCCTATTCTCTCGTTCTGCGGCGCCATTCTGTTCTGGAGTGTACGGCATACTCATACGATGGTTCAAGCCAACTGCTTCTGTAACACGATGAACTTCGGCATTATCAAACTCTTTACCGCCATCTGTGAGTAATTCCTTAACAACATGACCAGCCGTTTTAATTTCAGCAAGAAATTTGGGTAGTACACTGGCTACTTCGGATTTATGTTTTAAGAAGTATACCTTTCTGAATTTTGTGAAGTCATCTTTAAAGCCAACGAAGTATCTTCTTCCACCAAGTGACGGTTCTGACATAGGCCCACATACATCGGCATTAATTTGATCGCCAGGTTGTGTGCCTCGATGTTGCCTTGTGCCAAATGACAATCTGGTCATCTTCCCGTATACGCAGCCATCACAATCAGATTTATCTGGTGAAAACTTGATATCATTGCGCGTAAGAAATTCCTTCACATGCCTTTTATTTTGGTGACAAAGTCTCTCATGCCAAATTTGTAGGCTTGTTCCTTCTTTGACAACACAAGCGTTTTCAGTCCTTACTCTCATCAAAAGCTTATATAAATTACCATCTCTGATACTGACAGCTTTGACTTGACCGCTCTTATCCTTGAAGACACGCTTATCCTTGTCCGCTATCTCTGTATAGCCATGATCCAGGGCTGAACCAGCTGAGAATAAGTTCTGTCCAGCTTGAGGTACATACCAAACATTGTTAAGATGAGCACGCTTCCATTTCCCATGTACGGACATTTCAACATCAATAACTCCTTGGCCTAGTGCATACATAGTCCCATCATCTCCAAGGCGCAAAGCCCTAGGGTAGTCAAAAGGTGTGTAGCTTCGGAACCAACTGGCGCTTGACGTTAAATGATGAGATGAGCCCGAGTCGACGATCCAACTAGAGTTTGAATTATCTCCTCGTGATAAGAATGCATCACCGCCGTCCTGGGTGGCTTCATGACTCTTGTTTTGCTTCTTGATTTTTTTGAGCAAGTAACATTGTTTGCGAGTATGTCCAATCTTGTTGCAATGTGAACATTTGACTTTATTTTTATTATTAGAAAGAAGTGCATCAGACGTAAAAGTGGAAGTAGATGTACTATTGCCCAAATCTTGGAGACGTTGTTCATGAAGACGCAGACGCTCCATAAGAGTAGAAATACTTCTATTCTCCTTAGGCACCGACTCCCAAGCATTCTTGAACTCAAGATATGTTGAAGGTAAAGTATTCAAAATCCTGTTCAATAACAATGATTGAGGGAGAGATCCTTCTTCCTTTAATTCGTCATTGAGTTGTTGCCATAATACTTGCAGCTTAGAGACATGCGTGGCAATGTCATCTGCCTCGTCTTTCGTGTAAGTAAACAATTGGCAATACAACAAATCTAGTCTTCTATCATTTTTCTGCTCGTATACCGACGTAAGTATATCCCACATTTCCTTACCGGATTTAGCTGTGAGTATATGTCGTTTCGGTTCTGCGGACACGCTACAACCAATAATACATTGTAGCACTGCATCGCGTTCTTCATATTGGGCCAAACTCCTTCTATAATTTGCAATTTCGTCAGCCGTCGCATCTTGCTTTGGAGGTACCGGAGCTATCTCGATGCCTTTTACTAAATTTTGCAGCTTGTGCATAGTCAGTTGAAGGTTTACATCAAATTTCCAGACTAACCAATTGTCAAGACCACGTAACTGTTCAATATTGAAGCGATCCATTTTTAGGCCACTCATATTAACGAAACACAACTTAAGAAAGGTAAAACAGGTCCCAAAACTTGAAGAATACTATATACAAACGAAATATTCGTCTAAATGTCCATAACCTATTAAAACACAAACATTTCGTTTAGCAGAATATATTTGAAGTAAGTAAATTGACAACATTTATTTAAATTACTGTCAATACGAAAAGCCCAGCTGATGGCCAGTGCAACACTCTCTTTGTATTAGGCCTGCTGGAGCTTTGAGCTATGATGTTCCTAATAATGATCTAAGCTCGTCCACGATAGTAAGTATTGAGGAATCGATACATTGTATGAGATTGTCTAGTGATAATGAATTCTGAAGGCCTGAGGATTTTGGTAATCTGTAATATGTTCATTTGTGAAGTCTGAAGTATGTTTAAATTATTTGAAAAATAGAAGAGTCGAGGTTATTTAGTTGGTCAACCCTTACCATTTTCACCCGTGATGTTAGGTCCCACTGGCGACCCCCAGCTGACTTTGCACAGCACGCCAGGTCAATACCTATTCAAAGTTTTCCATCAGGAGGGCATAGGGTACGCCCGCGACCCCCATACCTTTTATTTTGGCAGGCCGTGGCGTGGAGTTACAGAAAATTTGGGATACCTACACCAGCGGATCCCTTGGCTTGATGAAGTGGAACTGCTTTATATATGGCTGGCAGGGAGTGTGTTAACGGGCAGGAACATGGACGAAACGTAACGTCTGACACATAAAAACCATATTAACAACTCGTCGTTATTTATAGAATTATGGGCGAAAGAGTTTCGTCTTGTTGTGATGGATCTATGTTGAATGTATGTCCAGAGCGTAGACATCGCAGGCGCAGCGTATGAAAGCGGCTGGTATATGTGCGGGCTGTCGCTGCGGCGCGCGCTGCTCATCGTCATGGTGCGCACGCGCCGCGCCGCGCGCCTCACCGCCGGCGGCTTCACCACGCTCAGCCTCGCCTCCTTCATGGCGGTCAGTACACAGAGAATAATATGGGGATAAGAGGAATACATAATAAAATAGGAATGTATAATAAAATGGGTAGTTTGCACAAATGTAACTTTGACAGAGAAAAATTGAGTTTTTCTCAGTCAACCTTTGACAACGGTATCTGTAAAGGTACCGAAACGGGTAATCCATCACTTTATCGAAAAACGTTTCATCGATTATCGTTTCCCATAATACTATTCGCAGAATTTTGTTACAACTTAGGAATCATTCATCGAACTTCGTTACATCGCTTGTACATTTGCTCGAATTACCTTTCACACAAGAATCAATTCATCGAATTTCACTTCATTATTTTATTTGTTCATCGACGGGGTCGTTCATCGAAACGTGTTTTTTTTTTTTAATGATTCGTCCTTCCGGACAAGCTAAGACCATAGGCCATACTGGCAACCCGACTTGGCTAGATCCGACCTGGTTGGGTTAGGTTTCGGTTATTTTTTTTTTTATGACCTGAAACCCGGCTTGGCTAGATCCGACCTGGTTGGGTTAGGTTTAGGTTATTTTTTTGTGTAAATGGGACGTGCCATCTGTGAATCATGTTTCGATGAAAGGTAAATTCGATGAATAGTTAAGCTACGATTTGAGACAAATTCGAAACAATTTACGTTTAATAGTTGATCGATGATTCGAAAAGCAATGAATCGATGATTATGTGATTCGAAAAAGAAATGAAACGACATTCGTGGAATAGTTTTCGATGAAATGAAAATCGATGTAAGAAATTTCGATAAAATGATAGACACCCACCGAAACGACAGGGAGGCTCAAATAATTAATATACGCGATATAATCCGTGTAAATTGTTTTATTTAAAGGAATACCACTGCTTATATTATCATACAAATCGAGGATCGTTCTCTGTTTCCTCCTTCAAAACTTAACCAGTCTCCGTGAAGTTTTATGAACTGATTGGGAAGGAAAATTGATAATTCTACAGGCGTTTCAACCGCCGTCAGTCCGCTGTCAAAAATATTGAAAGTATGAGCTACACCTAGCTGCAAACTTTCATACAATAATATACTATATCCGTAAATTCTTACCATAATTTATCTAATTTAAAGCATATTATTGCCCATTGCTATAATATTTATGACAGCGGACTGTTGGCGGTTACAACGCCTGTAGAATCACCTAAATGTTCCGTTTCGGTATTTGCGGTTTTTATTGTGTACCTACTAGGCGTCTGTTTTTGGTCACAATTCGGCCGAAAACCGGCGCCTAGTACACAAATTCTATAATCATTTGTGCAAGAATCGCAACAGAAATTTTCTTTCTCATGATTGGTTGAGTTTTGGTGTAGCAAACAAATAGAACGAAACCTCGATTTGTATAAGCCGGTTACGTTAAGTTTGGACCTCATTTGTATCCGACGCCATTAGTTCCCAGGTGCAAACTAAACGTAAATTGATAGTCTGGGAAAAGGAGCACTCATATACTCTTAAGCTTTCCATCAGTGCTAAGCTCCCAGCTGAGCAGCGGGCAATGAGGTCCACTAATGGTGCGTCTTCACTTAAGAGGCCTTATTCCTTTTAAAATTTATTTTTTTCATACACATATATATTGATAATTTCAACCAACTTTTTGAAGTGAATAATACTTTTCCCTGAGTTCTAGGTAGTAACATAGTTATTTCACGCTTTCATTGCGTACAGTCGAAAATAAGTTAAAAAAACGAATTTTCCGCGTGTATTTTGTCAATTTCGAGTAGTTTTTGAAACAAAAATTATCATTGAAAAATTCAAACTGTAGGTTTCAAATATATACCAATAAATCCCAATAGCCCTGTTCTAGAAAGTTACATCAATAGTATGTTAAGAAACATGTTTGATCATAGAGAAAAATGTCTAAACAATCAGCATTTTAAAAGGAATAAGGCCTCTTAAGCGGAGCCTTGCGGAGTCGACCAATCAGGAAAGTGAAGCGGCGCTGAGATACAGATTTAAACTCAGGTGATTGGTCTATTCCGCACGACTCCCTACGCTTCAGTGACCCTGACCAACACCGAACGACGCTAAGTCCAATGAGCTGCAGAATTGGCCATGCATTTGTGCAGCCCATAGTACCTGATCGTAATGGTGGTTTTTCCCTCGACCGCCATTTTAGGTCCTCGACATACCTTGTAATTATTTTGTTACAGATTGTGAAGACATCATATTCTCTGTTTACTGTGCTGAAGCAAGCTGATGAGCAGAAATGAGCACATAGTTTGAAGACTTTGAAGCAAATAAATTGAAGCCTACTGTATGATTTACTTGTTCCTAATTATAATCTGTTAGAATGAGAAAGACATAATAAATTATGTCTTTCTCATTCTAACAGATCCACCCGATATGGCGATGAATATTTTCATCTTCCTACTTTATTTCAAAGCCTATCGTTCCTTTCCTCACGACAAAACAAGGTATGTTATGTTATGTAATACCTTGACTTCTGTGCGGAGAGAAAATCTCGCTTCCTGGCCAAGACAAGACGTAAAACTTTAGACCAACCACGGGCGGTAATCCGTAAAGCCCCAGACCGCATATTTATGACTTTATGACCCACATTCGGTTCGGGACACAAACACCTGCTATCTGGGACATTCGCAAATTCACCGCCATTCACTAGGTATGTAACTTACTTGTAAGTAATATTACTTGTTGGAAATTTTCACCATCATTTCATTTCAATGTCTCCTACTAGACACTACAAGGACTTCTTACTTCTGTCGGCAATGATTCTAGTAGCTTCCCTGTCCACTTTCTTTGTGTGATGAACTCGAATATTTGTTCATGTATCAAGGATATTTTATACGTATTGAACTAAGTGCTTATCTATTTAAGTAGGTATTTAATTTGTCGTATTTTAGTACTGATAACACAAGCCTACTAGAGCTTAATATTGGACTAAGTCAATTTGTGTGACGTTGTCCGTTATTTATTTATTTTATAATAATAAATACATTTATTTTGAATAACTACGATTAATTTTTACAATTAGAATACAATTACATTAAATTAAATTACATTAAGATAACATGTCAAGGTTTAATACTAGATTGTTGCTAGACTTGCTAGCTTATTGTATACTTATCTATGGTTGGTAGCTTCAATTTTAATTATTAGCAACGCATTGTGATAGACAAGTTGTAAATAATTGAAATTGGGCCAACTGTACTTGATAATACTCACAAGGAGAATCGGGATGTTAAAACATTGGGGCGTTTGTTTGTAAATTTAGATTTACATAAGTATGGCAAATAGTATTACGTAATTCAATTTGCATTTGTATTACAAAAACCAATTCGCAGCATTAACATGTCTGTGTAAATATTGTCTCGTCAAAAATTGCATCGGGGAAATTAGCACCGTACGAAATTTTTAATGAAAAGGAGTGTCGAGTTCAAAGTCAAGGTGATTTTCCACCGTCGTGGTAAACGAAGTGATGCAGGGCGATAAATAGTTCAAGTATCGTAAGGTGTGGCTATTTGAAAACCGAGGGGTTATTTATAGGTACAAAGCAAAAAAATGTTTTTAAGCACGATTTTTTATCATTGGAATATTAGGAATATGCATGTTTTCAGGTAAAGTCTGTACGCAAGAAATAAGAGGTCTTAGTTCACACTCGTACTAATTACAATTATTTTTCCAATGAAAAAACCACATACAGTTGTGAACTAGCGACCTAATTGCAAAGACTGTTTCCAAAAAGTTTTTACGATTGTGCTTTAAGGTATCGAAATAGTCCCTTGGGTTCCGAATAACCTTAGCATACGTTGTCTAAATAATTATGTCTGAAAAAAGTTAAATAACATAAGAGCCGATTATGAAAAATTTTCAAAATTAGGTCTCAGTTAAAATTAATAATGCACTCGAACAAAAATCAAAGAACTAAAATATCAAAGGCTAAAACGCTATTATTACTGGACCAAAAATGTAAGAGCGAGACATAAGTTGCAAATGCAATCGCCTCACCGACCCGTGTCTAACACAACTACGCTTTCGTCTCTTGTCGCGCGACATAGCATAACCCGTCACTCTCTCCCGGTACAGCGAAGAAAGAGATAGGTACTTCTCGCGCGAGAAAGATTCGCTTGTCACTGTTGTGCTAGAGGTGCAAGTCCCGAAAGCCAGAGCCCGCGCGTGCCCAATACTGCCATGCTCCGGTAAAAGGACGTATCTTACTATGACATCCGTATAATTTTTCAATTCAATTCAAATCATTTATTTCGGACAGAGTCCATAACGTGAGTAACATGGTAATACTTAAATCTAGGGTTAGTATTATATTCATACAGGACTTTTAAGTTTGATGACGCGTTTGGCTCGGTTTGTAGACACCTGCCTACTGAGCCGGCGCTCCCGGGTTCGAATCCCGGCCAGGGCAAATATTTGTGTGATAAACTCGAATATTTGTGCTTGGGTCCTGGTTGTTCTATGTATTTAAGTATTTATTTATCTATATAAGTACGTATATCGTCGTCTAGTACCCATAACACAAGCCTTCTTGAGCTTAATTTGGGACTAGATCGATTTGTGTGAGGTTGTCCGATATTTATTTATTTAAGATTTTATACCAAGCTTTGACATACGGGGGCATGTAGGTGCACCCAGTGCTTCAACCACGGTTATGAAGATACGACCTTTTACAGCAGAACACAGCGCCTACAGCAATAAATGTTGAATCGCTCGGCAGTATCTGCTTATTATGCAAGCAATTATTACACTCATATGTTCTTAAGGAGGTCAGTAACACAGCTAACTCAGCTTAGTTGAGTGTTGATGTTTAACGAATATTTTATATACAAAATTGAAAGCAGATTTTATGTTGTTTTTTTTTTAATCCAAAAGAAATTTTGACATTGTTTTCAGAATACTCATAATTTAACGAAACAATAATTGTACCGCAACCATGAACTTGAACGCACTTTTTCACGGTGAAAATGGCAAATTATATATTGTCTCCATAAAATTTATATCGGTACCCAACTCACAAATGACGTCACATGTAGGTGGTCATTTTGTATGTATCGTTTTCAGCTCTCTGTAGGAATGTAGATGTTGATCTTCGACGGTCATTTCTGACTTTTATAGCAGTCTAGGTGTAGTTAGTGCCATACAAACAATTGATCTCAATTAAAAATAGAATCGATTGACATCCTCAAAAAATGTTTCTTCATGTCTATTCCGTGCCACCGTTTTGCTACAGGTGCAACCTGCATGTTTAAGTCAAGTAAGATATTGGATGCCACGGCGATCTGGTTAGACCAAACTTTTTCTGCCGTGGAAAACATGTGTTTTTACAGGCAGTATCAAATCTTCCGTAACAATAATTTGACGACGCAGTTGGCTCAGTTTGCAAGCACCTGCCTACTATATTGCTGTTACTATACTGCACATTATATTTCATTATAGTATTTTATTCAATCGTTGCACAATGAAGGTTCTTAAAGTCGAGTACCGCGTTTAGGTCACGAGGCTTGCCGAGTGGCCTAAGTATGGTACGAGATTTTAAGACCTTATTGTGTAACTATTGCATGCAATACTTTTTATACGAGCAAAACACAGAAAAACATTTATAACTTTAATCGTTATTCCCCACTATGGATTTTTATTTTTGATGTACCAAACCTCTTTCGTTCAACTAAAACAGACCTACCTATTAAACAGTAGCGTGCTTTTTCTAAAATCGAATATGCTGATGTTCTGTTTTTGAAATTATTAGAGTTGAGTAGAGAGATTTCTTATGAATAGGTATTAAAGTTCTGCAGCGGGTACCATAGAATATAGAATTTTGGTACAGGATTAAAAAGTGCGTCATTGTGATTTTGTCTGTGAAATTATAATTGACAGATTAAAGTTCGCGAGTATAAAAAATATTTTAAATGTTTGCAGTCGCAGAAGCGATAGCGTTTTTATAACAACGTTACCGCACGCTAACTCTCAGCGGAGCCGGTCGCGGCGTTTCCGTTGCGTTATGCAATAATTATGCAATATAACACTTATTATATTTTGAGGTCAATCTTAACACGGCATTTATTGTTCGCACTAGTCGCTTGATACTATAATCAGAGACGAAGAGAGAAATAATACACTGTCACTTTTTAGGATTTAATAATAAATAATAACTTTATTGTAACAGCTGTATCATTAGATGTTACTGCACACACATAGTACCTAAGATTTGCATGTCTCTATGACAAAACATATAGTTCTGTAAATAGATTTAAGACCACCTGTGTAGTTATACCATGTTTAAGCAAATAAATGATTGATTACTGTCGTTAGTTACCTATTACATAGTTAATTATCTCGATACATTCGAGGTAAACATGAATGTTTCTCAGACGATGTCTCTGATCAGAAATCAGAAATAATTTATTTGTTAAACATAGATACAGATGAGGTGACATGTTTTCAGTATATATGGATCAACCATGTTTGACCTACAAATGCAGGTGTACAAATATTTTCGCCTGCAAACTGATTATTATTTTCTATTGTCAGCTATAAGATATATATATATATAAGCCCCTTATTGTACAAAGTGTGACGATATCATTGTCATTAGGTTAGCTAATTGTTTAAAAATCAAAGTCAAATTCTAAAAGTAGTATTTTAACCGTATATTTATTAAGTTTGACTTTGAAATTGTTTAAAATTAGCAACTACATGGATTTTTAAACAACGGTTGCCACCAAATGTCCCAACCCTAATTATCATACAATACAAAAAAATATTGAGCTAATTTAATATTTTATGCTAGTACTCAAAACCGTGAAATAACAGTGGAATTTGATTGAGAATCAATAACCATAATGCCATAAGCCCGAATCCTCGTTTCTTTAATTATCTGAGATAAGTGTTTTCGATTTTATCCTCATTATTACATCGATTTTATTTCAACTAGACTAGGTACATTTTAAAGAATACTTTAGTTGAATTATTTTATTTCTTTTTCACTTACCTACGTCCAAGAACAACCAAATATTTGACAAACAGATTCGGTAAATTCCAGAATCTAGAGACAACAATACTTCTAGGTAATTCATAAAAATCATAAATAAAAAAATAATGACTTAAAACTGTGATGACTGATGACGATCCTTATTGGGAGATTATATTGATTATTATTATTATGGTTATTATTTCTTGTGCTGGACATAGCTATAAGTAGTTATTTTTTTTACTTACTTACTTAAAAGATACTATTTTATTGTGTCACAACAAGGTTTTCTTGATAGGCAATTGAGATAGATGCATAAGTTGTTAAATATGTATTTAAATTACCTAATTCATTTATGTAATAACTACGCCTCTGTATGCAGACATCTATTAATAGAAATATTGGTTTCTCTGCAAGAGATTATATATTAGTTATAATATTATGGTTATTATCTCTTGTGCTGGACATTGTTATAAATAGTTATTTTTATTACTACTTACTTACTTACTTAAAAAAAGATCAATTTTATTGTCTCACAACAAGTTTTTCTTAGACAGGCAATTTACTGTCTGACCAAAAAGAGTAGAAATTAAAAAGTGGCAATACTGTAGTGTCGTCCCGGTTTTCTTAGATTGATTAGAAAGGGACGACAGTACAGTATTGCCACTTTTTAATTTCTACTCTTTTTGGTCAGACTGTAGATGCATAAGTTTTTATGCATTTAAATTACCTAATTTATTTAATTACTACGCCTCGACGACGCTGGATATGTGGGATGCCTCTTTAAGTGGAATAAATTTGCACGTCCCTCAAAGTTCCAGTTATCTATCTTAAGATTCTTTATTTCTTTGACGACGCAGTTGGCTCGGTTTGTAGTGTAGCTGCCTGCTGAGCCGGCGGTCCTGGGTTCGAATCCCGGCCAGCGCAAATATTTGTGTGATGAACTCGAATATTTGTTCCCGGGTCATGGATGTTATCTATTTATATATTATGTATATCGTCGTCTAGTACCCATACTACAAGCTTTGCTTAGTTTGGGACTAGATCGATTTGTGTAAGATTGTCCCTTAATATTTATTTAATTTATTATTTTTATGAAATGTAAGTTCTGCATCATATTCCACATAATGGAATCGAATTAAAAAATAAAAGACCTACTCCCTTACCGAACTCCAAGGTTATTTCTGAGGTACTTAACTAAGCAGCCACACGATGTAACTGAACTGCAGAATATCACTTCGTCTCCCTAAAACAGAATCGCTAGATGATGCAGAAATCAGTCGACTGATAAGAAGTGACTTGTTAATATTGTTTTATTGTCTAAGCGACTTAACTACTGACTCATAAACTGACTCAGGTAGGTACAAGCCAGCGGCATCTAACATTCCCAGATGAATAATAATTACTTTTTGCTATTGAGTTTCATTTAGTGAAAACTTATTTCCAGTTCCTCGTCCGTCAGTTTGACAAGTCTGACAGATTCCTCCCACAGTATTCTGGCAGTCTTGTCCCTATAGGCCGTGGACTTGGCTCGTGTCCGCCTGCAATCTTTGAAGAATTCCCCGCTCATCTGACCTGCTCTTCCATCCAAAGCTACGTGGATAGCCGTCTGGGCACCTTCTCTAGGTGTCTTGTAACAATAGTAGTAAAACGCGGTCAAGAAGAGACCGCTAAGTATTCCGGAGCTGTTGAAGATCCTGGTACCTACGGCTCCAGGGTCCACGTTATTGATCACAACATGAGCTCCTTTTAGTCTTCTAGTCAGCTCCCTAGAGAATGGTATCATGCAGAACTTGCTGTTACAGTAGCTGAAGAAGGGCATCCAGTTGAGACCCGATTTGTCATTCAGATCAACCCTTCCAAGGTAGTGCAATATAGAGGCGGTATTGACCACCCTTGCCGGCTCTGACAGTTGCCCCGTCTTCTTCAAAAGTGGGAGCAGCAGTATTGTCAGCAGAAAATGTCCGTAGTAATTGACCTGCATTATAAAGTTCAAGCCATCTTTGGTTTCAAAGTTCTTTGGTATTCCTACTCCAGCGTTGTTGATTAGCAGATCCAATCGGTCTTCAACCTTCAGAATGTCGGCGGCAAATTCACGTACGGAATCCAAAGACCCTAAATCTAATAACTTAAAGACGATGTTATTATTTCCAGTTTTTTCTATGATAGTTTTTTGAGCGTTAATGCCTTCATCTTCAAAAGGACATGCAATGATGACCCTGGCTTGTCTTCGAGCGAATTCCTTGGCTATTTCGAGCCCCATGCCAGCGGTTCCTCCAGTGACGATAGCTGTTTTGCCTTCCAGGCTCTTCAGGGATGTGCATATTCCGTTGGTGGATTTCTGGTATAATCTGATGAAGTATAGCACAACGACGACGGCGACGACGGGGATGGCCGCGAGCGCGAGTGGGGCCGCCATTGCGGTCGAGGTTGCACGCGGTACTGCGCCGAGTGTGGCGCAGAGTGCGCTCAGTTCGGATTATGCGACAGGTAGCGGTTTATTGTATGTAAACAAGCATGTAACATCAGCTCCGAAATTAATTTTGAATATATATAATTATATTTTTATATGTAATCTAATTCATGTGACAATGGATTATATACATATAAAATGACATGTGGTCCAACTTCGAGAAAGAGGTCAACCGCCGAATCCAACTCGGCTGGGCAGCGTTCGGGAAACTACGCAATGTCTTTTCATCCGACATACCTCAGTGCCTCAAGACGAAAGTCTTCAACCAATGTGTGTTACCAGTGATGACTTACGGCACCGAAACGTGGTCTTTCACTATCGGCCTCATCTCAAAGCTCAAAGTCGCTCAACGAGCAATGGAGAGGGCTATGTATGTATGTATGTATGTATGTAAACGCTTTATTGTACACAACAACTGGTTATAAATACATTGATAACAAATGAAATATGTACAAAGGCGAACTTATCCCTATTAGGGATCTCTTCCAGTTAACCTTTGAGCAATTGAAGGAATGGGTATTCGAAGAAAATAGGCAAACTACACTGCGTACAACCAAGATATCTATATTATACTTAATAAAACTATAATAAGTACATAAACTAAGTAAGTAATAATACACATATATTTTTACTATTTATAAGATATATATTATATATACATATAATACATATAAATGCGTAAATAAATATAGTATTCAATGAATTCACACGTTATCGGACAGCCACAATTTCTTCAAGTTAATCTTAAGAGATGCAACAGATGGAGACTTCCTAAGGGACAAAGGCAACTCATTCCACAACTTCACTGCGCTTACCGTAAAAGACTTGCTATAGGTACGCGTCTTATTAGACGGTACAGCCAGAGTGAGATTGGCACTAGACCGCAAGCGGTGGCCACTGCCATCAGCCATATACGAAAATCTTTCACTAAGGTAAGGAGGAGAAGTAGGTTTAAACAGGACATTAAAGAGCAAAGAAAGGACATGCACGTCTCTACGCCGACGAATCGGTAGCCAACCCAGCTGCGCTCGAAAGGAAGAGACGTGGTCATATTTTCGCAATCCAAATATATACCTGATACACACATTTTGTAGGCGTTCAAGCTTGTCAAGTAGTTCCTCCTTAAGATCCAGTAGAGCAATATCACCATAGTCTAGTAGAGGGAGCAAGAGAGATCTGGCAAGAGTGATCTTGGTGGAAATTGGCAGAAAGTTATGCAGGCGCCTTAAAGAGTGGAGAGATGCAAAGAGCTTCTGGCTAACTTGCGCTATGTGCGGTGCCCACGAAAGCGTCTGGTCCATGGTGATACCCAAATTTCTAACTGTAGAGGAAAGGGGGATAGGAATCCCACCAAAAAGAATATCAGGTACCACCATTTCAGATACTTTATTTACAAAGTGAGGACTACCAATAACAATTGCTTGCGACTTTTTTGCGTTTATGTTTAACCCGAAGTTATTTGCCCAGCTGTAAATAGACTCCAAATCCGCATTGATCATATTAATAAGCGACGGCATATCCTCGATACTAGCCGCTGCATAGATCTGCAGGTCATCTGCATAAAGATGGAACGAGGATCTTAAACACTCGGTGATCCCACCAATAAATATTGAGAAGAGAAGTGGAGAGAGGACGCCCCCCTGAGGGACACCAGCGGAAATTTCACGCCATTCCGACATTTTGTCGTCGACCCTAACCCGCTGGCGTCGACCAAAGAGGTAGTCACGAAACCAGGATAGGGATGAGTGAGACACATTAAGTGTACGAAGGATACTGAAGAGGATGTCAAAATCTACGGTATTGAAAGCACTACTAAAATCGAGAAGGACAAGTACGGTGAGTTTTTTGTGTTCTATATTAAGACGGATGTCATCAGTGACCCTAACCAGAGCAGTAACTGTGCTATGCCCGGGGCGGAATCCGGATTGAAATGGGTTAAACAATGAATACCTATTAAGATGTGAAAGGATATATAAGTAGGATGTATAAGGAGGCTATGCTTGGGGTGTCTCTACGTGATCGAATCAGAAATGAGGAAATCCGTAGACGAACTAAAGTGACCGATATAGCTCACCGGATTAGCAAGTTGAAGTGGCAATGGGCAGGCCACATAGCACGCAGAGCAGATGGCCGATGGGGCCGTAAAGTGCTCGAGTGGAGACCTCGGACCAGCAAGCGCAGCGTAGGACGGCCACCTACAAGATGGACAGATGACCTTATAAAGGTCGCCGGAAGGCGCTGGATGCAGGTCGCTTCCAACCGGTATATATGGAAGTCCAAAGGGGAGGCCTATGTTCAGCAGTGGACGTCCTATGGCTGAGATGATGATGATGATGATGAAAATGACATATTGAATCTATTAATGTCATTGTAGATGTTATATTTAATTGCGCATTTTACAGTTAGCTAAAGTATTTGGCTTTAATTATGTATGTGAGGAAAGTAATTTTTTATTTCAATAATTTGGATTTACGATTTCCCAATGGAAAAAATAGGGTTATTTTACCCTTATTCTATTGTGTCAATATGACACCTGTAAAGTTCTTCATCTTGAATTTTTCAACATTTATTCGTCCTTGCTATTTTGCAGAAAAAGTCATTTATTTTATTTATTTATTCAATAAATAAGATGCAAATTTACTGAGCTCTGTCCAAAACATTTACACGGTATTCAAAATACGTAGTGTAGTCACCGCATAATAAATCAATGAAACAGTGTTTTAACCCTTAATTTGACAGTGTTCGCCAGGACGAACATACTCTTTGACCATCTTTTTCTATTTTTTTTCGAACGAGAATTGTTTGCTCTATTCAACCTTAACGAGGCTTGAACTAGCGACCTTCGTTTTTTTTTGTCAAATTAAGGGTTAAATAGGATTTATTTTCCGATTTTAAATTTTGAATGGGGTCTTTTTTTTGTTCATCCCAAATGTTGAGGCGCCGATGTCCTACATAAACTACATAAACTTTAATTAATAGTTAACTGTCAATCTATTTGTCATAAGGCTTAAATTAAACTGACAAATTATGAATGCTGGTCGTCAGGAGGCTGGCTAGTGTTCCGATTCCGATATTGCGTAAAAGAAAGCCAATCCCCATTTCCAAAAGAAATATATAGATCACATTTGATAATATGCTATGAAAATACTATATATGTATAGGTATGTACTATCTATCAAAACAGATTTTCTCAGATAGGACTACGAAATGTCAATTGTGAGTTATTCAATTAAATTTTTCGTTTATTAGGCCTTATTCCTTTTCAATTTTTTTTTTTCATATTATGATCAGAGACCGGGTTTCTCGTGGCACTTTTGAGCTGTCATAGAGACTTCTCATTTATCGACTTTTGATTAACATATTATAGGTATAGATAGATTTTAGAACACGACATAATTAATAAGAACATTAAAAGTATAGTCTGTCCTACCTTCATATGTATCATTCGGAAAAATTCTAAAAAGCCTCATAATAAGAAATGTAATTTCGTACTTCCCAATCGCTTCTGGTGAAATTGTGAGCGAGTTTGATAATTATGATTCATGTTTTTGAGACTTTTCAAAGGGTCGAAAAACAATCTAAAATGTCGCAGTTACCAGTTTATAATGAACATTAAAATATTATTATTATAATTCCTATTGAAAACATTTAATATGTGTCCAAAGGTATTTTCAAAGAGATCGTTGCTTCGCGATAAGTCTGCCTACTGTTTAACTATACTCTGAATCATATTTTAAATATTGTATTTTGTATTTATCGATACTACACATGTATATCGAAAGTCGATAAACGAGAAGTATCTATGGCAGCGAGAAATCCGGTCTCGTCTCTGATTTTGAGAGGTAGGTATGTTGATAATTTCAACCAACTTCTTGAAGTGAATAATACTTTTCTCTGAGTTCTAGAAAGTAACATTAGCTATTTCATGCTTTCATTATGTGCAGTCGAAAAAAGTTAAAAACACCAGTTTTCTGCGTGAATGTTGTCAAATTCGAGTAGTTTTTGAAACAAAAATTATGAATGGAAACTTCAAACTGTAGGTTTCAAATATATACCAATAAATTGCAATGGCCCTGTTTTAAGTAGTAACATTGATAATAAATATGTTAAGAAACATGTTTGATCATAAAGAAAAATGTTTAAAACAATCAGCATATTGAACGAATACGGAGCCTTAATATGTGTGTTATTATTTAAGCTGACTGTACCTCCTTATCATCCACGTACGAAAAATAAATGGCAAATCATTCAATAAACGTATATTTTCCATAAAATACACATTACAATAATCTACTTATAACTATTTCAAATACACAATACAATGATATTGCACAAAAATAGATTCTTACTCTATTTACTATGCTCATCGTTTTAAAAATATAATTTATAAGTTAAAATATAAAATTAGCAATAATTTAACAAAACAATATATTTTTAATATTATTTTATACAAATATATAAATCAATACTATAATAATTATATTACTTTGGTACTTTTTATTATAATTTCGCTATATTTTTCTGCCTCATACATTTATTTTTTTAGAGATTTTCGATATCGTATGTTTCCTCAATCCAAACATTATGGGGGTAGACTATTGAGTTTAAGTGGGACTTTGGCCACTATATATGTGCGTGCTAATAAATAAATAAATATATTCACCCAAGAACAACAAAAATAGTCACTTTTATTTATTGATGTAAGTTTCTGAAGATTGCCCGAGAAAATTAAGTTAAATAGGACATTATGAACAATTGAACACTGAACTAAGAACTGTTTTCCCCGTAACAATGTTTCCTATGAGTCCTTTTATATATTTTTTTTTATAACACTATTTTATTTTTGTGCAGCAAAATGCATGAATATTGTTTTATTTTTTACAATATATAAAAAAATTGGCTCTTTTGTTTACTCATAATAAAAAACTGAAAACGGATCATTTATATTAATTTTAATAATTATGTAAAGCTGAGGAGCCTTTAGTATTTATGAGAGAATATCTTATTTCAAGTCTTATCTCTAGGTAATCATAATTTTCTACAACCTATAAAGCCATAACCATGCCGCTTACAAATACGAGTAAGTAGCTCTTGAAATAGGGAATACCAAAATACATATCGACGCTAAAGAATCAATACCGTCTAACTAACATTTTTGACGTTTTTCACCTTTTACTGCAGTTAGGTTCAGAAAAAAAAAACGAATACAATGCCATAATCGTCTAAATATTTTTTTTGTTACTTAGACAATATTGATTCTTAAGCGTCGATATATAGGTAGCAAATAGGCTGTATAGAAGCTTATTCAGCCATTATAACTCCAATTTAAGCTGTATAATGGCTATATGTGCTTAAGCAGCCTGTGTGCTACTTCGTACTTATGCAACACCTTTTCTTCATTTAATTTTATTTCCCCGCGAGGACAACTCATTATAAGGGTCCTTTCAGGGTTTGGGGATCACCAATTATTTAATACGGGTTCTTATTGCGCTTCATATGTACTAAAAGTAGGTGTGTAATAAATATTCACTATTTTAGCAATAATATAATTTAAACGCATAATAATATGATTTATTTTTCGATTACATATTTTCAAACCATTACATTTTATATCAAGTTATAATTAGGTACAAATTTTATTTACCAAACAATCGTGCATAATTTTATTAAGAAAATAAAACATTTCATTTTTACTTTTTTTAGCACAACTGTGACACGCGACTATTTCTCGCGCGAGAAATATTACCTATCTCTTTCTTTGCCGTACTATGAGAGAGTGACGGGCGATGCTATGTCGCGCGACGGGCTGGCCGTCTAGCACAACAATGCTTTGCGACTTGCCACGCGGCTTGTGCCACCTGTCACTCTCTCACAGTACTGCACAGAAAGAGATAGATAAATATTAGCACAAAGACTCGCGTAGCACAGTTGTGCTAGAGTTGCTGATGGAACTGCGTGTAATGGCATACCATAACTATATGAACGTGTAAGTATAGGTAAGTGTGCTTACAATACACTTCTAGTATATTTGATGCGTACCACTTAACGCTAAAACATTGGTGTAAGTATCCTACGTTTCATACCAATAGCCACTATACATAAAATAAATAACAGTATATTAGATTCGTTATTTACCTGTCTTTGGCTAACATCTTTTAAACTTAAGGTTTTAACTCATGACAGTTATAATAACTAATATAAATATATAAGAAAGAGTAAATACCATGTTAACGATATGTCTCGTAAATTATGGATTTTACGTGATTTAATATCGGGTATCAAATGGCCATATTCCTAAATATAATACGTAACGTAAATAACTGCACATCGAACAGATATTATAATTCCTTAACCCAATAATATATGGACATTTCCAAAAACGATTTAGCCATGACTTTGACCGTATCATAATCATGGCATTATCGACTATTTGTTAGAAACAACTGCTCCCAAAAATATAGCCAAAACGTTTGTACAAATCCTCATCTTTCTTTACATATTAAAACTTTTGTGAGACATATTTAATTATTGTATTAAGCGGTTTACACTCGGGACAAGCTACCGCGCCGTTGTACGAGACCCTAATGAAGAGCTCCATAAGTGTTCGAAACATGTCGTGCCGTTCTTGACAATTTCACGTGATATAAACCGCTTAATACAATAGATAGGTACCTACTTACTATAACAGTTAAACTGCTAAAACGAAATAACAAAGCGACACTTAAATCCTAAACACAGACATTCGTAAAGATCTCCGCTCCAAAAACGACGATTCCAACCGCCTTACACACCGTGTCACTCCGGCACGGAGTCCACGGTGGTTACCGGATTCTACAACTTCCTCGGCGGCGGGGACTCGGACACGCTCGGTGTGAGCGAAAGCCGCCGAATGTTTGGCTTGTCATACTCCTCCATGGACATGGCGCGGGACATGCGGCGCTCTACACCGGGGGGCGGCAGTGACGTCAGCAGACCCTGGCCTTGGCAGAAGAGGAGGAGAGACTGTGCCACTTTTGCTGGCTGGAAAAAAGAAAACAATGCGTCAGATGATTCTCTGCTTTTTACACGATGATTACCGCAACGGAACAGCTACAGAATTTTTCACCTTTGAAGAGTTCTGTGACACCTGTCATCTCAGTACATTTTATAACCTATAATCGGAAAAATGTACTGAGATGACAGGTGTCACAGAACTCTCCATAGGTGAAAAATTCTATAGTTGCTTTCATTATGACCAGACTCTCGGGAGTGCATTTAGAATTCACAAAAAACTGCTTCAAAAAATCACCCATTCAATTAAAATTGCAAAAGATCTTAAATACTAGCATATACTAGGTAGGTTCAAAATATGAGCAACATGAGCCCTGTCGGGCACAACAATATCTCACAAATAAAATGAAATATCAATAATTCAGTATGTGAATTTCAAACATGATTATAGTTAAGATTTATACAACAATTTTTAGAATAATATTATAATAAAATACATTTGACGATGGTGTACCTTCAAGTAGGAAGGCTATAAATAGTCGTATGGTGTAATTTTAATTTGCTCCATTAAAAATAAGTAGGGATACTTGATTGTAATTGATCTTAATCAACCAGCGCGGCTACTTAAGCATTTAATCTCCCTCGTTTTCCATCCATAATGTACCTCTCAGGTAATCAGTCGTTAAAGATAACTATTTTATTGTGCTATGTAAATATATCCTAGGGTAGAATGTTCCAAAAAACGACACAATCGTATAATTCAAGTACTAAACTAAAACTACTCATACGTTAGAAACCTGTATTAAACTGATGTATTTACATGAGCCGCGAACATGCCGGCACTACACTATTCGCGATTTGACCGAGGAAGGGCGAATATGATGATAGTATGGGGAGGCCCTTCGTCTTCCCTCCTCCACCGAAGAGCGTCTCCACAGTGCGGTATTCGCCACACTTCGGGCATGTTCGCGAGTCGTGTAGAGCTTGCATTAAACTGCAAGCAAACTGACCGACAACCACCACATTACCATAATTTTCGCTTATTTAAATATGTCAAAATTTAAAAAAAAAAACAAATAAAAGGAGATCGTTTGACCATAAAGGACGGTGACGTCATATTTTAATCTCATACAATTCTAACGTTTAGACGTTTCATAAAAAGGTAGCTGATTTGATCTATCAGGAAACTAGCCTATTATGAGCACGCGAAGTATCTGTACATGTACCCTTCTCTATTCTGTGTCTAATACTGTTTGGGATATATCGTGTCTGCTTACTCAAGTTCCATAGTACTCATTCTTGATGACTGGGTATTAGTACAATGCTTAACAACACACGTACCGACAAACACATGTAATCTTTCCATGACATGACATGCATCCGTGGTATTACAATTGTAGGGTTTTGATAATTGCTTTATTTATTTTACCCACAAGCAGTCATTTTGTTGTAGCCATACAATGTTGTCCAGCTAGCATCAAATGTAGCTGTCATAGGGGGTAAACGAGCAAACGGATCGCCTGATGGAAAGCGATCACCGTCGCCCATAGACACCTACAGCACCAGAGGAGTCACAAGTGCGTTGCCGGCCTTTCAGGTGGGAGTACGCTTTTTTTCTTGAGGGTTTAAAGGTCGTATCCGTCCGGAAATACCGCAAGCCAATACCACAATGCAGTCGTGCGAGGCAGGAAATTTTCTACAAAAATGCACAGTTGTGGACTGCCAACTATCTAAGTGGTGAGGATGAAAGTATTGTCGCGTTGAACGATGGCGGAAAGATGCGGAAGGAATCAATCCGAACAATTCCTCGGAGCACTCCCCGTTATTATAAGCGATAAAAGAAAATGCATAATGAAATTGCCAGCTACTTTTGATGCTGATTGTACATTAAATTGATTTCAATGTCAGAAATGGGCGAATTTTTATTTTGCTGTCGATTTCTTTTGTTCTCAGATTTTAATCAAATTTGGTGAGTTGGTAAAGTTGCTTATTCTGAATAAGGTAAGCCCAATTTTACGCTTATGTCCTACAACATTTTACATTGAGTTCCAAAAAATTTATCTATGGATTATTTTAAACTAATTTTCGTATTTTGTACTAAAATTTAGTACAAAATGAGAAGCTCAAAATGAAAAATAAATAAATCGACAACAAAATAAAAATTGGCCCATGGGCCAATTTCTGTAATACGTTTTGTAACTCAATGGAGAAAAATTGCCGGACATATCGTGAAATTGGGTTTACCATGATAAGAAGAAGCAACTTTACCAAATCACCAAATTTTATTGAAATCTGAGAAGAAAAAGAAATCGACATCAAAATAAAAATTGGCCCAGATAACATCAAGCGGTCATAACCTCCAGCATGTGATCAAACCACTATGTTCGACATACCTACCTAAGTACAGTAAACGGCCATAAAGAATGCACATCGGCAATCATCGCATTTCCGAATACAAACGAATGCTAATTTCCATGTACATCAATTATTAGATTAATCGTTCATCAGAATTTGAATTTAGAACTAAGTACTTTATTGTTGTTTTGTTTTGATTTCACGTGGAATATATAGAGCTGTAAAACTCGATGTAATTATATATAGTTATTGCTATAATGTTCTCGTTGGGGGAAAATAATATACATATATATATATATATTCAGGCCCACATTCCTAAAAGGGGTTGACTGAGCATTAGCAACTGATGTTATACTACTAGGATACTTAAAAAATGTGGGTTTAAAGATCGACAAAAAGTGTAATTACTCACATTAACATTCTCATGTTTTTTTTTAAATTGGTCGGCTTCAGTTACAAAATATTAATAAACATTGTAGATAATTTCGCGTGACTGGCAAAGTAACGGCTTACCTTTTTTCCCTATAGATGCCATAGTACAAATTTAATTTTGTGTAAGTTTTAGCAACTCTATATATATATTGACTTGGATATGCGACTACACTCTCCCGCATTTGAACCACGACTGACAAAACAAACGTCATGGTGTGTGCGACACAGATATCGCTATACGAAGTCGAAATTAGCCGATTGCCTCTTTCCAAAGATCGATGTGCAAACTTTATCGCCGTTTACTGTACCTACTGTTTTTTCCAATACGACATACCTACCTACTGTTTTTTCCAATACGAGGTCGCCATTCAATGACGTTTTTGAAGAATCCTTCAAGCTAATTTAAGCTACCTCAATCACCAACGCTTGATATTGTGCCATTATTTATTTATTTTATTTTATTTATTCATTGATAGTTGGCTCCTTTTGCCTCGATCAAAAGTCGAGTATCGATTATTATTAACAATTCAGTTTCAAATATTGGAATCTTATTTATGTTAGTTGAAAAGTAACAGACATCATGAAGCAAAATCCGCGCTTGAGGGCTTAAGTGGTTTCCTCCTTAATGATATCATTATAGGAATTAGACGACGTCATATATTATCTTCTAAGTGTGATTATACTCGTACTTTACCACATAGCGTCTCCATAAGGTGTTATAAATCATCATTCAATCTTATGCCACTTGAATGATTAAATCATATATAATTATCACACATACATTACTGCAGACGCCGGGAAAGTAGGGCTTGCCGGGTGAGTAGACCCCGGATATTTATTATTTATGTATTTATTTATTATGCTAAAAAATTACAAACTGGTACACTTTACATGTTTCGCCAAACTGCAATGCAGTTTGTTGGCGAAGACACTATACGAGATAGTGATACGAAGCCGGCAAGCCCTTTTCACGACTACGCATGTATACTTGTATAGTGCTTTTCTCAAACCGATGCAATGAAATAAAAAAATACGACTAAAAATAGTATAATTCAGCTGTTTAGCTTGTTCATGTACACAGAGGCCATGTTTAAGAAAAAATCCCGGCTTAGGCCTTAAATTTTGTATGAAATTCCTTTACAGTTCTCTCGAGTTGCTCCGCCCGAAAAGAGATACTTCGAAGCCTGTTATAATGCATGTTATGACGACATTTCATTGCCTGTTTGAAAAAATAAAATAACATTCCCGAAATAACACCGTATTCGAGCAATCAATGTATTTATCTCAAGCATCAAAGGTCCATGGCCCATATATTATTATATACCTTACAATCTAACATATATTAATACTATAAACAAAGTACACAATCACTTTAATTCGGCGACGTGTGAGCTTCCTGCACTTCTAGCATAACTGTCATATGCGACTATTTCTCGCGCGAGATAAATTACCCATCTCTTTCTGTGCAGTAATGTGAGAGAGTACGGGTAGCGCTATGTCGCACGACAAGAGTCGCGAAGCATAGTTGTGCTAGACGGGCTGGTGGCAACTAACCGGCTTCAGACAAGCCGGAAAACGACGCCCTCCCAGACTGGCCAGCCGGCCAGAATTCCTTTCTTCATGAAGGTCGACAGCTGGGCAGTTGGCACTCTCACTACAATCGACTTGAAGTTTACGTTGTGAAGGGACTCCAACCGCTCTAGCCCACAGTACAAAGTTGGTCTTGCCTTGCAAATAATTAGCACTGGCCGGCCCTGGGATGCCCAAATCGAATGAACCCCCGCCACCTTTACCAGATTTTTCATTTACCTATTTTGTCCATCCGGTACGTGGTCGCCATTCATATGGGCCATTAAAACAATCGGTCTTGCGCCGCCCTCATCCAATTTCCTAACCAGGTCGTCAACCTACTTTGTTGGGAGCCTTCCACGCTGCGTCTTCCGGTCCGCGGTCGCTACTTAAAAACCTTTCTGCACCAACGGCTATCGGTTCCACGAGCAATGTGCCACTTGAGTTTAGCGACTGTCTGAGCTATATCTACAACCTTGGTTCTCTTGTGACTGATCAGACTTGAGACAGATCGTTGTCGAAAACTTAGGGGCAGGCCTTTGTCCAGCAGTGGACATCCATCGGCTGATATGATGACGATGATGATTAAAGCAATTGCGTGATTCATCAGACAACTTATCTCAAATTACTTAAAAAAATAGGGTCGGAACTTAGGACTTCATACTTACAGCCTCAGCCAGCACGTCGCCAGCCTTCTCGACCTTGAGGATCGTGACCTTGTCCTTGTCTAACTCCTTGTACATCTTCTCCACCACTCCGGAGTATGGGCTGAGGAGCCCCGTGATGAGCAGGATATCCGGCTGACAGCCGCGGAGAACCAGGTCTTTGCGGCTGGAAAAAAAAACGCGTCAGTTTTTTTTATACTACGGCGGTGGCAAACTTGCATGCGGCCCTGATGTTAAGCAGTTACCGCCGTCTATGGACGCTTGCGATGCCAGGAGCATCACACGCGTGTTGCCGACCCTTTAAGAACCTATTTGCTCTCTTCTTGAAGAACCGCATATTGTAACCCCTGGAAACCCTTTTTTTATCTTTTACTTTTGAGATACACTGGTCTGAAGCTGGTCTAGCTTTAGCTCCTAAAGGGGCGCCTCTATAACCAAGTCTAGGGCGCCCAGGGCGCAACACAATTAATGACTTGCTTAGGGCGCCTGCACCTCTTTGACAAGCGACTCTTTGTCGCGCGACAAATACTATCCATCACTTTCCTTTCAATACCGTGGGAGCAGGCCAGGTGGCAAGTGAAGTCGCGGCAATATATGCTAGCCCTGCTGGAGGTATAAGGTCGAACTAGCCATACTACTACTCGTACTCTCGTAGTTTGATAGAGATGTGCCTTTTCCGAAATTTTCCGGGCACTTTTCTCATTTTGTATGGGAAATGAGGAAAATTTCCGGATTTTTTCAGAAATGGTTCGTCTAAGTTTGGATAGGGAACCGTAAAAGCAAAAATTATCGTTACCACCTAAATATTACTGGCAAAAATCACGATATTCACCACCACGAATGTTACGGTACACGAACTGGACGTTTTCATAAATATTTATTTAAACTTAATTGCACAAAACTGCAGCCAGTACAAATGGTAGACTAAATGCCAAATGGAATTCTCTACCAGTTAACCATAGGGCCAAACAGATATACTAGAAGGTGATGTAAATCAGATATCTAATTAATTGAAAGTTATAGTTATTCCGATTAAGAATCCTGCGCCCGTGAGCAATATTGATTCTGGTAGGAAAAAAAAGTGTTAAAATTTTTCCGATTCTACTTATGCTCTTATTTTAAGCACATTTGTGTGGAACTAACGTAAAGGAAAACAAAACGGAAAAGAAATACATACGGTGAAACATAGAACCTCCTCCTTTTTTGGAAGTCGGTATAAAAATTGTATGAACATATTAATTTAGGACGGTTTTTTTATTACTTGAATCAATAGTGGTCACGAATCGGGACCTAAATTTTATCCAAATACAAAGAAAGAAAATTAACAACAATTTGTGAAGACCCGATTACAAAAGTGACGCCAGACTTCAGTAAATAGAATTTACTTAGTCCCTACCAAACAATCACAGTTGCGACACGGCAACTGCAACATTGTAATTCATAACAATGATAGTTTTAGTGCATTTTTCCTTCACACACCATTAAGAAAATAACAACCAGACATTGTTTCTTCCTAAAGTCATGCAATCCATTCGTTAGCTTTGAACACATTTAATTGGTAATAATTGGATCCTTTCAACTTGTAACGAGTACAAGAAATTGATTCCTGGGATCAATCAAATTGATTTGTACTCAAGAATGTTATATCACTCTGTCGCTCGCCTCGCCTCGCGCAAGCCTAGTAACATTGACTCACATGATGAACGCGCGCACGCACTACTTGATGTTATGTGTGATGTGTGTTCATGTTGCCACGTAGTCACGAGTGGTATTGGAACAGCACGCGCTCGCCTCGCCTCGCGCAAACCTAGTAACATTGACTCACTTGATGAACGCGCGCACGCACTACTTGATGTTATGTGTGTTCATGTTGCCACGTAGTCACGAGCGGTATTCGAGCAGCACGCGCTCGCCTCGCCTCGCGCTAGCTTAGTAATATTGACTCACTTGATGAACGCGCGGACGTACTGCTTGATGTTATGTGTGTTCAGGTTGCCTCGCAGTCGCGAGCGGTATTCGAGCAGCATGCGCTCGCGCTCCGCCGCCTCGCACGACTCGGTCTGGATTTGCTGTGGATGTCAAAAAGAGTTTAGCAGATGCTTGGGAAGAAGGGAATGAGGAAGCTGGCAAAGCAAACAGCGAAAGGCATATTTTTTTTATTGCTTAAATTGCCTTCAGTGACAATTTAACCTAAGAATGAAAAGACCGGTAAGTGATAATTTAATTAAAAACATAAAAACTAGCTAAATTTATAGAAGCAAACAGTAGTTTATGGCATTATGAACAGCAAAAGCATAGGGAAAATCTAAGTTTTATAATTATTCAAAAGCATTTCAAAGGATATCTAAGAATTATTTACAGAATAACTACAAAATGATAGTTAAACACAAGATGGTATGCTGACGTGGATTATGGAATGAGTTTCAAGGGTAAGTAGATAATAAGTACCTACTGATTTTAATTCAATATTTCAATTTTACGAGTATCCCAAATATTAAATAAATTATGTACCTCGACATTCTTTTACATTTCTCTTGTGAAACATATAATTTTATTATTAAATGTATTCATTTAAATTATAATCTGTAATGTTGAGGTACAAAATCTATTTCATTTCACACTACAATGTATGAATTGAATATGCACGACACGATAAAAACTAATTTAGATTAAGCATTGTGTTAGCATATTAGTTAATTTTACTAAATGAGCCTAAACTAAGAAAACAGAAAAAGCGACTATTCATAAATTTAGATAAATACATAAGTAGCAGGGCAAATTAATAGGAGTACTAAAGGAAGACTACATAAAAGCATAGGACATATCAGTACTTTCACTTCCACTATAATTGTCTTCAGTCTTGATCTATTTAGTTTATGTTTTCTAATTCATACCTAGTGCCAATTTAAGGTACCTGAATGTTTATATTAACTGGATTTTTTTTAAAATAGTATCCTGCCAACATTACTAGTTGTATTTTTTTATATTTACATCTTCTTTACCCTTCACCACATTCTCTCCCAGATTAGTAGCGTTAGTAAGAAACAGGAAAGGAAGTACCTGGTAGCCATAATCATACAGCACTGGCGTAAAACTCACGTGTCCGAACTTGTGATAGATCAAGAAATCTTCCTCAGATTGTGAGATATCAGCGCCTTTCCACCGAGAGAACCTCGAGCGGAAGGCGTCAGCTACTGAGGAGGTGGACGCTGTGCAGTTGACCAGGATGAGCCCCAAGAGTCGCCGAGGGTGTGCCAGGCCACAGCGAGCCAGGACGTTGGCGCCTGCGCCCTCGCCTAGCCCTACGGCGTAGCGGACGTGGAGGAAGTCGAGCACAGTGATGAGATCCTCGCCGAGAGTTTGGAGGGACGGGAACTGGTAGCTGCGAACATATGAGGAACAGTTATACAGAACTGATATTTGTAACTTGGGACTAATTGATATGGCACTAATAAATTGTGGATAAAATCGGAATATGTATTAAATGCAATACAAATTCCGGGGCTTCTGATCGAGGAACTTACTGTAAGCATAGTATTTCGCAATGCCGTGGGTTAATATCATCCGGCGAAGAGCTGGTCTAGGATCGTGAAAAGCCGTCGGATGAGGATGATTCACCGGTTGATACGGAAATCCTAAAAAACGGCGTTTGTCCAGTAGTGGACATCTTTGGGCTGATATGATGAAGATGATATAAAGGTTGCTGTCATGTATGGATCAGAGTGTTGGGCTGTGAAAGGGACGCATGAACGAGGTGACGGGAATGAACAGAATAAAGAACGAATATGTAAGAGGAGTAGCAGCAATCACAGATAAGCCACGATCTAACCGTCTAAGGTGGTATGGGCACGGGATACGTAAAGATAATACTAATACGTGACGAAAAAAGTGTTCATGATGTGAAAAGAAATAAAAGAAGAAGACCAAAGAAAAGATGGATGGAATATGTGAGAGATGATATGGAGAAGAAGGAATTAAATAACGAGATGACGACCGATAGAGAAGAATGGAAGAAAAAAGCCTGATGTGCCAATTAAATGGGATAAGGGCAAGAGGATGGTGATACTCGTGAAGGTGTTTTAGAACTCAAATGAATGATAAATACGAAGAAAATTTGACTTACGAGTCGGGCAGGTCGGGGGAGTTCTCTTCATGCCCCGGCACGTCCACGTGGATGAAACACGAGCGCTCTTTGATCTCCGTCATAGCTGGCATGCTCACAAAGTCCACCATTGAAGAGTCTGGAAGTAATAAATAGTAAATAAATAAATATCGGACAACCTCACACTAATCGACTTAGTCCCACAGTAAGCTCTAGTAGGCTTGTAGATGCAGTTTTAATTAAATATTAGGTATGAATGCATTGAACATGTCTGTTTATATTGTCCTTATCTTAATTAAATAACCCTTTCTTTTAATGTTTAAAAACATCCATGGCCCAGGAACAAATATAGTTCATCACACAAATATTTACCCTTGACGGGATTCGAACCCAGGACCGCCGGCGCAGTAGGCAGTTGCTTTACTACTGCGCCAACCGCGTAGTCAAAATAACTAGGAAATATCATTAGAAAGTAAGAATAGTGTGCTGTTCGTTGGGGGTATTTTACAAATATAAAATAGTGAAATAGAGGAGGTCTGTGTAGAGGTCACTAAATTTAATAAACATTGTTTTTTTTTCATGTGTGTTACAGTAAATATTGTAACGTGTCAAAACACTTATTATTTCGGACACTACGTATTTTGATACGGACGGATAGACCATAAATAAGTATGTTGTATCTTATATACGAGTAGGTACTTGGGTCAATCAACTTTTCTCTGTTGCTTTTTGCCATGGATGGTGATGTCCCTTGGGTTACTCTTTAAAAGTAAGATTTTCGGCGGTAATTTTCAACAAAAATGTTGTATTTGCTGCAGAATATTTTAAATTATTAACAGTTTTCTTCTAAGAATCACCATTGTTTCCTGAGTGACATAATATAGAGAATGCGTTATGGCATTAAGTCCGCCATTTGTACTCTTGCTTTTGTATTTTGTGCAATAAATTTTATATAAATAAATAATAGACGGGACAGAATAACACCAAGAAAAAGTTGATCCACCCACTTAACATTGTACATATTTGCATGCCATTGTCATGTTAATTATAATTACAATTCTTTACACATTTGTGCATTTCATATTCCCATTGTTTAATCGTCATCAAAAATTAAAAGGTATGTAAATTCGTTTGTATTGCATACCTGTCTTTTTTTACCGTTCCGTCAGAAGGTGGGGTTACATTGTATTTTTATACAACTCACGCCCATCCTAAGGCTGCGTTTCCACCAGAGATGTGCGAGGATGCGTAGCGAGGGCTGTGTTTTTTGTTAACCAATGGAATAACTTTATTTACTTATCCTCGCTCAGCGCAACTGCTTCTATTGGTTAACAGAAACACATCACTCGCTCTCGCTACGCATCCTCGCTGGTGAAAACGCAGCCTAATGCTCTTTTATTTTATGAATCTGTTTCTTTATTAGTCAGATGACCTTTCCATGACATTACAAATACGAATGTACGTTTAATGGTTTATACTGCTGTAATACAGTTGTCTTGATCTATATAATTAAGATGAAGAGGGTCGAAAGTCTGGGCACAAGGAGGGGGTATAATCCCTTATGGCGATTAACTAATTCTACTCAGACGAAGTCGAGGGTGAATCAAAATCAAAATCAAAACGTTTATTCTGTAAGTATGCCGCAAGGGCACTTTCACGTGTCTAAACCTGAATCTACCGGCATTTCACAAGAGGAGACCGCTGTTGAGAAGAAAGAAGAAACTAAACAGTAGCTAAAGCTAGTATTGTATAGTATATAAGCCTTTAATACAAAGTTCAAAGCTTAAAGATTTTTCTAAAAGGAGCCTGTAGTACTACCTGGTGGAAGTGACCGGGAATCGAATCCGGTACCTCTGGATGTGGTTGTGGTGTACCCATATTAAAATAAATGAGACATTACATGTTTCATAAAATAGTACTTATTGTATACTTACGGTTGGTGCCCAGGTCGTGAACTGTGAGGAACACGCATCGCTTGTCCTGCTGGCTCAGGTCTCCCTGGAAATATAGCATGCAATATGTGAAAACCAATATAATATCATCACGGCTAGCATATCTTGCGACTTCGCTTGTCGCGACTCAGCATCACCTGTCTTGTTCGCACGGTAGTAAAAGGAAAGTGACAGGTAGCATTTGTCGCGCGACAAAGTGTCGCGAGTCACAGCTATGCTAGAGGTGCTTATCTCTCTAACACTGTAGATTCATTAAAGCAGGGCTAGCATAACTTCGCTTGTCGCACGACTTAGCGTCACCGCTCTTGCTCGTACAGTATTCACAGGAAAGTGACAGTTATGCTAGACTTGCAGAAGTTTATTTTTAGTTTCATAAAACCACCTATGCTATTATAAAATTCTAAGTGTATTGAAAAATCTGTTTTCTATGAAAAAGGGTTATTCCAGTGGCGCAGCGCGCACAAGGATACTCTGCATGGCGCTGTTATGATTTGCTTGGATTAAAATCAGAGAGGGAGCAGATTAATAATCTTCAAACAACGGATAAATTATATAGATTTATTATAAAACACAATATGAAACAAACAAAGGAACACACTAATAACTACAATTATGCACACACACGCACACCTCATGTTATCACTGCAAGTTACACCAGCCGAAAGAGAGCCTGGCGCTCTGGCGCAACCCTTTTATTGATTCTCAATCCCCGCCGTTACACCGCCCGTGGTGGGACCCCGACTTCATCCTTGACGAGTAGATGGCGCCACTGGCGTCGGTGCAATGCTGATGATGTACTTGCACCCGCCGCCAACATTTCATAGACACCTTTCCTTTATATTTTTATAGAAAACTGATATTTCAATACACTTTTAGAATTTTATAATAGCATAGGTGGTTTTATTGCGCCAGTCGTACACCGTCATCTGTTGGCAAACAAATATTTGTCCGCTTGTCATACCTAACAGCTGGACGGATGTTAACCAACTTTGATATAGGGAAAGCTGGACTTCCAAAGATGGGTATAGGATACTCAACTGAGTGGTTCTCTGAGCGTTCTAACCGCGCGGTTCTAGCGTCATTCCTTTTTCACGATTATTACCGCAACGGAAGAGCCTTCGTTTTAATTATGATCTAACTAGGATCGCACTCGGGAGTGGCTTCGGGATATATAAGAATTGACTTCCAACAATCATAATTATATTTTAACAATGTAGGCAGAAATGGGAATGACGAAAAAGACGCCGTACAAACGCTGAATATTCACCCGACTACGGTAAATAAAAACGTTTTACACAGACCAAATTGCCTTATAAGTAGTAAACTATAAATCAAAAATTTCATTTCAAATGAATATTTAATATAAAAAAATGCACGAGGCACTGCATTGCCTGTAATGGAATGTCGACGTGACTTCATTTTCTTGTCTGCCTCCGGTATCGGCGCATCCCATTGCAGGACGCATACCGGTACAATACTCGTATAAGAGTCAGCGACTGCCAGAATTTAGTTATTTTATGAATGCTCATAGAACGGACTATTAGCCATCACATCACAGAAAATGTCGTAGTTCAACATGATAGGTACCTAATATAGTAAGATCAATCCACATACTGGGTAAAACACTGCCGTTACGGTAAAATGTCGTATCTTTATACGGATGACATAGTAAGAAACGTCCTTTTACCGTAGCATGGCAGAACAATGTTTCCAATATTCTAGCGATCTTTGATTTCAGGTGATTTCAGGAAGATCTGGGTATGACACAGGCGAGGTTTTCTTTACAAAATTACGCCTCTTGTGAAAAAGTGGACCAAGCCTCGGATCAGGAATAAGTAACATTTTCCGCGCAATTTCCTCGCCGTTCCACACAGCTGTCTTCCTGTCACTCCGCACACGATGTAGGTACGACGTAAGTAGTTTATCTAGAAACGATACTTAGTTCAACCATTTGATAAACTGCATTTTAAGGGTTGTTTGTTGTGCAGCGTGATGTGATGACACGACTAGGGTTGCCATACGTCCGGATTTGTCCGGACATGTCCGGATTTTTGACCCTTTGTCAGGATTGCGGCCGGACTTGGCAAGTGTCCGGATGTTTAGAAATTCATTTAATAATTACAAATGTTTTTATGATGCCTTTATTAAAATTTAACACAGTTTTGAAAAATGAAATGATAGGTAATTATATGTAAGTGTATTAAATAGATACTGAACAAAAACAAACATTAAAATGTTTATTTTTTTCATCATATCATAAAATCATTTTTTTTGTGACATTTAAACAGAAATGTCAGGACTTTTAGGGTGATGTCCGGATTTTTATCAGGACATTTAATTTTCCATATGAAACAGGCCACACGACCCACCGTCGCGTCTGTGGCTACAAGTTGCTTCGGACGAGCGCCGATTTTGCTCGAAGTTGAAGGCGCCAATGCGCCCAAGTAGCAAACAGTGAATTAAAGTGAAAACTGATTATGCATTTAAGCAGCCTTTATACAGCTTAAATTAGAGTTATAATGGCTTTATAAGCTCTGATGCAGCCTGTTTGCTACCTGGGCGGCCAAACAAGCCCGAACAACACCCTCAAGTCTAATACCACTCTCAAGTGTCCGTTTGTCCATATTTAAGGCTATACTTGAGTTCGGTATCAAATTTGAGTATGGTTTGTTATTATGGACCGAAGTCAGGACATTGGCGTGCAGAGGACAATTTACCTTTATTTAAGATTAGGAACATACAAATCATATAAAATACTTTGAAATGAAGAGCATTGAACTTACCTGTGAATGTCTTGGGATGATTCCCTAAATTTGCAGCATGAAACATAATGTTTTTTTAATAAATGGTATCGACTTGTGCGCCTACCCAGTTTGTTATAGCAATCGTCTATAAAAAAATATTGCTATTTACTAATTGTTAGGCGCTTGTAAAAATTTATTTTGTTTTATTTAACAATCATTTAACGAAGGCATTCTGAACTTTTAAAAGTCACCAGTAGATGCTATCTAGCAAGTAGAATGGGCTATGGAACATAATTCCCCACCGGCTAGACGTTTTCGATTTCCAGCAAGCCCTAAATCGTCCTAAATATAGCCTGTATATTTATATTTCGAGTATACTTTGCCATGAACTTCATAAGTCACTTATTGACATAAAACTGAAGCGAGAACCGATCGAGTATTAATAACCGACCGCAATAACTGAAATGGCTCCGACAGAGAATTGTTATTCATGGCTCTTTTATCGACGTTTCCGGATGCAACCGGTTTGAACTAGATCAATGTGTGGATGTATGAGAAGTTGGCTAGGATATACCGCGTACAATAACAATCATTCGTTTCTGTCCATGAAGTAGGGATCGAACAAGATTAGACCTTTACATTAGAAACTTTATAAGGAGCCTTGGATTTCGACGTTATGATGATATCTGGCTGGATTATCAGTATCACCATATACTTACCCCGGGTTTTTGGAGCACGGCTGATTTGATGCCTACTGTCGGGCTCGTGTCAAATGACCACTATTATTATTAAGTACCTATAAATTATAACTTGCCAGTGTCCCTAATGAAGTCCCCTAACAATTGGATATCTTGAGGTCAAATCGCTAGCCGCGTTGTCGACAAATCAACATAAACATGAAATTTCAAGTAAATCCGACCACTAAGTGGTTAGTGGACAGTACTAAGGATCCAAACGATTAAAACAAGATAAATAAAAACTCGCATTAACACAAACGACTTAGCAATTTACCAAAGTGCTAGCGCAAATAAACAACAAAACTGTTGACATTCTAATTTCCCGCCTTAACGCGTAAAATGGCGCCTAATCGCCATCTTGGGACCTTCCCCAATTACGAGTGGTAACGTAAGAATGTTGTTGTCTTTACTCTTAACAAACACGGTGTAAATTAGACTACACAAAAACCTACACATTTCATTAAAAATGGTTCGCCTTTAAGGGGACAAAATTAAGAATAGTGATATAAATATATCTGTGAGCTCGACCTCGTGATTTTGTTTCTAAATTGCTGAAAGTTGTAATTTATTGCATTTTCAACACCCCGTATCTACGCCATTTTGAAAAATGGTGAAAACCTGTATCGTCAAAAAAGTCTACATAGGTACAGTCGCCATCAGATATATCGCAGCATATAAGGCGTTCATAAATATCTGAACACGACTCTTATTGACTGGGCGTTACAGTATACATGTTCAGATATTTATGAACGCCTTATATGCAATGATATATCTGATGGCGACTGTACCTAACGGCTTCTCTAGGTACTTATGGGGACATGCGCATTCATCGGCAGCTGGAGACGACTGAGGAGCGCACGGGCAGTGCGCGCATCTTTTATGCACTTGTTGGAGCGAGACGGAAGATGGTGTGCACTTGTTGGGGTAGAACGAAATTGCTCGTTATTTTCCTACCGGCCTTAATCACGTTTTCATGTTTGTTTTGTTTCTGTCTCATGTAAGTGTATGTCTATCTCATGTGTTGTAATTTGTATATAAGGAATTGAGTTTTTAAAATAAATGTTCATTATTCGACTGCTCGCTGGTATTACTTACAACTGAAAACAAACGATCCCACAATTGGTGACCCCGAGAACTAAGAAACCTTTGGAAGAATGTCGGACGACGAGCAACCACCATCGCCTCAACCAAGAAAAATCGGACTACAAGAACAGAACACATCATCAAATCTGCCACAACCAACTGGAAGCTACGATCTCGCAGGGATTTCCATCCAATCCAAGTTGCTGCCTTTCTGGCGCGAGCATCCTCGGCTATGGTTCGCGCAATTTGAAGCCCTCGTCGAACCATTGAAGACAAGCGATGACCAAAAATTTCGTTATGCTCTCGGCGTGCTGCAAGCGGCAGACATTCAACAAGTCAGCGATTTAATTCTCAACCCTCCGGCCACCGGCAAATACAACGCACTTAAGGCACGTCTACTCTCTGTTTATGAAGAAACCGAATCCAAGCAGTTCCAGAAGCTCTTCAGCGGTCTTGAGCTAGGAGACCAGAAGCCCACACAGTTACTGCGGAGGATGCGAGAGTTAGGAAACGACATGGTACCAGAGAAAGGTTTGAAAGTCATGTGGATGAATCATCTTCCAGTACAAGTACGTGCGGTTCTCTCCGTTAACACCGAGTCATCTTTAAACGTCCTGGCGGCCATGGCAGATAAGATGCTGGAGCACATCGAGCCCGTCACCGTCGCTACAGTATCAAGATCGAGAGTCATAGAAACCCAAGCAGCTGCAGCAAACAATGACGCCAACCCATATTTTGAGAAGCTATCCCAACAGCTAGAAAAATTATCACTCGAAATAGCAGCGCTTCGATCCGGCGGGCGGCCGAGCTATCGCCATCCCTTTCGCACTCGTAGTCGCTCCCGGTCAAGATCCAAGTCTGCGTATCGAACTTCGCGCAAGCCTGGGGATGCTGGATGGGAATGCAAATACCACTTCAGATTCGGGGACAGAGCACGAAGATGCGAATCGCCATGTTCTCGAAGGAAAAATTCGTCGGAAAACTAAAATCAACACCAACTCTGGCGGGCGTTGGTGTTCACACAGCAAGCAACCGCCTGTGTGTTTTCGATCGCAACACTCGAGAACGTTATCTGGTCGACACAGGCGCCGATATCTCCGTGCTGTCGTCACAACACAAGAAAAACTCCACATCAAGTACCTACAAGCTATACGCCGCCAACAACACGCCAATCAAGACATACGGGGAAAAAACAATTTCACTAAGTTTGGGATTGCGGCGTAATTTTCGCTGGACATTCATCGTAGCAGATGTGAAGACATCGATCCTTGGAGCTGATTTTCTTCGTCACTATCAATTACTCGTAGACCTGCACAAAAAGAAGCTTATTGACAGAACAACTGAATTTCACATCGACGCGTTAGAAGTCACGACAACAGATGAAACCGTCCATATGGTCAGCAGCCACCAAGTGTACTACGACATCCTCAAGCAATATCCAGATGTACTGCGACCGATGTCACTGAAAACGCCTGTAAAACACAACGTGCAGCATTTCATCGAAACAACGGGCCCCCCACTCTTTGCCAGACCCCGCCCTCTGCCGCCCGACAAATACAAGGCGGCGAAGGCAGAATTTGAGCGCATGATGGAAATGGGCATCTGTGAACCGTCAAAGAGCCCGTGGGCGAGCCCACTTCATGTTGTCAAGAAGAAAGATGGCTCTCTTCGAGTATGCGGTGACTACAGACGTCTAAACGCCGTTACGCAACCCGATCGGTACCCGCTACCTCGAATTCAAGACTTCACGTACCAGCTACACAATAAGAAGATTTTTTCAAAATTGGACTTGAAGATGGCATATTTTTGGATACCCATGAATAAAGAAGACGCTCAGAAGACTGCAATTATAACACCATTCGGTTTATTTCAATTTAATTCCATGAATTTTGGACTCCGAAACTCAAGTCAAAGCTTTCAACGATTTATGCACGAGGTTCTACGAGGCATCGAGGGCTGTTTCTGCTTTGTCGACGACCTCCTACTATCATCAGACAACGAAGAAGATCACAAAATTCTGCTTAGAAAGGTACTAGAGCGCCTGGACAAATTCGGCGTAACACTCAACGTTGACAAATGCGAATTTGGCCAAGAAAAAATCAACTTCCTCGGTTACGAAGTTTCACCCGACGGCATCAGCCCTACAGACGAGCGAATCAAAATAATATCAAATTATCCGAAGCCAAAAACTGTCTGCGAGCTCAGAAGATTTTTAGGCATGTTGAATTTTTATCGCGACTGCCTACCTCATCAAGCTGAACATCAAGCACAACTAAACAAATATCTGCACAACTCAAAGAAATCCGACAAGACGCCAATCGATTGGAATCCCGAATCAGATGAAGCCTTCAATAAATGCCGCCAAAGCATATTGGAAGCCACAACGCTGTCACACCCCGTCCATGGCGCGCCGCTATGCATCATTAGTGACGCCTCTGACCACAGTTTAGGAGCAATATTGCAGCAGAAGATTGACAAAGTCTGGAAGCCCTTGGCTTTTTTCTCAAAAGCAATGAGTCCCACGCAAAGACGCTACAGTGTGTACGATCGTGAGTTATTAGCGATTTACACATCTGTCAAACATTTTAGAAGACTTATAGAAGGCAATGACGTCACCGTCTACACAGATCACCGCCCCCTCACCCAAGCATTGACAAGAGCACCAAGTAGCTGCGACACTCCGAGGCGCGAGCGGCAACTAAATTTCATAAGCCAATTTTGTTCGAGTATCCAGTTTATACCGGGCAATAAAAACGAATTTGCGGACGCCTTGTCAAGAATAGAAGAAATTCAATGCCCGTCAGTCATCGACTTCGACAAGCTAGCGAGAGACCAACTCGCCGATGAAGACCTAAAAAAATTGAAAACGCAAGAAAACCTCAAGTTTGCCGACATCACACTACCAGGCATTCGTCAAGCAATCACGTGCGAGCTGTCAACGAAGACACCGCGACCGTACTTACCTATCGCATATCGTTACGCGGCCTACAAAGCGCAACACGATATTTGCCATTCAGGTGTACGCGCAACAAGAAAGCAGATGACATCGAAATACTTCTGGCCGGCGATAAACAAAGATGTTGCACTTTGGACGCGAGCGTGTATTGGATGTCAACGTGCCAAAGTTCATCGACATGTTATTCCTGCCATCGGCGAGTTCCCTCAATCACAACGGTTTGAACATCTTCATATTGACACCGTTGGACCCCTAAGAATATCGAACGACTATCGATATTGCGTCACTATGATCGACCGCTGCACGAAATGGCCAGAGGCGATACCAGTACGCGACATAACGGCGGAAGCAGTTGCGAAAGTACTCTACGACCACTGGATTACAAGATTTGGATGTCCACTTCGCATCACGTCAGATCAGGGTCGTTCCTTCGAATCAAGCCTTTTCAACGCCCTTCTGAAGAAACTTGGTACCACCAGAATACGTACTACTGCCTACCACCCGCAGAGTAATTCCCAAGTTGAAAGGCTACATCGCACGTTAAAAGCCGCGCTTATGGCAAGGGGCGAAAGTTCAAAATGGTCTGAGGAGCTGCCTACAGTTTTATTTGGACTCCGAGCGGCATTGCGCAGCGACAATAATCTGAGCCCAGCGTTGATGACGTACGGATCCACACTACGCATGCCAGCCGATTTTTTTGTGCCTACAAAGTCGAAGATCGAAGATGCAGAATTCGTACGTCGTTTATCAGAAATTATGTCATCACTCGTGCCTACAACACGAACGCACGCGACGCAGTTACGTCCTTTTATACATAAGGACCTTGCAACGTGTACTCATGTATTTCTGCGCAATGACACCGTGCGACCCCCGCTGACCCCACCATACGACGGTCCCTATGAAGTCCTCAAACGCTACGACAAGTACTTCAAGATTCAGATGCCACAGAGAACCACAGTCGTCACCATCGAGCGTTTGAAGCCAGCCTACATCTATAACGAGGACATCACAAGCGACATCGTGCCAATACCAAGCCCAGATACGTACGTAACGAGATCAGGCAGAGTCACGAAACGGATTCGCTTCGCTTGAGAGGGAGTACTATGGGGACATGCGCATTCATCGGCAGCTGGAGACGACTGAGGAGCGCACGGGCAGTGCGCGCATCTTTTATGCACTTGTTGGAGCGAGACGGAAGATGGTGTGCACTTGTTGGGGTAGAACGAAATTGCTCGTTATTTTCCTACCGGCCTTAATCACGTTTTCATGTTTGTTTTGTTTCTGTCTCATGTAAGTGTATGTCTATCTCATGTGTTGTAATTTGTATATAAGGAATTGAGTTTTTAAAATAAATGTTCATTATTCGACTGCTCGCTGGTATTACTTACAACTGAAAACAAACGATCCCACAACTCACGAACTTAGTCCCGAAATTCCATAAGAATCAGTTGAGAAATGTGACCTCCTAGGCGAGAATAGCCAGACACCGCCTGAACATTCGGACATATAGACCAAGTTGAAATGGAGACGCTTCACTTGCTCGGTCAATAAGTTTTCGCACTTTCTCTTCTGAGTTAGATACTAACAGGACATGGGGTAAAAATAACTTGTGCATGCAATTCCGGGCAAATTAACATTGGGACCCGGGACTTTATTCTCTAACTTACCTAAAGCATGGAACTAAAAGTGCGTTATGTTATTCTGCCTCCACAGATGTAATATACATACTAAGGTCTTTGGAAATGTCTATCTAGGAAATAAGAATTGTTATTATGGATCTTATTTCAAAGGAAATTTTTTCAACTTAATAGATTTTCGATAGGTATAGCATTTCTATGATATATTATCATCAAAGGACAAGAGTCATTGACCATAAGAACTCTACCCGCTTTTATTTATAAAAAAATATAGGAAGAAGAGTAGATGATAGAAGCTAAAAGATAAACAGACAAGCAAACAACTCACCTGGACATGTACGTGTATATCTCCACTCCTGTCCGTACTGACGACATATTTCTGGAACAAAAGAGACATCGTTCAGACGATAATCTTTTTAGAGGGAGCCCTGTTTCCTAGAAACTTATATCGTCGAATGTTTATGGCTCAATTTCATTGGTCGATTATTCGGTCGATATACGGCATGCGGGGACTCCTCGCAGACGGTATAACGACCAGTGAAACTCACAAACCAATGAAAACAATTCCCCGCATGCGGGCCCAATGGCATGCGTTCTGGAAATCTACCGCACCCCGCATGCGGGCCCTATCGAACAATGAAACGGAGCCATTAATTTCGCCGAAAAAATGTTTCGCAGAATTTTTATTCCTCTGTACTTAGTCATACATTTTTCATAATTCTTGCAAATATCATCCTATTTATTAGGTTAGGTTAGGTTTGTTTTATAAAAATCTCGAATAGTGTACGGTTGCAAAGAAAAATGCTATCTAAGAAATTAACGGACGACGCGTTTGGCTCGGTTTGTAGACACCTGCCTACTGTACGGCGGGGGGTTCGAATCCCGGCCAGGGCAAATATTTGTGTGATGAACTCGAATATTTGTGCTTGGGTCATGGTTGTTCTATGTATTTAAGTATATATTTATCTATATAAGTACCGACGTATATCGTCATCTAGTACCCATAACACAAGCCTTCTTGAGCTTAATTTGGGACTAGATCGATTTGTGTGAGGTTGTCCGATATTTATTTTTATTTTGTATTTAATTTCGACGAAATTAAACATTCGACGGAAAATAATTCTAGGAGCAATATAGATCCATTTTCTTAGCTAGAAAAAATACATACTTTGGATACGACGTCGAGAGAAAAATTATACAGCAGAATATCCTGACTGTTATTACATATTACATGATTAAAAGGTTTCATAGACATCTGTTTTAATATATTTGTACATACTTTTAGTGAAAAAAAACAACAATAACCAACTTAACCTATACCAAGATAACCTAACTAAATCCGATGTCCGATGTCGTCCGAAGAACATTCAATTATTAATATTAAACAATAGGTACATAATCTTAGCTCAGAAGTCAGAATTTCGCGGTAAAATACCTAAATAAAAAGGTCAGAGTACCAGGGAAGTGGTTGCTGCTTCATTATGCTAAATCAGCGGCTTTTCTCTGCCAAGACACATGTTTTTTTTAATGATCTGTACATGTTTAATATCTGTACTAGTTTTAAGTAGCATGTTTTGACTATATGTTCTGCTGCATTATTTACTGTGTCTAACCATGTAGCTGGATATGAATAAATTTTTTATCTATCTAGATATCGATGTGAACCCCTTGAAAAGTCGGAACGGGCCTGGGTTCGAAATGTTCGAATTCCGGCCGGATCAAATATTTGTGTGATTAGATCGAATTCCCGTGAAGTCACCCAAAAGGGTGACGTATTTATATAATCAAGAATTTGCTAATGACCCAACCCACAAGTGAGCATTAATCAAAAGTTTAAATTCTATCAATTTAAAGAATTTTAAATGCAGTAGAGGAAAAGACCGGGAATCGAACCCGGTACCTCTGGATAACACCGGTAATCCAGAGGTACCGGGTTCGAATTCCTCTTCCGCCAGGTTACGCATTTCAATGTATCTTTTTGCTTTGATATTAGTATCAATGGTTTAATCTTGTTTTTTTCTATAAGTTCCAGGCTATAGCGTGTGTGCGCGGGTTTGGCCGTTAAGCCGATTGCCGCAGCTCGTCGCATGCTAACGAGATTATACGGATATAGGACATGCGGTCATTACGTTGATTAGAGTTTGTTTTCAGTTTATATTATAAACCAGCTACGTCGCGCGGTGTTACCCGCTCATCCGACGGGAACACTACATTTTTCGGGATAAAAAGTAGCCTATGTGTTAATCCAGGGTGTCAGCTACCTTCATACCAAAATTTATCAAAATTGGTCCAGCCGTTTGAGCGTGAAGAAGTAACAAAATATACAAACACATTCACAAACTTACGATTTTATAATTATCATAGTGTGATAAAGGCAAACTTACGGATGTTGCGAAAAGTTTCCATAAAGAAACTTTCAGTATATTTTAAGAGAATATAATACAGGAAAAATCCATGTGGAAACTGTCGCAACTTTAGAAATTTTCTTTCGTTACATGATTAGGCGAACTTAATGCTATTGATTTGAGTTCGCAGAGAGTTAAACCTTTAACCGAAGAAAATCCAGGCACGGTCAGGTTTAATAAACCAAATGTTTTTTCTTATAAACGCAAGGAAATGTCATCATAACGCACGTTATAACAGGCTTCGAAAGGATCACCTTTCGAACGGAACAACTGGAGAGAACTGAAATTTTCCCATTAATGATTAATGTACGTTATGAAAAATCGTTAAAAAAACAAAAAAAATATTGGCCTAGGCCGGGAAATAATATTACACGATTGAGTAAAGAATACACCTTCCGTATATGATGTCTCATACAAATGAGGGTCTATATCAATTTAACCGGTTGCAGGCCACGGCTTGTCCTTCAAAATCATACTCATCCACGGCCTTTCTTCGATTTCCCGTCCTCTGCAGTAATGTACTATTACATATGAGGATCCTTAAATGGAATTGGGCAGGTCACATATGCAGAATGAGTCACAACAGATGGACAAAACAAGTCACAGAATGGACCTCGAGAGACGGATCAAGGAAGCGAGGCCGCCAAAAGAAGAGGTGGGCAGACATATTTACGGAAAGGTTGGGGCCACACTGGATGGTAAAAGGTAGAGACAGGGAGCTATGGATGGAATTGGGGGAGGCCTACGCCAAAGAGGCGACTACTGCATAAATAATAAATGTAAAATGAACTTATTGTCATGATTTAATGTAGTAGAATAAATGGCTTTTTTATTTTTATTTTATTTATTTACATATCTAGCCGTGAAAAGGGCCTGCCGGCTTCTCTTCATTATCCGTCAGTGTATACCTATTCACCCGGCATGCCCGTCTTTTCCAGCGTCTGCAATAATGTAGGTACTATTACCACTGAAAATCTCAATTGCGCGTGCGTATGCAGCTAATAAGTACTGTTTCGTAATTATAAATGCCGACTCAGTGCTCCGTAATCCGATTTATCCGCGTGGACTCGTGGGCCCAGTGGGTACAGTATGACGTCATTCATATTCCTAATTCCTATATTAATTGGCTCCATGGTAGTGGATTCGAATCCCAGTTAGGGCAAAAATGTCTATGGGTTTACCATTGTTTTATAGACAATTAAACGTTTCATCGAATTTTAATTTCATCTGAAGCATTTTTTACTAAATCCATAAAATATTTTGAAATGCCATAAACACAAACCTAACCTAACTTAATCTATAGGTTGACATTTTCAAGATTTCTAAAAAAATTATGACTTTCGAGGAAAAATTTGTTTCTTAAATGTAAATTCTATGAACTGAAGCATTCGGTGAAGTGTTTTTCTATAAAAGAAGACGTATGCTCGTTCGCATTATTTGCCAGGATGTCCAGATTTCGTGGCTGTTTTCGTGTACAAGCCGCATTTCTCAACTGATTCTCGTAAAATGTTGGTTCGGTACCCGAAAATCCGCACATACTAAAGTATTTTTGTCCAAGCTGAAATGGAGACGCTTCGCTCGCTCGGACAAATGGCAGGGTAAAATAAAATTTGCAAAGCTACGTTAGCATTTCAGCCTGACGTAATTTCCCTTATTCTCTGAGCAATAAAACCAAATATAAACAGCGGCGAGACGAGCGGCGGTCTGCACTAACCTCGTTTGGAAAGGTCGCCCGAAATACTGCATATCGATATACAGAACTATCTGTATACTTAGAACCATATTACTTATCTCAAAAAAAAATATTCTGTTAGTAAGTCACATGAGCACTTTTAGATGTCTGAATCTTTTTAGGGTTCCGTACCCAAAGGGTAAAAACGGGACCCTATTACTGAGACTTCGCCGTCCGTCCGTCCGTCCGTCCCTCCGTCCGTCCGTCCGTCTGTCACCAGGCTGTATCTCAACAACGGTGATAGCTAGACAGTTGAAATTTTCACAGATGATGTATTTCTATTGCCGCTATAACAACAAATACTAAAAATAAAATAAAATAAATATTTGAGGGGGGCTCCCATACAACAAACTTGTTATAGATTATATATATGTATAGGTACGGAACCCTTCATGCGCGAGTCGGGCTCGCACTTGCCCAATTTATTTTTTTATGCAATAGACAAACGTTTGACCTCGAACGTACCTGATGTTAAGTAACGATGAGGCCTAGCATGCTTCTCTAGATGATGCCTAATATGCCTATTCACTCTCGACTTGAAGAGATCTAAATAATATTTTTCAGGGAAAAGGTGCGCAGGAAGAGAGTTCCAATCCTTTGCTGTCCTAAAGTAGAGTAGAAAAGTAAAGCGTTTTGTACGAGTCAATGGAATATCAACAACATATAAAGGCAATCTACCGACATTTCACAAGAGAAGACAACTGTTGAGATTAAAGCCGAAAGAAACTCAACAGTAGGTAAGTAATTTTTCTACGCAATTGATATAGAGGATAGAGGAGAGGAACAAGTTCACATACTAGCCGTAATAACCTCACGTGATTTGTGCATAAGCCCTTTATTACCTACCTGAGCAATAAAACCAAATATTAACAGCGGCTAGAAGGGCTGTCACTGCACTATCCTCGTTTAAAAAAGGTCGCTTGCACTGAGGCAGAAACTTGGGTGGGAACCTACAGCCTTACAGGTGGGTAAGGGGGTGGGAGGTACGATTTGGGAAAATTCCTTAACACTGAGTGTAAAGGAGTTCCGTTGATTTTTGAAAATTTAGATAACTTGGTTTAGCTTTGCAGATAAAGAAACATTTGTTTAAAACCGGTTCAATAATGACAGAGTTCGGAAGTATACCCAACCAGTTGGTTTTTATCCCGTGCCATAAGTATTGAGGATTTTTAGGGGTACTAATTTATTTTACTGGCAACAACAAACTGTCACTGCACTGAGGTAAACAAAAAGGAAATAGGACGAAATATTTTGCACAAGTAATTTACGCGTAATAAACCCAACCTATCAAAAGTGATGAAAGTCAAGTTTAATTCAATACTATTCAGTATTTATTTCGGAAGAAGATCGAAGGTCAACAATCATTTTATAATGCAGATATAGGGGAACCTGGGGTAATGGGGACCGGCGGGTAATAGGAGCGGTGCGACTAGAGACAAAACTATATCTCATATTCACTCATTTACCGCGCGGGCGTTTTCGTCACAGTGCGGCCGTGTTCCCCTGGCTCGCTCAGCTCGCCAGTGCCACGCATTATGTTACCACGGACGCTTATCGGTTTTTTGCTCCGCGCTTATTAAAAATACGATATTTCAACCGCCAGCTTAAGTTGAAGTAATATGTTTATTATAGTGAAACCTGTTTTGTTTAATAGCTAATGTTATCAATTTTGAGTATCTATTCACATCATTTCATTACAAGCTAGATTCGGAATATTATTTTATGAAATTTCAAGATGGTGGTAGTCGGGTAATCAGAGCTTATTACATTATTAGGCTATTATTGTTTGGATCCTTAAAGTTAATTAATTTACGCATACGTTTATGTTAATATTTATATGAATATGAGATTTTAGGCTGACAGTTAATGTTTTGAGGCTGACTCAATAATTAAGTAGCTCCCATTACACATATGGGTATCTATAGGCTCTCATTTCCCGCAAAGTCGGGTAATGGGAGCGATTCTGTTTTTTTGAAAAAAGTTTAACTGTCGCCAAATGCCTGATAATGTAACGGTGATGCTGTAATTAAATGATAGTCAAATAACTAAGGATTTAGTTTATATTAAAAAGATCCAAAAATACCCATACATTTGCCTTATATTGAACTTTTGCCTTATTTATTTATTTATTTAATCTTTATTGCACAAAAGAAAACTTATCGTACAAAAGGCGGACTTAATGCCATGAGGCATTCTCTACCAGTCAACCTTCGGGCAAAGCAGATAAATTGTGGGCGGTGCAACTAACTTAAACAAGTTTTAATAAATAATATTTAGATAAATACATATATCATATAATATATACACATATAAATAAATACAGATGAAGATACTAATCAGATAACCTAAGAATTCACAACTCTGCTAGCGTAGAGGTCACGCAAACATTTTTTGAAAGCGCATTTGTTCGGAGCTTGTTTGATCTTGAGGGGAAGGCGGTTCCAGAGACGGGAAACTTGGACGGTGAACGATTTGGACATAAAACCAGTACGGTGACGAGGGATAGAGAGAGACAGATTGCCAGAAGAGCGAAATTGATGGTCACGGGTTACACCATAATAGTGAAAGAAGTTTTTGAGATATTCGGGAGATATTGGATTTTTGAGAACAGAAAACAGAGTGCACAGCATTCGAATTTCACGTCGTTCGCGGATAGGAAACCAGCCCAGCTGAGAGCGGTAAGAAGACACATGGTCATACTTACGAAGACAGAAGATGAACCGAATGCAGTTGTTGAGAAGTCTCTCCAATTTATTCATAAGCTCTACGGTTAAGTCTGGATAACACACATCACCGTAGTCTATTATGGGTAAAATTAACGCCTGAACTAATAAAATCTTAGTTTTACTGGGTAAAAAGTTTTTGAGCTTGTTCAGAGCATGTAAAGAACCCATAACTTTTCTACTAACTTCGGCAACCTGCGCCTTCCAACTCAAAGTACTGTCTAAGATAATCCCTAGATCTTTGACGCTGGGGCTGAAGGGGAAAGTGGTGCCGTTGAAGCGTACAGGCGTGAGAGTGTCTAGATTAATCTTAGCAAGCTGGCGGGAGCTACCGATGACAATGGCCTGACACTTCGATGGGTTAACAAATAGTCCGAACTTTTCAGACCATCGCTGGATATGTAAAAGGTCCAAGTTTAGCTTGTCAATACAGGTCTTAAGGTCAGTCACATTGCACTGGTCGTAGAGTTGTAAGTCGTCTGCATAGAGATGGTACGAAGAGCGTAAGTCGGGGGTGATAAAATTGATGAAAGTGGAAAACAGGAGAGGAGAGAGAATTCCTCCTTGAGGTACGCCAGTGGCAAGGTCACACCAGTCAGACAATGACCGGTCGCCTTAGTAGGCTCCAATTCCCCCACGCTCCCCTACGGCTATGCACATCATTGCCATATGAAAGTTGAGTTGCGCCAATATCCCAGGGCAAACCCGTAACTTGTTAGGCTATACCTAATTAACATCATAAAAATTTATGCATCGAGTAGCGAAACTTTATTGCGACTAGAAAAAAAAATCGCCTGCAAAAGTAGCTATACATAGATAAATGCGGCTCACTTGACCCCTGAGGTTCCTCTAAACAAAATGCGCAGCATCCTAAGAGATCTATCAATCATCATAACAATAACATCTTATTGCGGTCATATTTTTTCCGGTCCAACAATACGCTGGTCCCTTCAAATTCGATCAACGACCTTCACCTTGCCAATTGCTGACAATCAACGGTCCGAGCCGATTCGTAAACAACTGAACATCTAGATGTACTTGTAGATGTACTCCTACGCCCACACTTGCGCCTATTCTGGGTACAGTTGCAGAGAATTGTAATGGCATATGGACCTAAGAAGTCTCTGGGCAAGCCGGGACCAAAGAACGTAACCGAAAAAAAACGTAAGGTAGAACGTCTTTTCTAAAATAATTGGCAAAATTTGCTCAAATGCTCAAGCCGGTCAGAGTCGGGATCTATAGACGCGACGTTACTGGTAGACTGTGACAAGAACAAAAGCGATTGGATTGTTTCAGAGAGAAGAGAGTCAATCACATGCCTAAAAACGACTTACAAGTTTCGACTTAAAGGTTGAACAATCGTTACTGCAGACGCCAGGAAAAAAGGGCTTGCTGGGTGAGTATGTATAGTAGAGTGGATCAAAATATTTATTTTTGGAATTAAATATTCTAATAGTAATAAAAACTTGCTCTAGTGGATTACGATTAAGATTTAGTTCTACACGATAGCAATCGGAACAGGCTTTTTGCCTCCGCAAGGTCGTTGAAGTTTCCTAAAAACCTATACTAGACCCAAATTTTTCAAAACTCTAACCGCATTTGTAATGATATATATGATGTTTACTATAGTTATCCTCATTAAATACATAGTTATTCATTTAAAGGAAGGCCTGTTTATTTCAAATTTAACCTCAAGATAAATCATGCCAATATTAGGCAAAATAGTAAGTAATATGAATGGGTTTTATAATAATAGTTTCTGAATAACTCTTATTGTTAATTTAATACATTTATACCCTCTCAATAATGTTTTTTAATCTTGTGATCGTTAAGGCTAATAATTACGCCTCAGTGTTTTTTTGAAAATTGGACTTATTTCCACATTTTTTTAATTCTCTACAGCGATGCGGAGGCAAAAAACGTTATTTAAAAAATATAAAAAAATCGTCTCGCATCTTTATACTATGCTACAACTTTTAAGAACTATTAGAAGTTAAATATGTAAGGTTTTTTTTTTCTCATACAAGAGCGATCCACCCTAATGCATAGATACGGATACACCACTCAAAAAAATTATAATTCCTGTTATCTACCGTTATTTATAAATTGTATTTGTCTTGTTTCCTTTTTGTAAACTTTTAATGGTGTACAATAAAGTATTGTTGTATTGTATTGTATTGTATAAATTCAGCTGTTTAGCCTGTTCATGAACACAGACGCCATTCCTTTACATTCTCTCTAATTGTTCCGCCCGAAACGTGATACTTCGAAGTCTATTAAAACGCACGTTGTTGTATTGTCATCAAAGTTATGTAAGTATGCAAAATTTCAGCTCAATCGGTTGACGATATCTGCTTCTAAATTGAGTTGCAAGATTCGACCCGAATACATATACTTAGATACATACATACATACATACAATGCAAGTTAAATAAAAGCTTGTAAAAACAACAGAAGGACTTTTCTGTTTTATTGATCTTCAGTCAAAAGCCATTTGAGAAATTGTATTGCATTCATGCTTAAATTAAAACGCAACGTAAATTTGTCATTTGCGACGCAACCGACCGACGTATACACACGCTGTGAATATGTTTTATCAGAGCTGGTGCGCGCTGGTGTATAGGCTATGACTATGACCTAAGTGTTTTAGAGTGAGCGCGTACCTTTTTTTTACAACAACATCAAATGTAACAAAACATAATTATATTTCAGGCGTATTGGTATTTCGCACACCGTGGTCAGAATCGGCGTGTTTACCGGCCCAGGGCACAGAAATAGCTTCCAGCGTTCAGACGTAGGGGCTAATAGCTCCGCACTAATGGATGTAAGAATTGTTTTTGATTATCCCCGTTTTTGTGCACATGGTCACTCTTATAACTGGCAACAATATGCATGTAAATTGTCTTAGCGTAGTTTATACTGACATTTTATATTATGAAATAAATAAATCTAAATCTAAATCATTTCAAATTATCAAGTTTGAGTTTCTTTCGGCTTTCTTCTCAAGGTCTACTCTTAGGAAATGCCAGTAGATTCACAATCTGACTTGTAAAAGTGCACTTGTGGCCTACTTACTGAATAAATTATTTCTTTTCTTTCAAAATAACAGTGGTACAATTTCCATACTAAGTCCACCTTAGTAATAGTCCGACTGTATGATTTACTGCGCTGTGACCAATCACTGCAGATCTAGCACAACTGTGACACTCGACTCTTTCTCGCACGAGATATACTAGCTATCTCTTTCTGTACAGTACTGTAAGAGAGTTACGTGTGCTACTATGTCGCGCGACAAGAGTCGCGAAGCATAGTTGTGCTAGACAGGCTGGTCTTTTAGAATGAGAAACTTTTCAAATGAAGTTTTGTTTAACTCAAATGGTTTAGAGGCTTATTCATGTTACTGGTGACGGAGAGCTGTCGTTTTCCTCGCTCAAAGAATCAGTTTGGCGATTCAGCGAGGAAATGCCGCCAGGATCTTCGGCACTATGCCGCAGGGGCCATTTTTAGATTTAGTTTAATTTTAGTGTTTTCTTGTTTAGTTTAATTTTAAGGTTTAGTTTTATTGTGGTTTAATTTAACTTGGAAATTTTGATAACAGGCGACATCGAGACAAGCGAAATTAAAAACGTGTAATCATTTAACACCCAGTTCGTCGAGAGCTTGGATATGTGCCTTATATTTTTTTCGTTCCAATAAACAACCCTTTCATACAAATGCAATAGGAACAGACTCTAAGTACCGCTAAGAGACACACGGTGATTTCCCGGGGGAGGTGTTACGCCTCCCCCCGACACGTGACGTTGCGTTTTACGTGCACAGAATATTGGAATGGAAAAACTACTGTTCGTATTGGAACTCTTCAGTTTATGTTATTCGAGAAGCGAAAATACGGATTCGGAAGATCCAATCTATACTCTCTGGTAAATTTATTTATTTGAATTACAGTATGTAAACTCACCAAAAGTCCTCCGAAATATTTTTATAAGTAAGTACAAAGCATAGCTTACCAAGATGTTTTTTTTTATTTATATTATATTTGCTGGAATCTAATACAATAAGGTACTTATATCTAAAACGAACTACACTTAGAAACCTTTACTTTTCCCCTGGATTGTATGTATTTTTATTCATAAGATCTCGCTTCTGAGGTGGGACGCATCTTCCGATTGATATTCAGATCAACTGATTCGAATTGTAAAGCATTGAATATTGCTCTTGCGGTATCTGTGGAGTGTGGGTACGGTAGTGCCCCCGCCAAGTCAAGCCAATTCAACAAAAAAACTAATTGGCAAATGGATGAAATTAGTAAGTGTCTGAAATTGGCCTTTATACGATTATAAGAAAAAAATGGGGTATTTTTTTTGATAAGTATATAATTAAGAATATAACAGAGGAGTTTTTTGCACAAAATAAATTCCAGGCACCGACAGTACCTTATAGTAATTTATAATAACAGTGTTTAATATTAAGGAGGTAAATTTGGCCGGGGTTCACTTATAGCTATAGGTTATATTATTATAAACATCCAGTTAATAACAACATCGTGAGCAGAAATCATCTAGTTGGTTTACAAACAACATACATTACAATTTTCAACGCCGGATGCCACAATTAATGTTTAACGTTATAATAAATCAATCAAATGCCAAAAATAACGCTGTGCGGAAAACTCAAGTAAAGGTTGACCTACCTTCTGAGCACATTTACCTTTCATCATCTAAATATTATTTGCAGGATTCTTCCATACTATAAACCAGAGCGCTATCGCTAATTCGATGAAGCTTTGCTATATCACCAATTTAGCCATATCCCGGCATTATTTTAAAATTATATTTATTTTTGCTATTTATGCTTCCAATGCTTAAAATAATATCAGTAGGTCCGATAAATCTTTTGAAATTTTATGACCGTATAGTCTAGGTGCTTAGAAATACCCTTGTTTTTGTTTCAATTAAATCAAGCGAGTAGTTTTGAAGTTACGGTACTGTATAGTTGCCGGCAAACTTATAGAACAAAAATGGCGGATCTGCGCATGTACATTTGTACGTAAATCGGCTACTGCGCAGTCAAGGTTATGCTCAAAGAGTTTGCCGGCAGCTGTACACTTCGAACAGCGCGCGATGGGTATTGTACATTCATACATTCAGCGTATTCGTCAAGTGACGTCACAACTCTGCACCTCCCTAAATATATTGGAAACGAATATAAGGCATATCCAAAAAATGCATGGTTACACCAATTTATATAGTTTTCAATCCAGCGTAATGTCAGCTAAAAATCAGGTGATCACCTCTTGAATTATTGTCATTGTGAGTTCTCGGACCGTTCCGATATAATTTTGTACGTTTTTTTCTCATATAAACTCTTGGTTTTGCTTCCAAAATGTGGGAGAGTAGAATTTCTTTTCGTTATACTTAGTCGTTCTTATTTAGTTAATTACGTCATCGGTCCAGTTGAACTCGAGCAAATTGACTGTGATATACAGACAAATACGTGAGTTATCCTATAACATTTGCACCGTATATCAAATGATAAAGTCGCATTTAAATGCTTTCTGAATTAGCTTCAAGGAAAGAAGTTGAGATAGAAATATAAACACAATCTTTTCGGATAAATACGATGGCATAACATGATCCACTACGAAATATTATTAAAACTATCGTGAGACATCTTTATAGTTATACAAACGGTTTAAACTCTACCTGTCTGTCCCTGATGCTACCGCTGTCCCTGATGAAGAGCTCTATATGTCTTCGAAACATGTTGGGCCGTTCCTGACAATTTTTACGTGAGTTTCAACTTTTATAATTATGAATTTACTAGCTTTTGCCCGCGACTACGTCCGCGTGGAACTTGGAAGTATGGAAGCAACCTCGTACAACACGATACATATCCACCTTAATTAATAAAAGGGAATATTAAAAGCGCCTAAGCAAATGTAAGAGCAATTGTGCTTTTGGTCTAAATCATTACATTTCCTACAGGGTCATCAATGTCATCATGAATTACTTAACTCACTTTTCAATCTTTTTAGGGATCATTTCCAAGATGAAAACTATCCTATTGTACAATTCACATACACCGGGCCGGGCCGGGTCGGCTGCCGCCGCGTCGTAACGGGCGCTCTGGCAGCCGGCAGCGGCCGACCGTGTCTAGTGACCAGGTCGGGCGGGTTCGGCTGCCGCCACGGTCCAGCAGACGCTGGAGCGCCCGGCGGCAGCCGACTGCGTCCGTCCGAGCGATTAATTCTAGGGCGACGGACGTGCGAGTGGAGCCGATGGCGTGCGGCGGTAACCGAACGGAGCCGATGGCGCGCAGCGGTAACGGAACGTAGCCGATGGCGCGCGGCGGTGACCGAACGGAGCCGCTTACGCGCGACGACAGCCGAGCACCTCCGTCCGCGTCCGCAAGCGCCCGATCGGCCGGCAGCGGCGCCAATAACATTCGAATATGGGATCTGACTGTCGTAAAGAAGCTCTACATTCATTTAGCAACTATTTAGATGCGCTTCAGCGCGCGCCGACTCCGCCCGGTCAGTGGGAAACGTACATATGTCCTTCCTCGGATCTTAAACTATCTCCAAGCCAAATTTCATCAAAATAGATTCGGTGGTTTAAGCGTGAAGAGGTAACAGACAGACAGACACACTTTCGCATTTATAATATTAGTATGGATAGTATGGATGATTCACTACGTCTATACGGGCGAATCAGTTTATATTCTGTACTAGGTATACGACATATTTTGTGTGTTATTATATGCAGTAGAAATACATACATAAAATTTATTCAAACTCGTTTCTCAGCGTCATGTTTCACCAAAATAGTATAAGATAAGAGTCCTCATTATTATAGTTTACCTCATTTAATATCGCATTTATGCACACAATTATTAACACAGTTTAGGTATGAATAATTGTGTACCTACCAGTTTCAAGTGCAATAAAATGTTTACCTACATACATTTATTCAAACACCAGAACACTAAAGCCGGTAATAAAACCTAGGTCTAGCCGCGGGCGGGAACAAAACAAGCTATTTTCGGCGCGAGTTAACAATGCAATCAATACCGGAGCTAAATATTGACCGAAGTATTGACGTACACATTTTGGCACGACGGTAATATGATTGACACTATTTAGTACCTTGGAATATTGATCAATACTCATGGTAGAAACTAATTGAATCAGTTAAATCTTTTATAGGTTTGTCCGCTTTTATGGCTACAAAATGTACCTATCATTTTCGTCATATGTCAAAAAAAAAACATTTTTTTAGGTTTTCAACCCTTATCAATCTTTCATTTTGAAAATTTGCATAAAACGGAAACTACAAAAAAAGATATAATTATCGGTAAGTGTCGGTATAAACGGTCGAAAACTCTGCGGTTTGCCGAGGTTTTCCCGGAGACTACGGTATGTAGTTCTTCAAGAGGGGAGTAAATAGGTTCTTAAAGGGTCGGCAACGCGCTGTGATGCTCCTAGCGTCCATAGGCAGCGGTAGCCGTTTAAGATCAGGTGGGCCGCGTGCTTGTTTACCACCGTCGTAGATAACCATAGAGTAAGGAAGGAATTATATGTTTGATCTATGGTATAACGTGAATCGTTAATGAAATTGTGTTGTAAACAAACGCTTTTAATAAAATAGCGTAATTTTTTCATCGTAGCTCTTACAAATTACTCATGAATGATAAATACTGACTTAAAAGTAAATACTAATCTTATAAAACTAAATATCACCGTTGAATGTTATGATTAGGATAGGCGTGGTAGCCACATGTAACGAGGTATTTTTAAAGAATCGCTCGCGATGTTTGTGTGTCTAGTAAAACTAGTGCGAGGCGCTGAAATAATAACAATAATATTTGTTACATACTGCGAAGTAAAAATAACTTCACTTTATAAAGTTCATGTTCATTTTTGCGGAAGTATGGGGAAAACAAGTGTTATCGGATTGATAAAGAATTATGGCAAAACAAAATTGATATTCATGTACATTATCAGTGCTGACTCGGGGCACCGATACTAAAGTATAATGTAGCAAAATATAATATCGACAAATAAAATATATCGATGTTAATGTCAACATCTAAATGTTAATCAACATAAATATTTTTTTTCTCTTCATTTCAGAATGAAACCAATAAACAATTTAAAACGTGTATTTATTTGATTATTTTAGATAATTTTCATAGTAAGTATACAATCAATATATTTTCCATATTCGTCGGTATGAAAGATTGCCGTCTAGATGAAAATATCCACTTCCTCAGACATGATTCATTCAGTTCCGGGGCAATCTGCCGAATCCGGCGCCAGATCAGACGACGCAACGGAGCCACGCTGTTACGTCGCCTAAATCAAGCTAGATTTCAGTTTTTATTTTTATTTTATGTATATTTTTGTTGTTCACAGTGCCTTAGTTTAATTACTGTAATGTTGTGTAACTAATTTGAATAAATAAATACCTAAATAAATGATATCGCAACGTTTTATAGTAATCGAGAACTTTCACTGAGACATGTACCTATTAATATATATCGACATCTTTTTTATCGATATCAAGTCCCTAGACCGTGCCCCGAGTTCATGTGTTGTTCTTTCATGTGGGTATGCTGTCTCAACTGCTAAACATTGTTTCCCATTTGTAACGTTTCGCCAAATTTTCATTCGTCCGAAAGTATTTTTTTCCTGAATCCCGTAATATTTTGAGGATTCTATAAACATCGCTTTAAAGAATCCATTAGGTTAGGTTGGTTTTATAATTATTCTGAAAATATAACAGTTTGGAAATAAATGGTTTTCGGACAAATGAAAGAAGTGCAAATCCGAGCAGGGTTCCGTACGAACTATGAAAGCACTGCATATTGCTCTAACGAAAAGATAAACTGTACACAGCGAGAATCTTAACTTTAGCGTTGGAAAACGTTTTTACGCACTTTCAATAAAGACTATATTATTTAACTAGCTGTGCCCCGCGGTGTTACCCGCTCGTCCCACGGGAACACTACATTTATTCGGGATGAAAAGTATCCTATGTCCTTCCCCGGGACTGAAACTATCTATATACCAAATTTCATCTAAATCGGTTCAGCGGTTTAAGCGTGAAGAGGTAACAGACAGACAGACAGACAGACAGACACACTTTCGCATTTATAATATTAGTATGGATTACAAATGTACATATATGTAGTTTCCAGATAGTTCCCTATACTTCTAGTAGTAGTAGTAGTAGGCGTAAGTATATGTATTTACCAAATTTCATAGTCCTAAGGTCAACGGGAAATGCCCTATAATTTTGATTTAATAATTATTGAACAAGGTTGCTGTTTTTGTTATAGTTATGATTATATTTATGTATATATATTTTTATATTATTATTATGCATATATATATTATTACGTAATATTTATTATATTGACTGTTTGCCTATCTCTCTCTCTTTTAGTCTTTGCATTTTCATCGTAAAGTTATCCTTCTTCGTACCATTGTACATGATGCTTGGTTTGTCTACCATTTACATTTGTGTTTAGCACTAATTTACTCAAAGGTTAACTGGAAGAGATCCCTTAAAAGGATAAATTCACCCTTATACATATTCTTTTGAAATGAATTTCTTGTTTTTGTGTACAATAAAGTGTTTACATACATACATTGAACTTGCCCACGATTGATGCCAACAATTGAAATGTTTACGTGTTTATCTTCCCTGTAGTGGCGCAGGTGGAAAGCTACTGACGTAAGCAGTTGCCACGGTGGTGTTGACCAATTGGGATACGACTGAATATAGACTGTATTTGTATAGTGTTTTGAATATTTACGTTTCATAAATATCAGGTTAAAAGCTAGAAATTAAAGTGACACTATTTTGATAAACAACTGAGTTATGAATCTATGTAACCTGGAACGTAAGTATTTGAAACACTCATATGCCAATCTTCTATCAAATGCAGTCTATAATATAGACTGCGTATACCAGGTGGAACGCTAGGAATGTATTGACCAATTGATTGGGTTATGACGGAATATAGACCGTGTTTGATAGAAGCAATGCCCTATAAGCCAATGCTTATGAGTGTTTTGAATATTTACGTTCCAGGTTAAATAAACATACCAGGTGGAAAGCTAAGACTGCTGACGTCAGCGTGTTAACACGGTGGTGTTGACCAATTGGGATATGACTGAATACTTTGTTTGATAGGGCATAGGTTTATGAGTGTTTCAGGTGAAACAAATATACCAGGTGGAAAGCTAGCAATGTTGTTGCCACTGAGTTGTTGATAACTGGATTAATGACTCTGAATATAGACTGTGTTTGATAGGAAATCGGCTTAGAAGTGTTTTGGCCAGGTAATCTTTTTAAATTTGTATCTATCAACCTTTGACCCTCAAATAGCAAACAAATCGTCGTATATCCAACTATTAAGTTAGCTGGCACATTTTCACTTGAAAATAAGCATCACTGGAGGGAAGAGATAAGGTCACAAAAAGGTCAAGCAACCTAATCCCTTCCATGACAGTTAAATATTATAGTCATGGCTATGGGATCGTTTTCCCTGGGTAGCCATGATCATAATATTTAATGGATGGTAATGGTAGCTTTTTGGGCCCAAGGGCGGGAAAAGCTTTGACGCAGTTCTTAATTAGACGAAAAATACGGATAGTAACAGGACGTTTTTCTTACAGTACCTATCAGTAAGATAATGTTGTAAATATGTATTTTAGAATTATTCTACATATTTCAAGATGAAATATACGTAACATACTCACTATTTATGAAAAAAATCCCGTTTGCATTTTTTTTCGGTTACCACAATTTATTAAAGAAGAATTAACCTTTTAAAATGTTAAATACCTCTATCCATGAGACCAGCGTTTTATAAGGGCCATACAAATGATACTAGACCTGAACATAACCACGAAGTTAGGCATTCTTACCTTCAAATTTTGCCTGAGATCCTGTTACTTGTTTCAATCAAAGTTAAATATCTTGGAAACGGCTGAGGTAATTTTCAGCAAACCATCTCGACAGAGAAGGCTTTCGATTTATAAAAAAACCGCATTCAAATTGGACCATCCGTTTGGGAGCTACGATTCCACAGATAGACACACAGATACGCCTGTCAAACTTATAACACCCCCTTCTTTCTCAAGGGGTTAAAAATCGAAACAGCTCCAAGTTTATTTTGTCCGAAAGTACTATTCCGAATTTAATCTTTCAAAAAGACGCATTGACCGAGCCAAAATCTGAGTCACCGTTTGTTGGTAAACATTCGGGACTCGGGGCCGTAACCTGTCGCTCAACCCAAATTAACCTGTCGCTGGCACTTTCAGCACTAACGTCAACACCGCTAAAGTGGACCCGAATTTAATGAAATCAAGTAAATGTCTCAGCGATACGGTAGAAACCTGGGGACCCGGTAGTGTCCTCGCTAAGACGCACGAACATTTAAAATTGACATGTATAATCGAATATAGGAAGTTTAATTTTTAGTTTTTAGCTTTTAAGATAATTGCAATGCCCTGACAGGGCGTCATGTATTGACTGCCATATATGCAAACACCCTACTGTATATCTACATAATGGTAGCAATACTCGAATACGAATAAGAAAAACCGCCCAAGAGCATGTCGGGCCACGCTCAGTGGTAGGATTCCGTAGTTGCCCATCCTTCACAATAGACGAGAAAAACTATTTAAATTACGAGAACGATTTCAAGCTCTATAAAAAGGTCGTAAACGCCAAAGTAACTGTAATTACCTATTATGCACTTTAGGTGTTCGAGAGGTACACGATTATTTTTTTTACCGTTTTGTCGGCGTGATACATACACATAGTCATACCAAATTTCAGCTTTCTAGTACTAATGATCACGAAGCTAAGCCGCGGACGGATGGACAGACGGACAGACGGACATGGCGAAACTATAAGGGTTCCTAGTTGACTACGGAACCCTAAAAAGAAGGCGGGGCGCGGCCCTTTTCTTGAACCGTTATGTAACATTTTCAAATCCTCATAGCTTCGTTCCGGGTAACACCGGAGAGTCCAAACCAGGATCGATGTGATTAGGGAACATTTGATGCAAGAATCTGATAGCATTTTTACAGCGAAAACGTGAGGTTGGTAGTCTTGGCCGCCAATTTTACGTGCATGAAAGGTTTTTGTAGATAAAGGGATACCCAAAATGTTACTAAGTATATATTTTTTTCAAATATTGAGACGCCGCCATTTTTCTTTGCCGTAGTCGGCTGAAAAGTACCCTTAAACAGTCTTTGAATATCCGTCTAGCGGTTTTGTTTTGGCGTAGCCCCACCATGACACCACGCAGAGTATTTAGCCAAGAACATTATGAAATTTACTTAAAATAAAATACATACAGTGAAACATAGAACCTCCTCTTTTTAAAGTCGATTAAAAACGACTTCAACAAGAAGAAATCGTATTTTCAATGACTACTTGAACAATAAAACGAAATCGCCATAGATGCTCCTATAATATTGAAGATTTCCTTCGATCCTTCCGATTTCATCATCAGATCTTCGCCAAAATCTTATGGGACCAACTTGAAGAAGCCTTGCCTCGGACAATAACAAAAAAATTCCTATCGGCTTATAAAGGACAGAATACTGAGATCTAATTGAGATTTCTTCTTTTTGAAAGTTTGTTGAAAAGTTGGCGATATAATTGTAATCAATGCTCAATAAGAAACATTACCTATAGCAACGTAAGTAAATAGCGCCAAAAAATCAAGACTATTTTAATAGTACAGGAGCATAAAATCGTGTTCAGATATTTTTGTTCTCGTAAGTGTGTAGATGTCTAGGGCGGTGAACCTCAGATCGCAGTGGCCCGAACCGAAGGTGAGGGTCATAAATATGCGACCTACTTGACAAGGAAGTGCGACCTGCGCGTAGGGGGAAAAAATCCACTTACGCACTAGGGTGACGTATCTAAGCATATTGAGTCCCGAACCCAGTACACGACACAGAATTGTCAGTACAATTTCAGAATTGTAAAATGTAAAATACATAGTTGTAGAAGATGTGTCAATATACACTACACGTAGAACATAAAACACTTGATGACTTCTGAGCACTATTGATGCGTTTTGCGAGTTTAAATTAAAATTACATTTTACTGGCTCTTAGAATTATATACAAAAGCACACGTTTGAAAAATTACTGAATATATTAGTAAACATTTAATCTTACTTCACTTGTAATCTTAAAAACGATTCACGGAATAGCAAAAGAAAACATAGTAGGTATATGTGTCAGTAAAATTAGTAGATATTAAATTCCGCAAAGTAACGCTTAAACCGCTTAAATTTATCAATACCTAATTTGAAGGGATTTATATATTTTTTTCACATTTTTGTCATGTAACTATGATCCCAATAGGTCGAAACTTTTTCTATTTATAGAAAAAAAAACCTCGCAAAGAAAAATTATAAAATAATTACGATTTTACAGTTGCATAATTATATATTATTTTACGTCGGAGTTACCTAATTACATTTAACAACAAAAAAATTATACGAAATCACGTTTTACGAATATTTAGGCATAAAAATAAAAGTTAAACAAATGTTAAGAAAAAATAATTTTCTTCCTATCAATCATTCAATATCCGTCGCCTGTATTATTATTCCGAATTGATTGTTGACAAAAATAAACAATCATCGACATAAAATTTTCACAAAAAAACGGAAAAATGGTTTCACTTAGGTAAGCATAGTTTTTTTTTCTATTCATCATAATCCTCACCTGAACAGTCTTATCCTCGTCAGGCATCTCTGCAGCCACTGAACTAGTACAGTTGTATATTGTATATATTTGTATACTCTATATAGTATAGTATCTTGTGACGAACAGACAGACCGGCCGAGCGGTCGAGAGCGCAGTGAGCGCGCGGCGGGATACCGACGCTGAGGGAGAATGCGTACAATGGCACCAATAAACGCCGCTAAGGATCCACTTGGGATCCCACTAGAGTCGCTTTGGATCCTTTCGGGATCCCTCACCATACACACCCCAAACAGTAAAGTTCCCCACAAAATCTAGCCAGGATACGAGTATGTCAGGATTGCAATCTTAGAAAACCAATTAGCTAACTGGCGTCACATCACGTCACATCGGTAAAGCAGTCTTTAATATTTGCAAACAGTCTCCAACTATTTGCTTGCTGGCATTTTAACATTTGTAACCGATTTAGTCACAGTTCCGTCATTGTGCATATTCGGTCTACTTAACGCAAACTCATAGAGTTTGAACTAACTAAGTATACCCCGGTCGGCGTCTGGGACACTTGACAAAATGTGATAAATTTCTAATAATAATTATATTTATGCAAAAAAATGTGTTATATATTTTTATCAGGCTTACAAAAAATAAGAATCCGCCATTATTCCTCCTAGGCCATTAAAAAATTTTTTTTGAAATAAAAAAACATAAATAATACTAATTTTTATCTACTTAAGTAGATAAAAATTAGTTTTATTTATGTTTCTTGGTAACGCGTGTCACGCCATTATTATAACAAAATGGGAGTAAATTACGTTCAAACGTGTTTATTTAATTACCTCGACGTTCCGAACGTGATGTTCGTGAGATTCCGAGACCACGCGATTAAGTCCCGTTTCGTTATAATAATGTGTGAAAATCTGTGTGTCACGGCGATTTCGGCGGGGTGTGTGCGTCGCGCCGAAACATACATATGGGTTTTTGCTGTATATCGGTATCCGAAGCCGCACTGCTTAGCACTAAAACCGAATTCAGACAGGTCAGTTACTAACTCAGTAGTGTAAATATGAAGGTGGATTCGCCTCTATTAAGTATAATATTCCTGTATCAACATTTGAGTAGGTTTTTTTAATGATATAGAAGGCAAACGAGCAGACAGATTTCCTGAGGTGCGCATGAATTAGCAAAATTTCCAATGTACACAATTTTTAGAATTTTTTTAAGTCTGTATTTTCTGCAGTCGAAGTGAAAAGCAGACACACGTGGAAAAATCACATTATGCCACTTGGATTTTATTTGTACTCTTGTAAGAAGTTTGTTTTTTCACGGCTCCAAGGGGAAGCAGACTTGCGTATTGGATATTAAATTTAGCTTGGTACCTTCACGCGTTCCTGACAATAAGGTCTTGATAGACAAACTGACAGACGGATAACAAAGTAATCCTACAAGGGTTCCGTTTTTGCCGATTTATGTACGGAATACTACATATGATTTCGAATTGCAATTACAAAGTGAAAGTGATAACATGAACACTTAAGCAATAAGTTTAAAATTTAATAAGCATACGATTGAAATAGCTCAATCTGTGCATGCTACCTAAACTGCAGCTAACTTTTGATTGCTTAGTTATTCCGAACCTGAGTCTAGTCTTTGAGACTGAAGTAGCCGTTCTAATGGGCCTTAGTTCCTAAGTGGAGCTCAACAATTAAGTTAAGCTAGTAGGTCAGAAAGATACATAACACTTAGTTCCCGGTTGAGAGCGTACAGTCAATCAGGGTATTCAGGGTCTAGCGCAAATGACATCGACATTAAAGCTATATCACGGAGATATCACCGTAACGGCCCAGCCACAATTTGCGCGACCAGCAGCAGCGGCAAAAACAAAATCAAACCGATGTATGAAACATGCCATGAATCGCCGCGCGCGGTGCCGCTCTAGCGGTTTTCGCCGAGCGAATCGCGGCGCGGTGAGCGGCGCTTGCGGCGGTTCCCGAGGTAGAATCGCGCGGTGTACGTGGCATGCTTGCCGCACCGCTCCGCCCGTCGCGCCGCTCGCCGCTAGGAGAAGAGTCGTGGCCGAGCCGAAATAGCCAGTTTGGCTAATTAAGCTACTAAGTGATATGTCGCTAAAATCCAGACATGGTGGTGATATGCATGTCATGAGAAACGATAGGCATTGTGTCTACGACTGTTACCCAATTTCAAATTAATTCGTATGTTAATAAAAGTTTTTTGCCTCCAGAACTCCGTCATATACTATTATTAGTATACTATTTAGTTTCTTTTTTTTTTAATAGCCTGTTTAGGTGTCCCACTGCTGCTTTTTTTCTATGAGGAATCAAAAACCTCCTCAAATTTTATAGCCACTTCCTTGGCGATTTCGTTGTTTTTATAGTAACTCGTTCAGTTGTTTTAGGATGTATGATTTTTTGACTAAAGTGATCACTAAAAAAAAGAAAATTTAGTGAAACTAATACGTCAACTTCAGATAATACTACATACCATTGAAATACGCTCACTTTAACCGATTACCACTTTACCCGACTAGGGCAAATAAAAGTGGAGGGTTACACGGATGAAGTTCAGCGAAGATATTTGTTAGAGCAATTCAGAGCAGTATCGAAGCAAACGGACATGTACTGGAAGGAAGTCTTACAATTAGAGGCGACCCAATTACCCGGCAATTGAGCAGATACCGGCGATGGCGCAGCGCTTGTAGGATATAGCTAGTGTATATCTACTGTAGATATAGCTAGGGGAAATATATTGCGCGAGGATAGAGGTGGGTGGTAAAACTGGTGAATAATGTCGCCGTGAAAAAGTGAGAGTAAGTCGGGCGCGGATCTGCAGTTGTTTGTAATGTGGGCATGTCTATAACCTGTTTTTGTTTACAGTAGTCGAAATGCAGAATATTAATGAGACAATTAAATTAAAATGAAACCTTAAGTTAAAGATACATACAAAGAACTAAAATCATTTAAATACAGCCAAAAAGAACTATAAAAAACTGTGCCCCCGAAGTGGCTGGCAGCATTTCCTCGCTGAATCGTAATCGCGTTGTGCGAGGAAGCTGGCTAGATATCATACACAAACCTATCGCGACTTAAATCGAAATTTTAAAATGTCTCCTCCCTCACCAGCAGGTGGACGCGGGAGGGCTTTTATCAACCTTTTCTATTTCCAGTTCAAGCAAATAAAAAATGGATCTGTGTCAAGTTTGCCATAATAAAGAATCAGTTCAAGCTTCAACACTTGTAAAATGAACGCCACCTAGCGTAAATGATATCAACTAAAGCGCTGTGTTTCAGCTGAAAATTGAAAACCGAACGCTTTCATCGCTTCCCGCCTTCCGTGGGTACGCCTACGACGGGTAGTTTCAGCTTTAGCCGTGAGATGGCGCAAGCAAACATAACACATAACTAATTTAATTATGTGTAATAAATAATAAACCCTAAGGTTTATAATGGGGAATGGATGACAAACGAAATTAAAAAGATTATATTTTTTCTTGTCTCGTATGGCCATTGCAACGGCATCCTATTGGGAAACCTAACCCAGATGCTAATATTTTTCGACTTGGCAGGGGTGCCTGGCCCGGGTTCCCTCTATGTCGCATACTTTTGTTTGTCCGAAACTGTTTTAGCATAACAGACTTGGCATATTAAGTCTTCGACGAATGGTAATGTCGCAGAAACTTTATTTGGCATAAGTTCTAAATTACCGAAAATGTGTTTGTCCGAAATTGTATTCGCATACCATTGTTTAGGCCGATTATATTTACGAATAATTTGGTTTAGCATAATGGTATTTAGCATATTATCTTTTGACCGAATCTATCTTGGCATACATAAATTGCTACAAGATAAGCGGGTTAGGTAAGGTTAGAAGTGCATCCCTTGCAAAAACGATCAGCTAGCAGAAAAGTAGTTTAGGTTAGGTAAGAACTGTATCCCTCACAAAGAGGAACTGCTAGCAGAAAAGTAGGTTAGGTTAGGTTAGAACTGCGTCACTCGCAAAAACGATCAGCTAGCAGAAAAGTAGGTTAGGTTAGAACTGCATCCCTCACAAAGAGGAACTGCTTTCAGAAAAGTAGGTTAGGTTAGAATTGCGTCCCTCGCAAAACGATCAGCTAGCAGAAAAGTAGGTTAGGTTAGGTTAGAACTGCATCCCTCAAAAAAACGAACTGTAAAGTAGGTTAGGTTAGGTTAGAATTGCGTCCCTCGCAAAACGATCAGTTAGCAGAAAAGTAGGTTAAGTTAGGTTAGAACTGCATCCCTCAAAAAACGAACTGCTATCAGAAAAGTAGTTAGGTTACGTTAGGTTAGAACTGCGTTCCTCGCAAAAACGAACTGCTAGCAGAAAAGTAGGTTAGGTTAGGTTAGAACTGCATCCCTCACAAAGAGGAACTGCTTTCAGAAAAGTAGGTTAGGTAAGGTTAGAATTGCGTCCCTCGCAAAACGATCAGCTAGCAGAAAAGTAGGTTAGGTTAGGTTAGAACTGCGTCCCTCGTAAAAACGATCAGACAGCATAAAAGTAGGTTAGGTTAGAACAGCATCCCTCACAAAGAGGAACTGTTTTCAGAAAAGTAGGTTAGGTAAGGTTAGAACTGCATCCCTAAAAAAAAACGAACTGTAAAGTAGGTTAGGTTAGGTTAGAATTGCGTCCTTCGCAAAACGATCAGCTAGCAGAAAAGTAGGCTAAGTTAGGTTAGAACTGCATCCCTCAAAAAAACGAACTGCTATCAGAAAAGTAGGTTAGGTTAGGTTAGAACTGCGTTCCTCGCAAAAACGAAATGCTAGCACACCCACACTCTTCCCTACAAATACTTGGGTAGGTTCGTTCGTTACCTTTTATCCCTTAGAGCGGAAATAGAAGCCCGCGAAGCGGGGCATCGGATACTGGTTCTAGGATCGTTACTAAATTAAATTTTCGGAGTGGTGAAAATATGCCTATTCATTTTATGCGTAGACATGATTCGGACAAACAAAAATATGCGCAAATAAATTATGACAAATGAAAATATGCTTATCTATTTTATGTGTAGATATGATTCGGACAAACAAAAATATGCGCAAATAAATTATGACAAACGAATATCTGCGTTATCAAACTATGCGAACCTCGATTATGCCAAAACAGTTTATGCGGAAAGTCAATTATGCCTACATAGATTATGCCATGCAAAATTATGACTAAAAACTTTATGCCAAAACAGGGGGAACCGCCTGGCCCTGCTCCTAGCAACCTTGCCAAGTTAAAAAAATGAGCAAAAATTACGTATGTGCAAAAATTGTTTTTATTTACCGGAGTCCGCCGCAGGACTCCGTAGAATCAGTGCGAAATTTGGTCCCCGCGAATCGTGAACCACCAAAAAACGTGGACCTTAGACAAGAAAAGGTTGGGAGCTTACACCGAAAATTTAGATAACAACTCATAAGAATGGGTTAGGTCAGTAATTAACAGCAATAATGCTCTTATCACTGTCCTATCAGTCGGTCAGGTCAACCCCGCGTGCGTCGACCTGGAACAATATTTTTAAAGCAAAGATAACAGCCATTTATCACATGATCACATGAAATTATAGTTATTAGGTATCCATATTTAATAACTAAAAGGCTGGACGCAAAAATAGGGGTGTTATATAAGTTCTATCTGTGTGTGTGTATTTGTGTATCTGTGTGTCTGCTGTGGCATCGTAGCTCCAAAAGGTATGGACCAATTTGGGTGCAGTTTTTTTAATCAAAAGACCATCTCGATGGACATGTCGAGATGGTTCTTAGCTATGTTGGATGGAAATAGCATCAGTAGTTTCCAAGATATTCAGCTTTGATTGGAACAAATGGCAAGATCTCAGCCAATATTGAAGCCATAATTCCAAATTTTGTATTTATGTTCAGTTTTAGTAGCATTTTCTATATTACTCATTGAATGAGGATCTGATGATGATCTTGATCAGCTACTTGTTTCGGAGGTGGTTTAATTTAGGTTATTCTTTATCGTTGTCAAGTAAAAAGTATTATATAAATGTAATAAATTCGGATGTTTTACATAGAAAACTAAGCGTGAGTCTCAGATATATCAAAATACGTTATTAAACGTCGCCTGACGTCGTTCAAATCGAATATCGCCGTGTTCGATTGGCCGCCGCGACTGATCCGGGCTCCTGATGATGAATCGCGAACCGATTCGAAACATCGAGCGATAATCGACTTAAACGACGTGAGTTTTCTACGTCGTTTCATGTGTATTCTTCGGATCTTCGGTGTTTCTCCCGTAGGGTTGCGTGATGAATTATGATAAGAAAATTAATAAGAGTTGGCATCGTAACCGAAGCTCATTTGGAACAAAAGAAAACATGAATCGCACTGTTAAGATTCTGAAATCATGACTTTTATGTCATTTCTTTAATAAATTATGCTCAAAACATCCCATCTTCTATTTCTCTATATTTTGTGTATGTACTGACAGACGTAACAAAGTTTTATTGTGCCAAACTATAAAGAAACGTCCACTACTTTAATTGACAATAAAAGATATGACAAAGTGCGGTTACCCGCGAATTTAATATTAAACGATCAAATTAATTATAAAAATAGAGCATTTACGTCACAAAGAACCTTCAAAATTCACCATAAAATAATTCAGTAATATAATGCGACAGTTTTCTCGAAAATATGATTTTTCTTGTATAATATAGAAAATTGTAAAGACGCAGATGAAAACAGCGATGAAACTCAAACAAGATTGCTAAGAATACCTGAAGCCAAAACAACCAGAGCGAATCAACTTTTTAACCGACCTAAAATCTATCTACCAACTTTTAAACATTGCTGCAAAATCACTCATTTAATTTAGAATAGGATAGGAGATTTGCGGGGCACGTATTAGAGATATGAGAGGGTACGTATAGAGATAGGATAGGTGTAAAGATCAACACTGGTCTTCACAGCTACTGGAGTGGCAACCACGATGGGAAAAGCAGCGTGGGCAGACCCTACCCTATCTACCCTACTCCACCTACCCTACCCCTACCTACCCTACCCTACCTACCCATTTAGTTAAAAAAAAATGAGGTTTTCAGTTTGACTTGTAAGTTTGTACGAGAAAATCGCGAACGAACATATTATATCGTTCGCGATTTTCTCGCGTTTGGCTAAACCGATTATGATGCTGATTCCAGAAAAGTATTTGTTACACTTAGGCTAAAGTATATATTAACCGACTTTAATAAAAAGAGGTTCTCACAGTTTGACCCGCATATATGTATGTTTGTCCGCGATTATGAAGTTGTTCACGAACAACTTTATTATCTTGCACAACCAAATTGAATGAACAACGTTTTAATTTGCGTCTGATAGTCATCATCTTCCTATGCTGAGCTGATGATGGAAGGTATAACTCCTTAACGGTTAGGAGTTAGGGGATAACTCAAACGAGATGCATGCCTTCAAGACCTCCCCGATCGCCTTGCCATAAATATTTTATATTAATCATAATCATTTTTGCTTCTGGGATAGATGGACCTCCAAAGATGGTTAGAATAGGATCTGAGTGCGGTAAAGACTTTTTAAATTTTATCTTAACCCTTTTTATGGCAATATAAATGAGAAGTCCGCATTTCAGCATCGTTGTTATTGAGTACCTAATTAAAACAATAAGTGTGTGCGGTAAAAAAATATATTAAATATTAAATGTAATGTAGTATGAATGTATCATATATCATAATGTATGAAAATGTATCATATATCATACAGTATGATATATGATACATTTTCAAGAAAAGGCTAAACAAAGTTGCATCTTCTAGTAGGTAATAATTATGCAATATGATCATAAATTGTATGAAAGAGGCGATACACTATTTACATGTTCTCATATAATCCTGGACCATCATTCATTTGACGGTCATCAGAGCTATAAACCCCGATATACACCGCATCCTGCGCCTAGGCGGCTTCCTCTTTAACCTCTCTGAGTCCGTGTAGAATAGACGAAAGGTGTAGAATAGATTGTAAAGATTGTACCTATACAGTCTGTGAACTTAAAATAGGTATGCCTAGAATGACAGTTCATATACCAGCCCGTCTAAGGCTAGTATTTACCCCTAGGCTCACGAAAGCTTCTGTTATGGGTATTAGACGACGATATACGTACTTTACTTATATAAATAAATATATACTTAAATACATAGAACAACCATGACCCAAGCATAAATATTCGAGTTCATCACACAAATATTTGCCCTGGCCGGGATTCGAACCCGGGACCGCCGGCTCAGTAGGCAGGTGTCTACAAACCGAGCCAAACGCGTCGTCATGTCGTGCGACATAGCCTCGCCTGCCAGTCTCTCGCAGTACAGCGTGGTACAGCGAAGAAAGAGATAGGTAATATTTCTCGCATGAGAAAGAGTCGCGAGTCACAGTTGTGCTAGAGTTGCTGATCTGTGAAAGATGAAGCCGTTTTTGGTGTGCGTGTCTACTTTGCTTGTGAGCTTGACGTTGTGACGCGCACACGGACGAAACTTAGCCCGTGGCTTCCCAAAACTGGCACTTTCAAGCGCTAACTATTAGGTTTTTAGGCGTTTTATTCTAAAGTATCAGTTGGTTCCAAACTCTAAGATCAATTAAATTATTTCAAACGAACACAAGGAAGAAACGACTTCTTTGTTATTAGCTGAAGGAGATTTTTTGTATGGGCCGGTTCGATAAAATTTGATCTTAGAATTTCGGACGCACTATACCTTTATTTTATTTATTAGGAACAGACATCAACAGCAACACAATTCGTAAGAATTAACAATAGATTACTACAGCAAAAGCCAATAGTAGCTGTCCACAAAAATACCTACAATTAGTAAAACTATTTAGTTACAAAAAGACAAATTAACGAAAAATTATTATAGGTACTCGATCATGTGAGTGCTATTGTGTGTGTGTGTGTGTGTGTGTACCTATGTGTATTGTATACGGAAAAGGGATTTCAAATTAACTTACATCTAAACTTAGCATTAATGATAATGACCGAATACGATTCAAAGTCGATTTGATACAGTCAAATAAGTCAATACTGCTAAACTGTTCATTATATCGGATTGAAGGAAAGAAACTAGAAAATCATGACGTCTTAAGGACCAGTCTATGGCAAATAGTCTATCTCCGAACAGCGCACAATGCGTCTATTCATAAATATAATTGGGGGGGCTCGGCGTCTATTTCTGGCGAGACTGCAGAATTGCAGTGGGTGTAGAGCGCACGCGCATGTAGACAGGATGACAACGATCAGTGTAACCACGTAGGACGGTTACGTAAACTTAGTGTCATCTTGGGGCCCCCGGATACCTAGGGATTCATTCTAGAAACATTACGACCCATATCTCGGAAATATGGTCGTGAAAAATTCTGAAAAAATTCTGCTTACTCGTTCCAAAATTTACGTATTACCTGCTTCGCTGTTGCCCTATATGGAAATTTCCCATCCTAGTTCGATCCATTGACCTAACTTTAAAATTCCAAATTGAATCAATCCTTAATATTAGTCTTAGCGAGCAGGCGTGGACCCAAGCTTCTTTACATTACATATCTATACTGCCTGCCCGTTGTCTAACTATGTTTGTTTTTATTGTATCTGTCATGCTTTTGTTTGTTCCTATGTATTTGAGGTATGCAATTAAGAGTATTTTATACCCTCCCGAAACCTGCGCCAGATCAGACGACTCAATGAAGCCACGCAGTTACGTCGCCTAAATCAAACTAGTTTTAAGTTTATTTATATGTAGTTTTGTAGTTGAAATGTCCCCACAGAAGTGATTAGTAAGTACGAAGCTAACGGGTTTTATGGCAGTTAAAGAAGTGGCCATATAAGTACTGTGGGTACAGTCGCTACAAAAATGTATTCACGATAAGCGAACGAATGCGCGCCGTTTGCGCCGATAACACTTTCGCGCATGACTGTCCGCGAGCCATTGTGGCGGTGAATGTTTACGGCTTTTGTTTACATTTCATTGTGGTAGTACTTTCATATAGGTCACTTTTTATGCAAGACTTTATACCATCAATATATTTCTCAAAAAAAGTTTTATTTTACACCAACTATGTCTGTGTATGGCCGTAGGGTTGACTGAAAGAGAATACTAATGTCTTCATGGCATTCAGTCAGCCATTCATACTTTTACTTAGTAATGTGCAATAAAATTTGAATATTTGTACTTATTTAGATAAATATATACCTACTTAAATACATATAACAACCATGACTCAATAAGCACTCATTATAGAGTTAATCACACAAATATTTGCCCTGGCCGGGATTCTAACCCGGGACCGCCGGCTCAGTAGGCAGGTGCTTACCAACTGCGCCAACCGCGTCGTCGTCGTCGTATTTGTTTTTCAGCTTACTTACCTACACTCTTTTTGTATGCATAATATTTTATGTAACACATGCAAATGTGTCAATGGAAGAGATCGCTATATTTTAGCGACTTAGACCGCCTGTTGTTTACCTTTGTCTGTTATTTTAATGTAGGTATCTCATGTTGTTTTTTATTTTCCTTGATACTTGAGGTGTTCAATACAGTGTCAATATTTGTATTTAGTGTCACTGTAATAAGAACCGTAGTTCCTTTCACTCAGAGCTCTTCGTCAATCAGACGAGACGTTTTTGTGTTCGACTTTAGTTTCTTAAATTACTTTTAAACGTTCCGAAAATAGACTTGGCACCGCCAAATACCTACTAATGTTGCAATAATTACCGTCCGCTGTTCTGTTTGTAAACACGAGCGTAAAGTATCTATAGATACATACTAATATGTTGACATACGTCAACATACATATTTATTATTATTCAGTAATTTAATCATGTTCTTAGGGTAGGTAGGTTTCTTTTACTATAAATTTATATAAACAATAAAATATAAAAAATACATTACAAACATAAACACACTAAAAAAACCTAACCTAGGGTGCCGCCGGCAGCGGGGCAGGGTCCAGGCTACCGGTGGTTAGGGCTGCAGAGAGAGGAACCTCCTGACGAAGCGCGCCGTGTCCAGGAGTACCACCTTCTGATTCTGGCGCTTGATCCAGCCATCTAGCGAGAGTCTTTTGAGATGTTTATCGAGACTTCGCTATAAGACCCCACCACTAGTCCCCACTCTTCTTCCATTGTTCCCGGTTTTGGGCTATTTCTGGCCATTCCTTAATAAAATAGTAGCTGGACCCGCCGTTGCTATGAGGTCTGCCACGTCTCCGTTTCTGGCTGCTGGGCTTCCACTCTGTGGCGATCTTGGCCAAACGGAGATCCGGAATCCCAACATACGGATATACGAAAGATTTTTTGACTTAGCTGCGCAGACGCGTCGCTCGCCCGGCCAAGTATCATAAAAAGGCCTTATCGTTTCAAAAATGCTGATTGTTTTAGACATTTTCTTTTTTAGACGTTTCTTATCATTATCGATGTTACTAGATAGATCAGGCCCGTTGCCGTTACGAGTTGTTGGTACTTAGGTATATATTTAAAACATACAGTTTGAATATTTCATAGATAGTTTTTGTTTCACAAACTTCTCAAAATTTACAAAATTCATTCAGATACAAGTTTTTTTTCAACTTATTTTCGACTGCACGCAATAAAAGCATGAAATAGCTTTGTTACTAACTAGAACTCAGAGAAAAGTATTACTATATAAGTATTTACTTCAAAAAGTTGGTTGAAATTATAAATATATTTGTCATAATAAAAAAAAAAAAATTATAAAGGAATAAAGGCATCTTAAATATCACTGTTAAAATTTTGCTATCATAATAGACGTTAGTAATTTAGTATATATTATGGCTTTTGCAGCATAGCATAACACCTGACACAATAACTGAAGATCTTTTCCTTTCGTATAAAAATAAATCTCTTTCATAATCGCGAGTGCTATAAACATCACAGTCTAAATATAAGTTTACGTTTGTCTATCAGTAAATTACTAGAATTACGCCGCCCACAAGTTCCCTGGTTAGTGGTCAGCGAGACCACTGTACGCGGAAAACGCTACTGTGGTATATTTAAATAAGAAAGCACATTTGTGACGTTTTCAAGCAAAAGGTACCGTTTTATCGCTTACCATACGCGTTGACAGATTATTGGGGTGCACGCGGTTTTATATAATTTCACTTAATCTATTTTTATTTGATATACCATTTCTTTATAAACTGCAACAAATGAAGTACCTAATGTCGCTTTAGATTAATTCCAAAGAGATATAATGTACACTCGGGTGCAAAGAAATCGGACCACCTCAACATTTTTTACATTTTTTAAATTTCTGTAAAAACTGTAAGGCTGACCATAAAACCATATGAATGGTAAGCTTTTCCTCTATAAATTCATTACTATAAAGAGTGTATTAGGTGCTACAGTGCTGTAAACCCTTCAAATCGCCACTTGTTTGCCTGTTTAGGTTCGTTAGGTACCTTGCGTCCTTCAGAGCAGAAATACAAGCCCCGGTTATATAAAATTATAACAATATAGGTACCAATTAACAATTAGAGTAAAACTGATTATAACAAAAAACCGTTACATTATATTAACTTTACGTCAATTTATCGTATTTCTTCTGCGTTGCTATTTAGTTTAAGTTTTCTCTGTTACTTTGCTTTGCCTTTTCTGGTCTCCGAATAAAATATGTTACATCCTATTTAGTTATTAAATATTTAAAAATTCAAAAAATAAACGTATCACAATAGTAGCACAGACATGCTAAGTATAGCATAGTATTAGTTTGTCTAGCTGCAATAACTATATTTATCAACGCGACAGATTCGCTGCCCACTTCTCCACAGATTAGCGCAGCGAGGTCACTGCTAAGAATAAACGCTGTAAAGATACTTCATTGTCTCGTGAATTTGATATAGGTAGTGTACCTGAGTGTGTTGCTTATATTAAAATCAGAATGTGACGCGACATAAGAAGTGCTAAATTATTGCGAGTCACAATGATGACGATCCTAGATTTATTTATATTTTATTTACCAGTTGACTTCCCTTATTATTTTAAACTTATTTTGACATCGTAAACATTTTTTTTCTTATTAATCATTTTTGCCTTAATATTTTTGACAATCATGATAATAATTAGTATAATTTTGACATAAAGCAAACTTGAAATGTTATTTTTATCGTGAAATAAAATAATCGAATCTAATCTAATCTAATCAAAAATTCTAATTATTGTGGTTAAATTACCGTTATTTTGGTTTGTCTCTGGCTTATATTATATCAGTATATCTACATTTGGTTGTTGTTATGTCACTTGTAATTCCTTTTTTATACATTTTACATCTTATTAAGTACTAATTTACAACTATATGCAATTTTATAGCACTAAATTAATTTATTGTAGGTACTTATTTGTGGCTATGTGGGACTTTAAATACAATATGTCCTCATTCAATTAGGTTTATTTTTGTAATTGAATAGGGATGAAACGTGAGAAATAAACCTTGTTGGTTATACAGATAGGTATAGCTACTTGGGATTTTATGCCACGATTCTTAAACGAAAACAATCATAAAACGCGCGGTACGATTGCAGACGGATGTCAGATATTGTACTCATTGAGAATGTCGCAGAAGATGAGAGCGCTAAATATAACTCTGTGTCTGTCTAGCTGCGATTCTCTATTTATCGCTTTCGTAAATTAAATCTACCTTCTTCTTAGACTGTCACAGATTATTGACACAGCGGGCGCACCATCCAATATAAACGGCATTAGTGGCGTTTTTATGGCACAGATTAAGCAAACAAATACGTTCTATACAACTCACCCACGTGTGAGTTTAGATAACAATGAAAGAAAATAAAACAATACTGCGACATAAGGAAAGCATCCAATCTCAAATAAATACATTGAAATACGAGTATCGAGTAGCAAAGTCTGAGAGCTGAGATAAACAATTAATAAATATTAAACGATATCTCTAAGACAAATCGACTAAGTCCCAAATTAAGATGATCTCACTAGAACTAAGCGAAATATACTTAAATATATAGATAACATCGACGCGACTGATCGGAGCTCCTGATGTTGAATCGCGAACCGATGCGAAAAATGTGCGGCAATATTCAACTTCAACCATGTGAGTTTCGTATGGATTCAAATGTCCGTCTGATCTTTGAGTCTGGAACAGATCGTTCTTTAGCGATAAGACCGCCTATTGTCTTAATTAAGGTGTCAATTGTAAAAAAAATATTGTTGGTGTGCAATAAAGAACTATTGTATTGTATTGTAATATGGCGAAAGACCCACAGTGCAAATTTTCCATATAACAATGTTCAAACTACAACCATGTCTCAAAACAACACAGTTAAAAATACAGCCGTGGACGGCAGTAAATCCATTTAAGTACTCATTTTGTGTAGGGCTGCCATCCGTGCGGGTTTCCCCGGACTTGTCCTAGTTTGGGAGATGTCCGGCGGCTGTCCGGGGTGGTTTTCATAAAGTGTCCGGGCAAAACCCGAATGGACCCGAATTGAATTGATTATTTACGGGAATTATCGTGTACAAAGTAGATCTCGGATTTCTAATTCAAGACCCAAAAAACTACAACAGATACGTCACTTCCAAAATTGTCAAAATTTAAATGACATCTGAGCTTGTTTCTTAGCTTGTAAATTATTGCACCAAATGTTTTGAATACCTCAAGTGTTACAAGTACAATACCAGATTGCGTACCAAAAATATCCGATGTTTAAGTTTTTATTATCTCCTCCCGTATTTAATATAGAGTTAAAGTTACCAATAAATAAATTATCTTAGTCAGGTAACTTTTTCTTCTTTAAACACTTAAAGAAGAAAAAGTTACTATTATAAAAATATTTTATTGTAGTGGAAACATTGTGGTAGTTTTTTAGTCTTGAATTAGAAATCGTAGTATATTTTCATTCAGAGCGTATCACGTTAACAGCGTATATAACAGCGTTAAGTGATTAATTTTAATAATATCATTTTCGGACACGGCCGGGTAAAAAAAAATACGATTCACGTAAAATGTTCGGGTTTTTTTTAAGTCTTTGTCCGGGCGGGTTCGCAAATTTAGAGATGGTAACCCTACTGTTGTGTCGAATCCGGCAGCCAACTTCATCGCACAAACACCGCGTTTAAGAACGGTTGCCAATTTGTGTTAAACTAAATTGGCTGTAATATTTGACCACCTGCGGAATTACAATTTCAGAATAGCGTGAAATTGGGTGGAAATCGATTAGTTGTTCCACAATATGGTAAAACAAGACAAGGCGCTGATGTTTTCAGACCAATGCCTGCATGGGAACATGAATTTAAAAGTATTTGCCTTTGCACTCATAAATATAGCTTTATGCTAAATTTATGAAAACAATGAAAATTACGGTAAACATTTAGGCAATATTGTCTTATAAATACTTCCTAGTTTTCCTAACATTCGTTAAAAAATAGTAAACAACTAAAATCTGCAATACGACTGCTTTATGACCGTGCAGCCAGCTTGCAGTCGGCGTGCGGTTGACAGGACTGCCGTTGATTTAACAGAAACATGTCTATATGTGAATATTTCTTGTTGTAAATTTTGCATGTTCTAACTAAATACTTATTATTAACATAATATTTTTTACGACTAAACGGAGTTGAAAATAGATCCGTGGACCGCGTTCGAAAGCTTTGACATCGAAACGATACTTTACTTAGAAGATATTGAGAGTCAACAATGTTATTCAGCAATTTAAATAAAAATGTAACGTCTCTTTTTTCTCATCGCATCTGAAGGCTTTCAATATTCTCACGGGCGAAGGAACTGAATTTATATTTAAGATAACTAAAGAACTTTTTTTGTATACGCTCTATTGTGTTAATATGAACTGAATAGAAAGGGCAGGTTGTTGCAGGTGTCTGGGCGAACTGTAATCGATTTCCATCAGTTTGCTCGTTTGCCTCCTATGGCATAAAAAAAGGTTAGAGCAAAATTTGAACCCTGGATTTTATACAGGGATCTCTGAATCCCACCCGCTGCGTGGGCGCAGGAATAATGTCCAACGCCGTAGGGCGGCGGTGAGCACACCTCGTTAACGATCTAGTTTATCGTTGTGGTTTTATTTTGCAATAAAATACTATAAACTTTGAGAAATATGTATTGACTGAAAACGTTTAACACTTTAGCGGACAGTACGTCGAGGGTAGAGACGTAAATTAGGATTAGGATCGTCTTGAGTGGTCTTGATAATGCCGCGTCTGTGGACGTCGGCTTTTAAGGTGCGTAACTGAGTCATTATTGTCAGTTCAAAAAACAAAAGTTGTCCCTTCGGTGGTCGAAAGTTAAAAGAGCTTGTATGAATCTAGGTTAATATGTTGCTATTACATCGGATTATAGAAGAGGGAACGTTCTTTATGCTCAAAGGCATTTAATCAGAAAATTAGGCCCTGGAATCCGTAGCGTAGTTACGCTTAGTGTGTACGCACCTTTAGAATACTTAAGGCCTCCACCGGTACCCTATGAGGCCCCAACGTCGAAGCCGATATATCAAATGGCAGACGAAAGTGAAAGCCCTCAATAGCGGTTTAATTAAGGTTAATACTTGATGCTATATTTAATATTATAATATCCAGATAAATTTATTTTCAAGTCGAGTAAGTTTCCCTTTATTGTACCACCCGAAACGTAATACTTCGAAGCCTGCTACAACGCACGTTATGACGACATTTGATTGCACATATGAGAAGAATAATTTCCTCATTTTTCCCCATCGGATTCTCGATATGCTTATAACATAAAACAGATGAACGAGCCACCAAAAGACGAAGTGCCATTACGTGCCATTACGTCAATGTTTGAAATTTCCGCTACTCTTCAAAATCTGCGAAAGTGAAATATTGACGGGAAACTATGCGGATTATAAAATAACATGATTCACTGTTAGAAAAAACGCTCCAGTAGCCGTGAATAAAAAATCTGATTATTTGTCTGCGCGGTCTTAGGCTGCCTGTTCACTGGAATACAGCTTTGTATAATGGATTTAAATGCACTTTTTTTGAAAGAAAGAAAGAAGAAAGAAAAACATTTATTCGGGGACAAAACATAATTGCGTAGAAAAGTGACAAACAAAGAAAAAAAAACGAAACATAAAACTATAACTAACTACTTAAGCTAATTATGAGTGCCTCGAAACGGTCCCACCTCAGCATAATGTTAGCTCCCGAGAGAGCCAGCGCTGATCTTCCGGTGGGACCATAGGTGGCGTTTTGGGCTTCACAAAGACGCAGTCTAATTGGTTTTCCCCGCTCTGCTTTAGTGCACAGGCAGCCCTATTTAGAAGATACTGGCATTAATATTTTAGGGACGGTACAGACATTTAAACTGCAACCTAGTTGCAAAATCGCAGTTCGAGTGCAGTTTTGTTGCAGTTGGTGTAACTGCATACCCACTGTGCAGTCCGCTTACAGTTGCCGTGCACAGTGTGTGATTTTGCCTTATTTTCTATCATCACCGTTTTTGCAACGCAAATTTGTTTCTGCACTGAAAGCCTAAACCGTAAAAGTCTACTTTCTATAATTTGTAATACTTAGATCTATTTTTAATTATTTCATAAAAATCAAGATTTTACTATTGTATTCTACTTTAACTTGTTTCTTTTGTTCATACCATAGACTCAAAATTTAAATAATTTAATAATTAGACAGGCACATGGTTATGTGCCTGTCTAATTATTTACTGGACTTAAATATGTTTATTGTATGTTTTCATAGTTACTTAACTTAAATATGTTTAATGTATGTTTTCTTTACTCTCAGAGCAATAATGTTTGAACCATTAATGGAAACTGTTTTGGCTTCTGTGTTATCTATTTTTGTTAACTCTAAGTGTGATTGTATGCTTTTTGTTTCCCATTACAATAAATAAATAAATAAATAAACAACAGAAAAGTCACAAGTGCGTTGCCGGTCTTTCAGGTGGGAAAACTACGCCTTTTCTTGAAGGTTTGAAGGTAGTATCGGTTCGGAAATACCGCATGCGACAATTCATTCCCCAATGCAGTCGTGCGAGGCAGGAAATTTCTAGAAAAACGCACAGTTTGACTAATTTGCCCCACAAACATACACGTACAAAATCATAAAACTTTGAACCTGTGGCTTTTACTTTTTACTATTAGATAACGGTTATCGATCGTTGGCAAGAGCGGTGAGTCTGGTGGCTAATACATTCAAATGTATGGTAAAGTTTTGTACGGGACCCTGCTCCCGACGTGGACGGGATAATTTTTAATTTCCGCAGTTTGTGGCGAGTGCGGCCCATTATCGTAAATTTAATATTTTTACGTTTCATAAGTCATAACACTGTGTCCGGAAAGTCTGCTGTCCACGTTTCGTGGGCGAATTTCCGGAACGTCGTAACACGCTTCAACATTAAATGCCGTAAACCTACCTAACTACATCAGTCAGTAAGTGTAAAAATATGGGTACAACGAAATAATGTACTGGTACATATTCACGAGAGCATTCGTTCGTTACATATTTTTGCACTTGACTGTACCTACAAGAATGAATAAATGCAAAATTAAAATATTTTGACAATGTAAAACTAAGGATAGGATAGGATAGCACTTCAAAGTCAGACAAAGACTGGGAGTGTTGCAAAATAATAAAAAAACTCTGTAGGAGCGTAAAAAACACAGACCTCAGTAAATTTCAAGGAAACCTGCAATAGAACTTGTATATTTAAACGGAATTTCAGACTGATATCGTTTCATCTTCAACGCAAATTTACTTCCATTATTATTCATTTCATGAACTTTTTAAGATATGACAATGTGATTTCAATGCCTTGATAATGTAAATTTTATAGCTATTTTCGACGAAACGTTTAGCTATGTAAATGTAAAGTAAGTCGGTTCTAAAGCCTGACCAGAAATATATGAGGATTGTCAAGAGGGCGCTATTTATAAGATTTATATGGCAACAATTTTCCAACCAATCGCAACCTACTATAATGACATTAGTTCTAAAAACCTGTCAGTTCCACTATGTTAACCTCGTAATATTATTTAATGGAATGCACTCTTTTCCTGACTGTTTTTCGCGTAGTAAACACATGTACACTTTATTTATTATATTATGTCCACGACTGTGACTGGTTTTCGGCATTTTGTTTGGATAGTTTTAAATATTTGTCTTTTACAGAAATCACCACGAATGACATTGACATTGTTGACAAACCATCATAAAATCATTGCCAGTGTAAGAAATTAGTTCCAGTGAAATTCCGCAATATGGCGCATCCTCATATATTTCTGGTCAGGCTTTACAAACAACCTATGAATATTAACATTTGTTCCTTAGTCTTGAATTATATTCGCAGCAGAAACGCGAAATCGGTGATTTCCCAATACACTCCATTTTTTTTATTATATTGTTATCAGTTAATGAGAATAATATTAATAGCTTAGTTTAGCTTCGTGGTCTCTTTACCATCATTAACCCGAGAATAACGTCCAGGAAAAAGTCGTAGGAGAACCAAAGTAAGGCTGGCAACGCACTTGTGATTCCTCTGCAGTGCCGTATCAACTCCTAGGCCCACAAGCCACAAGGCCTGGGCCTAGGGGTCAGCCAGCCTAGGGGCCCAGTCCGAGGAAACAGGACTTGCACCGTAATAATGTTCTCCTTAGGGGCCCCAAACGCCAAGTGCCTAGAGGCCCCCTCTAAGTCCGAGCCTGCTCTCCTTGCAGGTGTTTATGGGGTATTCCCTTGATTTGTCTAATTTTTTTTGTCTAATTTCAGTTTGTCTAACAACTTTTACCATAATGAACATTTTATCTAAAGTTAATATGTATAATATCATTTCTCATAATTATTAACGATAAACGATGTCTATTGTGGGGCCACGTATCTACAATAAAGTACCTGATTATATAAGAGAAATTGAGAACGACGTTACATTCCTACATAAAATTAAAAAATGGCTCATATCTAGTGCTTTTTATAGCCTTGAGGAATTTTATAATATATTATAGGTACTAATTCTGACTATAAATTATTGTTGAGTATTGTATTGAAATTATAAATTGTTAATGTTACTTAAATTTTGTATTGTATTTTAATAATTAATTATTTGAAATGTGTAACTAATTGAATGGTTTCATTATTAAACCTAATATAATTTAATATGTGACATGTAAAATTGAAAAACATTTTATAAATAAATGAGTATGAGTATGAGTATGAGTATTATTTTGTCGAAATTCGTTTTGCCTAAATGATAATTTTCATAACTCTTGTTTTGTCGAATATTATTTTATCTAAAACTCACTTTGTCGATTCTTATTTTGAAAATTGTAGGTTAGGTTGAAGACCGAATACTGTAGGTTAGGTTAGGTTTGTTTTATGACCATGGATAGCGGAGCCAGCGAAGCGAGCGGAGCGTCAGAATGCTTGCTAAATAAATAAATTGGGCAAAAAAATTGTAAGGCAAAATATGTTTATACGAATAAAAAATTAGGCCAAATAAAATTAGACGAATTAAGATTATGTGAAATGAGTATTATACAAAACGACTTTCACTCAAATGAAAATTAGGCAAAGTGAATAGTTATATTCATCATCATCATCATCATCTCAGCCATAGGACGTCCACTGCTGAACATAGGCCTCCCCTTTGGACTTCCATATATACCGGTTGGAAGCGACCTGCATCCAGCGCCTTCCGGCGACCTTTATAAGGTCATCTGTCCATCTTGTAGGTGGACGTCCTACGCTGCGCTTGCTGGTCCGAGGTCTCCACTCGAGCACTTTTCGGCCCCATCGGCCATCTGCTCTGCGTGCTATGTGGCCTGCCCATTGCCACTTCAACTTGCTGATCCGGTGAGCTATATCGGTCACTTTAGTTCGTCTACGGATTTCCTCATTTCTGATTCGATCACGTAGAGACACCCCGAGCATAGCCCTCTCCATTGCTCGTTGAGCGACTTTGAGCTTTGAGATGAGGCCGATAGTGAAAGACCACGTTTCGGTGCCGTAAGTCATCACTGGTAACACACATTGGTTGAAGACTTTCGTCTTGAGGCACTGAGGTATGTCGGACGAAAAGACATTGCGTAGTTTCCCGAACGCTGCCCAGCCGAGTTGGATTCGGCGGTTGACCTCTTTCTCGAAGTTGAACCTACCTAATTGGACCACTTGTCCTAGGTAGATGTATGAGTCAACAACTTCGAGTACCGAGTTTTCAACAGAGACTGGGATGGGCACAACCTTGGCATTTGACATGAGTTTCGTCTTGTCCATGTTCATTTTTAAGCCCACCCGTTGAGAAACTCGATTGAGGTCATCGAGCATCATGCTGAGTTCCTCCATCGACTTTGCCATGACTACGATGTCGTCGGCAAACCGAAGGTGAGTGATGTATTCGCCATTGATGTTGATGCCAAGTCCTTGCCATTCCAGGAGCTTGAAGGCGTCTTCCATAACGGCCGTAAACAGTTTCGGGGACACAACATCCCCCTGTCTTACGCCTCTTCTCAATGGAATGGCCTTTGTACTCTGCTCCTGAACTCGGACCGACATGGTGGCGTTACTATACAAACACTTCAACACTTCAATGTACCGATAGTCAATATGGCATCGCTGAAGTGACTCGAGCACCGCCCATGTTTCCACCGAATCGAATGCTTTCTCATAGTCCACAAACGCTAAGCATAATGGCAAGTTATACTCTTCAGTCTTCTGTATTACTTTCCGCAGCGTATTTATGTGGTCTATGGTACTATAGCTTCTTCGGAAACCGGCTTGTTCGGGAGGCTGGAAGTCATCAAGTCTATGCTCGAGACGGTTCGTGATGACCCTTGAAAACAACTTATAAACATGGCTTAGAAGCGTGATGGGCCTGTAGTTCTTCAATAGGCTGTTATCACCTTTCTTGAAGAACAGTACCACCTCGCCTCTATTCCATGCTTCAGGCGTTTTGCCCTCGGACAAGACGGAATTAAAGAGCTTCTGGAGGACCTTAAGTACCGGTGTTCCACCCGCTCTCAGAAGCTCTGAGGTGATTCCGTCTTCGCCCGGCGCCTTGTTGTTCTTAAGCTGCTTCAGGGCCATCCTAATCTCGTACAGACTGATGTCCGGGATGTCTTCGGTATAATGTCGGGACAGCTTGGCTCTTGGATCGCCTACCAAGCTGTCCACGGGCTTAGCGACTGAAGTGTATAACTGACCATAGAACCTCTCGATCTCGCCTAGAACCTCTGCTTTGGTCGACGCTATGCTGCCATCTTCCCGTTTCAGCTTGGTCAGCTGGCTTTGTCCAATAGACTTGTCCTTTGCGAACACTTTGGAGCCTTTGTTCTGCTCAATGGTCTCTTTAACACGGTTCGTATTAAAGAGCCGCAGATCATGTCGCAAGGACTTCGATATACGTCTATTAAGCTGCCTATATGACCTCGCGGTCATCGGGAGACTGCAACTGTAGCGAGCGTCGTTCAGCCATGAGGTTTAAGGTTCGATCAGACAATTTCTGAGGTCTATCTTTACGGCGGGGTCTGAAAAACTTAGACCCTACCGTGTGGACAGTTTCCACTAGCCCGTCGTTGATCTCGTCCACTGAGGCAAAGTTCTCCAGACAAGCGAAGCGGTTGGAGAGCTCGAGTTGAAAGCTCTCGGGGTTTTGAATATGGGCCCGAGTAGGTCGGAGCGTAGACTTCATCAGACTGGACCTTTCCAGTTTAACATTGATATTCAGTGTGCCTCTTACGATTCGATGATCACTGCCGGTCTTTACCCTATTGATCACAGACACATCACTGAAAATCCGTTTCTTGTCGGTCATGATGAAGTCAATCTCGTTTCTCGTGGAACCATCGGGACTTATCCAGGTCCATTTCCTGTGGGGCGGCTTCTGGAAGAAAGAGTTCATCATGAAGAGTTCCTCTTTCTCCAGAAAGTCGGCCAGCCTCTGTCCCCTAGGGTTCCGTTGCCCGTATCCAAATTGCCCCACTCTCAACTCATCACCGCTGTTCTTGCCCAACTTTGCATTGAAGTCCCCCATAACAACAGTGAAGTAGGTTTTGGAAGTATGTATGGCCCTACTTACGTCCTCATACATAGCCTCTACTTCCTCATCAGAATGTGACGAGGTCGGTGCGTATACCTGAATGACCTTCAACGAATATCTTTTGGATATTCTGAGTATTAGGTATACCACCCTGCTCGACACACTGTCGATGGTAGTTATGTTGTTAACGAGGGACTTGTGAACGAGAAACCCGACACCGCCTTGGGACTGTTGGGCGCCCTCCCGGTAGTAGAGCAGGTTACCAGACTTCAGGGTTACGGTGTCCTCCCCCTCTCTACGGACTTCGCATAATCCTACAATGTCCCAGTGTAACCTGCTCAGTTCCTCTTCCAACTCGCAAATCTTTTCGTCAGTCCTCATTGTGCGTATGTTGTGTGTTACCAGGGCCAGTCGTCGTGGGGATGGGTAGCCGGATTTCGTCCGGGGATTCTTAGCACCCCCTGCTCCGCCATTACCTTGGCCGCTACCCGCGCCAGGGATAGCGGAGCTGCCGGAGACTGGGGGCCTGGTATTTGTGTGACTGTGTATAGAGGGGTTTTGCCATACGCGCCACGCTTGGCAGGCGGGTTGGCGCGCGCAGTTTTTTTTTTTTTTTTTCTTTTTTTTTTAAGTTCTCTGGAAGACGCTGCTGCCCATCTCCCGGTATATTATTATTCCCTTAGCAGGCTTCTACTGCAACCACGGGACGATATGGTGGGGGACAATTCTAAGGCCGGTCACCCCACGGCACACGGCAGTTATATTAGTTATGCTAAATAATATTAGTTTAAATGAAATTAGGCAAACCGAAATTAGGCAAAAAGTTGTTAGACAAAACAAGGTACAACCTGTTTATGAACGAGGGTAATCGCTTTCCATCAGGCTATCCGTGCGCTCGTTTGCCCCCTATGACATAAAAAGTAAGTTCGTGTCTTACTTAAGTAATGGGCCATTTAACCCATAAATACATCCGAACGGTTTGCCCGGCGGTATTTCTTATGCAGCCAGTTATAAGCCGATGCGATCATCAGAAATCTCTTTAACGTTTATTGTGAAAATCATTAAACGTACCCAATCTCCCAGGGCCATTTCACCCAAAGATACATGCGTAGGTACACGCAGCATTGTTTACAGCGGAGGTCGTCGCTCGCGTCAGCCGCTAAATTTGTCCACAATGAAAATATCGTTGATTGTGATTGCCGTTACATTGTTTAGACGCTGTGCCACAGTATCCTCCGGTGCAGTAAACTCATGTAAACATTCGGGAAACGGACGTCATAACAGCTGCGCTACGCAGATCTCGCGGATCTCATGGCAGTCTCATGTTTCCGAGGCCCATGATATGATGGTTAGGTTTATCGCGCAATATAATATATTATAAACTGACTTTTAGAGAATGCAAACTGAAACTCACAAACTGGCTGGTTATTCTGACATACGAGGAGATTGAGGATCTCCTTTGAGTTTCGTCTTTTTTAATTTTTTAGCCTCTCACACACACACACACACACACACACGTATGGGTGTATACAAGTATACACTTTCATACACACTTACAAAACACACGCAGACACAAACCTACATCACTCACACGAATATAAACTAAAATAGGCATGTGCACGCTTGTTACCTTATTTCTTAAACCTAATTTTTAAGCTACATAATGTATTACTCTGTGTGTACCTCATAAAAATCACTGTCACCACTGTATCACGGTGAATAATCTATGTACTTGTATTTCCGGGGTGAGGGCCTGGAGATCTGTAATACAGGTTTATACCTAGTTCAGACTCCAGTCTCTCACAAAGGTTACTGTAAATAAATTTGTTAATTTAGTTTGTAAAATTGTCCTTTGTGAGGTGAAAATAAACACATTTTATTATTATTATGTCGCACCCTTTCACGGGACAATGGTGTCCCGGACCTTTGGGAGGCGTGCACGGAGCCGAAGCCAACGAGCAGAGGCCCTTTCGACAATTTAATGAAATGTAAGGGGTACACCATGCGGATGCTCCCCCTGCCTGTGTCATGGGACGCACACAGAGACAGCACCCGCAAGATGTAAGAACTATTGTGGTTGTATGGAGTCTAAATATGGTACTATTATTATTATTATAATAGACAAATGACTGTTTAAGCTATATCTACAACCTTGGTTCTCTTGCGTATCTCATCATTTCGTATTCGATCCCGTAAGGAAACTCCGAGCATAGCTCGCTTCATTTGTCCTTTGAGTAACTTTAAGCCTTCTTATGAGGCCCATTGTAAGCGACGTTTCAGTGCCGTATGTCATCATTGACAACACATATTGGTTAAAAGCCTTCGTCTTAAGACACTGCGGTAGGTGCTGCTTCCAGTAGGCAGGCGGTTACGATCGCAGGCAGAAATTGGACGAGGGCAGCGCAAGATCGATTTGGAGAACTTAGGGAGAGACCTTTGTCCCGCAGTGGACGTCTATCGGCTGATATGATGATGATGATAAATGACAAAACACCGCTAATTTCTGACCAATATCTACCATCCACCTACCTACCATCATCAGTATGAGCGTGACGAATACTTCACCATTTATGTTTATTTATTTCGTAATAAGTGTCACAAACCATTAAATATGCCGCCTTGCGGCTTGAAATGAGATTTCAGAATTGAGATAGGTACCCCTGATAATTGAGGCCGAATTATGGACATTTCGTCAAATCGTGTAATTTTATACAAGTACGTTTGCCTATATCCGCATTTTAATTTTTTCATTTGATAATCATACTTTCTGACGTTCCAATGCAAGATGAACTGACCAACTGGTTTAAGTCCTTGCGGGGGGAAATCTATGTTCCTTATTAGTCGTCTACAAGTGATTGCACACAATTTTCGAGAGCGTTCAAATTCTGTCTCTCACACTTGCATTTTGTCAAAACGTGACGGATGCTTTGTTTATAATTATTATCAGGATAATATACCTACTGTGTTTGCCTGTGCCTACTGGGGACCTATTCGCAGTCGACTGCGAGGTCTATTTCGGACACGGTAGCCCAGTGAAGCGGGAACCGCTAAAATGTTTAGTCTGAACGCGCAGAACAAATGACGGGGACAATCGAACAATAAACAATTCTTTATGCCAGTTATAAAACGACTCGTCTCAGCGAACGTCATAAGCAGTTACGACCGTGTTCTAGTATACGTGAAGTTATCAAACTTTAAAGTGCCTGTCAGACTGATGGGGATGATAAGTCTGTCGACTTAGCCAACTTATGTGGCAATAGGTATTACTGTATCGACTTGAGGAAACACAAAGTGTTTCGTCAATATAAGATCCCAAGGCTGCTTGGGAGTTAGGGTGGCAGAAAGGTTAACGCTCTGGACCGGCAATCCAGAGGTACCAGGTTCGATTCCCGGTATCTTCCACCAGGTAACTCATTTAAATTTTTCTTTGAGCTTTGATCTTTCTATCAATGGTTCAAGATCCTAGAATTCAAAGTTTAATTATATTTTTCAGAGAGATTTGATTGAAATTGTTCTACGTAGGTTTCTTAGTGTCATAAGTCCTGAAAATGCATGTGACAAAAATCATAAAATAACAAATATAACTCCATGCCAAACGCGAGCTAATGTTGAGCTATGGCCTAATATTGTTGAATATGGGAAGATACCTTACAACGCTAAAATCATATCACATACCTACTGTCCCTTTATAAGTAGATTAAGACCCCATCGCTGTCGACACTTATATATTTTATCTATGAAATATGGTTAAAATGAGAATTCACACATGAGATACATACATAACACAATGGAAATTGCCTAGATACTGTATCTAGTAGATTCTGGGATAGGATCTTCAGTTATTTTGGCTTCAGATTGTGTTGACTTAAATTTCTGTTACACGATTGAATAAGGCACCTTTTTATGAATACAACTAAAGGTTACAGCACACCTATCCGCTCGTCACTGGACCAGCGACACTAACGAGCACACCATGCCGACAACATGCAGTTAACGTGCTTACGTCTACTTGACGTAAGCACGTTCGGCATGTTGTCGTCGCGTCGTTAGTCTGTGTCGAGGCGAGTTGATCTCGTTATTGCTGTTACGGATTTGATAGGTGTGCATAGCAGTATGAAATGTCATATGACTCATATGACCGATCCGGTGCGGGGCGGTTAGATGTGCGATAACCTTAAGTAACTTAATGGGAGATTTTCCTATAATTTAGTTGCGAGATTGAAATAATAATGCTTTTCAACATGTATTTATTTAGGGGCACACGGTGTAAGGTAACTTGAGACAGCTAAATGCTCAAGAAAGTGAAAAATTTTCATGCAATGAAAGACTTAAATTTCGAACTAATATAACGAAATATTATATCTTGTTTAATGCAACAAGCACTTTGTTGTCCTTTCCTCTATGTTTGAGTTCGTCAGTACAACTCGGGAGAAGACAAAACGTGTACTACAGTACACCTTTTGTTTTCTTCCGAGTTGTACCGACGAACTCACACCGTGCACCCACAGAAATCACACGCATTAGTTAAAATCTAAGGGTACGTTAATAAATCAAGGAGAACTATATACCTGTGAACAGCATTTTCTCGGGCAGGGTACCAAATGGTAAATGTGGCTCACCGGCGTCAGGGGCGAGGGGATGCTCGAGGTCCTGATCATGGACAGCTTTCGGCGCTGCTCGGCCGAGAGGGAGGCCCGGCGACTCCTGCTAAGGCCATAGCCCGAGACGTCAGGTATATCGGTGCTTAGTCCGCGGATCAGTGTCGGGCGGAACATCTCGATACAACACTCAGCTTAGCGTGGCACTTGTGTTAGCTTGGCACTTAGGTTAGCGTGGTGCTTAGTTTAGTTTGAAGTGTTTAGCTTAGTTTTTGACGATAAAGCTCGATGAATTTATAGACTGTTAGTGATAGACAGATTTTTAGACTTAAATTCTGTTTTAAAAAAGAAGAGTGCTTTATAGTGACAGACAATGGAACGATTGAATGACATGTGTGTTGTATTGGTGAACGACCTTAACACTTTAATGGACAATACGTCGAGAGCCGTAAAATAAGACCCTCAAGGTACGACACAACGTTAGGGGCGAGGGGATGCTCGAAGTCCTGATCATGGACAGCTTTCGGCGCTGCTCCGCCGAGAGGGAGGCGCGGCGACTCCTGCTGAGGCCATAGCCCGAGACGTCAGGTATATCGGTGCTTAGTCCGCGGATCAGTGTCGGGCGGAACATCTCGATACCACACTCAGCTTAGCGTGGCACTTGTGTTAGCTTGGCACTTAGGTTAGCGTGGTGCTTAGTTTAGTTTGAAGTGTTTAGCTTAGTTTGAAGTGCTTAGCTTAGTTTTTGACGATAAAGCTCGATGAATTTATAGACTGTTAATAATAGACAGATTTTTAGACTTAAATTCTGTTTAAAAAAAAAAGAGTGCTTTATAGTGACAGACAATGGAACGATTGAATGACATGTGTGTTGTATTGGTTAACGACCTTAACACTTTAATGGACACAATACGTCGAGAGCGGTAAAATAAGACCCTCAAGGTACGACACAACGTTAGGGGCGAGGGGATGCTCGAAGTCCTGATCATGGACAGCTTTCGGCGCTGCTCCGCCGAGAGCGAGGCCCGGCGACTCCTGCTGAGGCCATAGCCCGAGACGTCAGGTATATCGGCGCTTAGTCCGCGGATCAGTGTCGGGCGGAACATGTCGATACAACACTCAGCTTAGCGTGGCACTTGTGTTAGCTTGGCACTTAGGTTAGCGTGGTGCTTAGTTTAGTTTGAAGTGTTTAGCTTAGTTTTTGACCATAAAGCTCGATGAATTTATAGACTGTTAATAATAGACAGATTTTTAGACTTAAATTCTGTTTTAAAAAAGAGTTATAAAAGAAGAGTGCTTTATAGTGACAGACAATGGAACGATTGAATGACATGTGTGTTGTATTGGTGAACGACCTTAACACTTTAATGGACAATACGTCGAGAGACGTAAAATAAGACCCTCAAGGTACGACACAACGTTAGGGGCGAGGGGATGCTCGAAGTCCTGATCATGGACAGCTCTCGGCGCTGCTCCGCCGAGAGCGACGCGCGGCGACTCCTGCTGAGGCCATAGCCCGAGACGTCAGGTATATCGGCGCTTAGTCCACGGATCAGTGTCGGGCGGAACATCTCGATACACTCAGCTTAGCGTGGCACTTGTGTTAGCTTGGCACTTAGGTTAGCGTGGTGCTTAGTTTAGTTTGAAGTGTTTAGCTTAGTTTGAAGTGTTTAGCTTAGTTTGAAGTGTTTAGCTTAGTTTGAAGTGTTTAGCTTAGTTTGAAGTGTTTAGCTTAGTTTGAAGTGTTTAGCTTAGTTTTTGACGATAAAGCTCGATGAATTTATCGACTGTTAATAATAGACAGATTTCTAGACAAATTCTGTTTTGAGAAAGAAGAGTGCTTTATAGTGACAGACAATGGCATGATTGAATGACATATGTGCTGTATTGGCTAACGACCTTAACGCTTTCACGGACAATAATTTATAATAGATATTATTAACTGTTTTTGTGTACAATAATGTGTTTACCTACTTACAATACGTCGAGAGACGTAAAATAGGACACTTGGTACGTCTCCACGTCTGTGGCTGGCGACATTCAACATCGTAATACTGTCCTTCCGTCTACAGCCAAACATTTCTCATTATGAAGGCCAATAAGTATCGTTTATGGCTAGAACTTTTTTGTAAAGATTTTTCAGTGCCACATCATGTTATTTTCGAAATGGTCTTGTGCCCGTGAACGTTAAAAGGCTCGGCTTAGCTTATCGCGACAATTTGAGTTAGCTTGTGGCGGTTAGATAATTTTACCTACGCTAATGAACCACCATGAATGTAGGTTCAGGTTTAAATACCTACATTTATTCTCATAAGAATTTTAACTTAAATGAGAACTGAAGTATCATATAATTATATAAAACGAAGAAAAATGTCAGGCGCAGATCCACTGTTGTATGCATGGCGGGCATGATTCCAAATGCTATGATAATATTATGATGAATATGTGTGTAAATAAAGTAGTATAGTAAGTAAACTACTATTGTAAGAACGAAGCGCATTGTCATTGACAGCAATAAATTTTCGAAGTCTCAGACTGAAGTGTGTCAACAAAAAAGTAACGACAAACTTACTTTCAGTGGCGTCATTCATTAAACTAGACACTTTATGAGACTGATGATTACGATAAAGTCTCATCCAGTTATATCGTTAAATTATATGAATCTGTTATATCATTGTATGTGTGACAGCTTATTGGCGTGAAACCATGGTTATATATAGATTATTTGTTGTGTTTTCAAGCGAAACGAATTTAAAGTTATTATTACGTTGACATATATGCACGTGCAACCGTATTGAAAGTTGAGATTCAAGGGTAGGGTATAAGTGAATAGTTACGATACACCCATCATTATATTATTATCATTTTAATTGGGGGCTAATTTGACTGAAAACTAAAACGGCCTCTTTGGTTTTGGCCAAGTTTTTTTGGGAAAACTACCTAGGTACATACTTACATAACGACAAATTGTAAACAGATTAAATTACACATATCAACCTAGTCCCAAACTAAGCAAGGTACGGGTACAAGACGACGATATACATACTATATAAATACATAATTATATAGATAGCATCCATGACCCAGGAACGAATATTTGAGTTCCTCACACGAAATATTTGCCCTGGCCAGGACTCGATCCCATGACCGCCGGTTCAGTAGGCAGGTGCACTAGACACTATGCGTTCACTGCACTGCGCCAACCGCGTCGTCAAACATTTAGATATTATATTATATAGGTCTTGCTAGTGGTACCTTTATGCATTTACTGAATATTTAAGAAAACAATCGCGCTAGTTTTTTGTCATAATTATGTTGCCAAAATGACTAATTGCCGAGACACTTTTATATTTCTACATGAATGATATTTGCTGTACGAAATGACCGTAATATCTCTTTTGAATTTTATTGATGATTTCCATATCTTCATCGCTACTTATACAATTTGAAATTAAATTTACACAGCGCTGTTCTTTTTATCATGGATACTGATGCTAGACTTCAAAATAATGATTTATACAATAGTCTCCCAAAACAACAGTCAATGTACATGGTTTCTGTCACTTTGCCAGTTTTTGTCACAAGCTGTCTTCATTTGAATTTATATTCATTTTAGTATATTATTATAACACGTATTTAATCTATCATTTCAACTTTCAGAGAAACTTGACGGACGTAACTGCTTGACCAAGAACCTACAATTAATGAAAGCATCATTTTGAATTTCAACATTAATCTTTAGAAAACTTAGATGATCGTTAAGAAAGCATTTCTGTAAGAAAGCATTTTCATGTTGTATGAAAATCGAGTAAAACGGCTCAGCTGAATAAATAAATAATCACGGAAACGGACAATATTGCGTTAAGCCAAACTCCTTAATCACCTTTTCCTCTCCATATTTGCACTACGACTACACTATCATCACTTATCACTTCACGAACGTAAACGTGCGCGTTACGGTACGTGGGAACGCGCGTTTGGACGCCGGGCGCGGGTAAAGTGGCGGGTTGCGAATGAAAGTGTAAGAGTTGAGACGTCGCCAGCGCTTGCACAATTATCTATCTGACATTTAAAATAGGATCAGGGGTAGGTCGGGAGCTGGCGTTCGGTGCAGAAGCTTAAATTGGTCATCTGTTTTTTTTTTATATGACTTGAACTGAATGTTTACAATGAAGCGAAAAATTGCCACCCTAAAGCATGTAGAAGCAACTGGTGGAAAAATTGGCTGTCGCATCGGGTTCGGTGGTCCAATAGGTAGGACGCCCGTGTTGGCCCGGAAGGCCATTGGAGAGGCAGGCTCGAATTCGAACCCTGCATGAACCGTTAATTTTTTAAATTTTTCGCTAAACATTTGGTTTACGTTAGCAGACGTACTGCTTTAATAAATTAACAAATAACACAGGTCTACAAAAACAAAATTTTTTTTTGGGTTTCTGTTCTAATGCTTGAATTCTGATTCCAAACATCGAAAAACACTCGGATATCCATTTTTAACTCTTAAAGTTTGCTTTTGTTTAAATAAAATTACAGAGAAAATATAAAAATTAGTATTTTTTTAAACTCCGTAAAATTGCTCTAGTTTCTACAAAAGCAAACTTTGATCGGAACAGATATTTATTTATTTATTTGTGACATAGGAGAAACCAAAATTTCACATTCAGGAGCCAGACCCAGAAATCGTGTTGACCGGTGTAATAAATGACTTGAACTGTATCAGAGCTGTTTAGCCCTCTACCAGTGAATTGGACTTTTTGTGGGAATTTAACCAGCTAATGGGATTATCTCCGCGCCACATGAGCAATAGTATCTGTGGTCATCTGTGTGAAAAATTACACTCTTATAATTTTACTCCTAGGTGGGGGTTGGAACGAGCTAGCACGGCTATGCTCCGATTGGTTGCGGCATAACGGCACCCGTCACTCTCTCACAGTACTGCACAGAAGGAGATAGATGGATAGATAATCTATTTAGTTATGCTAGAGATGCATAGAAGAGAAAACAGGACTACGGCGGCATTACTACCTCGGCGGTGGACAAACAACCTGCCCGTCTAGCACAGCTTGGCTTCGCGACTCTTGTCGCGCGACATAGCATCGCCCGTCACCCTCTCACGGTACTGTGTAGAAAGAGACAGGTAATATTTCTCGCGTGAGAAAGAGTCGCGTGTCGCAGTTGTACTGGAGGTGCAGGTGGGAACCTCTGCTCAGGCCATATGAGCCCTATCACTCCGGGCGATATGACAGGGCACAAAACAGATAGGTACAGAAATCAATCTACATACAAGCGCGCTCGAGCAAACGCACACATAGACATTGCTCACGGACACGATATCTCGGACCAGTTCAGACCAGTGCGAGCGCGAGTGCCATCTTCTTGACGTGTCCGTGAGCAATGTCTATGTGTATGTGTGCGTTTGCTCGAGCGCGCTTGTATATAGATTGATTTCTGTACCTATCTGTTTTGTGACAGGGGTGTGAGATGCATACGGAAGGTAAGACTTATTTGACAGCAACTTCCATGAGGACATATTCAAAGTCAAGGGTTCCAAGCCAAATTTTTTACCTGTATCTGCATAATATAGGGTTCCCTCTTTTATAATTCCATTTAATAAAAAAAACCTAGATTCTTAAGAGCTGTTAAGTTTTACCAACAGGACAAAACACTTTTATTTTTGGACTGTACGTAGAATAAATACACAACGCAAAATGTATAAATGTAGCCCTTTGTTTAACTAAAATATAATAATGTGTTTTCTCTTCGTATAATTGTAGTAAATTCAACATAGGTACAAAGCGACAGAATACGATTTAAGCTACAAGTATTAAAAATTATGGCTATTATTTTATCTCGACTCCCGCTCTCGAGTTTGGTACACAGTCTAGTCTTGGTATTAATATTTTGCCGTTTGTTATAATGGGCAGTTGACAGACAAACACACACATTCGCGTCCAAACATATTTAAAACAAATAGCTGGACAAAGAAATCTCATTAGTTGACTAAACTACAAGTTTCTTTAGTTTTTTAAGTATCGTCAGTTGAGTTTTGTTAATTGCACATTAAAACTTTTGTGTAAGTATTTAACGTTCTTTAATCGGATATTTTAGTGTCTTGCTAAAAAACATATTCACTTTTAGGTTGCGCTACCAGCATGTGATTAACGAGGGTTACCCTCATCTGGCAGAATAATATTGGTCAGAAATACACTTCGCATAACACGTTTCGCAGAAACACTTTCGGTCGAATGGTAAGATGGCATAAAGGTATAGTTGGCATTACTACTACCTCGCATACAACACATTTTGCAGCACATTGTTTTGTAGAATATCTCTTTGGCCGACTTTGGTTTAGCATAATTTTATGTACCATAATAATCCTATAGCATACGATTACAATAGCATAATTATTTTCTACTAGCAGAAAAGTGCGTTAAGTAAACTTTACGTAGTAGAATGTAAGTACCGTTAGGTACGACGACCAGCGGTTCGAGGAGCAGTGTTAGGTATCTTGCCGCCGCGGGGCAACTGCTACTAAATTTTTAATCACAACTATTGTAATGCATAAATTAGGTCCTGATTCCACCTTAGGGCAGGTCCGACTTGGATTAGGTTAGGTACGACAACGAGCGAAGCGAGGAGGAGTGTTAGGTTAAACTGAGACCCTAACGAGCGAGCGAGCCGCGTGGCATCGGCCGGCTACCATACCACTTCATGGACAAAATGGGTAATCACAACAATTTGTAATGCATAAATTAGGTACTGATTGCACCTTAGGGCAGGTCCGACTTGGATTAGGTTAGGTACGACGACGAGCGAAGCGAGGAGGAGTGTTAGGTTGAACTGAGACCCTAACGAGCGAGCGAAGCGAGCGAGCCGCGCGGCATCGGCCGGCTACCATACCACTCCATGGACAAAATGGGTAATCACAACAATTTGTAATGCATAAATTAGGTACTGATTGCACCTTAGGGCAGGTCCGACTTGGATTAGGTTAGGTATTCCGCATATGTCCTGTACAACAAGATAAGACAATGAAGTCTATCTTGGAATCAAATGGTATTCGGCTTGACAACTTTATGCCGCCTAAAATATTATGCAAAAAAATTATCTGCGAAAGTACTATTCGTTTAGAAGACTGTTATGCTCATCAACATTATGCCAATATAAGATTCGGTATTATAAAAATCTGCGAAATGATTTATGCCAAAGCATACTCTGCGTAAGATATTTCTGCCAAACGTTACTTCTGCCAAGTATCGTTATGCAAAACAAATATATGTCAAAAAAGTTTCTACAAGATAATAGTGAACCGATTAACGATAATGATAATGATCATTTGTAATTTCTTTACTTATTGTATTTCACTTTTGATATTAGTTTATTGTAAAGAACCTAACTTAAGATTTAAAATGAATAAATATGATAATTTTCGTACTTTTAATGTAAGTAGGTTCGTACTTTTAATGTAACACATCGACACTTACGAGTATGATGGTTGGGTTTATCAGGCGATAAATAAGTGACAAAGCATCTGTCACTTTTTGACAAACTGAGAGTGTGAGTGTTATATCACTTATCATGTGATAGACGCAACCATCATCAGGCCCGCAGTTCTGGAGAATGGTCGGGCCACTACACACTTTATTGGGATCCATCTATCATTACGGGCAGGACTATTGAAGCCAATAGACCCGCGAGCTCATGATGGTTTACATTTATTATTAGCAGATCGATCCAAGCGCCAGGCAGTGCTCGTCGACATCACCATCCCGCATGACGAGAACCTAAAGTGGTTAAAGATTTCTAATATTGTCCTCAAACAACATAATAATTATATACATAGGTGAAAGTGTACCTAAGTATAAAATAAAAATATTGTAATGTATTTAATTTTTTGGTGTTTTCATTGTATTTTAGGCGGGACACATTGCTCGTAGAAGCGAAGGCCGTTGGAGCAGAAATGTTCTTGTGTGGCGACCGCGGACCGGAAGATGCAGCGGGGAGCCCCTAACAAGGTGGACCGACGACCTGTGGTTCTCGCGGGCAAAAATTTGATGAGGGCGGCGCAAGACCAATCGTTGTGGAGAACTTTGGGAAAGGCCTTTGTCCAGCAGTGGACGTCTTTCCAAGAAATATAAATATTTTATTGTTTGTATATCACAATTTATATACCTACGTTTGATATGCTTTCGTATTGAAACTGATTTCTTAGTTGACCAATCATTATAGTTTCCACAGACTGAAGCGAAATGGAGATTTGACTGCGATTGTTCGATTCGAACATGGTACCCCGGTCTGTCCAGCTCCGCGTTTATGGCCCCATCACAGGGTTGTTCCATTCCGGCCACAGACAAGATACCCCTAGACCGCTATTCTTCATACTACGCACCGTACTCCGTTAGTTACTATCGTTCTACGTCGCTAGATGCCGCTAAGGGTCTCAATTCATTCAAAAGTCGTCATTTTTCAATCCCTACCGTACGGTACGCGCAAGCGTGAAGTAACACAGTCGTCAAGCGTTCAACGACATTCCAACTTCCAAGTGATACAGTAAAAAGTGAATAGATGACGTTAGGTGCGATGTTTGTTTACTACGTTCCGTTTCGTCTCATTTCACTATTTGGGTATGTTTTATTTAAACATAAAAATTACTTACATCCTAATCCTAATCCTAATAATATTATAAACGTGAAAGTTTGGATGGATGTACGTTTCACTTAATCTCAAAAACTACTGGACGTATTATGATGAAACTTTCCAGTTATGTACCTTATATATCAGAATAGGACATAGGCTATCATTTATATCAAGTTTTATCCCTTTTAGGGACGAAAAACGGGATTAAAATTTGTATGGAGAGCAAATCATTGTAGTTGCAACAATTCCCTACATGTCATCGTTTTGACGTAAACTAATCAATATAATAATATTTTTGTCTGGGCCTACGATAGACCTTCACGAAACGCATACCAAACTATTCTTTGTAAAAAAACAATAAATTCTGATATGGAAACACGTAACCGCAAAATTCGATTAATCGCGTAATTTCAAGAATAAAATACATACAATTTTACAAATTTGAAACAATGACATTTGATTTGACGACATCACACACCCATCTGGCAAGACATGTCAAACCAGTGATGCCAGAAGGGCTACCCCGATGTTCAAAATTTGACTGTCGAATAGCGCCATCCTTCTCGATCATCTGTCAAAGAATATTTTAGTGAATGGAATAGCACTATACGACAGTACAATTTCCAACATCGGAGTAGCCCTTCAGGTAGGTATCACGTTTCGATACGCACATCATCTGAAAATAGTACGAGCTTGAACTATGTACCCCCGCTTGGTAAGTGAATAAAAATAAAGTAATAACTGAGTATGCAAAGATAGTATAATCAACATTATATAAATAATCCTAATAATATTATAAACGTGAAATACGTTCGTTCCTCTTAATTTTAAACGATGATTGATGGACGGTCACCAGTGTTAGGAAATCGTCGTAAACAGCCAATTGTTGAATTGTCTCTTTCTAAAGACCGATGGGCAATAATTATTTACCGCCGAGTACAGTATTAGGTATTAGGAGGGTTTATTGCCAGTCACTTTTCCAGGACCCACTATCGGAGAATTTTATAGCAATCAAACCTACCAAAAAGGAGATGGAACCTGATATACTTAAATCGGAAGTCAGAGCTGCTATTCATCATCTGAAATGTGGCAAAGCCGTAGGAGGAGATTCTATCCCGATAGAAACGATCAAGGCTATGGGAGAACAAGGCGTAACTATTTTTCACTCTATATGTAATAAGATTTGGCTAACTGGAGAATGGCCCAAAGACTGGGCACATACAATCTTTGTACCTTTACATAAAAAAGGTTCAACAAAGAAATGTGGCAATTATCGACTCATAGCCCTAATTTCGCACGCAAGTAAAATCTTATTACATATCCTAAATGAGAGACTGAAGACCTTCCTTTCAAAGGAAATCGCCCCGGAACAAGCTGGTTTCGTAAAAGGAAAAGGCACTCGAGAGCAAATCCTCATAGTGCGCCAAATAGTCGAAAAAGCGAGAGAGTTCAACAAACCTACATATATCTGTTTTGTTGACTTTTCGAAGGCATTCGACTCGGTGAACTGGCCACAACTTTGGAAAACTCTCCTGGACATGGGAGCGCCAAAACATCTCATACACATACTGCGACGGCTGTACGAAGACGGAACGGCTTCGGTTAGAACTGACGAAGTCGTTTCAGGCAGTTTCCACCCCAGCGCAGGAGTCCGACAGGGTTGTATAATCTCGCCCCTTTTGTTCAATATATACACTGAACTCATCATGAGGATCGCCTTGGAAGACTGGACGGACGGTATCCCAATTGGTGGGCTGAGGATCTCGAACCTGCGTTATGCAGACGACACCACCCTGTTCGCAAGTAGTGCTAACAATATGGCGGCATTGCTTTATAGAATGGAGAACGTCAGTTTAGAGTTTGGCCTGAAGATTAACCGCAGCAAGACCAAGATGTTGATTGTCGATCGTGCGAACAACAATTCGCCCGAAGTTACAGAAATTGCGAATTGTGAAGTAGTACAGTCATATATCTACTTGGGGGCATTGATCACAAACAACGGAGGCTGCGTAGATTAGATCAAACGACGTATGGCGATTGCGAGGTCTGCTATGGACAAGATGAAAAGGGTTTGGAGGAACCGTAATATCACAAGGGCCACTAAAACCAGGCTTGTTAGAACCCTCATATTTCCCATATTCCTGTATGCTGCTGAGACATGGACATTAAGGGCGGCAGAAGAGCAGAAAGTCAATGCACTGGAGATGTGGTGCTGGAGACGGATGCTTGGTGTATCGTGGACTGAGTTCCGGACCAACGTCTCAATTCTTGAAGAGCTTGGAATTAAAGAGCGTCTGCTCTCTGTCGTCAGATCCCGCATCCTCAATTTCTTTGGACACGTGTCTCGGCGAGACGGAACGTCCATAGAACGCCTCGTTGTTCAAGGGAGAGTGGAAGGTGTCAGAGCTAGAGGAAGATCGCCGATGAGATGGACCGACCAGATTAAAGCCAGTGTGTCGGCTACCGTCAATGAATGCTCACGGAAAGCGGCCCTACGGGACGAATGGCGATGTGTCGTCAAACGGGTCACTCAGAACTCCACAAATGCATAATGGCCACGACCACTCTGTAAAGAGTGTAACGAAGAAGAAGAAGAGACAGTATTAGAGCATAAAGTTTTTGTATTACTCGGATCTTAGACTCGGATACACGACAATGCCCGAATTGTCTGTCAATTATGCACCTAATTCGGGAAATAGGCACTTATGCTTTAGGTAATTAGATTTTAGAGTTATCAATATTAGGACAAACTTGATTTAGGACTTTAAGAGAGTATGCGCAGAAATTATTAGGACAAACGAGTAGTATGCCATTCAACAGTATGCCAAACATTTTTAGGACAAAAAACGTTATGCGATACGACAGGCACCCGAAATTTATCTATACAAAAACTAACAGAACTAACGACAGTGATCATTCAATAAAACCACAATTGTATAAACGTTTTCTTTATATTACTTTTAACAAAAACAAAACGAACGAATATATATTCGCAGGCCGCCTGCATGTAGGCAATTCCTAATTGTTCTAGGGTAAATGTCAAACATTTCCGCAAATCGTCCCGTTGGCGTAAAGCCATTTTGTCGTCGGCGTTGGTCTTGGGCCATGGCAAGCGGACGATGCAATGGTTACTTTGCTTTGCAGTAGATCAATAAGGTTTCCTTCAGCATTATATCGCCGTACCCAACGTCAAACTGTGTCCCTGCTAGCATTTAACCGACGTGTGATCTCATAAATCCGTATTCCTTCCTGGTGTAACTCCACTCTTTGAGCTCTTCATTTTTTTCAGTCATTATCATTATCTTTTAATAGTTCACGGTTAGCGGCAAGCATTTTATTTTTCAAATTAATAACGTTGCTGAAAATTATTTTACGATTTTCTCGATTGACACTGACATATGTTCCTAATTAGAAATTAAAAGCAAATGATAACCTTTCGCGAGGAGGTTTTTTGTAAAATTAAGTGACAAATAATAATATTGACATTTCAATACTATTATTGAAATATAATTTCCGGCCTTAATGCATTGCGAATGTCTAACGGCATTTTAACGAAATGGGTAGGAAATGAAATTCCTTGACTGTACAAAACTTATCTAACAAATATTACGTTACTGTTTGTTAGTGGGAAATGTCGCTTGTCAATTCGGGCGTAATTTATTTTGTCCACATTACACCAGTTCACCAACGCCATCTAGGTATTTTGTGTAGCAAAAATTGGCGAGCCCGCAAGCAACCTTGAGCTATCCAGAGGTAGTACCATCTATTTTAATACGATCAAACCACGTTGTTGAAGACTAAAAAATATAATCCTTAAAAATTGTGTATTTAAGTTATATTATCGTATTAAAATGAAGCAGTAACGCGTTTGATCTTCAAAAATCAAAAATCACTTTAAAATATTGGTGAAAAATACAATTTTTGTCACTTCCAGGCTACGAAGCAGCGCCATCTAGTTTTTATACCGAATTTTGAGCTTTTTCAGAGTTACGTTTTCTTGTATGAGAATAGCGGTCTAGGGGTATCTTGTCTGTGATTCCGGCCAAAGGCTTATAGACACTGAAAGTACAACTTTCCTACTAATACCTATTTGCCACCTATTTATTATAGGCTACCTATAGTACCTATTTCAAAACACAGGGACGCAGTGGGTAAGTGTGCGCAAACTCATTAATTTCGCATTGAAATACATGGGTTTGCGTACATTTGCCAGACATGACTCTAACATTGCAACTTTCTGCAGTACTATTAAGTATTCTGTGAATCCGGCTCAAATATGACCTAGCTACTTAGAATAATTAGGTATTCTAAGCCTAGCTACTATACTACTACTTACTACTATACTCACTAGCATACTGAACGTAATTAATGAACGTGGCGCTAAGAATACTACGTAATGTGGTTGTCAAAAGTTAGCAATCATAAATTGCGGTCACCACCCTATTTCATTGTGGTCGTTAGTGGCAAAGATTAGAGTAATCACCCCACAAACAATATTGTATCAATACCAATATTTATTGTTTTATATAAACAGTTATCATTGTTTTCTTAGCTAGGTTAAATTAGTCGATAATTGTGCAACATCAGCGGGTCCGGTCAAGGGCAATAGATTTGTTGTTTCATCATTATAGGTATACATATATGTTTATGTATGTATGTGTAGGTACTTATGTAAACACTTTATTGTAAGTACCTACATAAAAACAAGGAACACACTTTACAAAGGAATATGCATGTACAACGGCGAACTTATCCCTTTAAGGGATCTCTTCCAGTTAACCTTTACCTACTATTATAAAATTCTAATATTGCAATGTAAATCAGTTTTCTATGGAGAGCGGTTATTTTATTTTATTTTGTAGTTCACAGTGCCTTAGTTTAATTACTGTAATGCTGTGTAACTAATTTGAATAAATAAATTATTAACTAGGAAGCGCCCGCAACTTTGTCCGCGTATTTTTTTTTCTTTACCGTAGACGGGTAAAATGTACAATACAATACAATACAACAATACTTTATTGCACACCAATAAAAGTTTACAAAAGGAAACAAGACAAATACAATTTAAACAAAACAATGTACAAATGAATGATGTGACAAATACAATGTATCCTGTAACCTTTGATAATCTTTGGATGTTCAACTATCCCTGTACCAAAATTGGTTAAAATTTGTCCATCCGTGTCGGCGTGATGAGAGGACAATGGAAATTATGACCAACAGATGGCGCCAAACTGTCATGGCGCCGCGCGCCCATACAAGACAAATGACAATCCTGGATCACGCTATTAAGATTTTTCCTGAAATCATGACCTCTCCATAGATAACTGATTTTCAAAAGAAATCTAGAATCTTGTAATACCTAGTATAGATAATATAATACCATGTATATGCTGTAGCTGTATACAAATGTCATTAAAAACCATTGCGTATCATTTTAATTAACAATTGTACTTCTTTTTTCAAATTCTTTCAATAATTAAACATTATCTTAGTTACCTATAAACGGGTGTTTTGAAGTCTGTTGAAATTTTTCGTATTAAACGCGTGTTTGTGGTAATTACACTCTCGGCTCCATTACGCTCTCGCCTTCGGCTCGGGCTGCAAACCCGCCTCGACAGTAATGACCAACTTAGCACACTCGTATCATAATGTAGGTACTATTTAAATAAATATTTCTTTCTTTATTTTCTTTCTTTCTATCTATTGTAAGTATTATAATGTAAACATTGTGCTTGGGTAATCGCAAAACATATAACATAATATTAAAAAGCGTTATATTTATCTACTTACAGATTCCAATTTCACATACCTGGTTTTTCTGTTATTTTATCGTCATTAAATTCCTAATTGAGATACAGCGATATTTACTTAGGTAGGACCGCGCGAATGATAACATCAGAATAGGGTAGATAGATACATATTTTAATGTATCTAATAAAACATACATTTTCCTGCCGTAAAAATACGCAAAGCCCTCTTTCTGACGAAGCCCGTTAAAAAATATGTTGGCACTAATTTTGTAATCTTATGTAGTTTTTGATAATGCATCATATACATTATTTCAGAATCTCCTACAAAATAACACAACTTGTCTATCACCGCTTGGTCACTTAATAGATGGCTGAACATAATAGACACTCAAATTCCAAATTCAAAAAGCCGTTAAAGTTTAAAAAAACTCACCCGTTCGATAGAAACATGGCGGCGCCTGAAAAAATCCGAAATCCCACACAGGTACATCGCACCTCACCGCACCTTGCACTAAACTAAAGTCTCACTTTAAAATGACAGTGAATATCGGTTGACCGATAAGTTCCGATTTATAAAATGTTCGCAGGGTAGCCGGTCACTGACTACTGTCGATCCGAGGACAATACTGACACATCTTCCATATCTCAAACGTCTTGAGACGTAGTAATAAAGTGTATCTTTGCTTGGTCAATGTTTGGAATAGTTCACAGGGCGTTTCGAAATCGTTCGTATTTATAAACACGTTGTTGACATTTTTCGGTGGTGATATCTGTTAATTATAGTTGGGTTAGCCATTAACATTCGTTACGGCCATTTTGGTATCTTGGGTTTTAATGATTATTGCGTTTTATCGTATTAAGTATACCAAGAGATTTTTCTGAAGGTTTTTTTTAAAACATACACAAATCCTCCATTGTAATACACCGCAGGAGTACTGCCACTGTCCGTATACGTATGTTTTGTGGATCTAATTAATTACTCTAAATCCAAATATTTTGACGCAATAGGTATGACACTAACACACTACATTAGGTAAGCCATTGAAGATATTTGACAGAAAACAAGAACCGGCTTCAAAATTATCTGATAAGCCAAAAATAACCCGTTCATGTACAGATTACATTTTAATCATCTTTTGAAGTCTGGGTCCCGCTGGTTAGGACACGTGCCGACACAGAGCACCCTAGAGTGTTCGTAAATCCGGAGGCGTGGAGGGAGAGGAGCCCTCGCCCGCCGTGACAAAGCTCCTCGGGAGCCGTGCGAAGCGGAGTACGGGCAAAGGGCTGCTCTCCCCGCAGCGTCGGAGCTAAGGCGGAGCGGAGGCACAGCGTAACTATTTCGCATATACCTACCCTCCTATTTTGTGCACGCGCCATTTCACGCTAAACTAGTTTAAGCGTTCGGCATTTGAGCAATAGGAATGTTAGCCCAGATTAAGATATTAAAATTTTGGATCATATAAATGTTGATTTTTTGATGGTTGATATTTTGGATTTCGATAATAGTCATATTTTAAATCGATCGTTCGATTGTAGATATTTTGATCTTTTTGATATTTCAACCGTTCGGTATTTGAGTTTTAGGAATATTATTTCCAGACGTCGATATACCTAATGATAGATAGGTAGATAATTAAATTTTTGATATTTATCACCGTCGACTTTGTAACTTTAAATAAATTTGCTTTCGATATTCAAATACGTGCCCATTTTTGTACATCCTGTTGTATAAATATTATTGTTAGGGTTTCCGCACACTCGCCACACTCGGCACGCGCGAGATCAAGACATTGCGACAAGGCATGTCCGACTTTCGCACCACAGGGCGAGCGCATCAACACATGTAATTACCTACTCGACATAGCCACTGGCATCCACGCAGTTCACGCACTTAGGCGTATCTTAAGAGCTACCTATCACAATATCACCATAGAATACTTAGGTAATAGTCCTACATACAGAACGCACACCCCCGCACCGAATCGAGCTACCTCACCCCACAAGGGCACCGAGTTGGAATCGTGTTGGCAGCGTACGAAAAATTAAAATGCTTGTGTACCGTGATACATAATAAAGAAAATATATTTATGACTATAGCGCGTTCTATCGCCCTTAGAACCGCCTCGAACCCGCAGGAACCAAATTGAACTAATTGTTACAATTACTGGCGCAAGCGAACAATTGATGTGCATTAATCATGTCCTATGTGTTCTAGCCAGCTAACCAGTGTCAATATGTTGTCGAGAGTATTGGTTATAAATAAAGAAGTATGTGGAACATTTTATTATAACCAACAGGCATCCATCGCTACCATTATCACGACATTCACCGAGGCAAAGTTGACCGAAGCACCGAAGTAGGACTTTCCAGGGAAATGCCTCTCAACACCATCATATTCTGACGACGCGTTTGGCTCGGTTTGTAGACACCTGCCTACTGAGCTGGCGGTCCCGGGTTCGAATCCCGGCCAGGGCAAATATTTGTGTGATGAACTCGAATATTTGTGCTTGGGTCATGGTTATTCTATGTATTAAAGTATATATATATTTATCTATATAAGTATGTAAGGTGACTCGGGGCTATTGTAGCTATGGGGTTATTGTATCTTCTCTTTTCCTATATATAGGTACACAGACCATTATAATGGTAATAAGATACAATAACCCCATAGCTAATACAATAGCCCCGAGTCACCTTATATCGTCGTCTAGTACCACGTCCCATCGTCGTCTAGTACAACGTCCCATACCACACGCCTTCTTGAGCTTAATTTGGGACTAGATCGATTTGTGTGAGGTTGTCGGATATTTATTTATTTATATTCGCATTCGCCCAACCTCGGTCAACTTCGCGAGGAGTGTAGAGCCGGGGCAAGGAAAAGGTTCTAGTCTTGTGGCAGATGACTGTGTTGCGAGTTTGCTTCGAAATGGTTGGTAATGGTATTTTTTTTTTACGTTTTCACCTGGCTTATATTTGCAATTTTGTGTTTTTTAACTGAATCGACAAAAAAGTTCTACATACCTACTTCATTAACGCACCTTCTCAAAAAAGTTCACGTGAATCTCTATTCAAGAATCGCCGGCAATCCGGAGAAATAGATATTTGAACATCCGGACATACAAAACAATTGTAGACCAAGCTGAACAGACGCTCCGCTCGCTCGCTCAATAAATACTACAAGAATCTTCAACCGGACTTAAGAAGAAGAAGGCTGTATGGGAGCGCCGCCGGGACAGTAACCGTTGGCTCCAATTGGGAATTGGTCTTAATGAACGCCACCACGCGATCGACAGCCCGCCTGTCTCCGGCCGGGCGTCCCTACACCAAATCCACCATCATCATCAACCGGACTTAATCAATCACACACAGTGCCCGAAATCCTGTTCTGTTTCATCAGTCAGTCGTTCACTCTTGGCAGAGTGGTCGTGGTTACGGCAATAGTGTCCACATTTGGGTTCTCGTCCTCATCCTTCCTCCGGCAGACAGCAGCTCTCGCGATGCATCTCCATTTCACCCGGTTGTCTGCGGTCCCGGTTGTTCTGTATCAGTGGAATTTAAACACTATGACCAGTAGAAACGCAGCCCTAGGCTGCGTCTCCACTGAGAGGAGACGTACCTACGGAATCGACCAATCACAAAACTGAAGCAGAACTTAGATAGGATTTCAACTCAGGTGATTGGTCTATTCCGCAAATCTCCGCTCCGCTTCAATGCAGGAGACGCACCCTTAAACTTCACTGTGCTCAAGGCCCTCTACGGAGAGGTCACGACTTGGCGCCCAGCGGTGCGGTGAGCGGTTGAGCGAGAGATCCGAGCGGTGACCATACGAGTGAAGGAGACACACGTTCCGAGCACCGATGATGCCGCCGCTATCGCGCAAAGTAGTGGCATCTCCACTAATTAGCACGTCTAGCACAACTTTGGCACGCGACATTTTCTGGCGCGAGACGTAGTACCCATTTTCTTTCCTCGTTGTACTGAGACAGAGTGACGGGTAGGGCTGCCATGCGTCCGGGTTTCTCCGGATCTTTCCTAGTTTGGAGGCTGTCAGGGGGCCGTCCGGGGGGGTTTTCAAAAGTGTGGGGGAAAACCCGGGCACTTTTTACGGGAATGAAAAATAAAGCGATTGTTTATATAATTATATTATTTTCGGACACGTCCGGAGAAAAAGTGCGATTTACGGCAAATGTCCGGGTTTTTTAAGTCCTTGCTCGGGTTCTGCGAATTTAGATGGCAGTTGGCAGCCCTAGTGACGGGCGATGCTATATCGCGCGACAAGAGCCGCAAAGCGTAAATAGTTGTGCTTTACGGGCTGTAGGAATAGGAACATAGTGTGGCAACGAGCGATAGCACACCAGCAAAAATTCCACTTTCAGGTACCTACCACCAGAATATCCACGTGTCCGTATAAAAGTGATTTATTGGCGTCTGGGTGGTTTTATCATAAACCTTCACAAATTTCATTGTTATCCGAATTTTTTACAGCATACGCCGATAAGTCGTAGGCGTGCAAATAATAAAATGCCTCATAAATAAGCCGCAACGTGATAAACGACCAGAGGGGCTACTCCGAAGATCGAAATTTTAACTTCTTGCTGTGTCTTCTTTCTCGAGCATGGCCGTGGACTTTCTTCTTTCTTGTATGTTTCTCTTTTAAGTTTTAAACCCCATACTTTGTTACCTGAAGCATTTAATAAAATTACAAAACACTGAATCCACAAAAAACTTAAGTAGGTACTTAGTTACAATTTATCGAACCTGGAGTGATTAATTCGAACTTCGTATCGTGCCGTCCCGCTCATCCAAATATTGTTTGACGCAAGATCGAGTGGGATGGTACTAAAAACTTCGATCTTCGGAGTAGTCCTTCTGCTTACATAATTTCACAAGCATCGATTGAGAAATTAATCTTTAGAGGAGAACAGACGGAAGGACAACTGGGCGTAGAGACGAAAGCATTTCCCATGCTGAAATGGAGACTGATTGCTTCGCTTGCTCGGCCAATAAGGGTGAAGCCAGACGAGCTTAATTTGAGTCGCGTAATTTCGGTCTTCGGTCGCGCCGTACATCGCGTCATGATCACGTCACACTAAGTATGACTCGACCGAAATTACGCGACTCAAATTACGATCGTCTGGCTTCACTCTAAACGGAATGAATCGATACGACGACGGTTAAATTTGGAACTTCATAGTAACAGCCCTCTGATGTACGAAACCGCAGTTTCCTAAACAATGAACATATGCGCCCGCTTATAAATTAGTTTGTTATAAATTTGAAATGAAAATAATTTCGGCCGTTTGTGTAATTAACGCGGTATGGGTATTAAGCCAGGATGGTTATAATTATGAGAGAATACTGAAGAAGTATGGTTTAGGAAAACTATTGTAAGTATGATCATCATGATTGGCCTTTTACATCTATAACAGATGAGTTAAGAGGCCTTATTCCTATTAAATATTTTTTTTTCATATTATGACAAATATATTGATAATTTCAACCAACTTTTTGAAGTGAATTATACTTTTCCCCGAGTTCTAGGTAGTAACGTAGCTATTTCATGTTTTTATTGCGTGCAGTCGAAAATAAGTTGAAAGAACTAATTTTTCGCGTGAATTTTGTCAATTTCGAGTAGTTTTTGATACAAAAATTATCAATGAAAAATTCAAACTGTAAGGTTTCAAATATATATCAATAAACCCCATTAGCCCTGTTCTAGGTAGTAACATCAATTATAAATGCGAAAGTGTGTCTGTCTGTCTGTCTGTCTGTTACCTCTTCACGCTTAAACCGCTGAATCGATTTTGATGAAATTTGGCATGGAGATAGTTTAAGATCCGAGGAAGGACATAGGATAATTTTCATCCTGGAAATTATCCCTAAAAAGATTGAAAAGTGAGTAAGTAATTCATGACAATGACATTGATGACCCTGTCGGAAATGTAATGATTAGACCAAAAGCACAATTGCTCTTACATTTGCTTAGGCGCTTTAAATAATCCCTTTTATTAATTAAGGTGATTAGGTGGATATCTATCGTGTTGTACGAGGTTGCTTCCATGCTTCCAAGTTCCACGCGGACGTAGTCGCGGGCAAAAGCTAGTAATAAATAATAAGCATCATAAAGTGTTGGACAAAATCAGCAAGTACCTTGACTTGCCTCACGGGTGACCGCCATGTGGGATTGCGACGATAGTAATTTCGGCGAACAGTCTTAATGCGAACAATCTCGACAAACACCTCAAGATTCTCTCGCTAGATGGCTGGATCAATATTCGAGTTTATCACACGAACATTTTCCCTTGCCGGGATTCGAACCCAGCACTAACCGGCCCAGCAGGCAGCTTCTTTACCACTGCACCAACCGCGTCATAAAGTTTTTGTAAAAGACCTAATCTAGGAATTCAAATAAATTAGTGAATCTTCATAAAACTAAGCGGACTGAGATACCTACTTTATTTTTAATAATATTATACTATCCTCTACCTATTACTATAATAGTAATGACGAGATCAGTAGGCAGAAGGTCAAATTAAGGTCGTCGACATATTAGCTCAAGGAACTGCCAGAGTTAAGTGGCAGTGAGCGAGAGACATTACACGTAGCTCGTATGCCCGTTGAGGTGGATATGGTCTTGAGTGGTAAACGTCCTTGGTCTTGAGTGGTGAGACACAGTGTACAATACCTCCACCAAAGTGGATGGTTTTCATATCATTGCATAGTTCATCAAAGTACGTATACCAAATTTTAGCTCAACCCAACGCCAAAAGAGGGTCAAAATTGAATTCCAAGATTTAACCATCACTAACAGCTTCAAGTGCTACACTGCCCCTTACGCGGGGAGAAAATCTCACTTCCTGGCCAAGCGAAGATGTAAAACTTTAGACAAACCACGGGCGGTAATTCGTAAAGGCCTAGATCGCATATTTATGTCCCTCTCCTTCGGTACGAGCCACAAACACCTGCGATCTGGGACATTCACGAATTCACCGCCCTGTATTGTACTTTTTCCAGGCAGCGCCGTTACCGTCCATGGCAGCCATATCCTTACGAACCTCCGACATTGGACACCAACCAGCGCCCCAGCCCGCTCCCTCGGCCCAAGATGAGCGACGCGTACGCGCCCTCGGTCTACCACAACTTGACGCAAGGGCGGAAATTGGATGGAGACAAGCGAGTGTACAACCAGCGATTCGATTACCCTGAGAGGAACGAGGGGCAGCACGTGATTCTCAAGGGGGATTTTGCGTGCGTAGTAAGTTTGTCATCGTCAATTTGTCACCATAGTTTAGTATTGATTAGTTTGGAAATTAGATTTGTGTAGTATTGTCCACTAATATTAATCTATTTATTTAGATCAAACTCTTTACGATGGCATTCCGACACTGCGACCGCGCTTTATGGATTTCTATGAAATGCCGCGGCCGGACGGTCAGCGACCACAAAGGCACATAGCCAAACAGTGGGCGCTGCCCCTAACTTCTGACCGCCCTAGGCCCGGGCCTACTCCTACTGGGCCTTAAAGCACATCCGCTACTGCACGGTGGGTTGCTGTCGCCGTGTGTCGTTTAATTCGAAGTGTAATTAATATGTAGGTACGTTTCAATAACTTCGTATAATGAGTTCAAGGAAAAGGTCTACCTTTCAGCAAAAAATATACCTATAAATGAGGGGCACTGTCACCCGCGTTCAGAATCACGTTCTTAGAAAACCACGCAAACCGTAGTGTCACTGTATAGGATATGTAAGCATATCCAAGCGACATTTCTTTTGGAATTTGATTGGCACCTTTTCTCACAGTACAAAATGCTGCAGATGGTTTTCTTTTTTGATCTTCGCAAAGGAACTGAAATTTATTGGTTATTTGTGTAATATATGGCATGGGGCGTGGCATCGCCGCCGCATGCGACAGGCTACGAAAGCGCGTCAAATGCCCAAACAAAAGCAAAAGGTGGACCTGTGCACCATGGTACGATCTGGGCGCATCAGCTCTGTGATATCTTAGTAACCCGCGGTGTAAAGTAAGCCCCTCTTCCTTTTGTTGCAGCTCAGCCGGTTGGTGGTGCAGACAGACTGGTGCATCCCCATCCTCATGCGGGGCGGCGTAGACTACAGACACTTCACCATAGTAGTCCGCGCCGACCCTGGATATCGTATGAAAGGACGCGTGCGCGCTTGGTGCAGGAACTCTTCGGATTTCTACCTCCAGGGGAACTGGTAGCACCCATTACTTATTAAGATTCTAGAATAGATAATTCTATTAAACTAGCTATTACGTACTTTCATTGTGTTTTATTTCTTTCCTGATTCTTGTCGAAAAATTATTAAGAAATAAACATCAAACAGCACGCAATTCAGTTTGATTATCTATATATATAAATGCAAGTGTCCTGACTGACAGACTGACTGACTGACTGACTCATCAACGCAGAGCCGAAACTACAAATGCTAGAGAGTTGAAATTTGCACAGTAGGTTGCATTTATAAAGTGTACAAGAGATAAGAAGCGATTTTGAAAAATTCAACCCCTAAGGGGGTTAAAAAGGGGATGAAAGGTTGTATGGGGTACAAGTTTTTTTTTAAGCTAGGAACTTGAAACTTCGTAAAAAAGTATCAAAATAAAATGGAAGAAAACTAATTTCAGTGTTTTTGAAAATTCATCCCCCAAGGTGGTAAAATAGGGGTTGAAAGTTTGTATGGAGATCAAATATTTTTTTGAGTGCGGGACTTGAATCTTTGTATAAAGGCATACTATTAGAATACAAGAAAAGTAATTTCAGCGTTTTTGAAAATTCATCCCCTAAAAGGGTTAAAAAGGGGTTGAAAGTTTAAATCCATTACAAATTCTTTGAAACTTCTTATAAAGGCATATATAAGAATAAAAAAATTACATTAATTGATCGTTATTAAAAATTCAACCTCTAAGGGGGTTAAAAAGGGGATGAAAGTTTGTCTTGGGGTTCAAATTTAATTTTAAGCTAGGAACTTGAAACTACGTAAAAAGGTATTAAAATAAAATAAAAGAACTCATTTCAGCGTTTTTGAAAATTCATCCCCTAAAAGGGTTAAAAAGGGGTTGAAAGTATCTATGACGATCAAAAATTTTTTTGAGTGCGGGACTTGAAACTACATAAAAGAATATTATAAAAAGACAAGAAAAAAAATTCAGCGTTTTTGAAAATTCAGCCCAGAAGGTGGTGAAAAAGGGGTTGAAAATTAGTATTAAGATCAAATTTTTTTTTGATTGCGGTTTTTTAAACTTTGTTTACAGGCATTTAATTAAAATACAAGAAAAGGGATTAAAGCGTTTTTGAAAATGCTACCCCTAAGGGGGTTAAAAAGGGGTTGAAAGTTTGTGTAGATCAAAATTTTTTTGACTGCGGGATTTGAAACTGTATATAAAAGCATATTATTAAAATACAAGAAAAGTCATTTCAGCGTTTTTGAAAATTCAGCCCCGAAGGTGGTGAAAAAGGGGTTGAAAATTTGTATGAAGAGCAAAATTTTTTTTTATTGCGGGATTTTAAACTTTGTATAAAGGCATATAATTAGAATACAAGAAAAGTAATTTCAGCGTTTTTGAAAATTCTACCCTTGAAAGGGTTAAAAAGAGGATGAAAGGTTGTATCGGGTATAAATTGTATTTTAAGTTAGGAATTAGAAACTTTGTAAAAGGTAATTTTATTAAAAAATAAGAAAACTCATTACAGCGTTTTTGAAAATTAAGCCCTGAAGGTGGTGAAAAAGGGGTTGAAAATTTGTATGTAGATCAAACATTTATTTGAGTGCGGTACTTGAAACTTTGTGTAAAGGCATTATTATTCGAATCATAGAATTTATAAACGTCGTTCTTAAACTTATCGAATTTAGTAAAGCTATTCGATCGTAGATGTACCTGATTTTATAATGATACCGCGTAATAAGAGCAAATTAGCCGAAAAAAAAGGCCAAGAGCGAGTCGGACTCGCCTACGAAGGGTTCGTTACTATTTGGTAAACAATTCCAAAAAAAAGCACGTTTAGCAATTTCAACATTACTTAGATCTGAAAATAATAAAGATGTAAAATTTTCAAGATAAAGGTTCCACGCGGACGAAGTCGCGGGCAACAGCTAGTGTATAATAAATTGATTTAGGTGTGCTTGTTCCTAGACATAATCCTTATTCTAAGTTAGTTGGAACGAATTTAATGGAGCAAGTACCTGAAGGTCTGTCTAGAAAATAACGACATCGATTACCGTGAGAAGGATCAAATATTTACAGTCATATTTCCGCCAACTCAAAGGCATTTTTCATCCTTACCTATCTGTAACATTGCCTAAACTTCCAACGTTCCATTTCAGATAATTACAAATTATTAAAGCGAAGCCATCAATTTTTAACATATTTGAAATGTTGGTCTTAATTATAGTTTATAGTGACATGATTGCACTCACTTACAATACAATACACTTATATATTAATTTAACAAACAAAATTATTTTTTAAAGTTTTTCAATGCCTTTGCGTTTAGAGCTAAGAAATACTCTTCATATCTGTCAAAACGTTAATCACTTTGCGGTGGGAGTTAATTTTTACACTTTTAGGTTTTCTTCGCATTTTTCAATATCGTTTTATTTTTAAAACTATGAATATGATAGCTCAGCTTCTTCTGTGAACTCCTACATCTCATAATTATCTTCTTCACTCATTTATCACCATGGATGGTATGTTTTCGTCGCCGACTATTAATTTTCGTGTTTGTGTATAAAACCTTTATAAAACCATGAATGTTATTGTTTCAGGTCCTTCTGCAAAAAAATCCAATTCGCTTGAAACCCTGGTCATACAAAATATATCAAATGTTAACGAATTAAAGGCGAAATTAAACGAAATCATTAAGGTAGGCAATGACTACGAATACGACGTTTCAAACTGTCTTACGGCCTTACTGAAGAGCAGTGACCATGAAATCGTGACACTAGCGGTACAAGCGATCTCTGAATTAGCGAAATGTGAGGATAAACGGGAAACATTCGCCAAAAAAGAGGCAATACAACCAATATTAGATATGCTTTGGAGAGATGTGACCTCCGACAGAATCGACCTGGTAAAACAGTGTTGTAGGGCGCTGGGGAACTTGTGTTGTGACTGCGACACATCCAGGAAGCTGCTACTCGACCAAGAAGGTGTAAATGTCTTAACAAAGTTGCTTAAAACAACTTTAGATGACAAAACAAATGCTTTAAGCGAAATAAAGATCTTTACTTGCAAAACATTATTAAACTATGGCATTGGTGGGCAGCAGTTCACCGAATCAATAGTGGAGAGTGGTCTGATTGAGCTGTTGAGAAGGATTTTGGCCGTAGAGCTGGACAGTGAAGATATGAATGACGATATGGTGTCCACAATGTTGCTCATTCTTGGTGTGGTGAATGATAATACTCCGGAGATCCTGTTTGATGAGGAGGTCAATGTGTTGGTGCTGAAAGTACTTAGGGAGACCACGAACATTGAGATTTCGGAGCTATGCTTGGACCACTTACATTCACAGGCCGAACATGGTAAGCAAATTATTTTTTTAAATAATCCTTAACAGTGTGGTGGATTTTAATATTGCTACTGTTTAAGTTAATAAACTAACAACATATGGGCTTTTTGATAATCTGAAATAAACTGTTTTAATGTTTTTATATGGTGAACGTTGTTTGATTCTACATTACCTGCTTTGTTGTGATAAACTATAACTTTTTTAATTTTAATATCAACAATAGAAAACATAGATCATCCTTTTTTTTCTGGTAATTTTTCCTAAAAGCATTTAAAGCCATGTTTCTTTACTTCAGTAAAACGACTTGTGGTCTACTTACGTTGCGTTGTTATTATGTCATTTAAAAAAAAAACTTATACAGTTATTATTATTATTTCCAGACTCAGTAAAAACTCTCCTCGCTAAACAAGATGGAGTGCAGCTAGTGTGTTCCCGACTAGAGCAGCTGGTGTTGAGGCAAGCGGCGCGGGAACTGCAGGCCGATGACTCTGAGGTCGAGGCACTTGTCAAGCAGGCCTGCGACCTGGTCATCATTGTGCTGACAGGAGGTGAGAAGGATCCATAGAAACAGACAAACAGTCACAATGCAAACCTTTGTAAGGAATTCTGAAAATTTCTGCACCTCTTGTTGCAACAAATGTCTAAGGGGCAGGCATTGCCCCTTCCAATTCGGTGCAAGACTTTTGAAAGTATTACTATGAACCCTACAATGCTTCTGTGAATTTATAATAACAAAAGAGGAGTCAATGTCAAAGTGTAAATATTGGCAGAAAGGTAAATTATGAAAGAAAAATACAATTTGATCCACTGCATGTCTTTCATAATTTACTTTTGTGGCAAGATAAAGATGAAAAATGTGGTATTTTCACATTAAAAGCAGAATCAATAATAATTTTCTATTAAAACCATTCTTGCAATTTGATCAACAATTTCATTTAACTTAGCGAGTATTTTGTCATGATAATGACAGATGTCTGCCCTCTCCGCATTCGTAACAAAGACTTTCTTCAAACCATGACTATGACCCCTACAAGACTTCTGTAATTTAAAAATAATAATAAAGATGAGACCATGTCAGCGTCTTTTTATAAATTGATTTACAATTTTTGGTTTAAGAATTTATTTCTCTAAAAGAATACAAATCACTTAACTAAAGAAATACAGATACATCATTAACTAAGTACTTAACTAAGTTCAAGGTGTACGAATAACAAACAATACAACTTAAAGTAGCACTGTAGCAAAAATATTAACAACAAAGCGGGTGCCTCGATAAAATATTCTAGTTGCTTATCAACACGCTCACTGCACTCGTAAGTCGTAGGTTTTTATTACGTATCGGCCTCCTATTGCTATGCCGCCCATGACGACAGGCACAGTGATGGCAATTAGATGGCAATTTATATTTTAAAAGCTTTTATTTAACTTGCATTGTATGTAGGTATGTATCTAAGTATGTTGTTCGGGTGAAATCTTGCAACTCAATTTTGAAGCAGATATCGTCAACCGATTGAGGTGAAATTTTGCATACTTACTTAACTTTGATGACAATACAATAATATGGTACCATGGGGATGATCTGATGATGGAGCCGGAAGGTGGCCATAGGAACTCTATAATAGAAAAAGCAATCCTACCGAGCTTGGGCTCTTTAGAATCGTCTCAGTGAGCATTTGATGGATATCCAAAGAAAAGTACAGTCGGCTATAAAAGCTTGCCACTAAAATGTCATTTTTGACAGAAACTTATTCAATAGTATTTTTACTATCTAAATTGTCTGCAGACGAAGCAATGCACCTCCTCTACAACAACGGACAAGGCGCAGTGTACCAGACCACAGTGCGGTGGCTACAGTCCACCAACCCTCATCTCCTGGCCACAGCTGTGCTGGCCATCGGGAACTTCGCGCGGCAAGACGATTACTGCGCGCGCATGATGGACACCCAGATCTTTGACAAGCTGCTCGGTGAGTCACTCCAGATGAAGCCATGCATCTCTACAACAATGGGCAAAACGCAGTGTACCAAACCACCGGCTGCTTGGTGAGTGACTCACAAGCGTCACTCACCAAGCAGCTGGTGGTCTGGTACAAACCAAACCACATGGTCGCAATCCACCAATCCTCATCAAAACTGTATTCTGTATGCAGTTCATACTCTACTAGCCAAAATCTAACATCACTTAGGAAATATGAAACGCTTGCGTGAAACTCCAGTTCAGTCAGTTTCTTAGCCCTTGCTATTCGTAGCATTAAATGGCATCCCATCCATCAATAATAGCATTAAGGGCTTCTGCACAAATCACGTGAGGTTCGATAGGGGGTGAGGGGGGGTCACGAAAAAATCACGATAGATCACGTTGGGGGAGGGAGGGGTATAAGGAGACCTCACGTGTATTTTTCTACTATGAACGAAGACTAAGAAAAATCGATATTTTTTCTCGGTTTCGTTAAAAATAAATATTCACTTGTTAAATACTTCAAAATTGCGAGTCATTTTACGAAATTCTGGCAGAAAAAAAATACACGTGATAGTATGGGGGAGGGGGGGTTGGCAAAGAACCTCACCAACTATCACCAGGGGGGAGGGGGGGTCAAAAAGTAGCCGAAAAAACCTTACGTGATTTGTGACAAGCCCTAAACGAGCATAACACGTATATCGAATGCATTATCTTTAACTATATTTTTGTAGGTTTTCTTGTGATGAAACGGTATGATATCTCTCACAGATATATTCGAATACCACCACACCATTGGCCTCCAGTTGCGGCGAGGCGCGTCGCTCGGCATGGACGCGGCCACTGCCACTAAACTGCAGCACGCGTCGTTGGCCGCGCTACGGAACCTCACTGTACTGCCGCGCAACAAGAAGGTCGCCGCGGAGCAGGGCAGGTAAGACCTTTAGATTCTATATAAGCTATACCTAATCTTGGGGTCTATTCTATATCGGATGGCATACAATTATTAGTCCTATCGTTGTGTCGCATAACGTCTTTTGTCCTAATAACGTATGGCATACACTTTGTTCCATATATTTTTGATTGTCCGAAATTGTTGCTCCTATTATCGTTTGTCCTAAATATTATTTGTCCTATCGTTTGATGTAGCTAAGATTCAACTATCGAATGATTGATGTGCATAAATTGTAATGTTCCTGATATTTCATGTGCTAAAAATCTTTTGACTACATTCCATTATACCTGAATCTCGAAGATTTTTAAGCAAGCATTCTGATAAAACAAACATAACCTAACCTACAGTTAAAATATTAGGATAATGTGTTACTTATGTGTTTTGACTACGTCATTAAGCATAAATCTTGATGATGTTACGTTACGGGTCTAGCGTTTCGCCCGCTCGTTAGGGTCACAGTTCTACCTAACACTCCTCCTCGCTTCGCTCGTCGTCGTACCTAACCTATCCAAAATCTGACCTGCCTGAAGGTAGAATACGTAACGATTCTGACTTCACGCCTACCATAGAATAGAATAGAATAGAATAGAATACTCTTTATTGCACACCTCAAGAAGAAAGAAATACAAATACAGATGACACTATTGACATATTTATGACATAGTTTAGTTTAGGTGCTGTTATTTTAGCCAATTTAATAATAAGCAAAATAATTCTTAGGGCAATTCATTTTAGGAATATTATGCTTTAGGCAATTAGATTTTAGAGTTATCAATATTAGGACAAACTTGCTTGAGGAGTTTAAATGAGTATGCGCAAAAAATATTAGGACAAACGAGTAGTATGCCATTCAGCAGTATGCCAAACATTCTCGGCCAAACATTTTTAGGACAAAAAACGTTATGCGATACGACAGGCACCCCTAATCTTGACCTCCGACTTCAGTAGTAACCACACCTCTCGATTCGACCCTGAAGCATCTTTTATCGCTTATATAACGGGGAGTGCTCCGAGGAATTGTTAGGATAGATCCCTGCCGCATCTTTCCGCAATCGTTATACGCGACAATTCTTTCCTCCTCACCACTTAGATAGTTGGCAGTCCACAACTGTGCGTTTTTCTAGAATTTTCTTGCCTCGCACGACTGCATTGGGGAATGAATTGTCGCTTGCGGTATTTCCGGAGCGATACGGTCTTCCAAACTTCAAGAAAAACTTCAAGAAAAGAGTGTACTCCCACCTGCGCGGCCGGCGACGCACTTGTGACTCCTCTGGTGTTGCAGGTGTCTAGATGTGTTTATGTCTATGTGCGTATGTGTCTATGGGCGACGGTAATCGCTTTTCATCAGGCGATCCGTTGTCCCCTATGACATAAAAAAGTAGTTTCACCAGAAATCGATGCTGAAACCGCTTCATTATTTCTGGACTTCCTCACTCCATAGGTACCCGAGTAGGGCGGCCGAGGGTCTGCGACCGCTTCGCTGTCTTAAGCCCTTATTCAGACACGGCGGGAACCGCGCGATTATAGAATCGCGCGGAAATCGCGCGGGTCTTATTTATATGAGTTAGTTAGTAATCGTTCAGACATAACCGCAGCGGATTCTATAATCGCGCGGTTCCCGCCGTGTCTGAACCAGCCCGTAGTATTCTTTTCGTTACACGATCCGTTCTCATTCTCTCCCGGTATTTCTGGACGATTTAGTCCTATATTAGGGTCGCGTACTAGATCGTTTTCATCTCCTTGAAGGTAAAGTGTACCACCACAGCCTGGGTCTACAATAGTCTACATTACAACTGCGCTTCGAACATGTCGACAGCGCTCAAGCTGACAAAAAACACAACCTGCATAATTTTGTGCCGTACGACTGGAGAATAAGATTCATCATAATTGTAATACAGTGGAAACTGGATAAGTGGAACCTGGGTTAGTGGAAAACCTCTTTAAGTGGACCCAAGTTCTCGGTTCCAGTCCCTTGGCAACGAATTACCTCTATAAGTGGAATTTTGGGACCTATATAAGCGGAATCAATTTTTTCAAAAATATCTTATTTTTACCTCTGTAACTGGAAGCAGCCGTCTCCGAAACCTCTATGAGTGGAATAGCTCGGCGTCATAAAATTTGTATTTTTAATAAACCGTCACAAGGAGGACCATTATGGTTCGTATTTTGTATGAGAAAAAAATGTACCAATAAATGGACCAATGATTGCAAAAAGGCTAATATTCATATTTTTTCTAAGAGTAACGGATGGTTAGAAGGATTCAAAAAAAGAAACGATTTGGTTTTTAAAAAAAAATGTGCAGTGAGAGTAGGTAGTGCAATGGACACCAACACCTCTACATACATATTTAATAAAAGAGGATTATTTTAGTCTTGATCTTTTATTTGACCATATATGTATACGTGACCTCTATAAGCGACATTACTAAGCATCCACAACCTCTGTTAGCGAGAGCCTCTGTAAGTGAGAAAACGTTTTATTTGAACCTGGTTAAGTGGAAAACTGGATAAAAGGAACTTAACAGCCGGTCCCTTGCGATTCCACTTATCCAGTTTCCACTGTATAAACACGTAGAACCTATCTAGACGTCACGCTGTCAACATATGCCATAACAACTACACACATAAATTTATGAAACATGTTTTTTTTTTATGTGACACCAAAATTTTTATATTAAACTATCGATACAAAGATCAAAGCACAAAGAAAAGTAAATGTATAACCTGGCGGAAGAGACCAAGAACACCAGGTTATGCATTTAAATGTATCTTTATGCTTGATCTGTGTTTTAATGGTTTCACTGTACACATGCCAATAATCCTATCTAATGACTGACGACGTGTTTGGCTCGGTTTGTAGACACCTGCCTACTGAGCCGGCGGTCCCGGGTTCGAATCCCGTCCAGGGCAAATATTTGTGTGATGAACTCGAATATTTGTGCTTGGGTCATGTTGTTCTATGTATTTAAGTATATATTTATCCATATAAGTACGTATATCGTCGTCGAGTACTCATAACACAAGCCTTCTTGAGTTTAATTTGGGACTAGATCGATTTGTTTCAGGTTGTCCGATAGTTATTTATTATTTATTTATTTATTACTGAACCATCTGACGAAACATTTCGACGAAAATTGAGAAACTTTTTATTGAAAAATCCATTTTATTCTGTTAGTGAGTACATGGACATGAAATTATAAAATTACATTTGTTTATTTAGTTATTTAATGTTTTTCTGACGATCCCATGGGAGATATGTATATCTATTATAAGTTGTGTAAACTAGTTTTTTACTCATAGTGACATATATTTCTGTTCTATCTGACATTGCATTTTATGTTTCTATCATTATTGTTGTAAGTAGTTATATTATGAGTGTATATTTGACATAATTGAATGCTTATTATCTTATTATATGTTTTTATTGACGATCATGATATCAAGATTCATGTAATTAACTAACTTAGGATAGGTAATTTATAATGTAATTTGTTATTATGAAATAAATAAATCTAAATCTATTTAATGATGTAAATCATCGTCCAGGGCGGCTCCAGTAATGCTCGGCGCGCTGCCTCACGTGGACGACCACCACGTCGCTTACAAGTCGCTCGCCGCGCTCCGGATGCTAGTCGACGGACAGGGTGAGTCGGTTTTTTTTTCACAAACTGACCGGCGACTGACCAGTATTCAGTATCACTTGATGGAAAGTGACTACACAACTTACAGGGATAAGTTCGCCCTTGTACACATCTATTGTTTTTGAGTTTTTTTCACTATTGTTTTATGTGCAATAAAGTGTTTACATACATACATACATACATACATACTACAGGGACTACTTTGTTGCGAACTGATGTAGAATCACAAATCCACCGCAATCTGCTTTAACGGCCCAGCCATGACTTTGCGCGAGCGGCAGTGGTGAGCGGCAAAAACAGAATCATAATATATGAAGCATCCCACGACTACTAGTGCCTACGCCACATCTTGGGATTTAGGTAGCCGACCCCGATTGAGAATTCATTCTCAAAAAATGGGACAAAGGCTAGGAGGATGATGATGAAGCATCCCACGAATCGCAGCGCGCGGTTCCGCTGTAGCGGTTTTTTCAGAGCGAGGCGCGGTAGAACAAATGTATTGGCGAGTAGGGAACACGACGTCACTTCAGAGCGAGCGGGCGGTGTACGTGGCATGCATGCCGCCCTATGCGCCTCGCCGTGACCCGCAGTCGTGGCGCGTCCGTCACGCAAATCGTAGCTATAAAATATTTTCATCTCTCCTGTTCGGAAAGTGTCATTTTCATTAGTAGATAGCCGGGTGGAAAATAGCTTTTCCATCCCTAGGGTGGAAAGTAATTTTTTTTTAAATGCCACGGAGTCAAAGATAGTTGCCATCTAGATGCACGTCGTGACCAACTCAATTAGGTACAATCTAGTCGGCCGTGGTAAGTGGCCATTGAAAAATGGTCTCCAAAGGTTAGATATAGGCAAGCTTGACTTATTTAATATTTAATTATTGGATTATTTTTTTTACTTTTTAAATGTTGCGGTACGTACCTATATCTTAACTTTTTTAATCTATTAAAAATAATAACAATAATAATGAAAGTTTGCAATAGAAAAAGTGGGCACACGAGATTAAATATAAATACCGTGTCTTTGATTGATTATTGGTTAAAAAATGACATGGACATTAATATAACTCACTCATGACATGTGCGTGTAGTATTTTATTTTCCTCGCAGTCGAAATGAAAAGTAGAGTGTTTAACTCGGGTGAAATTACCCATTTCACCCTAGAACTATTGGCGCTCTCACTTCGTTCTCACTCGGTTCGCCAGAAATATCTCGGGTGCAATGGGTCACTTTCTACCCTTGGTTAACAATCTACTATTGCTTGTACCTTCAGAGAGTGTGGCCGCGCTACTAGCGGACGACCGTAGGGCGCTGGCAGCTGTCGCGCGCTGGGGCTCCGCAGGAGAACACGCAGGCGCGGCGGGCGAGGCGCCGCGCCTGCTCGCCTGGAGCATCAAGCAGCTCTCCCACCAGCCCCGGTACTGGAGGAACTATGTCGAGGTGAGCTTTTTTTTTTTTTTATGTCATAGGGGGCAAACGAGCAAACGTATCGCCTGATGGAAAGCGATTACCGTCGCCCATAAACACCTGCAACACCAGAGGAGTCACAAGTGCTTGCCTACCCGGAGGACGAAGATAAAATGCCTCTATGCTAGTTTTATAGGTGACGTACTGCATTACTATGCAGCGACGGCGGCGAGACATGGAGGAATGAAATCTGTGATATGAATAGGCCTTAAAACACTCGTGTGATCCTATTATGAAACTCGCATTCGGCTCGTTTTGTAAAACCACGCACTACTTTGCTAGCTAGCTAGTCAAAAATAATAGGCGCGGCGGCTGAGGCGCCGCGCCTGCTCGCCTGGAGCATCAAGCAGCTCTCCCACCAGCCTCGCTACTGGAGAAACTATGTCGAGGTGAGCTTTATAGGTGACGTACTGCATTACTATGCAGCGACGGCGGCGAGACGTGGAGGAATGAAATCTGTGATATGAATAGGCCTTGAAACACTCGTGTGATCCTATTATGAAACTCGCATTCGGCTCGTTTTGTAAAACCATGCTCGTGTTTTGCGATACCTCATTATGTGACAGCCGCATAAACTACTACTTTGCTAGCCAGCTAGTCAAAAATAATAAAATTACACACTATGAAATGGTTTTTTTCTCAAAAAAGCTCGAGAATATTGACTTTATTGATAAAAAATCAGGGCGTAAAGTGCATTTATGGTCTGACAAAATAAATAAAAAAACTGCCCCCTTTAATTTACTCGACAATAATGTTGTCTGAAATTCCTTTATTTGTATGAGTTACCCAAGTAGCACAACTGGGTCTAAATAGCTCGTATATCATATCTAATTAGATGCTTAAGTGAAATTTACCACCATGACTAAGTGCTATATAGGTGGCAATAACCCTTATGCCACCTATATAGAACCAAAAGGAGAAAAATTGCAGCCTATTTTTGGTGCTAAATAGAATCCATAAGAGCTCTCACAATTACCTTAAGTGGTAATTAGAACTATGGGTGAAAGTTATGCGTCCATAAGAGATCTCACAATCACCTTAAGTGGCAATTAGAACTAAGGGTAAAAGTTATGCGCAGTGAACGAATGAAAACATATCAGTTCGCTCAATGAGTGATAAATGAGTCGCCAAATTATCTTTGAGTGGCGAGGCAACTGCAACTGTCAAATTGTGTTGTGTGTAATACGTGATCTGCCATATTTATTTTGGATTTATACGTCTGTTTGGTGAGTGATTAAAACTTTACGTTATACAAGCATTGAAATAAGCACGAAATTCTTGCGAATTTTTTGTTACTGTGAAACTATAGTATGTTTTCTTTGTAAATTTCGACGGGCCTTTCATTTGATCAGGAATATTAAAAAAGAGAGTGCTAAATTAAATAAGGAATAGATACTGATAAGAAATAAAACTGTTAAAAACCTGACCTAATGATTGTAGGTTACCTACAATGTTAAAGTAACATCGTCAAAACTATCAAAAGTCTGTGATTATGCGTGAGTGTGATAAAATTCTGGTCAAAATAATTAATTTTCATTGGCTTCCATTTGTAAACATGGCGAAACAAAAAAGATCTTACAGTGTTTATTTTCACTTATTTGTTCCTTATTTGGAACTATTAGGTCTAATAATCACTTATTTGTATCTTGCGAGTGGCAAAGCAGTGCAACTATTAAATATATTTTGACAAGGCGCAATAGGAACTATAATAGAACTTTTAGTTCGTTAGTGGTTTGAAATAAGTGAAAATAACTGCTTTTGGTTCTAAGAATCTCCTATTGAGACCTATTTATGCGTTGGAGTGGCAATAAGGTACTTCTTAGGCCTTAAAGTTGCAATATTTTTTGGTTCCAAAAGAGCCGTAAAATTATCCCTTTAGCCACTATTGGTGATATAATTCGCTATTGTACTAGTCATTTGGAACTTTTAGTTCCAAATAAGGGTATGTTGCCACTTATATGTAAAAGTTGCTTATAAGTGATTTTAAGGCCTTATATAGCACTATTGCTTCTTATTGAGTGACTATTTGAACCTGCATGCAACTTTAAGTAGCAAAATCGACTTTATCCCACCATAAGTAATAAAGTAGAAACAAAAAACGTTCCTATGCAACTACAAGTGATAGGATGAACTCATATACAGTTTTGAGTTGTGTTTAGAGCTATAAGTTGCATCAAACACTGTTAAACCACTCATTTAGAACTTAAAGCTGTAAGATAAGCTGCAAAATTCACTAATGTGCTGCTTGGGTAATAATTTTCGGCCATATAAGAAAAGACAGATCCTAAACAGCCAAAATCTAAGGTCAGTAACTAGTTGCCTCAAATAGCTCAATGTGGTATTCGGACGAAAAATACACTTCTAATTTTTATTAAAAAAAAAAAAAAAAATCTTGCACAATTTTTGAGAAATGCACTAGATTTGTTTCAGCCGGAAGGGCAATTACTAGCTACGTATTAAATGAAACGGACTCCCAAGTTTAAAATTCATACGCAGCCAACAATTGCCTACTTCGCTTCGACAATTGGCTAGTTGACTCACGTCAAATTGTAATAAAGTAATATTTATTCCGTATAGTATTTTATTTAGCAAAGGAAACCTAAATATATATTTTTCAATTCATAAAAGTGAAAGATGGCTGAAATAATCGAATTTGAAAATATGGTTTTATAATCTGTATTTTGAAATGCTTAAAACGCCGATGACGTAACTATCATAAGCGAAAATGGCGGATATATTTTCGCTTATGATAGTGACGTCATCGGTCCCGTAAAGAAAACTTTGACGACTTCGAATAGTGCCGTCCCTCTCGATCTCCTATCAGAGTATATTGGAGTGAGCGGAATGGCACTATACGACGGTCAAATTTCGAATATTTAAACGTATGTAGGCACGACGTAGAACGTCACGCCACCTATTAGCAAAAGGCAAAAATGGCGGACGGCGTTTTTGACTGTTCATGAAATTTGTAACTTTATTGATAAAATTTAGCTTTCACAAAAATACAAGACATTTTTTTTAGAGCTAGTAAGATCATTATTAACCATTTCTAATATATTTCAAGACTCTGTCTATAATATTTATTTTAGTTATTTATTTATTGAAAAACAGGTTACATAACATTACAGTTTACACCAATGTGTCATGAACCGATTTTTTTTTATTCTGACGGCGAAACGGCGTGGCCCCGTTGTTCCGACATCTCGGGTGTTGGATTTGGTAAGATAAGATAAGATATTTATTTGCAAAGAATAAGTGATTACATAGTTGTCTTAGTGTGGTATATGACATTTGGTATCTTATTCTGCTATTTGTACTTATATATACTAGCATGCAAGTATTTTAGGTACCACGTTAATACACATCACGTGAGAGAAAATCCTTTATGTTATAATAGAGCTTTTCATTCAAAAGCTTAATTAACTTGGATTTAAATCTATTGATAGGTAACTCTTGTGTAGCCTTTGGCAACCTGTTATCCAGTCTCATACACATAATGAAGCAGTGATTCGAGTACAATGCTGTCCTCGGAACATAATTGTGAACTAATTTATCAGGATTCCGTTGACGTCTAGTGGAAGTGCTTGCTTTATTAAATAAATACATATGTAATATACCATTATGTTTACAGATCGACGGCTGCATATCCAGCCTCGTCAACATGCTGGTGGCCACGCACTCCGTCATGCAGAACGAGGCCCTCCTCGCGCTCACCCTGCTCGCCATACACTCGCTCAAAAACAAACCCGACGAAGACTTCGATTACGAAAAACACTTCATTTCTCACCTGCTGAACACAGAAATCGGTAAGCACATCTCTGTCCTAATAGAAACCAACTGCGCGAAAATGCCTATCGAGGTCGTTGAGAATTTGCTGGCGTTTCTTGATGTTACCTGCAAAGTGAACCAGTTGGTTCTCGATTACAAGAACGCGAAGGTTCAGGAGTCGCTGCAGAAGTTGATGGAGGCGCGCAGTGATCTGAGCGATGACCTGAAGAGTTGTGTGTTGAATGTGGTGGCGGTGATATCGGATAAGGTGTAGGGGCCATTTGTGACCAAATTCGAAAAAGGAGGTTCTATGTTTGACTGTGTCTATGTTTTTTTTAGTAGAAAAACTTTCTTCTTTGTTGAAGCAAGCTGGTGTTAATGTTTGTTCTTGTTTGAAAGTACACCAAGTTGTGTAATTATCATTTAATATTGTTGTACTTACTGGTTGTTTCAAAATACCATTTTGCTGCAACTTATTAATAATTCAATTGGTACCAAGCACGTTTTATGAATTTATTTCGGTATAAGTAGTCAAAAAATATGTATGACAAGACTCTGTATATATATTATAGTTGATTTATTTTCATTATAACTTTTTTTTTTGTCTAAATGAAAGAAAATTCTGGTAGCATGCAGTTCAAATTCATGTTGACAATGCGTCTACCTACACATTGTAATGTTATACAATCTTGCGAAACATATATAGAATACCATAATAATACTGTACCAAAGCAAACTTCGTGTTGTCATATGTTTAAAGGCACTATTAGTTAACTATTATATTTTTATATACAGCAAGAACTCTAGTCATATTTTATAATGCATTTATTATATAATTTCACATACATTTCATCATTTACACGTTATAAAACGTGCAACAGGAAATCAGTTTCGCTGAATGAAATAACCGGGTTTTCATTTTCTCATAATATACCCGGTTATAACCGGTTATTTTTTTGTATGGTATTAGCCAGAATGAATTAAAATCATATAATTTATTTATTATTTAGAGAGCTAGCAAGATTTGATCATTAACATTAAAATTTAATGCTGCTCTTAAATTATAAGTTTTAGTACACTTTGCTATAGGTAGCAACTGATGACTCGAAAAGCAGCCATTTCTATTCCCGTTTGTAAGTGATTTCAAGAGATATGCGGGAATTGAGAATAGTATCATGTACTTGCATTTCAATAGAATCATTGGTCATTTCAAACACAGCATTTTGATAACCCTTAAGAAAAGTTCCATCATAAATCCATAATCGGTAAAAAATATTAATTACCTCGTTTACTTTAAATTAATTTGAAACGATGGTATAAAACGTATAATAAAACCTTATTATAAAACACCTTATATTATAATAATAAGAAAATCTAACACATAACATAAGAAACAATTACGCGACGTAAGTATAGTTGATCATTCCTGTTTGGATCATATTTGCCGCTATATTTTATTTCTCGTAATTCAATACTATTTATAATATTTATTAATAATCCGCTTATAGTGATAATGGTCTGTATTTGATATACGAGTTTTGGTACCTACATTTTTATATGGTTTACATTCCCAAGTAGCACATACTATCATATGTTAAAGCGAAAGTACGTCAAGGAAATTGAAACAGGTACCTTATTAGTATTTAGTTAGCCTTAGAAAAAAAGCGATCGGAATAAGTTCCGTTGTGCGACAAAAATTCACGATACAATAATGAACCACAAAACAGTACCTTAAGGTACATTATTCGTTGGTTAATTTGTCGTCGTACAATGGAAAAATTAATACAAAATTAATTAAATGAGTTAAAGGCAGCAAACTTTTTGGTCTTCACCCATTTGCTCTTGTCATAATGACAATAATGGTCAAAAAGGCACGCGTTTGTAATTCCTTTACTGTAACATCGTAGCTACGTTCAGTTTAAAATGGGTGTATAACTGCATACTGTATACAGTCATTTGTGCTCGATTTAGAACTTTTCAAACTTGATATTAATATTATTATGGGACAATCATACACAAATCGACCTAGTCCCAAACTAAGCAAAGCTTGTACTATGGGTACTAGACGACGATATACATAATATATAAATACATATATAGATAACATCCATGACCCAAGAACATAATATATTCGAGTTCATCACTATTTGCCCCGGCCGGGATTCGAACCCGGGACCGCCGGCTCAGTAGGCAGCACTTGCAATGCCATAACGTGTTAAAAGTGCTCCCTTTCTAATCAATACAAGAAAACGAGGACGAAACTACAGTATTGCCACTTTTTAATTTCTAATCTTTTCTAGGTCTGACTGTATATGTTTGAAGAAATCAGAAGTGGCATAAAATACCTAGCCATAACTAAGTATGGACTTCTTTTGAAAATGCGTGTTATCTCAAGATTGCTTGTCGATGATGTACTTTCCCAATCTATTGAATCATTATTTATGAAGACTCGTAAATTGAACAGTCACATATTTTATAATTATAACACATACAGTCAGCGACAAACATATGTAATAAACTTTTTCCACCTACCGTTTATTGCAATGGTGATAAGAGTACCGTAATCTTGGTCTTTTTGGGTGATTTATAATACGGCATTTGACTATAGTTGAAAAAAATGTATCATTGAAACCACTCAACATACATTTAATAAGTTTCTGTGAAAAATTTAATTTTTGTGACAAGCTTTTATAGCCGACTGTACTTTTCTTTGAACATCCATCAATTGCTCATAGAGACGATTCTAAAGAGCCCAAACTCGATATGATTGCTTTATTTATTACGGAGTTCCTATGGCCACCTTCCAGCTCCATCATCAGATCAGCTCCACGTCATCATAATATTGCATTGTCACGCGATTTGCATATTCGTGCAAAATTTCAGCTCAATCGGAAACCGGAAAGTGGGTCAAATATAACTTAAAAAAATCCATTACAACGGGACAGGTGAAAGTGAATAAAAACTTATATAAAAAAAATACGCGGAACCAAATAAACTAGCACTAACTTTTGGACATCATACTATTTTTACCTAATTGGACAAAAACTAAAAAAAAGACGTGTTTTGACTACTGAGTTTTATGACGTCACAGAACAGTATTTTCATAGAAACTTCATACTAACGGTCTCCGCACACTCTTGTGGCCGACACAGTACACTTGTCCCTTTTCCACGCTCGAAGTGAGAAAAAGGGAGATATACTGTGGCGGCCATTAGAAGCCGTAGTGTGCGCCGGCTCTTACAGATCGTTTTTGACATTTCATAAAGGTTAGCTGGTTTGAGCTGTCATCAAATACCTTATTATGGGGTGTCTTGATTCGAAATTTGACAGTTGTTTTGAGTGAGACACCCACCACATAGTTGTAAAACACCCTAGATTACAATATTCATATTTTTGTCGGTGTCTGTCCTGTACACCAGCAATACTGTAGAATACTCAAATTAAAACATTAGGTACTGAATAATACATTATGTAGGCATTTAGTAAGTATTTTGCTTGATATAACACTTATTTCAATTATTATTGTATTATAGTCAGTGATAAAACTAAACTATTATTAGTTAGTGAATTAGTGTTAAGAAAAATTGCACCTCTTCAGTGATGGATGGTTGATTTTTTTTTGTGGACATGTGAAATGAAATCCCAAAAAAAGAAACTATTATGGCCCAGTGCTCGGTTATCCTATCATGTCATACACAATTTTTTACTTATTTCAAGTTATACATGTGTGTCATTTTACATGCCGTAAGGTGAAGCTATTTGGAACCCAAGGAATTATTTGATACTAAGCAAAAAATGCATTTAAGTCCGTTTTTTTTTCACCATTGGAACATTAGGAACATACATGTTTTCAGTCGCGATGGGAAAATACATTAGGGCTTAAAACCTTGCATTTGCAAATAACCGAATTGCCCCTTTAGCCTTAGCCTGTGAAATCTTGAGGCCTTGAGCTCAAATTAGCCTCACCTTAATGTAGGTACTTAATTTGTGAAAACGATTCATCGTTAAAATTGTACCCAATGTCAGTTATATCCAGAAAGAGGTAAGATTTTTAACAAGATGTAAATGAATCCACTACTCACTAGTTTTGTGAACCTAAAGTCAACCTGAGCAACGGTCGCGGCATAGTAACTCCTTTATGATCCAGGGGACCTGATTTATGTCAAACGAATAATGTATCTTTTGACTCAAGACCGTCACCTATATATGTCCTATGTATCTCTATCATTCCACCTCTACCTTCAAGAAAAGAACGTTACGCCCACCTTAAAGGCCGCCAACGTACTTGTGACTCCTCTGGTGTTGCAGGTGTTTACTAGGCGACGGTAATCGCATTCCATCAGTTGATCCGTTTGCACCCTAGGCCGTAAGTGACATTTTCTGCCCGCTACGCGTGGAGAAAATCTCACTTCCAGCCAGGCCAAGACGTAAAACTTTAGACAAACCACGGGCGGTAATTCGTAAAACCCTAGATCTCATATTTATGCCCCTCGCGTTCGGTTCGGGCCGCGAACACGTACGACCTGGGACTAAATAAATATCGAACAACTTAAGCTCAAGAAGGCTTGTGTTATGGGTACTAGACGACTATATACATACTTATATAGATCAATATATACTTAAATACATAGAACAACCATGACCCAAGCACAAATATTCGAGTTCATCACACAAATATTTGCCCTGGCCGGGATTCGAACTCGGGAACGCCGGCTCAGTAGGCAGGTGTCTACAAACCGAGCCAAACGCGTCGTCAAAAGGTATAGGTATGTAATGTACTAGTGACGGATGGTGATGGAATTTTATGGAAGGTGCTTTTACCCCGTCATTGCGCTTGTCCTGACCGATCATATTTGGAGTGTGGTTCATTTACAACTTGCGTACTCATAGTTGTAAGGTCTAGGAGTCCCGATAGTGCACTTATAGTTTGAAACGAAGCTTCGATATACACTAGTTATATAATAACTACTCTAAATTAGTGTGGGTGATGTGATTCAGTTGCCCAACATGTTATAATTATAATAATTGTGTTTATGATAATATGGAAATGTTTTTCCATTATTTCAGTTAGAAAACTGTATTTTCTCTGAAGAGTACTTCAGAATTAAAGCCTGACCAGAAATATATGAGGATTGTCAAAAGGGCGCAATTTATAAATTTATATGGCAACAATTTTGCAACCAATCGGAACCCACTATAATGATTAATGACATTAGTTTTAAGAGCCCTTATTCCTTTTAAAATTTATTTTTTCCATATTATGACAAATATATTGATAATTTCAACCAACTTTTTGAAGTGAATAATACTTTTCCCCGAGTTCTAGGAAGTAACATAGTTATTTCACGCTTTCATTGCATACAGTCGAAAATAAGTTAAAAAAACTAATTTTCCGCGTGAATTTTGTCAATTTCGAGTAGTTTTTGAAACAAAAATTATCAATGAAAAATTCAAACTCTAGGTTTCAAATATATACCAATAAATCCCAATAGCCCTGTTCTAGAAAGTAACATCAATAGTATGTTAAGAAACATGTTTTATCATAGAGAAAAATGTCTAAACAATCAGCATTTTAAAAGGAATAAGGCCTCTTAAATACCTGTCAGTTCGACTATGTTAACCTCGTTATATCATTTAATGGATGCACTCTTTTCCTGTCAGCTTTTCGTGTAGTAAACACATGTACACTTTATTTATAATCTTTCGTTCACAATTGTGAATGGTTTTCGGCATTTTCTTTGGATCATTTTAAATATTTGTCTTTTAAAGAAATCACCACGAATGACATTGACATTGTTGACAAACCATCATAAAATCATTGCCAGTGTATGAAATTAGTTCCAGTGAAATTCCGCAATATGGCGCATCCTCATATATTTCTGGTCAGGCTTTACACAACACCTAACGTTATTAGAGGTACAAAAAAACTTGATCAATTGTCTTGATTTAAATATCAGATACAAAGAGATCACAGCTTAGTAGGTACTAGGTACTCGTGGTTGTTGAATATTAGGTTGAACTTCACTACATAAAATAATAAAGACATACCTACAAACTAAGTATCTCCGTACAATTATAATGTATACGCTACGCTAAATTTTCGAACCGTCGTAGCTGAAATATACAGTAGTTTACCACTAGAAAAGACGGTATGAGTTATTAAAATGAGAATGCACTAACCATTGTTGTTTACTACGACCGCTGGGAACATATATGATTATAGGGACAGTCTCATTGGTCGATGGCATGCATGCGGGGTGCGGGAGTTTTCCATACCGCATGCCATAGGGCCCACGTTCGGAGAACCGTTATCAACTTGATTCATTGATTGTCAGCCCGCCTGCCGGCATGATATAAGAAAATAAGGTCTGGGCTGGTCTCGTCTGTCGAATGCCCGACGAATTGTGGGCCAAAAAAAACCACAGAGTGGAAGCCCCACAACTCGAAACGGAGACGTGGCAGACCCCGTAGGCGATGGCGGGATGACTTGGACTCATTTTCGAAGGACTGGCCAGATACAGCTCAAAACCGCGACAGATGGAAGAAGAGGGGGGAGGCCTTTGCCCAGCAGTGGGACATAATAGGCTCATAATAATAATAAGGTATGGCACTTAAATCTAGTTTGATTGATTGAAAGTGAGACTTTCTACCTCACTAACTAGTTGACGCTTTATGGTAACAAAATAATTATATTATGGATTTTTTCGCCGCCAGTCGTACAAAAAAAAAAAAATTATGCATTTATGCATTACGATTGTCATGTGCTTCGACTAAGTTTTATTTTGTCGTAATCATTGATTTAAAACACTCACGATTTTATGAGATTCATATACAGGTAACAAGGGAATCGGGGAGTATTATAATACACCACTGGCAACAGAAACGGATTGACAGAACCAACCAACCAATGATGACGTCAAAAGTCCCTCCTGTCATTCCGCAGTGCCATACCCATGGACCTAGCATGTACTCCATCCATCCATCCTCCTAGCCTTTGTCCCATATCTTTATAGAGAATTAATTCTCAATCGGGGTCGGCTACCTAAATCCCAAGATGTGGCGTAGGCACTAGTTTTTACGCAAGCGACTGCCGTCTGACCTTCCAACCCAGAGGGGAAACTAGGCCTCATCGGGCTTAGGTGGTTTCCTCACGATGGTTTCCTTCACCGAAAAGCGAGTGGTAAATATCAAATGACATTCCGTACATAAGTTCCGAAAAACTCATTGGTACGGGCCGGGTTCGAACCCGCGACCTCCGGATTGAAAGTCGCATGCCCTAACCACTAGGCTACCACCGCTCTGACCTAGCATGTACTATAGTTACAAAATAGCACCATGGCCTTACCTTATTTTGTTATACCATGCCTGCGGGTCAGTGCATGCTGTATATGGACCGAGGAGTTGGTACTGGGAGTCAGAACAGCCGACCAATGAAACTGTGCCATCAATTGGTCACAATAAGTGATATTTAAAAAAAAAACAAGTGTGAACACGTTATTATTGTATTTCACTAAACACTTCATTGTTGAACTTTACATAGTTTTTATTATTGTTATAGCACTTTTATTGATGTAGTTAATGGACCAACCTCTCTAGATTTAGGTATCGCATCAATTCGAACGATTGCTTCAATGTTTTTGCCAAATTTTGACGCTAACATTCCCAAATTGATATTAAAGCTTGTGTTGTCACATCTGTTGCGATAAAAGGTCGTATATTTATACGGATCTCATAGTAAGATACGTCCTTTTATCGTAGCTTGGCAGATTTGGACAGGCTCGCATTGTTATAGGTCTAGTTTCCTTCTGAAGTAAACCATTCTAAAAGTATTTGTTGTTTCATTTAACCTGACCTTTTACCGTATGGGCGACAGAGACGGCAAATCCTTATGATGACAGAAATCTGTTCAGCAGGGCTAGCATATCTTGCGACTTCGCTTGTCATGATCTTCTGTCTTGTTCGCACGGTATTGAAATGAAAGTGACAGGTAGTGTTTATAGAAGTCGCGTGTTATAGTTATGCTAGACGTAACGACAACGGAAATTTGCATTAGTATTATTTTTCTTACCACATGCCATAAGCATGTTATTGTTATATTATTAAAGCATATTTATTTTCTCTTGGTCTAATTTTCATATTTTAAAGGCCCTGCACCAAAAAAATTGTTTCTGTTAAGCCCAACAATGGTTGACTGGTAAAGAAATCCTTATGGCAATAAGTCCGCCATTTGTACGTTACACATTTTTTGCAATACAATTTAAATAAATAAGTACAACGTGTTATCATTAAACATGTTTTATTAATAAAATCACAGACATGTTTCAATATCTACATTTGTTACAAGGGAGCGTTCAAGTATTACGTAACGCAATTTTTGAAGATTTTTGACCCTCCCTCCCCCCTTTGTAACGCGCCGTACCGTTTTTCTATACCCCCCTCGCGCTCCCTAAACGTTACGTAACACCATAAGTGACACAAAAAGTGACCATTTTTACCCAAAAGTCACAAAAGATATGTTAAAATGATTAAAATGACGACCAGACCAATACAATTGAGGGATTCCCCGTAAAATAAACGACAAGGGTCGCCAACATGGGCGTTTTAAATCCCAATTTTTGCATAAAAAAAAGAAACAATGTTACGTAACGCGTTGTAAGAAAGACCCCCTCCCGCCCCTGTAACGCATCGTAACGTTTTATGAGACCCTCCCTCCCCCCTAAATTGCGTTACGTAATACTTGAACGCCCCCCAATCACAAAACTATAAATCCTTAAAAAATCATTTAACTTGACGTCGAGTGTACACACTCGCCGAGACCAAGCGAGACACTCATGCTGTACTCTTCACACGATATAAGTAAGAAAAGGACGATCTCGACGATTATGTACACTGTACAGCCGGGCAATGTTTCTCTTTGCACTGCATTTTCCTTTATTTATCACCAAGCAGCATTTTATGTCTGTAGGGCCGGACTGAAACAGACGACTCTTGTCACGCGACATAGCCTCACCCGTCACTCTCTCACAGTACTGCGCAGAAAGAGATAGGTTGACCAATTTTTATTTTGTTATCGATTTCTTTTTTTTTTCAGATTTCAATCAAATTTGGTAAGTTGGTAAAGTTGCTTATTCCGAACATGTTAAGTCCAATTTCACGTTATGTCCTACAAAATCGTCCATTGAGTTACACAAAATGTTTTTTTAAACCTGACTTCGTATTTTGTGCTAAAACTTAGTACCAAGTAATGAGCTTTAAACGAAAAATAAATAAATCGACATCAGAATAAAAATTGGCCCACGGGCCAATTTATGTAATACATTTTGTGTAACTCAATGGAAAACAGTTATAGGACATAGCGTGAAATTGGGCTTACCATGGTCACTTTACCAACTCACCAAACTTGATTTAAATCTGAGAAATAAAATAAATCGACAACAAAATAAAAATTGGCCCACCTATCTCTTTCTGTGCAGTTCTGTGAGAGAGTGACGGGTGACGCTATGTCGCGCGACAAGAGTCGCGGGTTTCAGTCCGGCCCTACAGACATAACCCGGCTGTACAGTGTACACAATCGTCGAGATCGTGCGAGACATGTATGTCCTTTTCTTACTTATATCGTGTGAAGAGTACAGCATGAGTGTTTCGCTCGGTATATATCTCGCGCGAGAAAGAGTCGCGTGTCACAGTTGTGTCGGATGCCACCCTGTCGGTACGGTCAGTTCGTGGCACAGACCACCCCCACTAGACGGAGCGTGTAAGGCGACCCGCGCGCACCAACGATATGGTACGGCAGAACATTAAAGTATCAACACGCCGGCCACCGTTTAGTTGCGTCCTTGTTTATGATCCATGCGTACGTCAACGAAAAAAGATATTATAGTAGTTTATGCAACTGATACATAATGAGGGGCCTTAAAACACGAGTGTGGTTTTATGAAACGAGCGTCAGCGAGTGTTTTAAGGCCTAATTATGTACAGTTGTATACACTACTTTATCTACACACATATCATAAGTACTCTAAGATGGGTTCAGAAGCCATAAGGAAATGACCGGCACCACTAGTGCTACCTGTAAAATATCTAAAAACGACATATACTAATGCAGTAAGAAATAAATCTGAACAAATACATAAACAGATTATTTGTTGTAATTTACATTTACATTGAAACAATATTTTCAACTAAAATGTGAATTACAATATACTTATCACAATTATATTTTCGTAACAGCAAAGAACCAACAAACAAATGACAACAATAATGGCGGCAATTCGAACCTCCGTCAAGACGAATGTTTTTTTTTTTCTAAATCATAGACAAACGAATGTATCCATATTCTCATGTCACTCGAGATCAAATGTCGTGCGGTTTTTATAAAAAAACATACTGAATTGACGTTTCGTATCGATAACAATATTAATATCTATGGATACTAGAATAGAGACCTACTTTAGTTTTGACAGCTGTTCCAAATTTAAACTCATAACCTTACAAAAATTGATACTGTTATAACATTACAGTACAGATTTTACCTACTGCCACAGATAAGAAAGTTCTCATAGTAAAATTGGTTGTAGTAATGCTGGCCATTTCCTACGGTTTCTGAACGCATTTTAGAGCACTAATGATATGTGCGTAGATAAAATAAATAGAGACCTCATAAACATGGACGCAACTAAACGGTGGCCGCCGTGTTGATACTTTACTGTTCTGCCGTACCATATCGTTGGTGCGCGCGGGTCGCCTACGGGTCGCCTTACATGCTCCGTCTAGTGGGGGTGGTCTGTGGTTCGTGGCAGTATGTCCAGGTCTACATGGTGTCGTCGAAGGTGATGGGGTCGTCCCCGTGTATCATGGTGGAGTGCGTGGTCAGCGTCATGCGGAACTTCAGCTCCTCGTCCGAGACCAGGTGCTGGGGCTCGATCGGAGTTCGATTGCCGCAGCCCGCCACTGTCGACGATACAAGCTGATCAAGGATTCTGACGTCGGGAAATCAGTTGATGCCATGGCAATTTAACCTATTGACCGCCAAGCGGTCTAGCAATTTACCGTGCCACTGACGCCAGAGTAAAAAAAAAAAAAGATGTGCCCCAAAATAAACAGGGATTGAAAAATACTTGTAGCGGTTAGAATTACAAAGTTTTTGATCATTGAAATTTGGACGGCTGTGGCCGACGTAGCGTCAGGGCACGATTTTTTGTTGACGGCCACAGCCGACTGTGGCGCTCAAAAGGTTAAAAAAACTCACAGAAAACGAAATTCTCTACCGACCACTCTCCTTATATACAGCTTAATTTAGACTTGGCTTGGCTGTACAAGCTCTTGAAAAGCCTGTTTGCTACCTGGGATATGTCTACATGTGGACTAAATACCTCTTGCTAGTCAGTGGTGAAAGCTTTTTATCAGTTGCCTATTTAGTGACCTAATGGATGCCAGGATTTGTCACAGAATCTTAAGCATCAGCTTTGAATGATCAGATCTGATTTTAACTTACTCACTTTAATTAATTGATGGATTTACAATACAATACAATACAAAATGCTTTATTGCACACCAAAAAAGTTGCGCCACAAAAATCCACAAATTGGATACAGGAACAGTAATTTTAATAACGGTAGACAACAGGCGATTTCATGAGATAAACACTAAACACCGGTTTCTCCACAAAAATCTCAAAATGCACAGTATCACCATTCATTTCAATGAGTTATTATTACGAATTAAGAATTATCATGTCTCTGTGAAATATCAACAATAATTGGCAACAAAAACACAAATAAAAAGTATAACATTTTCTAATGTCTGAAAATAATGGTAACTTAGAATAAAAAAAAAGTTATCTGACTATTTCAAGATCTTGGTTTCACGCATGCAATACTTAAAAATAACATTGATCACTATACCTGGACACTTAGTTCTCCGGTTCACTTTGAGGAGTTGCATGATGGAGGCGCGATCATACACGTGGCTGCAGAGACTGTTCCGTACAGGGTCCTCGATAGGCCTCTTGGTTACAGGATCAATCTGAAAAGATAAGCAGATGGTTTGGAAGCTTTCAGTGTTACGGAAACAGGCTCAGCAGTGTCTACCTGGCATAATGAAATTTAAATCATTTATTGTAGTATTGTGAGTAAGTTATAAGTAAAGGTCTTATATGTCAAGTTAGGGTAATTCAAAATCAATCAACGCGGCATACAATTTTATGTCAGAAGAAAAATTTCAATTTTAGATATTGGCACATTATTAAATATTGAAAAATCAACAATTATACGAAATATTAATAAATTTTAACAATACAAAGACAAATGGGCGAATATACAAAAGTTGGGTAACTTTTCGGGATATTTTGTTTATGATAGTTTTTTAATCAAAATGCTACAAATTCGGGTATATAAGATAGGTAATGTAATGAATATATTGCTCCAGATTGGGCCAGTCACTTTTTTAAGTAGAACCGGAGAAATTTCGGTTTTTCTGAATTTGACTGCCAGGGGACTGACGAGGCTGACAAAGTACTGACAAAATACACAACTTCATAACATATGCTTGATATTTATTAAAATTTAGAAATAAATCTCTTAGGAACTAATCTATCTATTAGCCACAGACGTCCACTGCTGAACATAGGCCTCCCTCATGACTCGACACAAAGTGCGATCCCGTGCAGACCGCATCCATTGATTCCCCGCTACCCTCAGGTCATCCGTCCATCTAGTCGGGGGCCTTCCCACGCTGCGCTTTCCTATACGTGGTCGCCACTCTACGACTTTGCTGCTCCAACTGCCGTTCATTTACCGGGCTACATGGCCTGCGCATTGCCATTTCAACCGTGCAATCCTGTAAGCTGTGTCGGTTACCCTGGTTCTACTGCGGATATCCTCATTTCTGATTCTTTCGCGCACAGAAACTTCGAGCATAGCCTTTATTGAAGAACTACAGGACCATCTCACTGCTGAGCCATGTTCATCAGCTGTTCTTCAGAGTCATTACCAATCGTCTCACGCACAGTCGATTTCCAACCTCCCGAACAATCCGGATTCCGAAAAGCTTTAGCACCATAGACCAAATTCATACACTGCGGCAGGTTGTACAGAAGAGAAAGGAGTATAACCGACCACTATGTTTGTGAACTATGAAAAAGCCTTTGATTCGATCGAGACATGGGCTGTGCTTCAATCTCTCCAGCGGTGCCGTATCGACTATCGATACATCAAAGTGCTGAAGTGTTTGTACTGTAACACCACCATGTCAGTCCGAATCCAAGACCAGAGTCTATCCAACTGCAGCGAGGAGTAAGACAGGGAAACGTAATTTCTCCAAAACTGTTTACTGCTGCACTGGAAGATGCTTTCAAGCTACTGGAATGGAACAGACTTGGCATCAACATTAACGGCGAGTACCTCACTTACTTCGATTTGCAGACGGTAGAAACTATTTTTAGTCTTATTCTTATGTTTTTAGTCTTATTTTTAGTCTTCATTCACTGAAGTAATAATTGAAAAAACTGTTTAACGTGTAATACTGTGAGAAAGATCTATCTCCACTATTCAAACAGCTTTTTAATTGGCTTTACTACTTTGAGGTAGTTTAACAGTATACATTTTCTAAGTAAGCATCCCTGTTTTTTTATAAGTCACTGCTATTTTTGGTATTCTCTATAATTTTGTATTTGTTGTAGCTTATTCGAACTTTTTTTTATCTCTTTATGTAGTTTCTTTTAATTTAATTATATAACACTTCCGAAAAGGCCCTTCTTCACTGTTTCCTTCTTTTCCTTTTAGTAATATCTTCACTCATTACTCCAATTCTGGTTTATGGAGTTTCTTCCACAGATTTTACAACTTACTTAGACTGCTTTTTGACTCCCCTATATTTTGGTCGATGATTTTTCAGTCTAGTTCTCAGTTTTGAAACCATTGCTTGGTTCAATATTTTTTAATTGCCTTTTACTGGTCTTATTCTGTCTTTCGCTTCATTTGCTCTTTGGTCGTCGTTTATAATAGGTCATTTGTTCACCATCTATTGATTATGCTTCGTGGTCAGTAGTTCTGGCGAACAAAGATATAAGTAGTATCATTCAGAAGTTGTTTTTTTTTTGCGTGTACTCAGATGATTTTTTTCTTTTTTTTGTGGCTAATCGTTGCTCCCAAGGTGTTATTTCCTTAACAAATGTCTTTACCCCTGTTCCTTCTTTTTTTAACAGGCGGCACGATGGTTTAAACTGAAATAAGTAACAATATACAGCTTCAACACGCTACAAATGTCAGTACCCTGGAAACCCGTCAGTCCTTTGGCGCAATATAACACAAAGGACTGACGCCAACGGACTGATGAAAAAGACATGAATTTGGGGTTATCTTTAGAATCAACATTTAATTTGATATTGTCGAACATCAACTAGCTACATTTTAACAAAACAAAGTTGACTGTGTATAAATTCAAGTATAACACAGATTTACAAGGAAATAACGACTTACCATAGGACTGACTTTTTGACTGGATTGGCACGTGTTCACATGACAACCACAACTCTGGTACAAACTCAGTAATAGTGGCCATAAAATGGCTCGACCTGCAGCTAACTTTACTATCAACCTTGAAATTCAACGCGGATTTGAATTTGAGTCGCCGATATTTAGCGCGAAATTCCAATTCGAACAACAGACAGCGGACTGACGAATAAAACTGAACACAAAGTTTCTTATATTTTTTACAACAACAGTGAGAATATTATATTATGAAAGTAGTGTTATACATTATTAAATACATCATAGATTGTATTGAAACAGTAAGTTTTCTTACATTAGAGGTAATATTTAATATACAGCCATTTGATTGCCCACTTTTGAGGTTGTGACATGCCAAAGTACTGACTTTTTAAGGATAAATTGTGGAGTTTCACAAATTTGTATTTAAAATGAATAGCTGAAATTGGGTGACCAAATAAAAGGCTTTTAGTAGTATTCAAATAAAATTAAAAATATAAACAAAATATAACAAAACAATATTTTATTGCCCTGTGACATCGAGTTACCCATTTTTTGTAGAATCACCCAAATACTCTTTATTATACACCCAAATCATAATGGAGGACAAAATACAACATCAGACACATTAAAAACAACAGGCGGTTGTATCGCTAAATAGCGATCTCTCCCAGACAATCTTAAGGTAATTTATTCTGAGTGATTACAAGATGTTATTAATTTCTTTGTGATTAAACTGTCTCTGTTGGACAGGTTTGTATGTGTTTATGATGCTTACCAGTCTGTTGTCGGATTGAGTAATAGCTAAGTCTGATTCATCCAAGTTATCTGTAACAAAACATTGATATTATAGAATGAATTAACACTTACAACCGCACCCACCTGGTGGGCTCTATCGGTGCCTGGGGTGGTGTTGCGCCCACCTAGCAGGCTCTGTCGGTTTCTGAGGTAGTTTTAACTATTTTCTGATTTAGAGTGTTAAATTACGTGCATCTTACGAAATGGAGTTGGATAATCAATGACACATTGATTTAGAACACCCAATAATACCGAAAGCACTATCATGTCAAATGATCATAATTATTTATTGTGTAAATATGAGCTCGACTTGGCGGGGCCACTGCCGTGCCCCCGATATGTGATGGTATGATACACAATATAATTAGTGGAAATTTCCAAATCTCTTGTTACCTCTGGATGATCTTATTAAAACAAATTTAGAAACAATTTTAAACATACAACTCAGCGAACAATCCTGGACTCAGGCATCCCTTCCCATTCGTTACAGTGGGATGGGAATACGCAAAATTAGTAGTGTTTCCTTACCGGCATTTTTGTCTTCTGTCCATAGCTCAGTTAATCTTGTAGGTAAAATCCTAAGGGTTCTGCCCTCAAACTATGAGATTACTGACTTGGCAGAAGCTAAAAATGCGTGGTCAATTGCTTGTCCGGGAAAGGATTTCCCTGACCACCCCATGTCCCAGAGGAGTTGGGATGACATCTTATGTAAAATTTCCGTTGATTTTCTCCTTAGCCGCAGCACAGGTCCTGATAGAGCCCGGCTGCTAGCGTCGGGCACCAAGGAAGCCGGCGGTTGGCTTCACGCCTACCCCTCGCCAAATACCGGCACCTTCCTAGAGCCCGACACACTACGTGTGGCAACGTGCCTGCGGCTGGGGATAAAGATATGTACACCCCATAGATGCCCTTGCGGCAACGATGTCGACCCTCTGGGCCACCACGGGCTGTCTTGTCAAAAAAGTGCCGGCCGTTTCCCTAGACACGCCGCGCTTAACGACATCATCCGCCGTTCTCTTGCCAGCGTCAATGTCCCGGCTTTGCTGGAACCAACCGGCATCGCCAGAGACGATGGCAAGAGACCGGATGGGATGTCTTTGATTCCATGGAGATTGGGAAGGACACTGGTGTGGGACGCCACCTGTGTAGACACTCTGGCTCCTTCCCATCTCCATGGAACATCTCATAAACCAGGCGCGGCGGCTGAAGCGGCCGAAAAATTAAAAGTTCACAAGTACAGGGGTCTCAGCTCTGAATACGATTTTGTTGCATTCGGGGTTGAGACCCTTGGTCCGTGGGGGCCCAGTGCTCATCAACTTTTTAGGCAGATCTCAAAAAAACTGGTTGACATCACGGGGGACCGAAGAGCTGGCAGCTTCCTCGCTCAACGCATTAGCGTTGCTATACAGCGAGGAAATGCTGCCAGCGTCTTCGGGACTATGCCAAAGGGGTCCGATTTTTTAAGTCTTTTTTAATATTAAATTTATTCTGTTTTAGCCTTTTATTTTAGTTAGTTAAGTTCTTAGTTTATAGTTAGTATTTAAATTTCTGTAGGTTTATGTGTTGCTTTATCTTTTGTTTTATTTTAGAATAGATTAAAAGCTAATAAACAATATAATTAGGTTATGTTAGAGTTATATGATATCCAAAAAAAATATTCTTCCGAAGATGGTTTTCAGAATTATTAAAATTTGAATTAATTAATTTGGACAAATGAAACTTCATAGTTTTGTAGTGCACCCTTATTGATTGCATTAATGAAGCATTACTTGAAGGAGCCTTTAACCCTTAAATGCATGGTGTAAGATGCAGCTTACATAAACAAAAATTAATTACTGGTTGAAAACTAGAAACATTTATTTGAAATAACATAATATTTTATAATATTGTTTTTTTTTAATTCATGCATTTAAGGGTTAAGCAATTAATAAAGGCTTAGGTTTTGCACAAAAATCTTACTTCTAGTCTCCCGCATGCCGCGCTCAACCCTCTTGTTCATCTCCACCATGAATGGGTGTTTATTCACGTTCAGCCGCTTGGTTGCCATCTGGTCGAGGTGCGCATTGAACTTGTCCTGTAGGCTGTCTACATTGGTCGCGTCTGTTTCTCTCTGCGTAAATCATGAGGTTAAATGATATTATTCATTTAGGTAAGCAAGACTCAGTGTTGTATATAGATGTATTTTTCTATAATTCCTATAACTAATATAAGTCAGCATATACTTATAGTTATAGATGTCTGGCCCCTATTAGTATTCTGTAAGAATGATTTGCATTTATTCTGTAAGTAGGCCACAGGGGCACTTTCACATGTCTGCATCTGAAGAGAACACTGTTGAGAGGAAAGCCGAAAGAATCTAAGTAATTTTTTCGTAAATTATACTTAAAATTATATCATAACTAGGTCATTGATAATATCCTAATAATGTTCTATGCAAGCCCCTATTAGTATTTTAATAATATTATCGTTTCCTTAACAACAATCTTTTCAGTGATGAACGGTAATCCAGAGGTACCGGGTTCGATTCCCGGTCCCTTCCACCAGGTAGCTCCTTTTTCAATTTTTCTTTAAGCTTTGATCTTTGTATTCTTAGTTTAAACAATCTTTTCCTTCTAGTTCTTGATTTATCGAGTTTTGGTCACCAAAATGGCGATTTTCATCTTTTTACAACAGTCCACAAGTGCTACAAGCTACAACCAAATCTGTTTCGTAACAGAATAAAATTAAACAAAATAGAAAAATATTAAGTAGTAGAAGAAATGTCCGTCATACGTATATGAAGCGGCTCTGCGGCAATGAGTGACCAAAGTAGGTTATTAAAATGTACTTACTTTGGCCTTTTCCAAAGCCTGTATGGCGACTTCTTCTTGAGCTTCTAATATGCAGTAGTCCTCTACATATGACTTTAGCTTTGCAAATTCGGCTTCCTTCTCCTCGTCCAAATATTTGGAAATATTATCAGAGCACAGATAAAGACTCGTCATGCACTGCTTTCTGAGATCAGCGAGGTCTGTTTCTGCCATTTTAATAGGCAACTAAAGCTCTATTATAATTTATTATTGAACAACTATTATACTTAATTGTAATTAATTAATTTAATTCAACGTAACGAGCAAAGAAATAGGTAAACAAATTACGTTACGCTAGCCGCCGCATCACTTGTCAGTTTGACTTGACTTTGACATAACCATAAAAAGAAACGAGCTGTTTGAGACATGGCTAAAACTATTAAAATAAGCGATACCAAAAATGCAAAGTAGAAAAATACACTATTTTTTTTTTGATCATATTTCTGTCCAGGCTGAGAAAGGCCATAATGCTACTAACTCTTCATTAGTTTCTTTTTAATACATTTATCGAGTCATGTTGGTTTTTACAACTTTATCGTGGACATCCCAAGGTTAAAGGCCTACTATAATGACTTGTCTCCTTATCTTATATGCATGTAAAATCGCAGACCTGACTCACAGTATTGCCACTCCACAGGAGAGAAGGCTACTATTAACACATTCAGTGCCAGGAGTCCTTGGGCGCTCGTAGCAAGTTTTCGTTACTTACACATTTGCAATGTAATCGGTGAAAAATGTGACGTTTGTTCTATTTTACATAGCTGCGCTCTGCTCTGCTTCAATGCACGGGCACCCTAACTTTGAACTAATTTTAACCCCAGCTTCACTCTGTGAAGTTGACCGAACTATGGGTTTCCGCAGCGAAGTGCGGAGCCGTTCGCGAGTAGTGTGGAGCCGCAATAACCCATTGGGGTTTACGTGGTTGAACAGAGCGAGAGGGTTAACACAATACGAAGTTCCAATTTGCCATTTCACGGACGGGAAGTTTAGTGATAGCTGATTGGTATAGTGATACTACTATCCTATAATTGTGAGGTGCACGTATATAAAACAACGTTTATGATTAAATACAATTTATTAAAAAAATACACAGAAACGAAGTATCTATAACGAGAATAATATGTAGGCACTTAATTTAAATAATTGTCATATTCACAATATTCATGTAATATTTATTTTTGATAACATATATTTTATTTTGTTATACTTACTTTCGCAAGATTGACACCTATTAATTTAAACAAACTCAATGAATAAATACTGTAGTAATTAAACATAATAATGATATAATATAGTTTAATATTTTCGAATCCACAGTTTTATAGACTTTAAAACAACTGATAAATAATCTTAATAAATAAACTTTAACTCTCGATAATCCATGTCATGACATGACAGAAACTAAGCGTATTTAGCGTATTTAGTAGCAGGGCTGTGGCGTCCACAGAAATTCACACATTTAAATAAAACAATTTAAACGGATTATATCGCGTATATTCATTATTTGTGTCTCCCTGACGTTTCGGTAGCTAAAGACAGTTACACATGTGTTGTCTTTACACATTAGGCTCATCTGGCATGTATGACATTTTAAATTAATATTTACAAAATTGGTATTTTGCACAAATGTAACTTTGACAAAAAATGTGTTTTTCTCAGTCAACCTTTGACAACGGTATCTGTAAAGCTACCGAAACGTCAGGAAACCTCAAATAATTAATATACGCGATATACTTAATCCGTTTAAATTGTTTTATTTAGACCATGTTATATTATATCAAATGTTTTTTATACTAATTGAAATTGTTGTTACATCAAATGAAACATTATATCAAATCCATACTAATATTATAAATGCGATAGTGTGTCTGTCTGTCTGTTACCTCTTCACGCTTAAACCGCTGAACCGATTTAGATGAAATTTGGTATATAGATAGTTTCAGTCCCGGGGAAGGACATAGGATACTTTTCATCCCGAATTTAGTGTTCCCGTGGGATGAGCGGGTTACACCGCGGGGCACAGCTAGTAATTAATATACGCGATATACTTAATCCGTTTAAATTGTTATATTATATCAAATGTTTTTTTTACTAATTGAAATTGTTGTTACATCAAATGAAACATTATATCAAATGTTGTTATATCTAGTGAAAATATATGAAACGGTGTTACATCCATTATGACACACCCAAAGGAATAGGATGTTTTTTTTTTTTTTTTTTTTTTATGTTGTGTCTCACACAGTGACGCCATGTTTTTTTTTTTTTTTTTTTTATGTTGTCTCACACAGTGACGCCAACATGTCCGAGCGCGGCGGCCAGCGCCTGCAGATGCGGCCGCATGTCCGCCGCCGACAGCCCGCGCCGCGCCGCGATCACCTTGAACGCGTTCAGGTACTCCAGCTCCGAGAACTTGGCGCCCTTCTCCCGGATCGAGGCTATTATCTCCTGTGAGCAAACAAGATGGTGGTGTTAAGTATAACATAAGATTGCCAGGCCAGCGCCATCTTGTGTAGGTATATACACTTTTAGTTGCACTAGCATATCACATATGATGTATCGATAAATGGATCAGATGGCGCTACTGATCTATGGCAATCACTAACGCCATCTATCGGATTATTAGCATACCATATACCTAGTTAAGTAGCTATAAGTCCATAGTTATTGTACATGGTAATTAGTGCACGGCATGGCCGTTAGATGTCTCTTTCAAAGAGCTTATATACGACTGCGGGGCAGCAGTCGGCCCTTCTTTTTCTTTCTAAAATACTAGATACGGTCGACACCACTGTAATAATATAGTTATGAATAAATATATTTAATTCAAAGTTGCTTTTCCTCTCCGCCCATTGGTCTCCATCTTAACAGGTGGTTAGTGCAGTTCTTAGAGTACTACAGTTTTAGAACAATTAACAAAGAATCAGAACCAGTCGAGAACCTTTCATCGGTGCCGTGAGTAATGCCTTAACAATTTAAAATATGTGTAGCTCGCGAGTGAGTGATTCAAACGAGCTATATCATTTGGTTTAGCTCACTAGCTCTTTCACTCACTGAAGATTCAAGTAGCTCAGTATATCATCTATCATCTCAGTATTACTCACTCTCTCTCGCTCATGAAAGGAATGTTGCCATGCTGCCGTGAATCTGATTGATCGACATCTTTAGTTCTCTACTCACTCGTGAACGATATAGTATAAAGATCTACTGAGCTAAAAGAGTGATACATATCTCGGTGAGCAAAAGACACATATCACTCTTGTAATATATGTAATGATGTGGTCAACAAGGGACGTTGATGGGAGACAAAGTATATCGCCGAGCTCTAGATAGTAGTGAACCTTTAATTACTTAAAACATTAGCTTATATACATTTTTACAATGAGGTTAACGCTTATCCAAGCAATATGCATTAGGCTACAGTTATACTGCATGCTATACTAAATGTAGACATTAGCTACATACTACACTCTTTTCACTTTAGTGACACATTCTGCGCATCTCTAATTTAAATAGTACATTACTGCAGACGCCGGGAAATAAGGGCTTGCCGGCTGAGTAGGTATAGACGGCCGACCGTAAGGGAGGCCGTCTAGTGATACGAAGCCGGCAAGCCCTTTTCACGGCTAAGGCATGTATAGTGCTTTTCTCAAACATATGCAATGAAATAAAAAAATACACCACTCAAAAAAACATAATTCAGCTGTTCAGCCAGCTCATGAACACAGACGCCATGTTTAAAAAAAGTATTTTTAATTTTCCCTCCAATCCCTCTATATTTTTTTTCTTTAATAAGTCCACGTGTGTAGTGTGCGAATATTAGGGTCATTATACACAACCTGATAATAAGAATCTTAGTTTCTATACTAAGTAAAATAAAGGCAGAGGATTTTTAATATTGTCTATGGTCTCTGGTGACTTACGTATAGACGGTATTTTCAGTTCGTGTGTACTAGGCATTAACACGGATATTGTTGGTCCGATGGCTGAATGGGTAGCTACTAGAAAAAAATATATATATCAGCTGTTCATACACACAGACGCCATGTTTACATTAAAATTAAAAACAAATTACTTCCCGGCTTAGGCCTTCAATTTTGTATGAAATTCCTTTACAGTTCTCTCGAATTGTTCCGCCCGAAACTTGACACTTCGAAGCCTGTTCTAACGCACGTTACGACGATATTTCATTGCATGTTTGAGAAAAACAATATTAATTAGCGCTGCAGCTCCGCGTCGTGCTGCCGGCGCCACACCCGCCACATACCTCAGGCCGGGGCATGGCGTGCAGCAGCCGGCTGTAGTCGAGCGCGCGCTGCAGGCCGGAGTGCGGCAGCGCCAGCGCGGCCAGGCAGTGCCGCAGCGTGGCCAGCGTGCTGTCGGCGCGCTGCAGCTCCGCGTCGTGCTGCCGGCGCCACACCCGCCACATACCTCAGGCCGGGGCATGGCGTGCAGCAGCCGGCTGTAGTCGAGCGCGCGCTGCAGGCCGGAGTGCGGCAGCGCCAGCGCGGCCAGGCAGTGCCGCAGCGTGGCCAGCGTGCTGTCGGCGCGCTGCAGCTCCGCGTCGTGCTGCCGGCGCCACACCCGCCACATACCTCAGGCCGGGGCATGGCGTGCAGCAGCCGGCTGTAGTCGAGCGCGCGCTGCAGGCCGGAGTGCGGCAGCGCCAGCGCGGCCAGGCAGTGCCGCAGCGTGGCCAGCGTGCTGTCGGCGCGCTGCAGCTCCGCGTCGTGCTGCCGGCGCCACACCCGCCACATACCTCAGGCCGGGGCATGGCGTGCAGCAGCCGGCTGTAGTCGAGCGCGCGCTGCAGGCCGGAGTGCGGCAGCGCCAGCGCGGCCAGGCAGTGCCGCAGCGTGGCCAGCGTGCTGTCGGCGCGCTGCAGCTCCGCGTCGTGCTGCCGGCGCCACACCCGCCACATACCTCAGGCCGGGGCATGGCGTGCAGCAGCCGGCTGTAGTCGAGCGCGCGCTGCAGGCCGGAGTGCGGCAGCGCCAGCGCGGCCAGGCAGTGCCGCAGCGTGGCCAGCGTGCTGTCGGCGCGCTGCAGCTCCGCGTCGTGCTGCCGGCGCCACACCCGCCACATACCTCAGGCCGGGGCATGGCGTGCAGCAGCCGGCTGTAGTCGAGCGCGCGCTGCAGGCCGGAGTGCGGCAGCGCCAGCGCGGCCAGGCAGTGCCGCAGCGTGGCCAGCGTGCTGTCGGCGCGCTGCAGCTCCGCGTCGTGCTGCCGGCGCCACACCCGCCACATACCTCAGGCCGGGGCATGGCGTGCAGCAGCCGGCTGTAGTCGAGCGCGCGCTGCAGGCCGGAGTGCGGCAGCGCCAGCGCGGCCAGGCAGTGCCGCAGCGTGGCCAGCGTGCTGTCGGCGCGCTGCAGCTCCGCGTCGTGCTGCCGGCGCCACACCCGCCACATACCTCAGGCCGGGGCATGGCGTGCAGCAGCCGGCTGTAGTCGAGCGCGCGCTGCAGGCCGGAGTGCGGCAGCGCCAGCGCGGCCAGGCAGTGCCGCAGCGTGGCCAGCGTGCTGTCGGCGCGCTGCAGCTCCGCGTCGTGCTGCCGGCGCCACACCCGCCACATACCTCAGGCCGGGGCATGGCGTGCAGCAGCCGGCTGTAGTCGAGCGCGCGCTGCAGGCCGGAGTGCGGCAGCGCCAGCGCGGCCAGGCAGTGCCGCAGCGTGGCCAGCGTGCTGTCGGCGCGCTGCAGCTCCGCGTCGTGCTGCCAGCGCCACACCACGCCCGCCGACATCATCTCGCCTATGCCGTTAAACATGTACTGAAACAGGATAATTCATAAGATTATTCCACCGTCTAAAGGTGGCACAACGAGCTATGGAGCGCTCAGTGCTCGGAATCTCTCTGCGAGATAGCATACGAAACGAGGACATTCGCCAACGCACGAAAGTGACCGACATCGGAAAAAGAGTTGCGCAATTGAAGTGGCAATGGGCTGGTCATATATGTCGCAGAGACGATGACAGATGGAGTCAGCGAGCGCTAAACTGGAGGCCGGGTGGCAGAAGCGTTGGAAGACAGCAAGCCAGATGGTCGGACGACATTAAAAAGACGGCAGGGCCGACCTGGAGTAGGATCGCCGCATCGAGATCGGTTTGGAAAGCCATGCAAGAGGCATATGTCCAGCAGAAGAAGAAGAGAATAAGAAGAAGATAAGATTCTCAAATATTCGATCCACTTGGGCTTGTAGCGCCTTGCATAATTAATTAATTATGCGGGCATTCACAGATGGTAAGCAAAAAGGAGGGTATGGTTTCTGCGTAGAGGAAGATGTGAACGCAGAAGCGTTTAAAGAGCGAGTTTTGGTAGTGTTAATACTCACAGCTCTGCGCGCGGGGGACATGAACGCTTGCGCCTGTTCGTGGAAGGCGAGCAGCGCGTGCGCCAGGCGGCCGGTCCCGCCCGCCTCTTCCTCGTCGCTGCCTGTTGCCGGCTGCCCGAGGTAATGGAAGCATTGGATTCTCATCTGAAACACAGGTAACACAACGTACACGAAATTAATGGGACTGTAATAACGAGTGATCGGAGTTGACGGGCAGCCTAACTGGGAGATAATTAATATGTCCAAAGACCAATGAGTAAGAACGTATATTTTATATAGGTTGGTTAACGCCTATACAAGCAATATGCGTTTATGCTACAGTAAACGATTGTGTTACTGTTAAACACTAAATGTAGACATTAGCTACATACCACAGGACGAAAACGTAAAAAGTAACAATATTTCCGCTGATAGAAGAGACCTGGCGATGCGGTTGAACTTATAGCTAAGTTGGTTTCACAATATGTAGACAATGGTGAGGCCTGTCTTGGGGTTCTTTTAGATCTTGCAAAAGCTTTCGACACCGTTTCTATCCCCATCTTACTAAAGAAGATGGAGCTCGTCGGTGTTAGAGAAGCCCCTTTGAGCTGGTTTCGTACGTATTTAACTGGTCAAACCCAAAGAGTAAGGATTGATAATACAATTAGAAAACCAAAAATAATTGATTACGGGGTCCCACAGGGCAGTATCTTGGGTCCTACGCTTTTTATCCTTTATATTAATGGCAAGTAAATAACAATTCACTCGTGTGGCTCTACAGGAGTCATCACGCTTGCGAGCATATTGGCAGATCTTTCGCAATTAAGTACCTGGGGTGGTTTTTGACGAGAAACTTGACTTTCATCAGCGTATATTAGTTTTATTAAAACGCGTGGGACATATTATTAGGAGCTCTTCATCCGTATACCGTATACTGTCGCGGCAACTTTGTCGCTGAGTGCCATACGAGTTCGAAACATCTCAGGCCATTCCTGACAAAACTAATAGTTATTGGATATGCAAAATTGAACAGTGCAGTTGATTACCTCTAGGTGCAGAAAGAGCAGGCACTTGTGCGAAATCTCATTCTATACGAGCTCGAAACATCTCGGGCCATTCCTGACAAAACGAATACTTATTGGATATGCAAAATTGAACAGTGCAGTTGATTACCTCTAGGTGCAGAAAGAGCAGGCACTTGTGCGAAATCTCATTCCATACGAGCTCGAAACATCTCGGGCCATTCCTGACAAAACTAATACTTATTGGATATGCAAAATTGAACAGTGCAGTTGATTACCTCTAGGTGGAGGAAGAGCAGGCACTTGTGCGAGATTTCGTCAAAGATCATGGCGGCCGAGGTGATGTCCTCGCGGATCTTGTCCGTCAGCCGGATGGAGCCGCCGGCCGCTGGCGCCGTCAGCACTGACGGGAGCGTGCGGATGTTTGTGGCCAGCCAGTCCTGGGAGGGAAGAAATAGTCGTGAGATCACAACTCATATAAATAAATGTTCCGTGTCGACAACCATATAAAGCCTGACCAGAAATATATGAGGATGCGCCATATTGCGGAATTTCACTGGAACTAATTCCTTACACTGGCAATGATTTTATGATGCTTTGTCAACAATGTCAATGTCATTCGTGGTGATTTCTTTAAAACATAAATATTTAAAATTATCCAACGAAAATGCCGAAAACCATTTACAGTCGTGAACGTAAGATTATAAATAAAGTTTACACGTGTTTACTACACGAAAAACAGTTAGGAAAAGAGTGCATTCCATTAAACGATATTACGAGGTTAACATAGTGGAACTGACAGGTAATTGAACTAATGTCATTATAGCGGGTTGCGATTGGTTGCAAAATTGTTGCCATATTAATCTTATAAATAGCGCCCTCTTGACAATCCTCATATATTTCTGGTCAGGCTTTACCTAAAAGGCTTGTTGCCATATACCTAAATTTGGGTAGTCGAACATTTATCTCAAACTCAAACTCAAACTGTTTATTGCGCACATATTACAACATAGTACAATACTACAATTATAATATGTACCCTGTAAGGGCACAGCAATTTCCTTAATTCTACTTAACACTAGCATTATATAAAACTACAAAATTACATTCTATGATTGATTTAGATATTCCTCTAATGTATAGTAACATTTATCTAATAAATATTTATCTAGTTCCTTTATAAAAACATTAACTTTTTTTATACATTTAATTTCGGGTGGTAGCTTATTATAAATTTTTATGCACATCATGTGCGGTCCCGTGAGGAATAGTCTTAGATTGGAGGACTTAGTAGTAGGTAGAGCCAAATTTTCATTGCGACAGTGATTTATTCGTTCTGAATGAAAGTCCGCCAGTGGGAAGAAAGTGTTGTGTGTTCGAATGAAAAGGCAGACTTCGTGGATGTAGAGTGAAGTAAGTGTTAAAATCTCAAGTTTTTTAAAATATGGCCTACAGCTTATCATTGGTTTTATATTGGCTAGGATTCTAATACATTTTTTTTGCAGGATAAACAGACTTTGGACATTGGTACTGTTTCCCCACAGCAGTATACCATACCTAAATATAGAATGGGCATAAGCATAATATGCTGATTTGGCTGTTTTTAAATCAGTTGTCTTTTTGAGTTCGTACATCGCATATATAAATCTTGATAGTTTACTTTCCACTTTTTTAACATGTTCTTTCCAATTCAGGTGAGTGTCAATATTCAATCCTAACAGCGGAAAGACATCTACAACTTCTAATTGGATGTTATTAAATGAGAAATCTATTTTTATTGGCTGTTTTTGACAAGGTCTGAAAAGCATTAGTTTAGTTTTTAAGTAGTTTAATTTTAAGTTGTGGTCTGTAAGCCACGTCTCCAGTTTAAGCAGAATGTTACTCAGATTGGAATTCAGATATCTCTCGTCGGAGCAAGGAAAGACAACAGATATGTCATCCGCAAATAAGACGCTAGTAGTATCTATTGATTTAGGCAAGTCGTTGATGTAAATCAAAAATAATAAGCACCCCAATACGCTGCCTTGAGGGATTGATCGGGTTACATTTCTTTGTTTAGATCTTACATAAGAAATTACTCCAGATTGGTTATCGTGATGTTCTATTTGTACATATTGCACTCGATTACTAAGATAAGACTCAAACCATTTAAATACAGTTCCTCGTACACCAATACCATACAATTTGTTTAGCAGTACTTTAAAAGAGACTCTGTCATACGCTTTACTCATATCAAGCAGTATGCCTACAGCATACTGCTTGTTATTTAGTATTTCCAATGTTTGGTTGACATATTTGTAAACAGCTAGTGTTGTCGAATGATTCTTTCTGAAGCCGTTTTGATTTTCGTTGAAAATTAAATATTTTTCGCAGAATGCGTACAGACGTTTCGACATAGCTAATTCGATTATTTTGGAGAAAGTTGGCAAGAGTGCGATTGGTCGATAATTATTGTAATCATTTCTTTTCCCTTTTTTGTACACAGGTTTTATAATAGATTTTTTAAGTAGATCTGGTACAACGCCCTCAGTGAAAGACTGATTTATTAGAACCGTTAAGGGCTGAGAAAGTTCATCGGCACATTTTTTTATTAGAGCCTGAGGGAGTTCGTCATAACCGAAACTATACTTTTGCTTTAAATGACTAACAATTCGATGCACTTCTTTCTCCTGTACTGGCTGTAGAAAGAGCGAATTTGGTGAGGGAGCAATGACTGAATGGCCGGCACACTCGGTCTCTGAATCTTCCTCACCTATAGATAAAAAGAAATTGTTGAAGGAATCTGCAATAATTTGCGGGTCCTTTATTAGAACGTTTTGGATTGTTATTTCGATATTTTCTTTATTCTTTATCGGTAATTTATTAGTTCGCTCTTTTATTATGTGCCACATTGTTTTGGTAATGTTGTCTGTATTTTTCACCTTTTGAATATATTGCATTTTTTTTGATTTAGCTACTACTCTTTTAAGTAATTTTTCATACCGTTTATAATAATCATTTAACACCGGACTTTTTGATTTAGATATTAGAAGTTTTAACTGACGTTTATTTTTACAAGACTTTCTTATGCCAGTAGTCAACCAAGTCTTTTTATTAATTTTATTTCGAATTTTTACCTGGATTTTGGGAATACAATTATTCAATATAGTCTGGATAGTAGCAGCAAAAGAGTTGAAGTTATCATTAACGTTATTCATGCTGTTTAATATTAAGCTCCAATTTATACCAGCTAAACAGGTTTTGAAATTTTGTATGTTTTTGTCTGTAAATTTTCTTTTGTTGCTACTCCAAATTTTCCGCTCGTTGGGTAATGTGTTATTAGGAATGATATACACAATACCCTTATGGTCAGAAAACCCGTATTCATTAACAGAAATGTTGTTATTTATAGTATGACAATTTGTATATAATAGGTCAATACATGACGCGTTTTTTTCAGTAATTCTCGTAGGTTTATTTACAATTTGCTGGAAATTATATCTTTTAAAAAGGTTGATAAGCGCCAATGATGCCGCAGATTGCTCTAATATATTGACATTAAAGTCTCCACCAATGACAACTTTTTTCTTAGCATCCTTAATAGTAACTATTTTTAAAAGCTTTTCTAATGATTCATAAAATACACTGGGCTTCCTTTGGCTGTTAGGCCAGTATACAACTATTAGTAGCAAATTTAGATGAGGAATTTCGGTCGCACAGGTTTCAAATATGTATTCCGAAGATAGGTTAGTGATGTCATTACGATCCACAAAGGGAATATTGTCCTGTAGAAACACACACACACCGCCGCCTCTATGAATGCTTCTGTTGAACATGGAGGAGACTTTGTACCCGTCTAGCTTTAGCAGGTCTATTTTTTGTTGTGTGATCCAGGTCTCTGACAAACAGATAGCATGAATATTTTTATCTTCTTCCGTTGCAGATTCTAGTAAGTGGCGTTTGTTGACAATGCTTCTAACGTTTTGGTAGAGCATCTTGAAGTTGTTATAGTTCCCTATTTTCGCCTCGAAAAAGCTTTTGACTGGGTTGTACTGCTGTTGTAGGTGTGTGCAGCTTTTTAGCCGCATCGTCTGTTTCTTTTGTCGGGGAATATTCCTTTTCTGAGTAATTTTTTGGTGATTTTATAATAGCAAAGTCTGATATTTCCTTCTGACGGTTTTTTTCTCCTGTTGAATTTCGTGGAGCTTTTTTAGCGAAGTAGTCTTCAATTTTTTTCTGATTAATTGCCTTTGCCTTCTGAACTGGTTGTTTTTGACAGTTTTTTTGTATACTAGGTCTATTAACGCTAATAAAAGCGCTTAGATGGTGGAATATGTTAGCCATTCCACGGTCATTTAACTTCCCTGTCCGATATGAAAACATGTCCAGAGATAGGTCTAGATTCGAATCAAAAGAGTAATGTATATCGTGGAAGAATGTGTCGCTACGTAGCAGGGAAGTAAAAGTCTCTACTCTCCAATTAAAGATGGGTGAACCACATATATATGTGGGACATGCAATAATTATATTAGTGTGGACGATAGGGGTAAGTATTTCTGTGATTTGTTTCACCAAGTTCGGGTAGTCGTCGCTTCGCCGCAGGTCTTCCTCTCCAATTAAAATAATGCAATAATCCTTTAATGTGAATGATGATAGTTTGCTTTCGATATGCTGCAATTGTTCTCTTATTCCCCCTCCAGGTATTATGTAGTGTAAGTGTTCAAAACTTCTGAGTGTGGTATCGCTCTCCACTATATTTGTGATACTATTTATTTTATTGCTACTCAGTATTATTAATTTATTCCTTGTATTAGCATGTTTATTAAAGCGTTTTACAATGTGGGGCTTTTGAAGGCTAGGGTCGCTTTCTGGGACCTTATTTTTGTCAGCTGTAACAGGCTGGGGGAATCCAGGCTCTTCGCCAGCCGACAGGGGAGCTTCAGGATCCTGCACCGCCGGCTTATTTACGACCGGAAAATTGTCGGAACTCCGTGTGAGAGGGCCTTTTTTTGCTGGAGTTACTTTTCGCGGCGATTGATAATTCTCGCTAAGTAGTGTTTTATAAAAATCGAGTTTTTTTTGCTGATCGCTAAGGATGTTCTTATACTCTACAATTTCTGTGCAAAGGCGGTCGATTTCTGCGTGGGCACTCTCTAGCTGAGAGTTTTTAGAGGCAATTTCTTGTTTGAGCTCTGTTACTTGTAGATCCTCAATGTTGGACATACTTGGCAGACTTTTAGAAGAGGAGTCCAAGAATGATGACAAATTGGTGTCTTCGTCTTGATCCGAGTCCAGTGTAAGATTATCTAGGGAAAGTCTTTGTAAAATCGGTTTAGGTTTATTTTTCTGTTGCTTGCGATTAGGGGTATAGATCATATCTCTTGACGTGCTTGGTTGACAAATTACCATTTTGTCATTGGGTTTGCTCGTTAATCTCTCTGAATCATAGCATGTGTAACACTTCCATGAGATTCGATTTTCTGTAGTCATTAGATTGTATCTTTCTATAGTTACATTGGCCGTGCACAGAACATCGTAACAATTTTCACATTGACTACATTTTAAAAAGGTCCTTGTTTTAATAATACGGTGAATAGAGACTAAAGTACTATGTGTGACCTTACAAACGGTCCGGTAGTTTTGAATTTTTGATATGTTGTCTAGGATGGTTAGTCAGTGTTTAAAATGCAAAATGCACAATTCCCCCCCCTCCGCGCCCGCCGCCATATTGAAAAAACCGGCACTTTCTTCATATTTTTGCTCATATCTTCCTTTAGGAGCATTTTAGCTAGAAGAAAGCTTCGACAATGTTATAGAGAGTTAAATTTACTACATTTTCCATTTTATATTGTTTTTCTAGGACAGATAGTTACGGAGATATCTAAATTTAAAAAAACGTAAAAAATCCCAATTTCCTACTGAAAAACAAACTTCTGGATTATATCTTCGTTTAGAAGCATTTTAGCTACAACAAAGCTTGGGGAATGTTGTAGAGAATTAAATTTACTATAATTTACACTTCAAATTTTGTTTCAAGGACGGTTAGTTACGGAGATATGCACATTTAAAAAACAGGAAAAGTCGAATTTTCCGAAAATTTCTGAAAATTCTTGATTTAGAACGCTGTCATTCAGTTAGGGACTAGTCTAGGACAAATTAAAACATGTAGGAAATATAATTGCTTATAAAACTCATGTCCATTTTTACATACATTTTCGGAAAATGTAACTTTATTTTTTACATATCTCCGTAATTATCTGTCCTAGAAACAAAATTTGAAATGTAAATTATAGTAAATTTAATTTTCTACAAAATTGCCCAAGCACTGTTCTAGCTAAAATGCTCCTAAACGAAGATATAATCCAGAAGTTTGTTTTTGAGTTGAAAATTGCAATTTCTTAAGTTTTTTTAAATGTGCATATCTCCGTAACTATCTGTCCTAGAAACAAAATATAAAATGGAAAATGTAGTAAATTTAACTCTCTATAACATTGTCGAAGCTTTCTTCTAGCTAAAATGCTCCTAAAGGAAGATATGAGCAAAAATATGAAGAAAGTGCCGGTTTTTTCAATATGGCGGCGGGCGCGGAGGGGGGGGAATTGTGCATTTTGCATTTTAAACACTGACTAACCATCCTAGACAACATATCAAAAATTCAAAACTACCGGACCGTTTGTAAGGTCAATATCCTTTATTCACTGAATTATAATATCCTTTTTACATTTTTTGCAAACTTTACGGTTTGTAGTTGGCTTAGAATCCATTTTCGTTATTTATCTTAATTTATTTAAAACAAACAAAAAAGCAAAAATGCTCGTGGTTGCAGGTTTCGAACCCCCGCCACTAGTGCGCTATCTCAGCGTTTACGTTCTCCAACTTGCGCTAAGCAGTCATTACAATAGCGGGCGAAAAATTCAATCAGCTGTCAATAATGCTCGACCTTTTGGAGTCATTGACCGGAACGCCGATGTAGTGCCGAACACGTACCGAAGTGTACCCGAACCGCATGTACGACACTCGCGCGCTTCGTGTGAATGCAGATTTTAAACGAAATAACGTTCGACACCAAATAATGTTTCACTGATTGTCAGGTTTTCTAGTATTTTTTACTAGATTTTCTTACACAATAATATTCCTCGGAAACAGTTACACAATTATTAATATTCTGATCTCACTTAGAGTTATTGATTTGACACTTTTCGATTTATTTCCGTGGACACACTTAACAGCACTTCTGTCTTGCGCTAGCGGTATCGGACGACATCTTATCTCTTTATCTCCCTAACCATCCATTTTATTAGACAATTTCGTCTGGTAGTGCTATATTTGGCCGACAGCTCCAGTAACATCGCTGATTCACCAGTACATCTGAGACCACGGCGTGTGCAAGCCCGCCGAAACGTTAGATTATGAACGTAAATAAGGAATATCGCGATGGACCTGTTATAATTTGTGTTTTTTTTTATCTTATTTATTTTATAAGCCATACATCTTATAATTAAGTCGGCTTAAAAATAATTACAATGTTACTTAAACTTTAGGTGTTACATTAAACATTGGGATTGGTACTTAAGGATTATTTTTATAATACTCAAATCTAATTAAATACAAAATTCTAGAGTATTAAAATAAAGAAGACTAGCACTCTAACTGCCATAGAATCAACCGGCGATCACCAGTTGACCTTGCACAGCACGCTATTCAACGTTATCCATCAGAGGGCCAAGGGGTACGCCCGCGACCTCCAACCTTTATATTTTGGCAGCCGTGGCGTGGAGTTATGGAAAACTTGGGATACGCCAGTGGACCCCTGGCCTGCTGAAGTAGAACCGCTTTAAGGTCACAGCACACATATCAACTCGGAAAGGGATCGTCACCCTATCAACTCGATCCGTTCAGTATCATTTGTATGAAACTCCCTACTGCAACGCAGACTAATCGGAATCGTAACGTAATCGCCTCACCTCGGGACAAGCTCACGAACCGCGGTGCGGTGCGTGGTCGACTTGCAGTTCCCGCGCTTGCGCCTATCCGTACCCTAGCTATAGCTTACGTCTTTTCGTCCATAACCGTACGGTCGGCGAGCCGTAAGCGCGGCGTCGCCTAGCCGTAGCCGAGTCGACGTGCCGGAGCTTCTTATCCGCTTACGTTACGTGGACGCCTGTTTGACGGCAAGGGGAAAGGCGAGGCGGTGACGATCTGCTCCTGAATTGATATGTGTGCTGTGACCTTTATATATGGCTGGCAGGGAGAGTGTTAAAAGAATCATCACCGTATATAACTCACCATGGACTCGCAGAGCAGCGCGAGATCGCCGAGGGCGTTGATGTCGCCGATGATCTCGCGCCGAGACACGGCGCCGTCGCCGAGACTCGAGCCGAGGATCTCGGCCTCGCGCTCGTACGCTTGCTTGAGATCCTGTACATTTTTATCAAAGTACTAGTTCATAGTTCTCTATTTGAAATCATGCACATAAAAGGATGATTAATGTACAAACGAAGGCACAGTTAACTTTATACCTGGACACCTTAACACGTTGCACTAAGGTTTATGTATATTAGTATACAAATGTACAGTTATCAGTGATTTCGATAGTACATAGAAAATGATTGAAATTAATATTCAATTTATATGCTATGGTACCGTATTTCATAATCAAGAAACATAGACATACCCAATCACAAATAAGGCATAGTCATATGAGTCATATAGTATTTTAACTAAATAAAAAATAAATAAATAAATCTTTATTAAAAAAAAAACATAAGAATAATCGTTAGCATAAAAAGTCTTACATCTACACAGAACACACTTAATACTTGTGCCTGAACTAGGACAATCCTGTATCCCAGGCTTTGAGAGAGGTCATTTAATTACCAAAATTCTTACCAGACTAGATTCAAAGTTGCTACATTATAAAAATTGGATGTTGCTGACTTTGCTTCTATATGACTCATATATTACCTATGCAGTATAAGATGAAAATTACAACAGAGACATATTACTGTGAAACCCGTTTATAAAGACTTCAAAGGGCTGTTAATAAAGTACAGTAGTTAGAAAATAGAACAGATTTTCGTAGTCCTAAAAGGATGTTAAAATTGTATGGTTGAGATTATATGGTTATAAGGGTGAAACAACTTTTTTGTGTTGTTTACTCTGTCCCCGTTGTCCAAGTGACATCTTTATACAAAATGCTTTCCGAGAGACAAATTTTGCGTAACCATAGCAACAAGGTGCACTTATAATAAATAATAATAATAAAATGTATTTATTCAAAACAATAATTTCAGTCATATTACAGTGTATGATGCCTCTTTTTAAGTATCAATATACCTGTGCTAAGAGGTATCACTCTTCCTTATAAGGGTAGAATAACATAAAATAATATTTTTACTTCAAATAACTTATATCTAAGAACTTATTTCTAGGAATTTAGTAACAGAATTAATAATAAGATAAAATAAAGTGTGTGGGTGTGTGTGTGTATGTGTGTCAGTGTGTGGGTGCGCGCGCGCGCGCTCGTGTGTGTGTTTGTGTGTGTGTGTGTGTGTGTGTGTGTGTTAGTTCTAGTAGGTATGTAGCAAGTCCTCTGTGTCTTGGTAGCTTTTAGATTTTAGCCATTTATTTATTACTTTTTTACATTCATAGTAAGATAGAGGATAAATATTTAGTTGTTTATTGATGATATTATATAGTTTTCCTGATTGAATATTGTATTGTCTGCTTGCGAAAGTTGTATTTATCGACGTGGCTGGGACTATAATATCTTTTCTTCTTCGATTTTGTGTTTCTGGTTTATACGGCAGATGTATATGTAATCTTAAAATAACAAACAAGATATACAGTTGTCTTACAGTTAAGACATCGGAAAGTTTATATAAGTCTGAGGTAGGAAATCTGAACGGCTTAAAATAGGTAACTTTTAGCAAAGATCTCTGAGCTCTTTCTAATTCTAGAAGTTTGGTTTTAGTCGTACCTCCCCAAACTGGTATGCAATATACAATGATGGATTGAGCCAAAGCTATATACACTCGATGGAGCAGTTCCTTAGTTGCAATATGCCTTAGGTTCTTAAAGACCCACATAAGTTTTCTGATTCGGGTCATAATCAATTCTATATGTGAGTGCCAAGTAAGGCGCTGGTCTACAATAATACCCAAATACTTGGTACTTTCTACTTTTGCTATGGTTGAACATGAGCAGTTTGGATTATCTGGGTAATTACATGTGTGGATTCTGATTTTATAATTACTTCCTGGTTGTGTATGATTATAATTTGTGAAACATATATAATTAGTTTTAGCGGTATTTAATGTGAGTAAATTTAAGTTGAGCCAGGCTGCAATTTTTGTGAGGCCCTTTTCTGTATTGCTTTTTACTTCTTCCCAAGAATTGCCTGAAAAGATTATTGCTGTATCATCTGCGTAAGAAAAGATATGTCCCTCGTTTATATACATAGCACAGAGTTGATTAATATAGATTAAAAATAAAGTCGGCCCAAGGACACTTCCTTGAGGGACGCCAAATGTTATATTAGTATTATCGCTGATGTAGTTTCCTATTTTGACTTTTTGTTTACGATATTGGAGATAATTTTGAAGTAGCTTGAGAGGGACATCTCTTATTCCTATGGTTTGTAATGTCTCTACAAGAGTAGAAATAGAAACGGTATCAAAAGCTTTTTTGAGATCTAGGAAAACTGTTAAGCATTTCTTGTTTTTGTCTATTTTGTCAACAATAAGAGATGAGAGTGCCGTTATTGCATCTTCAGTTGATAATCCTGGTCTGAATCCGTATTGAGATTTCGATAGAATTTTAAATTTAGTTAGGTAGTTTAAGATCCGGTTATTAAGCAGTTTCTCTATTATTTTTGAAATGGCAGGTAGCACTGAGATTGGTCTATAATTAGATGCGTCATCTCTATTTCCACTCTTGTATACTGGTGTTATTAGGGCTTCTTTAAGAGCATCTGGGAAAACTCCTTCCTTAAAGCAGATATTGGCAAGATGAACGATAATAGGTACAACTAAAGTACTGGCCATTTTTAGAAACTTTGCAGATATATTATCCACACCAGGGGCACTGTCCGACTTTAAATTCATTAAAATTGTAAGAACTTCATGAAAATCTGTTTCCAACAACACAAACGAGGTTAGATGAGGTTCTATAGGACTTAAAAGTTGATTCACCCATAAATAGATTTCACTGTAAGAAAAGAACAGTTTTTTTTTCTCCTAGCTCCAACTCCAGTCAAAAAAACGGACGAGTATCGTGTTTGTTGCAGTAGTAGTCGTTAAGTCGAACTATGGGGCGAAAAACGAAAAGGTTATCGTTTTTCGCCCCATAGCTCGGCTCAACCGACGCAGAGCGAAAGTGAAATTTCAATGATTCAAAGTGATGGTGAAATTCTTCATCTTTGTGCAGTAGCATTCGTTAAGTCGAACTATGGGGCGAAAAACTAACATAGGTAATAGTTTTTCGCCCCATAGCTCGGCTCACCAGATGCTTATCCGACAGATGGGCGGCTGCAGAAGCCTAGGAGTGAGTAAAGGTCTTCGCACATTATAACAACTCAACGGCGACTCGATTCTATGCCAAATATTGAAATTTAAGCCCTATGTCATATTAACTAGGTTTAATTTCGACGATGCACCGACGCGTCGTCCACTCGTCGTCCACTACCTACTAATATCAGTTTTTGAAATTAAACCTAGTGAATATGACATAGGGCTTAAATTTCAATAGTTGGCATAGAATCGAGTCGCCGTTGAGTTGTTATAATGTGCGAAGACCTTTAGTAATGCATTAGAAGTTATTAACAAATAAATGAATTTTTCTCTAAAAGTAAGCCGAAGTTTGGTAGCGTATGTTCTTCGATAGTGGGCGTAGACACAACATCTGACGATTTATCGGGTACATGGAATTTCAAGGAACAAGGTTCAGGATAAATGATGAAATTTTTCATGTGTTCACTGTTGCTGTAGCAATCGCTAAGTCGAACTATGGGGCGAAAAACTAATAGTTAATAGTTTTTCGCCCCATAGCTCGGCTCACCAGATGCTTCTTAGTTCGGCAGATAGGCGAAGCAGGAACAAGGAAATATTTATAACGTTCCATGACAATGGCAGTAACAGTACAAAGTCATCGTGAACTAGTTTTTCAATAGCTGTTACTAGAAATTAGTTGCTTTGGGAATACAGTAGTAAGTTTAAATTGAATGGTATGTATAGTCCTTCGGCAGACTTTGTGTGCGATCTCATTTAAGAAAACAGTACTATTGTGTGGTTTTGTACCTTATTATCGTCCGTCATAAAAAGTGTATAAATTAAAACCACATTTTTTATTGTAATAAAGATCAACACGCAACTTAAGAAAAAAATAATTGCGCTCATACGTCGTCCCGGTGTGGACTCGAACCCGGTATGGAGTACCGGTCCAACGTGTTACAACCATACCTAGGATAACTCGGGGCACGTTCTAGGGATAGGATATCGATATAATTAAATTAATATATGTGCTCATTGAACATTCTCGATTACTATAAAGAGGTTCAATGTCATATCTGATATTGAGCCTCTTAAATTAAGGTCATTAATTGTATGAGGATGTCATTTCAATCAAAATGACAATTTACGTATATTATGAAAATTATTTTAAAATAAACATGTAAATACACGTTTTAATATTGTTTATTTGAATATATGGAGAAATAAGTAATATTTATTTATGTCGATGACATTTAGATGTTGACGGTAACATCGATATATTGTCGATAAAATATTTTGCTACGTCACTTTCGTATAGGTGCCCCGAGTTGTCCTAGGTATGGTCACAACCCTAGTGTAAGGGTGTGTACACACCGCACTGACCTGCTCGTCCTGGTCGGCGGCTGTGGGGCTGAGGCACGCGCGCCAGTTGGGCAGCGCCTGCAGGAAGCGCACGATGTCGTCGTCCGCCAGCCACTTGGCGCGCGCGCCGGCGTATGTACACACCGCACTGACCTGCTCGGCCTGGTCGGCGGCTGTGGGGCTGAGGCACGCGCGCCAGTTGGGCAGCGCTTGCAGGAAGCGCACGATGTCGTCGTCCGCCAGCCACTTGGCGCGCGCGCCGGCGTATGTACACACCGCACTGACCTGCTCGTCCTGGTCGGCGGCTGTGGGGCTGAGGCACGCGCGCCAGTTGGGCAGCGCTTGCAGGAAGCGCACGATGTCGTCGTCCGCCAGCCACTTGGCGCGCGCGCCGGCGTATGTACACACCGCACTGACCTGCTCGGCCTGGTCGGCGGCTGTGGGGCTGAGGCACGCGCGCCAGTTGGGCAGCGCCTGCAGGAAGCGCACGATGTCGTCGTCCGCCAGCCACTTGGCCGCGCGCGCCGGCGTATGTACACACCGCACTGACCTGCTCGTCCTGGCCGGCGGCTGTGGGGCTGAGGCACGCGCGCCAGTTGGGCAGCGCCTGCAGGAAGCGCACGATGTCGTCGTCCGCCAGCCACTTGGCGCGCGCGCCGGCGTATGTACACACCGCACTGACCTGCTCGGCCTGGTCGGCGGCTGTGGGGCTGAGGCACGCGCGCCAGTTGGGCAGCGCCTGCAGGAAGCGCACGATGTCGTCGTCCGCCAGCCACTTGGCCGCGCGCGCCGGCGTATGTACACACCGCACTGACCTGCTCGGCCTGGTCGGCGGCTGTGGGGCTGAGGCACGCGCGCCAGTTGGGCAGCGCCTGCAGGAAGCGCACGATGTCGTCGTCCGCCAGCCACTTGGCGCGCGCGCCGGCGTATGTACACACCGCACTGACCTGCTCGTCCTGGTCGGCGGCTGTGGGGCTGAGGCACGCGCGCCAGTTGGGCAGCGCCTGCAGGAAGCGCACGATGTCGTCGTCCGCCAGCCACTTGGCCGCGCGCGCCGGCGTATGTACACACCGCACTGACCTGCTCGTCCTGGCCGGCGGCTGTGGGGCTGAGGCACGCGCGCCAGTTGGGCAGCGCCTGCAGGAAGCGCACGATGTCGTCGTCCGCCAGCCACTTGGCGCGCGCGCCGGCGTATGTACACACCGCACTGACCTGCTCGGCCTGGTCGGCGGCTGTGGGGCTGAGGCACGCGCGCCAGTTGGGCAGCGCCTGCAGGAAGCGCACGATGTCGTCGTCCGCCAGCCACTTGGCGCGCGCGCCGGCGTATGTACACACCGCACTGACCTGCTCGTCCTGGTCGGCGGCTGTGGGGCTGAGGCACGCGCGCCAGTTGGGCAGCGCCTGCAGGAAGCGCACGATGTCGTCGTCCGCCAGCCACTTGGCGCGCGCGCCGGCGTATGTACACACCGCAATGACCTGCTCGGCCTGGTCGGCGGCTGTGGGGCTGAGGCACGCGCGCCAGTTGGGCAGCGCTTGCAGGAAGCGCACGATGTCGTCGTCCGCCAGCCACTTGGCGCGCGCGCCGGCGTATGTACACACCGCACTGACCTGCTCGTCCTGGCCGGCGGCTGTGGGGCTGAGGCACGCGCGCCAGTTGGGCAGCGCCTGCAGGAAGCGCACGATGTCGTCGTCCGCCAGCCACTTGGCGCGCGCGCCGGCGTATGTACACACCGCACTGACCTGCTCGGCCTGGTCGGCGGCTGTGGGGCTGAGGCACGCGCGCCAGTTGGGCAGCGCCTGCAGGAAGCGCACGATGTCGTCGTCCGCCAGCCACTTGGCGCGCGCGCCGGCGTATGTACACACCGCACTGACCTGCTCGGCCTGGTCGGCGGCTGTGGGGCTGAGGCACGCGCGCCAGTTGGGCAGCGCTTGCAGGAAGCGCACGATGTCGTCGTCCGCCAGCCACTTGGCGCGCGCGCCGGCGTATGTACACACCGCACTGACCTGCTCGGCCTGGTCGGCGGCTGTGGGGCTGAGGCACGCGCGCCAGTTGGGCAGCGCCTGCAGGAAGCGCACGATGTCGTCGTCCGCCAGCCACTTGGCGCGCGCGCCGGCGTATGTACACACCGCACTGACCTGCTCGTCCTGGCCGGCGGCTGTGGGGCTGAGGCACGCGCGCCAGTTGGGCAGCGCCTGCAGGAAGCGCACGATGTCGTCGTCCGCCAGCCACTTGGCGCGCGCGCCGGCGTATGTACACACCGCACTGACCTGCTCGGCCTGGCCGGCGGCTGTGGGGCTGAGGCACGCGCGCCAGTTGGGCAGCGCCTGCAGGAAGCGCACGATGTCGTCGTCCGCCAGCCACTTGGCGCGCGCGCCGGCGTATGTACACACCGCACTGACCTGCTCGGCCTGGTCGGCGGCTGTGGGGCTGAGGCACGCGCGCCAGTTGGGCAGCGCCTGCAGGAAGCGCACGATGTCGTCGTCCGCCAGCCACTTGGCGCGCGCGCCGGCGTATGTACACACCGCACTGACCTGCTCGGCCTGGCCGGCGGCTGTGGGGCTGAGGCACGCGCGCCAGTTGGGCAGCGCCTGCAGGAAGCGCACGATGTCGTCGTCCGCCAGCCACTTGGCGCGCGCGCCGGCGTATGTACACACCGCACTGACCTGCTCGGCCTGGCCGGCGGCTGTGGGGCTGAGGCACGCGCGCCAGTTGGGCAGCGCCTGCAGGAAGCGCACGATGTCGTCGTCCGCCAGCCACTTGGCCGCGCGCGCCGGCGGGCCGGGCGCCAGCCGCGCGTGCGCCGCGCGCGCTGCGCAACCAACATCACTCATTTATTTATTATTATTATTTATTTATTTATTTATAAAAACATTTTTATGACATTACAGTTGTAAGCATATGCGTCACAAAACTTAAATTAACAATAAAAGGTTCACAATAATAGATAAACAAACAGCTTAATTTGGAACAGTAGAGCACCTAGTCATCGCTTCACAGAATCTCAGGCATTCACTACACACTGCCGCCCATCGCCACGCAAACGAGTCACACTCGTAGTATTTCTAATGTTACTGTCGTAGTCATATTTAGTATTTTTTCTACTCCAATACTTTTTTCTACCATTTATATAGTTACTAACTCTAATATAAAGACATAAATTATGAAAGTCTGTAAAAGTCTACACTCTACTGCCCAAAAAAACACTGCAAAACGATGTTATAATGTCGCCAAAAAAGCATCACTTAGTACCACAGATTACAAGATAAACAGCTACATTCACACATTTTGCAATTTAAAAAAAAACTTATTGTACTAAGGCATTGCTGCCAACTTAAAAAAAAAGTTTTATCTTCAGTGCATGAATGTTTAGTATAGTGAACGTATACCTTTATGTATAAGTTCTTTTTTTTTTGACAGATGTTTAGTACAGCGAACGTATACCTTTATGTATAAATTCATATTTTTTTTAAAGATGGACGACAATAAAAAAAAAGTTTATCAGAGACTATTTTTAATTGGAACATGTAATTATTTTCTTTGTTGTTTATTTGCATTTTATTTATGAAATGTCGAGTCGTAGAAAAAGTATTGTATGCAACGTTGTATAAGTAGGTCAAAAAACGCTCGTGGCATCTTTCTTACGATGTGAGCGTAACCCATGCCACTCGCGTTTTTTGCCCCCTCTTATACAACGGTTGCATAAAATACTATTTAACAGATCTCTCATCTAGTTGCATAAACTACTACTATATTAATAACTAGTGTATAGTATATGCTGAGGTGACCTTGCACGGCGAGCGCGGCCAGCGCGGCGGAGAGCGCGCGCAGGGCGTGGGGCGCGCCGCACGCGCCGCAGCGCCGCGCCGCGCGCGCCGAGTGCGCCACGGCCGCCCAGCCAACCGAGCAGCACGAGAAGATCAGCCGGTGGCTGTATTACAAACACTTATTCATTTCTCAAGCCAGGATATGACCTAACGTTTTCTCGGGGTAACCCCACACAAATCAATATAATCCCAAATTAAGCTCTAGTAGGCTTGCGTTATGAGTTATAGTTAAAATCATATGTCGCTAATTGCTGCGCGTGCGGGGTTATTGACATTATTTTAGAGTAAGTAACAAAGTACAAGCGCAGCGTTGCAGAAAAGATGTGCAATCATTGTACAGGTAATAACGATATTTGTGGATGAAGTCAGAAAACGTATGCAGATAGCAAGAAGCGCAAGGGAAAAGGTGAAGAAAATATGGCCGAATAGAGACATCACTAAAAACTACTAAGACCTGGCTCGTGAAGACACCAATAACTTTAGACCAATATCTATATACTACCAAAATTTAGTAAAAATTTTGAACAGTTAATTTTGTCTCAATTATTAAGAAACTTTAATTCGAACGATTTAATGCATGACAAGCTATTCGGTTTTACGCGGGGTCGCTCGACATCCGACGCTGGTGTCGAGCTAGTAAATTGTATTTTCGATCCCTGGGAGGAATCACGATATGCTTTAGGTATCTTCTGTGATTTATCTAAGGCCTTCGACTGTGTTAATCATGAGACACTGATCAGGAAACTACACTACTATGGAGTTAGAGGATCGGCACTGAATTTGTTAGTGTCTTATTTAAATGGTAAAATACAAAGGGTTGACGTAAATGGAAAGCGATCACCGGGGTCATTAGTCCCTTATGGGTGTGCCGCAAGGATCAATATTGGGACCTTTCCTGTTCCTTATCTACATAAATGACTTGCCACAGCTCGTAAAGACCCACCATCATATAGTTTGCGGATAATAATTCGAATTATTTTCAAAGTCGCACGACACCAACTATCTTATAATGACGTAATGCTATATGTAAAGTAGGGAATTGGTTTAATGTAAATAATTTATTGTTAAATGAGAAAAAGACTAAATGTGTTAAGTTTGTCACGAATAACGTTAAACTCGAGCAAGCAAGTTTTATTGTTAAAGATGAGGAACTGGAACTAGTTGATAGTACAGTTTTTCTCGGTATTACATTAGATTCTAAGCTCCAATGGGGTCCCCATATTACTAACCTCTCGAATAGAGTGAGTTCTGCAGCTTTTGCAATTAGTAAGATCCGTCGTTTAACAGACGTGAAAACAGCTCCATTAGTATATTTTAATTATTTCCATAGTATTATGTCGTAATGCATATTACTTTGGGGCAGTGATTAATATCAGAATATGAATATAATTTTTGCTCTTCAGAAACGGGCGGGCTATTCGTGCGATATATAAAATGCACCATAAATACTCGCTTAGAGATAAGTTTAAGGACATTAATATAATGACAGTGCATTGTCAATACTCCTTTTTTTATTTGTATAATTTTTATTTGTTGACGATCCTTTTTAGGATTTTTATTTTATTTCCATAATGTTGTTTTTTATGTTTACTATATCATTTTTAGTAATAATTCTATCAATAAATTGCTCTGCTCTAGTGCTCAGCGCTAGGCCTACTTGAATAAAGAATATATTGACTTGACTTTTGACTATTGTCGACCCCATATTTTTGAACACTTCTCAGACGTAGACGTTGCGGGAAGGGAAAAAAAATAAAGAAAGAAAGAAGATGCTCTGGTAATGTGGTGCTGGAGGTGAATGCTGGGAGTATCCTGGACCTCACATTCGTACAAATGTGTCCATACTTCAGTAGCTTGGCATCGAGCAGCGTTCATCTCCTCTGAATCCTCTGATACTATCACGCATACAGCGCATACTCAAGTTCTTCGGACACATGTCAAGGCAGAATAGTGATTCCATTAAACGCCTAGTTGTTCAGGGGAAAGCGGAGCGCACGAGACCATATGGCAGATCATCCATGCGATGGACAGACAAGATAATATCTGTTATAGGCACATTGCATGAATGTACCGAAAGTGCTGCGAACCGCACGAGATGGCAAGACAGCAACCCAGGACCCTCCCTCATGAAAACCACGACCGCTCTGACAAGAACGGAACAAAAAAGAAGAAGCGACGTGCAAGGAAATAAATATTGATTAAGTGAATTTACCCAAGCATGGCTTATTAAAACTGATTCGAGAAATTTTCCCTTTTTATTCCCTTACCGAGATAACTTAGCTCTGACTAAAACACAGTTATAAACTAACCAACAAAAGTCACCCTGACAGTATTATATAAAATCTACTTCTAAATAAATGAATGAGCTATAATGACGGTTATAATGAGATGAATTTGTAACAAGAACGTTCATGCTTGTACCGTATGGGTCTAATGATCGAATTGAAGTAACTTTGAATGAGACAACTTCATTATAACTCACTTCAACAATGCCCAGAGAAGACTGACATTGTGCAGACATAAGAAAATGAAACAGAACAAGAATTCTTAAATACAAATTAGTGGTGCGTTTTGAGTGGAGCCTACATTTATATTCAATAAGATTCAATATTTATTTCAAAAAAAAGAACGAACGATTGAGAGACAATAATGCTTCTCAACTCAGTCTTTAGATTAACAACCGCACTCAAATTGTTCCATCCGTTTGGGAGCCATAATGCTACAGACAGACACACAGATACACCGCTAAGGAACGCATCATTCCAGAGGAACTGCTCCCAGGAAATGTCCACGTCCTTCAGACCCGGTTATTTTGTCATAGTAAACCTGGTTATAACCGGTCATTTGTATAGCAAAATAACCGGGTTTGCATTCCCTTAGTACACACGACACTCACCCCGCACTCTTGGGCTCGGGCTCGGCGCGCTCGCGCCAGGCGGCAGGCTTCATGGCGGCCTCTATAGCAGCCCTCGCCTCGCTCGCGAGCCGCTCGCTCTCGCCGGAGCGGACGCAGTCCGTGATGAACGTAACACTCACCCCGCACTCTTGGGCTCGGGCTCGGCGCGCTCGCGCCACGCGGCAGGCTTCATGGCGGCCTCTATAGCAGCCCTCGCCTCGCTCGCGAGCCGCTCGCTCTCGCCGGAGCGGACGCAGTCCGTGATGAACGTAACACTCACCCCGCACTCTTGGGCTCGCGCCACGCGGCAGGCTTCATGGCGGCCTCTATAGCAGCCCTCGCCTCGCTCGCGAGCCGCTCGCTCTCGCCGGAGCGGACGCAGTCCGTGATGAACGTAACACTCACCCCGCACTCTTGGGCTCGGGCTCGGCGCGCTCGCGCCACGCGGCAGGCTTCATGGCGGCCTCTATAGCAGCCCTCGCCTCGCTCGCGAGCCGCTCGCTCTCGCCGGAGCGGACGCAGTCCGTGATGAACGTAACACTCACCCCGCACTCTTGGGCTCGGGCTCGGCGCGCTCGCGCCACGCGGCAGGCTTCATGGCGGCCTCTATAGCAGCCCTCGCCTCGCTCGCGAGCCGCTCGCTCTCGCCGGAGCGGACGCAGTCCGTGATGAACGTAACACTCACCCCGCACTCTTGGGCTCGGGCTCGGCGCGCTCGCGCCACGCGGCAGGCTTCATGGCGGCCTCTATAGCAGCCCTCGCCTCGCTCGCGAGCCGCTCGCTCTCGCCGGAGCGGACGCAGTCCGTGATGAACGTAACACTCACCCCGCACTCTTGGGCTCGGGCTCGGCGCGCTCGCGCCACGCGGCAGGCTTCATGGCGGCCTCTATAGCAGCCCTCGCCTCGCTCGCGAGCCGCTCGCTCTCGCCGGAGCGGACGCAGTCCGTGATGAACGTAACACTCACCCCGCACTCTTGGGCTCGGGCTCGGCGCGCTCGCGCCACGCGGCAGGCTTCATGGCGGCCTCTATAGCAGCCCTCGCCTCGCTCGCGAGCCGCTCGCTCTCGCCGGAGCGGACGTAGTCCGTGATGAACGCTCGCAGCGAACATTCACCGCCGCTGTAATTAATGTGTTAGTTAGGAGGATATATCAAATCTTATCTGTGTCGAAATTTTACGAATTTAATAGGAATGAAATATTTTGTATCGGTTCGTTTTCACTTTCTCGTTATCTCCATACTAAGTTTTGTGGTGAATCCGCTGGGGACTGTATAGAACATAAATTTCTAAGTGTTTTTTATTTTATTAGACAACATTTTATAAAACTGTTGGTTCGTCATCTGTTCCTACCAATCAAGTAGTGTAATGTACTCACACGACGGGCTCGATGTCTGCCGTGAGCCGGTGCAGCGTCGGCAGCAACACGTGGAGGTGCGCGGGGTCGGGCCGGCACACCAGCGCGTAGCGCCGCGGCGCCGCGCTCACCGGCGCCACGCTCGACACTGCACAACACTAGCGTTACATCTCTAGTCTTTTGTCCCAGCTCTACACTACTCGCGCACAACACTAGCGTTACACAACCTGTCCCGGCTCTACACTACTCGCGAACTTGACCCATGCTGGCCGAATATCATAGTGTGGAGAGGCACTGCGGTGAAACTTCAACTTCGGCCCACTTTATCCCTTAGTTACACGGTTACAAAAACGATACCACTGAAATGACACACGAAAATCTACTCAGTGATTTTCGACACTTTCGACTTTGTCACGCTGAGTCTCAAATTCAAAATTGACATGGATTTGTTATTTAAGTCATTTCAGAAGTAAAATGTGGTAACATTTTCGATACCATATGAATTTAACCTATTGACCGCCAAGCGGTCTAGCAATTTACCGTGCCACTGACGCCAGAGTAAAAAAAAAAAGATGTGCCCCAAAATCAACAGGGATTGAAAAATACTTGTAGCGGTTAGAATTACAAAGTTTTTGATCATTGAAATTTGGACGGCTGTGGCCGACGTGGCGTCAGGGGCACGATTTTTTGTTGACGGCCACAGCCGACTGTGGCGCTCAAAAGGTTAAGGGTTATAGAGGTGTGTCGTTCGCAAGTGAGTGATTCAAATGAAGTATATTTTTTCATTCATGTCAGTAACTTGCTCACTCACTGAAGGATAAAGTAACTAACTATATCAGTATATCTTTCGTTCGCAACCACTCATCACTCAATATGAACTGAACTGAATGATGCTATTTAACATTATGAAGTTAGACTTAAAAAAAATTAATGACGTCAAATAATTTTATTTGAAGTTATACGTAAAAAAAATTAACGACGTCAAATAATTTAATTTGACGTTTTTTTTGAGATGAGTGACATTTACCCAATAGCTACACCATCATTAGTATTAAATTTGCATACTTTCTTAATACTTCTTATGACGCATTTAGATTGACCTAAATATAATACATATATCTGAGTATATACCTATTTAGAAAGGGTTGTGTTGGTCCAGTCCGGTTGGCCAGATGAAGAAGCGCCAAAACCGGCTTTCGAACAAAAGACTTATTCAAAACAATTCGCGAATTTTGGAGTTGTATTATGATGCGACTGATACAAGGACAGAAGTCACATTCAAGATCAGAAAAAGTTGTACCAGACGCCAAGCCAGATAATAAACAGAACACTAGCAGAACTGACAGAAGACAGTGTCAAATCACGTCATTGTGTCTAGGGCACAGCTTTCCGTCTATGATTCCCGTCTATGGCGTTCAACAGGTTGCCACAAAAAAAACTTGTTATTTCCATTTAGAGAAAATTTAAGTTATCAGAATCCTGGGCACTATTGAAATAATATGGATCCCGATTCCACTTACGCTCCTTTTTAGCACACTTGTGTCGAAGTAACGTAATGGAAAATAAAAACTAGTATGAACATTAGGACACTTTTTTTCCTCCTACCAGAATCAATGGAAAGAAAATCATAAATCTACGCCGGTATAACCTAAATTTTATTCAAATGTCATAAGCAAGAAAATAATGAAAGTACAGTTTCTACAATCAAAATAACAGAACAGATGGTTGGATCACATGTTAGGCGCTCACCAGAGTGTTTCAAAGGTTGCTTTTAGCATTAATTTCATGACGGATTTTTCAAGCGCTAGGTAGGATGGCGGGAGAGTCGCGCGCCATGTTTTTATTGAGTTTTTTCTTGCGTTGATGGTGGCGCCCGGCGCGCGCCGCGTGGCGGGTTTGTGAACTTTTTGGGAATAGATTTAAATTTGTTTGATGGCGCGGATTTCAAAGAATTTTGGTCATCGAATTTGGGCAGGAAAAAATATGTAATTGAAAAAAAAAAAAAAAAAACGACGCACCCTTAGTTTACTGTTACTCATTCATTTTCACCAGTCCAGACCGTCAGTCCCTAAATGCAATCACCCTCTTGTCATTCTGACTAGGCTAATGGACTGAACTGACGCCAGACTGAGTATGTAACCGCTAACAGAGAAGCCACAATTTTCCCCTCACGACCAACACGAGCTTGAACAGCTTGTCGCGCACAGATAATCAAAATCATCGTGTTCGAAATACAAATGACTTTTGCACGCTAGCGGATAAAATAGACTTTTGCACGCAGGTTTCGCGCTATAAACGGAGGTTTTCCGAGCGAGTGATGTGAAAATAACTATTTCTGCACATGCAATGAATTGTCGTCATAACGTGCTTTATAACAGGCCTATCACGTTTCGGGCGCAACAACTCGAGATAACTGTAACGGAATTTCATACAATATTGAAGGCCTAAGCCAACAAGTATTTTTTTTAAACTTAGCTTCTGTGTTCATGAACAGGCGAGGCTAAACAGCTGAATTATATATTATTTTGAATGGTGTATTTTTTATTTCGTTGCATATGTATGAGAAAAGCACTATACATGCCTTAGCCGTGAAAAGGGCTTGCCGGCTTCGTATCACTATCCGGTCTATACCTACTCTTCCGGGCGTCTGCAGTAATCTACTATTTATCTACAAACTGTGTGTGTGTGCGTGTGTGCGTGCGTGCGTGCGTGCGTGCGTGTGTGTGTGTGTGTGTGTGTGTGTGTGTGTGTGTGTGCGCGTGCGTGTGTGTGTGTGTGTGTGTGTGTGTGTGTGTGTGTGTGTGTGTGTGCGTGCGCGTGTGTGCGTGTGCGTGTGCGTGTGTGTGTGTGTGTGTGTGTGTGTGTGTGTGTGTGTGTGCGTGCGCGCGTGTGTGTGTGTGTGTGTGTGTGTGTGTGTGTGTGTGTGTGTGTGTGTGTGTGTGTGCGTGTGTGCGACTGACCGGTGAGCTTGAACAGCTTGTGGCGGCGGCGCTGCGGGCGCTTCTTGGCGAAGTAGTCCGCCACGCGCAGCTCGGGCGCCGGGTCCGCCGCGCCGCCCGCGCGCGCCGCCGCCAGCGTCACGCTCTCGATTTGGAGGTAGTCCGTCAGAAGCAGTTGGAGCTAAAACAAGTACATTACATACCTAGGGCGGTAAATTCGTGAACGAATGGACATATTACTCGTACACTACGGGACTGTCTGTCATTACGGGACTGTCTGTCAGTACAGGACTGTCTGTCACTACCAATACCGGACTGTATGTCACTAATGGGCTGTCTGTCGCTACCGGACTGTCTGTCGCTACCGGACTGTCTCTGTCGCTACTAGACTGTCTGTCACTACCGGACTGTCTGTAGCTCACTACTGGACTGTCTTGTCACTACCGGACCGGCATTCACTACCAGACTGTCTGTCACTATTGGACTGTCTGTCACAAATGGAGTGTATGTGGTTTGTTCGCAAATTTCCACAAAACCATTTATTCATAGCAGCGAATTTTCAAGTCACGTTTTTCATGATCGCCAATTTTATTGTTCATAACTTCATGTAGCGATTTTTCATGAAGCGTTTTATAAGGTTCGCGTTTATTTTTTTCGCTTATTCGCTACGTCAAAAAAGACGAATAATAAATTTGGCGATCATGAAAAAACGCGATGTGAAAATTGGCTACTATTAAAAAACGATTTTGTGAAAATTATTGAACAAATTCTGTATGGCACTAATGGACTGTCTGTCGCTACTAGACTGCCTGTCACTACCGGACTGTCTGTAGCTCACTACTGGACTGTCTGTCACTACCGGACTCTGTGTCTGCCACTATTGGACTATCTGTCACTACCGGACTGTCTGTAGCTCACTACTGGACTGTCTGTCACTACCGGACTCTGTGTCTGCCACTATTGGACTATCTGTCACTACCGGACTGTCTGTCACTACCAGACTGTCTGTCGCTACTGGAATGTCTGTCGCTACTGGACTGTCTGTTACTATTGGACTGTCTGTCACTACCCGACTGCCTGTCACTACCGGACTGGCTGTTGCTACCGGACTGTCTGTCACTACCGGACTGTCTGTCACTACCGGACTGGCTGTCACTACCGGACTGTCTGTCACTACCGGACTGTCTGTCACTACCGGACTGTCTGTCACTACCGGACTGTCTGTCACTACCGGACTGTCTGTCACTACCGGACTGTCTATCACTACCGGACTGGCTGTCGCTACCGGACTGTCCGACGCTACTGGACTGTCTGTCACTACCGGACTGTCTGTCACTACCGGACTGTCTGTCACTACCGGACTGGCTGTCACTACCGGACTGGCTGTCACTACCGGACTGGCTGTCACTACCGGACTGTCTGTCACTACCGGACTGTCTGTCACTACCGGACTGTCTGTCACTACCGGACTGGCTGTCGCTACCGGACTGTCTGTCACTACCGGACTGGCTGTCGCTACCGGACTGTCTGTCACTACCGGACTGGCTGTCACTACCGGACTGTCTGTCACTACCGGACTGGCTGTCACTACCGGACTGTCTGTCACTACCGGACTGTCTGTCACTACCGGACTGTCTGTCACTACCGGACTGTCTGTCACTACCGGACTGGCTGTCGCTACCGGACTGTCTGTCACTACCGGACTGTCTGTCACTACCGGACTGGCTGTCGCTACCGGACTGTCCGACGCTACTGGACTGTCTGTCACTACCGGACTGTCTGTCACTACCGGACTGTCTGTCACTACCGGACTGTCTGTCACTACCGGACTGGCTGTCGCTACCGGACTGTCTGTCACTACCGGACTGTCTGTCACTACCGGACTGTCTGTCACTACCGGACTGTCTGTCACTACCGGACTGTCTGTCACTACCGGACTGGCTGTCACTACCGGACTGTCTGTCACTACCGGACTGTCTGTCACTACCGGACTGGCTGTCACTACCGGACTGTCTGTCACTACAGGACTGTCTGTCACTACCGGACTGTCTGTCACTACCGGACTGTCTGTCACTACCGGACTGGCTGTCACTACCGGACTGTCTGTCACTACCGGACTGGCTGTCACTACCGGACTGGCTGTCACTACCGGACTGTCTGTCACTACCGGACTGTCTGTCACTACCGGACTGTCTGTCACTACCGGACTGTCTGTCACTACCGGACTGTCTGTCACTACCGGACTGTCTGTCACTACCGGACTGTCTGTCACTACCGGACTGTCTGTCACTACCGGACTGTCTGTCACTACCGGACTGTCTGTCACTACCGGACTGTCTGTCACTACCGGACTGTCTGTCGCTACCGGACTGGCTGTCGCTACCGGACTGTCTGTCGCTACCGGACTGTCTGTCGCTACCGGACTGTCTGTCACTACCGGACTGTCTGTCACTACCGGACTGTCTGTCACTACCGGACTGTCTGTCACTACCGGACTGTCTGTCACTACCGGACTGTCTGTCACTACCGGACTGTCTGTCACTACCGGACTGTCTGTCACTACCGGACTGTCTGTCACTACCGGACTGTCTGTCACTACCGGACTGTCTGTCACTACCGGACTGTCTGTCACTACCGGACTGTCTGTCACTACCGGACTGTCTGTCACTACCGGACTGTCTGTCACTACCGGACTGTCTGTCACTACCGGACTGTCTGTCACTACCGGACTGTCTGTCACTACCGGACTGTCTGTCACTACCGGACTGTCTGTCACTACCGGACTGTCTGTCACTACCGGACTGTCTGTCACTACCGGACTGGCTGTCGCTACCAGACTGTCCGACGCTACTGGACTGTATGTCACTACTGGACTGTCTGTCACAGTCGCAATGGCTTTGTCCTAAGTAGTAACATAGAAAATATGCTATGAATAATGTTTGATCATAGAGAAAAATGTCTAAAACAATCATTTTTGAACGGATAAGGAGCCTCGCTTTTTATATGGGCACATGCAATGTTAACAGCAAAATAATGATATAATGTTATCACTACATAGTATAAAACAAAGTCGCTTTCTCTGTCCCTATGTCCCTTTGTATGCTTAAATCTTTAAAACTACGCAACGGATTTTGATGCGGTTTTTAATAGATAGTGATTCAAGAGGAAGGTTTATATGTATAATACATGCATAATTTATCAGCATTGCACCCGTGCGAAGCCGGGGCGGGTCGCTAGTTAGTCCCACCGCCAAACTGCAATGTTCGCATTGTTGTGTTCCGGTGTGGAGGTAAGATAGCCGGTGAAATTACTAGCATAGAGGCATTCCATCTTCGTCCTCCGGGTAGGCAAGCACTTGTGACTCCTCTGGTGTTGCAGGTGTTTATGGGCGACGGTAATCGCCTTCCATCAGGCGATACGATTGCTCGTTTGCCCCCTATGACATAAAAAAATAAATAAAAAAAATAGTTAGATATAAACCACTCACGACTTGCTGCACCGCGCTCCAGTAGTGTATCTCTGTGTGCAGGCACGAGTCGGAAATACGGTGTTTCTGCAGCGCCGCCCGCCACAGCTTCAGCAACCTGTCCAACACAAGCACAGAATACGATCACACAATGGGGACACACACGGCGCGGTTGGCGCACATTGTAGTTTGTTTGTTTTTAAAATGTCTTTATTGAAAAAAAAATGTTACAATAGGTTATTTACATATTTAGTGTTCATATTAATCCTAAATAGTAAAATCATGCACAATTACTTAGTTTACTGAGTTATTTACCCACTTTAAACTTTATAAATAGGCTAAAACAAGGCCTATATTTTTTTTTATTCACATATGTAACTCCAGGTAATAAATAACAACTAATAACAAATTCGATAAGCTCACTTTGCGAAGCTCACATTGGTGACATGTAGGTAGATAGTTCCCCCAGCCCCAATATTAATTTACTTTTGAATTTAATAATGCATATCATGAATACCAACATAATTAAAAGGTTTTAAAAGAAATTTGCGGCAGCCGGTCGAGCTAAGCTTGCACCTGGCATCCGTCACGTTACATGCAGATGAGGTACAAGCTCAGCCCGATCCGGACATGCATACCTGTCTAAACAATCGTAAAATACCTAGCTCAACCGAGACATGCATACCCGTATTTGAATTAAGTATGCAACGAAAACTGCACAAGTATTTACCAAATGTTATATCTCAATACTGATTAACAGTAATTAATAGGTAAATTGTATAGTAATACGTAAGTTTGTACTGATGGTTAAATATTTCAGTTATTAAAGTACAGTATTAAGTTACAGATTGTAGTGCATCTGCCTACTGTGAGGGATGGAAGCGGAACACATACACCGTGTGACGACCCCAACCCAATATAGGAAGGCTGATATCGTCGGGGATGGCGCAATACCGCGAAAGTAACCAGTGTAGATACAAATCATTATTCAAACAAATGCTTAGTATTTTATTGAAATTAGGAATTTATCGACAGCTGTTATTTACGTGGTATTGCACTATCCCCGACGATATAAGTTTTTCTCAAACATGGAATGTAACGTGCGTTAAAACAGGCTTCGAAGTATCGCGTTTCGGGCGGAACAACTCGAGAGAACTGTAAAGGAATTTCATACAAAATTGAAGGCCTAGACCGGGAAGTAATTTTTTCTTTTAAATGGCGTCTGAGTTCATGAACTGGCTTAACAGCTGAATTATTTTTTTTAAGTGGTCTATTTTTTTATTTCGTTGCATATGTTTAAGAAAAGCACTATACATGCCTTAGCCGTGAAAAGGGTTTGCCGGCTTCGTATCACTATCCATCTTATACCTACTCACCCGGCAAGCTCTTCTTTCGCGGCGTCTGCAGTAATGTACAATTCTTGAGCTTCTTGAGCTTAATATGGGACTAGATCGATTTGTGTGAGATTGTCCGATATTTATTGGAGCGGAGCGAGCGAAGCTCCCATGGACCGACTCGAATGGACTTTGTGACAATGCGCAGATCTCAGCGAGTTCTCAACCGATTTTAGAATTTTTTTGTTTTAAAATGCAAAAATTAAATTTCGCTAGGTCGTGACGAAGAGAAAATTTCGAAAACAAAAAAAAAAAAAACTCCGCTCCAATTTATGGTGCAAGCTTAGCCGGTGGCTGACTCTGCATCGACCTAGTTTATTTATTAATAAAAAAAAAAAAACAAAAAAAAAAAAAAATTGTCAACGGACCTCTTGTTCCTGTGTGCGATGGCCCGGAACTGCTCGCCCAGCGCGCTGACGAGCCGCAGCGGGCGCGAGTTGTCCGGCTCCGGCTCCGCGTCCGCGTCCGGCTCCGCCTCCGCGTCCGGCTCCGGCGCCGCGTCCGGCTCTACATCGCCCTCCTCGATGATGCGCCGGGACACGGACTCGATCACCGACAGAAGCTCGTCTTGGATCTGGACTTTGAACCTCTGTAACAATTGACATTTCATATTTTTAAGACTACAATTTTATTACTTTTCTGTATTTCACTTAGAAATCACTGTTTTTATATTTTTCCTGAAATTACTAATTATTTTATTATTTACTAGCGACCCGCCCCGGCTTCGCACGGGTGCAATGCTGATAAATTATGCATGTATTATACATATAAACCTTCCTCTTGAATCACTCTATCTATTAAAAAAGACCGCATCAAAATCCGTTGCGTAGTTTTAAAGATTTAAGCATACAAAGGGACATAGGGACAGAGAAAGCGTCTTTGTTTTATACTATGTAGTGATATGTAGTGATATAGTATGATTGAATGTTAGCCTAATTAGTTAATGTAAAAATCCAAGGATTCATTCAATTAATTCGTGTCCGTCTCCATAAAGCTCCAGCCACTTCGACGCCGACACCAAAGTTTAGGTATAAAAGCATCTGAATATCCGATGCCTGACTATGACACAATGGATTGGTTACTTTAGTTTTAATAAAAAAGATGAATGATGTTGAGCTTGACATTAACCTATTGACCGCCAAGCGGTCTAGCAATTTACCGTGCCACTGACGCCAGAGTAAAAAAAAAATGATGTGCCCCAAAATCAACAGGGATTGAAAAATACTTGTAGCGGTTAGAATTACAAAGTTTTTGACCATTGAAATTTGGACGGCTGTGGCCGACGTGGCGTCAGGGGCACGATTTTTTGTTGTCGGCCACAGCCGACTGTGGCGGTCAAAAGGTTAATGTACAACCTCTGTGGCCTCTTTTAGCTGGTCCAGCACCCCTAGTGCCTCCAGCGAGATCATGACGGTGGTCTCGAACGTCTTGTCTTCCTCGCTGAGCGAGGCCTCGAACTCAGGAGTGATGTCCTGCAGATACGCGTCTGTCACTTCCTCGCTCTTCGTTAACTCTGTAACATTTCGACAGGATATATGTAGAACGTTTAGTAATTGCAGATAACATTCATCACTACGGGACTGGACAAACGCAAAAAAAAATAAGCGCATCATTGAAAAAAATCTACCCTATCGTCGATTTTGGAATTAAGATCGCCGAAGTCAAGTGGGACTGGTCTGAACTGAACACGCACCGCATGAATGATGGAACATGGACCACTGTTCAAGTCATTCAGCTGTTTAGCCTGTTCATAGACACAGAAGTCTTAGGCTTAGGCCTTAAATTAGGTATGAAATTCCTTTACAATTCTCTCGAGTCGTTCCGCCCGAAACGTGATACTGAAGCCTGTTATAAAGCACGGTATGAGGACATTTGATTGCTTGTGTGAGGAGTGTCTACTCACCAGCCAACAGCAGCGCCGTCCGCCGCCTCGCGGACACGCGCCGCCTCGCCGTACAGCGCGGCCGACAGCCGGCGCAGGATCACTTCCACCAGCTCGCGCTTCTTGTGTGAGGAGTGTCTACTCACCAGCCAACAGCAGCGCCGTCCGCCGCCTCGCGGACACGCGCCGCCTCGCCGTACAGCGCGGCCGACAGCCGGCGCAGGATCACTTCCACCAGCTCGCGCTTCTTGTGTGAGGAGTGTCTACTCACCAGCCAACAGCAGCGCCGTCCGCCGCCTCGCGGACACGCGCCGCCTCGCCGTACAGCGCGGCCGACAGCCGGCGCAGGATCACTTCCACCAGCTCGCGCTTCTTGTGTGAGGAGTGTCTACTCACCAGCCAACAGCAGCGCCGTCCGCCGCCTCGCGGACACGCGCCGCCTCGCCGTACAGCGCGGCCGACAGCCGGCGCAGGATCACTTCCACCAGCTCGCGCTTCTTGTGTGAGGAGTGTCTACTCACCAGCCAACAGCAGCGCCGTCCGCCGCCTCGCGGACACGCGCCGCCTCGCCGTACAGCGCGGCCGACAGCCGGCGCAGGATCACTTCCACCAGCTCGCGCTTCTTGTGTGAGGAGTGTCTACTCACCAGCCAACAGCAGCGCCGTCCGCCGCCTCGCGGACACGCGCCGCCTCGCCGTACAGCGCGGCCGACAGCCGGCGCAGGATCACTTCCACCAGCTCGCGCTTCTTGTGTGAGGAGTGTCTACTCACCAGCCAACAGCAGCGCCGTCCGCCGCCTCGCGGACACGCGCCGCCTCGCCGTACAGCGCGGCCGACAGCCGGCGCAGGATCACTTCCACCAGCTCGCGCTTCTTGTGTGAGGAGTGTCTACTCACCAGCCAACAGCAGCGCCGTCCGCCGCCTCGCGGACACGCGCCGCCTCGCCGTACAGCGCGGCCGACAGCCGGCGCAGGATCACTTCCACCAGCTCGCGCTTCTTGTGTGAGGAGTGTCTACTCACCAGCCAACAGCAGCGCCGTCCGCCGCCTCGCGGACACGCGCCGCCTCGCCGTACAGCGCGGCCGACAGCCGGCGCAGGATCACTTCCACCAGCTCGCGCTTCTTGTGTGAGGAGTGTCTACTCACCAGCCAACAGCAGCGCCGTCCGCCGCCTCGCGGACACGCGCCGCCTCGCCGTACAGCGCGGCCGACAGCCGGCGCAGGATCACTTCCACCAGCTCGCGCTTCTTGTGTGAGGAGTGTCTACTCACCAGCCAACAGCAGCGCCGTCCGCCGCCTCGCGGACACGCGCCGCCTCGCCGTACAGCGCGGCCGACAGCCGGCGCAGGATCACTTCCACCAGCTCGCGCTTCTTGTGTGAGGAGTGTCTACTCACCAGCCAACAGCAGCGCCGTCCGCCGCCTCGCGGACACGCGCCGCCTCGCCGTACAGCGCGGCCGACAGCCGGCGCAGGATCACTTCCACCAGCTCGCGCTTCTTGTGTGAGGAGTGTCTACTCACCAGCCAACAGCAGCGCCGTCCGCCGCCTCGCGGACACGCGCCGCCTCGCCGTACAGCGCGGCCGACAGCCGGCGCAGGATCACTTCCACCAGCTCGCGCTTCTTGTGTGAGGAGTGTCTACTCACCAGCCAACAGCAGCGCCGTCCGCCGCCTCGCGGACACGCGCCGCCTCGCCGTACAGCGCGGCCGACAGCCGGCGCAGGATCACTTCCACCAGCTCGCGCTTCTTGTGTGAGGAGTGTCTACTCACCAGCCAGCAGCAGCGCCGTCCGCCGCCTCGCGGACACGCGCCGCCTCGCCGTACAGCGCGGCCGACAGCCGGCGCAGGATCACTTCCACCAGCTCGCGCTTCTTGTGTGAGGAGTGTCTACTCACCAGCCAACAGCAGCGCCGTCCGCCGCCTCGCGGACACGCGCCGCCTCGCCGTACAGCGCGGCCGACAGCCGGCGCAGGATCACTTCCACCAGCTCGCGCTTCTTGTGTGAGGAGTGTCTACTCACCAGCCAACAGCAGCGCCGTCCGCCGCCTCGCGGACACGCGCCGCCTCGCCGTACAGCGCGGCCGACAGCCGGCGCAGGATCACTTCCACCAGCTCGCGCTTCTTGTGTGAGGAGTGTCTACTCACCAGCCAACAGCAGCGCCGTCCGCCGCCTCGCGGACACGCGCCGCCTCGCCGTACAGCGCGGCCGACAGCCGGCGCAGGATCACTTCCACCAGCTCGCGCTTCTTGTGTGAGGAGTGTCTACTCACCAGCCAACAGCAGCGCCGTCCGCCGCCTCGCGGACACGCGCCGCCTCGCCGTACAGCGCGGCCGACAGCCGGCGCAGGATCACTTCCACCAGCTCGCGCTTCTTGTGTGAGGAGTGTCTACTCACCAGCCAACAGCAGCGCCGTCCGCCGCCTCGCGGACACGCGCCGCCTCGCCGTACAGCGCGGCCGACAGCCGGCGCAGGATCACTTCCACCAGCTCGCGCTTCTTGTGTGAGGAGTGTCTACTCACCAGCCAACAGCAGCGCCGTCCGCCGCCTCGCGGACACGCGCCGCGAGAACGGCGCCGCCTCGCCGTACAGCGCGGCCGACAGCCGGCGTAGGATCACTTCCACCAGCTCGCGCTTTTTGCTCTGCGAGGAAATTACACTCTATAATTATCGGCACTTTATAATGTTTTCTGTATAATACATTTGTCTTCAGGAACTGTCATTTACTGCTCCTTCTCGGTCCAAAAGGCATTTCCCCCCCATATCTCTGAGGCGTACATCATCCAACTACAGACGAAATAGTTTCCTTAACCGCGCTAGTCGGCAACTGACGTCGACGAGGGAGCTTGATATTGATGTATTTAATTGTGTAGTTCCTTCTGTGAGGCGTAGTTTAGCAGAGACGTTTTTCAAATGAGCGTTATAGAATCTCGTGTTAGTGCAGTTTAGTATTTAGTATTAAGTATTTGTGTTGTTGGCCTAGGAAGGCTTCAAGAATAAACTGTAAGTGTATACGTATTTCTGCTGTGTGTGCGCGCCGTATTAATAATGCGCGTTGTTACTTATGGCGCCGCACTACGAGCGACGGACATCCCTAGCGTCGCCATAACAACATAAAAAGCAGAACCGTCAATCACTTCACATTTTCCTCTCAACGCGGCCGTTGCTTAATTTAATTTATTATTGTAATATCTTCTTTTCCTTTAGTAAACGTATTGTATTTCGAGTGTCGCATTTAATTGCAGTAGATTAGCGTACCACAACAAACACGCTAAATTGGTGACCCGCGACGATTAGTTAACAATTATGTCGGAATACGAATCGACGGAGGATACGACACAAGGAGCCGCCGGCCCGACACAAGAGAGGACAGGATCTGTGGAGCGAGTTACTGTGAGGCTGCCGCCATTCTGGGCGGACGACGCCGAGGTTTGGTTTGCCCAGGTCGAGGCGCAATTCGCAATATCGGGCATAAAAACCGACTCAACCAAGTATTTTCAAATTATCCGTGAACTAGATCCTAAAACAGCCAAGGAAGTCCGTGACATCATCACAAATCCCCCGGAAAAAAACAAATACGAAATTTTGAAAAAACAACTGATAAATAGACTGTCAATGTCAAAAGAAAATAAAAGACGGCAGTTGCTGCAGCATGAGGAATTGGGCGACCGGAAACCAAGCCAATTCCTTCGTCATCTTCGAGGATTGGCTGGCGACAGCATCAGCGACGACTTTCTTCGCAGTCTATGGTCGTGTCGTCTACCTACGCACGTGCAGGCCATTATTGCCTCGCAAACTACGGCTTCATTGGACGACATCGCTGTTCTAGCTGATCAAATTATTGACGCAACACCTAATTCTTTCTTTCAGCAAGTTGCAAGCACAAGCTCCTTTGACGACATGTTGAAGAGGATGGAGCAGTCAATTACGGCGCGCATTCAAAGCGAGTTGACGCAACAAATTGCGCAGTTGAGCGCCGGCTGCAGCAGCGGATATCGGCAGGCGCGTTTCAACAGGAACAGGTCGCGCAGTCGCAGCAGGTCCAAATCACACGGTCGGTATCAAGCCATCAAAGAAGGTATGTGCTGGTATCATAGCAATTTTAGTTCGAAGGCAAGAAAATGCATTCCGCCGTGTAACTTCAAACAGGAAAACTAGTACGACAGTCCATCGCGGCGGCAGCAGACTGTCACGCCACAACCAGCCGCCTATTTATAACCGACAGTGTAAGCAAAATTCAATATCTAGTTGATACCGGTTCGGACCTCTGCGTTCTGCCGCGCCGATTCATGCCAAAATGTAAGTCGCCTGACAACTACGCACTCACAGCAGCGAATGGTTCCATAATCCATACCTACAGCATTCTCAAACAGAAATTGAACCTAGGTTTGCGAAGGGACTACAGTTGGAACTTTGTCGTAGCAAATGTAGACAAGCCAATTATAGGCGCAGATTTCCTTGCTCATTATGGTCTAGTTGTTGACTGCAAACACAGAAGGCTAATTGACAGCGTGACTTCCCTCACAACAGCGGGACAACTCAAGCATTGCGACCAAACCAGCGTGAAAGCTATATCAGGTGACAGCGAGTACCACCGATTGCTCGCGGAATATCCCAGTTTGACGAAACCATCTGGATTGCCGCGAGAGGTAAAGCATTCAACTGTACACTACATCCGAACTACTCCAGGTCCTCCAGCATTTTGTAGGCCACGCCGTCTAGCTCCCGATCGGCTGAAGATTGCGAAGGAGCAGTTTGAAGAAATGCTTCATGATGGCGTAGCACGACGATCCGATTCACCGTGGGCGTCGGCACTGCATCTTGTGCCCAAGAAAGGAAATGGTTGGCGGCCGTGCGGGGATTACCGCGCGCTCAATGCACGCACTATCCCCGACAGATATCCCGTTCGCCATATAGAGGACTACGCCCATCGTCTTGCAGGTAGCAAAATTTTCTCAAAAATAGATTTAGTCAAAGCCTACAACCAAATTCCTGTTTACTCGGATGACATTTGCAAGACAGCTGTCACTACACCATTCGGAATGGTCGAATTCCCTTTCATGCCCTTTGGTCTCCGGAATGCAGCTCAAACTTTCCAGAGATTCCTGGATGAGGTCCTCAGAGACCTGGACTTCGTCTACTCATACATCGATGACGTACTCATTTACTCCAAAGATGCCAAACAGCACTTAGAACATCTACGGCAAGTTTTCGACAGATTTCATGAGTATGGTATGCTCATCAACGAGTCCAAGTGTAGTTTCGGACAGAAAGAGATCACATTCCTCGGATACACGGTCTCTGAAGATGGCACACGTCCCATTGACGATAAGGTAAAAACAGTGCAGGAGTTCCCGCCACCTAAGACTGTCGGTGGGTTACGCAGATTTCTCGGCATGCTGAACTTCTACAGGAGATTTATTCCTCACGCTGCCGAAGCACAAGCACCTCTTCACGACATGCTATCAGGACCTAAAATCAAAAGCACCACTCCACTTACTTGGACTGAAAAACAGTTGGAAGCGTTTAAAAATTGTAAGTCTGGTCTCGCAAAATCAACTCTACTGGCTCATCCCATTATAGACGCACCACTAGCCCTTGTGACAGATGCTTCTGGTACGTCAGTGGCTTCAGTGCTTCAACAATTAGTCGACGAACAATGGCAACCGCTTGCTTTCTTCTCTAAGAAGATGTCACGGCAACAGACACAGTACAGCGCATACGATCGGGAGTTGCTGGCTATTTACGAAAGTGTCAAACATTTCCGGTACATGGTAGAAGGCAGACATTTTGTGATATACACAGACCACAAACCAATCACCTTCGCCTTCCAACAAAAAGACAGGAAATGTTCTCCGAGACAATTTAATTACCTTGATTTCATTTCGCAGTTTACCAGCGACATCAGGCACATCTCGGGGAAAGACAACATTACCGCTGACACGCTCTCCCGCATCGAAGCAATTGCCGTGCCTCCAGACTTCGAAGCAATCGCACAAGCGCAGCAGAATGACGCAGAGTTGCAAGATCTTATTGCCAAGCGATCTTCGTCACTGAAGTTGGAAAGAGTGCCCGTGCCAGGTACCAATGTTTATTTATATTGCGATACCTCTCAAGCACGGCCCCGACCCTTCATTACCAAGGAGCACCGACGAAGGATATTCGACGCAGTACACGGCATGAGCCATTCAGGTACTAGGTCAACTACTAAACTGGTAACGGAAAGATTCGTATGGCCCTCCGTACGCAAAGATTGCGGTACCTGGGTACGTACGTGCGCATCATGTCAACGCACCAAGGTGCAACGTCACACATCTTCTCCGCTTGGAAACTTCAAGCTGTCGGAAGACCGATTCAGTCACGTTCATATTGATCTGGTCGGTCCTATGCCACCGTCATCAAATTTTCGTTACCTCTTCACAGCCATTGACAGATACACTCGCTGGCCAGAGGTGAAGCCACTTTCTGACATCACAGCGGAAACTGTAGCTCAAGCGTTCTATGAAACATGGATATCTCGATTTGGTTGTCCACAAACTGTAACAACCGATCAAGGACGTCAATTTACCTCACGTATGTTCAAGGTTTTGACGGAGCTTTGCGGAACCCAGCTGCGACACACAACGCCCTACCATCCCCAGGCCAACGCCATGGTCGAGCGTCTGCATCGGACTTTGAAAGCAGCCATCATGGCCCACAACAACAACACGTGGACGGACGTGCTGCCGATCGTACTTCTTGGCATAAGAAGTGCGTGGAAAGAAGACTTGCAGTGCTCAGCTGCAGAGATGGTGTACGGTGAGCCATTGCGCATCCCGGGTGAGTTCTTTCATACTCCTAACTCACGCACACTGCAGCCTGACGATTTCGTTGCACAGCTAAAACGTCATATGTCGCATCTCAAGCCTGTTCCCGCATCTAGACACGGAAATAAGTCTGTCTTTGTACACAAGGACTTAAGTTCATGCACCCATGTTTTCCTAAGAAAGGATACACTGCGTGGATCGTTAGAGGCCCCATACACTGGCCCGCACCGCATCTTAAGTAGAACGGACAAGACTGTCACTGTAGACTTACTCAGAGGACCAGTGACTGTCTCAGTTGATCGTGTCAAGCCTGCATATGTTCAGAACGACTCAGCTTCATCTACAACAATTAGCTCTAAACCTAAAGCTGTCGTTCCTGTTAGAACCACTCGTTCTGGTCGAAAAGTCACTTTCCCTTCTCACTTTCAGGCAGGACTTTGAGACTCCCAGGGGGGTCCTATGGCGCCGCACTACGAGCGACGGACATCCCTAGCGTCGCCATAACAACATAAAAAGCAGAACCGTCAATCACTTCACATTTTCCTCTCAACGCGGCCGTTGCTTAATTTAATTTATTATTGTAATATCTTCTTTTCCTTTAGTAAACGTATTGTATTTCGAGTGTCGCATTTAATTGCAGTAGATTAGCGTACCACAACAAACACGCTAAATTCTTATATGTTTCATATACGGTGTCTATTTGTGAGTTCCTGTAATTGGCTCTGTAATTCTATTTAAGTTTTCCTTTTATGTGTCATAATTAGCTGTTGGTTCTCCTTGAATAAATAAATAAATAAGCATTTGTTCAAATCGCGGATGTCTCGCTCCCACACTACCGCACGCGCTCTCTGTCTCCCTACCTCCAGATGCAGCCGGGTGGTGTTGAGCGCGTGCACGTGCGACAGCGTGCTGCCGGCCGTGTCCAGCGCCGCGCGCAGCGAGTGCGCGCACGCCAGCACGCGCCCCGCCGCCAGATAGTGGCGGATGTCTCGCTCCCACACTACCGCGCTCTCTGTCTCCCTACCTCCAGATGCAGCCGGGTGGTGTTGAGCGCGTGCACGTGCGACAGCGTGCTGCCGGCCGTGTCCAGCGCCGCGCGCAGCGAGTGCGCGCACGCCAGCACGCGCCCCGCCGCCAGATAGTGGCGGATGTCTCGCTCCCACACTACCGCGCTCTCTGTCTCCCTACCTCCAGATGCAGCCGGGTGGTGTTGAGCGCGTGCACGTGCGACAGCGTGCTGCCGGCCGTGTCCAGCGCCGCGCGCAGCGAGTGCGCGCACGCCAGCACGCGCCCCGCCGCCAGATAGTGGCGGATGTCTCGCTCCCACACTACCGCACGCGCTCTCTGTCTCCCTACCTCCAGATGCAGCCGGGTGGTGTTGAGCGCGTGCACGTGCGACAGCGTGCTGCCGGCCGTGTCCAGCGCCGCGCGCAGCGAGTGCGCGCACGCCAGCACGCGCCCCGCCGCCAGATAGTGGCGGATGTCTCGCTCCCACACTACCGCGCTCTCTGTCTCCTACCTCCAGATGCAGCCGGGTGGTGTTGAGCGCGTGCACGTGCGACAGCGTGCTGCCGGCCGTGTCCAGCGCCGCGCGCAGCGAGTGCGCGCACGCCAGCACGCGCCCCGCCGCCAGATAGTGGCGGATGTCTCGCTCCCACACTACCGCGCTCTCTGTCTCCTACCTCCAGATGCAGCCGGGTGGTGTTGAGCGCGTGCACGTGCGACAGCGTGCTGCCGGCCGTGTCCAGCGCCGCGCGCAGCGAGTGCGCGCACGCCAGCACGCGCCCCGCCGCCAGATAGTGGCGGATGTCTCGCTCCCACACTACCGCGCTCTCTCTCCCTACCTCCAGATGCAGCCGGGTGGTGTTGAGCGCGTGCACGTGCGACAGCGTGCTGCCGGCCGTGTCCAGCGCCGCGCGCAGCGAGTGCGCGCACGCCAGCACGCGCCCCGCCGCCAGATAGTCGCGGATGTCTCGCTCCGACACTACCACTCGCTCTCTGGAACAAACCAATCATCACTTAGATCCATATTAAAAAAAAAAAAAAAAAAAAAAAAAAAAAAAAAAAAAGGGCTAAAGATGTGATGGTGTGGTGCCCTAGGTACAACAAAAGAAAGCAAGGTGGTCAATACCGGAGGTGGGAAGACGACATAAAGAGAATAGCAGGAACAACATGGATGAGAACAGCAAGAGACAGATCGGCTTGGAAAAATCTTGGGGAGGCGTATGCTGTCAATGACGACGAAAGCAAGACAGTCAATGACTGTAGACAAAGGCTTATATTATTATTATAGATCCATAGCGGCGTGCTCACACTCAATCTCACTCAATCCTAAGTCCAGTATTCTACTTACATGACAGTAAGCATGTGCAGCGCGTGATGGTGCGTGCGCGCGTCCTGCCACAGCCGGCGCAGCTCGTCGCGGCGCACGCGCAGCAGGCCGCGGCACGCGCTCAGGCGCGCCGTCGCCGCGTCCGTGCGCTGCCCCCAGCACGTCAGCGCTGCCTGCACGCTGCTGAATTTCTAGGGATGAAAGTAATGATAACCATGGGTTAGGTTTTGGTTAATCACTACATTATTATTATAAGCCTTCTGACAGATATTTCACAATTGTTAAGTTCTTTAGTTGTTTCATTGGTTGCAATATCTGTGTGCTTTGTTATAGCAAATCACTACATAGTATCAATAAAACAATTCGCTTCCCGTTATCTGTCTGTCTGTCCCTATGTATGTTTAGATCTTTAAAAGTACGCAACGGATTTGGATGCAGTTATTTTATAGATAGTGTGATTCAAGCGGAATAATACAAGCATAATTTATCAGCATTGCACCCGTGCGAAGCCGGGGCGGGTTGCTAATAAGTAATATGATGATCTGATACTGATGTTACTGAAAAGCGGAGCCCAAGTCACAATGCCAAGAAACCAACAGTGCTCTGTCAGTTGATGCTGCCAAGCTGGCCCGAGAGATGCTTCTTAACAATAACTATTATTTTGGTTAAATTGTTGCTGTTTTCCAAACTTGACATTGAGCTGAATCAAAACTCATTACTTTTATTTAAAACTAACATTAGTCATTAGCAAAAGCCTTGAGCTGCCATTCCCGGCTTAATAACAATAACTATTCATTAATACGTATGTTGTTTTGTGGACAGCTGTCTTAGGAGACACCAATGCAATATACTAAACATCTGTAATCTGACCCTATTCAAGCAAATAAATGATTTATGATATGATTTCAGATAACAGTAGTATGTATCTTACCTGCATAACTTCCATAATTTCCTGTGCATGCGCGGCGACGAGTTCGTCCAGCCTTGCATCACTCTTCTTATACTCCTTTTCGAGCTTCGCCCGCTCCTTCTCACGCTGCTCATTAGTCTCACTCGCCGACAAAGTGCGGATAACAGACATCAAAAGGCCACTCTGTAAGCAAAGTACTTGTGCATTACATATTCTACATTTTACAAAGAAGTACAGGTCATATCGCGTGTATTACCGTTTCTTTTCCTTGTTTCACCCCTCTTGGGGGTTTTGTTGGAGGTGGTGATGACATGTTTTCTTTAACTTAATAGCTATCAGAAGAAAAACCAAAATATTTTCTCTCCGCCCCGTAACTCCCGTACCGTAAGATTGATTTTGTTAACGTTAATTGACATTTATGAAGCATATTTTTCTACCCAAAACTAAGTAACCATTGAAAAAAAACAAACAAATAGACTCAAGCTATTTAAGCTGTATATAAAATTGCTGTCATAGTTTTGCCAGTATCACCCTAACTCCACAGTCTCCACACTACTCGCGAAGTTGACCGAAGTTCGCCGAGGTAAAGTTGGCCGAAGTATAGGTTTCTGCAGCGAAGTGCTCCGCACTATCACATTCGCCCGGGTTACATCTGGCAACACTATCCATCAGCTGTCATGCAATGCAATGTCTTTGTCTGTTCAAGTTTAAATCCGCCGTTTACGTTATAAAAACACTTTTAGCGATTACTTTGTATGACCTAAAATTGCAAATCTTTTGGTCTGTATGTGCATAATTTCGCATGCTGAGTGTTAAAAACCGACAATGGATTACTCCACCATCAGCAACAAGACAAGCTGCACGGAAATCGAGGACATAACCAACGGTGACCTTACCGAGAAGTATTTCTCTCTAAAAAAGCAGTACGAAAACTTAACCAGTAAGTTCGATGCCACAAAACAGGAGCTGCATGAAGTAACAAGAAACTACTACACAGCTATAGACTTACAGAGACATATATCGGCGGAATTAGAGTCGCATCAGGCGGAAGAGGTCCGCCGTAAAAATGAGTTGAATTCTAAAATAACTAAGCTGCAGGAGGACATTTCGGCCTTGCGGGAGGAACGTACTGAGCTGACCGAAAGCCATGCAAAGGAAGTTAAGCTGTTCGAAGTTGAAATTCGGCGTTTAAAAGAGGAGAATGCATTCAAAGAAGATCGGAAGTCCCCTGAGCGGGATTCCGGGGAGTTGGATGAAGCCAGGGCGGCTTTGTCGGCGGCGCTGGCGGAGGCAGCGGCTGCCAAGGCTGCGTTGGAGGAGACCAAGGCTGAGATAGCATCCTGGAGGTTGAGGTAAGTTATTCAGCTTAAATTTTCACCAGTCAGTGTACCTAATTCTAATAACAATGCGTGTCCTATATTTAATTCTAATAATATTGCACGTCGAGATCGGACGTGTCCGTAAATCATTGCTAAATAAAATTTAATCATCTGCAAAATAGTGACCTAGTCCGGTTCATTAGGCGGAAGCAACAATCTGTGCCCCCGTTATTTTCTGAGGCATTTCGTTTTATAATGAAGTGTTTTTAGTGAATAGATATTTTAATCTAAAACTATAATGTCAGACGACAACAGCCCTTTTAACCGTAGTGGGCTAACGCGCCGAAGCCCTCCGCCCACGCCCTCCGCCCACGCCCTCACCCCGGCCTGCGCCCGCGCCCGAGTACCCACCCGCCGCCCCGCAACAGCCGCCGCCCGCACCCAGGCCCGACCAACAGGATGACCCACCGAGGGTGTGTACCACGCCGGAACTACAAGGTTGGTTAACGTCCATCGAGGAGTACTTGACCGATGTTTGCACCATCTCCACCGAGGGCAAGCTCAACTCCGATCAAAAAATCCGTGTGCACAACCTATGCCGTAAAGTTGCCCACTGCTCTTCTCTGCTAGTAGTTGAATACCAAGCACTGAAACAAAAAGCCATCCAGTACTACACTTCCAGCAAATCATTGCAACAGCAAATCCTTGCAGAGCAAGTCAACCTCTCTCAGCACGTCAACGACATTAAGATGTCCATCGCAGAATCGTGCAAACCGAGCCAATCTCCAGTTACTTTTGCCGACATGTTGAAGAAAAATCAGGCACGGTACGTACAGCCCACTAACACCAGCTCGGTAGCGATCTATCCTACCGACAAACAGATTACGAGCGAGGAGACCAAATCGCTAGTCCAAAAAATAATCAAGCCGGATGAGATGAACCTGCACGTTAGGGGGGTGCGAAAAATTAGAAATGGCGGCGTCATCATCAGCACGGAGTCAAAGGGTGACATTATAAAACTCAAACAGGCGGCGCAACTTACGACCTCAGGACTCACAGTGGACGAACCGCAGAAGAGGAAGCCAAGGGTAGTCGTCATTGGAGTTCCCGCGGCCATGCAGGAACTAGACGTTTTCAAATGTATATATAAGCAAAATTTAGCCGACAAAATGTCTGACCTGCCTTTGGAAAAATTTTTGACCGTGACGAAGCTTAGCCACAAGTCAGGCAAAAAAGGCACTGAGACCTGCAACTATGTAATAGAAGTCCCTGCTCCGATCAGAAAGGCACTAATATCAGGCGAAAGAGTCTTTGTGAACTGGTCTTCGTGCCCCGTGAGAGACTTCACCCTGGTTACGAGATGCTATAAATGTCAGCAATACGGGCATGCGGCGAAATCGTGTAAAAGTGAGGCCGAGACCTGTGGTCATTGCGGCATCGTAGGCCACTCCATCAAGGAATGTACCAAGAAGACCGAGCCTGCCAAATGCGCCACATGCAAGCACTTCAACAAGCCGAATGACCATGAGACTGGCGATGCTGAATGCCCAGCAAGGAAATCAGCTGAAAAACGGTATATAAACTCGATAGATTATGAAGGCGCCTGAGAGCGCCGTCCTTTAATTTTCATTTTAGCTTTTTAACGTAGACATATTTACATTATGAGTGCTAATTTAATTCATGACCTCGATAACTTCTCGGTATCAGAATGTAAAGCATGTGATGTAGAAAACTGCAAACAATTTATCTATGCCGACCGTGACCCTTTAACGATACTAACTCAAAACATACGCAGCATTTATAAAATTTTTGATAATTTTAGCATTTTCCAACAGAGACTTGGAATAGACTGTGATGTTATTGTTCTTACAGAGTGTTGGTTAAACGAAGAACGCAATTTGCCTGACATGCCGGGTTACACTATGTATGCTACCAAATCCTATTACAATCAAAACGACGGTGTTGTCGTCTATGCGAGAAATAATTTAAAACTTACCTTTGAAGAGCCTAATATAATAGACTGTAATCGAATTCTGCTCAAAATTGGAACTGAATTTGCAATCTTGGCCTTGTACAGACCTCCTTCTTTTAGAAATATCGATACTTTTACTGACTCCTTAGATAAAATGCTGCGTAATCTATCATCATTTAAAAGTCGTATTCTAATTGGAGATATCAATATCAACATTCATCCAGAAAGCACGGATCCAGCAGCTCAGCGATACTTAAACCAATGCGCTTTCCATGGCTTGCTCCCCGCGCACACGCTTCCTACTCACCAGAGCGGCTCCTGTTTAGACCATGTCATGCTGAAATCAAATCTCCCCGCTATAGCTATAGTTACTAACTCCTCATTAACAGATCACAAATCAGCCCTACTGGCCTTATTTCGAAAACCTCCTGACACCACTCGTACGCAAATAATCTCTAAATTAAATATAAACAAACTTGAACGTGATTTAAGCAACATCGATTTTGGCCTCGTTTATAATTCTGCCGACGCAGACGCAAGTATGACATACTTCATTCAAACAGTCCACCAAGCAATTTTGCATAACACTGAAAACGTGCGTGTAAGTAATAAACATTATAATATTAAACCGTGGATTACTCCGGGTCTTATTCGCTGTATGAGACACAGGGATAAACTGCATTTAAAGGCTAAATCAAACCCGGACAATTTAATATTGCAAACATCATACAAAAGATATCGCAATTTCTGCAACAATTTACTAAAAAAAGTTAAGGCTGACTACGAAAAAAAAGAACTAGAAAGGGCCGGTTCAAATAGTAAACAAATCTGGAAGTGCATCAAAAAAGTTACGTACACTACCAATCAGCGGGAATCTTGTTCAAGTTTGTCACGACTACATACATCACCTTTATCATCAGCTAACCATGCCAATGAATTTTTCGTAAACATAGGAAAAAATCTAGCGGAAAATATCCAGAGCAACTTGCCGCTACTACCTTCGCCCAGTAACTACTTATCCAACAAAAATACATCTAAATCTTTTGTGTTGCTAAATACTGATGAGGAAGAGGTTGAACGGATTATTAGGGGCCTAAAAAACGATTCTGCAATTGGCTGGGATGGCATATCAAACAAAATACTTAAACAATTTAGACACATATTTGTTCCCCCTCTCACATTTATTTTTCAAAAATGTCTTTCTGATGGAATCTTCCCTAAATGCCTCAAAAAAGCCGTCGTAGTTCCCGTCTTCAAATCCGGAAATAAAGATCGAGTATCCAATTACAGGCCCATTTCGATATTACCATCAAGATCCAAAATATTAGAAAAAATTATAAATAACAGACTAGTAAAATACTTAGAGAGTCAATCGTTATTATCAGAAGGCCAGTTCGGTTTTCGACCAAAGCTGTCAACTGCCGACGCTGTTCATGAATTGACTGATCACTTAGTTCAGGAACTTGATAAGGGTAACCAGACCATAGGAATCTTCCTGGACCTTGCTAAAGCTTTTGACACGGTTTCCACTTCCATCCTTCTGCACAAGCTCGAAGCATTAGGCATTAGAGGCACACAGCTTAAACTATTTGCACATTATCTGCAAGGACGCTCACAGTGCACAAAAATAGACAATTTTGTGAGTTCTGATCGTGAAAATACCTCTTTTGGGATCCCCCAGGGGAGTATAATCGGTCCTACCCTATTACTGATTTATATAAATGACCTCTGTAATTTGACAATAAAAAATGGTAAAATTATTTCATACGCTGACGACACTGCCCTTCTTTTTTCTGGAAAATCTTCAGAAGAAGTTTATGATCACGCGCAACGTGGTTTTAACGAGGTCAACAAATGGCTTCAGCATCATTTACTAACATTGAACTCAGAAAAAACACATTACATAAGATTTTCCATGCGCAAATCAACCGCGTCTGTGTCTGACCATTCCCTGTATGCGCACAACTGTAAGGATCCCTCTGACGATCAATGTCTATGTCCATCTATAGCTATAACTAATAAATTAAAGTACCTAGGAATTCTAATCGACGAGTCTCTTTCCTTTAGATATCATATTGAAGCTTTATGCAGCAGAGTCCGTAAATTAATATTTATTTTCAAAAAACTACGTTCTATCGCGGACTCACAATTAATCAAAAAAGTGTACTTTGCGCTATGTCAATCTCTGCTAAGTTACTGCATTACCACCTGGGGTGGCACTGCCAAAACAACTCTGCTGAATTTAGAAAGAGCACAAAGAGCAATTCTCAAGGTCTCCACTTTCCGTCCTTTTCGTTTTCCTACTAACCTCTTATACAAATCATGTGAAATTCTGACAGTTCGTCAACTATATATCTTGAACACAGTCCTAAAACAACATTCCAGACTCCCTTACAACCCTGACTATACTAATAAGCGACGTAAAGACTTTGTTTGCCCAACTATCCATTGCAGACATGCATTCTCTTCAAGATTTTTTCAATTCCTAGGCCCACTGCTATATAACCGACTTAATGCGAAGTTAGATTTTTTCCCGCTTACTTACGTGATCTGTAAGAAAACACTTAAGGTCGCCCTGCAAAACCTGTCTTATGACGATACAGAGAAGTTATTAATTGTATTTAAGTGAGTGATTTAACTATTTTTAATTATAGTTTATATACTTTTTACTTTAGGGACGCATAAATGTTGTTCCCGTAGGAACCCATAGTATATATTTTCTTAATTTATTTACATAAGCATTCAATAGTGTTTAAATTTTTGCATATGAATAAGTTGTCATTGTTTGTCCTTTTCTCAGCCTGAAACACAGGATTATCCTAGTTCAGGCGCTTAGTATTATCGTCTAGTTATAAGTCTGTTTAGTCCGTAGTCATCACAGCTGTAATATGTTTTTTTGAATAAATTTATTATTATTATTATTATTATTTGTTTCTCATTTTTTGAGTCACGGGCTCATATGTCCCGGTCTTTTGGAAGGCTTGCGTGGGGATATGGATCCAACACGTAGAGGCCCCTTGGAGAAATTTGCTGTGGCTGTAGCCCTGCTGGAACCCGTTCCTGATCATATCAATAAGATGATACATCCATGAACAGGTTCCAGGTTTCTTATTATTATTATTTTTGTGGATTTTTCCCCATCTCGACTTTACGTCGGGTTTTTTATAGGGCCAGATACGGGTTTAACCAAGTAATCTGGTCCTTGTGTATAGGTGTGGTGTGCTTACGGTGTTGATTTTATATATTTTGTGTCTGGTGTATATCTGCCTGTGTTCTGTGGGATGTTATTATTATTTTTTCGATTTTTATCTCCTTTTGACAAGGGTTTTTATGTTTATTATGCGGGCCATAGCCAAGCATAATAAATACTCGATGATTGTATCCAATCTATTGGGTTATTGTCGATGACGTCAAGAATTTTCGAGTTATACGGCATGTGTTTAAAATTGTGGCTTTCTGCAAACTATGAATGATATTTATTGGTATCTTAAGGGTTTCTAGACTATGTCTTAACGTTTTGGGTACTATTCCTGTTGTGGATATAACTATGGGGACTATATGGACTGTGTTTGCTTGCCATTGACGTCTGAGCTCTATCGCTAAGTCTGTATATTTCGCTAGTTTTTCGTTGATTGTTGATTGAACGTTGTGTGTGTTTGGAATAGCTATGTCGACAATATAGATGGTTTTATTTGATTTGTCATAAAATGTGATATCCGGTCTATTGTAATGTATGGTTTTGTCAGTTAAAAGAGTTCGGTCCCAGTACAGTTTGTGTTGCCTATTTTCGTGAACAACGGATGGGCTATACTTGTAATATGGTACTTGTTTGTTTACAAAATTATACTTGTGTGCTAAATGTTGGTGGACTATCGACGCAACCTGATCGTGGCGATGTTTATAATCGGTTTGTACTATGGCTTTACAGGCACCTGTGATATGTTGGATTGTTTCTGGAGCACTATTGCAATGTCTACAAGAGTCAGTCTGTCGGGCTAATTCTTTTGTAATGTGTTTTCTGTAATTGCGGGTAGCGATGACTTGGTCCTGTATAGCTAGCATGAATGCTTCTGTCTCGGGAAAGAGTTCTCCTCGCTTCAACCAAGAGTTTGATAACGCTTTATCAACAAATGGTTGACCGAGGTCGGTGTAGTGCCTGCCGTGTAACGCTTTTTGGGACCAGTCATTGTTTTTTTGTTGTGGACTAATAATTTTTTCTTTACTTTGTGTGTTTTTGTCTTTTAAGTTAAGCGGCGTGTATCCATCGTCAATATGAACTGTGTATGAATGCAATGGCGACTGTTCGGCTTTATTGTGAAAGTAGTTTCTGAGTGTGGTTATTTGTTTGTTATGCAAATTTTGTACGTCTATTAGGCCTCTTCCACCGTCTTGCCGTGGTAAAGTTAGTCGTTGATAACATGATTTTGGGTGGTGTTTTCTGTGTTTCGTTAGGTTAGTATTTATAACGCGCTGGAACTTCTTTAAGTCGGATTGTGACCAGTTTATTATACCAAACGAGTACGTCAGAATCGGTATTGCAAAAGTGTTAATGGCTTTTATAATGTTGCGTGAATTGAGGTGAGATTTGAGAATAGTCGCGAGTCTATGTTTAAATTTACGTGTAAGTTCCTGTTTTGTCTGTTTTTGGTGTATCTGCTTTGACTGATGGAATCCTAAATATTTATATGTCATTATTATTATTATATTTAATTCTAATAATATTGCACGTTTGTATTAGTGGTGAGGTGACAACTTAGCTTAGAGTATATAATTTTAAACTCGCATAAGACATGTAATTAATAATCAACTTGTTGTGCATTCCTCATACTATAATTTTGGCTGGTAGCATACCAATATCATCCACACCAATAGTGGTCGCTACCAACACAATATTATTTCAGACGTACAAGTACATGGTTCTGAGGATGTGTGACGGGTGAACTAAATTTTAGGATATTACAGTAATATGAAACAAAACCTCCGGGCAAGCTGCCCATCAATTTAGCTTACTATTTTCTGTATACAATAGGCTACATTTGCTAAAATGCAAGCCGGTGAAGCTTCTATGAATGCCATGCCACTGGGATTTTATGTACTACTCAATCACCATCATTCTGTGTAATTATAATTTTATATTTAATTAAGCTTAAGTTTACTAACAAATAATATGGATCTTGGTTATCTGGTATAAATAAATTAATAAATATTGTTGATTTTGTATTTGTTGTTGACGATGCGGCTAGTGCATTTTATAGTGCACCTGCCTACTGAGCCTTGGTTAGTTTAAGACTAGGTTGATTTGTGTAAAATTTTCTGTTAATATTTATTAATTTATTTTAATACAAATGATTTCTGATTTTATTTCCAGGTCGGAGGAGCTGGTGTCAGAAATGGGTCAGATGCGCGAGGCGGCGGAGTTGCGGCGCGACGAGCTCCGCGCCGCGGCGGAGCGCGAGGCGGCCGCGCTGGCGGAGCTGGCGGAGGCGCGCGCCATGCTGCATCAGTGTAACAACACGCAGGAGCCTGAACATGGTGAGAACATCACTAGGCATCACAATCCGATGCTCTTATACTGTAGCTGACGTTGCTCGAATGGGGCTTCTAAACGGGCCATATTTTACTGCAATTTGTGGCCGGCAACTATGGCCGTCCTCTCTAACACCCTATGCTAGAGCTAGATGCAAATAATGGCCGGCCACAAATTGCAGCAAAACATGCCCGTTTAGAAGCCCCTTTACTGTATGGAGGTAGACACTATTTATTTTTATTATTCTAGGATTTCTACATCAACTTATTAGACCAATATAAAAACACTACTTTGGTAATAAGTTTAAATGTTTGAAACTATTTTCAATGTAATCCTAAGTTTCAGCCCTGAAATCTTATCTTCATACAAATTTACGTTTTAATTAATTTATTTATTATTCAAATAAGTTACACAGCATTACAGTAATAAAACTAAGGCCCTGTGGACTACAAAAATACATGTAAACCAGAATTAAAACTAGTTAGATACTTGTGGTACTATTGAAGACTGATAACTGTACATATGTAAATAATTCTTAGCCTTAGTAGGTCTATGGATGTATAGTTAAGAGGCCTTATTCCTGTTAAAATGCTGATTGTTTTAGACATTTTTCTCTATGATCAAACACGTTTCTTAACATATTATTGATGTTATTACCTAGAACAGGGCTATTGGGATTTATTGGTATATATTTAAAACCTAGTTTTTTCATTGATAATTTTTGTTTTAAAAACTACTCGAAATTGTCAAAATTCATGCGGAAAATTAGTTTTTTCAACTAATTTTCAACTGCACGCAACAAAAGCATGAACTACCTAGCTATGTTACTACCTAGATCTTGGGGAAAGGTATTATTCACTTCAAAAAGTTGGTTGAAATGATCAATAAATGAAAAAAAAAAACAATTTTAAAAGGAATAAGGCCTCTTAACTGTGTCTATGTTTGTACAGTAGAGTTCATAAATATGGGAACTGGCTTTTATCGTTAACTTAACGGCATTGAGGCGTGTTCTGATATTATCTCCACATCTTTGCTTATACATACATTTAAGAACTCTACTGTACTTTGATGAAAGTATGATGAAACATTATTTTACATTTATTTATTGAACTATTGATTATTTTACATATTTATTGTTAATTTTAGCTGCAAAAGGCAACTCTATCTTTGCTGAGGTGGAAGACAAGCGACAGGAAATGGCTAAAAATCTCATACAGATGAAGCAAACCAATGCCAGGGTAAGCATTTTGTAATCTAACTCTGATTTAACAATTTTTTTGAAATCTATACTCATTCTTCAAGCTTATTTTCCTTATTATTGTTATTATTTATAACTGGCTGAACCCTGTGGTGTTACTTGCTCATCCCACGGGAACACTAAATTTATTTGGGATGAAAAGTATCCTATGTCCTTCCCTGGGATCCAAACTACCTCCATACCAAATTTCATCTAAATCGGTTCAGCGGTTTAAGCATGAGGAGGTAACAGACAGACACTTTCACATTTATAATATCACTAGCTGCGCAGCGCTGTGCTACCCGCTCATCCCACGGGAACACTACATTTTTTCGGGATAAAAAGTAGCCTATGTGTTAATCCTCAGCTGGCAGTGTCAGCTACCTTCGTACCAAAATTTATCAAAATTAGTCCAGCCGTTTAAGTATGAAGAAGTAATAAACATACACATAAACACACTCACAAACTTTCGCCTTTATAATATTAGTGTGATAACCTATATCCAGTGATCTGTATCTTAAGGTCGGTGCTCAGGGGTATCCTTGTCTAATTTATTCTTGAACTGATTAGGTGCTGATTACACACTCAGGGAGTTGGTTCCACGAGAACATCTGAACATAAACTCTTTTGCTCAAAAAGTCTGCCTGCCTACCTGTTGTCGCGTGTGTCGTTCTCGTATTAGCTTGCATAGTCATGTTTTCATGACACTGTTTAGTATAGTCTGTAAAAGACTGAAAGGCTTTTGATTGACTATATATTTCAGCTAAGGAGAGACCTGGCCAGTAAGCAATCGGAGGTGGACGCACTGCTACATGAGAAGCAGACGATCTGGGAGCAACAGGCGGGGGCCGCGGCTCACTACGATAGGGAACTTATTGGTATGCTATCTGGTTTTATTCACTAACTAGTGACCCGCCCCGGCTTCGCATGGGGACAATATTATGTCTGTATTATACATATTCCTCTTGAATCTCTCTATTTATTAAAAAAAACCGCATTATAATCCGTTGCGTAGTTTAAAGATCTAAGCATACATAGAGATCGACAGCAGGAAACGACTTTGTTTTATACTATGTAGTGGTTATGATTAGTTTACGTATTTTAGAGAACCAACAGCTTTTACAATTTGGAGACTTAAATGGAATAGAAAACAGGGAAGACCAATTAAGGGATTTCACAATTAGAAAAAATATAACTTTACCAGTCTTAATTATACGGTTATGTTGGAGTATTAGATTAGGTTGTGTTTACTTTTCAAAAGCAGAGCCTTGCTCGTGTTCATAAGACACATTTTATTCTTTGTAATTTTTGACTTATAACGTATTCTGAATTCCCACAATGAATTGTGTACCTCTTGGTGCGTCGCGTCTTGGTGGGAACTAAACTAACACTAAAGAGAGCGATTCAATATATACTTTATTTACTTACTATATTATGAGAATTCAGAATACGTTGCACCACGCAGCGTTGCGGCTCGAGATGCCTCGCGGCGTACAGCGATGCCTCGCGACGGTTTAGTAATGTTTTTCGGAGAATGTTCATTTCGTATAATTGTTATTTTTCGGACACCATTTACTTCTCTGAAAAGTCATAAAATAAACCTAACGTAACCCTAATCTATTAGGATACCCAAAAAAAATTTAAATTCTTGTTTTAGCTAAAGAAAATTTCTGCCAAATGAGCATTATGCAAAACATTACGATCGGCTTAACAATTTTCTGCCGCGAGGCGTAGCCTGAGGCCACCGCGGCCACTTGACCATGATTCTAGCAAATAAATGATATCTTATCTTAAATGATATCTTATCTTGTCTCTGCGCGTGCGGCGGGCACACTGCGGGTGCGCGCGGCGAGTACACGTCCCGCCGCACCGCGGGCTGCCATAGTACATTACGTAACTAGGGTGGTAAACGAGGAATTACTAACGAGTGTCTATTAGAAGCCCGAAGGCGAGAAAATCGTCGTACGTGACTCTGGTGGTCACGTACGATGATTTTCATCACACTTTGGAGGAAATAAAACAAAAATAGTAGTAGTCAATAGCAAATTTACTTACCGCCCTAGGGCGTAATATACGATTTACCGCCCGGTTTTCTAGCATGTAAACCCTTAAAGTGTGACAAAAATTACTTACCGCCCTAGGGCGTAATTTACGACTTACCGCCCGCTTTTCTAGCATGTAAACCCTTGTTTACGACTAAGTGTGATGAAAATAATTTTACGATGCGCCTCGCGACGTTGCGATGCGTCTCGCAGCGGCACTTGCCTCTACCAGTATCTATGCGTCTCGGTGTGACCTGATTACGATTGTAATGTTGCAGAGAGCTACTCGGAGCGCATCTCGCAGCTGGAAGACCAGTGCGAGCGGCAGCGGCGGGAGCTGGCGCGCTGGTTCCGCGCGCTGCGGGAGGGCTCGCCACCGGCCGCGCCGGCGCCCGGCTGGCTGCCCGCCGTGCTCGACCATCTCAAGTGAGCTCAGTCCTCTGTCCTTCTTCGTTAACGCTTTACAGAGAGCTGCTCGACCATCTCAAGTGAGCTCAGTCCTCTGTCCTTCGTTAACGCTTTACAGAGAGCTGCTCGACCATCTCAAGTGAGCTCAGTCCTCTGTCCTTCGTTAACGCTTTACAGAGAGCTGCTCGACCATCTCAAGTGAGCTCAGTCTCAAGTCCTTCTTCGTTAACGCTTTACAGAGAGCTGCTCGACCATCTCAAGTGAGCTCAGTCTCAAGTCCTTCTTCGTTAACGCTTTACAGAGAGCTGCTCGACCATCTCAAGTGAGCTCAGTCTCAAGTCCTTCTTCGTTAACGCTTTACAGAGAGCTGCTCGACCATCTCAAGTGAGCTCAGTCCTCTGTCCTCCGGTACCACATGTTAACACTGTACAGGGAGCGTGGAGCTATGGTGTCGTTGACAGGATGCTACAATGGTTCGATAGTAGATTGATAACCAAGGGTATAAAGTGACCCATTGCACCCGAGATATTAATAGTTCGAGGGTGAAATGGGTAATTTCACCCGAGTTAAACACTCTACTTTTCATTTCGACTGCGAGGAAAATAAAATACTACACGCACATAAATGTCAAGAGTGAGTTATATTAATGTCCGTATCATTTTGAACAAATAATCAATTAAAGACACGGTATTTATATTTAATCTTACTTTCTTCTAACTTTCATTCTTCTTACTTTTAATAGATAAAAAAAAGTTAACATATATGTTGCGGACAGCTTTGCAGAGTATTTAGTTTTAAGTTGAATAAATAAATAAAGATTATTCAATACTTAGATATAAGATCGTTTGCCCGTATAAGCGGCTGAAATTAATTGAGATTTCCCTGTATAATCATTTATTCATGTAGAGCTCCCGTCATGTCTTAGTAAAAAGACCACGACAAAACAAAGATGACTCATCGTGGTAATTTCCACTCGCAGCGCGAGACAAAGGAGCCATCTTTGTTTACGTTCGATGTAAAAATTGAGGAAAATTATAGATTAATTTGAAACTTTGTAAGAATGTAGATTTCAATAAATAGAGTAATTTTGTAGAACATTGTCCCGGCCGCAACCGTCCGAGAACACGATAAATCAAAGACTAAACTAGTCTCGCGGCGCGCAGCGCGTTAAGAGTGACCGCGCGAGTGCATATCTCGGACGGTGCGAGCGAGACGGCCTCTTGCCGGGGACAAAGAATAGTTAGGTATTCTCACGCCTCACAGTCGGACGGGAGCTCCCAAAGCGTACACACGCAAATATATTGTAGATTCTAACGGCGTCAATCCGTAGAATAAGTTATTTTTAAGCTAAGTCATGTATAACTTTAGTAAATTAATGTATTAAGACAGGGCGGGCGTCCCCCTGATCCCAGAGCGGAATTGTATAAAAGGACGGCCATTTTCTAATGTAAGGACAGTCATCTTGTATCCTACGTAGAGTACCACTCCGTAGTCCGCGCGTTGATCATCGATCCGCCATACAGTTCATCACAGTCATTCCTTAGTCTACGTAGAGTATCACTCCGTAGTCAGGGCGTTGATCAACGATCCGCCACCGTGTCACTTCTCCACTTTAGTTCTGAGCGTTAACCATCTTTGTACTTAGTAGCGTAGTACCATCGGTCCGCGAATTTAGTTTTGTCAGTGTTAGCGTAGTACCATCGGTCCGCGATCAGTGTTAAATTCATTTAGACAGAGACTATATTAGTTAAGAGTAAATTTAAGTGTTTTCCGATCCTTGTTGTTTTGTTTGTTTGTTAATTTGTGTGTAAATATATATCGTTTGATTTACTTTGCGTTTCATATTCGTCCGTTTTCGTTACCTAGTTTTCATTACAGTCCATTCGCTCCTTACTCATCGCTGAGTTTCGGAGTGCCCTTGTAGCCGATAGCCGACGGACGCGGTTGTCCTCTACATTGTTTGGTCCTTCGAACCGGATCGGAATTAGTTATTTTAGTTTAGGTTCGTTGTGTGTAGTTGGAAAAGTGCGGTTTTCCAAACGTCATCAAAGATGGTTTTGACGCGAGGAAATAAGAGTGAGGAGAGTGCGCGCTCGCAGCGTGAGCGCACACAAGCTGCAGTCGACCTACAACGGTTCGCGGTGACAAATGTTGCAGTCACGCACTCACCGCCCGCTGCCCAGGCCCGGCCGGGCCATTCGGGGCTGCAATTTCAAACGGATTCACCAGAGTCTCCCGCCGAAGAAGCTCCAGTTTCGCCACCAACCGACACTACGGCTGGGCGCAGCGAACTGGAACAACGACTGTCGAAGAACGCCGAGCGCTTCGACCAATCACAGCGCACCGCGCCGGCCGCGCACGCCGGCCAATCACAGCACTCCGCGCCGGCCGACCAATCAGAGGCCCGCGCGCAGCGGCGCGACCTCAACGTCACGTTCGGTGATAAAGCCCACGCGCCGCGCCGACCATCATCACTTCACTCAAGAGCGTCGAACGCGACGGACATGCGGCGCCAAGAAGCAGAACTCGCCGCAATGGAACAACTCAAGCAACTCCGACTTGAAGAAATTCGGCTGGAACGCGAGCTCGTCGAGAAGAGGCTCGCGGTCGAAATGGAGCGCATCGATGAACAATCCCGAGCCGGCGGTTCTCAAGCTGACTCTCAACGTCGAGTCGACGACTGGCTGACAGGCGTACAAAATGCTGACGCGGACAATGCGAAGCATACTCGAGCACGGACGCCGCAACGCGAGACACGCGAGCGGCAACAGCACGAGCCACAGACGCCACATAGCCAGCGGGAGCGATCGACGAGCAGAGGACGAGCTATCGACCGCCTGACGGACACAATCGAAACGATGATGCGGCCACCTCCACGTCAAGTCTACGAGTTGCCGCCATTCTCCGGAGAGCCGAGCGAGTGGCTCACATTTTACAACGGCTACACCGAGAGCACTACGCGCTACAAATTCTCGCCATTCGAGAACGTCGCGCGCCTGCGCCACAGCCTGAAGGGAGAGGCGAGGCAATGCGTACAACACATGCTTGCCTCGTCGACCCGCCCCGAACTCATCATACGAGTACTGAAGAAAAACTTCGGGCGGACTGACCTTCTCATCGACCGAGCCATTGAAGAGCTGAAGAGGATGCCGCCATTGGGACCGAGCGCCATCGATCTCAACAACTTCGCAATCAAAGTTATGAACATCGTCTCGACGCTGGTGGACCTCGATCGCCGTAGCTACGGCGCCAACCCGCTGCTAATCAGAGAAGTGACGGAGCGCCTAAGCCCGCACTTACGCAGCCGATGGTGCTCCTACGCCAAGGAGCGCCTACATTCCGCCGAGAGCGAACTCATGCTCATGGCGGAATTCCTGCTGGAGGAGAGCGATGCGGAAATGGAATTTTCCCACGCCAAGGCGCCGCCACGAAAACCGACGCCCGCCGCCGAGCTACGGGGATCGCAGCGCGTCCCAGACTACCGAGCAATAAGCAGCGGCGCCGGAAGAGGAGACGTACGACGCCCTCACGAAGATCGTGCGCACATATACGCCACAAAGCACGCCGACGGCTGCTTGTACTGCGGCGACACTCACTCCACTACGAACTGCCGCAAGCTACGCGAAATCACAATCGGAGCCCGATGGGATTGGGTCCGAAACAACAAGCTCTGCGTCACATGCCTGGACCGCCGGCATCGCCGCGACCAGTGCCGCGCCCGCGGCTGTGATGTCCCCGGGTGCACTTACCCGCATCACCGTTTGCTACACGCTGATGCAAGCCCAACGCCGAGCAATGCGCCAGACAGGGCGCAACCAACACCGCCACGCACTTGGACGCCGAACGCGCCGTACACGTTGATCGCCACAGCGCCGTGTACCACCGAGCCGTTCGCCTACCGCCAGTACGTGCCGGCACCCCACGCGGCTGAGCAATTCGCCGCGACACCGAACGCACCACAGTATACGTTGAACGCCCCAGCGCCGTATACACCGATGCAACAAGCCGTCCCGTACGTGCCCTATCCGTACGCGCCGGCCCCCATCGCGACTGAGCAAGTCGTCGCGACGCCGAGTGCTCCGCCAGCCGCTCTGCCACAACCAATCTCTGCGCAACACACTGCAGTGCCGCGACGGCGCCCCGCTACGCGCACAACTGAAGATGCACCCGAGACGACGGCGTGCATTTCCGAATTCACCGCCAACACGGCGGAGTTCGGACGCACCACTTCAGTGCTACTAAAGATCATCCCGATCATCATTGGCGGACCACGCGGCGAAACACAAGCCTACGCTCTGATGGACCAGGGCTCAACAATCTCGCTCATGGAAGAGAGCCTTGCTGACGAGATCGGCGCCGACGGCGCCACCACGCGCCTACACATACAAGGCGTGGGATCCATGACCGCCAGTGAGAAGAGTCGGCGAGTACACGCTCACGTACGCAGCCAGACAGGCGGCCCGGCACATCCGATCGAGCTACGCACCGTCGATGACCTGGGCCTACGCGCACAACGGGCAGAGAGAAGCGATGTCACGCAGTTCCCGCATCTCGCCGACATGGGCGCAGCCTGCTACAGCCAAGCCCGCCCACGCATCCTCATCGGTGCCGACCATTGGCACCTGATGCTGCCTTACGCACTCCGCGTGGGCAGACAGAACGAGCCCGCCGCCCAACTATCTCCCTTGGGTTGGGTGATCTTCGGGACGGCGCCACGGCAGCACTCGAGCAGACAGCATGCCGTGCTGCACTGCCACGCCGTAGACGACCCGACGCCACTACGTGAGCCCCAGCCCGTGACGGCGTCACTCATGTCACTACGGAACGCGCCGTCCAAGAAAGATGAGCAACGGCAGCCTACAGCAGAGGAAGTCGATCCCTGCACCCAATCCACTCCGGCGGCGTCACCCCGAGCAACACAGTACGTGCCGACGGGGAGAGATGACGACGCCCGCCGCCTACGCCGAGACGACGGCCATGCCATACACCGACGCGGAATGGCAAGAGAAGCACTGCAGACAGCGTGCACACAAAGAAAACTGCAAGAGACGCCAGCGGCGTCACCTCAACCACACACTACAACAGTGGCGTCGCCCGCCGCGACGCCGCGCAAACAACGCCGACGGCGTTGCCCCCGTTCCGACGCTACTAGTCGACGGGGGGAGGAAGGCGCCGTAACGCGCACGACGACGCCACGTCAACGCGCAAAGAAGAGGAAGCGGCCAAGCAGACTACGCCGACGGCGTCACCCCGAACACAACTATGACCAGGAGCAATGGAGATGGGTGCCTACAAGGAAAAATCCCGCCGACGACGCTACGAGGGCCGACAGCGCGCGTCGCCTGGACATAGGCGCCCGATGCTACGCCGGACCCGAATTCCTGTGGCAGCCTGAAGCGGAGTGGCCACAGGAGACGCCGACACAACAACAGAGGGTGATGACGCACGCCGCGACGCCTGACGCGTCGCCAGCCACCACTGCCGCCGCGGCGCCTGCCGCTCCTCCGGCCGCGACGCCACCCGCGTCGCCAGCCGCCACTACTCCGGCCGCGACGCCACCCGCGTCGCCCGCCGCTACTCCGGCCGCGACGCCACCCGCGTCGCCTGCCGCCACGGCGCCCGCCGCTACACCGGCCGCGACGCCCGCCGCGTTGCCTGCCGCCACTCTAGCCACGGTGCCTGCTGCTACACCCGCCGCGACGCTCGCCGCGTCGCCGGCCGCGACGCCACCGCGTCACCTGCTGCCACTCCCGCCGCGGCGCCCGCAGCCACTCCGGCCGCGACGCCGCTCGCGTCGCCTCACGCCGCGGCGCCCGCCGCAGCCGTGTCGAGCTACGACAGCCGACGCGAAGCGCAGCCACCATGCAGCGCACACACTCAACGCCGCCAAGCGTTGCCCCCGCTTCAGTGCTGTCGCACAACGGGGGGAGAAGAGCGTCGCGTCACACGCAACGACGCCGCGCGCAAACATAGCGCGCCACCCGACGCCACCGTCGCGACGCGCTACCACAGCGCGCGCCCTGACAACATCACGCGCCATGACGGCGCGCCCAACCATGGCGCCAAGAAGAGGAGCCGACGACGCTGCTCGCCGAGGCCGAGGCGACGTCAACGCCCGGCCACTCACATACGTCTCCATGGACCCGAGGAACGAGGCAACACATCCGGGTCCCGACGGCGAGGTGCAGAACGCGAACGTGCACACCAAGGGCAACGTATTTCGACGCCCGTACGGAAGCTGTCCTCCCCATGCAACCCGAGTCTACGCGGCAGCTCGACGGGGGGAGTCTGTTGCGGACAGCTTTGCAGAGTATTTAGTTTTAAGTTGAATAAATAAATAAAGATTATTCAATACTTAGATATAAGATCGTTTGCCCGTATAAGCGGCTGAAATTAATTGAGATTTCCCTGTATAATCATTTATTCATGTAGAGCTCCCGTCATGTCTTAGTAAAAAGACCACGACAAAACAAAGATGACTCATCGTGGTAATTTCCACTCGCAGCGCGAGACAAAGGAGCCATCTTTGTTTACGTTCGATGTAAAAATTGAGGAAAATTATAGATTAATTTGAAACTTTGTAAGAATGTAGATTTCAATAAATAGAGTAATTTTGTAGAACATTGTCCCGGCCGCAACCGTCCGAGAACACGATAAATCAAAGACTAAACTAGTCTCGCGGCGCGCAGCGCGTTAAGAGTGACCGCGCGAGTGCATATCTCGGACGGTGCGAGCGAGACGGCCTCTTGCCGGGGACAAAGAATAGTTAGGTATTCTCACGCCTCACAGTCGGACGGGAGCTCCCAAAGCGTACACACGCAAATATATTGTAGATTCTAACGGCGTCAATCCGTAGAATAAGTTATTTTTAAGCTAAGTCATGTATAACTTTAGTAAATTAATGTATTAAGACAGGGCGGGCGTCCCCCTGATCCCAGAGCGGAATTGTATAAAAGGACGGCCATTTTCTAATGTAAGGACAGTCATCTTGTATCCTACGTAGAGTACCACTCCGTAGTCCGCGCGTTGATCATCGATCCGCCATACAGTTCATCACAGTCATTCCTTAGTCTACGTAGAGTATCACTCCGTAGTCAGGGCGTTGATCAACGATCCGCCACCGTGTCACTTCTCCACTTTAGTTCTGAGCGTTAACCATCTTTGTACTTAGTAGCGTAGTACCATCGGTCCGCGAATTTAGTTTTGTCAGTGTTAGCGTAGTACCATCGGTCCGCGATCAGTGTTAAATTCATTTAGACAGAGACTATATTAGTTAAGAGTAAATTTAAGTGTTTTCCGATCCTTGTTGTTTTGTTTGTTTGTTAATTTGTGTGTAAATATATATCGTTTGATTTACTTTGCGTTTCATATTCGTCCGTTTTCGTTACCTAGTTTTCATTACAGTCCATTCGCTCCTTACTCATCGCTGAGTTTCGGAGTGCCCTTGTAGCCGATAGCCGACGGACGCGGTTGTCCTCTACAATATACGTACCGCTAACATTTAAAAAGTAAAAAAAAAAAACAGTCCAATGGTTTCAATTTTATTTTTTAAATAAATGTATGATCTATCAATAAATGTGGGACGGAATTATATGTACCTATGTATTATGAATATAAGGGAAATTTATATTTAATAATTAGATATAAATAAATTAAGCTTGCCTATATCTAACCTTTGGAGACCTTTTTTCAATGCCACTTACCACGGCCGACTAGATTGTACCTACTCGGGTGAAATTGCCCATTTCACCCTCGAACTATTGCTACCACTAGAAATATCTCGGGTGCAATGGGTCACTTTCTACCCTTGGTTAACAATCTACTATTGACTCCGTGACAATAAAAAAAAATTACTTTCCACCCTAGGGATGGAAAAGCTATTTTCCACCCGGCTATCTACTCATGAAAATGACACTTTCCGAACAGGAGAGTTGAATAGTAGATTGTTAACCAAGGGTAGAAAGTGACCCATTGCACCCGAGATATTTCTGGCGCTCGAACGAAGTGAGAGCGCCAATAGTTCGAGGGTGAAATGGGTAATTTCACCCGAGTTAAACACTCTACTTTTCATTTCGACTGCGAGGAAAATAAAATACTACACCCACATGTCATGAGTGTGTTAAATTAATTTCCATGTCATTTTTAACCAATAATTAATAAAAGACACGGTATTTATATTTAATCCCGTGTTCCCGCTTTTTCTATTGCAAACTTTCATTATTATTATTTTTAATAAAAAAAAAACTATTTGACGAGGTAACCTTTTAACACCTATATCGGACCATCCCCGACATATACGTACCTACCGCCAACATTAAAAAAAAAACAAATCCAATGGTTTCTATTTTGTTTTTTATCTAAATGTACGATTCTATCAATAAATCAGGGACATAATTATATATATGTCAGGATATAGGGTCGGATGGCCGGGTGCGGTGTGTGGCACATTAGTTGAGCTACTCGACACAGTTGTGGACGAGGAGGCAGTTCGAGCGAGATGAAACACTTCAGATACAATTAACCCGATTTATTCCTTATACAATGAAGCACAATATAACAGTCCCTCGCACATAGGTCTGTAAGCATGCTTATCGAAGTCTCGAACAGAATAGTCTTTATCAAATTAACACTGTATTGTTGAGTTATCATAACTCACTGTATAGCACAACGAAACGGGACAGTTCCAAGGCAGCAGTGCACTCGACGGTGACCCAAAGTGAAGTGTGGTGGGCGTTCGCTGAGTTAACCACCAAGACTCTGTCTAGCGCGCCAAAACAGGTTCAAGGGGGCGCCACTGTCGCCTTCCAATGCCGCGCTGGTTTCGTTGAGCATCCATACTCATAACCGTCTCCGACACGGCCATCCTGCGATGACACACGTCCTCGTGTGTTGCTCTGAAACAATCAACAACCAAAACAGTATCCACTCGGTCACTCCTGACAAACACGTCAAAATGGTAAGACAAAACAAAAACTTCATCTTTCCTTTCGCATCAAATCGTTACTGACACCAAAACTAAAAATATCACAAAAATATTTTTGACAACTAAGTGAAAGTTTTTGTTTTATAACCGCAATATTTCAAAAGATACAAATCGAATTATGGTATGTAGGATACCAATTACCAATTGTAACATTACTTATTCTTTCAATATTGCAATACGTTTTAAATGCGATTGTACTGCAATGTTAGATACTTGTTGTGAAAAAAACTAGCTATTTACCACTTTCAGAAAACACATTAAGAAACCATGTACCACCATTTAACTTCCTTTTGGCTCGCCTTATTGACAATATCAAAAAATTGAAATCAACAAAAATCCGTTCAACAAAACAGGTATCTCGATCGCCGAGTCAACCCTGTGACTCTACCGTCTCTGCGAGAGACCCGACCTCCACCAGCACCTACCGCATACCGCGTATCCACGGACTGCTCAGAAAGTGACTGGTATGGTCGACCAACCGAACTGAGAACCTCCCTATCAGTCTCACTATCTTGTTAGTCTACTTCAAATGGTACATAGCTCCCGGGCATTTCTCTCAACCTATTGTGCAAGTACGCGCATGTTTGGAAGTCAAGTTTATCGCAAAGGGTCTTGCAATTTACAATACTACATGTCAACATTTCTAATAGGCTCGCTTCAGTAACTTGATTTACTGCACAGTACTAACAATTTTAGCTAGACTGAGACAAGTCATACATAGTCACTGCATTATACAACCAATTGCCACGGAACTTATTGGAAATCAACTTCCATAAGCAATCACTCGGCAACCGAATCACAATAAAATGAGAACGCCTCACCAGATTGCCTCATATAGTGTGGTGACGTCACACGTCAACCTTCTTCGCAGTGGATGAAGGCGCCCTGTCGCTCGCCTTCGTGCAGTTCATTGAGTCATGTCTCGTACCGCGGCAGCCGAAGCATACGACTCATGGCTTCACTGTTAGCTGCTAAGTTCGCGTATCTTTTCCTGAAACAAAAACTCCAAGCACAGTATCCCAAGCAACAAGTAAAATGTTACATCATATGTAAAGAAGATAGACATCTGATACAAATCAATAGTTCAAGAACAAGCACCCATTAATTACAAATCACTCCCTTTTTACAATAATTAAAAATATTGGAAACAGTGCCTCCTTTGTCCGGCTATCCCTGTAGCCTATACAACCATCCCTGTGGTCACTCGACATATACCATCCCTGTGGTTTTATGTGAGACATGAAATCAGCCCTGTGATTTCATAGCTGCGACTCTAGAGGACACTTACCAACATGGTAAAGTTACCAATCTGACTCGACCAATTCAGAATTCTCAGAATCTAGAATCTTAATTGGTACTTGCCCCTCGGCATCTTTTTAAGCCGGATATTCTAACTTTAATCCAACAAAAAGGAAATTGAAATCAATCTAGCCAAAGTTACACTTTAATTATGATACGTTAATAAGAACATCTAATCCACGACGTATATACAAGAAAAGATTTAAATTAAATCATTATTTGCACTTTAATAACAAGCTTCACTTTGTATAATAATTTTTGGATTATTACCACGGCTTTCCCGATTTTGAAACATTAATGATAAAAATCAAACTTAAATTTCAAATTCTTGTGTCCCAATATTTTCCTAATCCTATAAGTGTCTCCAGTTTGAATATTTTAGGCTATAGCGATCACCACAGTTAAAAGTAACATTAGGATCGTTTAAACAAATCTCAAGCTCTCTCTTCTTACGAAAGTTATAGACGCTAAACTATACACCAGCTAAAGTACACAGAGTAAGAAACTATTCAAGATGTCAACAAATTAAATTCCACAGAACGATTGGAAAATCATGAACAGAGGGTAGATTATTAAAGCAGCCGCTCCTACTACTAAGTACTTTGTATGATTGATGCACCCTCATAGCGCAATTTTTACATCCTAAACCTCAATAATGGTAAACTGCGTAGTGGCCATAGTAATCAACACTAAATCTCTAGCGAAATTTCGCGTCCGGTCATTTATATCACTACGAAAAGAATCGGTACAAAAACGTCCAATCAACTTTCTTTCAAATTATTATTTAATTTCTATCACGGAATATTCAACTTTTACTTGGAGGGTTGCTTTTACCAGTACCCGGTAATACTTTTTTGACAAATACCCACTAAACTGAATAAGTGTGACTCAAGTCTACCCTAGCATCTAGCTACACTTTCTTTTAGTGAACACTATATCGGAATCGTAGTGACAAGTTAACGACTGACCTGATGTGATTTTAAAATCTGTCTGTGAGGCCATATAGTGCCTACGTCAACACGTCGCTTATAGTTGACCGTCGCTTCTGGGTCACTTCCACTGGTGCAACAACTGACGATGTGTCCCGCTGTTCTTGAAGCAAATAATGAACTTCGATGTAGTTCGTATTGTGACTGCTAGCTTTTGTCGCCGAGGTGGTAAGTTGTAGTTTTCTTTTATCCGAAGTAAGCAATCGAATTTTTCACGTCCGTTTCTCTCGCAATGAAAACAATTTAAACAGTGCAATCTTCATTTGTTTTCATACGGTTTTGTAGGTCTCCGTGACGCAAACGCTTGTAGCTCCTCTTCCCTGATTTAGGGATGTCAAGTTCGTTGTATTTCAAAGAGTAGCCACAAACTTTTTTCTTTCGCTTCGTGTTCCATCATTCTTCGTGTTCGCTCATGGGCCCGTAGGTACTATCCCAATTTCTGATGTCGGGATAGGGTCTGGATGGCCGGCGTGCGGGTGTGTTGCACCTTAGTTGAGCTATTCGATATAGTTGTGGACGAGGAGGTAGTTCGAGCGAGACGAAACACTTCAGATACAATCAACTTGATTTATTCCTTATACAATGAACCATAAAATAACAGTTCCTGGCACAGAGGTCTGTAAGTATGCTTATCGAAGTCTCGAACAGAATAGTCTTTATTAAATTAACACTGTATTGTTGAGTTATAATAATTCACTGTATAGCACAACGAAACGGGACAGTTCCAAGGCAGTAGTGCCCTCGACGGTGACCCAAAGTGAAGTGTGGTGGGCGCTCGCTGAGTTAACCACCAAGACTCTGTCTAGCGCGCCAAAACCGGTTCAAGGGGGCGCTACTGTCGCCTTCCAATGACGCGCTGGTTTCGTTGAGCTTCCATACTCATGACCGTCTCCGACATATATGTATTATGAATATATATTTATATTTAATAATTAGATGTAAATAAATTAAGCTTGCATATATATAACTTTTGGAGACATTTTTTCAATGGCCACTTACCACGGCCGACTAGATTGTACCTAATTGAGTTGGTCACGACGTGCATCTAGATGGCACTTATATTTGACTCCGTGGCAATTAAAAAAAAATTACTTTCCACCCTAGGGATGGAAAAGCTATTTTCCACCCGGGTATCTACTTATGAAAATTACACTTTCCGAACAGGAGAGATGAAAAATATTAAACGACGTTGTTCTCCTCAGATGTGAGTGCGAGCGTCTCCGCGCCGAGGTCCTGTCCCTCGGCGCCGCGCAGCTCGCGTCCGCCGCACAAGTCCGCGACCTGCGCCGCAAGATAGCGCTCCTGTCCGCCGCCGGCGCCAAACTAACTGCGCAGTCGCCCGAGGCTGAGGGGGGGGATAGGGGGGACGTCCCCGTGTACAAGACCGTGCAGGTTAGGAGGACGCCGGAGGACGTCAAGAAGAAAGTCTCCTTCAATTAGGATTACGATATCGAACAGACTTTTCACTGCCACTGACGCATATATGCGTCTGTCATACAAGTTTGTTCCTAGGCTTAGGTTTGTGCCCTGGCAGTGAATGTGTTAATATAGATACCTATACTTTAGAACACAATCGTACTAACTTTTCGGAAAAAGTAGTTGCAATTAAGACGTTAGTGCATAACTCTATGTGGTTTAAATTTCATTAGAAAAAGAAATAAATTTCATTACAAAAAAAAGTTGTAGATTAATACTGAGATACGAGGTTAACTAGTGAGTTTTTATAATATCTGTATGGATCAACTTATCCTAATTCAGATCCGATCTGATTGGACACGATGTGTAAGCCTCGTCTACGACTGTTTTAATTATGAGGTGCCTTAATTATGTATTAAATAAGATAATAATTCTTTGTGATACAATCAAGGATCGTAAAACGCGATCAAAATCTATTAGGACTTCTAAACGGGCCATATTTTACTGCAATTTGAGGCCGGCAACTATGGCTGTCCCTCTGACACCCTATATTTATTTATTTCTCTTCTTCGTAGTCGTGCACTCTTGGCAGAGTGGTCGTGGTCATGGTTAGGTCGATTCTTTCGCCACCGCTTCTCTCGTGATGCGCCGCCATGTAGTCCTATGTTTGGCGGAGTGAGAATTCTCGTTTATGCCGCATTGTGTCACAGATTTGATGAGGTCTCTCCATCGCGTTGGAGAGCGCCCACGAGATCTTTTGCCTTCCACTTTCCCTTGCACCACCAATCGTTCCATGGAGTCCTCGTTGCGGGTGATGTGACCGAAGAACTTGAGGATTCGTATTTGCACAGCCGACGATAATCTCTCTTTGATGTTGAGTTCTTTCAGGATTGAAACGTTGGTTCGGTGCGCAGTCCACACAATTTATTTATTTATTTATACTTTATTGCACAAAATACAAAAGTAAGTGTACAAATGGCGGACTTAATGCCATAAGCATTCTCTACCAGTCAACCATAGGGCCAAACAGAAACTAGCAGTTGGTGCAGGATCATAAAAAGCCGATCATAAGCTATATGCCCTAGCCTAGAGCAAGATGCAAATAATGGCCGGCCACAAATTGCAGCAAAACATGGCCCGTTTGGAAGCCCCTTATTGAAATGATGTATGACAACCAGTAACGACAACACTTCAATGATTTTTGCTCGCGTTTTACGAACCCTCGATATATAATGTAATTGATTTACACGTATGAATACACATTTTTAAAATACTGATCCGTTGTTTCCATACATTGTTTTCTATTCTGCTCTATGAGTGTTTTCTTTAAGAATCTCTTTGAAAGATACTTTCACGCATCCTTTACCTTTTGACGGCCAAAGACGGCAAATCACGTCATCGGAAATTCGTGCCACTGACGCGAACGACGTCTATTGACGTCAAAATTTCAAAAACATGCTAATTCAAACCACTATCTGTGTTTTTCAATCTCTATTGATATTAGAGCACTTTTTTTTGCTTCGGCGTCAGGGGCACGGTGAATTGTTTACGCTTTGCGTCCAATTGACGATGGCCATGAATTGTGATATTAGTATTATATTCCTTGGTTTCGACTAAGGAGAGTAAAATGGTTACCCTACATACTTTCGACGATTATTTCGTGATCAGTTGGATAGAGAACGTGTGGAGAACGTAGACAGAAAAGTAATAGAGAAGCAGTATTCCCCACCCGCTCATGGAAAGGACCTCCTGCAAATGCAAGGTAATCCATCTCATACATTTTATCTATTATTAAAATAATCACACAGTATTACAGACCGTGAAATTCATAATATATAGCAAAACAAGACACTAGATTAGTACAATAGATAAAACATTAACATTACAAATAATTAACTAAAGAAGGGCGGTCATCCATCACCTCACAGAACCGCATAAATAAATTAATATCGGACAACCTCACACAAATCGATCTAGTCCCAAATTAAGCTCAAGAAGGCTTGTGTTATGGGTACTAGACGACGATATACGTACTTATATAGATAAATATAATTATACTTAAATATACATAGAACATTCATGACCCACGCACAAATATTCGAGTTCATCACACAAATATTTGCCCCTGCCCGGGATTCGAACCCGGGACCGCCGGCTCAGTAGGCAGGTGTCTACAAACCGAGCCAAACGCGTCGTCGCATACATTCCTCATATATTATCATCCAGCTACATGCAAAAACATCACAGTCTGAAAATCATCACAGGCTGTTGCGAGGACGGAGGAGTACATTATTTTAGTGGAGTTGTGGCTATCCATAATTGGACTACTTATGTCTGTGTATAGTATACTTAGTGAGTGAGTGTTTAATTCAACATAAAAATACAATTCGATTTCTGATTTGGACCAACTTCTAGTACTATTTATGGTCGACTGGTAGGTATGGCCATTCGGCATTAAGTTCGCCATTTGTACTGACTTTTGTGCAATAAAGTAAATAAAAATAAACATATTCGGAAGAAGCATACTCTGTTGCATATCAAGTTTAAAGAGACACTGAATGCATTTATTTTTCGGAAAGCGAGAAACCAGTTGGGTATAAAAAAAGGCGTTTAGGAAACTAGTTTCCTAACTTCGGTTTCCTTAACGGCCGAAGGGGTTTTCTAAGTCACGCATCGCCCAGAATTACTTCTACAATTGTCAACATTCAACATGGCATTGTCATCGTCATACAAAGGGCGTTTCCCGAGGGTGCGCCCGCGTCAGCGCACGCATCAATCAAAAACCACTAATGAGGGGGGAATTAATCGAAATGAGATCGAGAGTGAAGTCGCGATAGGGAACTTAGGGTTCTTTGGGTTATTTGTTTGTTTAAGTTTTATGCTTTGTCGAACTACGGTAAAGCCAAAATGTACAATCAACATTGAAAGTAACTTACAATTGGGGTAAACCATTTTTTTGCAATACCGATAATTCCAATATGACTGACGAGCAATAGGTTTTCTGAGCCATTTCCAGTTGTTTAATTATTTCATAAAAAAAAATGATATATTAATACTACCGATTTTTTTACTTAACCTTCAATGACAAGATTTCATATTTTTTTCTACTCCAGTACTTTTTTCTGTCATTTATATAGTTACTAACTCTAATATAAAGACATTAATTATGAAAGTCTGTTAAAGTCTATACTCTACTGCCCAAAAAAACACTGCTAAACGATGTTATAATGTCGCAAAAAAAGCATCACTTAATACCACAGATTACAAGATAAACAGCTGCATTCCAACAATTTGCAATTAAAAAAAAAATAACTTATTGTACTAAGGCATTGCTGCCAACTTAAAAAAAAGTTTTATCTTCAGTGCATGGATGTTTAGTAGTGAACATACCTTTATGTGTAAGTTCATATTTTTTTGACAGATGTTTAGTATAGTGAACGTATACCTTTATGTATAAGTTCATATTTATTTGACAGAGATAGACGTCAAATAAAAAAAAAAGTTTATAAGAGACTATATTTTTTTTTAATTTTGTTTTTTCCGAGCGTGAACATGTAATTATTTCCTTTGTTGTTTATTTGCATTTTATTTATCAAATGTCGAGTCGTAGAAAAAGTATTGTATGCAACGTTGTATAAGTAGGTCAAAAAACGCTCGTGGCATCTTTCTTACGATGTTCGCTGCGCTCACATCGTAACCCATGCCACTCGAGTTTTTTGCCCCCTCTTATACAACGGTTGCATAAAATACTATTAAGACTGCAATTTTATTATTATAAATTATTTGACGACGCGTGTGGCGCAGTGTGTGTAGAGCACCTAATAACTACTGAGCCAACGGAGGTGTCAAATCGTTCGTTCACCGGGGTATGTAAATAAAACAGTTGCAAAGGTGAACTTATTTCTAGAAGTAATCTCGTCCAGTTAACATTAGACACTATTTAAAGTAAATTTAATGAGCGCGCTCTACTTTTCTATAAAACAGCCTCACTTTCTCTCGATTAGACCACAAAAGCTTACATTTATTACATTGAAAATATAGAAGCCTAGGCAGCAAGATAAATAAATAAAATATATGTTAAATTTTGTACGGAACCCTCCATTCGCATTACAAAAGAGATTGTCAATTTAGGGAAGCGTGGAAGATGAATCAAACTCCATTGTTGCGGAGTCCAATAACAATATTTCACGTGTTGTCGATTGAAACATTAAAGATCGAGATCTGCCCCCTGCACTATATTTTGTCCAAAGAATGAAATTAACGAATAGTGTTATGGTCTCAGAAAGTTTCTGCTTTTAAAACAGCTATTAACACGGTATTGACTATAGTGAAAATTGTATTTTTGAAACCACTAAACACAGGCATACCAAAATATACGGAACCAAATCAACTACGATTAACTTTTGGACATGGAACTAAAAAAAAGACGTGTTTTGACTACCTACTGATTTTTATTACGTCAAAGTCAAGCCAGGGGGGGTATTCGACCAATTTTAGAGATATAATGGAGATCTCTCCTTTTCATCGCCATCCGTCACTTTTAGTGATGGGTCGCTACCGGTAATACTACTAAAGTGAGTATTTTCCCAGTAATGCTACTAGTAATATTACTAAAAATTGGAAATATACGGTAAGATTCAGGATTTTAATTAAAATTCAAGGTTTTGTTTTGCATAATATTGAAAATGGACAGTATAGACATCATTCGTAGTGAAGAGAAATGCACGGCTCTCTCCAGAAAGTAAATTACCAATCTTACCAGTAACTTACCCAATGTTACCAGGTATCTTACCAATGTTACTAGAAATATTACCGCCTCGTAAATCTACACACACCTTTTTTAGTCGTTCCAGATCAAGTTTGCTAGGTCCGAAAAAAAAATGAATAGGTACTTACATGGATAAATAAATAATGATATGTTCTTAAATATGATATGATATGATATGATACGCGAACTTGGTAGCATTTTCAAAGTTATGCACCACACTGCAAAAGTTACACGTGTAACTTTTCTTATTATTAGTATTGTTTTGGTTTTATTGTGACGCATTATATTTTTCACTCACTTACAGTCATAGATCCAGGGATCGGATATTTGGATGCGTTTATACCTACCTATCATCATCCCATGCGAGTAATCTTTCTGCATATACTCAATAAAAGGCTTGAAAGTTTTATCGGGTAGATTGCAAAGGAATAGGCAGGTTTTGTCAGAGGTAGAGAACACGCGAACAGATATTGAACATCAGGCAGCTCATCGAGAAGGCTAGGGAGTTCAACGTGCCGATGGGCCCATGTTTTATTGAGGCCTTTGACTGCATCAGATAGAAGAAGATGTTCGCAGTCATGAGAGACATGGGTATACCAGATCACCTAAATAAATAAATAAATATTCTCTCACCACAGCTGTTCAATTTCGAAGCGAACACATCATGAGAAGAGTTTTGGAGGATTGGTATGGAGGCGTACGAATCGGAGGACACCTCATTAATAATTTACGGTCTGCAGATGATATACTACCAAATTGCCACCGACTCTACCACTATAGGCTCTAATGAAACGGAACTAGCTGAGCTTTTGCAAAGGGTCCAAAAAGTGAGCGTGGAGTTGGTCCACATATTAATCGGGCTAGAACAAAACTCATGTTTGTAGATCGGGCAGGCATGTTGCAACGAACGGCAGAACTATCCGACCTCGATACCGTGGACAAATTTAATTTGGACTTTGGTTGATGTGGATGGTGATGGTGAGAAGAGCCCAGATAGCAACGGTGGCGGTGAAGGGGCTAAAGAAGATCTGGAAGAACAGAGGTATCAGTAGAAAAACTAAAACCACGCTGATGAGAACCCTGATCTGTTCTATATTTCTATACGCCTGAACCCTTAAAGCATGCATTCGGAAGGCATTGACGCATTCGAAATATGGTGCTGGCAAAAAATTCTAGGAATCCCTTGGACGGCACGTCGCACAAATGCGTCCACCCTGGCCGAATTAAAGATCAAGTGCCCTTATCAATCATTTGCCTTCAGCGGATCCTGCAGTACTTCGGTCACGTAGACGTCTAGACGCGAGCCAGATAGTTTGGAAAAGCTCATTGTAGTTGGCCACGTGAGGAAAAAGGGCCCGTGGGAGATCACCGATTCGAAGGACCGATGCCGTGAAAGAAGCCTTTCAGGAAACTCTTCAGGCGTCAATTCGGAAGACGGAAAACTGTGTGTCCTGGAGAGCTTCGGTGCAACGGATAACGGTCTCAAATGGTCACGACCCTTCAGTCATGAGGAAGCGAGTAAGAAGAGCGAAGAAGAGTTTATACCTATATTGCTTGAATCGCGAAGGAGTTTAACTTAAAACCGGTATGGTAAGACGAAAGAGTGAGTTTGATCATGCGGGATGAGCACATCAGCTCACGCCCGGGACGGACAGTTAAAAATATGAATTTAGATTGCAAGCCGATTGTCCTATGCAAGATAAGAACTTTGGGTGAAAGAGACAAAAGATGATAATGTTATTTGCATAAGGCTTATTGAACTCCGCAAATAACCAGTAACTTAAGTGTATTTCATTCGTCTCGTATCTTACCACCTTTTCGGAATCTTACTGGTAAGATTGGAAAGTTACTAGTAATATTTCCAAACAGAATGTTACTGGTAACAGGTAACTTACCGCGACCCATCACTAGTCACTTTTGACGTGTGCCTACTTGACAAGTGGCGATATCCCTAGAATATCGCAACTTCGTCAATTCGGACGCGCTTCCTTTGTATGTGACGGCTTAAATAACAGGCGCATAGTTTAAATTGACCGCGTAGTGCGTGATATTAGTCCGTTACGTTTCATTCAAAACAGAAATTCATATACATGAATAACATTTTTGACAATCATTATCGCCTTCGTATTTCCAAAATTGAGATGAGATATGTCAATTTAAAGCTCATCGCATTTTAATGACAGTTCAACGGCGATATAACAGTTATCTAATAGAGATGTGACGTTTGGCGTTCACTCAGCGGCATTCTCGAATTGGGCCCCTGTAGGTATCTTCATAGTCATAGAGACTTCATATCAAATCGTTTCTGACAATTCTGACATTTCATAAAGAGTAGCTAATTTCAGCTGTCATGAAATACCGGATTGAGTCAGTTTGCAAATCGAAATTAGATTCTGCGTAAAGGTTATTTCTGGCAATCCAATATCATATTATAATGACGAATATCACAAAATTTAGATTTTACCTCAAGTCACAGATTAAGTATTTATAATACTAGCTCAAGTTGCTGTATTTAAGACTAAATAGGTAATGAAATTCTTTGGAAACACCTTAATAGTTTCCGAAATATTTATTTATTCGTAATTTAACGAATTTGCTCAATGTGAATATAATTTATTTTCAGGAAACTGTGGCCTATAGAAAAATACCTTAAAACTATCACACATATCAAATAAAACAATAATATAAAATAAGCATAAACAAGTTATATGTACCTACCTATAGTTGTTTGGCACCGAGCATCGAATTTTTTTTCATCTTTAGTCTGATGAAGTAGGTATAATCCTAGCATGGCGCGGCGCGCAAAATCTAACCCTTGCTCCACACTACTCCCGAAGTAGGCCGAAGTTATAGTGTGGAGAGGAACTTCGTCCAACTTCGCCTCGGCCATCTTTGCAAGTTAGTGTGGAGCCAGGGCAGTGGTTCTTAACCTTTTATGCCGGGAGCACACGCTTGCCAAGCCTCGGCAAGCCTACAGGACGCAGTTATATGTTAGAGTAAGCACGATGTAGTTCCGTCTCACTCTAACATGACTGCGTCCTGCCCGCTTGTCAAGGCTTTCCCAGCACTAGTCATGATGGACCATTTGACCAAATTTCTGTCTTGCCATGGACCACCCAGTCGGTTTATTGATTTGGAGGTAATTTACACACAGACAACCCCCACTAGACGGAGCATGTAAGGCGACCCGCGCGCACCAACGATATGGTGCGCGCGATATGTGATAACATTAAAGTATCAACACGGCGGCCACCGTTTAAGTTGCGTCCTTGTTTATGATCCATGCGTACGTCAACGAAAAAAGAAATTAAATGAATAACATGGTAAATTGTAGTGTTAAGTGGTGTAGAGAGACCTCATAAACATGGACGCAACTAAACGGTGGCCGCCGTGTGTTCTGCCGTACCGTACCATATCGTTGGTGCGCGCGGGTCGCCTTACATGCTCCGTCTAGTGGGGGTTGTCTGTGTAATTTACAGTACGTAAATAAATTCTATGTATCTATAAATAAAACACGCATAAAATATTTTGAGACAACAATTTTTTTCACGATTTTTTTCACTATTTCGCAGTCGCAAAAAGGATTACCCCCTTTATTAGGTTCTAGCTCCGCGGACCACTTGGAATGCTTTCGGGAGTTTCGGGACCATCGATTAAGAACCACTGAGCTAGGCTAAGACTTAGAATCCTGTCCTCTTCATCAGAAACATCTACTTACTGGTGCTGCAGCGTTCTACCATCACCTTCAGCCATTATGAAAGTCGGAGCAAATTATGCTGCATTTATCTCTGAATGCAATCCGGTGCCATGTTATCGAGCTGGGGGCCGAAGGCTCGTACTGCACTACTGGATTGGCGTGGGTTTACTCTCGTATTTTTTTTTTGTGTGTCTCTCAAATAAAGCTATTTTATTTATAAGATTACCTACTTTATTGACGAGTATTAGAAAATAACAGGCAGCACAAATAAGCATACTTTGAGGTTGGAATCATGTTTACTAGACAACTTAGACAAGGAAGATCGAATGCACTTTAGTAATGTGTGTGGTATTTTACATTTAGTTAAAAGTAAATATCATCGTATTAACTTGCAAAAAAATTGATTATGCGGCTATTAACACTTTCCTAAATTAGTCACTGACGAGAAGGATGCAGCAATATGTGAGAGACGTATGGAGATAGCTCCATCTCACTTCTTCGTAGTGCTGCATCCCTCTCGTCAGTGACTGTTTACGACTGTACGTATCTGTACAGTCGGACGGGCGGATATTGTTCTCTATATGCGTACGATTAGCGGTAAGTAAGTGCCTCTTTTATGGAGCGTTTCTTGCTGCGCTATGTCACAGGCAAAAGATGATTTGCAGTAGCCTACTAGCCTAGCCAGTAGGTCAGTTGCACTAGGGATTTTCCGCAAGTCGACGTCCATCGTATCTATATTGCGTCAAAAAGGCGTTAGCGCTACTCTAACCAGTCTAACCACCCCAGCTCCTTCTTGAAACCCAGCAAACAACAAAAACAGCAGTCAACAGTCTAGTCGTCTGTCCGTCGAGAACTGATGGTATTTTGGTGTGTCGCTGTCTCTTGAGTACTTATATTCTTTGGTCGCTGTCATGTCTAATTTTGAATTTGAACTTCTGTTCCAAACTTGTTCCAAATATCTATGTCAATCAGCCAGTCAGTCAGTTGGTCAACGTCAGGTCGCCACGGAGGTTGGATGGCACGACAAGCAGCAAAATGGAACTCTTTGCTGGCTCATGTGTTTCCTCTTTTTAGGGTTAACGCTCAGTCAATAAGAGTCGTGTTCAGATATTTATGAATACCTTACATCCTACGATAAATCTGATGGCGACTGTACTTGTATTGTTATGGCTAAATTTAAAGCTTATGACGCATATCCATGATATTTCACTGTACAGATCTAGTGAATATAGTATTGCTATAGTATTTCGTCAGGCAAGCTCGTTTTTAGGGTTCCGTAGCCAAAGGGTAAAATAAAAACGGGACCCTATTACTGAGACTTCGTTGTCCGTCCGTCCGTCCGTCTGTCACCAGGCTGTATCTCAAGAACGGGGATAGCTAGACAGTTGAAATTTTCACAGATGATCTATTTCTATTGCCGCTATAACAAAAAATACAAAAAATTTAATAAAATTAATATTTAAGGGGGGCTCCCATACAACAAACGGGATTGGTTGCGTTAACTTTGTACCTCATTTGTATGGGGCGCTATACATACCAGGTGCAATCTTTACTTAACCACTTAAGGATGGAAACTGTTTGTACGGAACCCTCGGTGCGTGAGTCCGACTCGCACTTGTCTCAGTCCCACTCGCGACCGGTTTTTTATAACATGGGACCCTTCAAACGAAGCGTGAAGAAGCATCCCTCGGGCCAGTATGGCAGTGTCAACTGACATGGCATCGTTGGTTTCTTGTCAGTTGCCATTGCGACATGGGGTGAAGGTCATCAGGTGAAGTGGAGCCACTATGTTGTGCCGTTATAAAAAAGCATAGCCATTATATTGCTTGTAGCTTCGCATAGGATGCTTGGAGATCCTAGGTACCTAGTAGGTAGTCTAATGGAATATGCTGTCTGGTGGTTCCTTCTGCCTCCATGCATGCTCTGCACAAAGGGCTATTATATTGGTACCTAATTAAAGAGGTGTTTGTTCTGCCAGTAGGTACTTCTAAGTAAATAGTAGGTTAAGCGCCTTAGCATAATGGTGATTTGCGGGCGAGCTGAAAGCGAGGGGAGTACGCAACGATTCTGTTGAACGCGGGCAGCGATTTCGGCGCGAAGCGCCAATATTGTACCTAAGTACTTGAGAGTACTACTATACTACTAGAGCACTACTAGCTCAGCGTACTCGTCGTAGCGAAATCGTAGCGCGCTTTCCCGTTTAATTACATAACTCAAATAAACGCAAGGAGAACAAACTTGAAAACTAGATGTCTTTGCATCGCTAAAATAATTTATATTTTTATTCTTCCTTATCAGCTGCAATAGCCGCGCGGTTATCTGCCGCGCGACAAACAATCTGCGGTAAACTTGAGCAATGCTCGTTGTTGTTTTTTCTGCTCAGTTTTGAAGAATAATTTTTAGAAGAATCTATCCCCGGTTTACTTGCTTGCGATGTTCCAAAGATCTTTGAATGTTTAATCCTATCCGTCCAAAAAGGGAGCCCTTTGATTAGTAGAATTTTTTTTCGTCGAATGTAGCATTTCGCCGAAAGATCGTTTCGTAGAATTTTTATCCTTCTGTAGTCATAAATTTTTCATAACTCATGCAAATATCATCCTATTGATTAGGTTAGGTTAGGTTTGATTTATAACAATCTCAAAAGGTTGACGGTTGCAAAGAAAAATGGCTTTCTACGAAATGATTTTTCGGCGAAATGAAACATTCGACGACAAAATTTTCTACGAATCAATATAGACTCAGTAATTTTATTAAAACTTTCGTGACACATATTTAATTATTGTATTAAGCGGTTTACACTCACGTGAAATTGTCAGGAACGGCCCGACATGTTTCGAACTCGTATGGAGCTCTTCATCAGGGACGGCTGCCCGTACACCGCCGCGGCAACCTCACGTCACTCGTCACATGTCGGGCCGTTCCTGACAATTTCACGTGAGTGTAAACCGCTTAATACAATAATTAAATATAGACTCAGACCCGTATGTTTAGATCTTTAAGACTACGCAACGGATTTTGATGCGTTTTTTTTAATAAGATAAATAAGCTAATAGTGTATAATACATGCATAATATAGCATTGCACCCGTGCGAAGCCGGGGCGGGTCGCTAGTAAAAGATACAAAGAACAAGGCCCATTAAATTAAAGGCATCCGAAATATTTAGGTACTTATTATAATAATAACCACCGAACCGATTTTGATGATTCTTTTTTTATTCGAAGGCCGGTGCTTTCTGGTCCCGTTTTAATTTGGTCCAGTTCTGACAAAGGCATCCAGGAGAAAACCATATAAGTCTTATTCTGTGTATTATTTCGCTGATTGAAGTCGGTTATTTTTTCTGAAAAAAATGATTATCATAGTGAGTGAGTATCAGTGTTCTATTTATTTATTTATTAAACATTTGGATAGATATTACGTAAGTAACTCTGTGTACTGTTTCAGTCCAGTGCAATAGAGTGGGCTGTCGATTGCCAATAGAAGCTAATTTTATCCTCGTTAAGCGTGCTCTGGAAATTGTACAATTATTTCTGCGCCACAGTTTAAGTGCATTAGGGTGCTCGCCGGAATATTTACCACTGGCTGTGGCGTTGAAGAAAAATGAAGTAATAGGCTACTTGCAGTAAAATAAAGTAATATTTAACATTCGCTGCTGAAAGGAAAGTAAACTATCTCTACATTAAAATAAGGAAAACGTAATTTCATAGTTCTAGGTTAACAGAAAATACCCTATCTAGTTATACATTTTGTTTCCCTTGAAAGTGTCGAAATACTTATCAGTTTTTTTGCGGTCAACTTAGAAGTTTGATTGTGTCACAGCTTCGGGGGATTGTAGACTTGATTATATGATTTTAATATCAACTCGATACCTCCACGCGTTCCCGAGATGAAGGGTTTTGACAGACGGGCGATCGGACGGACGGACTGACAACAAAGTGATCTTATATTTCCTTTTGAGGTAAGGAACCCTAATAATATTGATTTCCAAGAAGGTTATTTTTTTAATCTCTCATACCAAAGAAAGGCAAACATGAAAACTAGACGCCATTGCATCTCTAAATCATCCATATTTTTATTTATCCTTATCAGCTGCAATAACCGTCGAGTTATTTCCCGCGCGACAAGCAATCTGCAGTAAACCTGAGCAATGCTCGTCTCGTTGTTTATCCTTAGTTCTGCAGAATTATTTTCAGAAGATTCTTTATTTTCGGTTTACGGACATGAATTTTCAAAGATCATTAATTTTCCATATTGACCCCCGACGAATAAAGGAGGGTGTTATAAGTTTAACATGTGTATCCGTGTAGCTCCTACACGGATTGAGTCCGTTTTTTTAATCGAAAAACTTGTTCGTTGAGATGGTAAGTTATTGAACGGGTCTATCGCGATATTTTTGATTTACCTTCATGGTAGAGTATGTGCGAAAATGAAATATAGTGCGTGAGTTGCCAGAATGCGAATCGCGTTTTATGCCTGTCTCGCTCTCTCTTACGCGATCCAGATAAGTCTCAGTTTTCACCGAAACCCGAATAGAAATCTGTGATCTCACGGACTTAACGGGGTAGTGCAGAAAAGCCGCGTGAATCGAATAAGTATTCCAACTCCCTATGGCAACGTTGTCACACGCGAATAAAAAACATGTGTTACGGACGAGCCTGCATTTTCCGTGGCGGCAAGGCAAATGTATTAACGTGTTGGATATTAAGGCGGGAGAGGCAGCGGTTTTTATCTTCTTATTTAGGTAGCCGACCCCGATTGAGAATTCATTCTCAAAAAATGGGACAAAGGCTAGGAGGATGATGATCTAATATGTCACAGAATAGTCGTAGGCTTCTGACGTAGTCTCGTCATGAGTAGACATCCTTATAAGTTTCAGGGCCCTCTAGGTAATCAAGTCGTTCTTCACTTAGTCCATTTATTACACGAATTATACTTTTATCACAATTTATAACAAATTAAGAGTATCTCTCGTAAACTTATCAACATAGTACCACGGCCTGCGGTCAAGCCAAACGACCTATATGATCCGACATAAATATAACTATAAATTTCTAAAATTGTATTGAAAATCGGTTTTTAATGGAGAGGGAATTTAGAGGGCCAGCATTGTAGTGTCAACTGACATGGCACCGTTGGTTTCAAATTGGTTGGTTTAAAATATTTGTATCGAGTAGAACTACAACTGTAGTTCTACAAAGTAACCACTAGGGGCGCTGCACTATTCTCCATAGCGAGTACGGTCATGTCAACTCACTGTAAGGGTTATAGGATCCTGTAGCTTGCGCCCTCGCTGCGCTAAAGATGCCTCGCGCCTTCTAATTGCATTTATTTGCGCATCCGAGGCGGCGGCGTGCGTGTGTGTGTGTGTGTTAGTGCCGTGCAGGGTTCCGTAACTACACCGTGCAAAAAAAAAATCGGACAACCTCACACAAATAAATCTAGTCCCACAGTAAGCTCTAGCAGGCTTGTGTTATAGACATTAGACGACGTGCTAAATAATGCGAGTTTGTTATATAAAAAAAAAACTCGCATTATTTAGCACGGCGTAGTCCAATGCATAGGGTTGCTATTGTGGCCCACCTTTCCGGATGCATGCGACAGACATATACAGCCTAGTCCCATTTTAGTTTTGCGGTCTTGACACCCTCATCTACTATACCAGTTTTGGAGCGTAGTTCCGTGTTTCTGATTTGATCAGTCCTCCGAACACCTAGCTACTGCGCTCCATGGCCTTCTGACCCAATGGATATCGGAACAGAGGCAGACCAAAAAGGAAACGGCGGACGCGTTCTGCAGAGAATGGTAGAACATTCGCGTATCTAAGATTATTTTTAGGACGGAGCCTGGGTGGGACCTGGCCATGGCCTACGAGATGAAGTCGTTATTTATATCGGCAACCCAACATCCTGGGGTGGGAACTAGACCATAATTAGGGTGAACGCGGCCCACTAACCAGAACCGTACTGGCAATAGGGTCGAGTGGAGAAAAAAAGGGCAGGCCTTTGCCCAGCAGTGGGACACCTAAACAGGCTATAAAAAAAACCAATCCCACCGACTATGACGCACAACCGCGACCGGAGACCGTACCAAGTAGCCCACTCTATACATTACTAACTATGAAAGCGCGACCAGATGGTCGCTGGGATCCGTTGGCGTTTTATATCGTCGGGGATAGTGAAATACCTAACAGCTGTCGATAAAGTTCTCATTTAAAAAAAAATACTTAGCATTTGTTTGAATATTGATTCGTATCTAAACTTGTTAGGTACTTACGCGGTATTGCACTATCCCCGACGATATGTCTCGCCATGCCGGGACGAGTGCTCTCCCAATTGAGCTAAAGGTGGATTAAACCATTGATCCAAGGATCAAAGTGCAAAGAAACCTGGCGGAAGAGACCAGGTATCGAACCTGGATTACCGGTCCAGCGTGTTAACCTCTCCACCACCCTAACGCTAGATAACCTTTCGAATTTTTCCTTAGGCTTTGTGTGTCGATCTTTGCATTGTTTACTTGAAAGGCTTTTACACCTTAGCGACCTCTATGTGAATACGTTAATATTCACATCTTCCCACACTACTTTGATGTTTTTCTTTGTCTTTGATCTTTGTATCAATGATTCTATATATAGGAATTGTGGTGTGTACCCACATGAAAAATAATAAGACATTATATGTTTCACAAAGTTTTAAAGGTGATGTTATGAGGTTGATGAATTCAATTACCACCGATCCTTGTACGTTGAGTTTAAATTTCGGCTTTAATGGTTTCTAATTAGAAATTCCCGTAGAACCCTTCCATTTCAACGATCCCCGTTGGTGTAAACGACACTACGAGGCCTAATTCGATTCCGCTAGTACGTGAACTCGTTAATTCGAGTTGACAAATTTTATTATTGACTGGGAATTCCTTTTTTAGTGGCAGTTGGAACACGGAGCGCTGGCACAGGCTAATTTGCATCGGCGAGGAACTAGTCTTGCATATTTAACGTCTGAAATAGGTTTAACCTCTGCCTTACTTACTCTATTGTAGTTTATACCCAGTGAACCGTTGATACAAAGCACAAATCACAAAGCACAAAGAAAAACTGAAATGCGTAACCTGTCGGAAGAGACCGGGAATAGAACCCGGTACCTCTGGGTTACCGGTCCAGCATGTAACACGCGTGCTTTGATCTTTATACCAATGGTTAAATATTAAAAAAAGTTGTGGTGTGTACTCACATTAAAAATAATGAGACATAACATCCATACTAATCCATACTAATATTATAAATGCGAAAGTGTGTCTGTCTCTCTGTTACCTCTTCACGCTTAAACCGCTGAACCGACTTAGATGAAATTTGGTATGGAGATAGTCTGAGATCCGGGAAAGGACATAGGATACTTTTCATCCCGAATAAATTTAGTGTTCCCGTGGGATAAGCGGGTAACACCGCGGGGCACAGCTAGTGTTCTATAAATTTAAAACCAGTGATTTAACGAATCCATCCACACTGATATATATATATATATATATATATATAATTATCATACATAATATTATGTGCCTCATTGTGTTGCGGTTTTAACTATATGGATCATCAGGCTTAAAAAAAAAACATACTTCTTAAAATACTACTTGCCGTAAATACGCGCGAAGTAGAGTGCATCGTAAATGCAGAAAGTGCTTCGAAAGTTAGGATTAGTGGAATACGTATATTAAAACGTGGGATTATCGGTGGATACGCCTGTAGGGTTGTCAGATGGAAAACAGCTTTCCATTCTCCTTGTCTAAAATATGTGTTTGTGTGGATCAACCTTTGCTTTTTGTTATTCTGTCCCGTGACTCAGGGGACAATAGTAAATAAACTTCTTTAAAAAAATAAATTTATGAAACATGTAAAGTCTCGTTATTTTTTAATTATTACACACCACAATTTTTATATTAAATCATTGATTCAAAGATCAACGCACAAAGAAAAATTTAATTGCGTAACCTTTTTTTTTCTTTATCTTTGTATCAATGGTTCTTTGCAAAATGTTGATAATTTACGTAACTGGTAGGTATTGTTAGGAGATAGTCTACATAGCAACGGGTTAAGTAAGTCATATTATAACTGTTAATATGACCTTCCTTCGTCGTGTAAGTACAACGGAACGTGTTTTTTTTAAAGAATATCGGATTCCTACTTTGTGAAATATTAACCAGACAAGTTAATGCGAAGTTGGACATTTGTATAGAACTGCTGTCTCGCGTACCCCGCAGGGATGGCTCGAATTTTTGGATTTTGAACTCCGGAGTAACATCTGTGGCAACCCTACTCTGAAGAGCACACATCTGCAAAGTATTTAGCTTTCGTTTGTAAGTTGAAATTCGTTTATAATTCAGGCTTCGATTTAATGAGCTTATTCTAAAGCCTGTATAGAAGTGCTATAGACTGAAAACGTAGCGTAGTTATAGGACCATAATTGGAAAGATATTTAGGCTTTGGGCATTTCTCAGGAGTGGCATTTTTAAGTGTCCGGGCTTGAAAATGGTTAAATTTACCATCGAATATTTCTGAATAAAATCAAGCTAGTACCTAACGGTTTGTTTCGTCTGGCGAGCTATGTAAACATTTCATGATAATTCATTAACATGACAATAAAAAAAAGTTATTACAAAAATTGACGTTCACTGGGAGCGTCCGCTTGCCAGATTTGTTGAAATAAAAAATCATAACTGGATATTGGGTCTGGATACTATGATTTCAAATGTGTTCCCGTATTTAGCATTAGTTTATTAATCATTTTGTTCCTATAGATATAATTTATCTGCTAAACATTTTAAATAAAAACTATTTTTCGGAGCGTCCGAGGGTAACTAGTGATTTCAGTGTAAACTTTAAAACACGTCAGCACTGCCTTAAAGAAGTATACTAGAAACCCGCAAGCTCGCAAGCAACTAGCTTCAGTTGTGTTCTCACCGCCGCCAATAGTAGACGTCGGCTCAATGGCTTGTAGGTAGAGTTCGTGTGGGTTCGTTCGTCATTCGGTGGATTTGGTTACGTGTTTTGTTGAATTCGGTGGAATAATTTGTGTTGTTCAGTGATTGTGTGTCTGCAATTTTATAAGTGAATAAACTATCTCCGGGAGAATGTAAGTCCATAATAATTTGTTCGTGTCTATATTACTTTTAGTATTACTTAAATCGATAAAAAACATTAAATTTTGAAATCGGTGGAATTGATTTCCATTGATTCGGTGTAATTTTTGACCACTGAAGTCAATAAAAATTGCCACCGCTATCAATTTTTACGATAAAACCAACTGATTTTACATTATTTCTATATTGCCATGCCCCTCAATCGGTTCTTCAATGCTTATAATCGTGATTTTGTTAATGCAGCATAGTTCTGACTGTGCTTCTTTTGTTTACTAATTTCGGTGGGTTGCTGTTCGTTAGGCTGCTTTCACCGGCATCTCATTGGCATTTTAGCACATGGTTTACCCATCTCGTTGAACTGGTGCATCAGGGTATTATGCCTCAACAGCCTGACACTACAAATATTCCTAAGGGTCGTCATTTCAGCGAGCTACACATCGAAAACTCTGAAGTATTGAGCCTTTGATTTCGGTGATTGTAAAATCTTAAATATCTTATGAACCACTAAGTTCAGAAGAGGGCCTTTGCTACCAATATTTTTTAAAATTAGGCCGTTTTTATATATTAAAGTCACGAATCAAAAATATGAAAAATAAAATTGACCACCGAAGTCAAGCAAAATACCTCGGCCCGGAGAATCGCCCCTTTATGACGGCCATTTAATGGTTATAAGCCATTTAATGACTGTTTCTGAGGTCGTCGGGTAACCGACTTTTCGGTGTACTTTTCCGACTAGTCACCGATTAAGTACACTGAAAAAAATAATAGCTCAACTAGTTAAATACCTGAGAAACGCCAAATTGCGCTTAGTAGTATCCAAAATTATGCGAATTTTTCAAAATGTATTTTGGTTACTTTAGCTCTCAGTTTGTCAGCCCTCCGATTTATGTTCATACATTTGGGCTACTTTTAACAATATTTCTTTCAGTTTATTTGCTCAGTATATTGCCGAATAGTTGCTGATATGATGAAAGATCCATCTTTAATATTTAGTAAACATCTACCTATATGTGATTAAGTTTGTAAACACATTGGAGGCGTGTTCGTAATTTAATAGGTTTATATTTATTATGTCTTAGTTAAATGAAATTTATGTAATACCTATACTTAGAGGTCATCACACATCAGAATATTAAGAGTGACAGGTAGGGATTTCTATATCGATAAAATTAGCTTATCGATACTTTACCCATATACTAGCGGTTGCTCATTGAGTAGGTAAAAAATATAATTTTATTGAAAGTAAGAAAATTAATCAAAATAATGACTTAAATCCGTTCTTTATTTCAAAAGGATCTTTAGAAGTTCTGTAGTTTTATTCAGTGAGTAATTCAGAATATTTTTTTCCATTTAGGTAATATTGCAAAAATAACCGAACGTCTCGAAAATCATACTTCCAAAAGAAATACACATTTAAAAACGAAGTTGGGTGGGGCGGGGGGGGGGCGATCACAATACGCCGGTCCCCAGTAAAAAAGTCGGATCCACAAAATTGCCATTTTCGTTTTATTGCGTTAATGCTTATTAAATACATTAATCTTTAATCATACATTTACAGATTTTTCAAAATTTCATTTTTTTTCACGAATAATCAATGTCAAAAATGTCGTATCTTATACAGCGTCCATTTAATATTGTCAGATGTGGTACTTCCGACTATGTTAACCGGGTTAGCTGAAAAGTTTTGTGTAGTATGTGGCACTTCCGACATTACTATTCGGAATTTTAAGGGTACCTTATGTCGTATGTACCACTTACTACATTTTATTACGGAATATAAATTGTATCTTATGTCGTATGTGACACATCCGATGTTTTTTGCCGGAAAATATATTCCAACTTTGGTCGCATGTAACATATCCGTCATTTTTTCACGGAAAATAAATTGCAGTGTATGTCATAACTATCACAATATCTTTGGATGCTTTAAATTTTGTCTTATTGTTTGAATATTGCAATCAACAGTTTGAATGAAATTGAGTATTTAGTAAACTTATTGATGGTTTCGAACGATAAATAATAATTGGGAGATGTTTATGGTGAATGTGGCAGCTTCAACCAAGCTCCTGATAAAAAAATAAATCCGTCTGACTTCTGGTTCTTCTGAAGGAAAATAACCAGAATAAGAACATAATGACATAACGATTACTCGTGGCAATGCCGAGAACATTTCAGAATGTGTGCAGAAATTAAATATACAGTTAAATAATAAGTAACGACTCAGGACTTCTTCTTTAGTCGACCACATATTCCTGAGAATCGTGATCACTAGATTTCATATCCCTTGTCACTTTTCTCTATTGGTCTCAATTGATCGTCGCCCTCACCGCCCGCTTGATAGTTATCTTACTTTTGGTCAGTTTATCTAACTCTGTAGGAATCTAAGCTCTTTACCCCACGGTGAGAGTGGAACTAATCTTTCGAAAGAACAAGAAATATCCTTAATGGTGCTTTCGAACTCATAAATTAAAAGAGGCGATAAGTATGTTTCTGCATTCCCCTGACGATGCTACTCATTACCAAAGGTTCAACAATAGATCTCAGTCTTTAATTCGTGATTTGCACCAGTCCAATTGCAACGTGTTTCTAGGCGAGGTTGAGATGTTTTACAAACAGTTCCAAAGGCCAGGTTAACCCGACACTAATTTGAATAAATCCTAGATAGCAACCTATACGAGGTTGGTATGGCTATCAAATAACTTAAAAATGCAGCGGATGATGCTGGAGCGATGTCTAAGATTCTGAAAGCAGCATGGTAAAATGGTAAAGAAAACCCTGTAGAATTTATTAAATCATGTTATAATCGAGGGCAAAACGATTGGAGCATGGCCGAAAAGTGTGGCATGTATACTGCTCATCTTCAGGGAGGTTTATATGACCCTTCTTATAAATTACAGACCCATCTCGCTTATGAATCATGACTATAACCTGTGTAGTCGACACTCTTATCATGAACCGTCTCGCACGCAGGTTTGACGACTTTCAGCCCCCCAACGCTGGTTACCGCTAACCCTAGAACCCTAGGCACCGTAAACCACGTCCATATGTATATATGTACTTCCATTTCTTTGTACTATGAGAAGGCTCTCGATTCGACTACGACTTAGTTAGACGGTGCTGCGGTCTCTCAAGTAGTACTAATATCTCCAAAAAATTTCACAGCTGGATAGAAAGATTAATTCAAATTTTTGGTTTTGGACGGACTAGTATCAATATCAAAAGCAAAGACGTCAGCCACCTTCTCTCTTCTGATGATATCGTCGTAGTAAATGACTAGTCATTGCTGAGGCTCTCGAAGATCTTGGAAAAATGCTCAAAGACTTCAGTCATCTCCCAATAAGTGTATCTTAAAATGAACATTAAAAGACAAAAATTATGTTAATATTTTTTTTGATATCAAACTAACATAATTAAAAAACAATATTTATAAATTTTATTATACTGGGTAAAACTGTGGATTTTTATACCACTAAAATGTCGTATCTCACCACAAAACACTGTGTACAATCCAAATATAATTGTAGTTAAGTGACACTTGCGACATAAATAATAATACAATATCCGATTATAAAAGTCGTTAGTGCCACATCCGACTAATTACTGCGAACCATATCATGCAAAAAAGTCGTATGTGGCAGTTACGACAGGATATCGGATGACAATTTCCAGGTAAAAAGGTAGCATGTCTTATTTCTGGCATTTCTAATAAAGAATTTATAGTTTTGTTTACACATACTCTAAAAGTACTTAATAATAGTAACTTTGGCCAAATTTCGTAACAATAGGACTTAAATTGACAATTGTATACACAAAAACGTCTTTAAAAAACTTTAACTGCCTCTCCTGGAAAGTAGTCATTTTGCAGATCCGACTTTTTTACTAGGGACCGGCGAATATACGAGTAGTATAGCGGAAACACATCGATACATGATTTTATCAATATAGCAACTCCCTACCTATCACTCTCAAAAGTGCGATGTCTGCTCATGCGGTATACTACGATATGTAGTAGTACTCGTAGTCAAGAATCACACGCAATGCTTGTATCACCAGCCAATCTACATCCATACATTACCCCCAGACAGCTAACGTGCTAAGACACACGTTTGCCGTGACTAATGTTCGTCCAACATTCGCCCAAACCATCTTCAAACGGGTCAGTTAGTCCATAAGTTTGGCCAACGTTGGCCAAGGGGAGTGTCTGGCAGACGGCCAATATACATGAATCATCGCGGCAGACCACGGCCGATTTGTCAGCATTACAAGTCTGCGGACGCAAGCGCCGTGCAGTGGCGGACAAAAAAACGGGACGTATTTCACTAATATTATAAAAAGTGTGTTTATGTGTATGTTTAATACTTCTTCACGCTGAAACGGCTGAACTAATTTTGATAAAATTTGGTATGAAGGTAACTGACACCCTGGATTAACATAGGCTAGGGATGAGCGGGTAACATATGAGTTCTACGCTCAATTTATGCAATAACAACACATGCTCAAATCCTGAACGTCATAATATTACATAATAATGTAGTATAACATTAAAAACTTATAACAAGTACTGTCATTAGTTATTATAATGCTATTGTTACACGTGGCACCGAGCCGAGTTCGCAAAGTCGCCAAATAATTTACATGAAATCGTAACAAAGTTCAAAAAGTTAAAAAGTCGAAAGTAAGTTGCAAAGTTCTAAACAAGCGGCACATCTCTCTTACTGTGTAACTTTTCCTTCATTTATACCCAATTACACACTCGTAGCAGTTAATCCTCTATATTAATAAAGATTCAGAGAGGAAGACTAAAACTAACGCAATAAACAACGAAAACTACAAAATGGAGCGTGAATTTTAACTCCAATTTATGATGTAGCTTTCCAGTGATTATTTATAAAAGATAACCCACCAATCTACATTAATTACGTCTTTCAAAATGTACTCTTTTTAAACGGGTTTAAAGTTCAAACTTCAAAGTTATCAAAGCTGCGCGTTAGGCGTTCGCGAAAGTAATCCATTGGTATTCCCATTTAGCTGTCTAATAATAATCTCGTAAGATAATAATCCTTTTCTTACTCATACTCTACGGCTGAGTAATATAAAATGTACTAGGTACACCCATATTATTCAATTAATATAATAAGTTCAGATACAGCTATGGCGGTGGGACATGAAGGAACTAAATCAATGATGTTATTTCATAACATTACAATACAACATACTCGTATAATGTTGTTATGTTGTTATCCCACCCGCGCCGCTGACGCCGCCTCATTCAGTCCTTGGCTCCACTGGAGTTACTGGTAATACTCAGTACTTTCTAGTTAATATCTACACGAAATAACATCTATGATATGGCGATTTATATTTGTGTAGATAATACTTTATCTAAAGCTAAGGCTTAAATTATGTACAGTTGCATGACACAGTAGCGTAAACACTCCTATGATCCTATTATGAAACTCGCCTTCGGCTCGTTAATTATTTATACCTAGAAATTGAGAATACTTCTTCATGAGAAATTGATAATTCTTGCAAAAAATACATATACTGTGATACTTATCTATACATATAATTAAGCTGAAGAGGGTCGAAAGTCTGTACATGGATGATATGCGAAAAAAAGTTAGCGGGGGATACTTAGTAGAATCGATAACAGAACACATTCCAACAGTTTTTAGAATTTTTGTCTGTTTATCTGTTTGTCTGTTTATTTGACCGCGCATCACGTGAAAACGGCTGAACGGATTTTCATGACAACTTCATTAATCGGGCGAGAAAACCGCCGGCCATATTATAGGCTATATAAACTTTACCAATAAAAGAGGGTAATTTTGCACCTGAATCTTATGGCGCTACCTAGGAATGAGGAATGAATGCAAACTTTTTTGAAACATGTGCTATGACTATCGAGTACCCTGATAAACTAACAGATGGCGCTGAAATTAATATGTTGTCACGATGAAGCCACTGACGAAGAGATAATCTTCCTTCTCAAATCCCATACCATAAAAGGTCTAAAAGCAGTCTATCGTAGCGATTCATGAAAGGTCAACATTCTTGCTTTCATCGCGAGATCCAATGATTTCATGAAACAGATTTGATATGATAATTATAAAGAAAATGTTTGTGCAGCCTGCTCCACAACTGACGTTTTTAATATTAATTAGGTGGTATTATGTCTGCACCTTCTTAGCAGAAGAAAAGTGTTTTGACGTGAATTAAACTTCGCTGAGGAAAACACCCAAGTTTTTATGGCAAGATTCTCGTTGAAACGTGTTTATTTATCTTATATTCAATTCCAAAGACAATTTTGTAAAAATAACAATATAAATAATTTGACAGTTCCCAAAGACTATAAAATAACAGAAGAGACAATATCGACACGCAAGAATTTCGTTTATACCTGTCGACGACGAACGATCATTTTGTTAGCCGAAGTGAATATTTCCTGCACGAAGACGCGTCATATGAACGGTCTAAGCTAATTTATTAGCTACTTGTATTAGTTACGTTAAACTTTTATTTGATAATAACAAATATTATATTATGTTAGATAAATATTTATTATTAAATCACAATAGGGTTGAATAGCTCAATTCGGGACCTACATTGTTAAAAATGCACACTTCAACCAACTGTTTACAATTAAATTCAACATTTTCTTACATAAAAATAATAATTTTAAATGGAACAAAAAATAAATTATTAATAATTACCAACTATACATTTTAAAAACAAATTTCGTATAAGATATCAAGAACTTCTCAGAGGTTGCGAACGAGTAGGCATTTAATTCGATTCTACTGAATAGACATTCTGTTGCGTTTATTCTTTATGTCAGTTGATTTTGTCCCCGCGATAACGATGTATGTATATCTATATGATTTCAGACGACATGTACAATTTTCTTCAAAATAACCTACAGAAAACTATTTTTTTTAAATACAACTTTAACGTCTTCCATTTTTACTTTATTACCTTATATTTTTACTTTACGGCAAGCCCTTTTAACGGCTTGGCATTCTATAGTGCTTTTCTCGAACATACCTATGCAACAAAATACAAAAAACACCACAAAAAAAAAACAGCTGTTTAGCCTGTTCAAGAACACAGACGCCATGTTTAAAAAAAACTTACTCCCCGGCCTAGGCCATCAATTTTGTATGAAATGACTTTACAGTTCGCTCGGGCTCTTCTACCCGAAACGTGATACTTGAAAGCCTGTTATCGACATTTCAAAGCATGTTTGAGAAAAAAATATTACTATATAGATAGACCGTTATTTTGGTCGGCAGTGTATGTGCTGTATTGACTTTCCCCGGCAATGACTGATTCCCTCAGGCAGCCTAAGTTGTTATTTACATCTCAGAGCACCCTGTACGCATCGATTACTCCCTATTTACAAATAAACACGTTCTAACAGGCATGGATACCTACCAATGTTAAGTAATTCCTCGATTCCTATAATAGGAAGTAATATTTGTTCATTACATATGTAGCATTTATGTAGCTATCTATTATGTACATTCTTATGTGTCTTATTTTTGTATATTTACTGCTTAAATTTTTTAGTGTTGTCGTTTATTTGGCTTTGTTACTGATTTGCACCACATTCTCAATTTCAAACATTTGTTTTGAATACGACTACCTAGGGTTGTCTGGGAGAGATTACTATTTAACGATACGACCAGCTGTTGTTTACTTCTATCTCTTTATTGTATCATGGTGTATTTTCCTGTGTAAGTATTTGAGGTCTGAAATAAAGAGAAATTTATTTGTATTATATACTAGTGTATGTATACTAAGCCCATTCTTCTTATTAACTTTTTAACCATAATTACCAAGTTACGCAAATTATTTCGGCCAACCCTCATAATTTTACAAGCTTTTATTTAGCTTGCATGGTATGTTTAAAGTATGTATGTTCGGGTGAAATCTTGCAACTCAATTTTGAAGCAGATATCGTCAACCGATTGAGCTGAAATTTTGCATACTTACTTAACTTGGATGACAATACAATAATATGGTACCATGGGGCTGATCTGATGATGGAGCCGGACGGTGGCCATAGGAACTCTATAATAGAAAAAGCAATCCTACCGAGCTTGGGCTCTTTAGAATCGTCTCAGTGAGCATTTGATGGATATACAAAGAAAAGTACAGTCGGCTATAAAAGCTTGCCACTAAAATGTCATTTTTGACAGAAACTTATTCTCTTGATCATTTTCAAGATTTGAAAGCAAACAAGCTAAATTTAAACGGACTTTCCTTCATACAAAAGATAATTGTTAAAGCATGAAGTATCACATTAAATACTGCAGCATTTAAAATGTTATTTAGAAATACCTGTTTCGGCTAAAATATTAAATTTTAAACTAATTAAACGATCACCTTGAAGGGTGGAGTACAATTTAAATTCGAGGCTGAAAACCTAATACGTACAATTTGGCCAAATACTTTCCAAACTTCGTATTTGCCTTTGCTATGGATTTCAAAATGTACCCAATTTCCAAAACGCAAGTCTCCTTTTACAAGAACCAAGTTGAGGAGGTATGAATAGTTAAAATTGATTCGGTCTTAACTCAATTCTTGATGGTTTAAAATTATTTTGAAGATGATATTTGAAAGCGGGTTAGGTTTCGGTCGAAATTAGATTTTAGCACAAGAGAATGTCTATTGGGTTTCTCTGTACAAGTTTTTGTGAAGTCGTGTTGTGTCGCAATTATTACTTCGTGAAAAATCTTTCGGCTGCCGCGTCAAACACGGCTAAGATTTTTTAAAAAGGGTTTTGGTCTTGGGAATGTCAATAAAATTGGCTCCCTATAAAACGTAAAGAATTGACAACATATATTTTCTAAGAGGTGGAAATTAATATAGAGACGGAGAGAGCATTGTGTCGTGTACACCCTAAAAAATATTTGAATTTATTATTCTGTGTGTAACGAAAATATAAGAAAGTACATGAAATCACCTAAATCTACGACAACTATGCCTGCATAGAGTTGTAGTCTTTGACCCATCCGCGAGAAAATAAGCTGTCAATAATGTCAAGCTCAACGACATTTGTTTTTCTTTTAAGAGACCTTATTCCTTTTAAGATGCTGATTGTTATAGACATTTTACTCTATGATCAAATATGTTTCTTACATATTATTGATGTTACTACCTAGAACAGGGCTATTGTGATTTATTGGTATATATTTCAAACTTACAGTATGAATTTTTCATTTATAATTTTAGTTTCAAAAACGACTCGAAATTGACAAAATTCACGCGGAAAATTCGTTTTTTCAACTTATTTTCGACTCCACGCAATGAAAGCGTGAAGGAGCTATGTTACTACCTGGAACTCGGGGAAAAGTATTATTTAGTTACTTCAAAAATTTGGTTGAAATTATCAATATATCGTCATCTTTCTAGGCGGAATAAAGAAAAGTACAGATTGTAGTCTTAAAATATGAAATCTTGTCAAGAAAGAAGTTTGGAAACAAAGCTCGTGAGGTCTACTGCTCACAGAGCCACTTGTTTAGAACTTGGCTCGATTTATTGAAACGCATAGCACCAAGATTATCCTCAAATCAGAAAGGCCGATGGCCTCAAAGGTAACAAAAAATCGGAAAAGTAATAAAAAAGAATAAATACCTCGTTCCGTTTCGAAAGCGAATACTTTTAAAGTAATAAGGAAAATCCGAACGCCCTGGGCGCGCTATGCGTGGTTATAAAGAATCTTAGGAAATTAAATTAAAATTAGTTAGGCAAAATTATACTCGTGCAAACAAATTTCATGTTTTATTAAAAAATATATCTTTCTTAATTCGCATCATTGAGATCTCTAAATAGCTGGCACCTACTTAGTTACATCAATGGGTAAGGACCAAAAAGATGGACGAAATTAAGGCGTAATTAGCCATTTTAGCACGCACATTGTAATGCGTGAAGGCAGCCCCACGTCATTCTCGAATGTCGTACCCGTACCACGAGATAGCGTGACCTCGCTAGCGACTGCTGGTAGAGTTGGCCAAGAGTAGTGCCTGCAACTCCTCACAAAAAGAGCTCACGTCACGAGCTCGTGGCGCAATGGAATGTTTTCAGCGGTCGGTAGGAAAGTCGAACTTTAACGGCAATATCTGGCCAAGTAGCACACAAGCTGCATAAGGGTTTATACAACCCTTATATAACTAATTTTAGCTGAATAAAGACTGCATAAGTATGAAGCGCTTCTGCAACGTCTGTGCCACATGGGTGACTTTTAGGGCCCCATTTTTGACCCCATTAAAAAATAGTGATCAATTGATATCCTAAAAAAATGTCTTCATGTTTATTGTCAAAGAAAACTTTCATACAAATTTTGATTAGGTGAGTTATGGTAGGTAGTAGTTTTGATTTTTACTCGCGTGTTTTGAACTCACATACAGTTCATCCTCAGGTACAATTCGTGCAGTTTCAGGATCAGGACGATCTATACGAGTTTGAAACGTGTCAGGCAGACAAAAATGAAAAATCATAGATACTCGTGTAGAACATTCGAGATTATTGAAATAATGAGAAGATCAAACTTGAGTTGTTTCTGGAAAGTTCCAAACAGCGGACCGCTGCAGTGCAGCAAGTTTTCTTTCAGCAGCAGTTTCTGATTGACTTGCAATATTAATGTTGCCTACTTTTCAATTTGTTTATATTATGTACGTTTGACGACGCGGTTGGCGCAGTGGTTAAGCAACTGCCTACTGAGCCGACGGTCCTGGGATCGAATCCCGGCAAGGGCAAATATTTGTGTGATGAACTCGAATATTTGTACCTGGGTCATGGATGTTATTTAATGTAATGTATGTTATATATAATGTATCTAACATAGTTTATAAGTTAATTTACTAACAATATATGGAATCTGAATTCCTGAAATAAACGTTTTTTTTATTTTTTTTATTTGTATTTAAGTATGTAACTATTTATCTATATAAGTATGTTTATCGTCGCCTAGTGTCCATAACACAAGCCTACTAGAGCTTACTGTGGGACTAGATTGATTTGTGTGAGGTTGTCCGATATTTATATAACTATTTATATATATAATATTTATATGTATAACGCAATCATAGGCTTTTACGTCTTTATCAGATGATTTTATGAAGCGTTTTTGTGGTAGTGTTTGAACTAACTATACAGTTCAATGCGGGAGCGACAATGCCGTGCGCAAGGTTGGCATTTTAATAGGGGGTCGTTTGATGATTGGGTTGGTGAAGCGACCCTCCTCTCATTATGGTGTCCCCTCTCGCGTTTCGCGGCTAGAACCTGAAATCCTCTTTCGTCATGAGCCTTGCAGCCTTCGGTTAGAGATATCGACGGCAAAAAGCGGAAACGTAGTAAACGCCAAGGGAATTGCCGTCAATACGTATAACTAGCTCTAAGATATGTACAACGATGTATAACTAGCTCTAAGAGAACTTAGGAAGTAAAAGTAATAGTTAGATTCGCGTGTTATTCCTGTCTCGCTCGCTCTTACGCGATTCAGATGTGAAAAGGTAGAGAGAGTACTATTATTATTCTTTTTCAAAATGGAAACTATAAACACTACGCCTTGAGTTGTGACAGTCCATTTGGTTTTTCATTATTATGATTCTCTACAAATTAACATGCAATCAATTCATAACACAGCCACCAATATGTACTGATTTTCTTTTGGCCTGAAGACATTGATAGATTCGGGAGCTTTTGTGAAATTATATAATTTACTACATAGATACCTGTACGTTTAGCACAACTGTGACACGCGACTCTGTCGCGCGACAAATACTACCTTTCACTTTTCTTTCAAGTTTCAATAGCGTGCAAGCAAGACAGATGATGCTGAGTCGCGCGACAAGCGAAATCTCGGCAAGATATAGCCCTGCAGTAGTTCGTATATTACGGCAGAAAAATAGGATTCGCAAGTGAAAATAATATCATCACAAACTTAACTAGCGATCCGCCCCGGCTTCGCACATGTGCAATGCTATATTATGCATGTATTATAGATACAAACCGTCCTCTTGAATCACTCACTCTATCTATAAAAAAACCGCATCAAAATTCGTTGCGTAGTTTTAAAGATCTAAGCATACATAGGGACAGACAGACAGCAAGAAGTGACATTGTTTTATAGTACTGATGACGAAGGAGCCAAGTACTTGTTATACAATAATCTCCTGGAAACGAGACACTCGAATATTTCGGGTAATAATAATGTAATATGGAATTCCGTTATTATTTCAATTAATTTAAATGAGAAAGAAAATGAAAAAGCAACCGGAATATTTAAAATGAAAAAGCAACCGGAATATTTAAAATGAAAAAGCAACCCGAATATTTAAAATGAATAAATAAAATGCCAACCCAACCATTTAATAACGATGGACGGCATATGAAAATGCCTGAATTTTAGTGCAGCAATGCAATCGCCTGTCAAAATTTCAACTCAATCGCACGATCCCGGAAAGTGAAGAATATTTCTGATCAGGCAAACACCGGAAACAGGCAAATGTAAATAAAAGCTTGTAAATAGCGCGAATATTAATTGCTTTTTTCTGTGTTTTTATTTGGGTACGCGAATACTATGAATAGTTGGGCTGGCACATGCAAAAAATCGTTTTAAGCAAAAATGTGCATCATATAAAAAAAAATACAAATAATAAAGGCACCAAATGCCTATAAATTTTGGCAAGACAAAAAGGCGCATATTAAGTATGCAGGGTGTCCATTATTTATAATTTACTAAAATTTAATCATTTATTATTTTCACATACTTAATGGTGACTGATCAATAATCATTATGGTTGGTGAAGATCCTACCTTCAGAATTACCCTGTACCTATACCTAAGAATAGACAAATTACCAATTGATACATCGTAAGAGTATAATGTACGGCTGAGCTGTTATTTGCTTCGACTAATGAACCTCAAAAAGTCCTAATCTTTCGTGAAAAAAAGCTTTCGGGTGTCGTAGAGTCTGATATTGTCTCGTTGGTTAAAGAAAAGAATTAAAAGAAACAACACGATTCTTCTACAGATTTTTTTATTCTACCTATAATAGGGTGGGGTGTAGTGACTGGCCGTCAACGGCCACCTGTCATAAATCAAACGCAATCAAAACCTTCCAAATTCGAAATTCAAAACATCTGGAAACGTGGGAGGGAACGTCAGTTGACTCCCGGTTCTCGGAGGGAACGGTCGTCGCCCGTCGCTCCCTCGCGAACTTCGGTATTACGAAAATAGTACGTGGTTAATCGGTGACAGTGAAATGGTTTGAGTGGAACTGGATGGTTTAATTTGTGAAGCATTTCGGCAGGATTTTTGCTATGTTGGTGAGTTTTTTTCCTTAATTGGAGAGTTTTGACGTGTCAGGGTTTTTCGGGTTTGTTTATTGAGGGACGGCCGGTAATTATTGGCGTTCGTTATTTTGTTAGATAACGGGAAGCTTTAGATTTGTTGGAATTTTCCCTTTTGGGGATACATATTATATGTTTGGAAAAAAAGTGCCATTGGTGTGGAAATCTGTGGAAATCTTTTAATAGGTTATCAGTGATGACATTCCACACTTTTACTATATTATTTAAAAAATATAAGAAGATTAATTAATTATAATACCTACTTAGTGTTTTTGTGACAGCTCAAAGTTAATGAATACATTCGATTTTAATTACCCCTCTATCTAGTTTTTTTATATTTGGTATTTCCAGTCAGAGATAATTTCGTTGGAATGTTCAGTTTTTATTATGTTTGTGTTCAGGCCTAGTTCCACCCCCCGTAGTTCTCGTACATTACCTGTTAGATATTTTGTCACTAGGAAACTTTGTCTTAAGCCCTGAGTAAACATTATTATTATGTATTATAATTAATAAATATAAATATCAACTATACAATACGATATAATTATGTTTTAACAAAAAAAAAAACAAAAAAAACACTAATGCAACGAATTTGAAAAATGAACACACTGAAAAAAAAAGAGTTGTTACCAATTGCCCAAATGTTAGCTGCGAGTTACATACAATTTGGCTATTTCTCAAGTAGTTTTAAACTAGTTGAGATATTTTGTTTAGGGAAGAGGCGGCCTTATCTCTAATGAGCAATCTCTTCTAGATCGTATAGTCAAGTTAATACAAGATTGAACCAAATAATAAATACACATGTACACATTATTATCTACCTACCTTTAATGTTAAGTTTTATCTGGTTTTCGTATTAATATTAAATTGTACCTGTATCACGTCACTTCACCTTTTCGCGTATTCCATCTACCATGCGATGGAGCTTTTGCAATATTAATCACATTTAGCTTTACAATGTACTTTGTTCCTTTTTGTTGAACGAGTCAGGTGGACTTATATGTTATTATTAATAAGGTTTAAGTTTTATAATATATTACTTTTATATTTTACCTTAGGGTACATATTTTATGTTTTTAAGCTTGAACGGTTCGGATATAGAACGATTCAACGTAAACCATAAATCAGAACATATGGATGCCATTAATGAAAGGTGAAAATTTTCAACGAACTTTAAAAATTGTGAAGGTGGTGGTACATTTGTGTTGGTCAAACATTTTATTCGCCTTAATTTCAGGATTGCTATACCTACTTACTATAAACCTAACCTAATGTAGCTAGATGAGCTTTTAAAACATTATGTATTTCTAGGATAATGGTTCCAAAGTTATGAAAATTCCTATAATAATGATTTTATGTCAATTAATATGAATATACATTGCTAGAAACTATAGGTAGGTACCTTATAATAACTTCGTCCGCGTATTTTTTTAGGGTTCCGTACCTTAATCGGAAAAAACGGAACCCTTAATATAGGATCACTTTGTTGTCGGTCCGTCCGCCTGTCTGTCTGTCAAGACCCTTTATCTTGAGAACGCGTCATCATATCGAGTTGAAATTAACACCGTATACTCAGGTCTACCGTCCCTTGAAGCTGTGAAAAAAATCAAACTTCTACGTTAACGTGAATAAAAAGATACGGCCGTTTATGTCGCATAACACGTACATTTCGACACTTAAGGGAATCAAAATGATAGGGTACTTCCTGATGACCTAGAACTATGAAATTTGGCAAGTAATATCGTCACATACTACACATACTTAGAAAAAACTGAAAACTATACATTTGTAATAAAATCATAAAAAATATAGTCATTTTCAAACATCATATTTGAAGAACTCCGTTGCGTTAAGTTTGCACCTCGTTTGTATCTGGCGCCATACATTTCAGGTGTAAACTTAACCAGGTCAATTAACCGGAGCGGAACCCTCGGCGCGCCAGTCAGACTCGCACTTGGCCAGTTTTTTTATTAACTTTGGTCGAGTAAAAATTATGCTTTGATCATCTTTGGATGTCCAGCTACTAAATACCAGAACCCTGTACCAAAATTGATCAGAAGACAAAGAAAATTTTCCCAATAGCTGGCGCCACGCACCTATACAATATTAGCTTTTTAAAGTAAGTTACTCGCATGAAATTGTCTGGAACGGCCCGATATGTTCCGAACTTGTATGGAGCTCTTCATCACGGACTGCTACCCGCGCTACATGTTTCGTCATGTGACAAAGTTGCCGCGCCGGTGTACGGGTAGCAGTCCCTGATGAAGAGCTCCGTACGAGTTCTAAACATTTCGGGCCGTTCCTGCCAATTTCACGTGAGTGTAAACCGCTTAATACAATAATTCGTTAGTATAGATGATCTCAAATTGTTATTGCTAACGAAACGTTCTGTTTTGTGACTGTCGTTCAAAATTTTCAATTTATTCTATTATAGTCTCTGCTTACAAACTGCTTATTAATACTTCTCTCCAAGTCCCTGTAGTAAGTTAAATCTAATTCCAAATGCTAATAATGAAAAGCCAAATGGTATCGGGTCGTCGGCCGCGCGGGTCGAAATCCCCATTCGTCTGGTCTGTTTCAGACTCCCTAACAAGGACATTCTTTTTTATTAAGAATGTGTTCACTTGCACTTTTGGGATCTTTGTAGATTAAAATCTTTTGAATGGAAATTATGCCGCGTGTTGTTGCCCGCTCATCCCGTGGCAACACTACATTTTTTGGGATAAAAAGTTGCTTATCTGTTAATCCAGGGTGTCAGCTACCTTCATATCAAAATTTATCAAAATTGGTCTAGCCGTTTGAGCGTGAAGAAGTAACAAACATACACATAAACATCATTCTACTTTTTAATACATACTAGCTTTTGCCCGCGACTACGTACGCGTGGAACTTAATAAATGGGATTATTAAAAGCGCCTAAGCAAATGTAAGAGCAATTGTGCTTTTGGTCTAATAATTACATTTCCTACAGGGTCACCGCACCCCAAGAGAAATGTTCACTTACTTTTCAATATTTTTAGGTATAATTTCCAGGATGAAAACTATCCTATGTCCTTCCTCGGATCTTAAACTATCTCTATGCCAAATTTCATCAAAATCGATTCAGCGGTTTAAGCGTGAAGAGGTAACAGACAGACAGACACACTTTCGCATTTATAATATTAGTATGGATTAGTGTGATGCAATCACTTGCATTTTTGGTATCTTATATATTAAATCTTTTGAATGGAAATTATATCAATGTTTATGAAAATTGTGAATGTATTTGTTTTTTTAAGTATGGAATTTAACCGTTACCTCTCTGTACATTTTGTTTTTCAATAAATGTATTAGTATTTTGTATTTGTATATCATAATACTTTAGCACTAGGTAGGTCATATGAAAAGTCGTGCCGTATGACATGTACCTGCAATTCACATACGTCGTGCGTATAGGCCTACTAAAAAACGACATACCTAGTCGCTCATGACAACGACTCAAGTTCTGAAATACAGTACAAAAATACCTCATTCTATAGAGGGTGAAAAGGTGTCCGATGTTCTATTTTTAACTTACCTCTGAGAACATTGAGATTAAAGCATTTCTTACATATACAAATGCGAGTCGGATTTGCGCACCGAGGGTTCCGTACAAACACGTTACGTCACGTCATCTGTGACCATTCTAACTGTCTACTAGCTATCACGGTTCATGGGATACAGCCTGGTGACAGACAGGCGGAGAGTGAAGTCTTAGTAATAGGGTCCCGTTTTTTGCCCTTTCGGTACGGAACCTTAAAAATGTGAATCTAAAAAAATATATAAATATTATGGGACAATACACAAGTCAACCTAGTCCCAAAGCTTGTACTATGGGTACTAGACGACGATATACATCCATACTAATATTATAAATGCGAAAGTGTGTCTGTCTGTCTGTCTGTCTGTTACCTCTTCACGCTTAAACCGCTGAACCGATTTAGATGAAATTTGGTATATAGATAGTGTCAGTCCCGGGGAAGGACATAGGATACTTTTCATCCCGAATAAATTTAGTGTTCCCATGGGATCACCGCGGGGCACAGCTAGTAATATATAAATCCATACTAATATTATAAATGCGAAAGTGTGTCTGTCTGTCTGTTACCTCTTCACGCTTAAACCGCTGAATTGATTTTGATGAAATTTGGCATAGAGATAGTTTAAGATACGAGGAAGGACATAGGATAGTTTTCATCCTGGAAATTATACCTAAAAAGATTGAAAAGTGAGTGAACATTTCTGTTGGGGTGCGGTGACCCTGTAGGAAATGTAATTATTAGACCAAAAGCACAATTGCTCTTACATTTGCTTAGGCGCTTTTAATAATCCCTTTTATCAAGTTCCACGCGTACGTAGTCGCGGGCAAAAGCTAGTACATTATATCAATAACATCAATGAACCAAGAACAAATATTTGTTTATCACACAAATATTTGCCCCGGCCGGGATTCGAACCCAGGACCGCCGGCTCAGTAGGCAGGTGTCTGCAAACTGTGGCACCGCGTCGCCTGCACAAACAAATTAACGGGACCAAAAATGGTTCATTATTAGTGCACTCTTAGAATACGCCTAGAACGAGAGACTTCATAACATCAGGTTTGCGAAAGATTAAGCCGCTTTTGGTTTTATGTGTGCATGTCTACGAACTAATCATAGAGACGTGTTGCTCGTGAGCTTCACATTGTGACAGATGCGCACACAGACGAAACTTAGCCCGTGGCTATCCAAAACTGGCTTCACTTTCAAGCGCTGTTTATAGGTTTCTAGGCGTATTTCTTCTAAGAGTGCACCATGGTACATTGTTCCGCCTTCCATTTATGTTCCGGGCTTATATCATTTGAAGCATACCATAGGACGTCGTACACGTAGTGTAGTCGTTCCCGTTGTCCCACGACCAATAGGTACGCGTTTTACCAAACAACCAATGCCGTGTAGGCTAATTTCTCAGGTGGTTTTTGCGAAGAAGAACAGAAAGAAACTGCTGTAGTATTCTATTCTGTGACACGACACAAACTTATCGTCAAATAAAGCTTAAATATACTAAACATATGTTTGCAAAGAGAGATACTTGTAATATTTCGTATCACCCACGTAATATTTGCTTCGGTATGTATCTAAAATACACAAACATTATTATATTGACAATCCGAGATACACAGTATTACATTTTACTGGGACATATTCACGCAATAATTTACCAAACTAAGCTCCCAACGAGAATCTGTGTTGCGTGACTCGTGTCGTACAGTTGGCCACGTTTACGAAAATAAATAGTTTTATATAAAACCGATTATATCGCGTATATTTATTATTTGAGCCTTCCTATCGTTTCAACTGTTTCAACAACCATTCATCATCATCTCAGCCATAGGACGTCCACTGCTGAACATAGGCCTCCCCTTTGGACTTCCATATATACCGGTTGGAAGCGACCTGCATCCAGCGCCTTCCGGCGACCTTTATAAGGTCATCTGTCCATCTTGTAGGTGGACGTCCTACGCTGCGCTTGCTGGTCCGAGGTCTCCACTCGAGCACTTTTCGGCCCCATCGGCCATCTGCTCTGCGTGCTATGTGGCCTGCCCATTGCCACTTCAACTTGCTAATCCGGTGAGCTATATCGGTCACTTTAGTTCGTCTACGGATTTCCTCATTTCTGATTCGATCACGTAGAGACACCCCGAGCATAGCCCTCTCCATTGCACGTTGAGCGACTTTGAGCTTTGAGATGAGGCCGATAGTGAAAGACCACGTTTCGGTGCCGCAAGTCATCACTGGTAATACACATTGGTTGAAGACTTTCGTCTTGAGGCACTGAGGTATGTCGGACGAAAAGACATTGCGTAGTTTCCCGAACGCTGCCCAGCCGAGTTGGATTCGGCGGTTGACCTCTTTCTCGAAGTTGGACCTACCTAATTGGACCACTTGTCCTAGGTAGATGTATGAGTCAACAACTTCGAGTACCGAGTTTTCAACAGAGACTGGGATGGGCACAACCTTGGCATTTGACATGAGTTTCGTCTTGTCCATGTTCATTTTTAAGCCCACCCGTTGAGAAACTCGATTGAGGTCATCGAGCATCACGCTGAGTTCCTCCATCGAATTTGCCATGACTACGATGTCGTCGGCAAACCGAAGGTGAGTGATGTATTCGCCATTGATGTTGATGCCAAGTCCTTGCCATTCCAGGAGCTTGAAGGCGTCTTCCATAACGGCCGTAAACAGTTTCGGGGATATAACATCCCCCTGTCTTACGCCTCTTCTCAATGGAATGGCCTTTGTGCTCTGCTCCTGAACTCGGACCGACATGGTGGCGTTACTATACAAACACTTCAACACTTCAATGTACCGATAGTCAATATGGCATCGCTGAAGTGACTCGAGCACCGCCCATGTTTCCACCGAATCGAAGGCTTTCTCATAGTCCACAAACGCTAAGCATAATGGCAAGTTATACTCTTCAGTCTTCTGTATAACTTGCCGCAGCGTATGTATTTGGTCAATGGTACTATAGCTTCTTCGGAAACCGGCTTGTTCGGGAGGCTGGAAGTCATCAAGTCTATGTTCGAGACGGTTCGTGATGACCCTTGAAAACAGCTTATAAACATGGCTTAGAAGCGTGATGCGCCTGTAGTTCTTCAATAGGCTATTATCACCTTTCTTGAAGAACAGTACCACCTCGCCTCTATTCCATGCTTCAGGCGTTTTGCCCTCGGACAAGACGGAATTAAAGAGCTTCTGGAGGACCTTAAGTACCGGTGTTCCACCCGCTCTCAGAAGCTCTGAGGTGATTCCGTCTTCGCCCGGCGCCTTGTTGTTCTTAAGCTGCTTCAGGGCCATCCTAATCTCGTACAGACTGATGTCCGGGATGTACACCACGGGATGTACGATGCACAACAACCATTATGAAGGGTAAACTGAAAAGAAACAATAAGGAATTCTGTGAATGGTTCTCACCTCACAATTTTAATCACATGATCATAAAAGTACTTTAACGTACTATTTTGATAAGTAAATATGAGACGATTCGGAAGTAAGTATTCATTAGAAAGTATTCATTAGAAGACGCTCGGGAACCGCGCCGTATAAGTGGGTTATGGTATTTTGCTCCTACAAAATCGGTTAAAAAGTATCCTTTAACCATCTGCTAGTAGCTACTGGTACAAAAAATAATTGGCGATTCCAATTATTTTTGTACCCGTAGGCCCCGTAGCGACTAACAGGTGGTTAAAGAATACTTTCCTGTCGTGGGGGCCTACGATAATTCCGCTTATCACGTTGGAAAAACGCAGAACATACAACGTAATTGAGTATAGTTTTAGCATGCTTTTTATTGTTTACCTAAACGTTAAAGCAGAACTTTTACTTCAGCAGTGTGTGATTAATTCTGAAGATGCAACATAGTAAAGTACCATAGTTTCATTGTACACTGTAGTAAATGTAAAGTTTTAGTTTTTATGTGCTTGGTTCTTATCGCGTAGCACCTTTCTTTATTGCGCGCATAAGATCTTACGTATGGCACTAAGCGGCAAGTAGGCTACTCTAGCTTAATAGTGGTTTCTGTAAACTTGGCGAGCAAGATAAGGTTGTGAGTAGTGCTACGTGTAATACTGTTTTACTGCCACATGTTTGCAAAGTTCCCGAATTATTTAATGTACCTTGTTGTGCTTCGGTGCATATTCCGGTACATGGTTGCCAATTAGCCCCTTATAACCTGGATTAATTTAATTTGGGGTTGGGGTCTAGGGAATTAGAAAATTATTTAATAGGTATATTGTTGAAAGTGGTTCTCTAAGTTATTAGACATTCAGTGTATTTTTAACTTTTGCTAGAACCAATAGGTGCCATATGGCACCGCTAGTTCATAAGGGGTTCATAAGGGGCCCATTATATATGCCCTACGAGCAATGTAGCCCATTGCCATTTAAGTTTGACGATGAAGTTTGCTGTAAAGATCCTCGAAAAGACCTTTGTCCTGAAGCGGTTGTCTTTAGTAATGATAATGATGATGATTATTATAACAAAATGGGACTTGTGGTCTCAAAGGGGGATTTCTAAAAATCATTGTAAGTTTAAATCACTATATGAATTATGAGGATGATCTCAGATAACGGGACGATTTTTACCAACTTTGATACAGGGATAGCTGGACATCCAAAGTTGGTAAAACTCTGACATCAATAGGTAACTTTTTTTCCGACTACGGTAAAGTAAAAAGTGTTAGTAGTATTATTATGACATTGTAAAGTAATGCCTCTATATAGAAGTCGTTCTGCCCTGAATTTTTAATTTTTATTATTTTCATTTTGCACGACATAGGATGTCATGTCACGATGACGCAATATACGTTGCAAATTCCACTTTACGATGGCCTAACGTAGATTTGTTTTTTTAACCCTCGAAGAAAAAATAATTCATGTTTAACACGTGTATCTATATGTATCTGTCTGTGGCATTGTAACTCCCAAACCGATGAACCAATTCGAGTGCGGCTGTTTAATCGAAAGACTTTGTTTGTCGAGATGGTTCTTAGCTATGTTTGGTGGAAATAGGATTAGCCGTTTTCAAGATATATTGAAGCTTTTTGTAGTAATGTTCTATTTTAGTACTATTTTCTATATCACACTAATATTATAAAGGCGAAAGTTTGTGAGTGTGTTTGTGTGTATGTTTGTTACTTCTTCACGCTCAAACGGCTGGACCAATTTTGATAAATTTTGGTATGAAGGTAGCTGACACCCTGGATTAACACATAGGCTACTTTTTATCCCGAAAACGTAGTGTTCCCGTGTAATGAGCGGGTAACACCGCGCGGCACAGCTAGTCACTTAATTCAAAATTCAAAGCACTATTCTGCAAATAGGCCTCAGGGGCACTTTTACATGTCTGATTCTATATCATTGAATAACAATAATAAATATAAAATTACAGTTATAATTGCATCATAACAATATAATAATAAATTACTGCAACAGATAATAAATGACTGGGCACACTTTACCGGGAGATGTATACCTATTGTCTCCGGGTCCATTACTAGAATACTCTTAACCTATACTATCAGAGATGTAAAGGGTCTCTATGCATCAATATTAAAATACGATTGATTAATACATAATAGTAAGCTTGCTTACTTCATAAATGAAGGTCTTATGATGGGTGCTTTATATTTTTAATTCAGGTTATGGTCTGTAGTGACGAAATATTACGAACTCGCTCTTGAAGGAAAACTTTCGTAATGTGCATATGTTTAGAGCCGGCTATACCCACTCAACTCCATCCGAATGCCGAATGCACAATTCCTTTACAAAATAACTCATAGCAGAGTTTTCCTTATTCCGTTTTATGCCCGTTTCCGTCACATCGGATCCTCGCGATTGAACACAGAGCCCTCTCGAATCAAAGAGCTGGATACAATACTCTTTTTGAACTTCCTAAGCGGCCGGTAGAAATCCGAAAGCCCTTTTGACTGGATTCATTGGATCAAAATAGAATTGGTTCGTGTGCTTCGTACTTTTTGATTTATTGATTTAGACTTACACGATTTTCGCATATTATTGTAACAAAATGGGGCTTGATCGCGTTCAAAATGTGTTAATTTGATGACTTCGACGTTTTGGACGTGATGTTATGTCTGTCTATGGTCTCGAAGGGATTGAAGGAATTGAAGGAAGAGTTTACTTGTCGCGCAAGTAGTTCGAATTACCCGCCGCACTTGGTCATTGAGTAGTTTGCTCTCTGTTAAGAGGCATATTTCAAAAAATACCATGAATGTTTATTGCCGGTTGTATTATGATTTACAACTGAATGTTAAATGTTGATGGAGATAATTGTCCTCCTACTGTAACATTTCAATGTAAATCATAATACAACCTAAAGAGATCGTGAGTCGAACTTAATGCCTTTCACCAAGACTGGTCGGAAGTTGCTCAGGACCTGGCCACGTGGAAGAATAACAGGGAGGCCATTGCCCAGTAATCGGATACTCTAGACTCTTAAATAGAAAATGTGTAATATATACTTGAAGGCCATTGCGTCTATTGCAGACGATTTATGGAGTCATGTTCGGGAGAAATCGTTCGTTATAACCTATAATCGGAAAAATGTATACCGAGATGACAGGTGTCATCATAGGAATCATTTTTTCATTCATTTTCATTTTCATTTTCATCGTTCGCCGCGCGGGGTATAATAAGACCATTGAGTAAAATAATTATGCTTATACTGCAGAATAAACGACTTTGTGGGTACTTATTCTGCGTTTTACTAGTATTTATAAACTGTTTCTTTTCAAAACACTAGCAGTTTTTTATACGTTTTTGGCCGGACACGTCGGCCGCCGGATGCATTCAAAATAGACGCCGTGACTCCCCAGAGAGTCGCCAGTGTGACTGCAAAAAGAGTACAGTCGCCCGCGACGTTTAGCTCGGCTTACTCACTAGAAAAACGTACAAGACTGTGTCGAACAACACGGGGTTGTAATTTCATAGTTTTCCGAGTTATTTATTTGCTCATCTCAAGGGAACACTAAATTTTTTTCGGTATCAAAAGTAGCCTATGTGTTAATCTAGGGTATCAGCTACATTCATACCAAAATTTATCAAAATTGATCCAGCCAGCGTTTAAGCGTGAAGAAGTAAACAAACATACACATAAACAGACTCACAAACTATACTGTGATTTGATTACTCATTATAAATCCAGCTTTACCACTGTACTTGCGCGTTACGTGTCAGTTACTAAGCAAGCCATTTTGCCATCTCTGAGTTCGTTTCAAAATAGTGCATTTAAAAATAAATCATATATATTTGTTGGACAGCTGTGCACCAAAGGGCAATCCTGTTTTTTGTTATTTTCGGTTTACGAATGCAATAACATAACAAATAATGCATAAAACGATATGACAACGTTGTAACGTTTATGATCTTTAACTTTGGCATAAGATTTTTTTGATGTTTCTGTATGTGCAAAAAATGTTTATCAAGTTGAATTGATTAATCTATCCGATATTTGTATCTATCTATAGTGTAGTTTCTGTGTACAGTCTCTACAGTTTGTGAGTTACGCTAGGAAAATAAAAAAAATAGAAATCATATTACGACCAAAATTCAATGCTAGCGGCTTCATTCACTAACGCATTCAGTACCTACTTTAATATTTACATTAAGGCTTGTGGGAGTTGGAGAGTTAAAGTATTTTCTGTATTTGTTTTTTTCAGTGAATTGTTTTTTTTTAACCCACTTTCACCTAAACGCACTATTTGGAACCTGGGTAAATTTTGCGATATCTGAAATCGCAACAAGCATTAGAGTCAATTATTTAAAAAAAATGAGCGGTGTTATAACACCTGGTCGGGCTATCTGGGTTAATTTTCAAACACGTGTTCCGCATGTGGAATGATGTTTTCCCCGGGGACTACAGTATGCGGTTCTTCAAGAGGGAAGTAAAAAGGTTCTTAAAGGGTCGGCAAGGCGCGTGTGATGCTCCTGGCATCGCAAGCGTACATAGGCGGTGGTAACTGCTTAACATCAGACGGGCCGTATGCTTGTTTGCCACCGTCATAGTATATATATAAAAAAATCTGATACAATAAAATATTACATTAGAAGAAAAATTCCTAGTCATAATCTGGATTTGTAAGTAGGTACCACTCACATTAAGTAATAGAGTTCTTGCTGAACAAACGACCATTGCAAATGAAACAAAAAACAATTGCGCTAATTGGGAACTTTCTAGATTAATGCACGGCGTGTTTTTGTGAAAGAAAGAAAATTACGAGAATTTTCGGAAAAATTCATAGAGCTGCAGCTTTATGCAAATCAGTTCAGGTTTGCGAGCTGTATTTAGGAACTACGCTTCTTTTTTGTCTATTTTACGTTTTCAGGGTTCCATACCCACCTCAAAACAAAGCCTGTCTGTCTGTAGAGAATTTGACCTAGAATCATGAAATTTGACTAGAAGCAATGACTTATAGAACATGTCATTGAAAATAATCGGAACGAGTTAAAAAAAGTTTTATGTTGTAGCATGGAACCCTCGATGCGAGAGCCCGTTTGGCACTGTTTTATTTATTTCGTTAGTTAGTTTTGCTTCGGTATCAGTTGGGTTCCGTGGTGACAACATCTATACGTATACATTATGCAGTGTACTTATATGCAACGTCGATGCAGGGTGCAACGGATCGAGTGTTTACTGAAAATTTAATATCACGTATAATCTCGACCTGCAGTGCTTGTGATAAATATGAAACTAAAAAATCTATCAAAATAATATTTTTCTACATTACACTGCTTCTCTGGCTTATTGATTGAATTTCAAATAAGTACAGCACAGTCCGCGATCTCTCAAATTGCCATTCGGGGTTGGGTGAAAACTAAGAGGTTCTTATCTGGATCGCGTAAGTGCGAGCGAGACGGGTATAAAATGAGAATTGCATTCTGACAGCTCAGCTCACGACTGTACGTCTGTCCGACTGTATGTCGGTATTGTATTGACCTGGGAATAGAGATGAAACACAGTTTTTTTGCATGAAAGTTTAACATACGAGTAAGCTAGGTATAACTTAAATACGTTGACAGATATTAAAATTATTCTAAGGCTTAACAATGCCGCATTTGCAGGAAATACCCTCTTTCCGTTACACTCTGTATATTATTCATTCATTAATGAAAATATCCTATTAAATGTAACTATAAAGTCAATGGCATGTTATTTTATAATATGTTTTATTACGATACCACAACAAGATACTCCAACCTAGTGGAGTCCCAAGCGTGTCTCGTGTCGGACCCTCATCAACCGACGGTCCAACGCCCGAGCGCGGGCGAGGCCCTTACACGTGTTTTGATTATTTCGTAAAACGTTGCGGATATTAATATGTGCACGATGCGGGTTCGTTTGCATGTTAAATGTTTGTTTTTAGCTAAGCGTTTACCCGAAAGTTGTCCAGTCAGCGGTTCGAGCCTTTCATGTCATGTTATGAGGCGGGGCTGTGTATATTTATAATTTAAGAAGCATTATATATTTTAAAATTTATTTTTTTCATATTATGACAACTATTTTGATAAATTCAACCTAATTTTTAAAGTGAATAATACTTTCCCTGATTTCTAGATTAATATAGCTATTTTATGTTTTCATTGCGTGCAGTCGAAGATAAGTTGAAAAAAAAAACAGGTTTCTGCGTGAATTTTGGCAATTTCGAGTAACATTTGAAACAAAAAACATCAATGAAATATTCAAACTGTAGGTTTCAAATATATAGCAATAAATCGCAATGTTAAGAAACAATAGAAACATGTTTTTGATCATAGAGAAAAATGTTTAAAACATTTTTGAACGGATAAGGTAAGGAGTTCAACTACCGCCATACCAAATTTTATCAAACTTGTTCAAGCCGTTAGAGCGTGAAAAAGTAATAAAGATACTAGAAATAATGACACTCACACATTTCGCCTTTTTAATATTTGTGAGATAATTTTCAATAGGTATGACGAAAAGTTTTTTTTTGAGGATGTCAATCGATTCTATTTTTTATTGGGATCAAAAAATGTAGATAAGACTGACTACACTTAGACCGCTCCAACAGTCAGAAATAACCGTCAATGATCAACATTCCTACGCTCCATAATCGACACCTAATTGTGATGACGTCATTATAATATGTTATGGGTACCAATATTTATGGAGGCAATAAGTAATTTGCCATTTTCACCGTGAAAAGTGCGTTTAAGTTCATGGCTGTACAATTATTGTTTTGTTAAATTACGACGCTTCTGAAAACAATTTCAAAATTTCTTTTAGATAAGAAAAATGCTAACATTTGAAGTCACATAATTCGGAAAAATATTTTTTTTTTGCCTTTTTTAGGGTTCCGTACCTCAAAAGGAAAAAACGGAACCCTTATAGGATCACTTTGTTGTCCGTCTGTCCGTCTGTCAAGACCCTTTTTCTCAGGAACGCGTGGAGGTATGAAGCTGAAATTTATATCAATTACTCAGGTCTACTGTCCCTTGAAGCTGTGAAAAAATCAAACTTCTAAGCCAACGCAATCAAAAGATACAGCCGTTTATGCCGCAAATTTTCGACACTTGCAAGGGAATCAAAACCTACAGGGTGCTTCCCGTGAACTCAGAATCTTGAAATTTGGTACGAAGCAACGTCTTATAGCATAGATAAAGGAATAATTACGAAAACCATATTTTTTTTTTAATACCTAACTTTGCACCTAATTTATATGGGGCGCTATACATACCAGGTGCAAACTTAACTTAACCACTTAGGGATGGAAAGTGTTTGTACGGAACCCTCGGTGCGCGAGTCCGACTCGCACTTGGCCGGTTTTTTTTTTTTTAATAGGGATAAGAAATATTTTTTATCCCTACTGGAAAAAGGAATCGTAAAGGACAGAAGTGCTACCAATCCGCGCTTGCTCTCTTCTCTTGCGCCGCAGGGTTAAGCACAACTGACCCCGCTGGAAACAAGAACCCGGCGAAACCCGGGACGGGTAGTGACAAAGGTCAGTACGCAATAATTCTGCCGGCGGTTGAGGCGGTGACAGGCGAATTTGAGCCTTTTTAATGTAGTGCCCCTTTGCGTTCATAAAATAGGGTGTTATACAACTAGGTGCTTTAACCATTAAATAGCTGTAAAAAAAACTTGCTATACTTGTGTAAAAAACCAGCCAAGTGAAAATCGTACTCGCGCACCGAGGGTTCCGTACAAATACTTATTATCCCATCTTAACTGGCCGGGTTAAGTTAAGTTTGCACCTGGTATGTATGGTGATAGTATGGGAAAAGGGGCAATGATATATCCTCCAAGGCCTAGATTGGATCCCATTTTTCATTAATTCAAATTTCATGACTTCGGCGGCAAGCGACAGTAGCGAGCGGCGGCCATACGAGTGAGCGAGACACAACGCTCGGATATTCCGTTCCCACCTACAGCCGCCACTTGCCGCTGAAGTCGTATCCAGGGTATTCCTGTAGGTATCTACCTAGTTACCTACGCAACCGCTTTCATCTGATTTTGGGAGACCTCACAAATACCGTACCGCCATGTAATTTTACCCATCAATTTTATAAGGACGGAAAAATCGATTTTTCTAAATAATTATCCCCTTAATTGCTTTATACGAAAATGTTCTGTGCTTTGTTATTTTAGAACACTAATGATGCTGGCAAACTTGAGTATTATATGGTTTCTTGATGTATTTATTTTGGTGTATAAAGGAGTATTGTATGACGAGTTTTAAATTCAAGCTATTTAACATTGTTCAGAGCTTAATATATGGAGCAAGGCTATTTAGGAGTGTTTGTTCCATATAAGAAACATGGCAACATTGGCAACAGGCGAAATATGGAGAAATTATAAAACATAAACTCAAAAAGTTTAAACGTATTGCTAGCCGAGTATATTGCAATGTTTAAAAAGTACCTAAAAATTCCCCTGAAAAATATTTCTATTGCCTAAGTTTGTTGTTTGCATGCTAAGATTTGGTGGATTTTAGTGATATCTCTATGCATTTATTAATATCTTAAATACTTAAAATAGCGCATGCAATCATCATACGGTGAGTAATAGTGGTAGGTAGTTGGTACATATCCTTATGTTGGTTCTCCTATTATTATTAAATTTGGTTTATTTATTTCATTTCTTTGGTTAAGTTTCTTTACAATAAATTTATGTAAAAAGTAAAATCATCATCATCATCATCTCAGCCATAGGACGTCCACTGCTGAACATAGGCCTCCCCTTTGGACTTCCATATATACCGGTTGGAAGCGACCTGCATCCAGCGCCTTCCGGCGACCTTTACAAGGTCATCTGTCCATCTCGTAGGTGGACGTCCTACGCTGCGCTTGCTGGTCCGAGGTCTCCACTCGAGCACTTTACGGCCCCATCGGCCATCTGCTCTGCGTGCTATGTGGCCTGCCCATTGCCACTTCAACTTGCTAATCCGGTGAGCTATATCGGTCACTTTAGTTCGTCTACGGATTTCCTCATTTCTGATTCGATCACGTAGAGACACCCCGAGCATAGCCCTCTCCATTGCTCGTTGAGCGACTTTGAGCTTTGAGATGAGGCCGATAGTGAAAGACCACGTTTCGGTGCCGTAAGTCATCACTGGTAACACACATTGGTTGAAGACTTTCGTCTTGAGGCACTGAGGTATGTCGGACGAAAAGACATTGCGTAGTTTCCCGAACGCTGCCCAGCCGAGTTGGATTCGGCGGTTGACCTCTTTCTCGAAGTAAAATACAATAAAGTAATTACAAAATATAAATACATTATAAAAAATCTAACCTAGAGTACAGTAACCGGCAAACTTCTTGAGCAGAACCTTGACTGCGCAGTAGCCGATTTACGTACAAATGTGCATGCGCAGATCCGCCATTTTTGTTCTAAAAGTTTGCCGGCAACTATACCGCCGGCAGCAGGGCAGGGCCCAGGCTACCGGTGGGTACGGCTGCAGAGAGAGGAACCTCCTGACGATGCCGCCATGTCCAGGAGTACCGCCTTCTAAATCTGACCCGTCATTAATTTTATTATGAGTCTTTTATATCCCACTGCTGGGAAAAGGCCTCCCCCCTCTTTCCATCTGTCGCGGTTTTGACCTGTATCTGACCAGTCCTTTAAAAATGAGTCCAAGTCATCCCGCCATCGCCTACGAGGTCTGTAGCGTCTCCGTTTCGAGTTGTGGGGCTTCCACTGTTAGTTTTCCTAATAAATAAATTAACGAGCGAGCCTTTGTGAAGTGTAGTTGACGCAAAAGTGAGTGATGTGAATGATGAGAAAAAATTGCTTACATGAGCATCATGAAGTTCAAAGCAATGCCTGGCATTATACGAATTTGGGTAAGTTTTTAAAGTAACATTGACGTAAAATTAAATCCCGGCTCGTACCAACCAGTTATTTATTAATACCTCTCCACACGAGTCGTTAATAATGGATTGCCTGAGTTCTGTTCCAAATTACGTTTTAATAAATATATTATTAATACTTGATAAAGTACTGTAAGTACAGTAAGTAAGCTACAGTACATAAGCGAGCGAAGTCTTTAGAATCGTCTAATCAATCAATCAAATGCACTTTCAGGCCATTACGTTAAAAAGATGAAACACAATAAAATGAGTGCCATAAATACGTAATATCGTCCTGTTAGATTAACTTAATTTTGTGGTGACAGAGTACAAAATTACCTTCTACTTAAAGTGCCACTTTGTGTGTGTGAGTGAACTTTTTAGTAATAAATAGCTTAGATATCAGAATAGGACATATGTTACAGTTCTGTTTATTAGGTTATTCATTCATTCTTATGAATGAAAAACGCCTTTTTTAAGCATGATTTGAACTGTATCAGGGCTGTTTAGTGTTTAACCCTCACTACCAATAAGTGGAACTTTGCGTGGGAATACAAACCCATTTTTTGAAATCGCGAATTCAAACTTCGTAAGTTCATCGTTCTATTACGCAAGCGGGGCGGCGGGGAAAAGTTAGTAATTTTATGTTAGGTTTGTTTTTATAATAATGGCCATCAAAGTGCCCCGAATTTGAATCTTTACTAAGATAGGTTCTCAATCTCACGAAAATGATATAAATTGACTGGTTTTTTCAAAAGGCGCAGGCTTCGGAAAATAATTTCATTATTTTGTCGTACAAGCGATTATAAAAGCGATTTCCTGGTGTTTGTCTACCATTGTACTATTGTGGCGAGGCAACAAAGGAGTCTTTCAATAAAGCCTTAGTGAGCTGTACACACTTATTTAGTAGGTATTGATACACTGCCTGCGGAACACAAGGGCTTATGTATAAGTGGTTCGTTAACTTAGGACTTTACATATAATTAATGAGGCCGACAAGGGTTGTATTTTATATACGTACTTTCTTGATAAAACTGGGCAATACTATACGGTGATATTTTAACAACAATTTATTAAATAGAGTGCACGTATTTCAAATTCTTCCCTTCTAGTGATAAGTGCAGTATCTGTTGCTGCAGTTATGAAATGCTTTTCGCATTTTATTTCGAATGAGGTGCAAATTGATTTGACCATTATGGGTCCTTATCCGTTCAAGATGCTGATTGTTTTAGACATTTGTGATAATCAAACATGTTGCTTAACATATTATCAGTGTAGCTCTACTTGAACAGGGCTATTGCGATTTATATTTGAAACCTACAGTTTGAATTTTTCATTGATATTTTTTGTTTCAAAAAAATTTTTAACAAAAAAAAGAACCGACTTCAGTAAAACTAAAAAAGCCAACAATAACCCGTTCAAGTACAGATTACATTTGACTCACCCTTCGAAGTCGGTGCCAAACCTCGTGTAAACTATAATATATAAATATAAGAACTGGTTTGGGATCGACTTCGAAGGGTGAGTCAAATGTAATCTGTACTTGAACGGGTTATTGTTGGCTTTTTTAGTTTTACTGAAGTCGGTTCTTTTTTTTGTTAAAATTTTTTTTTCTTGCTTTTTAGTGATTCGTATGTGTTCAGCATCAGTTTCCTTACACCAAATCCTATTTACTGAATGTAAATTCTTGACCTTATCAATAAATTACCGAAAGCGCCGTACATGTCCCTATAACATTTGAAGAGTTCCCTCGATTTCTCCAAGATTCCATCATCAGATCTCGACTTAGTCCCAACGGGACCAACTCAGAGTTATACCCTTTCGATTAAAAAAATAAATTGAAAATCGGTTCACGGTTCTCGGAGATATCGAGTAACAAACATAGAAAAAAAATATAAAAAAATTGTTCGAATTGAGAACCTCCTCCTTTTTTGAAGTCGGTTAAAAACTACTCGAGATTGACAAACCTCACGCAGAAAACTGGTCAATTTATTGACCTGGTTATTCACTTGGTTGAAATTATCAATATATTTGTTACAATATAAAAAAAAAATTTTTTTTAAAGGAATACGGTTCTTTAATTATATTTACTGCATTTATTACTATAATCATTTATTATTATAGTATTGTAATAATACCTAGTATCGTATATTATACCATCTAATAAGTGACAAATGTTTCAAATCACTTCAGTTTGAATAAATTGCGATTATGATGAATGAGTGTACAAGATACACTTGGTTTCAATCACAACGCAATTTTCGCACTCATCACTTTCGAGAGTGATCAAACAGTACCAATGTTGGCCCTTAATACTCATAAAATAGAGACGAAAGTGAACTATACAAATAATTATATCCACGACAAGAGTATAAACAGAAATAGGATGAGAATTTCAATAAATTGTAGGACCAGTTACAGAAACAGAACATTAACATACCTACTAGTTAGACGTGGTATATGACAATATAATTGCTATTTTAATCGAAAGGGTATAACTCTGAGTTGGTCCCGTTGGGACTAAGTCGAGATCTGATGATGGAATCTTGGAGAAATCGAGGGAACTCTTCAAATGTTATAGGGACATGTACGGCGCTTTCGGTAATTTATTGATAAGGTCAAGAATTTACATTCAGTAAATAGGATTTGGTGTAAGGAAACTGATGCTGAACACATACGAATCACTAAAAAGCAAGAAAAAAAAATTTTAACAAAAAAAAGAACCGACTTCAGTAAAACTAAAAAAGCCAACAATAACCCGTTCAAGTACAGATTACATTTGACTCACCCTTCGAAGTCGATCCCAAACCAGTTCTTATATTTATATATTATAGTTTACACGAGGTTTGGCACCGACTTCGAAGGGTGAGTCAAATGTAATCTGTACTTGAACGGGTTATTGTTGGCTTTTTTAGTTTTACTGAAGTCGGTTCTTTTTTTTGTTAAAAATTTTTTTGAAACAAAAAATATCAATGAAAAATTCAAACTGTAGGTTTCAAATATAAATCGCAATAGCCCTGTTCAAGTAGAGCTACACTGATAATATGTTAAGCAACATGTTTGATTATCACAAATGTCTAAAACAATCAGCATCTTGAACGGATAAGGACCCATAATGGTCAAATCAATTTGCACCTCATTCGAAATAAAATGCGAAAAGCATTTCATAACTGCAGCAACAGATACTGCACTTATCACTAGAAGGGAAGAATTTGAAATACGTGCACTCTATTTAATAAATTGTTGTTAAAATATCACCGTATAGTATTGCCCAGTTTTATCAAGAAAGTACGTATATAAAATACAACCCTTGTCGGCCTCATTAATTATATGTAAAGTCCTAAGTTAACGAACCACTTATACATAAGCCCTTGTGTTCCGCAGGCAGTGTATCAATACCTACTAAATAAGTGTGTACAGCTCACTAAGGCTTTATTGAAAGACTCCTTTGTTGCCTCGCCACAATAGTACAATGGTAGACAAACACCAGGAAATCGCTTTTATAATCGCTTGTACGACAAAATAATGAAATTATTTTCCGAAGCCTGCGCCTTTTGAAAAAACCAGTCAATTTATATCATTTTCGTGAGATTGAGAACCTATCTTAGTAAAGATTCAAATTCGGGGCACTTTGATGGCCATTATTATAAAAACAAACCTAACATAAAATTACTAACTTTTCCCCGCCGCCCCGCTTGCGTAATAGAACGATGAACTTACGAAGTTTGAATTCGCGATTTCAAAAAATGGGTTTGTATTCCCACGCAAAGTTCCACTTATTGGTAGTGAGGGTTAAACACTAAACAGCCCTGATACAGTTCAAATCATGCTTAAAAAAGGCGTTTTTCATTCATAAGAATGAATGAATAACCTAATAAACAGAACTGTAACATATGTCCTATTCTGATATCTAAGCTATTTATTACTAAAAAGTTCACTCACACACACAAAGTGGCACTTTAAGTAGAAGGTAATTTTGTACTCTGTCACCACAAAATTAAGTTAATCTAACAGGACGATATTACGTATTTATGGCACTCATTTTATTGTGTTTCATCTTTTTAACGTAATGGCCTGAAAGTGCATTTGATTGATTGATTAGACGATTCTAAAGACTTCGCTCGCTTATGTACTGTAACACCAAATTTCCATGAAACTAAAAACACTGCTTGTCGACCTCACATAAGTATCTAAATTCTGAAGAAGAGTTAAACTGATTTTTGAGATATTTGTGATCAGTTTAATTGATCTGTCTCTTCACAAAAGTTAATTTTTTTAACCAGGTATTTTCTCGATATAATTAAATAAAGGAAAAAAATTAAATATGATCACATTGTTACATTTTCGAAAATATCCCAAATTATGATTAAAAAATCCATTTGAAAAGTTCCTCATTCTAAAAAAGCGTATGCGACAAGTAATGGATCACAGCACCGAAAATCTTACAGTCGGACTATCTAAGATTCCAAGACTGATTAAGATAGTTTGACAGTATGGTACTCTTTTCGATGATTGTCATTATTTGAAATAAGAATGCTGCTTTTGATTTTTTGTAAAGATATGAATATTATTCAGAAAATGTGGCAACTTCCACGGATGAAGTAGTATATATTATTTTGGGTACATTGAGTGAAAATATAAAACCGAAATATATCACCTAAACAAGTATTTTGTCACATGATATGGCAACTTATTTAAATGTAAAGATATTTTTATAATTTTAAATTGTAAATATATCTTTGACGTCGACTGTACCACTGTTCTTTTGTAGTTTGCGACTGTCATTTTTCTACAAGGTGACGTCATTTCAGTGTTGACTCACACATTTCAGACGACTCTGCTTTCACCTTTAAAAAAAAAACGGTAATATTCAAATATAATAGTTTTGGGTTCTGTGATAATAAAGAAATGAAATTAGTTTCATCTTAACACTATTTGAAAATTTGAAATGTTTTCAATTGATCAGATCAGAAGTTACTCATTCACTCTCTCACTATTCCGTACAATAAAGGACAGGCAACACCGATGTCAGCTCACAGAATCCCACTGGCTCCGAAATGAGAACGCTGCCGTCGCTTGGAGTGGCGTCGTTCGCTTTATTAAAACCGCGCGCCAAGAAAGGGGAAACGTGGCGCGGAGGAAATTGCGGCTGGATGTGGCTTGCTCAGGTGAACGGTGAGCTAAGTTGACGTTTGATTTGAGGCTTCATTAAGTTGTCTATTAGACAATAAACAGTATGCTGTCTTACTTAAATCATTTTCAGCGATGTAATGCTTCGCGCACCCAAAAGAAGGGTTCAAACACTCAAATCACTCGCACTCAAACGGGACGACAATCATTTCTGTGTTTCAACGGTTTGTCATCGACATGTGTCAGAATTTGAATGGTTTGACACTGACGTGTGTCAAAATTTCAACGGTTTGACATTGACAAGTACTGAACATCGATAATGTTTTTTTTTCATTGGTTTTCGAAGGCAAACGTGCCTTCAGCCAACACAACTGGGAACTGTCAAATTCTCAATAAAAAAACATCTTGGAAAAACCGTGGTAAAAAAATTACGAACGGCAAGACTGTAGATCCTTACAGCAAGAACTATCGAAAAAATATAATTAAATGGTTTTTGAAGAGTTGTACCCAGCCAGCCAGATATAAATAAATAATAAATAAATATCAGACAACCTCACACAAATCGATCTAGTCCCAAATTAAGCTCAAGAAGGCTTGTGTTATGGGCACTAGACGACGATATACATACTTATATAGATAAATATATACTTAAATACATAGAACAACCATGACCTAAGCACAAATATTCGAGTTCATCACACAAATATTTGCCCTGGCCGGGATTCGAACCCGGGACCGCCGGCTCAGTAGGCAGGTGTCTACAAACCGAGCCAAACGTGTCGTCAAATAAATATTTTGTGAGACATGTAAGTAGTAAAAATTAAATACTGAAATAGTATCATGTCATCGTACATATTTTTCCCTTTATCCATAACCGTTCCCATATTTATTCCGTACTCTGTCTAGTTTGTTTCCCTATATTTGGGAAACTGGATCAATTTTGAAGTTAGCCTGTCGTTGTCCATTCATGGGTCACTGGGCTTTTACTTTGCTGACAGATCATTAACCTGCCTTAGGTAACTTTGTTTTGCTGCAGTTGAAATTTACATCAAACTACTAAATCCCAAAGTTATCTGTTCCGTTATTTAATCGGCTGATTTAAGGGTGAAGCCAGACGAGCGTAATTTTAGTCACGTAATTTCGGTCGCGCCATACTTCGTCGTCGGTGGAAGTATGGCGCGACCGAAATAGCGTGACTCAAATAACGCAACAGTCCGTAATTATATCACGTGAAAAATTACCTAACACAATTCGACGACAAGGCATCTTTTGGTTAAATGGATACTAAAGATATAGTTTCGAAACGCATCCAGACTACAGTAGACATCTAGTGTCTCCGCGGACGATTTCCTGCACGTAGACTTTAATAAAATACGGAACAAGTTTTATCATGTTATTGTAGCTCTTTACGCTACCCGTGACGTACCATTTGAGCTTACTAGCTCATCTTTCGTAGGAACAATCTCGAACATGTTTTGAGGGAAGTAGGTCAGTGGTTGAGGTAACTAGAAGCGAAGTTTGAGGGTCTGGTCACCTTCGAGTTCGCCGTTGAAGTTTCGGCGGGTAGATTGGAATCTGAGGTGGCAAGTAGGGACCGAACTTTAGCAGTATTTTTAGTATATTTTAAGTAGAAAACTAACGTGAGATTCAAATACATATTTATGTAAATTCTAAATAGTTACTCACCTCGTTCGAATACAAAGTGAACAAAATATTTGAGTCTGGTCGCGCGGGCCTTTTTCAGAGAACGAAATAATTATTTTATTTATAAAAAATTTAGGATTAAAAATTCAATAACTTAAAGTCTACCTCGCTCTTTTTAAATTTATGAGACATGTAATGTCTCATTATTTTTTAATGTGGGTTCAGACCACAATTTTTATATTGAACCATTGATTTGCCAAGGTGTAAAGACTTCCAAGTAAACAATGCAAAGATCGCCACACAAGCAAAGAATATATATACTAACGTAAAAAGAAACGACAGCGATACTTGTGTGCAGTAACAAAACTCGCGGCTATGTGTGCGTGTCGAAGGGCGAGCGCGGGCGAGCGCGGGACGTGCGAGGTGGGGAAAGGCATTCACGTGAATGCCTTTTTCGAAGGATTCGGCATTACAAGGTCACCGACGCCCGAGTTACACCGATAGGCCGCTGTCGCGCCTGTGACACAAGCAGAAGAAGAACCGAAAGGTTATCTAGCGTTAGGGTGGTGAAGAGGTTAACACTCTGGACCGGTGTTATCCAGAGGTACCGGGTTCGATTTCCGGCCTCTTCCGCCAGGTTACGCATTTCAATTTTTCTTTGTGCTCTGATATTTGTATCAATGGTTTTTTACCTCGCTCTTTTTGATACTAATACGAGAAGCGCCAAATTTTAGAGTGTAAAGTATAGTTTTAAAAGTATTCGGATGCTAATAATTATTGACACAATTCCCTCACCTGATATTACCTAATTCTATGAAATATGCGAGCATTGTAAACGGTTAGGAATCGCGACAACCTCGTTTAAAGCCCACTAATTAGTGGAAACAAATGGGCGTAATTAAGTTGTTATTATTACTTGGTGTATGCATTATCATTCGTTTTAGTAATAACGATGAGAATCAATTTCTGGACGGAACTTAGTCATTTTACATGACACGACTAAATCAAATTCCCTCTCCATTTTACTGATATTTTAAAGAAAGTTACCTAACGTCTTTTATTGAAGCAATAGTTATCCCACCAAAAACATTTCATGTAAAAATGGCGGCCAAGACTCATATGGTCTGGCTGTAAAAAAGTTATCAGATGCCTCGAAAAGCCAAGCCCCTAAGCCCTGAGTTTACTAATCCTACACCTTGGCTTCAAAGGTATGGCTTGGCCGTTTCATAAAGTAACGTAAACAAGTCTAATGGACTGTCCGGCCTATATGGTAAGGAATTAAGTTTATATATATTATCATGGAGATATAAACTTAACTTCTTGATATCGTATGGGCCAGACGGTCCGTTGGACTTATTTACGTTACTTTATGAAACGGCCAAGCCATACCTTTGAAGCCAAGGTGTAGGATTAGTAAACTCAGGGCTTAGGGGCTTGGCTTTTCGAGGCATCTGATAACTTTTTTACAGCCAGACCATATGAGTCTTGGCCGCCATTTTTACATGAAATGTTTTTGGTGGGATCTCATTTATTTTTGTAAGGTGCCCTAGTCTTTTTCATTTATTTGGGCCATAGCGTCTGTAAGTAAGTAGTAATAATAGCAAAAGCGTTATGAGCATGTGAGTCTTGGCCGCTAATTTTACATGAAATGTTTTTTTGGTGGGATCTCATTTCTTTTTGTAAAGTAGTTTTTAATTTTTAGGTTTATTTTTTTATTTTTATGTGCCGTAGCGTTCTAAGTAAGTAGTAATAATTGTGTATTTAAGAAATACTTACGTTTAGCCCCCATTATGGAAAACCCATACAAACTTTCATCCCCTTATTTAAAGGGTGGGGGGTGATTTTCTAAAAATCCTAGAATATATATTTTATTATTTATAACAAGGAGTCTCTATATCAATTTTCAGACCTCTAGTATCAAAATTTGCAGAAGTCTCATACAAACTTCCATCCCCTAGTTTAAGGGGTTGGGGGGTAAAAGTTCCAAGTTTCAGAATTATTCTATTGTTTGTGTACTAAACCTAGCTTACATACCAAATTTCAGCTTTCTAGGTCATCGGGAAGTACCCCAGAGGTTTTTGATACGTCAGTGAGTGAGTGGCAAAATCGGCGTATTTTAGGTACCAATTAAACCTAAAGTATAAAAGCTAGATCAATTAAATTAAGTACATTTCATATGTTCCCTAACTGCATCTTATCCTGTGAATTTGGGCGCTCTTGTGTTAACTGGGACAAAGCTATGAGGGTTTGAAAATGAGACGAAACGGTTCGAGAAAAGGTAGGTAGTGCCCCGCTTCTTTTTTGCTCGTCTTGGCGGGGGCACTACCGTGCCCCCAGATACGAAGTCGAAGTGTAGATATGGAAGTAGTAATAATTGTGTATAAGAAATACTTACGTTTAGCCCGATATATACTACTTTTATCGCCCATTATGGAAAACCCATAAAAACTTTCATCCCCTTATTTAAAGGGTGGGGGGTGATTTTTTTAAAATCCTAGAATATGTACTTTATTATTTATAAATAATAAAGGAGTCCCTATATCAATTTTCAGACCTCTAGTATCAAAATTTGCAGAAGTCTCATACAAACTTCCATCCCCTAGTTTAAGGGGTTGGGGGGTAAAAATTCCAAGTTTCAGAATTATTCTATTGTTTGTATACTAAACCTAGCTTACATACCAAATTTCAGCTTTCTAGGTCATCGGGAAGTACCCCAGAGGTTTTGATACATAAGTGAGTGAGTGGCAAAATCGACGTATTTTAGGTACCAATAAAACCTAAAGTATAAAAGCTAGATCAATGAAATTTAGTACATTTCATATGTTCCCTAACTGCATCTTAACCTGTGAATTTGGGCGCTCTGGTGTTAACTGGGACGAAACTATGAGGGTTTGAAAATGAGACGAAACGGTTCGAGAAAAGGTAGGTAGTGCCCCGCCTCTTTTTTTTTCGTCTTGGCGGGGGCACTACCGTGCCCCCAGATGAGAGCAGCTGTAGTAACTAAAGTAAATGGGGGTACGCCTTGTCCGCTTTCAAACCAAAAACGTTTATGTACCTATACTTTAAAAAACGGGTCAACGTTAAATGTTTATTTATTGAGAAAATATTGTACAACAGATATTATAAAATACATACCGTGGAATAAAAAACGAAAAGAAGTAGTTGACGGAGTAGAAATTCGTTACCATATTAATCCGAAACCCATAATTTTCCTTATGAGCCTGCAAATTAACTGATTAATAATTCAAAATCAAATCCCGAATGCGAAGTTCCCGGGATAATGCGGATGACACGGGTTGGTGGCTGTCAAATCAATTTCAAATTTTAAGGCGTTCGGATGTTTAGAGCTCAAATTCGACGACGCACTGTGACATCAAGTGAACAAAAATGTATTTTTAATTTACCGAACACTATATCGTCGGCCGTAGGTTCAATTGGGGTAAGGGACAAAATACGCAAAATGAGTTGAATATACAGTTTTGTTCAGAATTTTCCGCTCTATCGAATGGTGTATATAAAAAAAATCTAGCTTGAAAAAAGTGTTCCTTACACTACTGATTTTTATGGGTTCAAAATCAAATCTGGCCCACAAAAACCATGTATCTGTTTTCTACTTTAATAAAGCAACATCAAATAGGGTAACTACTGCCACCAATCTACTTTGAATAAGGTAAAGGTCTTTCCAATTAAGTAATTACCTTTACATGACTTATTTTTGAAGACAATCTTATGAAACTGGCTTTTACACTAATGTTTTTTTTTTCCTAATGAATAAATAACACCCATACCTTAAAATTTTTGCACGAGCTTTGAAAAAATGCTCCTTACCCCAATTTGCCATCTTATAGTTTCAACAGTGTGAACCTTACACCAATTTCGTTAAGACGATATTTAGGTTTGATCCGATTTATGTTTAGATTCCGTGTCCGTTACGCCAATTTTCTCGTGAGAATCAACGAATTACTTATCCTGTTACCTTTATATACAAACACATCTAACTTCATATTATTTTAATCTATTGACAATAAAGTGTTATGTTGCAATAAAATACCTTCATCAGTTTTATAACCTTTGTTTATACGGGTATCTGTGTAAACTGGATGTTAATTTTTGGCTTTACTAAATCATTGAAACTACTAGCGTAGTTTGACTTTTTTACATGCAAACTTTCACGATAAATGAAGGTATTCAAATAAATTTGGTAAGAAAATTTAAAATTTAGTAATTAATCCACCGAGAAAATATGTAAGTGTCTTATTATGTTATTAGGTATAATTCGTCAGTTCGGCGTCTCTGAACAACAGTAAGTACTGAACTCTTTGTCGACAGCCGTGATTGTTATTCTACCCGTGAAGTGTTTTGTTAAGCGGATAGTTTAAAAAAGTGGGCTAAGATTGTCGAAAAACGCAATAACCAATGGAATACTGGAGGAGGTATTAACACGTTCTTTGTTAAAAGTTTTTAATTAACCTTACACATTGTATGTTTAAAAATATCTCAAGGAAGATTAGATTGACTTTCCGAGGACTAGCTGAGTTGAAATTATGTATATGAGGCCGGATAGTCGACATGGGTAAAACTTTATAGATAACGATAAGGTAATCCTACTGAGTTTGGGCTTCTTAAAATCGTCTCGGTACTTGATGAATTGCAAAGGAAAATGTTCACTGTCAATTAAAAGGCATTCCTAAGTATGACACACTTTAATAATCATTATCTGTTTAAATTTCGCTACCGATAAGTGTTGAGAAATCAAAGGATCTAACTAGAGCTCTTGCTATTCACTGACTGACATTGATGTTGATATTGATTATATTTCATAGCTATAAACGAGAACTTTTCATTTCATCGATGTTTTTCAAGTACATTACTCTTATGGTCATTTTATTATACAGCCTCATTTGACTCCTTAGGTAACTAGTTTCAAGTTTGACAAGTAGTATAATTTATATGATAGAATAAGTCGTTTCGTTTCGTTTAATGCATGTCGTTCACACAGGTACAAGTCGTATTCTTTCGTTTATGCACGTCGTTCATAAGGATAAAATTGGTGCAAATAAATTGAGTTATGTCTTTAAATACTCGCGAACAAAACCTATAACTACAAAAAAAACATATTTATAGGGTCAACGCATTAGTTCTTCATTTTTAAAATGAAAGCCTAACACTTGTATAAAAATTCTTAAAAAGTTCAAGTTCTAAATATTATCTACTTTTGAAAAATAGTTTTTTGTTTCTTCTGAAAAGTGCCGTTTTTGACTATCCCTTGTTAACTGGAGGCACTGAATTTTGAGCAACTACTATGTTATCTAACAGGACTCCTAAAAAAGTACAAATATCAAATGATTATTTCTGAATTGTATTTAATTCTGTAACTTTTATCGTTCAGCACAAGCCCTAAACTTTTAATAATTTTGCTGTATAAATTACATTAATTGTTTATTTCAGTATTCGATCATAGAGGCTGGGAAATAATTAATGTGATTATAATAAAAAAATAATCATAAATTAAAATGTGGATTATTCCACTCGATAGAAACGTTACGTGTAACGATACAAATATTGCATGTAACGGACACACAAAAAATGCTCACACGGTTTCAATACATTTATATACCTCTTACATTAATGTTTTAAACGTTTCCGGTGTTAAGATACGCCTTACGTCAAGGTTATGTACTTATTTATTTTTACAACGAACCCATTACGCTATTTTTTCTTTCACACATAATCTCAACTAGTCCCTTACGCCATTTCTTCATCAATATAGTGGATACAATGAATATGTAAATTTAAGGTAAGGGACGAGACTACAGAATACTCTGTCTGTAAGGGACATCAGCAGCGAAATAAGTTGGTGTAAGGGACATGTCATTATCTATAATATCTAAATTATTAAAACGAACACTACATAGATAGACAGAACACTAAAATACAAGATTATACATGAAATCAGGCCCAAAAAAGGATCACTACAAAAAAAGTTATGAACGATTTAGTTAAAAAAAAAACTTTGTCAGCCTCTCCTGAAAAATCGTATTTTGTCCCTTACCCCAATTGAACCTACGGTCGACGATATTATTTCTTAATTCTTTAATGCAGAATGAAGACATCAAGTGAACAAAAATGTATGATTAATTTACCGAACACTATATTATTTCTTAATTCTTTATTGCAGAATGAAGACATCGAGTGAACAAATATGTATAATTAATTTACCGAACACTATATTTATTTCTTTAATCTTTATTGCAGAATGAAGACATCAAGTGAACAAAAATGTATAATAAATTTACCGAACACTATATTTATTTCTTTAATCTTTATTGCAGAATGAAAACTTATTGTACAAAAGGCGGACTTAATTCCATGAGGCATTCTCTACCAGTAGACCTTCACTATATATACAGGGTGATTCAGGAGTCATGAGCATTGAGCAGGAGTTATAGGGATCGGGAGGCAACACTGAGCAACTTTCACTATGGAATCAGTCACGAAATCGTGTTTTTTTATTAATTGCTAGTTTGTTTTGCGATTTTGGGTTTGGCCCCATAGTGATAGTTGTTCAGTGTAATCCACCACCATCCACTCCTGCTCATGACTCCTGAAATATCCTGTATAGTGTTTCCCTTGTTAACGCATATTTTATTTGTCATAATTGTATATCGCATAATCATTATAGGCATCTATTCTATAGTCGTCTAGTCGTCTATTTATAAGTATCATTTCTTTACGCCGAATCCTCTTTTCGCGGAATCTTCGTTTCATCGAAGTTTTACGCATTACTTAAAGCCGAAAACTTATTTTCTGTTACGGATTGCAGTTCTAACAACCTACTTTTCTGGTTGCTGTTCTTTGTAGTTATTTAAAATACGGTATTACAATATTATGCGTAGTAAGATTTGGAAAAAATATTGAATTTTGTCAATTTTTTTACATAAAAACATGCAGAATGGATGGCACCCGTTCAATATACATTCTTATACCTCGGACAGATGTCCTTGGATACGTCGAATATTTCTCAATCGATTGTAAACTCTGTTCTGGCAGGCGTTTCGGACGCATACTACGCATAGCTGAAATATACTTGAGTTTCGCACTTGCGGAAAGTTAGATAAACTGGTTTTTTTTGTGGGTAGAAATTTACCATGTGCACAAAAAGGACATAATTTAATGCTCTAACTTTATGCAATTCTTGTTTCGTTTACGTTGCATTGTCTTTTTTATCAAATGTGTTCTATTGGACGAAATGTTTAACGTTTGCCAACCCTTGTTCAATCTGGAAATAGTGGAAGTACCTATATCGTAAGTGTTGTAAAGTTTTAGTTAAATATTTTACTTCGTGTCAGGTCGAGCAAAAGCATCCTAGTCGAATCAGAGACAAATGCATAATATATCCTACATATTCATACAGGAGACATGGTTGGAATGTAGGAATATTTTTTGTTTTATAAATAGGACACGACAGTTTTCAGTTCTTTTCTCTAATAATAATTACGCCAATCGTCGCAAATTTCGTTATTACTACAAGTAATCTTATAGGTTTTTATACCTTTGTCTTGACGGACAGACGGACGATGAGGTGGCCATATAAGTTTCGTTGTTACTTTTGAGGTACGGAACCCTCAACCCTATTTTATTTTCAGCCTGTACTGTCCCTCTGCAGGGCAAAAGCTTCCTCCCTTCCGATCATTCATATAGGTACTGTTTCGTGATGGCCCCGATCTCGTTCCCCGAATCACCCCGTATAGTTTTCCCAAATTGATCAGACAACTTTCATTACACTCATCGTATTGCCGTCAATTCTTGTTTCATTAATGTAACATTGTATACATTAGCCGACACTCATTCTGTTTGCTGTCAATTAGTGCGGCTTTTCATCTTGCCCTATTAATTGACTCTGATCGTTGTTGATGGAAACAACATCGATCCTTAGCCTATATAATAGGATTACATTCTGCGCATTACTACAATTTCCTTTATGCAAATAATTACAAACTTTGAACAAAAGCCACCACATGTCAAGCACCATTAGTACCACCGCGCCCTTGGAGCGATCTCGAATACAGTGAAGTTTAAACACTAAACGCTCGAAGGGAAGCCATAACACTCGACACGCTGGAGTGTCACTTATGTGAGAGAACGGTGGGTAATGCGTTAGTAGTGACACTGCAAGTGCCACCTTTTGTTTAGTCAAGAATGTTTCATTCATGCAATCACTTTGGGAGCTTTTTGAGGTAAATTTATTTTTACTGAAAACACTGAAATAGAAAAAAAACTTACTTTCTATGAAAATTACATAATTAATTAGTCTACATATCTCCGGTTCCAGACGTGGTTATGTCATTTGGCATAATTTTCGTAGCCATAATTTTTACTTGTCTCGGTGTTCGAGACCACTCTTTGTGCGAGTGTGGTATGTCAGAGGGTAGGTACTCTTGAACATAATATATGTTCTTCGATCTTAACCGTATTTTCACTCCTTTATATGATATCCTTCTCTCTAATATCCCCCAATCCCATAAACATCCCGTATTTTTTAACCTTTTGTGAACGTCCTTAGTCAGTAAGTAGATAGTCTAACAATAAAATATAATTATAGTAGTTTTTGATACAAGTGTGGAAAGTATGTTATTTTGAACGAGTCCCGAGGAGTCTTGGCCTGATCCGCAAGGCGAGGGTCAAGACTCGGGACGAGTTAAAATGACACTTCCACACGTGTACCAAACAACGTTTTTTAATACATTTGCGAAAAATTGCAATAATACAAATTTAAAACAGTGATTGAAAGGGGCAATTTTATTTGTATCTGTCTAATAAAAATTAAGACTACCTACCATTTTTAGAGCAATTGTGCAGGGTTGCATTTAAGGCCTTTGCTGGTAAGTTTAAAGTTTATTCAAGTTGTTAATAATTCTCATTTTCTCGTTTCCAGCCAATATGTAAAATGTTCATAGACGGCAATGTAATTTTTCTTTCGATTTTGCGAGTAAAATACTCTCACTTGCAATTTTTGTTTAGGCTCGTATATAGGGCGGTGTTAAATCTATTCTGGTAACATCAGAATCCATCATTTTCTATCAAAAACTCTTATTTTATAAATCTTACGTGTCATTCACACATAATTAAAACAATCATGAAAAAGAAAGTTTTACTTTTAATTGTAATGTTTTTTCAAGATGGCGTCGGCTGTCATCATTTATTTATTTATTTATTTATTTAAACTTTATTGCACAAAAGAAAAACTTAACGTACAAAAGGCGAACTTAATGCCATGCGGCATTCTCTACCAGTCAACCTTAGGGCAAAGCAGAGAAATTGTAGGCAAATCAAAAGAAATAGTTTTAATATTTCAAAAGAGATGATAATTTTACACAGTAATTTAATTGATTCCAAACAATAAACATCGTGAATGTGTTTTTAGTTCTTTACATTTCATATAATTGTAAATAAATATATTATTTAATACACAAAAATAGCGATTATTCATAATTATTATGAATTTATAAATAAGCGCGTGGGTCAGGCTTAATACTGTATTTTCTAATCTGTGACAATACTTTTCTCTTTAATTTTTTTAGGTCACGCATAATACTCATTTGCTCATTGAATAATAGTAACTCGGACAAATTATTAAAACCGTTTTTGAATATTTTTAATAGATATATATCCCTTTGATTGATCCAATATGGAATTTAAATATTTTAAGCATTATTATAAGATACACTTGCAATGCTGTATGACGTGATAAATAAAGTCGGAAAGTGATTGGCCTTTGTTTGGCTGTATGAGACATGACGTGTTAGTACAATAGATAATTAAAAACAATTGAAAAGTAAAAAGCACTAGTTCGAAATAACCAACTTTTCGCACGGTTTGCAGCTACGAAAAGTACCACTTTTTGAACAACTGTATTAAAAAATATGTTTGTTGTGACTTTTGTTCTTGATTCTTCTCGAAGCGATCCTATCATCGGAATATATCAGCCAAATTCTAAATAATAAGCATTAGTACTTTAACCTCTTACTTGTCTCTGAAAATATAACTTATCAGAATTGTTATAAAATAAACCTAACCTAAGTAATGATTTTCCTATGGGTTTTAATCTCAAAACTATAAAGTGAATAATTTCAGAATTATGGTTAACGATTTGATGACAGTCGACGTGATCCCCTTCGACACTGATAAGTTTACAGAATAATCGGTACGTAATTTAATCACTCAAAATAGCCAAACAACTTGATGATGATATTGATGACATGATGATGACCGTAGGGAGTAAGATTTTGATCTGTATATAAAGGAAAAATTTGCCTTTCACATTGTAGGCATGTACAATGAGCTGCAGAATTGCATGGCCCATTTATGAATGAATTTATGCATTTTTGCAGCCCATAGTACTTGTAAGGATAATATTGCAAACAGCCCCGAAATGTGCAATTGGTTTCCATCGTTAAAACACGCGCATCGCATATGAAATTGCTACAACAGTAAAAGAGCCGTTCGCTGAAAATAATTTCGACAATGAATCAGCTTCGAATGCTTTTAACCGAACAAATGGTGATCTACCTGCCGGTTTTATTTATATGCTGCACTTTTGTACCGATTTTTACGGGAATCGAAGTTATATAATGTAGGAGTAAGTTATAGCTAACGAGCCGCGGGTATCTGCATGTCAGTGCAGTAAAAGGTTTTTGATGTGCAATACTTTTGTAAATCTATATATATATTACGCGAGGCCGATTTTTGTACATCCCATCAGATCTACAGTTTTGGTCCGATTTTGATAAATGATATGTCATTAGATTCGTCTCATGCTGGAGAGGTGCATAAAACTCTTGGAATTTTAATTTTTTCCTGAAATGGTACTGAAAAATGGATTTGAAAAAACTACTGTGCGCTAACCACGTGACTTTGACCACGTGACCTGTGATCCCTATTTTGACATAAGATGACCGAATAATAATAAGCATGATTTGCTCACAAACCTGTAGTAAGTTGTTCAGCATGATGAAATATTATTTTTGAGTCGGCAACATAATATCCGCAACACTTAAAACATGTACGAATATGCAAAAATAATTTTACAGTTTGTTGACAATGAATGACAGTAACCATATTCTGACAACTATTAATGTCTTTTTTATTGGGGGCTATTATGTCAATGCTATAAATTGCCAGGTTGTTTTTCTTTTTAAAATGTTGATATGGAAACTTTTTTCGCATACCTGTTAAAACTGTGGAGAAAAAAGCCGGTTAAGTGCGAGTTGGACTGGTACTCGAAAGACTAGAAAAACTGACCGCCATTCATTCAAGAATAGATTATTTTTATAGGCGAGTTTTACAATAAATCAAAGCAGAAAAAAAATAGTAAAACTAATTTAAACGTAATTCAAATAAGTAAATTTATGATAGATTATTATAAATATGATTACATTAGTCCATCAAAAAAATAATTTCAAGGAAAATGGCATGAGTCATGGTAAATTAAATGGTATTTTACAAGAAAAAACTTAGTCCTTCCGCTTGCATGTCAACGGGATGGGAAATGTGGTCGAGTTGAGAATATGGACGACTTGACAATGTAGCTAAGTTGGGAATGTATCTACATTGGTAATATGGATGAGTTGGTAAAATGGACGAGTTGGAAATGTGGACGAGTTGGGAATGTGGATGAGTTGGTAAAATTGACAAGTTGGTAATATAATGAATGAATGAATGAATGAAATCGTTTATTTCGAGTAACATTGGTGACTCATATTATTTGTTAGTATAAATCTATATCTAAAGTGTTAGTAAAAAACATTACAAAAACTTACACAACATACAAGCTTTTTGACACATGCTGTTCACAGCAGTGTCTTGTGTAAGGACAGTCAAGCCTGTCCCCAATCGAGCGTAGGATGGGGTTGGGGCTGGCCCGCACCCGGCGCACCAGGGATGTGCAGCGTTTGCGCATGGTCGCATAGAAGCAGTCGATGCCTGCTTCCGCAAACATCCCTGATGCGCTACAGAAGCGGGGCAGCCCCACCAGCACCCGGAACGCGTTGTTAAATTGGACCCGAAGGGCCCCATAGGCCCGTTGCGTATAATATGCCCATAAGCTGCACGTATACAGGGATGTGCAATAAGCACTAAAAAGTGTTAATTTCACCTCCCTGGTACAGCGCGCAAACTTACGCGCAATCATGTTTGCCCTCACCGACAAGGCCCTCCGTTCGCGCTCGATATCCATGTTGTCTTTTAAGTCTGAGGTGACAACATGGCCTAAATATTTAAAACACCTCACCCTTTCCAAAGGACTACCATACAAATTAATAGAAGGTACCTTGGGTATCTGATAACCAGAAGGCTCAAATACCATGTATTGAGTTTTACCTACATTGTATTTTAGCCCATGTTGGATAGCGTATGTCTCACAAGTATTTATAAGCTTTCGCAAACCACAAGCCGATGCGCTCAACAAAACCATATCGTCGGCGTAACTCAAATTATTCAAACAAATTGTGTCAATATGGCAGCCGATATGCGTTTTGCCGAGCGTCTCGAGAAGCTCATTTATGTAAAGGTTAAAAAGTGTGGGCGAGGTCAAACCCCCCTGTCTCACCCCACACTCCAACCTGTACGGGTCTGAAAAAGTACCTGACCATCTAACACTATTGACCTGGTTCCCATACCAATACTTTAGAATTTGTATGGTCTCATTAGGTAATTGAATAGCTTTTAGCTTTTCCCATAGGATATTGTAGGAAACCAGGTCAAAAGCCCTAGACAGATCCAGGAAGCACGCGTAAACAGGCGTTCTTTTATTTAAATAATATTTGACAGTGTGCTTAAGGCACAGTATTGCACTCTCCGTTGATAACCCTGGTCGAAAACCAAACTGGTTGGGGTTAAGACTCACGTACTTATTTAACTGTACATTAAGCACACTATCAAATACCTTTGCAATAACAGTCGCAAGGGATATAGGCCTGTAGTTACTGGTGTTGGACAAATCTCCAGTTTTATTTTTAGGTACAGGAATAACAACAGTTTTCATCATATCCTCGGGTAAATAACAGTGCCTTACACACAGCGTATAAAACAAAGCTAACACTCTTGAGACGTGGGGACCTGCATTCTGGAGATGTTCGATGCTGAGGCCATCATGGCCTGGGGATTTACCTCGGGAGATAGATTTAATAGCCTTGGCCACATCCTTAGCCAAGTATCCCGGTCCAGGTTCCAAGTCGATAGTCTCAGCATCGATAACCTCATTTTGCGATGGTCCAAGAGGAGAGTTAACAATAAAATTATCTTTAAAAGTGTCAGCTATGTCTTTTGTGTCAGTTTTGCCATTAACACTCACAGGACACGAAGGTCGGTATTTCATGTTATTTGTGGCTTTCCAAAATGACCGGAAGTCTTTTTTGGAGTGCTGCGAAGCAAGAATGTCCATTTTTATTTGAGTCTGGTGGTCTTGGCACCATTTTAAGCGAGATTTGAATATTTTTCGAGTTTCGCACATCTCATTAAATAACCTGCCAACTTCCGGTCTACCATAAAGTGTCCACTCATGAAACTTCTCCCTCGCGGCCCTGTGCGCATCGCTGAATATAGACGAGTTGGGAATATGGACGAGTTGTTAATATGGGCGAGTTGTCAATGTAGACGTGTTGGGAATATGGACGAGTTGGGAATGTGGATGAGTTGGCAAAATGAACAAGTTGGGAACACGGACGAGTGGGCAATGTGGACGAGTTGGGAATGTAGATGAGTTGGCAAAATTAACAAGTTGGGAACACGGACGAGTGGGCAAGGTGGACGAGTTGAGAATATGGACGAGTTGGCAATGAAGACGACTTGGTAATACGGACGAGTTGGTGATATGGAAGATTTGGCAATAAAGACGAGCTGATAATAAGGACAAGTTGGTATTGTAGACGAGTTGGGAATATGGACGAGTAGGAAATGTGGATGAGTTGGCAATGTGGATGAGTTGGTAAAATTTACAAGTTGGGAACATGGACAAGGGGGCTATGTGGACGAGTTCGTATTATGGACGAGTTGGCAATGAAGACGAGTTGGTAATACGGACAACTTGGTAATATGGACGAGTTGTCAATGTGGACGAGTTGGGAATATGGACGAGTTGGGAATGTGGATGAGTTGGCAAAATGAACAAGTTGGGAACACGGACGAGTGGGCAATGTGGACGAGTTGAGAATATGGACGAGTTGGGAATGTGGATGAGTTGGCAAAATGAACAAGTTGGGAACACGGACGAGTGGGCAAGGTGGACGAGTTGAGAATATGGACGAGTTGGCAATGAAGACGACTTGGTAATACGGACGAGTTGGTGATATGGAAGATTTGGCAATAAAGACGAGCTGATAATAAGGACAAGTTGGTATTGTAGACGAGTTGGGAATATGGAAAAGTAGGAAATGTGGATAAGTTGGCAATGTGGATGAGTTGGTAAAATTTACAAGTTGGGAACATGGACAAGGGGGCAATGTGGACGAGTTCGTATTATGGACGAGTTGGCAATGAAGACGACTTGGTAATACGGAGAAGTTGGTAATATGGACGAGTTGTCAATGTGGATGAGTTGGGAATATGGACGAGTTGGGAATGTGGATGAGTTGGCAAAATGAACAAGTTGGGAACACAGACGACTGGGCAATGAAGACGACTTGGTAATACGGACGAGTTGAGAATATGGACGAGTTGGAAATGTAGATGAATTAGCAAAATGAACAAGTTGGGAATATGGACGAGTTGGCAATAAAGACGAGCTGATAATAAGGACGAGTTTGTATTGTAGACGAGTTAGAAATGTGGATGAGTTGGCAATGTGGACGACTTGGAATTGTGGACGAGTTGGGCATAATATGGACAAGTTGGAAATGTGGACGAGTTGTATTTCTGGACGAGTTAGCAATATGGACGAGTTGGCATTGTTGATGGGTTGGAAATGAAGACGAGTTTGGTGTATGGACGAGTTGGTAATGTGGACGACTTGGCATTGTGGACGAGGTGGGAATATGGACGAGTTGGAAATGTGGACGAGTTGTATTTGTGGACGAGTTGGTATTGTGGACGAGCAAGTAATATGGACGCGTTGGCATTGTGGATGAGTTGGGAATATAAACGAGTTGGCAATGAAGACGAGTTGGTAATACGGACGAGTTGATAATATGGATGAGATTGGCAATAAAGACGAGTTAATAATAAGGACGAGTTGGTATTGTAGACGAGTTGGGTGTACGGACGAGTTGGAAATGTGGACGAGTTAGCAATATGGATGTGTTGGCATTGTGGACGAGTTGGGAATATGGATGAGTTGGCAATAAAGACGAGTTGGTAATATGAACGAGTTGGCAATGTAGATGAGTTAGGTGTATGGACGAGTGGGCAATGTGGACGATTTGGCATTGTGTACGAGTTGGGAATGTGGACGAGTTGGGAATATGGACGAGTTGGAAATGTGGACGAGTTGTATTTGTGGACGAGTTGGCATTGTGGACGAGTAAGCAATATGGACGCGTTGGAATTGTGGACGAGTAGGGAATATGGATGAGTTAGCAATATGGTCGAGTTGACATTGTGGACGAATTGGGAATATGGACGAGTTGCCAATGGAGACGAATTGGTAATATAGACGAATTGGTAATATAGACGAGTTGGCAATGCAGATGAGTTGGGTGTATGAACGAGTTGGCAATGTGGACGTGTTGGGTGTGTGGACAAGTTGGCATTGTGACCCAGATGGGAATATAGACGAGCTGACATTGTGGACGAGTTGGCAATGTGGAATAATTATTAATTAACATGTTACCCTAACATGCGAAACTTGATAGGCTTCCGTTTTTACCGACAATGGTAAGGAACCCTAAAATTAGGTTTTTATTATAGACTTGAGAGTATAGATAGCATCTCCCTCAGTCTTCTGTCAGACACTATTTCAATGAGAGGAAAGACACGAAAGTTAGAATTTGGAATTCGGGTATTAGGCCTTCAGCTCAACTTTTTGAAAAAAAAAAATATCTTATATTATTTTTTCAAACATGTTTAGCTGTGTTATATATTGGATTTTTTTTATTACACATATTTGACACATTCTTTTTTTTATGGTGGATTATTGTTGGTCAGTAGTTTATTTAGATTAGTAAGTAGGGTTTGATTAAGTATAACTATCGTCAGAATTTCAAATACAATGTGTAATTGTTATTGAATAAATGATTGATGATGATGACATGGCAGCACCCATATTAAGAAATTTTGCACGAACTATTGAATTTCATAAAAAAAAAACAAGCATTGATAATAGTGGTTTTTCGTGTAGGTATCTATAAACGTTTTTTGCTCTCTATTTCATACAATTGAGTTTATGTAACATTTTTTAGTATCAATATTTTGAAGTATTTACGATTATGAATGAATTACGCACTCCATGATCTCCTTTTTAAAACCTGCGTAGTGAGTGACCAAATCTGTCATTTCGATTCATGTGCTATTTCTGGAAATTGATATAAATCGATCAAATCGATAAATTTATGTCCTGAAGAAAGAACAACAAATTAAAATTCTACCAATCTGATGTTAGGTCCTATGAAAATATGTCAATTATTTTTTTAAGATATGGGACTATTGTCATGAATTATATTTTTCCATAAAACGAATACCTAATATGCATTTTATTTGTGAAACAGATCAGCAGATCACATGTCATTAATGCATAAGTTATTTTTACAAAAGAGTTGAAAAAGTAGTCACGATGAAGCCAGCAGTTGGCTAAGGCCTGGCTCTAGCCTGGCATGTTTTAACGTTTTTAAAACATCATTTTAACGTGTTTTTTTTCAGTATTTATTCTTCGTCCCCAAAAACTTCTTATCGATAAAGTAGTTATTTTCTGTACCACTACCGGATTTCCATATTCTAGCGGCGGTTCGCCGCCGCAACGGGTCTCTAGTTTTATTTAATATCAGAATTAGCCTGTTCAATTACGGTATTTTGGGGGTTTACTAATATAGGCGGAGCAAAACGATGATGTGGCAGGCGTCGTAGGAGATGGCGGGGTGATTTGGATACCTTTTTATAAAACTGGAACAGCTCAAAACCAGTATAGTTGGAGAAGGAGTAGGCCGCTTGAAAACAAACTATATTTTATTGGCTGTTTGTGTAAATCGCAGTGCATTTAAAAGTGGGGCGTGGCAACGCGACCAACGCCCGTGCATTGCTACGGTTAGCTACGAACACTCGTTATTTTTCCCGAACAAAAGTTGAAGGCGCTATGTTATAAAATGGGTCTAGTCGCCGACTATTCGGCATAACTGTCATACGACTTCTGAAAAAACCAGCGATTTTTTTGCTGGGACAAGCATGATCGGCATTGCCGACGAGTCGGCCGACTAATCGACAATTTTAAACCGATAAGTCGACTAGTCGGCAGAATCCGTAGTCGGCCCATCTCTCGTTACAGAGACTCGTCAAATTGATGAACTATACTATACGAAGGCATACGCAGGTACTCTATTGAAACAAGCCCCCTACTGAATGCATTTTGCCTACGTCCGCGAAAACGTTGACGAGGTAGGGTAGAGTTGAAGAATGTCGACGCCGTACTCTACTAGGGTTGTCAAAAATTTACATTGAACTTTAATATAACGGGTCTAACATAGTATTATTTAATATACAATACAACAATACTTTGTTACACATCAATAAGAAAATTATTTAAGGAGAAATCCTAAATAAGGTAGACAATAGGCCTAAAATAATAATAGGCGATATAATGAATTAAAAAGGTATAGGTAATATTATTATCTATTAAATCGGGCCAACAGTTAAATACTTGCATATACCCGTAAAGAATGGGGGGGCTAAGGAGATAGTAGGGAGAAGAGTATATCTGGGTTGACCATCTGCTCATCCCAATTATCGTTGGGCATAAAGTAACGTATTGACAGAGGTAAAAAAAAAGGTAATGCGTATGCTTCTGGTCGACGATTAGCAGGCATTTTTTCCGATTGCAGAAGTAATAAGTTTCTGTCAAAAAAAATTGATGACAAGCTTTTATAGCCCGTAATTTTCTTTGAACATCCATCAATTGCTCACAGAGACGATTCTAAAGAGCCCAAAATCGATATGATAGCTTTATTTATTACGGAGTTCCTATGACCACCTTCCAGCTCCATCATCAGATCAGCTCCACGTTATCATAATATTGCATTGTCACGCGATTTGCATATTCGTGCAAAATTTCAGCTCAATCGGAAACCGGAATGTGGGTCAAATTTAACTTGCTAAATTCCATTACAACGGGACAGGTGAAAGTAAATAAAAGCTGTAAATAAAAAAAAAGGGGCTTTGACTTAGTCTTCGCGTGGATGAAAAAGTAGCAACCCTACAGTTTGACGTCTTCGTGAAAACGCAAATACAGTACTTTACGAGTGGATAGTGTTCGGGCGTCATACTTCGATTCAAGTATTTCGGTTTATAGATTTGCCAAGTCTTGTGAGTCAAGATGTTTATTAATAATGTTTTGTAGAGATAATATTGAAGAGAGCTGCTTTTTTTCTCATTCAAAATAGTCAACTAGAAGGTGCCAGGAACTTTGACCGCAATATTTTAACATTGGGTAAAAATTCAGTCTTTTAAAAATAGGTTTATTAATTTAGACGTTAACACATTTACATGTGTATAAAAAACAATTATTTTAAAAAGCAATTGTTAAAAAGCATTAAGATGTGTGCTAAAAAGATTTTTTTTTGTCGAGTAAAGTATGTATGGTAATTATGGTATTGTACAAAATGTCTCATATTTTTTTAATGTGGGTACACACCACATTTTTTTATATTAAACCACTGATACAAAGACCAATGTTCAAAGAACAATTGAAATGCGTAACTTGGTGGAAGAGACCGGGAGTCGAACCCGGTACCTCTGGGTTGCCGGTCAGCGCGTTAACGTAATGATTTGGTACATAAAACTGTCTAACTAAATATGATTAATATATATTTCTAAATACTATTACTATTTTACTGTTGGCTCTTCACCGGCCGCTCTCGCAGCACGCTCGCTTCTATTATCGCTTATATTAGTATTTCTAAATATACGTCAAATATGAAAAAAAAATAGGTAAGTAGATAACTACTGTCTTATAATATTTAAACTGAGAACTTCTGACTACCATCTCGTCAGGCGGTAGGGGAAAAAGTAGAAAAGCATAAGAGTACATTTTCAAACTTTTTAAATTTAGCTCTCTTCTAACATTAATAAGTAACGCACTCAAATAAAAATCAAAGACTTTAAAATAACAGAAAAAACGCTTTTTTTACTGGACTACATTTGTATCCTAACGTTATTAGATTAGATACCTCATGTAGGCACATCATCTTAATTGGGGATCCTTAACAAAGGGTCGGCAAACTTTCAACGGCTAGAATCTAGATTCAATATAATTAAAACGGTGACGGTCTAGATTATGTATCGTGAAACAAAGTAATTACCAGGGCTGGCAATTAATTATTTGCCTGTCAGTGTTTCTCACGGTGACATTACAAAGATTTTCTCAAGTAAACTAGCAATTTTATTCCAAACACAATTATAAAAGACCTTTTACATTTCTCATAATATAAATTAAGATTATTATAATCTAATGGACCCGACTATCTTTCAGTAGTGTGCCCAGTTATTGTCTGTTCCTTTAATATTACCATTGTTTAGATGATGCTCGCAACTTCGTAGCCCTTTTTTCCTCACGGCGTAGTCGGGTAAAGCGTAGTCAGGTATTTATGGCCCTCACCTACGGTTAGGGCCATAAATACCTGCGATCTGGGACGCTCGCGAATTCACCGCTCTAGGTGTGTAATGTACTATTACCTTATTTCGTCCGCAAACATTTATGGAAGAATACTTTCATCGAAAGCGTTTTTTATCTCTGAAAACGGAAGGTATCATAAAAATTCGATGAAATGAAACAGTTTGAAATGTTTGTCGGCAAAACAAGATCCCTAATAAAGTGACTTGCAAGATTTCAATAATAAATACGGACATCAGGGAAACTAACGAAAACCCAGTAAGAAGCAAATAGCACAGTCGGAATGCACCAAAACGCACGACAGCGTCGCAACTCGATCGCAGAATCACTAATATTATCTTACAACGGTTAAGTGCCACATTTAATTTGCAAATGGGTCCAGCTACTAGCACGTCTTGGAGATTTAAAAAGTTATTTGCTCTCTTAATGGATCACGTACCAGGGACATTATACTGTGAAGTGCAAAAACGGCTTTGGGGCCCATTCAGTGGATTTTAAACTTTTAAAAGTAGGATACACTTACGGTAAAGTTTGTTTACGTCGCTTGCATCAGTAATTTGCGCAGCAAGGATTTATTTACTGTCTTTATACTGTTGTAAGGTTTAGTTTATTTTCTTAGATTATTTGTCGCGTCGTGGATTAGTGGATTTGCATTTTATTCTTGGGAAGCTGAAGGTTAGTTCTGTTAGAGCTTTACTTGTTTACTTTGTATAATTTGACTTTGTTTTTGCAGACTTCGTCTAGTCTGCTGTTGTAATCTAACCTCTGAACTTCTTGTATTTGGTGTCCTTATTAATGAGGATCTGTCAGGTCAGGGGTGAAAGTGTGATTTCAGTCCCTGGTTTGTTCTGGTGTCTAACAAGGCCGATGCGAGACTGGCTTGCTGGGATAGTGGAACACTCCACGAATTTTACACATCGTACAGAAGAAGTCCAGTATCTATGAGCTAATTTAGGTAGTTCCATAGTTAATTTCGAAAAATCACCCGTTTTTACCTACGTATTTTATAAGATAATATATGGCAACAGTTGGAGCTTGAATATGGGACGTTACATATAGTATACTCATCCTATGTAATCCATCATCCTGTCAGTAAATACTTCGTTAAGTAATTAATGTTTACCTTTGCCTTTTGTTTTGATCTTTTTCTAATCAAATTTAAAACAGTCTAGAGAGATAATAACCCAAAGGGAAATTGGAAACCTGCGCATCGTCACAAAGCCTTAGATAATATCATAATTCAATTATATGATGAAAGTAAGGGACTGATATGAAAAGGATTATTCAAATGGTGAATGAATATGTAGAGGTAATTGATTCTGGAGGGTCAGACCCTTGGGGATGATGAAAACGTGGTCGTTAGAAATAATAATCATTACCGTTGCTTGGATGAACACTTTTGGATCTCAAACATGTAGTTCGCAGAAAGGTGGTGCGCATCACTGATTTTGGGTGGTTTTGTTTTCAGTAATCTAGGTCAAGGTTATAACAATAAAAGGAACCATTATTACTACCTACGTAGTTGCTTTCAAAAGGTTGAGGATGCCTGTCCACAGAAGCAAAGCGAAGCGGAGATGTGTAAACTAGACCAATCACATTTCTCAAATTCATGCTTAGTCTGATTGGTTACTTTACAGCGCTCCGCTTTAGTTAACGGGGAGCCTAACATAAGGCTGCATGTTCACAAAAAATCGCAAGCTAAAGGAGCGGTGCGAGGAAATGTGCAAACATTTCACATTCCTTCTAGAATTTTCGCTTTTGGCACGCTCACTTGTTTTTCTGTGTAAAAAACTCCGTGATACTGATTTCCCCTAACGCTAACGCTGTACTAACCAAAGCTAGGAAAGCTTTACCTCGGATATCAACTTATTATTATTATCTCACACAGCATATTGTTGGATTCGCAGCTTTAATTTCCCATTCCTTTACTTGGCAAATCTTAAATATATCCGATTGTCATGTGTCACATTAATAAGTTCAAACGCAGTAGTTTTCCTAGAATTATTTCCCCAGTAGCTATTTTGGGTTCATTATTACAGAATTCATTTTTCCCAACTGTATTTAGACCGTATTTTTAGCTGTATGCTAAAAGATAGATACGGGAGAATATTTCCTTTGGGGTAATGACGTGCCAAAGTATTGAGAGCTCCTTTCATGAGGAACGCAGCATAAAAGTGCTATTCTTAGCACAACTCGCTGCAACATTGTCTGTCGTGTGCCATCATGTTTCACTTATATTGTATGAAATAGAAAAAGACGAAGAGTTTTCATGCGGTGTGAACGTTTCTTGTATCAGTTACAGCTACTTACAGCACCCTTACCATGAGTTTACATTGACGGTACTCGCTAGCGATTGCGTAAAGGATTTGTATGGAGAATTGTTCTACGAAGTAACCTCTAGGAGTGCTGTACTTATTCTCCATACAAATAATTTACGCTGTCGCTGGCGAGTACGGTGACGTCGACTCATGGCAAGGGTACTGTTTAACCATGCAAAGTACTGTGTCGAAGGTACAACACAAAAGGAAACGCAAAACAAGCCTACTTTTTGTATTATGGTCGTTAAATAAATCTATGGAGCCTACCAAATAAATGGTTCAGATACTCGTACGTATCAGCTCGGTTCGGGCATATCAATTATTTTCGCATTACATGACTGGGATATTTTTATCTTAAACATTCATATGCCATTAACGCGTTTGATCGTCGGTTTCAATACCGTTGGGAATGACGTCTGCATCATTCCCGTACCTGTCGCCTGTCACAGCTCCCCCCGTCAATGTCAGGACAAACAAAGTGAGTTGAATAGATGTTGATATACCAAGATAAGGAGCCATAATTATTATAGATATTTATAATTGACGTATCTGCACCTGGTTTTATCAAACCTCCGTGTATTGATATGAATATCATATGCCATATGAAGTAAATTGTGGAACCAATGTCTGTTCTAAACGTAATTGATTATTTCGGAATATTTTTCGTGTGTTTTAGAAAACTACCGTGAGTCTCAGACATATGAATATACCTACAAAACGGGTTTACTCACATCGTAGAATTCTAATATCGCTCGACCTGTTTCGGATCGGTACGCGATTCATCATCAGGAGAGACGATCATTCGCGGCGGCGGCCAACCGAACACTGACCGACCGAACACTGTGTACGCGAACCGAAACATGTCGAGCGTTATTCGACAAACCCGTTTAAGTATTTTAATGTTATGTCTGAGACTCACGGTAGTTTTCAATGTAAAATACTTCTACGACGTTTAGAACCATCTTAAGTATTAAGTAAGTATAAAATAACTTAGTTGTCCACAAACGTGTAAATCAAAATCATCACAAAATATTCAATTTTAATACTTTCTAACCAGGCATACCATACACGCTGAAAACTAAACTTCGCTATTCGAACATGAACCAACTTGCTCTATCCTCGCATGAAGTTACGAGCCTTCCAGTTATAAACCTTCTAAAAGAGTCCGCAAACCACACTAACGCAGTTTTAGCGAGCTGTTGTCAGCGCAGTTTGTTACCGCACCAACCTTGTTAGTTCGAGAGCATTCCCCACTTTAACACGACTATAAAACAGTAAAAGCCAAACGTCGAACTCTTTACACGGTCATATAACAGTTGAGAACAATCGGCCACTTTTATTGCCAATGTATATTATGCAATAATTCAAGCAGAGAATGCAAGTGTTCGGAAACTTCTAGAAACTGCAACTGGAGTTTAGGAAGTTTTCAAAGTTGAACGTTTGGCTGACTCGGGCATGATTCAGGGGGGAATGAAGTAATTCTAAGAGAAATTTTAGATTTCGCATCATTGGCGTTCGTTGTTGGATAAGAACATTTCTTGCAGCATTAGTTACGTGTATCCGACTTAAAAACTGCTCGTGTTTGTAATTTCGTGTTCGCCATGCAGACTCTTGTTATCTTTTTGTGCCAGTTGAAGTTTAGGTGTAACTTTTGGAAATCTAATATTCTGTTACTTGTTTTTTGCCGGAGCTCTTTTAATTTGAATGTTTACCTATGCACCTACTTCTGTCTGGATTTTATTTACCTTGCGTTGATACCTATCTAATGTTATGACTGCTTCTTTGCGGTCGTTCTGGTCATGGAAATTGGAAATTCTGATATCAAAATCTTCTAGCTGTATTTTTTTTCGAATAAGCGTCAAATGGTATTCTATTATTTTATTCCTATTATAACTTTATTAATTATTCATATTAAAGTCGTATAGAATCTAATTCCTCAGTTTTAGATTTAAATCCAAATCTGAGAGAATATACGTCACGTATTTACATTCAACATAAAGCAGGCTTCAATAAACCTCCCTTTTGATTTTTTGCGATATTTAGATTGTAATATTCTTCTCCGTTTTGAAAACCATTCCAGCAGTCTTGTATTTCCATTACCCGATAGACAGTTGGACAGATTTAATAACGCGCGTCGCAGCATCGCGCGGCTTTTATTTGTTGTCGACTCGGGGATGATCTGAGCTAAATAACTTTAATATTGCTATGGCATCATTTCCCTGGCGATATTAACCATGGTAATGACGAGTGTGTAGATTGATATAGCTCGATTGATTTTTAAACGGTATCTAAAATAAATTATTATTAAAATTTGATTTTTACTACGACGGTTGGACAAATTGAATAACGTGCATATCTGCAAAGTTTATTTTTTGTCTAAAATAAACTAAACTAAACTAAACAACTGTATGAACAACCGTAATCATGTTTTCTTTTTGCGAATCGGTAATGTTCAACTGCAAGACTGTTTAAATTCTTTTTAAATACCTTTATTTATTATGGAGCATTAGAACTTCTAGACGTTTGTCAGTTTCCATTGTGAAAATAATATACACATAGTCATATGTATGCATGGATTTCAGTTTGTAATAAAACCGTGTTCACGACATCGGCTACCTACTGTGATGTAAATTTACGTCAAAATAATATCGGCAGTAAGACAATAATAAAAATAGAGGGAGTTATCTGAAATTACGTCATCATGCTCATGCCGCTTATTACTCATTAAAAAAAAAACCCGACCCAACCAAACATGGCTTGACCTCGACAGTCACGGCTTTCGATTAAAATAATATTTTCACTATTGTGCAGTAAAATCCAATCCTATGAATATGTTTGCTAATTGCAATATTATATGCTTGCTCCTATTGATGAGAGGAAATCAGCCAACTCAGTGCCAATGTAATGCCATAATTATGGTCTGTGATTTAATCTCTGATGTGATTACAAAGGGGAACGAAGCAAAATGTACACAAGTGTGCGTGTGTGTGTGTAAACACTTTATTGTACACAATAACAAGAAATACATTTTAAAACAAAAAAAAACATGTACAAAGGCGAGCTTATCCCTTTATGGGATCTCTTCCAATTAAGCTTTGAGTAAATGAGTGCTAAACACAAATAAATGTAAACGGTAGACAACCTAAGCAACATGTAGGTACAAGTTTTGTTGGTAGGAATGAAAATAAATGTTTTTCTTAGAACTTTTTTTATATTGTGTTGTAAAGGAGTACGGACATTGAAAATGCTTCCCACCATGTGACGATCGTAGGTGTATTAAACAACTAAATGTTTTTTTTTATTTGATCTAATCATAAAGGAGCAGAAATATAAACTTTTGCATTAGTTACTTATCTCACAATGAGTCGAAAAAACACGAGCGACGATCATAAAAGAATAATAATTGCATGTTAATAATGTATTTTATACGTTTTCTATCACTTTACACTACATAGCTTTTCTTTAGAATATCTAATACATTTTTATTATTTGACGTGGATCTAGTCCTACACATAAAAAGGTTACCATTAAATTCCGTCACATAAACAAATAATGGTATAGACACGGCCATAGCTTCACACTGTAATATTGATAATAAAAATTCTTGATCCGACCACTGAGACTGGAATCCGGGGCGCGCGCCTGGGCGTTCCTCGAAAGAATCTGCTATATACTTTGGATTATTTTGGCAGGACTATAACACTTAGATAGGGCTAGCGGTTTTCCTCATATTGGACCAATACCTGTCTTATCTACTTGTCCAATAACTTTACCATTCGTTCTATTAATGGCAAAGTACTGCTTTCTTGGTTCGTTCAGTTAAAATACAGGAACAGATTGACGTATTTGCGTTGTGATATGGACCTTTAATTTGGGTCTATAAGATGAGTTAAATCAAAAGTAGCTAGTTTTCACATATCTCGCTGCCAACGGTTTATAGTGGACTTATTTTAAGTAAAATTTTTGTCTGGTAAGAAAAAGCCAAACCATAATTTGTGTAACAAGATAGATTAAATAGAGTTCGGGTTTAGTGGTTGGGTTATTGGTATACGAAATAAAATTTACTTGTTTTAGTGTTTCGATTGTTAATTAGATCTGCGGACCTGTGATGGTTGCTTTTTATCACGCTATAAATAAGTGAAGTAAGACGGCAGGGCCGACCTGGGGGCCTATGATGGTTGCGTTTATCACGTGATAAATAAGTGACAAAGCATCTGTCACTCACACTCGCAATATGTCAAAACGTGACGGATTCTTTATCACTTATTTATCGCGTGATAAAAGCAACCATCATAGGGCCCCTGGAGTAGGATCGCCGCATCAAGATCAGCTTGAAAATTCATGCAAGAGGCATATGTCCAGCAGTGGACGCATTTATGCTGAGAAGAAGAAGAAGAAATAAGTGACAAAGCCTCCGTCACGTTTTGACAAAATTAGTGTGAGTGACAGATGTTTTATCACTATTTATCACGTGACAAACGCAGCTATCTAGGTATCTGATAAGTTTTTACCAGTGGAAGCGTTATAGCCGTGAGATTCTTAGCAAACGCTTGTACTTTGATTATCTTCGTTTTATTATAAACATCATAATTTTTATTATCATACAAAATTAATGTTCGAAACTATAGCCGCAGTCCTTTGAAATGTCATTCGCGTCCATATTCATCACAGCACATTCAGGCAGTATTTGGTCACAAACACGGCGTGTACCTTACCCCACAGCATTAAGCCCTACAATTTAAGCAAACATTTACTAGTTCCCGCTGTTTACCCTGCCTTCGCATTCACAATCACTGGGGGCATAAAAGCAAAACAGAGTATATGAGCTAACTGTTGAAACGTTATTTGTATCCAGTCAACAACCGGGGCGCTTACCCCACGCAGGGGAAATCTAACATAATAACTTTATTTCATAGATACGATGCTTTATATTGGATTATTTTATTTGCCTCGTATTGAGAATTTTCCTTCGTTCGCCTTTTATTCTTCCGCTTTTTGTGTGACGTTCAATCTTATTGTCTGAAAGATATTATTATTAATATTGGAAAGATATTGGAGTGGTTAGCCCAGTTACGGGTGTGAATAGTAACGCCTCTGGTTAAAGTTTAGAGGCGTTACTACTTACACCCCTCTACCCCCCTACCCTATCATAATTTTACTAGGTCGATGCAGAGTCAGCCACCGGCTAAGCTTGCACCATAGATTGAAGCGGAGTTTTTTTTTTTTTTTTTTTTTCGAAATTTTCTCTTCGTCACGACCTAGCGAAATTTAATTTGTGTATTTTAAAACAAAAATTTCTAAAATCGGTTGAGAACTCGCTGAGATCTGCGCATTGTTACAAAGTCCATTCGAGTCGATCCATGGGAGCTTCGCTCGCTCCGCTCCAATAATAATTTGAGAATTATCCTCGCCCGCATTAATATGCGAAAATGTGTTACTCAATTCTTAAATACATAGAAAACATCAAAGCCAAACTACATTTTTTATGAGCAAAGTTCGATTAGGTAAGAATTTAACGAAGCGAATTAATTCTAACATTATTTTTATTTAACTCTGAAATAATTTGCCTGTGCTCGACTGGACTTTTCATGGAAATGAAGCGAATTACCCATGGAAATGACGAATTATCAATGGTAATGACATGCGTGACTCATTACTGGCCCCGTTTGTTATGACAACGTTAAACTCCTTTGAACTTAAGTATTTCATTTCCCATGGCGCTTAGAAGTTGATTAAGAACGTCGTTTCCTTAGTGTGAAACGCAAAAGTACAATGGAAATTCAGAAATTCGTATCGTACAACTGACCTATAGAGCTAGTCATTATAGTTATGTTTACTTCAGAAATGTCCCAGAATACTTAATACTACTACAGACAGAATGGACACGCACACCCCCGCACCGAATCGAGTTACCTCACCCCGCAAGGGGCACCGAGTTGGGATCGTGTTGGCTGCGTAGAAAATTTTGAAAGGGTTGTGTACTGTGCATATGCGGGCATTATAACTGGTGAAATAGTGATAGTGTTAGTGATGATGATGGTGAATATGGTAGTGACTGGTGGTGATGATAATGATGATGGTGTTGGTGATGATTATGACGATGATGTTTTTTTTTTTATAACGGCACAACATTGGCTCCACTTCGCCTGATGGTAAGCAAAAAGGGGAGCCCAAGTGGCAATGGCAACTGACGAGAAACCAACGGTGCCAAGTCAGTTGACACTGCCATGCTGACCCGAGAGATGCTTCTTCACGCTTCGTTTGAAGGGTCCCAAGTTATAAGAAGGAGGAAACACATGAGCCGGCAAGGAGTTCCATATTTTAATAGTTTGGCAGATGAAGGAAGTGCCAAACTTCTTGGTGCGTGTGGGTGATTATATTAACGGTGGTGGTGGTTGATTCTGATGGTGGTGATGAGCGATGATGATGATTGTGACGTCGATGCCGGTGGTGATGGTGATGATGACGATGACCACAAATCATCATCAACATCATCATCATCATCACCACCACCGTTGTGTTGTGTGGTTGTGATAATTTCCTATCTTATTATGTCATATTTATGTGCAACTAAAGTACCAACTAGTTGTTGCAATGTGTCTGAGGCAGCCCTGTGCGTCTTACACGCACACATTGTCACTGACGTTCAAGACTCAGTTTTAATTAGGCAGTGCAGTGTCAATGTGTTCTATTCAAATTAACCGAAATTGCATTATATTTCTCATTGAAATACGTCCTAACTGCGACAAAATAAAAATTTCAAACCATGATGATCAAAGTACAAATTGCTCACAACTTGTCACTATAATTTCATTTCATGCCGCTCAGTTATAAAGTAGGTACTTATTGCTTTGAAGCTGAGATATTCCTAAGCGGAGAATATAGCAATCCTGGTAGGATTAGGTGCTCGTTCTCCCTAGACCAGTGAATTAATCAGTACGTTTAGTACAGTACGTAGAAATCAGTACGTACACGGAATTATTCCTGATTCTAGAAGGTGCCGCAACTTCATCATCACTTCTTCAGCGACCCGCATCCAGCGAGTCCCCGCAACTCTAACCAGGTCGTTGCGCTTGCCGGTACGTGGTCTCCACTCGAGAACCTTTCTGCCCCAACGGCCATCGGTCCTTCAAGCTACGTGCCCCACCCATTGCCACTTCAGCTTGCTTATCCGGTTTGCTATGTCGATGACCTTGGTTCGTCTACGAATCTCCTCATTTCTGATTCGAAGACAAATCCCGAGCATAGCTCTTTCCATAGCTCGCTGAGTGACTGTGAGCTTCCTTAAAAGGCCCATAGTTAGAGACCACGTCTCAGCTCCGTAGGTCATCACCAGTAAATACTCATTGCATTGAGGCCGCAACTTTGTCGGCATGATTTTTTTTTGTTTATCGTAGTTGAGCAAAAACTATCCTATAACCATCATTCAATATCCAGCTAGCCCTATACTAAAAAACCGGCCAAGTGCGAGTCGGACTCGCGCACCGAGGGTTCCGTGCAACAAAGTAATATTTTAACTTATTTTGTTTTCGGTAGTTGTGGAAACAGAATTACATAATGTGTGAAAATTTTAACTGTCTATCTATCACGGTTCATAAGATACAGCCTGGTGACAGACAGTTGTAATTTTTTTTTGTAATAGGTAGTTTATATTATAGGAAAATCTATTCGTTTAGTAGTTGAGATGCATTTATTTACTGATATATTTCCACGAGTAAACATGCACACGAAACGCATTTGAATCGCCATCAGGAAACAACTTAAGCGAGAGAACACATTAAAAAGAAGTTTAACTGTAAATACGACTGCTAAGGTATTCCAAAAGACGTGTATGTCCAGCCAGCGTTCGCAAGTGGCTCTAATAAGAAAATAAAGACGTTTTAGATACCCGGCTGTTTCACTCGCCAAATTGCTGCTTGTTTTGCTTTAGTTTTGTTATGTTCTACTGTGAACAATCCTGTCTCGTTTATAATCAATACTTCATAAGTTTTTGAAACAACAATTATCAATAATGAAATGTGCAATAATCTTAATATCCTACTTGGGGATACACCTTTGTTCACCAATTTCCTTAGGTTAAGTTACTATATAAAAACAAAAAAAATACCTAAGTAGGTATACTTTGTTGTTAACTTTGTTATCACTAGAACGAAACTAACAAGTGCAAAACTTAAAAGGAGGATTCGACAAGCTGATGTAAACATATAGTTAATAATAAATTATTTCGATTTTGATTTTTTGATTATCTATGATAATTTAAACATTAGGTTTTCAAATATATACCAATAAATCGCAACAGCCCTGTTCTCAGTAGTAACATTGATAATGTGTTAAGAAAAGTATTTGATCGTAGACACAAACTAAAAACAATCAACATATTTGAATGGATAGCGAGCATTAAAAGCGAGAGATCGCATTTAAAAGAAGTTTTAACTGTTCATACTATTCCAAAAGACGTGTATGTCCAGCCAGCGTTCGCAAGTGGCTCTAATAAGAAAATAAAGACGTTGTAGATGCCCGGCTGTTTCACTCGCCAAATGGCTGCGCTAACAGCGTGCGCTTTACATTTATTGCGTGTGAGCTGCCTTTGTGTTGTTTTACTTTAGTTATGTGCTACTGTGAATAATCCTGTCTAGTTCATGGAACGGGAACACTAAATTTTTCGGGATAAAATGCCTATGTGGTAATCAAGGGTGTCAGCTCATACCAATATTTCTCAAAATTGGTCCAGCCGTTTGAGTGTGACGAACAAACAAACACACAAACACACTCACAAACTTTCGCCTTTATAACATTAGTGTGATGATCTACAGTGGACAATCCTGTATAGTATATAATAGTAAAGATCTTGCTGGCTAGTTGGACCAAATGATTTTGAAAAGAGGAAACTGACAGAACTATGGAATTTCAGAAATTCGTGTCGTCAATCTGTAAACATTTCCAACCAATAACGTGTCTCTTCTTAAAAAAAAGTATTCAGATAAATCACGTTTACTACTTAAGATATCACGGAATTTACCCCCAAACGCATCGCACTTTGGGGTCACGCTGTTATTGCTGGAACCCCACTAAATTAAATAACGCACCCCCGTTATACACCCTACATAATAACCTCGCAGCGCAATAAAGAAACATTCGAATGGTTGTTCATTTTTCCGAGATAAATAACTTTATAGCTTGCGGTATCGCGGACAGTTAAACGAAAAGGGAGTTTAAGATTTTCGATAAAACATGTTTTTTTAGTGTTTCGTTCCTAAAGGGTGAAGACGGGACCCTATTACTAAGACTCCGCTATCCGTTCGTCCGTCTATCCGTCACCAGGCTGTGTCTCATGAACCATGTTAAACAGTTGAAATCTTCGCAGGTGATTTTTCTTTTGCCGATATAATAACAAATGCTGCAAACAGAATAAAATCAATATTTATATAAGGAAAAAACAAACGTGATCGGTTGATCAGCTGCGGTACCTTTGCACCTCATTTACATCCGGCGCTATATATACCAAGTGTAACCCAGCCAGTTATTTTATTTCATGGTACCCTTCGTGCGCGAGTCCGACTCGTACTTGGTGTGTTTTATTTCATTAGTTTTCAGTTTCTTTTTTTATGATTTAGCAGAGAAACGTGGCAATTACCGTCCCCCATGAACACCAGCACTTCTAGCTCAACTATGACATGCGACTCTTGGCGCGACAAATACAACCTGTCGCTTTCCTTCAAATACCGAGCAAGCAGGACAACCTAGCAGGGCTAGCATATCTTGCCGCAACTTCGCTTGTCGCGCGACTGGTCATCATCTGTCTTGCTCGCTCAATATTGAAAGAGAAGTGACAGATAGCATTTTAACAAAATATACCCTGGAATAAAATTTGTTAGGCAACCCATATGCAATATATTTATTGACATATTAAATTAAATATAAAATACATTTCATCAAATAAACATCTTGGTGAAGGTCGTTCTATATCGGGATCCTCTACTAATAGAACAACTATGACCCAAGCACAAGTATTCGAGTTCATCACACAAATATTTGCCCTAGCCGGGATTCGAACCCGGGACCGCCGGCTTAGTAGGCAGGTATCTACAAACCGAGCCAACCGCGTCGTCATGGGAGTACGGTCTTTGAAGGTCGTATCGGTTCGGAAATACGACGAGCATCAAAATTAATTCCACACTTTAGCTGTGAGGCAGAAATTTTGTATCAGAATTCCGCATCGCTGTATATTAACTTGATCCATACAACAGCTCGCAGCGATAATCAAATGTAACAGGGATCGGGAAGCGAACACGGCAGTACGTAATAAGATCGGGTATTAGGGCCGCCGTCCACTGGCCGCCGCGCCGCGTCGGGTTTAATCTCTATGGATGGTTTAACGCGTGTGTACCAACGAAGACACGGTTTAATGTCCGTTTGCAAACTGATATGAACCTTGTTGCAATGTGATAGTATATGGGTGTAGGTATATTTTAGTTAACTTTGACTTCACGCTTGCTTTGTCGATTCTACTACTACTTTGGCTATTTTAATCCGCCATGGAAATGAGATAAACATTCCCATTGTTCCCATCATTTTCTCACGTAAGTGACAACATTTTTTTAACCAGACCTTTTTCCGACATACCGAATCAAATAAAGGACAAAAACTTAAGAGGCCTTATTCCTTTTAAAATGGTGATCGTTTTAGACATTTTTCTATATGGTCAAACATGTTTCTTTACATTTTATTGGTGTTACTACCTAGAACAGGGCTATTGGGATTTATTGGTATATATTTGAAACCTACAGTTTGAATTTTTCATTGATAATTTTTGTTTCGAAAACTACTCCAAATTGACAAAATTCACGCTGAAAATTAGTTCTTTCAACTTAATTTCGACTGCACGCAAAAAAAGCATGAAAAAGCTATGTTACTTCCTTAACCCTTAATTTGGCAGTGTACCACAGGAGGCACTCAATCTTAGACCATCTTTTTCCATTTTTTTTCGAATCAGAATTTTTTGCTCTATTCTACCTTAACGAGGCTTGAAGTAGCGACCTCCGTATTTTTTTGTCAAATTAAGGGTTAAACTCGGGGAAAAGTATTATTCACTTCAAAAAGTTGGTTGAAATTATCAATATATTTGTCATAATATGAAAAAAATAAATTTCAAAAGGAATAAGGCCTCTATATTACCACATATTTCCGTTTTCGAAAAATTCCAGTTTGTAAATCAAAAACGCCATTTGAAAATTTCCTCATTCTAAAAGTACATAGGAGACAAGTACTTGGTCACAGAGCATTACAGTCCGACCAAAAAGAGTAGAAATTGAAAAGTGGCAATACTGTAGTGTCATCCCCGTTTTCTTAGATTGATTAGAAAGGGACGACACTACAGTATTGCCACTTTTTATTAGGGTTCCGTAGCCAAATGGCAAAAAACGGAACCCTTATAGATTCGTCATGTCTGTCTGTCCGTCTGTCCGTCCGTATGTCACAGCCATTTTTTTCCGAAACTATAAGAGCTATACTGTTGAAACTTGGTAGGTAGATGTATTCTGTGAACCGCATTAAGATTTTGATGCAAAAATAAAAAAATAATAATAAATATTGGGGGCTTCCCCATACTTAGAACTGAAACCCAAATATTTTTTTTCATCAAACACATACGTGTGGGGTATGGATAGGTCTTCAAAAATGATATCGAGGTTTCTAAAATATTTTTTTTCTAAACCGAATAGTTTGCGTGACAGACGCTTCCGAAGTGGAAAAAAGTTGGTCCCCCCCTCTAACTTCTAAAATAAGAAAATGAAAAATCTAAAAAAAACATGATGTACATTACTATAAAAACTACCAACGAAAATTGTTTTGAACGAGATCTAGTAAGTAGTTTTTTTTTAATACCGAACTTTGCACCTAATTTATATGGGGCGCTATGGTTGTCTATTGTTTAACCGAAATTTATAAATTTATAATTTTGCCATAAGTATTGTTTTCCATAGTATTAAGTGCCATAATATTGTTTGATAGAATATTTAAACGCCATACTAAATATTGTTTCTGTGCGAATCCAACCTTGCTATGCATTTGACATTGTCTAAAATTGTGTTTTATTTTGTAGTCATTTCTAGCATTTTGATGTAATAATCGTCTATTTACAATGTACACATGCAAGCAAGCATTTTGACTATAAATATATTGTGGCCACGTATGTACATAGACACTATGTACTACATGGTCACAATACAAACCTAACCTAAAGTTTTCGGTTATGGTCGAATGTCGTACGTCCTTTTATCGTAGTTCTTCTAAAACTGTAAATTAGGCTAGGATTTGTATTTTGAAGCAAACATTCTGACGCTCCGCTCGCTTCGCTATACGGGTCACAACACAAACCTAACCTAACCTATAGTTTTCGGTTTTAGATCCATGTACTATTTGGTAGCAGTTCTTCTAAAACTAGGTTACATTGTAAATTAGGAAACTGTGAATTAGATTAGGATTTGTATTTTGAAGCAAACATTCTGACGCTCCGCTCGCTTCGCTTGCTCCGCTATACGGGTCACAAAACAAACCTAACCTAACCTATAGTTTTCGGTTTTAGATCCATGTACTATTTGGTAGCAGTTCTTCTAAAACTAGATTAGATTGGGTTTGTATTTTGACGCTCCGCTATACGGGGTCATAAAACAAACCTAACCAACCTACAGATGTCGGTTTTCGACCTATGTTCCATTTGGATAGCATATGAAATTATAGCATGTGACAATTATGGATTACTTACAATCTTTATGGAAAATGTGATTATTGGAATTAATATTATGGGAAACAATGATTCGGACATAGGATTAATATGGGAAACATAATTATAAGAAACAAGATTCGGACAATTGAATATTATGGCAGACGAAATTCGGGCATATGAAATTCGGGCAAGTGAAGGTATACCGGGGCGCTATACATACCAGGTGCAAACTTAACTTTACCACTTAGGGATGGAAAGTGTTTGTACGGAACCCTCGGTGCGCCAGTCCGACTCGCACTTGGCCGATTTTAATTTTTACCTGTAAATCATACAGTCGGAGTATTACTAAGACGGATTTGGACATTGTACCACTGTTCTTGTTGTAGGTTGCGACTGTCAATTTTTCACAAGATGACGCCATTTGTGGTTTCAGTTATCAAATTACTATATTGAAAATAAATTATATAACTGAAATGGAAAGGGAATTCTGAATGAGCCGGACTGGATGCCAGTCTTTAAAAATTCTCCTTTAACCCGATTCCTACATTTCATTCTCAAATATGTAACAACTTCAATATACCGAATTGATATGATTTTATCACATCAACATTTCCGCGCGAACAACACCATAAAGGCCGTAAAGACAATTCCTCTAAAGATCTATTATAATGATTTCTTACGACTCACTATATATTTTATAGCTATATTGTTTATCCTCCATTTTATGATGCATAAAATAAATCACCATCACGTATATTTGTTATTTTATCGGCCCGAAGTTGTTATAGAGCTATAGTTGTCGCGAACTAGATCTACTTTTCGTTATTTCGATGAACTTTGTTACAAGCATTTACGGTTCTCTCTCGTTTGAAGATTCCAATGATGGTACCCTTAGTGACTCTAAATTCTATGGTTCCAAAAGGGTATACCTCAGTAGGAATTGATTGTCAGTTAGGTCCTTTTATCCCCGAGCAGCAGTTTAGTTATAGGGTGATATAATTTCACAGTTTAAGGGGTCGCCCGCATGTATCACTGACACGGCAATAAAATAAATGCAGAGTTGTAAAAAAATGATAAAACACCCTTTTTAAAATAAATCAGCGGAACTGCGGATACAATTTGATAAAAAGTGGTTGGTTGGTGTGAATTTTAGAGGGTCTTAAGTTTTATTTTATGTCTAGTACTTACCTACACTACCTAGTTTAATGCTCCAATTTGCATACATCTATTGTTACGGGCTGTCATGAATCTATCAAGATATTTTTATGTAAATATCATTGCGTATAAAGATGTTTAAGAAAAATCGACCGGGAATACGCTAGGCTCTTGTCGGTCGATTCTTCTTAAACATCTTAAAATACATATATGATGATAATTGCGTAGTTACTGTTTGTAGGTGTGTGTGCTACCTGTTTGGTATGTTATGTGTGATTTTTTTATAAACATAGTACTTTTGTATTATCCAAGTACAGAATGAGAAAAAAAACAATTCTTATTTGTTTAAGAATCAAGATAAATAATAAATGAAACTTTTTTCCATTAAAAACTACACTAATGTTGATCTTTAAAATTTACGCCGTCCACAGCAAAACAATTTCAAAGGATTTCTCAACCCAAAAGAAGCAACTAAAAAAGCTATCAAATGTAATTGCTACGTAAAGTATGTAAATAGACTAAATAAAGGCGCATTTACAGCGTGCTCGGAATGTACTAAAAACAGGACAGCGGGAATTAATTGTCTACTGTTGAGTCTTGGCAGTTGCCACCAGAACGGGTATAAAATCTAAATTTGCCACCGTTTTTGTAACTACATTTGACACTATACAGCTCTTGAGTACTTATATTCTTTGCTGTACAATGTGGTAAAAAATAATGTAGGCTCTTGCGGACAACTGCCTTAAATCCTTAAAAAAATCCTTAAAAATTTAATTTGAATTTGAATCCTTAAGTTAGGTTATTTCACTGAAAACATAATTTTTTTATTTGTAAATGAAACAAAACTGAATTCAAACATTTTCTACAATTCGCTTGTCTCGTGTAGGTATCACTCCGAAATCGAAGCATTAAAAAAAATTAAACGTTTTTTGTATTATTTTTTCCATATTTGGTTGACTATCCATATCTCGTGTTGAGTTTGAGTTAAAAAGAAAAAATCATGTATGTAAGGGTTAATCGATATTCTCTTTTCGTACCTACCGGGGCGAGTGCTCTACCAGTGGCCTATCTGTCACGGAAAGAAACCTATTTCATTGCACCACGCGTCAAACAATTCGTCTCTGACCCAGATCGACATGTGCGGCCATCAATTAATGTAATCGACTAACCACTAATGGAGGTGCATCTGTTGCAATATAGATCAGATGAAACGTACGTAGACTGAAATGTACGTAGTCTAATAATGATGACAGCAATCTTGAATGCTCACTGTTCGTCGGTATCCCTTTCACTTGTGGACAATCACTACATACACTGTCCGCCTCAAGTACGTACACAACGCAATGCAGAGATGCATTGCATTGAATCCTGATCACATGATAGGCAGAGACTGTGACACTGATAGACAGAGACTGTGAAACTCTTTTTCGGAAGCTATACCTGCTTCCTGATTTTTGCGGAACAGAGAATGCTGCTCAATTTCTACAACTGTTATAGCCATTAGAATTATACCTATACCTCTTAGAATAAATACGCCTAGATAACTAGTCGGCGTTTGAAAGTGAAGCCAGTTTTGGTTAGCCACGGCCATGTTTCAAGCTCTCAAGCAACACGCCTCTATGCTTGGTTCGTAGACACGCACACATAAGCCAAAAGCGGCTTCATCTTTCCCAAATCTGCTGTATGAAGACTCGTTCCAGGCGTATTTATTACAAAGGCCCAATAGGCTGCGAGATTGATTGTGACACAAATGTTAAAAATTAGTATGTGCTCTATTGTGCCAGCTTGCCTAGACTATCCGACGGTTGAGCAGTGCTTGATCAACACTTCTATCTTCTTTATTATATCTGGCCAGTTCTTCGTTAAAGAGTTCAACTCATCATAACCGTGACGCGCTAATATTTCCTATCCTCTCAATACTGTGTGAGCGAGACAAACAGATAACACTTGAAGACGTCTGAAGGTGGTTTTCCACCGGCGAGGCGAGGCGGGGCGTGGATGGGCGAGAATTGAAATTAGTACGGCAAATTTTCAATCCCCGCCTAATGCATCTTCGGCGGAAATAGGAAGGAAAGGCGCGGATGTGCGGGGATTGAATTGAAATATTTGTTTGTGTAAAAATGAACCTTGTTGCTTTTAATATAGGGTAGAGATTAAATCTGATTTTTCCACCGGCGAAGCGGGAAGACGATAGGCGAGGCGAGGAGAGACGAGACGGGGCGGGAATTTTAATTTGTATTGCATTTTTTCAATCCCCTCCCAGCGCATCTTCGGTCGGTGGAAATAGTAGGAATTGGCGGGGATGTGCTGGATATGAATTGAAATATTTGTTGGTGTAAAAATGAACCGTCTTGCTTTCGTCAGATTATAAATTAATTAACAGAAAACCGTTTCAGGCGTTTTGTTATTCGTTACCGCTGCCGTTTATGTCTTGATTTTCTTTTTTAGGGTCCTTTCGTCCATCCGTACTATTTCACACACACGCCTAGTACTAATACTAAGCTGTAATTTGGCAGGTGTATAGTATGTTATTCACGGAAAAAAATGTGGTAGAATATAATTTTCATCACACTTTCTTGTAAACAAAGGTTTACATGCTAGAAAAGCGGCTGGTAAGTCGTACATTACGCCCTAGGGCGGTAAGTAATTTCTATCACACTTTAAGAGATTACATGCTTAAAACCCGGGAGGTAAGTAATTTTGGTATTGACTACTATTTATTACTTTTGTTTTATTTTTTCCAAAGTGTGATGAAAAACGTCGTACATGACTCTGGTGGTAGAGGAATTCCGAACTCGTGTCATTAAAGCCCTCTCCTTCGGCTTCGGGCTTCTAATAGACACTCGTTTGTAATTCCTCTTTTACCACCCTTGTTACGTAATGTAATATTATAAACAAACAAACGGTGAGTTCGTTTTCTTGAAAGCACTGAGATTATTTCTTGTTGCATTATCTTCATCCGATTCTTCTTCTATTAACATATTTAATAATACTAATTCACGAGACACGATACAGCAATCACGTGTGTATTTCACTGCGAACTTAACAGCACTACATCTACGTCCAAGCCTACAATCTACGGCGCGGCGGTCGCTCGATGATGTCAACCGCGAGCTCGGGTAGACACGCGAGGGCTCGCGCGGGCTCGCGAGGGCTCGCACGGGCTCGCGATAGCTATTAATGGCAATTTTTAGTGGAAAAGGGCCAGCGCGATTTCAATTCTCGCCCCGCCACGCCCCGCCTCTCCTCGCCAGTGGAAAACCACCTTGACACGTGAAGTCACGTTGTGTTGTGTGTAGGTATGCCTGAAATTTTGTACTTAAATTCTATTGTATTTTAAACAATACCTGTGCTCGTAACTATACACCAAAGTCGTTTGAAGCCCTAACGATAGATTTAATTACAAACAAGTTCATATAATCAACGGGAAGCAACTACTACCTACACCAATATTATTACACCTCCAGAGACCATAGTAAACTTTCCGTTTACGAAACACAATTACTTTTCAAATGCCACGTGCAAAGAAACTTTCTCAAACCTGAAAAAGAATTCTCAACTCAATTCCTATTTGGACTAAGTCGGTTCTCCTGTAGATTAGGTGAGTGTACTTTGATAGGCTATTGATCTATTGTAAGAACATAGTAGCGGAGGTAATTAAAGATTGTGTGTTCTATTTTAGTTTTTGAACAGATCCGTAGCAGTACGGGATATATGGGCAGTTTGTGTGGAGGTGTTTGAACGGACTTTACGATTGTCATCGTTAAGCCGGATCTACTAGGAATTAGAGGAATGCTGCAGTCTAAAGATGGTTGTTCGTCAGAGGAAGCTAAGCTAAGATAAACCCCGGAGAAAGATTGTTTTATTAAAAAGCTGGAAGTGAATTGTTATGCGCTTCGAAGAGTTTTCTTTGTTTTAAGCTTGAAATGAAGCATTACTGGCCTAATACATATTATATAACATTAAGTATCTGACGCCTACCTATTTGCTATATTGTAATGGATAGTATTTTATGATTGAGTTGTTTCACGATCCAGGTTTTTTTATTAAGTTTAAAATGGTTATCATAATATTGATACCGGTGTTAGATGATTTGGGGTATTATTGAATGAAAATATTTACTAGTCGTAGCTCTGTGGGAAAATTTGTGATTAATTACCTATGAATAAAACAAGTCGTTTACTGAATGATTCCAGATTCCATTTCCATTCCTTTTTCGTTTTTCTTTTTAAACATTTGTTAATCTAATTAGAATACCTCTGTTTTGAGGAAGATGTACTGAAGTTTTAGGTCGTATATGTGCTGCATCGACCGAAGTAGGTGTTTAGTAGCAGACAGTGCATAGTTCAAGTCTCTCATTAGTGCAAGATTAGATGATATTGTGTTGCTTTCCTTTTTGACTCCTCGCATAATTTACTGGTATTTCTCACAACTTCAAGAACAATCTTTGCTTAATTTGCAGTGGGTGTTAGAAAACATGCAATTTGCTGTCGTACGAAGATTGGGCCATTTGTTAGTTTCTGTTATATTCATATTTTGTGAACTGGAAGTAACTAATAAAAAATAAGATCAAAAAATGCTCAATCGCATTTTAGGATACAAGCGCGGCATGTCTCTTGTCAACATAATTAATGATTTTTTTATTTTAATCAAGTCCTGGTGCCTAGCGGGGTTTAAAACGTCTGTATCGAACTAGTCTGTGGTGCCCAATACATCATCATATTATTCATACACTTAATCTCTCACTCGGTGCGAATGGATTCCGTCCTGGGTAAGATCTACATTCCCAGCTCCGTAATACCACCGAACAGTCCTTACAGCATTTGCCACTTGAACACTAAAGTCTAAATTTCCATGAAGCAATTCGAAATGAAACTAACGCTAACGGCTTGTCTGCTTTCAGTTGATGTAGTTATTATGTTTGTGATGTTATAGCTCATATTGGTTTGGTGGATGAGCTGAATAATTCCAAAAACACGTAGTCACGCTCCATAGGAAGACGTCAGGCTTGAGCAGTTTAATGTTTGCGAGTCCTTAGGGGAACTCGTTCTTCACCCGATTTATTTATAAGCAGGATGTTGCTGTCATTTCAATCATGTCTTGCTCGAAACGCAGGTTATTTTCAGCAAAAAATATACTGAGAATTGTAGCGTGTGGTGCGGATTAGGTAGTCTCCAATCAGATGTATCATTTCTTATTCAAGGGGTGGTGCTGCAATGTCGATATTTATTTTTTTATAAACGCCATTATTTTTAAACTTGTATCGTTTTGATAACGAACGACTAATATTGGTGTAAGCTGTCCCAAAATAAAATGTAAAACAAGTCTTAAAATTAATCAGCAACAAATGCGGTACAAAGTAAATCCATTTGAACCGAGGTGCGAAATGATTTTATTTATTTCACTATATATTTCATGTTCGTCAGCACAAAGAAACTGGATGCGAACTTTCTGATTGAAAATGAAGTCGGAATCAAATTAAAACTTCTAATCTCACTCCGAGAGATAAGGATTCCAAAAAACTGGTCAAACCCCAAAGTTGTCTGCTTTATAAACATTAGAATCAAGTGTAGAGGCGATTATACTTGCAAAGACATGTCGGGCCGCAGATTTCATTCACTGGGGAAATATTAGCAAATAAATTGCCTGCCGGGATATCTGACCTTCCGGGTTTGGTGCAGTAGGGCTACCACATCGGAAGATCAAAATATTTGGACAACTTATAGACATGCCAGGAAACGATACATTATTACTTAGTTGATATAAATTCTTGTTGTTTTTTCTCAATCTCTTCATCATTAAACTAATTGTGATTGACATTATCATTGTTTCGTGTCTGTCGGGATACTTTATAGTTTGCTGGAAGTCATACAAACTAAACTTCTTGCTTCGCTTATGAATATACGTTTTTTGTACTCTAAATCGTCAAAGATCAGCTTTAGCGAATATTCACCCTTTTTACTCAAATGCTAGCCCAAACCGTACCAAAGGTGCTCTTAGCGGCGAGTCGCTGTTACTTATGATCCCTAAGGTGCCAACCTCGCTTAGCTAATAGTAAGTTAGTTTTGCGGTGAGACCCACACTGTAACTTGCTAGTAAATATAGCGAGGTGGCTCTAAAAGGGGACACTAAAGAACATGAATCTCGAAGTAGTATGAAGATTTAGAAGTTTTCAATTCAAACTATGACAAGATAAAACATATATTGCAAATTTCATCAAACTGAATGAAGTTTAAAGATGATTAGAAGTTGCTGTCAAGAATTTAATTTTTGTGACAAGCTTTTAGGTATAGCCGATTGTACTTTTCTTTGAACTCACTGACACGATTCTAAAGAGACCAAAAGTTCCTAGGGCCACCTACCGGCTCCATCATCTGATCAGCCTGATGGTACCAATAGCCATAGTTAATAATGTATTGCCTTCAAAGTTAAATAGAACATAGCTCACCCGCGCTCGTGAGATAAAAAGTTATGCAAAATTTCAGCACAATCGGTTAATGATATCAGCTTCAAAATTTAGTTGCAAGATTCTACCCGAACAAACATAGTTACATACATACATTGCAACATAAACACTTGTAAATAAAAGATTGACATTACATTGAATCATAGACGGTGATATGGAAGATACGAATACGTTTCTTTTTAAATTTAAAATTAGGCCTTTATTTAGATAAGTTGTATTTTGGAAAATGAAGATAACATAAATAAATATTACAAATTTATGAAACATATAATGTCTCATTTTTTTATGTGGGTAGGTACACCACAATTTTTATTTAAGCATTAAATACAAAGATCAAAGCTTAAAGAAAAATTGAAAAAGCGTTAACCATTTCGCGCTGGACCGGCAATCCAGAGGTACCGGGTTCGATTCCCGGTCTCTTCCCCCAGGTAGCTCCTTTTTCAATTTTTCTTTAAGCTTTGATCTTTGTATTTAATGCTTAAATAAATAAATATGTTGAGAAAGTGGAGTGGCTCTAAGATATAGTTGTGATATTTACATTTTCGGGAATACTATTATGCGGGAAAATAAATTAGATTGATGTTAAATTCTACAAAATACCTATTATATGAAAAGAAATACCTCCATATGTTATGAAATGAAGAAAACAAACCAACAAACTAAAGAGCCTTTGAAATATGAGACTACGCAATTCATTCCGAGCTAAATATGAAAATCGATGAAAGACAAGTCAAGAAAAACAAGATCAATGATACCTATTATAACATTATCTAGCAAGATTCACTGTTTTAGGGTTCCGTACCCAAAGGGTCAAAAACGGGACGGGACGAGACTCCACTGTCTGTTTGTCCGTCTGTCTGTTTGTCACCAGGCTGTATCTCATGAACTGTGTTAGGTAGACAGGTAATTTTTTTTACAGATGACGTATTTCTATTCCCGTATATCTAAGTGGGGTTCCCATACAACAAACGTGATTGGCTACGTTAACTTTGCACCTCATTTGTATCTGGTGCTATACATGCCAGGTGCAAACATAACTACAATGTCGTTAGCTAAGTTTGAATACTAACATAGTTATAAGTAAAATACTAACAAAATGTGGATCTCGTTGTCTGAATAAATAAAGTTTATTATTATTATTATATTATTATTATAACCAGGCCGGGTAAGGTGGGATAAGTGTTTGTACGGAACCCTCGGTGCCGCTTGGCTGTTTTTTTTTATAATCTTTAGAGTGCGATGTACAATTATTCTTAAAATGTACATGTTTCTTCCGCCTATTGTTTAGCTCTAATAGTAGTTTCTTTGTATGTTTTATGAGGTGTGCAATGAAGAGTATTTGTATTGTATTGTATGTATGTATGTACAGCGGTAGAGAATGCCACAATAACGCCATCTTACAATCAGCATATTATTGCTCCCCTATCAGCCCAAAACAGGTAACGTAGAGAGATCTAAATAATCTTAGTACAAGGTTAGTAGGACAAGAGATATAATGATGGTGACACTTTTTCTGAATTTCCAACAAAACAGGAAAGATAATTGAATTAACCGGGATTTCCATGGAGTCACGGCTCGGCTATGTACGTTTATAATTGAGTTGTAAATATTTCTTGCGGGTTGACTACGTGGCCTACCAAGCCAGTTACATTAGAAACGAGGAAAAGTTCTTCGTTTTTAGGGTTTCGTAGTCAACTAATATAGTTTCGCCATGTCCGTCTGTCCGTCGTCATTAGTACTAGAAAGCTGAAATTTGGTATGAGTATGTGTATGTATCACACCGACAAAACGGTAAAATAAAAACTAAAATAAAATCTTTATAATCGATAATTTCCGATAATCGATAAGTAATTATAGTTACTTTTGCGTTTACGACCTTTTTATAGAGCTTGAAATCTTTCTCGTAATTTAAAACTCGCTGTTTTAAGCCCGTCTATTGTGAAGGATGGGCAACTACGGAACCCTACACTGAGCGTGGCCCAACATGCTCTTGGCCGGTTTTGCTACTAATTATAGTCACCTTTCTTTTGCCAAAGCGAATTTGAAATAGTTTTCAGAATACTTATTTTTTATTAAAGCAGTAACGTCTGCTAACATAAAAATCCTGTCAAATGCTGTCCGAATCATTGAATTTTTCAATTTTCGCTTCATTTGTAAACATTTAGTTTTCAGAATCTTAAAAATTCAACAAAACGATAGTTGTTCAGCAACCAACGCTCAACACGTTCAGTGTGTCTGTGTCTCATATGTGGGGCAAGCCTCTATTACAAAGATATAAGGTTCACATATCAAACTACAGTGAACGTGTTTAACGCGCTTTTTCATGGCCAAAATGGCAAAGTTTTTCCATACAGATATTAGCTCCGTAGGAATGTCGAACGTAAACGGTAATTTCTAACTTTTAGAGCAGTCTAAGTGTAGTAAGTCCTATACAGACATTTGATCCCAATAAAAAAAAGATCGTTTGATATCCTCAAAAGTTGTCATCGTGTCTATTCTTCGTACACACGTCATATTTGGTACGAGCACAACATTACGTTCACACAATAACTCTGTGAGATGACAGGAACTTTATGGGAATTCCTAGAAAACCTCTACAGTTGCTCGTAGGTTTTTATTGGACACACAAAGGCATTCCCCGTCACGCTTGTGCGACAGAATACAATGGATCTTGAGCGTGTATGACTTGATGCAAGGGTTCGCAAACTTTTACTGTTTGCGGCGCACTTACTTATGACTCCTGTGGCGCGGAGATAATCCCATTAGCGAGTTATACTCGCACACAAAGTTCGAGTCACTGTAGTCACAGTAGTGAGGGCTAAACAGTTCAAGTCATGTTTACAAAAAAAGGCGTACTTATCTATAGCTCTGATTCGAGTGTGCTTGACTGCTTCGTGATGACCCCTGGCTAACGCAGCAAGAAGGGAAAGCCATATATAAAGAAAAAAGAAAGAAAAAAATATCTTTTATTTTTTTTTTCTTTATATGGCTGCTACGTTTATAATTTAGATAAAACTTGATAGGTATGTTACGAATATGTTTTACGCTTTTTTTCGTTTTAAGGCAATGTTGAATATATTTGGTCTCAAATAAAAAAAACAAGAAAAAAGCGAAAGGAATCGTATAACATACAAGTTTTATCTCAATTATAAAAATAGTCATTAGTGGCGTGATCTCATATAAATTACAGTGCCAAACTTCAATATTTATCATATTGATATCATGAAATAACATTCTTCAGTTACTGGAGAAGAGATCATCGGAGCGCCTCACAGCCACGCTTTTTATTCTCTACGGCACACCAGGTCGTTGCGGTGCACAGTTTGAGAACCCCTGACTTGAGGATCTGTCTTCGCGACTTTCAATGGGTGGCCGGTGAACCGTGGAACGTGATCAGCTAAACGATGAAACGTTTATCAGATCTCATAGTGCTTATCACGTTTTTTATTTGGGAACTAGTGTGTGTTTAGTATTTAATATGGGAGCAAATTTTATTGCAAGCACGCTACTCGAGAAGTTGTGTGGAGAGGTCACAGACCACCCCCACTAGACGGAGCATGTAAGGCGACCCGTAGGCGACCCGCGCGCACCAACGATATGGTACGGCAGAACATTAAAGTATCAACACGGCGGCCACCGTTTAGTTGCGTCCATGTTTATGAGGTCTCTCTACACCACTTAACACTACAATTTACCATATTATTTATTTAATTTCTTTTTTCGTTGACGTACGCATGGATCATAAACAAGGACGAAACTAAACGGTGGCCGCCGTGTTGATACTTTAATGTTCTGCCGTGCCATATCGTTGGTGCGCGCGGGTCGCCTTACATGCTCCGTCTAGTGGGGGTTGTCTGTGGGAGAGGTACTCTGTCTTACTCACTCCAACGAAGTACCTCTCGACACTTTCGTTTCACCCAAACTCGGTCAACTTCGCGAGTAGTGTATATCCGGCATATATATATATATATATTTTTTTCACAAATCAACCTAGTCCCAAATTAAGCTCAAGAAGGCTTGTGTTATGGGTACTAGGCGACGATATACATACTTATATAGATAAATAAATATTTAAATACATAGAACATCCATGACCCAGGCACAAATATTCGTGTTCATCACACAAATATTTGCCCTTGCTGGGATTCGAACCCGGGACCGTCGGCTCAGTAGGTAGTTGCTTAACCACTGCGCCAACCGCGTCGTCGAATATGTTAATCGTTATTTCCTTGTAACACTAGTTAGTAACTGTTGTAAGTTTTTTTAAGTTTGTTCAAGTAGGTAAGTAATTAAGTAACTAACTGACTTGAATTGACGTGTATTCACTGGCTTTTATTCAAACGAGAATATACATAGTTGTCTGAAATAAAAAGGTTTTCCATCACATAATCTTTTCCTATGTCGGGATGATTGAAGAAAAATCCATACACGGAGGGATGTAATTTTGTTAAACAGGAAAACATGTATCCGAAAACCGTGCGAGCAGAAAAACTGGGAAAACAATAAAACCGCTGCGACAGATGACCCCTCCTTATCTCTCTCGCCCGATGCCTTTGTCTAAGTACGATAAGAGACGTTGATTTGAATTAGAAAATCGGCCGTGAACCATCCGGCTCGTGATAAGGCCGAGTACATTGCATATTGGATGAAATCAGAGTGAGAGCCATATTGAAAACGTATTTCTTAATTTAAATCCTTGAAAAATTATCTACATCATTATTTGGAGAGTCGTCAGTTTTTTTTCGATGGAACCTGAGGTATATTTGTAATACGTTTGATAAACTTTCTGTGTTAGTTAAAGGATTTTGACTCCTTGCGTTGTAGATATCTTTTCCACGAGGTTTTCAGGTCGACGGGTATGTAACGTACCGATGATCCATCATATTTACGAGGAATTGACGGAACTCCTAAATTTTCGTGCAAACATGTATGGAAATTGTTGCGTTTTCCATATAAAATTATATCATATTGGTGTGTTTTCTACAAAGTTGCCTAACTTTTATTACAATTGCAGACGGTGTTATAACAAATTGAGACCTGAGATTTCTTTTAGACCAATAAAACATCTATTTTTCTATCCAAATAATCAAAAAACCTTGTCGACATCCTGCGTCTTAATTGAAAAAAAAAAAAACACATTTTTTTCACTTATTTGGTGTTCAGTTAATATTTGCAATACACTAATTAAATACATATTTTTTTATTTGTTACACACTTAATATACTACAAGTTACTTACATTACGCTACTGGCAATATACATTCAGATGCTTGGACCCTATTCGACTTAAAGTTAAATTATTTCAATATGATAGTTTTTCCGCTCTGCTACAATCTGCATTGTGAAAACTGAATTGATTCCGTGATATTTTTTTGTTTAAAAAAAAAGAATATATTATTTCGTCTAATGATTTTCTTTTAACAATACACCGTAAATAATGGAAAGAAAATGAGAAAAGGAGGGCTGTCATTGAAGATAATACCCATACGGTTTAAACATAATTTACGTCTTGACCCTTGATAAAGCGGGGTCATTGGGTTTTCGTCGCTTTTCCTTGTTCGACAGTATTTATTGTAATCTCATGCGTTTTTTCTGCTTTCCCTCACATGGATTTTGTTTTATAGAATACTTGGTATTTACTCGGCTTCTCTCGTGTGGGATTCGTATTATGACACAAAAATCTGTTCATTTTTATTTTATCCGAAGATGGTTATAAGCTAGTTATAAAAACGGTTTAAACTCACGTAACGAATATCAGGAGCACGCACAACACGGATAGCTGTCCCTGATGAAGACCTCTATACGAAAGATGTCAGACCGTTCCTGACAATTTTTACGTAAGTTTATAATTATTAAAAATTGCTCACGATAGTTTTAATAATATTATGGTTACCTATAGGCTTCTTTTTTACTTGACTAAAAAAAAACTTTTATGGTTATTGTAAAATAAACTTATCTCTTCTGAAGTTTATTTTAGATTCGCTTCACTCGTTCATTCGCTCTTGCAAAATAGACAAAAGTCTTTGTTGACATTAAGCTTTTAGGATAGAAAAATTAGTTCGGCGAGTAGTCTACGAGTTCAGAACTATGTTTACTACAGGACTCGGCCAACTTACAGCTGTAATCGAGGCTTGTAACAGCCAAGTTCCAAGAATTTGGAACTTAGGCCTAGTTATTTGTAACTTGGCTTAACCTCAGTTTGCCCTGTTTCGAGTTATGACCCACATATATTACGAGTTTGACTTTAACCGTAACGTCCTTCAGTAAATAGCTAATGGAATAAAGGTGGCTTCTTTTCGATACATGATCTGGGTGTGTTTTATTAAGGGAGGAAGCGTGTTTTCTAAAAGTGTTCTGTAAAAACGCACTTTTTTCTATACCTACTCTCAAGAAAAAATAAACTTTGTTGCTCTACAACTCTACTCCAAAAGGAAATTTATAAAAGGCAAAGATAATTATATCTACCAACTTTTAGTATAAAAAATCCTATCTTATTAAATTGCGTTTAAAAAAAAACCCGCAATTCAAAACAACTACATAATTAGGTCCAGTTAGTTCAAAAAACAAGAGTCGTCCCTCCGGTGGGCAAAAGTAAAGAGCTTGTACGATTCCAGGTTATATTACTGCATCGGATTATAGAAGAGAGAACATTCTCTTTTCTCATACGAGTTTTATCAGAAAATTAGAAAATTAGGCTCTGAAATCCTCATTTCGCTTATGTGCACAGGAAAAACTCAAATCTTAATCTGACTATGACCCATTTTGTACTTTAATGTGAGTAAACTGACCAGACAGTGTAAACTCATTATGCCTCGCTGTATCAAAGGCAAGGGGCCAGCGGCTCCCAGAGGAGACATTTGTCGGTTATACGGAGCGTGTGATTGGTCGAAATGTAAACTGTGAGACGTCCGTTTGTTGTGATTGGTCCTTTTTGTCTCAAGGGATCACTGGGATTCAGTTGTATCAGTTAAACACTGGATTAGATCGTTGAACCATATGTTTTAAAGTTAAGTCAGGGCAATGGTAGATGTAAAAGCGATGACTTTTACGGGTTATTTTATAGCATTACGCTCGGAAGTGTGTTTTAAAAGAAAGCGTTATCCGGAATAGGTATCTTTGAGCCAATTTAGGGTTAATGTTTTCTTTTAGGTACGGAATCGCAGTAATATGTTGTATTTTAAATCAAATGATAGTAGTTGCGAAGATGTTTGTTTGTTTTACCCGGGTTTACGGTTTGCGGGTTAACGGCCAGCCAAGTGGCCTTTACTATTTAAATTGTGGGGTCAAAATTTGCGTGCCATTGGAAAATGTATTTCCAAGATCGCATTTGGGTAGTAAGATGGACTGATGTCTTGGCGGGGTCGGTGGACTCTGCTGGATGCAACAGGTGCAGGGCCAGACGTAGTGGCATCTTTTGGTCAAGCCTATGTCCAATAGTGGACGCCTTTTGGTTGACGATGATCCGGTTATAAACCTTAAGTTGACTGTATTTCTTGTACACAATTTTGAAGAACCGGTGATTGCGAGTCCTGGTTGATGATTTTTATGACTATGAGCAAGAAAAAAAATATCTAACAACATCCAACAAACCGATCTACTCCAACAGTATGCTCTACGATGATATATATATACAATACATAAAGAAATATATACTTAAAAACATAGAGACATCTATGGATGACATGGTCATGACCCAGGAACAAATATTCGGGTTTATCGCAATATTTGCCCTTGCCTGAAGTTGAACCCAAGACCGCTGGCTCAGAATTCAGCTGCACAACTACGACTACGCAACGATGATTCTGTTTTTAGCGTGACTCAAACTTGAACTGTGAGAGTACAAACCCACTAATGTCAATGAAAATGAAAAGAAAAAATATATAATTATACATATTTAACTAAAAAAAAACAACATAATGATTTATGCCTTTGGGTCCTGAGCTAGGATTCCTTGTGTTACAGGACCACGTTCAAATGCACTACGCTACTCAATGTACTACAACTACTACTACTAAATGTACTACAATAGCTGGCATTAAGGAAAAAACCCAATAGCTCCCTAAGTACCGCTACTACGGTAGGATCGTTCTATGTCCCAAATCGAATCTCTCCAGCATGCCCCTCGTATGTCTTTGTCGTTCTCGTGATGATTGATACCTCCCGTCGCCGCGGATTACATATGTTTTTGTTCCCTAAGATTAGGAGCGGAAAGATAAGGAAGGAAGGAAGAAATATGTAACGTTGGCCGGTTCGTTACAGTTCGGTTTTGATATCTGTTTTTATAACCTTTTATTTGGGGTCGAGTATGTATTTCTTACATTTCGGATGGGAGATGAAAAAGGTAAGGCTTAACGCGTTATACTTGTAACGAAGACAGTTTGGGTTAGTATTTATAAGTCAAATGAGTAACAGTAAAACCATATTACGTAGGTATATTACTATTATTAACTATCTTTGGGATAACTTATATGTATGTCCTACTACTGGGCAAACGCCTCCCCTCTTTCTCGCCAGTCGTCTCAGTGAAGAGCAAGTTCTTGCCAAGCGTTCTCGAAGGCGTACAGATCATCCCGTCATCTCATTTTAGGTCTGACTGTTTTTTATTATGACACATTTTTGTTTCTAGGTTTCACTTTTAGCAAAGTGATCATGATCGTCGCGCAGGAACTCCCCGCTGCTCCGTGCGCTGGTAATGCTCAATGCTCTCCTGGCATCAGCTCCTGAGTGTGATTTGTTTGCATGGAGATGGGCAGCTGTATGCCGGGAATGTCTGCGTTTCTGCGAGATGATGAATGATATAGGCTTTTAAATTTATATATATATGTCGGAGACGGTCATTAGTATGGACGCTCAACGAAGCCAGCGCGCCATCGGAAGGCGACAGTAGCGCCCCCTTGAACCTGTTTTGGCGCGCTAGACAGAGTCTTGGCGGTTCACTCAGCGAACGCCCACCGACACTTCACTTTGGGTCACCATCGAGTGCACTACTGCCTTGGTGTGTCCCGTTTCGTTGTGCTATACCAAGTTAGAATCAGTGAAACGTTATAACTCAACAATACAGTGTTAATTTAATAAAGACTATTGTGAGACTTTGATAACCTAGCTTACAGACCTCTGTGCCAGGAACTGTTATTTTGTGCTTCATTGTATAAGGAATAAATCAAGTTAATTGCATCCGTAGTGTTTCATCTTGCTCACAACTACCTCCTCGTCCACAACTATATAGAACAACTCATCTAAGGTGCAACACACCGCAGCCGGCCATCCGCAACCCCAACCCGACATATATATATTTTAATTTGTTATGTTAATTGAGTTTCTCGGTGCATTGGTCTATAGCTGTAATGCCGTGTAAACTTTATGGTAAATAAATAAATAAATAAATAAATAAATAAAATAATAAATGATTTTTCTTTAAAACAATGACACAAAGATCAAAGCTTAAAAATTTAAAAAGGAGTTATCTGGTAGAAAAGACCGGGAATCGAAGTCCTTTTTCAATTTTCTTTAAGCTTTGATTAGATTAGATTATATTATTAGATAGTACCTACAATTTATAAAGTGATCATGGTTGTCACTCCACTCCAGTTCGAGTTGGTAGCACGCTTTAATACATTTCTCCCTCACAGCTCCCCTGCTAATTCGTGCGTCAAACTGACCCCTAGCTCGAGATTCTGGATCAGATCTATCCATCTCTAAAAGGTCATGCATCCAGTTTTCTTACATTAAGGTTTCCATCCGTTACTTTCGGAATTTTTCAATGTGCCTCTTCACATTTCACTTATTTTCACTCTTTGGTCCTGTTAAAATCTTGCGTGTCCTTTTCTTCTCTTTTCACGATGCAGTTGCTGCAGTGTTCATCCAATTAATGGAACCGTGAGAAATTTGTGATTTCTGCGCAATGCCCAAAAAACTGCGAACTTTTGGGACTTTTCAAATTTTTCCTTTAAAAGCTTAGCCTTTTTTAGTGTCGATTTCTTCGACTGTAAAACTTTCCTCTCTTAGCTTTTAACGGAAAATGATAATGAATCCTTTAAAAGTCCTCTAGGTAAGTCTTATTGTTTAACACGTCTTTGATACCTTTGTAGTTTCAATGAAGTGTGATTCGGGTGCGCGTCGCGAGCAGACTTGGTTACAACCTGATTTAGTAACCGCAAAACGTATCGCTACTTTTGCCACCAAAATAAGCGTTCATGGTTTGCAATTTGCGAGTTTCGAATGGCCACGGAAACAACGCTAAAAGTTACGTTTGCACAAATGAATAAAACTTCTGCCATGAATTAATCTTCTTTTTAGGGTTCTGTACCCAAAGGGTGCTTACGGGACCCTATAACTAATGTTAGTCAGTTTCAAGTTTTCAATTCAGTAGGTACCGCGTGAAATGTCGACATCAAATGGGTTTATTTTCACAAAATTAAAGAAACGAGTGAAGTGAATAGTAGTTTATGCAACTGCTACATAATGAGAGGTCTTAAAATACGAGTGTGATTTTATGAAAGGACTGAGTTTTATAATAGGACCACAGTGTTTTAAGACCTAATTATGTACAGTTGCATACACTACTTTATCTACACACATATTCATAATCATTATCATAGATTTTCTTTTCTGAAAATATGAAACACTCAGTCCTGCCAGTCAGTCCGCGGAACAGAGGAACACATGAGATGAAGCGCGTGGCGGGGTCGAGGTCACCAATTTTGATCAAAATTGATACTGTAATGGTGACCTCACGGTGGATCGGTACTGTTATGAAATTACATCTCTGATTTTGGTCGCTGCAATGTAGGTCCTTACCTATAATATCTGAACTTGTTATAGGGTCATTCTACGAGTTCGTCCGGATTTGGTGTCAGAGTCCAAATCAAGAGTTTAAATAAACATATTTCACAGTTTATTATTTTATATACATATCTTCACAATTTACGCAAATGGAGTATGTTTTAGAATTCAGCTAAATCTAATAATTTATTAAATATAAATAAAAAACTCACGTAAATTTCATTTCCTTCTTACCTAAAATAGCGGACCGTAAGTTCATGAATTTGAAAAAAATATTATTTGCTAATTATCCTTTTGTTTCTTAATTGGATGTTAGAAAACACATAATTTATGTTATATTTTTACATGGTAACACTAGTTAAAATATTTTTTTTTTAGAGAGAACGCAGTTTTTTCCTTTGTCAAATGAAATACTTCATTTCCTACCGCAAAATTTGAAACGCGTCGTAAGTCTGAACACGCCTGTATTTACCTAGAACTATAATGCCCGCACGTCTTGCCCACTTCAACCTGCCGTTACGTCTCAGAGAGGAAGATCGCGCGAGAGTGATATAGAAAATATTGCGATTCTCTCCGCTGGATAACCATTTTGTCACAAGTAAGTACTCATTATTATCCTGTTAGTAATATGATATCCTTTATTAGGCGTCATTTCTCTGGCAAGTTATTTATTGACATTTAGGTGGATGTTCACTCATTTAGATTTATAACCTTGAAGCACGTAAGAATGTGTAGTAATTTGAAATTAAATGGTAAAAATTCATTCCGCTCCAATGCATTTCCTTCCATTCCTTCCAATATTTCTGAGGAAGGAAATGAATCAATTTGGAAGGAGATGTTTTTTTCTTATTGCTTGGTGGTATATAATACATAATAGGTGATACGGACGAATTCAAATAATTTCGCCAACGAATTTCGGAGGTCATTAGAAATAAAAAATGTTTCATGGCTTTAACAAATTGACAAAAAAAAATTACACCGTTTTTTTAGCATTTTTTGTTAGCAGATAGTCAATTATATTTGCTTGTATTTTACTTCTTGTATTTATATTTTGATTGATACTTTTGTCATATTATCATTTATCTTTTTTTTCTTTTTTTTGTCTAAGTTTGTTTTAGAGTACAGATTAATTTTCTGATTGATACCTGTCATTTTGAGATCTAGCAGCAATTACTACTCCTAGCCTTGACTAGAAAGTGGCAACGTCGTTAATAAAAGCACTATACACTAAGTAATCTCACATGATTATTTAATCATACATAGTACATAATTATAAAGAATTGTTATGAATATCTCGGAAACCAAGGCGAACCTAGCCAAGTTTATGCCACATTTAAATTTTAAAATATCGTCAGGAATAGGTACGCTGGTAAAATTATTTGGATTCCTCTCGAGCATCGTTTATTACCAACTTTTCCTCTAAAAGTTATTAATATTATAAAGATGTAATATTCCAGTATTTGAACATTAATTCCAGTAGTTTACACTCCATATTTCGCATATATCGCTATGAACTTATAATGTGGTAATGGTAAATAATGTAATATTTACAAGCACAGAGATTTAGCTCATTGACACTGACTATAAAAAAAACGTCACTTATTAATATAATAGAAAAGTCTAATATGGCTTATTTGTATCTTGTAGGTAATGTGCTGAGAAATATGGCAAGGACAAAGAAAAAAAAACCAATGATGAAAAGTTAGCAAAGGACAGGGATCGAAAAAAGTTAAAATACCTATGCTAAAATTAAGAGTAATCCAGAACTTTATGTAATTTTTCAAGAAAAGCAGAGAGAGCGATATTTTTTAAAAAAGAAAAGAAAGAAGGTCGTCGGCATTCCAGAAATGAGTGAAAGGGCAAAAAGGGAACAACGGCACAGATGGAGAAAAAAATTATCCAACTTAGTATTTGAAAAATAAAGGAAAAAATTAACTACTTCCACCAAATTCTCATAGAGAACTCTCAGATATTGAGAATGAGGAAATCAGAAATCAGAAATCATTTAATGCTTGATTGTGCGATACAAAGCAGTTGGAACAAAACAGTTGGAGAGTGTCACAATCTACCGTCTTACGGCATACAATATTTACATTATATATCTATTATCTATACAAGAACCTCGCGTTGTTCAAGATGATCCTGTGGCTGAACCACCAAACTTACCAGTGCCTATAGCTAACCCAGTGAATGAAAATAGCTCAAATAACGAGAATACTGACAGGGTGAATAAAACTATGAGGCGAATGAGATACAATATGATAAAAATATTGAAGAAGACAAAATTCAAGAAGTAAGAAGAAAACTGTTGTTCAATGAAACAATTGCGAAGGGATTCTAAGCGGAAAAAAAATAAGAGAAATCTGGTAGAAACCGTACTACCCAGTCAGGAAAAGCTTTTAAAATATCGTATCGTCTCGAAACTTTGTTAATTAATAAATAAATAAATATCGGACAACCTTACACAAATCGATCTAGTCCCAAATTAAGCTCAAGGGGGCTTGTGTTATGGGTACTAGACGACTAATTGTTGCGACTAGATTAAGACTACTTTAGTTTTAAAGCTTTTATTTTGGTTACACTTTATTATTGGGTAATTGTAAGTGTTTTTTTTTTCTATTCGAGCAAAGTCATGAAACTTTATTTCATACCTATCATTTTATGTTCCTAGTACCATTAAGAGATATTATGAGACTGAGAACGATATTTAGGAATGTTGTTTATAGTAAAACAGTTGATTTATTATCAAAAAATTAATTAAAATGAATAAAATCGTTTTTTCTCGGAAGCCCTTATTCTTCCATCTATAATGTCAATGCATAGTTAATTATGAATAGTTAATAATGCATTAATTCATTTCCTTCCAGGCATAGTTCATTACCTTACCTTCGTTTTTCATTTCCATCCACGCCTTCATTCCATTCCTCCTTTATTTTTCTTAAATAACAATAATACATACGTGCCTTTCAAAAAATAACATATAAAATACCTATATACACACACAATATGAAAATAAACATAATAGCACGTAAAAAAATAAAAAAACTCAAAAACGCCAAATCCGGACGAAAAAATAGAACGACCCTATAGAAATTCAACAAGATAGGTGTAGATGAATAGTAGATTGTTAACCAAGGGTAGAAAGTGATCCATTGCACCCGAGATATTTCTGGCGCTCGAACGAAGTGAGAGCGCCAATAGTTCGAGGGTGAAATGGGTAATTTCACCCGAGTTAAACACTCTACTTTTCATTTCGACTGCGAGGAAAATAAAATACTACACGCACATAATGTCATGAGTGAGTTTTATTAATGTCCATATCATTTTTAACAAATAATCAATTAAAGACACGGTATTTATATTTAATCTCGTGTTCCCGCTTTATCTAGTGCAAACTTTCATTCTTCTTATTTTTTAATAGATAGAAAAAAGTTAAGATATACGTACCGCCAACATTTAAAAAGTAAAAAAAAAAACAATCCAATGTTTTCAATTTTTTTTAAATAAATGTACGATCTATCAATAAATGTGGGACGGAATTATATGTATGTATTATAAATTATATTAGGCAAATTTATATTTAATAATTAGATATAAATAAATTAAGCTTGCCTATATCTAACCTTTGGAGACCTGTTTTCAATGGCTACTTACCACGGCTGACTAGATTGTACCTAAATTAGTTAGTCACGACGTGCGTCTATAATGCAATTAACTTTGACTCCGTGGCAATAAAAAAAAAAAATACTTTCCACCCTAGGGATGGAAAACCTATTTTCCACCCGGCTATCTACTCATGAAAATGACCCTTTCCGAACAGGAGAGATGAAAAATATTTATTTACCTTATCATCATTACACCGGCAAGCTATTAACTGTTCTGCCTTGGTTACTGTCAAGTCAGTATACAGTTATGTACTGTTCTGTACTGCGATGTCCATTGTTTTGCCCTCGTGTGAAACCGGCATAACTGCCATTCGATATTACCTTCGCTTTAAAAAAACACTGTAAACGCAAACTCATGAGCCGTGTTCCGTGACCGTGGTGGTGTTTCAATCAAATGTCATTGGCCCGCGTGATTCAGTGACCGCAGAACGTTTCTCTAATTTGCCAACAAATGTTATGTGCATTTCACATATTTTATGAGCAGCTAGTTTGGGAGTTTGGTCGTGACAGCTCTGACGGGCAAAAGTGGCGTTTGTATAAATTGCGGGCCATGATAGGTTAAAATTTAAAAAAATGCATCGAAATCGAATGGAAGGGTTTTCAGTTCCAATTTTCATAAAAATGCATACAGTTTTGTGGAGATCAATAAAGATAGGCAATCAATGTATGGAAGTCAAAATTGGCGATAGCTTTTCGTACGTTGACACAAGTCAAAATCTGAATATTGTTAATAAAGACTGTGTCAAGATTGCCCCGAAATCTCAAACTGACCTGGATTTAATTGCTAATTACGTTATTTCAGAAATAAAATGAGTGTAATTGTATGCATTTAAGGGTTAAGATTTTCCTAAAATAGTGATGTTTACATTGATGAATCCTCCATACAAAAATGATTTTCAATACAATTTTAGAATTGTATAATAGTATCGATGTACATTGATTCGGGGATTACGCCATTTAACTGTTCGGTTGACCAGCATTTGCTACAATAATTTATTGACGGATGGCTTAACGTAACGCTATAGGGCTTAACCTAATGGTTGAAATAATTACAGCTTACCACGTGCAATGTTTACACTGAATGTTGATAACTTGTACGCTATTATGAATTGAAATGAATGCGCTCATACATGAAATAAGGCTTTCGTGGAAGTCGAAGAGTTTAGAAGAAAAAGAAAATAGAAGAAAATAACATTTATTCAAATTGGATCACCAGTATCACTTTTGCATCGTCAAAAGGGTTAAACTAAACAATATAACACAAGTAACAATTAGGTTTATAGGTATTTGTCAAAAGTTACTGTAGTAAATTATAAATCAAAATATTATTATTGCAACACATTAAATTAATCATATCATATTAATTACACATTAATCATATAAATTGAGACAAAATGAACATAAAAATTAGCAAAACATTAAATAAAACAGAACAAAAAAACATCAAATAAAACAGAAATCAAATTCAATCACATCAAATAAAATAAAACAGAATGAATGGATTGAGTGGTAAGCACGCATCATCGCAAATGGCAACACCACTGCAAAACTGCCATAGCCAAAACTTCAAACCATTCATATGTCCGTCCGGTATACATTAAACTAGAAACGAAGAAACGTACAGTACAAGTCAGTGTGGTTTGCAATTAATAATTGCACGTAAGGAGCGACAGTAAAAGTTTACTGCTCAAAATGTTTACTAGGCGATGTTCGACTTCGTGAGTAAACCCGTTTAAATGTATTTTAATATTTCTGAGACTCACGATAGTTTTCTATGTAAAATAAACTATCTCTGTTTAAAATTTCATGCAAATCCATCCAGCCGTTTTGGCCGGGAGATTCGGAAGTGGGATTAAGTATATTGATTTAAAGTTTAAATCAATATACTTAAAACGAAAACCAGTAGGTTTAAATTTTAAACATAACGGGATTTAAGCGCATTATTAATTCGCACTAATTTAATAAAGTTACTACTGAAATGAAGCATATTTATTAAATAGCCGGTTCTTTCACTTCGCGCTTCAAATATTTTGCATTTTGCAAGGAAAAGTTACCTACATAATATGGTTAAAATCGATATCGGTACGATTCACAATATCAGATTTTGTTATAATAATATTGACATTTTTTCACAACTACTTATATATATTTATTAGAGAAAAAACAACATAAAATTAAAAGTATATAACTAAACCTTAACAAACATAAATTATGATCTAATTAAACCTAACTTAAACTTATTTTTTATTAAAGCAGTAACGTCTGCTAACGTAAACTAAATGTTTACAAATGAAGCGAAAATGGAAACGCAGGTTCGAATCCTGTCCGAATCATTAAATTTTTCAATTTTCGCTTCATTTGTAAACATCTAACTTAAACTATTGACATTAGCACAGCTATGCGTAACTTAAGTTTTTATACCATGTAGCCTGTAAATTTAAGTTTTTGACGATAACTAACTACGACGGGGAATTGGTGGATGTTTATGTGAAAATTCCCTATCTTGCTCCTAGAGACATCAAACACAGCTGCACTGTTTCCTCAAACAAACTAAAACAACAAACAGCAAAACAAATCAGCAATGGCTTATCTCATCCGCTCAGAGCTACAATAAGCTAGGGGCCGATTAAAAACAGCGCACCGACTTAAAGGAGCTACCACACCACTGCTAAAAATTCGTGCAAGCGTAGCGAACCGTAAGTAAACTAAACGTAAGGTTCGTTGACGCATCCATTCGGTTTACCCTTGTTTTACAGAGAAACGTTTGATCGAATTTTCATTTCATAGAAATTACATTTCATCAAAAGCGTTTTTTTTTCTGAAACCATAAAATATTTTGGAATGTTATAACACAAACTGAAACTAACCTAACCTAGTTTAAAGGTTGACATTTACAAGATTTCTGAAAAATATATGCCTTCCGAGGAAAATTTTGTCTATGAAATGGACAGCATTCGGTTGAGTGTTTTTCTATAAAAAAAATGGACACCGCATCCACTCATGTGGCACGGAGACATTCCCGTTAGGTGGTTTGTACTCCCTCCCAAAGTTCGACCCACTGGTATTGAGACTTAACAAGTCCAGTTTAAGTCTCGCCAAAAACACCAGCGGAACAGCAGCGGTATTTTTTTTTTGATGTCACAGGGGGCAAACAAGCAAACGGATTGCCTGCTGGAAAGTGGTTACCGTCGCCCATAGACACCTGCAGCACCAGAGGAGTCACAAGTGCGTTGCCGGCCTTTCAGGTCTTTTTTTAAGGTTTGAAGGTCGTATCGGTCCGGAAATACCGCAAACGACAATTCATTCCACAATGCAGTCGTGCGAGGCAGGAAATTTCTAGAATAACGCACAGTTGTGGACTGCCAGCTATCTAAGCGGCAGTGGTGTGACAGCTCCATAAAACAGCGCAGCAACTTAATATCGTGAAACTAGGTTAGATTGCGGCGCAAACTGTTGATCGCGCAGGTCTTAGAGAAAGGTGGGATCTAGTGAAGATAATGGATGGATAGTTTGGTTAGTCAGCATTTTTGTGGACTGAGTTTTTTTTTATGCTCGGGGTTTCGCAGAAAAAGACTATGAGAAGAGGCGGTTGTTCCAAGCAGTTTGCAAATGGAATGGTTTTCTTTACTCCTCATTTCTAAAGCTTCATATAATATCTTAGACAAAATAGAATGTAGGGAGCAGAGCAAAGTTGTTATTTGATTAGTAAATAAATATAAACCTTTGAACTTATTAAGGAATTTTAAGTAAAGCTTCTCGTAGGACTACAACACATACTCGAGTATGTTTGAATCCCACTCTTGCAATAAAATTATGGATGTCAGAAATTTTCATAATAAAGGAGCGGAATGTCTAAATTTATATTTTTATTTATATGATGTCAGTTTTGGGCAAAATTTTAAAGGTTTTTCGGTATAAACAATTCACGAATTATTATTTTACTACCAATTTAAATTCTCTTTCCCAGTACATATTTAAAGTAGGTCAACATTTCTTTACGGCACATTCCGTGTAGGTACTCGTTTTCGCGTAAGCTCATATAATTTCAGTGTTCTTTATGGGTTTTGCGTATCTTTTTTTAATTTCTGGATAAAAAAGAGGATGTTTTTGACTGAGCGAGCGAAGCATCTGCGTTACTGCTTGGCTAACCATTTATTTTTGATTGTTGTTGTCTAGATTTGTATTTTTTTACGTAACGGCACATCATTTCACTTTTCCCAGTCTCCTAAGAACGGACTTTGCGGAATCAGTGGAATTCCGATTTTATGAAAAAAGATGAAAGCGGAAGGGGTTATTCTGCAAGATTCAATTAATACTTGTCATGTTTTACTCAAGTAAACAATATACAATCGTACCGGATTCGAAATTCGAAGCGGCACTTCACTATGCCCCGTGTTCGTTATCGGAACGCGGAAATTATTTCGTATGCCCGAGTTCCGGATGTCCTGTGGTCTAGATTTGTTTTTTTTGTACGAAACGACACGTTATTTCACTTTGCCCAGTTTCCTTATATATTTAAAGGGTTTTGCGGAATCAGTGAAATCCCGATTTAATGAAAAAAGATTAAAGGGGTCATTCTTCAAGATTCAACTAATACTGGTAACTGCTTAATTTCAGGCGGCCGCATGCTTGTTTGCCTCCGTCGCTGTATATATAAATATAAAATAATAATATTTGGAATGTTTTACTCAAGTAAACATAAACAAAATACAATCGCACCCGATTCGAAATTCGAGGCACTTCACTATGCCCCGTGTTCCGATAACGGACATTGCGGAGTCAGTGGAATCCCGGCTTAATGAAAAAAAGATGAAAGCGGAAGGGGGTCATTCTGCAAGATTGATTCGGGGAGCGCTACTTTATTAAAGAAATTCGAAATCTAACTGTTCTGTAGGTATTGGGGAGGGTGTTTAAAACGCCGATTGACGTTTGTAGGCCGGATTATCGATAAACTTGCGCTTCAAATTTATTCAAAGCCAGCATTACGTTAGTTGTTCCTAAAACTTATTGAGCAGTTTAATAAAATAATAAATCAACAACGAATGAAACGTTCAAATATATTTAATAGTCTATGAATGTTTACTATATATACTTTCTTTCTTGATTACTTCCTTTGAAGCAGCCTGAACGGGCTTAGTACAATTTTTGGATGACCATAAAGTTATATATTTTATTTCGATAGTGCTTGCTTAGTGATTTATAATTTGTCTTTACCACGGTTTTTTCTGAAATGTTTTTTTAAATTGTCTATTTGATAGTTTTCAATAATAGTCTTTGAAGGATCTTTGCCTTTCAAATTTAATAAAAAAAAATATTGTTGATGGTTGAGTGTCAGAATTTGAATGGTTATTGACACTGACGTGTGTAAAAATTTCAACGGTTTGACATTGACAATTGCCAACCATCATATTTAATGGAATAAACACAAGGTGATAACGAATAGATACATCACGAATTATTTGTTTTTTGTATTGTCGCAAGAAAATCCAATGGCTAACTGATTGAGTAAGAATTTCATACCGGCCCTAAACAAATGTAAACCCAACAGATGGAAATCGCGAGTGCCAATGCTGCCAAATTGAAATTATAATTACGTCCCGCTGCCGCGGCTCTTTTATTTTGTTGTATTATACTTTAATTACGGAAAAGGGGTTTGGAAATCGATGTAGGTACATTATGGAAATTGAGGATATAACGGGAATCGCCTGCACTTTCCGAGTCTACACTAATGGCATTTTTGTGAATTACATTTCTACAGGCGGGCTTGTGATGGTCGCTTTTATCACGCGATAAATAAGTGACGAGAGTATCCGTCACGTTTTAAAAAGATGCGAGTGTGAGTGACAGATGCTTTGTCACTTATTTATCACGTGATAAACGCAACCATCATAGGGCCCCAGGGAGGAAAATATATCTTATGACGAATCTTGAACATAAAGCCGAAGTTTAATAGATTAGGTAGGAGAAAAACGACACACAATAACATTAATATAGAACAGAAGATGAATTATGATAGGGCCTGCTAAAACATGATTAAATTGTCGTCAGTTCACAGCTTTTATTAAACCAAATATTAAATTTGAAATATTTAGTACAATAATATTATCTTTCTTTTCAGGTAAGCGACTGCTACTGATATTATAGTTTTACTATAATACTTGGAGATACTCCTACAAACTTCAAGATTTCTGGTTGTCAACAGTGAGAAAAAGGTTAGCATGCTTGTTGACCACTTCATCTGAGAACCAAGATGACGTTTTCTTACAGGGACTCGCAATCAGTTCTTTGTTTCACATCATAAACTACTATATCCCATACCACACAACTGACAAATTAGTGTAAACATTTCAATTAACCTATATATAGGTAAAGACCTACGTTACTATGCAGCGGTGGCGGTGGGGCATGGAAGGCAAAATTAGTGATGCTATTTAATAACAATAGGATATATGTAATATGGTATGATGAATTTAGGGGTGCCCCATGCGCGCGGTCGCCGCCTTATTCCTCCGCGGGAGTTTCTGGTAGTACGCAGTATTTCATATCTACATAAAAGAAAATCCATGATAATAATATCATGGTGAATATGTGTGTAGATAAAGTAGTGTATGCGACTGCGCATGATTAGATTAGGTATTAAAACAATCGTGTTATCCCATTATTTACCGCAGAAAGAAAGAAAACCACACTCATGTTTTAATACGTCTCCTAAACTAGGTCCTGCTATTAAGTCATTTGAATGACGTGAATTTTTTGGCGACTCATATCAACTCCAGCCCGTCTGACACAACTATGCTTCGTGACTCTTGTCGCGCGACAGAGCTACCCGGCACTCTCTTACATTACTGCACAGAAAGAGACGGGTAATTATCTCGCGCGAAAAATCGCGTATGACGGTTATGCTAGTTGCAGTAAATAATTATCCACACCAGTCACGTTCCAGACACTATCTGGTGTCTGTAACGGCTTATTTAGAGCCCGTGTGAGGTTAACGACATTCCCTTTGTAGTTCTAATGCTGCGCACTGGCAGGATAATGCGCCACTTACGGCCCGCCTGAAAAGAACTGGGTATCTTAGGTCAGCTTAACGACAATGGCGGTTGTGTATTATTGGAATTGTTATTGCTTTAATTGAGTGTAGGGAATTGGAGTCGGAAAAACACGTTTTGTGATTTTGTCGTGAGATTAGAGTTTTCGTGACCCAATTGACATCATTAGGGAAAAGCCATGACTTTGCGTGACCAGCGGCGCGGCGAGCGGTTGAGCGAGAGATCCGAGCGAGGTGAGCATACGAGTGAGCGAGACACATGTACTTACCGCGCACCGCTGCCGCTGTGGTGCAAAGTCGTGCCATCTTCGTAAGGCGTTTTTCATGTTGGTCGCGCGCTATGTCACAAACGCTTGGTTACGTAGTTATGAAGAAAGTTTGCGCGGTCGACTGGAAAAGTCTAATAACACATTAATTGCCTGCAACGCATATATGCGTTCTATCTATCTATCAGCCACATAATACGTCCACTGCTAAACATAGGCCTCCCCCATGACTCGCCACAAAGTGCGATCCCGTGCAGCGCCCCCTGGTAGTGAATGCGTTAAACCGGACGTTTGTGGCCGGCACATTTAAAATAATTATACTGAGCCGACGGTTCTGGATTCGAATCCCGGCATGGGCAAATAATTTTGTGTGATGAATTCAAATATTTGGTTCCGGGTTCATGAATGTTTTCTATGTAGATACATATTTATCTAAGTAAGTAGTAGCTATTCTGTGGTATACGTATTAGGGCCCGTAACAGAAGCCTGCTAGAGCTTTACTTTAGGACTAGATCGATTTGTGTGAGGTTGTCCGATATTTATTATCATCTCCTTTATTTATCTTTCGTCTTAGGCTAGGTTTTTAACAATTAGTTTATATAAAAAGTAAAATACAATAAAGTAATTACAAAATATAAATACATTATAAAAAAAGTAAAAACCTAACCTAGGGTGCCGCCGGTAGTGGGGCAGGGCCCAGGCTACCGGTGGTTAGGGCTGCAGAGAGAGGAACCTCCTGACGATTATTACTATCATTATTATTTATTAATTGTAAGCGTGTTAAATCTGCCGCTTCTAGAAGTATAGCTCATGACGTGATTGTGTGAATATTGCCTGTACATATTTTATTTTATATTTCTTTCTCAATACTGTTCACTATAGTTTATTGAGAGTACAAGTTAAATTCGAACTTTTCAGACAAAATACAGCATCATTATTCATTATTCACTATAGGTATCTGTACATTTAAAACATTTAACCAGTAAAAATCAAACAGATACCGAGTAACTCAAAAAATCCCTTTTATCGTCAATTTGCCGTAATCCTCTGAAATCGATGTCGTGTATTTATTTAATCGGAAACAAAGTTAAAAGACGTAAATACGCTTGAAATGCTGCATATTACGGCGTTTCGTGGCGGACGGCGTTTGAATGCGGCTCCATATTGCTGGCCGCCGACCGGGAAAGATACCGGTAATCCGTACAAATTGGCGTCCGTGGTTTGGACTGACGGACGGCAAAACGCTGATTGTGAAAAGAAGGACACAATATGAATATTACAATTTCTTTTATCCTCTACATCTTTTATTTGTGGCGCCATAGCCTTGCAGTTCAGAAAATCACTTTTCGGTTATCAATTATATTATACAGGCTGAGACATGAGCAGGAGTTATAGAGGCGATCGGGAGGGCCAGATCAGATTGAGCAACTTTTACTATGGAATTACACACGAAATCCGAGTGTTTTTTTTTTATAGTTAATTGCTATTTAGCTTATTGATCGCTAACTATCCGAAATGTATGGAACGGCTGTCTTTTGTTTTGCGATTTCATGGTTGGCCCCATAGTGAAATTTGCTCAGTGTAATCTACTCCATCAACCCTATAACTTCTGAATCACCCTGTATACTCTCATGGGTGGCGGGAGCGGTGACATGCTTTTTGTTTTCAATATATTTGTGTTTGTTTTTGTGCCGTTATTAGATCAATTGGCATAAGTACTTATTTATCATCATCATCATCATCATCATCATCAGCCTGTTTCAGTCCACTGCTGGACATAGGCCTCTCCCATGGCACGCCACTGAGCTCGATTTTCACTTATTTATCTTATTGGGTAATTTTAGAGCCTAAAAAAGCCCTTTGACTCCCAGAAACTTATTTCGTCGAATGTTTAATTTAGCCGAAAAATCATTTCGCAGAATTTTTATTCCTCTGTAGGCATGATTTTTCATTATTCATGCAAATTCGACGACGTGGTTGGCTCGGTTTGTAGTGCTGCTTCCTACTGAGCCGGCGGTCTTGGGTTCGAATCCCGGCCAGGGCAAATATTTGTGTGATAAACTCAAATATTTGTTCCTGGGTCATGGATGTTTATCTATATATGTATTTATATATTATGTTTATCATCGTCTAGTACCCATAGTACAAGCTATGCTTAGTTTGGGACTAGGTCGATTTGTGTAAGATTGTCCCTTAATATTTAATTATTTATTTATTTTAAATATTATCCTATTGATTTGGTTAAATTAAGTTTGTTTTATAACTAACAATCTCAAATAGTAGTTTACGGTTGTAAATAAAAATGCTTTCTACGAATTGTTTTTTCGGCGAAACGCTACATACGACAAAAAATAATTCTAAGAGTCAATATAGACCCATACAATTCAATTGTAATGATGTGTTTTTCTGAATAAAATTTCTCTATCTATCTATCTATCTAAACTCTTTCCTTTCAAATAAGCTTAAAGTATCCAAAAGGTAAAGGCGTAACTACAGTGTGTTACCGCCAAGTAGGCTTTTCTTAAAGTAGAGTAAAGTAACATAGATCTTTAACGTATCCATGACCTTAATTTAATTAATTAACTTAAATTCAGGCTTTATTAACTTTCTAACAAAATTTTAATTGCCAGTAAAGTAAATTGACAAGTGAGTGTTAAATGACAGCGTGATATGAGTAACGACAATTACGCTGTACACCCACTACATTGAATGTGCGGATGTAAGAAATTTAATTGTGCAGTTAATTTACATAATTATGATTAGCTAATACATGCAAACAATTACTAATGGATCATATTATTATCAGAATCAGAATCAGAATATTATTTATTGCCTTAAAAAACTTATCCTAAGAATTACATTGCTAGTAACTAAAAAAAAAACAATACAAAACAGAATAAAGTGAGGCAATGGGTCTCAGTCTCAGCATGTGCTAGGTCAGTAAAGCCCAGCGCTGGTTTTCAGACTAAGCCCGGAGATTAAGTCGGCTGCTGACATGTTGACAGTTCAAAAAAAAATAATTTAATTAAATGTATAATATGACAAAAAAACAATAATAATAACAACGTGATGCAAACAACTATAATAATAAAAAAAAATAAAAAACTACTAAAAGAATGTAAATTAAATTACAATACAAATTACAATATATTAAATTACAATAACACCAGCATGGAGGTTTGTGAGTGTGTGTGAATGTATGTATTAGTGGATGTTTGTCTTTGAGTTGTATATGTGTAAAATATTTGTGTGTGCAAAAAAAAAAAAAAAAAAGGAAAGAAAATGAAAAATGAAAAATTGAAAAATGAGAAAGAGGGAGATTATTTAAACTTGCCTTGCATATCCAACAAGTGACTGTGCACTAACTTTTTGTACTTATCAGTTTTAATAAATGCCCGCATGCCGGTAACAGGCTGTATAACAATAATGTTACTTTATACAGTAATTCGGTTCCCCGTTTACTGACTGTGTTACGGAACCTTAAAAATCGAGGGTCGTTTGCAAGCCCCTCGAAATTACTTTATGCAGTAGTAGTTTAGTGATGCGTGCTCCAGCTACTTCGTTTGATCGAGAGTTCAGGCAAAGTTTCGAGTGGCATGTGGAATGGTACGGTTCCGTGGTAAAAAAATGTTATATTAGCTTTTACTCTGCCCATAAACATATTCTTAATCTGCATGGTCTATTTTTTGTACTGACGAGCGTGATTGTGTGACGAACTCGTATTTTGTGTCTGGGTCTTGGATGTTATTTGTATTTAAGTATGTATATATGTATATAAGATGTTTATCGTCGTCTAGTGGCCATAGCACAAGCATGCTAGAGCTTACTGGTGGGACTAGATCGATTTTTGATTTTTGTGAGGTTGTCCGATATTTACAATAAGTTACAATATTTTGCTACTTACATCACTTTAGTATCTGTGCCCAGAATTAGCACAGGTTAGGTATAAATGTAACTAGAATACGCCCGCAACTATTTTAGCACGATGACAGAAGATTCATAACCTTCTGTTTTGTTTTACCATAATATTTTTGCTACTGAGAAAAAACGGTTGGCAATAGCTATCCAAGAAGGTATGACTCATGGTTGACGAACCCTGACCAACCTTTAATACACGTGAAAACTTTTCTCTAAAACAAAGCCGTCCGCCATAGCGCAGGGATCGTAAACCTTTTTAAAGGTCGCTCGTATTTAAAATTAAAATTGACTCCTTCTCTTGTCCGCTTTTTAAATCCAGTCACGTTTGACCCTTACACTTGTTTATATTCTTTGTTCGGAACCGGAGGACCGGTTTTACACATGATTTGCTTGAAAAATCGCCTTTTCCCTGAAGATTTGGATGCTCATCCCTTATTTCAGGCTGAATGACAAGTATTATATAACTATTGCTAAATTCTTGTTTAAAACTAGCGTAGGATTTAGTCGTACCGGTTGGCACCGTAACGTATTTAATTATTGACATTATCATTATCACTACATAGTATAAAACAAAGTCGTTTCCTGCTGTCTGTCTGTCTGATTGATTCTTAGATCTTTAAAACTACGCAACGGATTTTGATACGGTTTTTTATAGATAGAGGAAGGTTTATATGTATAATACATGCATAATTTATCAGCATTGCACCCGTGCAAAGCCGGGCAGGACGCTAGTTTATATTAAATCATAAAAAAATGCAGCGTGGCGTCACAATGCGTGTCGTGGAAAGCGCAGCGTGGAAAGTCGGATGACCTCGTTAGGGTATCGGGGAGTCAATGAATGCTGCTTGGGATCGCATCAGTTTGTGGCGCGCTATGTGAGAGGCCTGTGTTCAGCAGTGGACGTCTGTGGCTGACAGATAGATAGGAAACATAAAAATAAACATTAATACTAAGCTGGCCGCATTGCCACGCTGAATAGCCAGGGCTATTCTTTGGCATAGGTATTTATGAGCCAGTCCTGTGATCACCCGTCGCCTCACTACGCTAATGTACCTATGTATCCACGTACATAACTTTAAATTGTAATTGCGGCATCGTTCGAGTGTTTTACCAAAAAAAAACATCATCTTTTCAGCCGCAAAACGTCAATTACTGGTATAACGTTTATATACTACTAGAGGCCCGTTGCGGCGTCGAACCGCCGCTAGAATATGGAAATCCGGTAGTGTTACAGAAAATAACTACCTACTTTATCGATAAGAAGTTTTTGGCGAACGAAGAATAAATACTGTAAAAAAACACGTTAAAATGATGTTTTAAAAACGTTAAAAAACATGCCAGGTTAGAGCCAGGCCTGATAGCCAACAGCCAGCTTCATCGTGACAACTTTTTCAACTCTTTTGTAAAAATAACTTGTGCATTAATATGACATGTGATCTGCTGATCTGTTTCACAAATAAAATGCATATTATTCGATTTATGGAAAATTTTAATTCATAAAAATAATCCCATATCTTGAAAAAATAATTGACAATATTTTCATAGGACCGAACATAAGATTGGTAGAATTTTAATTTGTTGTTCTTTCTTCAGGACATAAATTTATCGATTTGATCGATTTCTATCAATTTCCAGAAATAGCACATGAATCGAAACGACTGATTTGGGCACTCACTACGCAGGTTTTAAAAAATCATGTAGTGCGTAACTGTTTATGTATTCATTTATAATCGTAAATACTTAAAAATAGAGTGATAATAAAAAATGTTACATAAACTCAATTGTATGAAATAGAGAGTATAAAACGTTTAGATACCTATTATCAATGCTTGTTTTTTTAATGAAATTCAATAGATCGTGCAAATTTTCTTAATATGGGTGCTGCCATGTCATCATCATCAATCATTAATTCAATAACAATTACACATTGTGTTTGAAATTCTTACGCTAGGTATACTTAATCAAACCCTATTTACTAATCTAAATAAATAACTGACCAACAATACTCCACCTAAAAAAAAAAAGAATGTGTCAAATATGTGTAATAAATAAAATCCAATATATAAAACAGCTAAAAATGTTTGAAAAAAGAATATTAAGACATATTTTTTTCAATAAATTTAGTGCTGAAGGCCTAATAACCGAATTCCAAATTCAAACTTTCGTATTTCCTCTCATTGAAATAGTGTCTGCCAGAAGAGTGAGGGAGATGCTATCTATACTCTCAAGTCTATGAATAAACCTAATTTTAGGGTTCCTTACCATAGGCCATCTACAATGCCAACTCGTCCATATTACCAACTCGTCTTTATTGCCAACTCATCCATATTCCCAACTCGTCCACAATGCCAACTCATCCATATTGCTAACTCGTCCACATTTCCTACTCGTCCATACACCCAACTCGTCAACAATACCAACTCGTCTTTATTGCCAATCTCGTCCATATTATCAACTCGTTCGTATTACCAACTCGTCTTCGTTGCCAACTCGTTTATATTCCCAACTCATCTACAATGCCAACGCGTCCATATTACTTGCGCGTCCACAATGCCAACTCGTCTACATTTCCAACTCGTCCATATTCCCACCTCGTCCACAATGCCAAGTCGTCCACATTACCAACTCATCTACATAGCCAAATCGTCTTAATTTCCAACTCATCAACAATGCCAACTCGTCCACAAATACAACTCGTCCACATTTCCAACTTGTCCATAGGCCCAACTCGTCCACAATTCCAAGTCGTCCACATTTCCAACTGGTCCATATTCCCAACTCGTCTATACAAACTCGTCCTTATTATCAGCCCGTCTTTATTGCCAACTCGTCCATATTCCCAACTCGTCCACATCGACAACTCGTCCATATTACCAACTTGTCCGTATTACCAACTCGTCTTTATTGCCAACTCGTCCATAATGCGAACTCGTCCACATTGCCCCCTTGTCGATGTTCCCAACTTGTCAATTTTACCAACTCATCCACATTGCCAACTCATCCACATTTCCAACTCGTCCATATTCCCAACTCGACGATACACCCAACTCGTATACAATACTAACTTGTCCTTATTATCAGCTCGTCTTTATTGCCAAATCTTCCATATCACCAACTCGTCCGTATTACCAAGTCGTTTTCATTTCCAACTCGTCCATTTTACCAACTCATCCATATTACCAATGTAGATACATTCCCAACTTAGCTACATTGTCAAGTCGTCCATATTCTCATCTCGACCACATTTCCAACTCGGCCATTTTACTAACTCATCCATATTACCAATGTAGATACATTCCCAACTTAGCTACATTGTCAAGTCGTCCATATTCTCAACTCGACCACATTTCCAACTCGGCCATTTTACTAACTCATCCATATTACCAATGTAGATACATTCCCAACTTAGCTACATTGTCAAGTCGTCCATATTCTCAACTCGACCACATTTCCCATCCCGTGGACATGCAAGCGGAAGGACTTAGTTTTTTCTAGTAAAATAACATTTAATTTACCATAACTCATGCCATTTTCCTTGGAATTATTTTTTTGATCGACTTATATAATCATATTTATAATAATCTATCATAAATTTACTTATTTGAATGACGTTTAAATTAGTTTTACTACATTTTTTCTGCTTTGATTTATTGTAAAACTCGCCTATAAAAATAATCTATCTATGAATGACGGTCAGTTTTTCTAGTCTTGCGAGCACATGTGCGAGCACCAGTCCAACTCGCACTTAACCGGCGTTTTCCTCCACATTTTTAACAGGTATGCGAAGTTTCCATATCAACATTTTAAAAAGAAAAACAACCTGGCAATTTAAATCATTGACATAATAGCGCCCAATAAAAAATACATTAAAAGTTGACAGAATATGGTTACTGTCATTCATTGTCAACAAACTGTAAAATTATTTTTGCATGTTCGTACATGTTTTAAGTGTTGCGGATATTATGTTGCCGACTCAAAAATAATATTTCATCATGCTGAACAACTTACTACAGGTTTGTGAGCAAATCATGCTTATTATTATTTGGTCATCTTATGTCAAAATAGGGATCACAGGTCACGTGGTCAAAGTCACGTGGTTAGCGCACAGTAGTTTTTTCAAATCCATTTTTCAGTACTTTTTCGGGAAAAAATTAAAAATCCAAGAGTTTTATGCACCTCTCCAGCATGAGACGAATCTAATGACATATCATTTATCAAAATCGGACCATAACTGTAGATCTGATGGGATGTACAAAAATCGACCTCGCGTAATATATATATAGATACTTACGAAATAAATATATCTCGCTATCTCGCTCTCGCTCATTGCTCCTTACAATATCTCGGTTTGACCTTATGTTTGACTGGTAGAAAATGCCTTGTGGAATTAAGCCCGCCATTTGTTTATTTTCGTAATGTGTAATAAAAATTAAATAAACAAACGTTACCATGAAACAATGGACTCAAAAGTTTATGTAAAAGTCGTTTCTCAAACATGTAGTGAAATGCCGTCATAGCGTGCGTTATAACAGGCTTCGAAGTATCATGTTTCGGGCGGAACAAGAGAACTTTAAAGGAATTTCATACAAAATTGAAGGCCTAGGCCGGAAAGTATTTTCTTTAAAAATGGCGTCTGTGTGGATAGTGTTTATTGACAAACTAAACAGCTGAATTATATATTTTTTTAGTGGTGTAATTTTTCATTAGGGTTCCGTACCCAAAGGGCAAAAACGGGACCCTATTACTGAGACTTCGCTGTCCGTCCGTCCGTCCGTCCGTCCGTCTGTCACCAGGCTGTATCTCAACAACGGTGATAGCTAGACAGTTGAAATTTTCACAGATGATGTATTTCTATTGCCGCTATAACAACAAATACTAAAAATAAAATAAAATAAATATTTAAGGGGGGCTCCCATACAACAAACGGGTTGGTTGCGTTAACTTTGCACCTCATTTGTATGGGGCGCTATACATACCAGGTGCAAACTTAACTTAACCACTTAAGGACGAAAAGCGTTTGTACGGAACCCTCGGAGCGCGAGTCCGACTCGCACTTGACCGGTTTTTATTTTATTTCATTGCATATGTTTGAGAAAAGCACTATACATGCCTTAGCTGTGAAAAGGGCTTGCCGGCTTCGTATAACTATCCGTGTATCCGTATACCTACTCACCCAAGCCCTTGGTTCCCGGCGTCTGCAGTAATGTACTATAACTGTCCTTCTGTATGCTATTATGAAGATATGTTTTATACTTCTAACTTTACCTCGTGCATATAAATTATTCTCAACTATTCCTAACGCCATTTCCGATGCGATAAAAATATTTTTCATGACTTGTATTAAGTTTCTCAAGAAATCTCCTATTAAGATATTCCTTTTATACTTATTTGGATTTAGTTTTGTCGTATTTTCATTGAAATTTAAGTCCAGTTGAAGGAGGAAAGAAAAACTCGGTTTTAAAGAGATTTGCAAAACGGATTGGATTGGATAATTGGTAGATGACCTGCTTAGGTAGGTACTTGCAAGAGGTCAACGGTGAATGGGTCAGATTAAAATGAATCGAAGCCACTACTGCCGGTTTCAATAGATGGAAAATCAAATCGTGAAATCAGATTTGAATCTAGATTTAGGGATGTTCTTGTATTATTTAGTTCTGATGAATGGCCGATGATCGATGAAGGTTGGGGCAGAAAGGTTCTTGACTGGCGACTACGGACCGAAAGACGCAGCGTGGGAGGCCCCCAACAAGGTGGATCGACGACCTGGTTAGGATTACGGGCAGAAATTGGATGAGGGCGGCGCAAGATCGTTGTGGAGAACTTTGGGGGAGGCGTTTGTCCAGCAGTGATGACGATGATGAATATTATATAAACAACGCATATTTCATGATTTATTTATGATAAAGTCATCATCCTCCTAGCCTTTGTCCCATTTTTAGGGTTCCGTAGTCAACTAGGAACCCTTATAGTTTCGCCATGTCCGTCTGTCCGTCTGTCCGTCTGTCCGTCTGTCCGTCTGTCCGTCCGTCCGCGGCTTAGCTCTGTGATCATTAGTACTAGAAAGCTGAAATTTGGTATGAGTATGTGTATGTATGACGCCGACAAAACGGTAAAATAAAAACTAAAAAAAAATCTTTTTTTCGGGTACCTCTCCAACACCTAAAGTGGGGGTGAAACTTTTTTTTCGTTTCAACACTAGTGTGTGGGGTGTCGTTGAATAGGTATTTTAAAAATAATAGGGGTCTTCTAACATAACTTTTAGATAAAGTCAGCAGTTTTGTAAATATTCGCTCTGAAAATAAAAAAAATAGTGTCCCCCCCCCCTCTAACTTTTAAACCACGAGTCAAAAAATTATGGAAAAATTCATGAAAATGAGGCTTTATAAGTACTTTCAATGAAAACTATATTGAATAAAATCGGTCGAGCCGTTTCTGAGTAATCGCAAAATTTCAAATTTTCCTTTAAAATGACGTAAGTGCCGCGCGGTGTCCTTATAAAAAAAAAACTTATTGCTGCCATATTGCATTAAAAGATTCCGCTCAATCTGGCGCGTATAATCGATGACTTCCAGAAGGTAATAAGTAATTAGAGTTACTTTGGCGTTTACGACCTTTTTATAGAGTTTGAAATCTTTCTCGTACCTAATTTAATCCCATCTATTGTGAAGGATGGGCAACTTCGGAACCCTACACTGAGCGTGGCCCGACATGCTCTTGGCCGGTTTTTTTGAGAATGAATTCTCAATCGGGGTCGGCTACCTAAATCCCAAGATGTGGCGTAGGCACTAGTTTTTACGCAAGCGACTGCCATCTGACCTTCCAACCCAGAGGGGAAACTAGGCCTTATTGGGCTTAGGTGGTTTCTTCACGATGTTTTTCCTTCACCGAAAAGCGAGTGGGTCCGTACATAAGTTCCGAAAAACTCATTGGTACGGGCCGGGTTCGAACCCGGGTTCGGGTTATTTATGATAAAGTAGGTATTCTTCGTTGCATCAAATTTTCGTATAATATCGTTTAAGTTAAAGAGAGACTTAGGTTAGTATATACTCTCCATGGAGTCGTATGGATACCTTAAACCAGATTGCCTGTAAAACTCGAATAGTGCTCTTCATCCTATGCAGAAGACATTTGTTATTTTTTTTTATTAGCCTGGATTTGTGTCCCACTGCTGGGCAAAGGCCTCTCCCGTTGATTTCCACAACTCCCTTTTCGGTGCTAATTCCGTCCAATTATTTAGGAACGTGTCCAGGTCGTCCCGCCAAATCCGGCTCCGGCCTGCCACGCCGTCGTTGCCCATCATCCGCCACCCACTTTGTGGCCTGCCCAGTCCCACGTGTTTATCATACATATATAACGTAATATCCTATAATGTTCCTATGTAACTATATTATGTATCATTGTATTTATATAATATACGTATATGATTAAATTTATATTCTGCAACCACTTCAAGTATCTCTTTGGCCCTATGGTTGACTGGTAAAGAATGCCGTGTGGCATTATTTCGCCATTTGTACTGACTTTTGTTTTGTGCAATAAAGTTTAAATAAATAAAGTAATTATCGTCAAATTTTTTAATTCTCAATAAATTAGTAAACATCCAACCAATAAAAGTAATTTGATGTAGCTCCAGTTTTTCGTTCCACCGATCCACGCGGAGACAAATTGCGGCCATTTTTCATGTAATTCCTAGTTGGTTCGCTAATCCTTACAAAGTGGATGAGGCAGTATTAGTGGACCCGATAAGGGGTAGAAAGAAATTGATGTAGTCGAAACTCGTGGTCGCGTTTTATAAATACGAGTTAATGGAGGCTTTGCAGCATCTGTTGCGGAGGTTGGGCGTTGGGCGTGAATACAGAATTTTGTTTATGGGTGGGACAAGATTTGTGAATGATCAAAGAAAAAAGTTCAGTTAGTTTGGACTTTTTGGCTCAGTTGGTTTGGACTGTGGCTCAGTTAGTTTGGACTTTTTGGCTCAGTTAGTTTGGACTTTCTGGCTAAATTAGCTTGGAATTTTTGGCTGTTCCCTGATTACTCGAAGATGGCTTAACCGATTTGTTTTTTTTTTGTTTGAAAGGGATACTTTTATTTCATTCGCAGTTTGCGCTTGTGCACAAATCACGTGAGGTTCAATCACGAAAAATCACGATAAACCACGCTGGGGGAGGAAGGGGTATGAGGAGACCTCACGTGTATTTTTCTACAGTGAACGAAATAAGAAAATCGATATTTTTTCTCAGTTTCGTCAAAGATAAATCTTCACTTGTTAAATACTTCAAGATAGCTAGTCAATTTTACGAAATTTTGGCGGAAAAAAAATATACGTAAGGTTGTGAGAAGGGGAGTAAGAAAAGAACCTCACCAAATATCACGGGGGGGTCAAAAAGTAGCCATAAATTAAAACGAATATTAAATTTTTAAGATCAATTTTACGTCAAAATACTAAACTATAGACACTACAATATATTAACTTAACATAACACCCACTTAGATAGATATCTTCTGCTCGCTGCCCATGTGCAACTAAAATAACTACATTAAAACATAATTGCATTTTAAAATACTATACGGAACGGGTTTCCGAGAGCCGATCTGTCGGCGGCGGCCTTTAATTATACTTAAATTTTTGTTGGACTTACTGTTTACCCAACACTAGTGTTGTAAGTGTTCTACTCAAAACTGTTCCCTCTAATTTACGCACTACTCGTTCCAGCAACTTCCTCCGTGATTTCGAATAATAATTAGGACCGAAATTACTAGAACATTGCGGTTCCATGGATGTAGTTACAAACTAGCAAATAAGACTAAGTTCACTTTGATTAGACTGAACAGCGTCGAGTACTTGTTTTGTGACTCGCTATAACTTTCTCGCTATAACGGCAAAATGTTGCCTGTCTCTTTTCTTTTAATAATACAAACAAGAGTAATATTGATTTGAGTTGCAAGTTTTGCTACCCCGATACATGAGTTAGGTAAGCGTGCGAATGTGAACCATTTTCACACATTGATCAAGAATAAACCCACGTAGTACACAGGCTGCATAAGGGCCAAAACACAATTACAAGACACGACATCGCATCGTCGTGCGACGCGACATCGTGCCACGATGCGACGTCGTGTCGTGGAAATTAACTTTATCTTCATGTGACAAAATGCAAAATTAAAATTAATTTTACAATCTCACGACGTCGCATCGTGGCTTGATGTCGCGTCGTATGACGATGCGATGTCGTGTCTTGTATTTGTGTTTTGGCCCTAAGTGCTTATAAGCCCTTATACGGCTTATATCAGCTGTGTAAGGGCTCTATAAGCTCTTATACCGCTTGTGTGCTTGGGAAGGGCCTTGTTTTTGGATCAAGTCTAGTATTCAAGTGTGCTTCCAAGGCATTCGTCTTGCTTTCTTTCTAATTATCGCTGTAGTAACGTTTAATTTTAAGGTTCGTTAAAAGTTCCCGAATTAAAACATTTCGTTATTCTCACACCAGTCCTATGCATAAATTTTTGGCTACATATTTTCCTCATATTTATCCTTTGTATCTTTGTATATACAAAGAGAGTAATGAAAATGTAGTCTACCGGCATTTCACAACAGTCAGTCATTTCTTCAGGAAGCATACTTACTTTTACTGTGATATGAACTTAACCTAATATGTACCTGCCTATCTCAATAATTACCTAAGGCAGATTTATTTCATTTAGTATCTAGTTAATTTGTTTTCCCCGTATGATCAATAGAGTGTGTTGGAAAGTCCCTAGACTCAAAGGACAGAAGGATATGATTGTCGTCTGCTGGACGCTTTGATGTCTGAATCACTGAACTGGTTATTTCTATGAGAATATAAAAACAGTCAACAACACTCGACGAACATACGTTGAGAGGTTTCTGCTTGGCACTCGAAATGTAGGAATAGAATTAAATATTATATGGTATTAAATTTGTTCTTACTTGTTTTGTTTAGTGAACTAGATTCTAATCAAAATTTAGTTTAACACAAAAAAAGTATGTATGACTTTTGTATTTTGGGCATCGCCCTGCCATGACTTATACCGTACCCTAAAGGTCTAACCCTATTGTAGTGGCCCGTTTATAAGCCCCTTAAAGAAATTGTTTTGTAATATGTGTTGTATAATGTTGTGCATTATTTATTTTGCTAATGCACACTTTTCATACTTACTAACATATACCTTATGCTAAAGAAGAAAATATAATGACACGTATACTAAGTACAGTAAGTACACACACATACACGTATTCAAAGACTTACCTTACTACGTATTTGTATCTACCTCTGTTCAATTTCGGACGATAAAGAATTGGCGGAAAGCGAGCAAGACAAATCAAATTAAGACTTATTTCTTTAATTTCCTTAAACGCATTATTTTCCATTGCTAATGTCTACTGAGAGCTCTTTTGTTTTCGGTTTCCTTCGACCGAAAAAGGGTTCCGGCTAAAAATGAGGGCTGAAATGCTTAATCAATTCGGCAAAGTGGACTGCTGCCCAAGTAAAGAGAACATTATTTACCCACGGCGAATAAAAAGCATATTTTCTTAAATTAGGGACCCTCGGAGTTCAAACAAAAAAGGATGGATAAACAGTGGGATGTGGCCTTGTTGAAGTTAAACGATTCAGCTATTTTTCATCTGCAACCAGAACAGAAATTATTAAGAACGGTTAGCAAATAACTTTTTTCTTACATTCATGTTATGATGGTGAAAGGAAACACTTGATTCTAATTATTATTTATTAAATCTTTGAGGAGCATGACGCCTTCTTAGTTAGCCCTTAATTTGACAAAAAAAACGAAGGTCGATAGTTCAAGTCTCGTTGAGGTTGAATAGAGCAAAAAATTCTCGTTGGAAAAAAAATTAGAAAAAGATGGTCAAAGAGTTTGTTCATCCTGGCGAACATTGCCAAATTAAGGGTTAAAAGAGAGTTGCCATAGATTAAACAATAGTGATGTACTGTATAGTGTTGTTACCCCAACATTTTTTTTTATAATTTTCTAGGTAGGTATTGGATTTGTCATAACCATAAACGGCAGTGTTAAACTAATTGCGCAGTAGTAATTTATACACTTCAGTGAGTTTGAAACCGCGCTTTTAACGTGAGATTAGTAACTTTTGTCTCAACCAAAAGAAAACCGTCCTAAATAATTTGTACTGGTCAGTTCTCGCGTTTTTATTTCATATCAATAAAACGTATTTATTTTCAATACTGTGGTTAAATTCGACCTCTCAACAACACTTGTTCGATATACAACTAGTACTACTTTAGCGATATGCTCCATTTGTTTTTAAATAACAACTAAGTTACCGGCTAAGTTATATCTGTGATATAGCCCCCCCTCAAATGGTTCAAAACGTCAATGTCAATCGAATTATTCGCAGGTATAGCAATAAACCCTGCTTAGACTTTACTGCCCAGCTCTCTGAGTACTATCCGTTTACAAAAGGATGTCATCATCATCATCATTTCAGCAATAGGCCGTCCACTGCTGGACACAGGCCTCAATTAGACTTCCAAATGGGCCGGATAGCAGCGACCCGCATCCAGCGAGTCCCCGCAACTCTAACCAGGTCGTCCAACCAACCTTGCGGGTGGTCATCCTACACTGCGCTTGCCGGTACGTGGTCTCCACTCGAGAACCTTTCTGCCCCAACGGCCATCGGTCCTTCGAGCTACGTGCCCCGCCCATTGCCACTTCAGCCTGCTTACTTGGTTTACTATGTCGATGACCTTGGTTCGTCTACAAATCTCCTCATTTCTGATTCGATCTCGTAGACAAACCCCGAGCATAGCTCTTTCCATACCTCACTGAGTGACTCTGAGCTTCCTTAAAAGGTCCATATTTAGAGACCACGTCTCGGCTCCACCATCATCACTGGTAACACGCACTGGTTGAAGACTTTCGTCTTCAAGCACTGAGGTATGTTGGACGAGAAGACACTTCGCAGTTTCCCATCCGAGAACGCTGCCCATCCGAGTTAAATCCGCCGATTGATCTCTTTCTCGAAGTTGGACCTGCCTAACTGAATTGGATTTAACAAAAGGATGTATTACATACATTATTAAAGTGACATACGTCCTTTTTAAATAAGAGCAGTGTAACAGCTATGAAGCCGCTCTAGATTTAAAATTTCCATATATTATGTAGACAACGCTCGGACACGCGACGGAACAAAACTCCCGCTCCAATAGTGTATGGCCCCGAAAACAGCGGGGGCGATATTTAAACACATTTTTCACTGGTCAATTTTACTACCGTTTCGTTTTGTTTCACTGACTCAGCCGGCCACCAGTCCCACTGCTAGAACGCGGATGCTCATAGAAATGGCTCAGAAGCGCATATTGCCACAAACGAAAGGTCGTTCGGGGTTTTATAGAAACATAAGCAGTTTTATATAAGCATCTCTTTAGCTACATTGAATATAGAAAAATATAGCTTCGATGCTGATGGCGCCATGGTTACTGCCAGACTGTGGATTTCACGACACAATTTTTTTTACGAAATTACTTTCGCATATATCGAAACTACTTTCGTGAAACTAAGTTCAAGTTAATGTCATGCAATTAATTTCGTAATGTAAATTCCGCTCGATCCCTGGTTGGAACTTTCGGTTCTGAGGATCCTCTCGTGTTCTCTTCCATCTTCTGCCGCTCTAGTATGAAAGCATGATCAACTGGCTCTCCGTGGCACCGGTGATCCAATGATAACATTACGAAGCGTTACTTCTTTAAAAAAAAAATGACATATTATGACAAATATATTCATAATTTTAAGTATTTCAACCAATTTTTTGAAGTGAGTAATACTTTTCCCTGTGTTTTAGAAAATAACATAGCTATTTCATGTTTTGATTGCGTGCAGTCGAAAATAAGTAAAAAAAAAAAAAAACTTTTCTTTCAAATTTGTCAAATTTCAGTAGTTTTTGAAACAAAAATTATCAATGAAAATTTCAAACTTAAGGTTCCAAATATACCAATAATATCGCAATGGCACTGTTCTAAGTAGCAATTGATAATATGTTAAGAAATATGTTTGATCATAGACAAGAATGTCTAAATCATCAGCATTTTTGAACGGATAAAGAGAATTACAGCAGGTCTACGAGATTCATTATTTTTATTTAGATTGGGCGATTTTGATTTAGGGGTAGTACCCATAAAGCTAGATTTCGATTTATGGGTAGTACCTAACCATAAAGCAAAATTTAAATTTATGGGTAGTAGTAAAGCAAAATCGCCCTCTTCGTAGCCCCGTCCCTACATCCGATACTTCATCTTTCATGCGACTAAGTTTTATAGAGCCGGACCGGGGCCGTTTTTTATTGCCCGAGAATAAAGTATTTTGCTTCTGTTCAGCAAGAAATATTACCTGTTCTAGTCAATACCGTTTTCCTTTGTTTCATTTCGTGTCGAAACTAGATTTATGTTTGGGACGCAAAATTAAGTAGGTAAAGTACATGGTAGGTACCTATACAGCGTGGGTATTTAATACGGGCATATATTGAAATGACGATTAGTATCGGACCCAGGGATCATATTACATTGATTTCTTTAGAAAATTTGTTTTTTTTTTTTTCCATACGAAATAATTGAACACGCATTTCACATTAATTTACGTACCTAAACGTCATGACATACAGTCGCCATCAGATATATCGCAGCATATAAGGCGTTCATAAATATGTGAACACGACTCGAATACATTGCTGCTTGGTTGGACTTTAAAAATGATTACACCTAATTAAAAAACACACACACTATTTAACAAAATAATTATGCCGTACGATTCCTATGATCAGATACTATAACTGAATAATTTATAATATGCCCGTATTAAATACCCACGCTGTAAACATAGGTAATTTATAAATTGTAAAACAATTGTTAAATAAATACATGCCTTTGCTGTACTCAGAATATTTTTTAAGAAAAATAATTATATTCTCAGAAAACAATAGTTTAAATTCTACTATAAACTAACTGAAAAACGTACAACAATTTATATTTCAAGCATACAAGCAAAATATGAGACAAAGATCGTTGAAAGTATTAATCATGTCAATGATTTTTTTTACCGATTTCAATAGTTGATTTAAACGTAATCTGTACATGAACGGGTTATTTTTGACTTTACAGTTCGTTTTAAAGTCGGTTCTTTTTTGTAAAAAAAAATTAACTTGATATTTCTATATTCTATAATTTTGATGTTAACGTTAACAATGTTATTGGTGAGGGTGGAGCTTACCAATAACTTTGATAACGAAGATGAAACGTTTTGTTACTGCTATGAAATACTCTACCTCAGAAGATCATTATAATGATAACCAATTAGGGACACCATTATTGTCTGTTGCGTGGTTGGGTAAAGCTGTCCCGCCGGCTGCGCCATATCAGAACCGAGTATGTGGTTCATGTCAAATTTGTCAGGTACTTAATTGAATAAAAACATAGCGTCAGCCTCAAATAAGCTTACATATTTCGGTAAAAATTAATTAAAAACCAGCTAAGTGCGAGTCGAACTCGTACACCCAGGGTTCCGTACAAACACTTGTGCCATCTTAAGTGGCCAGGTTGAGTTAAGTTTGCACCTGGTATGTATGGCGCAGGATACAAATAAAATGCAAAGTTAACGCAACCGATCACGTATGTTGTATGGGAGCGCCCTTAAATATTTATTTTATTCTGTTATTTAGTATTTGTTGTTATAGCGGCAAAAGAAATACAACATCTGTGAAAATTTCAACTGTCCAGATATTCACGCTTCATGAGATACAACCTGGTGACAGACGGACAGACAGACGAACGGACAGCGGAGTCTTAGTAATAGGGTCCCGTGTTTTACCCTTTGGGTACGGAACCCTAAAAATATGTCAATGCAAATTTCTTGTTAACTGTACTTTTAGTACGTCCATTTGGGTCAATCAAGTTTCTTCTGTTGCTCATTGCCATGGTGATGTCCCCTGGGCCACTCTTTAAAACGATTAAGATTACGATTTCGGCAGTTATATTGGACAAAAACTGTGCTTGCAACCGTTATAAGCCCAATCTTATGGGTTTACATAACTCTCGTCTCGTCTCGTCTCTTCGCGTTTACATAACAGAACTCGTCTCCTGACGATACCTTTGATACCTATAAATTATCAACACTTTTATCACTTTTTTCCCCTGGGTCACGGGACAGAATAACAACAAGAAAAAATTGTTCCCCCAAATTAACAACACTAGGTATTATAAATTTATGAAACATGTAATGTCTAATTTTTTTAATGTGGGTACACACCAGAATTTTTATATTAACCATTGATACAAAGATCAAAGCTCAAAGAAAAATTGAACACCAATGCGTAACCTGGTGGAAGAGACCGGGAATCGAACCCGGTACCTCTGGATTGCCGGTCCAGCGCGTTAACCACTTCGCTACCCTTACGCCAAGAAACTTTTCGAATTTTTCCTTGTGGTTCGTTGATCTTTGCATTGTTTATTTGAAAGGCTTTGCACCTTAGCGACCTCTATGTAAATTGTGTCAGTTGAAACACTTATCTCCAAAAAGTCGTTTACTAGGTTTAGAAACGGGCAGCCGATTGCTTAGGAGTGGAAGTTAATTAGTGGAACATGTCAATCAATCAGCCAATGAAGCGACGCACCGCACCACGGATGGGGGTCAATTGTGCAGTAATGCTGCTATTACGATCCATTATGATTAAGATATTTATTAAATTACGTAATAAAACTGATGGCATAAGGGTTGACTGGTATAAAGTTGATTGAGTTTGTTGTTTGGTAATTCAAAGTGGTGCAAGGTTGTTTATTTATACAAGGCGCAACTTTGTTCACACGGCGCGGGATAAAATACATAAGCTTTTTGAGCACATCATACTTTTTGAAAGAGTATAAAGGCTTTAGCTGACTTATGTCTTTAACGAAAAATTACGAGGTGTAAAAATTAAAAAAAACGCTAAAATGTAAAAAAAAATCGAAATTGAATTTAGTCGAAGTATTAAAATGACTCTTTTCACTTTAGCTTAAAGTTGATGGAGCTGGGTCTTAATCTTGTTTTTTCTCATTGTGATAAGTTATTCATGTATTAATAAAATTAATAATTTTAAAAACCCCCGACATGACAACCAATAAAAAGAAAGAAATAAAATCTACGAAATGTGCCTATACAATGAACAGTAGAAAAAGAATCCAAGCTTCGGTGCGTTCGGGGGACCGCTAAGTACCTAAATGAAATGAAATATATTTTTCAACGCAGAATTGCATGTATGCATTTGGGCTTACCACTTTACGATTTTCAGTACATTGCATTTCATTTACTTAGCGGTCCCCCGACGCAACGAAGCTTGAATTCTTTTTCTACTGTTCATTGTATAGGCACATTTCGTAGATTTTATTTCTTTCTTTTTATTGGTTGTCATGTCGGGGGTTTTTTAAATTATTAATTTTATTTTTATTTCATCTTTTTTAAACAAACAGAAGTTTCGTTCCGGAATTTTCTTCTTTTGACACTATTTTTGTTTTACACCGTTTAAGGTCCAGGGTTTACAATCTTTCGTCGAGCTTGATCCTTGACTACATGTAGGTACAACAGGATCCCAAGCCAGTGGTAATGAATGCCGTCTTCTCTAAGATTGAAGTTAGGATATATTTTGATTTCAATAGTCTTAAGCAACATTCTGGGAAAAATCGTTAAAATCAGACTAGTTAATGCTTATAATGGCAAAATGGCGAAGTTATTAGCCAAGACAATCAAAATATACTGCATGAGTTGCAAGAACCTGCTAAAGCCAGGTCGCTAGAACCAGGTTTCTATTATACAGGATCCAAATACGGTACGGGTGGCTAACTTAGCTCCATAAAAATTGCAGTTGGTGCTAGGTAACTTGACTTTGTTTTGAGAGACCTAATACTCATCGATACCCCACACCATGGGATAAACATCCCCACTTTTGTTACGTGTAGGGAAGGTACACAAAAAAATGTTTTTAAAAATGTATTCAACCACTACCTATGTCTCTGAGCTAAGCTGTGGACAGACTGACACAAATTACAAAATCCTAAAAAGCTGTTATTCACTTAGGCAAGAGTACTTTTGCTAAAGCTTAACGTGTCATTTAGTCGCGTTAAAATCTTGCAGGTGTAAGATATTTAAATAAAAGATGCTTGAAGTCTTCGAGGTTTTATTTTATAAGTTTTAATATTAATCTTAATTTAATGTTCACAAATCGATGCTTCCAGTCTTAGGTTCTAGGTCAGAGAGAGCTGTCAAAAAGTGACATCCAATAGCTGTCAGTTTGGGGTGCGTTTACGCTACATGCTATATTACATCATCCCCTTTTGAACACATTCAATTTGACTTACACTTTTCCCCTTATAATTATGCTACACAGATTTACTACTTTAAAAGTTATATTATTTAAACAGGCTCTTCTTTCCCCTTTTAAAACAAGTTAAATTAACTTGTACATACTGCACTTATAGTACAAATAAAATATCTGAACAATTTTTACACATTCATACTGAACACATATTTATAACTACTCATTCGACCCACTGTGGAGAACCAGCCAGCGAATCCAGCGAAGCACGAAGTCATGCAGGCCTTATATGAAATGAGGTTCTTGTGTATCTAACATTATTATTATCATCTACTAAGTCATATGACCTCATACCATTATCTCTGATAATTTTTCCCTGTAACCAAATATTCTTATTTACATCTTTTTTGTACCAGATGGTTTGACCAACTACAAATTGTTTCTTACTTCTAGATGTCTTATTATAATTTCTAATATTATTATTTCTAATTTTATCAAATTGCTGTTCTACACATACATTAAGCTTTGGTTGTAAATACTGTGAACTTACTAACAATTTTGTTTTTAGATGTCTATTCATTAAAAGTTCACTAGGACTTAAGTTTGTACCAGCTATGGGTGAAGCCCTATAATTTAATAATGCTAGTCTGTAGTCACTTTTATCTTCCAAACATTTATATAACATTTTTTTCGCAATCTGGACGCCTCTTTCAGCCATTCCATTTGATTGGGGGTATCTAGGGCTTGTATACGTGAATTTAAATCCCCACTCATGAGCAAAGTCCCTACATTCTTTTGAATCAAATGGAACATGGTCGGACACTATTTCGGCCGGGATGCCAAAGTGCGAAAAAATGTCCGTTAAAGCATCAATTATGGACTTAGAGCTTTTATTTGTTATTCGCTTTATATCTAACCATTTAGAGTAATAATCATAAATTATGAGGTAATTCTTTGTTTTGAAATCCATAATATCAACTGCTAACTTAGAAAATGGTAATTGTGGTATATTATGTGGCAGCAATGGTTCTTTAATATTATTATTTTGATATGTTTGACATGGGTAGCATCGCTTAACATATTCTTCTATATGTGAATCTATATGTGGCCAGTAATAAAGGTTTCTTGCTAACTGTTTCATTTTTGACATGCCAAGGTGTCCTTCATGTAAAGTTTTAATAAAAGACTGTCTTAAATTTTTAGGTACAATTAATCTGTCATTAAAAAAGACTAAGCTGTTGTCTACGGCTAGTTCACCTCTTAATTTATGATAACCATGTAAACAATCAGGAATATTTTTATTATTTGTAGGCCACCCATTTTTAATAAAGTTTCTTAATAATTCTAATTCGTCATCTTTGGAACTTTCAGTAATTAGCACTGTTTTTTGTTCATCAGTACATTCTAGGTTTTGAGCTAGACCTATACAATGAATTACTTCATACATGTATGAATCATCAAAATCCGGCGACACTTGAAAAGAGCGCGATAGTAAGTCAGCAATGTACATAAACTTGCCTTGCAAGTATTTAAATTCTATATCATATCTTAGTAACTTGAGCTTCAACCTCTGTAATCTGGGTGACGGGACTTCATGAAGATGCTTTTTTAAGAGACTTTCAAGGGGTTTATGATCATTCAATACTGTAACTTTACGCCCATATATGTAATAGTGGAATTTACGTGTTGACCAGGTGACACTTAACAATTCTTTTTCAATTTGTGAAAAGTTACGTTCTGCTGATGTTAAACTACGAGATGCAAAGCAAACTGGTTTCCCATTTTGAAGAAGGCAACATCCAAGGCCATCTTTAGAGGCATCGCATTGAATGGTTATGGGCAATTTGTCATCAAAATTTTGAAGGATGGGAGCTGTACTGATTTTATTTTTAATATTAGTGTACACTTTCTCATGAACTTCCGTCCAGATCCATTCTACATTTTTCTTTAGCAAAAGTTGTAAAGGTGATGCAATGTCAGCCAAGTGCGGGATGAACTTTCTTAAATAATTTATCATACCTAGGAAAATTTGAAGCTCTTTTTTATTATTAGGACTTTTCATATTAATAATAGCACTGACCCTCTCAGGGTCTATCTGCATACCCTGGTCAGAAAAAATGTGGCCAAAATACTTCACTTGCTTTAATTTATATTGGAATTTGTTTTTGTTAAAACGTACATTATGCTCTTTGGCTCTACTAAACACCTTGTCTAATATTGCATCATGTTCCTGTTCGGTTTCTGCACATATCAATAAGTCATCGCAATAAACAATAACACCAGGAATATCTCCAAATGCTCTCTCACTGTATTTTTGAAAAATTTCTGGTGCGATTGAGATCCCGAACGGAAGCCTTAAAAATTTAAAGCACCCAAATGGGCTATTAAAAGTGCATAAGTTACTAGATTTCTCATCAAGCTTAATGTTATAGAAACCATCCGATAAATCCAATACAGAAAAATATTTTCTGTTACATATTCTTGGTAATATCTCATCTAAAGTTGGTATCAAATGATGTTCTCGAATTAGTACCTGATTTAGATCCTTCGGATCGAGACAAATTCTTAAGGAACCATCTTTTTTCTCAATTATTACAAGGTTACTGACAAAATTATCAGGGTGATCTACCTTCGCGATAACTTCATGCTTCACTAGGGCCGCCAACTTGTCCGCAAGGCGCGTCATGAGTGCACTGGGCACCCGCCGCGGAGGTCTCACCACAGGCTCCACACCAGGTCGAATGCGCAGCTCAAGTGGCTTTTTAAATTCGCCCACACCCTGAAACAGTTCGATATTTCTATTAATTACACAGTCTTTATTACTTTTATTAGTAGGAAGATCAGTCTTTAACATGTTTTTATTGTTAGTAATTAGAGTATCAGTTTTTATTGTGTCCACATTATTACTATTATTATTTAACAGTCTTAGTTTTATTAGTGAAGCTAACCCCAAAATTGGTCGAACCTTTTCTTTCAAAATTAAGAACTCAGTTTTTATAACTTCATTGTCCATGATTGTACCTTTAGGAAACAATTTTAGAGTGACTTTACCCAATGGGATTAATTTCCCTCCCCCGAAGACTTCAATTAATGTATTTGTCTCAGACATTATAATATTATTATCATCATTGACAATTTTCTTGAGATCGCTTAAGCTAATAACATTAATTTGTGCCCCTGTATCACATTTAAAAGTTACTTTCTTGTTGTCTACTCTCAGCATCTCAGTCCACTCATTGTTACCCAGATTGATGGAGTAAACTAGTCATAAGTCTTGTACATTATTACAGGCCTCATCGCTATCACTGTTATTGTTAATATTATCAACCCGTCTTTTGCTAAAAGTACAGCCCACACTGAAGTGATTCAATCTTTTACAATTTGAGCATGTTTTTCCGTAAGCAGGACATTGCCTTGGCCCATGCTCCGTGTTGCATTTTTTACAATGGTAAAAAAATTTACTATACCGATTATCCTTATTAGCATTGTGATTCTGAGACCAATTTTTATTATTATTAGTGAAATACTTAGCTTTACTGGAGAGGTGTTGTGCCCTGTCTGCCTGCACTGCATGCACCTCCGGGTTGTTGAGAGTCTTGACAAATCCCTTGGACAGCTCCGCCGATCTGCAGATGTCAACAGCCTTCTCCAGAGTGAGCTCCCTAATCTCCAGTAATTTTTGTTGAATTCTTGGGTCCCGAACTCCAATCACAATTTTGTCCCGCACCATCCTGTCCTTCTGTTCTCCGAAGTTGCAGTTCTCCGCCAGTCTTCGTATTGCCGAGTAGAATGCGTCAAAGCTTTCTCCGTCTTCTTGTTGACGCTTGTTAAGATTGTAGCTGTTTATAACTTCATTCTGCTTTGGTTTGAAGAACTCGTCGAAAATTTGGATCACATCTTCCAATTTGTCCTTCCCCTCGATTTTGAGGACATTAAAATACAATTCCTGTGCAGGTTGCCCAATACAGTTAATTAATATAGCCGCTTTTCTGGCTTCTGTTATTCGCTCCAAGCCCGCCGCCAGCACGAAATTCCGAAAAGACAGTTTGAATTTTTGCCATTGAGGCCAACTGTTTTCTAAATCCTCTAAATCTAGGCCTTGCGGCATTTTATATTCGACAGCACACATGTTGTTAGACTTCTCGTCACAATTTTCTTCTGTTCGGGTGTCGATGTCGTCCATGTGCAATGTTCTGTAGGGTTTGTAGGTTACCTTATCAAATCCGTCGTAATCTTGCAGAACTTGATAATTTTCTCGACTGCGCCATGTAAGATATTTAAATAAAAGATGCTTGAAGTCTTCGAGGTTTTATTTTATAAGTTTTAATATTAATCTTAATTTAATGTTCACAAATCGATGCTTCCAGTCTTAGGTTCTAGGTCAGAGAGAGCTGTCAAAAAGTGACATCCAATAGCTGTCAGTTTGGGGTGCGTTTACGCTACATGCTATATTACAGCAGGGTGTTGCTATTTGTGACCTCAATCAAAGGAACCTGTTCAATAGTCCTAATAACAATTCAGCTTTAGCAGAATTCCGAGAGTTCAAAACAGTGACCCAGTACTGTGACAGAAATTGTAATGAGTCTTTTTGTCAAAAAAGTTTTTTTGAGACTCGGTTTTATTATTGACTGTTCTTTCTTACACAAATGTTAATTGCTTATCAAGAACAATCAGACGAGCCCAAACACCATGGGTTTATCTTGTGCTGTTTAGGAGTTCCTACGGCCATCTTCAGCTCCAAGGTACAAAATTATTGTAGGTACTGTCAAAAATGTATTAATCTGTTGATTACGCCAATAAAACTTTACATTTAACCAACGTTAGAAATTCTTGGCTTAGATCCTTTCACAACTAGCTGGTCATCATGAGACCTTCATTTATTGAGTGATATAGAAAATGCTAATAATACTTAACATTTAACCAAAACTTTGGAATCCGTAGTTTCAATATGGGCTGAGATCCATTAACAACTACCTGGTCATCATGAGACCTTTATTTTATGACGCGCCTACACTGGACACAGGAGCCATCGCCCGGCGGCGCATAGAGCAGAGGCAACCGACGTGCGCCGAGCGGGGTGCAGCGATGACGTAGGGCGCGTCATGAGCAACGGTGCTCCGGGCGGCTATATAAGCCGCCCGCTCTCAGTACAGGCAAGCAGTCACTTGCTAACGTTCGGACAGCGCGGGCCTTCCCGGTGGTCTCGAACTGTCGAGCTGTAGCAAGTGTCTTCCCCTCCCGGTGGGTGCGGCGTGTTTTCTACGCGCTTTGTAGCACACGGGAGTCCGCCGGCCTGGACTAGGAGCGGTGCGGCACGACGCATTATCAGCTCTAGACGGGTATCCTCTCTAGGGACAAGAGCGGTGTGTTTCACCCTACGCGCTAGCTCTGACCTAGATCCTGGAGTCTGACTCACGTGAGCGGTGTGGATCACGCATTGGCCCTGGAGTTGGACTCGTCCCCGTCCGTAATCTACCGATACCGGTTAGTCCGTTCCTTCGGGAACCTGGCGTCAATCACGTAGAGGCCCGCGTGCCTGTAGAACTGCGTTAAGACTCTAGTTAGGTTTTAGTATAGAGGCCCGCGTGCCTGTAGAACACTAAGTTAGGACGTTAGGACATTAGTTAGGTTTTGTTATAAATAAACGGCATAAAAGCCCGATTTGTTAAGTGTAAAACTCGTGTTCTTATTCACTCACCTCTCCCTTACACTATCCCCACTGAGCTAGTTCAGGAAACCTTCCAAAGTCTAGACTAGACGGCCGAAGGATATGCGATTGTGGCTAAACCCCACATCACATTTGGCGCCCAACTAAATAGCTCACGGAAGAGTCTTAAACTCGGGATAAATAGGGAATAGGATAGAGGTTGAGTCCTAGAGTCACCGGTTGTTTTTATAGTTGTTCCAGTTAATTTCGTGCCGCATCCACGAACCGGTCCGTGTTTAAGTATTAAATCCAGTAGGATACCGACGACCGCGTAGTATTCGCGCTCTACCTAGGCTTAGTCAGAAGCACTAGGTTCCGGTTTTATCATAGATTAGTTAATTCCGTTTCACCGTATTACCGTAGTATCGACGTATTGAGTCGTAAAAGATACCGTTTTATTTTTATTTTTCTGTTGGGGATAAAAATTAATAGAATTACCTAAAAATTCTAGACTTAGGTTTTAAACATACCACCGGGAGTATCAGCATCACTCGCATCGGTTAAACAACGTCGTGACACCGAGTAGTCCGAGTAGAGCTAGGTAACCTAGGATAGGGGTTACGTCCAGTACCGACACGCCAACATCCCGCACGATATAACCGTTCACCGTCCACCGCTCGCTTCACATCCGTCGGACCAGTAAATTACCGCAAGCCTACTCATGCCCACCTCGTGGATTTACCAACTGAAAAAAGAGGAGTTAATAGAGGCGGCTACGCAGAGAAATATAGGTACGGAAGGCCTAACCGTTGAACAAATAAGAAAACTAGTAGCGGCGAGCGTAAAAGAAGCCGAGGAATTCCAGACGCCGAGTAAAAGAGAGACAAAAGAAATGTCAGAAACCGGGAATGAGAGGAACTCGCTTAGGGACAGTAGAGTGTCCAAGTTAGTAAAGGAGTGGAGTATCTCATTTAAAGCCACCGACGACGCGGTAGAATTTTTAGAAAGTTTTGAGGAACTGATTGAGGCGAATGACGTAACGTGGGATGAAATTTTACTCCTTCTACCGAGAATCCTGCAAGGAAAAGCACTGCTCTGGTATAGAAATAATGTAAAATCCTGGAAGACATGGGATGATTTCTTAGAGCTCTTCAAACTGTATTTTTTTCCGTGTAACTACGAGGAGGATCTAATAGTCGAAATAGTAGCCCGAAAGCAAAGGTACCGAGAGAAGTTCGTGGAATACGTCACCGATTTGCAGACGCTCATAAGGCGGTATGGCAAGCTGTCGGAGGCCGAAATTTTGCACCGGATACACGAGAACATGTTGCGTGAATACAAATTGTATATTCAAAAACAGGATTACCGCAACTTAGCCGGACTTTTGAAGTTGGCCACAGAATACGAAGGTATAATGGCATCATCGAACGAACCTTCGATTTGGAACGAAGAGCGCGATGAACCGGGACATTATACAAGAGCCGGGGAGGACTGGCAACCGCGAGGGACCGGGCATAACCGAGCGGGATCAAGTGGCACACAAGTTAAGGGTAATCGGAGCAATTTCGCCAATACAATGGAAGTAAAGCCACAACCTGTTAAAATTCACCCAAGATATGACACGGAAACCTGTTGCTGGTCATGTGGGAAACCGGGACATGATACGAGATCATGTCGAGGAGGAAAAAAGCTTTTCTGCAGTAAATGTGGCAGACTAGGAGTCCTCACCAGGAATTGTTGCAAAAAGGAAGCATGGGGGAAGCGAGAGTCGTTAGGGTCGGCGAACGAACAATACAGGGAAGATAACCGGTCGTTCATCGAAGCCAGGATCATGGGAGAGCGATACGTGTGTTTGGTAGACACGGGGTCGACTAATACATACGTGAACGAAGAAGTATACGCGAAATGCGTACAGAATGGAGCCGCGACAGCCGAAAAACCTCGAAATGTAGCTCTCGCCGATGGATCGATGTCCCAGATAGCGAAAAGCGCGCTGGTTAGCATAGAAGCTAAACAATCCAGGATTAAACACTGGGTTCGAGTGTTACCTGCAGCTACGAATATCATCATAGGCATGGACGTTTTGCGCCGTATCGGGATGAAGATAGTCTGGCATAGCGAACAGCAAGATCCAATGGCAAGCACTACAGAGGGCCAAGTTCGCGAGGAGTCGTTTCCGGTACACGACAGCAATCTGAGAAACGAAAACCGGAAGAATACAGAATTAACCGACAGCCAGAAAGCGCAACTCGACGCTGCGATAAATGAAGAATTCGGCTTATGCGAGAATAGCCCGAAAGGCAATACCGGGGTTCAAGATAAGATTAAATTAAAGCATACAGAACCGGCAAAACAAAAATATTTTCCTAAGAATCCGAAACAGAAATTGGATAGTCCGTATAGTTCACCGACCGCCTTAATAAGAAAACAAAAACGCAAACCGGCAAAACGAAGTAACAGGATACCAGGAACCGTGACATCGACGCGCATAACCGAAAACCGTAAAAAAGGGAACCAGTATATACCAGAAAATAATTTTGCAAGAAGACACCGTATAGTACAACAACCAGCAGAGCAACAAAGCAAATCATCCGAAGCGCAAAAGAACCACGACAATAAACGGAGAAGATATTGGACACCGGAAATAGAACTAGTCCAACCGGATAGTAGTAAACGGTTCTGCGCAAAACCCGCTCCGAATTATAAAAATACATTTAAAATACCGCACAGGAGGTCACCAGATTTATATACACTTTAACCAGTTAACAGTATTAAACCACCGACGACCGCTCACCTTAAATACCTAATACCGATCCAGCAAGAATTAAATACGCACTAATATAATAGTAAGCTTGAGGAAGAGAAAAAGCTAATAATGTAATCAACTAATCACCTCATTAGTGCTATGAATGACGACACGAGCGTCAGTTATAAAAACCATCAATGGATGGATAGAAAAAAACAATAGTTAGCCGATACAGGTGCGCGCATAAAAACGGCAGGTATCGAGATAAGATACATCGGAGGCGTTGAGTATCATAAAATAATAAAACTCGGCAGTAGTCCGAGCGCTCCAAGAGCGCAAGAGAAAAGGATAACCGGTAATACGCGGCGAAAGAAAGAGAACGATATACGATCGAACGCTCCGCGCATACCTATGAATCATACATAACATAACGCAGCGAGCGCAAGCGCACGTGTGCGCAGCGGCCGGAGGCCAGCGCCGTACTGAAGAGTTGACAATGCAGAACCGGCTAGGTAGCTACGCGTAACTTCGCTCGGAACCGCCGCGCGCGCAATGTAGGGAGTAAACAAATAATTGTAGAAAAGAATCTACCGGCGGATGACTGGAGAAAAAAATGATACCCGGATGGGATGAACGCCGATATAGATCTACAGCTTTATTTAATTAAAATCCGTATGTCATTATTAATATGAGCCCGTGCGCAACGCAACCGATAATGTAAATATATAAATAAAAAAAAAAAAAATTGGAATATATTAGGGGTGTATTAAAAATATACATATATACATATAGTAATTAAACTAATAAATACCTAAAATAAGTATTAGGAAACCGGATAAATATAAATATGAAAATATACCGTAAAAAAAAAAAAAAAACCGTAATACCCGTAGCTGTCCAGAAACTTACTAAAAAAGGGGGGAAAGAGATCTCAGTTTAATAATAAATAAATAAGATCAGGTCTAGATCAGTCAAGTCAAGTACAATGATTTTAATAATTGAGAATAGTAAGTAGAATAACCGATTGTTTTAAAAAAAGGGTATAAAACAAGGGACCACGTAGATCGTCCCTAATCCGGACTGGACCACCGTCCCGGCTCTCCCACTTTCAAGAGCATATTTATTTACAGTGATTTCTCCCCAGGTCGAAATCTCCGGAGGAGAGAGGGGTATATGACGCGCCTACACTGGACACAGGAGCCATCGCCCGGCGGCGCATAGAGCAGAGGCAACCGACGTGCGCCGAGCGGGGTGCAGCGATGACGTAGGGCGCGTCATGAGCAACGGTGCTCCGGGCGGCTATATAAGCCGCCCGCTCTCAGTACAGGCAAGCAGTCACTTGCTAACGTTCGGACAGCGCGGGCCTTCCCGGTGGTCTCGAACTGTCGAGCTGTAGCAAGTGTCTTCCCCTCCCGGTGGGTGCGGCGTGTTTTCTACGCGCTTTGTAGCACACGGGAGTCCGCCGGCCTGGACTAGGAGCGGTGCGGCACGACGCATTATCAGCTCTAGACGGGTATCCTCTCTAGGGACAAGAGCGGTGTGTTTCACCCTACGCGCTAGCTCTGACCTAGATCCTGGAGTCTGACTCACGTGAGCGGTGTGGATCACGCATTGGCCCTGGAGTTGGACTCGTCCCCGTCCGTAATCTACCGATACCGGTTAGTCCGTTCCTTCGGGAACCTGGCGTCAATCACGTAGAGGCCCGCGTGCCTGTAGAACTGCGTTAAGACTCTAGTTAGGTTTTAGTATAGAGGCCCGCGTGCCTGTAGAACACTAAGTTAGGACGTTAGGACATTAGTTAGGTTTTGTTATAAATAAACGGCATAAAAGCCCGATTTGTTAAGTGTAAAACTCGTGTTCTTATTCACTCACCTCTCCCTTACACTATCCCCACTGAGCTAGTTCAGGAAACCTTCCAAAGTCTAGACTAGACGGCCGAAGGATATGCGATTGTGGCTAAACCCCACATCACAATTTAGTAAGTCATATAGAAAATGCTAATAATACTTGACATTTAACCAAAATTTGGAATCCTTGGCTTCAATATTAGCTGAAATCCATTAACAACTAGCTGGTCATCATGAGACCTTCATTTATTGAGTGATATAGAAAATGCTAATACAACTTAACATTTTAACCAAAATTTGCAATCCTTAGCTTCAATATTGGCTGAGATCCATTAACAACTACCTGGTCATCATGAGACCTTCAATTAGTGAGTCATATAGAAAATGCTAATAAAACTTATCATTTAGCCAATATTTCGAATTATTGACTTCATTATTGGCTGAGATCTCGTCACTTGTTCCAATTAAAGCTGAATATCTTGGAAACTACTGGTCCTATTTCCACCAAACATAGCTAAGAACCATCTCGACGGAAAAGTCTTTTGATTAAAAAAAACCGCACTTAAATTGGTCCATCCGCTTGGGCGCTACGATGCCACAGACAGATACACAGATACACAGATACACATGTTAAACTTATAACACCCCTCTTTTTTCGTCGGGGGTTAAAAATAATTGACATCTGCCGTTTTAGTATGATGGATCAGCAATGGAGATCTTTGACTGCTAGAAGTTTATTTCGTCGAATGCATCATTTCGCCGAATAAATATTTTATTACCTTTTTATTCCTCTGTAGTCATATTTTTTTGATAATTCTTGCAAATATTATCCTATTGATTAGGATAGGTTCGGTTTGTTTTATAACAATCTCAAATAGTTTACGGTTGCAAAGAAAAATGCTTTCCACGAAATGATTTTTCGGAAAAATTAGACATTGGACGAAAAATAATTCTAGGAGTCAATATAGACCCATTAGCAATGTATGTACCTACAGAAATACGTCCAAGTAATAAAAAAAAATAAAAATATAAATAGTGAACTTTAAATAGGTAACCGATTTCAACACTGTTTTTTTTTTTTATTATAGTACTGTAAAATACTAGATATTTAGGCTTTATACCGTGCCACGATATTGTCAATACAGCTCTCAAATGGCTATAATATATGTGTGTCAACTCATAGACGATGCATAAGAACCACAGACAACCCCCACTAGACGGAGCATGTAAGGCGACCCGCGCGCACCAACGATATGGTACGGCAGAACATTAAAGTATCAACACGGCGGCCACCGTTTAATTGCGTCCATGTTTATGATCCATGCGTACGTCAACGAAAAAAGAAATTAAATAAATAACATGGTAAATTGTAGTGTTAAGTGGTGTAGAGAGACCTCATAAACATGGACGCAACTAAACGGTGGCCGCCGTGTTGATACTTTAATGTTCTGCCGTACCATATCGTTGGTGCGCGCGGGTCGCCTACGGGTCGCCTTACATGCTCCGTCTAGTGGGGGTGGTCTGTGATAAGAACCAACCGTTTCAGTACACTCAATTCAACAACAGCATTCCTTGGTTTCGCTACGGCTTCATTATTTCCACCAGCATTACCATTTCATTAACAACTTCAAAGTATTTACATAAGAGAGACGCCATCAAGCTTTAATGCGTGCAAATTAGCAGAATCACCAACTTAATAACGATAACATTACCCAATTCTGGAAGGATTTATCTGACAACAATTTCCAACTAACAAATGTCTTTGTGTAAGCCGAGGAAAACTCAAGTCGCACAACAGTCCCACGGACGCAGTAAAAAGGAAAACTTTCCAGAAACTTCGAGAACATTCGAGAATCTTTGGAAGGACACGAACGGCGAACGTGTGATCGCCATGTGTCCGAAAGGGATGGACGATAGTCCAGTTTTGTACACGTGACGCTTTTTATTTCCCAGAACTGCTGATTGTCGTGCAGACGAATTAATTGGGTTTACTGCGAATCGAGATTTTGGATAGGTTGTACCTAATTAAATATAGTAATTAGTTACGGCGTTAAGAAAATAAGCCTGCTTTTTAAGGAATAATTAATCTTAAATTAGCAAGATACGAAATATCGTTGATGGTTAGTATCTTATTAGATATAAAATGTATGAGATTTTCTTAATTAGTTTGAAAATACAAAATAATTTTGTAATAGAAAATTTATAGAAATTGACTTTGTTTGTATTATTAGCAATAACTGCTAGGTTTTCTTTGTCTTAGCAACGGGCTGGTAGAGAATTCGTTCAAACGTGAAATCCGCCATTTTGGTTTAGTTTTATTATTATTTGACTACCCGGTTGGTGCAGTTTGTCGTGCACTTGCCTATACAGAACCGGCGGTCCTTTTATATGGAGGTTGCTATTATCTAGTTCAGGAAAAATATTAAAACAGCGCTATAAAGGTGGTAAACATTTCATTGTACGCTCATCACTCCGAATCGTCTGGACGTTTTAATACAGGGACAGCTGGACGTCCAAACGATACTTTTCACCCGATTATGTGAAAAATATATTTAACAAATAAAACATGGTACGTTTTTTTATCTTAAGCGGCAACCACGGATCGGATGACGCAGCATAGATAAAACCCACAAGATGCATTAATGACCTGGTGAAGGTCGCAGGAAGGTTGCTGGAAAGGCCTTTTGGCTGATGATTATCGAACTGAATTAAGCAATATGGTATACATAAATAATGACACAAAGGTAAATTAAGAAAGAAAAATTGAATGCGATCTACTACAATCGAAGCGGGGTTCGAAACCCCGCTTCGATTGTAGTAGATCGCATTCAATTTTTCTTTCTTAATTTACCTTTGTGTCAAACCCCGCTTCGATTGTAGTAGATCGCATTCAATTTTTCTTTCTTAATTTACCTTTGTGTCATTATTTATAAAAATAAAAATGTGGTATTACCACATAAAAAAATATGAATCGATAAAAAGATTCTGTACAAATAATATGGTATACAGTTATTGTTTGCATCATCATCACTAAACATTATTCAAAAGTAGGGAAATGGCGTAGAAATGAAGCCGAGCACTAATTTCCATCGATAACTTTCATAAACGATCAGTAATAACCCGAAACGATCGTCAATAATCCATAACGGCATCTAACAATCCATAGCGATAATTCTCGATGTTATAATCTATAACCCTTGCTACAATGACGCACAGTGGTCCCGATGTAGGGAATAGAGAAATTAGTTTGAAAATATTGTGATAAGAATATTTATTTCTATATATCTATCAGCCACAGACGTCCACTGCCGAACATAGGCCTCCCCCATAGCTTGCCACAAGGTGCGATCCCGTGCAGACCGCATCCGTCGACTCCCTGCAATCCTAACGAGGTCATCTGTCGACCGGGGCGTCCACGTTGCGCTTTCCTATACGTGGTCGCCACTTGTACTTTGCTGCCCCAACGCCCATCCAATCTCCGGGCTATACCGCTCATTGCCACTTCAACCGTGCAATCCTGTGAGCTAGGTACTGTCGCCATCAGATATATCGCAGCATATAAGGCGTTCATAAATATGTGAACACGACTCTTAGTGACTGGGCGTTACAGTGCACACAACATTTTCCCTTTGTCATTAACCATAGGTGATAATAAGGCTAATCACTGATCAGTTTTTGATGATATCAACATATTAGTACGTCCTTTCCCATTTATAATATTAGCAAGGATTATTAAAGCAAACTACCCACGTTCTATTATCTCAGGAGCTGTAAAGGAGGCTTTCTCACCGCGATATTCGAGTATTTGCCTGCAAAGTAACAAAACAAAATATATTTTTATGTATTTTTGTTACATTGTAGGCGAAAATTAAGATTGCAACTTCGTAAAATTAAATTATACACAATATTATAATCCGCTTATATTACTTATTTTAAATATGTAATAATAACTGAAATGAGCTGTTATTCGGAAAATTGTATTTTCACATACATGTTGGATCAATTTGAATGAATGAATGAATGATTTATTGCGTATGAATGATAGGTTACATTAATTGCAGATGTACATGCTTAAAATGTATAAGTCTCACCAAAATTCTACCTTTTTAGGTGTACAAGGTTGTAATGTATATCCAACTTATTAAAATTTCGTCAGACATATTTAATAAAGTTATCCGCTTAGGTTTACACTCAAGTAAAATACCAACTAATTGTCTAGAATACATATCTTATACCATATAAAATAATTTCCACTTAATTAATTTCACAAAAAGAATTTGATATCAACACCACTGTGCGATGGCAGTAATAATGGCGACAAACGAGCGAAATCTCGTCATGCCATAACCCGAACGAGCGACCCTCATAGTGCCGGGCGCATCCCGCGCGTAGCGATAACATCTCGCCAATTTCCGTTTGGACTTCGACTTAGATTGCCATTGTAAACTGTTCGGTTTATTTGAAGATTGTCATTTTATTAAGAGGGCGCCCACGCGTTGTTAAGCTCTCTATCTCACTGAGTGTAAGCGTGAGCGAGATAGAATTGCGTGCTCGGAAGCTCGGAAATTATGTTTTTTAAGTTGTGTGATAAACGTGAGCATTTTATATTGAAAATAGTTTTTGAGAACTTATAATTGTGCATCTATTAAGCTAAAAAATATTGTTAAAAATGGAAGGGTTTTGAATATTCAACCGAAAATATCTAAAAAAGGGTTATGTTTGAGAGATAAAAGTATCGAGAAAATTATTACCAATCGCGTTTTCACGCTGACAAGATTTAAGAAAACCTGTTTATTTCTTATTTCCAAGGGACAGATTTTTAATCACTATGGATGTTGAGATCTAGGATCATTCAACTGACGAATTTTGCATGGGTGGGCTCTTAAGAGCCGGTTAACTTAGAGCGCCTGCGCTAAGAAAGGCCCACTACGTAAATAAAGAACCAGCCAGTCAGAAAGAAGGAAGGAAAGAAAGAGAGAGAGTGAGAGAGAGAGAGAGAGAGAGAGAAAAGAAAAAAGAAAGAAAGAAAGGAAGGAAGAAGGAGTGGGCAGCGTGTCGCGTAGCAGCACGGATAACTGCCCCTGATGAAGAGCTCTATATGAGTCCGAAACATGTCGGGCAGTTCCTGACAATTTTTACTTCGCTACCCTCGCTCGCTCGAAGTGGCTAACGCGCTGGACCGGTAATCCAGAGGTACCGGGTTCGATTCCCGGTCCCTTCAACCAAGTAGCTCCTTTTGCAATTTTTCTTTAAGCTTTGATCTTTGTATTCATAGTTTAAATAAAAATTGTGGTGTACCCACATTAAAAAAAATGAGACATTTCATGTTTCATAAATTTATAATTTTTAGTTGAGTTTAAACCGTTTTTATAATTATTAAAGATGCCTAACGATAGTTTTAATAATATTAAGAAACAATGAAACAAATTCCAAATTCGGTAGCAAACTAAACCACATGCTAAATCACAATGTCCCCGAAAGTTATCAATTGCGCACATTATGACGTCAGAGGGTCCAATTACGTGCCGGGTCGGACACTTAGCCTGGAATAGCAAATAAGCCCGACTTTCAGTCCCCCGGGCGCGGGTCCAGTTGCTGGGATAGTTGTTTATCGAAATGAAGGTACATGACTAAATTATAAATGAAATAGACACTAGAAATGAGGGCTTGCAAACCCGGGAATTTCGAATGGACAATCACGGTATCCAAAAATATTTTTCGATGCAGTTAACCACAAATCATGTCCATTTATTGCGCGAAACGTTACGGGACTCGAATTTTCTTTTTGTCATCATACATATATACTAGAAAAACATGTATAGTCAGCATGAAAACTAGCTGACAATTTTAGTAAGGAAATTTGACATTAGTCAGTAGTATAATTGTCAACTAGTTTTGATGACCGTTATTTCGCACATAATATAATTATGATGCTGCTAATGAAACTAAGTGATTTTATCTGCCTTTGATATCACGTTCACGATACGTATACGATAAGTCTATTTCACAAAAACATCTACAGATCTCACACTACGCGCAACTATCAAGGGCTATTCTATCTATTGAATTTGTAATTTAGAAAGAAAGCACATTATAAAGACAATTTTGAGGGACCCTCTACCACCTACCCCCACCTCCTAAGATAGCACAAACTGTAGCTTGATTCAATCCCGGGTTTTTTCGCTAATATTCACAAAATATTTTTTTCATAGCAGCGAATTTTCACATGTTGCCTAATGCTGCTGAATATATATGCGACTGCAAAAATAATCTATTGGTAAAATAAGCGAAAAAAATAAACGCGACTATGATAGAACGTTTCATGAAAAATCGCTACATGAAGCAAGACGAATAATAAAATTGGCGATCATGAAAAGACGCGATGTGAAAATTCGCTAGGTACTATGACAAAACGATTTTCTGAAAATTATCGAACAAATCCCATACCGAGATTGGACTTTTTCCGTTTCTTAAATAACGAGCTCAAAAATAATATTCTCGATTCAAACCATATTTAAATTTTGACAAATTTCAAAAAATCTCAAAGATTTACTGACCGATTTTGGAAATTCTTATTGCAATTTGAAGCCCTCCGGCAGGCGCATATTCTGACACATCTCGTACCTCTCATATCTGCCTGCAAAACTACAGGCAAAAATCACAATTTCATAAATTGGGGCACTATATACTCGGTCAGGAAAACTTAAAATGCTCGCGGCACAAACTGCATTTCTGTTTTTTTTACAAGATTCACATCCAGTCACCTACGACTACGAGTTTGCAGACCAACACGACCGCAGCAATAGGCTAGTTGACTCATGTCAAACTGTAATAAACTAATGTTTATTCCGTATAGTATTTAGCAAAAGGACACCTAAATATATATTTTTCAATTTATAAAAGTGAAAGATGGCTGAAAAAATTAAATTTGAAAATATGGTTTTTAATCTGTATTTTGAAATGCCTAAAACGCTGTCCGCCATTTTCGCTTATGATAGTGACGTCATAGGTCATGTAAAAAAAACTGAGTCTACTTTGACGACTTCGAATAGTGCTCCCCTCGATCTCCTGTCAAAGTATATTGGAGTGAGCGGAATGGCACTATACGACGGTCGAATTTCGAATATTTACAGGTAATTCTACGTCACGCCACATATTAGCAAAAAGCAAAAATGGCGGACGGCGTTTTTGACTGTTCATGAAATTTCAAATTTTCAATTGATAAAATTTAGCTTTCTAGCTTTCACAAAAATACAAGACATTTTTTTAGAGCTAGTAAGATCATTATTAAGAGGCCTTATTCCTTTTAAAATGCTGATTGTTTAGACATTTTTCTCTATGATCAAACATGTTTCTTAACATACTATTGATGTTACTTTCTAGAACAGGGCTATTGGGATTTATTGGTATATATTTGAAACCTACAGTTTGAATTTTTCATTGATAATTTTTGTTTCAAAAACTACTCGAAATTGACAAAATTCACGCGGAAAATTAGTTTTTTTAACTTATTTTCGACTGTACGCAATGAAAGCGTGAAATAGCTGTGTTACTACCTAGAACTCGGGGATAAGTATTATTCACTTCAAAAAGTTGGTTGAAATTATCAATATATTTGTCATAATATGAAAAAAATAAATTTTAAAAGGAATAAGGCCTCTTAACCATTTGAAATATATTTGAAAACTGGGTCTACTAGCCTATTAGGCTATCGAAGCCATGCCGGAACGTTCCAATTAGTTAATTTATTTTTAACGTCTTACCTTTATTTATTGCTCGCCATTCCTCAAAGGTACCAATTAAGCTTCATAATTATAATCCGTCTCCAGAATTGAGTGGCAAATATTTCACCCCGTATTAACCCTTGGACAAATGAGCGAGATTAATAACCATTATCAAAATTTCGCACATCTGTACTCGCATTCTATTAAATTTCGATGAGTGATGTTGAAAGTTAAATGAATGATAGTAATTGGGGATGATCCAAATTGATCAGGGTTTTAGGGCTCTTTAGTGTCATTTATTTTAAATACGGTTTTAAAGTCAGCGTCATAAATGTCGGGGTTCTAATAAATAGTTTAGATATATTTTTGGAGCTTTGTAAACGTACAGATATTTATGTGTGTTGTGCTAGTTTTACTGCAATTTTCATTTTAGTGCAATTTATTTTATTTCTTTTAACAATCTAGAGTTTTCTTCAGTCTTTTATGAAAGTGCTTTAGTTCTTTTAAAAGCATTTTGCTTGGCACATTTAACTCTTTACCCTTAATTAATAACTGTTTTATGCAAATATTACGTCATGCCGTATGTGGCATCGAAGAACAGGCCATGGAACGATGTCATTTAATATTGAACCATTTAAACAAATATCAAAACACAATGAGCTGTTTATTGGAAAGGCTTTTACACCTTAGCGTAGCATAGAGGTCGCTAAGGTGTAAAACCTTTCAAATAAACAGAAAAAATCGAAAGGTTATCTGGCGTTAGGGTGGTGGAGAGGATAACACGTTGGGCCGGTAATCCAGAGGTACCGGGTCCGATTTCCGGGTTCTTCCGCCAGGTTACACTTTTCAATCTTTCTTTGTGCTTTGATGATCCTCAAAATAAAAAAAAATGGTGTTTGATATAAAAATAATGAGATATACAGTCATGTTTCATAAAATCATGCTATTTAATGTTATATCATGCCAGAAGTACAGTCAGCCGAAAAATAGGTCTACCACTTTACGATTCTATTTCAAAAAGTGGTAGACCTCTTTCTCAGATGCAGTGCCATAACAAATAACGATAATATGAATTCTGAAACTACACTTCTCTTTGATAGGTTTCTTTATGGCTATACAGTGAAACAAGCACTTGGGGCCAAGTGGTACTCTCATAAGGGGTATTAATTAATACTATACAGCTTTAGGAGCATTTTATGTGGTAATAATTTAATAATCCAATGGGGTTGAGTTGAGTGACGAGGGGAGACTAATTTGTGACAGGTTTAGGTATTTTTTTCAGTAATTCAGTCTTTATAAATATTGACGCAAAGGTAAATTATGAAAGAAAAATGTAATGTGATCCACTACGTTATTGGGAATCCTAAAGTTATTGGGAAATTATCGATCCAAGTAAGTGAAAAAATAAAATTGTTCTTTTTTTGAAAATCTCCAAGCCTCTTCTTGAAGCCTACCGATAGACGCACATTTTGACATATGGCCCATACGCGTACCTCATATCTGCGAAACTAAAGGCAAAATGTGACAATTTCATAAATTTGGGCACTATATACTCGATCAGGAAAACATAAACATTTTAAATGTAAAAAAATGATATAATTCGTATGAAGTTTCATTATCTCTAGACCTTATTTCCTCCACATGCCCTTAATTACAAATGTGATAATTTCACACGATTTCGGTATCGATCAAAGCGACAAAAAACAACCCATGTGCGTCATTTACCCCGTAGCGTGGGGAAGAAATTAAAAAGTGAATACGTCAGTTAATGCGTTGATTGATGTGGGTTCGATCCCGGGTGGTAATGATACGCTTGTAAGTATTGTCAACTGGGATACACCATAGAACTAAACACCCCATTTTTGTTAACATTGTAAAATATAGGCCAATTTAAGATACTAATTTCTTCCGTTTGCCGGTAAGTTTGTAAAAAGTGTCCTATAGACTTTTTATATACCTTTGAATGTCCAGCTATCCCTGTACAGTCGCCATCAGATATATCGCAGCATATTTATAAGGCGTCCATAAATTATCTGAACATGTACTGCAACGCCCAGCAAATAAGAGTCTTGTTTAGATATTTATGAACGCCTTATATGATGCGATATATTTGATGGCGATTGTACCAAAATTTGTTGAAATCCGTCAAGCCGTTTCGGCTAAACAAATGATGAAATAATGAAAGAAAAATTTACCAACAGAAATAATGGTAATTATTTCCCCTCTCGGTAAAAACTGATGTTTCATACAATTTTATAATTTCATAATAATAAATACAGATTAGGTACTGAGATTAATCCCGATATAATAATATTCTTGTGAAAATATCGGTGGGTTATTTCGTTACTTATACTTAGCTGGACTTCCAAAGATGGTTATAGGATACTTTTTACCCCAATGCGCCAAAGAAAAAGTTTTTGTGGACGCAGGTTAGCCACCTTCTACATAAAGTAAGTTTCTCCACTTGGCCAGTGACATAGAACATGCCTCACAGCAACATGATACTTCTAAATTCAAAACAAGACGTCTTTACCCTACGGATGTTCTTAAATCCGATACTCGATATCGACTGTCGAAATATCTTGAGCGTCCTACCCTGATTTGCAAACGTGTATCGGGTATCGGGGTACTTATCCTGTGTAGTTTGATAGTTGTTTAAGATATCTGTACTAGTGTATAGTCTGTACTATAGACAATATTATGTACTCATTATCTTTATATTATTTTATGATAGCTTATATTATGAATGGCGTAACTGTATAACAATAATATTAGTGCATAAACGCCCCGTAGTAGTTTTTTAATACTGAAAGTGCATTATTTAATATTTATCTACATGCCCGCCACCAGAGTCAAAGGTCTCCTTCTTATATACAGGTATTTAGTACATTATACACTGAAAAGTTTGTGTATACATATAAATTATTTATAATATGATAGCTTCTGTCGTTATAATCCAGTAAATTAATATTAAACGCCAAAAACTAAAATGTTGTACAATACAGAAAAAAATCTTATAGATTTAGTTGCATCAAACGGCCGCCATTATGGCGCGCTTGGCGTGACGTCACAGTCTATTCCAACAAAGTATCTCCTTTACGGCGGACACGGTTTGGAAAAAAATTAATCTCGAATGTCAGTGACATAGTCAGGTGCTCACGCCGGCCGGCGAGGTGCACGTCTAGACTGTGACGTCACTCGCCTGTCACCGTTGGTCAACTCATCGGACCAGTACCGTCGCGTTTCAGCTGCTTTGAATTTCCTACATTATATTGCACTTTTCATTGGGAAATGTTGATAGATATAATGCGGAACCAAAATAGTCTCTGTAACTATTTTTAAAACAGGGACAGAAATACATTTAAAGGAACGATTATATTTCGGACTCGACTTTGATAAAAAGTAGAGTTACACCGACGAAGTTGAGGACATTTACTATTAGCCATTTAAATATTTAAACTACATACTTACTAAAAGTTTGAATACGTAGTTAAGTCTAGCTGGGAAATTTATTAAACAATGCTACTTTAACTTCAATTAGTAACATTGTTGAATTGGTGTTACAATAACTTCTCGCTTTTGTCCAAATGAGCAAAGTTTATTTCAACTGAACTGTACTAAACTGTCTTGAACCCTAACTAACAGCACCATATTTAGTTCTTGCTTCGCTAATTACAATAAGTTGCTGCTTTTAAACTAAAATGCACTATGTTTAAAAGAAATCCATTCCAATTTGAATCTTGTGATCCACAAGTTAATACATAATAGAAACTAATTTTGTAACTCGGCGTTCTTTTAATTTTATTCCATAATATCTTCAATATGTTTAGGTCAAAATTGTTCAAATAATTTATCCGATAAACTACTCTGTACTATTTTTAACAAGGTTCAAGTTCAAATAACAAAATTTTGCGGCAAGGGGCAAACTGATTGCTTCACAAAGGTGATTCAGGACTCGCTGCTGGAAGGATGCCAATTATGCACTTGCACAAAAAGGTGACAGTTTAAAGGGTAACCAAATACATGCAAACACACTGAGAGACTGTTGTTATTATATCTGACTTGGCAGTACGATGAACAAATTCACCGTTATGATATTAATAAAACTATCATATCATAAGACATCTTTAATAATTACTATGTAGGTGCTCGCAACTTCGTACGCGTATTTTTTTTCATACCGTAGGCGGTTAAAAAGTATTCTATAACCATCTTTGGATGTCCAGCTATCTCTGTACCGAAATTGGTTAACAGTCCAGTCGTTTCGGCGTGATGCGAGGACAAAGGAAATTATGAAAACAGATGGCGCCAGACTGGCATAGCGCCGCGCGCCCATACAAAATCTTTCCTGAGATCATGACCCACAGAAAACTGATAATTTCAATACAAATGTAGAATTTTATAATAGTACTAGCTTTTGCCCGCGACTACGTCCGCGTGGAACTTGGAAGTATGGAAGCAACCTCGTACAACACGATAGGTATCCACCTAATCACCTTAATTAATAAAAGGGATTATTAAAAGCGCCTAAGCAAATGTAAGAGCAATTGTGCTTTTGGTCTAATCATTACATTTCCTACAGGGTCATCAATGTCATTATGAATTACTTACTCACCTTTCAATCTTTTTAGGGATAATTTCCAGGATGAAAACTATCCTATGTCCTTCCCCGGGACTGAAACTATCTATATACCAAATTTCATCTAAATCGGTTCAGCGGTTTAAGCGTGAAGAGGTAACAGACAGACATACAGACACACTTTCGCATTTATAATATTAGTATGGATTAAGTATGGAAGTATGGATAGTATGGATAAATAGTTAAGTGGGCTGTGGGTTGTATAGCAGCACGGATAGCTGTCCTTGATGAAGAGCTCTATGTCAAAACATGTCGGGCCGTTCCTGACAATTTTTACGTGAGTTTTAATAATTATTAAATTCAATTATGTTCACTTAAACTACGACAGATGAAAATACTACAGAAGGTCGTCTCTTATAGTGTGTAAGTCGGGCGATTGTTTTTCATTGATCATGAGCTGGTCTATGCGAACACCGGACTGTTCAAATGGGGATAAAGCTGATAATAATGGCGGCAGAATATTCACCCGGTCTATCCCCGCGTGCGAGGGAATATGCATGAGCTCATCCTTCATCCTGTGAACATGCGCGAACGAACCGCACAGGATACTAGATGCACGGATTAGATGAAGTAAAATAAACTTCTAAATGGCATTCACTGAAAAAAAAAATGTACACTAGCCCAAATGTTAGCTGTTAGTTACATAAAGAGGACTGACAAACTGAGGGTTACTAGTAACCAAAATAAGATCTAAATCACAGACACACATGCTAAACCTAGTTTACTCTCCTTTTCAAACAAGTGTTTACAAAATTCTGGAAATGAAAATTACTAACGCGTCTTTAAAGTTTCACAACCGTAAAGGTATTATAAGCGCTTATTCCACTTTTTGTCATTTTAATGGCTTTGGCCAAGAATAATAAAACTTTTAACCCAATTTAAAAGTCCTAATTTCCGTCTGGAAGTCGTTTTAATGAATTATCTCCCATTTAAATCCGGCATTCCGAAACACATAACTCGAATTAGCCGGTAGCTCATCATTGCTGGGTTAAAATAATGTAAAAGTTAACAGAAGTTTTAATGCACACCCGAGTCACTGTCACGGTGTAAGTAACAAAGACAGTATTTTGGCATCATTAAAGGTAAACGTCCCTGTGCTCGACTGTCCCAATAGTTGCCATCTTGAATGTTATGTTATTAGCAATAGAGGTGACAGCATGGTGTCAACTATTAGGCATTAGCGTGTCGAGCATAGGGACGTTTACCTTAAGCGCACAGCAACATTTACACTGCCTCAATTTTAATCACAATGATAGGATATCGACAATGACTTGCGTTAAGAAGCATTTGTTAAAAAACTTTAAAGTTAGCAGCTTTGCCATTATGTGTATGTCTTTTATATTAGCACGGTAGAAGAGAGCTATACGAGTATTAAAAATTATTTTCTGTCAAATTTAGTAGAATAATTTCTTACTATACGTGCGTTACACAGATAAAAAAGTGTTCTTTTCGTAGTGACAAGTGTTATTCACATCATCATCGCCACAGTCTCGCACATCATTTATAGGTACATATAATATAATTCTTGTGACATAAGTTGTGAAATTCTCTGCAGATAGCTTTCTCATAATTTTTCTGATAAACTCATGTTGGCTTGATAAAGAAACATTGTTGATCCTAAATTTCTGATCTTTTGTCATCCATCATTTTTGTTAGGGTAATTTCGAATGCGGAATAAATAATTTCGATACGAAATCACTTTGTCAAAATCAGCCTTGAATAGGGAAATAATGTGTATGGGATCATTGTCAGTATCAAATCGTCCCTCCGGTGGTCAAGAGTTAGGAGCTTGTATGAATCTAGGTTATGTTGCTATTACATCGGATTATAGAAGAGGGATTTTTTTACTGTGAGTTTAACAGAAAATTTGTCTCTAGAATCTTAAATTTCGTATAGGTATGTTATTTTTATATAGATTTAGTCAACTGTCCAACTAGAAGGTCGGGTAAATCCACGCCCCAATTTGTAAGATTTGTAATTGTTAATTGAATTCGTAATTGCCAAGGAGCTAAATCAAAGACGACAAATTACAATACAAAAGCAAAAGATTTGATTACAAAAGCTAACGCGACAGTGGCAATGAAAGACTCGAACCGAAATCTGAAAATGACCCGAATCGCACCGCATTTTATTTAATGCAGTCAATGTACTGTCAAATGTCAGTATTGCGACTTAAGTCTGCGAAGTACGTTCAAGATTAATGTCCTGCTCGACGCCGCTAGTTTGACAGTTGTTAAGGTTTTAAAGAGAAATTAAGAACTGCGTTAGTATTTATGCGGAGGAATCGAGTTTGTGATGAAGTTTTGTCTGATTCATTGCAAGTGAGTCTTTCTTTTAACTTGAGGGAACTTTAGGTATTCGGGGAGTTAGTTTGGCGCGTCGGTGCTTTGATTGTATAAAAGTGGCCAAGTTTGGCTATATATTCTTCTTTTTATAGAAAAAACATCTACTTACATAAAAGTCTAAATATGATATGACTGGACATTGAAGATATTAAAAGTCTGATGTGTCGATGGTTCACTAACTTCACGTTTCACTTCACATTCTACCAAGAAAGGCGCTGGCTGCGCTAAAAATCTACGCACTGGCTGATTCGAGCACTTCTCGCGTATGGCATTTTACACAAACAATCAATGAACATAATTTTCATGCGGCTATTTATTTATTTATTTATTTTTATTGCATATTATTGACGATAAGGCCCCTGCTACCGTTTTTTAATTAGTTTGTATTTGATTTGTGTAAATGTGTTCTGGTGTGCAATAAAGCGTATTTGCATTGTATTGCATTGCAAAAATGATAAACTTAACTTACAAAAGGTGGACTTAATAGTCAAAGCCATGAGGCGTTCTCTACCAGTCTCTACCTTAGAGCAAAGCTGAAAAAACTAGGCTACTGCGAAAATCAAAGAGGCCTTTTGTAGTGTTCCATTGTATCTAGTGAACTTACAATTGGATCCCTGTAGCGTTTGACTGCGGCGTTCCCGGGCGCAACTTTACCAATAACAAGAAATACTTTCCGATGCACCGAACATCGCGAATGCAAGGGCTGCGAGCTTATCGATAAGATCGATACTAGTTCTTATTCGGACGACTATTTTACATATTTTCCCCTCGAGTCTCAGACATATTAGGTAATTATAAAATTATAGATTTGTATTGAAAATCAGTTGTCAATACAAATCTGAGGTGCAGGATCGTCTTTTCGTCGTCACCGAACAGCGGCGTCATGCCAGTCTGGTGCCATCTGTTGGACATAATTTCCTTTGTCCACGCCGAAACGGTAGGACACATTTCAACCAATTTCGGTACAGGCATAGCTGGATCCAAACTTGGGCCACTTTTTACCCTATTACGGTATAAAGAAAAATTACGCGTACGAAGTTGCACCTTCTAGTATTATGTAAGGGCAATGTCGATATTAGGTCGAACCGTAATAGTCTCATTCGATAGTTAATACACCAGTAGCATAGACAAGGATAGACATACCCTTAAAACTATTGTGAGAGTGAGAGAACAGAGTTATGAATAAATATACTTCCAAGATGTCGTTGTTTCAATAGTTCAACCCTATAAAAAAAAAGATAAAATTCAATAATTTTATTTCATTCGGGGTTGAGACCACCGGTCCGTGGGTGCCCAGTGCTCGCCAGCTCTTCAAACAAATCGCAAAAAGTCTGGTCTACACCACGGGGGACTGAAGAGCTGGCAGCTTCCTCGCTCAACGTATTAGCGTTGCTATTCAGCGAGGAAATGCTGCCAGCGTCTTTGGGATCATGACAAAAGGGCCTAATTTCATGTCTTTTGAAATATGTATAGTTCACTAATGCTTTTTATGAAACATGTAATGTCTCATTATTTTTAATGTGGGTTCACCAAATTTTTTTTATATTGTACCATTGTTAAAAAGATCGAAGCACAAAGAAAAAATTAAATGCGTAACCTGTGTGCGTTACCCGTAATCCAGAGGTACCGGGTTCGATTCCCGGTCTTTTCCACCAGGTTACGCATTTCAATTTTTCTTTGTGCTTCCTACAAAATTCGCCGCAAGTGTCATAAGGCTTTTAAACTAGCAATATCTGAGTCTCGTCAAAATGTCAGAAGAATTGGATCGAAGCAAATAAAAATTCCAATATTTCTTCAATCAGTTCAATTACTCAAGAGCAAACAAACAATTTTATAACCTGTTCAAGTTTGCGTTGGAAAATAGCCACGAGTAAAAATATCGATAGGGCATCGATAAAAGCATCTAAAATCGCATCGCTATGATTTATCTATCGCGATTGTTGGCGAAGAAAGCGTTTTATTGCCGGGCCATAAAGCCGATAATGGGTAAGTTATTGTCGGGCAACTATTTCAAATGCGCCTCGCGGGGTTTGAGTCGATTTCGAAACAAATGTACCTTTGTTAGGGTTAAAGAGTTTTTACTCTTTTCGCAAGCTCTTATTAAGTTTATAATTGCCAGAGCTTATATAATCAAATAAAGAATAAAATCAATATTACAACATTTTTACATTAAAAAAAATGCGACAAGTAATTGGTCACAGCACAGAGAAACAGTTTTTCGGTGCTGTGGCCAATTACTTGTCGCCTACGCTCTTTTAGAATGAGGAACTTTTCAAACGGATTTTTTAATCATAAATTAGGGTATTTTTTGAAAATTTAAAAATGTGGTAATATTGAATTTTTTATCCTTTATTTGATTATATCGCAAAAAGCTCTAATAGTCCGATTGTTTAAGTTACTTACAGTCGGACTATTATTAAGACGAAATTAGTAGCTATGGAAATTGTACCAGTGTCCCTTTTTTTGTTTGTCATCATCATCATCAGCCCGGAGTCGTCCACTGCTGGACATAGGCCTTCCCCAGTTCGCGCCACCATACCCGGTCCTCAGCTTTCCGCATCCAACCGCTTCCCGCCACTCTTTTTAGGTCGTCGGTCCACCTGGCGGGAGGCCGTCCTACAGGCCGTGTCGTTCGTGGTCTCCACTCTAGAACTCGTCTGCCCCATCGACCATCGGCTCTACGACAAATATGCCCCGCCCACTGCCACTTCAACTTTCACTTTATTGTTTGTGACTGTCATTTTTCTACAAGGTGACGTCATTTGAGTGCTGATTCTTAGACGACGCTGCCTTCACCTTTTTTTTATATTTTCAAAACTAGTCCGTATACACCGGGAATCGAATGTGTCCAGCGTGTTCCGGTAATCCATCAGCGGTACCGGGTTCGATTCCCGGCCTCTTCTGCCTGTGTCATTAAAAAAAAATAAGATAGGTCATAAATTTATAATAGTTTTGGATTCTGTGATAATAAAGTAATAAGGAGGCTTACAGAGTTCTGTTGGTACCTAACGTAACTCTAAAAAAACGGCCAAGTGCGAGTCGGACTCGGTTCTGTACAAACCTGTAGGTACGAGTATATAAGTAAAAGTAAAATTGTATGCTTTTCGCAATTTTTCCTTTATCTGTGCTATAAGACGTTGCTTCGTACCAAATTTCAAGATTCTTGAGTTCACGGGAAGTAGGTACCTACCCTGTATCTTTTGAATGCGTTGGCTTAGACGTTTGATTTTTTCACAGCTCTAAGGGACAGTAGACCTGAGTATTTGATATGAATTTCAGCTTGATACCACGCTCGATACGCGCTCCTGAGAAAACGGGTTTTAAATAAAATATAAATAAATAATAAAAATAAATATTGGACAACCAATCCAAAAAAAACAATCTAGTCCCACAGTAAGCTCTAATAGGCTTGTGTTATGGACACTAGACGATGATAATCATACTTATATAGATAAATACATAGGTACTTATATACAAATAACATCAATGACCCAGGCACAATATTCGAGTTCATCACACAAATATTTGCCCTTTCCGGGATTCGAACCCAGGACCGTCGTCGGCTCAGTAGGCAGTTGCTTAACCACTGCGCCAACCGCGTCGTCAAAACAGACTTGGTCTTGACAGACAGACAGACGGACAACAAAGTGATCTTATATGGGTTCCGCTTTTCCTTTTAAGGTACCGAAGCCTAAAAAATGCTATGATAAAATAAGCTGCATTACTATTGAGGTTTTGGAAGACGTAGTATCTAATAAAAATGTTAATACTGAACCCGCCTAACCAACCGCCTTTCACAATTTCATCTTCATCAATTTAACGTCTTAACCCCCCTTTTTTCACTCGTCAATGGTTTCTATCACCCCCATTAATTTCAAAACCGAGCAACGTTCCAACGAATAATAAAGGGTGACGTTAAGCAAATATCCCCGTGAAGCGCCGAGTTCTACCAAAACTACGTCCTGTCTCTTTTACCCCAAAGGAATCTTTAGAAAGCGCGAGCGGGAAGGTATAAACGAAGTTTAGATTCGAATAGATCTCCTTAGCCGCGTTGAAACAAAACGACGTATGTCACTTGTACAGTCCTGTCGCTTAGGCTGTTGTTGTGAAGGAGCCGGTAACAATACGGGGTCTCGTCAAGCTAACGACGCGAAGAACCGAGGCTATCCATTATCCGGGCTAGCAGACGGCGGGGAAAGCCTAGCTTTGGCGCTTTCTCAAATCGGTTTGTGGGAAATAACCTTACGCACCCGATCGGCACTCATGTTGATTATGAAGGATCATACTTATTTAACTTGTATAGCACAATGGACATGCAAAAAAAGTACAAATGGCGGACTTAATGTCATAAGGCATTCTCTACCAGTCAATCATAAGGCCAAAGGGAGATATAGTCGGTGCGGGATACCTAGATAAGGATACAAGAAAATGTTTTGCACACGATGCAAATAAAGAGACAAAAAAATACATGAATTGTACTGCTAACAAGAAAATAAGGGCCTATTTTATACACTTAAAAAAATCACTTTTATATAAACAATCTTCTAGATAACACTCGTGATCGTGTAGCTATTCGCGTCACATTTTACACAAATAATTTAATAAATTACAGTTCTCAGGCCGCTTTTACTAAGATCAGAAAAAGGATCCTGTTATATTATTCTGTGGTTAAAAGGATGAGTGAACGTCAGTATCTCTTCCATATTCGTCGTTTAAACCGTCGCGCCCGCCGGTAGCGATTAGCGTTGAATTAATCCACCTAATTGCCGCTCGTGACATTTGTCATGCGTAACAATATGTTGTCATCTGGAGCTACGCAATCTGCAATCTAAGCCGCCGACGGTTTGTGTCTGCTCACATTTGTGGCGATTTAATGATGCAATAATATCGACTGAAATAAAGGCATCCATGTAATATGGATGTAGACACTTTATTGTCAATGTACGCGATTAATTCCCGTTTTGTTATAATCATGTGTGAAAATCGTGTTTTAAATTAATGTAGTGTACTCGTATAAGGCTAAAAATGTTATATTTCGAAAACTTTCTTATTTGAAGCACTGCAATACCTCCAGTAGCAATATCGTAACAGCATAAAAGGGTACTTAAGGATTTACATGTTATGGTATCACAAAACATGGTATTTTTCAGTTAGCGTCTCTTTCAGAAATATTGTATTCATCGTTTAAACCCTCACGCCCCGTAGCGATTAGCGTTGAATTAATCCACCTAATTGCCGTGCGCGACATTTGTCATGGGACACAATAAATGTTGTCATCCGTTGCTACGTAATCTACAATCTGAGCCGGTGACGGTTTATGTCTGCTATAATTTAATATTGTATACTACATATTCTAAATCACAGAAGGTTCTGTCTTTTGATTTTGGTAAAAGTTATATATGCTAATACATACATTATAGTGTATTTTGTTTCGACATTTGAATCGTGTGCATACACGTTTTGTTGTACAACCATCCCGCACAAAAAATGCCTCTGTTTGACCTTGTGGTTGACTGGTAGAAAATGTCTCATGGCAAAAAATGGCATCAAGTCCGACATTTGTACGTTTACTTCTATATTTTGTGCAATAAAGTTTAAATAAATAAATAAATAAATTTATTGGTTTCTTGTGTAAAATGCGACGAGATTAGTACCGGAACGTGGCTACTCGAACGACGAAACGTGCGTAGTGCCACTACTATACTGGCTTCGAAAACATGGAGCCAGCCGGTGCGTAGGCGCAGTCTATCAGCACGGCTTGTGGCGCGTCGCGAGCCCCACTCGCTTATCAGCACCTCTAGCACAGGCCGCGGGCGTCGGTGACCTTGTAATGCCGAATCCTTCGACAAGGCATTCACGCGAATGCCTTTCCCTACCTCGCGCGTCCCGCGCTCGCCCGCGCTCGCCCCTCGCACGCACACATAGCCGCGAGTTTTGTTACTGCACACAAGTATCGCTGTCGTTTCTTTTTACGTTAATGTAAATATGTATACATATTCTTTGCCTCTAGCACAACTGTGACACGCGTATCTCTCGCGCTAGAAATATTAACTGTCTCTTTCTTCGCTGTACCGTGAGAGAGTGACATACGATGGTACGTCGTGTGACAATAGTAACGAAACGCAGTTGTGCTAGACGGGCAGTAAGTACTTAAGAGGAAAATGACACTACTTATTTTTCCATACAAGTCGAGGTTTCGTTCTCGTCTGCCAAAACTTAGCCAATTTTCACGAAATTTTCTGCCAATTTTAACGCGAAGAAAATGTCTGTGTCGGACCATATTTGCGCTTCTTATTATGAAATTTGGGTACATGCGTCTGTTATTGGCCAAAATTCCGCCGCAAACGGCCGCCTACTTAGTACGCAAATTCTATAATCATTTGCACACGACGGTCCGACACAGAAAGAACATCTCCCATTCAGTTTCTATAGTTTCGTAAAGATTGATCAAGTTTTGGAGGAGGAAACAGACGAGAACAAAACCCCGACTTGGTTAACCCGGTTACGTTAAGCTTGGATCTCATTAGTATCCGACGCCATATTCGCCAGGTGCAAACTTAACGTAAACTGATATTCTGAGAAAAAGGGCAGTGATCGTCCATTCTCACTACGGTAGTCACCGTTTGGTCACTGTAACGTATCAAAGGCGACATTTAAATTTATGACTCCGCATCCTTTCACGTGTAACTAAAACAATAATAATAATGATTAGGGATCATCTAATATGCCGCCAGCTCGCCGGTTGCCGGTTTAGTTTAACGACGACTTTCAGTCAAATATAGCGCTTTCGCGCGTCGCGTTATTCAATTTGCGAACGTTTTTGAAATGTTTTGCATCGGAATGTTTTAGTTGTGTTAGCGTTTTGGTTACCTGTTTCACTGAAATTGCGCTGAGTTACAGGTTAAACCTGGTAAGTTGGAGAAATACTTTTCACGGTTTGGGTGAGCATCGGTAACTCTTCAATTTAATACGTAGTTTGTCAGGAATCGCGGTTAGTTATCGCTGTTTGAGTTTAGGTTTATCAATCTGATAGATAGGACATTTTAAATTTATATAAAATAAAACAATGTTTTCCAAATTGAGTTACCTATATATTTTTTTACGGCCTGTGTTAATTCCGAAACCATTTCCGCGGATAGGGCTCTCTTACATCGCATTGAATAATTAAATAATAATAAATAATAAATAAAATGTATTTATTCAAAATAATCATTTCAGTCATATTACAGTGTATGATGCCCCTTTTTAAGTATCAATATACCTGTGCTAAGAGGCATCTCTCTTCAGAATTAGATTGTGACAATATCACACCTGTAAAAAATATTAATATTTGTTTTTTTTTTATAAAATACAATTACTTTAAACTAATTCAACTAAAAACGATAACCAATCGTAGTGAGTCGATTTCCGCAATTGAATAAACAAATAATTTTATAATATTTAACTCAACAATGGTGCATAAAGCGAAGCGGAAAACCAGATAACATTTCAGCCCCATTAATCTAGGTAAAATTTAATTCAAACTTCCAATTTTCACCACAGACGTTAAATGCGAACCAAACTCATTATTTTTGTACCCAAATCACATTAAGTTTTAAAATAGCGCCATATCCAAATTCATACGAATTATTAATTTTATTTGCAAATTGACAATCGACCAATCGGCGATGGGGCCCGTGGGGAATTGAACTGTCCCGTTGTAAATTTGTTTGAGTGAAACCGTTTTGTCATAAATTTGTTTTCATGGAAATGTGACCAAAGTTTCTGGACATAGTTGAGTTTTGTTGCTTTTAGTGGTATAATATTTACTTTTATATTATTTTATTCTTCCTGTTTGTATACACTTAACAAGATATTGGAACGTTTTTCCTGGAGGTAAAATTATAATTCTGTACAAGATTTACGATATTTTTCTTAAGTGTACGTTTATACAGAGAACGGAATCTAAAGAAAAGGCTTATTATTTTCGCGGCGACAGAAAAATTAAAGAGCAGCAAACTATTTGCAACTAAAATAATAACTTGTCAGCGATTAAATATTTTGGCAATCATTTATATTAAATGAGCTTTAAACTAAGGATATTTTAAAATTCTAATAACGGCAGCTACTTTAAGGTAGCAGAAATAATAAACAAGATTACTGAAATCATAGGTGAGGTACTATAAATAATGACTTGGCGACTAATATTAGCAGAAGGATAACAAACTTTATATTAGTGGCAACTACAGGTCTCCATCTAAAAAAGCATTTTGGGCTTTGATTTGCTGGCAGCTTAAATATTAAAATGGGTACTATATAAAAGTAATGGGGAGTTATTTTTTTAGTTTTCGAAACCATAATTTAATGAAAACGGCGATAAGCGTTTTTTAGGTAAAAATGTTTTGCCCATACAAAACACGCTTATTTTAGTCCGAATCTAGCTAAAACACGCTACGCTAAAATAAGCATTGCATTATCATAAGACTTGCCTCAGAACCGAAGCTGTCAACCCCGATTCCACGTGGTCTTGTCTGCCCTACCCCGAGAGTGTATATAAAAAGCCGGAGGCGCGGAGGGAGAGCAGCCCTCGCCCGCCGTGACAAAGCTCGGGAGCTGTGCGGAGCGGAGCGGCTGAGGCTGGTCGCCGATTCGGCGACCAACAAGCCGAAGCTGCGGAACGGAGTCCGGGCGACCGTGCTTTGCCACGCAAGAGCGGAAGGGCTGCACTTCCCGCAGCGCCGGAGCTAAGGCAGAGTCTGACACAATATCCAAAAAAATATTGTCGGTTTTAGGAGTCCATATCTCGGTAATTATTAAGTTTAGAAAAAAGTTGTCCATACAAAACACGTTTATTTTAACGTATTCTATACGATAGAATCATAAAAAATAGGTGTCAATATGACATCACACCTGACGAAAAATTGTCCAAAATCAGAGCCACTATATAAAACTATAGACCAAAATTATTATTTATACATGCAATTTTCAACTTTGATTAAAGCTCTTAAATTGTCGCACAAAGTATTTTTTTTATGACCTTGATTTATTTTATATGTAATCTCCATTGAACAATTGGAGTAGGCCATTTTCAACTTTTTATCCGCTGTCATGTTTCCGCTTAATTAGTTAATTCAGTCGCCAAAACAATAACTCGATGCTAGTTTATATTGAAACAAAGCCGAAAATTGATTACTTAGCTGCTACTTATTATTTTTGCTATCCCCTTTAATTTTTTATAAATCCCTAAATCTGATTAATTTGTCGCCGCGTTAAATACATGCCTAAAGAAAACGATTGTGTACAGTCAAAGAAATAGAAACACGTACCTTAAACGCTCTTGTCATGATGATAACAACAGTTAAAAAGGTACGCGTGTCAGTTTACTTCCCTGTACCTACCTTCTACTAGTGTTAAATCATTCGTGGGTAGGGTATGCTGCAGAGATGGGCAAAAGTTAATCGATTAACGATTAAGATTAACCTACTTAATCGCGATTAACGATTAAAAAATACGATTAGTTCTAATCGTACGAGCTCCGATTCATTTAATCCCAATTAAGTTAATCGGAGATTAATATCCAGCGATTAAACTTTTAATCGATAGGTAAATAATTAGATAAATTTTCTCTCGATTAATATTAGGAAGAAATAAGATATTTTTGTAAGTTTAAGTCCCTACCTAGGAGATCTTAGAGTACTGCTCTATAAAATCACCTTGTATTACTGTAAATAATTTATTTCACAGCACCCTAGAAAGATTTTTCTAGGTTTCACATAACAAGACATATTGTATTTTTGTAAAATTTACAAATGAGCGTGTTCCAACTTTTAATCGAAAATTAATCGTGAAATTTAATCGATTAAAATGACGATTAGTTAATCGTTAATCGAAGACTCTGTCTCTGACTCTGTTAATTTTGACGATTAATTTTTTTAATCGATTAATTAATCGATTAATGCCCATCTCTGCACATAACTAACGTGAACAGAGTCGCGGGATCCGTGTGAAGTGTTAGAAAGAACAGAGGATTTCTGCGAATCGTCTGGATAGACTGAAAGTAGGACAAACAAATAAAGTTACCCGCAATATTAGTTTGGAAAAGGATTAGCGGAAATCGATTCGGCTGCTTAGTTTCCAAATAATATCGAATTTGGTTGGATTTGAGTGATCACAAAAAGAACCGCGATGCGTCAGTATAAAGTTTAATTTTCAGTAGTAGTCGACGGGAGATAGATAAGTCTTGGAATGAATTAGTCACACACAGATGTCTTTGGCAAAGACGGCAATTCATCAAAGAGATGTCAGATTCCTGTTTGAATTTCTACCGCTGCTGATCGGAAATAATAAACTTTACTCTACCAAAAGGCCTTTACAAGTGCCTGTCTACCGGCATTTAATTTGAGAGACGCTGTTAAGAAGCCAGGCCAAATTTTCCTTTCTACCATTGAAAGCTTGTTATGTTATTTCCAAATCGCTGCCCAAGCTTTACACACATACAATGATTCATCAAGATTAAGCTGCCAATTTGAATATACGAGTAGCTTCTTAGGACGTTTTAAATACGAAAGTGATTCTCCTCTTACATAAAAACATAATATATATAATTGACAACATTTCGCATTTCTAACAGGTGGAAATTTATATAAGAGTAGAGATTGAGAGAGCTTTGCGTCGTGTGTACACCCTAAAACAGTATTAGAATTTGATTTTCTGTATGTAAAGAAATATAAGAAAATAAATAAATTAACCGAAATCTACGACAACTATGCCTGCATACGGCGGCGGCCTATAAAAAATAAGCTTTCGATAATGCCCTTCGTTTTTTATTTTTTTATTAGACACCAGACTAAAGTAACCTTTCCATATTGTGTCATAGTTTTGGAGTTGTTACATTTTCGAATGAGTAAATTTTAATATGTCGGAAACGGTCATGAGTATGGAAGCTCAACGAAGCCAGCGCGCCATTGGAAGGCGACAGTAGCGCCCCCTGAACCTGTTTTGGCGCGCTAGACAGAGTCTTGGCGGTTCACTCAGCGAACGACCACCGACACTTCGCTTTGGGTCGCCATCGAGTGCACTACTGCCTTGGAACTGTCCCGTTTCGTTGTGCTATACCAAGTTTAGAGTCAGTGTTATAACCCTGCAATGTGCCTAATGTTAATTTAATAAAGACTATTCTGTTCGAGACTTCGATAACCTAGCTTACAAACCTCTGTGCTAGGAACTGTTATTTTGTGCTTCATTGTATAAGGAATAAATCAAGTTAATTGCATCTGAAGTGTTTCATCTCGCTCGAACTACCTCCTCGTCCACAACTACATCGAATAGATCAACTAATGTGCCACACACCGCACCCGGCCATCCGCAACCCTATCCCGACAAATAAATAAGTAATAAAATGATTAGAAAACTCAAGAAAAATATAAAAACAATGATTATATCCCCTTTCTAAGCGGAATACAGAAGAGTAATACTATTTTTGTCTTAAGAATATGAAATGTTATCAATTATAAATACTTACACTTACAATTTTTAAAGTACAAACCTACGTGATACTTCCACAATATGCTTTATAGTGTTATTTGACTAAAATAAACGAAAGTACTGAAAAGGAAACGATTTTTAAATGTACTATAAGTAGTATAATATCGTCGTGTTATTGCAGCCGTCAGTCCAACGGAACTCCTCAAAACAGGCGGCAGACAGCATGTTATTTAAGAACGTTCTTTTTTTAGTTGCCACATTTCATTTGGGCTTATTTTGGACGTGACTCAAACGACAATTTACACCGTCTCATCGCAAAAGGTAGTAAGTGCCAGTAAGTTTCGTACATTGTTAAAACATTCTGCTGTGGATTATAAGAATTTGTACTTCAAAGAAACCATTATTTTTCGCCCGAGACGCTAAAGGGTGGAGTTGTGGAATAAACTTATAATTGCGGTTTGGAATTTGAATTATTACATTTTCCTTGCGGCGTTGCTTATATTAAGTTTTTTGGGGTTTAAAGTTGCTCATTTCTGTTCAGTTTCCTTATCCTGAAATATAAGAAAAGGCAGTTATTTAACTGTAAGTTTTTTGTGAGAAAATAAATGGTTTCGTTCGTTTAATAGAACTGTGAACGACTTAAGAATATATCACGGACGACAATTCGACAGTTTACGCGTTACTGAGCTAAGCTATGCTACTATACTAAATATAAAAACGTTTACCCAAATGTCACAGTCTTGTGAACTACTCACACACACATATACACACACACGGAATAATGTTTTACGTACTTTAAATCAGGACTAAATTTTTTATGATTTTCAGATTTGTCCTAGTACTTGTAGTATAAGATGGTACTACTTGCCAAATTTCATAGTTCTTGGCCAACGGAAAGTACCCTATAAATTTTAACTCTTGGCAAGTTGTTAATCCACCATAAAGAAACCTTATCTAAAAAGCACGCTTCTTTTTTATTACGGACGATAATGAGATACAAAACCCCACAAAAGTACTGTCAACTACTGCCGACTGTAACTATATTTAATACATCATCATTGCTTAACCAATCCAAGCTACATCACAGACAGACATTTAGTAAGGACATTAAACTACCAAAACAATGCCTTCCATTTCCTCAGGTCAGGGCAAGGCGTATGCACGCGAAATGACTAGTCCTACTTAGAAACTGACGTAAGTTACGACCTTTTACACACGAGGGGTGTAATACCGTCGCCTGATAGGTCTTAAGTGTATCGCAGCTTCCATAGACTTAAGACCTTCTTTAGAGTGTCTAAGTATTGTGCACTAGTGCATTGTTTGTTGGGTGTGTCGGATTATCGCCACTGGAGCGTGGCATTGTGGAAGCGTTGATTGAAAATTAGGTTGATACTGTTTGCCGTTGCGTATAAGCCTGTCTTGGTACGAGTCTATTTGAGGGTTTCGGAAAATCGGTTTGATTGGGTACGTTGGCAAACATGGGATATTTCCTTTACGCTTTGACATGTACGAACGAAGCCGAAGTCACAAAATGACGGTAAATAGTGATTAAATAGGTGGGATAGGTATTGCATTTGACCGTTGACAAAGTTTACTGCTGCCGTATTCAATCTATTAGGGGCCTAACGATTGGGATAGGAGCCTCGACGTATTTTTACCTCAGTGCTTTAGCTAATCATATTTGCGATACCGACTAGATGGTTATGCGTTAAAATTATTCTTCGATAAGATTCGTCGAAAACAGGATTCGGTGTACATAAAGAAATTATGTCTATAGTGTTTATGCCATACAGAATTATGCCAACAAAATATATGTAAACAAGGATAACCATAAGACTTATCAGACACAATAGACAGAGGGTTAATTGAGTATATCTAGATTGTTAAGTCCCGCCTACAGAACTGCAATATACCACGACCTTCTATTCAGCGGTCTCCAAAGGAGGTAATTTTAAGGCTACCTAATGGAATGCATGCGTAGTCAAGCTAGACTTATGAAATGGAAGAAGAGTGAAGAAGAGTGGTTGTTGGCAGCACGTAGTCACACGTAGTCCACGGCTTTGGCATTTTCAATTTATCCACGCGCAACGTTACGGAGGTCACAACTGATGTATAAATTTATGAAACACTAGCGACCCGTCCCGGCTTCGCATGGGTGCTATGCTGATAAATTATGCATGTATTATACCTACATATAAACCTTCCTCTTGAATGACTTTATTTATAAAAAATTGCATCAAAATCGGTTGCGTAGTTTTAAAGATCTAAGCATATATATTAACAGACAGACAGCAGGCAGCGACTTTGTTTTATACTGTGTAGTGATGTAATGTCTTTTTTTTTTCTGAATGTGGTTACATACCACATTCTTTATATTAAACCATTGATACAAAAATCAAAGGTCAAAGAAGGGTCCATATTGGCTCTCATAAAAATTTTATTCCTATTTTTTATTTTACTACCGATTTTTCTTCCTAACAATCACTCTTCATAATTTTTTTCCTCATACTTTTTTTCTTCATACTTTTATTTTACTACCATCGGAACTCATAACAGTCAGTTATCATACTTTTTTTCTTAATAATATCATTACTAAGAAATGTTAAAACTCATAATTTTTTTTTTCATAACTGTTTTACTTCATAACAGACAATTATCATAATTTTCCTATTCATAATGGCATTCATTAGAAAATATTTGAACTCAAAATATTGTTTTTCATAATGGTGACATTATGGAAAGCATATTTTTTTAAGGTAGTTTTGGACCAAAAATAAAAAGATATAAAAAAAAGATTATTTTTGTACCTTTATTATGAAACAAACCTAATCTAATCTATTACTTTCCTGGAAGTGGTTGGGTGGATTGTTCTTGTATGTAAACAGTATGAATACAAGCAAGTCTTTTTTTCGGGATGCAAAAAAAAATAACCTCGAAGGCCAGGCGGGAGCTCGCTACACTTCGCTCCCGCCTGACCTTCTAACCTAACCCGGCCACGTCGGATCTGCTCTGAAAGGTTTTGCTCGCTCGCTTCGCTCGCTCGCTCGTTCAAATTTTGTAATCCAATCTATTTTCCTGGTAGTGGTTCAAATATTAGTATGAACAAGGTGTATGAGTGTTGATTGTATGAGTTTTGATGATTATGAATTCGGATGATTATGAATTCTGATGATTATGAGTTAGATTAGTAGTGTAAGAAAATATATGAAAAAAAATATTAGTATAAACAAGTTGTATGATTAGTGATCTTATGAGTTCTGATGATTATGAGTTCCAATCGTTAGTATTAAAAAAAAACCGGCCAAGTGCGAGTCGGACTCGCGCACCGAGGGTTCCGTACAAACACTTTCCATCCCTAAGTGGTTAAGTTAAGTTTGCACCTGGTATGTATAGCGCCCCATATAAATTAGGTGCAAAGTTAGGTATTAAAAAAAAAAAAAAATGGTTTTCGTAATTATTCCTTTATCTATGCTATAAGACGTTGCTTCGTACCAAATTTCAAGATTCTGAGTTCACGGGAAGCACCCTGTAGGTTTTGATTCCCTTGCAAGTGTCGAAAATTTGCGGCATAAACGGCTGTATCTTTTGATTGCGTTGGCTTAGAAGTTTGATTTTTTCACAGCTTCAAGGGACAGTAGACCTGAGTAATTGATATAAATTTCAGCTTCATACCTCCACGAGTTCCTGAGAAAAAGGGTCTTGACAGACGGACAGACGGACAACAAAGTGATCCTATAAGGGTTCCGTTTTTTCCTTTTGAGGTACGGAACCCTAAAAATTATGAAGAGTGACCATTATGATATAAAATAGTATGAGAAATATTTTCGGACTTCAGATAATAGGACTTAAAAAGTTATGTGAGAAAATACGCACCCGTCAAAGAAAAATGTAATCCAGAAGTACTTACTGGTTTTGATTCCGGGTCTCGTCCACCAGGTACAGTACTTTTATCTCACGAGCGCGGGTGAGCCATGTGTGTGTGAGTAGATGTACATGCACATTGGCTCTGTGCGGGTGAGCCGGCACTGAGCGCTCCCGAGCTCACCCACACAGAACCAATGTGCATGTACATTACTCACACAAACATGGCTCACCCGCGCTCGTGAGATAAAAGTACTGTAACCATTTAAATTTTTCTTTGAGTCGATATTTGTATCAACAAACTGATGTAGCTTAATGCTCAGTGGTGGTGAGCAAGCCTTTAACCTCGACGGCATACTTGTTTTTACCCGACTATGGCGAAACAAACAGGAGGGTTATTTGCTGCATTGTTCATTTTCATTTTCGTTTTCACTTCATTTGCTCTATTGTTCATCTCCATATACAGTTGAGCAGTGTTTTCTTTCCTTTGTTGCTTATTAATTTGCAATTTAACACAGATTTTTTTATTTATAACAAAAAAAAATAAAAAAATAACAGAAATCAACTTAACCTGAATAAAAGTAACTAACTGAAACCGATGTCCCCCAGATCATGGCCCTGCGGCAGAATGAGAATGAGCTGGCTCTGTGGTCCGAAGAACATTCTGATAGTTTATTTTTGTATAGAGACTGTGGGCGTCCGGACTCCAAGGTCCGAGTGTCTCCACTGCGAACGCCGCAAATATGAAGTTATTAGAGAGAGCTTCATATTTGCGGCGCTTTGCCGCCTCAGCGCAAACCGCTGCCCCGCCAGCTCTCAGCGACGTAGGACAGATTTGGAATAAGTTTACTAAACAAAATATTTTCAACATTAAGTATATGAGTACCTATGATATTCTATTATCTGCAGTGTCTTCAGGTATCACTGTCTAGACACATAACGACACATCACATAATTAATTAGCGTGCTTCATCATTCCAGATTCCTGTCTCGGCGTATATTTTATTATCGAACCATAATATTTCTCGAACCATATTATTTCTCTCTCGGTAGCTTAGTGACCAAAATATACATTCTTATAGGACGCCAATTCAACGTGGCTTTGTCTTCAACGATATCTTTCATTTAACGTTATACGTAGCAGCTTTATCAGCGCATTATAGTTATTATAATTTTAAAAGTTTTTGACATATTACTCACTCCTCTAATTTGAAATTCTTGCCTGTTTGAGCACAATAAAAAGGAGAATGTCATTACAAAAACAGGAATATAGTGCATATCGATGAAGTATAAATATAATGGCGAGATCTAAGATAGAAAGTTTCGTTAAGATACCCAGGATTTGGTTTATATTAATTACTAGCAGTAACCCGCGGCTTCGCTCGCGTGCCTATATAATATACATCATCCTACGGGAACAATGCTCTTTTTTTCAGGATTAAAAGTAGGCTATTTGTTAAGTTAGGGTATAATCTGCAATCTGCATTTCCCTCATGCATTTCCGTCCAGCCGTTTTAGCGTGAAGAAGTAACAAAACATACACAGACTTTCGCTTTTGTAATATTACTGGGAAATACTTTTTATTTTATCATAACTCCACTTTAACAAATCAAACCGAAAACTCAAGAACTCAAATCAAGCGATCTCAGCTTTAACTGTATCCAAATAAAGTTCACTTCAAAATTCATAACTCGAAGTGAAGCTAAGACACCGGGATATGTGTGCATTTTATTTGTATAAAGCTTTTATAATGTCCCGAGCCTCCGCTTATCGACTTGGGATATTCGCCATGTTCTAAGTTACGTCATGTTCTATTGTAAGATATTGAGGTTCTCTTCGTTGATGAATGAAAAATGTATTATACTGGGCCAGATAAACGTTATTCAGAATTCTGAAATGACATAATTATTGAAAAGCTTGAATGTATTTATTACGGATGCAGGAAGTTTCCCGATCATTACTCCTCCCGTCCCAACGCGCCACCCGCCTATAGGTACCGATTGACGACGATCGAGATGCCACCAAATACTATTTTTTTAATCTATTAGGATAACGTGGGTCTCTATCCATACCTCAAAAGCAAAAAAAGAACCCCCTTATAGGAGCACGTGTAGCTGTCTGTCAGTCCGTCTGTTACAACCGATTTGCTGCAAAACTACTGGACCGATTAAATTGCAATTTGGCGCAAATGCTTTCAAGAATTTTCATGACCACAATATAAAATTTCAAATTCGGTGGCATTTTCGTAATTAACGTCCCAGGAAACCATAAAAATTACACCCATACTCATATTTAGTCATTTCAACCCCATCGCACCCCAACAGGCGAGACGGTATTTCACGTCCACCACGTTTGTTTATTAAATCGTTGTTGTTTGATAAACCATAGAAGCATTACTCTTGTTGATTTTCAGACTTTGGCACCATATTTTCCTCCTTTAGGGGTTGAATTCTCAAAAAAACATGAAACACGTGCTTACTCATTTATCGTTAGAAATACTCCTTGGAAGTTTTCAATAAAATAGTCTAACTAATCTTTTTTCCCCAGACAAACTTACGACCCCCATTTCACCCCTTTTGGGGGTGACTTTTGACAAATGCTTCTTTTATTGTACCCCTAGACTTTATAAGGACACGTAGGTTCCAAGTATTGACTCTCTAGAACCAGCGGTTTAGTATTTAGACATTTCAACCCTATTTCACCCCAACAGGGGAGATGTTAATTCACGACCGCCACGTTGGATTTTATTGCGGTTTTCGTAATCAGCGACCCGATAAACCATAAAAGCATTACCAATGGATTTTCAGATTTTGTCACCACATTTCTCCATTTTAGGGGTTGAATAAAAAAAAACCTGAAACACGTGTTTTTTCATTTATCGTTAGAAATACTCCTGTGAAGTTTCGAATAAAATAGTTTAACTAATCTTGTTTCCCCATACAAACTTTGGACCCCCATTTCACCCCTTTGGGGCGTGACTTTTGAGAAATTATCTCTTAGTGCACCCCTACACCTTATACGGAACCTACGTGCCAAATTGGACTCTCTGGAACCAGCGGTTTAGTATCTAGACATTTCAACTCCATTTCCTCCAGTTTATCTAATCTTGTTTCCCCATACAAACTTTGGACCTCCATTTCACCCCTTTGGGGGGTGACTTTTGAAAAATTCTCTCTTAGTGCACCCCTACACCTTATAAGGAACCTACCTGCCAAATTGGACTCTCTAGAACCAGCGGTTTAGCATTTAGACATTTCAATCCCATTTCACCCCAACAGGGGAGATGGTAACTCACGTCCGCCACGTTGGATTTTAAAATCGTTGCGGTTTTCGTAATCAGCAACCCTATAAACCATAAAAACAATAATCATGCTGATTTTCAGACTTTGTCAGCACATTTCTCCCTTATAGGGGTTGAATTTTCAAAAAACCTGAAACAGGTTTTACTCATTTATCGTCAAAAATACTCCTGTAAAGTTTCGAATAAAATAGTCTAACTAATCTTGTTTCCCCATACAAACTTTGGAACCCCATTTCACCCCTTTAGGGGGTGAGTTTTGAAAAATCCTTTCTTAGTGCACCCTTACACCTTATAAGGAACCTACGTGCCAAATTTGAACTCTCTAGAACCAGCGGTTTAGTATTTAGACATTTCAACCCCATTTCACCCCAACAGGGCAGATGGTAACTCACGTCCGACACGTTGGATTTTAAAATAGTTGCGGTTTTCGTAATCAGCCACCCGATAAACCATAAAAACAATACCCATGCTGATTTTCAGACTTTGTTACCACATTTCTCCCTCTTAGGGGTTGAATTAAAAAAAAACCTGAAACACGTGTTTACTCATTTATCGTTAGGAATACTCCTGTGAGTCTAACTAATCTTGTTTCCCCATACAAACTTTGAAACCCCATTTCACCCCTTTAGGGGGTGAGTTTTGAAAATCCTTTCTTAGTGCACCCTTACACCTTATAAGGAACCTACGTGCCAAATTTGAACTCTCTAGAACCAGCGGTTTGGGCTGTGCGTTGATATGTCAGTCAGTCAGTTTCTTCTTTTATATATTTAGATTACGTTAGTTTAAAAAGTAAAAGTCTATACCCCCAAAATATACCTCATACTCAAAAAATGCTACGTTTATTTTGAACAATTTAGGGGATGAATTTAAAAAAATGCTGAAATTAATTTTTATATTTTTTAATGCACGGCCTAAATACGAAATATAATCGCTCTTACTCAAAAACTGCAATTTTTCTCATACAAAATTTCAACCCCAATTAGACCCCATTCCAGGATGAATTTTCAAAAATGCTAAAATTACTTTTCTTCATTCTATATTTAAAGTGTGTATGCAAAGTATTAAGACTCTTACTCAAAAATTACGCATTTTCCATACAAATTTTCAACCCCAATTTAACCCCTCAGGGGATGAGTTTTGAAATATCCCTTCTTATTCCTTGCCTACATAATATACTTGACCTACTGTAGAATTTTCAAAGTTCTAAGTTCAGTAGTTTCGGCTCTGCGTTGATATGTCAGTCAGTCAGGACAAATCCGTTTATATATATAGATTACGTTAGTTTAAAAAGTAAAAGTCTATACCCCCAAAATATACCTCATACTCAAAAAATGCTACGTTTATTTTGAACAATTTAGGGGATGAATTTAAAAAAATGCTGAAATTAATTTTAATATTTTTTAATGCACGGCCTAAATACGAAATATAATCGCTCTTACTCAAAAACTGCAATTTTTCGCATACAAAATTTCAACCCCAATTAGACCCCATTCCAGGATGAATTTTCAAAAATGCTAAAATTACTTTTCTTCATTCTATATTTAAAGTGTGTATGCAAAGTATTAAGACTCTTACTCAAAAATTACGCATTTTCCATACAAACTTTCAACCCCAATTTAACCCCTCAGGGGATGAGTTTTGAAATATCCCTTCTTATTCCTTGCCTACATAATATACTTGACCTACTGTAGAATTTTCAAAGTTCTATGTTCAGTAGTTTCGGCTCTGCGTTGATATGTCAGTCAGTCAGGACAAATCCGTTTATATATATAGATTTACTACTACTACTGCAACTACTACTGATAGTCAGGATCTAATTAATGTAGTAACTTTAGTGTATAATTTGAATTTCACCAGTTATTATTTACTCAGAAGACTTGGTTCTGTATATAGATGGACTAATTTGACACACCCACGCCAGTCTGGTTCATCTGTTATGTCTGGCAATTTCACCCACACGAACCCGTTACACAGGGTTAACAAAGACACAGATAACTATACCTACCCTACACCCATAGATATTAATACGTTGAAATAAGTTCTATATTAGTTTACAAATACATATACGCTTATCAGTGTCTTCGATAGTACCTAGTTGTTAGTTAAAAGACTTTGAAATTATTGTCTTTGTTCGAATATCCTGTTGGTATTATGGCATTAATTAAACATGATTCTCCTTAATGTACCATTGATACAAAGCTCAAAGCAAAAAATTGGGCAAGTGCGAGTCCGACTCGCGCATGAAGGGTTCCGTACCATGATCTATAACAAGTTTGTTGTATGGGAGCCCCCCTTAAATATTTATTTTATTTTATTTTTAGTATTTGTTGTTATAGCGGCAATAGAAATACATCATCTGTGAAAATTTCGACTGTCTAGCTATCACCGTTCTTGAGATACAGCCTGGTGACAGACGGACGGACAGCTAAGTCTCAGTAATAGGGTCCCGTTTTTACCCTTTGGGTACGGTACCCTAAAAATTGAAATGCGTAACTCGGCGGAAGAGACCATTTCAGTTATTATTTGTACTTTGATTTTTGCATCAATGATACAATATAGATATAAATTGTGGCGTCATAAAAAAAATACATGTCTCATGAAATATTTTTCTTCTTGTTCCAGATATGACCCAGTGTAGTGCAGTGATCAGTGTCAGTGCTTGCGCGATGTCAGGATGAAGCTGTGGAAGAGTCTCAAGATCTCCATAGGCAGCCGTGCTGACCCCAAGGCTTTCCACGAGCCGCAGTGGGGCCAGCAGGGATACGAACTAGACGGTGAGTGTCACTATTGTCCTTAATATATTCACGGTGTAGTGATCCCTAGATCACCCATAGGTAAGTCGCACTCATTAGCCTGGTGTGGCACTAGCGGGTCAGACGTCCGTCTCAGCCGGTGGCACTCACGTGACTGCCTCCCCACCCGTACTCTCGAGACAACGTCATAACTACCCACGTAATAGGTTTTATGCAGATCCACAAACACTACACATGGTCTTCCAGCCGTTGGTGTTCAAATTGCTCCACTTTTCTTTAAGACAGTGGAACGCCATTCCGATCTTTGCAGCGCGATTCCCTCCCAGCAATCAGTCGGTATACTACAAGCGTTGAGGTGGTGTTTGAGGAGGTTTTGAGAGTCACATTAGAGACTTTCATAACCCGGACAAGAATAATTGGCAGAGCCGCTGTCGCCGGACGCGGCGAGGAGGACCATATAGTAGTCCTCCTATTATATATTCTACATTCGATCTGTTGATCATGATCATTCAGTCGTAGTATTACACGCTTGGTCAAAAATAAGATCTATGCGTTCTTTTGTCTATCGTAAAATGCGCTTAAAAGGGTGATTGGTATTATCACGAGTGTATCTTTATGTAGTCTTACTTCCTTGAAGACGTTGGTTCGCATTCGAACTTGGATGGGCAACCGCCTGGGACCTCGTACCGATTGTTTTTCCACAAGATGTTGATGTCTTTTGGCCGTCGGATTCTTGGCAGGAAAAACACGAAACCAGGAATAGCAGTTTTGATAATCATTATCGCCCTCGTTTTTCACGTTTCATCACGTTTTAATGACAGTTCAAAGGCGATATACCTGAGTGATGACTGAGATCTAATGACGATCTGACGTTTGGCAATTGACACTCGAATACGAGTAACAGCCCCTTAGAGTAAGGAAATGAACAGCCCAGATGTCATCGCTCCCAAAACTCAAGTAGCACACAGGCTGCTTAACACATATTATACGGCCTTTATAGAGTTTAAATAAGAGTTATAGCGGCTGTTTAAGCTCTTATTCAGCCCGTTTGCTACCTAGGAAGCCAAGTTTAAAAAATATGCCCACCCAAAAGGCAATAATAATAATAATAACCTCAATAATCTTCGAGATCTTTCAGTATACTCTTTCCACCAGAACCTTTGCAAGACTTGCTGATGAAGCCTATGCTTTTGTACCTGTATTATTTGTTAAAGATGTATTTTTGTTAATATGGTCAATAAAGTGTATAAATAAATACCTTTTATCCGACCTATGGACGCCTACTCACAATGTCCTTAGTGTCCCCTCTATTTATAAATCCAAAACCTCTGCCTCGTTTATTTTCAAACTCATTTGATCTCTTTAACACACCCAAACATTCCGTAGACTTATCTTCATGTAATGAATTAAATTAAAATTATTAAAACACGGGCTTAATGAAAATTAAAAGTATATTCTATTACAAACAGGTTAATTTATAAGCATGTAATATAAAGAGAAGTTATGCGTAACAAAAACACTAATGAAGTTTTTCGACATCGACCTGCCACATGAGAAAATTATTAAATTAAAATTGAAATTACGGCAAAATGTCCTTTATGAAATTGTTAATTAAGATTCTTTGACGGAATCATTAAGAGAGGACACCCGACAAAAGCAAAGGACAAAGGACAAATTTGTTTTTGCCATGAAACCTTTTTTGTAGGTTGGCAACATAAAATACAGCCCGGGGTGAAATGTCGGTGAGAGGCGTTTTTCGAGTTAAAATTTAAGCGTGGAGGATTAGAGGAAGTAGTACTTGTTATTCGAGCCTTTTTCATTTCAATTTAAAATTCGTTTTAGATGTAAAGAAATTTTCATTAAAACTGTGAAACCTGACATTTAGAAATAGTTCTCAGTAATAAAATACCTGCTTAATAGGAGTCTAACATTTTTATTTACCTTTGTTATTACAAACTGAACGATGGAAATACAAAACAAAGTTTAGTCAAGCTATTTATACTGCATGTTCTTATATTTTAATTACTCGTGTGCTTCAGAATAGCTTTCTTTTTATTACAAATGCAGTATTACCTATATTAAAAAACGGACATAGTCAATCTAGACAAACAATAATTTTCTTATGAACCCAATCTGTCAAGGGTAACGTAGAAATAACATGATTCTCAATTACAAAAACGTAACGCAAGTGAACGTTTCTTTTTTATACTATAACGGTGACAAACAAGCATGCGGGCCGCCTGATGCCTATGGACGCTTGCGACCTCTAGCATAACTGTGGCACGCGACTCTTTGTCACGCGACAAGTACTGCCTGTCACTTTCCTTTCACTACCGTGCGAGCAAGACAGGTGATGCTGAGTCGCGGCAAGATATCGCTGGCCCAATATTAATAAAATAAAAAATGAAAATAAAAAAAACCATTTATTCTACTACTTTTACACATAAACACAATGTAAACAAAAATAATAAAAATATAGTTACGCCGCTAAGTAATAGTCGCCTTCTGGGCGTAGGCCTCCCCCGTTTCCCTCCATAGCTCTCTATCTCTAGTTTCTCTCTCTCTTATTTATTTATTTATTTATTTATTTATTTTCTCATCCAGTGTGATCCCAGTATTTCCGTGAAGATGTCTGACCATCTTTTATATGGCGTCCTCTCGGTCTTCTACTGTCCCGCGGGATCCATTCTATAATTGTTTTGGACCATCTTTTGTTGTCCATTCTACACACATGGCTCGCCCAGTTCCACTTCAGTAACCTTATTCTGTAGACGATATCAGTCAATTTGGTCCTTTCCCTAAGCTTGGTTGCTGATTCTGTCTGAAAGTTTTATTCCTAACATACTTCTCTCCATTTTGCGTTGACAGACTGCTAGCTTGACTTCATCACATTTTCTTAACGACCAACTTTGACAGCCATATGTTAAAAAAGGTAGGATGGTTGACTCGTACAGTTTGCGCTTTATGTTTATATAAATAGCTTTGTTCTTCATAATTTCATAATTTCTCTGGCCCAATATTACACACATTGATTATGACAATAATTGTTGCAAAAGTTGCCGCGCCACCTTTTTTTAGGGTTCCGTAGTCAACTAGGAACCCTTATAGTTTCGCCATGTCCGTCTGTCCGCCTGTCCGTCTGTCTGTCTGTCCGTCCGCGGCTTAGCTCCGTGATCGTTAGTACTAGAAAGCTGAAATTTAGTATGAGTATGAGTATGTATCACGCCGACAAAACGGTAAAATAAAAAATATTTTTTTTTTTTCGGGTGTCTCCAACACCTGAAGTGGGGGTGAATTTTTTTTTTCATTTCAACACTAGTGTGTGGGGTGTCGTTGAATAGGTATTTTGAAAATAGTAGGGGTCTCCAAACATAATTTTTTGACAAAGTCAGCAGTTTTGTAAATATTCGCTAAGAAAATAAAAACCGGCCAAGTGCGAGTCGGACTCGCGCACCGAGGGTTCCGTACAAACACTTTCCATCCCTAAGTGGTTAAGTTAAGTTTGCACCTGGTATGTATAGCGCCCCATATAAATTAGGTGCAAAGTTAGGTATTAAAAAAAAAAATATGGTTTTTGTAATTATTCCTTTATCTATGCTATAAGACGTTGCTTCGTACCAAATTTCAAGATTCTGAGTTCACGGGAAGCACCCTGTAGGTTTTGATTCCCTTGCAAGTGTCGAAAATTTGCGGCATAAACGGCTGTATCTTTTGATTGCGTTGGCTTAGAAGTTTGATTTTTTCACAGCTTCAAGGGACAGTAGACCTGAGTAATTGATATAAATTTCAGCTTCATACCTCCACGCGTTCCTGAGAAAAAGGGTCTTGACAGACGGACAGACGGACAACAAAGTGATCCTATAAGGGTTCCGTTTTTTCCTTTTGAGGTACGGAACCCTAAAAAAAAAGTGTCCCCCCCCTCTAACTTTTCAACCACGGGTCAAAAAATTATGGAAAAATTCATGAACATGAGGCCTTATAAGTACTTTCAATGAAAACTATATTGAACAAAAAATCGGGAGAACCGTTTTTGAGTTATCGTAAAATTTCATAATTTTCTTAAAAGGACGTTAGTTGACTTCCAGAAGGTAATAAGTATTACAGTTACTTTGGCGTTTACGACCTTTTTATAGAGCTTGAAATCTTTCTTGTAACTTAAGTCTATTGTGAAGGATGAGCAACTACGGAACCCTACACTGAGCGTGGTCCGACATGACATGCTCTTAGCCGGTTTTTTTTTTAATATTTTACCTTGCGGGCCCGATGGACCCTTTGCAAACCGCGCCGCCTTTGCGGTAGGCATTTCCTCTGGAACCGCACAGTTCTCGAACATATTGGGGGTTGCCACGAACTCGGTCTTGTGCGCGATATGTGTGTCTCGCTCGCTGGTATGGCCGCCGCGCTCGGATCTCTCGCTTAGCCGCTCCCCGCACCGCTGGCCGCACAAAGTCGTGGCACCTCTGTTAGGCTCCTAGGCATTTAGATGTGAGGATGAACAATGACGATGGCGAGCAGTGCGATGGTAGAAAGTGGCCGTGGGCATCATTTCAAACAATTCCGAACGATGCTTTAATACATTCTTTTTGTATACACGATGATTCTTAATCCGTGATCAGGCACCAACTTTTCTAACTGATTTGACATAGGTAAATACAGCCCTTATACAACTAATAAAATTTAAGCTGAATAAAGGCTATATTAAGCGCTTGTGCCACTTGGGTAAGCATTTTAAGAACCAATGACGCAAACTACCTCTCACTACCTCTAGTAGCGTAGAATCAGCGCGTAGAAGCGTAGAATTATGGAATCCAAGATTTTATATGACTTTCGTAACGTAACGGTATGATAGCTCAGTTGGGACAGCACTACGCTGGAAACCTAGCATCGCAGCTCGCAAGTTGGAGTCCTGCTTACATTTTTCATCCATAATTTACCCGTGTCAATATTTATAATTCCGAAGCAACGAAACCCCAACGAGCTTTAATATCACAAGTCAATACAGATAACGATAAGACACAGCGCCCGAAAACTAATAAAAGTAAACTTTGAAAATGTAAAAAGACAAAAGGGAATATTCAAAAGCAACAATCTTGAGCCAAATTGCCAAATCACTGCAATCTCAGACGTACCCGGAGGCGGCGGGGCAATAGCGAGTATATTGGATGCCGAGAGGAAATGTTTCCGTGAAACAAAATTCGAAATTAGCTCAAATGAGGGCCGAGATTTCGGGATTTTCGATAACGATGATTATGCCTACTTCGCTTTTATTATAAATGTCATATTTAGAGCCGTACTAAAATTGAATGGGCAATAGAATGTGATGTCGAGTAATCAGCGAGGCAGGAAACCTAATGTGCGTTTAACGCTCTTCCCTCCTGAGACAATGATGTGCTATTATTGTCTGAAGTAGATTACAGTTCTTTGTAAACCAACTAGGGCCTCAATTCAATATTTTACTCTGACATCTGTCCGAGATCTCACCAGTATTCCTACTTTAGCGATATGCGCTATTTGACCTTTACTGTAATTATATTTTCTTTCTGATGGAAATGAAAATATCAAATTTTCTCCATACGTCTAATTGTATCATAATATATGCCCTTTAAAATATCAACTTCGATCGTCGTAATGAATTTCTGTGCACATTGTCGGCACGAAAGTTATTACTAATAAAATACTCAATCGCGTTCAAAAAGGGGTTTATTTAATTACCTCGACGTTTCAGACGTGATGTTAGGTCCATGGCGTCGAAACGACCCCTTCCTTTTTTGTGTCCTTGGAAGAGTTATTGTGGTCCGACTCTATTATTTACACACGTAATGACTAACTTGGAGCAAACACTACGAAAATTTTGCTATCTTCTTATAAAGCATCGTATCTATTCTCACTACGTCCTAGGGCAGAGGTGCGTGAGGAGGTTGGTGTTTAGTGGAGCAGAAGTAAGGTGTCGGGGTAATGTTGCATGGGTAACGGGGCTCTCGAGGGATTATGGCCCTGTCTTACCTAATAGGGGCTCTCTGAATGGAGGTGACTATAGATAGATAGGTGACTATATGAAGTTAAATCTTTACCTTAAACAGGGCGAAACATGAATGGCCTCGTGAGGACAGATTATCCATCCCTCGATGTGAAAATTATTTTTCTCAAACATGCAATGCAAAAGTAAAATGTAACAATGTGTACGGAAAACGGAGGTGGGAATACATGTTACCGAGTAATCTTAACGAACTCGATTCCAACATACTTACGAGTGTGTGTGAAACCCCACACTACTGTAAACGAATTGTTAAAGCAATATACCTTAGCTGATGTAAATACGATCGTAATTAATAAAATACCTATCTAGTTAATACCTGCTTATTGTGATGTGAGTGAATTCAACGGCAGTTAAACCTTAGTATGGTTTTTCTCGTTGCATTATTATTAAATGTATTGTTTTTTTCTGTGTAATAAATAAATGAAAAAAAAAAGTGCGTTATAACAGGCTTCGAAGTATCACGTTTCAGGCGGAACAACTCGAGAGAACTGTAAAGGAATTTCATACAAAATTTAAGGCCTAAGCCTGGAAGTTTTTTTTTAAATGACGTCTGTGTTCCTGAACAGGTTAAACAGCTGAAATATATTTTTTGAGTGGTGTATTTTTTTATTTCATTGCATATATTTGAGTAAAGTACTTTTAGACGGAGTGGCAGTTTTGCGAAGATAAAAGTCGCCGGCCATAGACGTGGTGCCGTATCATGGTCCTAACGTCTCACGACGTACTGTCCACTGTTCACTGTCCCAGTTTGACTTGTGAACCTTATGTCTCTGTAATAGACTTGTGCATGCCGTGACCCCACATATAGGACAGTGAACGTGTTAACTAGTAGTTGATCAATTGACCAACTTAGATTAGATTAGATATATTTATTTTATAGAACTTTTATGCATTCGTGTGACGATGATGACATTTCTTACCAACGTGAAAACGGGAGATACTTTCCCCGCAACGGGTGTAAAATCACCATTTACCGGCAAGTGTGACAGTTTTGTACATTGCCTCAGTTACGCAACCTTTCTCCCATTTGCTCACAATCGATTCCTAATGCTTCATCAATTCAATTTTATTAGCCAACAGTTGGCATCGCAGCATTCATTACCGTCGCCATTACAATTATGTGTGTACACTATCGCATGTCTGATTGTACAGCACATTTGCGGTACTAATTTGGACCAATATTGGCAGAACAATCAGCGAATGACGTTGGAAATACAGACCGCCATTATAGTAATGACATACGTGTTTACGGAGTATGGTAATGATATCAAGTAAAATATCCCTGCGTGAGTCACTGAGAATTGTAATTAGTGACTTTAATACTTGTAAAATGCAATTGATGGGGTTTTCGTACCTTTGGAGTTTATCCCTATAGAAACATTTGTACCCATAGATCCAGATTTATAGCAAAGTTTGAATTTAAATTTTCGACTTAGTTACGCTATAAGTGTATTTTTTAGAACGCTTGTAATAGATGCCATAGGGAATGCAAACCGATAATGTTTGTAAGTATTAACTGGATCACGGTAATTTCCAATGAAAAAAATTACCCGTTTGCATTCCTGTCCATAGCAACGCGATTTCCAACAGCTTGCCTGTTTTTGAGCGTTTGAGCACGTTACCCTATCTCTTCTCTCTCAATCTCTTATAGACGAAGTAAACCAATACTGTTTTTGCTTGCCCAGGGATTTCCTTGACACCACGCTCCTCCTTGCATCGTTATTAATTAAAACCGGCCAAGTGCGAGTCTGACTCGCGCACCGAGGGTTCCGTACAAACTTTCACTTATACCATCTTAATTGGCCTGGTTGAGTTAAGTCTGCACCTGAAATGTATGGCGCCGCATACAAACGAGGTGCAAACTTAACGCAACCGAGTTCTTCAAATATGATGTTTGAAAAGGAAATTTTTTTTCAATGATTTTTCACAAATGTATAATTTTCAGATTTTCATAAGTATTTGTAGTATGTGACGATATTACTTGCCAAATTTCATAGTTCTAGGTCATCGGGAAGTACCCTATCATTTTGATTCCCTTGAGTGTCGAAATGTACGTTTATTGCGACATAAACGGCCGTATTTTCTTTTTTTCACGTTAACGTAGAAGTTTGATTTTTTCACAGCTTCAAGGGACCGTAGAGTTAAGTATATGGTTTAAATTTCATTTCGATACCTCCACGCGTTCTCGAGATAAAAGGTTTTGTTTTACAGACAGACAGACAGACGGACGGACGGACAACAAAGTGATCCTATAAGGGTTCAGTTTTTCCGATTGAGGTACGGAACCCTAAAAACGTAAAAAAGATCATTGATCGTTCAGTCGCGTGGCATCAAATCCAACCCTGGGTAGGTGTCACTTATATTTTCTTCAGTAGCAATTGATAATGGTGCTCAATTGTCTTGAAGTGGGCAAGCTAGTGGGATTCGGGTTGTATGGACGCCACGCCATTGTTGTCTTCCTATATTACATTTTCCGATGCGCATGTTACTGGATCGAATATTAGTTGGATCGAAAACCGTAATATTGTACTCTTAGAATAAATACGCTTAGAAAAGTCAGCGCTTGAAAGTGAAGTCAGTTTTGGTTAGCCACGGGCTAAGTTTCGTCCGTGTGCGCATCTGTCACGTCACAACGTCAATGTCGCAAGCAAAACGTCTCTCTGATTGGTTCGTAGACACGCACACATTAAACCAAAATCAGCTTCATCAATCGACGACGCGGTTAGCTCAGTTTGTAAGCACCTACCTATTGAGCTGGCGGTCCCGGGTTCGAATCCCGGTCAGGGCAAATATTTGTGTGATGAACTCGAATATTTGTGCTTGGATGATGATTGTTCTATGTATTTAAGTATATATTTATCTATATAAGTATGTATATCGTCGTCTAGTACCCATAACACAAGCCTTCTTCTTAATTTGTCACTTAATTTGGGACTAGATCGATTTTTGTGAGGTTGTCTGATATTTATTATTCGCAAATCTTTTGTATGAAAACTCTCATTTAAGGTGTACTTATTCTAAGATTGTATCTAAATGTTAAGCTTTCAGTTTCTAATATTCAGGTTGTTGTTACTAAGTCTTGTTGTGGTAATCCGATGATTCCAAACGACTGGTGTTGCCAGACAAAACAACTTTAGGTAATATTTTATCCAATGTAAGTATCCCAGATGTAATTAAACATTAATAGAGTCTTAATTAAGTAGAAAAACGTAGAGACTACCAAAGTAAAGAGCTTACTTAGAAAATAAGTGAAAGCTTAATGCTTCGCATAAATAATAATATTTTTCCGCTTGACAGCTTTAATGTTTAATTAGTTTTAGTTTTTAAATGAAATATGTTCTACACTTAAAGACTTTTAATGCTGACATCAAGATAATCTTCAGTTAATGGGAGAGGTAGGATGCTTGGGTGCGTTTTAAAAGGATTGAGATTAAAGGAAGCCTTTTTATTTGAATAGAAAACTAAAATGCTACAAAAACACTATTAAAACGGAATGTTTAAATTGACAGCATAGGAAGTGTAGTGATTCCAAGATCAACCATAGGAGAACCGCACTCATTGGCTCGGTATGGCACCAGCAGGTCAGTCGTCAGTCACAGCCGGTGGCTCTCCCGTGACTGTCTTCCCACCCGTACTCTCGAGACAACGTCATAACTACCCACATAATAGGTTTTATACAGATCCACAAACACTACAGGCAGTTAAAAGGAAAATGGTCCTAAGGCTTCATTCGTTCTCGAGTCGAGAACTGTGCTATCTGTACGTGTACGGTCAAACTTTAATTATATTATTTTAAATGGTTGATGCTTAATTTATATTGCACACCAAAATATTATTATAAAAGAAACACATATCTTTAAAAACTTAAATACAATCATAGTAATCAATCAGTTGGTGCCAAGGAATGATCTCTTTCGTAAGTTTGGTGCTAACTTATTTTAGTGCCTAGAAATATTAACCAAATAGCTGCGACCTGTGTTACCCCGTTTGGGATAAAAAGTAGCCTTCATCTTAATCCATAGTCTCAGTTACCTTCATATCGAATTTTATCAAAATTGGTCCAGCCGCTTGAGCGGGAAGAAGTAAGTAACAAACACACTCACAAACTTTTACCTTTAAATAAGCCTTAAATACAAAGATCAACCTTAAAGAAAAATTGAAAAAGGAGGAGCTAGGGTAGCGAAATGGTTAACGCGCTGGGCCGGCAATCCAGAGGTACCGGGTTCGATTCCCGGTCTCTTCCCCCAGGTAGCTCCTAATTTCCATTTTTATTTAAATTAAATTAAATTAAATGAAATTAAATTAAATATCATTTATTTCAGATCATGTCCATATATTGTTAGTAACATTATAACTTATAACTATGTTAGTAAACATATTTTTAATTAACTTTAAAATATATTATATACTGAGCCTCGGGAGCCCATATGGACAAAATTCCAGTGCTCCCAAAAAGCGCAGGCAGGGTACTCGGCCACCAGGCGGACCAGGCTGTTGGAGCTGCCACTCACGCGGCGCATCAGAGAGGCGGTCCTTTTGCGAATGATCGCACTGAAACCATCCGTACGCGCCTCCGCGAACATTCCTGAAGCGCTGCAGTAACGTGGCAGTCCCATCAGCATTCTGAATCCGTTATTGAACTGGACCCGCAGGGCATTGATCGCCTTTTTAGTATAATTTGTCCACAGGCTGCACGTGTAAAAGGTTTGACAAAACGCTCTGAAAAGAGTTATTTTGACACTCCTCTCACAGCGTGCAAACCTGCGAGCCAACATATTACAGCGCACGGCCAATGCCCTACGCTCCCGCTCAATATCCACATCGTCTTGGAGATTCTCGGTAATCCAATGCCCGAGGTACTTGAAACGGCTGACCCTTTTAAGAGGAGCTCCTCCTAATAATACCGTCGGAACAGAATCAAGTGCCTTGTTACCTGCCTTAAAAATTAACAGTTCGCTCTTGTTGGTATTGTACCTCAGGCCGTGAGTCACCGCATACTCCTCACAAAGCTTTAACAATTTTACAAGCGCACTTATCGATGGGCACAGCAGCACCATATCATCCGCATAGCTGACATTGTTGATAATGGTACCACCGATCGAACATCCAATACCAGTGCTGCTGAGCCCAGCTATAAGCTCATCCATATACAAGTTGAACAGCCTGGGTGAGCTGAGACCCCCCTGCCTCACTCCGCAATCCAACCTATACATTTCAGAGCGCTCACCCGCCCATCTTACTTGGTTGGTTTGATTGCCATACCAATACTGAAACAGCCTGATAACCTCCCTTGGCGTGCTCGTGCACCTTTCTAGCTTACTCCACAATATGTCATATGACACCGTATCGAACGCCTTCGACAAATCCAAAAAACAAGCAAATACCGGTGTTTTTCCTTCGACGTAGTACTTAACGGTATGCTTGAAACAGAGAATTGCGCTTTCAGTTGATAAACCGGGCTTAAAGCCAAACTGAGCGTCTTGCGTTTTCACATGTTTCGCCAACAAGCTATCGAGCAAACCGTCAAGAACCTTCGCCGCAACTGTCGCTAAGGATATTGGCCTGTAGTTGGACTTGTCGGAGGCATCCCCAGTCTTGTTTTTAGAGATAGGTACTACGATTGTTTTCATGAGGTCTTCTGGAAGGTAACAATGAGTAATGCAGCAGTTAAAAAACATTTTTAGGACACGAGGCAAGTGAGCACCAGCGTGCACCAGGTGCTCTATGCTGAGGCCATCATGTCCTGGTGACTTCCCTCTAGTCATCGATCTGATAACCTGATCGACCTCTCTGAAAGTCATACAACTTTCACCTGATTTGCCCTCAGCAGAAAACACCTGGGGCGACCGCTCCTTGAGTTGACTATCAACCTTAAAATGGGCCATAAACATATTGGCAATCTGAACAGGCTCAGATAAGCCATCCACAGTAGCAGGGACTCCAGGTTTGGGATTCATTTTATTTGTGCATTTCCAAAACTTGCCAAAGTCTTTAGTGTTATGATGCTCAGCTAAGATATCCATTTTAATCTGCACCTGATTATCCTGGCACCATCTCAACTTGTCTTTAAAAATCTTTCGAGACGTACACATATTAACATAAAACGGTCCCGACACTGGTTTCCCATGCAGGTGCCACTGCTGAAAACAAAGCCTAGCCTGAGCGTGTGCCTCCTTAACGTGCTTATTCCATCCGACCACCTGCCTGCGCTTACACTTTTTAGTCTTACAGCTAATTTTCGAGGCAGTTTGTAACGAAGTAACAATGTCATAATATAACTCATCTAAAATAACTTTATGGGAAACGTCATTACAAAAGTGATCACAGCATGTCTGAAATTCTATAGGAAAATTAATTTCTCTCAATTTATCATTACATATACTATTATACAAAATTATTTGTTCCCTATCTCTCTCCCCCCACACAATACCATTATCATTAGAATTTAATTTACTATTTATTACACTTGAATTAACTAATCTAATGTTACTTTTAATAATAACTGGAAGATGATCTGACCAATACATATCATATTTCACCCTAATATCAGTAATAGTCAGCCATGCTGCTTCGGTGACTAAGCAATGATCCAGCCACCGTGTACATCCATGAGCTTCACTCACGTATGTATAAGTCCCCGAATCACTGCCCAGCCACTCCAGATCAGCACACAGCCACTTCAGTCACACATCTCTTTGAAAAACGGCTGCCCCGGGTGGGCGTTAAAGTCCCCAAGTACGAAAACGCAGTCCGCATTCTGTGACTCAATAATAGCATTTACTTCACTCATACACTCCGTGAAATCAGGTAAGTTGGATGATTCATCCGTTGGCATATAAACGGAAAATAGTAACAGCGAGCGGTCACCTACGCTACCTATCACTGCCGATACACGCACACTATTGCACTTAATCACTTTTACCGACGAAAACACTCCTTTCCTCCACATTAACGCCACGCCTCCATACGGCCGTCCCCGTACAATCCCCTGCGAAGTATCTACTGCAGACTTGCTGGTGTAGTCAAAATTTTCATCAATGCTTCCCACAAAGTCCACATCCTGATCCAGAAGCCAAGTTTCCTGTAAGGCTATTACGTCTGCAATCTTACACAATGCTCTGATCCCCTCCACCGACCTCGATACCGACTTACAGTTAAAAGTAATGAGTGTAATATCCGATTCTAATTGACCAGCCATACTCATAAATAATATATTTTAACTCACGACCCTCTTTTTAACATCAAAATCCACAAATCTATGAAAAATAATTCCATCTGGCCATAAATTTCTATTCATGAAAACGGCCAGTTTATGTCTCGGAACCAACACTTTATACGCATCGTACAATTTAACCCTTTTCGGAACAATTTTTTCCAAATCAATTCGTATTTGGGTATTATCAAAGATATATTGTGAGATATCAGCCATTGATGCATTTTTATCTACATTATCTATGTATAGCGGAACCTTTAAATCCGCCGCTTTAAACTTGACCCGTGGGTCCATAGTTGCTTTGCCTGTACGACCAAAAAATCGGTTCCTTAACCGATGTCTTTGTACTTCCTTCCACTCCTCATCCGGCTCCGATGACTTCCATTCACCTTTTGATTTTATTACTCCCGCATATGTTTATTTAAGCTTTGATCTTTGTATTTAAGGCTAAAATAAAAAATTATGGTGTACCTACCCACATTAAAAAAAATGAGAAATTACATGTTTCATAAATTTATATTTGGCCTTTATAATCAAAGGGCAGACAGTGGATGCAATATGGTGACGAAAGCATAACATGGATAAGACTTTTATTACATTTCGAGTAACTTATGTATGCAGTTTTGGTAATCATATCCATATTACGTATATCGTTTGACATGATTTTGACGTATATTGCATCCACTGTCCGCCCTTTGTTTATAATATTAGGGGCCTTTACGAATTGCACCTCTAGCACAACTGTGACTCGCGACTCATTCTCGCACGAGAAATATTACCCATCTCTCTCTTCACAGTACTGTAAGAGAGTGACGGGAGATGCTATGTTTCGCGACTCTTGTCTTGATTGATGATTGATATATGATATAAGTCGTCTGGTCGCGACGGCCCGTTTAGGCCGATAACATCCCATTGTCAACCCTAGACGACGAGGACTGTGCGCTGGAGCTCTCGGCTCCAGCGAGGGCACGATAACGGAATACTAATACATATATGGAATAATGTAGGATAAACTACCATTCTATTAACAATAAATAAATAAATAAATAAATAAAATATCGGACAACCTCACACGATCTAGTCCCAAATTAAGCTCAAGAAGGCTTGTGTTATGGGTACTAGACGACGATATACGTACTTATATAGATAAATATATACTTAAATACGTAGAACAACCATGACCCAAGCACAAATATTCGGGTTCATCACACAAATATTTGCCCTGGCCGGGATTCGAACCCGGGACCGCCGGCTCAGTAGGCAGGTGTCTACAAACGGAGCCAAACGCGTCATCAAACAATGGCATATAATTTATGAACTGCACCTCTAGCACAACTGTGTGGCTCGCGACTCTTTCTCACACGAGAGATATTTGTATAGAATCTTTTTATCGATTCATATTTTTTATGTGGTAATACCACAAATCCCGCTTCGATTGTAGTAGATCGCATTCAAATTTTCTTTCTTAATTTACCTTTGTGTCATTATTTATAAAAACGAGAGATATTACCCATTTCTTTCTTCGCTATACTGTAAGAGAGTGAGAGGCGATGCCATGACGCGAGACAAAGAGTCGCTAAGCATGTGCTAGACGGGCTGATATATGATATCAGTCGTCTGGTCGCGACATCCCGTTCAGGGCGATAACATCCCATTGTCAACCCTAGACGATGAGGACTGTGCGCCGGAGCTCTATGCTCCGGAGAGGGCACGATAACGGAAAACTAATGTTTGGAATATGTGGGTGCATAAAACTACCATTCTATTTACGCCTGTTGTTTACCTCTAATTGGGGTATCCCAAAAAAAATTACCCCCCCTTTTTATATTTTTAGTCGATGAAATAGGCCATTTTATAATACCAATTTCATTAACTCTTCATTAGAATAAGTAGTTATTTTTTTATTAATTATTTTAAGAAGCTCACAAGATGACGTCATGATTTCCGCGTGTGTTTGAGGATAGTAAAAAAACGCTATTCAGCGCACTCTTATTTGTATTTTTTACTATTTCACTGGTAAACCTACGCATTTCTGAAGTTGTGAAACTGGCCATGAAATTCCCAAAAAAAATATATTCGATATCTTGTCAAAGAACTGTCAGGTGACAGTTTGTACATAACCAACAAAAAATGTAATTGTTTTCAAGTTTGTTTTCATTATTTTACTACAAGTTATATGTGCTGCTTTTCGATAGCTCTGTCTTAATTTTGGACTTATTTTTCACGCCAGGCTAGTCTCCATGGCTATGCTTTGACCGTACCAACAAATATTTGACTTGGAATACGATAAAAGTATTTGTGTGATACTAGATAAAATGGAAATAACAGTCCTAAAACCTAAAAATTCAACATCCCAACAAGCTTCATGGAGCAGATTATTGTTAATACTTTAAAACAGTCAAAGGATTCACTATGCAGAATTATGTTTAAGGACGAAAATATTGCTGTCAAGATTCCTAGGAAAATATCATCACGTCTAACAACATTAAAGATAGAAAACTTGCTAGTAAATGGATCCGGAAGATTAAATTGACAAAAATGTACAAACTACTAAGTGTGAATTACATCATAGTTCTATTTCATTCCTATATATGAAGTAAAGTTTTTGGATGATGTGATGTATATGCTGTGTCGTAACTTTAATGAATGTATAATGTAGCAGAAAAAATTAAACTCATGTTATTATAACAGTTTTTTTTATTGAAAGTAAATAATCTTTGTGACATTTTCAAGAAAAAATTCCTGGATCGAACCTTCCTGTCCTCTTTTATGTTCATGCTGGCTTTAAACTGTCTGCAAGGTGGTGAGAGTTGCGGTTGCCCTTTTGGGTGGGTGTTGACTGTTGTTGAATCAATGAAAATATTCTTGTAGTGTACTTGTAGTGGATCTGATCGAGATTCATGTCTCTGAAAGTATCGAAGGTGTCGAAGGTGTCGAAGGGCACGTTTAAGATTTTCTTGGGATCCAACATACCATCAAAGTTTTGGTTTTGGTCATACGCCTAAAAGTAAAACACACGTAAGTGTCTAATTTTTAAATACAAATAGGTATAAAACAAACCGCAAATGTTTTGAGATGATTACCTTCTTATTAAATCAGCATTTTTAATAACCACCGATGCATTTCTCCTTCAAAGCTCGGTTTGGTGCATTCACGCAGTCTTTGTTAATCGCAGTTAATTGACTAGAAATATAAACAATATAGGTAAAATCGCTTGAACTATTTCTCGAGATATTAGTCTGCATCCTAATTTTTTATAACCGATGTTATGTTTATTTCCACTCATCGTATCGTAAGTGTTTAATAAAACTCTTTTTCTCGCAGCACGGTAGCTTCGCTCGCTCGGCTCGTGCGCTGTTGTGGTCACAGTTCTAACCTAACCTAACCCAACCAGGTCGGTTTTGGCGGTTTGTCGGCTGCTGCCGCAGCACGGTAGCCTCGCTCGCTCGGCTCGCGGGCTGTTGTGGTCACAGTTCTAACCTAACCCAACCAGGTCGGTTTTGGCGGTTTGTGGGCTTTTGCCGCAGCACGATAGCTTCGCTCGCTCGGCTCGCGGGCTGTTGTGGTCACAGTTCTAACCTAACCTAACCTAACCCAACCAGGTCGGTTTTGGCGGTTTGTCGGCTGCTGCCGCAGCACGGTAGCTTCGCTCGCTCGGCTCGCGCGCTGTTGTGGTCACAGTTCTAACCTAACCCAACCAGGTCGGTTTTGGCGGTTTGTGGGCTGTTGCCGCAGCACGATAGCTTCACTCGCTCGGCTCGCGGGCTGTTGTGGTCACAGTTCTAACCTAACCTAACCCAACCAGGGGGCCTATGATGGTTGCGTTTATCACGTGATAAATAAGTGACAAAGCATCTGTCCCTTGCACTCGCAATTGGTCAAAACGTGACGGATGCTTTGACACTTATTTATCACGTGATAAACGCAACCATCATAGGCCTACAGGTTGGTTTTGGCGGTTTGTCGGCTGCTGCCGCAGCACGGTAGCTCGCTCGTTCGGCTCGCGGGCTGTTGTTGTGGTCGCAGTTCTTATGTCATGCGAAAAATATCATTGAGTTAATGAAAAAATGGGTATTAAACAAAAGACGTCTCAATTCAGATGGCAAGTGAATGGGGCGGGAAAAGTTAAAAGGCGAACTGAAAATTTGTTGAAATGTATGCAGTGCCAAAAGTATCATTTGGTAAATGAAAAATGGGATACGAAAAAAATACGTAACAACTCATAGGGCAAGTGAATGTGACGGGAAAAGTTTTTCGGACAAACGATACTTCTACTAAATGTAAAATGGTGAAAAGAAAAATGTACGAATCCTGTCATCGAACAAACAATAATAATTCGAATAGTTTTCCGGCAAATGAAATTCGGTCAATGGTTTTTAGTGTTTGAGATAGGTTACCATATTAATCCTGGAATGGCAGCTCCTGGTTTTTGCAAATGACAGTTTTTAATAAATAATCTGATTCACTTTATAAAGAATAATAAACCATGCTTGTATATGTTCAATACCATTTCTAGAAAATCCCGATGTAAATATTGAAAATGTAAATAAATAGTTGTCATTGTTACTGTCAGACGAAATATTTACCGGTCCAAACATAAAATCTGTGATAATTTGTGTTCAATTTAGTTTCAATTGCCAGCGCAATCAAGTATTTAAAATATTCTTGAATGTTTGATTCACAACTTCAACATTATAATATTAAAGAATTATCATAATTATTGAAGGAAAGGGCAGTATAATAGCAGTAAGATAATAATTATAATGAACCGTTAGTATAATTTGGACCGAGTATTGGCGTAACCACAGATAACACCACCTGTACCTTTCCAAACTACGGTGACGTAGTAAAACCCCGGGTACTGAAGGTCAAGTGAAAAATTGGGTAGTATCTTTTTTACGAAATTTTTGTAATTTTTTTCAATAACTAGAAATGGTTCAGAAAGAACCCAGCTCGTCAGTCATAATCGAATTAACGGTTTTGAAAAAAAACGGTACACCCCAATTGTAATTTTTTGCATTGTATTTCTCCTGTATATTTTATGAGGTGTGCAATAACTTGTATTTGTATTCTATTAACAATGGTATAATAAATTTATGAAACATGTAATGTCTCATTATTTTTAATGGGGATACACGCCGCATTTTTTATGTTTAACGTTTTTAGATTAAAGTTTAAAATAAAAATATACATAACAGCGCCCTATCTCGCTTGCTCGTTCAGTAGTGTGGTAAGATGTGCATATAAATGTATTCACATAGAGGTCGTTAAGGTGCCTTTCAAATAAACAATGCAAAGATCGGCACGCAATTTGAGAAGTTATCTGGCGTTAGGGTGGTGGAGAGGTTAAAACACTCACAGACTTTCGCCTTCATAATATTAGTGTCTGGTAATCCATTTATTCAAATAAATTCCATCGATGAATATTTTCCATTCTTATAAAAATCGACAATTGTATTGGGAAACAATTTTCCGTGGAAAACAATCATGATTTCAGAAAATGTCTTAAGAACCCGTAAACGGGTAGACCAACCAATTTTGATATGTGAATCCAAACTACAAATTTAGATTAAAATCTCAGATCATTAAGAAAAGTATCCGAAAAAGAGACTAACGCGGATGAAATTGCGGAAATTTGATGTCCAATTTAGAAACTTGATTGCATTGATACAGTTAACAAAAATAGGACCAAAAAAAGACGATACAATATTTCACACGCTTCACAATCCCAACAATGCGTTGTGTCAGAAACAGAATGAAATTAAGCGCTGTTTTTTTCGGTCGAAAATCTCCTCTATTTCGCAACTGATTTTCAAATAAAATGTGCGTTAAAAAAAAACTATGCTTCAAATAAATTTTAGGTACGTAAAATGTGATATGTAAAAAATTGATTATTTAGTTTTAATAAAAACCGGAGGAAAAATAGCTCACATTGATTTTTTATGACTTTTCAATCTATGAATAGGTTATAGGTATTTTGACGATGGGATTGGTAGTCAAGCAACTGCCTACTGAGCCGGCGGTCCTCGGATTGAATCCCGGCAAGGGCAAATATTTGTGTGATGAACTCGAATGGATAGATGGATGTTTTGTATGGATATCTTCTATGTATTTAAGTACTAGCTTTTGCCCGCGACTACGTCCGCGTGGAACTTGGAAGTATGGAAGCAACCTCGTACAACACGATAGATATCCACCTAATCACCTTAATTAATAAAAGGGATTATTAAAAGCGCCTAAGCAAATGTAAGAGCAATTTTGCTTTTGGTCTAATCATTACATTTCCTACAGGGTCATCAATGTCATCATGAATTACTTACTCACTTCTCAATCTTTTAAGGGATAATTTCCAGGATAAAAACTATCCTATGTCCTTCCTCGGATCTTAAACTATCTCCATGCCAAATTTCATCAAAATCGATTCAGCGGTTTAAGCGTGAAGAGGTAACAGACAGACACACTTTCGCATTTATAATATTAGGATGGATATATTTATTTTAATAGGTACTTACTTGTTTTAAATTCGATCTGTACCTATATACGTTTTGTTTTCATATTGTATGTAAAAACGTTTGTATACATAACATTCTCATAGAAATCAGGAAATTTTATAATCTGCTTTTTGCAATTGCAAGATGAATATTATAGCCAAAAGGTTGGTACGACAAACAATAGAGACCGACAAAGCATTTTAAGTTTTTGTGCGTCGTAATATTAGGTTGTTGATATTCCTAAAACAGCTGTCACAGTATAAATATACATGTAAAGACGAGATCGGCGACAATAAATAAATAAAAACAAATAAAGATCAAGGGACAATTTTAGCCCCAAACTAAGCAAAGCTTGTACTTTGGGTACTAGACGACTATATAAATAATATATAGATCACATCCATAACCCAGGAACAAATCGCCCCCTGCCTGCTATACGGCCACATCTCAAAAAACCATTTTTTCGAGAAATCGCTTGTTAAAGTTTTGGCAGCGTAGTGCGTGGTAGTAAAACGGGGCTTACTCCTTGAGTTTTCGGTCAATTCATTTTAAATTTAACTTTTTTTATTCTACATGATATAACGCTTCTCATGAATACGTCTTTTTTTATAAAACGTGTATATTTTTTAAGATACGAGGCCTTTAAGATAGGTACTTGGAGTTGTGGCCGTATTGCAGAAACATTTTGTTGAAATTTTGAGATGCGTCCAAAACCGAACAAGTATTATTGGAAAATGGTAACGTAAAAATTATTATGCAAACACTAAAATAATTAAAATACCTTTATTAATCAACTTTTGTTACAGTAACAATATCACTGTAAGCGAATCAGTGTATGCAGCTTTAATACCAACTTTCTAGATGCAGATATCATCATCATTTTGCATATAACTAATGATTATCTGGTACCTTCTCTTAAAGGCACTTGTATCTTTAATTATCGTGTTAACATGTACCATATATGGTATAATACCATATATTACATGTACCATGTACAAGGAGGCCCCGTAGTTTTAGGTTTTAGCGTGGACTAGGTTCCCATTGATATAAGTGTACTGTTTCCCAGAATTCTTCAACTTCTTTACAATATTACCTTTTCATAGTGCAGGATAAGCTTTTCGATTTTTACTTTTAGGTTTAGCAATACTGGATGAAGACTGGTTCAAATCAAAGTCCCAATTGATGGGAGTCGGTATTTACAACGAATTTTTAGAACACCTCACACCTCTCACAGTTCTATTTAGACATAGTCTCGAATAATTATAATTCCACCTAAGTTCAACTGCATACACTGAATTCGGGTAGACGCAACTAAGTACAGCAATGCATGGCTGTACTTAGTTGCGTCTACAAACTTTTGGAGAGGCCAATCTACAATCAAATCAAACCTATAGTTGACAAAATAATTCCTATGGAGCAGGCTGGATTCCGTAGTGGTCCGAACTGCGTGGATCAGGTAATGTCGCTCACAACACACATAAAGACAGGCTAGGTTTCAAAGGAAAGAGAAAACCGTGGCAGTCTTCATCGACCTCTCAGCTGCATTCGATACCGTATGGAGACAGGGGCTTATCTATAAGCTCATGACCGTGGTGCAGATGGTGGGACTAATCAACTCTATGCTCAGCAATAGGAAATTTATCGTCCACGTAGGAAACACCTCAAGCAAAGTCAGGAAGCTGAACAATGGACTACCGCAGGGATCGGTCCTGGTCCCGCTCCTGTTTAACCTAATAATTATACCGTGTGTGTATAGGTTGAACAGGAGTGGGGTCAGGATCGATTCCGAAAACAGAGAATCGGAAATATGCTGATGGATGACATCGCCATCACAAACCAGGATGGCAAATTTAAACCCTCGAAGAAAGCCCTTACTTGCGATCTGGAATGTTTTGAGTAATACTTTAAAAAACGGATACTGCAGCCCAATTCTAGTAAAACAGAAGTTGCGACATTCCATTTCTGTAAGAAAGAAGCAAATTATGAGCCAAATATCTGCTTCAGAGAGATGGCGCTTATATTAAATCCTACACCGAAGTACTTGGGTGTCACTCTAGATCGCAATCTTACCTATGCGCCACACATTAGTAAGTTAAGAAAGAAGCTACAGATGCGGAATAACATACTCCACAGATTAAGGGGAACTACTTGGGGAGCAAGAGCTGACGTGCTACGCACTACCGGTCTTAGCCTAGTTTACTCCATGACAGAGTACTGCTTGCCAGTTTGGCTCAACAGCGCTCATGTGCATCGGATAGACGTGCTAGACCAAACCTTGCGATGCCTATTGGGAACCATCAAATGTACTCCTCTGGTTTGGCTGCCTGTATAGAGAAATACAGCTCCCGCCCAACTAAGAAGACAACAGGCACTGGTCCACGAAGCACAAAAATTCGTGAATCGTCCCAATTTGCCCATCCACGTAGAGTTCGCAAACCTGCCGCCTCATCGGTTGAAGTCGAGGTACCCACCGTACAATAAAAGAACTTATAATTGTATATGAATGACTGTACATAATATGTCATACGAATAAATAAAATAAATAATAAGTAGGTACTATCGGTACTTACTGTTGTGACACAATCAAAATGACGTTTATTTCGCTTATAATTATAAAGGGATTCATCGTAATAACACTAGAATATACGTTATTCTTATAGGACGCAACTCGAAAAAAATATTATAAATGCATGCTATACAGCCACAACTGGCAAGTGGCTGTCTTGCAGGGAGTCAACTGACAATTTTTGGTCAGATCCATCAGGCCACTTGTGGAAAAAAGGCTTTTAAGGACACTTTTTCTTATGGCTCTCGAAATATGGTCATAAATTAAACTATCCTGACTACGAATCTGCAATAATCCAAAAAAAAATTTTTTTTGAGATGTGGCCGTATAGCAGGCAGGGGGCGAAATATTCGAGTTTATCACACAAATATTTCCCCCGGCCGAGATTCGAACCCAGGCCCGCCGGCCCAGTAGGTGCACTATAAACTGCGCCAACCGCGTCGTCAAGACTTGTGTTGATAAAATGTTAATTTTGTCCCCTGAAACCAACCATTTTCCGCCTTGTCAGTTTCCGCCGTTCCAGTCGGTTTGTCATCGCGGTAAACTCAAAAATGTTCGCTTCACAGTCATTGAATTAAAACTTCCCGAACTTATTCACCGTCCAAACGAGATTGGGGCTTGCATTCGAGTTAAAAAATGCTTCTCGCTTAAGGGAAAAGTCTGGAAGTGGCGTTAAAACTTCCAGTGGTTTGAAGTGAATTATCTCAAGATTGAACCCTGGCAGTGGAGTTCCGAAGTCCCGAAAACTGTCCTGTTCGTATTAAACGTCGTATATGGCTAAGAACTTCTCGGCGCTTAGGCTCTTTTGTTTGGTGCGCGAAACTCGGGAATGGTCGAGGGAAAAATTACCCTTAAAGGTTTCTTGGAGGAATATGCTAACGAGCGAAGCGTAATGAGACGTGGCCCGATCGATTGTCTCTTGGAAGTAAATAATACGTCACAATATGATGTATGAAATGAAACAGGAAACTCACTGACCATATTATACAGGGTGTAACCGACAGCGTACCGAAAACGAAAACTGTAGTTTTAGACCATAATCACGAACTGAAAACGAGTGTTCATTTTCTCGGAAAACTCAAGGATAAGATTTTCCAAAATAAATTATAAAACTCGACGCGCAATGTATTGCATCCAATTCTCTCGGGTGCAGACGCGCGGGGAGGGAGGCACGCGGCAAGCATCGACCGGTCCGGGCGCTCCCCATTCCACTCACGCGTCAGCGCAAAACATACCGTTACGCCAATGCGCATCGAATGACATGAATGAATGCAACCACAAAAACAACGCAACCACAGATCACAACTAGTGTACTACCTAACACCAATAACAACTGACCGATAAATTAAAACAGTCTAACAAGATTTTCATTCAAGCAAGTAAAGCAAATAAAATGTGCGGGTAGGTAAACATTATTCATGCGTCCGACCGCAACCGACCGCGCCGTCCGGGCTGCGCGAGCGCACTGACTGGCCTGGCGGATCAATGACCGGCCAGTACCGTTATCTGCCCACTCCACTCTCTGTGTTGTACGGTACCGTAAAGCTTACATAATACTGTTTGTGATACATTGCGTGTTTTGCGGAAAATGCAATTTTCATGCGATTTTTCATGAAAAATTGTTACCGATAGAGTTCGATTAACGGAAAAATAAAGAAAAAATTAAAACTCGCGAGGAAAATTTGTGAATTTTCTCAAAGAAATCTCCACGATTTTCCAGGCCAGAATAATGGTCTGAAGCCATGGTTTCAGTTTTCGGTGCACCGTCGGTTACACCCTGTATATTATTATATTATCAGTACCTCCACGGAATAGTCGTAAAAATTCTCAGAAATATATTCTATTTCTATGCTACTAGCGGTGCCCGCGGCTCCGCACGTGTGGAAATCGGTCTGTGTCCGTTTTGCTTTATTACAGTTTTTGAAACCCCGCAGACAGGACTTTCCGTGCTGTTCAAATCTGGGTACTCGATAGTCGAAACTCAATCGAGTGTAGTGGCTACCCTATTATTATAGCCTATATTTTTATAGCCTATAATATGGCCGGGTATTTTCCCGACAGAATATTGAAATTTTCATCAAAATCTGTTCAGCCGTTTTCACGGATAAACAGACAAACAGACAAAAATTCTAAAACTGTTGGAACGTGTTCTGTTATACATTCAAAGTATCCGCCAAACTTTTTTCGAATATCTTCCATGTACAGACTTTCGACCCTCTTCAGCTTTATTATATGTATAGATATAAGTAGGTACTTAGTTGGTGATCGTGCTGAAAACCCAAAAAATGCTCGCAAAAGTCACAGGTTAAAACAAGTTTGCAATAAAATAGCCACGCACGAGTACCTCGGCTCTGCTGAAAAAGGTCGAACTACGACCTGGCGCCACGTCAAAGTTATAAATTTTCAGTTACGATGTTCTAACTTAATAGCGGCGGGGACATTCCGTGTAACTTTATACTCGTAGTAGGGTTTTGGAAAGTTTTATGAGTTTAGCGTACTTGCATCCGAAAATGAAGTAGCTTTTAGTCATTCTTATGTTCCTAAAGATGTTAAATAGGTATGCTACAACCTTTTACTATGACTGAGACTGCGTGAGGGTAAACGAACTATATTTTTTATTCGCAACTGTGCTAACCGCCTTTAAAAAGAAGGAAAGTTCTTTGTTAGTTCTATTTTTCGCATTTTTGAAACAATAAGGCTGCAAAAAGGCGCCTTGTTGCCAATATACCACACTCGTATTATAATATCTTTCCTCGCATTTGTCGTGAAATGCACTGTGTTAAGTGTCGGCTGAAAGTGCAATAGATGAACTCGTATTACCTATCGAAATTTACTCGTTCATCTATTGCTTACTTGTCAGCCTCTAAAACAATATACTATTTCGGGGATATGATGAAGCATACAATTGTATAATACCCATAGCTATAACCTAAACCGAAGACAATATGGTGAGAAATCCAAGATCGTGATTATAATGGAGACGTACTATCGAAACCTAGAAAAACGTTCTTTATAGTGCGTAGCCTTTATTGAGCTGAAAAACAAAAGTTATAATCAATCTTCTTAAAACCATGTTACGAGTATGTTTCAAGTCAATAACTAAGTTTCTTGACATGATGGTACCGCGCTTCCACAGTTTGTCAATTTCTAACCATTTCGTATCTCTTTGACTCAAACAACTACAAGTCGGAATGCGTTTTGCAGTGCAGCGTGTCCCCTTTGTGGCGCCACGTCTGTGCACCCAACTTGATTAAGAATTGAATTACAATTTCCATTTGAGACATCTAAGACCGCCAAAGCAATGAGGATGGATCGGGATTTACTATACGCGTTTTGCGCAACATACGCTGAGCGAACAAAAACGTTAATGGAATTGGAATTAAGTTTTAAAATGATTATTTATAACCTAAATTATAAAATTTAACCATCCCGTCACAAGTAGCTGGTTCCATATCAATGAGTCATATAGAAAATGCACTAAAACCAAACATAACTACATGGAATTCTCAGGTTCAGTACTGGCCAACAGCTTGTCACTTGTTCCAATTAAAGCTGAATATTTTTAAACTTCTGGTTATATTTCAACCAAAAATGGTTAAAAATCATCTCAACGGACAAGTCTTTCGATTAAAAAAAACACACACTCAAATTGGTCCATGCGTTTGGGAGCTACACAGACACACAGATACACATCTCTTTTTTCGTCGCGAGTTATAATAATATAAATTGGTATAGGCTCCAAACTAGGTACCTAAATTAAGATCGACTAGTATTTTAAGCGGAGTGGTGTGGAGATGTGTAAAATAAATAAATAAATATTAGGGGCAATTTTACACAAATCGAACTAGTCCAAAGCAAAGCTTGTGCTATGGGTATACTAGATGACGATATACATAATAATATAAATACATAAATAGATAACATCCCTGACCCATATTTGAGTACATCACACAAACCGAATCGAACCCAGGACCGCCGGCTCAGTAGGCAGGTGTACTCTACAAACTGCGACATCCGCGTCATCAAAAGTCGTCGTTTAAGTTTATTACATTTCCATAATAACCCAAAATTCCTCGCGTGGATTATAGGTGAATCGAATTCTGATACTCGCACGCGTTGTCATGAATATGGGGTTGGGAAGCCATTGATAAACAGGAGTCACGTTTCAATAGTATAAAGTCACGGTAATTAATATTTGATGAGGACACATATTTTGATATTATGGCAATTATTTTCAGCTCGCATCTAACGCGAGTCTATGTACCTATGTTACATAAATAGATTACATTTTCGTGTAACTAAAATATATTAACACTAGCTGTACCCCGCGGTGTTACCCGCTCATCCCACGGGAACACTAAATTTATTCGGGATGAAAAGTATCCTATGTCCTTTCCCGGGTCTCAAACTATCTCCATACCAAATTTCATCTAAGTCGGTTCAGCGGTTTAAGCGTGAAGAGGTAACAGACAGACAGACACACTTTCGCATTTATAATATTAGTATGGATTAGTAGGGATAGTATGGATGCGTTTATATTATGGAAGTATGAATTAATACGGTAGTTTGATTTAGAATGGCTTTGGGTTTTTAAGCACACTTATTTCTATAAATTTATGAAACGTGTCTCATTATTTTTAATGTCGGTAATTTTTTTTATATTGTACCATTAATACAAAGATCAAAATACAAAGCAAAATTGAGATGACGGAAGAGACCGGGATCGAACCCGGTACCTCTGGATTGCCGGTCCAACGTGTTAATCTTTTTACCACCAAACCTTTTCGCCATATAACGTTTAATTTTTTTCCTTATGCTTTGTGTGTCGATCTTTGCATTGTAGTTATATTTGAAAGACTTTACTTTTTTTTGTGCTTTGATCTTTGTATCAAAGGCATAATTATTAGTTTGTCAGGTTGGGCCCGTCAGGACGTGGCGTAAAAATGTTTTTCAAATTCTAATTGTTATTTGTCTTATTCCGAGAAGAACGATACCTTCACATAGTAAAGACAAACTATTATGGGGTTGACATCACTATCCGAGGGTAAGCGTTATTTGGAATAAATATATAGGTATTCTGGTCAAATCCAGCCTTATTAGTTGATGTTTCAAATTGTTCAGACTTCAGATTACAAAATGTAAAAAAATAACAAATATTATGAAGTCATAACGCGTTTATTTATGATAAATAAAAAAGGATATAGGTCGGTATTTAATAATAATAAGACAACGCTAAGAACTCTCTGAAGTTATAAAGACATTCCGCGAAAGATATATTGGAGACTATTTGACTAAAAGCAAGTGTAAGGTTTAATTAAATGTTAATTGACTTTATAAATAACTTCGAGTGACGAAACCGGAAGTCAGGCCTTTGATCTATAGAATCCAATCACGAGGAGTGTCGGTGATCAACTCCTAATTTGTAAGCGGTAATTAGGCCAGTTGTGCCTTCCGTGTACAGAAAGACATAAGCGACATAGTTATGCGAACAACATACGCCTTATATAAAGTAGAGAATATACCTCCCCAAACAAATATGACCTTGAAAGAAGGCTTGTTATTAATGTCGAAATATGTTCGTTTGTCGGAGAGGGTGAAAAGCGACATAACGTTCAGGTAATTCTTCGAAGTTTTTGTTTTGCTTTGAAATTGTATTCAAACCTGATGTATTTCCGAAGCCTAACCTTTCCGGATGACCGGCTTGATTTTTCCGCCAATTTCTCGAACACGAAAGCAGTAACTTTGACAGAGAAAAATCGTGTTTTTAAACGGTTTTATTAAGCTTACTCTTTTTATTTGTTTGGGTCAAATCTAACAAGTAATTAATTTTTTTTGTGCCCCTTCCTGTTGAAAGATTGATCTGAAAGGTAAGCACCCTTAGTTATGACTAATGATATTTAATACATTCGTTATCGTTGTAATCTATCAATGATTATGATTAATTCTATCAATGATTGTGTACGTTTTTTTTTTTTAATTGTTTCATTATCCTTTGACCACTGACCTCCCATGTCTTGGGTGGAACTTCGGTGGACCTGGTTCTGGCTGGTTCGGAGCTGGCTGGCTGGTTGGTTGGTTGGATGGTTCGGGCGGTTGTAGCTGGGGCTGCTCCGACTGGCAGGGTCGCCATTGTTGTTCATTTCAGATGTTATATTCAATAATTGACATATATTAACGCATTCACTGCATACATGCGTTCACCGTCATCAACAGGTTTGTTCGTAAGAAATGCCCCATGAATGTGTTAAGGAGGAATTTACGTTTGGACCATAGTTTTGTGGACTGGAATTGGACAATAGTTGGGTATTAATTAGTTTTAGGGTACCAAAGATAATGAAAGTCTGTCCAGCTATTTTGACTTAAAGAAACAAAATATTGCTCGTAAATAAAGTTGAGTTAGCTTCTATCGTTTTTATAAATGTTCCTTAAAAATAAACAAAGAACATTATCGCAAATCCTCTTCTTCGTAGCATATTTTCCTTGTGAAACAAAAGATAAATTGGCAATTTTGCGAAATCGAATACCAACTTCCTGCAACAGCTACAAATCAACGGTAAAGAGAAAAAATGAAAAATCCACATTTACGTCCAAAAAAACTGAACTTCGGTCATAAATGTCAGCGTTAAACCTCGAAATGGGTGAATAGTACTTAAATGGCGACTGTTAGGGGTAATAACGTAGTACAATATTTTTTGTTTATTTATAAATTGTTTGTTTATTGCACGATAATAATGGCATACGGTATTAAGATGTGGTAGCGCAGTGGCAATGGAGCGAGTTGTGCTCGGATTTTCCTTGCCCTTGCGTGACCGAAACAGGAATGAGGAGATCTGAAGAAGCACTACGGTTATCGGCATCGCTGAAGCTGTTGCCAGATTTAAGTTAATTTAGTTATTATTGCATAATTTCCATCTTAACCTCAGTGATAGCATTTGATTTTCGTTGCGTTCAGGTTAATGAAATCTGAACAGTATTCGTGCGTGCAGCTCTCCGTGGCTGCACCTATGGTCCCACCGGAAGATCAGCGCTGGCTCACGAGCTAGCATTATGCTGAGGTGGGACCTTTTCGAGGCAATTCCTAATCATAATAGTTCATAGTTTTTTTTTTTTTTGTGTGCAGTTTCTATTTATGTACCTAATTATGTTTAGTTCTCGAATAAATGCTTTTATTTTTTCTATATTTCTTTAGGAATAAGCCGGGGCACGTTGCTCGTGGACCGATAATTAATTTAGAAGATTAACAGTTACTGTCGTAGCTGCTTCTGCTGTTGATTGCACAGAACGCACCGCGCAGAGTAAATTCGTGTAGTATGTAATATATGGGCTTATTACGCACTGAGCGCCATGCGCCAACGCATCAGCGTGCATCAAGATGCCTGTTTCTAAATCCTTAAAGCAAATTCAGTGCGCATTCGTAGTCACTCGGTCGGACGCATCGCTCGTTCGCGTTGCCATGACTCAGAATCAATTGTATCGCATTTTACATGAGCAACTAATAAATACAGTTCTGAGGCGGGTTTTGCAAACATCAATTGAGATAATTTTCTGTGATATTTTATTAAGTATGTGGTTACAGTTTGTTCTCTCGCAAAAAACAGCACTTACCAGGTTTTCATGCACAAAAACCGCCGCCGACCATAGATTACGCGCGAAACAGAGCCGTCTTCCAAGCCGTTGGGTTTCCAATTTAGCAACAATAAAACGCAAAATTGAAATTATCCGCCGCTGATTTATTAGTCGTAAAACCGTCGCGGTGCCGCTGGGAATAATCGCAGAACATGGAATCGCGTGAATGGCTTACATAAGGTCTTTGCCAAAATGTAAAATGTATTCCGCGTGTATTTACAATATGTTGGATTTTATGACGAAACTAGAAGACTTCGTCCACGTGATTTTTCTTTTTTTTAATGTAGTCGAATAAAAAGTATCCTTAAATCATTTATATATTGAATCCTTCCATAACAAAGTTATCAGTCCGTTTTCTTCATGGATTTCGTGTTAAATTATTACTTATCACCTGAATATTGTTTTATTATTCCTCCCAACACAGGCAATTATAATATGATTACTGGGTGGCTCCATCCCATAGCTCATAATGTACTGTATTTTATGAAATAAAATATTTTGTACTTTTGTATTTGTATTATTTGATCAAGTTGTTTAGTTTTTGTATTTTTTTTTTATCTGCGCCAGACTTTTATTTATCCGTGCTGCTACGCGACTCATGGCCTACTGCACTGGTTATCGCTCCTCGCCACCCTCAGCGCCCGCGCAGCCCACTTCAGCGCAGCGCGGGAGCAGGGAAGGGCTTTTGCACTGTCACTATTGGACTGTCTGTCACTGCATTTTCACTACCCATTGATACTACGCACACTTAACTTATTGTATCTACGACATTATCTGGACGCGCCATGAACATGTCGGGCCGTTCCTGACAATTTTTATGTGAGTTTAAGGGAATCTGGAAGAAACAGGGAACGCTCGTAAACAGTTTTTATAATTATTAAAGATGTCTTAGGACAGTTTTAATGATATTATTGACAGTCTGTTTCTTCAAAATCTATGTCCACTTCTCTGATAACTGTCATATAATATTCTGTAGCTATATTTATAGTTTAGAGGTTGTCAAGTAGCGCAGGATGTATGATTCATGAGTTCTGTCACTAATTACACCGCTCGAGGCTCACTTCAAACGATCTGGATGATATTCGGTCTCATTTTAGATCGTTTAGTCATAATGATGGATATATGTGGCAGATTATAGAAGTGTGATTTGTTTTGTAGATCTTGAGGTATACAAAATAATGATTTACCTAAACTTACATGGTTTTCAAACCGCATGAAAAACTTATTTATAATTGTACTAGCAACCCGCTTCGGCTTCGCATGGGTGCCATGCTGATAAATTATGCATGTATTATACATATAAACCTTCCTGTTGAATAAAAAAAAAACGCATCAAAATCCGTTCCGTAGTTTTAAAGATCTAAGCATATTATAAGGGACAGACAGACAGGCAGACAGACAGACAGACAGACAGACGGCAGGGAGCGACTTTGTTTTATACTATGTAGTGATTAATGGGTACCCGAATGCGCAACTAGAGGCCTTATACATTTTTAATGTACTTTTTCTTATAAATATATTGATATTTCATCCAACTTTTTAAAGTGAATTACTTTTGCCTGAGTTATTTCATACTTTCATTGCGTGCAGTCGAAAATAAGTAGGTATTAATTTTTTTGATTTAAAATGGGATTTAACGCAAGTTATTTAATATATGCTATCAAATCCAATTCCGACCCCGATTGAGAATTCATTCTCTACAAAGATGTGCGACAAAAGGCCAGGAGGATGATGAGGATAAAATCTACAAACTAAAGTGAACATGAAGAAATAGTTTGACAAGGATGGCAAGACACAATCACAAAAAAATAATATTACAAAGATAAGTTAGTACAGTCCTGAGTTAGTTTCACCGCAAAGAGGAATTAACATATTCATGAGAAAGAGCTGGAGGTCGTTGGAGTTTGGGCTCCATAAAATTTCCGCCAAATTTGACAGCAGTGTCAAATGTTATGAAAACTTTCGTGAGCGATATTAAGCGGTTTACACTCACGTGAAAATCAGTGACGAAGTTACCGTGGTACGGGTAGCCATCTCTGATGAAGAGCTCCATACGAGTTCGAAATATGTCGGGCCGTTCCTGACACGTGAGTGTAAACCGTTTAATACAATAAGTAGTGTCCTTTTAAGAACTACGTGGTCGCCACTTTAGGACTTTGCTGCACCAACGGCCGTCCATTCTCCGGGCTACATGCCCCGCCCATTGCCATTTCAACCAGGCAATCCTGTGAGCTATGTCGGTTACCTTGGTTCTTCTGCGGATATCATATCTGATTATATATCAAAATCAAAATATTTATTTGTCCAACAAGTAAATTCAGGTGTTACATAACTATTGTAACACTATGCGGTGCCATTGGACATAGGAATTAAATAGTTACATGCTTTGCGTACATGCAAACATGCATTCTATAAAAACAAAACCGCCCAAGAGCATGTCAGGCCACGCTCAGTGTAGGGTTCCGTAGTTGCCCATCCTTCACAATAGACGAAATTTACGAGAACGATAATAGGAGAAAGTAATATGTGTAACGTTCTTTATCTATTAGAAAATTGTTTGTTAATCATAAAGTATTTATTATAAGTTCAATGTACCTTTAACATCCACAAACCTAGGTTTACAAATAAAGTATAAGGACACCGCGAGGCACTTACGTCATTTTAAGGAAAATTATGATTTTTTGCGATAGCTCAAAAACGGCTAAACCGATTTTATTCAAAGAAAGAAAGTGCCTATATGGCCTCACTTTAATGAATCCATACTAATCCATACTAATATTATAATGGAAATGTAATGATTAGACCAATAGCACAACTGCTGTTACATTTGCTTAGGCGCTTTTAATAATCCCTTTTATTAATTAAGGTGATTAGGTGGATATCTGTCGTGTTGTACGAGGTTGCTTCCATACTTTCAAGTTCCACGCGGACGTAGTCACGGGCAAAAGCTAGTTTTCCATAATTTTTTGACCCGTGGTTGAAAAGTTAGAGGGGGGGACGCTATTTTTTGGATTTCTGGAGCAAATATTTACAAAACTGCTAATTTTATCAAAAAATGATGAATGAAGACCCCTATTATTTTTAAAGGACCTATGTAGCGACACCTCACACCTAGTGTTGGAACGAAAAAAAAAACACCCCCACTTTTGGTATACGGGAGGTAGGTACCCGAAAAAAGTTTTAATTTTACCATTTTGTCGGCGCGGCGTGATACATACACATACTCATACCAAATATCAGCTTTTTAGTAGGTACTAATGATCACGGAGCTAAGCCGCGGACTGACAGACAGGCAGACGTACAGACGGATATGGCGAAACTATAAGGTTTCCTAGTTGACTACGGAACCCTAAAACAAATAACAATAATAATAAACTGTTTATGTCACAATAAATTAAAAACAAACAAATAGAAACATGCTTGTAAACAAAAAGTCCATCATAAAACTTGATCCGAATAAATCGCTTCCAAGTGTCAGATTTCTTCGATATAATTGTGATTGACATTTGTAGGGCGTTCAAACATTGGTGGCATACAGAACACTAAGTATTTATGGATTAAATGGGTCATTGTCAGATTTAGGTGCGAGTCTTTCCGGTGGCCTTTTGCGATATTAAGGATTCCAGGGCCTAATTTTCTAATTAAATGCCTGTGAAAATAAAGAACGTTCCCTCTTCTATAATCCGATGTAAGAGCAACATAGCTTAGATTCATACAAGCTCTTAACTTTTGACCACAGAAGGGAGAACTTTTGTTTTTTGAACTGACAATGGCCCAAATGTAAGCAATATTCTAGCGACTTTGAAGTGGTTTTTAATTGGATTGCTATGTCATTGCTCTATGTATCCTATAAACATACTTATAGCAATAGAACGACACAGCAATAATCATTGCAAATAATCCGAACCGAGACTAGAACCCGGTATCTTTGGATTACCGGTCTAATCTCAAGTAAAAAGAGCGTTGTCATTGTCAAACTCATAGCGCAGTTATAATTTACACCGTTCTTTTTACGCGAGATTAAATATAATAAACGCTAGGCGGCACTGCACAGTTGTGAACTGTGCCAATAAAAGTATGGACATGTCATGTTTATAACTTTAAAAAGTTTTCAAATCTTTCTCATATTGGTCGACTTTTTGTATTGATTATTATGTTAACAACTATCAAATTTCATGATTCTAGCGACAGAACAATATTTATTATTTTTCTTAGTTAGCCCGTTAGTGTCCCACTGCTGGGCAAAGGCCTCTCTGTTGGATCTCCACAACTCCTTATTAGCCATTGCTTCCGGCCAATCGACTAGGAATGCATATATAGGAATATTATATTCAATAATGTTTCTAATAGTTCCTATTTTAATACATTGCAGCAAAATGTTGCACATAATGGTTACTTTATGTTACATTTTACTAGTATTTTTCTAGCGATGGTCAATGTTATAAAAAGTTATTCTTCTTGCCAGTCGGGGCACACGGCCACCACATAAAAACGTAGTAGAAAATTTAATTAAAAAGGAGTCCGTCACGTACTGCGTAAACCTTAGTTGGTCTTTATAGTGCAGAATCCAGCATAAGGAGTTCATAGGTCATACCCTCCTCCGTTTTTTTTGAATTTTTCTTAATTAAGATGCGATTTTTATATTAAAACTTGGTCTACATTTGAATTTAGCACATTTTATAACTACCTACTAGTTCCCTTAGCCCTTGTACTTTTTACATTGTCAACGCCAATATCTCCGCGATTTTCGACTAATCGGCAAAAGAACTCGATATTATATAGGTACTAGGGTGTTTCATCTTTGTATGGAAAAAAATTATGTTTGTCACCATGACGAATATAAATATTCGTTAATTTCAACACAATGACCACTTACTTGCAATTGCTTCAAGTACAGTCGAATTCTTAAATTTATGAGCAACATGTGAACAAAAATATATGTGTACAGGACTATGCCGTTAATAATAAGTTGATGCGAGTTCATGTAACTATATTTGATTTTTAATATATATAAATTTATGACCTCGATTGTAGGGATAAAATGTATTTGTATCTGATGACTTCACTTTTTCTATACTCTGGCTCTTGCACTAGAAATGGATAGCACTGGTAATGGGCAGGGCAGGTGTTACTCAAATTATCCTCTAACTTTGTTTCGAGGTAGTTAGTCTAAATTGTACTCTTAGTTACTAGCTTTCCGTGTGCCGATGTGTGCTAAAAACTAGTAAGCTGATAAATACAATTTTAGGAAAATTGTGTCCACGGACTTTGTTGTCGAGCTGTATTATATCTCTCTTTTCTTTCACGCGAGTTCAAATAGTAGAGTTGCTAAGTCGCGAAATTGTGCGCATCGGGTTAAAAGCATGAAATTTCTACCACAGATAGAGCGTTTCGCGGTGATAATTTTCAGATATGGAGGGAAGTCAGATTCGTCCCCTGCGTGGCGGGACAGCGGGGTGAATAAGACCAAGTACTGCTCTTTTTCTTTTTAATTACTGATCAGTTCAGGCTATTAAGGCTTGTGCGGCATCGTTTTCATGGAAAACAGATGTCAGCAATTCATTAATAATGTTATTTAGGAATAGTTTCATATAAAAAAATGGGTTTATTAGCGAAAAGGTAAAAATCACAACAAGTTTTTTTTATTCAGAACGATGAATTAGTTATATATCCTGAATATTTACAATTTAAAAAAATATTATAAAATAGCAAATTTAATCTAGTTTAAAAAATATACATATACATGTTGGGCACTTTTCATACAAACAGTAACTGAAATAAATTGTTGATGTCGAGATTAGCCCGTGTGCTCATGATACATTAGCAAAAAAATATTTTGTTTAATTACGTTAATTTGTTTTTCTAGGACGTATATGGTAAATATTACATGTAAAAACATGTTAATAATCATAATTAAATAAATGTATTTCATGAAGCGAAATAGAATGCGTTTGGAGATTTACGTTGGTTACGCCGACGTAAACATATATTTTGAGCTACTGTTTGTATGAGAAGTGCCAAACATGCATATATTCTTAGAAATTAGATTAAAATTTAATCTAATAAGCTTTTTAAAATAATAATATTATTATGAAAATGTTAACATAATTGAACTAATTTACCTCACTGAATAAAAAAACTTGTTGTGATTTTAACCTTTTAGGCCATACTCCCATATTTTTATATAGAACTATACAAAAATAGCGTAAAAAATGAATTGCTGATATCTGTTTTACACGGAAACGATACCAGACAAGTCCTGGTTTTTTTTTTGTTTTTTTTTTGTTTTTATATTGACTGCGGGTCCATGGGGGCCCTTTGCTTGTCTTGGCGCTGGCGCGCCTCATCCTTCCAGACGAGGCGCCGAGAAGACACTTAACCTAATTTAGAAGCTAACCTAATCTATTTACCTGAACCATAGGGACCTTTGGTTGAGGTTTCGGTTGATGGTGGGCATGTGGATGCCCTTGTCGGGCAGCTGCCGCGGCTGCGATCACCTCATCCGAGTCACCTGGGTTAATCTTACGTTTAGCCTCCCAGTGGGGGGCCCTTGAGTGATAGTGCGCCCTCGCCACGTTGAACGCGGGGGCGCCGGGTTTCTGTCGCGACAGGGGCTTCCACCTGGTGTGTTTCCTGATGAAGTCCCTGGCAGCGTTGATGGTGGTGGTGGTGGTGGTGTGTGGAGCACGTGCGTGCGTGTCTCTGTGGTTATGTGTAGCTGAATGTGTGTGAGTTGGTGTTTTGTGTGTGCCGTTATGCGAACTCGAGTTCGAGTCGTCTGTGGCATAGTCTGTTTCCTCATCCGTCCAGTAGCGGATGCGGCGCATAATTTGTGGGGGATTAGTGGCAAAATCTAGGGAAAGCTTGTTCGGTCTGTCAGTCAGTACGTGTCTGGGGCGTCGACGTCTGGCAGGCACATTTGCTAATGGGGTATAATCAATAGCTTTTTGAATTAGAGGGTTCTTTGATGATGAGGCCTTTTCGTAAAAGCGCTCGGAGCACCGCTTTAGCCAGGCCTGGACCGGCTCTAAGTGGAGATCTCTATGAAGATCAGTATTTCTGATGTAAGGTGGTGCTCCGACCGCCGACCTTAAAAACTTGTTTTGTAGAACCTGCAAGGATTGGATCTTTGCAGTCGAGGCATGGGCAAAGGTTGGGCTTGCATAGGAGAAGACAGGTCGTATGCAAGTCTTGTAAATTGTTAGTTTGTTTCTCCTAGAGAGCTTACTGCTTCTATTCAGCATGAAATGTAGCCTACTCAGATAAAAAGCTGAGCGGTCTCTTACTGTTTTAATGTGCCTGCCAAAGTTAAGGCTCTGGTCGAGGATGACGCCTAAAGAGCGCGTCTCATGTACCCACGGTATGGGCCTATTAAAGAGGCACAGCTGAGCACAGGTTCGGATGTACGCAGAATAATTAGGCCTTCGGGAAAAAATAATGGCCGCACTCTTGTCGGGGTTAACCTCGATCCTCCACTTACGGCACCACTCACCTAGGTGATTCAGTGCCGCCTGTAGGAGGTGGGTCACCCACCGACTGCGGGGATGGGTTACGTACAGGGCAGTGTCATCAGCGAATAGGGCATAATTGACACCGCGGGACTTGGGTATGTCGTTGACATACAACGAAAACAAAAGGGGAGCTAGAACGGAGCCTTGCGGAACTCCGGCTCGTATGGGATGGCGGTCCGAAAGAGAGCCTTCGACTCTGTACCTAAAGCCTCTATTGGATAAGTAGTCTTGTACTAATAGTACAAGACGGTCTGGCATATCGTAGTTGTACAATTTGTACAACAACCCGATATGACAAGTCCTGGTATTTAGACCTAACTGACCAGCAATAAAGAAAGAAAAGAGGTACACTTCGTCCTACTCACTCCGCTCTCCCACCTTACAGGGGACGAATCTGACTTCCCTCCACATCTGAAAATAATCACCGCGGAACACTCTATCCGTGTTCGAAATTTCATGCTTGTAACCCGATGCGCACAATTATGTATGAAAACAGCGGACTAACAACTCTACTAAAATGAGACGATTGCATTAAATTTTTAACCAAAAATAAATGACAAACCTAAAGTATAGTTAATTTACTATTAATATTACATTATACATAGGTAGAGACTGCAAAAAGAGATTTAATCCTCTCATTTGCAGCCTCTGTAATCATCTGGCGAGAACTTATAAGCAAATCTTTAATAACTGCAATTATTGTATTAAGCGGTTTACACGCACGTAAAATTGTCAGGAACGGCCTGGCATGTTGAAATGACAAAAGTTTCCGCGCCGCTGAAGTCTTTACGAGCTCGATACATGTCAGGCCGTTCCTAGCAATTTCACGTGACTGTAAATCCGCTTAGTATTTTTTTTTGGCTCACATTATTAGTGTTTCACTACTGGGCAAAGGCCACTTGATTTCCACAGTTCCCTGTCTGACGCTTCCTCCAACCAGTTGCTGAATGCATCTATCTATATGTCATCTCGTGATCCGTCTGGGCCGGCCCCGTCTACGTCGCCCATTTTGGGGCACCCACTTGGTGGCTATGCCAGCCATCTCTCCGGGTTCATGCGGCAGACATAGCCCGCCCAATGCCTCTTGAGCCTGGCAGTTTTGTGTTTTGTTAATGTTTGAGAAATAACTTTTCATTGATCCAGCGATCGAATCTTCTCCGATTCGGCTTGGCCAAAACTTCTTTCATATGTTCGTATGTCCTATTTGGATATTCTCGTGTACAGCTTGCATTTCTCAATCGATTCTCGTGATTTGTGAGCAGTTTCGTTAAATATATGGAAATTTTAGTCGGTACAGATTTTTAATATTTTACAAATTTTCGGAGTTAGGTATTTTTTTATTTATTTAGGAGAACCAACAGTTAATACACTAAACATAGAAACTTAAATAGAAGCATAGAGCCAATTATAGGAACTCACAAATAGACCATACTCTCGAGGTCCACAGCTAACAGAGCTATTACTTTATAAATTGATAACACCAAATTATACCTACACGCCGGCAAAAATATTTCCAAACTCTTACAAAGTTGAAACAAATTAACTCCACGATCTTGAAATTAGGACAGCGCTTGAATACTAAAAGCATTGCCCTAATATGTCCTTGTAAGTGTCACAATTTTCTCGAGAACTCATTTGGCGAGAGAGATGGGCCACTCGTACGATGAGGCATAATTTGCTTGAAGATGGAACAAGTTATCGCAAGTCACACTGAAAAAAAATCGACTAGTTTAACTACTTGAGAAATAGCCAAATTGTGCTTAGTAGTAACCAAAATTAATCAAATTTTGCACATTTTTTTAAATTTTACATTTAGTTTGTCAGTCCTCTGTTTTATTAATTCAAAATTCAAATTCAAACTCTTTATTTCGGACTTGAATCCATATAATTATATTTGTATTAACTAGCACCTAACATTTGAGCTACTGTTGATAATTTATCTTTTTTTTCAGTGTAGTTTTCCAGCGGGCCTATTATTATTTATCACGTTATAAATAAGTTACAAAATATCTGTCACTTACACTCGCATTTTATCAAAGTGACGGATGCTTTGTCCAATTCGACGTGGCTTTGAGCGTATGCCCAATATATTTATCTAATCTTAAAATATATTCGAAGAAATTGTATCAGAATGCTGCGGAATAATAAATAAATAAATAATATACTTTCACAATGCGCTTGATCAGGCAAGAGATACAACTTTTTTTTAGCAATTACACAATGAAGATTATGTGCCCAATTGAGCACTATCTGTGGTTTTTCACTGCGATAAATTGTTTTTTTTTGCTATTCCAGCTGGGGTCAGTCAAGATGTTGACATTAAAAAAAACATCTGTAGAAGTTGTTGAAGATATAAGTACAGGTGAGGTGTTCTTCTCGGGTGTAGCGATACCCATTGAAACCAAGCAGTCCTTTAAACTCTTAATTTTTAGGGTTCCGTAGTCAACTAGGAACCCTTATAATTTCGCCATGTCCGTCTGTCTGTCTGTCTGTCTGTCCGTCCGCGGCTTAGCTCCGTGACCATTAGTACGAGAAAGCTGAAATTTGGTATGAGTATGTGTATGTATCACGCCAACAAAACGGTAAAATAAAAACTAAAAATTTTTTTTTGGCGCACCACCCTGAAGTGGGGATGATTTATTTTTTTCGTTCCAACACTAGTGTGTGGGGTGTCGTTAAATAGGTCTTTTAAAAATAATAGGGGTCTTCGAACATTATTTTATGATAAAGTCAGCAGTTGTGTAAATATTCGCTCTGAAAACAAAACTCTAACTTTTCAACCACGGGTCAAAAAATTATGGAAAAATTCATGATAATGAGGCCTTATAAGTACTTTCAATGAAAACTATATTGAATAAAATCGGTTGAGCCGTTTTTGAGTTATCGCATAAATTCATAATTTTCTTTAAAATGACGTAAGTGCCGCGCGATGTCCTTACACTTCGACCGTTATACATTTTGGTTAAGTGCCATACTGTATTAAAACATTTCGCTTAATCTGGTACATATTATCGATAAGAGTAATTACTTACTGTTACTTTGGCGTTTAGGACCTTTTTATAAAGCTTGAAATCTTTCTCGTAATTTAAATCTGTCTCGTAATTTTCGTCTATTGTGAAGGATGGGCAACTACGGAACCCTACACTGAGCGTGGCCCGACATGCTCTTGGCCGGTCTTTATTCTTACTTGCAAGTACACACAAGCATAGAAGGATATCATAATATAAGTAATGAACACAGGCAAGGTATAGAAGAGAAATAAATTTTTAATATAATTTACATTACAATACGAACTTTTTAATAATCATATTCTTAAGTAACTACTAACAGTTGAACATATTGTAATTATAATTAGGTATTTTCTACATCTACATACTTAGACTTCTTAGACTTCAGAAAATTAGATGAAATGAAGCATTGTGTGAAGTGTTTTTAGGGTTCCGTACCCAAAGGGTAAAAACGGGACCCTATTACTGAGACTTCGCTGTCCGTCCGTCCGTCTGTCACCAGGCTGTATCTCAACAACGGTGATAGCTAGACAGTTGAAATTTTCACAGATGATGTGTTTCTATTGCCGCTATAACAACAAATACTAAAAATAAAATAAAATAAATATTTAAGGGGGGCTCCCATACAACAAACTTGTTTTTGATTATATATATATATGTATAGGTACGGAACCCTTCATGCGCGAGTCGGGCTCGCACTTGCCCAATTTTTTTATAAAAGAAGAGGATTCCAAATATAATACATGTACTTGTAAATGTACCTTACCAGAACGGGCGTCGAATGGTTATCACATCACCCGAAAGTACTCATATTCTACCAATTTAAATAAGTAGAACTGAAAACGTATACTTTACAACATGGTACTTTACATATTAATGAAAATTTATCCTCATGTTGCTATATCCATCTGAGTGTGTCCATGTCAGTGCGGATTCTGAAACACAAAGGCTACCTATAAGAATTGTAAAATATGGCCGAAGTTAGTATATTCACACTGTCAAGAAAGACATTGCAACTCGCAAATGCAATTCCAACCTCAGCGAAAACAAGTCCCGTCCTAAATTTGAAACGACTCAAAAATGCATTTCCAGCGTAAATACACAATGGAAGCGGAAGGTATCGGGAGTCAAAAGATCACGTAATCCATTACTATGGGAGCGCGTGACTCTTTGGTGAGACGGGGCGCTGTAGGTAATTTTATTTATCTCCCCGCTGGGTGGCGTTGGGGAGATGATCGTGCGAACGGAAAGGTGGATCGTAGTTCGGAACGTATGCAAAAATTATGCCTTTATTGTTGGTGTTGCAATTGCTGTTCAGAGGGAAATTTTGTTTATTGTGAAATGGTTGGTTAAAGGTAAGGTAATATTCAAGAATATACAAGTATAAATTTAATAGTTGATTGTTCTTGTATTGCCAATTGATTAAACTGTCTTGTGGGGCAAATGCATGAATGTTAATGCTATGACTATTATCGTCTCGAAATTGTCATGGGATCGCTGATAATATGACAGTTGTCATTTAATACTAAATAGGGCATGTCGCTAAAGTAGACATACGTAACCAGAGAGGACTGTCATAAATAGTATTATACGTATTGCACCACTACCGTAAACTTCACTACTTAGATATTACTACCTCAAACGACTGCATTGTGGAACAAATCGTCGCTTGCGGTATCTCCGGACCGACACGACCTTCAAACCTTCAAGAATAGAGCGTATTACCACCTGAAAGGCCGGCAACGCACTGACGTTGGAGGTGTCTATAGGCGACGGTAATCGCTTACTTATAGACGATGCGATTGCTCGTTTGCCCCCAATGACATTAAAAAACCTCCACATATTACAGTCAATACCGGTGATATTCGGACAGGTAACATAAGAAACGTCGACTGAATCCCCTGGGGTCTGCGACACAGACCTGCGTAAACTTACGTGATGTAGCCTCTGGGTTACGCATTGGCCGGACCCGCATTCAGTCCTATTACGGTCGCTGTTTGGTTTATTTATTTTTATCGTGAAATCAAATAGTCACATACGTTTGTAGAAAAGGTAACGGACTTTAGGTAGATTTTTGGAATATTTGTGTGACGACGCAATGTCGCAACGACGCGATACTGCGACGCGCACCGGTATGCGTCAAGTGTTTACTGTGCCCATTAGTTTGATTAAGATTCAATGCGTCCATATCAGAGTCAAACGTCCTGCCAAACAAACTAATTAAACCATTTAATCCCGAAGCAAGTGGTGAGCGGTAACGGGATAACATCGATTCTGAGTAAATGGTACCGGACGTTTCGATAGCTTATACAGCCAATACAACTCTAATTTAAGCTGTATAAGTGCTTAATTGTGTATAGGCAGGCGGGGCGCACTCCGCGATAAACTTTTCCCGCTACAAGTACATGCCGGTGGCCTCATGCATGGGGACTATTCAGTGGCTGCCATGCTGTGTCTCGGAACGCACGTACACGAAATTCGCGCGCACGCTCTTCCGATTTATGTACGTCGCAAGTGAACGTTCCTCATTCATCTGTTGATACCAGTGTTATATTATAATATAAAGTGTTTGAATGAGTAAAAAGACAGCGAAAAGATATTGTATCGCAGCGGGTTGTAGGAACAATGATCCCGCTTCGATTGTAGTAGATCGCATTCAATTTTTCTTTCTTAATTTACCTTTGTGTCATTATTTATAAAAATAAAAAATGTGGTATTACCACATAAAAAAATATGAATCGATAAAAAGATTCTATACAAATATATAATAAGTAGTTACTGAATAATAATAAAAAAACATATTGCAGGTGTATCTACTTCCATATTTAACACTGGTTACTCAGATCAATTTTAATTGTTAAGTACTTATGTAATTTTGAATTGATTATTTACTGATATTTGTCAATTTAAATTCTAGTAAAATAAGTATGTCTACTACTAAATCAACAATCATAGAGGTTTTTATAATAATATTTGATATGAAGTTTGTAAAATTACTAGTAATGAATAAACGATTGAGTGATAGTTTGATAAGTAAGTATATAAAATATATAAATAATCAGTTAAAAGAAATGTATTGGAAGTGATCCCTAATAGGGATAAGTTCGCCTTTGTACATGTTTTATTTGTTACTAGCGACCCGCCCGGCTTCGCACGGCACGGCACGGTGCGTCCGTGCGTATTTTTAAAGATCGAAGCATACATAGGGGCAGACAGACAGACGAGGAAACGACTTTGTTTTAATACTAGGTGTGTAGTGATGAATATATATATGAATAAATAAATAAATATCGGACAACTAAGCAAAAACAAAATGAAGCTCAAGAATTTAATTGCATGTTAAGGTAACGCATTCGTTGCATTATTTTATTATATTATACGTATTAAAATGTTTAAAAATAAAGCTAAAATGTTTTGCACCCTGGTGGTGGATTCAATTCGTCCAAATTCTGAGATTGATTACTTTATAGTTGAATAATGAAATAATTAATATAATGTATGAAGAATATAAATATATTGCTCTCTATATTGAATGCAAGAAATAAATAGGAAATACATTTTTATTTTTAGTCGTTGACAGCCCTCGCTCTCGGCGACGCGGCAAGCGAGCCAATTCATTTTCACCGTTGGCACGCAGCTTTAACGTTCCGTTTGGCTTGCGCTGGGGACGACGACTTTAGAAGGGCCATAAATCATATTTTTTTGGCTAAAAAAAGCGGCTTTTGTAAAGATCAAAGTAGTGTGCCTTCTGTACTTGTACTATTATCTATTCTGTGGTATAGGCTGTGCAGACTTGGCGTGGCATCTCAATAAAACGAGGTGATATCACTTAGGTACGTTAGGTTACCAAGCATGACACATATTGTTTAGGTATACTAAAATTAATCTTCTTATGAAACATTATTGGTGTTATTAATTACGCGTAGGGTTACAAAATGTTTGCCAGTGAAACTGCTTAAAAATATCCAATAACAACATAATTCAGTCCAGACTGCTTGGAACGAAATCCAATCAAACTCCGAACACGTTATTAACTGATTGAGATTTAATTCGATCCGCCTTGTGAATGGTTTCAATAACTACGTTATCCAAAGTTAGGTATTGGTGAGTTCCTCTGGATCTGAGAGCCAATACAGTAGAATTAACTCGGAGACAATGATGCTTTAAGGAACTGGGGATAAGTCTATTCCAAACTTTGGTTTCGCTTTAATTTGTATTTAAGTTAGTATATTTTTTGAGAGAGAGATTTTATTTATGAGATGGGGTTTTATCGGTGGAGCAAATTTTTTTATCCAATTTGCCTGATGAGCCGGCGGTCCTAGGTTCGAATCCCGACAAACATTTTTGTGATGAACTCGAATATTCCTGGTTCACGGATGTTATCTATATATGCATTTATATATTTTGTATGTCGTATTGTCTTGTACCCATAGTACAAGCTTTGCTTAGTTTGGGACTAGATATATTTGCGTAAGTGTCCCTTAATAATTAATTATTCTAATTCTAATTTTAAAATAGGGCTTCCATCAAAGTTAATGATGATTTCGCCAATTTCGAGTTTGCTCGTAGAGCATGCCGTTGTTCGGTGAGGTTTTGCTTTTTGTAAAGTCATAGCGATTTACAAAAAACCACGCGGACTATCGGGCCTTGACCCAGGAAGGGCTATGAACGCTTCAAGTTGAATTCTTCATTAGCTATTCACTCATACGTTAGATCACTGCACAATACGCTATCAATACTACACATTGAATAACAAAAATGAATAAATAACGAACAACAAAACTTAAACGCATGCGGCCATCTTGAGTCACGAACCGGTAAGATTTTAATTTAACTCATATTTGAGGTAGTGAAACATTTAATAGCAACCATGCGAATATCCCGACTCCCAAGTCATACATGCTTACATAAAATCACAATTCAATACCGTAACCTTAAGCTTGTTAAACACAACATGCTCCCCAATTACCTCCTTAAAATGATGTGTACGGAGAGAGTTTAAAATAACGTTGAATTTGTCGCGCTCAAATACCGCCACGCTGAATAGCAGGTGCGATGCTCCTTTTTCCCGTGGGTCCTCAGTGGCAGCGGTTGAAAACACTTATAATTATTTGAGGATAAATTAATAATTATCAGAGAACCTCACAGAAATCAACCTAGAGCCAAATTAAGCTCAAGAAGGCTTGTGTTATGGGTACCAGGCGACGTTACATACTTATATAGATAAATAAATACTTAAATGCATAGAACATGCATGACCTAGGTAAAAATATTCATGTTCATCACACAAATATTTGCCCTTGCTGGGATTCTAACCCAGGACCGCCGGCTCAGTAGGCAGCTGCATTACTGCGCTAACCGCGTCGTCAAATGTAGCGTTGAAATTGAAGTGCTGAAATACCAGCAAGCTGAATAGCACGCGTGAATCTCATTCTCCCATGGGTCCTCAGTGGCAGCGGATGAGTCCATTTATAATTATGTTTGAGTGTACCGTTGAATTTGAAGCGCTGAAATATCACCACGCTGAATAGCGCGCGTGATGCTTTTTTTTCCCTTAGGTCCTCAGTGCCAGCGGATTTCTTTCTACTGAGTAATTATACATTCAGCACTTCAGCAGCTTAGCACTTTCGGTACATCTGATATTCCTAACGCTAAAGCAAATCTGTGGTTGGATTGTGATTCAGCATTAAAAGATCTTCAAGAAATCATGTGTCTCACCTGAAAGCAAACACGCAGTAGACTAGTGACGACGCGGTTGGCGCAGTTGGTAGTGCACCTGCCTACTGAGCCGACGGTCCTCGGTTCGGGGGATCCCGGCTGGGGCAAATATGTTTGTGATGAACTCGAATATTTGTTCCTGTGTATTTATGTATTTTGTATATCGTCGTCTAGTACCCTTAGTACAAGCTTTGCTTACGTTGGGACTAGATCGATTTGTGCAAGATTGCCCGTTAAATTAATTTATTAAGTTTAATTTCGCGAAATCGCCGACACACGCACCACGCACTAATTGCAGATTTAACGAGAGCTCGCAATTTACTTGTGTTTACTTCTTATTTCGCCCCCTTGATAAACGATTCCCTGGAACGTTAGCTAATTTCAACCGAGGTCGGAATTTAAAGAAATGTCAACTACAGCTGAAAACATTTCGTTTAGTTACACACGAACGGACAAAGGGATTCGCGTTAATTTCTTTGTTCGCAAAAATATTGGGACGTTCGCACTTTTTGATGGCGTTTTTATAATTGGGCGCCCTAAATTCTCTGTCATTTGATTTTTTTCGTGGTTTTCTATTGTTGTTGATGATCTGCCTTGTCAAAAGCCGAAGACGCTTATTGACTTTTTTAACGTTTGCTTTATACAGAATATTCTGCGTTTGAACTATATACACAAATATATATATAGAGTGATTTAGGAGCAGCTTGCATTATGGGGCCAAAAATCATACATACTTTCGGTATACTGACGATTGATCGCTAACTGTCCAAAATTAAATGTAAGGAATTGATATACGCATTTCAATTTTTCTTTGTTCTTTGATATTTGTATCAATGGCACAATATAAAAAAACCCACATTAAAAATAATGAGACATTAAATTTTTCCTAAATTTATAAATAGCTGATTTTTTTCGCGGTTATGTGGTTGACCCCATTTTGAAAGTTGTTCACTGTACTGTTGTCCCTCTAAACTAGGGCTGCCAATGCCATCCGGCCGGGTTTCCCCGATTTGTCCTAGTTTAAAGGCCGTCCGGGGGGCTTTCAAATAGTGTCCGGGGAAAACCCGGACACTTTTTACGTGAATGTAAAATAAAGCTTGTTTTTTTAATAAAAATAATATAATCGGATACGTCCGGGGAAAAAACGATTTATATTATTTCTCTTTATAAAGTCTTTGTCCGGGTTCGGCAAATTCAGAGATGGCGGCCCTAGTCTCAATACCCCCGTCCCGTCACTTCGGAGGTCGTGACTCCTGAATCACTATGTACCTATAGAAATATACTTTCAATAAAAATGCACGAGCCCGATGCATAACTTCACGTTTGGTCAGAATATTTTCCTCAGTTTCCCATTTGTATGAAAATATTCTTCACTGACGAATTAATCCCGCCAAAGTGCAAAATTTATTAGATTCTCTTTTTCATAATCATAATTATTTTACCAATGTATCGATCCTTTCCCAGCTTCGTGTCCAAACCCGCCTATCCACAATCTGCCAGCAGCGTATATTGACCTACTTCGGCCACATAATGAGGAGGGAAGATGAAAGCCTTGAAAAGCTGATCATTGTTGGGAGCACGGAGGGCAAACGAGCCCGGGGACGGTCCCCAACCAGATGGACCGATCAAGTGAAGGGCCCTTCCTCAACCAAGTTTTGCTCGGTCATCAGAGATGCGATGAACAGGCACCGGTGGAGGCAGATCATAAAAACTAGGTGTAGAGCATCTATATCCACCGATGACCACGATCCTCAGTCATGAGGGAGCGACCACAGAGAGAGAGAGAATCATTTTATTGCAATTCATAAATGCTAGAGTTTGAAACATGACCCCCGTCGGGCAGATCAATAATTGTTTATGTTACGAATTAAACGTATTCAAAGCGATACGCTGGCACAACGGTATACTGACAATAGGAATGAAGGCAGTTTTTGAGGATGTTAATCGATTCAATTTGTTATTGGGATCAAATGTAAAATCCTTTTATTCTTTTTTTATTTTTTTTTATATCATGACATATTGAGATATTCTTAAAAGCTTTTATTTAACTTGCAATGTATGTATGTATGTATTTATGTAAGTAAGTATGTTTGTTCGGGTGGAATCTTGCAACTCAATTTTGAAGAGATAGTAATCAGATATCTTCAACCGATTGAGCTGAAATTTTGCATACTTACCTTACTTTGATGACAATACAATAATATGGTACCATGGGGCTGATCTGATGATGGAGCCGAAAGGTGGCCATAGGAACTCTATAATAGAAGAAGCAATCCTACCGAGCTTGGGCTCTTTAGAATCGTCTCAGTGAGCATTTGATGGATATCCAAAGTACAGTCGGCTATTAAAGCTTGTCACTAAAATGATTTTTTTGACAGAAACTTATTATTCACATAACCACAGTATATTGTAGAATTTAACAGCAGTCATAATCCTTATTAACTTCGCGGCCATCAGTGCAGTAGGTACCTACTGCAGTTAGGAGTGAGAAAATTCATTTTCATGTTTTACCAATTTTCTCAAGTGGGTCTTTTCAGGATAATTTTAAAATGCCAAAGTCTCTTTTACTTTTTTACACTCGGCTTTACTAAAGTTAAACGCTCTTCATTCTACCCGTTCACTTGTCACATCTTCAGGCAAAATTCTAATTTTCTTCCTAATTAATTGATTGTTTCTTACTGATCCAGTGTTTTTGTAATGCCATACCTACGTTAAATAACTTCTGACATTCAACACATACGTGACACACAGGAAAACCCGTAACATTCATCATTGACGTCCACAACAACATAACGCGAGCCCATCTGCACTCTCATTCAATTCACGTCAACCTGTGATACAATCCCAATCCTAACCGAATCAAACGAAAAAAATATCAAATGTCACTCTTTGTAACAAAATATTGATGTAGCCGTAACAGCTTCATCACGTTGCTCGGTCACTGGGAATAAAGCCGACGGCATAGAATCGGGTTTCAGAGCCAGTCATAAAAAGTTAGCAATATTGGATGTTTGTGGAGACAGAAGCGATAAATCATAAAAGAATGATGAACAAATTCGCGGAGGAACAGAGGTCGCGGTCGCGAATAAACATCTTTTAAACGGGAAGAAATGTTTCCTTGAAAATATAATTACGTAGGGTAAGTGTTGGGGTAAGGCTATCACCAGGAGAAGACTGTCACAGTCTAATAACTAGATTAACTGTTAGTCTTACCCCATTAGATAATAAACTATGTTAGTATCATCTTACCTTATGTTTTCTTTTGCCAATAAAACAAAATCTGATGTAGACGTAATAGTACGTAAGTTCTACGTGACGTCACGCCGTGTTACCTCTTTATCAAAACATGACAGACCATTTTTATTAAATCTAAAATCGACGCCGTGGTTCCTTAGAACAAATTTCACTATCACTCATCTGACTTCTCGATACTGACCCATTTGGATTGATCACCCCGTATATTCGTTATATTCCTATCAGTCATAAGACATAATTTTGATAAACTTGGGATTGCAATCCTGAGGATGCCAAGGAATGGCTATCGGATCTAGACATCTAGGAGCACACTTTCTTTCTTTTCATTGTTTTGTGTTTATATTTACTTGTACATACTTTTCCAGAAATAAAGCCATACGAAAATAATAATCGCAATGTCTGGTCATCATCATCAGCCTGTTTCAGTCCACTGCTGGACATAAGCCTCTCCCATGGCACGCCACTGAGCTCGATTTTCAGCTCTCCTCCTCCAGTTACTACCCGCTGTCCTACGAATGTCGTCGCTCCACCTTGTTACTGGGCGCGCTACACTACGTTTACCGATTCGTGGCCTCCACTCCAGGACTCGTTTGCCCCAGTGGTCATCGGCTCTACGGCAGATATGACCAGCCCACTGCCACTTCAGCTTGCTTATCCGCTGTGCTATGTCAGTAACTTTGGTTCTCTGTCGAATTACTCCGTTTTGGATCTGATCCCTAAGAGACACACTAGTCACTAGTTGGTGGACTAGTCGTATGGTGAGTGGCCACGCCTCGGCTCCGTAGGTCATAACAGGCAAGACGCACTGATTAAAAAGTTAGTTTATAGACTTTGAATGTCCGGTCAAAATGGGCTAATTTAGAAAACTACAGCTTTTATTCTCCCCGTTACGTAAGTTAACCTTCACGAAACCTTTAAAGAAAAGCCAAAATCTAAAATGCATTACCAATTCTAGAAACTGTGTAACTACACCGAATTGGCTGCATTGTAACACAGTGGAGATGTACAACATGTGCTGACAGAGCATGTCCGGAACGCCCGACATCGCCGTCGAGTCTTGAATATTGTATGTGTAATATACAGCGATCGGATATTCGGAAGCGTATTATCTAAAGTTGGCAAACTCCCGGAAAAAGAGTTGCAAATGTAGAGCTCGTTTCTTAAAATATGATATGCACAAAAATTCCGAGATTGTTGAAAACGTTGTGAAAATTTCATCTCGGTTGCAAGCTAGTAAGTGGGTCAAATTCAACTCACCTATAAGATTTGATTATGTACCTACTTGATGACAGATAAACATTGAGATGGATAAATGCTGAATAAATGTTTTAAGATAACGAATGAGACGTAATAGGGCTAGTTGGATTGGATGTCACCGACTTGAAAAATGTTGTAATGTTTGTGTTTGCAGGTACGTACCTATGTAGAAGCGTATCTTTCTTCCTAAATATTACCAAATCGGTAGAATAGATTTCACAGGTAAAATAGTAAGTAAACCAAAAAAACTCCAGACACTCGTACCAAAGGAACCATCGTACACTGCACAATCTTTTTTATTACATGTCCCCTCTGGCATCCAAAAATGTTCTGGCAATGGCTATGTCTGCATGATAAATAATAGTGTAAACATTATTTTTTATTCGATTACGGCGAATCAAAAGGGAGGGTTATTTGAAGACGTTACTCAATACTACTTTTACGTTACCGTAGGCCGTAAGTAGTATTTTCGCATTTTCATTTCATCACATATTGAGCTTTTTTTAAATGATAGTATGTTGTATAATTAAACATCAGCTACCCCTTTTGGCTTCAAAAATGTTCCGGGGAAAAATCTACTCGCATCCGCATGATAATTTAAAAGAGAGCGCAAAAATATCCCTCACCAGCGTCCGCGGCCCCAACTAGTCCATTCATCAACTTTTTGTTTGCAGAATCCCGCTTGCTGATTACTTTAATTCTTGTTTGCGTCGTTAGTAAAACTTGACGTTTCATTTTGAACAGTAAGAAAGATTGTTCCGCCTTTAATTTGTTACGGAATAACTGTTTTTGCAAAGTTTTCTCTAGTGTTTTCGGTACTTTAAGTGAAATAGTTCGAGGAAGTTTTCTTGAATGTTGTAATGCGCGTTGCGTTTTAGCTTCTTTGCCTTACCATTGTCTTTAACTATCTTTGACTTACCGTGTAAACGATTTAGCCTTTTACTCCCTACCTTCAGGATCTTAATGAATAATTTTCAAAAACAAGTTTTTATTTTGTCTTTATACATAATATTCTTCCAACTGTTCTTATTTCCGTAACACTCTTTACGAACTTACGCGATTTATCTTTAAATAATTTTACGTCACCCTAGGCCGAAAAGTGGGATTTTCTGCCCGCTACGCGGAGATAATGTCACTTCCTGGCGAGGGCAAGACGTAAAGCTTTAGGCAAACCACAGGCGGTAATTCATAAAGCCCTAGATCGCATATGCACGGCCCTCACCATCGGTTTGAGACACAAACACCTGCAATCTGGGTTATTTACGAGTTCACCGCCCAAGTTAAGTATTGTACTATTTTGGAATCGTCCTAAAAGTCAAATTAAATCCATTATCGACAATGGTAACCATGCAATGCAAACGAAGTGTTACATGCCTGAGCATTTATTTATTCGAAAAACATTTACCTTATCAAAATAAAATGAAATAAAGCCCCAGGCTCCTCGCCAAATGGGAGATGAGTTTGAATGGACGTACACTAGCTGCCCTGAGGTGCGCTTTCATAAAGATGTAGTTGTAGGTTATATTGTTCAGTAACATGTTTGTATTTTGTGCATTTACACACTCATTCTGCTTATTTCGTCCGTGGAACAACGAGTTGGTAACTACATAAAACAAAATTTACGTATTTCTGTTTTCTTTCTCTTTCCTATAAAATGCAGATGAAATACGGCATAAAAAAGTTCTAGACGTGATAGCTAAGTAAAACTCTAAAGTTAAGCATATGACGAATATTTCTCAAACTTGTATGTTATCGCTTGCCATTGGAAAACTTTAAGTGAAATATGCAATACAATGTTACGTGTTCTTCATCTTTTTAACTGAAACGGTCCCGGGGGTGTTTTTTTCTGTTGCGCGTCCTTCTTTTGGCTTGATGAAAGAATTGTTTAAGGTGAGAAACATAATTAAGGTGTTGTATGTATTTATCAGTACCTTTGCTTAATTGAGTAGGTAGCTACATAATATCCAACGCAGAAAAGCTCATAGCAATCACATTTTTTTTTACTAGCCTATAATTTCCCACTGCTGAGCAAAGGCCTCCCCTCTCTTGCGCCACTCGTATTGGCTGTATGCTCCCTCCACTCGTTACTAAATGCATCCAGGTCATCCCGCCATCTTATTTTCGGTCTGCCTCTGCTCCGGTAACCTCACATCACATATCTTAATATAATATATTATTTAAAGTCCAGATTAAATATGACCCCCACCAGACTCGTGGACCCACTGCGATGACCCACTAGTGGGTCCACGAGTAATTTTAAGTTTCCTTGTGATCCCACCGCTTCGCTCTTGATCATAATTATTTTAGGTATGTAGCTGACTGTGGATAAATAAATGTACAGTCACCAGCACCAATATCTGACACAACAAAGCGTGCATAAATATCTGATACAACTCTATTTCTATTTTCACATACATTCACTTCACCTGTACAACATATTCCTCATAAGTCGGGTTTCGGGTCATAAAAAAAAATAACCTAAACCTAGATCTAGGACCGACTTGGTTGGGTTAGGTTTAGGTTTTTTTTTAATGACCCGAAACCCGACTTGGCCAGATCCGACTTGGTTGGGTTAGGTTTAGGTTATTTTTTTTTTATGACCTGAAACCCGACATGAGGAATATTATGTTGTACAGGTGAAGTGAACGTATGTGAACAATACGAACTGGTAAAAAAATGCATTTATTTTAGCGAAAAATACGATTAGAAAAAAAAACGTGTAAGAAATTAAATGCCGGCCATAATGACGAATGGAAAATAAGCAATTTGGGGAAAAACGCGTATGGTAATAAAACGACTGGGGAAACAAAATATTGGGTAATTCATCTATACACTCCAAAAATAACTCCTTGTTCCTCCTGGCCAAACTATTTGCCAAACTGGTTTGGCCACGAGGAAAAAGGGAAAAAACCCTACACCATGTTCTCTAAAAAAATATCTGTCAGAAAGCAAATACTTAGACAGTAACGTACCATATTGCGTAATATCTCCTAAAACCTGTCAAGAGCGAAGCGTTGGGACCACAAGGAAACTTAAAATTACTCGTAGACCCACTAGTGGGTCATCGCAGTGGGTCCACGAGTCTGGTGGGAGCAGTGTTCAATGTGGGTACCTGATTTATTTTCTTATCTACTCTTAACAAATGCAATCGATCGTGACGCTATCCCCGATTACGAAATAAAATAGTATGTTTTAAAATATTATGAATTTTCATATTCCGTATATAATCTTCATCTTCACGTGTTAAGTCTTAACGTCCAGGCTCAGAAGTTCTTGGAAATAAACGTACCTTGATATCGTAAATACTAAGAAGCTGTTGCCAAGCCAGAACAATAAAGTTGCAGATAAATCGAGCATGCGACGGGTTTTATTAATACGAACTAAAAATCTTGAATCTTAACCACCGGACCGAGAATTAGTACATTACTACAGAGGCTGGGAACATAGGATTGCAGGCCCAGTAGGTATAGAAAAGCTCAAATCATAACCTTAGCGTGTAACTTTAAAGAATTAAGTACCATGCTCGTAAATACGAAGGAGCTGTTGCCAAGCCAGAACAATAAAGGTGCAGATAAATCGAGCGTGCAACGCGTTGTATCAGACGCTCAGACGCTAAACAGCTACCAAGTGCCGTAACATACTCGTAAAAGTTGAGAGATTTGTACGGTGGACGCGCTTAAGTGCTTCTCAGCTTTGTACAAACTAGTGATCTTGATAATGTGCTACATTCTGAGCATTGAATGATAAAAGTTGTTAACTTTTTACAGTTTGCGAAAGCAGGATGCGCAGATTTATTTGAACGCCTAAGAACCAATAACAATGAGCGATATGTCATTTAGAAGGTTTTTATATTGTATAACTTTTTGTATCGCCGAAATTCTCAATTCGCTGTGAAAAAAAGTTAAGGCAGGATAAAGGAAGACCTCATAAATACGTCTTATTAAGTTTTTACTGTGTTTTATTGATTCTTGGACCATGTACAATGATTCTAAAACATCTTATTACATGAATACACAAAAGAAAACAACTAGAATTCGATCGAATTTGGAAGAAAAATACATGATCCCTTTATTACTTTTTATCGTTAGTCGTTATTCCCTATCCTTTTTTGTATTGAGACCTTGTGAATCATGAGACAAATACGATTCTCAATGTTTTTTTTTAATGTTCGGTGCAACATGTTTCGAACTCTTATGGTGCCCTTTCAAGGACAGTTGATATGATCAGCTCGGCGGTGAACAATCCACCGGCCAAGCCCTTCGCTTCTCGGACCAAAATGAAACAACGAATGTTTTAAAAATATTATTGTTCACGATTCACGAAGTACACAAAAAACTAAAATGTATGAAGGTAGACTGGGAGGGGAAGTAATAGGATCCGATAAATTTCCTCTGGGTAAGAAGCCCTAAAATGTATGCTAACCCAATGTATTTTGTTTCAGTATTCAAGTCGCAGACATCTCTGTCCACGGACTCTGGGCTGTGCACTGAGCGTGGGTTGCGGCGCACGCACATCGAGCTGGTCAAACCGCCGGGTAAACGCATTGGACTGAAACTGGCAGGTAAGATGTTCTATTGGTGACACATACAGATGCCACTGAAAATTTCTCAAATTGCATAGAATTTTCGGGTACTTAAAATAATTACTATCACTCATTCAAACTGATGCCCCCGCTGGTGGATTTGGAGCTATACTATATCCAGCTATTCAAACTTGATAATATTATTGATTTAGATTTATTTAATGTTTTTTTTAAGTATTTAATAATTTTAGAAACACTAATAAAATAATATTTTGCATGTCAATTAAAGTACATATCGACGGTGAACCACCATGAACTCCTAACATTTTTTTTTTAGATATTGATGTGTAGGATGGCAGTAAATTTAATTTAAAGCCTATGCCAAAAAAACATATAAAAACTCATCATATTACAATAACAATTTTCGATTTAGAATTGTATATAAATGTTTTTCTCATAACCAGTTTTTATACTAACCATCATTATTTGATACATATTTATTAAATCATATGGCATACATGTTGCATGTCGCAACTATAATGATACATATTAAAAAATAATAATAATTTAGGCCACAATTAAAATGAAAAGAATTCGATTCAAACATAAACAACATTAAATATTTTTTACTTTTGGATTTAAAATCCTTTATAGCATTTGAGTATTTTTCTGTAAAAATATCCGTCAATAATCAGACCTTGAAATGTCACAACCATTTCCTACAAAAAAGCAGCAAAATCTTTACCGTCTTTCGAATCTACGGGAGAATACCAATGTTCAATGATATTCATTGAAGGTAATTCACAAAGAAACGGCACTGTGATCATATATATCTATATGCCTTTGCTATGCATATACGAGTATAAAATGCGAGATCGTATGAGCGGTTCAGTGATCGCCCCGATTGTTGTGTACTCCACACTTACTGAAGCGTGAAGATGCGATGGCACTCAAATTTCACCGAATTTTTTCGAATATAAAATATATATAAAGAAAAAATGTGTTTGAAAAATTTACCCATTGGAAGGTATGAGAAAAATCTTTTGTAAGTTTTTGAAGCGCATTTTATCTCACAGCTTTGATAAAGAATATTTCGGTTTTACCCACTGGGGACCTATGATGGTTGCGTTTATCACGTGATAAATAAGTGACAAAGCATCTGCCACTCATGCTCGCATGTTGTCAAAACGTGACGGATGCTTTGTCACTTATTTATCGCGTATTAAAAGTAGCCATCATAGGCGCCCTGGTAAATTTTGGGAATTCTAATGAAGTGAGTTCATGCGAGATTTTGTATAAGTAAACTGTTTTCGTACTCCTACGTTTCAATGACGTTCCAATTTTTTTTGCTATTAGTTTGATAATATCAGTAGGTAGAAAAGTTGTTGGTGGAATAGGAATTTATTATTATGATTTCACAATGTCTTACTTTGAACTTAAGTAAGTGAACCTTTTGATAAATGTACAGAAAAATAAATAATAAGGCTACAAAATAAAACTCCATTTCTCACGAAATTAAAAAAAAAACAGTACTATCAAATTAAATTCCTTCCATTTAATATAAGTAGGTACCCCATCTCACAATATTTTATTCAAAACCTAATTTTGGAGAAACATTTCCTGAGGTGGAAACTTAGAGTTGGACAAAATGTTGTAGAACTAAAAAACCCAATTGAGAAAGGTATAGTACTTAACTAATTAGGAAGGCTAATGCTTTTTGTATCGTAGGTCAAATTAACGGACATACCTCTAGATCTAAAAACAGTTTATTCAGGTTATTTATCCACTGAATGACAACCGGGTGGTTTTGATGGCTTTACAGGGAATTAAGATTCCCTTATTAGTATCTAGAGTGTCTCCAAAATTTATTCATACGATCTAATGTAACACACATGTTGGCGAGTCATGGGGGAAGGCCTATGTTCAGCAGTGGACGTCTGTGGCTGATAGATAGATAGATAGAATGTAACACAAACCGTGACGTGCTTACAAACTTTCACATTTATGATAGTAGTATGAATATTTGCATGTAGGTAAGTACTGTATGTATAGTTTTAATTTTTTTTGCATGGTAATTTTTAAACAAAGAGGAAACAGTATTAAATATTCCGCAAATATCTGCATAAGAAATGAAATAAATCAAAGTCCCGTGGACCGTCAACCTGGAAGCAAGACTCCGAGCATAGTTTGCTACTGTTTGCTCAACTTTAATCTTTTTATTGTTATTGAAATTTTCAGATCCAAAAGATATTAGGTACGTAGCTTCTCGAACGCTGCCTATCCGAGTTCAGATGAAAGACATCTTTTGATGTTAGATCTATCTAACGGATATGCCTAATATTATCTATGTAAAAGATACCTTCCCACCACGACGTTCCATATTATTAAATATGGTTTAATTATGCAAGGTTGAATTACACAGATAATGTGGATTGTACTACTTTACATGTAATATATTATGTAAAATTACTGTCTGTCGAATTTTCATTGACGTTCTCAATAATAGTTATCTTTTGAGAAATGCTTTCAGACTAAATACTTGAAATAGTACCCGTGTGGCCTACTTACAACATAAACTTTAATTTAAGTTTATTTCAGTAAATTTAAACATTAATTTTCAACTACTCTGCTGTCTAAAGTTTGTCTGAAAGAGATCGCTATTTAGCGATAAGACCGCCTGTTGTTCACCTCTGCCTGTTATTTTAATGTATCTCATGTTGTGTTGTGTATACCTTGATGTTTGTGGTGTTCAATAAAGAGTATTTTGTATTGTTCTGTATAACATCCCTAACTAAAGCCACTAAAGTGCTGACGAATTAGTTAAGCTCTGTTAAAATATACAAAGTCACTGTCTATTTAGTAAACGTGACTAAACGGTCACTGACACCTGTATCGGAATACCGAGGGGGACTTTTTAGTACATTAGTTTGCAGTTTCTGCAGCCTGTGAACCAACGCCAGAAACATCACCCGTGTGGCCCATCAAGAACTTGTTTACTTCTCTTGAAGAACTTCCTACTGCAGCTCCTGGAACAGCTTGACGATAGGAAATGCCTCTGGGACCGCAGGGTCCGCAATTCGCTTCCAAACAATAAGGTTCCAATGTGTGAGGATGAGTACCCTGCTGATGGCGAGTAGTGTAGTAGCAGAAAGAGTCCATGTGAGGATGAGTTTACTGCTGATGGCGAGCAGTATGTAGTAGCAGAAAGAGTTCATGTGATGAAACTTACTTTTAAACTTTTTAATGCTATAGCGAGCAGTGTATTTGCAGATGTCGCGAACATAGTAACAAACAATGCTTCTAAACGGAAACTTCGAAACATTTCGGGCCGTTACCGTTACTTTTTACGTGGGTTTTTTAATAATTTTAAAGATGTCTCACGATAGTTTTTATAATGAACTCAAATATCATTCCATAATAATAAGAAATAACTGTCGATCACAATGATCAGGCAAAGTCTTTAATGATTCCAGTATGTTGTGAACCATGAATAGCAAATGTGTTCGAACAATGTTTTCGGTTTCTTCCTCCTATTTAATAATGTCCAACAACTTTGATCAAAGCTGAGGTGTAGTTTCCCAAGCAGAAGATGTAATGTGTACTTAAAGGTAGTGTTCTTTATTTGTTTACATTAAGTTAAACACGTAGCTGGGCAACGCACGAGCCGCGGTGCCCCACAAAACTTTTGGGATAAGGGAGTTCTGAGCGTTCTTTCAACATACTTACAACCGCAGTAGGCGAATTTATGGGAAATTAGGTGCTTTGAACTTGATACACAGTAATAATCTAATCTCCCTATTTTCTGTAGCTAGGCTGTAAAAGTATCCTAGAACCATTTTGAAATTGCCAAACGTAGAATAAGTCTTCAGGTCAGGTTAATACATTGAATGCTTACTAGCTAAACCCATACAATGTTTATGTCAGTTCTCAATTGTCAATTTTAAAATCAATTTTGTAATAGCCTTTTCTATGATACAATAAATTGTCAGTTAATATCTTTTTTAAATGTAATTTATAAATAATGTTATTCATGGAGGTGATGGAGTCAGGTAAATGGTTATACTTACATTTTAAGGCTCTGATGTATGAAGCTTTTTTTGTTTTGACTAGGCGGATTTTCGGAAGACAGGTCTTTACATTTTGTTCATGTCCAGCTACCCGGGTACATAAAGTTTTTCTTATCTGTCGAATTCGGTCGGTTCAGGTGAGATGAAGCTTCAACGGCGTACGCAAACAGGAGCCTTACCACGATCTCTTAACGCGACTCACTTTAGGCCCTAAACTGAACTGTATCGCTATTTCATACCATGACATTGTATTTACGACTCAGTTCAGATGCAGTTCAGTAAGAGCGTCTCAACTATTTCATTCTCTCATTTCAAGTACTTTTCGTACCACGATGTGTCACTTGAGACGAAACTGAATCGCACGAGTGTCAAATTTTGCGACTCATAAAAAGTTCCTTATTGAATGTATCGTTCTGGATAGTTTTGTGTAGAATATTTATTAGTTCCTAGCTTTTGTTCGCGACTTGTCTCGCACAGGTCTGGAAACGTGTCTGTGTAACTTCCTACCGTTTTATTCAGGGACGTATTTACCCTAGGGCGATCCGGGCTATAGCCCGGGGCGCCAAACCGACAGGGGCGGCGTAGGCGCCCCTGGCCGTTTGCATTTTGTTTTGGTATTGGCGCCTTTCAACCAACTATTACTTTTCACCTTTTTTTTGTCAATCCAAAATTTTAAATGAACATGAAAAATAACAAGAACAAATAGTTTTGGTCGAAAACATGCTTGTAAGTTTGTCAATATCTTCGGGGTGCGTCTGTAAGTAAGAACATGAACATGCTTCAAATATAGGGCGCGGGCGCCGAGTGAGGTCGCGGGCCGGCAAGAGGGGCGGTGGCAATAGGCCATACATATATCAGCGTTGCCAAATCGGATCTTTTTACACTTTATCGGTCAATTTTGTTACTACGTACCCCCGCGCCGAACAATTTCGCTCTCGCTGCGCTCGCGTTTTCATCTGATCGTGTTACTACGCATCCCCGGGCCAAAAATTTCGGGCTCGCTGCGCTCGCGTTAATATCTATTTCTGTTACAATATATACTATACTACGTAGTCTACGTACGTTTTTTTCTGATTGTGTTACTACGTACGCCTGCGCCGAAAAATTTGGCGCTCGCTACGCTCGGGTTTTTTCTGATTTTGTTACTACGAACACCTGCGCCGAAAAATTTCGCCCTCGCTGCGCTCGCGTTTTCATTTGATCGTATTACTACGCACCCCCGCGCCGAAAAATTTCGGTCTCGCTGCGCTCGCGTTATTATCTATTTCTGTTACAATATATACCTACGCACTACTACGTACGTACGCACCCCATCGCCGAAAAATTTAGGGTAGCGAAGTGTTTGACAGGTTTTTCAGAATACTGACGAGTTAATTTCTTTTGAGTTATTATAATACGATCTCTTGGATAATGCAACGGGGAAAAAAAAGATGCACAATGCGCATAGATAAGAGTGCATTACTGGTAATAAGTAGATAAAACTTCGTGTTTTTCGGTTCCATATGACTACTGCAATACTACGGTAAAGAGCTCGTAGCTTTGTATGGATTTCATAGTAAGATACGTTTTTTTTTCCGTAGCATTGCAGACTGTAGTAACTAAATTAGCCGCTCGAGGGTGCTTTACATCATGCTTCTTTATTTGGTTACTATCTAAGTTCTTAAACCACAATATGATTTTTAATAGATTGAATTATAAAAACAAGTAAACTATTTTGTAAAACAAAGAACTGGAGTTACAAACATTTGCACTGAACCTAAAATAGGCAACTATAATTGAACATATCTTTAAGCAGTTGATAATTTATTTATTATTCAAAAAAGTTACACAGCATTACAGTAATAAAACCAATAAGGCACTGAACTACAAAAATACATATAAACAAGACTTAAAACTAGTTAATTTAGGCGACACAACCGCGTGGGTCCTTTGCGTCGTCTGATCTGGTGTATAATTCGGCAAATTACCGCGGAACTGCCGAAACACAACACCCTTCCGCCAGAAGTCTGCACTTGCGATGGTGTCCTGTAGCGGCCGCGGCACGCACACCACAAATGAGCTGAAGTACACGTAGTGCCGGGACTGCAGCTGGATAATATTGATATCATGGGGTCAAAAATATAAGCCCGATTTCAAAGGTCTCTATCTCGGCGGGAGACAGCTGGCGATAAAAACGGAGCTTTTAACATTGTCATTGACACACTTGATATTATATGGGTGATAAAATCACTTCACCGCATTTCCTGGTCACAATTTCTTTCCCCTGAACGAATACACTAAATCCGCGGAGGATTAAACTGAATTCGAAGATTGGCATACCACGTAAAATTCATTTGAAATTTAACAAATTTACATGTCAATGATTGACATGACATTATCACAGGCGGAAGGCGGCACACGTTCCGAGTCTTAATTACAATTCTTTTGAAATACAGACTTTTAAACTTTATTTCATTCAATAAAGCATTTGGTATGGCAAATATTGTCATTAAATTAAAAAAAGAACATAAGTCCGCTATGAAATATATGTCTTTTCTTTTCAAAATTACCAATTAGTTTTGAACAAAGTGTGCTGCGAAATTAATTTGTAATATTTTAGTTACCCAACGGATAGAAGCCAGAAAGAGATAAACATATACGAAACTCACATAGCGGCATCCCTTTCGCGGCGTAGCGTCTCAATTGCGGACCAGAGACAAATATCGGTCTTTCATTCACTTTATGCGATCGAGAATCAGCGCTGATTTAAATTTGTTATGGTACGAAATTCAGCGATTCAATTTAGGTGCCTAAACTGAACTGCACTGCTTTTGGATAGTTTTTATAAAGATTGTGGTAAGGCTCCAGATCTTAAATGTTACTGCTCAGAAGATTTTCTAAATACCTTAATTCAGTATTTTTGTTCTAACCGCGTTATTTTAAATTTTTCATTCATGATTTGTTAATCCATGTCTTTGGAAGAACAAGAACGTACCCTGATTAGTTATTACAGCTTAAAAAAATAGACTCGAATGAGCGCTCGAGTTATTAAAAATGTGTTTTAATTTCCTGGAGCTTTTCATTACTTTCCTCATATACGGAATTAAACGTAGAGAGTTAAATTCGTATGAAAGGCCCGTCCCCGGAAAAAATCAGACTCCGAACTATTTCCAAGATATTCCGGCGGAAATTAATATCTTTCATCCCTCGGTTAACAATTTCCCAATTCAAATGCCAACTCTTGCAAATTTCAATATAACACTGCTAGAAATATCAACACGTACGTTATAACATTCACGAATTTACTTTTACACAAGCAAACCATTGCAATTACAGTAATGGGACTCACAAAGCTAACAAACTACCAACTTTCTCCCACTTAATCTTCTGCATTACTATTCATACTGCGTACTGGCAAGCTTATGGCATAGTTGCTTTACATGATGGATACGAGTTGCCTGTTTTTATACAAAAGCCCTTTGCCAGCGACGATTTATCGGAATAATATTCCGTATTGCTGATGTTTGGTTATTGTTGATTTTCCTTGGCCTGGTTCGCAATGTCGTGGGGACTAAGTTCTCAGTATAATAGTGACGTAACTGACTATAGCGTGCTTAGTTAGATTAGTCGTTGTTTCACTAGGAGCGTTGTGATATTGATATCCCTACATAATTATACCCAATTGTAGTTCTAGTTGTATCCGCCTAAGGCAAACCTGGGGGGTAATTCGAACAATTTAAGAGAGATGATGGGGATCTCTTTATTTCATCGCCATCCATCACTTTTGACGTGTCCCTACTTGACAAGTGGCGATATACCTGATTCTAGAACATCGCAACTTCTTCAATCCGGTGCGTTTCCTTTGTATGTGACGGCATAAATAACAGGCGCATACTTTAACTCGAACGTGTAGTGCGTAAAATTAGTCAGTTATGTTTCGTTAAAAACAGAAATTCTTGCATGAATAGCATTTTTTGCAATCATTATCGCCTTCGTATTTCCAAAATTGAGATGAGATATGTCACTTGACGCTCATCGCATTTTAATGACTGTTCAAAGGCGATATCATTGTTACCTAATAGAGTGTTGACGTTTTGCGATCTCTCAAACGGCATTCTCGAATTAGGTCCCTGGGGCCTGGGGGTCAATTCGACCAACAAGATATCTCCGTTATATCGCCAACGGTCACTTTTGACATGACAGATGGCGTGATGTGGCGATGGCCTTTGAAGATCGCAACTTCGCCAACCCGGTCGCTTTAGGTTTGCTTCTTCTTTGTATTGGACGGCATAGATATCAGGCGCATACTTAACTTGACCGGGTATTAAGTGAAATTAGACAGCTGGATTCAGTAACGTGGATCATAATGCGCGAATGCGGATTTAAAATTCGAATTTAACTTTTAATTATTAAGAAGGGCGCATACGTTCAAAAGGCATTACTCTATATCTGACACTATTTAAAATGTAGTATTGCTTTAAATTTCATGCCTCATATCCAAGTTGTGTAGTTAGGAATTTAAATTGGACATTAAAAGTTGTACCAGCTCAAATTCAAGGCATCAGTAATTCAGCACTGGAACCCAATTCTCTATGCATTCGAGATTCGTCTATCTACTCTACACTATCACAAAACATGAAATTAAAGTCTGTACATCGACGATACTTACTCAAAAAAATATTTTTTGGGGACTTAAACGATATTATTATGCGTGTGTAATTAGATAAAAAAAATACAATTTGTCTATCATCGTCAAAATTATCAAAAAAAAATTGACACGTATTCTTGCGTCAAAAACTTGGGAAAGTTTTTTTTTTATATACAAGACGGACTAATTATATTTTTTAAGGAAACTTGTATAATATATGTTTGCGAATGCCCTAAATTACGACACAATTCCACCACTTTGCGAAGTACTAATGAAAGCCTTAAGGCAGTAAGTCCGCCATTTGTACATATTTTGTACTCGTATATTGTGCAACAAAGATTAAATAAAACAATATTTTTACAGCTTCATCGCACCCAAACGACTGGACATATTTCAAAGTATCATACACAAAATGGTTACCGTATACTTTGTACAAGAAACATCATCAGGTCTTTCAGTGTTTGTTTAAAAACTAAGTTTTCGCGTAAAAAGTAAATTTACCTAAATCATAAAGAAAGCAAACCGGTAATATTGTCTATGGAAATTACCGGTAAATTACCGGTTATTTGGTAATTTCCATACAAAAGATACCGGTTTGCATTACCTACCCACACACGATACTTCATACAATTCGATGATAAACCAATCTCGCTGACGAATAGTTTATTTAAACAAACGCTAGTCAACCCTGACGCCTAAAAAAACACGCAATAAATTATCTCCGAGCACTCTAGGGTTGTCACACTCCAAAAATACACCGCGGCCAAATGCTTAAATATCTGTGACAAAATACTTAGGTGCCAACATAACCACAATCACACATAATGTTGTCTTTCAAGCAAAGCCCGCATTTCGACAGCCCTATTTTAAAAGAATATAATAACCGTATCCAGAGAACTAGTTTTAAACTCAATTTAAACATGTTTAAGGTTTGTTTTTGTGTAACAGGATACGGGGGGTTAGTGATTTTAAGGATGGGATCTTTCATTTAGTACAGTCGGAACCCGAAGCGTTACTAAACATCACCAAACGCGCGGGCCGTAAACAAAATGGGCGCGGAAGTAAAATGGGCTTTATTAGTAGGGGTTGTGTCAGATTTTGAAGTGTCGTGTAAGTTTTAAGACCGAAACTGAAACGTCACGACAGCTGTGTGGTGTTAACTTTGAACGGGGACCTAGAGAAGCAGGATGTGGCTTGTGGATAGTGTCTTTCTTCTGCATCATCACTCGTATAGCGCGGAGATAATCCCATTAGCGGGTTATACTCCCACACAAAGTCGAACTCACTGATAGTAAGGGCTAAACAGCCCTGACACAGATCAAGTCATGTCTAAAAAAAACTTCTTTATCGTCATCATATCAGCCGATAGACGTCCACTGCTAGACAAAGGCCTCCCGATCGGTCTTTTGCCGCCCTCATTCAATTTCTGCCTGCGATCCTAACCAGGTCGTTGGTCCACCTTGTCGGGAACCTTCCCTCGATGTGTCTTCCGGTTCACGATCGCCACTCAAGAACCTTTCTGACCCAACGGCCATCGGTTCTACGAGCAATGTGCCCCGCCCACTGTCACAGTTTGTACTTTCTTATACGTCTTGTTTTTTATAGTTTTCATATGTTTGTCCTAAGTCCATTTGTGGGTTAGGCTTTTTATACACGCCACGTGTTACGTCGGCGTAAAGTCGCTATGCAAAAAATACTCTTATATTCGAAATTCGAACGTATAGTGTCTTCTCGCTCGGCCAAATATTGTTTGAGAGGAGATTTAGAGGGACGGCACTACAGGATTGTCGAATTTCGAACATAAGAGTAACCCTTCTGCACGATCGAGCGTATTGGGCGTATTTTTTATACAAATGGTGATACTTGCATAAAAGTAAATCTGTCACCCTGCGTCGAACCGCCTTAAAATAAATAAAAGCCCTTTTTTCATAAAACCTTCTTTTCAGAATCCTATACTGCTCAAAAAAGTATAAGGGTGACGTAATTTTAAAGGCGATTTTAATTACTTTTTCATACACCATGATCTTGAATATAAGGACAACAATAAATTTAGGATTTGACTCCCATCTGAAAGGCCGGTAACGCACTTGTGACTCCCCTGATGTTGCAGGTGTCTATGGGCGACGGTAATTGCGCACCATTAGGCGAACCGTTTGCTCGTTTAGTTACCACCTATGACACAAAAAAGGCGTTTTTTGGTTATGCTGTTCTTGCGTGTGTGACAAAAACTATCGTCCCACCACTGCCACATCTAGTTTGACTGCGCCCTAGTGCACAAAGAGACTATTTTTACCTCCCCTGTTCCCAATTTAGCCCTGTACTAATTGACGCCTTAAATCTGTCCGCGCGCCACCCCGCTCACGTTATGATCTTGTACATTCATGGAGTTTTTCAATTCTTCTTACAGCTTTAAACGTAAAACTCGCGGGAGATAATCATATTAAGCTTTAAAACGTGTCACTGAAAAAAAAAAATTATAAAGTTAACAGTAGCCCAAATGTTAGCTGCTAGTTAGTAAATTGGAGGACTGACAAACTGAGGGCTATTAGTAACCAAAATTCAAGGCGAGGCAGGTCACCCTCGTTTTGAATCAATTTCGAGCAAGGTCACGTTTTCCAGAAAATGTCGTCCTGCAAAATAGACCTTCTTAGAATATGACTAACCCAGAAAATTACATCCAGTGAAATAGACCCACTTAGAAAATGACTAACCCAGAAAACGATGTCCTTCGAAATAAACGTCAAGCAAACATTGACTTTCCACGAAAACGAGGCAGGCCGCCCGAAGGACCAAAGTAAGATTGTATAAAAGTACCTCAATTTTGGTTACTACTAATTTCTCATATAGTTAAACTAGGAGACCGATTTATTTTTTCAGTGTCCCTCATTTTAATATTGTCCGTCCAAAATCGCAGATGTCCTAAGGCTAGATTTTACCAAATTGGAATAAGATTTACTCGGAGATTGAATGATAAAATAACATCAATTCTAGGAATAATCCTTGTCCATGTAGTCTAAGATCCGAAGCTAAATCGATCTTCACCGAGCTGATAATAGAATGAAACATATTTTATAATTAATTTATTATAGCGGAAAATATATTAAAAATGGGTTTATGGGCATGGATACATCTGATTGACCATCTGATGATCCATTGACGTCATTTGATGAGTGATTTGTGTAAATCTTGTTGTGGTTATTATTCTTCTTTCAGTAATAATACAATTATAACGTTTATATTTGAAGTTGCGTTTGCTATGATACATTACAATGTGGCATTTACAATGATATAATGAATATTATATAAAATTACAATTTATATGCTATGTGGGTATCAATTTTAAAGCCTTGCTACTTTTTAATCTTGCGTCACTTTCCAATGTTTTATTTATTTTTGATATAGGAAGCAAATACAGTTTTTTCCATAAACGTAATAGAAATAATAAGCGAATATCCAAACCAAACCGCCAAAACCAAAAAGTCAAATATATAGGGAAGAATATGACAAGCTCAGCAAAATACTGTCATGGCCACTTCGACGAGAACGTAAATTAGAGATTTTCTTTTAAATTTTGCAATTATTAGTGATAACAGGATAAGACGCTCCTGTTTAAATTGGTTCAGCTTGTTACGCGCTCCCACTAATAATCCCACATTAAATAAATTATAGATATTACTAGCCCACCCCGGCTTCGCACGGGTCCAATGCTGATAAATTATGCATGATAAACCATCCTCTTGAATCACTCTATCTACTAAAAAAACCGCATCAAAATCCGTTGCGTAGTTTTAAAGATCTAAGCATACATAGGGACAGACAGCAGGAATCGACTTTGTTTTATACTATGTACCTAGTGATTTGGTACGGAACCCTCGATATCAGAGTTAGACTATTAATTATTTGTCCAAACTGATTGGAAATCGAGTAAACTAGGGCCACTTCTAAATTAAACGTCAACCTTTCATTTACACTGGCGTCGACTGAAAACTCAACTTGCCTAATTCCCTAAACAAAGTTTAAACGCTTTAATCGAAGTGTTCAAATAAACACTTGATTAGCGCCTGTACACTGTCGAGCTGCAAGTGCACTTGTACAGTGCCGTGCAGATTTAACGCTGCACGGTGGGTTAGATAGCCTCGTTGTGGTCAGAGTGGGATATGCACGCGGGTGGGCCGAGCTTTTGTAACATGGGTTTTTTATTAGAGACGCGTGTACCTATATTAAGAGTGCGCGTTTAGTTGTGTAATAAAATCAATACAGGCAGGTTATTTTATGCTAGTAAAACCGGGACGGGCTAACTAGGTGTGGGAACCGCGTTATTACCCTTCGCAATAACACACAAGTCGCTTCTAGGTTCTGTCTGCCAGTTTTTAACTGTATCAGGGCTGGTTAGCCCTCACTACCAGTAGTCGGACTTTGTGTGGGAGTATAACCCGCTAATGGGATTATCTCCGCGCCACAGGGGTCGGCGCCCGTTCGTAGTTATTCGTATCGGCACACGTCGCATTTACAAAAAAATACAATCACAATTGTCAAGCGGCATTTGGAAAAAGATATTCTTTGCAAATATGTACTATAAATGCAAAAGCCTGTGATTGTGAAGAAGTCTCCATGATTAAATTTCTACTCTACTCCTATTTGAAGTATCTTTTTTTGGCCCTATGGTTGACTGCTATTTGACATTAAGTCTTCTCTTTGTAATGACTTTTAGTATTATACAATAAAGATAAAATTAATATACATTTGCACACAGAATGTTCAGGCAATCGAATTTATAATACTATGTTGTATGTTTTTCATTAAAATATTAGTGAAATTTAGGTTATTTATTTACGTTATTTATCGTGACCACACCACAGTGGGACCTAAATCTGTCCAGTCCGCGTTCGACGTGGTAATTAGCCCGTTAATCTTTCGGACGGAATTAACTCGCCGTTATGAATGCACGCCAGTGCATTTGGAAGTGTTTAAAACTTTACACTGTGTGCTGTGATTGCACGCTAGTGTACCTTAGTGATAGTTTGTGCTATTATACTCGTACGAATATTATAATAATTATAATAACAGTACGAGTCTAGTAATATCACAGAATACTTAATAGTACCTACTATTTACATATGTATATAATGTATGATTATTACAAATAAAAAATCTATCTATCTATCTATCTATGTATAGAATGAACACGAACACCCCCGCACCTAATCGAGTTACCTCACCCCGCAGGGGCATTGAGAATCGTGTTGGCTGCGAAAACGAATTTTGAAATGGTTGTGTACTGTGCATATGTGGACAACTCGTGAAATAGTGATGGTGATGGTAATGATGATGATAGTGACTGGTGGAAGTTGATAATGAAGATGACGAAGGTAGTGACTAGTGGTGGAAATGATGATGATCGTAGCTGATGGTGATGGTGGTAGTTATGATAGTGTTACCATGATGTTGGTAAAATTAAAATCTTAAATAAACCCAGCAATTTCTAGAGGCCTATTAAGAATATTTAAGAATTTAAGAATACGATTTAGGAATTTAAGAACCTGTGGAACTCCAAGAGTAGGCCGTTAACCAGCAGTAAGACACCATTACAGGCTAATAAAATAATAAAAAATAAGTGTGCGATGACTAACATTTATGTAGTAGGTACCTATTGCGAACATCTAATTTCAAACATCTCTTGATCAACACACATGGTAAGAAAATGTTTATCGCCACACAACATAACACCCGATAATTCCCGAACCCCCCATGACACCAATCACGAGATTAAATTCCACCTCCTCAAACCTTTTTTATTAATATAAAACCGCGGTAACGTCAAAATGGCGCGTTAATTTCAAAATGGCGCCGAAAGAATTCCGCGGTCGCAGATTTACGACGCGGGCGATTTATGTGCCCCGGGGCGATATTATGTAGCCGCACTCACTTGGAAAATCGTGCGTTGTTTATGCTTTCATACCGCCAAGTGTATGACTAAATTTATTTAGTTAGAGTTGTTTATTAATAATTGGAGGGGGTTGACGAAGGTATTTATTTAATTTAATTTATACAAGTCAAAATAAGCTTACAGTTTACACCAAATAGCGTCTTATTTCATTAAGCGGTTTACACTCACGTGGAATTGTCAGGAACAGCCCGACATGTTTTGAACTCGTATGGAGCTCTTCATCAGGGACTGCTACCCGTACGGTGGCGGGACAACTTCGTCACCAAGGCGGCAAATCGCTTACTTTTAACTTAAATTTAACGTGACAAAAAAGAAAAAAATGCAAAAGAACACAGGGAAAAACATTAATAAAGCAATGGTCCCCTTAGTAAAAATGATATTCGATTCATAAATAAATGATCATTCGTTATTTATCCAACAGTGGACGTCCTTAGGCTGATAAACGGTCAGTCTTTATAATCTTCAGACCGAATAAACGTCCAACCAGCGACGCTTGGTTGACTGATTTCAGATCAACCACCCGACCGACCGATCGAGTTCTAGTCTAGCTGATCGATAGATATTTCACCGACCTATCAACAAAATAATCAATTATTTTCGACCGACTGACTAACTGACTGCCGCATGACTTATCAACAGATTTGCAATCGTTCATTCAATGCTCAATCGACTGATACATTTTCGACCGATTAATGGATACCTAAGCTGTAAGCGTAAAGTAAACTTTACTTTATATACCTATATATTCTTTACTCATACTAATTACTGAGGGATTGTATTCTCATTATCATGTATAATGTCCTGGTAGTAGTTTAGGAATGGTATCTTTTTTATTTATTTATTTGTACATTAGCATTAGTAAGTTAAATATTGTTTCACAAAAGTTTACTTACTTTTAATCTAGTGTTGGTATAGTGACTAACTATGCCACCTTATTTACTTGCATGAAATCTCAGTGGGAATAGCCTACAGGCTATATCTAATTTAAGATTTCCTTTCCTGCTAAATGTAACCGTTTTTAAATAAAAAAAAAATAATCATTTATTTCTCGACCAACATGGATCAGTTTTGTTAGTAATGAAATGAAATAAGTACTTATAAACTATTGTTAGTGTGACGTCCAGGGTTTCAGGGCGGGAATAGATTCAATGAAACACGTAAACGGGTTTACCGTCGACACGATCTGCCCACTCCCGTTGACGTCTGTCTTAGTAATGGCGGCAGCGGGCAGGTGGTGGCAACACTTTATTTCATAAAGGTGTCTATACACCACACCATCCTCTTTTGATAAATTTGAAATAGTTTTATTGATAGCTTACTTATTTACTTATTGCTAGTTATTAATATTTCATATCGAGATTGCATTACATGTACATTTTATTTATTCCCGGAATCTAGACTGATTTATATTATCAGTAATTACAACCCTTAGCGGATTCGCTCACTGCTCCGTCCGAGTGAATTGAACTAAATTCGGGGCCTACATCCAGACGCCCCACACCAGCCAACCACGCCAAACACCAAGGCGCGAAGCATTTGCTCAGACTCAGGGTTCAGCTGAGCACGGTTATTGTGGCGCATCGCGTACATCCAGCACCTTCGCTGAGACAGCGAAGATGATAATTCCACCATTAATATGGATTGATTTCGCGTCGGCGCAGTGAGCAAACCAGCCAACAATATTTCAAAGTAACGGGTATGCGCAACAATAGCAATACCCCGGTCACTAGACTGTAGTTAAAAATGTAATATTTTCTAATTTAATTCTCAATCATGAATTTGAATGTACATTAAAATATAACAATAGTTTAATCTTATCAACAACTGTTTTGTAAGTTTGTAATAAATGTGTCATAAAGAATTATGTTTTTGTTTTGTTACTATTCACTTTATTCTCCGTTTGAGACAAGGCTTTTAATCATAAATCTATGCATATAAAAATTTAATTTTAGTGAGGACTTATACTTGTTTTTTTAGTAGTTTCAAGTTCAATAAGTTGTCTTCACTTTTACATCACTAAACAACTCTCACGTTTCCGTTTTCTTCTCTTTTCATTTGTTTTTTTTTTTTTCATAAACATGATGCACTAAGAAAATATTGTCAATTACTTGTTATTAATCGGAGGACGCAATGGATTAATGCGATTATTAAATATTTTGTATTTGGTATTGTGTCACAGTTATTATTATTTTAATTCCCTTGGCAACCATAACATTAAGTTATATTTATTTACTCGTGAATTAATCTACTGTAGAGCAATTATTTTCTAAAATTTAGGAATCTACCAGCGCTTCCAACTAAGGCCTCCGTGAGAAAGAAGCGCCGCAAGAAAACTCACAGTTTGCCTTTTCAATTAAATATACATTTTCCAATTTTTGGTATGAATTTAAAAATCTTCTCATGAAATGTAATTATTTATGACGACGCGTTTGGCTCGGTTTGTAGACACCTGCCTACTGAGTCGGCGGTCCCGGGTTCGAATCCCGGCCGGGGCAAATATTTGTGCAAAATATTTGTTCTTGGGTCATGGAAGTTATCTATATATGTATTTATATATTATGTATATCGTCGTCTAGTACCCATAGTACAAGCTTTGCTTAGTTTGGGACTAGGTCGATTTGTGTATGATTGTCCCTTAATATTTATTTATTTATTTATTTTTTATTTCAGAATACTAAACCGGCGTTGATTAGTCAGCGTTTGAAATGAAAAATGTGTTTTTTTTTTCTTTATAAATTTTATTGATTGGTATATCGACCATAATTTCAAATACCGTAGTAACTTTACAAGAAATCACGAATTCCTGCTGCATTATTGAAATTTACATTGAAAGTTACAAATGAGTATACCTCAAGGAGAATAGATAGGTAGGTATATACACTGCCTACGTCTCTTATGAGGGCTCATGCATATTATAAACGCTGCATATCTTAATGTAAAACAAAGTCTTCAATTTGGAAAACCCTCGTCTAACCCGAAGTTTATTTCACTTTACCATTTGATTCAGGGACAACACCGTTTTAATGCATGTATGATTAATGATTATGAAGACGCATTTATCATAAATAGAGGTACTACTCACATTCGGCGCGACGTCTTACTGTTAGTGGTGCCAATTAACGTAAAAAATCAGTTTATTGCGATATTCGTTAACTTTTTATTGTATATCAGTTGAGTACCAATTCCTTGTTTGTAACTGTTTTTAAATATCATCTGAATGTGCACATTCCAAGTACTACTGAAACATATATGTGTATATATATATATATGCTACGCAGTTTACTTCTGGTTTTTTTTAGTGCCTGTCATCACAGACTTACTACAAAATTTCAATAGAATAGTCTATTGTTTTGCTCGACGTTAGTACCAGTCTTTCCAGACTTACTACTTTTGGTTGTTAGTACCAGTCTTTCCAGACTTACTACTTTTGTCGTTGTTAGTACGTCTTCACAGACTTACTAATTGTTAGTACCAGTCTTCACAGACTTTCTAATTGTTAGTACCAGTCTTCACAGACTTACTACTTGTTAGTACCAGTCTTCACAGACTTACTACTTTTCTCGTTGTTAGTACCAGTCTTCAGAGACTTACTACTTAGCCCATTAGAGTAGATCTTTTATTTACTTATTGTTAGTACCAGTCAATTTCGACTTAGGTACTACTCGGTCCATTAAGAAATAGATGTGATTATCAGTACCTACACCTAGGTATTGTTTAACGTAGTATTGACGTGTCTACTACACTACCCAGCGAACACTACGAGTATCTAGAACAAATGCATGGCATATATGCATATACTAATACGACGTTATATTAATATAGATACAATCCCATAGAAATGCATGCCATTTATAATGCGAGTAGATTTTAGTTTGTAAAACCTGTTTGAAATTGGTATAGTTAAAAACCCTTTTTTTTAACATACAAAGGATACATACAATTTCGCGCATGTGAAGTCCAAGTGTGACTCGAACACACGACCTCTGTTTAACCGGAACATTGCTCTAATGCACACTCAGCGTTTGTATCTCACGCAATGTGTTCCCGTGACATCCGAAAAATCATTCATATTGCGCTTTTTTTTTTTTTTTAATATTGGTTTTCCTTTTTAGTTCTCACTTAATCTTTTACGGAATAATGATCTTCTCAATATGCAATATGTTCGATTAAACTATAAATTATCGTAATTTGGAATTTCAGCCACCAGGTTGATGATTTAAATTTAACATGGAATTTACGTTGTACTTATGTATTATAAATATATTTTCTTTTAGTATTTATTAAACTATTTTCTTATAATTTAGGAACATATCAGTATTATTTTATTACACAGGAAACGTTTACTGAAGTCTACTATTTTCTCGTTTTAACGCGTAATACTTTATATCATCCAGTCCAGACAATACCGTGCGTTTTCCGTGGCTGTACAAGTTGCCCTGTAGCGCATTTGGTTCTCTATGCAAGGTTAAATGTTACTTTTGTTTTTACATTGCTTCTAACCCTGCAAAATCAAACCAAAATGGAAATTCACTTTCAACCCGCAATTAAGATAAACAATTGACCAACTTTCAGAATATGAGAAATTAAGAGGGTTGTCATTATATGTAATATTCAGTTATAGCATTAAATGCCTAAAAGACAAGAACAACACTCTACTTAAAGGTTGTCTGAAAGATATCGCTCTTTAGCTATTAGACTGCATGTTGTTTACCTCCATTGTAATTCTAATTTTACTTGTTATCCTTGTTTATGTGTGCAATAAAGAATATTCAATCTATTCTATCAACTGGCAAAATGCTTTTATCAATTGCTCATAGAATAGAATTACCTATACTCATACTAGTTAATTCACAATGCGTAATAAATGTCGAATTATTCACAATTACTAGTATAATTTACCTATTCCAGAGAACTATGACAATCAGGTCAAATCGACTCAATTTCTAAGCGAAGATTTGCTTTAAACGCCACAAACTGGACAATTTGTTTTAAAATGTCATTACCATAATACTCATGTTTTACTCGTAATCGTTTATTTATAATGCACGAATACTTTAAATGACAAATAAGTCGTTATTTCTAGTATATATATTCTTTTGTTATATACTTTATTCTATAGTGAACTCAAATCAGTCAAATCGTTTCAACTTCTAGACAACGATTTATTTAATAGAGTATAATATATATAACACTTATTGTCGATTTAGTTCCAATGCAGATAAATCAATACCATGTTTTATTTGTTACATATCCAATCAATTTCGCGATAATCCCTCTACGACATGAATTACTGTAGTATCATTCGACTTTCGAATTTGACACGGTGTCACTTAAAGTCATACAATTATAACGGCCATAAATGGCTTCATGTGCAGTAAAGGGTGAAGAGATGTCATCTGCGCAACACTCACTTGACAGTCCAGCCTCTCGAATGAGACCTCCAGTAAATAGGGTCTAATGCGCTTGTCATAGTTTGAGGGCATATTTTATTACTCGCACCCCCTTTACGGCCATTTATCAGTCATACAATTTAAAATTTAGAAAACTATTTTCTCGGCCTGTCATTGCCAACGCACGACAGCTTGTTTGGTAGTTAATTTCCGTACCTTTACGGGCTACTCTAAGGGCTGATACGAGATCTTTCCGCCTGTCATTGCCAACCAATGACAGCTTGTTTTGTAGTTGTTCACCGCTGATACAGCTGAACCGATTCTATTTTGATACCCTAATAGGGTTTTGTTTTCCTCAAATCCTGTTGGTTTTGCCTCCCATATCCCTATATTTTAATTACGTTCCCACTTTCCCAGTTCCTTTATTTGCTACTAGGTATCCAAATGTTAGGGTAGTTTATTTAAACTAATTGCATTACAAATATTTGAATTTCCGATGCTTTGCAGCATCTACATGGCTAGCACAATATTTTGCCGCGACCCCACCCGTGGCGCGACTCAACACCACCCGTCTAGCTCGCACGGCATTGAAATGAAAATGACAGACACCCTGTACTCAAGGAGTAAACAGTTGACGGGCTAGTTAAAATATAATTCTATTTAGGTGTCAATACGGTATTTGATGACAGCTCAAATCAGCTATTCTTAATGAAATTTCAAAACGGTATGTTAGTACGAGGAACCAATTAATGCACATTACTCTCGATGTCACTACTTCATAAATATATTGGCAATTAGTTACGTTAATTTTGTTCATTCAATTTGTTACTTTACTACCAAACATCGGTCGATACTTCGGTTGGCTTGGCTAAAGGAAACGTACGAGTACTTGTATGGGGGCAAAACGAACAGTACCAGGATTAGACCTTGATTTGCATTTTTTGTTACCCGGATTATTCATTTACAAAGAAACCCGAAGAGTTTTCTTGATTGCTACATAACACAAAATACAAATAATTGCATATTATTATTTCCAAACACAAGAAGTGAGAAACTCGGCGAGCTTACGCTCTTTTGTGTTTGTTATGTTATATTCGCAATACTTAGTAGTTATTGCATACCCTTTTTATTCACACTTAGGTAATAATGAAATAATGCACTTTATTCTGCAAGTAGGCAAAGGGCACCTTTACATGCCCGAGTCTACCGGCATTTCAGGTATATGTATTATACTCATACATAAATATTGATTACGTCTTCGGTACGGTTGTACGAGCTGTACGACTAGGTAAGTACATACATCTTCTGTGTCATAAAGTGATTACGACGCCAATTACCATATAGCATATACAATGTGTTACCGCCAAGTAGGCTCTTCTTAAAACAGAGTAAAGTAACATAGATCTTTAACGTATCCATGACCTTAATTTAATTAATTAACTTAAATCCAGGCTTTATTAACTTTCTAACAAAATTTTAATTGTCAGTAATGTACAGTGAATAAATTGACAAGTGAGTGTTAAATGACAGCGTGATATGAGTAACGACAATTACGCTGTACACCCACTACATTGAATGTGCGGATTTAAGAAATTTAATTGTGCAGTTAATCACATAAGTATACTGAGTAATTATGACCTAGTTTGTAAGATTTTTCTAGTAACTAAGCCAATCCAAAAATATTAAATAAATGTTTGCTACGCCCTGACAGGGCCTTGTACCTAGCTTTAAGTACTTGGTCGCAATAAATTATTATTGTTATTATTTAGATGGCTATATTTGATAACGAAAATGTATTAATGAAAAACATAGACGATATACCCGATATAGTCGGTTAAGTTACATTGTCTCACCTGTGTTAGTAGGCCAAGTGACCGTCAAATATATTAAAATCTGTTGTTCTTACAATTACATGTTTTGACCGTGTCACAATTTATAGGTAAATAAAACCGATTATACCGGGGCTAGATTGTCTAGCTTGATAAATAATAGTTATCACTTATGTTTTGACACCTTTGTTGATGATATCAACATCCATTTCCAATAAGTAGATACTCTTACTACGGCTAATTCCTCTGCTTATTTTTTGACATAAGTGCACAAAGTACTGGTCAGAATGTTATGCGACTTTTGTTGTAGGTACTTTAATATTCTAAACCACTATACCCACTTTTTCCTTTTCTTTTCCTTTTACAGAAATTAATTAAAAGGATTCCACTGATTATTATTATCGGTTATTTGTACACTTCCTTGTTTCGTTTTAATCCTCGTCGCCATTGTGACGTCCAGGGTTTCAGGGCGGGAATAGATTCAATGAAACACGTAAACGGGTTTACCGTCGACACGATCTGCCCTCTCCCGTTGACGTCTGTCTTGTAATGGCGGCAGCGGGCAGGTGGTGGCAACACTTTATTTCATAAAGGTGTCTATACACCACAGTTAGTAACATAGGTAGGTATTTAATTATAATTAGTTTGGTCTATGTCTGTTTTTTCCCGTTTTAAAGAAAATAAAATAAAAGACCGACCGACTGACTGGTCCTCTGCAGATCAATCAATTCGTTTGTTAGTCTACTGGGATTCGTGTGCGGTATAAAACCGCGGTAACCTCAAAATGGCGCGTTCATTTCGAAATGGCGCTGAAAGAACCCAGTCGCAGATTTACTACGAGGGCGATTTAGGTGTCTCAGGGCGATATTATTGCAGATTTATTTCTTTTTATTTATTTAAAGTATACAAGTACAAATGACGGATCTCATGCAGTAAGGCATTATCTACCAGTCAACCCTAAGGTCAAACATAGGTACTAAAAACAATTTATATTATTGGTGCAAGCAGAAGTTCAATTGTACATCGCATTCATTTGGAAAAACGTCCGTTTTCCTTTTATATATTGGTATGTCTGATTTTGTCCGTTGGATTTTTGATCGATTTTAGACGACATTGAAACAGATTGACTGACACATAAAACTAGTCAGTTTCTCGATCGATCGAAGGCTCCAGTGTGTGACTGAGGATGAACACCTTGCCAGTGACGAGCAGTGCGATGGTAGAAAGTAGCCGTCCGTGGGCATCATGTTAAACAATTCCATTGATTATTTTATTTTATGTTTCTTTTTAGTGTTCTGTAGTCAACTAGGAACCCTTATAGTTTCGCAATGACCGTCTGTCCGTCCGTCCGCGGCTTAGCTCTGTGATCAATAGTACTAGAAAGCTGAAATTTGGTGTGAGTATGTAAATGTATCACGCCGACAAAACGGTAAAATATAAACTAAAAAAAAATATTTTTTCTCGGGTACCTCCCGATAACCTAAAGTGGGGGGTGGGGCGTCGTTGAATAGGTCTTTAATAAATACCTAATAGTACGAGAGCCCACGACCAAAATTTTTGTCTCATAGCAATACGGCCAAAACCGCATCAAATCGATAGATACGATTATCCTGAACTCGAAAATACCAATATCAGACATTTTCCGCGTAGCGTTTGATCGGACCGAATTTTCAAAATTGTCAAAGAATTTTACCGAACTGCATCATAGCAATATGTCTAATTTGCAGACTGTAGTTGAATGATAGTTCTGAGATACCGGAAACATATTCTTCAGACGTTAGTGGTGTAGCGCAAACCCGTAAAATCACTTAAAAAAAATTAAAATAAGACAAAAAAAATGTCTCATAGCAATACGTCTGAAAATCTTTTTTATTAGTAAATTTTGGTTATTTGATGCGAACAAAACAATTTTCAGACGGAAATGTGAACGCATTAAATTTTGAGCCCGTTTTGAAAATGTTAACAAATTTTACCGATCGGTATCATAGCAATATGTCTGAAAATTGTTGGACATGATAAAATAAGTTGTCCACATGTGCAAAAAATTTATATCAGACAAATTAAGTGTAGCACCTTCTCTATCAGACAACTTTTCGATACTCAGATATCATTTAAAAATCGTATTGAGGCATCTTGAATTTTCTGTTACAAACCAATGAATACGTTGCGACCCTGAATTTATTAGATGATAATTAACAAAGAATTTACCCGAAACCGTAACATTGAAGTTGAAGGACTGAAATAAATCGCACAAAAGGAAACTGGGATATAGATACGACGACACGATAGACATAATATATAAATACATACATCCATGACCCAAGCACAAATATTCGAGTTCATCACACAAATACTTGGCCTGGCCGGGATTCGAACCCAGGACCGCCGGCTCAGTAGGCAAGTGCTTTAAAAAGTGAGCCAACCGCGTCGGCATATTGTACACAAGCACGTCAAAAACAATACCCTCAAATAGAAATGCTTATTAGAAAATACTTTGCTTTGCTTAGTCACAACGAGGACATAGTTATAAGACTAAAAGAATTAAATAAAAAAAATCGTTAGTATACTCCAGAAGAAATTAAAACGAAAATAGCTTAAAGTGTCGAATACCGTTTATTGATTAGATGTGGATTCGTTTTTCAAAAGTTTCTCTTGTATAGATAAATAAAATTTTGATTTAATATATTAGATTTGTTTTATTGTACTACCTATGTTTCTACATGAATAACTTAAAATTAATGCCGTTTAAATATTTTTCACCGTTGGTTAAAATTCTCCTACATTTTAAAGTTTGAGAATCTGTGAACAGCATGATGACGTAGGCTTGTGTCAGTCACGTGGTTCGCGAGTCTCGGAATGGAATACCTGGCGGAGTATATTATTATACCATGGTTCCAACGTTTGGAGCAGCTGGCGAGTGAGCTGTATAATAGTAACGTAACAAGCGCTGAGGCTGTTGAAATGAAATACTGATTGATTTGATAGTTTTGGTTTTATTTAAAGCACACTTGAGTAACTTTTACAAAAGAAATAAGTAATGACATCTGTCATCTGTCAAAGTACATATACATAATAGACAAGGGAGATTCTTGAATATCTATGAAGGCTGTAAATTTAAAAAAAACATTTAACAGAGGCGTCGGCCAGGCGACTCCGAAACGTTATTTTCATTTTTGGGAGTATATGCTACACTTAAAGTGTCTGAAAACAGGTTTTTGGTAATCATGGCAGCAATACGAAAAGTTGAAAAAAAAAAATATCCGTATTGCTATGATACAGGTCGGCTAAAGGCCATGCCAGGATAAGCTAAGTGAATCTGCCCCCAGCGAGTTTTGGCTTGTAATTTTTTTTGTTGATTTGTCTTTTTATTAGTGTCGTTTATGCCAAATTACAGCTCCCCAAACCTTACCGTTTTTCTTTAAAAAAAAAAAAACGAAATCTGATCTTTCTTCGATATTTTTTTTTCTAGCCGGCCGATTTTGACGTGAGTCACGTATATTGTGCTTATAATAAAAACAATTATATGGTATTAATTTTAATACATATTGCCATACAAAAACTTGAAAAAAAAAATAGAATTTATTTTTGATTTTTTTTTTAGCATTATCTCGATAGCGACACCTCCAGATTTTTCACCAAAACTAGCCTCTTTAATAAGCTACAAAATGAATGTATTAACTTAATTTTATTTGTGGTATAACGGGTTGATTTTTTAATTGAATTCATCACCATACATTTTCTTTACCCGCTCATTATTAAAATTAATCGATTAAAAACTGTTTAAAGAAACGTGTATGTTTATAATGAACACTGGCCACTTACAAAAAAAAAAGTATTGATTCCTTCGTATTGAAAAAGTATTGTAAAAAGATCCGATCTGGCAACGCTAATGAAATGTATGGCCTATTGCCCTTGCCCCTCTCGCCGTGCCGCCCCGACCTCGCTCGGCGCCCGCGCCCCGCGCGCGTCCTATGTTTTGGAGCATGTTCTTACTTACAGACGCGCCCCGAAGATATTTGACGAACTTATTGTTTCGACCAAGACTAACTTGTTCTTGTTATTTTTCATGTTAATTTTAAAATTGTGGATTGACAAAAAAAAGGTGACAAGTAATAGTTGGTTGAATAGCGCCAATACCAAAACAAAATGCAATCGGCCAGGGGCGCCTACGCCGCCCCTGTCGGTTTGGCGCCCCGGGCTATAGCCCGGATGGCCCTAGGGTAAATACGTCCCTGCACAGACTCCATTGCTATATTGTATAGCTTTTTAACGTTTTTTTTAAAGCACTTCTTTATTATTTTCCTGCAATCCATTTTTAACTAAAAGTTTTTCCGATAAATATTCGAAGTTTATGTGAATAACCGGCGCCGAAGGAATCAATACTTTTTTTTTTGTAAGTGGCCAGTGTTCATTATAAACATACACGTTTCTTTAAACAGTTTTTAATCGATTAATTTTAATAATGAGCGGGTAAAGAAAATGTATGGTGATGAATTCAATTAAAAAAAACAACCCGTTATACCACAAATAAAATTAAGTTAATACATTCATTTTGTAGCTTATTAAAGAGGCTAGTTTTGGTGAAAAATCTGGAGGTGTCGCTATCGAGATAATGCTAAAAAAAAAATATCAAAAATAAATTCTAATTTTTTTTTCAAGTTTTTGTATGGCAATATGTATTAAAATTAATACCATATAATTGTCTTTATTATAAGCACAATATACGTGACTCACGTCAAAATCGGCCGGCTAGAAAAAAAAATATCGAAGAAAGATCAGATTTCGTTTTTTTTTTTAAAGAAAAACGGTAAGGTTTGGGGAGCTGTAATTTGGCATAAATGACACTAATAAAAAGACAAATCAACAAAAAAAATTACAAGCCAAAACTCGCTGGGGGCAGATTCACTTAGCTTATCCTGGCATGGCCTTTGTTGACATTTTCAAAAATGCGCTCAGGCTATATGCTACGCGCAAAATGTCTGAAAACAAACTTTTTCGTAATACAATTATAAAATCTATGTACATTTTCACTATCAGACGTATAGCTATAATACCGACTGTCTTTTTTTTTTGACACAGCAGAAATGGCCTCCCACGCAGTTGCTACACTTTCGACCGTTACTACACACCTAGTCGGGTTCAGAATCATACAATCTAACGATTTTATAGGGTTTTTGTCGTATTGCTATGAGACATGGTTTTGGTCGTGAGCTCTCGTACTATAATAGGAGTCTCCAAACATAATTTTTTATCAAGTCAGCAGTTTTGTAAATATTCACTCCGAAAATAAAAAAAATAGTGTCCCCCCCTCTAACTTTTCAACCACTGGTCACAAAATTATGGAAAAATTCATGAAAATGAGGCCTTATAAGTACTTTCAATAAAAACTATATTGAATAAAATCGGTCGAGCCGCTTTTGAGTTATCGCAAAATTTCATAATTTTCTTTAAAATGCTTTAAAATAACATAAGTGCCGCATGGTGTCCTTTTACTTCGAACGTTACACATATTAGTTAAGTGCCTTACTGTATTTCGCTCAATCTGGCGCGTATAATCGATAAGTTCCAGAAGATAATAAGTAATTGCAGTTACTTTGGCGTTTACGACCTTTTTTATATAGCTTGAAATCTTTCTCGTAATTTAAACCTCGAAGCCCGTCTATTGTGAAGGATGGGCAACTACGGAACCCTACACTGAGCGTGGCCCAACATGCTCTTGGCCGGTTTTTTCTAATTATTGTTATATACATAAAACTGTGTAATATAATATTTACAATAGGTACTAAAAACTACAGATAAATATAAAAGAAACGATAATTATTATGTACAATTGGTTAAAACTAATTAGAAAAAATAAGTATAAAATATGGTATATCGCCTCGGTTGGTTCGCGTCTCAGGGTACCCCAGCCCCAGAGCTGGCGCGTACCTCTCACAGAGGATCGCTTTTGCGATCCAAAGAGTTAACGCCGCCAGCGTAATGGGAACCATGCCGCAGGCAGACCTGCTGGATGGGGTATTCTTTTTATAGAAAATGTATATATTTTATTCTTATTTTTTCAAACTGTGTTGTTATTTTTGGCAATAAATGTATTGTTTTTTTTTTTCAAGCACAATGCCAATAAATGAAAATATGCAACATTGATATTCAACTTAATTGAAATTTTCTCGGTTAATTGACTTGAATTGGCTCTAAACTTAACCAACAACATTTACCAGCAATTTAACTGATCAAACTGAATTCCCAACTGCCAATCAAGCCTATTCGTCCTCGCATGTGACCTAAAAGGTCGCGTATCCAGTAATTAAATAATACTTCCCAATTAAACTCGCCTCTGTAGCGTCACAAACTTTACTTTGCGGACGGGCGATGTCGCCTCTATTCGCTTCGAATTTCCAAAGATTAAGTTAAGGATGCACGTTATTTGTACGCGCGATCATATGATCAAGGTGCAAAGTTTAGTCGAATACTTAAACTATTACCCAGATAAGGTAAGTTCGAACCTCGATGGTATCCAGCTTTACACTAAACCGGTGCAAACTTAATTTGACAGGGTATGTTTGGTGTTAGTTTCTTATTGTAGCCACCAGCACGCTGTTTGTGGTAAGAGGTGACAGTCGTTCCTGACCGAGTAATTGTTTAAGGAAACAAAACTGTTGGCCTAGACGTTTGTTTTGTAAGAGACTAGGGACAAGTCTGAGGCTGAATTTTTGTAGGTATTTGTATAGTTTTGTGGGGAATATGTGATTAGTTTCACACCTTGTCTGAATTTGTCTTTTGAGATTATTGTACTGTCGCTATGAAAGACTCAATTAAGTAAGTAGATCATGACTGATTTGTATTGGCAATGTATTCTATCGGATTTATTTTTGTTAGTTTAAACACTGTCCTTCTAAAGCTCTAATATTGTTATCCAAAAGACGAATGGTCCACTGCTGGAGGCCTCCCCCAAAGTTCTCCACAACGATCGATCATGCGCCGCCCTCATCCAATTTCTACCCGTGATCTTAATCAGGACGTCGGGCCAACTTGTCGGGCCCTCCCACGCTGCGTCTTCCGGTCCGCGGTCGCCACTTAAGAACCTTTCTGCCCCAACTGCCAATTAAGTCTGGCGACTGATCATGTTGCCAAAGACGTATTGGAATTTTAACATATGGCGTAACGTTGTGTTGTGTTACCCCCTGACTTCCTATGACGCTGCTCTCTTGACTGAAGCTACCTAATAAACTACACGAAGAGGCCTTAAAAAACATATTATTATGACAACTATATTGATAATTTAAACCAACTTTTTTAAATGAATAATAAGATTTCCTAAGTTCTGCGTGAATTCTTAAAATTTCGAGTAGTTTTTGAAACAAAAATTATCAATGAAAAATTAAAACTGTAGGTCTCAAATATATATACCAATAAATCGCAATGGCCCTGTACTAAGTACTCACACTGATAATATGTTAAGAAACATCTAAATAGAGAAAAATGTTAACAATCAGCATATTTGAACGGATAAGGAGATTAAGGAGCATTACAACCCACCAATACTTTTTTACCATATAAAAAAAATGCACTTTTTCAACCTCAATTTCGACCCGTAAACTTCCATAGAAAATTTAACATAATTGATGAACCAAAAATTCACGGTAATATATCAAATAAATCTTTCCCCGGGCTTTATCTCCTTGAGGCTTACCCCAGGGAACGCCTATTTGCCTGTTTGCAGTCGGAAAACACACCTTTAGGTGAAATTTATGTATCAAACAATGTAATGTGCAGGTACTGGTAAACACGGGGAATTATAGAGGTACCTCCTGAGCTGGCAGGCGAGATTTCATAATAGATTAGGCTGTATTCGAAGTTTCTAGCAACTGATGTCTGAGATATCGCAATAAATACAGTTCAGTGTTGCGATTGCTGTATTTAATTTTAAATGGCAATTGATAACATTGTATATTTTTAATACTAATATGACATTATTTTTCTGTATTTGGCTTATAAAGAGGACTTAATCACTGCTTTTATATTTTTCCTGAGGTTACCAGTTATCATTAAGCTTAGGCTATGTTTTTTTTACAATAAATTTATATGAAAAGTAAAATATAAAAAATACATTACAAATATAAACACATGATAAAAAAAACCTAACCTAGGGTGCCGCTGGTAGCGGGGCAGGGACCAGGCTACCGGAGGTTAGGGCTGCAGAGAGAGGAACCTCCTGACGATGCGCGCCGTGACCAGGACTACCGCTTTCTGAATCTGACCCTTGATCCAGCCATCTAGCATCGAGACTCTTCCTTCGCTATAAGACCTTTTGACGACGCGTTTGGCTCGGTTTGTAGACACCTGCCTACTGAGCCGGCAGTCCCGGGTTCGAATCCCGGCCAGGGCAAATATTTGTGTGATGAACTCGAATATTTGTGCTTGGGTCATGGTTGTTCTATGTATTTAAGTATATATTTATCTATATAAGTATGTATACCGTCGTTTAGTACCCATAACACAAGCCTTCTTGAGCTTAATTTGGGACTAGATCGATTTGTGTGAGGTTGTCCGATATTTATTATTTATTATATTATTATTATTAAGACCGTTCGCCGATACGACTATCGGCACCATGATCGTCGAGTCAACATCGAACTCCAATCTAACAGCCAAGGCAATGTACTTGCTGAGTTTTTCCTCCTCGGCCTTCACGAGATATATTGCTCTAACGAAAAAATAAACTGTACTGAGCAAAACTTGACTGAAAACCTTGACGGAAAAACTGTTTTACGTAATTTGAATACAAACTATATTTTTTATGATTCAATTACAAATGTAAAACTTTCAGATTTTCCCTATATTTTTAGTATTAAGACGGTATTACCGTATTACCTGCCAAATTTCATAGTTCTAGGTCCACGGAAAATACGTTACATTTTAATTCCCTTGGGATGGTCGAAATATACGTTTTTTTCACCATAAATAGCCGTTTTTTTACCTTAACTTTATTAACGTTAAGTTTGATTTTTTCAGTGCTTTAAGGGACTGTAGAACATATGGTTTTTTTTTACTTGATGCCTCCTGTCTTGAGAAAAAGTTCCTTCACAGACAGACGAATAGACGGACAACAAAGTCGTTTTGAGGCACGGAACCCTACACAGAAAACTGTATATTAGCACCTGACACAAACTTCCCCAAAATAAAATCCCTCTTCCACGTGGCCTCATTAACCTCCTAATTAATATTCATCCAACTTTTTTAATATACCTGACACTGATGTTTATGTTAGCAGGAATTTAAGGTATTAATTATCCGGAAACTTGGGTACTGATTAGGTGCCACATCTGTCTCGCCATTGCCAATAAATATGTAAATTATCCCGGATTAAGCGAGGGTAAGAAACGCGCCGTTGGATAAAACCCAGGAAATTCGGCTGCCTCGTATCAAAACCTGGTAAGTGTCAAATTTTCGGAATATTCTTTATTTATTATATCTTACGACTAAGTGGCTCTGTGAGGTGTTAACCTCGCGAGTGTGTTTTGAAATAGCTGAACATAGCACACTTCCACCATAAAAAAAAAATGAAAAACTATTGACAAAAAAAAAAACTTATAAAATCTACTTACAGAATTTCATGAGAATCGGTTGAGAATTGCGGCCTCTAGGCTACAACTGCCGGAAAGCATCTGGAGATCCAAACATACGGATATACGAAAGAATTTCGGACCAAGCTGAACCGGAGGCGCTTCTCTCGCTCGGTCTCAAATAGATTGCGGTATAATTGGGGCTTATGAATTCTGCAAGGAATTATAGAATCGTACTGTAAATGGGGTAGTAAAAATTATCGCTTCTTAAATAATACCCTAAATTCTAAATTAATAAACCCCCGACCCAACCAAACATAGCTGAAGAATAATTTCGAGAGACAAAGTATTCGAATAAAAAAAAACACATTCAAATCGGATCGGACATACACACTTGTGAAACTTATAACACCCCTCTTTCTTGTCGGTGGTTAAAAATAACCGACGTCAACAAAGCAAAATTATGTTTTATGATAATGACAATCGGACCAACTAGAAAGTACTTAAAACAAAAAAAAACTTGACGCATTGAAGAGACAACCTGTTCCGTTTTTTGACGCCGGTTTAAAATACGAATTCTTATCCACTTAATAAGTAGATGACAGAGATACCAGTTTCAAAATCATCAATAACTAATGCCTCGGAAACTAGTAACATTTCTAGTAACGTTTATACAAATCAAAACGTAGTAAGTTGGTTACTCAATCCATTTGAAAACTTAGCAAGTGTCTGAGACTTGCTACTTAGGTTGTGGCGTAGTCGGAGGTAGTTTTGAAGTCAACTTGTATTTAAGTAAATAACTTTGGTACATAGATAGTTATGCATGCGCCCGTGACAGTAATATATCGGTACCTTACGTTTACACTGGTAAAAATTACAATTATTTTCCCAATTAAATTTAAACCACATAGAGTTGTGCAATAACGTCCTAATTGCAACTACTTTATCTGAAAAGTTAGTACGATTGTGCTCTAAGGTATCGATATATAACAAGATAATTATAATATAACATTGATAGATGTACAATCACAATTGCCTACATTAACTAGTACCGTATACTACTTATTATGTTTTTTTTTCTGCTATTTATTTTGTATAGGTAATTATTTATGTCCGTGACTTATTTCGCCTAACATGTTTCAGTCCAAATAATATTACGCATAATATTTTATTTTATTGCCGAATTTGACTAAACTGTCAATTCGACTTCGAACAATAAAGAACTACTGCCTAAAAAATAGTTAGGTTACTTTAGACAATGATCCCGAAGAAGATAACTGCTGCAAGAAAAGTAGGTTTCCGGCATTAAAGTTATTCAAAAACAGGATCGACGCTCAGGACATAGGTTATATAGGTTATCGCGGGCTAGTTTTCCGCAACTCGACGTCTTACAATGCGCCTATTTTGCGTGAAGGGTTGCTGGCACTACTCTTGCCAACCCAACTCTACCGGAAAGCCTAGCAGTCTCTTGATGTTGCCTACGACTTCTTGGAGTGACCTTGGAGACCCGAGGTGTTGTGGTATTTGGCCACACCAGGACATTCGAGAATGACGTGGCCGGCTGTCTCTTCGGCCTCCATGCAAGCTTTGCAAAGAGGACTGTCAGTAACACCTAAAGAGTGAATAAGTGCTTGTTTAGCAGGGCATGTCCAGTTTAAAGCTCCAGCTATGAGCGGGAGCTGCGGCATCTTCAGCTGCCTTAGTTTGCTTGACAACCCGGGGTAGATTGTCGGAAGGTCTTTGCTCTACTTGCAGGTAACTAAGTTAGACCAGTACGATCAGGACATTATACTATAGTGATTATGCGGTATAGAAATATGTCAAAAAAATATGCGTGAACAAGGGGAACCCTTTTCCGAAGCAAATATACGTTACGTTTTTTCGCTCTCCTTTATTTGCTCTGTAGCACATACTGGGTGTTGATATGGGACAGTCGAATTGTGGGTGCGATATATATTTATTTTGGTACGTAATTATATTTACTTTTATCTCGGCTTTTTGTTGTTTTTTTAAGGGCTCGGGGACTGGAGCATTGTGAAAATCGATTCCGAACAAATTCAATTTGTTTTTTATGTCGCATGTGTATTTTGAGTCGAGAGAGGAATAATTGGGGATTAATGTACCGTTTTATTTTTTAGGTTAACCGTCTTGCTGCTGATACTTGCTGCTTTTTATAAGCTTTCATGTAAATACAGAGGTCTTATTCTTTTAAAATTTATTGTTTTCATATTATGACAAATATATTGATAATTTCAACCAATTTTTTGAAGTGAATAATACTGTTCTCTGAGTTCTAGATAGTAACATAGCTATTTTATGCATTCATTGCGTATTTTTGAAACAAAAATTATCATTGAAAAATTCAAACTGTAGGTTTTAAATATAGGTATAGCAATAAATTGCAATGGCCTTGTTCTAAGCAGTAACATTAATAATATGTAAAAAATATGTTTGATCATAGAGAAAAATGTCTAAAACCATCAGCTTTTTTGAACGGATAAGGAGCCTTAAAAGCGCAAATTAAGTTTTAAGGGGCAATTTTACACAAATCGACTTAATTGACACCTATTAACATTTTCCGACAATCATATGTTAATTCGTATTGGTTTCCTTTTTGGTAGAATTTTTATTTATTTACGTTGTTTATGAAATTACAATAAAAATACAGTTTAAAAAGTGTTCTTCATTTATATTTAAAATTTGATGTTTTGTAACGTCTCTTAAAGTATTTTTACTTAATTTGTAAGCACCTTATAATAATGACACGTTTTGAATAGGATTTATTTTAATAGGTACTTATACTAATACAGCTACTTATGTATTTGAAGATGAATTTTAAATGTTTACGATTCGATTCGGTTTCGTTGTTATCCAAATAAACAGTTAGGTAAACCGTAAATGTAAATATTTACATTCGATTGCCGTTAAACTTATTACCAAGTAAAACAATTAAATTAACCCTACAAAATTCATTTTGTGATACTGATGTGGGACACAGTATTGTGCGAGACTTCTATAAAAAAAATGTTATCCTGAAATTGAACACTGTAAAAGGGTGCTACATTTTAATAGTAGATTGTACAACAAGTGCATAAAACTCACCATTTTACACGAGACGTTTATCCATCCGAGCGAGCTTGCGAGCGAGGATGATTATAAAGTCGAGTGTAAAATGCGTTTTATGGACGAGTTGCACACTCTACTTTTCACTTCGATTGCGAGAAAATGAAACTAGATCACGTAAATATTATACTTCAAAACAAATTAAAATAAAATTTAAAGTTACATTAGAGCAATGAGAAATATTTAGTGATAGTTTTTCATGACATATTTAAACATTTATTTATTTATTCATTTGTTAATTCTTGAAACATTTTGTTTTTTATATCTATGATAAATTATTGTTGTATGTTAAATATATAATATATGGAATTACCAAAATAAAAATAAATTTAAAAAGTAATAAATGATAATAAAAATTACAAGTGTATTCCAAGAAGTTTTATGTACTTTGGGTGTTGGTATCTTTGCCTTGGTCGTATATATACAAAGAGTATATTCTATGAAGTTTTCAGTTTTTTTTATCTGTTTATTGGAACTGTTATCATTGGTATTATTATGTCAGCTAAAACCCGATCCAATTTATCGGAAGAAATCGGATAATGTGTAGTGTATTAGAAAATCTGATCGGATCGGAAGGTCTGGAACGGGTTTAAGTTTTAAATTGTTTGCGTGGCTGTTGGACCGATCGCCTTGGTCTTCGACGACGATTTTACTTTATGCTCTAGTAGACTGGTAGTTCAAATCAAAATTTTCAAGTCTAACGGCATTTTATGAGCCATTTTGGCAACATGACTTTTCCGATGTAAAAAAGCCTGCTGAATTCGATTCTGGATGTTGCCAAGCCGAATTTTGCCCCCCTCCCCCATTTCACCCCTTTTTACCTCAAAATATGTCCCTAATCACGGTTTTTACGGTTTTATACAAAAAGTATTACAGCTAGAAAAAAAGGTCAAAGACAAGAATGATCTCTATAAAATGTCCCTTAACATGGTGTATAAACTTTTTTAGTAGGCCTTATGGTTTGTGAGCAATATCTTCCCGAACTTCATAGACTGGTAGAAAATTCTAAATATCGGCTTCCTTTACCGTGCTAACGGTATTTTGGGATCCATTTTGGCAACATGACTTTTCCGATGTAAAAAAGCCTGCTGAATTCGGTTCTGAATGTTGCCAAGCCGAATTTTGCCCCCCTCCCCCCATTTCCCCCCTTTTGACCTCAAAATATGTCCCTAATCACGATTTTTACGGTTTTATACAAAAAGTATTACAGCTAGAAAAAAAGTGTCAAACACACGAATGATCTCTATAAAATTTCCTATAACATGATGTATAAACTTTTTTAGTAGGCCTTATGGTTTGTGAGCAATATCTTCCCGAACTTCATTATTTTAAAGAAAATTGATAAACTTGGTCGAGGCAGTGAAATACACTTATTTTGGGATAATTGGTTTCGCACAGGATCCAGCCGCTCTGCAGCTCTTGACGCTGACATCCAGCGTGCTGCTTATTATATGTCAAGACTTACGAGGCTTTCAGTCATAAGCAGCTTTACACGCAGAAAAAGAAATTTACACGCAGAACTGTATCCAAGTCGGGCTAAAAGCGACGTAGAAAATAAAAATGCTTTACTTCTGACCATGAAGTCATTCAAAATGCTCAGTTATACGCCAGATTCTCCAGAAACGGGCCTTAGAAATGCAGTTACCCAGGATCTTGCAGCAGAAAAAAATAAAGTGTCACTTCTCACTGCCAAGCAGCTCCTTAAAAATTACTCATACCTTCAAAAAAGGTTGGGCTCGCAGTTTTCATCCCGCGAACGCGCGAGCGGGACTAATTTGGTCGTAGTGCGAGAGGATTTGCAGACGAGACTAAGGTTCAAGCGTCACCAACTGAGGTCGATACCTCAAAATTACGTGCTATTCATGAGGAAACCGACACTCGATATGTGCTCCACACTGTGCATAGCCCACCCAGAAGACTGGTTATTAGTGTTGTTGTTGCTTATGATTCATCATCGTGACAAAATTAAGGGACTGCTTTAGAACGTTAGAATTATTTTCTGGCGTTTTACTCAGGCACTGGCGATTCGAACGGCTTTATTGCAGGTAATAAAATAATTCAATAGATCATTTGCGTTTCTAAAACATTTACCTAGACACTTTCCTTTGATTAAAAGTATTCCGTTTTCCGTTATCGAAAGCACTGTGAACTACTCAATGAGATCGACATACACCCCATGAGCGAAAGGCTGAGAAGTTCCTGTCCCTGCTGTACAAGTCGAGTATGTGACGATGCAGGCTATGCTTTGTTTGGCACCACTCCAGCGCCTGAGCGTTTGCCCCCCACATCAGACGCAAATATGGTAGATTTTGAACGACCTGCCTTGTACAGGTCTTGAAGGTCGGGCCTTTGTTCATTTTGAACTTTTCGTTGTATTGTAGACCTGCTGTTGGTGAGCCTTTCGGAAACAAACTTCGTTACTTAGAGTGAGCCAAGCTGCTTAGCAGTGAGAATTGACACTTTATTTTTTTCTGTTGCAAGATCCTGGGTAACTGCATTTCTAAGGCACATTTCTGGAGAATCTGGCGTAGAACTGAGCATTTCGAAGGACTTCATGGTCAGAAGCAAAGCATTTTTATTTTCTACGTCCCTTTTAGCCCGACTTGGGTACGGTTCTGCGTGTAAATCTGACGACTGCTTATGACTGAAAGCCTCGTGAGTCTTGACAGATAATAAGCAGCACGCCAACTAGATGTCAGCGTCAAGCGCTGCAGAGCGGCTGGATCCTGTGCGAAACCAATTATCCCAAAATAAGTGTATTTCACTGCCACGACCAAGTTTATCAATTTTCTAAAAAATAATGAAGTTCGGGAAGATATTGCTCACAAACCATAAGGCCTACTAAAAAAGTTTATACATCATGTTATAGGAAATTTTATAGAGATCATTCTTGTCTTGGACACTTTTTTTTTGTCTAGCTGTAATACTTTTTGTATAAAACCGTAAAAATCGTGATTAGGGACATATTTTGAGGTCAAAAAGGGGGGAAATGGGGGGGGGGGGGGGGGGGGGCAAAATTCGGCTTGGCAACATTCAGAACCGAATTCAGCAGGCTTTTTTACATCGGAAAAGTCATGTTGTCAAAATGGATCCCAAAATGCCGTTAGCACGGTAAAGGAAGCCGATATTTAGGATTTTCTACCAGTCTATGAAGTTCGGGAAGATATTGCTCACAAACCATAAGGCCTACTAAAAAATTTATACACCATGTTAAAGGAAATTTTATAGAGATCATTCTTGTCTTTGACACTTTTTTTCTAGCTGTAATACTTTTTGTATAAAACCGTACAAACCGTGATTAGGGACATATTTTGAGGTAAAAAGGGGGGAAATAGGGGGAGGGGGGCAAAATTCGGCTTGGCAACATCCAGAATCGAATTCAGCAGGCTTTTTTACATCGGAAAAGTCATGTTGCCAAAATGGATCACAAAATGCCGTTAGGACGGTAAAGGAAGCCGATATTTGGATTTTTCTACCAGTCTATAGTTCATAAAAAGCTATTTTATGTCATCTACGCACAGCATAAAGTCGAAATTTTAGAGCATGAGAAGTGAAAAAGCTTTTATTTCAAAGGAAACTGCTTTTAATGTCGTTTATTTTTATTTCCAATTAGGATTTACACCTTAAATAATATTTTATTGTAACTTATTTTTTAAGTTTATTATTAAATGTCACTTCCAAATAAAACCATTTTTGCCAACGTTTAATTGCTTTAAGTGTAACTGGTTTTTTATATAAAATAAATATCGGACAGCCTCACACAAATCGAAGTTCGATATACATATAGATAAGTACATACTCAATACATAAAAAACATCCATGACCTAGAAACAGAAATCAAATATTTGCCATTTCCGGGATTCAAACCTAGAACCGTCGGCTCAGTAGGCGGCTCCACTACCACTGCACCAAGAAGAGACCGGCGGCCGGCAGTCCTGGGTTCGCATCCTGGCATGGACAAAATATTTGTGCGATGAACGATGATATTTTGGCGACGCGTTTGGCTCGGTTTGTAGACATCTGCCTACTGAGCCGGCGGTCCCGGGTTCGAATCCCGGCCAGGGCAAATATTTGTGTGATGAACTCGAACATTTGTGCTTGAGTCATGGTTGTTCTGTGTATTTAAGTATATATTTATCTGTATAAGTACGTATATCGTCGTCTAAGTACCCATAACACAAGCCTTCTTGAGCTTAATTTGGGACTAGATCGATTTGTGCGAAGTTGTCCGATATTTCTTATTTATTATTATTATATTAGTTCCCGGTGGATGCTTTCTGAGTCCAAATACTCAGAAAGCATGTAAATAATTTATATACTATGTATATCGTTGTCTAAAACATAATTATAGCACATACCTACTGGCTTAGTTTTATTGGTCGATATACAGCCCCAAATTACCCCTGTGGCGCGGAGATAATCCCATTAGCGGGTTATACTTCCACACAAAGTCCGACTACTGGTTGTGAAGGCTAAACAGCCCTGATACAGTTCAAGTCGTCTTAAAAAAAAAATATATACATCATGCGGTACTTCCCCGTAGGCAGTATATTTATTTATTTAATCTTTATTGCACAAATAAAAAACAGATCGTAAAAAAGGCGGACTTAATGCCTTTGGGCATTCTCTACCAGTCAATCATCGGGCAAAGCAGATAAGTTTGTATAATGAAATGACTAGTGAAACTATCCGCCACTGAAACCGATTCTGAATTCGAGCCCTACGGCATGCGGTATCCGCACCCCGCATGAAACTGAGCCATGCTAGAGCTTAATCTGGATCGAGGCTGATTTGCCCTTTTTATACCACGGAGGTGGCAAACAAGCGTACGACCCGCCTGGTGGGAAGCGGCTACCGCAGCCTACGGACGCTTGCAACTCCAGGGGATCCGCATCCGTGTTGCCAACCCTTTAAAAATCTGTAGACTCTTTTTTGAAGACCTTCATACTGTAGTCTCCTGGGAAAACCTCGGCAATGAGCTCCCTCATTCCAAAGCCTGAGCATTCGCGGGAGAAAATTACCTTGGAACCGTACCGTATGCGACCATTTAGGCGCCAGGGTTTGGGGATGAACTGGGAACTGGGGATGAAAATCGGCGAGTGGGCCGGTGGAGTGTTCAAGGACCTCCTTTACAATCAAAACGAAAGCTATATTACTAAAGAGACCAGCTCTGGGCTCGTGACGATCTATTATTGCAATCATCCGGTACATGTACCGTTATTTAGTCACGTTCCTTCAGTATATAACAATAACGATTCCGAGCAATACTCGAAAATTCGTGACGTATTAATGATTGTATCGCACTTGTAAATTGTTTTCCTTTAGTACCTACCGTATCTTAATGGCATAAAGTACGGCAAATTCAAACATATTTTGAGAGCACGTTGAAGTAAGGAAATACGAGTTCTTGTACCCAATTTGTTACTTGTAAGAGTTGTAAGTCTTAGTCTCGACTGGAGAATAGAGATGTGCCGTTTCTGAAAATTTCCGGAAACTTTCCTCATTTCCCATACATAATGAGGAAAACATCGTCACTCAGAGGCATGTAGAAATGAAGCAACTTATTGAAAAATTCGATGCTGTGACTAGTGGATTTGATAGCATAATTGGTAATGCACCCGTCTGGCCCGGAAAGCTGTGAGGACGTGTGTTCAAATCCCGTTCAAAGCATAAACATTTTGAATTTTTTCCATATAAACATAGATAGCTAATTTATTTCTTGGTTGCCTAACTATTCGAATGTAAGTGTTTTCACCTAAATACTGATCTGATCTTCTTCCTCATTTCCTCATGACTGAGGGTCGTGACCATTTGAGGCCGTTATCCTTGCACCAAAGCTCTCCACTCCAAACCGGCTTCCGGATAGACCTGTAGAGTTTCCTGACAGGTTTCTTTCACGACATCGGTCCATCGGATCCGTGATCTTCCATGTGGCCTGAACTGTACCCTTACCTGCGTCCGTACTCGCCAGCGACAGCGTAAACGATTTGTATGGAAAATAGTAAATCGCCCCTAGCGGTTACTTTGTAAGACTACAATTCTCCATACAAATCCTTTACACAGTCACTAGCGAGTACAGCCACTGTAAACTCATGGTAAGCCAACTCGAAGGTCCTTGACTGATTTCCGAGTCTTAAATACAAGTATTGGGCGCAAGGCATCGTATTCAAAATGCCCCATTATCCACGACACGACAGCTTAATAGACCGCGCGATTTATGGAAGATAAACTGTTACTCCTATAAAGAACATTTTGCTTCACTTAATAGGCTTTCATATATTTTCTTCAAGGAACAACCTTTTCGAAATTGGAAAATCATAATACAATTTTTCCGGCCCTGTAGATGCATCAAATCTATACTAAATACTAAATCTATACTTTTTCACGAAAAAAATCACCTTCAATAAGCTCATTTCCTCAAAAAGCTCTATATCAATTTCGATAAATAAATAAAAAGTAAAAAAAGGGACTACTTATATACTTCAGAGGTACTTACCTCTGAAGTATGATCTACCACACAAAAAAGAATCATTAAAATTGGTTCATAATTGGTGAAATCATCGCGGTACAGTCGAGTTCATTTACATCTACACACTTACGAGAACAAAAATATCTGACTGCGATATTAAAAGTAATTTAAGAAAAATATAAAAATAAAACTTTAATTTGAATGCAGGTATTATCTTAGGTAAGTACCTACGCTGGATCTATATCTGAATCCCTAACGTTTTTTAACCTATTTTTGCATTCCCTAACGTTTAATTTCATAATGATCACTTGTCCTAACACTCATATGCCCTATCTTTAGTTTTCCTAACATCGTATGGATGATTTTTTTTCCCCATAATGTTTTATTTCCTAATGTCACTTGCCATATTGACTATTCATCCTAACGTTATGTGCCATAATAGTCGTGTGTTATAATTGTCAGTAAGCCTAATGACCGTTAATCCTAATGATTATTTATCCTAACTTTGTATGGCCTATTATAGTTTGTCCTACATTTGTACTACCTAACATTATTTGTCCTCATGATTGTTTTCCCTAATTGTGATTAACCTACTTTTCTGCCTAACCTAACCCGCTTTATAATATAATGAACATTTCATACAATAAACATTTAATAGAATAAACAAATAACATAATACACACTTAATAGAAAGGTACGTAAATAATAATTATAATATTCGCAACTTTTTGCCAGTACTCCGCCTTAGCTCCGAACTTAATACTTTCCTGGAAGTGGTTGGGTGGATTTGTTCTTGTATGTAAACAGTAGGTATGAATACAAGCAAAACTTTTTTCGGTACGCAAAAAAAAAATAACCTCGAAGGCCAGGCGGGAGCTCGCTACGCTTCGCTCCCGCCTGACCTTCTAACCTAACCCGGCCACGTCGGATCTGCTCTGGAAGGTTTTGCTCGCTCGCTTCGCTCGCTCGCTCGTATGTTTTTTTTTGCCAGTACTCCGCCTTAGCTCCGGACTTAATACTTTCCTGGAAGTGGTTGGGTGGATTTGTTCTTGTATGTAAACAGTAGGTATGAATACTAGCAAAACTTTTTTCGGTACGCAAAAAAAAAATAACCTCGAAGGCCAGGCGGGAGCTCGCTACGCTTCGCTCCCGCCTGACCTTCTAACCTAACCCGGCCACGTCGGATCTGCTCTGGAAGGTTTTGCTCGCTCGCTCGCTCGTATGTTTTTTTTTGCCAGTACTCCGCCTTAGCTCCGGACTTAATACTTTCCTGGAAGTGGTTGGGTGGATTTGTTCTTGTATGTAAACAGTAGGTATGAATACAAGCAAAACTTTTTTCGGTACGCAAAAAAAAAATAACCTCGAAGGCCAGGCGGGAGCTCGCTACGCTTCGCTCCCGCCTGACCTTCTAACCTAACCCGGCCACGTCGGATCTGCTCTGGAAGGTTTTGCTCGCTCGCTTCGCTCGCTCGCTCGTATGTTTTTTTTTGCCAGTACTCCGCCTTAGCTCCGGACTTAATACTTTCCTGGAAGTGGTTGGGTGGATTTGTTCTTGTATGTAAACAGTAGGTATGAATACAAGCAAAACTTTTTTCGGTACGCAAAAAAAAAAATAACCTCGAAGGCCAGGCGGGAGCTCGCTACGCTTCGCTCCCGCCTGACCTTCTAACCTAACCCGGCCACGTCGGATCTACTCTGGAAGGTTTTGCTCGCTCGCTTCGCTCGCTCGCTCGTATGTTTTTTTTTGCCAGTACTCCGCCTTAGCTCCGAACTTAATACTTTCCTGGAAGTGGATTAGGGATACTGATATTTATAGTACACATATTTCGGATTCGGACAAATGAGTTTTAGGGCAATTATTACATTATGGATAAATATTGGTATGGCTATTGATCGTTAGGGCTAATACCCATTAGGACAAAAACACTTAGGATAAATGACATGAGGTGAAACGTCATTAGGGATTTCGAGAAATAGGCAAAATAACATTAGCGATATTAATCATTATGGTAAAAATCATACGGACAAATGAGTTGTAGGGCAATCATTACATTATGGAAAATGATTGTTATGGATATTGATCGTTAGGGCATTAGCCCATTAGGACAAAACAGTTCGGGCAAGTGATTTTAGGACAAACGATGTTAGGGATCGCGAGGGAGACCCACCTACGCTAAATATAAAACAACATAAAAAAATCAAGACAAATTGCCTTTCCCGCTTTAAAACAATTGGTCGGTTTCCATAATAACCCAAAAAGAAACAGAAAAAGGCTAAAGCGGTAATTCCCCAATGAACTTTGTCATAGCCAGGCACGTAAATGGACTACTAATTTATGGTAACAAAGAAAATTACCACCGAAAAAAGTCTGGGAAATTCTAAGAATAAAGTCACGTAAATTGAGCCACAATCTACTGGTGTTGGGTGAAATATTCCCGTCTTTCGAAATTTCGACAATTCGTTCTTATTATTTCGATCAAAATAATTATATAGAATTACGTTTTCAGCTGCTTTGATATTAAATTATGTCTACATTTCAGTTATTATTATGATAAAAAGTCTGGTCACACTCTCTGAACAAAATACATGAAAGTAGGATATACAGCGAAGAATATAGTAAATAACGATTATTTAACGAATTTTTCATAAACATAGACATTTTTTTAAGTAGGTATGTCGTGAACATGAACAACGCTACAATACGGCATTCGAAAAGCTTCGTAAAAGTTGATTTGTAACCTATCTAGATCAAAATGCTATGACCTAAAAATTACTTTTGTAAAATAGAAAAAAAAACGGCTAAGTGCGAGCTGTTTTCGCGCACCGAGGGTTAAAACTAAATAATTTATACCTTTTTATTTTGTTTTTGTATCTATTTTATAGCGGCAACAGAAATACATCATCTGTGAAAATGTTTACGCTCTATCTATCACGGTTCATGAGATATGACCTGGCGACACACAGACGGACAGTGCAGTCTAGTTGCTAGTAGTAGGGTCCCGTTTCTACCCTTTGGGTACGGAACCCTAAAAAATATACTCGTATTTTCTAGAACAAAGCAATTTTCTTACTTGTTATATTTTCCAACTTTTCCTAGTTTGGATTACACAATACATTTTGCGAAAATCACATTTTCAACGGCATTACCTGTTTAATAATAGTTAGTGTCATAATACATTACTCTCACGTTCTCTTCTTTTTCAGGTACGTTGCGAGCCATCCATCTTTCAGCCAGAGACGTATGCTATTACCTTCTACACTATATATCCTTCGATAGGCCGAGATCCCACCACAAATCCTGCATCTATCTCGGCCTCGAATTTGATCAATACTCGCGACTATTGGTAACGACATAAAGACGAACGTGTTCAAATTTTTTTTATATGATATTTTAAAGGCTTGACTTTACCCTATAACTGCTGAAAAAAGCCTGTTTGGACCGACTATGGTTATTTTGCATTTGTATATTGTGGCATTTGCCTATTGATTCAATAACACTGAAAAAAAAATTTTTTAACAGTAGCTCAAATGTTAGCTGCTTGTTACATAAATCGGAGCACTGACAAATTTGAGTTTGAGTTTTAGTCAATTTGGCTATATTTCTCAAGTAATTAAACTAGGTGAGCTATTTTTTTTTCAGTGGAATACTATGGCACTGTTTAATTATTTATTTAAACTTTATTGCACAAAACAAATGTCAGTACAAATGGCGGACTTAATGCCAAGTGGCATTCTCTACCAGTCAACCATAGGGCCAAACCGAGATACTAGAAGTGGGTGCAAATCAGAAATCTGATTGTACAGAGAGGATCTAGAATACAAGTTAATACAAAATATACATTACTGTTTATACAAACATACATATACCCACACCGTTGGTTTCTTGTTAGTTGCCATTGCGATTTGGGCTCCGGGTTTTGCTTACCATCGGGCGAAGTGGAGGTACCATGTTGTGCCGTTATAAAAAAAAACGTAGTAATGCTTATATTTTGAGCGGGATCTCAACCTAAAAGTTTAGCTACAAAACATAGCAGGCACGTATAGAAAGGGCACGTAAAGAGGGTTTTCTGTGTAAGCTAGTGAACAATGTAGTTTTATCAGAAAGTACGGAATTAGGATAGTGATACTGTACGGGTTGTTTTCTACAGGTGAGGTTTTTGTTCGGGGACGAGGATAGAAATAGTGTAGTAGGATAGCCTTGGTAAAATTACCCCTATAACTTGTAGATCAAACTATAATTAACAAATGATGCGATATTATGTATTTAACTACTCCGCCTGCCTAAAGATTGTATGGAAGAAATCACTTTTAGCCATAAGACCGCCTGTTGTTTTAATGTATCTCATGTTGTTTTTTTCTTTTACTTGTAGTTTGAGGTGGGCAATAAAGAGAGAGTGTTAAGTTAGCAGTGACGTAACCTTTAATAAACACACGAAACTGAGATAAATCGCTACAGATAAACGCCTATATATTTTTTTATTTTATTTTTTTTATTTATTTATTTCCACACTTACAACTATTTTTACAGGAAACTAATCCTAAGACAATAGTGTAACTACCTTAAGCTATTTATACTATCCCTTGTCTAATTTATTACTACTATAACATAATACGAACAGTGCTGACTTTGTGAACTCATTCAAAGAACACCCAAATAGGTCAATGTTTTCCGCCATTAAGTTGAGGGCACGGAGCGCGCGCGTCATAGGTGCCATATGTTCTAGAATCTCAAAGTACTGCTGCCTCGAAATAAAATTCTGATGTGTATAAATCCACCGTCATATATCAACCGCCTACCTACAGTATAAAAAATATATTAAGTATAATAGAAATATTTCTGTGGCTCTAGTGAAAAGGGGTTAAAGTGCACTTATGACCTTTTTGCGTTATATACACCAAAATTCACAAAAAAAAATTGCGCATCTTTTGGTGTAATCGGAGCTAAGTTATCTTTTAAAATGACAAAGTTAGGATTGTTCCAAATGGTATATCTGGTGAATTATGTCGTGAAATATGGTGTAACTAAAGATTACATTGAACAATTTGGTGTTTTGTTTGTGGATAACGATTTAAGTTCATTTGTCTCTTTTGACGCATCCTGTGTTAAACGATCAATGTTTACTTATACCTTTTTACAAAATAAGATTACATACCTTATAGAATATAAATCGACTTTAATCTGTATTCACGACTTAATTTTAAACATTATTGATACAAGTCGAATTGTATCTTTTAAGAAATCTGGTATTTAATGATCAATGTTTACTTGTACCGATTTGCACCAGCAATTTACCCATAATTCATAAAAATAAATCGAAATTCATCCATAGTCACGAATTATTGTTTAGTACTTATTGGTGTATATAGACTTATACTGGTGAGATGTATCATTTTACACCACGATTATTACTTGTATCAAAAAGTTCTTTTTATAAAGTCTCTTCGCTGTGGCTTATTTTAAATACACTTGAGTCGAATCAATCATCCTATTATAAAATTTGGCTCACCAGTATATAGAATGACCTACAGTAGTGATGTAGGCATTTTTTTACAAGTTATTGTACTTGCAATGTACCTATGTAACTATGTTTGTTCGGGTGGGATCTTGCAATTAAATTTTGAAGCAGAATATCTGCAACCGATTGAGCTATAATTTTTCCCAAGTACCTATTACCTACTTAACATGACAATACAATAATATGGTACTATGGGGCTGGTCTGATGATGAAGCCAGAAGGTGGCCCAAGGAATAAAAATATTTTTAGTTTGTTACACAGAATGGCAGGCCGATCTTGAATCGATCGAATGCTCAAACTTGTTGAGGAGAAAGGTGGCAACAATTTTGTCGACTCTATTAGCACTCCAGAAAAAGGCAGATCGTAGTGCTCACTGATTCTGACTCAGAAAAATTACAAGAAACCAAAGAAACCGTAACGGCAGAAGAAGCAGAGCATCTTTCGTTTTGGGACAGAGTTGGTCAAGGACGAAAAGGACAGCCTAGAAAAAGTGAGAACGAGAGAATAAACATAGGGAGGAAAGGAAAAAGAGGAGACATTTTGGTAAATAGTATGAAAGCAAAAAAAATAAGAGAGAGTATAAGATGCTAGGAAATTGTAAAATGAAATGCGCAATAAATATACCAGAAGAACTCAGAAAAAAATATTTGAGAGCTAAGAGGCCTTATTCCTTTTAAAAATTATTTTTGTCACATTGTGACAAATATATTGATAATTTCAACCAACTTTTTGAAATGAATAATACTTTTCCTTGAGTGCTAGGTAGAAACATAGCTTTTTCATGCTTTTATTGCGTGCAGTCGAAAATAAGTAGAAAAAACGAATTTTCCGCGTGAATTTAGAAAATTTCGACTAGTTTTTGAAACAAAAATTATCAATGAAAAATTCAAACTTTGTTTTAAATATATACAAATAAATCACAATGACCCTTTTTCTGAGTAGTAACGTGAATAATATGTTAAGAAACATGTCTGATCATAGAGAAAAAGGTCTAAAACACTTAGCATTTTAAAAGGAATAAGGCCTCTTAATTGGGCTTTAGGAGAATTTAACAAAAGGGTTCAGTTCATTGCTAGGTAATTTAATGGACGCAACAACAAAGAATAGACAGTTTGCCAATTATTTAAAAATAAAGACAGTGTTATCGCATTTTTAGAGGCTGCTAATGCGATAACCATTTGAGGAAACATCAAAGTTTGTTCAAGGAGGAACTGACAAACTTAAAATCAGTGAAGAACTTGTCCTAGATTCAGCGAGATGGATTATGCTGAGTACTTACCACAAAAATAAGTAAAAGTAGATTGAAAGCCGTCGAGGAACATATTTCATTATTTCCTGTATATGAAAGACTTAGAGCGGTCCAATACGGATATCGGTAAAACAACAGTTTTTTGTTAAATTTGATAATTTACCCGAGTGTAAGATCTTTTACGAAAATTTGTTATGTTCTGGGGATGTGGTAGATCCTTTGGCGCCAACAGAGCACAGGCACTTGGTTTTGGAAGGAATTGATTTTATACAAGAATTGAAACTATACAATCTGACACCCAAAACGTGATACATGTTATTTTCCGTGTCTAAATATTCACAATTGCGATCAAATTTTAGTATTAGGTACGGTCTCATACGTAAAGCTTTTGTAATTGTAAGTCAACTGGAAAAACTAAATTTTGTACTTATCTCGTTTTAGATATCATCTTGTAACGCTTGTTTTTCTATTTGACGATTGATTGAGGAAAGTCCAAATTTAGTTAAAAACTATGAGAATAGTTTTATATGCTAATGTTGACTTTTTCTGTCATTTTTGTAATAATGAATAAATAAAAATAAAGATCTTTTATTGCCACTGCACCGCAAAAAATGGATATAACTTTTAAAAAACCATTGGTAAAAGTGTGTTTGTATTACAGTACACCTAAATTAAATGAGTGCAAAAAGGTAAAAGTTTATTTTCTTAGGATTATGTCTGAAATAAAGCTCTTAAATGATAGGTTTCGTTTAGTCAGGTATTTATTATTTGGGGTGTTCATGTATTTTTCCTTTATAAAAGGAGATAACTTCAAATAAACCGTAAAGCATGTCCATTTTCACTGTCTAAAATAATGGTGAAAATTGGTATAAGTTCAGTTATATTCCCGGGTAGTGTAAATATTATGGGTGAAAAAGGGTACACAGTCAGTTATGTCCTTAAGAACACGTTTTGGCACGGATATAAGTCACATTTTTTTTAACCGTTAACTTTGGAGAAGTAAGAATATTACCCCGTGAAAGAGGATTTTTTAAGTATTAAAACTGCATTTAAAGTTTATTTGTAAGTATAGTGGTTGAAGTACAGTGATCAAAAGTCTGAATAATTTTAAGCCGCAACGGTTTTTTGAGTCTCCTGTAAAGTAGTGTTTTTCGAGTTTAACCCCTTTTCACTAGAGCCACAGATTTTTTTTCGTGATTGATACAAGTCGCTCAGTATGCTGTCCCGCGAAACCGTCCCTCTGGCTAAACGCAGCGCCGTGGGCATTGCTACCTAGCAAAGCCAACAGCATTGCTGAGTGGAGACCATTTCGGGTGCACATCTCTTGTACACTGTCTTTAATACTTAGGTACGTAATATTGTACATTGTAATGATGTGTTATCTTGAATAAAGCTTTTTCTATTCTATTCTTTACGCATACAAGCTTTCATATTTCCAACGGTATCCGAGCCCCGGTGTATCCCGCTTGTTTGCGACCAAATCTCGCCAACTTGAGGAACACATTTGCACATTTTTAAATTCCATCTCGAATAACATATTTTTCGAGAAATTCCGCTATTATTGGAAGGCTATATCCGGGTGTCTCCCTCCACCTCCTTTCGTAATCTCAACCCTGCAGGGTTTCGCGAGGTATTCGGAAAAATACTCTTTGATGTCTAGGGTATTTACTGCCTAAATAAGGTGAAATTGTTATGTTGTAATATAAAAATCTGGAATGTGATAATGCTTTTCTAGGTACCTGGTAAATTTACTAAGTCTGGATGGAATTGAACATTGAAATACTGAGCACGTACATAAATAAGGAACGTGATTTTATTTCACTGTACCTGTATAATTTTATATTTTTAATGAAACATCTTATAAGCTTACTTTGCTTGTTATTTCGTGGAAAGTATGTTGTAGTAACTAACAGTTTGCTATAGTTTCTTAGGGTAGGGTGTAATGGGGCTTAATAGTATAGGAAATTAACTGAACATGGCCCTCATTCGAGTGTACTTTGAGATTTTTTTTATATTGGCAGAATACACACATGTAGCACACAGGCTGCGAAACCGCTTATAATAGTTCATTTATTTCAGGCATCAAAGGCCCATAGATAAATACCTTACAATCTAACATACCTACATATTAAATATTAAAATACTAAATTACTAGGTCACATATATTTTTCTACGTTGTATGTATGTATGTATATGTAAACACTTTATTGTACATAAAAACAAGAAAAACACATTACAAAAGAATAAGCATGTACAAAGGCGAACTTATTCCTTTATGGGATCTCTTCCAGCTAACCTTTGAGCAAATGAGTGCTAAACACAAATGTAAAAGGTAGACAAACCAAGAAACATGTACAATACAAAGGAGTATAACTATACAATAATACACATGAAAATGCAAAAACTAACAGAGAGAGAGAGAGCGAAAGATAGACAACAGTCAACATAATACATATTACATAATATCTATATAAATACATATACATAATATTCAACATAAATATAATTATAATTATAACAAAAACAGCAACCTAATCATTCGTTCGACAGCCACAATTCCTTTAACTTTATATATCACGTTGTGTTGCGTAAGTCCGCTTATATAGCCATTATACAACTTAAGTTAGCTGTACAAGAGCTGTAGACGCACTTATAAATCCTGTGTGCTACTTCGTTAGTGGCTCCTCTTCGCCTGATGGTAAGCAAAGGGAGTCCAAATCGTGGCAACTGACAAGAAACCAACGGTGCTTTGTCAGTTGACACTGCCATGCTGGTTCGAGAGATGCTTTTCACGCTTCGTTTGAGGGGACCCATGTTGTAAGAGGGAGGAAACACATGTGCTGGCAAAGAGTTTTACTTTTGCCTCATTGCCAAATGAGTAATGTCGTAGGTATATGTTTGCGATTCAAGCTTTATAAAGTGACATTTTGTAATTAAAATTCCATATATCTAAATGAGGTGCAAACTTAACGCAGCCAGGTTGGCGAATTGGCGGTATACTAGGTATATCGCCACTTCAGAGATTTCTCTAGGATATCAGAGAGATAAATATAGAATTAGGGCCCAGATTGGTTAGTCTCGCTCGAGGGTCATATTGAAAAGCACAATATCGCTTTTTCATTATTCATTCAGAATTAATCGTTATTATAGTTAATCGAATAACTCAAATGTCGTCACTAGTTTGCATAGGCGTAAGCAAATTTACGTCGAAATTCGATATTGTTAATCTCAAAGAAATTGGCGAAGGATACTTAATAAGAGTAAAAACATCGGCTACAACGTAATACAATCCTAGTCTATTCCCAAAGCGGATTTCCAGCGTAATCAAGCGAGACCCCTAACCGTCTTAACCCCTTTCCTACAGCTATTATCCCGCTAAAAACCTCAACCCAATATTATGAAATAATAACACCCCATCTCAAGATCCTACACCCTTCCTAGCGGTGCGATTTTCGTCGTGAAAAAGGTTTTTTTAATAAATATTTTAAGGCAACTAGGGAATTCTTACGCCGGCCGAGGTGGACGTTAAAAAGAGATGCTTTAAAAGGGTTCCGTTAAGCCGGGCGGAGTACAAATTTATCGGAATACTTCTCGTGTTCAGGGGTTTTGAAGAGCCCCCTATTTAACTCACGTACTTATAAATTTGAGGAGTCGAAATTATAAAAAATGTGAGAATATGATTAAAACAATACAACACATGTTTTAGCATAAAGGAAACCTCAAAACTTGAGCTCTGAAACCTTTAGGCGAGTAATATCTACAAGGAAAAACGCTTTATTGTCAACACATTGCAGGGTTTGATTTTACGACTGAGTGATATGTGTTATTTTATAGTTTCACAAAAATGCTTATCGTCCGTTTAAAATGGCGTGGAAAATGTTCTAGGAATTCACATTTACCGGTCAAATTGATTCGAACCAATCGCTTAAAGTTAACTATGCGTGAAATTACGGGATGCCATCAACCCCCTGACCTGAACTCGAGAAAAGGAATTACAAATGTATTCCAATGAAATCGTGTGTGTTAGTTACACACACACACATTAAAAGAAATGTGACTAACTTAACCTAGGTGACAAATCATTTATTTAAAAAGACTGACAAAATAAAGGCGTTGCTTTTAGGAATTCGATAATCTGAGAGAGTTTTCGACATCTGACTTCTCGGGTGAATACCGGACCATCATTTCTAGTAGCTTCTGATGATGAGAGAGGAAAGCAAGTGTTGAGGTCGATACAAAAGGGATAACGACTGATATACGAACAACTCCAAAAATGGTTTACATCTAATGGCCTGCTACTTAATGTATCTAAGTCTAATGTTATTATATTTTCTGGCCGAAAGACCACACTGCCGCCGTGCATTGCTAGCGGCCCAATACCGTTAACCAGTGAGTGCAAGTTCCTCGGTTTTGTGCTGGATTCAAACCTAAACTGGAAGTGTCATGTAGACCGGCTCTGTGACAGGTTGGGTAGTGCAGTCTTCGCATTAAAAAAATTAAAACCATTGATGTCCAAAAATGCGCTAAAATCCGTCTATTTTTCTCATTTCCATTCATTGATGTCATACGGAATAATCATTTGGGGTAATTCTACTGATGCCCAACGAGTCCTCATTCTCCAGAAGCGCGCACTGAGAATACTGGCGGGAGTAAAACCCAGATATTCTTGTAGGGATTTATTCGAAACATACCAGATCATGACGCACTACTCACTTTACATATTTGAAATTTTAATGTTCGTAAGAAAGAGTTTGCCAACTTTTGCACGTGTCGAAGTGTCGTGCAAACAGATTCGATCGTCAGGTAGACTCAGAACAGTCCCGCGTCGCATGGCACTTGCAGGTAAAAACCCGCGCGTCATCGGCCCGACCTACTACGAGCGTCTACCCGCCGAAATACGTACTGAACCATCTGACGAAACATTTCGACGAAAATTGAGAAACTTTTTATTGAAAAATCCATTTTATTCTGTTAGTGAGTACATGGACATGAAATTATAAAATGACATTTGTTTATTTAGTTATTTAATGTTTTTCTGACGATCCCATGGGAGATATTATGTATATCTATTATAAGTTGTGTAAACTAGTTTTTTACTCATAGTGACATACATATATTTCTGTTCTATCTGACATTGCATTTTATGTTTCTATTATTATTGTTGTAGTTATATTATGAGTGTATATTTGACATAATTGAATGATTATTATCTTATTATATGTTTTTATTGACGATCATAATATCAAGATTCATGTAAATTAACTTAGGATAGGTAATTTATAATGTAATTTGTTATTATGAAATAAATAAATCTAAATCTAAATCTATTCAATTCTACAGCATACATAAGAAAGAAGAATTAAAATTATATCCCAGCTGACACCAGAATCAATTAGGAAAAACAAGAGCACAGAATAATAAAAGAAATAAGCTAAACGACGGACAAACAGTGTTGAGTTTATTAAAAAAAAATAGCTAATGATTAGCTTGCCTTAGATCCAGCGGAAACATAATAATAAATAATAATAAAAACTTTATTGACTTAAAAACCTAATATATAACATCACAATAGTGTTTTATAACAATACGTTAACCATTAGGTTTGTAGCAGTTACACCAAGAATGAGCCTCTGCCTCTCGAACTAGGTCAAAGCCTGTGACTCGAGAGTCAGTGATTCCTCCATAGGTAGAGCATATATCACAGCAGGAAGGTGTTGTTGGTTATTACATGCACACATTATAGTTTAAAGGAAAAATAGCCAAAAGAGATAATAGAAAAATAGAATAACAACATAATACAAATTAACACTATGAAAAGCTAGCTAGGGTATTAACAATAATATTATGTTATGCAACATGTTGAGCAATCCTTAAAAATAAACGGCCAGAAATCAGTAGTTAGTGTGAGAGTAAGCGTAGTTATGAATATGTATAGGTGTGTGTAGGTTTGTGTGTATGTTTGGTTTTCATTTCAAAAGAGATAGATTCCATTTATAAAGGTATGAGCACTATATTATTATTTATTATTTTATACAATGAAGTAGTTCCTCTGTTTGCTGATAAGTTAGGGTTTGAAGCCAAGTTTTAAGTTTACGTTTACATTCGTAGTTATTGGACGTGTAAATGTTTGCAAGTTTATTCGTCTTGTTATATAACCGGGCACTCATAGCTATGTATTGGCGACTAGCGAAGACCGTTCTTTGTAATTCTACTGGACAAACATTCTTTTTACCACGCTTAGATACAGTTTTGGCAACTAGAGGGAGATTTTTATGCCTACGAAGAACTGCTCGAAGCACGAAGAGTTGTCTTACAGATAAAACGTTACATTCGGCGTATAGTTGAGATGTTGGGAATCGGTAAGGTTTAGAGTTCGTGACTTTTAATACTGCTCTTTGTGCTCGTTCTAATTGAATCAGGGTAGTTTTCCGGCCGCACCCCAGATAGGGATGCAATAAGATATTATTGATTGGCAGAGAGAAGTGTAGACCATCATTAAGGTTTTGGAGTCGGCGGATTGACGGAGTAATTTCATTACATAAATTAGTTTCCTAACCCGAGTTGATAACGACTCTATTTGAGCATGCCAATCTAATTTATTGTCCAAAATAACACCTAAGTATTTTATATTAGAGGTTGTGGCAAGAGAAGAGCAAAGACATCTAGGTGAGGGACTTTGACAGGTGTGGCTCCTTATGGTATAATTTTCTGGCGGAAGAGCCGGAGCTGTTATTGCAAAAGGGACACATTTGGTTTTGTCAAGATTAAGGGTGAGTAGGTTGGACTGTAACCATTGCATAACTTTTTTAAAGCCCAGCTCTGCAAACATTTTTGTTTCAGTCCAATCACATCCATGAAACAACAAAAACCGTGTCATCCGCATACGCTATGATCTTACAGTTATCTAGTGGTAACTGACACAATTGGTTGACGTATATCTGAAAGAGTGTGGGCCCTAGAATGCTGCCCTGGGGAACACCATAGCATACAGATTCTGCGTTGCTTACGTAGGAATTTATTCTAACAGATTACGTACGACCAGACAGATAATCTTGAAACAAGCCCAGACACTTGCCTCGAACGCCTATGCTTTCTAGTTTGTGAAGTAATAAGGGTATCGAAACTGTGTCGAACGCCTTAGAAAGATCAAGGAATATGCCTAGACACCGTTGCTTGACGTCCAGTTTACGGGTTATGAAGTTAGTTAGTTCAGCCACTGCATCCTCAGTTGATTTCCCAGGACGAAAGCCAAACTGGTTGTCTGCGATAATGTTTTGATGTTCTAAGAATTTTACTAGGGCAGTATTCATGACTCTCTCCATAATCTTAGACAGGGCAGTTAAAACCGAGATGGGTCTATAATTGCTATAAATAGCTCGATCTCCGCTCTTATATATCGGATGAACAACAGCTTTTTTAAATGCGTTAGGAAATTTACCTGTTTTAATAGAGGCGTTGCAAATATGAGTTATTGATGGAATAAGTGAGGTTGAACATTTCAATATTTTTGTTGATATGCCGTCCCATCCAGTGGCGCAGTCACTACGGAGAGTTTTGATGATTCTTTCAATATCCATCTCATCAACTTCGAGGATCACGAGAGAGTTGCAATGCGTCTGAGGGGTTGTGCAAGAGGGAGTCGGTGTAGACCGGTTAGGGTTGATATTTGAGGCCAAGGTTTTTCCGACATTGGCGAAGTATTTGTTTAAAGAATTTATTGAGTTTTGAGGCGTACTGGATGTATAGAGGAGGTCATTTATGGGTGAAGTTATGTGCTGTCTATTAGTTAGTTTTTTGATAACGTTCCAGGTAGCTTTAGGGTTATTTTTAGATTTTTCAAATTCATTTCGTTCATAGTCTCTCTTTAGTTTCCGGAGTAGCTTATTGCAGAAATTCCGGTATCTTGAATAGGTGATTTTTAGCGTTAGATTGTCGGGAGAACTTTTAGCTTTTTTATGGAGCTTGTCTCTATGTTTGATACAGCGGAGTAAACCGGGGGTGATCCATGGCTTAATAGTCCTATCCTTTGTTGGTTTTTTTATTGTGTATGAGTGTTTTCTGATTATCGCGGTTAGTATAGCAATAAGCCTGTCTGTCGCGATATCGACATCGGTAGCCGATAGCACGGATGTGAAGTCGGCGAGGTCAATATCGTTCCGAATTGCGACGAAATCAAGCCGGGTATACGTTTCACTAGCTTTGGGACCTTGTATGTCCGTTTCGAGACAGAGCATGACTGGCAGGTGATCCGTTATGTGAGATTGAATAACTATAACAGTGGCTGGTTTATCCGAACGGAGAAATACGTGGTCCAGACAATTGTTTTCCCTAGTGGGATACGTATGCGCTGGCAGCAAACCGTGTGATGCCATAAAGGTGAGGTACTCGGGAGAACGAGTATCGGTGGTGTTTGGTTTTATGTCAATATTAAGGTCACCAATAACGGTTGCTTTATTATAGGAACTCAGGGTCAGCAACACATTGTTTAGGCTGTTAAGAAAGTTGTCGAGATTCCTGATGGATGGAGACCTATAGATGGACACGATGGCCACGTCACCGTTAACTATGCATACCAGGCAGTTTCCGTCCATAAATACTGGTTCAGTTATTTTGCAGTTTAGTGATTCTTTTGTATATATTACTATCCCGTCATTTTGGTTTGAGTTATTTTCGGTGTACGAGGAAGAGTAACCATGTATCCTCGGGATTATTGAGTAATTGCTAAGCCAACATTCTGTGAATATGATTACGTCATACTCAATTTTTAGTAATTTGAGGAGTACATAAAATTGATTTATGTTTTTATTGATGCTTCGAATGTTCATGTGTATAATATTAAGTGGCTTTCTAACTTGATTAACAAGGTGCTTACAATCATCAGGGTTGCATGTAAAAGCATTCGAGACGCTATAGGAGTCTATGTCTGTCCCAACTGCGTCTATGTCAATCATTTTTGAGATTATATCTAAAAACAGTTATGTGTGAATAGTCAGACAATATAATTGTGTGTGTGTGTAGAAGCAGCAGTTTATAGTAGGGAATATATGTGTGTGTATTCTTATTGTTATTCTGGCGTAAAATTAAATGAGGAGAAAAGTGTATATAAAAATAAAAAAAATGATGCGAAATCGAGTTTTCAAAAACAAATAACAGAAAGCAAAATGCAAGCAGTCATGTGTAACTCTAAGAGAACTACTCAGATTCTAAGTCGATTAAACATTGCTCAGAGGTAATTAGGATATGATTTAAGTCCTTAGCTTTACGTAAATAAATATTCCCGTCGCTTGTCCAGCAGAACTCGTATTGATGTTCAAAAGCTAGCACGGTAAAATAACTAAAATACAATTTAACAACACAACGTCCATGACTTGTAATTATATCTCTCGCATAGTGCAAAATCCAGAAACATTGCGGAATTTCGCATTCCGTATTACAAAACCTTGGCGAAACCTCTTTCTTGCTCAAAAATACCTCACTAACGCGGTTTTAGTATAAACATTCGCTTCCCTGTGTAACCGAAGCAGTATTATCCACGCTATTTTACAGAAAATGCAACGGGAACTTAGTATTCTTTTTATTTGCCCAGGTTGTGTTGGAGATGTTTTTTTTTCTGCAGCAGATAGTGCTTACTAAGAACGCAAAAATGTATATTCTGAGGCGGGATTACGTGCCGAACGCTGAAAAAATCTGTACATTTGTTTCATAAATGAGTTTTGTATGCTTTGTGGTGTGCATAACCGGACTTTTTTCAACGTTTTATCGTCCTTTAATGGGCTTGCATTTGAAACAAAGGTATACACAGCATTGTTAAGTTGCTCTTTGATTTCAAGCGCTGCATGTAAGTTTTTAGTATTTAAAAAAGAAATAAGTTTCATTTGTAGAAGAAAAAAATTTGTTTAACGTACAAAGGAATACAAAATTCTCTATTTACTTTAGAATATCCTAAAAATAACTGTTATAATAATAACTAATCTAGTGTTTTTTGAAGTGATGTTATAAGTATTTACTATTTTCTGAACATTCTTCTTATTCATAAATAAGATCAATACCGAGGGATACATAAAAAAAACTCGTTTTCCTTTTACCAACACAATATAAAGTTAAAAAGTAGATAACTTTATAGCAAGTTGCGTAGAGTCTCCTTTGATAGGAACACGAAACTTAAAGCCAGTTTTTCTCTTAAGGGAGCAATTTCGGCTTGGTTATTGCTGTCACATCTTTCCTTATAGGGCGTGTGGCTTCACGCACTATATATTGTTTTTCTATTTTACCTTATGAAATTTCATTGTACACGGCCAGCCTTTGAAGATAGTGGTCACTTTCTTCTTCTTCTTGTGTCGTTTTCCGCAATGCTGTTCATCACTCTTCGGACGATCGCTCTCCACTTATCTCGATCTACTGCAGACTGCATGGCGTCGGTAAACTTGGAGACCGTTGTGTCCCGAATTTGATCGGTGACAGAGTGGTCACTTTAGTAATTGATTTTCTTGTGTAAAAACTTAGTTCAAACTGTATCAATTCCCAAGTAGCACGCAGGCTGCATGACCGCTTATACAGCCCCTACAGCGTCAATTTTAGTTTTAATGGCTGCACAGCCTGTTTGGTACTTGGGTTACCTATGTTGTATGAAACGTTGACGTTAAATATACTATGATAGTTTCATACGGACCCTCGGAACAACCATTAATGTTTTTAAGTCTATCAATTTCAATGAAATCGCTGAAGAAAGATATGCTTATTTTAATCAAGTGAAGGAGAAAGGAGGCACCCTGTCGTATAAATAAAATACGAATAAATAAATAAACAAGGAACAAAGAAGAAAATAATGGTGATTACTCAACTGAAAAGACTGAAACTGTTAAAATATATTAAAAATGAATGAATGAGCTGAAGTAGAATGTGAGTAGTGAGAATGGGTTAAGATGGTCACAAATTCATCGGTGTCAAATTATTTTGTTAGTAAATATAATTCGTCTGTTTTGTTTAAATTTAACTGAAATGTTTCACACGGCAGTTGTTTCAAACTTGAAAAATTGCATAAGTGGTGATTCAAAGCCATTTTTGAACAACAAACTTTTGAAATTGAGTTTCACTCATCCTAATTTTCTGGCGTTGGTACGTAACTTCTGCCCATAAATCATAAGTATAATGACCCAATTCCGAACCCATACATTAATAAACCGTTGAAACCTAATCAACAAACGACCTGGAACCACTGGCGCTCGCCCAAACAACCTGAAAAGGAGCATCTGAAATTCAGATCCGCCTTCACGAAAACAACCAAAAGTCCGAAGTGAAATGGGCTCAAGTACTTGGAGCTACGGTTGAAACAGCGCGCATGTACGGGGAATCGGTTTGACGCTTGGACAATGTGAATTTTCATTTTCATTCGTTGCGAATTCTAGTGTAGTAGTTGTGGAACAGATGTGTCACTGAATTTAATTGTAATTTTGAGCAGCATAAACAGGGTACCTTAGCTTTTTTTAAATACCTACAACAATCATTCGCCTCAAAGTTACTCAGGCTGAAGAGGCCATGGAGCGAGTTGAGAACTTGAGACTGCAGGTCGAGTTAGAGATCAGGAAGTACGCAGGAGAGTACAGTTGCTAGGTTAAGCTCAGTACTTAAGCCTGGCATCTAAGTGGCAATTACACGTTAAAAAGGGCCGAAGGATATTGAGGTGACGACCACGCATTTAAGGACGTGGATTGGGGTCCCTCAAAAGGTGGGCATCATCAGTATCTTTAGAGACTCCTGGTCAACACCAGGAGTCTCTGATGATACTGTTGAAGATAATGAAAAAAGATAAATATAAAGACGTAGTAACAATATTTAGTGTAAAAGCAAAGACTGAGCTATGAGTATTAATACTAGTTTAATAACTTTGACATTTTCACGTACTCTAAAATCCGATAGCATAACTGTACAATAACATGAAGATAAGAGATAAATCGATACTCTAAAAAATATCCACAAACTTCTCTTTGTTTTAACTTTTATAAATTATTTTACATGTAAACTTCGTTGTTTTATTATTTTCCGTAAACGGCATCTCAATCTTAATCTAAACTATTCCTCTAACAAACGCAATCTGCAAACAAAGAAAACCAATTGCATTACAAAGCGTCAGACCAACGCCACGCCTTTTCTCGGCAGAAAAGTTCCAGATCACAATAAAATGCAATGTCCTTTCTTACAACAGTCACTGTGGTTTTTTACAATGGACAGGACACCCAGTGTTTTATTAAACTATGACTCTCACAAGCTCAGCGTGGGTCGGCCCCCGACTATATGGACGAAATACCTCGTGAGGGTAGCGGGGAATCAAAGGATGCGGTCTGCACGGGATCGCACTTTGTAGTGAGCTAGGGGAGGCCTATGTTCAGCAGTGGACGTCTGTGGCTGATAAATAGATAGATAGATAGATAGATATAGTTAGTGGTTTACATTCATCACTGCTAGACAAAGGTCGCTCTCCACGTTGACTGGTTGTGACTCGCACTAGGTAGTCAACTGGGGTAAGTTAAAAGAGATCCTTAAATGGAATAAGTGAGTATAGAGTTAATTCCGAGAGTAAAAATAGGTATGCAGTACATTATATGGAAATTAGTGTCATTAGGGTTCCGTACCCAAAGGGTAAAAAACGGGACCCTATTACCAAGACTCCGCTTTCCGTCTGTTTGTCTGTCTGTCCGTCTGTCACCAGGCTGCTTGTTCTTTCGGCATCTTATGAACCGTGATAGCTAGACAGTTGAAATGTTTACAGATAGATAATTTATTTCTGTTGCCGCTATAACAAAAAAATACTCAAAATAGAATAAAATACATATGCAAGGAGGGCTCCCATACAACAAACGTGATCGGTTGCGTTAACTTTGCACCTCATTTGTATGCGTCGCCATACATACCAGGTGAAAACTTAACTTAGCCCGGCCAGTTAAGATGGGAAGTGTTTGTACGGAATCCTCGGTGCGCGACCCCGATTCTCACTCGGCCGGTTTTTTTTAAAGTAAGATCAGAGAGTAATCAAAAATCTGAAGTGCATTATGATTTGAGACAAAGTCAACAAAACCTAGCAAGTATTTAGTCGGTCTATCTAAATGATTTCAACCTTAACCTTTGTTTAAGGTTAAGGTTGAAATCATTCAGATATAATTTTCCATTAACTGCATCGGAATCTTAATCTATTTCCCCAACAAACGCAATTTAATCTGCAAACAAATACAACCTATTGCATTACAAAGCGTCAGAGCGTCAGAGCAAATGCAGTGCCATTTCTCAGGAAAATTCGGATCACAATAAAATACAGTCTCTTTCCTCACTACTGTGGGTTTTCAGTGGTCAGGGATTTTATGAATCAACAATCGCTCTAAGTGGATTGAATTGCAACGTTTACAGATGTTGCTCTGGCCAAAAAGATTGGTCATGTGACGGCGGAAAAGTAACATTTTGTATGCCTATGTTTTGTATGCCGTTATGAAAAATATGGTGTCCTAAGATGGGGCACATTTGAGGTCTATTTTTGCAAATGAATGTTTAGAAGAGAAGTCGAAACTCAGTGAAACGATAAATATTTACTAGTATGTCTAAATTAACAGTGCTATTCTTTGCCCAACCATCATTTTCCATAAATTGAATTGGAGTATTTTCCAATCAAACGAAATGAACCCTGCCAACAAAGAAATCAATTGAATTACACAGCTTCAGAGCAACTCTCAGCAAACTTCGGATCACAATAAAATGCAGTGTCTTCCCTCACAACTGTAATTTTTCACAATAGCTTGGGTTTTTATGAACAACAATGGCTCTAAGTGGATTGAATTGCAACGTTTACGGATGTAAGGGTCTGCCTAAAAAGATTGCTCAGGTGACGACGGAAAAGGGACATTCGTATGCCTATGGTTACATCATAAATCGGATCTTATTTCCTTCTGTTTTAAGAATCAGGGGTTCAATTCGACCAATTTTTGAGTTACCTCCGTTTGGTCTCCGTTATATCGCCATCTGTTATTTTTGACGTCACAGAGAGCGAAATGTGGAGATGTAAAGTTATCTAATTATAGATGTAATTAGATAACTCTCGATGAGTTTGTGAAGTCTGAAAACTCAGTTATGATTAAAAATTGTAAAATCGCATCTGAACGATAAATATATCCTACAGTTAGCGGAGCTAATATATAAATATCTTCAGTTAACTTTGAAGCAGTTTGTTAAAACAGGACCTACCCCTTTTCCAAGCGCCATTTTATCAAGCAACTCGGTATTTTTTTATTTATCAATGATACTCTTTGTTCGTTTAAGAGTAACTTTTCTTTTTGAACTCCTCGTGAACAAGTTACACGTGTAGCAATCTTGTATTTGATCGTCTTGTTAATGTTTTTATTTGCAGTGTAGCTTTATAAATAACAAATACCCTGTACCCTTGAAAATGCGGAAGACAACCCTTGGAGAAGCGTGTTTTCTGGTGGTTTAGCGTAATATTATGAACCAATACTTTTAATTTTACTCTTGAAATATACGGTTAGATGAGAACAATTTTTTGTGTCTTTCCGTCTGTCACAGGACTGTAGCTTTCCAACCGTATTATTTTTGTATATACTTAAATTTAACACCGCTAATAACAATGTAACAATGTGTAATTCCACGCAAGTCCTTGCGTGGAATTACTCATTTAATAAATAAATTGGGCTGATTTTTGAACTTATTACAGATTTTTTATTAATTCGCTAAATTATACCAGCGTATCATCCAAATTAGCAAACAAGAGCCGTTAACATCACAGAGGAGCAATGAACAGACAAAATGAACCAATGAGTGAAAGAATAATAACTAAAGACTCCAGAAAGGTTACTTATCCTCAGTGAAAGGAATCAGATTCGCGTAATTCCATCATGATCAATCATTTACTAGTTCCTTCAGAAGTGGCCGTTCCGCTCCCATTGTGATTTCCCCGAAGGTCCTTAATGACCCTAATGATCTGTTTTGATGTCCCCCTTCAATTGAGGAAAAGGTTCTCCTATATCAGAGATACATAAAAGTTTTTATGATTCACCTTTATAAGGGTTCTCGGAATGCGGCTTTAATTCAACGTTATATAGTTTAGCCGGTTTTCGGCTAAGTAAGCAAAATTTTGACTTCAGGTGGATTTATTGGGCGATATATTTAGCAAACCTTAGTCTAAGTATTATTTACGAATCTTAGACATATTGTAGTTTCCTATTTCGTATCACATTTTGCCATGAATAATATAGTTTTATTTTTATAATATAAAATTTCAGAAAGTAGCTACTTAGTTGGTTTTCGGCCGCTTGTTTTGGTTTACGGCCGCTGATTTAGCCAGTTCTCGGCCACTGTTATTTATATTTCAAATGACCCTTATTTGAGAAACAATAGGTTATCATATTCAATAAAACAAAAAAGTACAAATCTATAGAAAATTTAATTAGCTGCAACCTTTTTTTTACTGGATTAATACGGCTGACAACTAAAAATATTTGAGTCGACTTTCGGCCGTCTTATATTTATAGGGATGAAAATGGAACACATACAAATTGTTTTTCGGCCGCATGATAAAGCAGGGCCGAAAAACTAAATTTGTTTTAGTTTACGGCCGCTTTCTGTCACCGCGGCCGAAAACAAACAATACTCTCCACCAATGCTCGGCCATGTTAACCGCAGTGGCCGTAAACTCGCTTTTAAAAGACTTTTTTCGGCCATTCCTTTATAATTTTTAGTTACCGGCCGAAAACTAAATTAATCGTTTCTATTTTCCGGCCAGTATCACTTACCTAGGCCAAAAACTAGTTATTCAAAATGTAGTTCTCGGCCGCCAAAAACAAACAATCATAAACTGATTTAAATCATTAATTTGTTTAAGATACATACGGCCGGCACCTAAATACACGAAAGAGATTGTATACAAATTTGTAATTGACATGATGTTTATTAAATAGATTTTAATTTAATAGCGATGTTGATCATTTAATAATATACGTATTCAAGTTATTTCTCGGCCCGGAGGCCGGAAGGTAAATGATTTTACGAAATGCAATCTAGTCATCCGGCCATCATATTTGAAAGGATTTTGATACATATTTTATACATTTGAATATAAATGACATTATTTCAACTCTTCTAGAGCGTATAGAAGTCAAAGCAATGTTTCTAAAACCAAATAATCAACATTTTAACTTACTTTGAAGAAAATGGCGCGCACTATTTTTTTCACTAATTTTGACACACACTCACACTGACTAAATTGCGTTGGCGTACTGGCGAGCCAATTGAAACGTTATTAAGCGAAAACATTTAGGAGGCGTCAGTGTTAAGCGAATTTGAGTGACAACAGTATTTTTTTGAATGAGTGAGGTATAATTTTCTTGTTATTGTAGTTTTACTGCGTAGAGGCCGAAAACCAGAGGGGGCCGGGAAACCGGCTAAACTACCCTATGTGAAAACTGATTGCCATCCCGATTATTGATACGGCTGTTGATATTATTAAAGAAAAAGTACTTGGAAAATTCATGATTAAGTTGTTTGTATTTTTTAATAGATCTGTTTCCTCTATGACAAATTGATAAACAGTTATTCGAATATTTCATTTCAGGGACGAATTATGGGTAGGTGTATCTTCTTTATCGATGATAAATAAATAAATAAATAACTAAATATCAGACAACCTCTCAAAAATCTATCTAGTCCCAAATTAAGCTCAAGAAGGCTTGTGTTATGGGTACTAGACGACGATATACATACTTATTTAGACAAATATATACTTACATACATAAAACAACAAATATTCGATTTCATCACACAAGTATTTGCCCTGGCCGGGATTCGAACCCGGGACCGCCGGCTCAGTAGGTAGGTGCTTACAAACTGAGCCGACCGCGTCGTCAAATGGTATAATGGCTCAATATTAAGGGTGCATCTCCACTGAAGCGGAGAGGAGCGGAGACGTGCGGAATCGACCAATCACAAAAGTGAAACGGACCTTAGATACAGATTTCAACACAGGGTTTGGTGTTGGTATTCCCTTGATTTGTCTAATTTTTTTTTAAATATTTGTATAGAATCTTTTTATCGATTCTATATTTTTTATGTGGTAATACCACATTTTTTATTTTTATAAATATTCTAATGCGCAATAAGCATTTCAAAAAACATATGATGCAGAGGGCGCTCCAGTAGCGTAAAGGATTAAGGGATGAAAGATTTGGTGTGACTGACGTAGCGGTCGAATAGCTCAGTTGGGAGAGCAATGCGCCGGTAACGCAGAGGTCGCGGGTTCAAACCCCGCTTCGATTGTAGTAGATCGCATTCAATTTTTCTTTCTTAATTTACCTTTGTGTCATTATTTATATATTTTTTTTGTCTAATTTCAGTTTGTCTAACAACTTTTACCATAATGAACATTTTATCTAAAGTCAATATGTATAATATCATTTCTCATAATTATTATTTCGTCGAAATTCGTTTTGCCTAAATTATCATTTTCATAACTCTTGTTTTGTCGAATATTATTTTATCTAAAACTCATTTTGTCGATTCTTATTTTGAAAATTTTAGGTTAGGTGGAAGACCGAATACCGTAGGTTAGGTTAGGTTTGTTTTATGACCATAGATAGCGGAGCGAGCGAAGCGAGCAGAGCGTAAGAATGCTTGCAAAATAAATAAATTGGGCAAAAAAATTGTTAGGCTAAATATGTTTATACGAATTAAAAATTAGGCCAAATAAAATTAGACGAAATAAGATTATGTGAAATGAGTATTATACAAAACGACTTTCACTCAAATGAAAATTAGGCAAAGTGAATAATTATGCTAAATAATATTAGTTTAAATGAAATTAGGCGAACCGAAATTAGGCAAAAGTTGTTAGGCTAAACAAGGTACAACCTTTGGTGTTTTCCGCGCGTCTCCGCCCCGTCTCGCTTCAATGGAGACTCACCCTAAAAACGTGACGGAGGTTAATCTATGCCTGATTCTGATTTTGAGCAATCGAGTAAGAAAATTAATACAAATCGAAGGTATCATGCTACGATGTTAAATATTATAAAGATAATTTTATGAAACATGTAATGTCTCATTTTTTTAATGTGGGTGGGTATACCACAATTTTTATTTAAACCATGAATACAAAGATCAAAGCTTAAAGAAAAATTGAAAAAGGAGCTACCTGGTGGAAGGGACCGAGTTCGATTCCCGGTCCCTTCCACCAGGTAGCTCCTTTTTCAATTTTTCTTTAAGCTTTGATCTTTGTATTCTGAATCTTTTATGAATTCTATTTTTTTATGTGGAAATACCAATTTTTTTATAAGTAATGACACAAAGGTAAAATAAGAAAGAAAAATTTTATGCGATCTACTACAATTTCAGCAGGATTTTTCTTTCTTAATTTAACTTTGTGTCATTATTTATATCGATAATTTTGTTTTATACTTCTTTATCCATTATCCGTTGAGCCATTATCGGTAAAAAGGAAGATCACACAGGAATAGAAATTCCGTACAAAATGCTCCCATTTTATTGTTATGCACACTTAAAATGCAGCTCCGATTCGGAAAAAATACAAAAGACAACAGCAGACGGTAATGTTATACAGGAAATTCTCTTTAGGGATTAACTGCAACGACCGTAACATTTTTGAGCGTACATAAAAGTACAAAAGTGTATCATAAAATAATCATGTTTAAAGGTTGCTTAAAAATCCAAGGACTATGCAAATGGATACGCATTTGTTACGGAGTCGCTCATTCACGAAAATTATGTTCAACAATACACATCAGTTCAGGAAAAAGTACCGCATGAAAGTCCTTTTAAATTATGCTCCGGAAATAATAAGGCCCTACCATTTTGGAGTTTGCAAATACATTTTTAAAAACAGGACAACTGTTTTGTTTGTACACGTAAACGAACTTGTCTGAAATTTAGTTTCGATAAAAAAAAATTAGGTTATCTAATCAATTGAATGGAAATAAAAACTATAAAAAAACTTTAAAAGATTGAGTGATTAATGAAAAACGGATAATTACGGACAACGGCCTTCAGGTTCTTTAGGATTAAGCAGGCTTATTGGTTAAAACCACAATCGACCTACCTCAGTGGGTAAAGATATTTATACTATGCTATAGTAACATTGTAATGGAAGTAGTTACAATAATTACTCCTAGACCTGATTTTACTGAACTGAAAGGCAGGTTATATAGCATAATTATGCATCCACGCAACCCCGCTAAGGTTAGGCTTACAGAATTTTCTTGACAAGTTGTACTCGAATTTTAAATAGTGTTAACAAAACCGGCCAAGTGCGAGTCGGACTCGCGCACCGAGGGTTCCGTACAAACACTTTCCATCCCTAAGTGGTTAAGTTAAGTTTGCACCTGGTATGTATAGCACCCCATATAAATTATGTGCAAAGTTAGGTATTAAAAAAAAAACTACTTACTAGATCTCGTTCAAAACAATTTTCGTTGGTAGTTTTTATAGTAATGTACATCATATGTTTTTTTTAGATTTTTCATTTTCTTATTTTAGAAGTTAGAGGGGGGGGGACCAACTTTTTTCCACTTTGGAAGCGTCTGTCACGCAAACTATTTGGTTTAGAAAAAATATATTTTAAAAACCTCGATATCATTTTTGAAGACCTATCCATAATTACCCCACACGTATGTGTTTGATGAAAAAAAAATTTTGAGTTTCAGTTCTAAGTATGGGGAGCCCCCAATATTTATTATATTTTTTATTTTTGCATCAAAATCTTAATGCGGTTCACAGAATACAATCTACCTACCAAGTTTCAACAGTATAGCTCTTATAGTTTCGGAAAAAAATGGCTGTGACATACGGACGGACAGACGGACAGACAGACGGACAGACGGACAGACGGACAGACGGACAGACGGACAGACGGACAGACGGACAGACGGACAGACGGACAGACGGACAGACGGACAGACGGACAGACGGACAGACGGACAGACGGACAGACGGACAGACGGACAGACGGACAGATGGACAGACGGACATGACGAATCTATAAGGGTTCCGTTCTTTGCCATTTGGCTACGGGACCCTAAAAAACTAAGTCCCTACTGTAAACAAGAAGCTTATAGCCTTTAAAATTTAAAGAGTTAAAAGTAATTTCCAAAGCTGTACACTGTCGACCAGAACCCTTGACAAAATGAGATCCTGGGGAGTTTCCGTAGTACCGCCGCCGTCTTCAAACAGCCATCTCCTTTTTGCATGCTTATTACACATGACACGCTACGCTTGCTTAGCGTACCTACACTTGAATATACGCTGCTCGCCCTCTAATTTTATTTTGCATATGAAATTTTATCTCAAGTACATCAAAGAAGAAAACCACTTTGAACTTTCGTTGGAAACTTCCAAGTTGTCTCGTTCTTGCACTTGATTGTGTCGTGTTAAAGTTTTTTTTTTAATTAAGTTGGCATTGTTGCTGTATTTATTTAGTGTTCATTATAAGTTAATAAGCGGAATGTATTATAACCGTCTCTTTTATCTAGGTTTGATGTGTGTGATGAAAACAATACTTGTTTGTTAACAAGTAAGCGGTGCGTACTTTATGAGCGCTTTTATTTTAACAAGACATTGTAAAGGCTTTTAGGAAAGAATCTAATAACCTTTGAGAGCTTTTAACAAAAAATGTATTCACTTTCCGTAGAATAACATCTAAAGTGACTCGGAAGCGGAAGAGAAAACATACATTATTATTGTTTCTTGCAAATAATGTGACCTTAAAGATTAAGATGTCATCAGCATCATATTCATTGGAATACTTCGAATAAATACGCCTAAAAATCTAGTTAGCGCTTGTAATTGAAGCCAGTTTTGGTTAGCCACGGGCTAAGTTTCGTCCGTCTGTCACAACGGCAAGCTCACAAGCAAAACGTTTCTATGATTGGTTCGTAGCCACGCACACATAAACCCAAAAGCGGTTTCTTTTGCAAATCTGTTGTATGAAGTGTCTCGATCGTAGTCATTCTTAAGCTGGAATAATTATACAGCTGAGACCTTCTTTGTGTTGTGTTGACAACGACTGGTCGTGTGTTACCTTCATCCAAAGGCTTCCCGCTCTTTGGTGGATGGCCTTCCCACGCCGCATCTTCCGGTATGCGTTTGCCATTTAAAATCCTTTTCACGTCAATGGCTATAGCTTCTATGTACCCCACCCGTTGCAACGTTGCCGGGGGTCGCTGAAAATTTGAGGCTGTGGCCTTGTTTATTTTTCATAATTTGGGAGACATGCCATAAATGTTAATCGTAGTGATTTGCACCGTCCAGGGTTCAGTCAAAAGCAAAGAAGATTAAAATTACTCTGAATAGGTCAAACAGCTGCTATAACCGCGTCCCTAGAGAACTGTATATCAGAATTTGAAATCAGGTTCCAACCTGATTATCAGTGATCGGGGATTTCTCTGCCACAACGCGGTATTTCGTGTATATTATTTTATATGGACATGGTAATTATATTGTAATCCGGCCATCTTGGCCGAAAAAATTATTGTATCGAGAATTGATGAGATAATCATGACTATATTGATATAAAAAAATATATTTCTTTGAAATCCCGCGTTGTGGCAGAGAAATCCCCGATCACTGCTGATTATATACGAAAGGACTTCATGGAACTCGTGTAATATCTGATATTGCGATGCTACTACATATTTAAAGAGGAATCGTAGTTATGGCCGGGACTAAAAGTACTAGCGCGAAATGTGTTTTAGTTGGATGTTGGTCCGTCCGTAAAGGAAATTGAGATTTTGAATAAGTAGATTAGAAAATAAACCCAATAGGCGGTGTGGTAGGTTACTAAAAATGATAAGATAAAGAAAAACTAATCTTTAATTAAAATACATGCATTGAATAGCGTGTTAACTATTCCAAAGTGTTTATGGATTCTCTGATTACATTGAAATTATGTGTTAATGAATTATGTGTAAGTGTTTGGGTTATACACTCCAAAAGTTGCACATTTTGTTAATAAATAAACTGATTTAAACGTGATGTGTCCGTATTTAACAATAAATAAAATCAATCGTTTTGGCTTTTCTGAAGATGTCAAAATCGAAAGGAAAAATATCTTAAACAACATCCGACTATTGATGCGCCTTTTATAAACAAGATGAACAGCCGTAGAGCATCCAAATCCACCGATGACCACGATCCTCAGTCATGATGGACCAATCACAGAGAAAGAAATTAAAGAGAAGATAAATCATAGCTCTGATATTTTATCGACGATATTATTTTGTCAACGATATATCCTTTTATTCGGCGTATCCCATCCGGTATCGCTTCGTTAATGAACGGCCAAAATTAATCAGAACCCTACTGATTACAAAATGTAAATTTATCTCACCTTCGATAATTAAAAACGTGTGAAAGTTAATTCGTTAACTGTAACTTTTAATTGACGTGTATAATGGAAACCGGGGTGTTGATGAATTCGCTCATTAATATTTCAAATGTATCATCATAAAGGAGCTTGTAAACTGCATAATTATGATAGCACAACCTGATTGCATCCGATTTGTATAAGTAATTAGGTCGTGAATATGTCGATTAAAAGAAGGCAAAGAGAAAATACAGCTTCATTTTTTTATGAAAAATACTACTATACCATCATACCAAGCGATATACTAATCAATACATTGACTATCAGTCATAATCACAATACTGTGGGACATAGTTTTGAAGAAGATGAAGAAGAATACTAGAATAGTAATACGAATATCAGTAAAGCTCTGCTTTATTATCGGAATATCAAAATTTAATGTCGTATCAGACACATCGGGAACCGAATGTCGCGCGCATGCCGCAGAACAAACGGTATAACCGCAAATTTGAAATTCAAAGCAGACCGAGTCCGGCCACTTTATTCTCGGCAAGACATATTTTAAACTTGTTCCTTGTTAATATTTGTTTATGTGGTGCTTCTTTAGATGTGACAGTTTGAGTGAAAAAGAATTTTACTGCATTTTTTTACCAATCTCTACTTTTATTTATAAATAATATAAATAGTTTACAAAATTAGTTGGCGTTTTAAAAAAGTACAGTTCTGTTGTAATGATTAATTTGTATGATAATGTAACCAATACAAGTAACATTAATTACCTATAGCAACCTAAATAACTATTTTGCTGTTGTTGATCTCTGTGGATTAATTAGAGCGTCATGTTTATTTCATTCAAATGCATAAATATAAAATGACATCCGGCTCATGTTCATAAAAATGATCAAAGCTCCTTAATTAATAGATAAAAAAAAAAAAAAAAAAACATCCGGCTCATTGTTAAATGTCTTTTGTACCGGATAATTTTGAAACACGGTTTATAATGTTATTGATCAAAAGCAGTTATTTCATCCATTCGTAAAGTAATAAAAAAGATGCCTCATACTTACGTTACCACCTACTAAATTATCACCAACCCTGCTCTATCCTGTGCAGCTTTTCGCCAATCGAAATTGTCTACTTGAAACTGGCACAAGATTTTTCGGACTACGTTTCAAGAAAAGTCCGGCTATAAAAGATCTGAGTTACCTCTACAAGTTTAAAGTTGAGCTAACTTAATCGCATACCATACTCTTACCTTACTCAGCAAGAATCACGCAAAGCGACACTCCAACTAGTGCAAACAAGAAAACCGCATCTGAAATTCAAATGCAGCACGATCCGGGCAACTTTGATGTGGGACGATTAGCGAAGCGGGCGTTCTGTTAATTAGATCTTATTCAGCTTGTACAGGGATATTGCAGTCCATGTTGAACAGGGGAACAAGTGGGTTTCTTAAGTAGTTTGCTGACTTATGTAGTGTAAGGTATACAAGAAAATACTGAGGCCTGCTACCCTGAGGTACGTTGCTATTTTGCGAATATTTTAGTATGCAGTGCTTTATATAATTAGAGATAATTCAGTAGCAAGATGCTAATGCTGTTGTACAGACAGGAAAACAGCTATTGTTTTTTCATTACATAGGTACTTGTAGTTTGCTTTTTTTTACATGTATGAAAAAAAACACACAACCGAACTGAGAACCCCCTCCTTTTTTTGAAGTCGGTTAAAAAATTAGAATGTTTGGAACCCAAAATGTACCTTGTGCTCTGATTCTGAACTTTCAGAATTAAAACGATCGTACTTTAATATTTTACTAAACGATTTTACTGAACATGTGCTGACGTATTGCTAGTTTTAAAAAAAAAACAAATTGTTAGTAGTATTATTACTTAATTGATACCTATGAAGCAATGGTGGTAATGTAGAAAATTATAAAAACTTATAATACTTTGTCGAGAAAAAACTTTATGTCAATAGTTAAATTTTCATATCGAAAGCTGTTATTTTCGTTATTGAAATTTCGCATTTATAAAATGACTACAGCATAAACTAAACTAACTCCAAAGTTTCTGAGTATATTCCGCAGCATGTTATTAATATCGGTAGTGTGCAAACTTCAAACATCTAGCTTGGGAGCATATTTTGAAACTGAACTGAGACGCAGACATAAAGAAGAGGTAATTGAAAAGATGCGGAAAGTTCCTCGGCTATTTATTAGACGCTAGCTTCAGTGAAAAATTACGCATGGACGTGTGGGGCGGAGATCCTCTGGGGAGAATACTGGGTCCCGCACTTAAAGACGGTTTTAGAAAACAGAACAACGGTAGTTACTCCCTTTAAGTAAACGTGGAAGAATAAGTGTGTGCAGACATTGCTAGGAATAAATTATATTAAGAAAACAAGGATGAGATATTGTGAAAAGTATTTACTTATTCAAATTGAACTTATTTCACTAGTTTATTTTGGACGCTAATGCGACATACATCATATTATATTAGTATTTGTAGTTATCTTGATTATTTGCCAAAAAGTATTGATGTGTGATGAATGTGTTAGGATTAGTCTCATTATGTAAAATTGCACTGATCCGTAGAACACGTAAGCAACAAAATATGTGAACGTGTGTTTCCAAAGCGTAGAGTAAATGGAAGCACCAATAAAAGTATAAATATAACAGGGACAATACAACCGCTCGCTCATAAAGCGTGAACATAGAAACTTCCGGAAAACGAGTTTGTGACAACAATTTTCCTGTTGGGCAACTTAAAGAAATTTCATACACTTGGGGCGAGGGCTTTGTTCTTAAAACTTGATTAACAAAAAGAGAGGATGTTAATACAACACGTACAACAGTTTTCGAATGCCTTCAAGAGAATGCTACTCGTTGGTAAAACGAGAACACGGGGTGGAACTTCGCACTTACCCGCTCTGAATTTCACCATTAAGGAAAAAGTTAAATAAAAAACGATTCATACTTAGTACAAAGTCTTTAAGAGCTCTTTTGCACGATGGTAATATGACTTTTACACACATGCATGTGTACTTACTAGTAAATTAATAAATACACGTTATCATAACAAAACGGGACTTAATCACGTATGAATAAATCATATTGTTACGCCGTTAAATTCTGTCTTTGATATTTCAACTAAATGTGATGATATTGTTTATCATAAAGATTTTACGAAAGCTGTTTCATTATTATCATCAATTTCATTGGATGCATCATAATATAATGCCTAGGGTGGGCAAATTTAACATAAACTATTAATAGTGGTAAGTACTAAGTATTAAAATTAATGCATTAATTTTGCAGAAAATGATGCCTGGGATTAATCTGTAAACATATTTAGGATGTTTGGTTATAATGATTAACAACAGATTGCTCAAATGATTGAAAATCCCATCGATCCTACCTTAGATAATTACATTTCCGCCGTTGGCCGGGAAGCCCGTTCTTACCGGCCGTGTGCACTCGGCCTGCAGTCCCGTATAATTATATTCCATTACCTAGTTAGCTTTCCGCCGAGCCAAGTGGCGGACGATAATCCACTTACCGATTCGAGAGCGACCGGGATGGCAACAGTTTCACACCGTCTTCCTTTAATAGATAAAAAAAGAGTTGAGGAATTATGCAACTATGTGAGAACGGCCGAAAATCCAGATAGCGGATATTCGAATATACGAACATAACGTAAAACTTATATGCCATTGAACTGAAATGGAGATGCTTCGCTCGCTCGGTAAATTTTTATTCAAAATGTAGGTATGTTTGAATATGCGTTGCTATGGAATATGAATAATATGTTTTTATGTTTTATTTAACAATATATTTTCTTGTATCGTAGCTAAGTAATAACACTTTTCTGGAAGCACTACCGCTTCATTGCACGCTTAACCATTGATGAAAGCTAAACACCGATCTTGTAGCCCTACGGTACACTAGTAAACGTGTCAAACAAGCTATTGAGGCTACAGCAGAGCGTGAGATAGTACTTATTGTCATTGCGCTGTATTGTGTCCACAATGGATTAGCAATCGCCACGTCGTGAATGCCGTCGTTGTCTTGATGAAATGGGAATCGCTTTTAATAACGTTCTATCTAACTTACAATAAGAGATTTTGATGCATTTTCATTAGACTTACTGTAGTGGCGCAAACATTGCCAGGCCGCATGACAACTGTGCGTTTTTCTAGAAATTTCCTGCCTTGCACAACTGCATTGTGAAATGAATTGTCGCTTGCGGTATTTCGGAACCGATACGACCTTCAAACCTTCAAGAAAAGAGCGTACTCCCATCTGAAAGGCCGGCAACGCACTTGTGACTCCTCTGGCGTTGTAGGTTGCGTCAGGGGATCCATTTATTCGTTTGAAATTAAAAAAAAACATTTTATTTAGTTTTTCTGAAAATCAAACAAGGAAAGTGTTTTATTCTGTGCCTAAGAGCCGGTTTGTTTCACGTTCATTGTTTATCGGGTACGCTAGTGAACGTACCCAAACAGGCTATTGAGGCTGTATAAAAGGCACGGTGTAAAGCGTGAGATAATATTGTTATTACCTACGCCATACTGTACAATGGATTAGCAATCGCCACGGCAGACGTGGTGAATGGCATCATGCCGTAATGAATGCCGTTATGAACTTTTAATAAAGTTTGGCCTGTGAATCTAATAACAAAATGGCATGTACAGTTAGTGCTCAGCACCAGCGTTCACTCTGGTGATTCGCTCTGCCTTTTATTTGCGCGTTTTGATGCTTTCGCGAAGATCGAAAAAGAGCCCCTCTCAGAAAATAATATGTTGATTCTTATTTGTTTTTGTGCCTGAAAGCGTGTGTGATTCCAGAAATTTATATTGGGTATCTTCAAGGTAAGCGTGATTAGGCTATTACTGTACCAGCGAGCTATATTCTCGACCCCGTAGTCAGTTTCCATCAGGTGATACTGAAGTCAATCGCCGGTCAGTTAGTAAATCTAAAAAAAAAAAAACGTAAAAACCAAACGATACGTTACAAGTACATTTTGTATCAAAGATAAACACAGATCTTGTATCTCGATGGTACACTATTAGTAGTAAACGTGTCAAATAGACTATTCAGGCTGTATTCAGGCTGCAGGCTGAACCGTGAGATAGTATTGTCATTACGCTGTATTGTACTACAATGGATTAGCAACTATGAATGGCGTCGTGCTGTTGTAAAGGCGAAAATGTGTGAGTGTGTTTATGTGTTTGCTTGTTACTTCTTCACCACCGAGTTAAAAATCTAACTTTAGTCATTAAAATCCGCGTAATGCAAAACGTTGTGCCTCATAGCAAACTAACTGTAAGAAGATTTATAGGTACTGTGCTTTATTATTGTGCTTTTGGTCTAATAACTACATTTCCTACAGGGTCACCGCACCCCAACAGAAATGTTCACTCACTTTTCAATCTTTTTAGGTATAATTTCCAGGATGAAAACTATCCTATGTCCTTCCTCGGATCTTTAACTATCTCTATGCCAAATTTCATCAAAATCGATTCAGCGGTTTAAGCGTGAAGAGGTAACAGACAGACGGACACACTTTCGCATTTATAATATTAGTATGGACTAATTAAACTGTCATTTTTTTTAACAGAAGCAGATGATTTTCATTTAGAACTAACGCAAGTCTGATTTATTTACTTACACGCCTTGAATTATTACCAGTTGCTTACTTTGTATGGTTAATCCACGCTAAACAAGAAACTAATTTAATTTTACGTAACTATGCACACACCGAACTTAATTAGTCGTCGTTCAAATTAATTTCACAAGCCATGTGTGCCTGTTGCATCGGAAAACATTAGTGGAATCGAATCACTCCTTCATCACATTAATAGTCAATTATTTAAACATCAGGCTGCGTGCTAATTCGGGTGTACTTTGATATATCGCCAAATATGCGATGTCTCAGGTATATCTCAGAATTATCAACTTCAACTGTCATTAAAACGAGATGTTTGCGATTCGATAAAGAGACATTTTACGTAAGTATCCGGTCAAGCTATGTTTGCGCCTGATATCTAAGGCGTCGCATATAAATGCGGCGCAAACTTAACGCGATCGGGTTAGCGAAGTGGCCATACACTATATACTTTTCTCGAACCTCGATTGAACTGACTGAATGCTACACAACACATCGTCTGTAATAGACTAAAAGCCTAGAATTAATACTTTTATTTCGATCCGATAACCTGAGCCCTAATTCCGTATATCTCTCTTATATTTCGGAGAGATTCCTAAAGTGGCGATATACCTAGTTTATAGTAGATGGAGTTAGGACTTAGCTTAAGGAATCGACGCGTACATACAAAGCCTAGGGGCTGTCTTTTACTGACGTAATACTTCTGGTTTGTTACTGCTTTTGGTAGCCGAATCGAGCGATACGAGTCTGGTATATATACAGCAACAAACCAGAGACGTTAACAACGACTAATCCCAGAGTTCCCTCGATGGGACAAATAAAAAAAAAATACAGAAAGAGAAATTAAATCAAGGGGTGCCATCTATTGCGCATATTTTTGTCCGACGCTTATTTCGCCGAAAATGTTCATCTTGTCAAAGTTTGGTATTTTCATAGGCTGAAAAATATAGAATAGAATATTTTTCGCAAAATTCATGCATACAACAAAAAATACGAATGCGCATTGTACGGTTTATATCTAGTTTTATTTTATTTTCAGGTTTCTATTTGAATTTTATTTCCAAATTATCTTCAATCCAATGGGGACCACGCCGCAGGCAGATCAACTGGATGGGATATTCTTTTTCTAGTAAATGTATCTATATTTGTATACATTATTGTCTTATGTTTTTCGAGTAAGTTTAGGTAATTCTACGTTTATTAATAATTATATTATCCTTTCTTTATTTTTATTTATAAATTATGTTTTTTGTGTTTATTTTAAAATAAACTTTCCAACATACGTAGCAATTCAATTCAATTGTCAAATCTACTTTAAATTTTGTAAATCCCTACCTCATCCACACACGAAACTGGTGATCATCGTTTCTGCAATAGAAACTCAGTCCAATACCCGAATGTCACGTACTTGTACATCTGTACCTGATACTTCCTTGCTCGTAGGAGAAAGGTAGTATGATCCCTGAACACTCCACTCTCTAACTGCTATCATCATAGAACGACACTATCGAATGCGTTCACAAAATACGTTGCTCAGTATCAAAGGACGTATTGTAGACGAATATTTGTGACAGTTACGATGTTCTACACGTACAAGTATATTGTTTCCAACTCCGACCAGTTTTGAATCTCAATCGTAAAAATAGCCCGTAATACTAGCATGCAAAGTCGGTCGCAAGTTCCTTTTTTGTAAAACACACTATGAATTTTAGTTTGCCGTGTGATCCGGTTAGGAGAAATGTCGTTATTGAGACGAATCTGATAGCCTTTCACTTTGAATTCACAAAAGAAATTCAGAGCCATGTGTTTGCGTTCTATGGTTTTGTTTCTCGATGTGTTTCCTATCTCTGATAGTTAGAAATGCTATTCGTTGAAACTTTCATTCGAAAATCCAAATTCGAGTTTCCTCGTTCAGTTCCGCGTACGGTTTGCAGTTACATTGGTTTTTTTATAGCCGTTGGTCCTTTATGCGGGTATCAACTATTGGCACTTTATTTGCATTTGTTCTGTTTGAAAGCTGTTTTGTTTGATCTCTTCTGACAATGATTGAATCATTAGCCTTTCAAATGCACTGGCCCAATACTAAACCTAGGTTGGTGCGTTGCAGGTTACATGCGACTCAGTAGTAACCCCCTCTACTTCTTAGTAGAGGGGGTTACTACTTCCCCAAATACTACAAATCATCACCGATGGCTATAATTCTCGATACGTGTTTTGTCTATCTTAGGAGTATTATCTGCAGGGCTAGCATATCTTGCCACGACTTTGCTTGTCGCAGGTCGCGGAAAGTGACAGATGGAATTCGTGGCGCGTCACAGTTATGCTAGACGTGCTGGAATGCCATCCAAGCCAATAAATGAAATGAAGCAACTGGTAGGAAAAATCATTGTCTCTTGCATTGGACTTAGTGGAAAGAGCGACTGTGTTGGCCCGAAAAGCCGGTTAGAGGCGTAGGTTCCAATCCCGCTCGATTCATTGAATTTTTTTTTTCGCTTCAATATAAACATCATCGGGGAATTCTGGAGATGAAACCTTCTTTCAGAACCTCCTAACAATGTGCGCCCGATTTAGGAATAGTGTTTCTATTAATCTTAGTCAATCTTCGATTCTCCATCGAAACTGATGTTTGATTGAGACTAGAGATGTGCCGTTTCTGAAAATTTCCGGAAACTCCTTGTGGATAATGAGGAAAGTTTGAGTTTGAGTTGAGACTCTTTACAAGACCATCACTGAACCGATACGTTCATTAAATATCCGGATGTCTCACTTTCCGCCATTACGGCTTAAGGACAATAACCCCCGCAAATTCATCCGGCGAGTATTCTGGGTGTGAAGCTGAAACGCGCACATTTATAGCGCAAGTGTCAGCGTGTGAGCGGCATGACTGATTCCTTTGAAGTGGCTGACGGAAACAACTTAATGGTGGAGCGTGTCTAATGATGACTTAGCGTGGCTGCGGTGGATCAAGACCTGGGGCCAATTTGACATTTCTAAAGACAGATCTCTGGCTACTTTGCAGACATTTTTATATTGATGCAAAAAAAAAATGCTTCGGGTGGGGTTCAAACCCACGTCTACAAGGACTCTCCGGGATAATCAATTTAGGGCCTACTAATTAGGCTACTGGAGCTATGCCCGAGCCATTGATTTTTTCTGTTAGTTACTTCATTTCTTATATGCCTTATGATATTAGCTCCATCTATAGAAAAAAAACGGTGTCAAGTGCGATTCGGACTCGTGCAGCGAGGGTTCCGTACGGACTGTGAAAGCACTGCATATTGTTCTAACGAAAAGTACTGAGACAACAAACTTAATTTAAAACTGTTAAAACTGTTGTACCTACTTTAAACAAAGACTATATTAATTATGATTTAATTACGAATGTATAGTTTTCAGATTTTTTCCTATCTTTGTAGTATACACTTGCCAAATTGTATTTCTAGGCCAACGGAAAATACCCTATAACATTTGATTCTCATATTGAGTGTCGAATAATACCTACGTTTTTTGCGGCATAAACGGCCGTATATTTTAAGGCTGAGTTGGTTGCACATCATCCTGAAATTACATATTTGTATTAATTGTAATGTGTTGTACTATTTTATATAGGTTTATCGGTTCTCAAGTACTTTACATTTTTATAACCTGGCTTGGTAACTAACTAGTTTAGATCACTTTTATAAAAACATAACAGATAAATAAACAGAAGAAGAAGACATTTCTAAATCATAACTCATTTACGTTGAGTGTTTAAAGTAATATTATTAAATCAAAATGCCTTGTTAAAATATTCGTTATTATGTTCCGGGTCGAGAAGGCCGTTCCTCAAACATAAATTCATTTCAAAGCAATATTAGACTAATTGACTTAAAATGATGAAACAGAGTTTCTGATCTTCGATTTACATCTATTTAGGAGGGATCACATTGAATACTGATTCGATTAGAGATTTGAATTGGTAATTGAATTGGGTGGTGATTATGAATACGTATGTTAGTGTAAGTTGGACCTATGCTATCCGATAAGATGGCGGTCTTAGTCGTCGTTTATGCCAGGTCAAAACGTCTTTAGAGACTAGATGACCTTTAATAAAGACCTACAAAAGTTCATAACTGCACTTCTCTTTTCAAATGCTGATATCCGTGCCACTTTGTGAAGCGCCGGGTTGATTGTTGGAAATAAGTATTCGGAAAAACTTTCATAATCTACACTAAAAAAATAAACAGCAACATTGACATGAACATGTATAGTGGTCATCAACATACTACGGGATTTTCGGAGCTGGCAGCATGTCAGTATGTCAGCGTAAGATGGAAAAGATCATGCTGAGAATAAAAATATCTGATAGAGTCAGTAACCAAAACATTAGAAAAACTACTAAAGTGACCGATATCATTGAATGAGAGAGGTTCCTTGAATGGAATTGGGCTGGTCACATATGCATAATGAGTCACAACAGATGGACAAAATAAGTCACAAAATGGACCCCGAGAGACTGATCAAGGAAGCGAGGTCGCCAAAAGAAGAGGTGGGCAGACATATTTACTGAAAGATTGGGGCCGCACTGGATGGTAAAAGGTAGAGACAGGGAGCTGTGGAAGGAATTGGGGGAGGCCTACGCCAAAGAGGCGACTAATGCATAATTAATAAATGTAAAATTAAATTATTGTAACGATGTAATTTAGTAAAAGCATCAAATCATTAGTGCACCGAAATCCCCGCGGTATGGTCATCAATAAAAAAAAACCTTTATTTACAACCTCTGTGTTATCTGATTAAAGTATGTTTCTACCAACAAATAACAAACAACCTTAAACCATGAGAAAACATTCTGTAAAAAACTATCAACCGTTATCTCCATTCATTAAGGAATGAAACCAGCAAACAATCCGCTGAAAACCGAGTCAACTCGAAACACATGACTAGTCCATTTTAAATTCACGAAAGTTGTTTTGAAAGTTTAATACGAACTGCAGTCTCCCGACTTAAGCCTGTTTAAGTTTAGAAATCCGAAACGTTGATAATAAATTCGGAGTTTTCTGCAGTATTTCACCCCGGATCTACCTTTAAACGTGTTTACTTAACTCGAGTAGTCGGGTGTAACTTAATATAGCTAGGGCTGGGACTATTCAATTAACATATGGCCAAGATTTAGCTACGTCTACTTCAGTGATGTTTTTTAATCATTGAGATGAATTTAGCATATTTTGATAGGTGTTAAATTAAAAATGGCGAGTAATATCAATATTTTGTATTTTAATGGGTAGTGTAGGTTTGTTAGGTAGTCTTTAGCTACCTACCTAACGAACCTAACCTACCCATTATTACCCTTTAGCGCAAAATATATAAAATAAATAAATAAATATTAAGGGACAATCTTACACAAGTTGACCTAGTAGAAGCAAAGCTTGTACTATGGGTACTCGGCGACGATATACATAATATATAAATACATATATAGATAACCTCCATGACCCCAGGAAAAAACATTTGAGTTCATCACACAAATATTTGCCCTGTTAGGGATTCGAACCCAGGACCGCTGGCTCAGTATGCAGGTGCACTACAAACTCCGCCAGCCCCGTCGTCACATACGTCTACTTCAGTGATGTTTTTTTTATCATTGAGTTGAATTTAGCATATTTTGATAGGTGTAAAATAAAAAATGGCGAGTCATATATTTTGCATTTCAATGGGTAGGTTAGGTTCGTTAGGTAGCTAAAGAATAGATGATAGATTCCCGAAGAGCAAACCGCCCCGAAGTAAAAACCTGATAAAACAGGGCTCCGTCGACTTTAATGGGTAGTTGGCATTTTTAGAAAGCATTTTTGTGTTTTTCCTTCATGGTCACCCTAAGACAACCATCTCAACTACACCGAGATACACTAACAACTAGTCTTCCGCAATTTTTATAACTTTTACGTTTCTACGTGCAAAAATTGCCTGCGTTTCGTAATGTGTGAAAGTATGTCGTAGTATAAAAAAAAATATCGCAATGAAAAAAAAACGCAATGCTCCTTCGAATTAGGCTCCAGTTAGGTTTAAAACAAAATCGGCTTTGGTGCACCGGCGGTTTGGCTGAATGATTTAATCCAGCTCTGTTGTACCCTAGCAAAATGGGCATATCTATTTACACTTATTTCACCAATGCTGAAGGATTCCGTCGTTTTATTTCAAGACGCATGTAATACTACAAGTAACAAACGAAATTTATTTATTTAAAGATACGGTATGCCATATCACATAAATAAAATAACAGCTCAAACGAAACGAAATAAAACAGCAATTCGGAATCAAATGTTTGTGATAAATGGGTTAATGTTTGTGAAAGCGAGGAAATAAAAGCGATTGGAATAAGTTCCGTTGTGCGACAAAAAATAACGATACAATAAGGAACCTTAAACTAGAACCTTAAGGTACGTTATTGGAAGGTTCTGTCGTCACACAACGGAGACTTTGATACAAATTTAATATTAATTAAGTGAGTTAGGGGTGAGTTAAGGTGGTAAACTTTTTGGTCTTCACCAAAATAGCTTCCGATGGAATCCTTGATTCAAAAATAAGTATTTTAAGAGATATTCCCGCTCCTTTTCCCATACTATCGGTTAAGTTAAGTTTGCACCTGGTCACTGTGGCGCCGGATATAAATGAGGTTCAAACTTAGCGTAACCAGGGGTCACGTTATAAATAAGTGACAAAGCATCTTTCACTCACACTCGAATTAACTTATTTTTATTTCACATAATATATATAAAACACAAAAAATTAACAATCACCCAATTAAACCAAGTCTAAAAATGGCCCCCGTGGCATTGTACCAAAGACGCTGGCAGCATTATCTCGCTGTATTGCTAAGATACTAAGACGCTGAGCGAGGAAACTGCCAAGCCGTGTAGAAAGCTTCTTAAAAATAATTCTAGCGCTTGGACCCCACGGGCCCAGGGTCTCGACACCAAATGCGGTGAAGTGGTATTAAGAGCCAAGACCCTGGTATTTAAGATTTTTGCGGTTTTCAGCCTCACTCGAATTTGGTCAAAACGTGACGGATGCTTTGTCACTTACTTATTATCGCGTGATAAAAGCAACCATCATACGCCCCCAGGTTATACAAATTGAGGTTCCGTTCTCGTCTGTTTCTTCCTTTAAAACTTAACCAATCTTTACGAAATTTTACGAACTGCGTGAATATGCAGCGTTTGTAAGGCGTTTTTAATAGATGATTGTTGGAAATGGAATTTTTATGTATTCCAAAGCCTATCGTGAATGACGCTAGAACCGCGCGGTTAGAATAGAACGCTGGGAGAATACCTAGTAGATACACAAATTGATCGGTTAAGTTTCAGAGGAGGAGGAAACAGACGAGAATAAAACCTTTTTTGTACGAAATGAGCAAATATTTCCTTTTAAAATGGTAAAATAGAAGTGGAAAGGTGCTAAAACCTGCAATGTTTTCCCCATTACTAATGAACCAAATTAAGCCGCATAAATTATGTAAGGAAGTCGCAGCCCTGGCACTTAGAGCAAATGTAATTAGCTGGTACAATTTTAGAGTTAACGCGTGTCATCCCGCGGATAACGACTTGGCTTATAATTAATGGACGACGCCTTGAGTTATTGTTATGGCGGGCTTAATGTGCAGCTAATGTTGCACTTTTCCTGCAGATATCTGGAACCATGTCGGCGCTCTGTGGTCTGGTTAATATAATTGTTTAACTTTAATAAAGACGAGGTGTATGTGACTTGGCTAAGAGCTGTTTAATAGGTATTCCAATTTTGATAGTTAAGCCTGATCACTAATATATGAGGATTGTCAAGAGGGCGCTGTTTATAAGATTTAAATGGCAACAATTTTGCAACTGTCAGTATAGTTCGAATTTTGTCTATGTTTACTTTTATTAATGGACGACGCCTTGAGTTATTGATATGGCGGGCTTAATGTGCAGCTAATGTTGCACTTTTCCTGCAGATATCTGGAACCATGTCGGTTTTCTGTGGTCTGGTTAATATAATCGTTTAACTTTAATAAAGAGGAGGTGTATGTGACTAAGAGTTGTTTAATAGGTATTCCAATTTGTATAGTTAAGCCTACTAATATATGAGAATTGTCAAGAGGGCGCTGTTTACAAGATTTATATGGCAACAATTTTGCAACTGTCAGTATAGTCCGAAAAGATAAAATTGCCAACTGAACATTTTGTCTATGTTTACTTTTACATGTTTACTTTTCTTAATGGACGACGCCTTGAGCTATTGTTATGGCGAGCTTAATGTGCAGCTAATGTTGCACTTTTCCTGCAGATATCTGGAACCATGTCGGTGCACTGTGGTATCGTTTAACTTTAATAATGACGAGGTGTATGTGACTGGAATTGCTTAATATGTATCCTAACGTTCATAGTTATGTACAGTGTTCGGATTAGGGTGTGCATTTTCCCGGGACGTAGCGTAATATTAATATGGATATGACTTAATCCCAGGATTATAATCGAAAAGCTTAAAAAAATTGTGCTTCGTTTCAAAGTATTACTCACTTATAAAAAAGGTAGATACTTGTATTATTAAACGGGCATCAATAAATTGTTTCTCTACTCTTACCTATTAATTAAATAGCGGCAATGGTGGACGCACCAACGAAATTTAGATAATTCAAAACGACGTAATTGCGCTGCTGCTGACATTTATTTTATTTTATTAATTTTGTAATATTTTTTCTTGGACATACGTCGTCATTTTACTAACATAGATTACTATTAAGTTAAAATGTTTACTAACACTTTGTATGGATCTCATTATCTGAAATAAATGCCTTATTAATATTATTATTATAAAACAAAATCCCAATATAAAAATACCTTTTGCCCAAACTTAAAAAAATGGACAATGTTTGTTTTTAACAAAGAACCGGTATAAACCGGATGAACATAATCCGTCGTTAATTGGTTTTTGCTTTACGTTCAATAAGACCTTTAGCTAAGCGGTCCTGTGTCCTAAGGGAGGCCGCATACGGCTATTCAGTAGCAATGCAGTCGTGATACAGTCCCGATCCTGTTGCCTGCTATATACTTTCGCACATGTAAACACGATTCTGCTAGTATCGCGATACAGTCGCAATTCTGCACCGATATAATAGTGAAGGGTCTATATTGGAATCCATAACTTCCTTTGTCCTATTTGTAAATTCCATAATAACTGTGGTCATAATGATCTTTTGCCATAATAACGTTTATCCTAATGTAAATGCCATAATATTGATCATCCTAATATTGAATAGCCTAATGATTATTTGCACTATTATCTTAAGTACTAATGATCAAGTGTCCTATCAGTTATATATCCTAATACTAGTTGCCATAATCATCATATGTCTTAATAGTTACTTATCCTAATTATTATCACGTGTCCTAATAGGTACGTATCCTAAATCATGATATCCAGGCTACACAATTTTAATGATGTATAGTTTTGTACGCACAGATTTTCAAACTTTACTTTTCGGGGTTCAGCAAGTCTGACGCTCCGCTCGCTTCGCTCGCTCCGCTATACGTGGTCACAATACAAACCTAACCTAACCTACAGTTTTCGGGGTTCAGCCAATAACCCAACCTACAGTTTTCGGGGTTCAGCAAGTCTGACGCTCCGCTCGCTTCGCTCGCTCCGCTATACGTGGTCACAATACAAACCTAACCTAACCTACAGTTTTCGGGGTTCAGCCAATAACCCAACCTACAGTTTTCGGGGTTTAGCGAATTCGATATTTGTCCAAATCCGGTTTTCTATTTTTGTTTTAACGTAAAAAATTGGTAAAAAAAATAATCTTTACCCAAATACTCCGAAATATTTAATTCCGAATTTACTAATTCCGATTTTTAAAACTCCGAATTTCATAATTCCTAAGGAATAAATTTCCGATTATTGAAAATACGAATGTCATTATCCCGAATATCAAATTTCGCTCCGCTCGTCGTCGTACCCAACCTAACCCAAGTCTGACCTGCCTTAAAGTAGGATATTAGGTAATGTTATTATAGCTTATGAACATTATGGCAAGTAATCATCATGGCATTTGACTTTAGGACATGTGATTTATGGTTTTGTATATTATGACTCGTAAGTTTTATGTGTTAATAGATTAGTACAAAACATATTAGGTATTTAGAGCATTAGGTAATGTAATATTATGGTTTATGATCATTAGGATGTAAGATCATTATGGCAAATAATCATTATGACAAATGATTGATATGTCAAAAGTGTTTAGAGTAAATGTGGTATGGCATTTGACTTTAGGACATACGATATTATGGATTGCGAAGGAGACCCAATAGTGAAGCATCGATACAGCCGCGATACAGCATTAATTTAGACGCGAAACTCTACTCTTTCTTGTTGTAACTGGCTAATCAAAATTTTAAAGTATTTCTTTTTACAACTATTTTTTTTTCTGATGTACTTACTTATATCACCTCATTAAACTGAATCAATACCAACATTCCTTATCTATAACTGAGTTTTGCGTATAAAAATTGAATATTCTATAATAAAAAGTGAATAATGTAGTTTTTCTAGTATGTACGTGTATACATTTTGAAAATCCGTGATAATTTTTAAAAGTTCGCGAAGATATTTTCATATCACTTTTTTTTGTGATATCGAACAGCTGTAAAATCATCTGTGCATATAAATATGTCAAATAATTTTATTTCTGGTATAAAACCAAATTGCAATTTGGTCGCAAATCTGAGTCAATACAGTCTTGCGTTTGCATCGATGCAGAAGCAATGCTGTACCAAAACACCACTACAAACCAGGGAAGATCAGCGTCTTGGTGCTCATTGGGGCTGTGACATGTTGAGTGTATTCCATTTTTGCAACCTAGATACCATTTACCAGATGCCATTGATTAAATGTAATTTGTTTGTTGATAGGGAAACGCAGGCAGCCAATCTTCCAAAATGGAGAACTTTTGTAAAAAATAAAACTTGAACGTTTGAGACCCATCGACGTGCTGATTTAGACGTCAGGTAAGAGCTGGATATTTGTGGGATGCACACGTGCCCGTTACGCGCGGGTCTTTAAAAATAAGATAGGCTACGTCAGCCACATGAGAGCACACGAACGCCAGCAGTACACAGTATACGGTATATAAATGTAATTGGTTTGCAAAATATCTAAACGTATCTTCTTCTATCTTCTTCAAACAGCGTGACAGCACGCTACAGCCGCGCGTTTGTGTCGCTACTGCATTGCTCCTGTTGTGCGATGCAAATGCGTGTCGCGATGCAGTCGCGCGACTGAAAAGCTACAAGTCGCCGTATCCGAGCTGCCTAAATGAAATATAAAATATAAGGGCCCCAGTGCTACCGCCGGAACACCTTTAGTAACAACGGGGCATGAACATTTTACGTATTTTATGACAATAGCATTAAAAATGTTACATCCCTGTGCAAAATTGAGTGGCAATGAAATAATATAACCTTCCATTTGAATAGCTACAGTCAAATGCAGACCGAACAAAATTGTTTTTCATTTCAATTGAATGCCACGTAGAATAAAAATAAAGTGCGGGCTCAGAATGAAACTGAGAGGAATGGGACGATTTCCAAATAACGCTTCAATTAATTTACTTTTCAATTATTCTTGAAAAATGTATGTTGTTTTTAGGATACAGAAAGAAATAGATTACATACCCCACAGCCTTAGTGATGTAATTTTAGGAAAGTATTTTTTTTATCTGCTTGATCCGAAACTATTTTATTTAGTTTGCTAGTATGAAAAAGATCTGAACGACTATCATAAAATCATAAGAATTTAACAGTCGTTTCATTTAAATTTTTGAGAAAATATATTTGTCTCAGCCAGAAGGGCAATTGCTGGCTTCGTATTAAATTGAACGGACTCCGGAATTAAAGGTTTGTGTAAAATTAATACTCAGCCAAGAATAGCATACCTTTACAAACATAGTACGCGAAGAACAGAAATTTAACATAGTGCATTAGATGTACAGTGTAAGTAAAGCATTTTCCCAAATGCAGGCGCCGCGAGTATTTTGCACGTTATGAAAATTTACGATCGCATAGTTCCTACTCGGGTTACAGTTGTATATTATATTATTACTCGAATAGGTGAAGCTATTCCAAATGTATGTGACGTTCGTGTGCTGAAATTTTGGAAAATACGGATATAATGTTTTTGTAATCCTAATTTATTACAATGCTTAGAGACGACTCCTTTTAGCGCAACGCGCGCTATGCAGTAGCAACTTGGAATGTTTGATTTTGTTAGCCATATTTACACATAATTATATTCACGTGTATATATATGGTAGCCATATGATAGCTCTGTGTGCTGTAGACATCGCGAGTCAGTTTGCTATTTGTTTTTTTTTAACTGAAGTGACGGTGCTGGTCCTGGGTTCGAATCCTGGCAAGGGCAAATATTAGTGACATGAACTCGAATGTTTATTTTTTCCATCCATGGATGTTATTTATTTATGTATTTATCTATCACGTCGTCTAGTATCCAAGTTCAATCTTTGTTTAGTTTGGGACTAGGTCGATTTGAGTAAAAATTATCCCTTAATATTTATTATTTTTTACGTTTTCAACCTCCATATATGCTATTTTTTTTTCGAAAAACAGAGTCGACAAAAAAAATCTATATACATTAACGAACCTACTCACAAAATTTCATGAGAATCGGTTGAGAAATGTGGTCTGTAGGCGAGAACAGCCGGAAATCTAAACATCCAAACAATTGCACATACAAAATAAATTTTGCCGAAACTTAAACAAAACCTGTTACAATGTGAACTCTATTTCCTTTGAGTACAGACGAACTTCATGTACAAGGGGTACCGTAACCAAAAAGCATTTGTGTTTAGTTTTACGGTACAACTCTGCGGTTTAACAAAGAAAAATTATGGGTTTAAATTAACAAAACGAAGTGACGGCCTTCAAAAATAATTTCTACTATACTCACTCACATCGGGGTCGCGCCCAGCGCGGACACACGTTCTGTAAATACTGTGTATAACTACGCCGGGCGAGTGGCAACAGTTCTATACACATCAAATTGGCGACTCAAACGCAATTAGCACTACAAACAACGCACCCCAAATAATAGAACAAGCACTCGTTTGAATACAACAATAATGGAAACTAATTGAATTTCAATGTTATCGGACAAAATATTCAAACAATTTGTAAGAGATAGAACCACAATATAAGTCGTTAGGTATGCGCACAAATCCCCCTGCGGGATTAACTAGGAAACTGAAAATTATTTTGTTAGAAGCTGAAAGCAGAAAAATAACAAAGATAAATAAGTATATGCAGGCTGATCAATCCCAATCGGTCAGTAGGGAGAAAACGAAAACTATGAGAGAATTAGGAATCGTGGCGTCGATTTTAGATTGAATAGAAACTGCATTCAATATTTTTTTATAAATCTCATACAAGAACAGATTTCTCTATCTCTTACCTATAGTTTCACCCGGTTTTGATCACCCGGTAAGGTCACCAAGCTAGGATATAAAGTCAGTCGGGCTAAGTGCGTCAGTGCGGAAAGGCACTTATTATATCGAAATTTGTATGTACAAAAGTACAGATGTTACGAACGCCGAGTTACTACCACGAAGCTAATTAATTGGCTAAAGTAAGATGGCGTTAGTAGATATTTAGATATGGTCGCGCTTGGCCTGCTGGCGCACTTCTCTGGAGTCCGGACTGATTATAGTAGAGTTGCTAGTCCGCTGTTTTCTAACATAATTGTGCGCATCGGGTTACAAGCATGAAATTTCTACCACAGATAGAGTGTTCCACGGTGATTATTTTCAGATGTGGAGGGAAGTCAGATTCGTCCCCTGTTAGGCGGGAGAGCGGAGTGAATAGGGCCAAGTATCCCTCTTTTCTTTCTTTATTGCTGGTCAGTTAAGTCTACCAGGACGTGTTTGGTATCGTTTCCGTGTAAAACAAATATCAGAAATTATTTTTTTATGTTATTTTTGTATAGTTCTATATAAAAATATGGGTATATGGCCGAAAAGGTAAAAATTACAACAAGTTTTTTTTATTCAGTGAGGTAAATTAGTTTAATTTCGTGAACATTTTCAAATTATTATTATTATTTTAAAAAGCTCATTTCATCTAGTTTCTAAAAATATATGCAAGTTGGGCACTTCTCATACAAACAGTAGCTTAAAATATATCTTTACGTCGGCGTAACCGACGTAAATCTCCGAACGCATCCTATTTCGCTGATATCGATTTTACACGAAAACGAAGTCGCACAGGCCCTAATAGCCATAACTGATCAGTAATAAAAAAAAGAAAAAGAGCAGTACTTGGTCCTCTTCACCCCGCTCTCCCACCACACAGGGGACGAATCCGATTTCCCTCCACATCTGAAAATAATCACCGTGGAACCCTCTATGTGTGGTAGAAATTTTCAGAAATCAATTTCGCGGCTTAGCAACTATTATACGAGTAGCTACTATTATACTTAACTGATTTAGTGATGGATTAAAACTCTGGCGTCCCAATCTACGTGTTAAGTGGTTAATTAGTATGCGTTTTAAATCCATTTTTTGCTACGCCATAATAACAAACACGAATATTCGGACATATAAATAAATTCAGCTTGGTGCCCCTATTAAAAAAATTAAGTAGATAAGAATACCTATCTAATAAATCCTAATGTTCATGGTTCAATTTGGCGTATTCAATTTGACGCTTGGTCCTGTAGCTATTTAAATGCCAAATTTAAGCCAGTTCATACTGGCTAGTAATTATGAAGTAATTATACTTTTCCGTGTAAAGAGATGATCCTCCAAAACGGCAGTATTCCTTCTGTCAGTTGCATTATAAAAACACCAGAATTAGAATTTGAAATAACCCCGGGATAACTACCGACAGTTTATTCCACACCGATATTATATTCAAAGATTGAGCAAACATTTCCAAAATGGGCGGTCAGGCGCAGGGTATTTGCGGAACCCTCTGCACCCGAAAAGATGTGAAAGCAGAGCGGTTACCGTCACTACCACAGGTATCGGAAGTTTAGGGTTGGCACTTGATGTGAAAATGCGGTCGAAGTCGCTTCGGTTATCCACAGAATAAAACACTTATCGTACGTTTATATTTGAAACTAGAAAGCGCGCAAGTCCGGTCGCACGAAGATAAGGAAATTATAACCCACTGTGGCTATGCGCCTCATCAAGATATGCGTGCGTAATATATTTATAATTTATGTATTATTAATAACTGACGCACGCAGGATCAAGATAAAATAGTTAAGTTATAATTAGTATGAATGTACAGTCGAGTTCATTTACATCTACACACTTACGAGAACATAAATATCTGAACACGATTTTATGCTCCTGACAATATGTGACTGTGACTGTGACTGAATGACGGTCGTGTTCAGATATTTTTGTTCTCGTAAATGTGTAGATGTAAATGAACTCGACTGTATGGAGCGATGTTAATAATAACGGGTCCATATTGGCTGTCATAATTTTTTTATTCCTATTTTTTATTTTACTACCGATTTTTATTCATAACAATCACTCTTCATATTTTTTTTCCTCATACTTTTTTCTTCATACTTTTATTTTACTGTCATCGGAACTCATAACAGTCAGTTATCATTCTTTTTTTCTTAATAATGTCATTACTAAGAAATGTTAAAACTCATAATTTTATTTTTTATACTAACTGTTTTACTTCATAACAGACAATTATCATAATTTTCCTATTAATGCTTTCCTGAAAGTGGTTGGGTGAGTTATTCTTGTATGTAAACAGTATGAATAGAAGCAAAAACTTTTTTCGGTACCTACGCAAAAAAAAAAACCTTCTAACCTAACCCGGCCCAGCGGATCTGCTCTGAAAGGTTTTATGAATGTTGTATGAATAGCGATCTTATGAGTTATGATGATTATGAGTTCCGAACGTTAGTAATAAAAAAAAAATTAAGTGTGATCATTATGATATAAAATAGTATGAAAAATATTTTCGGACTTCCGATAATAGGACTTAAAATTATATGTGAGAAAATACGCACCCATTAAAAACAAATGTTAGATACAAAAACTTAAGATATATTTTCACGTGATATAACAACTATTGATATAATCTTAAAGGATAATAATCATTTAAGAGATATCTTTATTTATTGAGAAAAAAAGGCATTATAGTTTCATTCGACTTTTAATATAACATTTACCTAACATAATGATGATGACATAATTATAAGTATTTAGTGGTATGATAGAAACATCACGACAGCTTTTCTTTTTTGAACGTAAGTGTGGTGTGTTTTAATCACAAGATATTCTAACACTCCTCGCTCCGCTCGTCGTCCTACCTAGCAGTGACCATGTGGCCGTTTTCCTTCTTTGTTAGTTAATTGATCCTAACACACCGCTTTGCTTCGCTCGAAGTTGTAGTCAGAGATTAAACCTATATAACTCTATTTACTCAATAAACTTACTACCTAAAACAGTTACGAACAGTGTATATTAAGTTACTGAGTCACAGTATACTAGCTCTAATGTGAACAATTGACAAGAGATTATGATAAAAAGCTCCTAATTGGAACAACGCAAGCCGAGTAATTTTCCAACAGAAAATGTTCCATTTCAAAATCTTGTTAGACATTTTAAAATAAAATCATACAGTGCCGCAACGTAACCTTTTATCGCCGGCGGCCAAAGTAATCCTGACAAATCGCCAACCCTGCGACGAATAAAATTGCAATATTTTTCCGCGATCCGCATCGCAATTCGGCAAATTGAAAAACTAGCATTCGACTGGCGCCCACTTGCTTTGCCCACCGTGAAATTAACCGGTTCAACCGGTTCAACTGGGTTTGTGCGCATGAAGGATGGATTGTGGTGGAGATTATTCATACGGAGATACTATTGAACATAGCAATGTGCAATAAAATAAATTATAATATTTATATACCTATATATTTTTTTGTTACTTCTTATTATGTGATTCTTCTAGATCAGTCTGTTTACTAAAATTGGTCGAATTAGCCCCTGGTGTGTGCGTCACACAGCGAGCTATGGAAAGGGGTATGCTCGGAATCTCGTTAAGGGACAAAGTCCGGAACGAGATTATCCGACAAAAACCAAAGTCACTGACGTAGTTCAGAAGTGTAGCAGACTGAAGTGGCAGTGGGCTGGTCACATCCGGTCCCAGAACCGATGATCGGTGGAGTAGACGGGTTCTCGAGTGGAGACCACGACTCGGCAAGCGTAGTGGAGGACGCCCTCCGGCCAGATGGACCGACGACCTGAAAAAAGTGGCTGGTGGTGACTGGATGGCGAAAACGGGAGATCGGGCCATGTGGCGAACCCTGGGGGAGGCTTACGTCCAGCAGTGGACTGCAATAGGCTGAAATGATGTGTAAAGTAGGTGATTCCCAAAGAGCGTCATTTTATTCACGAGCGAAGCCAGTGTTTGATTCGACACGAGTCGCGAAATCATGTTTACGCACGTGTACCATACAATGAATGTGCGAGAAATAATAATAAAAAAATTATGACTTTTTTTATTGAAAAGAAAGTATTTTATGAATGAGTTAATATAAAATTAAAAGTTCATTAAAAAAATATACATGTAAAAGCAATAATGCGGAAAATTGCATTTTAGGGCCAATTCTTTTTTGCACAAATTAGCCGTTTTGAATACGCTTTTTCGAGCACATTCATTGCAACAGCACATTACATACCTAGGGCGATGAATTTTTTAAATTATGGCCCGTGGTTTTTCTAAAGTTTTACACCTTGCCTTTGCCAGGAAGTGAAATTTTCTTTTAAGTGAAATTATCCCGCTTACGGCCTACAGTGACGTAGTAGAATAAATTTGTGCCCATCCATAAAACTAGTAATATCAGCTTCGTCTGTTTTTGCTTTGTAGTGTGTGGTGAATACAGCATCAAGCGTTTGTACTATAGAGTGGCATTCGATTAAAAAAGTGGCAGACTTTAGTGTTCATAAATGAACATTGCTGCAATTGTTCTTAATAAAAAGTGGAATGTTTCGAGTGTTGGCTTTGATTGAAAAAAAAAAAAAACAACTTTATACATAGGTCAATAATTAATCAGAAGGGCATACTAAGAGAAATACTTTGAATAATGTTGTCATATTATTATTATGATATACAAAACTAGACGCGATAGACTAGCCATGACAGTAATTAAATGCTCATTCGAATATGTTATATCATATTGTAATATGTAACTACTTTACTTAAAATATTTAAGAAATTAATCAAATTACCGTGGTATTGTTTGATGGATTAAACCATTTTTTTTGTAAAAAATAGTGTAATTTTTCGGTAAAGCATTATTCTTATCAGATAAATGCCACAATTGGGTATTATCAGCGGGGGCATTGAATTCTATCAGACTTTCACTTGACTTGTTCTCATTGTTTAGAAAGTGCTAATTGAATATCTACCTAACTTTTTGAATAGAAAAAAATATCTTTATTTTACTTTATCTTTACACATTTGATCGGTTCTCGTATCTGTAAAAGTATTTAAGTCAACCTAAGCCGTAAGTGTGATTTTCTACCCGTTACGCGGGCGAAAATATCACATTATGCCCAAGGCAAGACGTAAAACATTAGACAAACCTCGAGCGGTAATTCGTAAAGCCCCAGATCACATATTTATGGTCCTCACCTTCGGTTCGGGCCACAAACGCCTGCGTTCTGGGACATCCACGAATTCAGCGCCCTAGGTACGTGTATCATTATAGCTGACCTATATATAAATAAGCTATAGCAGTTTACATGGAAAAAAGTGAGTATTTTACCTTTTTTCTCGAAATTTTTCTAATTTCTCTTTCTAATTGGAGAGGGGTCATGATTTCAGAAAAAATCTTAATAGCTTGATGTAGGTTCATCATTTTTTTTGTATGGGCGCGCGGTGTCGTGCCAATCTGGCGCCATTTGTTTTCATAATTTCCTTTGTCCTCGCATCACGCCAAAACGGCTGGACAAATTTTAACCAATTGTGGTACAGGGACAGCTGGACATCCAAAGATGGTTATAGGATACTTTTATCCATGTTAACACGACAGATTAACCATTACTCATGAAATATACATTATATATAAATATTTATAAAGACTGGCAGCATTACCTCGCTGTATTGCTATACTAAGACGCTGAGAGAGGAAGCTGCCAGCTCTTTGGTCACCTGTGGGTCGAGAAAGCTCCTCAAAAATAACTCTATTGCTTGAACCCCACGGGCCCAAAGTCTCGATACCAAATGCGGTGAAAAGGTAAAAAACTAGGGGTTGTTTGAGATTTGGGGTTTTCTTACATCTACGTTATCTGTACTTATACTATCTTGAATATTTGTCCAAAATGTAACTCCTCAAAGCTGGCAGACGTAGTCGAGCATTTATTTCACGGAGTTTGGTCACAGAAGCCTAATTGCCTTGAGTGCTTTGTAAGTTGTTACGAAAATTGTAGGCAACTTGGAAATTAAACTTTATCGCAACTTTGGCGGCTTTTATCTAATTTGAAAAAATCGTTTCACACTGAATTTATTAAACCAGTTATTACAACTATAAACGATATTTTCTCGTGTGAAGATGATTTTCTCAAACGTGGTCCAGAGTTTTTTTTTAGAAAATCAGGACGTGAAGTGTATGCATAGTTTATGGTCAGTCAAAAAAAAGCACTATATATATAATAAAGTCAGAGAAAAGCACTATATATGTCTTAGCCCAAAGAGCAATTGCTGGCTTCGTATTTAATTAAATGGACTTCCAAGGTCATCCGTTTAAAATTAATACCCACCCAGCAATTGCCTATTTCCCACGTTTCGACAAAGAAAACTGTCAGTTGTCTACAGCCATTAAAAGAAAACTGTCAGTTGTCTACAGCCATTAAAGTGTCTCTATTTGTGTTTATTTTGTAAATAATATATTTGAGTCTGCAATAAAGCATGTTTGTATTGTGGGGTACGGTGTGTGACAGACAAGCCAAGCCGAAACGTATCCTATTCAATAAAGACAAGCTTAAAACTCACATGACAAAACCTTACGACTAGGGGCCAAACTGATTGCCACTATACCACTTACATCTCAGACACTAAAGACCGTTTTTGCAGGCCATCTGAAATTCAGATACGGCTCGAAGGACCATCCACTTAAGTGTGCAACTGACTTTCTGGCGAGGCGCCAATAACGTAATATCATAACGCTGCCCGGATATCCGGACCTCTTGTTTTTTGTTATTGTTTTATTTTTGGGTTACGCTGTGGAAGGAATAGTTGCGAAGTTCGTCCTTGTGTCAACTGGGTGTTATAAATCTGGGGAAGTTTGTCTAATTTAGTGACAACTTCTTGGCTGGCTGACTAGAAAACGACACAGGATCAACAAACTTAGCAAATATTAAATTTAACGACGTCCTGATATAAGATCACTCTTATATAGACTGATAATCGGTTAAAATAATCTGAAGTGATAAAGAAAATCATCGTAAGGTCCCAAGCAGCACATTAGTGAATTTTGCAGCTTATCTTATAGCTTTAAGTTCTAAATGAGTGGTTTAACAGTGTTTGATACAACTTATAGCTTTAAACACAACTCAAAACTGTATATGAGTTCATCCTATCACTTGTAGTTGCATAGGAACGTTTTTTGTTTCTACTTTATTACTTATGGTGGGATAAAGTCGATTTTGCTACTTAAAGTTGCATGCAGGTTCAAATAGTCACTCAATAAGAAGCAATAGTGCTATATAAGGCCTTAAAATCACTTATAAGCAACTTTTACATATAAGTGGGAACATACCCTTATTTGGAACTAAAAGTTCCAAATTACTAGTACAATAGCGAATTATATCACCAATAGTGGCTAAAGGGATAATTTTACGGCTCTTTTGGAACCAAAAAATATTGCAACTTTAAGGCCTAAGAAGTACCTTATTGCCACTCCAACGCATAAATAGATCTCAATAGGAGGTTCTTGGAACCAAAAGCAGGTTTTTTCACTTATTTCAAACCACTAACGAACTAAAAGTTCTATTATTGTTCCTATTTGCGCCTTGTCAAAATATATTTAATAGTCTTGCTTGTTTAGTAGTCTACAAAAGAGCAAATAATTACTATTGGTAATATCATTCACTGCTTTGCCACTCCCAAGATACAAATAAGTGATTATTAGACTTGATAGTTCCAAATAAGGAACAAATAAGTGAAAATAAACACTGTAGGATCTTTTTTGTTTCGCCATGTTTACAAATGGAAGCCTATGAAAATTGATTATTTTAACCAGAATTTTATCACACTCACGCATAATCACAGATTTTTGATAGTTGTGACGATGTTACTTTAACATTGTACGTAACCTACAATCATTAAGTCAGGTTTTTAACAGTTTTATTTTTTATCAGTATCTATTCCTTATTTAATTTAGCACTCTCTTTTATAATATTCCTGATCAAATGAAAGGCGCGTCGAAATTTACAAAGAAAACATACTATAGTTTCACAGTAAAAAAAAAATCGCAAGAATTTCGTGCTTATTTCAATGCTTGTATAACGTAAAGTTTTAATCAGACGTATAAATCCAAAATTAATATGGCAGATCACGTATTACTTTTAATAAAACACAATTTGACAGTTGCCTCGCCACTCAAAGATAATTTTGGCGACTCATTTATCACTCATTGACCGAACTGAAATGTTTTCATTCGTTCACTGCGCATAACTTTTACCCTTAGTTCTAATTGCCACTTAGGTTATTGTGAGATCTCTTATGGACGCATAACTTTCACCCATAGTTCTAATTACCACTTAAGGTAATTGTGAGATCTCTTATGGATTCTATTTAGCACCAAAAATAGGCTGCAATTTTTCTCCTTTTGCTTCTATACTGGTGGCATAAGGGTTCTTGCCACCTATATAGCACTTAGTCATGGTGGTAAATTTCACTTAAGCATCTAATTAGATATGATATACGAGCTATTTAGACCCAGTTGTGCTACTTGGGGTATCTTCAAAAGTGTAATGTGATATGATGAGATATACTAACAATGTTCAGGGAATAATAGGAGCTCTGTGAATAAGGATCGAGTTCATAAATGAATGCGTAATTAATACTAATTATGATAGATACAAGGCTACATATTCATAGAAATTTGCCATACGTCACCTTTTGTGCAATAAAGTTTCAATTACTTTCACATACGAGTCATGAATCTATTCTTCAAAGACTGTACTTTGAATTTGTATGTCCTGAGTTAGGACATAATATTTTTGAGCGAGTGCCGTGTTATTAAACCTGTCCTGGCGTGTTCGCGGACACTTGAATTTGTCCGCGGTTATGAACTCTGATAGTGGGTTTTCTCACATTTTGCTGAAATTTTAACCCGTTTATCCTAAACAGTTAAAACGCGAATACTGACGTGTACGGACTGACATACACGCTCTTTTCTAAGTGACATATTTGTTTTGTTACTGGTGATATCATTTGCGAATGGAAAAAGTATAATTTCACGAGAAGTCGGTTGGGGATGACATACGCAAGAGAACCAAGGTTGTATATATAGGTCAGACAGTCGCCAAACTTAAGTGGCAGTGGGGGGACATTGCTTTTTGAATCGTTGGCCGTTGGGGCAAAAAGGTTCTTGAGTGGCAACCGCAGACCGGAAGATGCAGCGTGGTAAGGCCCCCAACAAGGTTGACCGACGACCGGCAGAAATTGGATGGGCGCGGAAAGATGGATCGTTGTGGAGAACTTTGGAGGAGGCCTTTGTCCAGCAGTGGACGTCTATCGGCTAATATGATGATGATGATGATGATGATGATTGATGATGATGATGAAATATAATATTAACTTTTGACTTTGTTAGCGTACCGTAGGAACCATCAGTTGTACCATTGCCTTTATAACAGTATATGTATGGTTTGAAGAATAAATTAAAGATGGCTATGAAGAACTGTTTATAAAAAACAAACCTTGGTTAGGTATCGTTTATGATGCGAAGTGCAAAGCGTGTGTTAAGATCGCTACCTAACACTGGAAGTGAAAGAAATGTTTTATGACTTTCAGGGTCTTCTAGGTTGAAGGTGACAAATTTTCCGTCGCCTAAAGCCCTTATTTATTCTCATTTGTGCCAAACTAGGAACTAGACTAAACGTATCCCGGTCACTAACAAAATTCCGCATTAATGAATTCAGCAACTTTGTTACCACGAAGAATACTAAAGCTGACCTGGTGAACTAGAAAATTGGCAATTTGTTCCTAACCCAACCAATACTTGTATTCGCGAAGTGCATATGACAGCGGGACTTCAGAGGTTATTTCCTGAAAATAAACCCAATTTAGTCGTCCCCAGGAAATAAAATGTCGCAACTGAATTGGCACGTGGATGGGATTATATCAAATATTGCGCGTAACTAATAGTAAATCACAAGGAAAATAAGGTGAATTCGTGAATGTGATCTGGCAGGTATTTGTAGTCCGAACCGAAGGTGAGGGCTATAAATATGCGATCTGGGGCTTTACGAATCCGCCCGTGGTTCCACATTTCTAGGTCCAGCCTTGGCCAGGAAGTGAGATTTTTCTTCCCACAGAAAATCCCATTTACAGCCTAGAAGTGGCTACTTACAGGGCTCGATGGACGATGCGGTTGGCGCAGTGGTAGTGCAGCTTACTGAGCCAACGGTCCTGGGTTCGAATCCCGACAAGGGCAAATATTGAATAGATCATGGATGTTTTATATGTGTTTAAGTATGTATTTACCTATATAAGTATGTGTATCATCCTCTTCTGTCTATAACTCAAGCCCACTAGAGCTTACTGTGAGACTAGATCGACTTATGTGAGGTTGTCCGGTTGTAAAAAAAAGGTGGGCTCACTGCGCCCCGCGAATTGAGCTAGAATCTTACGCACTAAGCGCACACGTGAGCGCTCGCCTGTACACCCTGATTCGGGTGAAATTGATGCGCCTTCGTAGCCACGCCTCACGACCAATAAAATGTCTTCAGAGATAACATTACGTTTTACAGTATTTTATTTTATTTATTGGACCATAAAGAAATATACAAATAGAGCACTTAATGCATTATCAGCGGTATTAATTTAGCGTTTATTTTATATGGGTTATTATCTTCCCCAATATTGGCGAACGCCATATGAATTGACAACGTTTCAGTTATTAATATTACCGTATCTTATTAATCGTAACCACACTTTGCTACCATGATGGAAGGTTTCGGAATCTCTGGGTAAAAGTGCTCTGTTCATTTTATTTATTGTGACTGCAAATGGACCGATAAAAAACAAATTGCCATAGAAAAAACCTTATTCTATTAGCCTTATATTTTCTAGTTTCTAAAGGTTTACACATTAACACTAATCTATATTCCAACAATTTTTACATCGCACTGACACGAAAGCTGATTTGAATACAAATGTAGAATTTTACAACCGTATAGATATCACTTTCTTATCCTGAAATCACTCCACTCGGGTTTCTCGTCGAGCCGTAGTGAACAGTTTAGTATCTACTTTAATGGCGAAAGTGCTTTTAGTGCTACTTGCTTGTTACAGAGTATTTTCCTTGTTTAATGTTTTTTTCATTCACATAATCATAAATTTACTGTTATAAATAAAATTCTTAAATTGCATGAAAATCTGTTATCGAATGTGGTCCACTTGAACGATATTCTTATTTGACTGCACTTCATATCAGCCGATAGAAGACCACTGCTGGACAAAGGTGTCCTCCAAATTTCTGCACAATGACACTGCTATCGTTATCCAAATTGCTTCCCGTGATACCACACTCCAAAGGCCCCGACCATAGAGTCATGCAAGGCAAGCGTACGCGTTGGTAAGTGTCCACAAACACATGTGTTTCAGTCCGAAATGAATGGGTTTGCGCCCAAGGGCAGCAAAAATTGGGCAAGTGCGAGTCCGACTCGCGCATGGGTTCCGTACCATAATCTATAACACGTTTGTTCTATGGGAGCCCCCCTTAAATATTTATTTTATTTTATTTTTAGTATTTGTTGTTATAGTGGCAATAGAAATACATCATCTGTGAAAATTTCAACTGTCTAGCTATCACTGTTCTTGCGATACAGCCTGGTGACAGACGGACGGACGGACGGACAGCGAAGTCTCAGTAATAGGGTCCCGTTTTTACCCTTTGGGTACGGAACCCTATAAACGTGGTCGTCCTAAATCAACCTGGTGGCGCTCCATAATTGACGAAGCGAAGATAATCCGGAAGACTTAGATTCTTCGAAGTTTTAGAGATGAGGCGAAGCTGACCCAGATGAAGATCGTATACTATGCATTAGTAGAGTCGAGGTTGCGTTACAGCATATCCTTGTGGGGAAACAGTTACAAGTACAACGTTCACACTGCTTTCGTAGCACAAAAAAGGGCTATCAGAACGATAGCTAGAGTACCCCAAACGACTTCATGTAAAAGCTTCTTCACAGAATTTGCAATTCTAACCGTTCCAAGCTTGTACATTCTAGTAGTACTTACAGATCTAATGAAGCACATTGTAGATATAGAAACTGCTGAAGAAAGACAAAAGCGAATGACTACTAGACGAAAAGATCTGCCTCAGGTGATAAAAACTAAACTCAAAGTAGTCAAGCATACGGCAGGTTATCAGGGAGTATTTCTTTTCAATAAGCTACCAGTAGAACTCAAGACGATCATAAGTGTTAACGCGTTCAAAAACAAGCTCAAAGCATATCTGTTGGAAAAGTGTTTCTATTCCGTTGAGGAATACTGTCAAAATTCAGACTGACATGTAAAAAACTAAAATGTACTTAGGCTTTAATAAAATTAACGACATAGCTGTTTGTGAGATTTAGTAAATTAATTTTATACTTTATTGTTATTGTTATATTATTTAATAATGTGGACATGTACCTATCCTTGGAATTGTAACTTTAATAATTTTATCTTGACACGTTTAATGACATTTTTTATTTATTTTTTATTTTGATAATGATTTTGTTCCACACGTTTGTAATATTCACCTACACCACACGTAATTTAGTTAAGGTCTTTTTTATTGTTTAATTTTATGTATTATTTCAAACACAATTGATATTGTTCAGTGAAATAAATAAATGAAATGAAATGAAATTCAGATCAAGCGCGAAAACCAATAGTTCTGGACGCCCTCAGCCCCATCTAGGGGACACAGCATTAGTCAAGTTAGTCATTCACTTTAAATGTGAGTATTTATATACCGGGTGACCAGTAGAGCGGTTATAAACTACTTATAAGAGATTGCGTCTTTTCCCTACTGATCACGCGGTATACGAATATACATACCGGTTGTATGGTTCCTAAGAAAATACTGTCCTAACTATAAGAGATAGGGAATTCTTTCCTTAGGAACCATGGCGTCGATTTTAGATTTAATAATTAAACTGCATTTTTTTTTAATCTTTATACATCATTTCATAAGTAACCCGGTCAAAACCACTTTAAAGAATGTTACAATATGACATGCGATTACTTACTGAATTTTAACTCGGTTCAATTCCCGATTATGTATGAGATTTATAAAAAAAAACAGTATCTATTAAATCTAAAATCGACGCCATGGTTCCTAAAAACAGATTTCCCTATCTCTAGTAGTTTTCGTTTTCTCCCTACTGACCCATTCGGATTGATCACCCTGTATATTATACATAGCGATGTTATTCAATACAATGTGCTAGGTATGTTTGTACGTAACTCGGTAATCGCGTAGCTATTAAATATGCAAACATTACCGCCTGCGATGAGATCGGTTCTTTTCCGTTTCTGGATTTTTCACGAACGTTGTGAGTTTCAGTGAAATTACCTTCTATTTTAGAGTTCCATCGCAAAAAATTGGATGATAACTATTTCAGAATAAAAGGCGGCATACAGTAGGTTCAATTGATATTTGCAAAAGCGACTTGAAAACTGTATTTTATTGGTTGTTTGTTTAAATGCGTCACAATTAGTCAAGAGACGGGGCGATACGACCCACCAAATGTGTGTGCGCCGCGACTGGCTACGAATGCGCGCTGATTGAGCTGAGCTGAGCTAGCTCTTCTGTCCCTTATCGATTTAAAAATTCACACAAACCGTCCACTTTAAAATGATCTCGTATTGTCTAATAATCAAAATTGTTGACATGTGGGTAACTTAGTGTTATCAATAAAGGATTTGTATTTGTATTCAACAGAAAATGCAATCCTTCTTTATGTTTCGAATCGAGCAGGTATCCACGTGGATTAAGTCGTTTTAAAAAGAAACTTAGAACCGCAATTCACAAGTCGAAGTTACCTCGTTTTGTGTAGCGCTCACAAATTCCCGATTCAATTCAATTGAAATTGTTTACAGCTTTTGTTCGGAGCTGTTTCTATTATAACAAAGAGAATTCCATTTCGGCGAGGTATTTTTTGTACGTTTAATGGCTGCTATTAATAAGTGACAAAATGTAGCATTTCGAGGTATTGGAGAAAACTTATAACGAGGTGCAATGCGATTCACTCTCTACCAAATCTCTGTCGAACATGCTAAATCATACATGACTAATGACTATCCTACATTTATAAACTAAAAGGCGAGAATAAAATACTATAGAAGGTTATTTATTTATATGCGCAAAAGATGCCTGAGAATTGTAATTCTTGTTTGTGCAAAATGTGCAACTAATATTATTTAATAAAAAAGTTTTGTGTGCCATCATGTCACACATATTGTCTCTTCCTGTTCAATACAGTAGGACTGAGACAGGCGATGCCGAGTTGAGTTATAATAAGCAAGATCGCTCAAGTTGAGTACTAGAGTAACATACGTAAAAATGAGTATTGGTTGCACAGTTTCACAATTCTCCAACTCTCACCGTTATGTGTAGTGTAAATGGTTTTGGTTGTATAAAAAGAGAGTGTTCCAATTATCTGGATTGCCGCGAGCGCGAGTCTCCGCGGTGCCACTACGTTTGACGCGGACCTGTTTAAATATGGAAACGGCGGGTACACGGTAGGTAATGAGGATTTTCAATTACATTTGTGTCATGAAAATGTTAGTTGAAAATGCTGGATGACTTTCGTATAAATCAAAGGACTAGTGTGAAACCTCTCAGCATGGCTGAGTAGAACGTTTAACTGTAACACGATATTACTCATCGCCCGACAAATATTATTTTTAGGGTTCCGTAGCCTAATGGCAAAAAACGGAACCCTTATAGATTCGTCATGTCTGTCTGTCCGTCTGTCCGTCCGTATGTCACAACCATTTTTTTCCGAAACTATAAGAGCTATACTGTTGAAACTTGGTAGGTAGATGTATTCTGCGAACCGCATTAAGATTTTGATACAAAAAAATAATAATAAATAAATAAATATTGGGGGCTTCCCCATACTTAGAACTGAAACTCAAAATTTTTTTTTTCGTCTAACACATACCTACGTGTGGGGTATCTATGGATAGGTCTTCAAAAATGATATCGAGGTTTCTAAAATATTTTATTTTTTTCTAAACCGAATAGTTTGCGTGACAGACGCTTCCAAAGTGGAAAAAAGTTGGTCCCCCCCCCCCTCTAACTTCTAAAATAAGAAAATGAAAAATCTAAAAAAAACATATGATGTACTTTACTATAAAAACCACCAACGAAAATTGTTTTGAACGAGATCTAGTAAGTAGTTTTTTCTTAATACCTAACTTTGCACCTAATTTATATGGGGCGCTATACATACCAGGTGCAAACTTAACTTAACCACTTAGGGATGGAAAGTATTTGTACGGAACCCTCGGTGCGTGAGTCCGACTCGCACTTGGCCGGTTTTTACTTTAAATACAGTTTGAGCAATATTCTAGGTGTAGTCGAGAGATAAGAATAGTCATAGAAAGTTGCGTTAGAGTATTATTTAAACGCTGAAATGCGTATTGATTATACTGTATCAATTCTCTAACGAAAACCGCGATGTGTAGTTGTGTAAATGGTTTCGGTTGTATAAAAAGAGAGTGTTCCAATTATCTGGATTGCCGCGAGCGCGAGTCTCCGCGGTGCCACGTTTGACGCGGACCTGTTTAAATATAGTTCGTTTTCTATTGGGAAACAGTATGACACTTTGGAGTACAGCAATGCCATTTGGCACGGGTATTATACACGTCTACCTGAGACCAAAACACCCGGTAGCCAGACTGTACACCGCGTCAGAAGGGGGGAGGGGGGGTTCAAAATACAGTGCTCCCGTCGTTCAGAAAAAAAAATCTGGCGGATTAGTTTGGACCTTTAAGTCAAGTTTAGTGGCGTTATCCGGTAATAAGATGATGCCCGATTCATTACCTGTGCCAGTTTTTTAGGGTCCCGTAGCAAAATATGACGCAATCCTTAAAATAACAAACTTTCAGTACTAACAAAATGTAAACAAACCCTTATATTTTCATATTTTTTGTATTAAACTTGGTATATAAAAAATACTATCCAAAAGCCAATTTTATACAGATTCTAAAAACATTGACAATAAATATAAATTGTCTATTTTCAATGAAAAATAAAATATTGAAAATACTGCAACGTTCGTCAGCGCTGCGTAGGGAACGGCAAAAAGACCCGAATACTAAAGTAAAATAAGTATTACTAACAAAAGAAACCAGTCAAGTGCGAGTCGAACTCGCGCATCGAGCGTTCCCTACAAATTTTAACCTTTCTCATCCCATCTTAACTGGTAGGACCCGGTTAAGTTAAGTTTGCACCTGGTACGTATGGCCCTGCATACAAATGAGGTGTAAACTTAATCCAAACGGGTAGTCCTCTAATAACTTTTGAAAGCACATTTTTTTGTTTTAATTAAAAAAGTATAGTTTTCAGATAATTACCTGTACTGGTGGTATAAGACGACATTAGTTGCTAAATTTCATAGTTCTAGGTCAACGGAAAGTACCCTATATACTTTGATTCTCTTGAGAGTGGCGAAATATAAATATACGGCCGTATCTTTTTTTTTTTATTAATTTAGAAAATTGTTTTTTTCATGACTTCAAGGGATTGTAGACTTGAGTATATGGTTTAAATTTCAACTTGATATCTCAACGCGTTCCCGAGATACAAAAACGGAAACCTTATATAATTACTTTGTTTTCCTTCGGTCCGTACGTGTGTCAAAACCCTTATCTCGGGAACGCGTCGAGATATCAAAATGAAATTTAAACCATATACTCAAGTCTACAATCCCTTGAAGTCATGAAAAAAACAATTTTCTAAATTAATAAAAAAAAAAGATACGGCCGTATATTTATATTTCGCCACTCTCAAGAGAATCAAAGTATATAGGGTACTTTCCGTTGACCTAGAACTATGAAATTTAGCAACTAATGTCGTCTTATACCACCAGTACAGGTAATTATCTGAAAACTATACTTTTTTAATTAAAACATAAAAAAATGTGCTTTCAAAAGTTATATGAGGACTACCCGTTTGGATTAAGTTTACACCTCATTTGTATGCAGAGCCATACGTACCAGGTGCAAACTTAACTTAACCGGGTCCTACCAGTTAAGATGGGATGAGAAAGGTTAAAATTTGTAGGGAACGCTCGATGCGCGAGTTCGAATCGCACTTGACTGGGTTTTTTTGTTAGTAATACTTATTTTACTTTAGTATTCGGGTATTTTTGCCGTTCCCTACGCTGCGCTGACGAACGTTGCAGTATTTTCAATATTTTATTTTTCATTGAAAATAGACAAATTTATATTTATTGTTAATGTTTTTAGAATCTGTATTAAATTGGCTTTTGGATAGTATTTTTTATATACCAAATTTAAAACACAAAATATGAAAATATAAGGGTTTGTTTACATTTTGTTAGTACTGAAAGTTTGTTATTTTAAGGATTGCGTCATATCTTGCTACGGGACCCTAAAAAACTGGCACAGGTAATGAATCTGGCATCATCTAATTACCGGATAACGCCACCAAACTTGACTTAAAGGTTTAAACTAATCCGCCAGATTTTTTTTTCTGAACGACGGGAGCACTGTATTTTGAACCCCCCCTCCCCCCTTCTGACGCGGTGTACAGTCTGGTTACCGGGTGTTTTGGGCTCAGGTAGACGTGTATAATACCCGTGCCAAATGGCATTGCTGTACTCAAAATTGTATACCTCTCCATACAAGCATTCCCAATAGAAAACGGACTAATATGGAAACGGCGGGTACACGATAATAAGGATTTTCAATTACATTTGTGTGGAGAAGAAATAGTTGTATATGTCTGACGTTAGTAGCGTAGAATCAAAGATTTGGTGTGATTGACGTATCGATGTGATAGGTCAGTTGGGAGTGCACTACACCGGAAACGTAGTCGCAGGTTCGAGTCCTGCTTAACATTGCAGTTGATCACATAAAGTTTTTCTTTCGTAACTTTCAATATGTATTTATAAAAATAAAAAAGTGGTATTTCCACATCAACATAGGTAATCGATAATAAAAGTTCCAATTTAAACATTTCCGCTTCTTTTTATTTACATTTGGTGTACATAATTTAGTAATAAAAATGCATGCCTGATTGCCCTTTCAAAAGCAAATGTAATACCGCTTATCCTAAAACAAGTCCGTGTAATTTATTTCCCAAGACAAAAAATAATGGTTCCTTCTCTTTGCCTAAAAGTCCTTTCTATAGGACGTATCGAATACTTTCCCCTTAATAACCTACTCGGGATCATCTAGGATTACGCTATGATTAATGTCGGGTGAAAAGACACCTTTCTTCGCGTTAGTGCGGCTTACGAATAAAAGATGGCCTCTATAGAAAAACTAATTTGATGAAACAAGCGCGGATTTCTTTTTCGATGAGAAAGGTATTAGGAATTTGTGAATAGATGTAATTTTCATTCGTACAGGGTTTAGTGTAAGCTTTATATAGGTATTATTGTTCTCAGTGGTTTCAATTCATGACATTAGTCATACACACAGGCGTAGGTGAATATTACAATAGGCGCTTTTTTAAGTGCCCCGTCATTAAACTGGCCATTACCAGACGATTTGTGGTTTTCAGCTTGTAATAATCATCTCAAGAATGGCATAGAACAAGCAATACGAGATCGGCATATTTGATCGCTAACCTAATATCAAAAGAAACAAAAGACGGACATGGTTAGGTAATGCAGATTCAAATGACTATACTTATAAATTCATGAAACAAGTAAATGTCTCATTATTTTTAATTTGGTTACTGACCACTAGTGATGGGCAGCTTGTAAGTTTCCAAAGCGTTACTTTCACTTAGATTTCATGTAAGTTTCTGTACATTTCCAAAGTGAAATTTATGCTTAAATTTCTGTAACTTACCAATTGAAAATTTGATGTAGACAAACCGTTGCTAAGAAACTTAAACGTGCGTCTTGAGTGCCGTGTCTCAGTGTGGTAGTGCAGCTGTCTTCAGAGCTGGTGGTCCTGGGTTCGAATCCCGGCAAGGGCAAATGTATTGTGTGATGTATTCAAATATTTGATTCTGGGTCATGACTCATGACCATGAACGTTTATTTTTCTAGCTATTAAAGTATACTGCGCGTTGATGGCTTGGCTCAATGATGCGACGTTTGCGCGGCAGTGCCAACAGCATCCTAAAGGTTGTGGCTGGCAGGCTGGACTGTCCCATACAGGCACATTGGATGCAACTCCATGTGCATGGGACGACTGACTTGTGAGCCACGCTCCCACTCTGTCTTGTGTCTTTGGTTTGTCTTACTTTATTTTTAGTTTTTAGTTTTTGTTTTTGTATTTTTGTTTTTATATTGCTCTGTCTAACACTAGGGGTAAGTTCTATGTCTAACACATTATATGGAGCCAAGCTCTGAAATAAATGATTTTTATTTTTATTTTTATTTATACCAAAAACATTAATTAATAAAAAAAGCAAATAAATTGTAATAATTTGAGGCCGCAAAATAAAATTGAATGTATGTTATATTATTTATGTTTGTATGATATACACATACCAAGCAAATCAAATTGCCGATAAATATATAAAATAAAAACGAAAAAAAATTTTTTTTTTCGGGTACCTACCTCTCGATCACCTAAAGTGGGGGTGAATTTATTTTTCGTTTCAAGGTGTCGTTGAATAGGTCTTTTCAAACTAATAGGGGTCTCCAAGTATAATTTTTTGATAAAGTCAGCAGTTTCGTAAATAGTAGCTCCGAAAATAAAAAAAATTGTGTCCCCCCCCTCTAACTTTTCAACCACGGGTCAAAAAAATATGAAAAAATTCATGAAAATGAGGCCTTATAAGTACTTTCAATGAAAACTATATTGAACAAAATCGGTCGAGCCGTTTTTGAGTTATCGCAAAATTTCATAATTTTCTTTAAAATTACGTAAGTGCCGCGCGGTGTCCTTATACTTCGAACGTTACACATATTAGTTAAGTGCCACACTGTATTAAAGCATTCCGCTCAATCTGGTCCGTATAATCGATAACTTCCAGAAGGTAATAAGTACTTACTGTTACTTTGGCGTTTACGACCTTTTTATAGACCTTGAAATCTTTCTCATTATTTAAACCTCGGGCCTAAAACTGCTGTTTTAAGCCCGAGTGTCTATTGTGAAGGATGCACAACTACGGAACCCTACACTGAGCGTGGCTCGATATGCTCTTGGCCGGATATTTTCGTACTCGTCTTGAAGTTTTTTTTCGTATACTTATAATATTTACTTACTTAAAATTATTAGACGCTTGTTTAACGTTTGTTTTTAACTAATGAAAATTATTCAATACAATATATGTTTTAAAGTTACGTACAAACTCATCACTTAGGACCTTTTCGATTCCTATAGCCACACAAGACCTACAACCAGAAAAATAAAGACATAAGTCGTTCAACAACAACACACGATAAATTCAGAAACTGTTTCATTATTAATTCTCAATTGAAGCATCGACGGCCCATAACTCAGGACACCCGTAATTCCCGCCGAAAGGTGTGAGCCATCCATCTCGGTCCTTCGGGACATGTACTGGATAGCTATTAGAATAGTGCTTCTGATCAACTGACTATTGACATCAACACTATAGGGATGACGACTGATTAAATTCTTCATACTCATACTCATTTATTAATAAAATGTCAACATTTTACAAGTCAATACATTACAAAAATTCTATTAAATTTCAAATACAAATTATTATAAAAAACATTAAGTAATTAATAAATACAAATTGGAATAGGTAGTTACATTAAATATTACATACTTACATACAGCATACTATAGTTATATGAATAAAATTAGCTCAATATGTCATAAAACAAAGAAAATATAAACCAAAAAATATATAAGTAATTTGAAATATTTGACTTCAAAGGTATGAACATTCATTGATTTATTTTTTAACCCAAAAGAAATTTTGAAATTGTTTTAGAATCCTCATAATTTAACAAAACAATAATAGTATAACACCGATAAACTTACACGCACTTTTTCACGGTGAAAATGGCAAATTACTTATTTTCTCCATACAAATACTGGTACCCAATCCACTGATGACGTCATACGCAGGTAGGCCATCTGTATGGAGCGTTTTTAGCGCTCCGTAGGAATGTTGAACTTTGTCGGTAATTTTTGACATTTAGTGTAGTCTAAGTGTAGGTAATCCTACACTTAGACTGTAATAATTTGATCCCAATAGAAAAAAAAATCGATTTGCTGGTTGCACGACGAAGGTCAAAGTTACACTTTTTAAGGCCTATTGCCAAACTTTTTACACCATCAGTTTATGGACCAGTTTTACCCAAAGAGCATGTTACAGCGCACTTATTACGTATTTAAAAAAAAAAAACAACATCACAAGAGAATAAATCAATATTGATTTGTACAATTAACCCCTTTTTGCACGTTGGTCGGAAACATCGCAAAATTATCAACGCAAGGTAATTAAATAATACTAATACGCAATAAGCTCCGTTATTATTGTAAAAATGCACAAAAGCCATTTCCAAGAGATTAAGGGATACATGTTAATATAAACATGATATATGTTAATATTTCCAAGATATATTAACATATATCATGTTAAATTAAATAGATAATGAATAAGCGTCTTAAAATAAAACATTACAATACTGAATCACTTTTTAAATTAAAATGACCAACTGTAGGTTAGTTCTCTAATATTATCTATATCTTGAATATTGTATTCAACTATTGACAAACTATTTCTAATTGAAATGTTTAAATGCGACTCAAAATCCAATCCGTCTTTTATATCTAACCTTAAATTTTTTTAACAAATAAAATTAATATACATAGTTAAGATACTTACAATCTTAAGATTGTAACTCCTAATTGCTGTCGCAATCCTTTGATATCTATTTTGTACTTAAATATTTATTACCCTTGGATTGGAGGACAATAATTTTAACTCTCAAGGATTCTTGACAATGAATATGGATTTAATAATTCGGCTTAAGTGCTCACAAATCCGATATCAGACGTCTATTCAGAGTGGAGAGGTGTCCCGAGCAGCCTGTCTCTGGGCCTCTCGGACCCTCGCTTGTCAACTCTTCACAGTTTTCAAGCAGATATTGAGTGGCGGCCTACATTCCGAGGATTTTATTAAGTATAGAAATTGTCTTCTATTCTGGTTAGGGATTTATATTTTAGCTACATAATTTTTCTTAAGCGGCAGTGGGCGGGGCACATTGCTCGTAGAACCGATGGCCGTTGGGGCAGAAAGGTTCTTGAATGGCGAACGCGTTCCGGTCCGCGTGGTGGTCCGTCGACGGTTATGATCGCTACAGAAACTGGATGAGGGCGGCGCAAGACTGATCGTTGTGGAGAACATTGAGGGAGGCTTTTGTCCAGCAGTATATAATACCTCTATGTCATAAATAATTGATAATGTCCAATTAACAAAATCTGCCCTCTATAAACAAAATAACCAAACATCGGATTATTTGAGAGTGACAGGTAGGGATTTCTATAATCGATGAAATCACTTTTATTTTTATTTTAATTTATTTATTTGGAACATCAAGTGTGTGTGTGTGTGTGTGTGTGTGTGTGTGTGTGTGTGTGTGTGTGTGTGTGTGTGTGCGTGCGTGCGTGCGTGCGTGCGTGCGTGCGTGCGTGCGTGCGTGCGTGCGTGCGTGCGTGCGTGCGTGCGTGCGTGCGTGCGTGCGTGCGTGCGTGCGTGCGTGCGTGCGTGCGTGCGTGCGTGCGTGCGTGCGTGCGTGCGTGCGTGCGTGCGTGCGTGCGTGCGTGCGTGCGTGCGTGCGTGCGTGCGTGCGTGCGTGCGTGCGTGCGTGCGTGCGTGCGTGCGTGCGTGCGTGCGTGTGTGGTGTGTGTGTGTGTGTGTGTGTGTGTGTGTGTGTGTGTGTGTGTGTGTGTGTGTGTGTGTGTGAACTTATCGATGCTTATCGGGCAAATGACCGAGCGGTTTGACAACGCATCTTTGTCATTGTTGTCTTCATGATAATGACTGTCACGGAATGAATGTCACTATATCTACTGTGATCAAACTACAATTAGACTCAGGAGTGTTCTTTGGATTTTTGAAAAGCCAACGTTAACCATCATCAGCTGTTGTAACAATATTTACTGAGATGACTGACGACAGACAAACTAAAAATTCTGAATAGTTCTTTTCTGGAAAATATCGCTGCCTAATAATAAAAAACTTAGCAAATACAGTACGTATGTTTTGACTTGGCTCTCGGTCTTACAGCTAAGAGTCTCGCCAAACACCTTAAGATACTCTCGCTAGATGGTTGGATCAAGGTTAGGATTCAGAAAGCAGAACTCTTGGACACGTCTCGCATCTACAGGGGGTTCCTCTCTCTGCAGCCTTAACAACCGGTAGCTTGGGCCCTGCCCCGCTCCCAGCGGCACCTTAGGTTAGGTTTTTTATAACGTGTGTGTTTGTGTAAATTAATTTTTACATTTCATTTTCATGACAGCTCCATAGCGCTCTAACGTCCTACCGTGCTATAAAAATAACGAAGCCTGCTCAAATAAACAAGATCTACAGAATTCTTAGCTACTTCACTTTCAAACTGAAGTAATAAAATAACCTCAAATTGGACAACGAAGTGGGACAGGATTAGAAACGTCATTACGTGAACTTTTCACTTAAGTGCTCGACATGAAACGGACAGGGCTCTCCATGTGCTTAGATGACAAACAAGCCCTCCAATTTGTATTACGAGTCGTCTATCGACCTTCCTATGGCCTGGGGTGTTTGGTTCCGTGGTACACTTCTCTCGTAATAATGATAAATTCGATAAAATTATATTGCTTGTGATAGACTTACCTAATCTTACAGTACTTAATCGACAAATTGTACATCTTAAAAAAAATAAAAAAAATATTAAGGGACACTCTTACACAAATCGACCTAGTCCCAAACTAAGCAAAGCTTGTACTATGAGTACTAGACGACTATATACATAATATATAAATAGCATCTATTCGAGTTAATCACACAAATATTTGCCCTGGCCGAGATTCGAACCCAGGACCGCCGGCTCAGTAGGCAAGTGCTCACAAATTGAGCCAACCGCGTTGTCAATGTTGTATGTTTGTTTTGTATGCTTCATAGGTTTTTTTAAATGAACACACCAAAAACACTTTACTCCATTAATCGCCTCGCATTGAACGTAGGCGCTGCAATATCTCAAAGTCAACCTCAATAGGAAAGAATCAGGTGAAGCGACCATAAATCACGGATTCGCGAACCCTAATACTCCACTTTAATCAATAACCACTCAAGAGCACCTCATAACACTGAGTCTGCGAGACACGTCCCTCGGCTCTCGAGCGATCTGACGTCACACTTTTAAGAGTTTGGCTTCAGTGGCCCTGCGTCAGCGGACTTGAGCACGTCGGTGCTTGAGCATTGACGTCTTTGAGTATTGGTGCTATACGATTGATGTTGTATGGTTGTGATTTGACCGCGACGTCTGTATCGAGATTCTGCTCTCTTAAATCACAGCTACCTGAGTATTGACGTCTTGCCTAATTATAATTATTATAAGTAAAGTATTTGTATTTTATGGAAATTATATGTAACTTTAGGTACCTAATTAATTTGTCTGTTACTATTAATCCTGGTCCGACTACATATTTCTGATTAATCCAGCCGTTGACTGATAGAGAATGCCTTAAGGCATAAGCTCTTTTTTTTTTGTTTTGTTTAGTAAACTTTAAATAAATAATTGTTTTTGTTTGATTTTGAGCTAAACGTGGCGTTTTTTATCGAGATTTAACTGTCAAATATCACAGCTACTATTGTAAATGGAATAACTGAGTGCTGACGTCTCAAAGTATGAGTGCTAAATACTCGTACTCCTAATGTCGTTTGATTTGGCCGAACTGAGCATTGACGTGTATAAGTATTGATGCTATTGTTTCAATAATAATATAATCAGACTCAAATTGTTTGATTTCGATATGTATAGGCATGAAAGTTCACGCCTTGTATAAACAATGCAAAATCATTGTCAATTGCATCTTTCTATTTAAGCGTCGACGTACTTGAGTAATACTCAACTAGTTATTACCTACATTTTATTGTTTTATATTGACGAACTCCGGACAACTTGGAGAGGTTAATGGTGACAGGGAAGATAGAGGGTAAAAGACCTTAAGGCCGAAGTCCCAAACGATGGTCAGATCAGATATCCGAACAGCTTGACTTAAATGTCAGCGCCGCACTTCATCACGCGACTGAACGTAGCCGATGGTGACAACTGGTTGACAAGATTAAGAGTCAAGATCCTCAGCAGTGAGGAAGTGATTGAGAAGAAGTGGTCTGAAATTGAATATTATCATAAATGAATTAGCACATCGTGACATCACATGAAACTTTAACGAACTACATAGCATAGATCTTTATATTTTTTTGTTTAACTAACGAAAGAAAAAATACGTGTTCAATTCTCTTTTTATATTTGAACTGACGGACAAGATAGTATATTTGTTTAGGAAACTAGCCTATTCAGCTAGATTTATAGCAACAGTCTATTCAAAAGATTTTTATCAAGCTATATATATGTAACATGACATAGTAAGTACAAAGTTATCTTTGACATTTTACTTCTTTGCATCGTGTCTCATTTAAAATATCATTCCTTTGACATCGCAGTGAGTGAGTTCTATATCATGTTCTGTGTTTAACTTGAGATCTTTAAACCAGTTTACTTTCTTCTTGTTTGCTAAATCTGTAGAACACTTACCTGCCATAATAGCACTGCAAGATTATTATTCCACTTTTTAACAGCCTGCTTGTGTGTCCGAGCTGAACAAAGGCCTCCTCCCTTTTTCGCCAGTCATCTCGGTAAAGTGCATGCTCCTGCTATGCGTCTACGTCATCCCGCCATCTCTTTCTCGGCCTGCCTCTATCAAAATCTGGCACATCGTTCAAAACAAGCTCAAATGGGACTGGGCTGGATACGTATGCCGCAACAATCTATACCATTATGATATTTTAGATTTGTATTGCAAAACTGTTTTCTATGGAGAGGGGTCATCATTTCAGGAAAAATCTTAATAGCGTGATCCAGGATCATCTTTTGTTTTATATGGGCGCGCGGCGCCATGCCAGTCTGGCGCCATCTGTTGGTCATAATTTCCTTTGCCTCTCATCTCTCGGCTGGACAAATGATAACCATTTCTTGTACAGTACTTTTATCTCACGAGCGCGGGTGAGCCATGTATGTGTGAGTAGATGTACATGCACATTGGCTCTGTGTGGGTGAGCTCGGGAGCTCAGTGCCGACTCACCCACTCAGAGCCAATGTGCATGTACATCTACTCACACATACATGGCTATAAAGTACTGTACAGGGATAGCTTAGATACTTTTTACCCTTCTCCAGTAAAGAAAAAAATACGCCGACGAAAGGGGGGATGAACGATGGGGGCACCTCCTAATATTTTATAAATAGATAGGTTACCAGCGCAAAAAAGGACCTGGTGTTGTGATACTACGTCTAAGGATGGAGTATTTGCAAACACAATTATCTAAGGAATCGCAAGACACGACATTTCGTCTATACACGATACGTCTTTGGCCGGAATAAACCTGTGCCGTAAACGCGCCTCTAAAAATGATCTTGTGTCCGTGAATGTGTTAAAGTTCATTCCACATTCTCATTTAACCGTAAATGCGTGATGCAGCACAAACAGGTCACGCCCCCCAAAGACTGCAAAGTTTCGCTAAGTCTAACGAACTTATAATTGATGATACAGTTTCTAAAGCTGGCGCAGTCATCAGCAGCCGGATTCATTCTCATTAGACGTATCGTTTCAAACTTTAACGACAGACAAACGACTTGCACCGGTTCAACCATTCATGATCAACTTTCCTGGTCTGAATTTAAGGCTGGGATTCAAACGCAGGCGCCACTATAAACACGGTTAAGGGTGGTGTCCAAAGAGCATTAAAAGCGTGAAAACGAACATCAAAGGACGTCAGTGTCTACGTGTTTATGATTTACGCCACAACCGAGATCTGATGCCGTGATTTTACTAAGAGTCTTTGTCTAATAAATGATGTTGAGCGGTAATTTGCAAAGTTGTGAGGGAAAATCTGATATTGTCAGTTTATGGATTATTTTCTCATTGGGAAATTTGGAAACCAAAGTTTAGATGCTGTTGATCATAGCATTTTCATTACGGTTATGCTTAGAGTGTATTTATTAACGTTAAAGAGTATCAGTAAAACAATAAAATTAGAGATTCCCATAAGTATTGCTTGAAAAGAATTGACATGAAAGGCAATTAACCTTAAAATGATAATTGTATATGAAATTATTTTGTAAAGACAAAGGCATAGGTATATACTAAATAGCAAAGCTAAATTTATGATATAAATACAGGGTGAGCAAACCACATGGGTCAATGTACAGGAAAAAAACTATAGGCATGTTAATGAAATTAATTTAATTTTTAATCTAATGAAACGTTACTAGCTCCAATTTATTGAGTTCTAAACTGCGTTTCTAAATTATTATAAAAAATACTTATCAACATTATTCTTTATCGTCACTTCTTTTGGCCACAAGGGTCCACTAATACTAAACATAGGCCTACCTATAGCTCACCACGAAATGCGATCTTGTGTTGACCGCATCCATCGACTCCCCGTTACCCTCACTAGGTCATCCGCCCACCTAGTCGTCGGCTGTCATTTAGCAACGTTTTATTTAGAAAGGAATGTAGCTACGATTGTAGTAGTTAGTCACTATACAAATGATTAAGCCTCTGACATATCATCATACAACCAAACATACACAACGGAATAACCCTAGTGGCCAGAAAATAATTAGCGTCGCCAAACAGCCGTATTAGAGCTGGTGAATGATTTAGTGGCTGAATAGAGAATAACGTGCGGCCTGGGTATGCATTCATGAGCCCTTTGCTTTTGCGAGTGTAATTTCTATACAGGGTGCTAAGCCTCTATAGGAAATTTATAAGGGGAAAGTGAAAGCCATTGATTCTGTCGAGGATATAATTAACTTCAATAGAAAATACATTTCACATCCTATTATAATGTTATATCAGAAAGATGATCTTTATTAAATGATAATGAAGTATTAGAATACGTACAAAACGTCGTAGCAGTCGAATATCGTGAGAGAGCGTTAGCGCGCTGTGTTCGATTGGCCGCTGCCGCGACTGATCGTAGCTCCTGATGATGAATTGCGTACCGATTCGAAACATGTTGAGCGAATTCAACTTCTACTACATGAGTAAACGCATTTAGTAAGTATTTAAATATGTCTGCGACTGAAGGGAGTTTTCTGAATAAATAAGCAAAATTTATATATTTATATCATCATCTCAGCCATAGGACGTCCACTGCTGAACATAGGCCTCCCCTTTGGACTTCCATATATACCGGTTGGAAGCGACCTGCATCCAGCGCCTTCCGGCGACCTTTATAAGGTCATCTGTCCATCTTGTAGGTGGACGTCCTACGCTGCGCTTGCTGGTCCGAGGTCTCCACTCGAGCACTTTACGGCCCCATCGGCCATCTGCTCTGCGTGCTATGTGGCCTGCCCATTGCCACTTCAACTTGCTAATCCGGTGAGCTATATCGGTCACTTTAGTTCGTCTACGGATTTCCTCATTTCTGATTCGATCACGTAGACACCCCGAGCATAGCCCTCTCCATTGCTCGTTGAGCGACTTTGAGCTTTGAGATGAGGCCGATAGTGAAAGACCACGTTTCGGTGCCGTAAGTCATCACTGGTAACACACATTTGTTGAAGACTTTCGTCTTGAGGCACTGAGGTATGTCGGATGAAAAGACATTGCGTAGTTTCCCGAACGCTGCCCAGCCGAGTTGGATTCGGCGGTTGACCTCTTTCTCGAAGTTGGACCTACCTAATTGGACCACTTGTCCTAGGTAGATGTATGAGTCAACAACTTCGAGTACCGAGTTTTCAACAGAGACTGGGATGGGCACAACCTTGGCATTTGACATGAGTTTCGTCTTGTCCATGTTCATTTTTAAGCCCACCCGTTGAGAAACTCGATTGAGGTCATCGAGCATCATGCTGAGTTCCTCCATCGACTTTGCCATGACTACGATGTCGTCGGCAAACCGAAGGTGAGTGATGTATTCGCCATTGATGTTGATGCCAATATAGTATATTTATATACATCGATTGAATAAATTAATTCAAATGTCTTTTTACTATTTGGCCCAATTTTTCTTTTCATGGTAAGTTACTAATGTTAACTGATGAAGTCTTATTTTGGTTGTCTGTTATTAAGTGTATTATATATTATTACTCTTCGTGAATCGTAAACCTTATTGCTAAGGGTTACCCAACATGGATTAGCTTCCTCCGGATGATGTCGCCACCTTCCACGGTCCTCGGCCACCTTGAGCGTGTCGTGGAAGTCAAGAGCAGTGCGGATTTGGTCGGACCAACTGCGGCCCCGACGCCCGTTCCCCTCTGGATAGTTTATAATACTCGTAGGTATTGGTGAAAGTTATTTGATTCTGATTTAAAAAAATATTCATTTATAAGTAAACAAACAATTAAAATATTTTCTCTTTTTAAAAATGGAGCTATCCTGTAGAGCGTATTTCGAAAACTGTTACGCAATCGTAGTGATTTTTTGAGAGTGTGACAGCATGACCTGAAAAAGAAACCAAATTAAAAATACATTAGCTTGGTTACGGCTGAGGGACAGTGTTCCGAGTCATCATGATATGGCGAAGGCAAGGCGGAAGAAATAGGCATAAGGGAGCAAATCAAACTGAAAATACCTAATGTAAGATGAGTAATAAGTATCCTTTAACCATCTTTACTATTTAATAATGTGTTTTAAACAGATATCATGATTAATCTTTGCATCACTCATCTCAGACGTTCATTTGTAAAACTGTTACCCAAAAGTTGTGTGGAAGAGATCGCTCTTTACAGATAATGCTGCTTGTTGTTTACCTCTGTTGTAATTTTACTTGGCATTCAAGTTTGTTTTCTTTTCGTGTCAAGGTGTGCAATTACCAGTATTATATTCTATTCTCAACTGAAATTCTACAATTAATGAGTCCACAAGCTGCCTATGCAAATATTAAATCACTGCATTTCCGGTCAAACCAACTAACAGACATTATTAAGCCTAGTTTTCCAATTCAAACATTATGTTTCCTGCCAGCTCTGCAACGGACATTCAGAAAAACTTCTCAATTTCACTTCTCATCGCTCGTTTACCGCCCTAGTGCAGAGAAATACGAATGAAATTCAAATGATTTTCAATTCAGCAATGGAATTACAACTTTTCCGCACAACTAGTGAAATCCAATTGTACTAGACAATGCAGGAATTAACCGTTCTCGGCTCTTTTGTTTGAACGGAGCTTTAATTTTGTGCAAATTAGTTTTTATCAAAGACTTAACTGAGGTGTTTGCAGTTACTTTGTGCGGGGACCAGAGTAATTAGACCTGTAAAAGTCAAAAGGTCTAATACAGCGCAGAGAGTGTGTAACCTGGTCGGATTAACCTAGAGTTATTTAATTCAGCAAATTGTAACAAACAAAGGAATAAATGCTTTGTGATAAGGGTAGCCGGGAAATCTAATATTGTGTATTGGTGTCGGCGAAACGATATTACGTACGCACGTGTGCGTTCTTTGATGGTATAGATTCTTGGGATTAGGTTACGGGGTTGCTAAACGGATTTTGTTGCTATCTGATTTAGCATAGTACAGTGCGTGAGATGTCAGAATGCGATTCGCATTTTATACCTGTCTCACTCGCTCTTACGCGATCCAGATAAGAACCTTTCAGTTTTCACCCAAACTCGAATCGCAATCTTAGAGCTCATAGACTGTAATGATTGAGATTTGTGTTATAACTTATAATACACTAGATATGAAGTTTAAAACGATTAATTAATTTAAGGTAATGAAAGAGCTGCTCTCTATACGCCGTGAGTCGTTCTAATAGTAAGTCAGTAAGTATTTTACTGTTAACTGTGTACAAAGGATATATAGTAAATTAGAATAGTATCAACAGCCGCCCATTTCCAGCATATTTTTTCTTATGACAACACTACAGTATATTACATAATAACCTATTCGCACTTATAAATGCATATTTCATTAAGTGTTGCATTTATTAAAGAATTTATTAAAATTATAAATTTTATTCTCAATTAACCAATTTCTTAAATTACGCCACGCCTTTCTATCTCCTGCTATACTACCTTTAGCCCCGTCCATCTCAGTCCGATAGCTCGCAGTTCGCTTTCAATGGTGCGCCGCCAAGAGTGTACTGGGCGTCCACGGCTACGCCTTTCGTCCGGCGGCTTCCACTCGAAAGCGATTGCATTGTTCGTTCCTTCTCTACGAATGGTGTGGCTTATCTATTCCATTTGCGTATCGTGATGTCCACATTTATATATTTATGCAAAGATTAATCCGGAAAAATCTGGACAGATTTGTTTCTCGATTAAGAGGAGACAGATCAGGCGTTATCAGTGCGGCCGTTTATCACGGGTGAGGCATCGCGTGTTGTTCGTAGACAATGCCGGATACAAAACACTAGAGGCAGCGGATTTGTTAGATCTTATTCCTAAAATCGATATTTCATTGTAGTAAATATTCCTGTAGCGTATTTTCCCGTTCAGTTTTATATTTTGTATCGTATTTTTTTGTACGTTATATTCATAATCGCTAATATTCTTTGTCGCATTTTTTACCAATCGTGTATTTCCTAAGCGCATTTATTCTCGATAGCCTATTTTCCTTAGCACTAATATTTCCAATATCTGTTTTCCCTGATAGTGCATTTTCTAGACGCCTTTATTCTCGATAGCCTATTTTCATATTCATTAATGCATGGGTACAGTGATATTACTTTTACTTTCCTTTTGCGTACATGAGCCTTATATTATTGTTTGAGCCCACTGTTCCGAGTACGGCTAAATTGGCCAATGTTTTTTTTAAGAACAGCCTATCTGACGAAACCTTCTGGCGACCTTTACCTACCATTTCACACCACACCACCACAAGGAAACACCTTCAACAGATCAGTAGTCCACTTCAGGAGACCGTCCGACTACCTTCACCAGGTCATCAGTTCACCTGGGGATAACTCCCGGTGGCCTTCATCAGGTTGTCAGTCCACATAGCTAGAGCTTCCTGTGACCTTCATCAGGTCATTAGTCCACCTGACAAGACCTTCCGGTGACCTTCATTTTGATATTATTTGGTGATTCAGTTTAGGTGACAGATCTCCTATTTTAAGAACAAATATTACATTAATGGTTATGTAGTCAACAAGGAACCCCTTATAGTTAGCCCTATATGTCCGTCCGTCCGTCTGTCCGCAGCTTAGCTCAGAGACTGTTCGTCCCCTTTTTTTGACAAAGTTGTAGAATAAAATTCTGGTCTGCTGTGGTAAAAGGTCTGGTAATTTTTATTTTTTTTATATTTTATTTTAAGCCGCGTCTGTTTGTAAGACTGTTCGAAACATCCTCTGTAAAAACATGGCCATAAATAAATTAACCTCTTCAAGAAACAGATTTGACTGCCTGTATCTGAAGGAAAAAATGCGTAAGGGTAAAAAATCATACAGAATTCTTGATACTGAAAAAAAAAACGACAAGATAAAAAGCTAAAGTGTTTTTTTACGATTATGAAAACTAATCAGTGCGAAAGTATACTTCAGAAAACAATTGCGATTAGGAAAAAATGCGACTAGAAACATTTACCACAATTAAAATAAAATACTGCCATTATATGCGTTTTAACAAAAAACTGAATGGGAAAATACGCTGCAGGAATATTTACTACAATGAAATTTCGATTTTGGGAATAAGATCTAACAAATCGACGTAGCTGAACTAACGTGTTTATATTTATTAACCCCCGACAAAAAAAGAGGGGTGTTATAAGTTTAACATGTGTATCTGTGTATCTGTGTATCTATGTATCTGTGTATATGTGTGTCTGTCTGTGGCATCGTAGCGCCCAAGCGGGTGGACCGATCTGAGTGCGGTTTTTTTTAATCGAAAGACTTTTCCGTCGAGATGGTTCTTATAGCTATGTTTGGTGGAAATACGACCAGTAGTTTCCAAGATATTCAGATTTAATTGGAACAAGTGACAAGATCTCAGCCAATATTGAAGCCAAAAACTCCAAATTTTTGTTAAATGTTAAGTTTTATTGGCATTTTCTCTATCACTCACTAAATGAAGGTTTCATGATGACCAGCTAGTTGTAAACGGATCTCGGTCATTATGGAAGCCAAGAATTCCAAATGTTGGTTAAATATTAAGTGTTATTAGCATTTTCTATATCACTTACTAAATGAAGGTTTCATGATGACCAGCTAGTTGTCAATGGATCTCAGCTAAAATTGAAGCCAAGAATTCCAAATTTTGGTTAAATGTTAAATTTTACTAGCATTTTCTATAAGTATCACTCACTACTTAAATTATGGTCTCAATATGATGACCAGCTAGTTGTCAATGAATCTCAGCCAATATTGAAGCCAAGAATTCCAAATTTTGGTTAAATGTTAAATTTTACTAGCATTTTCTATAATTATCACTCACTACTTAAATTATGGTCTCATGATGACCAGCTAGTTGTTAATGGATCTCAGCCAATATTGAAGCCAAGAATTCCAAATGTTGCCTGAGGGTCTCATGATAACCAGCTACTTAGTTTGTAACCAACAATTTAATAGCATCTTGACAGTACAATAAAAAACAGGTGGGATAAGTGAAAGTTTTTACGGAACCCTCGGTACGCGAGTCAGACTCGCACTTGGACGGTTTTTTTTCTTTTTATTGGTTGTCATGTCGGGGGTTTTTTTAAATTTTAATTTTTGTTATTATTTTATATACTTTTTTATTTTTTTATTTGATATGTTTGTTATCTTTAAGGTATTTATATATATCTACGGGCCACATTTACCTGAAAATTAATGATATTGATTGATTGATTTATAACAAGGGCGCTCATTTCAGTGTAGGTACTTTGAGATATCGTCAAATAAGCGAGGTCTTGAATACATGTCAAGTATATTGCCTCTATCTGTTATTAAAAAGTGATTTTGCGATTCCATATTACTGCCGGGCAAGTTATGTTTGCGCCTGATATCTATTGCATCGCATATAAATAAGTCGCAAACTTTGCGACTGGGTTGGTGAAGTGGCAATTATACTATACTAGCTACTAGCTAGCGGCGTTAGTAGCTTGTTGTTTTTGTTCAGACAAAATTTACCGTAGCCAATTGTAGCATGCACACCGCGTTAGTTAGTATAGTATAATTGCCATTTTATTCTAAAATCGCTGTAAGCTCAGAACTTAACCTCTGTGAAATATAGTTTGTAAAAACTATGTAAATTGACACAGATTGGAGCTGTCCGTCGGCGTTGACCTAAGCGTGATGTATGGGTGTAGCATCGACGCAATCCCATCTTGTGTGATGGGGCGGCCATTTTAATAAGGAATTATGCACTTAAAACCCATAAGGGTAATACCTATATTTTTTTGGAAGCTTGTTTTGTTCAGCATCATTATCTCTAACAATATTTCGATGTGAGACGAATTATTAAATAGAGCACAACAATGTGGGAAATCTTAAACAGCTGAAACGTGGCGGTAATGGTCACGTGATTTGACCAATGGTTAGTCGTATAGTCGATTGTGACGTAAAAGTGTACACATGACGTGTGCACCTCACCGGCGGCCAACGTGACCTGACTAAGCCAGTGAGATTCGAAATTAAATTTTTTCTAGGCCGTGTCCAGGATAGGAGGTACATAATTACTTATTTGTCGGAATAGACTGTGACGTCACGCCAAGCGCGCCATAATGGCGGACGTTTGAAAATTAAAACACCTGAAAATGTTTGCAATTTTTAAAGAGAAATTATACCTACATACCACATTTAAGTTTTAAGGTGGTACATATTTTACAGTACAGTACGACAAAAAGTAGAAATTAAATAGTGGCATTACTGTTCGTTTTTCTTAGATTGATTACAAAGGGACGACAATACTTTTGTGTCGTACTGTATTTTAACGATAGAAGCTATCATAAAAAAATGTAACAAAAAATTAAGTTCATATATTATTGTCTAATTATTAATGGTATGTTAACTATAATGCTTCTGTTAATGTGAATATACAACATGTAATATGTATAATAATGTGCTATAAAGTCTAAAATAATTAAATCATTTGATTTTCTTCTTATTTATTATTGCTTTTGGTTGTTACAGGTAATCTCGACAAACAATAAAACAGCAGTCAAAGGAGATGTAAAGGCAGACAGGTATATTAATTAAAGGTATTAACAGGACATTCATGCATAGGCATAGAATGGATCAAATACATTGTGTTTGTTTTTTTGGATATTCACATGTATGTATTTTAGCGACCTTAGAACACCAAAACGACTGCACTTCAACCATTTTTGATAGACAAGTACCTAGACTATTTTTATTTTTAATATTTAATTTCATTATTGACACCTTACGATTATAGTATGATATAGACCACACGGAGGTTCCATGACTTTGTCCGACCAGTGGCGCGGCGAGCGGTACAGCGAGAGATTTGAGGTCGGCGGCCGGCCGCGGCCATACGAGTGAGCGAGACGTAGCATCACGTGGCATCTCCATCACTATGCTAGTCGCGCTAGATTAGTCTACGCAAATGCGCGTATTTAGGCACTTGTTCGTTCAAACATTTATGAATGAATTCATTTATTTATAAATGGGCCATGCATTTGTGTAGCCTATGGTACATTATAACTGAGGATATACTTAACCCAAGCGCATTCCCAAAGTAGAACCTTAAAATGTAGGTACATTTTAAAAACTTAATATCGTATTTTTTCATATTAAGAGCGAATTTTATGCGGGTTCACGGACCTTACGAATAAAAGATTGTCTAACTGTGCACTTGTAAAGTACCTACTATTATCGCTTTATGCCTGTAACTTGTTCCACATGACAAAGACAGACCGAGGTGGTGAAACGCGTTGCTAATGCCGCCCCGCGACATAATATTGAATGCCATTTATCAAGGCTTGAGTGAGTGGCGGTTTTTTTGCTAACGGTACCGGGAAAAGTATTTGGGCGCTTGTTTTATACATTGTAGGTATTGCTCCTGGTTTTCTTTACCCATAGATCGTCAACTGGGATACGTGACGCAAAAACGTAACGTTTATACAATCCGACTGTGACACATACCAATACGGCTAGCCGTTATCAAAAACAGGACAGTTTCGAAATGCGCAACGATTAGCCAGATTGTACCTATGCGGCTCAATGAAAACCCGCTGAAATGTATTCGACGCCATACGTTCTTCAACACGGCTAGCCGTGATGTAATATATATGATGATATACAGCGCGGTCATTTTCAGATTTAGGTTCAAGTCTTTCCGATGGACATTTGCGAAATTAAGGATTCCCGGGCCTAATTTTCTGATAAAATGCCTGTGAGAATAAAAAACGTTAACTCTTCTATAATCCGATGTTATAGCATCATAACCTAGATTCATACAAGCTCTTAACTTTTGACCACCGGAGCACAAAACCGATAGGTACAAAAATCAATCTACATACAAGCGCGCTCGAACAAACGCACACATAGACATTGCTCACGGACACGTCAAGCGGATGGCACTCGCGCTCGCACTGGTCTGAACTGGTCCGAGATATCGTGTCCGTGAGCAATGTAAATGTGTGCGTTTGCTCGAGCGCGCTTGTATGTAGATTGATTTCTGTACCTATCTGTTTTGTGACCGGAGGGACGAATTTTGTTTTTTGAACTGACAATGAATGACCCAGCGATTCATTATCCGTCTCTTACTAACCTCTAACCTAACCTAACTCTAGCTGTAATGAAACAGAGCTAATCATTAGCTGCTTCTTCTTAACCAGCAGGGCTAGCATATCTTGACGCGACTTCACTTGTCGCGCGACTTAGCGTCACCTGTCTTGCTCGCACAGTATTGATAGGAATGTGACAGATAGTATTTATCGTGCGACAAAGAGTCGCGTTTCATAGTTATGCTAGAGATGCTGCAGTTGATCTTACTGGTAACAGTTCACTTGCTTTGCTCGCTCGGCTCGCGCGCTGTGTGGTCGCAGTTCTAACCTAATCTAACCTACTTTACTGCTAGCAGTGCGATTCTGGTGCTTTGTACGATGCGACTACACGTAAGCCGCCTTATTTAGTTTTAGTAGTTTTCGTTTTCTCCCTTTTTTTTTTTTTTTTATGTCAATGGGGGCAAACGAGCAAACGTATCGCCTGATGGAAAGCGATTACCGTCGCCCATAAACACCTGCAACACCAGAGAAGTCACAAGTGCTTGCCTACCCGGAGGACGAAGATAGAATGCCTCTATGCTAGTAATTTCACCGGCTATCTTACCCCCACACCGGAACACAACAATGCGAACATTGCTGTTTGGCGGTGGGTTAGCAGGCAAGACGGTAGTAACAATCCGGACGGACCCTGCACGAGGCCCTACTACTCCCTACTGACCCATTTGGATTAATCACCTTGCATAATCCGACGGAGACATATGTAGGTATGTTGACAGAGTATCCGTGACCTTACTCGTATCCACTATTCAGAAATCTCTTTCACCCGCAATTATAGAAATCGCATTTTTCATTTGGACGAAAAGCCTGCGATCATTTTACTTATCACGATTTTCAATAAGGTTTATCCACCGTGAGTGACTACGTGCCTAGATTTTGATGAAGCCATTTCATATTAAGAGCTTTAATATTTTAGTGAGCTCGAGAAGATTTAGCGGGCTTTAGATGTTTGATACGAGAATAGAGCTCTGAATAGTACCCATGTTTCTTTTTTATGCTATTGTGTGGCAAAGAATGTCTTTCTCTGATACAAAGAAATATGTTTATATCTCAATTCTTTAGTGCTTTTTGCTAATAGGAGAACAATCGTTTGTATTACACGTTAAACGTTAAACGGTATATACGTTGTTTATTGCTGATTTTCTCATAAAACGCTAAATCAATTGCGTTAAAAATTATATAATGTCTTTGAAGTATGATGTACCAAACAAAAACAATCATCAAAATCGATTTATAATTTTATTGGCGGGATGATCGATAAAAAAACCGGCCAAGTGCGAGTCGGACTCGCGCACGGAGGGTGCCGTACCATCAAATAAAACGCAAAAAAAAACACGTTGTATCTATTTTAAAGATACAGCCTGGTGACAGAAAGATGGACAGTGGAGTCTTCGTTCAAACATTCAGTTAAATTGATAACCCCTTCCTTTTTTGAAGTCCGTTCAAAATGTCGACCGTTTCGTCCTATCATTGACAGGCTCCTGAAAGTCCTGAACCTCACCAAAAACGTTTAAAATAAAGTGATTATTATGTGTGGCTGAAAGCTAATTATGTTCAAGCATGACAAAACAAACTCCAACACGATTATTAACATAAAGTAAACGACAAAGTCAACAACTTTGTTAAGTTTTTACTTTAATGAGAAACTTTCAAAGTCAGCGGGGCGCGGAGTTTCTTAAGTTTTTTTTTTTGTATTATAGATAAAAAGATAAGATAAAGATAAAAGAACATTTAATCAAATAGGATCACAAGTATCACTTTTGCATCGTCAAAAGCTAACACAATCATTAAAAATTTTAAACATTGTCTAAATAAAACTTGCTTAAATAATATTAAAATAACATTCATAATATTAGTATTATTAAAAATTGTAGGTACACATTTAATTATTGGTTTATTTTATACATGAACGTAGTTCTGCAGGTAGAATAATATTACTAATTATTTCTTCCTACAGAATGGATGGTAGGAGTTCTAGGTAATTAATAAATAGTGACCAAAATGTCTGACTTTCATTGTTATTAACAAATAATGTCTGCAATAAAGACTGTTGTTGTGTAATATTGTTGACGTTTCTTGGCCGACGAAAACACTGCGGTTTTTGAGGGCTATTTCACATTCTCACTCATTTATTTCACATTAGCACTACCCATTAAAAAAATGGCCAAAACTTGTTTTCCGTATCTATACTGCATTATCGAGATTTTTCTTTAAGTATTATTTATACAGTGTAGAAAAATTTGTGGGCCCTGGAGGAAATTCTTGAGTAAGCTCGTTTTACTGAAAAGAAACATTATTTATCTTTTTTTAAAGAAACATTCAAAGGTTTCTAATATCAGCGACAGTTTGTGAGTGTATTTGTGTTTGTTGCTTCTTCACCCTCAAACAAGTCGACTAATTTTGATACCAGTCGGTATGGAGGTAGCTGACAACCTGGTTTGAAACATTATGCTACTTTTTACTGGATAAACTGCGGATATTATCGAGGCACTAGAAAAAAATCTTTATTTATTTATTTATTTATTTATTATACAGAATTAGCACTAACAGCTGAACCTTACGTTCTAATTGTTAGTTGTTAGAAGAATACATACTTACATCATTAATTTAACTAGGTAATTTACATTATTGCATTTGATTGCTTATTATTATTATATTATTAAATTAAACTAAATTTCATTACATTAAATTATCAGTATCATTAAATTTAAATTCATATAATAACATTCGATAAAATTCAATAAAATTGTTAAGCACATAATTCTACATGTAGAAAACATGGCACACATTTTGAATACTTTGATAGCAAACTCATTCTTGGACACTGCTCGGGGTAACTATTGTTTCCAAGTAGCGAGTTGATGCGGTCAGAAATTTCGCCTCGGAGGTAAAAAACATATCTTATCATACATTGGCTGTCACTGTTTAAGATATCATTCAGTAGCGTTAGTGCTTGGTGGAGGGGAGAGCATTTGAGTACGCGGGTCCTCGCCGGAGGGACGGCGAAAAGGCTGCGGCGACGAGCGCGGAGTAGCACAGGCGTAACATACGGAACACGTATGGTTATCTGTGCTAGCAGTTCCATGCCGAGAATAAAGAGCGTTGGGTAAAGATATATACCATATGTTTTATTGTAGAGAAATCGTAGAAGTGGTTTTTGTACCCTTTCTACGAGAAGATATGATAAATATAAATTTAATTATAAAATATTTACCTATCACGATCTTTTTTATTTCTAAGACCAAATGTAAAGAGATGGGATAGGATATTCTGGATCAATCCTGAACAATATTCATATCGATAACGAGAATAAAGGAGTGAGTTTTTTTTTTAGTTTTAATTTTTGGTTCGATTCCCGACAAACATATCTTAGAAAATCTTTAAACGCAGGTTTGTTTCTTTTTAAATAAAGAATAAGGTTTTCTGTAAGTAACATGATCTACTTTAAGGATTTACGTCAGTTTCCATGCCCATGATTTTTCTACACTGTAGATTAGTGTAGATGAATAGGTATTGATTATTGTGTGTGCATTATTTTTTTATTTCAATTTTATTATTTATTTAAAATAAGGAGTTATCAGCACATTTTTGGTACGTGGAATGCTACAAAAAACTTACCCTTAAGTGGGAAACAGATAAAGTAAAAATTAGGGTGTTAAAATTTCTAACAATAAATTGAATCAGTTGTCTAATTTCACGTACCCGATCAAGTATACGCCTGATATCTATGCCGTCACATACAAAGGTGACGCAAACTTAATGCGACCGGGTTGGCGAAGTTGCGATCAGCTAAGGACATCGCCACATCTCGCCATCTGTTACGTCAAAAGGGCCAGATGGCGATATAACGGAGATATCTTAAAAATTGGTCGAATTGAGCCCCAGCAGTTTATTTATTTATTTATTATTTATTTAAACTTTATTGCACAAAATACAAAAGTAAGAGTACAAATGGCGGACTTAATGCCATAAGGCATTCTCTACCAGTCCACCATACAGCAGTTGTCTCTGGACAGGGGTTATTACTTTAGCAAAAATCTTAACAGAACGATGTGGCTGTACCTACAGTAGGCTGACAACCTTGATAAATGTTTCTGACAGGCCTCTTATGGAAACCTCCAGAAGGTTTTAGCGCGATACATAAATCGAGGGAATACCATGCATAGAAATAATAACGACGCCATAAATCCGACGACACTACAGCACAATAATGGAAGGAAAAAATATTACACATTATTATCATTGTTTCACGTATGACGAAGGGTAAGAAAATGGCGTTATATTTCGATGCGACTGCTGAGATATCACGGGCAAATGAAATAGGTGACACGAGATTATACATTATACACCCTGTTCATTTTTAGGGTTCCGTAGGAATCCGCCATGTCCGTCCGTCCGTCCGGAGACTGTTCGTACTATAAAGCTGCAATTAGACACGAATATCCATACTAATATTATAAATCCGAAAGTGTGTCTGTCTGTCTGTCTGTTACCTCTTCACGTTTAAACCGCTGAGCCGACTTGGATAAAATTTGGTATGGAGATAGTTTGAGAACCGGGAAAGGACATATGATACTTTTCATCCCGAATAAATTTAGTGTTCCCGTGGGATGAGCGGGTAACACCGCGGGGCACAGCTAGTACGAGTATATATTAGCCACGCCGACTAATCGGTATCGTTGGATATGTATAAAAAAAAAATGTGAGTTACTACAGACAACTTCGATAAAAAAAATGTATTTGAGAAATATTAGCTTCAAAGTACTACTTTAGTTAGAGTCAAGACCCTCCCTTAAATAGAGACGACTGGAAGTAAGGGGGAAGCCTTTTCCCAGCAGTGGGACAGCACAGGCTAAAAATAAAATAATAAATATATAAATGTCTGGCGCTGCTTTGCTTTAATTAAAATGTTTCCTGCAAACATCCGTCGTTGATTCCGTTTTCTTAGCTCCCTGTTAGAAAGTTGACGCTTTAAGTACTTAGAATTATTAAATGCTGCATTTTAGTTTATTCAGGAGAGCTTATTAAACTTCGAGTTCATTCGTGCATGGAAAACTTTGTGTTTGTAGTGTAGACGTTTTCACAAGCAAGTTTATTAGTAGATCTTTAGAGAAGCAATGAATACAATATTAATAATACATACAAATAAAACTTCCTCTTGAATCACTCTATCTATTTAAAAAAAAACATCAAAATCCGTTGCGTAATTTGAAAGATCGAAGCATAGGTACATAGGGACAGACAGATGGAAGCGACTTTGTTTTATACTATGTAGTGATATGTAGTGTATCATAGATATCTATCTATTCATTTTTATTTATTTATATACCAAAGACACCGCTTATTTTGAGATATCTCAAAGTACACTCGAATAAGCGCCCTAATTCGAACATTCAAATGTCAAAATGCTGTAGTATAATGAATGATCAAGTATCGTAAAATGCGAGCATGATATGATAATGATATTCCAATTCAAGTTTAGCTATTACAAGTTACAACTTGCTCCGTAAAGAGCAGCGCTGAAGTATTGACTTGCACAACTGTCACACTAAAAAATTTCTCGCGCGAGAAATACTACCATCTCTTTCAATACAGTACTGTGTGATAGTGACGGGTGACGCTACGTAGCGCGACGGGCAGAAGTTGCGTCCAACTCGCCAACTAATCCTTGGAACCTATTCAAATATACTTGCGTGCGTGCTCCGATAGCGCTTGCAAATATTTGCGGCCGCGCGACTACGGAATCGGATGTCGCTTTAATGAACCTAGTGGATGGAACGCAAGAGACTGGTATCTGCTGTGACAACCCTAGCCATTAGATTGGACTTATTTAACTAGAAGCCTAATTTGACAGAATATTTAAATATCACATCTTTATCCCGGCCACATGGCAGTAATATCTATACTATTATTAAAAATATCGTGAGACTTGTTTAATAATAATAAAAACGGTTTAATCTCACGTAAAAATTGTCAGGAACGGCCGCATCAGGGGCAGCTATCCGTGGTGCTACGCGGACCGCGAGTCGCGTAGCAGCACGGATAGCTGCCCCTGATGAAGAGCTCCATATAATTTTCTAATCCATTTAATTTTTACTAGAGTTTAATTAAACCGCTTTTATAATTAGTGTTTTTTTCTTATTATTAGGTAATATTGTCTCATTATCATGATATTGTATTATTATCACACATTAATAGCATTTAAATTAAGTGGTGATTTTTGATTGCAATTAGACATTCTATGTCAAATTATAATGACAAAATATAATGTCAAATTGCATGCTTAAACTGTCACATATAATACTTGTGAATACTACCACCTATTATTGTCAGTTACTTTACTTACTATACAGACTATCCAACTGGCTACGTAAAGAGCAGCAGTATGTACAGTCCCCACAAGAAGTTGCGTCCAACTCGGCAACTAATCCTCGAGACCTATTCAAATACGCTCGCGTGCGTGCCCCGATAGCTCGCGCAAATATTTGCGGACGCGCGCGGGTCTAATGAAATCGGATGTCGCTTTAATGAACCCGGTGCAGGACGGGGTGCAAGTATTTGTGACAACCCTATTTATTAGACTGAATCAGGGCATATATTCGATGTTAGAGACTAACATTTATTCGAGTTCACGCCGCTATTCATTTGTCTGACATAAACATCATTTAATATCTTTACTTTACCGTGTCCCAATATTTACATATGTTTTTGTTTTTCCATTCCGTTACCATTGTAGTAGGTTGTAATGGAAATGGTAACGTAATGGAAAAAATAATTGGGACACCTTTTCTTACAATATTCGCAGGAAAAATGAGAATGTGAAAAAAAACCTTACAAACACTGAATATTCACCGAACCAAGAGGGAAATGTTGGAAGTAGGTACCGTTGAACACTATTTCTAAACTTGATATGATGAGGAATATGTATGACGTATCCAGCCCGCTAACATAATTATGCGGCTAATTTGAATAGACTAGCCAAGCAGGCGAGCTGATATCCATACTGGCTGTAGAAATAAGTATGCCATTAATATTAATTTTCCCGTCACCTCTTGAACTGGGATTTGCTATTAAAGTTTGCGTGGTGAACAAATTTTTGCCATTTCTTTTTATTGTGCATCCCACTTTTTTTAGATTTTAGATATTTCAGGTATTTTCTACTCAGAATCACGAGCTCTTTCGATTTAATGAAGAGAAAAAATGTTTCCCAAAATGTTTATAATTTTTTTGTTTTTCCATTCCGTTACCGCTATAGTAGGTTGTAATAGAAATGGTAACGGAATGGAACAAACATTTTGGGACACTTATCTTTTGACCATATTTGCAGAAAAATGGGAATGACAAAAAATCGCCTTACAAACGCTGAATTTACCCAACCAAGAGAGAAAAGTTGGAAGTAGGTACCTTCGAATACTATTTCTAAACTTGATATGATGAGGAATATGTATGACGTATCCAGCCCACTTACATAATTATGCGGCTAATTTGAATAGACTAGCCAAGCAGGCGAGCTAATATCCATACTGGCTGTAGAAATAAGTACGCCATTAATATTCATCCTCGCGTCACTTGCCGTCAGCAGGACCTAGTGAATGGGGATTCACTGTAAAAGTTTATGTAAGTGAGTAAATTTTGGCTGTTTTTTTATTTTGTTGTACACTTTTTTAATTTTGGATATTTTAGATATTTTCTAGTCAGGGCTATGATAGTTGCGTTTATCACGTGATAAATAGGTGACAAAGCATCTGTCACTCACATTCCCATCTTGTTAAACGTGACGGAGGCATTGCCAGCACCTACAGTTTGAATTTTTCATTGATAATTTTTGTTTCAAAAGCTACTCGAAATTGACAAAATTCACTTGGAGAATTAGTTTTTTCAACTTATTTTCGACTTTGGAACTTGGGGAAAAGTAATATTCCCTTCAAAAATTTGGTGGAAATTATCAATATATTTGCCATAAAATTAAAAAAATAAATAAAAGGAACAAGGACTCTTAAGAAACATGTTGGATCATAGGGAAAAATGTCTCAAACAATCAGGACTTTGGAATGGATAAGAATCCTTAAGCCTTGATTATTTAAGCATTCTATCAGAATGCAATAATATAAGGAATGCGTATAGAATTCTCTTTTTTATTTATTTTAATTTTATTTTTCTTTATTGGCACACTAAACAGATTACATTCAATTCAAAAAATAACGATACAAAGGACAGGCATTACAGATAAATGTCATCCATAATAAGCATGCATCATCATGATTTTAACAATATATGTACACTGAAAAATATCCTAAAATAAAAAATAATATCAATGTAATATTATTATAATGGCTAAACTGTTTAATTTTACATTCTATTTCAATATTGTATACATATTGAGCATTTTGAAACACATTTACTTACGACAACGCAGTTGTATATGCGTTCAGTTCACCTTCATTCAAATTGGTTCCCCTGGCAGTAAATGCGTTAAGGAGTGAAAATAGCGTAACATTATCTAAAAAAGAACCAAGATCAAACATTCAAAGTGACTTCCCACAAATCAGTCGTCTCAAATTCTTCGAACTGTAATAACCGGCATCAATTTTACAAGCGGGCCGGTTTAACCCTCGCCGGCGACAGGCCGGAGTTACGGCCGACCCAGAACTTCGATTACGAAATTTTTCGGCTTTTTTATAAGCGCCAGTGAGTTAGAGGGACTAGATGACGCAGGTCCTAGGAGGGATTTCCCACATCTTTAACGTATCACCAAATTGTCATTTATCCGAAAGTATTATTTTCCTGATACCCATAATATTTTATATGAACATCGTTTTAAAGAACCCATTGATTTAGGTTAGGTTTGTTTCATAATGAATCTGAAATATAAACAGTTGAAGAAAAAAAATGGCTTTCAAGGTAAAAACCATCATAGATCAATGCAAACATTCAAAGTGCAGTACAGACCGGAGTTACGGCCGACCCAGAACTTCGATTACGAAATTTATAATGATTCTGGAACATGAACTGTTTAGGGGAAAAAAATGGCTTTAATGAAAATTTGGCGGAAACTTACAAATGGGAAAGAAAAATTCGGACTTACTTAATAGGTAGGTACACATTGACACAAGTATCCAATTTTTATTTTATTTTCGATGTGACTAGCGATTGACCTCAGTATCACCAGATGGTAGTGACTACGGGGTTTAGGATGAAGCTCGCTGGTTCAGCAATAGCCTATTCACTTGCCTTTATCTTGAGATTAACGGTAACTGTGGCCGACGAGTTCTTGACTAGTGAATATTATGCCGCGGAAGATGCAGCCGTAGGTAGCCCTCGACAAGGTGAACTGATGACGTTTTGTGCTATCCATTTTGACCTGTTACCTCGTGATTTTCTTTAAGTGGCTGAAACATAGTCGACAAAACAAATTATACATAATTGTCGATATCTTGCTAACAAGTTTTTAAGAGAATCGGTTGAGAAATGCGTGTAGGTTTGAACAGCCAAACATCATGAACATCCCGAATTCGAACATACGTTGGCTACGCTTCGCCCGTTCAGTCAATTAACCTCTATATCAATTAAAAAAATGTATTGTATGTAGTGTGTATTTCATCAATAATTAGTAGAATCAACATTATATTTAAGTTTAAAACAAACAAACAAATATTTTATTTCAGACGAAGTCCATTATGTTGTTAGTACCTACATACAAAATGCTTAGAAACTATGTTAGGTTAAAAAGAAATACAAATAAGTTTTTTTTTTACACTTAAGTTTAAGAGGTACGTCCGGTCTACTTAATATAGGTATCTTTACGTAGTCCTAACCTGCTCAATCCAGTGAGTGCTTTAATATGGGGCAATTAAATCTGTCAGCAATTACTTTCAGAATACTATTAAGTAGTAATTAGTATAATTTTCAGTTGTGCGTTGTCCATTACAAAATTTCATCACTTGGAAATCGAATGGACTTACGTTGTCTAGTAACTGTACATCCAGGGCAGGCTGCAGTAGCAGTGATTATTCGAGTAGGTAGGCGAGAAACGTTATGTAAACGAATGGGCGGATTATATTGAATTCCGTTTCGTCGGAGTTTTGCTTTACGGGCAGGATACGGTTCGTACCAACAATCACAAGATTATTATAACAAAATGTGACTTAATCATGTTAAAAAGGGTTATTTAAAGCGAGTCCCTTCGAAAACATGGACGTATAATTACGTCGAGGTAATTAAATAAACAAAGTCTTCGGGAACATGCCGCGGGGGCACAGTTTTGTATATTTATTTTAGCTTAATTTAATTTATTTTAGATTTTAATTCTTTAGTTTTATCTTTTTAGTTATAATTTGAATTTAACTGTCCTTTTATATTTTCTTTTCTTGTTTTACGATAAATAAACGTTCTTTCGGACAGTCTAACAAAGTTTAAAAAGTTTGAACGCAAGTAGGTCCCGTTTGGTAATAAAAATATGTTAAAATCATTGGAGTTTAAATCAATAAATCAGAAGCTTGCCTTTCTGATGGAGGATACGATATATTAAGTTACAAGAGGTATATTTAATAAGTTACAGTTTTTAGAGGCTTTCATTTTCTGAAATATTTTTACAATGTGTCAGTTAAACTCGAAACACTTTCTTGAGTTTTCCTTAAGGATGCGAAACAATGTTTTGGAGTTTTGATAGGATACCAAGCAAAATGTGTAAGTAGAAGGTGACTAGAATAATGATGAGATCACAAAATGGATACATCGAAAGGGATTGACATAGGTAAGAAGAAAGGTAGGGCGGTGAAGGGTCGCTGCGTCGTCCGGTGCGTGGTCGCCACTCAACAACTCGATGGCCCCAGCGGCCGTAAGCGAGCGATGTAATTGCCCCTTAAGTTTTGCTATCCTTCGGGTTATGTCGTCCAATACACAAGGTCACAATAATAATAAAGACATCAGACCACTATCGCAAAACTACACAAAAAAATCTTCAATTTAAATTCTAAACCAAATAAATCCAAATTGCAGATTTCACTGGATCAATTTACTCAGTCGTGAAATGCAAAATTAGATTCGCAAACCGAACCAACTACAAGCAACTTCTTTCGCTGAATTCCTTTTTCTGTCCTCCATTAAAACGTTCTAAACAATCAAAGTAAGTATTTATGCGAAACAAACAATACCATTGCCAGTCCGTATTAATTTAACTTTTTTCTCGACAAAAGTTTTCCAATTAAATAAACCTGAGTATACTTTGCGAGTGTTACTTCATTTACCCAAAAAAGAGCGTAAGTTAATAGGAAATTCAAGGCGGTTACACCCTTCTTTACGATAAAGGTTGTCTTGCCTAGTTCCTAAAAATGTTTCAACGTTTCATTAGGAGGATTTGTTTTTAAATCTTTAGGCACTTTTAATTGGAATTGTTCGCTTCATTTATAAAAGAGCTCGCTTTGTGTTTGAGTTATCGAAGTTTTGTAAAGTTTCATCTAGATTTTTCGAACAAAGATTTTTTAACAGTTAAAGTTTGTAAAAGACGTAGGGCATGATTTAATATCTTTCATATAGTTAAACATTTTCTGTCCTACTAAGATGTTTAGACTAATGTCCTCTTGTAGAAAAATTACTCACAGAACAACAGAATTCAAAATTAAAATACAGTTTTCAATCTCGCAATGTCGCATATTAGCACGATGCGATGCCGTATCTTGTAGTTGTGTTTTGGCCCTTACGACTGTAACTAAGATATACATACATTATTATTTTATTATCATTATGTGCCTATTATGTCTCACTGCTGGGCAAAGGCCTATCTCTTCTCTTTCCTTAAACATACATATATTTAAAATATAGTTACTGCAAGATAATTCACTAAAAATAGTCGTGGTCCGTGTTTTCGCGGCGGGGCCGCTCGGGCCCATAGAAAAACGCCAAAAATCTAAGAAAAAATATCTGTAATTGCAAGCCTAATGAAATTGCAGACTATAGTTTTTTGTAATAATGCAACTGCTTCGATGATTTATTTGAAGTAAACATTGCTGCAGCAAAACACTTCTTCAGCTTCTAAAACCATTTTCATCCTTAAACATGTCAGCAATATTTTGATATAACAAGCAAATATTTTGGTAATGTGCTAGTTACAAACAGGAACCACGCAGTTGAAGTGAAAACACCCTCAAGGGGCACTTAGAGGGCAACTACGAGCATAATCATTTCAAAAGATGGGGAAATTTTTTATGGTGTATTTTAATAAACAAAGGGACTTTGAGAGAAATTCATCCATAAGGAAAAACTCATAAATTTTTTTGCTTCTTTGAAATCGGGTAAAAATGTTCTGTCGCCTAATACTGTGGATGCCGATGCCGTAGGTATCTATAATTGTATTCTATCCATCTGTTTTCCCGTACCTACTAAACGACTCCGTTTGAGACCAATACGATGAAAAACGTATCTACTTAAAGTGAAATAAATATATTTCTATCCAGCTCCGTTTTCAATTTGGAAATTATCTTCCATGCATTGTATAGAAAAACATCCTATTTTTATATAAATGATCCTTTAGCTGTAACCATTAATTGTAACAGTCGTACACAATTCGCAAGCTCTTTGAAAATTGTTCTGTGTCTCAACATTGAAAACAATATATCATTAGTTATTCGGCTTTGTTTGCCCCAATCAGACTTTAGCAAACACACAAAATTCATTTGAAAGCGCATTTCAAATTAGTAGTCATTATGAAAATGCAATCTCTTCCCAAAAAAAAATAATGCATACCCCGACAGTTCCTCTTGATTTGTGGCTCCTGAATCCACTATAAATCTTTTCTACCGTTTTATTTCTCTTTTTCGTTATAAAAGATGAACGCTGAAAGGAGTTAGCATGAGAACTGGGAATGTACTTGAAATTACTGCTGCTCTGTGGCTTAATATACGTCTTTGTACAAGATTTATGATGTCTTTATTAAAAACGCTTGGCGATACAAGCGTTTTTGCAGAATTATTGCTTTGCGCATGGCTAAGGAAGTTAGAACTGTCTCACTCCGTAATTTGTGCGTGTAGATTTACATGAATGGAGCCATTTTATATACTAGGGAAACCTCTAAAATGTGGAACCATGTGATTTTAGAGACATAAATGTCCAAGCAAAAAAAAATATCAGACAACCCCACACAAATCGATCTAGTCCCAAATTAAGCTCAAGAAGGCTTGTGTTATGGGTACTAGACGACGATATACATACGTATATAGATAAATAAATACTTAAATACATAGAACATCCATGACCCAGGCACAAAATATTCGTGTTCATCACAAAAATATTTGCCCTTACCGGGATTCAACAATCCGTTGTTTCAATAAGTTGTCCAAGTAGTCCGAATTTTTATTGATCTTTCAGCGTTTCTTATGAGAGATGTCTGAAACACGAGCTTTATATGTTACTTCACTGATCAATTGAAGCTAAATGATAACTTATTAAAGTTACTTTGTGCGGCTTGAAGAGGCCTAAATAGGTATATGTATAATTCCGAGCACCACGGCCGATCGGTCTCGCGTGTCGCGCGACAGTCGTCGGTCGCAAGTAGCTATCTATCCTGAGTTACTGGCGTAGGCCGATAAACATTTATTTTATGCTAGCAGACTTTACTGCTTTAATCAATATTTATTATTAATAAAAAACTCAAATAAGCAAAATATTTTCGTCGGTTTCCACTCCGCTCCGCTCCGTGGGATTATATGACTTTTCAGTAACAATTACAGTTACAGTTGTGAAGGTTGACACGGGTATGCATTATAATCAATTTAAAATAATTATGAATATCTTCATCATCATCATCATATCAGCCGACAGACGTCCACTGCTGGACAAAGGCCTCCCCAAAGTTCTCCACAACGATCGATCTTGCACCGCCCTCATCCAATTTCTACCCGCGACCTTAACCAGGTCGTCGGTCCACCTTGTTGAATGAATATGAAATCGTTTTATTCAAATAAGCAGTGTTATTGACGTGATTACGTCTTATAAATCGTGCTCTGACTGCACGCACGAAAAAGCATGACTCATTGTCACGTTCCGCCTGAGCCGAGCGTGCAAGCGAGAGCGCGGAACAAGCGATAGAGAGGCACGGTCAGCCTAAGCGTTCGGCTTGTGACGCATCTATCTCTCTTCCACTCCATCGGCCGGCATTCAATTCATAAAAGTATGCAATTTTTCATCAATGTTTTCTTATAACGTTATCACGTAAAATTATCGTCCGTAAACCTACTTTACAGACTACCATTTTTTTTCCACACTGGCCAAGTTACGGAAAACTTAATAAGCCAAGGAACTAATATTACCCCAAAGTTAACACTTCTTTAGGGTCCGTATTATTCTTCTTCTTTCTCGTATTTAGTTCCTCTGTTAATATAATACCAAGCACACAGCCCGAAGCAAAAAACCTTAAACACACTCTCCTCTTATTACTCGCAGGACTACCGACTTTATTATTAAAATGTTATTAGGGTACCAGGCAGGCACAGGAGAATAAGGTAGTAAGTATTCACGTGAGAAGTACAGGTACTGCCTTTTTGGTATCGGCACTAGCGCCTTAAACACGTGTTCTTGCTCACTTTATTAAAAACAAAAGCTTTTGTCAAAATTAACAGTATTCGGTACAAAATCGTCGTATCTATGGAAGAAAAAGTCAGTCTATTACATTATAAGTAGGTAATTTTGTGAAATCTTATCTTGTTGCCTGAAACCTGTGAAAGGACAACGTGTGAAAATCTATGGGGGAACCTTTGCCCACCATTAGGGCACCAGAACAGGCTAGTTTTTTCTTTCTTTCTTCCTCTTATCTCTTTATCTGTCTAGTGTCTATATTTATACATCTATACCTAATATATGTATTTTTATGTATAATTATTTATGTAAGTGTATTAAGCCATATGCGTACTTGTTTCATGTTGGTATCTAATTATGTGTTCCCTTCGCCTTTTGCAGCACCTACTGTATTATTAAATTACATTTTTGATACATTTTACCAAAAGGTTATCTGGATGAGATGGATTTTTAGCGATAAGACCGCCTGTTATTAAACATTGTATTTGTTTTGTTTCTTTTCGTTAACTTTTATTGGTGTGCAATAAAGTATTGTTGTATTGTATGGTAAACAAACACGTACTAATAGTTAGTCTAATACTAAGTAAATATGTACACTTTGACTAAATATACCTATCGAAGAAAACGGAAAACAGCCTGTTGTATACCTCTAATTGTAATTTCACGCATTGTACGTCCTGTTTGTTTTGTGGGGTGAGAAAAAAAAGTACTCTGAACTGTATTGTAACAGCCATACTTTAAGACTTAACTACAAGACATTGCAAAAAGTATTCATTTCCGCTCTAGTCGAGAAAGTGCCATTTTCCGACAAGGCCTTGTAGGGCACTAGAGGGCCCATACTAAACTTGGTCAGTCCGATCATAAAACTAGGGTTGATACTGGGCCCACGTTTACACTTGTTTTACAGATTTTACGATGAGTAAGGACTCTTCCCAAAAGTAGATGATACCTAATGGCAAAGTACGGGTAGTAAAAGTCTGTTTTACTTCACAGTGGGGAAAATGAGATTGTCATACGGGCCCTCTTTTAACATGGTTCCTGAGAAATACTACGGATAAATTTATTACAAGATATAAGCATAAAATATATGCCTGTTTTCATTGCTCGCGACTGAAAGAAAAAAGATAAAAGTGATTATTGTAAAATTCTAAAATTGAAAATTTGTTTTTTATGGAAAGGGGTCTTTATGACAGGAAAAAAGTGAACAGCGTAATGGAGGATATGTAAAAGCGCGCGGTGCCAGCCATACAGCGCCATCTATTGGTAGAAAATTGTTTGTTCTCTCATCACGTCGAAAGCTCTGGACGGATTTTAACTAACGAGTTTCTTAGTTAAAATTTTTAGTCTAGTGATAGGTAATTAACTTAAATCTAAGTACATTTAGCTTTAAGTATTTCTATTTTGTTTATCTGTCACGGTAACAAAATCTAGACTTAATATTTGCATGCTTTTCTAAGTAGAGCATGGTGGGTCTTGTAATTTGTTAATTATATATTAGCTTATTGTAACCCATATTCCGCAAATAAATAATCATTTCATTTTAAAAATTGTGTATGTAAATGGAACCTAGTACAATGGAGCTATAGTTAAGCTAGGAGTGCCACAGGGCTCTATTTTAGGTCCATTTCTATTTTTGGTTTATATAAATGACTTACCATCTATAGTAGATAATCTTTGTAATATAGTTAGTACTATTTGCTGACGATACATCATTAATTTTCAAGGTTCACCGGAAATCAACCGACTATGCGGAAATTAATGGCACACTAGAGAAAGTACTTAACTGGTTTACTACTAATAATCTTCTATTAAATGCCAAGAAGACTAAATGTGTTAGATTTGCTTTACCGAATGTTACGGCGGTAGATTCTACTATATTACTAAATGGTGAATGTTTAGAAATTGTGAATAAGGCATTATTCTTAGGTATAACATTGGACAGTAATTTGCAATGGAGTCCACATATAGCAGTGCTTGCAGGTAAATTAAGTTCAGCGGCGTACGCCGTTAGGAAAATCAGACAATTGAGTAATGTTGATACAGCTCGCTTAGTTTATCATAGTTATTTTCATAGTGTCATGTCATATGGTATTCTGGTTTGGGGCAAAGCAGCTGACATTCAGACTATATTTGTGCTACAAAAAAGAGCCATTCGTTCTATATATAACCTAAATTCTCGTGACTCCTTAAGAGACATTTTCAAAGATATAAACATCTTAACTGTAGCGTCCCAATATATTTATGAGAGTATTATGTATGTTATTAGAAACCTAGATTCATTTACAAAAAATTCCGATGTCCACAGTTTTAACACTAGAAATAAAAATAAAATTGCTATTAGAAAGTTTCGTGTTCGTAAAGTAAGTAAATCATTTTTAGGCCAATGTATTCATTTTTATAACAAGTTACCTGATCATGTTTTAAAATTAGCCTTTCCATCTCTCAAAAATTATTTAAAAAAATCTCTAATGTCAAAAGCATATTATACAGTAGAGGACTATCTGACAGACAAAAATGCATGGCCTGAACCAGAAACCGCGTAGCTGACTCCTTCTTAGATTGTACCTAACTAGTTTAAGGGACACAGTTCTAATAAGAAAGCATATCAAACGTACATAAATTGTGATAAACCGTCTGGCTTTCTTGTAGTTTCTATTTTATTCTTACACTTTTCCTCACTTATGTCTTAAAATACACTTTTAATATGTTTTCTGGTAGAACTACGTATAGTTAAGTTCATATCATTGTAATAGTTAAGTACTTATGCTTTTTGAAAAAATTACTGACTGTTGAGTTTCTTTCGGCGTTTCTTCTCAACAGTGGTCTCCTCTTGTGAAATGCCGGTAGACTCAGACATGTAAAAGTGCCCTTGTGGCCTACTTGCAGAATAAAGTTCATTATTTCATTATTATTTCATTAACTAACTTTGATACAGGCATAGCTGGATATAAAAATATGGTTTGTGGGATACTTTTATCCGACTATAAAGATACAAATTTTGTGCGGACGAAATTGCGGGCACTTTTTAACACTTATCATTGAGATATCGAATCGAAATAACCAACATGCAGGAATGTGGATGAACCGGGAATGTGGATAAGATGGGAATAAGGACGATATGGGAATGTGGACGAGTTAGGAATGTAGACGAAATAGGAATGTTGACAGAATGGGATTGAGGACGAAGTGAATCTATACGCTTAAGAGGCCTTATTCCTTTTAAAATGCTGATTGTTTTAGACATTTTTCTCTATGATCAAACATGTTTCTTAACATATTATTGATGTTACTAACTAGACCAGGGCTATTGAGATTTAATGGTGTATATTTGAAACCTACAATTTAAATTTTTCATTGATAACTTTTGTTTCAAAAACTACTCGAAATTGACGAAATTCACGCGGAAAATTAGTTTTTGCAACTTATTTTCGACGGCACGCAATGTAAGCATGAAAAAGCTATGTTACTAACTAGAACTCGGGGAAAAGTATTATTCACTTTAAAAAATTGGTGGAAATTATCAATCATCATCATCATCATCTCAGCCATAGGACGTCCACTGCTGAACATAGATTTAGATTTAGATTTATATATTTCATAATAACAAATTACATTATAAATTATCCTAAGTTAATCTACATGAATTTTGATATTATGATCGTCAATAGAAACATTAGAAACATAAAATTTAATAATAATCATTTAAATAAGTCAAATACACCATCATAAATAAAACTACAACAATAAAAATAGAATAGAATAGGCCTCCCCTTTGGACTTCCATATATACCGGTTGGAAGCGACCTGCATCCAGCGCCTTCCGGCGACCTTTATAAGGTCATCTGTCCATCTTGTAGGTGGACGTCCTACGCTGCGCTTGCTGGTCCGAGGTCTCCACTCGAGCACTTTTCGGCCCCATCGGCCATCTGCTCTGCGTGCTATGTGGCCTGCCCATTGCCACTTCAACTTGCTAATCCGGATATTATCAATATATTTGTCATAATAAGAAAAAAAAAAATATTAAAAGGAATAAGGCCTCTTAATATTTCGCCAAATTTTCGTTTGTCCGAAAGTATTTTTTTCTGAAACCCGTAACATTTTCAGGTTTTTATAATCATCGTTTTATAGAACCCATTAGGTTAGGTTAAGTTTGTTTTATGATTATTCTGAAATATGAACAGTTTTGGAAAATAATGGATTTCGGTCAAACGAAAATTTGGTGAAACCTTACAGATGGAAAACAAAAATTTGGAGTTACGATAGGTAACGTAAAGGTGAAGTGCTCCTAAACCCTTAATAGGTACACTGAGCACGCAGTCTCAACACCAAGTTTGCGTAGTAAATCGAGAAGGTCTCAGACATTCGATATAGGATAATCTGGGAACCTAAGCCGACTTTATCCCTATTCAAATAGTATTAGACGGGGTTGTAGACTGAGAAAAGGTCTGCTGAGAGACCGACTAGACTTAACAAGTGTGTTGGCAATGAAATTGGATCGTTTATTTTCTAAACCTATTTCAAGTTTTCACATTAAAATGAAACGTAAAAGATAAATCTAAAGAACTATTAAAATCTAAAATAAATTAAATATAGCTAATTAGAATAAGTCAAAAAAACTGTGCCCCTGCGGCATGGTCCCGAAGACGCTGGCAGCGTTTCCTCGCTGAATCGCAATGCTGATGCGTTGTGCGAAGAAGCTGCCAGCTCATCGGTCACCAGTAGACTTAATGAGCCTTTTGCTGACTTCTTTAAAACGTTTGTCAGAATGATAGGTATTTATTATCATTATTTATTATTGTTTAAATACGGTATCTGATGATAGCTCAAATCAGCTACACTTTATAAAATGTCAAAAATTGGGCAAGTGCGAATCCGACTCGCGCATGAAGGGTTCCGTACCATAATCTATAACAAGTTTGTTGTATGGGAACCCCCCGTAAATATTTATTTTATTTTATTTCTACTATTTGTTGTTATATCGGCAATAGAAATACATCATCTGTGAAAATTTCAACTGTCTAGCTATCAAGTTCTTGAGATACAGCCTGGTGACAGATGGACGGACCGACGGACAGCGAAGTCTCAGTAATAGGGTCCCGTTTTTACCCGTCCCATACGGGACCCTAGAAACGATCTGTTAGTTTGAAGTTTCTATGAAAATACTGGCTTGTGACGTCATAAAAATAGTAGTCAAATCAAAACGTCTTCTTTTTAGTTTTGTCCAATTAAAAATAATTGAATGTCCAAAAATGGTAGTTTATTTGATGCCGCGTATTTTTGAATGTGTGTTTAGTGGTTTCAATGATACATTTGATTATCACTAAAGTCAAATACCGTGTTGTTTCTCAATTTCTTCTTAGCAAGTCTAGTTTTCTAGACATTTCTTGTTGAAACGGCCTGTCATATCACAGTTGAGAGCATAATTAGATTTAGGCGAATAATTTTCTAGACGAATAATTAAAGGTGTAACTCAAGTTTAAATTATTAAAATGAAGGTAACCACAAGGTTTATAATTAAACGGAACGTTGATTTTATAAGGCTTAAATTTTCCTAGAAATGTTAAACTCCATGTGAGGTTTTACAAAGCATATAATGTGCACGCAACTTTGTTCGCTCGGTGGATGGATGATTTTTTCTTTCCCATGCGAACAAAGGATATACGTGTACGAAACATAGTTGAAATCAGTCCAATATTGAGAATTCGACAGTTCGTAATAAAATTGTCTGAAGGTATCTTTGTCGATGGTCGGCACTTGTCAATGTGGAAGCGTTGAAATTTTGACGCATATCATTGTCAAACCATTGAATTTTTGACAATGACAAGGTGTCAACCACCGACTTTTTTCATTGGGGTTCGAAGGTTCCCTTCAAATAATTTTATTGCAAACTGTCGACTTGTCAATAAAGATGATATTTAAGATTGTGTGACTTGGAACAGGGTGGCATGATCAACTGTGATCAAACCTTTCTTTTACATTTTAATAAAGAAAAAGTAAAGTTTTTACGTTACGCTTTATGGTACCGCCTTGAAGATAGTGTCAAAATTTAAGTACCTGGGCCACTGGGTAACAGAGAATATGTCAGACGTCGATGACATTGAGAGGGAGCGCAGAGCGTTGTGTGTGCGCTGTAATATGCTGGCTCGCAGGTTTGCACGTTGTAGTAATGAAGTTAAATTAACCCTTTTTAAAGCATATTGCCAAACATTCTACACGTGTAACCTGTGGGTCAGTTTTACGCAGCGGGCATACAATGCTCTGCGCGTGCAATATAATAACGCGTTTAGGGTACTGTTCGGGCTGCCGCGACATTGCAGCGCGTCAGCCATGTTCGCCGAGGCGCACACAGATAGTTTTGACGCTATAGTAAGAAAACGGTGCGCCTCCTTACTAGACCGCTGTCGCCGCAGCTCCGCAGCGCTGGGATTCGCCGCTGCTCGCGCGCTGGGTGAGGCTGCACGCGCCAGTCGTAGCCGCACCACGCCGCTTTTAGTCTTAGTCTTACTTTTTTTTTTTTTACTAACATTACGTTTAAGATTTGTATTTTTATTTGGTACTAACATTGATATGGATTTTATCTGAAATAAAATATTTGAATTTGAATTTAACGAAATATTCACCACACCCAAAAACACCCGTCAAAAAGTCAGTACAACATCTTATCTTTAGCATAATGAAAAAAGTTGAAAGACAACCCGTCACATCAGACTTCACAACCTAATAATTCCTAAGGTCCTCACAGAAAATCAGGTGACGAATTTCATCCTGCTGTTTGCTCCAGTTACATAATAATCGGGTTAGTCCGTAGAATGCCACGTGGCTGTATTCGCGAGAGGAGACTGGTACCGGTGGAGACTCGGGCTGCAACGGGTAATGACAAAGACGTTATGCAAGCTACAACGTGGTTGGGGTAGCTCATAACCGTGTAAATGGATTTGGGGTAAAGAAATTATATAACAACGCGACTTTTTAGGGTACTCAAAGGGTAAAAACGGAACCCTTTTAGTAAAACTCCATTGTCCGTCCGTCCGTCTGTCTGTCATGAGGCTGTATCTCATGAACCGTGACAGCTAGACAGTTGAAATTTTCCCAGATGATGTAAATTTGTTGCGTTTTAAAACAATTACTGAAAGCAGAATAATATAAATATTTAAGTAAATTATAGTCCCTTTAAAAAATCATATTTGGAGAACCTGGTTGCGTTAACTTTACACCTCATTCGTATCCGGCACCATACATACCAGGTCCAAACTTAACCCGGCGGCCGGGTCCCGGCCAGACCAGTTAAGATGGGATGAGTTGAGTATTTGTTGGGAACCCTCGGTGCGCGAGTCAGACTCGCACTTGGCCGGTTTTTACTATTTCGTAGCCTACGATATCCCACTTGCAGACGGCAGTGCTATAAACTCTGAAATAAGGCGCTAGAAATTACTCTAAGTCATATTGTCAAAAATATCGCCTTTTATAAATTATAAAATGTATTTTTTTTAGTTTTCAATGATAAATTATCAATGCGTCTGTAGTTTAATCGACCGAGTGAGCGGAGCGACTCCTTTACAGCTTGGTCTAAAATTCTCATAAGTTCGAATGTTTGGATGTCTGGATTGCCGGCTGTTCTCGCCTAGGTGCCGCATTTCTCAACCGATTCTCATGAAATTTAATTATTGAGAAGTACAAGTACGAAAGAAAAGTATAAAAATCTATATACCTTTGACATCCGTGTTGTTGACACCGACGCTCCTTCTTACATCTCGCGACCCGTAATATCCATCCTAAAATCAGCTGAAGATGAAAAGAAAAGAAAATACTCAAACGCTTGCGAAATGCGCCACGCCACCTTCACCCCACTAGTAACGTCAGTTGATGGCGTCTTTGCCCCACAAATGTCTTCTTTCATGAAACACATGGCAGAAGCCATTTCAGACCGCTGGCACCGATCTCTAAGTACCGTGCTGGACTGGCTTAGAGCACGGGTAAGCGTTGCCGTCATACGTGCAACTAGCATGTGCATTCGTGGCACACGTTACAGGTTCAAGCCATTAGTGAAATGGCTGGGATTCGACGACGGTGCTGCCCTCCCACACATCGACTGAATTTTATTTTTTTATGACAATTTATTTATTTATTTATTTATTATATGTAGGAACAGTAACAAGTTACAAACTAACAGCATATGCCTTAATCACATATTATACATACATAATATCATCATTTGTACCTACTTATTTGTATTGTATCCACTTTATTGAATAAATTAAATGCTTTTATATCTATATACCTAGATTTTTTTCATTAATTTTATGAAAATTTTCAAAATGATATGGAGAGTAATTTTAGCGGAGATATGGGTCAAAAATGTAAACATTCCGAAACTTCAGCCATTCCGTTACAAACTCGCGGGGTTTAGAGTTCACAAAGCGACTAGTAAAAACTTTCGTAAGATAATTTGTAATAGGTCATTTTGAAAAGGATTTCACGGGTATTACTAGTAAATATAATTAAAAGCGTACCGTTCCAGATCTGGAATAAAGTGTACATAACCTAAATTAATTTTAAACCCTTCTAACACAAGTAGCTGGCCGTCATGAGACGCTCATTCAATGAGTGGTATAGAAAATGCTACGAAAATTTAGCATAATTACAAAATTTGGAATTCTTAGTTTCAATATTGGCTGAGATATTGTCACCTGTTCCAATCAAAGCTGAATATCTTGCAAACTACTAGTCCTTTTTCCACCAAACCATCTCGACGGACGAGTCTTTCTATTATAAAAACGCACTCAAATTGGTCCATCCGTGGGAGCTACGACGCCCCAGACAGACACACAAATACACAGACACACATTATAACACAATTATCAAAGCTTAAAGAAAAATATCGAACCCAGTACCTTTGGATTACCAGTCCAGCGCGTTAGCCACTGGGTTACGCTCGCTCCACGTAGACCTGACGATTTTTTCCTTATGCTTTGTGTGTCGATCTTTGCATTGTTTATTTGAAAGGTTTTTACACCTTAGCGACCTCTATGTGAATACGTTAATATTCACGTCTTACCGCACCACTTTACAGCGGTGAACGAGCAAGCGAGAGAGGGCGCTGTTAGTTTTATATCACAGATACACATGTTAAACTTATACCTAACAGCCCCCTTTTTTCGTCGGGGATTAAAAAATAGTAAAACTCCTTTACAAGGTTTTACTCTAGGGCAGCTTGGAGTCTGGAGCGCAGAGATAATTTTAAGTCCTCGGCGTAAGCAGACAGATTCCTAGTGTTATTTAAATTAAACGTATGTGAATTGCGCGCATTTTGCAAGTACGCGCCTTTGGGAGTTTTACGTTAAATAACGTTATTTAAACAACGGAGTGTTAATGAGCGCATGTTTGAAGCGCAAATAGGGTTAATTTTAGTTATTTCATGTTACTTTGCTGTGTTGCAGCAATGTTAGTTTAGTATTAGGTAGAGGAAAGAATAGTCAAGTATTTCAGGTATATTATGCGTTCTAACCAGCACAATCTCGAATTCCTTTCGATTTTTCTTTTCGATCACACTGGGCCGGTTACCTATCTGAAACGCAAATTTTTGTTTCCCATTTGTAGCGTTCCGCCAAATTTTCATTTGTCCGAAAGCATTTTTTTCCAAAACTGTTAATTATTCAGAATGATTATAAAACAAACCTAACCTAACCTAATGGGTTCTTTAAAACAATGTTTAAAAAATCCTGAAAATATTACGGGTTTCAGGAAAGAAATATTTTCGGACAATTTTTTTTTTTTTTTTAATATTATATTTTTTTTATTTTACAAATGTACATTTGCCGAAACGTTACAAATGGGAAACAATGTATAGGGGTTGTCATAGGATAGGTACCTACTGGGCCAGATCGAAGGCAACCGGTCCAGAGGTCGAATCCTGACAAGATGGGCAGACACCATGAAATGTGCTTGTGGCTCCATGCAGAGGGCAGCCCATTTGCCCCTTGACCGCGCTAAGTAGAGGGACATTACTGTTGGTCACGATCCTCAGCCATGAGGGAAAGACTAAGAAGAATACAAATAATAGCCAATTATATTAATTTTTAATAAATGAATCACAAGACTTCAGTTGCATGTATTCGTCGTCCGCAATTGTTGTGCCTATATAGAGGCACCATAATTATATAGAGTTGTCATCACAAATATAGACTGTCATATACATGTGGCATAAGTTTCGTTAAATCTATGCCAATGAACCTTTGATTGACATGTTCCATTTATTTATCCATTTCAGTTCACATCCATCAATGTCAACGTCGACTTTGACTTTGACTTTGAGAAAAAAATTACAATTAGCCACTCCACGGATTTTAGAACCCCTCCTTATGTATGAAAATTTCAGCGCCTTCGGGAACCGGAAAGTGAGACAAATTAACAAAATAAACAATTAAAAATGTATTAAACGAACGGATACCGGAACAGAAAAGGTGAAACTACATGATAGCTTGTAAAATTACAATGACAGTACCAGCATTATAACATCTTAATAAATTATTAGAAGAAAATTGAAGTGTTTCATAATGATTTTCTTTAACGCCACATTTAAATTCATGGAGACGTAAATTACGTTACTTCCCGCGCCGTCAAACATCATTTTTTAACAAGGCGAAATTATTGCGTGTAAAACAAAATATTTTACGAAAAATCGTGGAAGAGAAAATTGTACTTTCCTGGCTTGTGATAAAACATCAAAATGTAATGGAGGGTTTCCCTCATTTTTATTACAAATTGAGGAAACTGCGTATTTGGGAAAATTACAGCAGTAAATATTGTTATTAAGTGTGCGTACTTATTTCGACATTCGAGTCTTTGGGCGTAATTTTTTTTTATTTCGTTGCGATAAATCTAAAATATTTTATTTTCTTCGACTATGTACAGTACCATAAACTTTATCATTATCTGTATATTTTGTATTAACAATGCCACACTTTTAAGAACCATAGCAAAAGGTTTAAGAACAAAAGCACTAATCCGCCATGTAACTTTTATCAAATAAAACGTCTACATTACAATCCAAATAATTATTTAAATCAAGGTCGCCATTTGAATTTAAATATATTAATCTATCACATTAGCAATTTTCATGTTTATCCGACACACCCCAATTTTCCCTTTTATTATGTTAATTTTTGATTTCTTTGATGTCGTTTCTAATAAATAGCAGAAATTATTTACGAAAGTTGAAGAATTGTTTTTACTAGTTTCCAAATTTGCTTTGAACAGCAAATTATTCTGCGACTTCTGACTTATTTAAATATTGCTTTGTTCGTTTATTATTTTTTATTGTTCGCTCATTAGTGCTATTGAATCTTTAAAAAAGATATTATTTTCATGCCCATTGACGTGTTTTTCGATGAATGAATAATACAGCTCGAGGAAAAAATGTCAACAGTTTTGGACAAAAAATATCAATATTCATTCTGATCTCGTTTTTTATTTCATTGCATTCCAAACGCCTGAAAGCTAAATCACTTTTTGTTGGTGAAATATTTCTATAAACCACTGTTCGTCCGAATTGTATGATAGTATTGTATGGTTATAGTATTATCATCGGGAGCATCGGGGGGGGAGCGGTGGTAGCCTAGTGGTTAGGGCATGCGACTTTCAATCCGGAGGTCGCGGGTTCGAACCCGGCCCGTACCAATGAGTTTTTCGGAACTTATGTACGGAATGTCATTTGATATTTACCACTCGCTTTTCGGTGAAGGAAAACATCGTGAGGAAACCACCTAAGCCCAAATTAGGCCAAGTTTTCCCTCTGGGTTGGAAGGTCAGATGGCAGTCGCTTGCGTAAAAACTAGTGCCTACGCCACATCTTGGGATTTAGGTAGCCGACCCCGATTGAGAATTCATTCTCAAGTAATGGGACAAAGGCTAGGAGGAGGATGATGGTTATAGTATTATCATGTAGTTTACATTTTTTAACATTTAAAAAATGTCTAGCTAGCCGCGCGGTGTTACCCCCTCACCCCAGGAGAACACTAAATTCTTTCGGGATAAAAAGTAGCCTATGTGTTAATCCACGGTATTAGCTACCTTCATACCAAAATTTATCAAAAGTGGTCCAGCCGTTTGAGTGTGAAGACGTAACAAACATACACATAAACATATTCACAAACGTTCGCCTTTATAATATTAGTGTGATTTATGTGATATTCTAGCACGTTGGCCAGTTTTTATCCCGAAAAAACGTAGTGTTCCCATGGGATGTGCTAAGATTGTGGAGCGAGTGACAATCTTATTACCAGGGGTTGGACTTTCTTTCGCAGGGTAGGACTAATGGAGAGCTATGGAGCCGATATTAACATTAAAATATTATCATACTCATACTCATATTCATAAGTGTATTTCATTCGCAATTTTAATTTTATAGTCAAGGACAAAGTCAGAAGAATAATATAGACCTGATTTGTGTAGGCATTGTTTTTTTCGCCACCATAAAATATGTAAATATTTGCAACTTTATCCATGTTTTCTGGAGTAAATTGGATTCTATATTGATCGAATATCCATTTATGACTAGAAAGTTCATGATATTGACAATAAATTGAGGTAAATTAGGAGTTTGAAATATTGTAAAAAAAAAATATTTTATTCATAATTTTAGTCATTTAATGCTTGGGAATGTAGAAACCATAATAACCACAAAGGCAGTTTGGAATGAAATAGATGAATGAGTATGAGTATGAATTGTATTTTAATGTTAATAACGGCTCCATAGTTTTCCATTAGTCTAACCGTGCGAAAGAAAGTCCGAACCCTGCTTATTACCGTTTTAGGCTTACCGAATTGGCATGTTTTGTGATTTCAGTTAGCAGCACTCGTATTTATCGACATGAGTATTCGTTAAATCTAAATATCCTTAATTTCCTAACAATTCCCAACTTTAGACAAAACACAAAAATGATTGACGTATCTCCATTTAAAATTTTAACCGAACTTAAATTTAGTAGTAACAATATTATCGGACAGCCGAACCTCGAAAACAATGCTCCGCTGCCACAAAATGTCGTATTTTGGTACAACTCTGCTAGCAGTTACTCCCTTTTGCTTTGAGCCCGGAATGTAAATCAACGTCAAAACTGATATGGTTTGGAACTTTGTGAATAAATCTTTGGAAATTTTTGGCTCCCGTCCCGGCGGTGAGTTACTTTGTACCTTGTTTGTTTACAGATTACTAGATTAGTGCTAAAAGGAGTTGTGCGAAGATAAACAAAGTGGTTGTGCGAATCAGACGGGAGTTACTTTAAAATGTTGTCAATCAATAATACCTAGTTACGGTAGCGCAGTAGTACAGGGACTAAATCAGTCCTGTGGCGCGGAAATAATCCCATTACCGAGTTATATTGACGACGCGGTTGGCTCGGTTTGTAGTGCAGCTGCCTACTGAGCCGGCGGTCCTGGGTTCGAATTCCGGCCAGGGCAAATATTTGTGTGATGAACTCGAATTTGAATATATGTTACCGCAAAAATGCGTCATTTTTTTCATATCTATAAGTGCTAAATTTGGTAACAAAGCGGATTAACTCCATCAATGAAACATTGATAACAATCGAAATAATTCTACTACGGGTTATCTTAGTTTTAATTCCATAAATTATGTTACCTATATATATATATCTATATTATGTATATCGTGGTCTAGTACCCATAGTACAAGCTTTGCTTAGTTTGAGACTAGGTCGATTTGTGTAAGATTGTCCCTTAATATTTATTTATTTTTATTTTATATACTCCCACAGCAAGTGATTTCTTGTTCTAGCGGCAACAGCAATACATCATCTGTGAAAATTTCAACTGTCTGGCTATCACGGTTCATGAGATACTGCCTGGTGACAAACGGACAGACAGACGGACAGCAGAGGCTATGTCCCGTTTTTACCCTTTGGGTACGGAACCCTAAAAACAGACACTAGTAGATTTAACTGCGCAGGTTGTTAAACTTCTGATCAGTTAAGAATGTCACTGTAACATAATATATTTCTTCGCTGTCTGCTATTGTAACACATTACAATAAAACAATTTGTGGTGTAATATTATTAAAACTATCGCGAAAATAGTAAAACTCACGAAAAATTGTCAAGAACGGCCCACCCGCTGCAGTGGGCCGCGAGCAGCACGGATAGCTGTCCCTGATGAAGACCTCCATATGAGTTCGAAACATGGGCCGTTCCTGGAATTTATTACGTGAGTTTAAACCGTTTTTATAATTATAAAATTTGTCCCGTATTCATTTGAATGCCTGACTATTCATAAGCTTTGCAGTTTCTGTTTTCATAGGGTATACTGTCGATACTGTAATCCAGGGACCTAATTCGAGAATGCCGTTTGAGAGATCGCAAAACGTCAAAACTCTATTAGATAACAGTGATATCGCCTTTGAACTGTCATTAAAATGCCATGAGCTTCAAGTGACATATCTCATCTCAATTTTGGAAATACTAAGGTGATAATGATTGTCAAAAATGCTCTTCATGCATATGAATTTATGTTTTGAATGAAACGTAACTGACTAATTTTACGCACTACACGGTCAAGTTAAAGTATGCGCCTGTTATTTATATATAGTATCACATACAAAGAAAACGCAAATTAAGCGCAAACAGATTGACGAAGTTGCGATGTTCTAGGGATATCGCCACTTGTCAAGTAGGGACACGCCAAAAGTGACGGATGGCGATGAAACGGAGAGATCTCCATCATCTCTCTAAAATTGGTCGAATTACCACCCCTGTTAGTTTTATTAAAATAAAACGTTCACATAGTTATGGTATGAAGTTCTAAACTTTTTTCATTATTTAAGTAGCGTCCCGGATTCGTTCGTACGTTGGCTTAAACTGCTGTAAGGCTGTCGCCGCGCAAGTTTCCAACTTTTACGGTAAAGGCTTATCCTAACTTATCTTTTATTTGCAATAAAACGTATTATTGCCCGAGCATTTAGATTCAAAAGTAGGTTTCAAAAGATATAAGTACTTTTATTTAGTATTATGGGATAATTAAAGGTGTTTGTTTGTGCATTCTTAGCTTCATGTTTTAATAACTTTTTGTAAAATCCTACAGTCATATCGTTTTTATAGTTACAAGTATACTTCATAGTATGAATAAGGAAAATGTAACTTTCCAGGGTGTTTAATTATTTTTATTACTTGGGCCCATCGTTATATTCAAAACTAGCGACCCGCCTCAGCTTGGACGAGTGCATTGCTGATAAATTATGCATGTATTATACATATGAACCTTTCTCTTGAATCACTCTATCTATGAAAAAAAGTGCATTAAAATCCGATGCGTAGTTTTAAAGATCTAAGAAAACACATGGACAGACAGCAGGAAGCGACTTTGTTTCATACTACTTATGTAGTGATACGTCAACTTAGCTTGTGATGCGTTAAAAGAGTGAATAAGGCTACCTATTGCAACGCAACACTTATAAAAACACGTCTCTCGTGGTATAAGCGCTAATTCAGTGCGATCACGTTTTATGCTATGGGTTATTTTAAACTGAGGTATTTCATAAATATGGACACAAAGCCAGATTATGAAAGAAAAATGTAATGTTCTGCAAAGAAAGCAGCGAGCGTACGTTTCCGCTGTTAGTTGCTATCTCAACTGACATATATATTAAGCACTAGGATCGCAGGTTCGAGTCCTGCTTACATTGCAGTATACATATTACATTTTTATTTCATAGTTTACAACATATTACATTTTTATTTCATAGTTTACCTTTGTGTCTATATTTATAAAATAAAAAATGATATTTTCACATTACACAGAAAATCTATAGTAATATTCTATATAATTTGGCAATTTTATTCACTGAGAACATCAATGCTGTTGACTACAAATATTTGGGAATATGATGTAAAAAAAAACTCCCAGCTCAAACATTACTCATTTCAATTGAAACAATGGCTTGTCAATAAATTGCCAGATTATTGGACAAACACGCCGTGTTTCGTAAATAACAGTTATTGCTCATAATTAATAACCAGAACAGACGCGTAAAAATTAACGAGCAATCATCATGAGAATATTTTTTGAAATATTATTCAATATCGTTGTTGACCGTTGGGGAAATACAGGACTTATTTATAAATAAACTAACACAACGCCCCGGATTCGCACGGATGCAATGCTGATGAACCTTCCTCTTGAATCACTTTATCTATTGAAAAAAAAAACATATCAAAATCCGTTGCGTAGTTTTAAAGATACATAGGAACAGACAGACAGCAGGAAGCGACTTTGTTTTATACTATGTAGTGGCTAGGAGCCACGGGAACTACGGGTATTTTTTTTCTTTAGACGGGACTTGAAACGTGGAAATTTTGAGAATACGTGACTGGACCAACGCAGACAACCTCCATTTCTAAAAAAAAGAAATCCTACGAGAAATTAGACTAGCATTAAAATATTTTATCCTAATAAACCGTCTTACTGGAATAAAATGGACTGACATATCCTTTATAAACCCCGCAAAAGGGATCCGCCCGGACAATGGCCCGTTTCCGATGCCGAATTCATTCGCCAGCAATAACATAAGAACACGATAGCTTTTCATAAAATATGCCCACAATGGGAGAACCGTACTAAAAAAAGAGTCAAGTGTGAATTGAGACAAAAATAAGGTTTTTAAAATGAAATCAAATTTCATATTTTAATTTTTGTATTGGTTAATGTTTTTTTTTTTTATAAATAAATAATAAGTGCTTTACGAATATAATAAGTGCTTTTATCAATTTGGGGACACGGTAGTGTCCCCCGCCAAGCCCGAGCCAAGCGAAGCTCCTTTCTCGAAGCGCTTCGATTTTTGAACCCCCATAACTTGGATGTGGATTATTTCAGATAAACAATCAATTCATTTTCAATTGAATAGCTCTTATTCTTAAGTTTCAATTGATATTTAAAAAACCCTGATTTCGTCACTGACTCACTGAAGCCAAGCTTCTGACTCTACACACCCTAACTCTACAAGGCCTACTTCACAAACTCTACAACTAAGTCAAAATATAATGTTTTCTTTGTATAGAACGGATTGTAACAATCTTTTCTCCTTTGCCTTAATTAATCCTGTTTCTAAATCAATTTATTTGCTTGTACCTATTTGTTATGTCTAGTATAGTCATTTGAATAAAATAATTGGAATTCAACTTAAAAGGCCTTATTCCTTTTGATATTTTTTTTTCATATTATGACAAAACTATATTGATAAATTCAACCAACTTTTTGAAGTGAATAATACTTTTCGAAAATAAGTAAAAAAGAACCGCGTTCTCTGCGTGAATTTTGTCAATTTCGAGTAGTTATTGAAACAATTCTATTTATGTAAAATTCAAACTGTAAGTTTTAAATATCGCAAATGCCCTGTTCTAACTAGTAACTTTGATAATATGTTAAGAAACATGTTTGATCATAGAGAAAAATGTCTAAAACAATCAGTATTTTTTAACGGATAAGAAGCCTATATTTTTTAATGGATAAGATCACTAGACCCTACGGATAAAGTGCATTTTCGGTCTGTCATTGACAAGAAGCTCTCGGGTGCCCCCACTCCATCAGATGAGGACGCAAATTCGTGCTGGAATCACCTAAAAACCCAGATAAATGCTACACTAGACACAATCAAAGCTAGCAGGAGGGATAGTGACGTGACGGGTAGGACCAAGGAGTGGCTAGCTGTTGATACTTGGGATCTGATCCGTGATTGCAAAGAGCAAAGAATGAAAGGTCTGCAATGCTCTTACGTCAAAAAGAGGTACTCCAGTTTCTGGAAAGAAGTTAAGAAGAAATGCCGTAGAGATAAAAACAAATATCTCTCGACCATTTGCTTAGAGATAGAAAATAACTTCTTGAAATTTCAGACTTCAGACCTGTTCAAGAAAGTCCGCCTTATATTCAGGCAGTTTAAACCGAAAACGTGGGTTATCAACGACGAGGATGGCAATGCAATTCACGAGTTGGAGGCAATAGCTGAGAGGTGGCGTGGATACTGTGAAAAGCTTTATGATCATCAACCCAACACCTCGTTGGTATCACGTACAAGCTGGAGTAGCCTAGAATTAGAGCCTTCTATACTGCGATCCGAAATAACAGCAGCCATAGCAGCATTGAAATGCAGGAAAGCTCCAGGGCCCGACCAAATAACAGCGGAGATGTTGAGAGCCTTGGGTGAAAAGGGCATTGAATATCTTCATCACATCTGCAACTGCATTTGGCAAACAGGCAAATGGCCAAAGGATTGGACTAATTCCGTTATCCCACCTCTGCACAAAAAAGGTTCTACTAGGATCTGTGATAATTACAGGGCGCTGGCTCTTATTTCTCATAGCAGCAAAATCCTCCTGCACATCATTAACAACCGCTTAAGACACTTCCTCGACTGGCAGATACCCCAAGAGCAGGCTGGCTTTGTCAGAGGTAGAGGCACTCGAGAACAAATTCTCATTATTAGGCAGATTATTGAGAAGTCCTACGAATTTAACACCTCATTCGTAATGTGCTTCATCCACTACAGCAAGGTTTTTGATTGCGTTGACTGGCAATGCCTGTGGAAGGTACTCTGCGAGCTAGGGGTCCCAGGTCACTTAGTTGCCTTGCTCCAATCGTTATACTCCGACAACCAAGGCATGATGGTCAATTGGTCAGGATTGACCACATGCTCTCCAAGCCGTTCACATTTAAAAAAGGAGTAATACAAGGCTGTATACTATCCCCGATATGGGGGGTATATCATGCGACAAGTGTGCGAGGACTGGGAAGGTGGCGTTTCCATTGGTGGAACGAAGCCCACAAACCTGCGCCGACGACACAACCCTTTTCGCGGCCAACGAAGAGGAAATGTGCATCTTACTGGTCAGATTCGAACAAACCAGCAGAGAAATGGGGCTTCTCATAAACAGAGCGAAGACCAAAGTCATGATTTATTTATTTATTATTACAGGTTACATAACATTACAGTTTACACCAATGCGTCATGAACCGAACAGTGTTTATTTAGATGGCGAAACGGCGTGGCCCCGTTGTTCCGACATCTCGGGTGTTGGATTTGGTAGGTTGCCCCGGAACCGACGAAACACGACACCTTTCGGCCAGAAAATGATAGTCGATCGCAGCTTGTTGCTCACCATAACCAACAAGCTAAACCTGGAAGTTGTAGAGGAGTTCATATATCTGGGCTCCGTCATAGCTGCCAACGGGTCCTGTGAAAAGGACATCAGGAAGCGGATCGGGATGGCTAAGAGTGCTATGACCCAAATGGCCCGTGTATGGTCTGACCGAAACATCTCAAGGAAGACCAAGAAGCAGCTTGTTACCTCCCTAGTTTTCTCGATCTTCCTTTACCGTGCGGAGACTTGGACCCTCAAGAAAGCCGACCGCCAGCGCATCGACGCGTTTGAGATGTGGTGCTGGAGGAAATTGCTCGGGACTCACTGGATGGAACACCGAACCAACGAGTCCATTCTTACCGAGCTCAAGATCACGATGAGACTCAGCACCATATGCATGCGGAGGAGTTTCGAGTTCTTTGGCCACATTGCCAGAGAGAGGGGACAATCTGGAAAAACTGTTGGTAACAGGCAAGGTGTGCGGATGACGGCCCAGAGGAAGAAGTCCAACACGCTGGTCGGACCAAATACGCTCTACCCTCAATACCTCTATTTACGAAGCCATCCATGCAGCCCAGGATAGAGTAAGCTGGCGCAAATTAGTCCACGAAAAAGTTATTCAGAGAGGCCACGACCCTCAGCATTGAGGATATAGACTGAAGTAGGAGGAAGAAGCCTTAAGCGGCAAATCTGATTTAAGCCAGGCTGTATTTTTTACAGCCTTATATGGCGGTGTTTATTATAAATATGATAACATTTTCATCGTGCATTTTAGAAAATATAAAAGACCCAATTTTAAAATGACACATAATCGTAAATAATACCTACACATAGATCTCCCGTTGTTTAAAACGGTTGGGTTTCTTTTCAACATCTGAGGAACCCTAATCATGAATACCCCATTTTGAGATAATATCCCGTAGGATGTGTGTCCAAAAGCACTTTTATAAGCTTATTGTAAGCTGGGTATGTCCACAGGATTACGTGTCATTCAAAGAAATAAACGTGTAATGACATAAAATGACAAATTCTGTTTTGTTACGCGTAAAGTCCGCGAGGGGATATTTTTGGGCGAACATATATGGAATAAGGAAAAAAAATATTTTAGGACGGTTAATGTTTGGGCAGTTACTTGATATTAGAAGTTCAAAAGCTTTGGGTGATAAAAACTACATATTGCATTTCAAGTTGTCAAGATACCTTTTGAATAGAGAATGCGGTTATGTTCATTATTTTCACGGATTTCGACGCACTTAAATAATCAAATTATAATAAATCAAAAGACTATCTTCATCTCTCTATGATCTTACCTCCCTTTAAATTTCACACCATTCCTCTCCCTTTTAAAGGACTATGAAAAATTTATTCATCTTTAGTTTTCCTTTTTTCTCATTTAACCTTTACATCATTACATTTCCTATAACCGCATACTGAATTGTTTACTATTGGCCATTTTCTTCTTCTTAAAAAAAAACTCCGAACGTATTGTCCGTGAAAGTTTCGCATGCTACACTTTTTAGCAAGGCGTGACATCACGAACCGTTATCTTTATATTTTTTTTCTCCGATTGAGAAAAGAAAAGGTATGTGTTTCAACATTGTTTGACGCAAAGGGATAGAGATAGACTGGAGGCCTTCGAAATGTGGTGCTGGCAACGAATGGAGAAGATCAGCCGGACTGAAAGCGGTCGAACGAGGAGGTGCTTGATATAGTGAACGAGGACAGGTGTATCCTAAAAACAATGGAGAATTGAAAAGGGAACATGAACTTGTTGCGGAGCGAGGAATATATAAAGACTACAATAGAAGGAAAGATTGAAGGGAGGAGAAAGAGAGGAAGACCAAGGAAAGCTCTTAGACAAAAATGAAGGAAAAGGTGAACGTCGTGTCGTACCAGGCTGTCAAGGAGAAGGCGCAAGAACGAGATGCATGGAAATTGCTTCACCGACAAGAACGGAGCTCTTAAATTTGTGATGTTTGTTTGATAATTTAACTGAAGGACAGTTTTTGTAGTAACATTCTCAAGATGTTTTTGAACGGACTTATCTAATGTACAAATAGTCCTGTATTTAACTCGCGCGCGTAATCTGCGGCAAATCTCTGAAAATAGCCTGTTATGATAATTTCGCAACTCCTAAACTTTTTCAACTAACTTCGTTACTCGAAACACGTACACCTCCGGGTGAAAGCATTTAATTAGCGAAGTTACTTGGCTCAGGTTCCACGGTGCATCCGTTCTGAAAGAATTTTCTATAAAGTTTGAGGCTTTTCGGAACTTGGCTGTGTTTTGTGGGTTTTATTAATTTTGTTCGGAGTTATAATCGGATGATGGTAAAACAATGGTGCACGAACAGCGGAGTGGCGAGCGGCCGTAGAAGTGAGCGAGACAACGCGCTCGGACCTTCCGCTCCCACCTATAATCCAATGAATAAAGGGGTTTTACCTTACAAACGGTCCGGTAGTTTTGAATTTTTGACATGTTGTCTAGGATGGTTAAGTAGTTAGTGTTTAAAATGCAAAATGCACAATTTCCCCTCCTCCGCGCTCGCCGCCATATTGAGTAAAACGGCAATTTCTGAAGATTTATGGTCATACCTTCGTTTAGGAGCATTTTTGGTAGAAAAAAGCTGAAACAATGTTGTAGACAATTAAATTTACTATAAATTACATTTTAAATTTTGTTTCAATAACATAATATATAGTTACGGAAATATGCACCTTTTTTTTCCAATTTCCAGTAATGTATCAAACTTTTGGCTTATATATTTGTTTAGGAGCATTGTAGCTAGAATTTTTTTTACTTTAATTTACATTTAATATTTTGTTACATTTTGCATTTTAAATACTCACTAACCATTCTACACAACATGTAAAAAATTCAAAACTACCGTTTGTAAGGTAAAACCTCTTTATTCATTGGATTATAGGTGGGGATTATAGTGGGTGCGCGGGAGGTCCGAGCGCGTTGTCTCGCTCACTCCTACGGCCACTCGCCACTCCGCTGTTCGTGAACCATCGTTTTACCATCATCCGATTATAACTCCGACCAACCCCTAGTACTTCATTCTATATTCACCGAACTACTGCGGCGCTACCGCGACGTCGATCGCACGAAGTCGGGGCAAATCCAGCACCTCTAGCACACCTGTGACACGCGACTTTTTTTTGCGCGAGATATACTCCCTATCTCTTTCTGTACAGTACTGTGAGAGAGTGATGGGTGATGCTATGAACGTGCAGACTCATGTCCACAGAAGCGTAAAAAACATTGTGGGTAGCTAATTTTGAACATAATTATACCTAAGTCCATTTTACATAGAAAACTAACGTGAGTCTCAGACATAAAATATTTAAACGGATTTACTCACGTCGCAGAAGTTGAATAACGCTCGACATGTTTCGAATCGGTACGCGATTCATCATCAGGAGAGACGAACAGTCGCGGCGGTGGCCAACCGAACACGAATTCATAATATACGTCCGCCTAGAACGAGTGTCTCTAATACAATACAATACATACAACAATTCTCTATTGCACATCAACAAGAACAACAACAACAACAATTAAAAACCTTAATTTATAAATGGTAGAGAATAGGCGGTCTTCATGCAACAGATTTGCGAAAGACGAAGCCGTTTTTGGTTGTATGTGTGCGTGTCTACGAACCAATCATAGAGACTAAACCACGACTACTAATATTATCAGACTTTCATGGAACAAATCTCTCATATATCCTCTCTAAAATAAGGAAAAATGATTACGACATTTACACCGATGTAGTCTACTATGGCACCACTGAGAGGGTTCTAGCAAACCTCTCACTAAAAACTAAAGATTTCACCAAAAAAGACTGCGTAGTGATTATATGTGGGGGCAGTGACTTCGGCATTAATAGTGTAAATACAATAACACAGCAACTGGATGACGCAGCAAAGACTTTGTCTCATTGTAATTTAGTATTATGTACCATACCTAGCAGTGTTAATAATAATGCACATAGCTTCAATCAATTTGTAACAGAGCTTAATCTCAAGCTACCAGCATTAGTAGGAAAATATAATCATGTTCATGTGAAGACTATAGGTGAAAAGTTGCTAAATCTAGATTATAAGAATGACGGATACAAATTAAACATAAGAGGCAAATATAAAATTGCTCTTTCTATAAATGAAATATTAAAGCATGTAAACGAAAAGTATTATAATAGTCTTACTTTTTTATGAATGCCTCACTTCCAGACAGCTCGGATCAGCAGTTGACCTCTATTATGCATTTGAACATTAATCGCCTTAGAAATAAATTACTCAGTCTAGAAGCATTTATAGAACTTGACATCAAAATCAAACCCGCTATTATTGCTATCACGGAAACATGGTTGGAACCAGATGAATTCAAGTCGTTATGTTTGCCAGGTTATCGTATAGCTACCGAAACGTCTCGTCTCCTGAACCGTGGGGGAGGAACTCTAATATTTGTTAAGGAAAAACTATGTCAAAACATAAAAGTAGTAGATGTATCAAAGTTTTACTTGGAAAATGTTTTGGAAACCTGCGCTATCTCCCTGTCACTTCATGGGAATACCTTTCTTATTGTTGTTGTTTACCGTTGCCCTCAATCTTCCCTTGTTTTATTTTTAGATAAATTAGAAAAGTTATTAAGTAGTTTTACCAAACATAATGTCGTTGTTTGTGGCGATTTTAACATTAACTTAGCAGACGATAAGTCTCAGACAGCCAAAAAACTAACTCAAACATTCCTAGAGCATCATCTTAAACCAACTATTAGTGAACCTACTAGATGCACGCAAAAATCAGCAACAATAATTGATAACATATTTACAGATCTTGGAAAGGAGGTTAAATCTGAAGTTATACCGTGTTCGTTTTCAGACCATGACTCACAATTTATATATTTTAAAGATCCACGTGAAGACACACAGAAAAAAACAGTAGTTACAATGAAACGACATTATACTAAATCAGCCAATACTAAATTCAGAAATGACCTAGAAAATATCCAATGGTATGAAATATTTGCTACGATAGACTCTGATAAATTACTACAAAAATTTTATGACATTATTTACCATCTAATAGATATGCACTTCCCCATCAAAAAGTTCCACAATAATAATAATGGTAAATGCTGGTTAACAAAGGGGATAAAAAAGAGCAGTCGAAAAAAACGACAGTTACATCTCAAACTTAAACGAAACACTCATGACAAAAGCTTAATTACATATTTTAAATTGTATCAATCAGTATTTAAAACTACATTGACAACGGCCAAACGGTTACATATAAAACGAACTATAAACAAATCTAAAAACAGATCAAGAGCGACTTGGAAAATCATTAAAGAGAACACAGGAAAAAGCAAAATATACATCAATAATAAATGGAAAATAAAAGTAGATAATAATGTATTCACCGATCCATCTGTGATCTGTAACATCTTTAACGACTTTTTTGTGAATGTTGGGACCAATTTAAGGCAGCAAAATATTGACATGATCACTTTCAAACAATTACTTAATAAAAAGAGAATCCAAAATAATAAATCAATATTTCTTCAGCCTATTGATGAAATCGAAATCATAAAGGTTGTAAAAGGGCTGAAAAATAGTAACTCATGTGGCCCTGATAACTTAAGCACTAATATATTTAAGGATAATATCGATATTCTTTGTATTCCTCTCTGCCACATCTTCAATGAACACATAAAAGAAGGAACATTCCCTGAGACGCTCAAGGAAGCACGAGTAATTCCAATATACAAAAAAGGATGTAAGTCCAATGTCAACAATTATCGTCCAATATCTCTGTTATCGATCCTTACAAAAATATTTGAAAAATGTTTAGCAGACAGACTTGTAGAACACTTGTGTGAAAACAATTACTTATCTAGTCACCAACATGGGTTCTGTAAAGGCAGGAACACGTCATCGGCAATTGTAGGTCTAGTAAGTGAGGTTATGGATAGCCTTAATATAGGTAATAAATGTGCGGGCATATTTTGTGATCTCAGCAAAGCATTTGATTGCGTGGATCACAGAATATTGTTGAGCAAACTGGAGTACTATGGCATTCGCGGTTCTGTACTGGATTTGTTTTCATCGTATCTTACTAATCGTAAACAGTATGTCGAGATCAAAACAATCGATGAGTCTGGAAGTGTGGTATTTAATAAATCTGAAAATAAATTGTTAAAGTGCGGGGTTCCACAAGGCTCAGTCCTTGGGCCTTTGTTATTCATAATTTTTATTAATGACTTGCCTGACTGTATAACTTGTGGAAGTCCGTATTTATATGCTGATGACACCAGTATTATTATAAAAGCTTCAACTAGGGAAGAGTTAGATTTCAGAGCTAGGAGCTGTTGGGAACATATTTGTAAATGGTTTGATGCTAATGGATTGCAACTAAACTTAGACAAATGTAACTATTTGGTCTTCAGACGAGCTGTCCAAACACCCAATTTTTCTATCGATTTACCAATCTGTAATGTTGAAACAGTGAGATTTCTTGGTATAGAATTAGACCCATACCTCCGATGGCATCAACATATTGAATATGTATGTAAAAAACTTGCTAGTGCCTGTTATTCTTTAAAAACCATGTCTAAACTTACTGATGCACATACACTAAAAACCGTTTATTTTTCCTATTTTGAGAGCATTGTAAGGTATGGCATAGAAGTATGGGGAAATAATGTACAAATAAATCATATTTTATTAATGCAAAAAAAGTGTCTTAGATTGATTATCGGATATTTTCCAGAAACACACAGACATGTTTTTATTGAGCATGAAATTCTTACAGTAATATCACTTTATATATACTATGTCTGTGTTTATGTTTATAATAACAGGGACACATTTAAAGCTGCATATGTAGGCCTACAATATCCGTTAAGGCGTGATGATCAACAGTTGGCGCTACCGACGTCACATTATACGCATTTTAATAATAGTATCAACTGTGCACCTCTAAAGATTTTTAACCACTTGGAGAATAATATTAAAAGCGCTGTCAACGCTCATTTATTTGCAAAGAAATTAAAAAAATATCTTCTGACTAGGCCCTTTTACAGCCTAGATGAACACTATGCCAAAATTTTTGACTGACTTGTTTTATTTTAATGTTGTTCTTTTTTAAGGCGCTTACTTGACATCTGTGATTATTATATATTTATTGTTTTCATTTTTAAGTAGCGAAATTTTTGACATTTGTATTTTAATGCCTCTTTTTGACTTTTATATTTATACTGTTTTTGCTTTTATTTGTATTTTAATAATGACTTGTTCTTCTCAAATAATTTAATGTTTCAAAACTGATGTACTTATGTCTATATGTGTCGTTACAACTGTATTTGCATGACTTTAGTCGGATTTTAGCAAATAAAGGATTTGAATTTGAATTTGAACGTGTTGCTTGTGACATTGAGCTGATCTGATGATGGAGCTAGAAGGTGGCCATAAGAACTCCGTAATAAAAACCACAATACCCCATCGAGTTTGGACTCGTTAGATTCGTTTTGATGAGCACTTGGTCTTCAGATAGTTTCCAGGTGCTGATGATGGAGCCTGTAATAGTGCAAATCTACCGAGTTTGGGCCTTTTAGAATCGTATCAGTAGGTAAGCAATTGATGGACGTTCAAGGAAAAGTACAGTCAGCTATAAAATCTTGTCACAAAAATGAAATTTTTGACAAAAACTTATTTCTCCTCAACAAACCTTTAATATATTGCAAACTGTTTATTTTCCTTTTTTTCTGAAAAAAATCGACGCGACTTATCGTTAGCTCCTGATGATGAATTGCGTACCGATTCCGACTTCTACGCCGTGATTAAACCCGTATTTTAATATTGACCAGTATTGAAACATACCTACCCATTATTTCTTATAATCAATAATGAGAAATATATACGTATTGTACGTCGTTTGGCGCTGGGATGCCTCGAACCAGGCCGGAAGCCGACCGGGCGTCGCGGCGTGACTTACGACCCACTTCCGCCCGCCATATTTGCTTTACTTACACGCAGCTTCCGGGAGCGGTTGATAGATACTGCCAAGAACATATTCCAATTATGTATGGTGTTTTGTATGTTGAAGGTTACATACGTGATGCTAGGTGACAGTAAATAAAGGTTTAGTAAGAAGTTGTTGTAAGGGCCTTTTAGATATAATGGCCTTTTATATTTATATTGTTGAAGTTTATAAATCTGAAATATTAGGTACATAATAAATCCGCTTTGTACACAAGAATAAAAAGCATGTGCATTTTAATATTTAGTTAATTTTATTACTATTATCGCTCGGATTTATTTAATATTTATTGCACAACAGAAAAACTTGTCGTACAAGAGGCGGATTGAATGAGAACCTTTGGGCTAAGCAGATAAATGATGGGCGATGCAACTAACTTGAAACGTTTCAATAGATATAATATATAACTATAGAAAAAAAGAAAAAAAAAATTATAATGCCACACAAAAAAAAAATTGAAGTACGTTCTGTTTAATGTTTAATACAATAGCCAAATTCTACGTACCTATTGGCGCATTATTGAGGAGCAAATATCCACACATCGGTGGCTAAGTATTTGCAGTTAAGTTATCACCAGAATATTATTATAATATTACATTTCTATCATAATTATCGTTAAAATAATAGCGATTCTAATTAGACCCGCATTAGGTAACTACGTGCAAACTAATTTCAACTTCAATCGACCCGTTTTAATGTCACCCAGTGTACACAAAACAATCAGCAATCCCCGAGCCAGGATCACTATCCAAAATGTTTCTCAAAACGGCACTTCATATTCAAACGGCCGCCACTACATTACACTTGGTGGCAAACTGTAATGACGAACGCAATCCCGCGCGTGCTGGTGGCAACGGCACAACTTTAATGCTCGCTGCATTTCCTATTTCAATATTGCACGGCAGTGCAATTGGTGGCAATTTAAACGCCCAAGAGAGTTTCGGCGTGATGCGGCGCGTATCGCCGATCGTATTTTGTTTATGGATGGAGTTTGCACGAATTTAATGCATTGAATTATCGAGTCGTTTAAACACGTCAGTATTGGTGATGTTGCATTTTCAGGATGCATGTGTAAATAAATGTGAGAGTAAGTTGCACCAAGGTTGATTAGATTTTAATGTTGACAAGACTTTTGTTATGGTCATCAATGCACCAGTGATGTGAGTTAGTGATTCATTTTATCATTTAATCAAAATCAACGCCTCTGTTAGTTTCTAACGCAACAAACTGTATACATATGCGCAAATATAATCGAATACGTGTCTTTGCACACATTAACGTATTTTACGTGTCGGTCAGTTGCCCCAACCGATTGCATTTTACACAAACAAGCAATAAAATACAGTTCTTGATCAGCTTGGGCGTTGCACACTGTTCGTAGAACCGATGGCCGTTTTGACACAACAACAAAGGTTCTTGAGTGGCGACCGCGGACCGGAAGACGCGTGGGCAGGCCCCCAACAAGGTGGGCCGACCTGGTTAGGATCGCGGGTATGAATTGGATGAGGGCGGTGAAAGATCGTTGTGTAGAACTTTGGGAGTGGCCTTTGTCCAGCAGAGGACGTCTATCGGCTGATATGATGATGATGATGATAATTGGCTTTGGCAAAGATCGAGACACCGGCCAAGTCCGGGTTGGACTCGCGCACCGAGGTTTCCGTACAAACACGTTACTTATCCCATCTTTACTGGCCGGGTTAAGTTAAGTTTGCACCTTATTTGTTGTATGGTCCACGTTGTTGTATGGTAGCCCCCTTAAATATTTATTTTATTCTGTTTTTATGTAACTACTAGCTGTGCCCCGCGGTGTTACCCGCTCATCCCACGGGAACACTAAGTGTATGGTTCATGACGCATTGGTGTAAACTGTAATGTCATGTAACCTGTTTTTCAATAAATAAATAAAATAAATAAATAAAATAATAAATAAATGTATTCGGGATGAAAAGTATCTATGTCCTTCCCCAGGACTGAAACTATCTATATACCAAATTTCATCTAAATCGGTTCAGCGGTTTAAGCGTGTAGAGGTAACAGACAGACAGACAGACAGACAGACAGACAGACAGACAGACAGACAGACAGACACACCTTCGCATTTATAATATTAGTATGGATTTGTTGTTATAGCGGCAACAGAAATACATCAAATAAGGAAAAGCTGCAAAACCTCGAACACCGCAGGAAAGTCGCCTGTTTATCGGTTTTCTAACCGGATACACTTTGGTGAGTGTGCACTAGGACTGCACGAACTAATTCCACCGTCTCCGTTCAGACAATACAGTACTCGGCGCGGACTTGGATTCCACCCTTATGTTGTCGATATACCACTGATTCGTAGGAAACGCTTTGCGTCTACTTTCCTTATGAGGACAGCTAAGGAATGGAACTCTCTCCCTGCGCACCTGTTTCCTGAAAAATATATCTTGGATCTCTTCAAGTCGAGAGTGAATAGGCATCTTCTAGCCAAGCATGCTCCATCTTAGGCCTTATTGTCACTTAACATCAGGTGCAATCGAGGTTAAATACATGGCTATTTTGAATAAAAAAAAAAAAAACTGTGAAAATGATAAGTGTCTAACAGAACTATCACGGTTCATGAGACTGTTGACCGACGGACAGACGGACAGGGGAGGTGTACTAATAGGTCCCGTTTCTACCCTTTGGGTACGGAACCTTCAAAAAGAGAAGCTTCTGTGTCTTATTCAGGGTATCCTATTTCAACTCCGAAGCATTGTTTCCCATCTGCAACGTTTCGCCAAATTTTAATTTATCCGAAAGTTTTTTTTCCGGAAACCCGTCATATTTTCAGGATTTTATAAACATCGTTTTAAAGAACCCATTAGGTTAGGTTAGGTTTGTTTTATGATTATTCCAAAAAATTCAAATAAAAAAAGAATGGCTTTCGGACAAATGAAAATGGCGGAACCTTACAGATGTGAAACAAAAATTTGTGTTTAGGTAACCCTTATTCAGTGCTACAACAATGCAAGATGGCGCTCCGCAAATCAAACGACGGTGCTCCATTACTGGGGTCAGGGCAGCCATTATCGAACTCTTTCATTGTTAGCCTGACACTGATTATTTTACGCTCTTTGCGGGAAAATGTGGTCGTTTTTACACGAGTGCAGGAAAAATCGGATTGTTCCTTCGTATAAGTGATATACATCCAAAGTAGTTATTTATTCATTACTAGCTGCGCCACGCGGTTTTACCCGCTAATCCCACGAGAACACTACACTTTTTTGGGATAGTAAGTAGCCTACGTGTAAATCTAAGGTGTCACCTACCTTCATACCAAAATTTATCAAATTTGGTCCAGCCGTTTGGGCGTGAAGAAGTAACAAACATACACACAAACAGACTCACAAACTTTAGCCTTTTTAATAGTGTGAAAACTTTGTAGATAACTTGGAATAAATACGCCTAGAACGAGTCTTCAACAGCGGATTTACGAAAGATTAAGCCGTTTTTGGTTTTATGTTTGCGTGTCTACGAACCTGTCACAGTAACGTGTTGCTTGTGACATTGACGTTGTGACAGATGCGCACACGGACGAAACATAGCCCATTGTTAACCAAAACTGGCTTCACTTTCAAGCACTGACTAGCTATCTAGTCGTATTTATTCTATGCTTTGTAAAAAGAAAAGGAAAAAATATCATACAAATTAAATTTTTACAAAACATTTGAAAATGCAATTTATCTATGAAAAATTTGGTGGAGTAGATAGGTACTTAATTTTTCATTTGACAAAGTAGAACAATACTTCTTTCATCAGAATCAGAACATACAGGTTACTATTCGTGTAAATAATTATTTGTTGTGATACTGTAATAGTCTGTTTTTTGTTTCAGGTAAATAATGGAGATTTTCTTGAACAGAAAAAAACTTTCAAACTGATTTCTGAAAAACAAGAAGGTAAAGAAAGTGAAAATTCAAACACTGTTAAAACCAACTACGTATCCGACTCTGAAAGGTACGGTACGTGATTCTTACTAAAAATATTCAGAATAGGATTGTGAATTTATTCCCCTTGTAAGGGGAAAGGGCCCTCTATCATTATCAAAAAGTTATTAAGACGGTATTTGCACAATTTATGGAGTAAAGTGACACAATCGAACCTTGACGTCTCCTAACACGTCGTGTATGTACCTCTTTTATGATATAAGTTTATACAAAAGAGATCATTAAAAAAGAAAATAAGATATATATTTTTTAGATTATTATTATATTAATTTAAAGCTTATGATTATTACTGGTAGAGAATGCATTAAGTCCACCGTTTGAGTTTTTTGTACCTATTGAGCAATATTCCCATCGTTTCTTTTATGTATGGGAAACTTTTTATACATATACGACTGATACTAATGATTATTCGACATTGATTCTTCGAAAGTATTTCACGTAGATAAAAAGTCTGAAGCCAAAAATGTCAAATCAGTTCAGCCGTTTTCAAATAGTCGTGGGACATTATATAAAAAAAATACAAATAAGAAAGCTGCCCAACGAACAGAGGACCTGTTCCGTCCAAGTTTCCACCAAAGCTCATGTCGTTAATCAGGTCACTGCCGCTTTTGTGCTGAATTTCAACTTTCCGCATTCAATACTTTCACAAGAAGTCTGGAAAAAGATACAGTGAACAATATTCATCATCATCATCTTGAGCATTGTTTGGTCCAGTATTGGACCTCCCCTGATATCTTCCATTCCTTCCTGAATGATGGTTCTCTCCTCCACTTCTTTCCAGCTATCGCCACGATGTCATTGTCCCAACGAGCTTTAGGGCGGCCTGGTCTACGGCAGCCAAACCGAGGCCTCCACTCTGAGTCGTCGGCTCCATCGCTCCTCTGAGCTCCTTAACAGATGGCCTGCCCACTGCCACTTAAGACGGGATATCTGGTTTCCTACATCCGTGACCCTGGTCTTTTTTTCCAATTTCTCGGTTGCGGATCATATCTTGGAGAGAGATTCGGAACATCGCTCTCTCCATAGCTCGTTGGACACGGGTGTGTAATAATTCATAGAAATACAAATGGTATAGCGTTCATCACATCGAATAACATATAATATAATTTCAACACATAGAATCGATCAATTGATAGAATTATCATTTCGTAGAAAATTTGTTCATATATTTTCATTTCTTATAACAATACTTGATATATTTTTTGTTTCGTATATAAACACTAAAAATAATGAACACTTAATATAATGAACATTTAATATAATAAACATTTAATAGAATAAACAAATAACATAATACATACTTAATATAATGAACAATTCATACAATAAACATTTAATAGAATAAACAAATAATATAATACACACTTAATAGATTTTTTGTCAAGAGAGAGTGACTATTTTGTATCATTTACGCGCTTATGAATTAGAATGTATAAAATTCAATTACTTGTTTTTTTTTGCCAGTACTCCGCCTTAGCTCCAAACTTAATACTTTCCTGGAAGTGGTTGGGTGGATTGTTCTTGTATGTAAACAGTATGAATACAAGCAAAACTTTTTTCGGTACGCAAAAAAAAATAACCTCGAAAGCCAGGCGGGAGCTCGCTACGCTTCGCTCCCACCTGACCTTCTAACCTAACCCGGCCACGTCGGATCTGCTCTGAAAGGTTTTGCTCACTCGCTTCGCTCGCTCGCTCGTATGTTTTTCTTTGCCAGTACTCCGCCTTAGCTCCAAACTTTATACTTTCCTGGAAGTGGTTGGGTGGATTTGTTCTTGTATGTAAACAGTATGAATACAAGCAAAACTTTTTTCGGTACGCAAAAAAAAAATAACCTCGAAGGCCAGGCGGGAGCTCGCTACGCTTCGCTCCCACCTGACCTTCTAACCTAACCCGGCCACGTCGGATCTGCTCTGAAAGGTTTTGCTCGCTCGCTTCGCTCGCTCGCTCGTATGTTTTTTTTTTGCCAGTACTCCGCCTTAGCTCCGAATTTAATACTTTCCAGGAAGTGGTTGGGTGGATTTTGTTCTTGTATGTAAACAGTAGGTATGAATACAAGCAAAACTTTTTCGGTACCTACGCAAAATAAAAAAAAACCTCGACCTCTAACCCAACCTAACCTAACCCGGCCACGTCGGATCTGCTCTAAAAGGTTTTGCTCGCTCGCTTGTTCAAATTTTGTAATTTATGAATTCGAAAGTATATTATACGAAAAATACATTCTAATAAACGTACATTCTATGAAAAGTACATTCTATTAAACGTACAGTCTATGAAATTATTGTTATAAGAAAAGTGCATTACATTAAACGTGCATTCTATCAAATGATTGTTATAAGAAATGACTTTCTATCAATTGTGCTTCTACGAAATAACGATATATGAAATAAACATTCTATGAAACGTTGTTATACAATCTGAAAATTCTACCAAACGTATGTTCGGTCATATGAAAATATGTTAATTGTTTTTCTATGAAATGAGACGCACCCCGTTGGACACCCTTGATTTTCATTATAACTTGCTCTAATTAAGACTAGCTTGATTTTTGTAAGATTGTCCTTATCCATTTGGGCAAAGCGTTAGAAGGTATTTCATATTTTATTGAGACAAATCTATAAATGCGGCATTGCAGATATTGATGAAAAAGATTTGACAATTTGTTTTTCTTTTTTAAACTTGGTGTCATACAATTGACTCAATCCACTTTTTCATTTTACTTTGTCTTCAGCAATTTCCGCTACCGCTAACATCCACCTAATCTGAAATCCCGTCCGAGTCCAAGTTTCCGCAAAAGTTGGTGTCGGTAATCAGGCCACCGCCTTTGTGCCAAATGTCAACTTTCCGCATTCAATAGTTCGCAAGGAGCCCGGAAGAGAAGAGTTGGTGACCAAAGTGATTGTGCACTTGCAATGTTATTTGAGTAAAGTTTCTTAACGTTTTCTAAATATTTAAATGTATAATGCTGCTGATCTAAATCTAGTGCACCTGCCTACTGAGCCGGCGGCTCTGGGTTCGAATCCCGGCCAGGGTAGATATTTTGTGTGATGAATATTGATGATTTGTGTAAGGTTGTCTCTTAATTTATTTATATATATGAAACGGGTTTGCTCACGTCGTTTAAGTTGAATATTGCTAAAGACAAAGCAATATAGCTGCTCGATATCTTTTGAATCGGTTCATTAATCATTAGGAGCTCCGATCAGTTGCGACGGTAATATTTTCTTGTATTGAGCGATAACATTTAAATAATTAACTTGCATTTGAAATTTAAACACAATATCATCAGAAATGTTCATAAAGTCCTTTAGGTACCTAAAATAAAATAAAAAACTGTAGTAGTCTCATAATCATATTTCCCGTTTATTCATTCCCATTTCTCATAACAACTACACAATTACATAAAAAGGGCTTCCCAGCGAACCCTAAAAATAATAACGCAGAAACCCTTTCCACTTGTCTTCCACTATCACACACTACACAAACAGTTACGCTTATAATTTAATGTACCCAACCTTAGTGTGACAAAGGCTTATCTGCCCCTAGTACACATACAGAGATGAGCCCTTGCCTCACTAATGGCTTCGTATGTAAATACGCCCGTTGTACCAAATACCGAAAGAACTTGGCTTGTTCGACTGTGCGCAGATAAATCACATTTATGGAAGTTTTTTGGGTAAAGAGAGTTGTAAACCATCGGTTTGTTTATGTCGGTTAATTTATGATTTCGGTTTCGTTTTTAGGTCGACATGTACGGTCTTGTTAATTTTGATGTCTGATGTAGGGTTGCCCCTTTTTTACGATATACGAGTATAATGTATCTTGTATGTAAATTACTTGATGTTGACGTTTATTTGCTTTTACACAGGTTTGCATTAATACTACTACCTTAATAATAGAAGTATAATCAAAATAAACCTATAAAATCGCTTACCAGTTCAAAGTTATCTCAGAAACGTAATAATATTATACACACCATTGCAATTCACCATAACACCCCTCGGAGCAAAACGTACCCCATTAAACCAATAAAAGCGTCGAAAACAAACAAATAATCCAATAGGCGACGGCGCGAGAAATCTCATATTAGTTTATTACTGGGCATCCCTAGCTCCGACCACATTAACTATGCGATCAAAACAAGCCAACCTGAATTCTATCACGTCCTAATAGGCAGTCGGGCTGTGTGCGGGCGGCGTGGTGATTTTATCATGCACGCTTGAAGTGGCTGTCTCTACCAAGTGTTGTAAATTTTTTCCGCAATGCGAGTCGTGTAAACAAGCCCGCTTAGTTTTCGGGTTCCGTGTGTTTTGGGTTTCGGGCTGCAAAGCCTTTTATTGGGGCTCCGTACCTAGAGAGTAAAAACCCTATTACTAAGACTCCACTGTCCGTCCGTCTGTCTGTCTGTCACCAGGCTGTATCTCATGAACCGTGATAGGTAGACAGTTGAAATTTTCACAGATGATGTATTTCTATTGCCGCTATAACAAAAAATACTAAAAATAAAATAAAATAAATATTTAAGGGGGGCTCCAAAACAACAAACTTGTTATAGATTATGGTACGGAACCCTTCATGCGCGAGTCGGACTCGCACTTGACCAATTTCTTTTTGTTTATTTAGTTTTTACAATTTTTCAAAATGGCGAAGACATGGGGGTTGAAAATGTAAAAAAAAAATTGTTTCAGCAATTTCAAACCAATCTCGCAAGGTCTACAGTTCACAAAGTCACTAGTGTAATTTATTGAATCAAATGTTACGTTAATGTTATGTTATGGGCACCAATTATATATACTGCCATAAACATTAACGCTCCACGGGTCAACTGAGAGACATTGTAAATGAAAGGTTTAGACATGAAAGAGGAAATATGTCTGCTCATTTTTTCCATACAAATCGAGTTTTAGTTTTCGTCTGTTTCGTCCTCCAAAACGTAAGCAATCTTTACGAAATTTGAGGAACTGAGTGGGAAGGAAATGGTCTGTGTCGGATCGTTTCGATTTTTGCGCAAACTATTATAGAATTTACACTACGCGTCCGTTTGTGGCGGAATTTTGGCCAATAAGTGCCACCTACTTATTTAGTAAATAAACGATTTTTCAACACCATACGAGTTTCAGACATCGATTTTTCCTATAGTAAAACCTTAATTCTCTAAAGATGTTTCACTATATTTTTAGAAAGACTTTATCGGTATATATTTCCATATCCTAGTGAGTTTAGTCATCGCTGCTTTGGACATTTGGTTTTGTTTAGGCACTTAGATGATTAGTTCAATGTTACTTATATATGGACACCTTCAGTGGCTTAGTAAAACCTACTGTCAATCCGTTTACCATTCCGCTTTATTCGGTATTCTCAAAACCCTTTGATATTGAGCACTACGTGGTCTATTCACATACCCGGGATTTTCGATGAACAAATGATTTGTCGTCTACTATCACAACACGGCATGAGATACATTAAAAACAGGCAGAGGTAAACAACTGGCGGTCTTATCGCTAAACAGACAACCTATAAATCTACGTAGTATTCGTTTAGTTTCGCTATTCCGCAAACAGCTAGGTTTAGCAAAATCCACAGACGTAGGAACAAAGGTTTCAAAATAGCATTCCTGTTTCCACTTGGGTTAAAAAATGTAGAGAACCACGGACCGACTACAAAGCAAGCATTTCCCTTACCATGACTTAACGTGACTGTATTCGCCAGCGAATGCAATAGTTGGCAGTCCACAACTGTGCGCTTTTCTAGAAATTTCCTGCCTCGCACGACTGCATTGTGGAATAAATTGTCGCTTGCGGTATTTCCGGACCGATACGACCTTCAAACCTTGAAGAAAAGAGCGTATTCCCACCTGAAAGGCCGGCAACGCACTTGTGACTCCTCTGGTGTTGCAGGTGTCTATGGGCGACGGTAATTGCTTTCCATCAGGCGATTCGTTTGCTCGTTTGCCCCCATGTCGTCGTCGTTTACGCAATCGCTAGCGAGTACGGTCACTGTAAACTCATGGTAGGGTGCGTTACAAAGTTTACGCGCTCGTAGAAAGTATAGAAAAGTCGTTTTTTGTTCGCAGTTGAGTTACAGTTGGTGCCGATTCAATATGCTGAACGAATTTGGCTGAAGTTTATTTAATAACTTTTACTTCACTTAGAACATTAGCGATATTGAGAGGGTTTCCACCGGTTTTTGCTGAAAAGCGATGTAAGAAACCCTTTTCTCAAACATGAAATGAAGTGTCGTCATAACGTGCGTTATAACAGGCTTCGTAATGTCACTTCTTTCACGGCGTCTGCAGTAGTCTACTATTTCTTGTATAAAACATTGAATAAATTGTAATTTGATATCACAATCACGGCTGTCTAAATTTGTAATAAAAATATGAATGAGAAATAAGTAATTACTGACTTGACATTGGCTAATCACTGTAAAGCCAGAAAAAAAAAAAGTAATTACTGCCTATTATATACCCACGTAGCACATAATCGCTGCATAAGAGCTTGACACAGTCCTTATTCGACTTATTACAGCTGTGTAAGCGTATTTTTGGTTTGTGCAAATTATAAAAAAAAATGTGAGAAAAATCCTATTTCACTTTAAGTACAACAACAACAACAAATCCACTTTATTGCACACCTCAAATACACAGGGATACAAAACATGAAAGATATACACAGTAAAAAATTAACAGAGGTTAACAACAGGCGGTCTTATCGCTAAATAGCGATCTCTTCCAGACAACCTTTAGGTACCTATGGCGCAGAAATGATTTCGTAAACATATGATTTTCGTATCTTTGAAATACGGTTTCCTACCTTTTGTGTAACTCAGCAAACGTTACGGCTAAACTTTGAAAACAATATAATAAATCACCGGACAAAGTATGTGGTGGTAAATTTAAACTAGCATGAAATTCACGATTCCTGCAGACTTGGTAATGTTGGGAAACACCGTACTGCAGAGACTCGTAAACAGTTCTGCGTTTTATATTCGAAAAAGTAGAGGACCGTCAAATACATAAAATGTAGACCATTTCCAAGTCCTGTAACGCTTTGGTTTCACTAAAGTTGTGAGATATCCTTCAAAACGAAGTATTATATTCACTAGTAGATAATGCTAAAAGGCATTATGTCCGCCATTTGTAGTTTTTAGGGTTCCGTACCCAAAGGGTGAAAACGGGACCCCATTACTGAGACTTCGCTGTCCGTCCGTCCGTCCGTCCGTCACCAGGCTGTATCTCAAGAACGGTGATAGCTAGACAGTTGAAATTTTCACAGATGATGTACCTATTTCTATTTAAAATAAAATAAATATTTAAGGGGGGCTCCCATACAACAAACGGAATTTGTTGCGTTAACTTTGCACCTCATTTGAATGGGGCGCTATACACACCAGGTGCAAACTTAACTTAACCACTTAAGGATGGAAAGTGTTTGTACGGAACCCTCGGTGCGCGAGTCCGACTCGCACTTGACCGGTTTTTTGTATTGTGCAGTAAAGTTTAAATAAATAAATAATATATTTGCTATGGAGAGGGCTATGCTCGGAGTTTCTCTGAAGGACAAAATCCGGAACCAGGAGATCCGACGGAGAACCAAAGTGACCGACATAGTCCTTAAGATATGCAAGTTGAAGTGGCAGTGGGCGGGGCATATTTGTCGTAGAGCCGATGGTCGATGGGGCAGACGAGTTCTAGAGTGGAGACCACGAACGACACGCCCTGTAGCCGGCCTCCCGCCAGGTGGACCGACGACCTAAAAAGAGTGGCGGGAAGCGGTTGGATGCGGAAAGCTGAGGACCGGGTATGGTGGCGCGAACTGGGGAAGGCCTATGTCCAGCAGTGGACGACTCCGGGCTGATGATGATGATGATGATGATGATATTTGCTAGTATGGAAGCTTACGGACACACTTATGCTATTAGTTCCTTGCCAAATGGGCTAAATACTACTCATGTTCAGATTTTAGAGCCTATGTAAATGCTTAGTACCTTAGAATTTTGTTTACCGTAAATCAGTAAGAAAGAAAGAAAGAAAGAAAACACATTTATTGCAGCGAAGAAGACGCACCACCATTACAAAGAACTTAAAAACTAAATCACTTAACATACAATATCATAAACTTAATTTAAACAGAAAATTATATAAATGTAGGTAGAGGTTAATTTATTATGATATAAAATAATATATTTATAAAACTAAGACCTAGAGGTTAATGGTGCTGCCATGTACACCGCAAAAGGACACCACTCAGCATAATGCTGCGACATCGGGGGAATGTCGCAGCGCTGGTTTTCTGGTGGCAGTACTTCTGTTAGTGACAACAATTAAGAAGGTTGACTGGAAAATATATGCTAAACAAATTTTAATTAATAATAATAATAATAAAATCTTTATTTCGGATATGTTACATCCATAAAAGGTTAGTAAACTTAAAACTTATATTAGTATAACACATTAAAAACTTTTAAATTACTTATATCTAAAAGAGGCAAATGCCCTAACTTAACTGACCCAGTGCATTAAGATTGGGCAGTCATATCGTTCAGCAATTACACCCAGAATGCTGTTAGTACTTTCCCTCAGCCTGTTCAGCATCGAGGCGATTTTCTTCCGCATTATGGCTTGAAAACCGTCCGTGCGTGCTTCCGCGAACATAAGGGACGCGCTGCACCACCGGGGTAGTCCTAACAACATTCTGAATGCATTGTTGTACTGAATGCGCAGGGCGTTGTAGGCTCTTTTTGTGTACCTGACCCACAGGCTGCTGGAGTAAAATGACTGACTATAGGCTTTAAATAGTGTGATTTTAACCTCGGTAGTACATCGAGCAAACCTGCGGGCAAGCATGTTTGACCGTACCGCCAACGCCCTGCGCTCCCGCTCAACATCTAGGGCATCACGTAGATCAGGTGTTATAATGTGACCTAGATACTTGAATTTCTCCACTACATTTAATACGGACCCATGTAACATAACTGGAGGTATAAAAGCAGGCCTTTTCCCCTGCGCTTTGAAAACCAGTACCTCACTTTTTTTGGGGTTGTACTGCAGCCCGTGTGCAACAGCATACGCCTCACAAACCCCAACCAGTTTTCTCAGGGTACTAACAGACGGAGCCAGCAGCACTGACTAATATTATTTATGCAGACTCCATCTATATAACACCCCACATGCATGCTGCTGAGTCCGGCTATCAGCCCATTGACATAAAGGTTGAATAGCTTGGGAGACGTGAGCCCGCCCTGTCTCACGCCACACTCGAGCTTATACTCGGAGGACAGTCTATCGGTCCATCTCACCTGGTTTACCTGATTCTGATACCAATGTTTCAGGATATTTACATATTCTGATGGCGTACCTGTCTCCTCTAGCTTTTGCCATAAGATATTGTAATCTACTCGGTCAAAAGCCTTTGACAAATCGAGGAAACAGGCATACACCGGTGATTTCCTTTGCGTGTAATACGCGACCGTATGCTTCAGACATAAAATGGCACTTTCAGTAGAAAGCCCAGTTCTGAAACCGAACTAAGCATCATGTATTTTTAGGTGCCCTTCAAGTATGGAGTACAGTATGCTAGCTGTCGAGTATTTTCGCAGCTGTAGTTGCCAGTGAGATAGGCCGATAGTTGTCTCTGTTAGACAAGTCCCCAGTTTTATTTTTAGGCACTGGTACCACTATGGTCCTCATAAATGCCTTTGGTAGATAGGCATGGCTTAGGCACAGACTTAAAAACATAGCCAGCACTCGAGGCAGATGAACACCTGCATGCTTGAAATGTTCAATGGAGAGACCGTCGTGACCAGGTGACTTACCTCTTTTCATCCTATTTATAGCTGTAGCGACTGCTTTAGCTGTAAAGAGACAGCTCGCCCCGACGGCCCCTACCACCTCCGAGTTCAAGAAAGCAGGTGCACCCAACAGGGATTTGACTGCGAAGTGGTCTTTATACAGTTCTGCGATTTCATTGGGGTCACATTTTTCTCCCACACTCACAGGAAATTAAAAAGTAGTTTGAAAGAAAGAAAGAAAGAAAGAAAACACATTTATTGCAGCGAAAAAGACGCACCACCATTACAAAGAACTTAAAAACTAAATCACTTAACATACAATATAAACTTAATTTAAACAGAAAATTATATATAGGTAGAGGTTAATGGTGCTGCCATGTCAACCGCAAAAGGACACCACTCAGCATAATGCTGCGGCATCGTGGGGATGTCGCAGCGCTGGTCTTCCGTGGGGCCTGAGGTAGGTAGGCGAGAACAGCGACAACGAGTCGGAACAGTAATGTCTACACGCATCTTATGAATGTTTGTAGCAAAAAAGAGTAAAAAACTGATAAATTACGGGTGTATAATACCATGAAATGAGATAGCCATTCTACGATTTAATCCTATAGGTACCTAGTGTGTATATCTGTTGTGTGTGTATGTGTTGTGTGTGTATGTCTGCCTTAACATAGCGGGACACGGAAAAGACGGAGGTATGCATAAAAATATAGCGGATAAAAAACAATACGATAAGTATAAGTAGGGTCTTAAATAAACAGTTTATATAATACTTAAATTAGGCTCAGAACTTATGAGAGTTGGATATTTAAAAGATATTTCCGAAGTTTTATTTTAAATGTGTTTAAAGTTTTAGAATTTCTAATAGGAGGTGGAATATTGTTCCAACATTTCGTGGCAGAGTAGCGAAAGCTACCACGAAATGCCGCTGTTTTTCCGGGACGCGAGCAGATGAGGCGGACAGCTTCTCTCGTGGGGCGCATTGAGAATCTCAACTTCTCAAATAGGTATTTAGGTTGCTGAGTATGGAGCACACCAAAAAGCAAAGAAGCGAAATGTAACGACCGTCGCGCCTCCATCTTCAGCAATCTATTATCATTTAGAAAGGGGGTGACATGATTTCTCGGTGGGATCGGGAAGCAAAAATGAGCACATGCGTTTTGGACACGTTGAATAAGAGCCCTTGAGCGAGCCAACAAACAACCGTTAATCACAGTGTCAACATAGTTCAGCTTAGACAAGATCAAGGTATCACAAAGCTTTATCCTAATATCAACGCTAAGATACCTTCGAATCTGATACAGCACTCTTAACCGGTAAAAGCAGTTCTTAACGGAGTCAAGCACATGCTGCTCGAAATGCAACGTGTCGTCCATAAGAAGACCAAGATTACGGGCCACGTTAACACGCTCAAGTCGTTCCTCTCCCAGCTTCACCTGTGGACCCCAATTCATAGTTTTGTCAATCTGACCTTTGGTGCCAAGAATTAGAAGCTTAGACTTAGTAGGGTTCCAATCGGCAATTCGATCCAAATCTTCATTCATCAATTTTACAGCAGTTAATGTTTCACGAGGATGAAAAGATGTGTAAATTTGTAGGTCATCTGCGTATAAATGGAAATTGCAGTTTTTAATTTTGTTAATAATGTCCGATATATACAAAATGAACAATACCGGACCAAGTATAGATCCTTGCGGAACACCGCAGTTCACAGAAATGTTTTGAGAATAGTCGGTTAACCCAGATTGATTACGTAATCCAACACATTGAGATCGGCCACACAAATAAGTTGAGAACCAATGAATAGTTTTATTGTCAAAACCATAATACGCTAGCTTTGAGAGAAGCAATGAAACATTGATTGTGTCAAACGCACGGGAAAAATCTAACAAAACCAGTAATGATGCTTCTCCCCTATCTTGAGCGGACAGGATATCGTCAACAACGTCAAGTAGAGCAGTCGCTGTGCTGCGTCGTCTGCGAAATCCAGACTGTTTACTTGGCAGTATGTCATTTTTTTCTAAATACTCAGTCAATTGCAGGCACACCACTTTTGTGGTTCTACTAGTTTGGTAATACGAGTATATCCTGTTTTATTAAGCTTTTTGGAAACTGTACTGTAAGTTACGGGGGTTTGATAATGCTCTGAATAGCTTCGAGAAAAGGTCGGTACGGACGGACTTTTTTGCTCAACTTGGCGGGGGCGCTGCCGTGCCCGCCATGATTATGCGGAAATTTACGTCATAGCTCCCTGGAGTGGTTCATGTTCTTTTTAAGGTTCTGTGAGGGAAGGAATGTTTGCAAAGGAAGAGTCTTGAGACGGAAATGTAAAGTTTGTCTGAATTAAAGATGTTTATGAATTCAATTCCTGTCTGCTAAGTACCTGTAATGAATTAATCTACACATCTATCTATCAGCCTTGACGTTGAACATAGGTCTCGTACATCAACTTCCCGCTACCCTCACGAGGTCATCCGTTCACCTAAGCAGGGCCGATCCACGCTGCGCTTTCCTATTCATGATGTATTTTATTAATCTTACCTATTCTTTCTACAGATTAATATATTAGGCTTGTTATTTGTTTTTATGATTGGCTTTCATGTAAAACTACAAGCTTTAATCCGTACTATAAAAAAGAAAACTATTTATGTGCACATTTAAAATAGCGGTTTCAACTGAAAATGAACACGCAAAATAAGTAGGTACCTACTACTTAACTACATATGCAAAATGTGCAAACAATCAGTGTACATACGCAAAATCTAAATGAACCAAAATGTGATGTAGAGAATAATGCCTTAAGGCATCAAGTCCAGCATTTGTACTTTTACTTGTGTATGTTGTGCAATAAAGTTTAAATAAATAAAAAAATTACATGTCATGACAAATGCCCAATAGGCGGATACATTTCACGTCTTGTGATCGGGGGCAGAAATTGGATGAGGGCGGCGCAAGACCGTTCGTTGTGGAGAACTTTGGGGGAGGTTTTGTGCAGCAGTAGACATCTATCGGCTGATATGATTATGACAAAATTAACAAACGGACGTGTCATTTTTATGTATCAAAATCCGAAAGGATCACTTGTACTTCTCGCTCCCACTTAGATAAATCGAATTTACCCTCGCGTTCTCGGAGAAAAACCTTTTCTTGTTTCTCATAGGCATTCCAAGTTCAAGGTTAAGTAATTGTCGAAACTAGAAAAGGTACCCGAGAAATAACCGTTGGTAAATCAAACGAAAAGATCAATAAAGTAAATAACTTGGCAATATCAACACTATTTCTCGCTGTCCAGAAATGTTCTCATTACAGCCGTATAATTTGTCATGCCGAAACAAAACTGCCCGAGCGTTGATTTCACATTCCGAACCTACTCTCTTATCTAACTGTTACTATAATGATATAAGGTTGGAAGTCATTAATCTATCCTAAAGGGTAGGCTTAGAAATAGTTGTATAGAAACTCCCAAAGATGCGCTATCCGAGTAATAACTTTCTAGGAGTTAATTAAAGTTATGCGAAGATTATTCAGTGATTTAATAGACTTGCGGTGTGCAGAGGTGCTCTGAAAATTAATTTTACAACTTAACATGGATCAAATAAACATTACAGGTGGAAACGTTTTAGCACATTTATTAGTACTTGTGAATGAATTAATTGCTTTCTTACATGACTGATTCGTAATACGATTCATACGTTTAAAGCTACTTTCGCTTTTCGATTAGAAGGATTAATAACAATGCCAATTATTGTTTACCTCTATTCAGTTAAAAACGGTTCTGTGAATAAATAAATATAAATATTAATAAATATTAAACGACAATCTCAAACAAAACATGATCAAATGGCTCTAACAGATAAGTAAACTGTAATAAATAGAGTCATTGTTACGACGAGCAAAGCGAAGAGACGTGTTAGGTTATCTTGCGTATATAAACGTTATACAAAATGTTATTTTTATACTAATTGAAATTATACCCAATGAAATTATGCTTACTGTTGTTATATCAAATGAAACATTGTATCAAATGTTGTTATATCTAGTGAAATTATATGAAACGTCAATGTACAGTGAAATGATATGCGTCATTATAAATCATAGTCAATCGTATGATCAATACAATTAGCCCAAGTAACTAGCACACAGGCTATATAAGTGTATAGGTAAGCTCTTATACAGCCCTTGTATAGCTAATTGACCATAGTTATGCAGAAAGCGACCAGCGTAAATTTTGATGAGAACAAGTTTGGTCGCTTTTTGCATTTTGAAAAAAAAAAACTTTGGTCGGTTTTTTGCATAATTATGTTCAATTTTAAGTTGTATAACATGGACCGTGTGCTATTTAGGAGAGTAGGGTAGGGTGTCGTGGTTATAAATATAATAATACCAGGGGACAGTATTTCATGAATTCATCTAGTCCAAATCTAAGCAATGCTCTGGGTACAACCAATACACTATGGTGTACATTTGTTTTTATCTTAGAGAAAGACAGTTATTAATTGGAAGCTGATCTTGACGTCAGCGTAGACAATGCGGGATAGTTATTAAAGGAACAATCTCGTCTCTGTTTTCTTTTACTTTATTTTCTTTTGAAGAAAATAACGTGCATTTTTCTCTAAAAGTATTTCAACGGTGAAACAATGATGGCAGAATAAGTATAAAGGTAAAAATATATCTCAAAAGAATGATCATACGTCAGCGACACAAGAGTTTTCTTTTGATCATACAAAATATGTTCACTATAGCAAAACAGTAATAAAATAACTACCTATGTACGCTACATAGGTAGTTATTTTATAAGAATTTTTAGGAAGGTTAATTATGCTATTTGCCATCTTTATCTAAATTCAAAGTTTCTATGATATCTGCTTAATATATTGCCATAATATATATAGCATGTTGTCCAACCGATAAAGCAACATCCCAATTGATAGCTGTGTATGTTTGTATAGTGTAGGGTAGGTAAACCCGACGTTTCGGCTTTTGAACTCTATTGCGGTGTGACCTCAGGTTGAGTTATTATAGTCGTAATTAGTTTTAACGGGTTCCCGGCCCAACGAAACATCTCCCTCGGTTTAAGTGATTGGGTCTCAGTCCCGCAAGGGTAATAAGTGAATTGCGTTCCTTCTATTCCTACGTCTGAACCTTGTTGAAAAAGTCAACGCGTCATTATAGTTCTATAACTATACTGGGACAGAAAAATAGCTGATTATATTGAATTAATACGCATTTACTTAGTAAGGCGATTTAAAGAATAACTAAATATAATAATGATATAATGAATAATGAAATAACAAAATAATCAAAATAATGAAATGATGAAATAATGTGAAAATGAAATGATGAATGCCAGTAGGCCATAAGTGCACTTTAAAAGGTTTGATGCGTAGTTAATATTATCTTACCAAAGCGAGACCATATGACTCGCATTATCAAAAAGTTATCAGATCTCATGTAGAGCCAAGCTTCTGGCTCTACACGCCCTTACTCTGCAAGGCCTAACTTCAATAACTATACCTTAGACAAAATATGTGGCTTGGCCATTTTGCTACATTCACACGGGCGTTAGGTGAAAATCCGATTCACTGTTCATTACTTTTCTGTTATACAATGGTTATTGTACTCGTAGTAACGAAACGGCCAAGCGACATATGTTGACTAAGGTGTAAAGTTTGTGAAGTTAGGCCTTGTAGAATTAGGGCGTGCGAACACAGAAACTTGGCTCTACATGAGACCTGATAACTTAGGCGTCTTGGCATAATTTTACATTGTTTGCTTTCATTTTTCTCGACACCATAGACCAAAAGACGAACCGTGTGAAACTTGAAGGCGATTTCAAAATTAATAATATTTACACGCATTCCCGTTTTCTTCCAATATAACATACCTAATTGCGAAAATTGTGCAAGTTTAAATCAATAGAGACATGCTTTCATTGAATACTCCCACAACAATTTCTCTATAGTGAAATCTTATAAAATAATAGACATAACATGACGTATACCAGTGAAATCTAATATTACCCAGCCACAAATACAAAACGCTGAGGGCAGCGACATCGGCGTGTATGTATTTAACATGGGACTATTTTCATCATCAAAATGGATCACACTCACCTAATTTAATAAGAGGTTAGTTAAGTTAATACAGTTCATGGGTGAAAATCCAATCCAAATATTTTATGTGGCAATTAAAACAGTGCTTTCAAATCTCAAATGTATAATAGACATGACAAGTGTAATATCGTTAATGCTTAAGATAGTTGAGCAATTTTAGCACAGAAATGCCAACAACAATCTAGTAGACTAACATCTTATTGTACAAACGCATTATAATTGTATAATACGGAGTGTTTCACTTGCAAATTTAAATCTACTTGCGAAGTTTGAGATACTAGAACTAATCTGAATTATAGAGGAGACACTGTTTAATTTGCAGAATTTGAACGATATGAACTTCAATAAAGGTGTTTGTCAAGAGATGTTAACGCAAAATTTCCGTATACTCGTATTATTATTTGGATTTTGTCAAAATAGATCAGAGATAAAAATACATTCATCATCATTCACTTGCTCTTATCCCATTTATTTGGGGTCGGCGCAGCATGTTTTCTTCCTCCATTCTTCCCTATTGCTCGTCATCTCGTCGTTTACTTCCTTCTTATTCATATCATCTTTCACACAATCCATCTATTTTTTCTTTGGCCTTCCTCTTCTTCTATATCCGTTCACATTCATGCTTAGCGCTTTAAGAGATAAAAATACATTATCCTTTTTTTATTGTAAATTTACCTAAAGGGCTATGGAGTAAGCTATGCTCGGAGTTTCCTTGCGAGATCGAAGGCAAAATGATGAGATACGCAAGAGAACCAAGGCCGTAGATATAGCTCAGGCGGTCTCCAAATATGTGGCAGTGGGCGGGGCTCATTGCTTGTAGAACCGATGACTGAAGGCAGATAGGTTCTTGAGTGGCGACCACGGGCCGGAAAACGCAGGCCCCCAGGTGGACCGCCGACCTAGTAAGGATCGTGGGCAGAAATTAGATGAGAGCAGTGTAAGACCAATCGTTGTGGAGAACTTTGGGGCAGGCCTTTGTCCAGCAGTGGACGTCTATCGGCTGATATGATGATTGATGATGATCGTTTTTTCATGGGAAAATTTGCGTCCCTAGTAGTTTTAAGCAAAGTTCTACGTAGCTTCTTGGTCAATAACAATGCAGAATGTGTGTCCTAGAAAGGGCTATGCTTGGACTTTCTCTGCGTCACAGAATAAGGATATCCTCAGAAGATCCAATGTAAACGACACAAACTCACAGGTTTGCACGGTTAAAGTGGCATTGGGCGGGCCAAAGCGAAGAAGGGATGGCTGTCGGGGCAGCAGTACCACTTATAAGGAAAGCAACGATTATATTCTGTATTACCGACAATGGCTCCACACTAAAAATATATTAAAAGGAGATGTACAGATGTGTGATGATGATGTGAATAATAGTTGTCTATCGTATTTTGTCGGGTAACCTCGTTTTAATACTCGCATCTCAATTTTTTCACCGAAAACGAACTTTTCCGATAAAAACGATGGAAAACTATTAATTCACTACCTCTGTTCATGACAATTCTGTTTTGCCCATTTTGAGAAACTAGAAAAAATATAAATGCGGAGTCACCATGATAAATATTGTAATGACAAGTAATCTTATGTTTAAAGAAAATGTGTTTTGTAAGGTAATAAAGATCCAGATAAGAGGGTAAACTCATTGTCATTAAAAAAAGAACGACCCAATATCATTTTACTCCAAGATCCAAGCTAAAATTCATAGGATAATAATTAATACAATACCAAGACCGTCTCACAATAGCAACATCCCCCACAAAATTTCCCACAATTGTTTTAGCCATTACACATTTCGCGGCTGCATTGTGTTCATGATAACTGGATACGTTCATACGTCCGGGCCGCTTCATTATCCAGAACATAACTACCGCCGTCCAATAATGTAGCCGAAGTAACAAAACGCAGGCCAATGGAAGCAGGTTTAGTGCCCGCGGCACACACGGGGTTAGAATATGGACGGACACGTTGTACATCTTTTTTTCTAATCAGCGATCTCCTCCAGACGCCTTTGGGTAGAAGAGAGCGCAAAGAATAAACAATACAGAACCCGATATTTTTATTAATCTACATGAACGTTTTGGATAGCTCACTTATCGAGTGAACGCTGGATAATTAACGTCCCCAGAATTGCCTGATAACGCCAAAGATATGCAAACTGAAGGTTTATAGATTGACAATGGTTTGTTGTGTTTGCTTGCGTTTTTTTGTGAAGCGTAATCTTCAAGTGGGGTAATGAAATTGTGAATACTATTTAATAATTATTATGTTTTAACAACTTCTTACCATATCCTAGACGCTTTTTGTAGAACAGCAAGGGACAGTTGCGAAAGTAGTTTAGTATACAATTCGGCAAAGTGATTTCTGAAGAAATTACGAAAATGCTGTAGATATTAAAAACTAAATTTTACAGTTATAAAATTTGAAGTGTATTGTTTTAAACATCGTCACAAAGTTTACTTTAGATGACATCAACTCCGGTTCAAAATCTATTATGAATTCACAAGTTGTTCGCTCCTGCCAAGTCATGCCGTTCTAAGTAATCTGGTTCCCGGAGTGAAGTTAGGAAGATAGGTCTGAACAGAATTAGACTGTTTTGCTTGCAGTTTTGCACTTGTACAATTGGCATAAATTTGACATGTCGCTTCTAGTATATAATATTATATTGAGCTCGTTAGCCAACTAAAATTATAGTTTTAAGTAAATTAATTGTTTGATTTTAAATTTGGGAATTTTCTGTATCTGGCATCCATATTTAAATTGGCAAAACCTTTCAACTGATATATTATGTCCGAAATACCACCAATGGGCTGCCATGTGTTATATTTACTTTCGAATGACAATTTGTTACTACCAAAATAGTCTCCGCCAACTCACTCACAAAATATTTTAGTGTATGTCCAAGTCCATGGCAAAGCTAATACATTGATTAATTCTATGTTAAAATATAATTGGTTCCTAAAATTAACGGACTCGTTCAAAATACACACCCGTATGTCCCACAAACTTTACTGGACACTGAAAGCATATACACATTAACAGCGCTACAGGGACCGGAATGGATGCCGTCCTACGCGGTAGGCTTTAATTATACACTTACAGGTTTAATAGTACTCGTTACTGGACCTTGCAGACCCGGCCTCTGGAACTTTGGAAGAGAATTCCAAATTTGAGATTACTCTGGCATTTATTCGTCTTGTGTCATTACTTGATTAGGTTGTTTATTTTGATCAATGTGATAAGTATAGAGATATCCCTATACCTACTCCCGGGAGAGAGTGAGGCATTTTTGATATGGTATTGATTATTATAATTACATAATATTATCTATTTTAATGAGTCTAAGAGTTAAACGAAATTGACCCATCGTTCTTGTTTTTTATTGACTATGCTTCGATTACGCTTCGAAATGTAGAGTTCTTAAATTATTTTAAATAATTAACGATTTATCATAACAATATTTATTTAAGTATGTGTATGACTTGTATGTTATTTATGTTGCTGATTTTTTTGTCCCTTATGTGTCTTTATTTTTTTATCATTCCTCTACCCAAAGGTTGTCTGGAATTGGTCCCTCTTTAGCGATAAGACCGCCTATTGCCTACCATTTTTAAATAAAGGTTTCAATTCTTGTTGGTGTGCAATATAGAATTGTTGTATTGTAATATTTAACATCGTACCATACTATCATACCATTGCAACTCTGCGTTATATTCAATCGTTTCAAAAAATTAGCAAAACAAAACTGACATTATTTACACCTCCGTCATCGTCAACATGTCTAGTATTAATTAGCATGCAGCCGTAATCGGTAGTAAAGAAGAGCGACCCTATTCTTGGTCGATACCGTCAATTTGCAGGTTAGCAACTAAAAATAAAAGTGACTAGCTCATGAGTCGATGACGGTGATGCAGCACTTTTATCAACTGGGATACCAAGGAAGACTTTGCTTAAATCTACTAGGAACACAGATTTACGACACAAAAAAAAGGTAGTGTATTTGCATTTTTGATAACGAAGTATTTTGTAAATTTGGGAAACAAAATTACGTAATAGTGCTAACGTCTCATGACAAAAACTATATTAAAGTTCAATATCATTGCAATTCTGCAGATCAAACAGTGTCTCCTCTATAACTCAAACTAGTTCTAACATCTCAAACTTCGCAAGTAGATTTGAATTTGCAAGTGAAACACTCCGTATTATACAATTATAATGCGTTTGTACAATAAGATGTTAGTCTACTAGTTTGCTGTTGGTATTTCTATGCGAAATTGCTCAACTATCTTAGGCATTAACGAAGTTATATTGTCATGGGTGTTATTACGTTTGTAAAGCACTGAAGTAAGGATTTAATTGCCTCATAAAATATTTAGATTGGATTTTCACACATGAACTATATTAATTTACCAAAACTCTTATTCAATTAGGTGAGTGTGATCCTTTTGACCCTTGATGATGATAATAGTCCCATATTAAAGAAGTAAATGACGACACGCCGATGTCAATGTCCCTGCCCTTGGTCTCTATGGAGACGTTTTGTATTTTGTGGCTGGGTAATATTAGAATTCACTGGTTTACGTGTTATATGTCTCTTATTCAATTAGATGAGTTTAATCCTTTTTACCCTTGACAAAAATGCTCCTATGTTAAACACACCGATTTCAAAGGTGCGTTCTTGGTCTCCGTTGCATGTTATATTTGGCTGGATAATATTTGATTTCATTGCATATTCGTGAGATTGTTTGTTGAAATGAAATGAAATGAAATGAAATAATTTATTCAGTAAGTAGGCCACAAGAGCACTTTTACAAGTCAGATTGTGAATCTACCGGCATTTCGCAAGAGGAGACCGCTGTTGAGAAGAAAGCCGAAAGAAACTCAACGGTAAGTAATTTTTTCGTAAATTAATACTAAGAACAATTATTTTATAATATTGTTAGTGTTGAAATATTGTAAATACAGCAAATGTCTGCGCCACTTTAAAATTAGAGCATATATTTATTGATTTAAACTTGCACAATTTTCACATAACTTTTATCATAACAAGATGGAACAGCGTGTAAATATTATTATGAATTAAATGAACTAGAGTTACAAACAATTCATTTTTAATTTCATGGTCTCAAAAGGACTGAAAGAAGAGAAGACAGAGCCTGATGTTCGAAACACAGTATAACATTAGGATTCCTCGCATAAACCAATAGACTGCTGAGAACCTAATTTAGAACTAACTGATTATTATCGGTATGATGCCTAGGAGGTATGATAAAACGATTTATGAGGGGGACGGATGCTCTCTGTTCAATCAGATTTCTGATTTGCACAAACTTCTAGTATCTCTGTTTGAACCTATGGTTTTATTTAATTAATTTATAATGTAAATTTGTTATTAATAAATAAATAAATCTAAATCAATTTTAATAAGTTTGTATGTATATGAAAGAGAAAAACTATACAATACGCAAGAAAATGCAAATACCGAAATATTGAGATAAAGAGAGAGAGAGAGAGTAAAGAAATGTAAGAGACGAAAAACAGTCTATATAATATACAAAAAAAAGAAAATATATGCTTTACTCCAGGGCTCCCCATTGGGAGTCAATAAGAAGGCCTCAAAACGACCATCAGTAGATGGTCGCCGCTGTTGCGGAACATGCCGCGGCCACCGCCGCCGACGCGCACATGGCCATGCACATGGACAACCAGCAGCTTGGTCAGTTAAACCCAAACCGCGAGCTCTCTTAGAGCTCCGGCAATTAGTCTGTAAGTATTAGGTTAAGTTTCTCTCGGCGGCCCGTCCAAAAGGACGGGCCGTGACTGCCCCAGCAGTGCAAAGGGCCCCTTCGGGCCCGCAAGCAAAAATATTAAAAAATATATATGCTCAATGTTACTATAATTATATCTAATACGAGTATAACTAGGTAACAAAAACAAAAAAAAACAACCCTATCAATCGTTAAGTTCCCGTAAGAACTTTAAATGCAAACTAGACATTAATGTTATCATCAAAAGCAGTTCAGTATTTCATAATGATTTAAACATAACTTGTACTCAAGTCTGGCTTTTAAGTTTCCTTGAAGTTTTCATCCATTATTGGAATTTATTATTCTCATGTCCTATTATTTTCTCGTTGGCGTTCTTCGTTGTAGTTACTGGTATTTTTATGTTTTAAAATTGTTGACAATATTTGCTACACTGCTACACATTTGCATTTTGATTCATTCTGGAGGAAATGATCTTGCAAGAATACTTTTTATGCAATAAGTTTCTTTTATTTCTGATACTTATTTGTACCAAAACATTCAAAATATGAAATGACTGATGGAAATTACTGCCAATGTGTTATTTAGCCAATAAAAACCACCAATTACATGACGTATTTGTCAATTAGCCGATGTCGCTTTAATGAAATACCTAGCAAAAAAAAATATAATGTCCGTGATATTGGTCGCGATAAAAGTGTCTAGTTAAATTGCGTTGATCCGCTTTATAGTTCTGAATAAGGAATAATGCTCAGCTATTGTATTGGTTCGCTGAATTAACGCAGATAGGGTTAAGTAGGTTAAGCGATAAGAGTCACGAGATAAAAATTACCTTGAAATTATCAATACTTTCCTGAATAAATCTAAAACAAAAGTAGATGCTAATAGACAGTGTTTTAATATTATTAAATCCCTCGTGGGGCTACTTTTATTAGCTTGGCCTGCTAGACCCTTTGGTCGCCATCTATTCGCCAATCAATCTATTTCTACTCATTCATGAGAGTGAAAAAACAACCGTTTATGATTCACTCCGGAAGCGCTGCGGTGGAAATAGACACGGCGTGGATTTTATCCGATCCGCTTCCATTTCACTATTAGCTCTGAACTCTGATGAATTTCATTTGATGAGTTGGCAACGTTACAGATCTCACTTTTTTTAATACAAGATTGATTTTAGGTACATTATCTAATTAGATGTAACCAGGCACAGTCGCACGGATAACCAGACGATCATCTGCCAGTCTATCGTAACCAAGGCGAAGACAGAAGTTGGTTTCGGGCTCTAGCCGCGAAACGCGATAGGAGACACCAAAATGAGAAGAGGGTCGCTTCGCCAACCCTATCATCAAACGACCCACTGTTGAAATGTCAATCTTGCGGTCGTCACTGTCGCTCCCGCATCAGCTAGTGTGTTGGAATACCTATCATCCCTGTAGTTATAATTTTTTTTTTTGTTTAATGCACCTCCAAGACGTACTACCATTAAGTTAACATCCATTTTCCAAACTTACATATGCGCTAAAATATTATCAAAACTGGTTTTTTCACTTTGATTTTGGTATAAATAAGTTAGCATGTCGAGAATAAGTTGCAATATACCAACTTATTCTCGACATGCTAACTTATTTATACTCGGGGTAACTTATTAATACCGAGCATTAAACACGTGTCCCATATGCACGGCGGCCATTAAAGCGAGATAAAAGATGTACACTGCGCTATTAATGTTTTATTGCATGTAATATTTGTATTAGGATTTATTTACGCTGATCTAGTTTTGAGGATTATGTAGTATGTTGTTTTCTTCTATTTTTGTTGTGTTGAGTTGAAATGTTTTGGGAAAAATGATGGAATAATTCTGTTTATTATTTTTTTCATCAATATTTCCTTCCTGTATATTATGATTTGTAGTGGCGTGCGTAGATCCCCATTTTCACCAGTGTGCCAATTATCTGCATGCCTGTTATACTTGAAGATAAAATAAGTAGAAATCTGCTTCAGGTTGACTTAGTACTCTTGAGCCCCATGCTACTGAAACCAATAATTAACGCACGGAAAGGAAAATGAAATCTCAAGGAGGAATAAATGATAAGAACTACTTACTGTACTGACAGATAATTAATTAAGTTTGGCTTGTATTCATGTTTTGATGAACATTGCTAATGGTTGTTTGATGAATTTGAAAACTACGTGATTAGTAAATGAGAAGGCAGGTATACTACACATCATGAATTATAATCCAGAAAATAGGAAGAATATATTATAAGGGTCAAAAACGAACATATTGCTGAACAAAACTCATGAGCGTTAAATATCTACAAGACCAGTTAATAAAATTTATGAACTTGCCCTAAACACTCGTATGAAACTGAACCAAACATTGTAAGTAGTTATTTTGAAGACAGACAAACAAACATTCCAGTTTATTATATTAGTAATATTCGTAGCGGACGCGCTCGGCAGACGCGCGCCTGTTCTATATTTAAAATCGACGCGTGCGCACATACAAACATCTCACAAAATTGTGAAAGAGAGCCGCTACGCACGTCTTGTGATATTGAGACGAGTCGTGATTTAGAGAGATCTTTAACTAGTGAATGTCTATTCAGTATATAGAAACTGTAGTTAGACTATTCCGTGATTTTGAACACTGTTGTTCCTAAGATAAACTTTGTTTGGATTAGTGTGCAAGATTCACAGGTGCTACGTTTGGAGTTCATAAAATGTAATGTGCGTTATTTATAAGTATAGGAGTGTTTTGTGAAACTAAAGCAAATCGTGCAAATATGTGGAAACAAACCGAGTAACTAGTTGTAAACATCAATGTGATAGTGCTGTTTGTGATAGGGTCAATAGTCGAATACATAGTGAATAAGGTAATCTGTGATGAATAATGTTCGGGAATCTCAAACTACCTCTAATAAAACAGAAGGGGAGCAAAGAGGAGCCCCTCTATTGCTACAGGAGTGTGAAAACAAAGCCACCGAAGACGCCAACTTTGCGTGCGAAGAGACATCAAAGGCGTGAGTGTTATATTATTAATATTGGAGCTTATATATGCGATAGCGCAATTAAATTTGCTTTGGGTTAGGTGTTTCGCGGTTTACTTGGCCACATCTGACCTAAATATTGAAGTTGTGAAACATTTATGAGACGAGTTGGTTCAGGATATGTCTTGTGTCGATGATTTATTGCTTTTCAAAGTCCAATTAGAATCATTGTACCGTAGAAGGGGAGAACTTTGATCCGCGGAGAAATTTCGAACACTGACTTTAAAAACTAAAATTTGATTTGGAACTCTTATGAACGTTATTTGATTGTCAAGGTTGACCACATAAAACCCATTATTAAAACAAACATACATATAAGTAAAACTAACAAACTCATGTCTGTAAGAAATAGAAATCAAAATACAAACTTTTATGCGACTTAAAAAAGCGTTGGATTTCAGTTCACCTGTATATTTGTTTTTATTGTCGTTTTTGTTGGACCTAAGTGAAATCATGTATACAGTTATTTTCCTACATTTCAAAATCAGAAGATGTCTCATAATCAAAACAAGACATTTAATCTGCGACTGAAAGTTTATCAACTTTTATTTGCTCTAAGCCAATCAACGCAGCTAGTTCCCTGGCAAATATAAACAGGCTTAATGAGGCGTGTGTTTATTCCAACCTCAAAATTAGTTGCCAAGGGAAATACTGTCTGGAGCTTCGCAAATACACGCCTTTGCAACGGGTTTAAACCGTCCTTTATCAACTTCCAACCTCCCAAACCTCGTACATCAAACGGTTATAGAACTGACAACCAACCTTGCTTCATCTAATTACAAAGTTCATAGTCGAAGAACCGCGGAAAAGAGATATGCCGTGATAGAAGTAAAATTTTTGAAATGCGTCAATTTGGTCCTTCAGGGCTTGATGTAAACATGATTAGAGCGTTGGGATTATGTTAAACCGCATAAAAACGGAGGAACTTAACAGAGGACTCCAGAAACTGTACAATAAGGATGTGACTTTTGATTTCAATATCCCGTAAAATAGCAAAAAATATTCTAACTTGTATTAGGTATTTACGCTTTAATATTGTGCTGTTGTTTATTTGATCCGAATCTTTTTACACGTGCCTGATTAATTATTATGACAAAGGTAAAGTCCGTAAAGCCCTTTCTGTAATCAATCTTTATTTAGACATTGATCATTAAAATGTTCAAACCAGCGTCTTTAGAACTTCGAGAAAGTAAATTGTAAGTGATTTTAATTTTGTCTTTATTCTTAATCCTTTCCTTATTATGTGAAACGTGCCAACGTAGCAGCGGATCGATTATGATTTTGAATATATATCCTACCGACCGCGCCATGTCTGAGTTAAGACTTAGTTTAAACGAGATATTTGCCTTTGGTTTATGTATCAAGATAACTAGAAACGTAGGTTAGGCGCTGTACTTTTTACGATCTGTCCCAGCATTTCGTGCTTTTTTTCTTTCCAGTTATCATTTCAGATATCGTGGAAGACATTTAAAAAAATGCTTTACTTCTGTACGATGTTTCATATAATTGAATTAAACTAGTAGCGTTCTAGCTATTTCGGAATTCTATTGAATGGTTCATTCTATTTAAATTCCGCATCGGTATTCTGAGTCCCATTTAAGTTCGGGTTGGAGTATTAGGAATCGTAAACAGTTTATCGTACTTGATGCCAACGTGCTCTCATCTACGTTCGTGATGTGTCCTAATTAAGTTTATTTCAACGTTAGCTGCGCCACTCCGTGTTACTCGCTCATCCCATGGGAACACTACATTTTTTTGGGATTAAAAGTAGCGTATGTGTTAATTCAGGATGTCAGTTACCTTAATACCAAAATTTTTAATGAGTGAACGCGAAGACGCGGTTGCCGCATTTTGTGACTACAAACTACACCTGCCTACTAAGCTGATGATCCTGGGTTCGAATCCCGGCCGAGGCAAATATTTGTGTGATAAACTCGAATAATTTGTTCCTGGGTCATAGATTTTATCTATTGCAATGAATTTAGTTGTTAGAAAAATAAATAAATGAGAAAAACAACACATTCACTGACACACGTATAATTTATTGTTTAATGGTACAAAATTACGAATTTGTCGATAATTTACACTGGAGATCACTTCAGCACACGTTTAACACCGAAATCAAAACACACAGATATTAATGGGTTAAAATTAACAAATAATCTTAAATTTATATTTTAGGTTTTTCTAGGGGTTGAATCAAAATGATTAAGTTTCTCGCGACAAATTTAAGAAGAATAATACTGCAATTTGACGAAAACCACAGTCAAAATTCACTCACGTGAAAGGATTTTGGCTGGGCTGAGAATTTTGACTGGGCTGGCGATTAAAAACGGTTACATGAATTGTTGAAAGGCTGGTGAAGAGTGAGGTATGGCTGATGGATGTTATGATAATGGTCGAAAAAATGCAGTAAAAGAAGATATGTGCCCGACGAACGAGGCTTTCGGAATTTAGAGGATTACTACGAACAAAAAAAGCTTTGTCCGCATTAAAAATCAAATAAGCATTAAGATCACAACTCGATACAGTTAATTATAACTAAAAATTAAATATCGAATAATTTTGAATTGGTTTTGGCCGAATATTACACTAAAATTAAATTATCCTAAATGCACCGAACCGCTCGAAGATGTGCGCGCACCAGTCGCGCCGTGCGCGTCGATGACACCAACCTTCTGTAAGCCCTCAAGGGCAGGACTCGTACATTGGACGGCAGGTTAAATAAACAAACCCGTTCAGGTCTGACGGGCACTGGATGGAGGACTGTGGCTCCCAGTCGCAATCAGATCGTGCTAGACGCACACACAGGATCACACGCCGGCCGGCAAGAGAACCAAGCACTCGGCGCACCGCTTGCAACCGTTACATAAACTGCACCGCACAGACCCTCGGAAAAATAAGGGGAGGGCTCCTTATGGGATCACAAAAACGTGGACACAAACTGTACTACTCGGATCGCAAAACGTGGACAAAAACTGTAGTACTCCGGTCAAAATACTTGAATACTCAAGCAATTATATTAATAAGATGCTTCTTGTCTCAAACTCAAAATCTCAATGACAATCCTTCAACCAATTTTTTCCTTGAAAGAAAACCAAAGAACGAACGAAATCTAATTTTTGAAATTCAAATTTAAATTTAAAAATACCAAAATGACAGTTTGCCAGACCTAAATCTATAAGTAAATAAGGCTACGAACTAACGAACGAAACTCGTACAATTGAGAATAGCGACACCTAACGGGAACGGAGCGAACAATTTCCGAAAGCATGCAATCTACCAAGTGAAACCAAAACTCATGCAAGCTAAGACATTAGAAAAAAAAGTACAACTCGTCTGTAACAGATGGCGCTGTGCCGTGATGAAATTAAATAAACAACGGATTAGTAAAAATAAACTCTTAAACCGTAGCGTAATGCTACAACATCTCCCTACCAAACGAAGAAAATGCCAAAAGAACAAGATTATCTAAACAGCCCTAACAGACCCAACTTCCACATCACAAATGAAATTCGACAAAGATCTGTGAATTCACACAAATGAAAAATTACTGGCTAAAACAAACAGACTTAACGGATGGAGTCAAGATAATCAGCTAAAGGCAAACAATTGACATACTACCAAAAAAAAAAAAAAAAAAGATGGAATTGATTGGAATCGATTGAACTAGATGGTCCCAGGCATAAATGCTGATACCAAATCAGACAGGTATCCTAAATTAAAAGCTAAGCTAAACTACGTCTCAAATAAAACACGAATACCAGTCGATGGGACCCGGCCGGACTCCCAACCGGTACACGAGCTATACGACCTAAACCTAAAGATTAAATAAACCTAACCTAACACTAACCTAACTTACGCAAAACACAGCCTCGCATGAGCGAGAGAAAAAGATAGCACGGTGCCAACCGACTAATCGCGTGGCCCACACGCAACTATCGGAATAGGACCCAGCCTGCGCCTGGCTACCGACCGTTATCCCTAACACCGTGCCTCCAAGATATAACATCCGAGAGTTAACTTGCAACGCGATACCAACCAAATCCCCACGCCTTGAAAACGGGAGAGATGGGATGAGGTCCGATTCGCGTCAAGCGCCGAAACGAAACCTCTCATACACACGTTCAAGCACGTCGATGATGAGATAATCCCATCATCGGAAGTCAATAATAACGCCCCTAAGGCCAAAAGTCACGTCCAGAAAACAATTGGTGGGCCTAGCCCCCAAGAAACCTACGACTAAAACTCTAACCTAATTCGTAAACTAGACTACTAATCCTAAGAAACAGACTGGTATATGCCTGGGCATCTAGAACAAACGAACCGTCAAAAATCAAGAATCAGCAAACCGAAAGGCGAGGAAAAAAAAAGAAACCACCCACAACAGGGAGGACAATTGAAAACCCTTACAAGCTATTCAAACAGCAAATAACACCCGATGGAAATTCGGACGCAGAAACAGAGTACATGGACAAAGATCTCCACCAAAAAAAAGGTGATCAAATACGTCTCATGAATTAAGAAAGTCAAGTCTAAGAAAAGGTTCCCTGCCAAAAGAATCATCAAAAAGGAGAAGGCGGACAAATGCGCTTCTTGAATTTAGAGAAAAGTACAAAAAAAAGTTCGTGGCCTAAAGAATCATCAGAAAGGAGTAGGCGGACAAACGCGCTTCTTGAATTTAGAGAAAAAAATACAAAATAAAAAGTTCCGGGCCTAAAGAATCATCAAAAAGGAGTAGGCGGACAAACGCGCTTCTTGAATTTAGAGGGATAAAAATACAAAAAAAAAAATTACATTGAAATTACTTGAGAATATCTTTCACATGATAGGTACCAATATGATCGGTATCAGTATCGCCCAAAACGTAAACCTGAGGGGATATACGCCTAACTACGCGACACTGGACAAAACGTGGCGCAAACTTCCCGCCTCTAAACGCATCAGCAGTGCCACGCTGAAAATTTCTCCGCCAAACGACCTGACCGTCGACGAACCTGATCGACCTACGGTTTTCAAAAAATTTCCGAGCATTACGATAAAATGCCATAGCTAACGAATCCGAAACTCTATCATACACCTCGCGGAGCGTTTCTAGATTCGAAGCACGCTGCACCCGGCTGAGTCCCACCTCTTGGTCCACAACCTGGCCTTCAACGCGCTGCCGAATCATTGGCAATTCACGACCGTACATCAAGAAATTCGGGGTATAACACGTAGCCAAATTTATACATGAATTTAAATAAAGAGCCACCCGACGTAAATGGTCGGACCAACTACGCTGATCGTTCTCGGCTAGAATACTCAGGGTGGTAACTACGACCTGGTTGTACCTTTCCACGACGTTCGCTTGTGGCGAGTAGTATGGTGTATAGCAAGGACCGGGAATGTCATAACTCGCAAGGAAATTTAGGAATTGACGACTATGAAAAACCGTTGCGTTATCACACAGTATGTTAACCGGTACACCATAACGCAAGATAACTTCCGACTCAATAGCTGACGAAACCGACGTAGCGTTAACCCTCTTGAGTGGGGATAACCACACGAATTTGGTAAAGACATCAACCATCGTAAGAATATACCGAAACCCACCGCGGCTATCAGGCAATGGTCCAATTAAATCAATCGAGAGAAGATCCAACGGAGCCGTAACAGGGCGTGGAAACAATCTTTGACCGCGAGGTTGCGAATTGGCGATTTTGTAAGCCTTGCAAACCTGACACTCAGAAAGAAACCTAGTAACGTCTCGATACATGTTCGGCCAATAGTATAAATCCCGAGCTTTCAAGTACGTTTTCATAACCCCAGGGTGTACATTAGGAAACCCATTGTGAATTTCAGCGATAGCCTCTCTGGTCCTCGAAGCAGGAAGAACAATACGCCAAGGATTAGGAACCAACGGGTTTTCAACTGCCATCTCGCGCATCAACACACCATCACGAAGAGCAAACGCCGTAAACATTTGCGGGTTAGCTACAACACCCTGATAAATACGTTCGTACCAAGGATCTCCAGATGGATCGATTCCACGCGCATATGAGACTAGACCCACTTGAGCGCGAGATAAGGCGTCGGGAACGACATTCAAAACGCCTTTCTTATGTTCAACTTCAAAGTTATATTGGGAAATCAAAGTTGCCCAACGAGCCAAACGACCAGTAGGATTATCGAGAGTGACTAACCATTTAAGCGCAATATGATCTGTCACAATCTTAAATTTCATCCCATCGAGGTAACCGCGGAAATGCTTGATGGAATCGACAACAGCAAGAAGTTCGTGTTCAGTTGTCCCATAATTGCGTTCGGCCTTGTTAAATAAACGGGAATAATATGCGATTGGATGTTCAACACCGTCAAATTCTTGGGCCAAAACCGACCCTAAGCCAACCTGACTAGCATCACACTGTAGGATGAACGGCTTCTCAAAATCGGGACAAGCCATTAAGGGAGAGTTAATCAAGACATCCTTCAATTTTGAGAAGGCTGCACCAGCACTGTCATTCCAATCGATTGGATCGCGCCCTTTCTTCTTTCCGATGAGCGCCGTAAGGGGAGCAATAATAGAAGAGAAACCATCTACGAATCGACGATAGTAGGAGCACATGCCGATGAAAGCTCGCAGGGACTTGGCAGTTGAAGGGGTAGGATAATCTTTAATTGCCTCGAGTTTTTTTGGATCGGTTTGAAGACCTTGCTCATTGACAATGTACCCAAGATATTTCAATTCGGATTTACAGAACTCGCACTTCTTCAAATTGACGGTAAGACCTGCTTCCTTCAACCTATCACGAACCTTACGAATAAGTCGCAGATGACTATGAAAATCACGGGAAACTAGAATTAGATCGTCAACGTAACCGAAAATAAAGTCATCGGAATCAGGAGTATATTCGAAATTGACTATCATGTCAGTGAGCCTCTGCATTTCGGACGCCGCGTTTGTCAATCCAAATGGAAGACGCACAAATTCGAACAACCCTCTTTGCGGCACGATAAAAGCCGTCTTCTCACAACTAGCCTTGTCCGCCAAAGGAATCTGCCAAAAGGCACTCCTAAAATCAAGCGATGTCAAAAATTTAGCACCGCGTAGGTTATCAAGAATATCCTGAACCCGTGGCAGAGGATAGGAATCGCGTATGGTGACGCTGTTTAATTTCCTACTGTCAACACAAAACCTGACACTACCATCCTTTTTGGTAACCATCACAACAGGGGAGGCCCAGGGTGACCGCGATGGACGAATAACCCCCAACTCCAACATTTTATCGATCTCTTCATTGAGGACCTTAAGCTTGACAGGAGACAAAGGATAATAACGCTGACGAATTGGAGAACCGACAGTCTCGATTTTGTGAGAAAGCCACGAAGTACACCCTAAACCCGCCTTATCTGAGGATATTTCCTCGAACTCATTAATAACTGACTGAAGCTTAGTTTCCTGATCAACCGTGAGGATCGTGCGTGGATGAACATAACGAACCTCGCCTATAACTGGAGGGTTAAGACTTGGAACATGAGGTGGCGGGACAAAAAGCTTCCCAGACAAACCATCCGCGAACGCCTTTTTTAGAATGTCAGTAAGACCGCAAGAATTCCAAAATTCGATTCCCAAAATAAAAGCTGTCGGGAGATCACGGCTTACGAGACAGGGATGCAAAACACGGATACCGCTAAAATAAATTGGGATATCCAAACTGCCCAAAATGTTGATAGGAGAGTTGTCAGCGGAAACGACATGAGGACGAACGTCTTTACAAAAAGCTAAACCGAGTCCTGATAGAAGAGTAACATCCACTAGGGAAGTCTGCGCGCCAGAGTCTAAAAGCGCTAATACCGGAGAATCCGTAACACTAACTTCAATAAAGAGTCTATTATCCGGGATTTTATTAATAACAACGGGTGCCACTGTTGGGCCTCTCAGCACACCCTTTACTAGTTTTTTGACGAAGCAGAATTGCAATGAGGACATTCGCGTGTAATTACACCGACGCGCTTGCACTTGAAGCATACTGCTCCAGTAATGTTAGGACAGCTACGGTAGTTGTGCCCTGTCGCATCACACTTCATACAGACCACAGGCCCGGGGATGTCAGTACTAACCGCGTTGATGGGTGCTATTGAAAAACGAGAGGGACGCGAAGTTTGGAAAGCTTCGAAATTTCTCGCGACCTCTAACAGTCCATCGATATCCCTGACTACGTTGGTCGCAAGACAAGGGTGATATTTAGGATTCATGCCATATTTAACAATATTAAACAGACTATCTTCGGATACCGGAATGCGGAGTTTAGCGTTGAGATCGCGTGCTTGAATAACGAAATCGACTACGGATTGATTCGCCGACTGTGATAAAGCGCGGAGCTGACTCTCGACCTTGAAATCGTAATCGGCTATATCGAAAGTTTTAAAATAAGCAGACTTGAGCTCTGTGTATGAAAGTCCTGGATACCTGATAGCCCTAAAATATTTCAAGGCACTGCCCGACAACAACTCATGAAAACGCCTAACCACATAAGATGGACCAACACAACGCGCAATTCCTTCTTCCTCTACACGAGAAAAAAAATCGCGAACACAAGTTTCACCGGAAAAATTCAAATTCCACTTGGTAAGAGATTCGCCTTTAATAAGGGTTGGCGGAGTATATCCGGATGTGCGCAGGTCCTGGAAACGAGGTTCCGTGTCAAAAAACTGCTCCTCACCACTAGCCATCGGGTCTAAGACTCGTGGTTGGTAGGGGTTCTGAATTGGGGTAGCACGGGGTGTATCACCGATAGGCTCTTCCATACTTAGATGCGACATCATAAAAAAAAAATTAGGCGAGAAAAAAAAAAAAAAAAAAATTAGGGCAAAAAAAAAATAGGGGAAAAAAAAAAAATTAGGGGAAAAAAAAAATTAGGGGAAAAAAAAAAATTAGGGGAAAAAAAATTAGGGGAGGAAAAAAAATTTGGGGGAAAAAAAAATAGGGGAAAAAAAATTAGGGGAGAAAAAAAAATTAGGGGAAAAAAAAATTAGGGGAAAAAAAATTAGGGAAAAAAAAATTAGGGGAGAAAAAAAAATTAGGGGAGAAAAAAAATTAGGGAAAGAAAAAAAAATTAGGGGAGAAAAAAAAATTAGGGGAGAGAAAAAAAAATTAGGGGAGAAAAAAATTAGGGAAAGAAAAAAAAATTAGGGGAGAAAAAAAATTTAGGGGAAGAAGAAAAAAAAAATTAGGGGAAAAATATTTAAGGGGAAAGAGTAAAAAAAAATTAGGTAAGTCCTGGTCAAGTTCTGATCAAGTCCTGGTCAAGTCCTGGTCAAGTCCTGGTCAAGTCCTGGTCAAGTCCTGGTCAAGTCCTGGTCAAGTCCTGGTCAAGTCCTGGTCAAGTCCTGGTCAAGTCCTGGTCAAGTCCTGGTCAAGTCCTGGTCAAGTCCTGGTCAAGGGATTTATGGACAGCGACTACAACCAAGATTACACTTCTCACACGTTGAGAAAAGACGAAGAAAATTAAAAATGCACCAAAGTAAGGAAGCCTGGAACCAAAAGAATACTTAGCCAACGGCTAAGTAAGCGAGCAAAGTAACAAGATAAAACTAAGTCTGACTTACCGTAAATTCCCTAACGGTTACGGGTTCAAACTACGGGAACTAAGACAACTAGAAGAAAACTCGGGAAATGTCTGTGGGATTGACAAATAAAAATAAAAGTTTAAACAACAATTTTATTATGTATGTTTCAGAAAGTAAAACACAAATCGTATATTTCGTAACAATTATCAATATTATTATATATCAGTTGCAGTGTTGCGAAAACGTGCAGTTTCTTCGAACACCGACGCAGATGACAGGTTAAGTCGCCAGACTAAAACTGCAGTTGAGTAAAATAGCATAAAGCGCTTGAGTAAATTTACGTAAAGCGCTTCGTAGTGGTAGGCTGAAACAAAGACGATAGGTTATTAATCCGCGACCGGGTATCGGTCACCGTCCTTCAAACACAAGAAAAAAAATATATTTTAACAACAAATATAAATAAAAATTTCCAGGATTACTTACCATGAGTTCGGGCGCCATTTGCAATGAATTTAGTTGTTAGAAAAATAAATAAATGAGAAAAACAACACATTCACTGACACACGTATAATTTATTGTTTAATGGTACAAAATTACGAATTTGTCGATAATTTACACTGGAGATCACTTCAGCACACGTTTAACACCGAAATCAAAACACACAGATATTAATGGGTTAAAATTAACAAATAATCTTAAATTTATATTTTAGGTTTTTCTAGGGGTTGAATCAAAATGATTAAGTTTCTCGCGACAAATTTAAGAAGAATAATACTGCAATTTGACGAAAACCACAGTCAAAATTCACTCACGTGAAAGGATTTTGGCTGGGCTGAGAATTTTGACTGGGCTGGCGATTAAAAACGGTTACATGAATTGTTGAAAGGCTGGTGAAGAGTGAGGTATGGCTGATGGATGTTATGATAATGGTCGAAAAAATGCAGTAAAAGAAGATATGTGCCCGACGAACGAGGCTTTCGGAATTTAGAGGATTACTACGAACAAAAAAAGCTTTGTCCGCATTAAAAATCAAATAAGCATTAAGATCACAACTCGATACAGTTAATTATAACTAAAAATTAAATATCGAATAATTTTGAATTGGTTTTGGCCGAATATTACACTAAAATTAAATTATCCTAAATGCACCGAACCGCTCGAAGATGTGCGCGCACCAGTCGCGCCGTGCGCGTCGATGACACCAACCTTCTGTAAGCCCTCAAGGGCAGGACTCGTACATTGGACGGCAGGTTAAATAAACAAACCCGTTCAGGTCTGACGGGCACTGGATGGAGGACTGTGGCTCCCAGTCGCAATCAGATCGTGCTAGACGCACACACAGGATCACACGCCGGCCGGCAAGAGAACCAAGCACTCGGCGCACCGCTTGCAACCGTTACATAAACTGCACCGCACAGACCCTCGGAAAAATAAGGGGAGGGCTCCTTATGGGATCACAAAAACGTGGACACAAACTGTACTACTCGGATCGCAAAACGTGGACAAAAACTGTAGTACTCCGGTCAAAATACTTGAATACTCAAGCAATTATATTAATAAGATGCTTCTTGTCTCAAACTCAAAATCTCAATGACAATCCTTCAACCAATTTTTTCCTTGAAAGAAAACCAAAGAACGAACGAAATCTAATTTTTGAAATTCAAATTTAAATTTAAAAATACCAAAATGACAGTTTGCCAGACCTAAATCTATAAGTAAATAAGGCTACGAACTAACGAACGAAACTCGTACAATTGAGAATAGCGACACCTAACGGGAACGGAGCGAACAATTTCCGAAAGCATGCAATCTACCAAGTGAAACCAAAACTCATGCAAGCTAAGACATTAGAAAAAAAAGTACAACTCGTCTGTAACAGATGGCGCTGTGCCGTGATGAAATTAAATAAACAACGGATTAGTAAAAATAAACTCTTAAACCGTAGCGTAATGCTACACTATATATTATGTATATCGTCATATAGTACCCGTAGTACAAGCTTTGCTTATTTAGTTTGGGACAAGGTTGATTTGTGTAAGCTTGTCTGTTTATAATTATTTGAGTTCACCACACAAAATATTAGCCCTAGCCGAGATTCGGACCCAGAACCGCCGCCAAATATTAGGTACCAACTTTCGTTTTTAAACCGAGACACGATTCTAGCTTTCTCTTAACTTGATCGGTATAAAATGTTCGTAATCTCCGCGTTATTTAAATAATTCAGTTTCAGTATACAAAAAAAGATAGTGGAAAAATAGCGGAATATATTGTAATAGTTTATAACTAAAGTTCGTAAAATGCGAGCAAAATTCATTAACGGTATGCGGTGAAAAGCGCCATTGACTTGATACGAAGTCCGCACATTTCGGGCCCCACACGCCAACTACTTCATTATCAAGTCAGTTTCTTCAGTCAAATAGCTACTGCGTTGGCATGGCATGAGGTTTAATTTCGCATTTGACGTCTGTGACAGTTTGGCGTGTGCGGCAAAGCTTTATGCTTGCATCGTGGTGGGGAAAAGGTTAAAGAGCTAAGGACGTCACGTCATACGTCTTTTCAATCGATTTTGCTCGCGATTTACGATCTCTGCTTATGACTGCCGGTCATTCCCCCTTATTGTCTCATACCTTCTTACATTGTCCTTGTTGGCGCAACATAGGAGTTCGACGTACCGGTTCAAAGGTGACACAGACGTCACGCACACGTCACGCATACGTTACGTCGCCGTTGGCACTCAGACTGCTCACAACCCTAGCAGCAACACGTTTTATCTATTATATCTACTTACTATTACAACTTGATCTCATATGATTCTATCGAAGATTTTGTACTATCCTGGTGTTCCTTCATTGACGATCCTGGGATTCCTGGTCTGGAGAGAGCTAACCTGAGGAGTACACTATCATTATTATCATCAGCCTGTATCAGTCCACTGCTGATAGGCCTCTCCCATGGCACGCCACTGAGCTCGATTTTCAGCTCCCCTCCTCCAGTTACCAGCCCCTGTCCTCCGACCGTCGTCGCTCCACCTTGTTACAGGACGCCCTACACTAGGTTTACCGTGGAGTCCGAACTGTCCTTTATCTTCTACTTTTTATAATTATTTTATGATGGTCATCCTGACACTGCTAGTCTGAAGTCGTTCTTTTCGTTATCAATATTGAATAGTTCTGGTGATTTCTGCTACCAATCTTTAAGGATTGCTACAGACATGGCTTTGGCGTTAAAACGGATTAATGTGTACAAAAATACATAGTTTAAAGCTTCTTAACCGTTCAAAAATGCTGATTGATTTAGAAATTTTTCTCCATAATCAAACATGTTTCTTAAAATAACATCAATATAACTAGTTAGAACAGGGCTATTGCGACAAATTGGTATATATTTCAAACTATCTAACAGTTAGAATTTTTCATTTTTTTTTTCAATTACTACTCGAAATTGACAAAATTCACGCAGAAATCTGTTTTTTTTTTTCAACTTATTTTCGACTGCACGTAATAAGAATATTAAATACCTTTGTCACTATCTCAAACTCAGGGAAAAAGTATCATTCACTTTAAAATAACCAATACATTTGTCATAATATGAAAAAAATACTTTTGAAAAAACTCTTTTTAACACTCATTTTATTTCACGTAATATAATATATAATACAAAAAAATACAATAACCCAATAAAAATAAGTCTATCTAAATCTAAACTAAGTCTGAAAATGGCCCCCGTGGCATTGTACCAAAGACGCTGGCAGCATTACCTCGCTGTATTGCTATACTAAGACTCTGAGCGAGGAAACTGCCAGCCCTTTGGTCACCAGTGGTGTCGACGAGCCGTTTAGCAAGCTCTAAAAATAATTCTAGCGCTTGGACCCTACGGGCCCAGGGTCGCGACACCAAATGCGTTGAAGTGGTATTGAGAGCCGAGACCCTGGTATTTAAGTTTTTTGCGGCTATTTGTACTGATCTCAGCAACTCAACGAAAACAACTTTGCCCACATCACCAACGTACTAACACTGCTAAGTAATTTCAAATTTGCATACTGTATGATTAAAGAGGGCTGAATCATCCTTAATCGCAAAGACAATTCAACAATCAAGAAATTACCATACATCATTACTCCCTGCATAATTTAAGGGAGGGGCCAAGTTCATGCTCTGTAGGCTTGTTTGAAAACCGATTTACAACAATGTCTTGTAATTACGAAGTTGTCAGATCAAAATAAATGGAGACTGAGTTTTTCGTATAGTTAATGTTTTTAATTCATTTTCAATATTTTTAAGTAAAATGATAAATAAACATTTACCGTTACTAACGATCCATAGGTTCTGTGTTCTGAAAGCTCTGTTGATTTATATTACAGGTATTTCAAAACATTAATAAAAAGCATCATAGATAAAATAAGCTAGGTAACAACCGGGTAGTGCTAATGAGTGAGTCAATCAGTCAGTCAGTCAGGACTTGTCCGTTTATTATGTATAGATATATATAATATTATTTCTGCACATAACAATCCTAACTCATTAACACCATAAACTTCTTTATTCACAGACGGCCACTATAATCAGGGGCCGACTTCTTTATTAATGTTAATAATACATAGTTGGAACGAAACAAATTTCATAAGATCTATTTTTTAGAATATATTTGAAAACCACATTTACGTAGTTTTAACTATTGATCTGAGGCTAGTCATTGATAATTCATTGGTGTGCGCAAGATTCGATTCGTTATTCATAACCAGCTGGTCGAGCCGGCCGGTTCACGACGTCATTTTACTTTACATAGATCCCTAAAATTTGGGGCCATAGGACAAGCGTATGGCACAATAGGATTAGCAATATCAACACACCACCAATTTTGTCACCGATATGGATAGTGTATCATACTATAATTAAATTAAATTAGTGAGATACGAATATAGTGAAGAAACAATGACAATTTTTACGGGAGTTTTTACCGTTTTTAGAATTATTAAGTAAGGGGTAAGGACATGATTACAGAGACAAAGTTAGTAAGAAATTCTCACAAAGTAACTCACTTGCCATTTAATGTAAAAATGTCTTATACATTTCTCAGGTTACTTCACTGTTTGCTGCGGAACTAAGTATTTAAAAGACTCCAATTTAATGTATTTCGTTATTTCATTCAGAGACGTTTCATTGAACTGCCTTATTGTGCCATTACACCGACTTGTCTTTTCAAAGAAAGATGTGTTCTCTGAAATCGTTAACATTCATCTTTCAGGAAAAAACGTTATCGTTTAAATCAAAATTCTGTGAAATGCATCCCAAGAAACTTGCCGAAAGCGTAGCCCCGTAGCGTAAGTTGATTTTTATTCAATTGATCGTATTATGGTTATGTTTGCCTTATTTGACCGTAATTTCCTTGTGTTTGGACGTGTTGGTATATACTACACATCTTCGGTGGGAATCTTGTTTTCATCTAAACGTGTATTTGAGCCTCGACCAGGACGCCCTCTAAACCCAGTGAAATAAAACACTCTTTGGTTGCTATAAGTTACAATGCATTTTTTTCTTAACATGAGTCGCCGGAAGCCTAGTATGGCTGCATCCGTTAGTCAGTAAGTGGCAGGGGGCGGGGCTTATCCGCCGAGCCTGTTTATAATGCATAGGCATTTATTGGTTATAATGCATAACCTTTAGTATATTTTATGTCAGCCAAACGATACCGCGATTCAAAAGTTGACTTGTATTAAAAAGTGCCATCTAGCATCTAGCGGCAAATTGAGTAACAAAAAGTACAATTTACGCAAACACCTTTTTTCGTGGCCCTAAATCCGAAGGCAGCTCAAGGTGTTGATGCGCGAAAACAGGCGAGCTATAAAATCAGCAAACTTATTCAAGCTTGTTAAGGGCGTCACGTCCTGACGTTAGACTCGGATCAGGGACTGACGCCTTTTTGCACGGGTCAGGGACTGACGCCTTTTTGCACGGGTAAATGGAAAATTAGGATGATAGCTACTCTTCCGGTGAAGGCGTTTAATATGTTAGGAAGGCTCCGGATAAATCTCAAAGACGTAGTGCATTGTATGGTAAAATCGTGGGGTTAATTCGATATGTGTGCGAGCTGTGTTCGAAATACATAATTTTTGTGCTAGTTAAATTATTAAATGACTTAAAATGAAAAATTTAAAACACACCCGATACAAGTCATCATGAGGTCTTTATTAAAAAATGCTACTAAAACTGATCATAATTACAATGTCGAATTCGTAGCTTCATTATTGGCTGAGGTCTTGTCACTTGTTTCAATCAAACCTGAATATTTTGGATACTGGTCCTATTTCCACCAAACTTAGCTAAGAAACATTCTCGACGGGCATTTCTTTTGATTAAAAAGAACCGCACTCAAATTTGTGTATCCGTTTGGGAGCTACGATGCCATATACATACACACAGATACACATGTTAGAATAACACCCCTTAATTTTCATTGGGCGTTAAATATGGATATAATTAACGTGATTGACGTCTTCGGTATGAAAAATTTCAAGCAATTCTAGTCTTTACACGTCTTTAACAACTTCGGTAACCAATGTCGGACTCACACAGTACTCGCAGTCAAATAAAAACAGACATCCGTTCTCTCGAAACAATGTTTATATAGACTTATAAATAGTCATTTCAACCGGAAAACATCCACTTCAATTGATACATTACACAAATACTTTATGAAACAGTGATCCCGTTCAGGTTCAATCCTTGACAGTTGAACGTTACACAAATCCCTTCAGTCTCTATCCCGGCGTGATTGAAACAATCAGTGTTTCACCTATAATTCGTGTTACGGTAAAATCAAAAAGTCGTATTGAACTATGAAAACCATACAAAGATACGACCTTTTACAGCTGCACGGCAAAATTACAAGCGGCGAAAATAGTTACACAGAAATAAAACTACCATTATCTGCCAATTCGTTATCCACAAATCCATGTTTCTTTCAAATGTGTTTTAACTGAGTGACGAGTTTGGGTGATTTAAGCAAGCCGTGGTTCCTTAGGTTTATTATTTTTAAAGTATGAAGTAGCGCTCTCGCGACTCTCCAATTAAAGGCGGTGTCGGCATTCGTTGGTGGTTTTAGACGGTAGTCTGAAGTCTCGGTTAGTCCGTCATACCCGCTCTAATGCCCCAATTAGACGGGATGCATAAACGCATTTCCCCAACGTTAAAAAAAAGATATGCACATGCAGGCAATCTGACAGTAAATTGACTGTGACGCTCATGGATGGTATCATATCTCTACTACAAAACAATTTTATCCAAATCACTTCACAAAGTGATTTTTTCCTGAAACCCGATTTTATAAACATCTTTTTAAAGAACCCATTAGCCACTAGATTGCTTTTGGTAACTAAGTACGGCTACCTTTCACCACTCTTATTTTATTATATAAATAGAGTCCAACTTAAAATTCGAAGCAATTGAGTGGCTAAGTTAGGTTAGGTTTGTTTTATAATTATTCCGAACTAGCTGTGCCCCGCGGTGTTACCCGCTCATCCCACGGGAACACTAAATTTATTCGGGATGAAAAGTATCCTATGTCCTTTCCCGGGTCTCAAACTATCTCCATACCAAATTTCATCTAAATCGGTTCAGCGGTTTAAGCGTGAAGAGGTAACAGACAGACAGACAGACAGACAGACAGACAGACAGACAGACAGACAGACAGACAGACAGACACACTTTCGCATTTATAATATTAGTATGGATTATAAATTGTATTAAAAAAAAAGGGCTTTCGGACAAATGAAAATTTGGCGAAACGTTACAAAACAAAAGTGTGAAAATACATAGGTATTAATTAAGAATTATACATCAGGCAGGGCATACTCGTATTGCTCGTAGAATCGATGGCCGTTGGGGCAGAAAGGTTCTTGAGTGGCGACCGCGGACCGGAAGACGCAGCGTTGGAAGGCCTCCAATAAGGTGGACCGACGACCTGGTTAAGATCGCGGGTAGAAATTGGATGAGGGCGGCGCAAGATCGATCGTTGTGGAGAACTTTGGGGGAGGCCTTTGTCCAGCAGTGGACGTCTATCGGCTGATATGATGAAGAATTATATGAAATATTGTTCTGTAAAAGAACAGTCAATCAATGAATACTCGTAATTTTACTTAGTATAAAATTTGGATGAACTAAAATTCTATGAAATTAATATTCGGCTGAATTGTAAAATTATTCTGTGAAAAGATGTTACAAGAATCATATTTTCTACAAAACAAAATTATATAAAAAATTGTCTCATAATGCTGAGAGGCTCTTATCTGAAGCGCCTAAGAGTGAGCGAGACACGTATAAAACGCGAATCGCATTCAGACAGCTCACGTACTGTACAACCTTATTCATATATTTGAACATCATATATTATATTACATTTGTACTTGGTTTTGGAATTTCCATAAATCGATCGAGGTTGGAGTTCGAGTTGCTATTCCTATTACATGCATACTACATGCACATGCATGGATTAAGGTTATGCTCTCAGTACTGGATAGCCAATTCTATGCTGATGATTGTTGGTAACTATAAATCACAAGACATCTAGTAATTTACAAGCATTTATTTGACTTGCAATGTATGTAGGTATGTAAGTATGTTTGTTCGGGTGAAATCTTGCAACTCAATTTTGAAGCAGATATGTTCAACCGATTGAGCTGAAATTTTGCGTACCTACTTAACTTTGATGACAATACAATAATATGGCACCATGCGGCTGGCCTGATGGAGCCGGTAGTGGACCTAAAAACTCTGTAATAGATAAAGCAATCATACCGAGTTTGGGGTCTTTAGAATCGTCTCAGTGAGCAATTGATGGATGTTCAAAGACAAGTACAGTCGGCTATAAAAGCTTGTCACAAAAGTGAAATTTTTGATAGAAACTTATTTTGCAAACCATTTCGGTATAAATATCATAATCTTATTAAAACTTTAGTGAGACAAATTTAATTATTAAGCAGTTTACACTCACGAACGGAACGGCTACCGAATACACCGACGCGGCAAATTTGTCACTCAACTTCCATTGGATTTGTGTGACCAAATTTTTGAAATTTTTTTAGTAACACCAGGCCAAAACCAGGTGAACTTGGTTAGTCAGGAAAACCGTCGAACTGTGCAACAACACTTCATTAAAATGTAAGAAGCTGTCAACTTCCATCATCTTAAAAAACTCCCGCGGAACCCCGAAAGCGTAGCTTCCTGCGGTTGTTTACGTCGTATGGCCCCTGTCCAAAGTGTCCATAATTAAGGTCAGCCATACTTTACGCAATGGCTATATATAAACGGTCTCAGGGGAAACTTGACGGGCGATACGCTGAGCGACGGCTGAGGTAGGTATGGTTGGCTGAAGGGAAATGTAAGGAAGGAGCGAATTTAAATTGATTACTGGAGAGTAAAAGTTCATGATATTTTGTTAAAAATAATAAAACAATTTAAACGAATTATATCTAAACTATTGATAGAAAGATATCAAACCTCAAAGAAAAATTGAATTGAGTTACCTGGGGGACGAGACCGGGAATCGAACCCGGTACCTCTGGATTGCCGGTCCAGTGAGTTAACCACTTCGCTACCCGAACTCCAACCAACCTTTCGAATTTTTCCTTATGCTTCGTTTGTAGAGGACGCTAAGGTGTAAAAACCTTTCAAATAAACAATGCAAAGATCGACAAACGAAGCATAAGGAAAAATTCGAAAGGTTGGTTGGAGTTCGGGTAGCGAAGTGGTTAACACACTGGACCGGCAATCCAGATGTACCGGGTTCGATTCCCGGTCTCGTCCCCCAGGTAACTCATTTCAATTTCTCCTTGAGAATTGATATATTTGTATCAATAGTTTAATATACAAATTGTGATGTGTGTTAAAAAAAAATGAGACATTACATGATTCATAAATTTAAATGTATTAATTATATCTATACTAGCTGCGCCATGTGGTGTTACCCGCTTAAGCCACGGGAACACTAAATTTTTCAGGATAAACCTATATGTTAATCCAGGGTGTCAGCTACCTTCATACCAAAATTTATCAGAATTGATCCAGCCGTTTGAGCTTGAAGAAGTAACAAACATACACACAAACACACTCACTCCCACCTCACGACTTTCAAACCTTCAAGAAAAGAGCGTATTCCCACCTGAAAGGCCGGCAACGCACTTGTGACTCCTCTGGTGTTGCAGGTGTTTACGGGCGACGGTAATCGCTTTCCATCAGGCGATTCGTTTGGCTCGTTTGCCCCCTATGACATTAAAAAAAAACTAACTTTCGCCTTTGTAATATTAGTGTGATTTGAGCTTCCCTAACGTTTCGGTAGGATTCCATCAGTTACCGTCGTCAGAGGTTTCTTCAACGTTCAAACATGGTATAAGAAAATAAGGTGTGGCACTCCGGAATAACAGGCGAGACTTCTGATGTCATTACGCTATGATTGGTTGGTTGGTTGGTTCTGTCAATCCGTTTCTGTGTTGCCAGTGGTGTATCATAATACTCCCCGATTCCTTTGTTACCTGTATGTAATCTGATAAAATCGTTGTTTTAAATCAATTATTACGACTAAATAAAATTTAGTACAATAACCTGTAATGCATAAATGTAAATATTTTTGTGTACGAATGGCGACAAACATTTTTCTCCTTATAATTATGGCAACTAATCAGCGACATCGAAAGTCTTACAAACCTTAATTTCTTATATCATAATACCTCGTCACCGTACTGGTTTTATGTCTAAATCGTTCACCGCCCAAGTTTCCCGTCTCTGGAACCGCCTTCCCTTCAAGATCAAACAAGCTCCGAACAAATGCGCTTTCAAAAAATGTTAGCGTAACCTCTACGCTAGCAGAGTTGTGAATTCTTAGGTATGGTATCTGATTAGTATGTTTCATCTGTAGGTATTTATTTATATGTGTATACATATATTATATGAATATATGTATTTCTCTAAATATTTATTTATTAAGACTTGTTTAAGTTAGTTGCACCGCACACAATTTCTCTGCTTTGCCCGAAGATTGACTGGTAGAGAATGCCTCATGGCATTAAGTCCGCCTTTTGTACGATAAGTTTTCTTTTGTGCAATAAAGAATAAATAAATAAAGGCATGTATTTAACGCGGCGACAAATTAATCTGATTTAGGGATTTATAAAAAATTAAAGGGGGTAGCAAAAATAATAAGTTGGCGACTAATTGCGGAGACTAGTATATAAAGTAAAAAGTAGCAGCTAAGTAATCAATTTTCGGCTTTGTTTCAATATAAACTAGCATCGAGTTATTGTTTTGGCGACTGAATTAACTAATTAAGCGGAAACATGACAGCGGATAAAAAGTTGAAAATGGCCTACTCTAATTGTTCAATGGAGATTGCATATAAAATAAATCATGGTCATAAAAAAATACTCTCCCTCCGCGCCTCCGGCTTTTTATATACACTCTAGGGGTAGGGCAGACAAGACCACGTGGAATCGGGGTTGGCAGCTTCGGTTCTGAGGCAAGTCTTATGATAATGCAATGCTTATTTTCAAACTTAACGCCGCGCAACAACCCGCACTCCACTTCAAACGAACGCGCTTATCGCCGTTTTCATTAAATTATGGTTTCGAAAACTAAAAAAATAACTCCCCATTACTTTTATATAGTACCCATTTTAATATTTAAGCTGCCAGCAAATCAAAGCCCAAAATGCTTTTTTAGATGGATACCTGTAGTTGCCACTAATATAAAGTTTGTTATCCTTCTGATAATATTAGTCGCCAAGTCATTATTTATAGTACCTCGCCTATGATATCAGTAATCTTGTTTATTATTTCTGCTACCTTAAAGTAGCTGCCATTATTTGAATTTTAAAATATCCTTAGTTTAAAGCTCATTTAATATAAATGATTGCCAAAATATTTAATCGCTGACAAGTTATTATTTTAGTTGCAAATAGTTTGCTGCTCTTTAATTTTTCTGTCGCCGCGAAAATAATAAGCCATAAATAAATAAATCATTCGATCAAGTAGGAGGTGCTGTGATTGTGAGTCACACACGACATCATCAAGAAACGTGCCAGACTGCTCGCTAAACTGAAGTAGATACTCAGTGCAGAAGTTAACGAGCAGCCAACACGTAGTCAAAAATTGTCACAATGTACTAACGAGTCAACAATAACATCTGGAATTACTGCAACACAAGACCGAACACCACAATTTCACATTTTTCGCCAAACAATTGTACAATATCGCAACACAAACCAATTTGGAGGATTATCTAAGCGGACAATAGAATGCCTTTGTTATTCCCAAACTCCTGATAAAGAATGAAACTCACGTATACTCCGACGAATTTCGTTTATTAAATATATTAAAAATTCTACTTGACGCTCAATTTTCACCTACAGTAATGGACTAACTGGCTACGGGTAGAATAAAAACACAATTTAGGCGGACTCAGTTGGGGCATTGAATTTATTTTGCTTATTTCCCAGGCCGAAGTTAAAATTGTCGTGCTTTTGGGGTTCAGTGAGCAGGCCCTAAATCTAGTTGGTTTACTGTTTTTACGTGCTTTCATTATTTGTGTTCATTACAGGATGATTTTGGTTGAACGGTTTTGTTTGGATTTACATTTATTTATATCAACTTTATAGTACGTGTTGGTGGACTTGTTATCTAAAGGCATTTTCTGACGGGTTAGTATGGAAATAAATAGATAAATATCGGACATCCTCACACAAATCGATCGAGTCCCAAATTAAGCTCAAGAAGACTTGTATTAGGGGTACTAACCGACGATATACTTACTGATATAGATAAATATTATATAGGAACAACCATGACCCCAGTAAAAATATTCAAATGCATCACACAAATATTTGCACTGGCCGGGATTCGAACCCGGGACCACCGGCTCAGTAGGCAGGTGTCTATTGCGCAAACGCGTCGCCAATAAAAACATATGTACGAAATTGTGTAAATTGTGCGCAGTGGCAAACAAACGTGCCTTCATCTCTAATTAAGTAGTTTTCTAACTTTTTAAGTTCATTATGGTTGTGAGCGCTGTCTATCTGCCATATTCGCAATACATCTTCGTAAATCATTTACTCATTTGGGGTTTGATTTTTTTGTAACATTTTCAAACAACATAACATAAATGCGTCGCTTGCTACTAACAAACCTTTTAAGCTGCGTGTGCAATAAAACTGAGCGGAGAAAAAAAAACAATTTGGCTTCAAATATAAATCAATTAAGCCCAAAAGAAATGCATATATATATCTGACGGATGTGGATTGGCCCAATCACCACTCCAGTGGACAGACAGCCTTAAGCACTCAGTCCTCTGGCGCAAAACTGTACCTATCCCAGGTGCCAAGCAATATACCAAAATGAACTGATATCAGTAAATGCTGTCGACGTGTCTAGGGAACAAGGGGGTAATTACACCAATTTTAGAGAGATGATGGAGATCTCTCCATTTCATCGCCATCCGTCACTTTTGACGTGTCCCTACTTGACAAGTGGCGATATCCCTAGAAACTTCGACAATCGGGTTGCGCTTAATTTGCGTTTCCTTTGTATGTGACGGCATAAATAACAGGCGCATACTTTAACTTCACCGTGTACTCCGTGAAATTAGTCAGTTACGTTTCGTTCAAAGCAGAAATTCATATGCATGAATAGCATTTTTGACAATCATTATCGTTCCTTCGTATTTTCAAAATTGAGATGAGATATGTCACTTGAAGCTCATCGCATTTTAATGACAGTTCAAAAGCGATATCACTGTTATCTAATAGAGTTTTGACGTTTTGCGATCTCAAACGGCTTTTTCGAATTAGGTCCCAGTTTTCCGTTATCATGAGTATCCGTCTTTGGCCCTCGAAGATTAATCATTGAACACGGAACCTCGACCAAGCTCATCGGTTCCAGCTTGGCCAAATTTTTCTTTTGATTCGCCCGGACACTCCGCGATGCCACTGTAAATGGATTATTCATTTGATTATTGGAGCAGTGGGGAAAGAATTCAATTTTGGATTCAACGAAATGAAATTTCTGAAACCTCCTTTTCTGTAGCAAATAAATTTATAGCTTGGAAATTGGTTGGCTTGAACGAGTTAAGACTTACAAGTGGAGTCGAATGTTTCAAGAAAATACTTAAAAATACAAGTTTGTATCTTTTCTTTTTAGTGGTCTTTTATTTAAGCATTTGCAACTGCTTTTCAACTAAGTTCTAAGAGCTCCAATAGTGTCCATCATCCTATGCAGTAGACATTTCATCGTATTTATTATTATATTATATAATTATAATATACATCTTATAGTATGACAATATATGTATCATTGTATTTATGGTAAAGCTATATAATATACATTTATTCACTCGTATCTTACATGCTTTCCGAACGATTAATTTTCTACTCTGCACCCACTTGAAGCATCTCTGTTTGGCCCTATGGTTGACTGGTAGAAAATGCGATTAGGCATTAAGTTCGCCATTTGTACTGACTTTTGTTTTATGCAATAAAATTTAAATCACTACATAGTATAAAACAAAGTCGCTTTCTCTGTCCCTATGTCCCTTTGTATGCTTAAATCTTTAAAACTACGCAACGGATTTTGATGCTGTTTTTTTTAATGGATAGAGTGATTCAAGAGAAAGGTTTATATGTGTAATACATGCATAATTTATCAGCATTGCACCCGTGCGAAGCCGGGGCGGGTCGCTAGTAAATAAATAAATAAGTTGAAGCAACCCATTGAATAATGTGACACTAAGTTTGATCAGTAAATGTATGTTTAGAGTTCCTGTAACTTAATCAGCAAACTCGGCAACTCAAATTATCACTTTGTTGCCTGTCTGTCTGTCTGTGAACCCACTTTTCTCAGGAACGCCTGGAGGCAAAATTAAGCTAAAATCAAATATTAGATATACTACTCTGCAGAGCTGTGAAAAAAAACTAACTTCTAGTCGAAGCAATCAAATATAATACGAGCGTTTATGCTGCATTTGTTGCTAGCAAGGATATCAAAACCTTCTATAAACCCCGTAGACCTAGTTGCAAGAAATTCGGCATGAAGCAACATCATATAGCACAAGTAAATAAAAACGGTGTACAGGTAGCAGACCCTGATGAAGAGCTCAACACGAGTTCGAAACATGTCGGGCCGTTCCTGGCAATTTTTACGGGAGTTTAAACCGTTTTTATAATTATTAAAGATGTCTCACGATATTTTTAATCATATAATAGCAAGAAACACCTTAATATTGCTGAAATGGTTACATCTTACATTATCTACAATCGAGATATGCGCACGTTTTGATGCCTATGGTAATTTACCTTTGTGAAATTGCTTAAGTTTAAATCAATATTTATCTTAGTATCGAAGACCACGCAAGAATATTGCTACGTCATCTAATCAATAGTTACAGTTTACCTGGTAGTAGGTAATTAATATTAAGTTGGTGTTGGTTGGTTGGTGATATCTGGAGCAATTAACTAAGGGCTAATCAGTTGAAATTAGTTGTAAGCGATATTAATGCGTCGAGTGGTTTGCATTAAGTTATAACTAATTTATTAATTATATGTCTCTAAGGTCACTTGGGATTATTGCGTCTAAAGAGGAAACTGCGACTTTATAATGCGAATTATTAGAGTAAAACAAATTATAACAAAAATCGTTATATGAAACGTTACATTATATTAAATAATTTTATGACAATATTGTACATCAAGTGTATGTTCGTTTTTCTTAAATTATGTAAAACATTACTCAATAATATATTATTCTGAGCAATGGTATAACAAACTAAAATAGATTAAGTGAAATTATATAAAACGTCATAAACCAGTCCTACTGCTGACTCCACGCTAGAGCAACTTTCTATTGAAATTACACTAACTACCTTATCACAATTAAGAGTAATCCTTAAATTTAGTTCAAATGCATCACTCATATTCCGAAAACGTTATGAAGAGTTCATAAAAACCGTTGTTTCCATCAAAAGTCCCTAAATAAATCATATGCATTTTCCGAAATACCGGCGAATTTTTCGCCATCAATTTTAAGCCTTCAGGCAAAGGACGTGGCCGGCCCGTCAATCGGGCAATCGCGACAGCGTGGCGCGGCGGCATTATAGGCTAAGATCCAACTGCAAACTCCAACACCTTGTGTTTATTGAAAAAAAAATGGTAGTGATCGGCAGTCAAAATTTTACAGCAAGCATTGATCGAACGGCAGTCTTAAAATGCAACGCCTAGGAGTACATATTTAGTTAGACATATCTTAATGTGTAACTTGTAAATTTATTATGTTATTTATGAATACTAAATAATACTCCTTGGAAGAAAGGTTTCACATTTAATGTGTATAGTGACACGGTTGTGGCAACTTTTACGCCGGCTTCTTTATGATATTTTATCGACAAGGACCACTTTTAAGAGTTTTTAGCAAAAGTTTTCAAGAATGTCAGAGGTTGTATCTAAATATTAACAGGCAAGATTGTGTAATCAAGTGAACTTTTATTAATAGAAATTTCATTCGAATAAAATATTTTGATAGTTCTACCGATGTTTTAATTGCTTGCAGTCTTAATTGCATAACGAATATTTACCATTTGAGGGATACGATTTTAAGATATGTTCTATGAATCCAAGTATAGAAACCTACACACTACCAACAATAAGCCCAACCTACACACTAAGCGTTAGAATCGCTAGTAGAACTTACTCAGGTGCAGGAATTTACAATTGGATCTCAACCTACTGTGTGCTACATCGGGGCTTAATTCAAATTTGTGGCGCCAGTGCCACGTGTCAAATCGCCCCAAAGTCGCTACAATGCGCGTGATAGTAATCTGACTGGCGATTGAGTTTTGAGCGATTTGCTGCAGTTGTGCTGCGAATAATTTGTAGTCGGGATTTTATCAGCGTGGCTGATGATGTAGTGGTGTACGTCCGCCGGAAGATTGACTCATCGCTGAGGATGCACCAGCTGCAGTCCCGCCACTACGTTAACTTCAGCTCGTTTGTGGTGCGCGTGTCGCGGCCGCTACAGGACACTTTCGCAAGTGCAGACTGAAGGGTGTCGTGTTTCGGCAGTTCCAGGGCAATCTGCCATATTTTTCACCAGATCAGACGACGCAACTGAGCCACGCTATTGTGTCGCCTAAGTCTAGTAGTTGTAATTCTTTGTTTTTTTTTTTATTTTTATAGGTCACAGTGCCTTGGTTTTTACTGTAATGCTGTTTAAATTATTGTAATAATAAATAAATAAATTACTACTTAAAATTTTGCCAATAAAGTAGAAAATGACAACAAATGATAAGAAAATGGATTAGATTAGATTAGATTAGATTCATTCCATTCTTTGGTCGTTCGACTGAAATTTGCTGAGCCTCATCGGAATCTTGAGCTCGGTAAGAATGGACTTGTTGGTTCGGCGTTCCGACCAGTAAGTACCGAGCAATTTCCTCCAGCACCACACCACTCCACCACTCTGTTACTAAAGGCATTAAAATCCAATCGAAAATCCCAATGCAAATAACATTAATTAAAACGGCGATCACAAAGCTTTACTCTAGCAATCTCAAGCATTAATGTCATTATGATCGTCGTTACGTCCCAACCATATCGGCCGTTAGTTTGATACCGAATTGTCTCCTAATTATCGTAAATAGCGGCCGACCCAATCAAGTCGGGCAGTGAAATGACCCGGGTCGGGCGGTATTTACTGCTCGTTTCAGTAAGACAACAGTCCGGCATTTCGATTTCGTCTCAAACGTAAACTTGGTCTTTACGCTACGTGACATACTTTTACGTAGCACAAAATAGAGGTAGGTAATGATATACACAATACATACTACCTTTATTAGGTTAGATCATCGACTTATTTTGGCTTCTTGGTAATCAAATAAAAAGTATCCGGCATGCAAAATTTATAAATAACCTATATTATTTTTAAATCTGTTCTTTAAACTTTATTGCACAATAGAAAAACTTAACGTACAAAAGGCGGACTTAATATCATGGGGCATTCTCTACCAGTCAACCTTAATAATAATAATATGAAGTCTATCTTCGCATATTTGTACGAAATAAATGAAGTTATTTAAATCATACTATGTTTTGCGAATTTTCTTTGTATGTTTTATAATAATCGTTTTTTTTTCATTCTACTCTCTAATACAATCATAAAACATCTTTATCCAAATGAACCCGTATCGACCAACAGCGTCATGAAAAGTAAATATCATCAGAGCGTGTTTAGAAATAATCATCCCGAGTAATTTGTGCTGAGGCCCCAAATTGCGGAGAGTAAATTAAAAAGATACAATTTGGCGAGCGAGCCACCTCCAAGCTCGCTGCCACGTCATTTCCATTTAAAACAGAGACGATTTTCAGTTGGATTACTATTCATTGGCCCGCCAGTGTATCGTGAAACAAAACACGCCCGCTTTTTGTGCCATGACTCAGTGCGGTTCGTGTTGGTAATTTTTCATTGTTTCGTTTTGATGTGTCATCTGTGGGAAATTGGGCGTTAAATTACAAAGTACTGAATGTTTTTTTTTTACATAAAGTTCACCATTTAGAGTGTAAGTTCTATCAAAATTTCGCCACATGCAAAGGAAAGAGATTTGATCAAATCGTTTGATTAGGGTCGGTAATTTTTCGTTATTTGACTTTTGAGTTTCTTTCAGCGTTTCTTTTTAACAGTGGCCTCCTTTTGTTAAATTCCGGTAGACTTAGACATGTAAAAGTGCTCTTATTATTATTATTATTATTTTATTTAAACTTTATTGCACAAAAAAAAGTCTTGCGAAATGGCATTCTCTACCAGGCCCTTGTGACCTACGTGCAGAATAAAGATAATTATTTCATGATTTATTCTATAGTAATGTGTTCTTTATGTGTGTGAAATTGATAGTTAACTTATAAGGTGAATGATGTGGAATAGTGAACCTTTGATTTTTTCTTGAGACATATTGAATCCAATTTTCACTGTAATTATTTTTGGTACAACGCTTCGCATCAACTTTCACATACAAAATAATCTTATTGATGAATTAACAGATATGGCTATCGTAAAACTAAAAATAGATTATTTACAGGAAGCCATTCCTGTTCAAAACGTTTAACTGACTTGAGACACATAAACTTAGAGATCTAACTTACAAAATATGAATCTCAAACGCACATCAATAAAATTTAAGAATGAAAGCACAAAACAAAACAGATAGGTACAGAAATCAATCTACATACAAGCGCGCTCGAGCAAACGCACACATAGACATTGCTCACGGACACAATATCTTGGGCCAGTTTAGACCAGTGCGAGCGCGAGTGCCATACGCTTGACGTGTCCGTGAGCAATGTCTATGTGTGCGTTTGCTCGAGCGCGCTTGTATGTAGATTGATTTTTGTACCTATCTGTTTTGTGATGAAAGCCTCATTGAAATAATTGACAATTAAAAACAACTCCCCAATTCAAACTTAACAATATTTAAATATGTACATAACTTACGGCTCAACCATCCCGCAACGCTACAACTTGAGCATTAAAATTGTACCTTGTAACTGCCGGACGAGGCAGATGCTCCTAACTTCATCTAAGCGTTAACTTAAGACAGAAACTTGACAATTAATTCCACCTCAGGTGACGGACTCAGACTTGTAAAGACCGGGAAAAGTTTATAGTTAAATAACTGTGATCGTCGTTCCAGTACCAAAGAAATCACAGTGACTTTGTGAGGGTTAATGACTCACGTCACGTCAATACGCACCGTGGACCAGAAAACTGCTTCGCCTTAGACCTTTGTTCCGCCAAATCGTAGAAAAAATGCCGTGCCCGTTTAGCACAATTGTGCTTCGCGACTCTTGTCATGAGGCATAGCGTTGCTAATCACTCTCTCACAGTACTTTACAGAAACTTTAAGTTTAAACTTTTAAACTTTCTCACAGTACCTAGTCTATCTCGCGCGAGAAGGAGTCACGTTCACTGTTGTGCTGAGGTACAGGTTAATGGCGACGCATCTACTAAAACATTAATAAACAACAGGTTTTCAATCGGCTTTCGCGAAGAAAAGAATCTTCAGAATATTATTATTCTGTGGTCATGTTGACGTAATAAGACGAAAATTATAATGTAATGATAATTACAGTGATTTTTTACATATTTTAGTATGTCAGGCAGGCAGGTATGTAAAGGTGACTGGAGGGTTACTCTGATGTTCGAAATTCAAATATTGTTTGCCACGAAATCGACAGGGATGGCTCGGTTATACAAACTTACATTTTTGACATTCGGAATAACCCTTCTGCAGTATCGCGTCAAATAAATGTCACAGAAGGATTGACTTACGTGCAGCGCCTTATAGCGTTGTTTAATCATGTAAATTCATAGTCAAAAAGTTAATTCGCCTGAGTTCCGGTGTGTGTTTACTTTCAACGCAAACGTGTCTTTGGCGCGATTGTGATCATAAATAGTTTTTATTTTTATAAACTTGAACATGGCCGAGACGTTTTCTTGCATTGCAAAATTTGAAAACTTGCACTTAGGACTTATATCACTGTTACATTATCACTGTGACGTTATTGCCGTCCATCTCTACAGACTTGTAGACCGAGACTTGTCGGTGACAGGTTGTTGTTTATGTTAAGTAGTTTTTGAGTTTCGTGATTGATGATTTGCATATTTAAATTGTTTCAAATATGGACAGGTTTTATCGAACTTTATATGGATAAGTTATAATTTTCTGAAACGGTCTACGAATTAAAAAGCAATCGTTTTCTCTATTTTCATTTCCACATTACGAAGTTTCACTTCTTCCGCGCGGAGGACCTCCACGCACTTTTTTTTTTAAATAACACATTTTTACGTAATAAAAAGTATGAAAATTTCGCATCTTGTGAAGTGCGCCAGGTCTTCTAGCATAACTGCGCCACCTGAATTTTTAGCGCGCGACATATACTGTCTGTCACTTTCCTTAAATACCGTGCGAGCATGTACTAGGCTTCCGGCTTCCCGATGTAAAGAAAAAAAAAAAAAAAAAAAAAAAAACAGCTGCAGGGATCATCATTCGTCAACTGGGGTTTTGATCGAACAAGTATAGACGAAATAAACTTAGTAATAAGCTTATTTTTATTTTGTTTTAATCTTGCCTGAGACCGTTTACATCTCGGAAAGTGTATCTATTTACCTACCTGTAAAATATGCCTAATGATTTGTCTGTTGCACTACTATTATGATATTATTATTGTAAATTGTTTTTTTTATGGAACTTAGAATCTGACATGTATAAGAGCTCTTGCAGCCTACTTGCAGAATAAAGTTTTGATTTAGATTTTTTTTAAACTGGTAACTAAATATTATTATTAGGTACGTGAGTTTCCTTACAAAATAAGCACATCGTGTACCTTCTCCATTCAACCCCCCAACAAAGATAAACTCGAGCGACACAAACCCTCAACTTACATCGCATTTCCGAAACTAGTGCGCCAAAATGATTTAAGTTCGCCAACTGCTTTAATTTCGTGCCCTTAATTCACCCTCTAATTGCGCAGTAATTACAAACTTTTCTCAACTCGTAATAAATGCGAACAATGAACAATGGATACGGTCAGTGTCAACTTTGGGTCCCCCTTCCACTGTTTACTACGATACGGCCCGCGGTTTTAGTGTTGGTGTATCGGGTGGTAATAGTACATTATGATACAAGTGTGCTAAGTTGGTCATTACAGTCGAGGCGGAATTGCAGCCCGAGCCGTAGGCGAGGGAGTAATAGAGCCGAGAGTGTAATGATCAAATGCACACGAGTTTCATACGACGTTTTTCAACACACTTGCGAGGAAAAAAACACCCGTTTATAACTGAAATATTTAATTATTAAAACAAATTGTGAAAGTACAATTATTGAAATGATACACAGTGGATTTCGATCGCATTTGTACAGTATGTTTTTGCCTTCGTCGAACGTATATTTTCGTATTTTTTTAACTATGAATGTGAATTGTGAATGATCGTGGTATTTTGTTTTTAGTGTTAGTAATTTTTACTAACAGCATTTTGCCGTGATTTTCTATGCCTTGTAGCAATATTACTCAGTTCCTGATGTCTACATGCTCCAGTAATACCGAATATTAACGAGACCTGAAAGTAAATTAAATACATATTTAGTTACTACTGCCTGCAAATTAAGCATGTCTGGGCGGTGGGCGGATGTCCAGTTTTTTTTGTAACAAAAATATTTGAAATCAGTCTAGTCGTTTAGATTTGATATGGCTGCCAAACAATACATACACACTTACCTACATAGATATAAATATAAAACATAAAATAGTTGAGTAGATGAGTAGCCTCATGAGTAGTCGTTTTATTTTTTTATAAACATAATCATTCAGTGTACAGAAATTTCATATTTAAATAAAATAACAATTTCAACTGACCTTTGTTGCTAGGTACTGGCTATCCGGTTCTTCTTTCAGAAACTTTTCGATGTCCTTTGAGGACAATACTTTAGATTTTTTACTTCTGTAACCATCTGAGCGCCTCTTCAAGAACGCAATCAGATTGGCATATGTTTTTATGTCAATACCATTTTTGTTCCGAACAGTGCTTTTTAACATGGAGATAGACCACAGCGAGGTAGGCTTAAATTTATTTGGTAGCTCATGAAAATAAGCTAAAATACGTTTTCCGAGAACAAATGGGCTTTTTTGCTAGATTCCCAATGAATAAAATCTTCATAGGCTATTGGATACTTTTTTTTAGATTTCAATGGCAACAGGCTGTCATTAGCATTTTTGCATCATTAAGTATTTCCGGAGGCATCAATTCCACATCTAAATCTTCTTCATTACTAGAACTCGACATTTTTGTAAATCTAATCAGTCACAAACTAAGTACAGCGATAAACTCGAATAAACAAATTTTATGCAAAGCAAAATGGCGCGGAGATTTATTTTTTACGCGCCTTGCATTGGTTGAATTTAGTTATGCGCGCGCAGGTGCAAAATGGAAGCAATGACGAAACCGTCAAACAGCCAAATATTAAAAATATAATAATATATATATTTAATTATACCTGGTGCAAATTAGTGTCAATTACATGACAAAATTAAATAATTTGATAAAAATAATTGTTTAATTATTGCGTTTAAGGCATCACAATTACTTTATTCACAAAAATTCTGCTTATTATATAAAAGTAAAAACTCTTTGTTGAAATTTAAAAAAAAACTGTAAAGTAAAGACACTAGTGCGTAATAGAAAAGTCAAAAGCACGCGTGTTTTATAGGATACTTTGCGGCCATAAAAACAGTTTAATATGGACCACTTTACGAGCAAGTGTGTTGAAAAATAGGTTTTCTACCATTTTTGGATGACCATGAAATTATATATTTTTTTAGATAATCTTTACTGTATGTATTTACAAGCTGCGGGTCATTAATATTTTTTAAATTGTCAATTTGACAGTTTTCAATTATAACACAAAACAGATAGGTACAGAAATCAATCTACATACAAGCGCGCTCGAGCAAACGCACACATAGACATTGCTCACGGACACGTCAAGCGGATGGCACTGGCGCTCGCACTGGTCTGAACTGGTCCGAGATATCGTGTCCGTAAGCAATTTATATGTGTGCCTTTGCTCGAGTGCGCTTGTATGTAGATTAATTTCTATACCTATCTGTTTTGTGATTATAGTGTAATCGTAGTATAAAAAAATAGTGGCAGAAGGGATCTTTGCCTTAGATACTTAAAAAAAAGTAGTCGAAGGCAATCGAGACATTTTCTAGCTTTGAAATATCGATCACAATTTGGTATAGTTCCCAATTAAAGCCAATGATATGAGGCTTGTGTAACGGGTACATATGTTTATAGATAGAATAATGAATAATTCATAGGAAACAATCATAATCCAGAAAATTCGAAGTTATCACACTTCATAAACACAGTTATAATATGCCCTTGTCCAGATTCGAACCCAGCTATCAAAAGCAGATGCGCTACTAACTCAATTTGCATTCTATAATAATAATGTATTTACTAATTAAGCTATGTTTCATTGCAACTTAGCCACGAATAGTAACTATAAATTGAGTATAGACCAGGTCTGCCAACCCTTTGTCTCTTAGCGTAAACATATAATAACTAAAACTAACCCCTTAAAAGCCCTTTGACAGTATCTAGACAAAGAATTTAATTAGGAATTTCGGACTGACCGCTAGCCTCGGGGATGGTCATCCTACACCGCCAACCTTGATTTTTTTAAAGCAATTAAAAATATACCAAAACACATTAAATAAATATCAGACAACCTCACACAAATCGATCTAGTCCCAAATTAAGCTCAAGAAGGCTTGTGTATGGGTACTAGACGACGATATACATACTTATATAGATAAATATATACTTAAATACATAGAACAATCATGAACCAAGCACAAATATTCGAGTTCATCAAACAACTATTTCCCCTGACCAGGATTCGAACCCGGGACCGCCGGCTCAGTAGGCAAGTGCTTACAAACCGAGCTAACCGCGTCTTCAAAATTACTTATAAAAACTAGAGCACCGTATACGGGGCAGATGCCAACTACCCATTGCAAAGATTGATTTAACCTAGCCACAGTTTCTTAGCATGTTAGTATATGCTATAAGACCGTTCGCCAAAACTACTAACGGGACAATATTTATCACTACAATTTTTCTACTTTGCACTAAAATTGACTGGTAAGAAAGCCACATGGTATTTATTAGGTCCGAATTTTGTACTATAAGTTTTCATTGGTGCAATGAAGATTAAATTAAGAATTGTTTGTATACGGGCCATGTACATCATCTTCTTTTGTGCCATTTATTTTAAGTCGCCAAGATATTATATCTTAGGTTGTCGTTTTTTTTATTTGTGCCCGTTCCATGTCCTTGGCAACGGTTGTCCACCACGTGGCCTGTGGTCGCCCTCTGCCTCTCTTCTCTGGCACAGCCTTTCCTCCCGACGTACTCTTCATCCCGCCTCATCACGTACCCAGACCATTGCACACACAAAAAAAATTACCATAATTGGCAAGATTTTTATTTATTTTATACCAACGAAACTACATTTTTATTACTTTTCTGTATCCCGCTTAGATAGAGGACGAATAATCACTGTTTTTAAATATTTCTAAGATTACTTATTAATTTATTATTAGGTAATTTATTAAAATCTCATCATAAAAATATGTAGTAACTCCAAAACTATGACAAAATATATCGTGTTGAGCTTGACATTATTAACAGTTTATTTTATTTCGCGGATAGGTCGAAGACTACAACTCTATGCAGGCATAGTTGTCGCAAATTTCGGTTTTTTCATGTATTTTATTATATTTATTTACATACAGAAACAATAAAATACAGAAACAAGCTTTCTTGAGCTTAATTTGGGACTAGATCGATTTGTGTGAGGTTGTCATATATTTATATTTATTTTATTTATTTTTATTTATTTATTTACAGAAAACTAAATTCAAAGAATTTATTAGGGTGTACACGACGCAAAGCTCTCTCGATTTCCATATTAATTTCCACCTATTAGAAATATAAAATGTTAATTATTAATTGAATCGAAATACTGTGCAGTGTGCGCAACCCTATTGAGCCCATCGCGCTACATAAACCCTTATCACGCGACCTACACTACCTCCCGCCGAAATATTCATTTATTTATGCTTTAGGGTTGACAGTTTACAGTTGGACAACTCCCCGTGACAGATGCTTTGGATACTAAATCTTTGAGGGCCTTTGAGTATTTAACCCAATAAAGATGTCAGACGTAAACTCTCTGAACATAATTGAGCGGGAGGCCAAGGTCATCACGTACAGTACACCATCACATTGCACACAATACACTCACTCACAGATACAATGTCTGCTGTTGCAAGAAACGCACACTACATAAATAAAAATAATATGTTTCTTATATTTTTTTCAGTTCCCGCGACTTAAAAAAACGGATTATATCGCGTATATTAATTTGGGGCTCCCTGACGTTTCGGTAGCTTTACAGTTTGCCATAATATGTTTCTCTTTTGAAGTGTTACGTTCTAATACTCGTCTAATGCCTTACGTTGACCAATATACTTTGGTAGTGGGGTTCGCCCGTGTTTGGCATCTCTTTGAGCTATTTTCTTGGTACACTCAAAGGTGGTATGCTCAAAGTTGAGGGTTTTCAACTATATTCTTAAGGCATTTTATTAGGGCTGTTAATTGCCGTTTATTATGTTGGGTAAATCACCCGATGGCTAAAAATCCATCAGTATTTTATCCGTATTGGCACATTATACAGAAAGAAGGAGGATAATGGTCTAAAAGTACTTTTCAAGTGAGAATGTTATTTAATATATTATCAGCACAGCGTTTTGTCGATTTCTCGCACATATTTTATGAGCGCTAGGGAGCGTTTCATTTATCGCCTTTCCTTACTTTCTATTTACGGTCCAGATTTTTCTTGGAATGACGAAGAAAAACATCTACCTACGTACGAAATCAGGATACGCGAAATGTAAAACCGAAATTGGGTGGCAGTTAATTAACTTCGAAATCTATAGGAGCGTAGTAACTAAATAAATATCACCCAAGATTGCATTGAGGCTTTGATTTTGCAGATGAGAATAAAATTAAGTTAAAATTGGCCCGAGATAAAATGAGGTACTGCATTGAGTTTTATTCTATGCATCTCATTTCACCAGTAAAAACATATCGCAATCAAAAAACGGAATCCTAAAGTATTAGAGTTTAAATTGCTTTCCTAAATATAAGAACGGTAGATCCAAACTCATTATTATTATTATTATTATTTATTAATTATACAACAAAGATTACATATAATCTAAAGCCCTGCGAAATTAATTATCTCTTTGTTGTATGTCATCGAATAAAATAAAATGATACAAGCTTCGATTTAAAAATAAGTACTTAGAAGTTAATTATTGTACCTATTAAGCGGTTTACACTCACGTGAAATTGACAGGAACGGCCCGACGTGTTTCGAATTCGTATGGAGCTCTTCATCAGGGACCATCACGTGAAATTGTTCCTGACAATTTCACGTGAGTGTAAACCGCTTAATACAATAATTAACTATGTCTCAGGAAAGTTTTAATAAGTTTATTACTTAGAAGTTAAATGTTTAAGTAGGTAATGTAATCTTATTAAAACTTTCGTGAGACATATTTAAGAATTGTATGTTAGGCCGTTCCTGATTATTAACGTGGGTGTAAACCGTTTTATACAATAATGTTTAAATAATGTAAGTATTATTAATAAATAAATAATAAAATTAATAAATAAATATGGGATAACCTCACACAAACCGATCTTGTCTCAAATTAAGCTCAAGAAGGCTTTTGTTATACGACGATCAATTTTTCAAATCACACAATCAACAGTACACAAACAACCAAATAACTTAAACCCTTAAAATGTATTTTCCGAAATCACGAAATACACCAATTTCCTCAAAACTCTTTCCAACACTGAACCAGATTCAGAAGCACGTAAGTCACTTCGCATTTTTGCTAAACTTCGATGTCACCAAAGCAAAAGCATCCAAGTTCTTAAGTATAAAAGACGGTTTTCGAAGAAAATTGACGTGACAGCTTTCGTTTTGCGCCGTACGAAATCGCTTGCACTGAGCCGCTGAATTAAAGATACCACACGTCCTGCCAACTCGAAGATTGACTATACTTACTGATCTGATCTCAGACTCGTATGGATTTGGAGAAGTTTTGTACGTGAACAATTTATCAAAGAGTGTATTATTTTATAGACCTCTCTCAAGATTTTCGACTTCGATCACTGACGTTGTTACAACGAGAGAACGAAGAAACAACATAGTCATTAAAGTGAGTTCGTACAATATCTTTGGGTGTATCCGTTTTGATTTTTGATGAACCTTTTTGATTTCTTCTGAACCCGATGGCTATAAAAATAAATAATAGTTATATATATAAAATAAACAAATACGAGTATTAAGGAAGAATCTTATACAAATCGACTGAGTCCCAAACGAAGCAAACCTGTACTATGGGTACTATGGGTACTAGACGACGATAAACATAATATATAAATACATATTATATAGATAACATCCATTGGGTTATTTAGTTAGAAATATAAAAGTTTATTCTGTAAATAAATTTTTAGTTACTTATAATTTAAGATTTTTTTAAAGTTTAATATGATTTATGCCTAATCCATGTGTAGTAACAAATATTTGAGTTCACCACACAATTATTTGTCCTTGCCGGGATTCAAACCCAGGACCGCCGTCTCAGTAGGCAGGTGAACTACAAAGTGCGCCAACCGCGTCGTCAATTATTTACCAGACTTCAACTTACTAGGAAATATGTAATTAGTACCTTTTATTATTTTATAGACAGGGGGCTGCCTTTTTCCAGTAATGCGACATAAAATAATAAAAACTGCAGTTTAAGGATATTTGCGATTAAAAATATAAATAGCTACACAAGGTACTTACAGCGTGACCCTGAACCCTAGGTAGTTTAGCAACCGAATGCGGGGACCGTCAGTTAAAGTTAACACGTTGAATGCGGTACATGTCAGTTTTGGCTTGTACTGGACTTTCTTTTGGTGCGGCGCGAGGAAGTAGCTTGTCTCTGTCTGGTGCGGGGGTAATTTGAATATGAAATCCTATGGACTAGAAAGAGTCAAGTATACATTTATGCTTCTTTCTGCAAATTTTATCCAATGGATACATAAAACTGTACAAGACAAATTTGACTCGTTTCGCACCAGGTGAAAAAAATAATCAACCAGTGCGGTACCAGCCAAAAGTGTCTTGTATCCTACCGCCTTGTATCGCACCATGGGTACAAGTCAGTACAGACCAGTGCGGGGATCGATCCTTACGTATCATATGTTTATCTTTCGGCTGTCGTTAGTTTTTCGTCATCGTTGACCAAGAAAGTATTACCAAAAGTGTTATAAAATATTTGAAGAAATTGAGCGTAGTGAACCGAAGAATAAAGAAATTGAGAAGTAATGCGACGATAGAATATTCACAATTAAAAGAGAAAACACAGGTGGGGCCGGTTCTAAAGTATTTATTTTAATACCTACTGCCAAGAATGTGAACAAAATACGTTTAGAATGTTTCAATAAGTCTCAATCAAATACGTAATTTTAGTTACTTTTTTAATAATTACAACAATCGATATCGATGTTTGATTTCATTATGTTTTCCCTCCCTACCAAAACATCGACTTGAGAGCACCAGCCCTGTGTCCATGATGCGGTACAAGTCAGTTTCGTATCGTTAATTAATTGTCTTATAATTCCTAAACCAAGGTCGATAGTCTGTAACGAACTTAGATTTAGATCACTCAATTGTTTAACTTGCTATTGTTATCAGTAAATCATCAATTTGTTAAACCAACAAAGATATATTTGCCAAATTCTAGACCTCTAGTCACAAGCCAAAATAGTCTTGTACCGCACTAGTGAAAAACTATGCTACAATTCAAAAATGATATGTATAGCACTGAATGAAAATTATAAAATCCAGTTCCCGCATTCAACGTGTTAACTGACCGTTAAATGACGGCACGTCTACCCCTTGATCTAATTATAGTTATTAAAGGTGGTATTACTCGTAAGACCAACGGGAAACAGCGAGGTGAAATAGCTTGAAAGTATTAACTTGTTAGAACCGGGGTGACTTTAAAATGCAGGGGCGACTTTAGAAAAGAGGTTTTATACCAAGTCCTTATTTTTTTAACACCTGTGGCAATGAATTATAAATGACCTAACCTTTTACTTAATTTGCTCAATCGAGCTTTTTCCGTTTTTATAATCATTTTAAATGTATCAAAGTATTCAAAATTTTCCTAAAGTAACCTCGGTTTACGGAACTAAAAAGTACGATGTATGGTATGAAACATTTTGTAGGGGTTTTTAAAATCTTAAATGACTACCGAATATACAAGAATATAGCTGTTCTGATTTTCCAACGAATTATTGTATTTCATTCATGTTTTATTTCATCAAATTTTCACTTCGCTGAATTTTATCCTGAAGTCTTTTTTTTCAATATTTTTGAAAATGCCAACCCATTGATTAAGTTAGGTTAGTGTTTCAGAGAAAAATGCTTATACGAAATTAAACTTCGGCGAAATGAAACTGTCGACAAAAAATAATTCCGTGAAAGGACTGAGAACCGAGCATAATACGAGTACCTATCTAGCCACACTGAGGATCCCAAAAACATACAGATCTTAAAATAATATTATTTTACTCGGCAGCACAACAACAAGGACCATGTTATGTTTTTGATTGCTACTCTCGCTTTAATTTAATAATATGATATCAGTCAGCAAAATGAAAATAGTCAGACATTGGAAATTTATTGTATTTCGCACTTGAAGGAACCATTAAATGACATAATCCCAATCTCCACCATAGTTAGATAATCAGTACTGTGACGCATTTGAGTATGATTTGATCACAATCTGTACTTACCACGAATTGGGTTGAATTGGCTTAATCGTAGCCCGAACAAGAGGCCTTAATGCGAGGGCGGGAACTTCGCATATACGTAGTTGACGATAAGGCATGGCTACTGAGCGAGCGGAGAGGAGAGCGGAGCAGTTAAATTTCAACCTCTGTATTTAAAACGGATTGGGTTGAATTAACTTAAATGCAGCCCGAACAAGAGGCCTTAATGCGAGGGCGGAAAACTTCGCATATACGTAGTTGATGGTAAAGCAACGCTACTGGGCAAGCGGAGCGGAGTAGTAAGTGAATTTGATATTAATCTGTATTTTGCTTACCACGAATTGGGTTGAATCGACTCGTGGCCTGAACATGCAAGGATGTGTTATTAGTGAACATAAATAATTAAATTAAAGATAGGTTTAATTTAAACTAAACACAAGTATGGTGGCTCAGTGGAACACAGAACGAGAAAATTAGGTTCCCAAAATCATGCCCAGTCAAATTCAGAGTTTGCAGATTAACATGTTTGTCAAATTATGCGTTTTTAAACGTTTCTAAAACCCTAAAAGTGTTTCATCAAATTAAAGTTCACTCCTTCAGCGTTCGTCCTGAAGGCAAGTCTTCTTCAAGACGAAGCGGTTTAGTAACCGCGATGTGAAAACGCTGCACATTGCACATAGCCTTACCACAGTTTTGAACCAGTGATTGCAGTAATTATAGTGACATAACAATTTAACTATTTTGGAAGCTAATTCTAGGCCTTTTGAGTATATGGAACTATGTTAGTATTAAAAGATGTAAGAAAAACATCTTATTTTCCGTAGTTTTCCTTTCATCCTCAGCACTTGGCAGTCCACAACTGTGCGTTTTTTTAGAAATTTACTCCCTCGCACGACTGCATTTGAATGAATTGTTTCTTGCGGTATTTCCGGACCGATACTACAAACCTTCAAGTAAAGAGCGTACTCCCACCTGAAAGGCCGGCAACGCACTGGCGACTCCTCTGGTGTTGCAGCTGTCTATAGGCGACGGTAATCTCTTTCCGTTTGCTCGTTTATGACATTGAAAATAAAAATAAAAGTCGTTCCAGTTGCGGTCTGATCTTCACTACTTTTGGGATAAGAAGAACATCAAAACAAAACGCTCAGTAAAATCACGAAGCAACTTCCAAGAGCATCCAATCTTGCATCAGAATTTCCCGAGTTATGTTTTTCATAATCAGTTCAGAATGAATATTCTTAGTAGTACAAAGGAATTCCTTTCGCTCGAGACGATATTAAAATTCGCCGTCCCGTCGGTAACCAGCGTTTTCCGTTGAAACGTCCAGGATGACGAATGGTTGCAGGATATTCGAGGTTTCAGGGTTATTTCCTTTTGGCTAATAGCGGAGTGTTTCTAGAATATTAAGTTTGAGCACCAAGTGGCGAACCACCGTATTAGGTTAGTGTGACACTGGTACCTTTACCATGAGTTAACGTGACCGTACTTACTAGCGACAGCGTAAATTACTTGTATGGAGAATAGAACAGCGCCTCTAGCAATCTTCTCTTTCTCTTCTTCTCCATACAAATCCTTTAAGCAGTCGCTAACGAGTACTGTCACTGTAAATTCATGGTAAGGGTATGGATGTCACAAAAGTCGAACGTTTTGGATATGGAGGGTAGAAGGGGAGGCGCAGAATCTTCATATTATATCCAAAAGTGTCCGCTGAAAGGTTTTATACATATTGGTGGCGCTACTCTTGCTTTAAGTAGTTCTATTAATTATCAACGGTTTGTTTATAAATAAAGTTTAAATAAAACTGAATTATGCTATTTTTTTCTGTATATACTTAAAGGAACTAAGTAGGATTTACTCTGGTCACCTAAAATATTCAATCCAACTGGTGTTCACTGAGTTTAAACTTGGAATGATTAAATACATAAATACTTAGCAATAATGAGGTACTAATAATACGCTGAATAGAGACTAAAGTACTATGTGTGACCTTACAAACGGTCCGGTAGTTTTGAATTTTTGATATGTTGTCTAGGATGGTTAGTCAGTGTTTAAAATGCAAAATGCACAATTCCCCCCCCTCCGCGCCCGCCGCCATATTGAAAAAACCGGCACTTTCTTCATATTTTTGCTCATATCTTCCTTTAGGAGCATTTTAGCTAGAAGATAGCTACTACAATGTTATAGAGAGTTAAATTTACTACATTCTCGATTTTATATATTTTTTCTAGGACAGATAGTTACGGAGATATCCCCATTTAAAAAAACGTAAAAAACCGCAATTTCCTACTGAAAAACCAACTTCTGGATTATATCTTCGTTTAGGAGCATTTTAGCTACAACAAAGCTTGGGCAATATTGTAGAGAATTAAATTTACTATAATTTACCCTTCAAATTTTGTTTCAAGGACGGTTAGTTACGGAGATATGCACATTTAAAAAACAGGAAAAGTCGAATTTTCCTAAAATTTCTCAAAATTCTTGGTTTAGAACGCTGTCATTCAGTTACGGACTATTCTAGGACAAATTAAAACATGTAGGAAATATAATTGCTTATAAAACTCATGTCCATTTTTACATACATTTTTCGAAAATTTGACTTTATTTTTTACATATCTCCGTAATTATCTGTCCTAGAAACAAAATTTGAAATGTAAATTATAGTAAATTTAATTCTCTACAAAATTGCCCAAGCACTGTTCTAGCTAAAATGCTACTAAACGAAGATATAATCCAGAAGTTTGTTTTTGAGTTGAAAATTGCAATTTCTTAAGTTTTTTTTAATGTGCATATCTCCGTAACTATCTATCCTAGAAAAAAAATATAAAATGGAAAAAGTAGTAAATTTAACTCTCTATAACATTGTCGAAGCTTTCTTCTAGCTTAAAATGCTCCTAAAGGAAGATATGAGCAAAAATATGAAGAGAGTGCCGGTTTTTTCAATATGGCGGCGGGCGCGGAGTGGGGGGAATTGTGCATTTTGCATTTTAAACACTACCTAACCATCCTAGACAACATATCAAAAATTCAAACCTACCGGACCGTTTGTAAGGTCAAAATCCTTTATTCACTGAATTATAAAGTGATTAGGCTTTTTAACCCCTGTGCGAGAAGATATATCATTATCATCATCCTCCTAGCCTTTGTCCCATTTTTTGAGAATGAATTCTCAATCGGGGTCGGCTACCTAAATCCCAAGATGTGGCGTAGGCACTAGTTTTTACGCAAGCGACTGCCATCTGACCTTCCAACCCAGAGGGGAAACTAGAAGATATATCATTATATTCGTTAGTTATTCATACAAGAATTAGGCATGCTCTATTTTAAATTATTATGGTTACCTTTGACGATATCGAGGTACTAAAGTAATTACGTAGGTTTTTTTACCCTTGTGCGATAAGATTTATTTTTACATTCGTTACAGTTTTTTCATGAAAAAATTGTGAATGCTCTATTTGAAATAAGTTTGGTATAGCATGAAGTATTCACAAATAATGGGTTATGTTTTGTGATATCCCAATTTTGCAAGCCATTATTATAGTAATTATAACAGTACCTAGATGTTATTAGTTAATGCCGAGTCGAAGGATATTTTGACGTAATGCAACTAAGCAAATTACTGGAACATAGTTGGATGAGTAATACCTAACGTAACTACCGAATGTTAAGACATAGGATGTTACTCGGCTCACGACGACATATCAGCGTATTCGCAGCGTACCACGGCGTTTCGCATGTAAATTCGTCTGCAGCTACAATTTGAATATTTAGACGTCCCCCGTTTGTGGTGTAAATGAGTCTTCTCGATATGTGGTTACAATTCGTCGCGGAAACAAACGGCGATCAATTGGAGTAGTGTACGTTTCAATTGTAGATTTTAAAACTGTAGCGATTTCTCGATCATTACGTTTTTGGTCCTTCGATAGCCGTTAGGGCAGAAAGGTTCTTGAGTGGCAACCCTGGACCACTACCGAATGGTACATTTATTGAAATCCCGGAAAGTAAGTAAAAGATAGGGTAAAGTTATTTATGTTCTATAAAAGTTCATCTTTCACAATCGAATCTTAATGTATTTTGCTAAGCACCTTAAACACCCTATAATTTATTTGTTTAATCACGCTGCCATATTAAACTCCACGGGAGCAAAGTAGATTCATAAAATACATAATTATGCTCAACAGTGATAAACCTGTCGGTGGACATATTATACTCGTAGTTATTGCTTAGTTTAAATAGATAAAAGACGAGTTAGGATTAGGACAGAGGTGCATGTGCCACTCTATTGTATTAAAAGCAACATGCAACTCGTGTATCGGCCAGTTTTTGCGAGATCGAAAGAGATCGTCTACAGTATTTTAATTAAGTCCAAATGGGGTAAGATATACACATTGGGGTAAGGAAAACTCAAAATAAATCACAGTATGTATGGTGAATCCGATTTTTCGAGACAGTTTCAGGAAAAAAAAATTGTCGCTGCAGTTGATAATTTTATGTTTATTTGAGCTATCACATAGAAAATATTTCAAGGTGTTCCACATTCCCCCATGTGTTTCCCTAACCCCACCTGACCTTAATGTAATATTTAGTCTAGTAGGAATATCACTTGAATATTGTTTGCTTCGTGTGTATACCTCCAAAACTTTAAAGGTGCGTTTTCACTAACAGTACAGCGCCCCTAGTTACTTTGTAGAACTACAATTATCCATACAAATCGTTTACGCAGTCCCTAGCGAGTAAGGACACTGTAAACGCAAGGTAGGTAAGGAAAAACATTCGTTCATGGGATATTGTTGTGGTTTATAGGAAGATTGGTCGCTCAGAACTGTTCTGGATAATAAGTACAACACGATGTACCCATAAGTTTTTTAATACCAGCCGAACAAACACGTTTGCAAATAATGTCTATCTGCCGGCAGGTTAATGAAAACCCTGAATAATTAACCTGTCCCAGTTCTTAACCAGGTTAAGTTAATTATTTATCGAGACAGGGACGGAAAGAAAATATGACCTCTGTTTGGAGTTTGCGGAGATTTGATATTGGAAATGGCATTAGAAATGTTTGAAATAAATTCAATTTGAATTTTGCATTACAGTGGCGGTTCGATGAGTTTGAAGCCAAACCAAATTTCTGTAGTGTCTTATTTTGAGTTAAGACCATCGATTTTTCACCGCCTTCGATATACCGTACGGCACGTCCTAATATTTCACAGTTTGCTTTTAACAATCTAAAGCCATCCATACCACAACTCTTCCTATTTTCATAGGATTATTTAAAGTTCTTAAGTATGCCGTATATTTTTCTACTTTTAACGATACTTTTACAACCTGAACAAGTTTTATGTTTTAAGTCTCTCCTACACTGCGCTGCATTAGGTAGATGTGAAGCTGGGAATAACTATCCTAGTAACGTATAAAAGGGATTTAGAAATTCGAGACTCTAAATCTGACTTATGGGATTATTCAGGAACAATGCGCCCGTTTTTTACAAAGGCGGAATAAAGTACTAGTCATTTAAAACACACTAATTTGATAATAATGTAACAAAACAAACACATCAAAATAAATACGAGCTATACAGATAGGATGGGGATGATCGCAAAGAAGTATTTTACTCAAATGAAATAAAAGAAATTACGATTACGTTTCGGCAAACCTAACAATTTACTTCCAAAAATATTATCACCTGACAATAAAGTTGAAAATTGCTTTATCGGTTAATTTTTACAGTTAGTTCAACACGTGTTCTAATTAAGTTGCCTAAAGGTCTAACCCGAAGAAGGGAATTCGAAGTTTAAACAATACCATCCCTCTCAATCTTGTGTCAAACAATATTTGAATGAGCGGGACAGCACGATACGAAGTTCGAATTTCGAACAACGGAGTAACACTCCTGGAGCCTTGCGCCGTTGAAATTGCGACCATTATCGCAAGATCTACGTGTCCACAAGTTTGAGAACCATTCGAGACTTGATCGATCTTTAATTCAGAAGCTCCCTGCTCAGCTAAGTGGTTCTGGAGTTTTCAGCGCATTTCAAACGTTCGGCAAGATTTTGAAATGTTTTCACGGCTACCTAGTAGACTAATGTTTTCGATCGTTAAAGGCTTTCAGTGGGAAGGTGTGGATTGAGTTAAATAGATACTAGAGCTCTGGGATTGTGGGATCGCTTAATCTTAGACTGGGAGATGTTCGGTTGAATAATGTATCAAGATTTACTGGGTAAGTACTCTGACTTTGCTGAATGCAGTTAAGCACTGGAGCATTAAAACTTAATCTTAAGTTCACTCATGAGTAATATAAATATCCTTCGTCTATCCTCTGCATAACTAAACGCTACACATTCTTTTTGCAACAATCATGCTTTATCTAAAAGTCCCGATAAGGCATTGTGTTCAAATCTTATATCATATTCATTATTATTGCATGTTTTTAATCACATTACCTACTACATACGAGTATGTATTTTTTTCACGACTAGAGTATACTCGTGAAAAAAATACATTTTAATTATGTTAAGTCTGTGCGACACGCGTGAAATACAAGTTTTTCAAGTAACATATTATGATGATATTATGACTTAACATAATTAAAATGTATTTTTTTCATAGTATGACAAATATACAAAAATAAAGTCAACCAATTTTATAAATATTTTTTTCCTGACTTCTAGATACAGCTGCCGGCAAACTTTACCATAACCTTGACTACGCAGTAGCCGATTTACGTACAAATGTACGTGCGCAGATCCGCCATTTTTGTTCTAAACGTTTGCCGGCAACTATAATAACAAAGCTATTTCATGTTTTAATTGCGTGCATTTAAAAATAAGTCGAATAAAGCAGTTTTCTGCGTTAATTTTGTCAATTTGGAATACTTTTAGAAAAAAAATATCAAATTCATAATAACTATGTGAAGTGACATGTTTAATCATAGAGAAAAATGTCTAATACAATTAGTATTTTTGAACGGATAAGAAGCATACACATAATTAAAATGACATGTTTGTTTATCATATCCACATTATCGCCCCAGCAATCAACTTAGCGCCCCCTCGCCAGTTGCAGGGTTAACGTTAGCCCGCAAATTGAACTGACTCATGGACATCACGCGATGTGACTCATTGAAAGGGGTTAAATTGTAGAGGGTAAAAAGGAGGAGCGATATCTTTCATAGGTGAATATTTGAATAAGTGTCCAGCGGCAGGCTATCCCCACGCGTTTCGGCCGCGCAAAACATTCCGATCTCTAAGTGGCTACCCGGCGGGACAAAACGTCAGTGGGCTGCCACGCCTCGCGGCGATTGGACGGCGCGCACGCATACCCAACGTTTCCCGCGCAACCTGTGCTGTGCTGTAGAGTACGATGCCGAAAAATAGAAATCGGACATATTGCGCGGTACACCAGTGCACCAGCCAGCGACTGAATGAAACATTGTCTTTTTTCAAAGTACCTACCGCGCGATGAAGAAAGGTAAGCATTATTTATTATTTTACTATTCATATATTAAAAGTCGAATTCCTCTCATACCCGTTTAAAAAGCATTAATATGCCTAAGACTCACGGTAGTATTCTGACTATTCCTATGTTTACACGTTTTAGAATTTATTTACTTTAAGTATGTATATTTTTTTAGTAGGGAATTACAAAATATAGGCACCTGCGACAATTTGAAACTGGTTCTTATAGTTTTTGTATATGTATTTGACGCGATTTGACCCAAATGGTCTATATAAATTTGGTTCGAATCCGATTCGGATTGTATTCGGTTTTTATAACTTTTTCATTTAGTATTTTATTAGCTTTCTTTGTTTTGTGCAAGTCCATCTTAGATTTTTTTTAATAAATGAATGAAATATTCTTATGTACGTTTATTTGTCTTTTTTTACATATCCAGGCCAGGCAGTTCAATCTATGAAAAGATGAAATTAATTAATTTAAAACCACCGTGTGATTGTTTCCCGTCCGATTATTTAATTAAGCTTTTTGTTAGATTTAGAATATTTAGTACAATTAGATTTAATAATAGAGAATAAATCACTATGTGAAAGTGCGTCATTTGTAAATAACCTTGTTGGTTTTAAATAAATCTTGTAAAACCAGAAGATTATGGTTATTTTTTATTTACCTACATACCTAATAAAATTACCCAAATATACATATACATACATACAAATTCAATCTGTTGTTTGTTTTATGGAATCACCTTGCTACTGAATACCTACCTAAAATTCCAAACGAGCGAAGGCACGAGAAAAAGCTAGCGTTTACATAACGGAGGCAACCCTAGCGCACATTCCAATGACGTTGCGTGATGCGTCACCCGCGGGAGGGGGCATCGGTAGCGGTGGCAACGCCTGCCGTCCAAACAAGTGGTGTATCTGTTACGTAGTAACTTGTATATAATCTGTGCCAGCGGTAAGCAGTAAATAATAGTTCAAATGCCGCCCCGCAATAGCGCTAGAGTAGTAGGAGAGTATGTAAAATTCCAAGTTTAATAAGGAGTGAACTGTGTCGAATTGAAAATTTAAATGTTTTCGGTGACCAAAGTAATTCCTACTTTGTTTCTTTAAAGATATACAAACAAACGCATAATTTAATGCACGATGACTTTTAGAATTCAATCCAATCCTTTTAAAGGCCAATCGAAAACTGCGCACATATTCTAATATTTGTCTAAGACACGGGAGTTTTCTAAACATACACGATGACTTTTATTAAAATAATCATACCGTTGCTAAGTCACAGTAGCGCTACCAATTTAACATTTTTTAGCGGAGACTTTTGGATATATGTACATATAAATACGGCGCTCCTCCTTTTTATCCTCTATAGGTTAAATGAAATTTGCATAAAAACCCCATTTGCATGTTGCTGTTGGTTTAGTTTAAAACAAATCACTGCTGGAGGGTGCTGTTTCTTCGAAATTTTGTGTTTAGTACAAAAATTGATCTGTATTGGAAACATGAGTCATGTTCATTATACTTGCACTGATACATCGAATTGCTAGATGATGCGTTTGATAATGTATTAATATTTTAAGGCTTGTTTGACGTGTATCTCTGATAGAGTACATATTTATTTTTTAGTCGAATAAAAGTCCATTTTGCGGCTTCACACCTATTCGCGACTTTGACCGAAGTTGGGCGAATATGATAGTGTGGAGAGTCACTTCGTTGAGGAAGGAAACCCATTCTTTGCCCCGGCCAGCTCCACGAGTCACTACTCCTGGAGCCCCAATTTATCATAACATTTTACAATGATATTTTCTTCCAATCGTATATTTAGTTCAGTTCAGGGGGTAATTCGACCAATTTTAGAGAGATGATGGAGATCTCTCCATTTCATCGCCATCCGTCACTTTTGGCGTGTCCCCACTTGACAAGTGGCGATATCCCTAGAACATCGCAACTTCGTCAATCCGGTCGCGCTTAATTTGCGTTTCCTTTGTATGTGACGGCATAAATAACAGGCACATACTTTAACATGACTGTGTAGTGCGTGAAATTAGTCAGTTACGTTTCGTTCAAAACAGAAATTGATATGCATGAATAGCATTTTTGACAATCATTATCGCCTTCGTATTTCCAAAATTGAGATACGATTTGTCACTTGAAGCTCATCGCATTTTAATGGCAGGTCAAAGGCGATATCACTGTTATCTAATAGAGTTTTGACGTTTTGCGACCTCTCAAACGGTATTCTCGAATTAGGTCCCAGTTTTGTTTTGTTGACATGTTCAGCACGTCTAGCATAACTTTGACACGCGACACATGTCGCGCGAGATAGCATCATCCGTCACTATCTCATAGTACTGTACAGATAGAGACAGGTAGTATATCTCGCGCGAGAAAGAGTCGCGTGTCAAAGTTATGCTAGCCGTGCTGTTTTCACAATGGATTAACTTTCTTAGAGTCGGTGAAGGTATTAAACGAGACTTTTTCGCTTATCGTGACTCAAAATTTTCTTTAGTCAAATAATGTCTTTTACGATATCAGTTGAAAAAAACGCTCCAAATTCTAAAGCAAATGATATGCGACAAATCTTACCGAATGCACGATTTATGTTTTCTGGAGTCGTTGGTTATCGGATATCTTTAGTGCCCAACTTCAAAACTAAGCTTCTTGGGTCGAAATGCTAGTACGTTGATATCCCAGAAATACGCTCGGAGCTAAAACGCATAGATAACCGTTTGCCAACCTAGCGAAGCCTCGATAAAACTGGGTCTGTGTTCAACACATTCCAAAGTCATGCTTCGATTTTACTGGGTACGAAAGTTTGGTAGCTTTTAGTCCGCTTGTACACATTCGGTAATCTGCGGGAAAATACTGGAATGCCAGAACAAGGGATACCCTTGTTGTATAGAAAACGTTTCAACTGAATTTCATTTCATCGAAATTTCATTATTTCTGAAACCATAAAATATTTCGGAATTTTATAACACAAACCTAACCAATCCTAATCTATTCGTTGACGTTTTCAAGATTGTAATGTATGACTTCGGAGTTCGGAGGAAAACAATGTCTATGAAATGAAAATTTTATGAAATAAAGCATTTGGTGAAGTGTTTTTCTATCAAAGAAGTGGATACCCAGAACAAGACAATCGTACATTTTTGAAATTCTAGAACTAAATTGTATTAGTTATTTGTGTAAATGCGGCGTGGTGACGCGATCGTCTGACGCGAGCGCCATTTTAGGAATGGCTACAAGGTGTCCCTATACGTGTTTTGCCCGAACAATGAGAAGTTGGATCTGGGTACCCAGGTGTGCGCTGATCTAGGTTATTAGCACGGCTCGTGGCGTTGTAATAAAAAAAGATTTGTTAACAGTAGCCCAAATGTTAGCTGCTAGTTACATAAACCGGGGCTGACAAACTGAGGGCTACTTGTAACCAAATAAGTTGTGTAAAATTTGCATAATTTTGGTTACTGCTAAGCATAATTTGGCTATTTCTCAAGTAGTTAAACTGGTAGAGCTATTTTTTTTCAGTGAATTCAAAAATACATAATGGATTAAAAAACATAAAGTTATCTTTCTAGTAGTAGTTTTACTTAGAACTACATTTTATTAGTTGTTTGTGTAAATGTGACGCAACTGTGTGGCGTGGTGACGCGAACGCCATTCTAGGAGTGGCTACAAAGGTGTCCCTTTTGCCCTTGGACACCCAGGTGTGCGCTGATGTGTTGGGTTTTTAGCACGGGTCGTGGCGTTGTGAGCCCACCTTGACCTAAGCACGGTTTGTCCCTTGCTTGCTGGTATTCCAGGAGTCCTGAACGTGTGACCTAACAATTACACGCCTTATTCATATTCATGCGGCGACTGCAGGGCTTAGATTCCGCCCGAGGCGCTGATTCTGAATTACCAAACGCTCCAGTATAGTACCCGTAATGCACATATTCATATTTATTGATAACAGTGTTAGTCTGTTCGGCAACGTAATACTAAAAAGCAATTAAACTTGAATTAATTCGTAACAAGAAGAAGTGAAATTCGACCTAAAGTTTAGGTCCTAAACAAAGGTCCATTAAATCCATTTTATGTCAATCAAACAGATATCTTCACTTCAGATATTTGTAAATGGTTGTCAAAAGTGTAATAAGTGACTAAAATAATACAACATAAATAATTCAATAATAAATTACATTAAAAAACATTATTATATATTATTTACAATAAATTAATAATAGTACACGCAATTATTCATTGTCAAAGCTTTCTGTCACATTCATTATGATTTGCGATTTTTTAATCGCAAAAAAGTGGTGTCAAAACTAACTACGCGGAAATAATACGTTTGAAATCAATAAAACTGAACACGTCATACTTCACAAGAGATTATTTAATATAGGTAATTATTTTCTGTAGTCTCTTAAACACGTAACTCAATCAGTTCCACCGGAATAATATTTATTTGATAATTCCCGATTTTCGCAACCCTAGCCTACAATTTTGGACATTCCATTTTCAATTTTAATGATGTCATTTGACATTTAACTTAAGTACATAGTATTACGTTAGCTTTTTGTGTATGTACGCAATCACTTAAGCTTTTTTTGCTGTATATATTATTTTTATGGCTTTTTAGTTTACGGCCGCTGGATAAACTATACATTCTTATTTATTAATTTTCTCAGGATAGTTGTTTCAACAAAAGAAAAATACAAAATGTATCATCAGATATCAAACCTGAACTTATGGAGGGTAGAGGTCATGGCGTTGTCAAAACACAAGTTAATCACAAGTCTCCATACTTGTGATTAATTGTTGTTTGATTTTTATTAGAACTCTTTAAAAATACAAGAAAAATGGGGAAAACTGATCACCGTTCCTCGTATACATTTTGTGCTAACTATTCCAGCGTTTTCTTTCATAAAAAGTAGCTGATTTGATCTATCAGGAACAGGAAATCAATTTAACACCTTTCAGCGGACACTTTTGGATATATGAAGATGCTGCTCCTCCGCTCTACACTCCATACTTACCTACTTTCGCCAATCCAATTGACAACATTTCATATTTATAACAGGTGGAGATTAATATAGAGATCGACAGGGCTTTATGTCGTGTACCTTAAAAAAAACTTTGAATTTATTCTTCTGTATTTAAAGAAATATAAGGAAATACATCAAATAACTGCAATCTAAGACAATACGGTCTGAATTTCTGTCTAAACCAAAGAGCGAAAAAAATATATATTTTATTTGACGTTGACAGATGACAGATGCATATACTTACCGAGTTTTATTAAGTTTTTTTTTAAATAAGAAAGCCGACTAAAGTAACCGTTCCATTAAGTTCTGGTTTTGGTGTTGCCACATTTTAAAATGAGTATGTTTTTATAAATTAATAATAAAATAAATAATCATCTCAGAAAATAAATAAAAACAGAGATTACTTCATCTTTTTAAGCAGAATTCAGAATGTTTTAAAATGATAGTCTTAAAAATATGAAATGTTGTCAATTCATAAAGTAAAAATATTCAATGCATATCACATTTGATAACATAGACATGTTTAATGATCATTACGTATTGACCAAGCTGCTATCAGCCGTAACACGGATTCGCTCCAGCCGAGTTGTCACTAATTAGGTGCTATTTCTAATTAATCCCCATCAAATCAGCCACGAGTATTGCAATTACTAAACCACAGAATATGAGCGACAGTCGACAGATCAGTCAACTTCTATATGCGACGCTTAAGAATCAATACCGTCTAACTAACATGTTTGACGTTTTTACCTTATAATACAGTAAGTTCAGAAAAAAAAACGAACAAAATGCCATAATCGTCTAAATATTTTTTTGTTGCTTAGACAATATTGATTCTTAAGAGGCCTTATTCCTTTTGAAATTTGTTTTTTTCATATTATGACAAATATATTGATAATTTCAACCAACTTTTTGAAGTGAATAATACTTTTCTCCGAGTTCTAGGAAGTAACATAGCTTTTTCATGCTTTTTTTGCGTGCAGTCGAAAATAAGTTGAAAAAACTAATTTTCAGCGTGAATTTTGTCAATTTCGAGTAGTTTTCGAAACAAAAATTATCAATTAAAAATTCAAACTGTAGGTTTCAAATATATACCAATAAATCCCAATAGCCCTGTTCTAGGTAGTAACACCAATAAAATGAAAAGAAACATGTTTGATCATATAGAAAAATGTCTAAAACGATCACCATTTTAAAAGGAATAAGGCCTCTTAAGCGTCGATGTGTACTATTATAAAATTCTAAGTTGTATTGAGGATCTGTTTTCTATGGAGAAAAGTCATGATTCCAGGCAAAATCTTAATAGTTTGTAGGGTGGTCATTTGTTTTGTATGGGCGCGCGGCGCCATGCCTGTCTGGCGCTATGTTGGTCATAATTTTCTTTGTCAATATACTTAATAGTGATTCAACTCTTCCTGTTAACTGCAAACTTTGACAACCCAAGGGGGCCAATAATTCATTCGTGTAATCATTGAAATAGGCTGAGTTTCTACCAGAGATTTGTAGCGAGGGATGTGTTTTTGTTAACCAATGGAATAACTTCATTTACTCATCCTCGCTCAGCGCAGCTAATTCTATTGGTTAAGAAAAACACATCCCTTGCTACAACATCTTTGGTGGAAACGCAGCTTTAAGTTTGTTTTAGTTTTGGTCATTCCAATAAGTCAAACCTTTTATTTTGATTAGCAGATTTTCACCAAGATGACCACTCTATCACAACTCCTTACTCTAGTGTCTGATTAAACCTCTAATGACGGCTCTCTGGTTGAATATGACGTCTGACTGTATATCAACGTGTCCACATGGTGTTTGGATTTACTCCATTAACGGAAAACATATATGTACGCTTTGGCATTATTGTGCACGTTGCGGTAATCATGCCTCGGATCATACGTCCCACTTATATTGTACGTGAATTTGTGACGATGTTTGAATGTGTCTTTCACACAAATTATCACAGATTATGCAATCAAAAAATCACAGGAATAGATCAAATCATGAACTAATTATCGGGTTGAAACAAATGATGGATGTGTCGGATACCCTACATGTACTGGATTCATCTCTTAATTTATTTTCGAAGGTTACCAAGTTTTATTTATGCTGAAAGTAGCTTTCTTTTACAATAATGTCTTTTGTAATGATGTCTGGTGGCTGGTGGTTTCAGCAAAAATGTTGAGCAGCATCCAGAAGAAATTCATAAAGGTCTGGACTGGATTTGGAGTATAGCATTCTACGGCTGAAATGTAGACCATGACCCTAAGAGACAGAGAGATATTGGCAGCATTTGAAACGTCGTGTTGAAAGAAGATGAATAATATCGTTTAGACGGAAAATAGGTAACGAGGAAGTTATAAATTAAGTAAAAGATTTTTTTTTTGTTGAAGATGATTTAAAATAGGAGAGGAAAGATGTTAGGTCTTGTGATACGTCACAATAACTACATTCAAGTGATAATAGAATGAAAAGTAAAAGAGAAAAGGAAAAGAGGAAGACCAAGATGGACATAATTACATGGAGCATAAAAAAATTGGGTACCTATACATATATATAATCTATAACAAGTTTGTTGTATGGGAGCCCCCCTTAAATATTTATTTTATTTTGTTTTTAGTATTTGTTGTTATAGCGGCAATAGAAATACATCATCTGTGAAAATTTCAACTGTCTAGCTATCACCGTTCTTGAGATACAGCCTGGTGACAGACGGACGGACGGACGGACAGCGAAGTCTCAGTAATAGGGTCCCGTTTTTACCCTTTGGGTACGGAAACCTAAAAAGAAAAGGTTAGATTGCATAATGCCTGTCGAAAACATGGAAAAAAAGAAGAAAAAAATAATTTCACAAAATTTGTTACTAATCTTGGTACAAAAATGTTCTATGCTTCATATCTAAAAGATAATATCGACGCTGGAATGACTAATTGACTAACGAGCCATTTTTAGGCAAATGGAGTTATATACACCGTTGAAATCAGCGAATTTTTCTGCGTCTAATGAGCCGGGTTTGAGCTCGATCGGAGGACTTTTTTGGCTTGTTAGCAATTCAGAAAAAGTAGATTTACTAAAAAACTTTTGCCTAAAGAGCCAGCATTTTGTCGAGATTAAAAAAAAATGCCTGTTAGTTAAAACGTAAAATATTTTTTTGCCTTTAGCTGTTTTTGTTTTCGGAAATTTCATTCCCTTTGGCTAAATAACCATTTTGCTGGGGTCAAAAAAATGCTATTAGTGGAGGTTAGACCTTTTTCTAAAATCGTGATACATGGGTATTGCACGTTAGCTGTTTATCCCAACTGGTGAAGCACAAGTTTATGGTATTTACGCTAATAGTCTACAAAATTATAATGTTACATCCGAAGTTTAACCGTTTCATTCTGGGCTCCATAAAAACAAAATACTGCGGGTAAACGTAAAAATTTTCAAAAACTTAGGAGAGGTCCGGCTCGTTAGTCGTCGGTCAAAGCTACTCGAGGAGGGATGTGTCGACTTTCGTGCCAAATCTTGCTGATCGAGAGTCCATTTTACTTTTCGTGAATATCGGGTTAGTTTTAAATAGTGTTAATTACATTAAACTGTTGACTGCGTGAATTAACGAAGACACACAGTTTAAATAAATGTTTATTATGATATTTATTCACAAAATAGGTAAATAATTGGCAAGCCGCCTTTTTGTAAATATTATTTTTAACAAACGAACCGTGCACAAGCACATGTGAGTAGGCAGTATTGAGTTTTATTAAAGCGTCCGATGGTCGTTATTTCTACGAGTGCATGTTGCGGGGGTGTAAGTCCCTACCGTTTTACTTGTGCAAATGTAGGGATGTAATTAATAAAGTTTTGCCACTTATTCACTCATTTCACATTTCTTTGGACAGGTTTTTCATACAACAATTGTACAAATGGTATATTAAATATACAAAATTATTTTACTTTTTATATATTTATACCAAAGTAAAATATACAAAATAAATGACAAATATACTTTATATTAACCTAGGGTGCCGCTAGCAGCGGGGCAAAGCCCAAGTGGTTCTCGTCCTGCGGGATGGTGATGTCGACGAGTACTTACTGTCTGGTGCTTGGATCGATCTACCAACACGATATCAGGCTTGTTGGCTACAATATAGTCCTGTCTGTGGTGATAGATCGATCCCACTAGAGCGTGGCACGACCTGTCTCGAAAACTGGCATCGGTGCATACTTGTAGTATGGCACCTCAGACTCCACAAGACCGTATCGAAGAGCAAATTGCTGATGAATGATCCTGGCTACTTGGTTATGTCTGTGCAAGCACTCGCCGTTAGCAAGATGTGACGGCGGGATGCCCGACAAATGTCGACCGTACCGTCCTTCAGGATATATCTCCGGTAGTTGTTCATCATCATTACTTCGTCCGCAATTGCACAGACAAAACCTTCGGTTTCCCCGTAGAAATCAGCCGAACCAAAGCGTAGCCAGTTCATTGACGCGAGCGGATCTACAACGGGCCCCAGGCCTTGTAGAACCATCCGTGTAGCTCCCTGCTCTTCCATACATACCTGTGGTCATCGATGTGAAGCACCTTTGGTCTGCGCTAGTTTTCGTTTGTCAAGGAGAGAGCGGTGAGGCGTTTGTCAACTGCTACTACATCGCGATAAATTGCACACTCGTTGTTTGGAAAATACTTCCTAAGACTGTACACCTGGCAGTTATCCTTGGCGTTTAAAAAGCCACGGCATCCACACTTACGTAAGATATTATGTACAGTCTCATCAACTGGTGAGCGTGGCTGCCCCATGCGATGTGTAGTGAGCATCTGACGGACCCTCGGATTCAGAGCGTCTCGTTCGGTCTGAGTCCACCTTACCACCACCGTACCAGCTTCTCCCTCTAGATCGCATTCAACGGAGAGTGACTCGTATCGACGGCTACCAGTGAATTTCAGATCGCCTTGACTCCTTGGCGCTGCGTAGAGATGTAGCCTCTCTCTGCATCTTTTATCACTTACATATATAGCTCTCACCACTTAGATAGTTAGCAGTCCACAACTGTGCGTTTTACTAGAAATTTCTTGACTCGCACGACTGCATTGTGAAATGAAATGTCGCTTGCGGTATTTCCGGGCGATATGACCTTCAAGAAAAGAGCGTACTCCCACTTGAAAGTGCTGGCAGCGCACTTGTAACTCCTCTGGTGTATGCAGGTGGGCGATGGGCGATGGACGACCGTTATAGCTTTCCATCAGGCGATCCGTTTGCACGTTTGCTCCCTATGACATAAAAAAGGAGGGCCATCCCCGCCACCTGATGGACTTATTATAATTTTTTAGTGTCAAGATAATTTATTGGCAATGTCTGGACATAGCAAAAAATGCCTGTCTTTCGTACTAACCGAAATAAAATTATCAAGATCATGCTTATTACTTTGATAGGAGATGAAAAGAAAAGAACCTCAGAAGAACATAAAACTGGTGCAGCCAAGTTTTTTTTAATTGGCTCCATTTCTCTAAGCTCCATATTATTCTGTTACATAATTATAGCCATTCTGGTTAAGTAATGTTATTATAAGATTTTCTTATAACATAACACTTTGTCAGGAACGGCCCGTCATATATTTCGAACTAGCAAGGAGATATCCATACGTGATCATAGTAAATTATTTCTTTATATGAGTTTAAGCCCTTTAAAATAATCCTACCCGTCTATATTGAAGCCATGTTCTATTATTAAGCGAATTTTAATCTTAAATGGAAGATTTGCAGAAATTAAACTCAATTCAAGACTCCATATCGGAAATTTAACAATTAATTCTAGTTTGCATTATGGCACAAAAACTAAAGAAAGGATTTACTTTAGTGCAAGTGTTTCTTAAGATATTATACATGACTTGCTTAATGGAGCAAATGTTCAGTAATGCCTTTTATTCGGTTACAGTTTTGTAATACTAGCCTAGTTATGCATTTTTATGGTTTAATGTTTGAAGTTAACACTCACTTTAGTTAACTACCCGTACTGAAAGCAATGCTAAAAATGGCAGTTAAGCCTTTTTCCCGCTTCGCAATTAGAGGCCGATTGGCTAACGTGCAATTTATTTCTAAAACACACGTTATTTCGAAAAATAGCAATCATAGTTAAATTTTCATCGCACTTATCTTCTACTCGTCAATACATCATTTTATCGTATAACAAAAAGAAAAAAAGTTATGATTTTTTTCCAAAAAAAATACTTTGTTTTTGTTCTACTGTAAAGTTTCATAAATGCACGTTAGTCAATTAGTCGTTCCAGCGTCGATATGGATAATAAATAAGCCTCCAAGTTAGTATTCAAACTGTTGAAATAAAATTGTGTATTCATAAAGCCTGCCATCGCAGGACGAATATTTGATATTTTTAACCTGACCGGGGATACTCGGGGGAAATTCGATGTAAAGCCGACATGTTTGCAAAATGCCGGCCACGATTGTAATTAATTCAATGATTACACCAACGTAATCCGTACTTTAGCTCGTTGAGTAGGTATTTACAATAATAATTCGACGTACGACACGTTTACTATGCGACTTATGAAATCAACAAAACAATAATTGTATGACAACGATAAACTTTTTCACGGTGAAAATGGCAAATTACCTATTGTCTCGATAAGAGCATTAGTAACTATAACATATAATGACAATGACGTCACGATTAGGTGGCCATTTGTATGGAGCGTTTGTAACGCTTCGAGGGAACGTGGAACTTTGACGGTAATTTCTGACTTTTAGAGGAGTCTAACTGTAGTTAGACCCATCTATATGGGTCTAACTACAGTTAGATCCATATAGATTAATCAATGTCTATACATATTGTGCCAATTTAAATGGATACGAACCGGAAGACGTGGGCAGAGCAAATGCGAGCGTATATCGGCAGATCAACGTTAACCCGATAATGCACTTGTAACAGCCATAACGGAACCGTAGAGCGGTATCCCTTTATGCTACACGCAGTTTGCGATTCTGCGCCATCTTAACTGCTCGTTTGAACGTGGTCCAAACGCGATACCGGCCCATCTAGGCTTAATTTAAATTCTATTCGATCAATAAGGATTAAGAGTTCTAACATTCATTCAAAATTTATAGATTACTTTTGTTACTTCGTTTCCAAAAAGTAATAAAGGACAAAAGAACATTTTGTCGGACTGTTTGTAGATTTTTATTGGATTTCAAACTAACTACTTGGAAATTCGGGGTCTTCACTGATTAGTAGGCATCGGACTATTGTTAGCACGGTAGGACTAATGGAGAGCTATACAATTCATACTCATACTGATACTCATTCATCTATTTCATTCCAAACTGCGGTTATGGTTATTATGGTTAACATTCCCAAGCATTAAATGACTAAAATTATAAATAAAATATTTTTTTTTACAATATTTCAACCTCCTAATTTAACTCTATTAATTGTCAATATCATGCACTTTCTAGTCATAAATGGGTATTCGAATATAGAACCCAATTTACTCCAGAAAACATGGAAAAGGTCGCAAATATTTACGTATTTTATGGTGGCAAAAAAAACAATGCCTACACAAATCAGGTGTTTGTATATTCTTCTGACTTTGTCCTTGACTATAAAATTAAAATTGCGAATGAAATACACTTATGAGTATGAGTATGAATTGTATTTTATTCTTAATGTCGGCTCCATAGATCTCCATCAGTCCCACCGTGCGATGCCTACAGATTAGTTCAAAATGGCGATGCCGCAAAAATTATAGACACTTTGATTGGAATGTGTCAATTGTCCACCAAGACAAGGCAGTTGAAACACTCGGATAATGGTTTACCACTTGGTTACCTACTAAAATATGACTCAAAACATAAAATATACGAGTATATAAAAACAGATGGAAATGAAATTTAGCATGTGCAGGTAACACTTATACCGTTTAAAAATTAAGCCATTTAGGTACCGTTAAACTACCCAAATATAGTCCAGTCCACACACCTATATAAAGTGAACAACATAATTAAACAAACTTAAATAAAAACGTATAAAACCACTAATAGAATATAGATTTTTATAAAAATAAACGAGTTTGGTTTTCGACCATAGTTGGATGATTGGACTATAGTTGGGTAGTTTTACGGTACCGTTAGTTAAAACCAGTTCAATATCAAAACCATAGAGAGCTGTAACCTTACCATGAGTTAACGTGACCGTTACAGTTTGAATCGGTAACCGTAAAAAACGGCTATTCTCTTTTATTCGGCCATTTTTACGGAACTTGGAGCTTTTGCCGGTAAAAACTTACGGTTTGTACGAGAAAAATAGAGAGACATTCACTTCCAGCACTCCTAGCACAACCTGTGATATCTCTTTCTTCACGGTACCGTGAGAGAGTGACGGGCGATACTATGTCACCCGACAAGAGTCGCGAAGCCTAGTTTTGCTAGTCGGGCAAATGTTCGTCGTTTGAGTACATACTGGCAAGCCCGGTTCACTACGCGCCGCAAACTGTGCTAGGAGCCTAGGCACTGACGTGCACCTGGGCGCTCTGCTTTTCCTCCCGCCTTTGTTCCCTGAAAATCAGCGCGCGTTCGTAGCCCGTCATAGCAGCAGTCAAGCGTCGTTTCATTGAGTCACTTTACAAAAACAACCAATATTTTCTTCGGTTTCCGCGACTGTCACACATTGAAACAAAACAATTTAAACAGATTATATCTCGTATATTAAGAATTTGAGCCTCCCTAAAGTTAGTTTTTCTCAGTCAACCTTTGAAAACGGTAACTGGACAGCTACAGAAACGTCAGGAGGTTCAAATAATTTATATACGCGATACAGTCAGTTTAAATTGTTTTATTTAAAAACAACCAATAAATTACAGTTCTAAAGCGGCGTTTGTAAAGATTAAAAGATATTATGCTGTATTTTATTTTGTGATGCTTGCAAACCGTTTTGGCTGTATATTCGAATTGGATTTAGTCTTCATTAGGAAGTCCCTTGACACACTTAAGGCACGTAAGCAAGTTATTCAAGCTGCATGCGGGCTCGCGAATTTGCTACAATGCTGCCAACGGTAATGAAATGTGGTATAGTCGGCTTCGTATTGTATTTGTATTCATAATACCTATGTGTCGTGTACGGGAAACAATTAAAATAAATTACAGTATGTGTTTGTAAATCGATTTCAAAACAGATAGCTCTTTCTAACCTATTTATTTATGTTCTAATTCAGTCACACTTTCTTAAATCATTGGATTAGGCTTTATGAGTTCATGACCCATTATTGAAACAAATTTAAAATGGATGATAATTATCTTACGAGCACAAAAATATGTATCGTATTTCTTATTGAGCTAGAAAGCTAGATTTTATAATTGAAAATAGAAATTTCATGAACAGACAAAAAAAATTATACGAAGGTGACCCGAGAATAATACAATAAAATACAATAATGCTTTATTGCACACCAAAAAGAGTTAAGAGAAAATACGTAATACAATTAAAATAATGGCGGTCGCTAAAGAGCGATCTCTTCCAGACAACTTTTGGGTACTGAAATTAATAAAAAAATATTAAATACAAACTGCAAATTATTGGTTATCGGTTGTTTGCAGAAAATTAACGCAGTTTGGTCATAGGGCATAGCGATGCAATCGATCGACATGTGCACGCCTCTAGGAGTGACTATTGAACGAGCGTCGAATTTTCCAGAAGAATAGCTGACGGTGGAGCTGGGCGCCATGGTACGCGCTGGCGCTTGGCTAAATATGTAGTGAGTAGTGAGCCCATCTTGGTGAATCCTAAACAGATGCAACTTTGTACACCGAGAATATGGCACCTACCGTCCTTAGCATTGTACCGTGTCATGAATTTTATGAGAGTACGTGTAATATCCTTCACTGTATTTGAAATTTCTACTATCAGTTTACACTTTGTACAGTCAGCTTTAAAGAACATTTCCTACCATATCTGAAGCTCATTTTGCTGTTGTTTGACTTTACATCATCGTCTGACGTCATTTACATGCATACGGATTTATGTAAAAGGGAACCAGCCCACATTAAACATTTGTACTTTGTGCTATAGTCACAGGGTTCAATTTAAACGCTTTTGATATGTGGACTGGTTCCTTTTCGCATAAATACGTCCGTTTGTGAGTTGAAAAGTCGCGAGTGCGTTATACAGTCCAAAGGGGATACTCTAAAATTCGTATCGCACCGCCTTGTTCATTCAAGGAGGATTCAATTTAAGAGGAAAGCGCGATACCTACTTTGAATTTCGAAATATATATATAATTATATTTGACGACGTGGTTGGCGTAGTGGTAAAGCAGCTGCCTACGGAGCTGTCGGTCCTGGGTTCGAATCCCGGCAAGGGGAATTTTCGTGTGATGAACACTAGTATTTGTGCCTGGGTCATGGATGTTCTATATATTTAAGTATTTATTTATCTATAAAAGATTCTATATCGTCGTATAGTACCCATAACACAAGCCTTCTTGAGCTTAATTTGGGACTCGGTTGATTTGTGTGAGGTTGTCTGATATTTATTTAATTTTTATTTATTTTATAGAGAATCCTAGGAATCGTGGATAATACAGGCATGAGTGTACCAGCCGTACGATGCACAGCCACCTTTGTTGTACCACCGCGCCAACTAGGTTAGCTCTCCTGATTAGTTAGTTAGTGCAATATGGATGTCTTAGTTAAGTTTGATTAGGCGGTAAGTTTAATTTGCTCTAAAGGATTCCCGCGCTTTATCAGAATCTAATCTTCGAGTTATTGAGGATGCATGCTGATGCAGTTTGTTGATAGTTCACCGCATTTCGTAATTCTAGTCGGGGCCTTAATTAATAATAATAAATATTAAGGGACAATGTTACACAAATAAACCCAAAATAGCAAAATCAAAATCAAAACTTTTATTATGTAAGTAGGCCACAAGGGCACTTTCACATGTGTGAATCTGAATCTACCGGAATTTCACAAGGGACACCGCTGTTGAGAATAAAGCTGAAAGAAACTCAAAGCTTGTACTATAAGTACTAGACGACGACTGCATATATAGATAACATACATAATATACAAATACATATATAGATACATGTATGTACGCCTGTAAAGGTAGGGTCTGGTGAGTTTGTGTTATGTAACTCAACCTGCAAATGTAACCCATCTCCCACATACATCGAATAAATCATTCATTCATTCAAATTATTCATTCATTCATTCATTCATTCGTACTTATTAACATCCATGACGTGGGAAAAATATTCGAGTTCATCACACAAATATTTGCCCTAGCCGGGATTCGATCCCAGGACCGCCGGCTCAGTAGGCAGGTGCACTTCTAATTGCACAAACCACGTCGTCATCTCAACGTAGGACATTCAATGTCCATTGATCTATCCGAGTTTTCGCCACTGTATTGCTACTTTGCGTCAATTTCAAAATGGCGACTGATATTATCATTATCACTAGAAAGTACTAAAGAACATTAACGAGCAATGTGTGTAAAATTTTACCATTTCCTATCAACAACTATAAACTTGTTAATTTCACTCAATGAAGCTAATGCCAAACTACCGTCAAAGCGGTTTGCAATAGCCTCAATTAGCTATATCAAAATATAGCATCATTTTCAGCTTGACAAAATGTGAATACGATAGGCAGAATTATATAATTATGTCAATGGTGTGCTCACATGTCCGCAGTGTTCGCGTAGCTTCATCAATAAGGTAGGGTAGGCTACGTGAGCCACATGCGTTCTCACCAGCGACAAAATTGGAGTTACCTAACAGCAGTCGTCGTGGCCGAAAGCGGCCGTGAAGAATATATGTATTGTATATATATATATATATATTTATACGATAGCGAACATAATATATTCCAGAATGGTATATTAAAACGAAAAATTAAAAGAGCCCCGAGTAATAAGTTAGCGTTCAAAAAGTCCGTGTGCAGCTTCTTTGCTGGCAGAAATGAAGTATCCTAGTCTTTATGCTTAGTATGTTTCATCGCTGTATATATTTATTTATATTATACTAGCTGTGCCCCGCGGTGTTACCCGCTCATCCCACGGGAACACTAAATTTATTCGGGATGAAAAGTATATCCTATGTCCTTTCCCGGGTCTCAAACTACCTCCATTCCAAATTTCATCTAAGTCGGTTCAGCGGTTTAGGCGTGAAGAGGTAACAGACAGACAGACAGACACACTTTCGCATTTATAATATTATAGTATGGATTAGATGTACTTATGTATATATTTACATGAATAGCAAATATTATGTATAAGTATTATAATTATGTTTTGTTACTTATGTGTAAATTAGTTGCACCGCCTACAATTTTTCTGCTTTGCCCTAAGGTTGACGGGCATAGAATGGCTCATGGCATTAAGTCCGCCTTTTGTACGATAAGTTTTCTTTTCTGAAATAAAGATTAAATAAAATAAAATAAAAACCAACATAAAAGAAATGAGACGTGAAAGAAGAAAGTATTCTTCAACGTTCAAAAGATCGAGATGTCATTATTTTTCATTAATGTCATTTTGCAGAGCCTTTACTTTCGAAGCATCATAAAATATTGGTCGTAAAACTTGTACACACATAAAAACATGACCTTAGTAGGTGTTACTAGGTCCTAACCTTCGCAATAACCTTAAGGCGACGGTAGTGCGAAACTATCGCCATATCCGAATTTTCTTATATCTTTATAATCAGATATATTTTCAGTAGTTGCCGGAGTCAAGGAACTAGGAAAATACCTTTAATATTTCGTCTGTTGACAAACAAAAGTCGACGCTATTTTTTGGATTTCTGGAGCGAATATTTACATAACTGCTGACTTTATCAAAAAATTATGTTTGACTACGGAACCCTAACAAAGCTCGTATCTCAGTGTAATTTTCTTACTAGGTTTTGAAGAGCAGTGACAGAAATAGTAAGTTTTGGTTGTCACCAGGCAATCTACAGGGTGTTTACGTTGTTCTTAAAATCCGACGGTCTCTGAAAATGTATTGTATATGTGTACCCTCGGACCAGCAAGCGCAGCGTAGGACGTCCACCTACAAGGTGGACAGATGACCTTATAAAGGTCGCCGGAAGGCGCTGGATGCAGGTCGCTTCCAACCGGTATATATGGAAGTCCAAAGGGGAGGCCTATGTTCAGCAGTGGACGTCCTATGGCTGAGATGATGATGATGATGATGATGATGTGTACCCTTACCAGTTAACGTGACCACACTCGCTAACGACAGTGTAAACGATTTGTATGGAGAATAGTACAGCGCCCCTAGCGGTTACTTTGTAGAACTACAACTCTCCATACAAATCATTTACGCAGTCGCTCGCGAGTACTGTCACTGTAAACTCATGATAAAGAGTACTGATTGTAAGCATTTTCATTGCAAGTGGCGTTAGTTTCGTCATCTTAACATCAGACGGGCCACATGCTTGTTTGCCACCGTACAAGCCAAAAACGCCGCCGCACGTATAAAAAATAATACACCAAGTGCAAGTGGGACTAGCGCACGAAGGGTTCCGTACCATTATCTGTAAGTTTGTTGTATGGGAGCCCCCCATTTATTTTATTATATTTTTAGTATTTGTTGTTATAGCGGCAATAGAAATAATTGTACATCATCTGTGAAAATTTCAACTGTCTAGCTAGACCGTTCTTGAGATACAGCCTGGTGACAGACGGACGGACGGACGGACAGCGTAGTCTCAGTAATGGGGTCCCGTTTTTACCCTTTGGGTACGGAACTCTAAAAATGAGTCTCCTTAAAGATTCGGCCATAACTCATTCAACAACAAAGTGCGCGATCTCTTCACTCCGTATACGACTAACACGACTATAAAGCTAAGCACTTCCAACCTTCATAAAAGTATAGGAATGGCTCGTAAAATATGAAATGGCACTTTCCTTTGAAAGCTCATTTAGATGATAGTGATATTAGCCTGGGCGTAAAGCATAATTTCGAAAATTTTACGAGCTTTCCAAGCTTTTAGCTCAACCTACATTGTTTTGGTGTAACTTATAATTGGAGAAGACAATGTAAGTTTATTGCATTGTGGTTTTGGGTCTGGGATAGTTTACCGGTAATATATGAAAGGATTCCAGTTTAGAAAGCGGATGTAGTTGGCGAATTCTATTATAACATTTCGTGTTTTGCTTTTAAGGTTCCTGTTTGGGCTAGGTTCAAGTTTGCGATGGTTAAAACTAATGAACAATAAAAAAATCTTCTTCGCTGGTCTATCCAAATTCTCCACTGGTCTATCCACCTTGAATTTTTTGGGTTGTTCCCCTTTTTTCAAAGCTTTGGCTATTTATTACCAATGGCTCCAAGTTATCCAAGTTATAACAATAAAAACAAACAATTTCTAGATCATCGGAGGTTCAGAATTAAAAACTTTCAGCTGTAATTTAAAAACTTCTTGGCCGGGAAACCGTTAAGATTAAGTATCCATTAAGTGCTATGAGCTACATTGGTTTTTTCAGTATTTATTGGTGCCACGGAAATGAAACTTAAAAAGGGGCCAAACTTTCACAATTGCCCGTAGCATAGACACAATATCCTATACTAACTACGTCATAAAACTTGCTTTCTCAACCTTATTCAATCAAACGAAGATAAAGTAAAGGTAAAAAGATGAGTCTTCCCCCATGTATGAAGACATTGTGCTACTGTTGCTTCGCCTTAAAGATTGCGCAAAGAGTGACATGACCGCCTTTCTTATTGACCACGAATCGGAAAAAAGGAAAAGCTTGCGGAAACCAGAAAGAGTGGCGCAAACGCGTTATGTAAAGTCGCACATTATGCAACGATTTGCGCCTGTAGCCCAACTGTGACACCCCAAGTAGCACAACTGGGTCTAAATAGCTCGTATATCATATCTAATTAGATGCTTAAGTGAAATTTACCACCATGACTAAGTGCTATATAGGTGGCAATAACCCTTATGCCACCTATATAGAACCAAAAGGAGAAAAATTGCAGCCTATTTTTGGTGCTAAATAGAATCCATAAGAGCTCTCACAATTACCTTAAGTGGTAATTAGAACTATGGGTGAAAGTTATGCGTCCATAAGAGATCTCACAATCACCTTAAGTGGCAATTAGAACTAAGGGTAAAAGTTATGCTCAGTGAACGAATGAAAACATTTCAGTTCGCTCAATGAGTGATAAATGAGTCGCCAAATTATCTTTGAGTGGCGAGGCAACTGTCAAATTGTGTTGTGTGTAATACGTGATCTGCCATATTTATTTTGGATTTATACGTCTGTTTGGTGAGTGATTAAAACTTTACGTTATACAAGCATTGAAATAAGCACGAAATTCTTGCGAATTTTTTGTTACTGTGAAACTATAGTATGTTTTCTTTGTAAATTTCGACGGGCCTTTCATTTGATCAGGAATATTAAAAAAGAGAGTGCTAAATTAAATAAGGAATAGATACTGATAAGAAATAAAACTGTTAAAAACCTGACCTAATGATTGTAGGTTACCTACAATGTTAAAGTAACATCGTCAAAACTATCAAAAGTCTGTGATTATGCGTGAGTGTGATAAAATTCTGGTCAAAATAATTAATTTTCATTGGCTTCCATTTGTAAACATGGCGAAACAAAAAAGATCTTACAGTGTTTATTTTCACTTATTTGTTCCTTATTTGGAACTATTAGGTCTAATAATCACTTATTTGTATCTTGCGAGTGGCAAAGCAGTGCAACTATTAAATATATTTTGACAAGGCGCAATAGGAACTATAATAGAACTTTTAGTTCGTTAGTGGTTTGAAATAAGTGAAAATAACTGCTTTTGGTTCTAAGAATCTCCTATTGAGACCTATTTATGCGTTGGAGTGGCAATAAGGTACTTCTTAGGCCTTAAAGTTGCAATATTTTTTGGTTCCAAAAGAGCCGTAAAATTATCCCTTTAGCCACTATTGGTGATATAATTCGCTATTGTACTAGTCATTTGGAACTTTTAGTTCCAAATAAGGGTATGTTGCCACTTATATGTAAAAGTTGCTTATAAGTGATTTTAAGGCCTTATATAGCACTATTGCTTCTTATTGAGTGACTATTTGAACCTGCATGCAACTTTAAGTAGCAAAATCGACTTTATCCCACCATAAGTAATAAAGTAGAAACAAAAAACGTTCCTATGCAACTACAAGTGATAGGATGAACTCATATACAGTTTTGAGTTGTGTTTAGAGCTATAAGTTGCATCAAACACTGTTAAACCACTCATTTAGAACTTAAAGCTGTAAGATAAGCTGCAAAATTCACTAATGTGCTGCTTGGGACGCCACTCTTTCTCACTCGAGACAATATTATCTCCTGCCTCTCTACGTAGTGCCGTGAGAGAGTGACGGATGACGGTATCTCGCGCGAAAAGAGTCGCGATGCATAGTGGATGCACATCTACCATCCATCTAATAGTGATTCGCAACAAATACTATCTATCTATCTATCTATCAGCCACAGACGTCCACTGCTGAACATAGGCCTCCCATGACTCGCCACAAAGTACGATCCTGTGCAGACCGCATCCAATGTTTCCCCGCTACCCTCACGAGGTCATCCGTCCATCTAGTCAACAACTACTACCTGCCAATTTTTCTTTTCGATAACGTGCGAGCAAGACCGAAGGTTCTATCTCGCGCGATAAGTGTAGTAGCTTCAAGATATGCTAGCCGTTCGTGGCACTCTAATGTCTCTTGTCAGCACAAGAGACATTACGGCTTCAAACTAGTCGCGAAGGTGAAAGAAGTTGGCCAAATATGATAGTGTTGAGAGTTGAGAGGCACTTCGCTGCGGAGACCCATACTTCGGCTAACTTCGCTTCGGCCGATTTCGGTCAACTTTGCGCCAGTGCGGAGCTGCAAATAAAGGAGACGTCAAGGCGACGCAGGGTACTGCGTGCTGCTTGTCTAAACATGTGGTAACCTGTTGCAAACTTCTCTTGTCTCCGTGGTAGAATCTCTGGTAAGATCTTTTATCGGTTTAGCTAGCCAACAAAAAAACCGACCAAGTGTGAGTCGGACTCGCGCACTGAGGGATCCGTACAAACACGCCCCATCTTAACTGGCCGGGTTAAGTTAGGTTTGCACCTGATATGTATGGCGCCGCATACAAATGCGGTTCAAAATTAACACAACCGATCTGGTTTGTTATATGGGAGCTCCGCTTAAATACCTATCTATTTTACTGTTTTTAGTATTCGTTGTTATAGCGGCAACAGAAATACATCATCTGTGAAAATTTAAATTGTCTTGCTATCATCACTACATAGTATAAAACAAAGTCGCTTTCTCTGTCCCTATGTCCCTTTGTATGCTTAAATCTTTAAAACTACGCAACGGATTTTGATGCGGTTTTTTTTAATAGATAGTGTGATTCAAGAGGAAGGTTTATATGTATAATACATGCATCATTTATCAGCATTACACCCGTGCGAAGCCGGGGCGGGTCGCTAGTGGTTCATAAAGGCCCATTTACATTATACAACTTTCTTGTACAAGAAACGACAATTCTTGCATACAATCCTTGCCTTTCAAAAATTGTATTCAATAATTGTACCATAGTGTTTACACATGAGCAATTATCAAAAACTGGCATACAATTATTGAATGCAATCATTGCCTGGAAATAATTGCTACCCTACTTTGTTTACATTCATGACATAATTGCACGGAAATAATTGTATGCAAGTCTTGACAAGTCTAAACCTTTTACTTGTACAATAAATGACGTATTGCTGCAATTATTGGATGTATTTGCCACCGCAAATTTTCAATCAATATTGAGCGTTGGTGGTGTTTGTGATTGTTTGTAATTTTCTGTTGTGAATTGTGAATATGAGCAAAAAACGTATTTAAATTTGGTTCTTCGGATATGATAAAATTCATAGAAATATATAGAAATCACGAATGTTTGTGGGACACGAAAAACATTCATTATAAAAATCGAGAGGCCCGCGATGCTGCATTAAAATCATTTTCAATCGAATTTCGGTTTGAAAATTTTGGTCCCAAAGAAATTATCAACAAAATTAATCTGAATATAAGAACACAGTATCACGCTCAAAAGAAGAAGGTGAAAAATTCTATGGGTACAGGATCAGGAAGCAATGATGTTTAATAAACCAAAACTTGCTTGGTATATTTTGGTTGATTCATTTTTGAGAAAAACTTCGGAAGCAAGAGAAACTACATCAAATTTGGTATGTACGTCTTTTTATTTTTAAGTATACTTTAATGTTGATGTCTATTAGCATTTTTTTTTGCGACGTTTTCGTATTAGTTCCTGCTGTAATACAGCCGTTAATACCGCAGCAACAATGAACACACTTTCACGTACGGAATCCATCTTTGAACTGATGAATTGGATGGCAATTCTGGCATGCAATTAACTGTTAGTCTCTGTTTACACCTATGCCAGTATTGTATTTAAGTTGCTTTCAATATTCAAGAATATCACGTTAGGTTTAGACTGAGCAATATTTTCTTGCCTCAAGTTTATTGTATGGAATGTGCTAGAAACTTGTATAATGTAAATGGGCCTTTAGATACAGCCTGGTGAGAGACGGACAGACGGACGGACAGCGGAGTCTTAGTAATAGGGTCCCGTTTTTACCCTTTGGGTACGGAACCCTAAAAACGGTGTCTCTCGAATATTAAACCATAAATTGTCTGCAATAGACGCAAAGGTACGTGCTAATACTGATAGAAATATACCACTAGACTGTTTTAGTTGTAACTTGTAGTCCTGCGGTAAAGACCTAATTACAAATTCACCGGAGCACGTAGATTCATTATTTATGCGCAGTTTCACGGTTAGTTACAGTTGTATTAATACGTTTGTTTAGTAGTTAATTAATGGGTACTTATGGAATCCTGTATTGTGTTCCATTTTGAATTAATATCATCAATATTGTTGCCTTTGGGGAGTATTATTGGAGCGTTGTAAGGATTTATTATCGAACAACGAATAAATGGAATATATATTAATGGTCGTGTTACCGCTGAATATAGGTACACCAATCAACTCCGATCCATACTTATTATCTTTTGTCATAATAATACTTATCCTGTGTCTAGAACATTTACCACTTCTTCAATATATATATCAGAGTTAAACTTGGTGCAGTTGTTCCTACGCGGTTTTTCTGAATAAGACTCCAGGGTAACCAATACACCATTTGCAACTTTTAATCAGTGGAGTTTTCAATTCTATGATAAAGTTGAAGGCTAGACACACCAGAAGAGTGTGCGTGACGTGTGCGTCGTGCGCTTGCGTCATGCGCTTGCATGACGTACGTCACGCATTTGACGGTGTGTTAACTCTTATGATAATCCATACATTACAACATGCATGTCACCGCTTTTAATCTTCTCATTCTGATACCCGTATAATACAGTGATGTTAAATTCCCAAAACTCTATTTAATATTAACATATTCTGTTGACACTAAAAAGCCGTTTAATTTCAATTGCATCGTAATTATGAATAGTGAAGTTGATCGATTCAGGTCAATATTGCATTATCATTGAGTTTGTTATAGATTGTTTCAGTTGAAACATTATGTGAAATATAATAAAAGTTCACTGACTGGATTAATTAAACTAATGGTTCTAACTCTGAAGCAATCATGTTGGTAACGACAGCAAACGTAATTATTGGGATAGACAACGGTATCATATTTTTCAGCCTTATTAAATTCATACAATTTAAGCGTAATTTCCAAACCTTGAAGACGTGTGGCGTTTTGTTATTTTGTATTTTTATTAATAAACGTTCGCTGGAAGAGATTGCTATTTAGCGATAAGATCGCGTTTACCTTGATTGTAATTCTAAGTCTTATCTGTATTTGTAAACCTCTCTTATTGAAGTGTGCAAGTGAGGTTCAAACCTCGGTATCTTATAAATTCAGTTTAAATAATAAATTTAAAAAGATGGTAAAAAATATGTATACCTGGGCTATACATCGTAAGATTAGGGTTATTATGTGGATGACCCTTATATTAATAAAACTATTGTTTGTCCGCAGGTCGCTCCGAACCCGGCATCGTGCCATCGATCGTCGGTTTCACGAAAGAATCCGTCGCTCACGAGTCAGACCGGCTCGCTCCTGGCGACAGGATCTGCAGCGTCAACGGCATCTCCACCGCGCGACTCACCAATGAGGAGGTGCTGCGACTGCTCGACAATGTGGAGGAACGCGCTTCGCTGGAGGTCGAGTACTACATGCCGAACTATGGTAATTATTCTAATGGTCTCTCTGTGAACTTCGTGCTTCAACAGACACAAAGGTAAGTTATGAAAGGCATCGTGCCATCGATCGTTGGTTTCACGAAAGAATCAGTCACTCACCTCGCTCCTGGCGACAGGATCTGCAGCGTCAACGGAATCTCCACCGCACGGCTCACCAATGAGGAGGTGCTGCGACTTCTCAACAATGTGGAGGAACGCGCTTCGCTGTAGGTCGAGTACTACATGCCAAACTATGGTAATTATTCTAATGGTCTCTCTGTGAACTACGTGCTTCTCTATAAATATTGATAGAAAGGTAAATTATTAAAGAAAAAAAAAGTTGAGAAGAGCGCCATCTCTCTCGCGGTCCTTGCACTTGATGTAAAGCAATGGAGACTGGGGATCGTCCGTGTAAACGCATATCCTAGGGTATGGCTAATGCGCATAAGCATTTTAAACACACAGTTGCGTAGAATTATGGAATCAAAGATATGGTGTGATTGAGATAACGATGTTAATAGCTCAGTGGAGCACTACGCCGACTTTTATAAAAATAAAAAATATGGTAGTTTAATTGATGTAGTTTAAAGTGTGGTGGTGTGGTATTATAATCGATAAAAAGACTTTATTATAAAGCGTCCCTGCTTCTCATTCACGATATCCACTGCAGACCTAGAAAAGTTACGAAACTTGACGTAATTTTTTGTCCACAGCCTCACAAAACTCCCTATACATCACGACGAAGCTAGCAGAGGTTCCCGTGGAGAAACTCAACGGGTCCTTAGGAGTGACCATCCGGGGCGGCTTACCAGAGAACTCCTCGGGCAGCGCAGACCTGGTGCTGAACAGCAGATCTTTGGATGCGCAGCCGCTGGTTGTGACACACGTGCGTCCTGGCGGCGCCGCGTACAATACTTCGAGGATCAAACCAGGAGATCGGCTGCTGAAGGTTGACCATGTAAGTATTTTGAGAATGATAATATTCTTTTCTAACCTAATTGTAGAAGTTACTGCCGGTATCGAATTTGTTCCTAATAGAATTCAGAACTTGAAGAAATCAATCTGGTTCGTGGATCGTATGACGTAATAACAACTGAAAATGTCTTAAGAAAACAAAAGCTTATAAAAGGATAAAAAGGTAAAACACTATAAAAAAATTGGGCAAGTGCGAGTCCGACTCGCGCATGTAGGGTTCCGTACCTATATATATTTATATATAGGTATATAATCTATAACAAGTTTGTTGTACGGGAGCCCCCCTTACATATTTATTTTATTTTATTTTTAGTATTTGTTGTTATAGCGGCAATAGAAATACATCATCTGTGAAAATTTTAACTGTCTAGCTATCACCGTTCTTGAGATACAGCCTGGTGACAGACGGACGGACGGACGGACGGACGGACGGACGGACGGACGGACGGACGGACGGACAGCGAAGTCTCAGTAATAGGGTCCCGTTTTTACCCTTTGGGTGCGGAACCCTAAAAAGGTGCGTCGGCTCATACCTATATTGTTGCTAATAGAATTCAGCACTTAAAGAAAACGAGCTACTTCGTGGATCTTGGTATAATGACAACTGAAAAAGTCACAAGAAAACAAAAGCTTACAAAAATATAAAAGTATTAAAAAGGTAAAACACGTCGAAAAAGGTAAAGGTGCGTCGTGCACATTCCTAAAATGTTGATGATAGAATTCAGCACTTGTACAAGGGTGTACTCGGGTCTCTAAAGTAAACTCGGATTCAAATTCACAACAAATTACAACACAACGGGTAGCGTGATGTACGATTCGCCGTGGAGGGATCAGCGCCATCTAGCGGAAAATCTTATAACAAAAATCACTTAAACACTTAAACAGCACTGAAAGAAAATGAGCTGGTTCGTGGATATTGGTATAATGACAACTGAAAAAAAGACAAGAAACCAAAATAAAGTATTAAAAAGGTAAAACTCTATAAAAGAGTTGCAGCGTGCATAGAATTGAATGAGCGCGTCTCAAGGAGTCGAGACAAGGCTGAAGTCCTGTCAGTATTTCAAAATCTGATAGTGCCTCTATAAACTCCCTATTATGCCAATGAAATCGGGACCTATCACGTACATCATGACGAAGCTAGCAGTAGTTCCTGTTGTCACCATCCGCTTGGAAATCTCTTCGGGCAGCGGAGACCTGGTGCTGAAGAACAGATCCTTCGATTCCCAGCCACTGGTAGTGTTACATGTGAGGCATGCTTACAAAAGCGGTGGATTAAGCCGGGATATCGGCTGCTGAAGGTTAAAAATGAAAGTAATATAAAAATTTATGATTTTCTCTACTACTCGCTCCCGATGTCAAACTCTGCACGTGTCTGAAGACGAGACTGAAATCTTGCCAAAAAGGTGACTAGGTTGTCAGTGTCCAGTATTTCCAGGTGTTTCCAGGTAGTTGTCAGTTACAATCTCCTCGGCCCTAACGGTGTGCCCTTTAGCACTTAAAGAAAGATAAATTTATGGAAATTCGAGTTTTGTAGGTTACTATTTCTTCTACAGAGCTTTTCATTTTTTATTTGATTCCGCAGAGATACTACGAGCATAATTCCGTGCATGGCGTGAATAACTTGATAAGTCCAAAATGGCAATTGTTCAGGGCGTCGATTTAAAGTTTGACATTTTCTCCAAAATCCATTTTCATCTTTAACTCGTATTTAAAGCTTCATTTATGGATAATTTTCCGCGATCTTTTCATTTACCTTACGTATTCTAGTAAAATCCTCTTATTTTCTGTGATATAAGACTTATTAACATAGGTACCAACGACTTATCAAGTTATTCCCCATACATTAGTGCCCAAATTGGTGAAAATGTTTTTTAATTGAATTCCTAAAAATCAGTTTTTCATAGTAACTGAAACGTCTAAATTGATTTATAGGTAATTTTATGCAAACTTTTCAATTATTTTACTTATTTTGGTAGAAACATTGTATTTTGTGAGATATCAGATTTATCAACTTATTCACCATCGACTTATCAAGTTCACCATTGACTTATCAAGTTATTCCCCATACATTAATGCCCAAATTGGTGAAAATGTTTTTTTTATTTAATCCCTAAAAATCAGTTTTTCTGTATAACTGAAATGTCTAAATTGATTTAAGGGTAATTTTATGCAAACTTTTCAATTATCTTACTTATTTTGGTAGAATCATTGTATTTTGTGAGATATTAGACTTATCAACATATTCACCATAGAATATAGGGTATCAATTAAACAATTCTATCGTTTCTATACAACTGTTTTGTTTATATAAGGCGATTTAAATGGATTATATTGCGTGTGTTCGTTGTTTGAGTCTCCTGACGTTTCGGCAACTATTTTTGATGAGAAAAACACAAATTTTCGGTGCCAAATACGTCAGAAAGGCACAAACAATGAATAAATATGATACAATCCGTTTGAATTGTTTTATTTTAGTCACGAAACCCGAAGAAAATAAAATTAAAAGTTATAAAAATATTGAATAAATTGTAGTAAATGAATCGTCTTTAATTCAGTAATGCAAAAGCATTTAAATAAAACAATTTAAACGGATTATATCGCGTATATTAATTATTTGAGCCTCCCTGACGTTTCAGTACCTTTACAGATACCGTTGTCAAAGGTTGACTACGCGATATAATCCGTTTAAATTGTTTTATTTAAATGTGTGACAGTCGCGGAAACCGAAGAAAATATAATGCAAAAGCACTTATTCTACAGAAAAACTAGATGAATTTATCTTATTTTTAACTGGCAACATCTTTGTTTTTCTGATCCAATAAATAAAACTGGTCGATGGTTGACAAGGTACCGGTAATGTGAATGATACATACGAAGACACTGTTAACTATACCCCATGGACCTTAACACGTTGTACTAAGGTTTATATTATGTTCACAAATGTACAGTTATCAGTGTTTTCCTTTGTACCAGAGTACACCTCAGATGTGAGAATAACTTGACAAATCGAAATATACATTTCGATAAATTATGAATAATTAATTATGTCAACTTATTATTTGCTGTGTCCATCAACCTGAAAATGATAAATCGACATATGGATTTACGGTAGTTGTGTATAATGAGATAAAACGATATATTCATTTGTTATCGTTAAAGTGTGCTTGTCTTCATTCTAATATCTTGATTTGTCAAGTTTTTTTTTGAGAATACGTTGATAAGTTGATATGCAATATTTTTTGTGCCTCATCGCGCTGATATCTCGTTTTGTTAAATAAAATCCGCTAAATATCGAGATATCGATATGATGTCACAGGCCATATCTTCAAAAGTATCATAGATATCGAGTTGTCAATTTTTTTCCTACAAAACCTTGGCCGTAGAAAGCCATTACGCCAATAAAAAAAAAACGTATAAGTCGAGTTATCAAGTTCTTCACGCCAGGCACGGAATTAGTCTCCATTGCTCTCTGAGTGAGTCACATTTTAATGCCGTAACTGATGAGTGATCACTAATATTGGAAACAGGCGGTCAGTGTGCTTCTAAACCTGTCAATCAACTGCTGGATATCTAGATATCACAAGCACTAGGTATAACCATATGCAATGTTTGAAATCGACCTGGATACGTCTCAAATCTAAATGCCTTAATGAATCGAAGGCACGGCGTACACCTCAGGGATTGGTGCCATTTAGTTGCCGGATGTCCTACCAATATCCGGAGTGCCAAGGGACCCCCAGACAGACAGTTGTGTTGTTGTTTAAGGGCTCTATTCTGTATTACTTAGTATGTAGTTTGGAAGTCCATATTTGTATCTCATGGGGCTTTTTGCATGAGCATGCAAAAAACCTTATAAAAAGGTGTGTGTCACATATTTAATATAATCCATGAAACCCCTAAATTTTAAAATCTATGTACATAAACTTAAGCTGCAAATTCTTTCAAAATAAACAATGCGAAGACCACACGCACACACACAAGCAAAAGGAAGAAATCGAAATGTCTTATCGTATAGACGGTCGAATGGTTGAGACGTTGGACCGATTTTCATTAATTGTATGTTAATGCAACTGGGTGGATCAATCAACTTTTTTCGTGTTCGTGTTTTGGCAATGCCAATGTGTGTACACTGCAAACATTTCAAAATAATAATTGATCACCAAACTATACCAGAGTCAATTTTATTTTATTTTATGTTCGTTATTGATCACGTTAATTCTTGCTCCGATTTTTATTATGTTTTGTAGACTGGTAACTAGGTCTCCCATTAATAGACCTAGTTATTCCATAAGTCCTGACAGGGTAATACTAATATAACAACCATGGTGCAATGAATGAAGGGATAAATAGTTTTAAGAACACTGCGAGTTTTTACTCAAACACAGATAAGCAAAAGATAATTACTTACGTATATCTTTCAATTCCTCCGCGGATAAAATTGCGATTACCTTCTAGTAGGTAATTAATAAAATCCATAGTTAATCTTATGAACAGTTGATACCACTCAACGTTTTAAAAAGTTCTTTTTTAAATAGCAGTAATTTGTAATTTTTTTTAAGGTTACATTACGATCGCCCGTTTTTAATTTGTCCAATAAATGTAAAGAAAAAAATATCGGCCAAGTGCGAGTGGGACTCGCGCACGAAGGGTTCCGTACCATTATCTGTAAGTTTGTTGTATGGGAGCCCCCCTTAAATATTTATTTTATTTTATTTTTAGTATTTGTTGTTATAGCGGCAATACATCATCTGTGAAAATTTCAACTGTCTAGCTATCACCGTTCTTGAGATACAGCCTGGTGACAGGCGGATGGACAGCGAAGTCTCAGTAATAGGGTCCCGTTTTTACCCTTTGGGTACGGAACCCTAAAAACATATTCAACGTAATTTTATATAATATAAAAAAAAACTGAATTGAAAAAAAAATATGTCTAGGTAGGTATAGTTACAAGATTTCATCAGAATCGGTTGACAAAATGTAACTCGTAGGCGAGAACAGCCGAAAAACTGGACATCTGAACATCAAAACATCCTGACATATGAAATAATTTTTGCCCAAGCATAACGGAGACGCCTCGCTCGCTCAACTAATAATGTTTACGCTACAGTCAATGGGTATTCATGCAAGCTAAATTGTCAGCTTTGCACCAAAGTAAACACAATTAGTATCGAAACGGACCCCTATTTCAAGGCATAAGCAACAGATTTGTTTAAAATTACTTTGCTATTCATTGCAAACGCGACTGGTAATTTTGTTTATCTTTGATGAACACTATAAAATGAAACATGTAATGTCTCATATTTTTTTAATGTTGGTTCACACCACAATTTTTATATTAAACCATTGATGCAAAGATCAAAGCTTAAAGAGAAATTGGAAATGTGTTACCTGGTGGAAGAGACTGGGAATCGAACCCGGTAACTCTGGATTGCCAGTCTAGCGCGCTAAAGTGTAAAGCCTTTAAAAAACAATGCAAAGCTCGACACACAGAGCATAAGAAAAAATCGATAGGTTGCTTGGAGTTAGGATGCGAAATGGTTAAGCGCTGGACCGGCAATCCAGAGGTACCGGGTTCGATTCCCGGTCGCTTCCACTCATTTTAATTTTTCTTTAAGCTTATTCCTTTTAAAATTTATTTTTGTCATATTAGGCATGACATTATTTATATTGATAATTTAAACCAACTTTTTGAAGTGAATAATACTTTTCTCCGAGTTCTAGGTAGTAACATAGCTATTTCATGCTTTAATTGCGTGTAGTCGAAAAAAAGTTGAAAAACTAATTTTCCGCGAGAATTTTGTCAATTTCGAGTAGCTTTTGAAACAAAAATTATCAATGAAAAATTCAAACAGTAGGTTTTAAATATATACCAATAAATCCCAATAGCCCCGTACTAGGTACTAACATTAGTAATATGTTAAGAAACATGTTTGATCATAGAGAAAAATGTCTAAAATACCTAATCAGCGTTTTGAAAGTAAACTTTTGTTTCAAAAACTACTCGAAATTGACAAAATTCGCGCGGTAAATTCGTTTTTTTTAACCTTATTTTCGACTGCACGCAATGATAGCATGAAATAGCTATGTTACTACCTAGAACTCGGGGAAAAGTATTATTAACATCAAAAAGTTGGTTGAAATTACCAATATATTTGTCATAATATGAAAAAAATACATTTTAAAAGGAATAAGGCCTCTTAATGGACATATGCAAAATTCAGGATCCCAGGTAACTGGCTATATTAGTCCCGGGTCCGCAAAAACACTTCAGTTTTGAACCCAAGAACTTAGCGTATGTATGTAAACACTTTATTGTACACAACAACTGGTTGTAAATACATTCATTACAAAAAAAGACATGTAAAAATGCAAACTTATCCCTATTAGAGATCTCTTCCAGTTAACCTTGGAGACATGGAAGGGTACAAACGAGATATCTATATATACTTAATAAAACTATGACTAGAGTATCGACTGTGTGTGCCATTATATTATATGCTCAATATTTTCACAAAAGGTTTCTTACTAAGTATGTAGTTAGGTCAGTAATTTTTTTTGTTGCTAATTACCATCTTCTGAGCCACTCTAAAACTACGAATAAATTACGATTTCGGCGGTTGGGTAGATGTACCAAAAACTTCGTAATTACATTTCAAATAAATTACATATTTCAGAAATTAACATATTGTGACATGATATTGATTTTGGTGTGTAGTTTTATTTAGTGGTAATTGCAAAATATTTTATCTGCACAACAGTCATCGCCTCCAGGGGAGAGGGAGAGAAATTAGGGTTGAATTAGTCGTTTACTAAGGGCTCATACAGACGAACGGCACTTTCCTTACAGACGAACGGCACTAGTACAACTGCAGCCGTCGCCACCTGTTGACAGCTGCCGTCGCCACTTGTCGACGGCTGCCGTCGACGCGTTGCCGGCTGCCGTCGACGCGACGACGGCAGCCGTCGAGAGGTGGCGACTGCCGTCGACGCGCCGACGGCAGCCGTCGAGAGGTGGCGACTGTCGTCGAGAGGTGACGACTGCCGTCGACAAGTGGCAACGGCAGCCGTCAACAGGTGGCGACGGCTGCAGTTGTACTAGTGCCGTTCGTCTGTAAGGAAAGTGCCGTTCGTCTGTATGAGCCCTTAGTAAACGACTAATTCAACCCTAATTTCTCTCCCTCTCCCCTGGAGGCGATGACTGTTGTGCAGATAAAATATTTTGCAATTACCACTAAATAAAACTACACACCAAAATCAATATCATGTCACAATATGTTAATTTCTGAAATATGTAATTTATTTGAAATGTAATTACGAAGTTTTTGGTACATCTACCCAACCGCCGAAATCGTAATTTATTCGTAGTTTTAGAGTGGCTCAGAAGATGGTAATTAGCAACAAAAAAAATTACTGACCTAACTACATACTTAGTAAGAAACCTTTTGTGAAAATATTGAGCATATAATATAATGGCACACACAGTCGATACTCTAGTCATAGTTTTATTAAGTATATATAGATATCTCGTTTGTACCCTTCCATGTCTCCAAGGTTAACTGGAAGAGATCTCTAATAGGGATAAGTTTGCATTTTTACATGTCTTTTTTTGTAATGAATGTATTTACAACCAGTTGTTGTGTACAATAAAGTGTTTACATACATACGCTAAGTTCTTGGGTTCAAAACTGAAGTGTTTTTGCGGACCCGGGACTAATATAGCCAGTTACCTGGGATCCTGAATTTTGCATATGTCCATTAAGAGGCCTTATTCCTTTTAAAATGTATTTTTTTCATATTATGACAAATATATTGGTAATTTCAACCAACTTTTTGATGTTAATAATACTTTTCCCCGAGTTCTAGGTAGTAACATAGCTATTTCATGCTATCATTGCGTGCAGTCGAAAATAAGGTTAAAAAAAACGAATTTACCGCGCGAATTTTGTCAATTTCGAGTAGTTTTTGAAACAAAAGTTTACTTTCAAAACGCTGATTAGGTATTTTAGACATTTTTCTCTATGATCAAACATGTTTCTTAACATATTACTAATGTTAGTACCTAGACCTAGTACGGGGCTATTGGGATTTATTGGTATATATTTAAAACCTACTGTTTGAATTTTTCATTGATAATTTTTGTTTCAAAAGCTACTCGAAATTGACAAAATTCTCGCGGAAAATTAGTTTTTCAACTTTTTTTCGACTACACGCAATGAAAGCATGAAATAGCTATGTTACTACCTAGAACTCGGAGAAAAGTATTATTCACTTCAAAAAGTTGGTTTAAATTATCAATATAAATAATGTCATGCCTAATATGACAAAAATAAATTTTAAAAGGAATAAGCTTAAAGAAAAATTAAAATGAGTGGAAGCGACCGGGAATCGAACCCGGTACCTCTGGATTGCCGGTCCAGCGCTTAACCATTTCGCATCCTAACTCCAAGCAACCTATCGATTTTTTCTTATGCTCTGTGTGTCGAGCTTTGCATTGTTTTTTAAAGGCTTTACACTTTAGCGCGCTAGACTGGCAATCCAGAGTTACCGGGTTCGATTCCCAGTCTCTTCCACCAGGTAACACATTTCCAATTTCTCTTTAAGCTTTGATCTTTGCATCAATGGTTTAATATAAAAATTGTGGTGTGAACCAACATTAAAAAAATATGAGACATTACATGTTTCATTTTATAGTGTTCATCAAAGATAAACAAAATTACCAGTCGCGTTTGCAATGAATAGCAAAGTAATTTTAAACAAATCTGTTGCTTATGCCTTGAAATAGGGGTCCGTTTCGATACTAATTGTGTTTACTTTGGTGCAAAGCTGACAATTTAGCTTGCATGAATACCCATTGACTGTAGCGTAAACATTATTAGTTGAGCGAGCGAGGCGTCTCCGTTATGCTTGGGCAAAAATTATTTCATATGTCAGGATGTTTTGATGTTCAGATGTCCAGTTTTTCGGCTGTTCTCGCCTACGAGTTACATTTTGTCAACCGATTCTGATGAAATCTTGTAACTATACCTACCTAGACATATTTTTTTTTCAATTCAGTTTTTTTTTATATTATATAAAATTACGTTGAATATGTTTTTAGGGTTCCGTACCCAAAGGGTAAAAACGGGACCCTATTACTGAGACTTCGCTGTCCATCCGCCTGTCACCAGGCTGTATCTCAAGAACGGTGATAGCTAGACAGTTGAAATTTTCACAGATGATGTATTGCCGCTATAACAACAAATACTAAAAATAAAATAAAATAAATATTTAAGGGGGGCTCCCATACAACAAACTTACAGATAATGGCACGGAACCCTTCGTGCGCGAGTCCCACTCGCACTTGGCCGATATTTTTTTCTTTACATTTATTGGACAAATTAAAAACGGGCGATCGTAATGTAACCTTAAAAAAAATTACAAATTTCTGCTATTTAAAAAAGAACTTTTTAAAACGTTGAGTGGTATCAACTGTTCATAAGATTAACTATGGATTTTATTAATTACCTACTAGAAGGTAATCGCAATTTTATCCGCGGAGAGCGTCAACAGGTGGCGACGGCTGCAGTTGTACTAGTGCCGTTCGTCTGTAAGGAAAGTGCCGGTCGTCTGTATGAGCCCTAACACAGACCAATTTCCACGCGTGCGGAGCCGCGGGCACAGCTAGTATTTAGCTATGGATCTCATCTCATATTATTAACAATAAAATTGACACCTAATTTAAATCTGTGATGGCATACTAAAGTTGCGTGTGATGCTTGTTGATATTTATTTATTTAAACTTTATTGCACAAAACAAGTCAGTACAAATGGCGGACTTAATGCCAAATGGCATTCTCTACCAGTCAACCATAGGGCCAAACAGAGATACTAGAAGTGGGTGCAAATTAGAAATCTGATGGTACAGAGAGGATCTAGAGTACAAGTAAATACAAAATATTATATTACTTACTGTTTATACAAAAATACATACACTTACATTTACTCACTATAATATAGTATATATACAGATACCAAGTAATTTTTGTCGCACACTGTCAGCTACAAAGCATAAATAACAACAAAGCTTATGCTGCAAGTCTGGTTCTGAGCCAGTAGGCAGTAGTTTAATTTACCCTTGCGTGCTTTGAGCACGATTTCTGGGAAACCAGAATTGCGATCTGAAATTCGTAAATTGAGTCCTAGTCTGTGGCAATATGTCAGGCTTTAGTAAGGAGCAGCAACTCCCCGTAGGTCACGAAATGTAATTTTGCTTTGTATATACACGTGCCAATAACTTGAATGTCCTAAACGGACAGTGTTCGAGAAACTGCGGAAAATCCTCTCGTTGGTTTTTAACCAATGTGTGTTATTAGTATCGATATCTTCTCGTCCTAGATACTGCAGTGTCTGAAGACGAAGGTTTTTAACCAATGTGTGTTGCCAGTGATGACATATCTACGGCACTGAAACGTGGTCGCTCAGAATGGGCCTTATAAGAAGGCTCACAGTTACTGAGACAGCAATGGAGCGAGCTATGCTCGGAGTTTCCTTGCGGGATTGAATCCGGAATAATGAGATACGCAAAAGAATCAAGGTTGTAGATATATCAGACAGTCGCCAAACTTAAGTGCTATTGCTCGTAGAACCGATGGACATTGGGGCAGAAAGGTTCTTGAGTAGTGACAGCAGACCGGAAGACGCAGCGTAAGAAGGCCCCCAACAAGGTAGATCGACGACCTGGCTAGGATTGTGGACAGAAATTAAGATGAGGGCGGCGCAAGTAGGCAGTATGTCTACCAGTGGATGTCTATCGGATGATGATGATGTGTGAGTGATGATGTGATCGCAAACAGTGGGCCCGATAAGATGGTTAAGATGTATCCAAAGGTCAAAAACCTAGTCAGTAGCTGATAAAATGTACAGACGCGAAACGGCATCATCATTGTAATAACATTATTGATCAAAATTACAGTTCAGCAGTTAATTATTTATCGGTTAATCGGCTTAGCACCACATTAACCAATTGTGTAACGGTTAACTCTAACCACATTCAGAACTATGTGTTTTTAAATGTCTGTACAATGTACTTTTCAATTATTTAAGTATATTAAAACGAGGCGTTTATTGAACAACCGTAGCACAGTCGTCTAAATAAGAACAACGATTATAAGTATTTAATTTAGCCAAAGAAATCAGACTGGAGAGTGTCTTACGGTATTTCTTTTTTCCAGACGTCAGGTTTTCCGGAACGTTTGCGAATTTGACTTGTAAAAGTTAATTAGATGCATAAAATATAGCACTGTTAAAAGCTTGCATTTAAATGACTTTCTAAAGAGAACTGTTTTATTTTAATTTGTCTGTACGCAATCCAACACAATATAAGTTTACGGATATAGACAACAGGCGATCTCCCTATATAATTAATTTAATCTGTTAATATGTGTAATTTTAATCACTATATTTTGTCCACAGATTTCCCTGACAAACAAGACCCTCTCAGAGGTCCACCAGATCCTCCAAAACTGCCCTCAAGTCACGAGCCTGACTATCGAATACGACGTGTCAATAATGGAATCTGTGAAGCTAGCCACCGGACCCCTATTAATCGAGATTGAGAGGCCCTGCAACGAGGATCTGGGTCTCTTCCTAGCGAATCAGAGGTACTCTGATGATGTCTACAGCTCAGGGTCAGATACGTACCAGAGAGTTGGGAATTGCAACGCTGTTTACATTGACAGTATACTGCCGGCGAGTATAAGTGACAGGTAAGTGATGTTGAAATACCTATCACTTAAGAGACCTTATTCCTTTTAAGATTTTTTTTTATTATTATGACAAATATATATTGATGATTTCAACCAACTTTTTTAAGTGAATAATACTTTTCCCCAATTTCTAGGTTGTAACATAACTATTTCATGCTTTTATTGCGTGCAGTCGAAAATAAGTTGAAAAAAACAAAATTTTCGCGAGAATTTTGTTAATTTCGAGTAGTTTTTGGAACAAAAATTATCAATGAAAAATTCAAACAGTAAGTTTCAAATATATACCAATAAATCCCCATAGCCCTGTTCTAGGTAGTAACATCAATAATATGTTAAGAAACATGTTTGATCATAAAAATGTCTAAAACAATCAGCATTTTAAAAGGAATAAGGCCTCTTAAAAGTTGAGGCTCTCAAGCTGATTAATTGATTATAATTAGTTTTACGTCACCCTAGACCGAAAGTGTGATTTTCTGTCTGCTGTGGGGAGAAAATCTCAGTTCGTGGCCAAGACAAGACGTTGAACTTTAGATAAACCATCACGGGCGGTAACTCGTAAAGCCCCAGCAAATCGCATATCCACCTGCGATATGGGACATTCACGAATTCAACGCCCTAGGTATATGAGACCTATGTCATGTACTACTATTATTTGCTAAAGGGTGCGCCCGCGTTAATTTTCTATACCGTAGTTGTAAAGGTATCCTATAACTATAACCATCTTTAGGTAGCTGTCCCTGTACCAAAACTGTTTCGTTTATACTAGTTTAGGAGACGAAAGCTTTGACCCTATTATTTACCGACCTGCGGGCTTTTGATGTTCGCTGTTATCACCCGATAAATAAGTGATAAAGCATTCGTCACGTTTTGACAAAACGCGACTGTGAGTGACAGCTTTTGTCACCTATCGACAGACGATGCGGCTGGCGCAGTTTGCAGACACCTGCCTACTGAGCCAGCCGTCCCGGGTTCGAATCCCAGCCAGGGCAAATATTTGTGTGATGAGCTCGAATATTTGTGCTCGGGTCATGGTCGTTCTATGTATGTAAGTATATATTTATCTATATAAGTACGTATATCGTCGTCTAGTACCCATAACACAAGCCTTCTTGAGGTTAATTTGGGCCTAGATCGATTTGTTTGAGGTTGTCTGATATATTTATATTTATTTATTTATTTATCACGTGATAAACTCATCCATCAATAGGCCCACAGTGTGTACAAAGAAAATAATGTTATATCCTTTAAGTAACGCACTTTTGTACAATATAGTACATTTTACAACTAGTGTGAAAAGAATGTCTTTTTACTACTAGTACCGAGGTATCTTGCCACGAGCTGAAAGCGAGTGGCAAGACTCGGTACGAGTAGTAAAAAGACATTTCACACGGGTTGTAAACGACGTTTTTTAATGCAATTGCGAAAAAATAACAAATTAATATATCATTGCGATAAAATATGCTTGCTTCGAAGTTATTTTTGAACGAACCCATACTTTACAAATGACATGGTACATTAAGACCATCGCCATCGTCATCGTCATCGTCATCGTCATCGTCATCGTCATCGTCATCGTCATCGTCATCGTCATCGTCATCGTCATCGTCATCGTCATCGTCATCGTCATCGTCATCGTCATCGTCATCGTCATCGTCATCGTCATCGTCATCGTCATCGTCATCGTCATCGTCATCGTCATCGTCATCGTCATCGTCATCGTCATCGTCATCGTCATCCTCATCGTCATCGTCATCGTCATCGTCATCGTCATCGTCATCGTCATCGTCATCGTCATCGTCATCACTGACATTCGAAACTCAGTTACTGCGTTTCGAAAGTATAGTTTGGAACTAAAAAGTAAAAAGCACTAGTTCGAGAAAATGAGCTTCTCGCACGCTACGCAGCCACAAAAAGTACCACTTTTTGAGCAACTGTATTAAAAAATATTTTATTATTATTAACTAGCGACCCGCCCCGGCTTTGCTCGGATGCAATGCTGATAAATTATACATTGTATTCTACATATAAACCTTCCTCTTGAATCACTATCTATTAAAAAAAACGCATCATAATCCGTTGCGTAGTTTTGAAAATATAAGCATACTTAGGGACAGACAGACAGGAAGCGACTGTTTTATGTATGATATTGTACCAGGAAAGATTGCAGTCAGTACTTTAATAATAAAATGGAATACAAACTCGTTGCAATGGAAATGTGTTCAGCGTGTCATCCATTTTAAATAAGTTTCTAGCAATAAACTAGAGAAAGCAAGAAAATATGAAATAGGTACTCTACGAAATTAAAATGAGCTCTGAGTGATATGAAATGAGGAATAAGTAGGTAAGTAGGTATTTATAACTTATATGATACCGGGAAAAAGAGGCAGTACGTGACGTGGTTGGCGCAGTTTTTAGTGCATCTTGTTACTGCGTCGGTGGTCCTGGGTTCGAATCCCGGCCAGGGTAAATATTTGTGTGAGGAACTCGAATATTTTGTTCCTGGGTCATAGATGTTATCTATACGTGTATTTATACCTATGTTATGTATGTCGTCGTCTAGTACCTATTGTACAAGCTTTTCAATGTTCATCCACTGTCAATATGACTGATCATGAATGCGCCCGAATCTGTCCGACTAAAACCGGAAGTCCGAGCCGAGCAACGATGTGCGCTGGTACGTAAGGTCCTATTCGGTTCGCGGCAGCCCATAGTGAGCCCGAGTTAGTATGGGTAAGGCACTACATAAAATAATCCTATACAACGAAACAAAACAGTTTTGCCATATGGGATGCCCAAATCCAAATCAAACACTGAGTCAATGTGAACAATATTTAAGCCTCCAATACACACACAATAACTAAACTAACAGGAATATTACCAATAACTAACAAATCCCGTCCGATTGCCTCCATTAGATAATCCACGCGACGTAGTGACGTATTATGGGTCATTCACTAATGTGAGCCCCTAATTGCCGGCCTGAATTCATCCTCCAATATGTTCATAATGAAAGCTTATTGCCGCCATTTGCGCTCCCATTTTCCCGTGTATCAATTTTGAGATTGTATCAAAAATACACGCTGTAATGTATTTTAGGTCATGCCAGGCCGCAAGAGGGATTTTCTGCCCGCTACAAAATATCTAACTGTTAAAAGTCAGTACTATATTATCTTTTCTACCACAATTTACAAAAAAAAAAAACAAATTAAAAAAATATATCTAAAGATGGAATAGTTGATATAAAAACAAGCAACGTACAAGAAAAATCCATTACACATTTATATTATTTGTGTGATGAACTCGAATATTTGTTCCTGGGTCATGGATGTTATCTATATATGTATTTATATATTCTGTATGTCGTCGTCTAGTACCCATAGTACAAGCTTCACTTAGTTTGGGACTAGGTCGATTTGTGTAAGAGTGTCCCTTAATATTTATTTATTTATTAGGTACTTAGTTTTATTTGTTGAAAAGAACATATTATAAGTTATGCTTGTGTAAAGAAACATTTTTTTTAATAACATTAATAATAAATAAAAATATCAGACACCTCACACAAATCGATCTAGTCCCAAATTAAGCTCAAACAGGCTTGTGTTATGGGTACTAGACGACGATATACATACTTATATAGATAAATATTCGAGTTCATCACTCAAATATTTGCCCTGGCCGGGATTCGGACCCGGGACCGCCGGCTCAGTAGGCAGGTCTCTACAAACCGAGCCAAGCGCGTCGTCAAACATTAAATTTGGCAATGAAAGAAGTTATTAAATTATTCTTCTTCTCTCTTCTTCTTCAGTAATAATCAGAAATAGGACATTATATACCTAGGGCAGTGAATTCGCGGGGAGAAAATCTTACTTCCTGGCCAAGGCAAGACGTAAAACTTTAGACAGGCCACGGGCGGTAATTAGTAAAGCCCCAGATCGCATATTCATGGCACAAGCACCTACAATCTGAGACATTCACTAATTCACCGTCCTATATATGTTATGTACCGATTTAGACCACGTATCTAAATAAATATCAGATAACCTCACACAAATCGATCTAGTCCCAAATTAAGCTCAAGCAGCCTTGTCTTATGGGTACTAGATGACGATATACATACTTATATAGATAAATTGTTTGCGCCAGACACAAATTGAATTTATCCCGGGCCCATGTAAGAACAAATTATCAAAGCAATCTTGCCTAGCGCGAAACAATGGAACGCGCTACGCGTCCTATGTACTTAAACCTAACTTAATCTATGTTGCTAACCTGGAGTTCAACCGAATATCTTCCCGGCTGCAAGGTTGTGTTTCTGTTTTGTGTAAAGTGTATGTATGTGTTACTTGCACCAATAAACGACGTCCCGGTCTGCGCCGCCGCCGCCCCGATCTCGTCAGCAAACACGCCAAACACAGTTCACACTGTAGTAGTCCTTATATCACTCTAAATAACAATCCTTGGGGCGCCCGAAGCAGCCCACCGTACAAGGAATTGTGCCGTATTTCAACACTTTCCGTTAAAGCGTAAAACTTCCAAAATATCTCCCAAACCACGGAGGTTATAATGTTCAAGAACCGTTACGATAGTACCAATATTACCAATGGCGCCGGCTCGCGTCCGCTGGCGACAGCGCGCGCGCTCGCAGCGCCGTGAAAGAAAAATGAACTAACTGATTGTGTGGCCAGTGGGTAAAAACCTATCAATTCTCAACAACCACCCGCCCCGGACCGACCCGTCGTCGGTCCGCTCAAACTCCCGGTAGTCGGGATAGCGTTGAAACCGCCCGTCTAAGGATCGAGTCCCTCACTTGTACATCAGCGATCCGTGGAGACCCATCCTTGCCCGCTATCAAGTTAACGATACGCCCCCGTCGCCAACACAACGGTGATAGGTTAGCATCCTTAACCAGTACGAGGTCTCCAACGCACGGTGGGGTCGTCCTGTCCGTCCACTTAACGCGTTGCTGAAGAATGTGCAAATACTCAAGCGACCATCGCTTCCAAAAATTTTGAGTCATTTGCTGCAACATCTGATACCGTGACAACCTATACAACTTAACATCCGTATACGGATACTCCGGCAAGGCGTTAAGTGGTTGGCCAATCAAAAAATGACCTGGGGTAATGGCCTCCAGGTCATTCGGGTCAGCGCTCAACGGACACAAGGGGCGCGAATTTAAAACTGCCTCAATTTTGCAGAACACCGTTGACAATTCCTCAAAGGAGAGGATCGTTGAGCCGATGACCCGATACAAATGAGTCTTGGCAGACTTAACCACTGCCTCAAATATTCCACCCCAGTGGGGGCATCCAGGTGGACTGAAATACCACGAAATGCCCCGACTGGCGATGGCCGTGCCGATCTCTCGCTCATTTTGACTTAAAAATAATACAATTTCCTTTAGACAACGATCGGCGCCCTTGAAGTTGGTACCACAATCCGACCGGATCAAGGCCGGTATCCCTCGTCGAGAAACGAATCGGTCCAGCGCTGCCAGAAAGGCCTCCGTAGAGAGATCAGCTACCATTTCCAAATGAACGGCCTTGGTCGCCAGACACACGAAGACGCACAAATATGCCTTAACCGACTTCGCGTTGCGAAGGCGTGATGTCTTGACCATGAAAGGCCCCGCGAAGTCTGTCCCCACACCAGCAAACGGCCGAGCTTCCGTAACTCGGTCGGGCGGGAGATCTCCCATTTGTGGCTGCATTGTGGCTGCCTTGAGCCGGTAACAAGGCAAGCACCGAAACACAACGCTCCGTATCACTCTCCGTGCCGACAAAATCCAGAACTCCCGCTGCAAAATGCCCAGCAGTGTGTTGCAGCCTGCATGTGAATTCCTGATGTGACGGTCCCAAACCAACAGCTCCACCAGAGCTCCCTTCTTGGGAAGAATTAAAGGATGCCGCGCTGAATAGGGCAATTCGGCATTCCGTAGTCGGCCTCCCACCCGGAGCATTCCGTGCTCATCAATAAACGGGTTGAGGCGGACAAGGCTCTTCTTCATTCTGCCCACGCCAGTCCGCAAGATCCTAAGTTCATCCTGGAACTCATTCCCCTGAATGACCCCCACCCAACGTGAGAGAGCCCTTTGCTGCTCCTCAGGTCCCATTACAGGTGACAGGTTGCGCTGTGCCGCAGGGCTTCGACAATTATGGAAAAACCGCATGTTAACTTTTAAAAAGAAAACAAATATTGTATTGTGGCAACATTTTTGTGTTCTGTCAAATTCATATCGAAAACGTGTCGATTCACTCTCTTTACCGTTAGATTCGGGCGGAAAGGTTGCGAATTTGCTGGCTGCAATTAATTGTCGAATTTTTGAACTTAAAAATACTCTTAAGTAGTTAAAACCCGTGTAGTGCCTCGAGATCTATCAGGAGGAACACCAGAGCTGGTTAATCAGGTGCAAGGTAACCGTTGGATTGCTGGTAAGTGAGTTGCGCGTGGCCACGAGCTGGCTCCCTCGGCCCTGGACACCTGAGGAAGGAGCAGTACCCTCTGGAGCTAAGGTTAGTCCTTTTGAAAGAGAACTCAAGGCCCTCTCGATTTCGTTTTTAATAATATCGTTCTTGTTTTTTATCGCCAGCCGGCAATTTTCTTTCCTAATTCTAAATTTAAACACAATTAAAAAGCTACAGTCCATTATTTGTATCCAAAACATTGGTCCATTCGAGCCGAATCTTGATAAGCGAGCCTGTGGATATATTATTTTATCGTTTCGAAGCAAATCTGATACTTTTGGTATAAAATTTGCATAATACTTTTCGTTCACCAAAATAGAGGGTAAGCTTATATATTTTTTTCGTTTGTTGAAAATCCACAGTACATTTTGCACATTTACGTGAATCGGAACGCACCATAGACTATTCAACTCAACTGTCAAGTGACAGCGACGTTTTAGTGTCAAACTTTCATAACCTTAAATTGAAATAATTTGTTGTTTTCGGAATTGTTGTGTTGTTTGCAAAAAGAATAAATAAATTATGAGTGATGAGGAGAATAGAGCCGGGAGTGAAGATGTTAACATGTGGCGTGTCGCCAGGGATTATGCTTTCATGCGCCTCGAGCATATAGCCGAGTCCAATTTGTTAGGATACACGGAGAGCGACTTAACAGAGTTAAGCAAACAATTTCACGATGCTCAACTAAAGGTGTTGTTAGGTTTAAGCCCCTCGGAACGACAGGAAGTATATCCGGTAAGTAGGGAATTTGAAAGGAAACTTATGGCTGTGCAGGCCAGGTTACGTTTAGAACTTAAAACAGAAATAAAACCTTGCGAGCCACACGTCCCGTTGAATGTTGCTCATCTACCTAAAATCACAATTAGAACATTTGATGGTAATTTGGAGAATTGGGTGGGATTTCGGGAACTTTTCGACTCATTGATACATCAACGAAATATTCCAAATGTGGAGAAGCTGCATTATTTGCTTTCGAGTTGTCAAGGTTTAGCATATGATTTAATAAAAGGTTTTCCTTTATCCGAGGATAATTACACAAGTGCTTACCAAACATTGTGCAAATATTATGACAAAAAACGTCAAATAGCATTAGTATATTATGAAAAACTGCTACATTGTGAACCTGTAAAAAATAGGCACGATTTAGATAGGATATTTAGAACATTTCATGAAAATTTAAACATCTTGTCGAAGTTTCAGTTACCTGATAAAAATTTTATGCTTTATTATCTATTATGGTCAAAGTTAGATAGTAGTACGCGCGAAGCGTTTGAATTGCAGTTAGAAAGTAATGTCGATATCCCAAATTTTGAAGACCTGCAATTGTTTATCGAAAAAAGGAGCCAGGCACTAGAAAATTCAAACGTCAAAATAAAGCCATCTTCCACAAATAATAAACCCATGCATAAAGGTAAGGCCTCACTGGTCGTTCCTGCAGTACCCATGCCGAACTGTCCGATTTGTGCTGTTGTTGGGCATGACATTGGAAAATGCCCTAGTTTTCTTAATTTAAAGCCAATTGATAGATTTTCGAAAGTTAAAGAAAACAAACTTTGCATTTTGTGTCTGAAACCATCTCATACTATGAAACAATGTAAATCAAATGCGCGCTGTGACAAATGTAATTATCGGCATCACTCATTGCTTCATTTTGATAAGAGTCGGGAAGATGCTGAGGAGTCAACGTCGGGCTCTCAGCTGACAACATTGTCTGTACCTACCTATAATTCTCAGGTATTGTTTTCCACTGCTGTCGTTAAGATTGGTGATAGTAAAGGACGGTTGGTCCCAATTAGGGTTCTTGTTGACTCGGCTAGTGCTTGCAATTTTATTACAAAGTCTGCAGCAGTCCGACTAGGCTTGCCTGTTCATAACCATCATCAATCTGTAAATGGTATAGGTCAATCATCAACAGAAACACTCGGGTCTGTAACATGTGAAATTTTCCCTTCAAATGGGAATAATGTAAATAAGTTTTCATTTGAAGCTTTCGTTTTACCAAAAATTTGCTCGGATATGCCAGCGGGTCAACTGAATATCGCAAGTTGGAATCATTTAAAGGGTCTGTCTCTTGCTGATCCTCATTTCTATAAGCCGGGACCCATTGATATGTTGATCAATGTCAGTATTCTGTCTTCAGCTCTTCTACCCGGTCTTGTGAAGGGTGAAAAGGGTGAACCCATTGCGGTAAATTCAATCTTCGGATGGTTGGTCATGGGTGAGTGTGCTGTTGATATTGATGCCTCTCATAGTCATTCTCGAGGCAGTCACTTTGTTGCAAAAGGGGACTGTCAGTTTGTTTCGTTGTCATCTGCGGATGATTATAATAAACAGTGTCTAGCTTTGAAAGGTGAAGTACCTCCTACCACAGCTGATTTGAAAAAAAATGTGTCGCATCGGTTTCGTGATAATTGTTGTGAAAGTAACAAGGATTGTTTTCTCGTTTCGTCGTTGTCCTTGGACAACACTATTAAGAGATTTTGGGAGATAGAAAGTGTCGCCACCCCGAAGTCAGCTGTTCTGTCGAAAAATGAATTGTCGTGTGAAAACCTGATGGATGCGAAATATTGTCGAAATCCTGAAGGGAGGATGGTCGTGCCATTAACTTTCGGTGACCCTCAGGAGCGCCCACGGTTTTCAAATTCTCGTGAAATCGCCTTAAAGCGATTTATAAACTTGGAAAAAAAGTTTAGCATAAATCCTGAATTTCGGGCAGCATATGTCAACTTTATGAAGGACTACCTTGAGAGCGGTCATATGGAAGCAGTCGAGGCTCCCGCGTCGAACGAAGGCTTCTTTTATTATATTCCTCACCATGGAATATTGCGTCCTGATTCTATCTCGACCCCGCTGCGGACCGTTTTTGATGCCAGTGCCAAGGACATTCAAGGAAGATCATTGAATGACTCGCTCCTGCCAGGGCCAAAATTGCAGAAAAATATTTTTGATCTGTTAATTCGATTCCGGTGGCATGCGGTGGTGTTTACTGGGGATATAAAACAGATGTACCGCCAATTTCTCGTCGATGCTAAAGATTGCGACTATCAACGCATCTTGTGGCGGCCATCCTCAAAGGAGCCTGTTCAAGACTTTCGTCTTCTGACGGTGACATATGGAGTTTCCTGCGCGCCCTATCAAGCTTTGTGGTGCATTTCAAAGTTGTCGCAGGAATTTATCGGCACTGCTCCACTTGGAGCTGCAGTTCTTGATAGGGATAGTTATGTCGATGACATCGTCTCAGGTGCGGACTCCGTGGAGACTGCAGTTCGCATCCGTAACGATCTCATAAAGATTTTGTCGTCAGCACACCTACACTTGCGTAAGTGGACTTCTAACAATCCGGATTTCTTTGAAGGATTGCCAGATTCTGATTTATACTCGGAACAGTTTCGTAATTTTGAGGATGTCCATGATGTTTCGCTGAAAATTTTGGGCCTGTTATGGTTGCCCAAATCTGACTCGTTCTCGTTCAAAACCATAAGCTTAGACTGTCGTTGTACTAAGCGCTCAATCCTGTCGGAAATCGCTCGGATTTTTGACCCATTGGGGTTTCTTTCGCCCGTGGTGTTTTTCGCGAAATATTTGATGCAGCTTCTGTGGTCTTCTGGACTGCATTGGGATGACGATGTCCCAGAGCCTATTGCTGAACAGTGGTTCAAATTAAAATCACAACTGTCGTGTTTGCGCTCTATCGCCATACCGCGTCGAATGATCGATTCGGATCGTGAAATTCAAATTCATGGCTTCTGCGACGCCTCGGAACGAGGTTATTGTGCTATGGCGTTTTGTCGTATGGTCAATAATGATCAAGAAATTGTCGTGCGTCTCTGTTGCGCAAAATCAAAAGTCGCACCACTCCGTCGTTTGTCGATTCCTAGATTAGAATTGCAAGCAGCAGTTTTGTTGTCTGATTTAGTAACGGCGATGTGCAACGCATTAAGAGATTTCCACTTAGATGCTCAAATTTACGCCTGGTCAGACTCAACTGTGGCGTTGACATGGATTCGTTCCTGTCCGTCGCGGTGGAAAACCTTTGTCGCCAACCGGACTGCTGCTATTCAAGCCCAAATTGCTCCCGACTGTTGGCACCATGTTCCCACTGGAGACAATCCAGCCGACCACGGTTCCCGTGGTTTACTTCCGGCTGATTTAGTTCAATGTGAATCATGGTGGGCGGGGCCTACATGGCTGTCGCGTCCTGAAGAGGATTGGCCAAGACACATTGCCCACGCCGACGGAGCTGCGCTCGAAGAAGAAAAGGTTCTGACTCTGTTCAGTACAAAAAACTCCAACTTCATTGATCAAATTTTGCATCGGTTTTCGTCATTTCGTCGCATCGTTAATATCCTGTCGTATTGCTTTCGCTATCTTCATAATCTGAAGAACCCCGAACAGAAAATTTCGGAACATGCCCTGTCGTCTCGTGAAACTAGTTCAGTGATTCGATTTCTCGTTAGGCATGTCCAAGAGCATGTCTTCTCGACTGAAATTCGAATCATAAAAAAGGGTTCCACCAACTCGCTTCACAAGCCTCTTCGTAAGTTGTGTCCGTTTGTCGATGAAGAGGGTTTGTTGAGGGTGGGCGGTCGGCTATCCCACAGTAACACGCTCGACTATGACAGGAAGCATCCATTGTTGTTACCCCGTGACCACCGGCTCACGGCGTTGGTGATAGAAGAATACCACAGTAGGTTTTCACATCCGGGATTACAAACCCTACAAAACCTCATAGCTCAGGATTTCTGGATCTTATCGTCCAAGCGCGCGATTCATGCCGTCGTCTCGTCGTGTCTTAAATGCTATCGGGTGTGTCCACGGGTAACTCCTCCCCCAATCATGGGAAACTTACCGTCGTTTCGCATTAGTCAATTAAAACCTTTCTCGTCAGCTGCTGTAGACTATGCTGGTCCTTTTAATATATCACTCGGTCGAACACGAGGCAGCAAGTCATACAAAGCCTACATATGTGTTTTCGTGTGCACTGCCACTAAAGCAGTCCACTTAGAGCTCGTGTCGGAGCTCACGTCTGAAGCTTACCTAGCCGCGCTTAGGCGGTTTTTCGCTCGTCGAGGTCGCTGTTCTCGTTTAGTGTCAGACCAGGGCAGGAATTTCGTAGGTGCAAGCAATATCCTGCAACAGCTGATGTCCGAGGCTTCTCATAAGGAACAAGTGGAATTCGTGTTCAACCCTCCTGGGACTCCGCACTTCTCCGGCTTGGTCGAAGCAGGAGTAAAGTCCGTGAAAACGCATTTATCACGAGTGATAGGCCTCCAACGTCTAACTTTCGAGGAGTTCTACACATTGCTAACTCAAATTGAGGCTCTCCTCAATTCGCGCCCTTTGTCCCCTCTGAGTTCTGACCCCAACGACCTCTCCGTATTGACACCGGGTCATTTTTTGACTTTAGAACCATTGACTATTCTCCCTGAGCCTGTGTTGACTGATATAAAGATAAGTCCCCTTCGACGTTGGCAACTCTTACAACAGATGCACCAAGCCTTTTGGCGTAAATGGCACTTGGAATATCTCCACACCCTTCAACAGAGGCACAAATGGTCTGAAAAGGGAGATAACCTCCGAGTAGGATCAATGATCCTAGTAGTAAACGAGCAGTGTAGCCCATTAAAATGGAACATGGGTCGAATAGTCAAACTTCATCCAGGTAGTGATGGCATTTGTCGGGTCGTGACTATCCGCACAGCTACTGGTGAATACAAACGGCCAGTTGTAAAGCTGTGCCCGCTACCTCTTTCTAATTAACTTAGTAACATTAATGTGGTTGCCCAGCTTGATCATTAACTTCCTAACCGTATACCAAGCTTACGCAACCCATTTTAGCATAAGGTCTTAACATAATCGTCTCTTCCATCACTCACAATTTTAATTTATTTTTCTCTTTTCTTTGGAAAAATACCTTGTATTTTGGTGGGCGGAATGTTAACTTTTAAAAAGAAAACAAATATTGTATTGTGGCAACATTTTTGTGTTCTGTCAAATTCATATCGAAAACGTGTCGATTCACTCTCTTTACCGTTAGATTCGGGCGGAAAGGTTGCGAATTTGCTGGCTGCAATTAATTGTCGAATTTTTGAACTTAAAAATACTCTTAAGTAGTTAAAACCCGTGTAGTGCCTCGAGATCTATCAGGAGGAACACCAGAGCTGGTTAATCAGGTGCAAGGTAACCGTTGGATTGCTGGTAAGTGAGTTGCGCGTGGCCACGAGCTGGCTCCCTCGGCCCTGGACACCTGAGGAAGGAGCAGTACCCTCTGGAGCTAAGGTTAGTCCTTTTGAAAGAGAACTCAAGGCCCTCTCGATTTCGTTTTTAATAATATCGTTCTTGTTTTTTATCGCCAGCCGGCAATTTTCTTTCCTAATTCTAAATTTAAACACAATTAAAAAGCTACAGTCCATTATTTGTATCCAAAACACCGCATTATCCATCCCGTGACTCGAAGTAGCTTCCCTAGTGAGCTATACCGTTCCAAAAGAGTGTGGTCCACTGCCACAGACTCCACTGTAGTCACATTGACTCTCAGACCCTGGTCAGGGGGTAGTGGCTGGCGTCCGCAGTCATTGAAAGGCCACTCCGTATGTGGCCGCTCCAGCCATTGAGGCCCCCACCAGAGAGAATGCTCAACCAGAGCAGGCGCCGGGCAGCCGCGACTCGAGCAGTCTGCCGGGTTAACTTCACCTGGAACATGTCTCCAGACCAGAGGAGTCTCCGAGTTATTTATCTGTGACACTCGGTTGGCCACAAATACCTCAAGCGTATGGGCCGAAGTCTGCAGCCAGCACAACACGATCTGGCTGTCCGTCCATGCGTAAACCGTGTCATTCAGATCCACCGTGCCACGCAGGTTCTGCGCCACATGGTTTAGGAGGCGGGTCAGGAGCGCGGCACCCGCCAATTCCATCTTCGGAATCGTCCACCGGGTCCGAACAGGCGCAACCTTGCTCTTGGCCATGACCAAGCGTACAACGCCCTCGCCAGCAGTCTCACCTGTTCTCAGGTAGACCGCGGCCGCGTACCCTTTCTCAGAAGCATCGCAGAACCCATGCAGGGTCACCCTGGCTCCCGCCTGAGGGAGCAGTTTGCGCGGGATCTCAATTTCTTTAATATGCGGCAATGTGGTCACGAATGCCGTCCACTCGTGCAGCAGCTCGTCCGTGAGCTGCTCATCCCAGCCTAGTTGGGCCAACCAAAGCTTCTGCATGAAGAACTTTGCCATGAACGTGACCGGAGAGATCCAACCATTTGGGTCGAACGTTCGTGCGATAGTCGAAAGGACTGATCGCTTGGTCCAGGTCTTCGACAGCAATTCGGCCTCACAATTGTATGTGAAGACATCCTGAGTCGGTCGGTACTGGACCCCCAAAATTGCCAACGCATGAGGATTATCCGAGTCCTCAAACAAATGCGGGTCTTGTTGGTGCTCAGCTGGTAGTCCTGCCAGCACCTCTGGGCAGTTTGACAGCCACTTCCTGAGTTCATAGCCACCGGAGGCCATGAGCGCCACCAGTTCATCCCTTAGGATGAGCGCTTGCTCAATACTGTCCGTGCCCGTACAAATGTCATCCACGTAGACATCCCGGTCGATGACTGCAGCTGCGCGAGGGAAGCGCAGCCGTTCCTGGTCAGCCAGCTCTCGTAGCGTCCGCATCGCTACATACGGGCTGGGCTTTAATCCGTACGTGTTCGTGTTCAGCTCATACGTGATCATCGGTTCTTCTGGGCTCTCTCGCCACAATATCAGCTGGAACCGACGGTCATCCGCATGGATCTCCGTTTGGCGAAACATCATCCTCACATCCGTAACGAAGACAACTTGGTGTCTCCTGAAGTCCGTTAGAATGTCTGCAATGTCTCTGGTCAACTTAGGACCAGCGTGCAGGCATTGATTCAGGGACACCCCGTTAGATGTCGCCGCGCTCCCGTCGAACACGACCCTGATCTTGGAGTCAGGTGTCTTCAGGACTGCATGATGAGGCAATACGTAGTGCTCCTCACGACGCCAGTCTACCCTGGATACCGACATGTGACCCAAAGCCAAATATTCACGCATGAACTCAACATACTTTCGCCGAAAGTTGGAGTCCCGTTTCATGCGCCTTTCCATGGCCATCATCCGTTTCTCAGCCAGGCCCCTGGAGCTCCCCAGCGGAGGTCGCGTCGATAGAAACGGCAGCCGTGTCATAAATCTGCCCGAAGGGAGGCGCACCGTGTTGCACTGATAAAATGTCTCGCACTCCTCGTCCAGTGGGCTTGTCCTGGGAGCTGTGGGTGGCTCTTCTGTTGCCCAGAACCTTTGCAGGACCTCCGATAACACGCTGCCGTAGTATATGTTGCTATAATCCGTTGCGTCCTGTGGTCCCCGTACTGGGCCCAATAATGCGTACCCCCCTGCGGTACACACGGCCACCAACCCGTTTGGTTGCAGCTCCCGCTTACCGCTCCGCAGCAGCTTCCCGAGGACGTCAGTTCCAAGTAAGACGTCCACCCGTCCGGGAATTGCGAAGTGAGGGTCGGCCAACTCCAATCCCTTGGTCAGCTTCGTTACCGCCGGCGGTAACCGTACCGAAGGAAGAACCCCGACCACTTCATCTAAAACAATAGCCGTGGCCTTCACCCGCGTGATCGATGCCGAGTCACCCATCTCAAACAGGAGGTCCGTCTGACCCCTGATGTGAGGCACCTGATTGCCACCTATACCTATTGCGCCATCCCGTGATGGCTCCAACCTGAGGCCCAGCCTGGCCACTAGGCGGCTGGACACGATACAACCTTGTGCCCCCGAATCCAGGAGTGACCTCACTGGCACTGGCCGTCCATCCGTACCCCTGACGGTAATCTTAGCCGTCGGTAATAATACCGTCACTGGTGGGGTGGGCACGACGGATGAACAGACCGCTAATTGCTAGCAGGGGGCACCTCCCTCCCCTTCTGCTGGAGGGGGAGAGGGCCCCTGGCCCAGGTATGGGTCCCACCCCGGGTAGTACACCCCTCGACCCATCGGTGCCATGCGCGCCGGCTGGTAATAGCCCATCGGCATCCGTCCCATCTGCGGCGGACGCGCCATCAAGCGTGGGCGCTCTGCGAGGGGTGGGGAGAAGCGACTACTCGGGGGCGGCAACCTGCCCCCCAGCGCGGCCGAGTAAGTCGCGTAACCCGACTCCCCATGGGTCATCTCCGGGCACCCGCCCGAATCTCGGCGCCGATCCCCCCCCCGCGGAGGAGACTGCGGCATCCGGCGGTACTCCGGAGTCCTCGATGACCCCCCTCCCCGAGGAGGGGGCGACCGCTGGTCTCTGGGTGACCCCCCTCCCCGGTGGGGGGGCAACCGTCCACCCAAGGCTGGCGTAGGAGAGGGAGGATGGCCTCCCGATGAGGCCCCGTACCGCTCCCCACTCTCAGCCAGGCAGAGAAGTTCATGATGGGCTCCTCCACATACTCGGCAGTTGGTGGTCTTACTGCATTCACGCACATAGTGTGCGCCTAGGCAACGGAAGCACAAGTTTCGCTGCTTGACCACCCCCCTGCGCCTCTGCACCCGCTGTGCTCCAAAATCCGCGCACGCGATGATCGCGTGTCCCCCCTTCCGGCAGAAGGGGCACACTTCCGATTGGAGGGCGTTGTACCGCTGTCCTCCCCGACGGGGCTCCACCGGTTTGGGCCCAACCGTACGCCGGGGTGACGTGGGGGGTTGCGGCGTGGTTGCCCCTTGGCAATCCGCCCGCCTGCACTCACCCTCCAGGAACGCCCTCAATTCGTCAAATGTTGGGAGGTGACTCGATGAATCACCCCCATGTGACTGCTCAAACCGCGCCACCACCTCGCTAGGTAACTTGCGCAAAACCCGGTTCACAACAATGTACTTGTTGTCCCCTAGTGACAACTTGAGTCGCTCCAGCGTATTCACCGCCACCGTGACGGGATTAAGGATTTTCGACCTTATTTCGTGTACATTAGTGACCTTCGATATACTAAATATTTTTTCGATGAGCCCATCAATAATTAATCGCCGATTATCATATCGGTCAATTAATAGGCCCCATGCCGTCTCGTAACTGGAATCCGTAATCTCCAAATGAGTCAAAATATCGTGAGGCTCACCGCGTAATCTCCCCATCAACTGCGCCATTTTATACGCGGGGGTCAAATCCGTGCGCGAGTGCACCACGCTGTTAAAAATGTCGCGAAACCTCGGCCAGTCGGCATATTCACCACCAAATTCCGGGACATTCACTGGTGGCAACGGCGCCATTAGTGCCACACCACTGGGTGCACGCCTTACCCCAACATCCCCTTTTCGGGCGCGCTCGATATCCGCTGCCGCTTGGATGATACTCATCACCATATCACCGCACTGGTCTACATTGCGTTGCACCACTTCAACAGCTTGGGTCCGACTTTCCCCGGTCTCCTCTTCGTCAATACGGGCCAAATATTCGGCATGCAATTTCAATACCGCGTCATATCTTTCATCTACCTGTCGCGCGCGTGACAATAATGCGTCCTCGCGATCCGTACGACCAATTAACGTAACGACTAATGAAAACCATCTTAATTCCGATTCGACCCTTGACGCGACCGTTTTAACTACTGAGGGAGCCATGGTACCAACCTCGATAACGCGGATCAATAAAATAAATTTTTAAAAATAAATTAATAAATTTGGGTGAATAATTTTGTCCGTGGAACCCCGATTTTAGACAATAACAATCCGTTTTTATTTTTCGTACCAAACGCGACAACTTCAAAGTTATTCACCCAACACCAATATATTACGCAACGGCAAACAACACTAAATTTATTTTAAATTAAATGTATTTTGAGTGAATAATAGTTCAGCGGAACCCCAATTATTAATTACTTATTAATACGTTTCTCCGTATCGAAACGCAACTATATTTACTTTATTCACTCAACTAACATTTCAATTGAAAGTAATAACTAATATTCTTATAATTTAGTTAGTCTTAATTACGCAAATGCAACTTAACGTTAATAGATTGGAATGCGAACCAAGCGCAATCCACCCTCAAATTTCAATTATGACTTTGATGCTAACTAAATTACTTATCCGAACGTAAATGAAACAAATATCTTTTCTGTGGATATGAACCACGCTTTTGCTACCAAAATTTGTTTGCGCCAGACACAAATTGAATTTATCCCGGGCCCATGTAAGAACAAATTATCAAAGCAATCTTGCCTAGCGCGAAACAATGGAACGCGCTACGCGTCCTATGTACTTAAACCTAACTTAATCTATGTTGCTAACCTGGAGTTCAACCGAATATCTTCCCGGCTGCAAGGTTGTGTTTCTGTTTTGTGTAAAGTGTATGTATGTGTTACTTGCACCAATAAACGACGTCCCGGTCTGCGCCGCCGCCGCCCCGATCTCGTCAGCAAACACGCCAAACACAGTTCACACTGTAGTAGTCCTTATATCACTCTAAATAACAATCCTTGGGGCGCCCGAAGCAGCCCACCGTACAAGGAATTGTGCCGTATTTCAACACTTTCCGTTAAAGCGTAAAACTTCCAAAATATCTCCCAAACCACGGAGGTTATAATGTTCAAGAACCGTTACGATAGTACCAATATTACCAATGGCGCCGGCTCGCGTCCGCTGGCGACAGCGCGCGCGCTCGCAGCGCCGTGAAAGAAAAATGAACTAACTGATTGTGTGGCCAGTGGGTAAAAACCTATCAATTCTCAACATAAATATATACTTAAATACATAGAACAACCATGACTCAAGCACAAATATACGAGTTCATCACACAAATATTTGCCCTGTATCTGATTTCACCCCAACTATATTATGATATTACTAAGGCTATGTTAGTTTGAATAGAAACTGACCTGACATGTCATATACTTAGAGCTACCTCAAACGTATTTATTTATTATTTGATTATTACTACAGCAGATAATAACTTCTTTCATTGCCAACTTTAATGTTTCTTTACCAAAGTAGCTGTGTTAATCATTAAGTATCTGAATCTAATTTTATTTGAATCGAGAACGGTAGTTAGGTATCTACCACTAAATCACTTATCACATAAGGTGAATAAACATTATGAATTATTATTTCGTAGTATTTTGACGACGTGGTTGGCTCGGTTTGTACACACCTGCCTACTGAGCCGGCGGTCCCGGGTTCGAATACCGGCCAGGGCAAATATTTGTGTGATGAACTCGAATATTTGTGCTTGGGTCATGGTTGTTCTATGTATTTAAGTAAGTATATATTTATCCATATAAGTATGTATATCGTCGTCTAGTACCCATAATACAAGGCTGCTTGAGCTTAATTTGGGACTAGATCGATTTGTGTCAGGTTGTCTGATATTTATTTATTTATTAATGTGTACACGATATTCGATTTACGTCAACATTTTATTTATAGTGCCTCAAATCTTGACTTCCAATAATATCAGGCTATTGGCTCGTATTGAAAAGCTTCTACAAGAAGGCTATTAATTGGGACTTTTCCAAAGCCTTTTATAAGAAATTCTTTCATCGCTTCGAGAAAAAGTCTAAGAAATCTTTTCAAGATGTAATGAGAAGTTCTTTTGTGAGTTTAAGTGTGATCCGACACTTGTTACGGTGATCGTTTAAGCGTCCCATTACAATTTATTGGAAATGTTCATCATTTTTATTAGGGTTCCGTACCCAAGGGTAAAAACGGGACCCTATTTTCTAAGCCTCCGCTGTCCGTCTGTCTGTTCGTCTGTAACCGGGCGGTATCTAATGAACTGTGACAGCTAGACAGTAGAAATTTTCACAGATGATGAAAATTAAAAGTTTTCCGAAACCATCGGTGCGCGAATCCGACTCGCACTTGGCTGGTTTTATTTGAATCTCATGTTCAAAGACTCCGCTGCGGTAATTTTCGCGAAGAACAGCGCCATCTATAAAACCTTAATCGAACTCTGTATTTAGATAGCTTGGTTACCAAAGTAAATATGAGCATTCGATTATTGACCCGAAGTATATAGATCCTAGCCAACCCAATAGAGGGCGCTATAATTAATTGTATATGCCTTAGATATTAAATATATTTATATGTATATAATATGTAGAATTAAGATTTAAGTTTTCACTTTCCAAATATACAGTGTGTCTCCATCTCCCGGTCCATCCACAAGAAGGCAACCTTATTGATGAAATGTTGTTTTCAGATGCGGCGCCCTCCACCCTGGCGACCAGCTCCTGGCCTTCGACGACCACGTCATTGACGGCAACAACTATACTGCTGAGGAGGTCATGTGCTACTTGGAAAACTGCGAGAACGGCTTCACCAGGCTTCATGTCGCGCCCAGGCATATAGCTATTAGTGGGAGATATACTAGAGGTAAATAAAGAACTTCTTTTCAAGTTATTTTTTTTCAATCACACATATTAAGTAAATGTAATTTTACAATAAGTTCTGATCCGCATGGCAGGCGTCAGGTAAGATACAACAACAAATCAGCAACAGACTTCGTCAAATACTTTTCAAGTTACTGAGTCCGCTTTAGACCTAATATGCTGCGCTCGATACCTTACGATTGACTAGATGAGGCCAGCCAGAAGACTAGACAACTGAATATTGGTCAATAATGCTCGATAGGTACCAAGTTGTTGTTGTTGGGATTGTCATGTCCATTTCAATTTCAATGCACTTTCAATTTATCAACTGATTAATACGGAAAATTACAAATTTCTACCATTTCCAAGAAGAATTACGCGAGCTCTACAACTCGTACAGCTACTAAAGTTGGATTTTTAATTAGCCGGAGTAAACTGACGCAATTTTTTAAGAGCGCAATTTGATTAAGTTTAATTTGGTATCAACATATCACTATTTATCAATAAAAGTCAATCTAATATCAACAATTACGTGTTTTCTCATTCATTGTTTTAAGAAATAATTTCTGAATAACGAAAATATATATTAAGACATCTGTCAAATCACTTTGGCTAATTAAAAATTCAACTTTAGCTTACTCGTAGTATTATGATCTCAAGATTAAGTAGTATTGTATGGACATAATAGTGGTGCCATGCTAAATATTACCGTTCGTCTTACTCACGAAATTTTGCCCGTGTAGGACAACATTGCTTCGCGACTTTTGTCGTGCGACTTAGCGTCACCCGTTACTTTCTCACAGTACTGTACAGAAAGAGATAGGTAACATATCTCACGTGTCACAGTTTTGCTAGAGGTGCTGGTGGTCTTACTCCTATGACCAGGGATTGGACAAATGTGCGTCATTATACACCTCCTGTATTTAATTTGATTTAATGGACACACCGTGAATCAACCGATTTTTTTAAGATACTATTTTAAAAAAAGTTGACGACTTCCATTATTTATTTATTTCTTCACCACAAGTGATTATATATGTAAGAAAATTATTTCAGACAAAAACGAATTTCATTAATTAACACATATTAAAAAAAATCTTCTGGGTAGATACCATACCTTTCTAATACACGCAAGTTAGTATCACTATTATAGAATTAAATATAATACATATATACTCATACTCATTTATTAATAAAATGTCAAAATTTTACAAGTCAATACATATAATATCAATAATATCAAGTCAGTAATATATTCATCTTTGTCCTAGACGGATTAGAGTGAAATAAGGTAACAATCATTAAAGAAAATATAATACAGGTACCTAGATAGTTAGCTACTCGTATTATCATTAAAACAATGGGATTTTTAATAACGCTACAAAAGAAGCCTATTCTCTGGACCACTCTAAGCTGCTCTGTTGGACGTTAGAAAGTTGTCCAGTAAATACAGGACACCGTGTATAATGCCCATTCTTCCGATCTCTGCCTATGACTGTGTTATTTATTATTCCTGTTTAGTTATAACATAAGTTATCGAGCAATTTATCGAATCAATATATTTATCGTACTAAGACTTTGACATCAACATCGTGAGGAAACCACCTAAGCCCAATAAGGCCTAGTTTCCCCTCTGGGTTGGAAGGTCAGATGGCAGTCGCTTTCGTAAAAACTAGTGCCTACGCCACATCTTGGGATTTAGGTAGCCGACCCCGATTGAGAATTCATTCTCAAAAAATGGGACAAAGGCTAATAGGAGGATGATGACTAAGACTTTGACATCGCTTTTGAACATGAAAACCTTCTTGTTGTTCGATGAATAGATATTGTTGATGGTATTGTAAACCTACTTTTAGCTCACATGTAAACCAGCCTTTAGTCTGCTTCAGTAATATCTACGGTTACTTAAGCTAAAGTTTAAGCGCTCTCACCATATATTTTAACTTTGACTTCAGCACTTGAACAGCTATCATTCTTTAAGCTAGCGGGTTCCGTTCACAGCTAGAGGTGATTTCTTTAGAGTTACGTTTTCAATTACTCTCTTAATTATTTTTTGAACTCACATTTTTTCGGTGATTTTTTTATTTGGACCGGATTAATTATATGATTTTTTTATGTTAGAAGATAAAACAGTTTTTTACGAGTTAAGTGAGTTATGTTATTGCAGAAATGTAGTTTCCGAAGAATAAGTAAAATCAGTTGCTGCAGGGAGGTGCCGTTCTCGAGAATGTATCCAAATTTGTATGGAAAGAGAACGTTTTTGAGAACATTTCTATACAAAATGAGGATGATTCTGCAACTGCTTTTTTTTCTTCTGGGTTTTTTCGCTATTATGCTATATTATATTATGCTATAAATTCAGCGAGTTATATTGTCTTTGAGAAGCCCTAGGGATGAAGTCGGCATAGAGGAACTAAAAATGGTGTACTATGCATTGATTGAATCAAAGCTGCGTTACAGCATCATGTTCTGGGGATAAAATTACTATTCGTTAAGAACGAAACTTGCTTCCTCTTATAGTATCAACTATGTATTTATGTGTAGTGTACTCTGCGATTTAATTATTAATTAAAGTAGTAGTAGTTGCTAAGTTGCTCTCTGGCCGGCACGCGTTATAGACATCAAAACTTAAGTCTTTTGAGTTATACGAGCCAAGTTCCGTTCATACGCTTCTACTTATTATCGCGGTGGAGAAAGTTATGAGTGGAAGCGAGAATAGGTAATTCATCATCTTCATATTATAACTAGAACTTCGTCTGAGTAAGTCTTATTGTTTTATCTAAATAGCGTACAAAATCTACTTGAACCAATATTTGTGTCTAGTCTAGATTGCACGATTAGAAAATATATAGCGTTTTTGTTATGTTAAAAAAAATTCTTCATCTTAATTAAAACGAATTATAACGAACCAGTCACGATATTTTTTATTTAGTGATAAAAATCCCCCACTTTAACTTTATTACTGAAGGTCGCGACCTTGTATGGCCGTTATTTTATGCACCAAGCCGACCGGTTACCTGCCAACCGAATTAAAATGCTTCATACCGGTTCGTGTAGAGGACAAATGCATATTGGGAAAAACCTGAGGTTCCATGCAGAGAGAGATCCGACGGAATGTTTCCGAAATTGCAACTCCACATGGAGAACTCTCGGTAACATTTTAAATTTTCTTTATTCTTGTGAAATATTTTTTTATTCTTGTACAATTTCCCGAAAAAATCTCTACTTTTTGTAAACATTTTCGGAATTTAAACGACGATGAAGAAGGAGAATATCCTTTTTACATTTTGCGTGAAAATCACAAACCATACTAAATTACATAAATATCAGACAACCTCACACAAATTTGACCTAATCCCAAATTAAGCTGTTTCAAAAAAGAAGGCTTCTGTTATGGATACTAGACGACGATAAGTATACGTATAAATAGATAAATAGGTATATATATAAACATACAGGGTGGAACATTTCTTAAGACTGGGCTGACAGAATAGTATCATCTGAGTAATCTACAATCGACCTGTTATGATTGTAAAGCTGGACTTAAAAGAAAAAAAGTCATCAACATAAAAGTATCAGTGACAGCCCTACTAAAAATCAAAGGTTTTATTTACATTTTAAATGACACCTGTCTTTAACTTAAGCGATGTTCAAAAGATGCGATGGTCGATATGTGCAAATTTTCACACTAATTTTTAACAAACTGTATCTCAAAAATGGATAGAAATATTTACATAGTTCATTGGTGAAAAATGAAGTACTCAGTCTGATCAATTCCCTGTTTGCTTAAAAGTCCCTCGATCTGTTCCACCTTGTATAATAATACAACTCACACTGATAGTAAACCTCGTGAAGTTTGTATTTGCACCACACGCCTGTTTTCAAGTTGGGTGCTTCAGAGCAGTTTCGCCCGAGGCTCGCTAAGAATTAACTCTATAATCATTATAACCCTCAAACTGCCAACGTACAGCTATTGGCAAAATGTTACTCAGATACCACCAGGGCATATTTAACCTTATGATGTTCAGGATTGGGTTTATATGGGAGAGTTTCGAGGCTCGGAGATTAATGTTAAGATATATTTGTCTTATCTAAAGCCAGATCTCTTGCACATTATATGTATTAATGTATATATATGATATCGACATGTACAGACTTGTCCGATATGACTGTGCTGTATGATTTGTAAATTTATATCTATAATATTGACATGTACAGATTTGTCCGACAGGACTGTACTGTATGATTTTATTTAAGAGTTTACAAAGGCAAGTTACCTATTCATTCGTTTAAATAAAATGTTGGTGGGTTTTTTGTAGGTTTACAAAACAAATTCAAGAGAAAAAATTGTACATTTTACTTGGTTAAATTCATGTATAATTTACTTACTTAGCAAGTTCCTGGCCCTGGGTTCGAATCCCAGTAAGGGATTATTTGTGTGATGAACTCAAATATTTATTTCTGGTTCGTCGATGTTTGGAACGTACTTATTTAAAAACTAATTATTTATCTAGATGTGCTCATAACTTAAACTTACTAAAGCTTATTGTGGGACTAAATCGATTTGTATGAGGTTGTCTGATATTTATTTTTTTTATAAACCTAAACAGGTCCCTAATTTATTTTTACAGTAACAGTCGACAGAACACAATTTGACAGTTACTATCTCTTTTGTTCTAGAAAATTCAATATCGGGCACATCGACACTGAACGCTAAGAAACATCGGCAGAGAAACTATAGACAAAGCTCGATGCCCAAACTGGGTTCAAATGATGACTATGGTAAGTTGATTTACTTTATACTATGACCAGAGATGACGGGGTAAAAAAATACAGATTATAATTAGTCCATCAGATAGATTATACCTAAAAAATATGAAATTCATATTTTTTATTGTATTAATAATAACAAAGATAAAACTCATAAAAGTTCGGGAGGAGAGATGCGTAACACCACGCCTTGCCAAAAATGTAGTTGAACATGGTTTAACGAACTATATTTTCTTCTACGCTTTTCCACTTTTAATAAAGCCTCCCATAATTGAAATATGTAATTAAAACTAGTCACCAAAATATATTTATTTTCAGCTGTAAGGTTTTTTTGTAAGTCGCTTCTTACCATCAATTAAAGGCTTAAAGATCCTCAATATATATAATTCATTTATATGAGAACTTAATCCAATTATAAACAACTTTTAAGACTGGTAGAGAATGCCTTTCATTATTGGCATTGAGTCTGCCATTTGTACCTACTGTTTTGTACTGTGCCATAAAGTTCAAATAAATTATTAAAAAAAGACCAAAATTATTTTTACGTTTTAATTCCATTCTGCCTTTTGCACTTCAATTTAATTTTTATTTTCTTTAGAAAGAGTATTTATTTTCGAATTGGTGAAATCTTGAACACATTCGGACACTAAACTTTAGGTACAACAAAAGTCCAACATAACCCCTGCTTCTTGTTGTGAAAAATGAAATCGTACGAGTACCTACATTTTCCTTATTCCGCCGCAAACAACAATAGTTATTAATTAAGTTTATTACCGCATAAATACGGGTTTGAGAACGCGCGTATATTTCACGTCTGCGGGTCTATAAACCTTGCAATATGAGTCCTTCGTGATCTAGTGACTTAGTGTTCAGTAATTATTATGTAAACAACTAAATTCGTTATCACTTCATTGTTCAGCTATTATTATGACAAATACAGCAAAATTTGTGATCACTAATTCATTGAGTCCAGCAATTATTATGAAAAACAATACAATCTCAACTTACTAATACTGGGTATTCCTGGTGCATACATCAAATCTTATCGTATAGATTTTGAGAAACCCCGTTAATAGCTCAAGTTAAGTAATTATAAAATAATGGAAGTAGAATCCAAAATGATAGTAGTCAAGTAAAAAAAAAAGACGATGTGTGTGATTAATTAAATAGTGTATTTTTTAAGGGAGTGAATTTATTGTTTTATGGTTGTACCATTAATCGTTATCTGAATATATTGTTTGGGGGCTATCCGTAGTTTGGGATGCTGATGATGAACTCAAATGACTGTGTAACAAGTTATTTAATTATAAAAATATACAATAAATGTAATGCGGGCCAAGTTGCCGCTACGATGGTAAGATGGTAAGTCACGTGACGTCTGCCGCCTCCCCGCCGATCACACCCCCCGCGGTCGCCTTGCTGAAGTGGTAGTCGACATATTTCATGCATAAATTGTTTATTTTAACTTGCGAAACATTTAAGCAAAACGTTGGAAAGTCGCTTGTTAAGTTAATTTTCATCACTTCGCCTTAAATATCCACTACTCTATTACCTACTTACTATTCTATTTACCCTATCGAACTAAGCTACCTATCGTCTAGATGGCACTGCATACAACTTAGGTTAACACCATAGTACATTTACTAAGGCCGTTTGTCCACCGTGTGCGGTTTTGGTACTTCTACAATGTTATCTCGTTAGCTCTGTGTAGCTAAATCGAATTCAAGGCTTCAGTACCTACCGTTACCATAAGTTAACGTGACCGTACTCACTAGCGACAGCGTAAATGATTTGTATGGAGAATAGTACAGCGCTCCTAGCGGTTACTTTGTAGAACTACAATTCTACATACAACTCTTTTATGCAGTCGCTACCGAGTACTGTCACTGTAAACTCATGGTAAGGGTACAGTACTGGCATATGTACGTCGTGTAAGGTCAGTCGGGAGAAGCGCGCTACATGGGTTAAGCGCATTTACCATAAAAAGCCGGCCAAGTGCGAGTCTGACTCGCGCACCGAGGGTTCCGTACTTATCCCATCTTAACTGGCCGTGTTAAATTAAGTTTGCACCTGGTTTGTATGGCGCCGGAAATGAGGTACTATTTTGTAGGTTAAGTATTTGTTGTTATAGCGGCAACCGAAATACATCTGTGAAAATTTCAACTTTCTAATTATCATCGTTCATGAGATATACAGCCTGGTGAATGGCGAATAGTACAGATGTTACACTACTAAGGGCCAAAACACAATTACAAGACACGACATCGCATCGTCGTTCGACGCGACATCGTGCCACGATGCGACGCCATCACTTATCTCTTTCTCGTGGTAAACCCTCATTACTGAGGATCGCGGTCATCACTGGAAGGCTTATACTTGGAGTAAATGATTTGCCTCCATCGTATCCTGTCGATTGCTTCCCTTACAACTGAAAACTTGGAGGACGACGTTTTCTTTACTTGATCGGTCCATCTGGTTGTGGATCGTCTACGTGCTCGTTTACCATCTGTGTTCCCAACCTTTTTGAACTTCATTATCATCATCATCATCATCATTTCAGCCACAGGAGCAGGACGTCCACTGCTGAACATAGGCCGTAGTGACTTCCTGATTGGCCGGTTGCGGCTGCAACCTTTACCAGAACCTTTACTTTAGTTTTTTTGAACTTATATAGGTGTAACTATGTATATCTATCAGCCACAGAAGTCCACTGCTGAAAATAGGCCTCCCCATGACTCGCCACAAAGTGCAATCTCGTGTAGACCGCATCCATTGATGCCCCGCTATCTTCACTATGTATATGGTTGCGTTGAAATGCAAGGCAAGAGTGAATAGGCTGTTGCTGAATCAACGAGATTCAACAATAAATAAAAACAAAAACGCCTATGTTTTATCGACGGATAGCTCTTTCATCGAAAGAAGTTTTCTCTGAAACTATTAACTGCCTAACTAATTGAGTAGCTCCATAAACCACATTTTTTCAAAATTAGCGACAGAATACCATTTAAAGGCCACGAACTATAATCGGCTTATGAACTAACAGTTGAGACTGCGTCTGTACCGCCTTCGGCTGACTCATACAAACAGGCTTATTTTTCTCTTACTGTTCTTCTAAAGTCAACCTTAAGTTTTAGGAATTGAGGGTTAGTATTAAGGACTAATAACAGTGACTTATGTCTTTTTGAAAATAGTATATTATCAAATGTTCACTACTTTGATCCGGCTTTCGAGGAATACAGTGGCCTAATTCTGGACAGGTGGAATAAAAATAAGACTTTTAGTATGTGTTTACTGTTTACTCTCTCAAGTGGCGATATATTCGCGGAACTGTTTATGTTCCACCTATAAGTACGTTCAGTTTGTCTCTGGTTTTGTTGGTGAGTTGGACGGGTTATCTAAGATACCGGGTTCGATTCCAAGTGTGCACTAATCTTGTAACCGTATCATATTGTATATAATGTGAAGTTTTCAGTAGATATCGATTAACACTTTGTCTAAAATAATATTATAAATGAGCCTTTGACAATACCCACGCCGCAGGAAGAAAACTTATTATTATTCTTATTACTATTCGTTAATATTTATTATATTTCCACATATCATGAAATCTCAAAATACAACAGATTATAATATATATGTAAGTTACATACGCATTTTATTGATTTAATTTATTTAAACTTTATTGCACAAAAGAAAACCTTAACGTACAAAAGGCGGACTTAATGCCATGGGGCATTTTCGTAGTTAGCTAGCTTGCGAAATAATGCTGAGACCTACCAGCTGTCGATATTATTATTTAATGTGTTTGTGTCATTTTATCAACTTTGCAAATAACCTTTATTGTACGAAGTTTCCTCGACCTACCTGGCTAATTCTAATGTGTCAAAAATAAAACTTAAAGGTTATTTGAGAAATCTTTCCTTGTACCTCGTCTGAACTAAAGGTAGCGTAGGTGTCCCATAAGATTTTACGTCCAGATTCGTAGTTAAGATTTTTGTCACCTTTACTCGTCTGTCTCATACGATGTAGGCCATTAGACGCAAACAGATAAAGAAAGGCTTTCCCCAACGTCTTCCACTACGTCTTATCCACGTTTAGTCCACCTAGTTAAAAGCCTTTTTAATGTGTGTTTCTCTTGCTTCTAAGACGGATATAATCATCAGCATGCTAAAGATTATATCTTTTATTTACTTCATCATCATCATCATTATCATCATCCTCTCCCAAAGAATGACCTTATGAGCGGACTTGTACTGATCTATACCAGGTCTCCAAGTGTCTCCACGACGACTGTTTCTGCGCTGCCCGCATTCAACAGCTTTCCGCATTTAGTTCACCTAGTTCATTTTGTGCCTTCCATTTCCCTTGCTTCTAAGACGGATATATTCATCACTTCATCAGCATTCTAAAGATTACAATATTTACTTCATCATTATCGTCTTCTCCCAAAATCCACCATGAACAGCCTTGCACTGCCATCCAGTAGACCCCTGTGATTTTTACCAGGTCATTCAGTAACGTCTTCTATTTACCTAATGTGTCATTGTTTTTTTTTTCAACAGACAGTCAACAGAACTACATGACCATGGGTGTATGCCGCACGGATTCCTTGAACATTCAGCTGGAAGTGCCACCGGGACAGAGCAGCGGCCTGGCAGTCCACGAAGAGAACACAGCGCTGGTCATATCACATGTGGCTCTGCAGTCACCTGCGTTCAGGTAGTTTGATATTTTGTTACTCGTATAGACAGAAATCTTCTTTTTCTTCAGCATTATTTGAACTTTATCAGGTCTGTTTAGCCTTATCAGTAAATTGAACTTTGTGTGGGTGTGCAAACCTACTAATGGAAATGTCTCCGCGCCGCAGGAGTGATTCAGAAATATTGTTGTCAAGCAGGTAGTAGATGATTATTTTGTTTCAGTCATAGATAATGTAGCAATTCGGTTTCAACTTGTCTAGTCTGTTCAGTTCTACGTCTACCTTAGAGGTGGGAGCTTCTGGGAAATATTCAGACGTTTGTGGCGTTTTTTTTTGCGTATTTATGCGTGATTCTAACATAGCATGATCAAGATACAGACAGACTGTCTTCTGTTTCGTCCCACTATTTAACAACATGTAGATCGTATGCTCAATTGTCACCGCAATTAGCAAAACTGTTTTTATGTTCCTAAGCATACATTTCACGACGCGTTTGGCTCGGTTGGTAGACACCTGCCTACTGAGTCGGCGGTCCCGGGTTCGAATCCCGGCCGGGGCAAATATTTGTGCAAATATTTGTTCTTGGGTCATGGATGTTATCTATATATGTATTTATATATTATGTATATCGTCGTCTAGTACCCATAGTTCAAAGCTTTGCTTAGTTTGGGACTAGGTAGATTTGTGTATGATTGTCCCTTAATATTATATTAATTGTTATAATATAATATTTCTTTATCTTTGAGCTTTGATCTTTACATCAATGGTTTAATATAAAAATTGTGGTATGTAACCTAAGATAACCTACCCCCATAAAAAAATAAGACATTACATCACTACAAAGTTGCTTCCTGCCGTCTGTCTGTCTGTCTGTCCCTATGTATGCTTAGATCTTTAAGCTACGCAACGTATTTTGTTGCGGTTTTTTTATAGATAGAGTGATTAAAGAGGAAGGTTCATATGTATAATACATGCATAATATAGCGTTGCACCCGTGCAAAGCCGGGGCGGGTCGTTAGTGTTTTTTAAATGTATAATGTTTCTAACTTTATTTAGATCCGGTTGCCTCCAAATACGAGACCGCGTGATGTCGATCAACGGGCACGAGAACCTGACCCTGGACGTCGCCAACGAGATCCTGCAGCGACGGAACGACTCCCACAATCCAAAGTATCTCACCATGAACGTGGAGTTCAGCATGCCTAACACTATAGAGGCGTCCAGTGGGGTCTTCAACGTCAAGTTGGCCAAGACGACTGCGGGGCTTGGTGTCACCATTACCGGTAACTAATAGCGTTTTTTTTTCTTCTAGCTTTAGTCAGCTGCCACAGCTATTGAATTTTGCAGTGGACCAACATTTATAGGCCGAATGACATTAAAAAAATAATCCATCATTTAAATTACTTTATTTGCGAAAATTACTGCTTTATTGATGTATGTATTTTGAAATTATCGTACTTTTTTATATTCGGAATGTTTTATATTGATGAATCGCGCACCGATTTGGAACATGTCGAGCGTTATTCGACTTTTATGACGTGAGTAGACCAGCTTAAGTGTTTTAACATTTCGGAGTGTTTGTGCTTTTCCAATGATCAATTGTTATAACTTGGAATTTAATTTATTTAGAATATGTCCGCACTTTTTAAATGTATTTTAAGCTAAAAACCACAGCTATATCATATCAATTTAATTTACAATAATTATTTGAAAATACCTAGAGCTTACGGTTAGCGTTCCGAATAAAAAAAATAGACCATGGAATGTTGTTAAACTGACAATAAAAAGACGTACGTATAGTCTATAAGTAATGACGCGATTAAATTACCACCTGTCCAACAAGAACAAATATAACCAAATATACTTAATATAAGTGTGTAGCATTACGATAAAAGTTTGCCTGATTATGCTCCGAATTCTAATATTCTCATTATGATGTCTTTTGCTCCGAACCATCTCTCTTCACCCCAAACCTATATTCGACTAATACTGTCGCACAAATCTAAGAAAGGAAAATTATAATTTGGATATCTGTGCTTATATCATCAATCACACTTCGAGACGTGTCAATACCAGTGACGGGTACATTTGGCTTCATTACCGAAAGAGGGATCATTTTCCAAATTGACTGCGCGTGATGAACGCGTGTAGCTTGTCAAGACATGACAAGAAAAAAAAACGTAATATGCGATCTGTATTTTACAGAATGTTCTCGAGAACACTTTGCATAAAAAGTAAACATAGTTTTCGGAATTTATTTTTATGTGGAAATACCACATTTTTATTTATTATAAATAATGACACAAGGGTAAATTACCTTTGTGTTATTATTTATATTATTAGTATGTTATCGAATCTTTTTATCGATTCTATATATGTATATATATTTAATTTTTTCATAATTTACCTTTGTGTTAATTTTTATAAATATTATAAGAATCTTTGGCAACGCTAATTAAGTTTTTTTTATTGATCTCCAACCACGAAGGCAAATATTATTTTGTTTTATTTTCACGCCCATTTCAAATGTGTAAATATTACTCTTACTATTGAAAGTACATAATGGATTGTCAATAATTAAGGAAAACTTCTAAACTCGATATCTAATGGTTAGGTCGACAACATCGACGTGATCGTTTATTATTCAAGCATTATCTAATAAAATCACGATTTATAAACACCGTAAGATCCACATTCAAGATTTGTCATTATCTAATAAAATTAGATTACGATCGACACGACACGTTTTATTAAATAATATGATGGAAAAGAACATATGGATCGTAATCTGACCAGTATTCACAATTTTGGGACTTTTTTAGTTTCTTTTCGATGGTACAATAAAATCTCCGCATCCATAAAATTCCACTAAATGCGGTCTAAAACTATAAATTCTTTACGATAATGTTTTAGGGTGCAAGCAGAAGCTTTTAAGCAACGAAGAGCCGATGGTGATATCTGACATCAAACCGGGTTCCGTCGCGCACCGCAGCGGCGCCCTCGCGCCGGGAGACCAGCTCCTCGCCATCAATGGGCAGCCTTTACACAACTTGTCACTAGTAAGTATTAACACTGGTCCAACTGCTTCATCCAATCCCCTGCCTCAAGCCGTTGGTCATATCGGACCTCAAGCCTGAATTTCCTCGCGTCAGGCGACTAGGTTGTCGCCATAAATGCACAGCATTTGCACAGTTGAATGTACCCACCTCAAACTGTAACTCTCAACACTTTTATAATTTTTTTTACAACAGTGTAACGTAAATGAAAGATTTAGTAGAGTAGACTTGTTTTGGTGTGCAGCCTGTATTAATCTTGAAAGATACACTTGAAAAACTAGACGGATTTACAGTTGGACTTCAGGTTTATGCAATTTTAGCAAGAAGGAAAAATATATCATACTGTGTTTTTATTTCAGGATACTGCTTTCAACATTCTCCAAAATTCACCCGATGACATCATTACACTTAAAATTAGAAAACGTGACCTAACAGAAGATTGGTCTAGCATTCATAAACATAATGCAAAACTGTCTTTACAAAGCTTTAGCAATATAGAAATTAAAGCAGTCGTCCACAACGGTGACGATTCAGGACACCACACTGATAGTCCTAATAATAGTGCAAAGGAAAGTGAAAGAAGTAATACTAGTAATGAAAATACTGCAGTTTTTACCGTGGAGTTGATTAAACAAGAACATGGACCTCTGGGTTTAACTATCGCCGGTAGTGAAGATGTAACGCAGCCTATCCTACTAAGCGGACTTGTCGAAGGTAACAAAAGTAGAAACAATATCTTACGTATAATTATAATAATAAAAAATACATAGTGAATTCTAGTTATCTTAAATGTTTTTTCTGTTTCTTTAAGGTGGGGTAGCTGAGAAGTGTGGAAAGTTGGCAATAGGAGATGAACTATTAACAATAAATGGAGAAAGCGTTTTGAATAAGCCGTTGTCGGAAGCTATAAAGTTATTACAACAAAGTGGCCAACGAGTGCAGTTACAGCTTTGTAGAAAAGTTACTGGTATGATTGTTACTATTTATCCCAAAAATAAAAGCTTTTTATTTATAGTATACCTATTCGTGCATATGAAAGTAATGAAAATGACTAACGATGTATTTGCTTCATATTTACAGGTTCAGTTGAAAGTGCAGAATCAAGTGCAAGAGACTCGAGTCACTCCACCTCCAGCCCAGGTCTATCCAATGACAGCGCCGTTGAATCCTGGGATCAGAATACACCTGTCAGAACAAGTGCGAGTTGTGGTAAGACATTCTGCCCATAATCTGATAAACCAATATAGTATTCCTAACGTTGAAATCCAGTTTATATTGTAGGTAACTCCGAAGTCATAGAATATGCTGTACCTGATAAAAGCAGACTCAACGATAAGCAGCCATATTCACCTACCGATGAAGATAAGCTCATGGCGTCAAATTTTAACTCAGCCGCTCCTTACAGCGTGAATGACCTGCCTTTACCAAATTACTCCTTGAACAACTCTCTCAAGACTTTCCATTATGAAAATACGTGTATAATCCCAGAAAACACGTTAAAAAATAAACAGAATATTACTCGAGAAGATGATGTCCAGCAAATAGAAATACTCACCACTAATATGAAAGATTGTCAGTTACACAATATGGAAAAATCATCTTGTAAATGCGATTACATACAGATGTCTCCGTATGGTATTGTGTCTCCTAAAAGTAGACGACCTAACTGGGATAATGATTACTTAAATAATGGAATTTATACAGTAACGACGCCACAAAAGTCGCCTTTGAAACCAAATGTACCTGGAACGAGTTTTCAATTTTCTACAAGTCCTGTTTATGAAAATGATGTACCAAGTAAGTTGGCTTTTACTTTTATATTTTTCATAACGAAGTGTACATTTTGAATCGAAAGTTTGTCAAGCCAGTTGAAAATATTAGTTTATTAGTAACTAGCTGACCCGGCGAACTTTGTACCGCCTGAAAGTCGATAAATGTAGAGAAAAAAAAAGGTATCCTATGTCCTTCTCCTGGTTCTACGCTACCTCCCCACCAATTTTCAGCCAAATAAGTTAAGCCGTTCTTGAGTTATAAATAGTGTAACTAACACGACTTTCTTTTATATATATAATATAGGTAGATTTAACAAACTAAACAGGTAATCTTTTGGTGTTTATTGTTTATCATACTCTCATTCTTTTCTTCGTAGGTCTTTACAGTAGCGAGACTCTTTCCCCCGCTAGAGGCTCCATCCACCACGTCATACTTTACAAAGACGCCATTTACGACGACTACGGTTTCTCCGTATCAGATGGTTTATACGAGAGAGGCGTGTACATCAATCGAATAAGGAAGGGAGGACCGGCCGATATTGTTGGGCTATTGAGGCCTTATGATAGGATTTTGCAGGTGTGTATTGTGATTTTTGTGCAATGTTGAGTTCTTGACCCACTGTTAATTTTGAGTTTACTTTAGTGTAGGATTGACAGATGTCAGTGGAAAACGGCTAGCTAATCTTATACGCAGAACAGCCTTTTAGATTCGTTTGTCATCAGTTGCTAGTTGCTACCACTAATGTTCTAATTATTATCGCTGATACTCGTACTACTCGTAGTTGTAAATTCACGATTATTATTTAATTCATTCTGGAGTTTGTAAAGTTTGTAAGAATACAATTTTATTTTTCCTTTCAACTTCAGGAGCTTGTTGGTTCTTGACATGTCAATATGATTTTTTCTTCCAGGTCAATGGCACCAGAACGGTGGATTACGACTGTTGCTTAACCGTCCCTCTCATCGCGGCGGCGGGCGATCGGCTCGAGATCATCGTCCAGCGGCTTGCCTCATCTAGGGTAAGATCGTATATCATTTAACACACCAGAATATTATCAAAATTACAGGACACAAGCAATCCCCTAGGATCTTCAGAAAGACAAGTGCTCTGCCTATGTCTACATTGTTAAATCGTCGGCTGTACATCGTCATACTGGCACTTGACAGCAAAATATTTGGCAACTATTTTGTTTAATCAATTTGATCTGGTTGAGTACGTATCAGATAGAAAGAGGCTGGCTTAGCATACCAATTAAGTTTACACTTAATTGAAGAAGTAGCAACCCCTGCCTATGTTCAAAATAATGTTTCAAGTAGGTATAATTTGTTTATTTAGCACGCTTTTATTGGATCGACGAGTACCTACCTATCTAATTAATCACATTTTATTATTAAATCTGTAACAATTGTTTGCGTAAGCCAGATGTTTCAATTAAAGTAAAATATTTCATGATTCTAAGTGCAAGCAATGGCTTTCTGGGCCAACACGGACGCTCTGTCCACTTAGCTACCGATTCTTATGCAAGAGCCATAAAAAGGTTCACTTTGGTATAAACATTAAGTTAGTAGTTTCAGCATGTAGGTAATCTTTCATGATACAAAAATCCTTCCTTTCCTTCCACACTTTTAAGAAAGGTCTTATCAATAATATGTTTTTTTCTCAATCATGCAATGAAATGTCATCATAAAGTGCGTTATAGGCTTCGAAGTTCGAAGTATTACGTTTCGGGCAGAACAACTGCAGAGAACTATAAAGGAATTTTGAACAAAGTTGAAGGCCTAGGCCGGCAAGTAAATTGTTATGTTCATAAACAGGCTACACAACTGAATTATATTATTTTTGAGTGGTGTATTTTTTATATCATTGTTTCGTATCACTATCTATCAGACTTCTCTACAGTGGGCCGTTTATACCTACTTCCCGGCAAGCCATTCTTTACCGGTATCTGCAGTAATGTACTATTATTAATGGGATACTGACATGTTCTTATATTTTATTGTTTCAGGACCTCAAACTCCAACAGCGGCTGGAGGGTAGCTCCAGTCCAAGTGACAGTAATATAGTGACTAAGACCATTTAGTGCATAACTCGGCTTTAGTGAAATTCCACCAAAGACCTTGAACAAGATAATTTTAAAGACAACCGTAATATAGTGTCTAGTGATAATGAAGTGCATAATTTAAATAAATATTAGAATATAGTTAACCGTTTTGGCGTGCAAGCAAAAATGAGGAAGATATAGCTAGTTCAATATAGCTACGTCACTCACAAAACTAACGAATGGAAAAACATCAGGGTTCTAACTGATTATAAAATACTTAATGATATAGTTGAAATTTTAACATAATTATATATCTAAGATTGTAGATAGATAGTGATATAATCACCGGTTTATGGATATACATAATAGATAGGGATGAAGTCTAATGGGATGTTGAAATTGTGTAAAAATTGTTTTTTAATCCCGTATGTGCCTCATGTTTGTGCGTAGTAGTGAATTAATTCAAATTGTATTAGAGAGTCAATCTTAAGAAGGTCGTATATGTTGAATGTGACAGATACGCCTTCATATTTAAGACCGACTCATTTTGTAACTAACTGTTTTATAACAATTAAGTAATTGTATAAATTGGCTTATGTGTAATTTTTAATACTGTGCAGTGAGTGCTAATAAACGTCGTTTTAGTAAATCTAAAATGTAGTAAAATGTTTTTACTGGTAGCGGTTCCTATTCAGAAGTTTATTAAAATCAGATGTCATCGTAAAATAATAGATAATAGTTCACTTCATTCCGATTTACATGATCATTGTTAATTGAATTCATATAGCTAAATTATTTTGCCATAGTTAACTATACTGCTGTTCTACTTAAATAAAACTACACAAATAAATGATAAACAAAATTTTGGGATACAAAAATTTCCTTTGATATACTTAGATATATGTTCTTAAACCAAAATTAATAAGGTATTAATTTTTGCGCAGAACTTATTATGAAATGGATTTAAAAGCTCAGTGGGGTATGTAAAACATAGTTTATCGAGATAATTACCTAATTCTTTTTTATAGAACTACCTAAACGAAATCTAATATATAATACATTTTAATCGAACTCAAGATTTTTCCTTTATTGTCGCATTTATATTAAATAGAACGTAACTCTTTACCTGTGTTTACCTACCCCGCCGGATCTTAATGTTTAAACTACACGGCCTTGTTGTTCGTAATGTTATTAACAAAAAATATATATATATATACCTACCTAAGAATTACAATATTTTTCCTCAAGAAGAAAATGTTAAAAAATTATATAAATTGTTTATTGTTTATGTAAAAACACAATGTCTGCACTCAGCTACTGAATATATTCGTAACAAATTATTTAAGTATAACAAAACCAGCTATCTCTAAATAACTTGTCAAACTAAATATAATGGATACCAAACTAAAACAACAGCAAAACTAACTTGTCCGAATCATTTTGCTTATACAATTAAATTAATATAAATCAAAATGTTGCCTATGTAGTTAAATCTATACGGCAAACCGTATGTGGTTTTTATTTTCGTTTGCAATCTTTGTAAACACAATTAGATAATTGCTTTGCGTTGCCAATCTACCTAAAACTGACCAAAAGTCTTCGGTTTGTAGATTTCCTGCAAAAATCCAGTAAATGATTTAAATAAATTGTGAGCTTAACTACCCTTGTTTTAAAGACAACGTTTCATTAAATTTTCATTTCATAGAAATATCATGAATTGAAATATCACTTAAATGAAATATAATTTCATAGAAACATTATTTTATCGAAAGCATTTTTTTCTGTAACTATGGAATACTTTGAAATGTTATAACACAAACTTACCTAACCTAATCTATAGGTAAGTTGACATTTTTAAGATTTCTGAAAAATGTATGACTTCAGGGGACAGTCTTGACTTGTTTATGAATTCGGTAAAGTGTTTGTTTATGAAAGAAGAGACTTGAGGAATTCAGTAAATATAAAAAAAATGGTTCACTCCAAACAACTGACAAATATTGAAAAAAAAACACAAATTCACTGCAAACAATTTATAGAAATAACACATGGGCCAAATTTTATGCCAAATCGAAACACCGGCAATGTTTTCAAATAAAAGTCAACGAGAATTATCTGCGTATTTTATTTCTGTTGGAGTGCCGCCAAAAATTACTTGCTGATATGCAGAGTAATATTTTATATTGCGTTATTGCGAACAACATTGTTTTAAAGTAGTAAGATTGTATCGCAAAATAAATCAGAAAAGTTTTCAACGCTCCAACAATCATGCATTAAATTCTCATAGTTTTCTAGTTACATGAATAAGTTGTTTGAAGATAGCGAATTGCCGTCTAACAAATGAAAACTAAGTGCAGATATTAAGTAGTTTGTTTGGAACTAAGCTTTCTTCGTAGAAGAGAAATGGTATTTGAACAGAGGGTCAGAGCAAACTAGGAGAGTGCGGGACGTGCGCGTAGCGTAAAGTATAAATCTTTATAATAGGATATCACACCGTTTGAGTGACGTATACGCGGTGTGATAGCTCTAATAAGAATTCATACTTTACAAAACGCATCTCACGAATTCGATGTGTTAATAATCACTTATCAATAGATCTTATACAGAAAGCATGTTAAGGTGTTTTCCATAGAATGGGTGAGTCGAGACGAGGCAGAATGAGACTTGAAATTGCGGCCCATTTCTACAAAAAAAAACCACTACAAATTAATTATTTGATAGCGTTATCTATGCAAATTTCAATTCTCGCCCAGACTTTGTGAGGGAGACTCCCAGTGGGAGTACAAAGCCCTGATACAGTTTAAATCATGTCTTAAATAAAAATCCCTGCCTGGCCTTTTCAGTGGAAAAACAACTTTATTTGCCTAGTGTTTTAGCTTATTTGTGCCGTTAACTATCATAGTTAATTTATAAGTTTCCAAACTAATGTTTACAATGAATAGAGTAAATAACTAATTAACTCCAAACATTTCTGAATGTTAAAATAGCAGATGTAAATAAAATAATTAGGTAGCATTAATGTTGTTGACATCAGACTGATAGTAGCTATTCAAATAGTCGTATAGATAAAGATAATACATAAACAGTTTATAAGTAATTAACAGTAACCTAACCTAATAAATTGTTGTTCTTGGTTTTCACCTAAAAAAGCGATGGGCCGACTAATTGTTTTTAGGGTTCCGTACCCAAAGGGTAAAAACGGGACCCTATTACTGAGACTTCGCTGTCCGTCCGTCCGTCCGTCCGTCTGTCACCAGGCTGTATCTCAAGAACGGTGATAGCTACTTGAAATTTTCACAGATGATGTATTTCTATTGCCGCTATAACAACAAATACTAAAAATGAAATAAAATAAATATTTAAGGGGGCCCCCATACAACAAACTTGTTATACCTATATATACATATATATAGGTACGGAACCCTTCATGCGCGAGTCCGACTCGCACTTTCCCAATTTTTTAGATTGCCGATCAGTTGGCCGACTATCCACCAACTACAAATGTTGGTGTATAATCGGCGACAAGTTGGTCCATCTCTAGCAGCGATGGGCTGACTGTGAATTTAACCGACTAGCCAAGTAATGGGCTTTCAAATTACAGATTAGTCGGTTAAAGACTATAAATATGACTGAATAATAAGCGACTAGTTGGTCCATCTCTAGCAGCTAGCAGCTCAAATTAGAGTAATAATGGCTGTATAAGTCTGTTTGCTACCTGGGAGGCACTTATGCAGAAAATTGACAGATTAATCGCTTGAATTTTCTATATACATAATACTAAAATTCACACTTTTCATAGCAAAGGATATAATTGTATTTAATTCAATTAAAATTAACACATAATATTCTGCATTTTCTATTCGTGTGATACTGATAATAATGCTTATTGTTTAAATTAAACCATTTTCATATTTATTTTACTCTTATGTGAAACGCAATTAAGTGTTGTTATTATGAACAATATGACAGTAGCGATTGAATGTAATAATTTTATAACGTCGTCATCTTCTTTTATATTTTTAATGCACACTTCCCAAGTGATGGTACCAATAATGCACGTAGCACGAGTTATGGTCATTATTTATAATAACAGAAAGATATTATCTGATAACACAAAGGTAAATTAAGAAAGAAAAAATGAATGCAATCTACTACAATCTAAGCAGGATTTGAACTTGCGACCTCTGCGTTTCCGGCGCATTGCTCTTCCAACTGAGCTATCAGATCGCTACGTCAGTCAGCAGTCTTCACACTTGCTGTAAAGCAATGGGGATTGGGGATCGTGCGTGTAAAGCGCACATCCTAGGGTATGGCTAATGCGTATAAGCATTTCAAACATATATGACGCAGAGAGCGCTCCAGTAGCGTAACGAATTTATGGGATGAAAGATTTGGTGTGATTGACGTAGCGATCTGATAGCTCAGTTGGAAGAGCAATGCGCTGGAAACGCAGAGGTCGCAGGTTCAAATCGTGCTTAGATTGTAGTAGATCGCATTCAATTTTTCTTTCTTAATTTATCTGTGTGTTATTTATAAAAATAAAAATGTGGTATTTATCGATAAAAAGATTCTATACAAATATATTATCTGGTCTTAAGTATTTTGGCTCGGTCACCTACAAAGAATGGAAGAGGATCGCGCGACAAAAAGAGCGTAGGTACTTGGGGCGACCAACGGGTCGACGACTCAGGTACCGCTGGGGAGACGTGGTGGAGGTGTATCTGGCTGAAGACTGGCGAGAAACTGCGCAAAATAGGGACAAGTGGCGTGCTCGTATCGAAGGCTAAGATCCTGTTTGGGTCACTGAGCCAAAATAGTAAGTTAGTTTAAATATTTTGGTGTGGAATTCTGAAAATTTTAAGTACAATAATTATCTCGAGAAGGTGTACTGACCGAGATTGGACGAATATGATTGATAATGTAAAGAGGCACTTCGGCGTAGTATATACGTTATTCAGTAATTAATGACAGCTGCAGTTTCTACTTATAAAATAATAAAATATCATTGGTAGTATGTACCTATTACTTCGGAAATAACTATGCTCAAAATGTTACGTCATTAGCCGACGGTATAATTTTTTTTTTATTTGAATTTTATACGAAAGGTTAGGTCAATAAATCCACGACAACACGCCATTTGATCAACGTGCGCATGAATTACAAATTAGTGTTATTTCATGGTAAAAAACGCGCGTTGCCGCAAACGTGCGGTTATGGTATAATTAATGTTGTTGGATTATTTCGTCTTTTGACAACCAAAACTCACTAAGTCTCTAACGAATACCTACTTCACTCAAATCTCAGTATCAATCTACAAACTAGATGGCGGATTTTTTATTTTGTTGTCGATTTCTTTTTTTTATCAGATTTCAATAAAATTTGGTGAGTTCGAAAAGTTGCTTATTCTGAAAAAGGTAAGCCCTATTTCACGATATGTCCTATAAAATTTTCCATTGAGTTACTAAAAAGTAAAAATAAATAGATTTTTTTAAAGTACTACTTTGTACTAACATTTAGTACAAAATGAGGAGCTCGAAATGAAAAATAAATAATTCGACAGCAAAATAAAATTTGGCTCATGGGCCAATTTCTGTAACACATTTTGTATAACTCAATGGAAAAATTGTAGCACAATATCGTGAAATGGGCTTACCATGGTCAGAAGAAGCAACTTTACCAACTCACCAAATTGTATTGAAATATGAGAAAAAAAGAAATCGACAACAAAATAAAAATTTGCCCAATAATGGTATTATTGTCCAATTAGGATGTTCGTTAGGTATCTTCAAATTCCCGGTGGGCAAACCGCTCAGATGTAGGAACCCCGCGACAGCGCGGCTCCGTTGATTAAGAAATAAAAACTACTTTTGACGGAATCAGTGAGTCAAAACTACTTTTGTCTAGCTTCATTTTGTCACCATAACACTAATATTATAAAGGTGAAAGTTAGTGAGTGTATTGTTTCGTTTGTTACTTTGTCACGGTCAAACGGCTGGACCAATTTTGATAACTTTTGGTATGAAGGTATCTGACAATGAATTGACACATACTTTTCATCCTGAAAATAAATAGTGTGCCCGTGGGATGAGCGGGTAAAACCACGCGGCGCAACTAGTTGCCTAATAAATTATCCGTGTTTTCGTATTTTCGTGAAAATATTAATTATGTCAATGTGTAGGTAATTAGGTATTTCAGCCGCGCGGTACAAAATTCGGACAAAAGTAAAGTAGGTAGATACGTTATTATTATAAATCCGTTTATGGCGGCTCGAAGCTTGTGCCAGTATCAGTTTTTTTGGTTTATAACCAATGCATGACTTCCGTGGTAAATAAGATATATCAAAAAAATAAAAAATAAAACATGTCGAGATGATTGACCATGAACAAAGATGGCCGATGAATCCGTTCGGTAGATAGATAAGTTACTAGCGCTCCAAAACTGCCACTAATAAGAGTCAATTGTATTTAAAATCGCTATGGCGACCTAATGTTGATCTCCGGAAAATGACAGAACTTAATGACAGACTTAGTGACAGGGAAGTCAATACCTATTGCAGCTGTCGTTAAGGCGATATTGTCCGACCGTGGTCGCGCGGAACTAATTGACGCAAGTCCGTCCTCTCTTCAAGCGCTGGCGCGCGACGAGTTTTAGTAGGTTTTTAGTTCTAGTGATTAAATAAATAATTTTATCGAGACAATTCTAGCGAATTTACCTAGATAATGTTAGTATCCATACATTTACGCAAAAAACGGGTAAAGAAGTTCGTATTTTAGCCTTACCACGGAAAAAATATTACAAACAGAGGTAACTTTGGGATTATTTTCTATCGAGCGAAATTTATTCAATCATGTTGCTGAAAACGATTTTATAATCACAAGATCCTTAAGTAAGTATATGTTTTTCATAATCTTCAAATACTGCTTAATATGTTTACGACTCATTCCGAAATGAGTGAGTTCGGCGTCTACTGGGAGAAGAGCGCCTTAAATACACTTATATTATAAATAAAAAAATATTAAGGGACAATCTTGTAGGCATATGTAACGGCACGTTTATTTAGCAGCAGGCGTTAACCCCTCGTATGCTTAGACGGACTTTAACCTAATATATTAGGTTAATATATTATCAGCTAATTTCAATTTGATTAACAAATTTTAGTCATCGCATACGAGGGGTTGACGTACCACACTTGTACCACACAAACGTCATACGTAGATTGAAGATTTACAGTCATCTGAGGAAAAATAACTATATTGATGTCACTAATTGATTATTCCCTACGAAAGCGTTGATACTTAATGTGGAATTATTACTTCATACAATAACTTTTTTCGTGTTTAAACTACGAAATTCTACCGTGCTATGGTGGGAAGACTAATAATAGGCAGTGTACAATTTTTGGGAGAGCATTAATATCTTTTTTTTTTATAGGCTTTGTTGTATAAGAATGAAACTGCAGGTCATTAATTCTTTACCATATTTTTTCAAAATGTTTTTATAAATTGATTATTTCACAGTTTGCAATAAAATTGGTTGAAGAGTCGTTTTCCTTCGAAACCCAATGAAAAAAACTAGTAGATGGTTGACACTGGTCGACACTTTGTCAATATCAACATTTCAACGGTTTGGCACTGACATTTGTATTAGGAAATGAATGGTTTGATACTGACGTGTGTTTAAATTTCACTGTGACACTGACAAATGCCGACCATTATATAAATACTTTTTTGAATTTTTTTAATGGATTTCGAATACGAAAATCCCTTCAGCCTATTTTATCGTGAACTCTCAAATTGACAATTTATAAAAACATTTTAGAAAAATCACGGTAAAGTGCAGTTGGAAGATCAGCAAGGACTGTCGAAAAAATGTATAATTTGATAGTCTTCCAAAAATTTTACAATAGGCTATCGTAATAAAGATTTCCCTACTCAGTTTTTGCTAAGTGAAAGCTACTTCGGCGATGTTACATTATTTTACTATTGCATTCAATTGAAACTGTCCCTGACCTCACAACTTTCATTGTACAGTATTTAAGAAAAAGCAAAACTCAAGTTATCAAACCGCATGCTCTTTAGATGTAGATAGTAATTTTTACATTTTATTTTTGTACCCCTCGTTGTAAGAATTACTTATAACTGTCAATTAATGTATTGATTGAACTAGAAACTCTAGAGTTCAGACCTAAAATACCAAATAAACCGATATGCGTGATTATATGCTGTATTTTTGTATCCGTTACCTAAATCCCCAGCACCTTTCGTCTTTACATCATCGATAGACTTTTTTCTTTACTGTAGTCGGGAAAATAATATCTTATACTTACTATTTACTTACCAACTTGGATGTCAGCTATTCCTGTACTGAAACAGATTGATATCCGTCTAGCCGTTCCAACATGAATAGTAATTAAAAAAAAGCTAGTTGATGGTTAACACTTTTGTCAATGTCGAAATTATGACACACGTTAATGTCAAATCACTGAAATGTTGACATTGACAAGCGTCGTCTACCTTTTTTTTTTAATTGAGTTTTTAAGGCGAAGTGATAACAATTGACAAGCGTTGACAAAGATACCTTCAGCCAATAATATTGCGAACTGAAAATTGTCAAAATAAAAAATATTTTGGAAAAGCGATTAAAGCTAAATGAAAGAGCTACAGTTTGGACTATCGGACTTTTAGTCTTACAAAAATATATTGTCCTTACGTCATGAATGGCCCCTTACCACTGTATTCGACAAACAAATCAACGACGAAGTTCGAAGTAAAAGGATTTTCTTAATTAGCTGTTATTGGAGATTCATTAGTAAATCTCCAATAACAGCTAATTAAGAAAATCCTAGATGAAAAGGATTAAGTTTCTAGTACCTCATCGGATTCTCTTGTGACACACTCGATCCGTAATAAGCTGCTTTGCGACGTTATTATTTTGCTCGGCTGTTCCCGTCTTCAAGAATTCTAGTGCAATTAGCACTCAACTGCTATAATGTTCATTCTATTCTATTCATTAAAAAAATGGCAACCAGTCACAATGAAGCGACCATTACTGCCAATATCTCGTTGCCAATCGCGCACGGCGACAAGATGGGATTGATACCACGTTGCACTGTGCGTTGAGAAAATCGTGCTTGTTGTAAAGTGATAGCGATTTACAAAAAACCACGCAGACTATCGGGCTTTGACCCAAGAGGGACTATGTACGCTTCAAGTTGAATTCTCAATTAGCCATTCACTCATTACTGTTTAATTTATAAAACATGTAATGTCTTTAAAAAATGAGAATTCTCCACATTTTTTTATTGAACTATTGATACAAAGATCAATAAACAAAGAAAAAAACCAATAATTCAATACACAAAGCATAAAGGCTCAGTTTTATTGGTCGATAACTCGGTCGATATATGGCATGCCAGGACTCCCCGCAGGCGGTATAACAACTAGTGAAGCTCACAAGTCGATAACTCGGCCGACATACGGCATGCGGGACTCCCCGCAGGCGGTATAACAGAACTATTATATTAATCTGTGGTATAACGACCAGTGAAACTCATAATGGCATGCGTTATGGAAATCTACCGCACCCCGTATGTGGGCCTTATTGACCAATGAAAACAATTCCCCGCATGCGGGCCCTATGGCATGCGTTATGGAAATCTACCGCACCCGCATGCGGGCCCTATCGACCAATGAAACTGAGCCATAAGGAAAAATCTAAAGGTATTCTGGCGTCAGGGTGGTGGGAAACTGACACGCTGGACCGGTAATCCAGAGGTACCGGGTTCGATTCCCGGTTTCTTCATTATTTCATTCATATCCGGTATTTCATTTCTATGTTGCAATTTGTTTTTTAAGCTGCATTGTTGGAAAGATCCTATATTAATATTGGTGTTTGAGTTTGCACTAGCATTTTTAGACCTACCATCAGTTCACAAATATGACTCTTAGGTTTACCGTTGTTTTATAAACAAACATTTCATCAAATTTTCATTTCATAGAAAGCACTTTTGTCTGAAACCGTAATAGTACATTACGTAACAAGGGTGGTAAACTAGGAATTACAAACGAGTGTCCTAAGGCGAGGAGGTTCACTATTGCCTTGCAGAAACTTTCATGACATATATTTGTTTTGCATAATGATACTTGGCAGAAACGTTTGGCAGAAACATCTCACGCAGAGTATGCTTTGGCATAAATCATTTCGCAGATTTTTATAATACCGATTCTTATATTGGCATAATGTTTATGAGCATAACAGTCTTAAAACGAATAGTTCTTTCGCAGATATTTTTTTTGCATAATATTTAGGCGGCATAAAATAAATAAATAGTTGTGACCACACATTTTGTAAATGGAGAGGTATGGTAGCCGGCCGTTGCCGCGCGGCTCGCTCGCTTCGCTCGCTCGTTAGGGTCTCAGTTCAACCTAGCACTCCTCCTCGCTCCGCTCATCGTCGTACCTAACCTAATCCAAGTCGGACCTGACCTAAGGTGGAATCAGGACCTAATTTATGCATTACAATTGTTGTAATTATAAATTTAGTGGCTGATGCCCCGCGGCGGCAAGATACGAGTACCTATAGTACGGCTCTTCCCAGGTGAATTTTTCGCTTCGAGCCCTAATCTTTCAAACAAAGGCCATTGTCTCTATTACCGCAAAGCCGCTAGCTACTGCGTTAGCACGAGCCACTACAACATTCATATGAAAAACAAACGGTATCGTCATAGTATTAAGGTTCAAATTTAATGTCACTGATATTCTATATATTGCGTTTTGGTAGTGTAGGACAATAGACCACCCCGACGAAATACAGCATTCATATTATTTTGATTTGAACCTTAAATACTATGACGATAACGTTTGTTTTTAATATGAATGTTATAGTGGCGCGTGGCAAACTTGAGCTAACGGCTTTGCGATAATAGAGACAATGGCCTTTGTTTGAAAGATTAGGGCTCGAAGCGAAAAATTCACCTGGGAAGAGCCGTACTATAACACTGCTTCTCGATTCGCTCGTCGTCGTACGTAACGGTGACTCTGGGACTATATTTCCTTTTTGATAGCGAATCAAATTGTGCCAAAGCAAATTTGGACCCACTTTTCTGCTAGTAGAAAATAATTATGCTATTGTAATCGTGTGCTATAGGATTATTATGGTACATACAATTATGCTAAACAAGAGTCGGCCAAAGAGATATTCTACAAAACAATGTGCTGCAAAATGTGTCGTATGCGAGGTAGTAGTAATGCCAACTATACCTTTATGCCATCTTACCATTCGACCGAAAGTGTTTCTGCGAAACGTGTAATGCGAAGTGTATTTCTGAACAATATTATTCTGCCAGATGAGGGTAACCCAGGCGAGGGCTTTAACGACACGAGTTTGGATTTCCTTTACCACCAGCGTCACGTACGACGTTTTTTATCACACTTTGAGGGGAAATAAAACAAAAGTAGTAGTAGTCAATACCAAAATTACTTACCGCCCTAGGGCGCAATATACGACTTACCACCCTAGGGCGTAATATACGATTTACCGCCCAGTTTTCTAGCAAATTAAAATTCTATGAAATGAAGCATTCGGTGAAGTGTTATAAAAGAAGAGGATCTCTTGATTCTTATTGTCAAGGCGTTAAAGTGTGTCTTCAGATATTTATAAACGCATTATTTGCTTCGATACAGCTGATGGCGACTGCACAACCACCCATCAACAGGATTTGACGACATGGCTCGGTGGTAGTGAGTGAACAGAGCCAGCCGCCCCAGGGTTCGAATCCCATCAATGGCAAATTTGTGTGTTTGCTTGAACGTTTGTTCCTGATTCATGATTGTTTTTTTTTGTATATTGTCAAAGGTTGTCTTGAAGAGATCGCTTTTTAGCGATAAGACCGCCTGTTGTCTACCGTTATTTATAAATTGTATTTGTCTTGTTTCCTTTTGTAAACTTTTATTGGTGTGCAATAAAGTATTGTATTTTTATTATATTAGAGGCGTACTTGGGCCATAGTTTCGATATTTTGGGTATTTTCTACTCAGAATCACGAGCTCTTTCGATCTAATTAGAAGAAAAAAGTGCCCCAATGTTTTTTCGTTCAATTCCGTTACCATTTCCATATAACCTACTACAGCTATAATTTAAAAAAGTAGGGTATACAACTTTAGTAAAAATGGCCCAATTATATTATTTATAATGAAAGACATGTGGACTTTGGTATCATTCTTATCATGTAATTAGATATTAGACTAATAAACCCTAACTTGACAATTATTATATGCCTTTACTTTTAAACTTTTTATATGTAGTGTTTTCTTTCTGCACGATCTTTGTCACACTTCCATTTCCATATTTCACATCCTTTTCTAATTGTATTTTACTTGGAGCATTTGTATTTTCTTTCTTCACGTACGATTTCGAGTAGAAATCACTGAATAGGTATATCATCACTCCTAAATTGAAAAATATGACAAATATCAGGATGTAGGATGTCCGGCATGTCGAAACACACACACTTGCTGCCACGTGCAAAACGATTAGTCCAAATTGTGTCTGAAATGGAAAAGTAGATCAAGTAGAATTTAATTAAAAAAAACATCTGAATCACTAGACGGGAAAGGAGTGGTGTATTATTGTTGTTCCAGTATAAGTCGCAAATGCAGTATTTATTTGTGAAAATAAAATGTATAATTGAAACCATTAAACACACATTCAGAAATACACGGAACCAAATAAACTATTTTATATCTATTTATTAAATAGAAATTTTACTATTTGTAAGAAAGAAAGCTGCAATTTGTCATGGATATACATATTAGTCACGCTCACAAAGGGATAGAATAAAATTTAGGAAATATTTTTTTAGTGTACCTTCCGTACACCTAATGTATTATTTTTCTCGGTTTATTCCATGGTGCGGGGATTGATGACTAGGTCTTTCAAAAATAGGTAAAGTTAGTGAAAACATTTTTTCGAATGAGAGATGTGTTTGTAAAATATAACGTTTGTTTTATTGATGTGCTGTCAGGGTTAGGGGGGTAAATTTGTCAGGGTCAGAGTGGCATAGAAATATATAATTTTGAATTTGAAGTGTGAAAATCTACTAAATAGAGCATAGGATATATTTTTAAAGATCTTAACGTTCTTACCAGCTGGAAAGTGGTGATGTACTTCTTCCACCATAGATACTTCGTCAAGCTAGGAAAGGCTGACAGACCATAATATGCGTACATGGCAACGTGTACCAGAGAGTTGATGGTGCCAAGGAATATAACGGAATCAGTGGGGTTGAATTTGAGTGCCGCCCAAGTAGCCAGCATCATCAGGGAGTGGTGGTAAACGTGCAGGAATGACACTTGGTTCGTCTTCTTGCGCAGCACAAAGAACACCGTGTCGAGCAGCTCGGATACCTTTGCCAGGAAATACACGTGCACACTGCTCATAATCTGAAATTAAGAAGTTTTAGGTTGTAGGTGTCGCACCGACCAACACGTATTAACTGCAGGGAGTGCGGGCGGTCGTCCGCACGGACCCGTCAGTTTCATTCCAAAGCGCTCCCTCCAGTTAATATATATTGGTCGGTGCGGATTGCCACCGCACCGACGGTCAGTGCGACACTAAAACCAGCTTTAATGACAAAACGAACAGTCTTACAGCTATAAGAGTCGGCAATCGCTTAAAAATTATCTCTGGGGCTGGAATCAGGTATACCTTCGCTTGGCAAAATTAAATTTAAAACAAATTCATTTGCCAGACCATAGACCATAATGTTCACTAACCATAGAATTAAATGCCCGAATTTTTATAAATCATAATAGTCATTATGTATGTCCGTTTATTCTATACATAATATGGATCTGCAGGCCTAGCACATCTTTCCGCGACTTCGCTTGTTCGACTCAGCGTCACGTATCTAACTCGCACGATCTTGTTACGAAAGAGACAGACAATTTGTCGCGCGACCAAGAGTCGTGTTTTACCTACAGTTGGGCTAGAGGTGCTGTTGCGATATATTTGGCTACTTTGGTATAAGACAAGGCAATACTTACATATTTATCTCCTGATTCTTCAATTGCACAGTAAGAGGACACCAATCCATATTTACTCAAAATATATACGCCCTGCAAATTATCATTTTGTTAAATTATGTGCATAGAACTCAATTTTATGAAAATACAGTTGTCTCGGTGCCCATGATACGACTTTGGGGCTTTGTAAGCGCCCGAAGGAGGCCACAGGGGCCCACGCGCGGGCAGTTATCTCGCGCAAGTGGGGCCAGGGTGCGTGTGGACTCCACAAGGAGCTTGGTAAGCGCTTGAGGGAGGCCACAGGGGACCCACGCGCGGGCAGTTATCTCGCGCAAGTGGGGCCAGGGTGCGTGTGGACTCCACAAGGAGCTTGGTAAGCGCTTGAGGGAGGCCACAGGGGACCCACGCGCGGGCAGTTATCTCGCGCAAGTGGGGCCAGGGTGCGTGTGGACTCCACAAGGAGCTTGCTAAGCGCTTGAGGGAGGCCACAGGGGACCCACGCGCGGGCAGTTATCTCGCGCAAGTGGGGCCAGGGTGCGTGTGGATTCCACAAGGAGCTTGCTAAGCGCTTGAGGGAGGCCACAGGGGACCCACGCGCGGGCAGTTATCTCGCGCAAGTGGGGCCAGGCCAGGGTGCGTGTGGACTCCACAAGGAGCTTGGTAAGCGCTTGAGGGAGGCCACAGGGGACCCACGAGCGGGCAGTTTTCTCGCGCAAAGGCTTACCATAGCCATACAGTTATATTTGGTTGTTTGTATCGTGAATACTTTTTAGGGTTCCGTACCCAAAGGATAAAAAACGGGACCCTATTACTAAGACTACGCTGTCTGTCTGTCAATCTGTCTTTCCGTCTGTCACCAGGCTGTATCTCATGAACCGTGATAGTTAAACCAAAACCGAATAAAATAAATATTTAAGGGGCTCCCATACAACAAACGTGAACCGTTTTTGGCTAGGTACTGTGACCAGGCTGTATCTCATGAACCGTGATAGCTCGAAAGTTGAAATTTTCACAGATTATGTATTTCTGTTTCCTTCAACTATAACAAGAAATACAGAAAACAAAAAAAGTATATTTAGTTGTAAGGAACCCTCGGTGCGCGAGTCCAACTCTTACTTGGTCGTTTATACATTTCATTGGGTTGAACTAGTTTACTCTGATTCTGGAATGTTATTCGGTTAATTAAGACTATTCCATTTACTCCCCACGACGCCACGTAGCTTGGCAATAGCGACCGCTCCCTCCACGCCCAGACACCCTCTACCACGGTGTAGCAACAAAAGTAAAAATGGTCGTTACGGGGAACAAAAAAAAGTGTCGTTATTAGAAATAGAGTTTCATGGTAGGAGGAGTCATTGGTCGCTATTGCCAAGCTACGTGGCGTCGAGTTATACCCTATTGTCAACAGTACAGAAAGGACCGTACTCCTGTTACCCTACCCTACCTGTACCCTAGGTACTAGAATAATTCAAAAAGGAGGACAGCGCAAATAATAAATTCTTACCCTGTAAAAAACATGAGCAGACAGTACAACTTGGAAGATGTTGTAGACGACCAAGAGTGTCTGGAGCTGGTAGGCGGGTCTATTGGCCATGTAGGCGGGGCCCAGCTTCAGCACAAAGACTATGTACGACAGCCATATCGCTAGGAGTGGCCAGGGGGTGCCCATCAAAAACCAATTGTCCACATATTCCACTGAAACAAACACATTTTTTTACGTTTGGGGCCTTTTTATTTGTATTTGTGAGAGATACAGATTTTTATTGGTACAATTAAAACCGATTACATGTAATGAAAAATTTGACTTCTTATTAATTATTGAAATTAGATTAAATAACACTAAGTGCTGAGTTATAGAATAATTTTAGGTACCTGTTAGGACAAATACAATATTAGATCATCATTGACCGTTACGCATGGATAATAATAAATTCATCGATTGAGTCATTTATACCTGTTCTAATTTTAACTCTTTAATTAATATTGAGTTTGTTCGATTCTTTGAATATGTCAGTCGGTAATGAGATAAAGCGTTGGTCCCATGATGTTGAGCGACTTTCCTGATTTCGCGAGCCGGCATAGAAAGATACTTGAAATTATCACCAGTGATGAATGAAGAAGGAACAAATTTAGAGCATTGTAAAGATACTCAAGTGGTTTTGTCCAGCGCAGCTGTATACTTAATTTAGGGCTTGCATTTCCGTAATTGGCTTGTATGGGCAGCATAGAAAAATCCGAAGTTTCCGATACTGCTCACATAAACTAATTCTAGAATTGACCACGTTTAAATTGTGTCCAGAGCCCAAAACGATTATTTTTATATGATTATACCGACTGGTTTTTTAAATATTAGTAAAGCATCGTCATCTCAGAACCGGCTCACTGTATGACGTCATCTCGTGGAAAATTTTACCCGCACAATACCTACACAAAAATAGCAGTAGGTAAGTAGTAAAATTTCCATACTAAATCCGCCGTAGTCTAACTGTAAAACTTTCTGTGCTGTGACCAATTTACTTGTGGCTTACGCTCTTAGAATGAGGAACTATTTAAATAAATGTTTCAATCACAAATTGGCATATCTCGAAAATTTAAAAATGTGGTAGCATTTATTTTTTAATGCTTTATTTGATTATCCATAAATAAAAATTACAATTTAAAGCCCGAACTTCATTCAGCTAACATGATAAGGGTTCTAAGGTAGTAAACCTTAAATCCGTGAAAATTGTTTAAATGAAACTAATAATAGTAATAATTTATATCTTTACAGATAGATATAAATTGTTTTATCTATCCAAATATCATAAACCCTCCATGATGCGTTTAAGAACCGCACATTATGACCACCATAAAAATATACTGTTTTGTTAGAACCAATATCTTATCCGTAAAAAAAATATTATTGCTAAATAATAACATCAATTTCGGTAATATTATTTAATCAAATTTCGAACATCTCTGAAAAACAAAGAAATTTGATTTGACCTCTATTCTAATAACCGTCGAGATTTAGTTCGAAATGAAGTGTCAATTTGCAATCAAATTTGACAAATGTCGCACGTAAGTAAGATATCGAACGATATGATAGTTGAGGCCGACTCTAGTTTGTCTTTGAATTAAAAAAAAAACTATGTCATGATGTGCGGCTCCTGAATGCATCATGGAGGCTTATGATATGTGGCTAGGTAAAGTAGTATCTGTAACTGTACATAATTAGGCATTAAAACATCGTGTGATGTTATTATGAAACTTGCCTTCGGCTCGTTTCATACACCTACACTCATGCTTAAGACCCTTCATTATGTACAGTCACATAAACTACTATTATTTAAATGTGTGAAAGTCGCGGAACCGAAGAAAATATAACCTCTTGTTGTTTACTATAGATAATTATTTCATACTGTTTTAGATTACCTAAGTGTCTTGTGTTTTTTTTTGGCTTAGCTACATATTTAGGATTAGAAGAGGACACACAAACAAAGAAGAAAGGGGTCCGGCACGGCTAGGGTTTGCAGAACCGGAAAATTTTCGTATGGTAGTACTGGCAATTCCCGGTACTACCCAATACCCATACCCTAGGCACGGCTGGCCATTTCCGAAACTAAGTCTTAATATTTTTATAAAGTATGTTGTGAATAGTTTGGAAAATTGAAGTTCATTTATTTGGAAGTAAAATAAATAAATAATTATTATGGGACAATCATACACATATCGACCTAGTCCCAAACTAAGCAAAGCTTGTACTATGGGTACTAGACGACGATATACATAATATATAAATACATATATAGATAACATCCATGACATGATTAATTAATATTAAGTTTGTTTGATTCTTTGAATATGTCAGTCGGTAATGAGATAAAGCGTTGGTCCCATGATGTTGAGCGACTTTCCTGATTTCGCGAGCCGGCATAGAAAGATACTTGAAATTATCACCAGTGATGAATGAAGAAGGAACAAATTTAGAGCATTGTAAAGATACTCAAGTGGTTATTGTCCAGCGCAGCTGTATACTTAATTTAGGGCTTGCATTTCCGTAATTGGCTTGTATGGGCAGCATAGAAAAATCCGAAGTTTCCGATACTGCTCACATTAACTAATTCTAGAATTGACAACGTTTAAATTGTGTCCAGAGCCCAAAACGATGATTTTTAAATTATTATACCGACTGGTTTTAAAAATATTAGTAAAGCATCGTCATCTCAGAACCGGCTCACTGTATGACGTCATCTCGTGGAAAATTTTGCCCGCACAATACCTACACAAAAATAACAGTAGGTAAGTAGTAAAATTTCCATACTAAATCCGCCGTAGTCTAACTGTAAAACTTTCTGTGCTGTGACCAATTTACTTGTGGCCTACGCTCTTAGAATGAGCAACTATTTAAATAAATGTTTCAATCACAAATTGGCATATCTCGAAAATTTAAAAATGTGGTAGCATTTATTTTTTAATGCTTTATTTGATTATCCATAAATAAAAATTACAATTTAAAGCCCGAACTTCATTCAGCTAAGATGATAAGGGTTCTAAGGTAGTAAACCTTAAATCCGTGAAAATTGTTTAAATGAAACTAATAATAGTAAATTTATATCTATCTTTACAGATAGATATAAATTGTTTTATCTATCCAAATATCATAAACCCTCCATGATGCGTTTAAGAACCGCACATTATGACCACCATAAAAATATACTGTTTTGTTAGAACCAATATCTTATCCGTAAAAAAATTATTATTGCTAAATAATAACATCAATTTCGGTAATATTATTTAATCAAATTTCGAACATCTCTGAAAAACAAAGAAATTTGATTTGACCTCTATTCTAATAACCGTCGAGATTTAGTTCGAAATGAAGTGTCAATTTGCAATCAAATTTGACAAATGTCGCACGTAAATAAGATATCGAACGATATGATAGTTGAGGCCGACTCTAGTTTGTCTTTGAATAAAAAAAAAACTATGTCATAATGTGCGGCTCCTGAATGCATCATGGAGGCTTATGATATGTGGCTAGATAAAGTAGTATCTGTAACTGTACATAATTAGGCATTAAAACATCGTGTGATGTTATTATGAAACTTGCCTTCGGCTCGTTTCATACACCTACACTCGTGTTTAAGACCCTTCATAATAGTAGTTTATGTGACTGTACATTGTACAGTCACATAAACTACTATTATTTAAATGTGTGAAAGTCGCGGAACCGAAGAAAATATAACCACTTGTTGTTTACTATAGATAATTATTTCATACCTACTGTTTTAGATTACCTAAGTGTCTTGTGTTTTTTTTGGCTTAGCTACATATTTAGGATTAGAAGAGGACACACAAACAAAGAAGAAAGGGGTCCGGCACGGCTAGGGTTTGCAGAACCGGAAAATTTTCGTATGGTAGTACTGGGAATTCCCGGTACTACCCAATACCCATACCCTAGGCACGGCTGGCCATTTCCGAAACTAAGTCTTAATATTTTTATAAAGTATGTTGTGAATAGTTTGGAAAATTGAAGTTCATTTATTTGGAAGTAAAATAAATAATTATTATGGGACAATCATACACATATCGACCTAGTCCCAAACTAAGCAAAGCTTGTACTATGGGTACTAGACGACGATATACATAATATATAAATACATATATAGATAACATCCATGACCCAAGAACAAATACTCGAGTTCATCACACAAATATTTGCCCCGGCCGGTATTCGAACCCGGGACCGCCGGCTCAGTAGGCAGGTGTCTGCAAACTGCGCCAACCGTGTCGTCTAAATTCTATTTATTGGTTTTTAACTTCGAAACATGCTTATCTTTCGATTTTTGCGCTTGTTATTGTAAAACATGTAGTAGGCGTCTGTTTTTGGCCAAATTTCCGCCGCAAACGGATGCCTGGTCGAATAATTTGCGCAAAAATCAAAACTGTCCAACACAGTACATTTCTTTTCCATTCTGTTTCTAGATTTTTGTAAAGATCGGTTACGTTTTCGAGGAGGAAACAGACGAGAACAAAACCGCGATTTGTACAACCCGGTTACGTTAAGTTTGGACCTCATTTGTATCCGACGCCATAGTTACCAGGTGCAAACTTAACGTAAACTGATAGTATGATAGATAGATAGTATGGGAAAGGAAGCAGAGATAATATCCTCTTAATCCATCTTATTAGCGCAAAATGATCACCAATTATTCCAATTGAACACTTGATATTTTAGGTAAATATAATCAAGGGACTTTTAAGAAAGCATATATCATGCCCACATAAATTGTGATAAACCGTCATAACTTCTTGTAGATTTCTTACATTTTTCCTCATTTATATCTTAAAATACACTTTCAATATTTTTTCTTCGAGGACTACCTTATTCCTTTTAAAATTTATTTTTTTAATATTATGACAAATATATTGATAATTTCAACCAACTTTTTGAAGTGAATAATACTTTTCCCCGAGTTCTAGGTAGTAACATAGTTATTTCACGCTTTCATTGCGTACAGTCGAAAATAATTAGTTAAAAAAACTAATTTTCCGCGTGAATTTTGTCAATTTCGAGTAGTTTTTGAAACAAAAATTATCAATGAAAAATTCAAACTGTAGGTTTCAAATACAGACCAATAAATCCCAATAGCCCTGTTCTAGAAAGTAACATCAATAGTATATTAAGAAACATGTTTGATCATAGAAAAAAATGTCTAAACAATCAGCATTTTAAAAGGAATAAGGCCTCTTAAGATAAGTTCAGTTCATATTACTGTAATATAATAGTTAAGTATCCTTTCCAAAAAATACTGACTGTTGAGTTTCTGTCGGCATTTCTCAACAGTAGTCGGTCAGAGTATAGCAACTAACCTACAGTTTTCGGTTTTCAACCCATGCACCATATTTTCAGCAAGAATTTTTAACTTAAAAACCTCAATATCTCGGTAATTATTAAGTTTAGAGAAACGTTGCCTATACAAAACATGCTTATTTTAGCATCCTCTATACGATAGCATCATGAAAAATGGGTGTTATAATGACACCAGCACACCAATCAAAAATTTTGAAGTCCCGCGCCCCCTTTGCTATACCCCAACCCAGTAGTCTCCTCTTGTGAAATGCCGGTAGACTCAGATATTATAAAAGTGCCCTTGTGACCTACTTGCAGAATAAACTTCATTATTTCATTATATCAATGTGAATAATCTAGTAATATGATTAAAGACATACCAACTCCTTTGGAATACCAAGCCACATCAGCGGCATTATTTCCAGTGTTATCCATCGTTACAACTATAACACAATTGATTTCTATAGATGACACCCACTCACAACCACGGCGCGATGGCGCTGATCTTCGAATAACAACTTAAAGGAACCGAATCAAAACATCGCCTTAAAAATACATATTTAATTGCAATCATGTGCGTAAACGATGACGGTCACTTCGTCCAATGTCATTCTAGTTGTTGACATTAAACTTCGTGAACTTTGCTGCTATAATTTGAATTTATTATTCTTAATCTTGTCCTTCGTGTTAATAATCTGTAAGTAGGTCGAATGCGCATTTGTGGCAGAGCGCTTTTTTGGATTCGTTGATCCGGGGGCACGGTAGTGCCGCTGCCAAGACTAACAAAAAAGAAGCGGGGCACCATCGTAAACCGAGGTTACTTTAAAGGAATTTGATAGATTTGAAATGGTAATAAAACTCAAATATTCAGTTCGACTGAACACATGAAGTAAAAGGTAGGTAGGTGATTTTATAAAGGTAGGTATTTGATATTTCATTGCCCCAGAACGGTGACAAAAAAATAAGGACATTGCGTAAAAACTCTTTTTCAAAGTAGCCCCTGCATTTTCTTAAACCGTTTTGTCTCATTTTCAAACCCACATAACCTTGTTTCGAAATCGCATATACAGTTTTCATGAGATGTAAATGTTAAAAACTGTTTTCTCCTGAAACCTTCATATTTTTTTGATAACCTTTAACGTAGGTATATGTCACTTAGGTATTTATCTTAACAACTGTTGTGTTGAGCTCAACTCACCGTACAACGTTCTTACAACCTTGACACTGGCAGAATTGTCCCAATGGACAGTAGCCATTTATTTATAAAAATTGAATTGAATTGAACTGTTGTGTTGATGCATAATATAGCTTGTCACTAATCCATGAGTTTATTTTCTTTAAGTGATAAATTAGTTTTATCATGGTAGCAGAGGAATCGAGAGAAAGTTATACTTAAATAAATCGAGTGAGCTATAAACCTAGTTTTCAAAACAATCCAGCAAGATAAAGATTCAAAATGCTATCACTTAGTTGCAAAATAGACATCGGTCACCTGGAAGGTGGAATAAAATGGTCTACTTGGAAACTTAGTGCAACACTACGAGGTATTACTACTACTACGAGGTATTACTACGAGGTATGCCCAGTGGATTGGATGCGGTAAACGGTACTCTCTGTAAACCCATGAAACCTACTAGTACCAGCACAGCCGAAGAAATGTCTAAGTATTATAAAGCTCACGATCACTACAACAAAATTGATAGTTCCGCATTACTACTGCTTACTGCAAATATGTCAGACGAAACTTAAGAAAATCATGCGTTTTAACTCATGCAAAGAAGTTTGGGACGAATTACATCGTTTATTCGATGGCAAGTCTGAAGACAAGAGTTACACTATGCATGGAGTTTTTCGGCTATTGTAAAGATCCGTCACATGACATCACGACTCACATTTCCAAAATCAAAACGAAAAAAGACGAATCAGAATTACCAGATATATTGTTAATCTGCAAAATTCTTGATGTAGAGTATCATCTGAAGCCTATTTTTCTTTCAAATCGAGCTGGATGCTGACGTCAAAGACAGACAAGACTATAGAAAGTCTGACTACGCAGCTTTGTGCCTATGAGCGTTCCGTCTCATTTAAGAACGAAGGTCCTGCAGAAGCTCTAGCTCTACAGAATAGCAATAAAGCAAAGAAGAAATGTGAATACTGCGGAAAAGTCGCCCATAAGGTCAGACAATGTCACAAACGGAAAGCTGATGGGAAACCAACTAAACCAGAAAATAAACAGGGACCAAGCAACTTGAACCTAATGCTCTTGCCAGTCACTACGGATGTGAACTCAATGCTGACGAACTACAGCGACCTGGTTTGTTGACAATTGAGCAACCAGTCACGTCACTTGCCGGAACAATTTCTTCTGTTTCGAGCACTTTAAGGATACCCGTACAGTGACAACTGCGAATGGAGCTACTGTCAAAGCAGTTGGAAAAGGTACTGTTGATTTAAAAACAATTATTAATCGCAAGGAATCCAGTTTAAGACTCTGTGATGTATGGTACGTACCTGACATTATGTGATACCTATTCTCTGTACTGGCCACTCAAGATAGACTAAATAAAAGTGTTTTTATGTCTAAAAGGGAACACTGCTCGTTGAAAGTTGATGGAAATGTAATATTGACTGGCAAAAGAATCAAAAACGGAGGCTTATACAAGCAGAACGTAGAGACCATTACAAAGTCAATCTCGACGAGCTAAGCTAAGCTCGGTCTCTCAATCATCTAAATGCTTTGTCAGCAGATAACCTACTACAACTTTGCCACGAACGGTTAGCCCATCAAAATAAGAAACACGTCAAAGGAGTTATTGAACGGGAACTAGGAATTAAAGTTCGTCTAGATTCTGAGTTATGTACCGGATGTATTTATGGAAAGACTCACCGGCAATCGTTTGGAACAAGAGAACGAACAAAAGAGCCTGCAGAAATTATACACGCTGATGTGTGCGGCCCATTCCCTCCTTCCTTCAATAAATTCCGTTACTTCGGTTTTTTAAAGACGACTTCAGCAAGTACCGTCACGTTTATGTATTTCATGCGACAGAAATCGGAAGTTCACCTAAAACTCCGACAGTTTTTAAAGAAATATAAAGTAGGTAAAATAATTCCTGAGTGATAATGGAGGTGAATTTGATAATGAGAACATAAGGTGCAATCTACGAGAAGCTGGAATAAGAAAGGCTCACGATGCCGTATATACCGCAACAAAATGGCCAGAGCGAACGTGAAAATAACCTAAATAATAATAGAACCTTAGTCGAAGCTGCTCGCACAATGATGCATGCGCATGAAGAATTACCTCTCGCTACATGGGCAGAATTGATAAATACAGCTGCTTACAAACAGAACTTTTAAACAGAACTAGTCCAACTCCAGATAATGGTATATCACCATCTGAATTGTGGTTTAAGAAAAAGCCAGCAATCAGTTACCTAAAAATAATTGTGTATACCTAAAAATGTTACGCTCATATTCCTCAAGCAAAGAGAGTGAAGCTGTCCAAAAAGGCTGAGTAATGCATCCTAATTTGATATGACGGTGATGAAGGCTACCACCTATTAAGTAAGACTGGAAAGCTGATAAGGTCAAGCTCAAATCGTGGCTTGTTGATCTAGCTTGTTACAGTGTGGACGAGTTTATACAAGGAAATTGTTGACCTTTGCCATGTTATTATAATTATAATTATTTTGAAATAATAATGTAATTATGAGATATTTTGATGTTAAATTAAATTAAATGTAGACCTAAGGCTGAAATGTTTAAAATTGTAATTGAATCGACTTGTAAAATTGTAATTGAATTAATTGACTTGTAAAATGACTATTTTATCAATAAATAAATCTAATCTAATCTAATCTAATCTAATCTAGACGTTATATTTAATGATACAGTACTTACACCGTGTGGCCCAGGTGATTTGGAAAAACAACACTGTTGAAATCTATTTTCCACTTTAAGGACCACCGATGCGTGATGCAAGGGGGGATGATCGCACAGAAAATAGCTCAGATCGCACTACAAGTAGCACTAGTTCGACTGTGCCTCTCACATTGCCGGGTCATGTCGACAGTCAGAAAGTTGGAAGCCTTTATGAAGATGCTTTAGATGAGGATGATGATGATGATAATTTTGAGGCACCAAGAAATTTAGATGATATAGCTACAAAAAGGACACTACGTGACAGAAGTCAGATTCGACAGCCAAATCGACTAGAAGACTATGTTATGATGTCTGCTGATGTTGTTAATGAGATTATTGAACCAAAATCCTACAAAGAAGTCATTTCTAGTCCTCATAAAGATGAGTGGATTAAAGGAATGTAAAATAAGGTGAAGTCTTTAAAGAAAAACAAGACCTAGATACTGGTTGACCTTCCAAAAGACAGAAAACCCATAAAGGATATGGATGGATTTACAAGGTCAAGACCAATGCAGATGGCACTCGATAAATGAAGGCAAGACTAGTTGCTCGAGGATATACACAGAAAAATGACATCGACTATGATAAGACTTTCAGCCCAGTTGCTAAAATTACAACAATTAGATCTGTCTTAAGCATTGCTGCAAATGAAGGTTTGAAACTCACACAGTTTGATGTGGCATTCCCGTATGCATGCATCCACAGTCTTGTATGGTTCATTAAACAAAGTAATTTACATGAATCAACCTGAAGGCTACTCCGATGGACCAAAGGTATGTAGACTTCAGAGAAGCCTATATGGGCTAAAGCAAGCACCTCGGTGCTGGAATAAATGCATGGTGGATTATTTGAAGACTATTGGATTTAAAGAAAGTGACTGATAATAAATAAGCAGGGGTATTTATCCGAAAGCGTGGGAATAACAAAATCATTCTTGCTCTCTATGTGGACGACGGCCTGGTTGCTGCGACAGATCAGGAAGATTCTGAAAAGTTTCCAGGAGAGTTGAAATAAAGATTCAAAATTACAAGTATAGATTCAAATTCAAATTCAAATATTTTATTTCAGATATAATCCATATCAATGTTAGTACCAAATAAAAATATAAATCTTAATCGTCATGCGTTAGTATAAAATTAAAAGTAAAACTAAGACTAAAAGCGGCGTGATGCGGCTACGACTGGCGCGTGCAGCCGCACCCAGCGCGCGAGCAGCGGTGGCTCCCAGCGCTGCGACAACACGCTCACAATGCAGATGCATCCTATTTTCTAGGATCAGAAATAAAGGACCATAACGGTGATATCAAAGTATCACAGAAGCACTACGCACAGAAAGTGTTAGATTGCTTTGGAATGAGTGATTGCAAGGCTGTCACAACTCCTATACAAAAAAGATGGCTTGCCAAATCTGGATAAAGAGGTGGTAGAGCCTACTTCGTTTCCGTATATAGAAGTTGTGGGAGCACTTGCATACTTGACTATTGGAACCAGACCAGATTTAGCATACGCTGTGAGCGTTGTATCCCGATCTCTAGAAAATCCTTCTAAATAAGACATCCAGAAGCTATAACGTATCCTAATATATCAAAGGAACTTCAGACTATGGAATAATTTTTAAAAGGAGATACAATGCTGGAGTTCTGGAATGTTACAGTGACTCCGATCATGGTGGAGACCGAAACACTGGACGAACAACATCGGGCATATTATGCTTATACTCTGGAGGAGCAATATCTTGGACAAGTCGACGACAAACATGTGTTGTCATATCCAGTACTAAAGCAGAACTGGTTGCTGCCAGTGAAGCAGCGAGAAAAATTGTCTGGATTAAAAGACTCTTTAGTGAAATATCAAATATCTTTTTGATTGATACATATTTCCACCCGCTTCAAATGCTGTATATAGTTTTTCTCTCTCTAAAATCGGAATCTGGTGATAAGCGCTTTTGAGATCAATTTGACTGAAGTAATTGAACTTTGCAACATTGGATACGATATTTTCTATATTGGGTAATGGGTAGGCGTCCAACAATGTATATTTGTTAATTGCTTGAGACTTTTGATTTGGTAATTGATTTTATTACGAGACGTTTGCGATGTGTTCCACCACCAGCAACTAGTACTTGAGCCCTCCAAGGGGATACGCTAGGCTCTATTACGCCGTCCTCCAAGAGTTTGGAAATTTCTTGATCTATAAAGTCTGTCCTTTTCGGAATAGTGTCTTGATTTGACAGCTATCGGCTTAATCTCAAGTGACAAGTTTGTAAAGACCGATGCTGGCGGGACAGAGGCTACCATGACGTTGCAAATCTGCAGGGGATCTTTATTACCACCAAAACGCAGTTCTAGACTAGAGTGGTCTTTGATAATGTCATGGCCGCCAATTATATCTGCACATAGATTATTTACTATTAATAGCGGTCTTTGCTTGTAAGTGTGTCGTTTGAGCTTAATGGTCGCGAAGCACATTCTTTCTACAAAAGACACGTAATTGAGAGAAGCCAATGTAATTGTTTGCTTGCAAGGTTTTTGCCTCAGATTCATAACATTTACTAAATCTTTATTGATAAAGCTGATTGAGCTCCCCGTATCAATCAAAGCATCAGCGCGTATTTCGTTTATGGTCACTGGAACAGTTGCTTTGATTAGACTGGATGGTGAAGCGGCAGAGATCGCAGTCGTACTCGCTGTAGTTCCGGGCGGTTGAGACGGTCTTGAGGCCAAGTCAGCTATGACTGAATTGATCGGTAAAGCCTTACCGCTCCTGCAAACGTTCGCAAAGTGGCCTTTTCTACCACAAAGTTGGCAAGTAGCGTGAAATGCGGGGCATTTTATTCTTTGATGTATGCTACCTCCACAAAAGAAACATTTCCTACGCTGTTGCGGACTTGTTGCAGCTAGACTTGACTGAACTGGTATGTTATCACTTGATTCCACAGTTACGGGAAGCGCGTTAAGTACTGTGTCCGAATTATTTGCTATAATTTTTGAGTTACGTTCAGCTGCTTCGAGCGATGTAGCTTGGTTAAGTGTTTCTTCTAAAGTAATAGTCAATTTTTCTAAGAGACGCTCCCTTATTTTCTGAGACGTGATTCCCGCGATGACAGCACCTCTTATACTTTGATCCTCATGTTCTTGTGCGGATACTTGTTCGAATTTGCATTCATGAGCAAGAAGTTTTAGCGCGCGGGAATAGTCGGAAATCGATTCGTCCGGGCGCTGCTTTCTAGTCATAAGTAGATGGCGTGAAAGAATAATATTCTTAGGCTTAACATATACTTTTTCAAGCTGACATACCGCTTGACAGTAAGTAGAACAGTCACAAATAAATGAGTATACTGTTGGTGACAGGTAATTGATGAGAATCTTCAGACGGGCCGGTTCCGTTATTGTTTGATCCTCTTCTAGAAAATTTTTAAACGTAGCAAACCAGTGTAACCATTTGATATCAGCGGCAGTTGTATTAGGCTCGACATAGAACCGGTCGGGCCGTAAGTAGCGAGTCATGGAGATATTCTGAGTTGGCACAAGACTGACAAAGAAATAAAATCTCCGACATGTGGTTCCAGCCTTGTTTCCTAAGGTTCTGTCGTTTAAATGTATCAATTTAATCAGCATAGAACATTAGTTAGATATTATAGAATATTTCACGACAAGACAGATCTGACATGACAATACATGTCAAGGAGATTCCCAAACTGAAGGTCGATGCAGCTATAAAGATCTCACATAACCCAGAACTCCACAGAAAAACTAAGCATATTGCTAAAAGTAATTCTTATGTAAGAGAACTCGTTGCTGAAGCGAAATATGTGTGGAATATGTCCCTGGCGAGTTCCGATTGGCGGATTTTCTGACCAAGGCGCTGCAAAAGCCTCAGATTGAATCAATAGCAATGAAAATTGGTCTGGTCCGTTAAGGGTTGCCAAGGAAGAGAGGATGTTAAGAACTGTTTTCTCCTAAAACCTTCTCTATATTTTTTTGATTTCCTTTAACGTATATGTCACTTTTTTATCTTAACAACTGTTGTGTTGATGCATAATTTATCTTGTCACTAATCCATGAGTTTATTTCTCTAACTGATAAATTATTATTATCAGTAAACAAAGATGACTCATATTTTGTTTTCGTCTACGAATGGAAAGTTTACGATTAGTCATCTTTGTTATGAGTTTACATGAGGACGGGAGCTCTAGACTAAATTATTTCGAAGGTAAATAACTTGACAACATTGCTGCTTCTCTGGGCGTCTTTACCTTTATTCTAAATAATATTTATTGTTACCGGTCCGTTACAACCAAGTGCCATATTACCATGTTAATATTACGTCGCATTGTCAAAACAGACTAGTTTCAAAATGTCTAAATGTTGAAATGACTTACACCTATTTCTTAAAATGCCATACTTTTGATAGAACTATAATTCAAATTAACTTTATCGTAAATTTACTAATTTTCAATTCAACCATATCCTAAAATGTCTTAAGCTTATATTACATTGATATCAAACTGTCACAAGGTTAAAACATCAAATGCTCAAAATACCTAAAGTTCAATTCCTATGGAAAAATGTCTAATTTTCGGAATTAATGTTTCATGTGATTGTTATAAATAGAAAATGTTGTCTTGAAAATAGTCCTAGAGCCTGGATTAAAGTGCAGATACACGCTAGGTAGCCTCACTTTCAAGGAATTTTAACGATAAACAGAACGAAAACATCTGGCCTGCCCAGCCCGTCTAGCACAACTATGAATCGCGACTCTTGTCGCGCGACATAGCGCTACCCGTCAATCTCTCACATTACTGCATAGAAAGAGATGGGTAATTATCTCGCGCGATAAATAGTCGCGTATGACAGTTATGCTAGAGGTGCAGGCCACAAATTAACAATCTAGAAGAGTGAAGCAAGGTCTCTAACCAAAAATTAACTTAAATTCCGATTGTCTCCAATACTACAGTAAAACTACTATAGCTAAATAGTCTTTTTCTTTTTCTACCGACCTGAGGTGCCCTATCTGTTAGAAGGTTTGCTAATAATAACCGGACACCCTGTATAAAGTGAATTGTTTATAAATAAAATATTTCGTTAGGTAGTACAGAATACCCGTTCCGGAAATAAGAATAGGTTTTATTTTGTTTCCTGGAAAAAACTAGTAATTTTTTTATTTTAAAAGTAAAAATATTAGGTATTATGGGTCAAAGTCATTTTCATCATTAGGCCTAACAGTTAAAGGTATTTTTGAATTTTGGTAATTATGAAACTGTTGCGTTTTAACCTTCAGTCTTAATGATAATTAGGCATTTGAACAAATTGTCCTTTTTACCAACTATACATTATGGATATCGGCTGAAACATGTAGACATCATTATGATATTTTATTATATTGGAAACAAATCTTTTTGAGATTTCAGGTATTTTGGAACAAAGCCAATGTGAGATTGAGTCAAAATATGTAACCTGGCATTATGCAACTTGGTTGTACCGGACCGGTAACTATTTATTTATTTACTAAACAACTAAGTGTTTCGCAGTGCTGTCCGCAACAACTATGTTATACAACTTATACTTCTATGTGCTAGAAAGCTGGCTCATACCTATGCTAAAGAATGCGATCAGCCTCCTGGACTCCCTCCGGCTCGGCACTGATCTGGAGCCCGTTTTTTATTTAAAGTTAGGTTTAGTTTTATGTTCTTAGTTTTAATTGTTTTAATAAATAAATTTAATGTTATACAACTAAATTACGTAGTTGTAAGATGGCGTCACAAGTACAACATGTGTATACTTTGATATATGTTGTTCTGTTTTTAGGGTTCCGTAGTCACCTAGGAACCCTTATAGTTTCGCCATGTCCGTCAGTCCGTCTGTCTGTCTGTCTGTCTGTCTGTCTGTCCGTCCGCGGCTTTGCTCCATGATCATAAGTACTAGAAAGCTGAAATTTGGTATGAGTATGTGTATGTATTACGCCGACAAAACAGTAAAATAAAAACTAAAAAAAAAACTTTTTTCGGGTACCTCCCGTACACCTAAAGTGGGGGTGGGGGTGATTTTTTTTTTCGTTCCATAACACTAGTGTGTGGGGTGTCGTTGAATAGGTCTTTTTTGATAAAGTCAGCAGTTTTGTAAATATTCGCTCCAGAAATCCAAAAAATACGCCACGGGTAAAATATATATAGAAAAATCATAAAAATGAGGCGTTATAAGCACTTTCGATAAAAACTATATTGAATAAAATCGGTCAAGCCGTTTTTGAGTTGTCGCAAAAATTCATAATTTTCTTTAAAATGACGTAAGTGCCGCGCGGTGTCCTTAACCCTTTACCCACCCTTTACCGCATATAGAAAAAAAATAGTTGTTTGAATTTGAACCTTGACCTGTGCCAAAAAGGTCCAAGTTCATATCTGCCATATATGGCTTCGTATGCGGTAAAGGTTTAATACTTCGAACGTTACACATATTAGTTGAGTGCCATACAAGATTAAAACATTTCGCTCAATCTGGCACGTATAATCGATAACTTCCAGAAGGTAATAAGTAATTACAGTTACTTAGGCGTTTACGACCTTTTTATAGAGCTTGAAATCTTTCTCATAATTTAAATATTTCTCATAATTCTATTGTGAGGGATGGGCAACTACGGAAACCTACATTGAGCGTGGCCCGACTTGCTCTTGGCCGGTTTTTCACTTAGGTATTTTATTTTCTCGCTTGTTTCTATTGTCCGTGTGTTTGTCTATTTCTCGTGTACATACTAATAATAATAATCATATAATGTTGTAAAATTCTGAGCTGAATTGCATCAGATTATATACTTAAAAACTTTCATCGATTGCATCGCGCGTATTTGCAAATATACATGCATTTAATGTTACTGTTGTTTTCGGTGATGAAATAAAGTTTTTATCTATTTATCTATCTATTTAATTATGATATTTCATATTCAGATGTTATGTTTGTTATTGTTTTATGTAATTATGTTTTGTTCACGAATAAATGTTTTCTTTCTTTCTTTATTCCTTCTTCTTTTTTTAATTAATTTATTTATTTATATATGTTTATGCCAGGTATGCTTGCACACGGGGTGGCCCGCTTACTCCGACTGACGAAGTAAAGGGGTGATTACACCGATAATAAATCTGCAAACGGTGTGAGCTGTTTTATTATTTATAGAGCGGTCTTTACATTAAAAAAATTACGTAGGTACGTGACGTAAGATGGCGTCAGAAGAATAACATGGTGTTGATGACTGTGTACTCATTGATATGTTTATGCTAAGTGCGTGTACCCCATGTGGCACGCTAAACACGACTGACCTTATCCGACGGACGAAGTCCGGGGTGATTCCACCGATAACTAAATCCGCAAACGGTCAGAGCTCGCGCTATTTTATTTTTTATAGCTGTCTTTACACCTTGATTATGTTATTTTTAAATATGGCTGATATCTGTAATAAATAAAATGGATCTAAATACATAAACCAAATATCCTTTTTAGGGTTCCGTAGTCAACTAGGAACCCTTATAGTTTCGCCATGTCCGTTTGTCTGTCTGTCTGTCCGTTCGCGGCTTAGCTCCGTGACCATTAGTTCTAGAAAGCTGAAATTTGGTATGAGTATGTGTATGTATCACGCCGACAAAACGGTAAAATAAAAACTATAAAAAAAGTGATTTTTCGGGTACCTCTCGTACACCTAAAGTGGGGGTGATTTTTTTTTTCGTTCCAACACTAGTTTGTCGTGTCGTTAAATAGGTAGGTCTTTTAAAAATAAAAGGGGTCTCCAAACACAATTTTTTGATAAAGTCAGCAGTTTCGTAAATATTTGCTCCGAAAATAAAATAAAATAGTGTCCCCCCCTCTAACTTTTCAACCACGGAACAAAAAATGAGGCCTTATAAGTACTTTCAATGCAAACTATATTGAATAAAATCGATCGAGCAGTTTTTAAGTTATCGAAAAATTTCATAATTTTCTTTAAAATTACGTAAGTGCCGCGCGGTGGCCTTATACTTCAAACGTTACACATATAACATATTAGTTAAGTGCCATACTGCACCAAAACATTCCGCTCAATCTGGGGCGTGGAAGCCATAACTTCCGGAAGGTAATTAGTAATTACAGTTACTTTGGCGTTTACGACCTTTTTATAGAGCTTGAAATTTTTCTCGTAAAGGACTCTAAGGGGTATATTGTGAAGGATGGGCAACGGAACCCTACACTGAGCGTGGCCCGACATACTCTTGGCCGGTTGTTTAATGATAGATTTGGAGTTATTGAGGGGTCAAAAGTGGCTCTAAACGGTTCGTGTAATATAGGTGTGTTACACACGGCTGCTGCTCGCCAGTTCCTGAGGTGAACTTGGCTGGACACAGTGCCGCATGTCTAGATCATTAATTGTTTTTAATCGACTTCAGAAAAGGAGGAGGTTCTCAATTCGAACTATTTTTTTTTTTTTTTATATAAGAATATGTTAATGATATTTGAATGGAGTTTTAACTATATTATTAAGTTTTAAATTATTCATACTAAGCATAATCTTTTATTAACATAAATTGAATGGATTACAAGTATTATACAAATCATAATGATTACTTTTTTTTCCTCATTGTATGAAATTTTTTACCTTATTTTGTTAGTTATTGTTGTTTTAAACTGAATTATTGAGGAATTAAAGTTGTAATGTATATTATTAGAACTAGCGACCCGCCCCAGCTTCGCACGGGTTCATAGCTATATTATGCATTTATTATACACTAGCTTATGCCCGCGGCTTCGTCCGCACAGGGTCTGGAAACGTTATCTGTGTAACTTTCGACCCGTTTTATTATTTCTTAATAAAAATACAACTAATAAAAATCTGCGCATGCATACATTTTTGGGTAGTAGTATCTAGATCACGTCATCGTCTCTTGGGACAATTTATTTTCCGATGAACCGAAAGAAATCATCGTCAAAAGTTTAATCTCCTTAAGGATAGGAATTTCCTCTAACGCTTAAATATTCTCAGTTAATACAAACAGATAGTCAAGTGCGAGTCGGACTCGCGCACAGAGGGTTCCATACACTGTGAAAACACTGCATATTGGTAACGAAAAAATTAAATGTACTAAGCGCCAAACTTAACATTACCTTTGGTAAACTGGTTTACGTACTTTAAGTACAGACCATTTTTTTTATCAATTAAAAATGTATATTATTTTTAAAATTTTCCCTATCAGTACTTGTAGTAAGATACGGTATGTACTTACCAACTTCATAGTTGTGGCTTTACGTTAACGGAAAATACTTACCCTATAAATTTTGATTCCCTTCAGAGTATCGAAATATACGTTTTTTGCGGCAAAAACAGCCGGATCTTTTGTTTAATGTTTTATAGAAGTTTGGTTTTTTAACAACTTCAAAGGACTATAGTCCTGAGCGGGTGCGTATTTTTTCACATAACTTTTTAAGTCCTATTATCGGAATTCCGAAAATATTTCTCATACTATTTTATATCATAATGATTAAACTTCATAATTTTTTTAAATACTAACGATCGGAACTCATAAGATCACTATTCATACAACTTGTTTATATTAATATTTGTTTCATATATTTTCTTACACTACTAATCTAACTCATAATCATCAAAATTACAAGATTTGAACGAGCGAGCGAGCAAAACCTTTCAGAGCAGATCCGACGTGGCCAGGTTAGGTTAGTTTTTTTTGCGTACCGAAAAAAGTTTTGTTCGTATTCATACTATTTTCTTCGGTTTCCGCGACTGTCACACATTTAAATAAAACAATTTAAACGGATTATATCGCGTATATTAATTATTTGAGCCTCCCTGACGTTTCAGTACCTTTACAGATACCGTTGTCAAAGGTTGACTGAGAAAAACACAATTTTTCTCTGTTAAAGTTACATTTGTGCAAACTACCCATTTTGTAAATATTAATTTAAAATAAAGGTGTTCATACATGCCAGATGGGCCTAATGTGTAAAGACAGTTACACATGTGCCAGAAGGGCATTTATTATTTTATTTAAAATATCTACCAGCGGTTCACTAAAGGCTTACTGAGGAGAAAGAACCGCCAAAGAAAACTCCCAGATTGCCTTATTTATTATTATGAAATACTTTTAAACAAAAACTCTACATACACTACTTTTAACACTAATTTGTTTTACACCGTTCGAGGCCCAGGGTTTCCAGTCTTGTGTCTTGCTTGATCCTTGATAAGATGTACAACAGGATCCCAAGCCGGTGGTAATGACAAACCATCTTCTCTATTGAAATTGGGATATTTTTTGATTTCAATAGCCTCGCGCAACATTCTGGGAAAACGTCGTTTCTCTCTCGCAAGGATTGAAGTGTTGTCAAACTTAATTGAATGGTTTGGTTTGTCCATGACATGCTCGCAGACTGCAGACCTGTTGCAACGACGGTGCTTGACATCAGCTACATGCTCCTTAACCCGTGTAGCTATACTACGTTTCGTTTGGCCAATGTATGACAGACCACACTCGCAGTCCAGCTTGTAAACACCAGCACTCTGCAGAGGGATGCTGCACTTCACGGGCCTCAGGTATTGAGACATCTTCTTCATCGGCTTGAAATATGTTTTAATGGAAGCCCGTCTCAAGATGTTTCCAATCCTATCCGTGACCCCTTTCACATATGGCAGGACCGCAGGTTTACGCTCGACTGTAGGAGTCTTCACACGGGGTTTCTGGTTAAGGCGTGGTATCTTGAGCCCATTGGCCCAAAGCGCACGCTTGACATGCTGTAGTTCATCAGTCAAATGTTGGTCGTTACAGATTCCCTTGGCTCTCTGAAACAAAGATTTACCCACTGTAGCAAGTTGACTAGGATGGTGATGTGATTTGCCATTTAAATACCTATCAGTGTGAGTAGGTTTCCTATAAACAGTATGACCTATTGTATTATCAGATCTTCTCAACACACTGACATCTAAGAAGGCTAGTGAATTGTCATTTTCTAACTCCATTGTAAACTTTATTTTCTCATGAATGGAGTTTGAAACGTCAGGGAGGCTCAAATAATTAATATACGCGATATAATCCGTTTAAATTGTTTTATTTAAACGTATTCATACTGTTTACATATAAGACCAATCCAACCTACCACTTCCAGGAAAGTATTAATAGGAAAACTATGATAATTGTCTGTCAAGAAGTAAAATAGTTATGAAAAAAAAAAATGAGTTTCAACATTTCTTAGTAATGACATTAACACGTTCGCGGACAGTAAGACACACCTGTTTGACACTAAAATTTTGTATGGAATATTTGAAACTGTTATAGCAGTTTCGTCATAATTGTAAGACTGAGTACAATTTATATGTGACAGTGAACACTATGCAAGTCGAATGCTATACCAGTTGCGTCAAATATGATACGTTTTTATACTAAATTATCTGACAGCAAATGCTATAGCATTATACTTCCATAGCAGTTCTGCCACATGGCTTAGCTAGCTCGTGGTACATTTATGGCATTGAATGTTATAGCAGCTGCCTGCTACGCTTATATGTGATAGCGAAAACGAATAAAGGCGTTGATTACAGGACTTATAGTTATCAACGGGTTTGTCACTCACGCCTATTCTATTTGAGTCTCTTTTGTTACTTTCAGACGACGCACCAGACGAGTTTGGCATATAGTCTTCGTAGGAACTTCACTGCCCCGCTTTATTGTGAAATGGGTCTTGATCAGATTCACCGGTATCGTTGATTACACTTCTGCACACTGGTGCCATGGCATCTCGGGCGGCCTTTGGCATGGGATGTTACATGTGTGGACACTCTAGCCCCGTCCCATGTCCAACGTTCCGCCAGAAAACCGGGGATGGCCGCAGAAGATGCCCAAATCGTCAAGCACCGCAAATATGCCTTCTTAAATAAAAATTACGAATTTTCGGCACTGGTGGTGGAAACATTTGGCCCGTGGTCTTCGGATGCCAAAAAAATTGTAAAAGAAATCTCACAAAAATTAATCGGAGTATCGGGTAACATCAGAGCGGGGTCCTTTTTCGCTCAAAGACTGAGCCTCGCCATCCAAAGGGGAAACGCGGCGAGCGTGCTGGGGACGATGCCTCAGACGGCTTCAGTACTGGGGGATTCTTTTTAATTTTTAGTTTTTTAGTATGTATATTTTTAATTTATTTTCCATTGTAATAAATATCTTCTGACTCTTCTCTTGATCATTGGTTGATGTTTTTGAGTCTTCAACGCTAATTTGATCCTCCGATGACTCCTCGGTCACCTCTTCGAACATTTTCAGTAACTTCTCACTATCGTGGGCTTAAAAACTCGCATTGGACGAGCCTTTCGTTGATCTAATAATTTTGGTGGTAAAAGCAGTGACGGTGAAGTTTGTATAGGTCAGGTGCAGTCTGTATGGCGCCACCGAATCGGCGGTCGGGCTCGGGCGAGGACCTTCTTTGGAGACATGTAACTCAAATTAAAAGCACTTTTTTACACTGCGATAAAGCTACAATACCCTTCACTATGTTAGCAGTTGAATGGTTAACCAAGAGACGTATAATTCCAAGATATTTGCTGACAATTAAGTTTACTGTGTTTGTGTATAATATAAAATATGTACATTAATCTACGTCTGTATTTTAAATTATAACCACCGTCAAAGCTCATTGAAAACAATAAACAGTTAGTAAATATAGCTAATTGTTACAACCCACCAAAATATCCAAGAAAATACTTGAATAAATGTTACTTACGATGATAAAAACAATCCTTCGAAATGTCGTCGACACGCAAAATTCTCAAATTTACTGATGGTCAACACAGCGGCGCACTCGCCGGGCGACTGAACTAATTTTCATACAACCGAGAATGCTATAGCATCTGTGTGCGGGAGAGGGGGGTACGATTGTCGGCAACACATGTCAACTTGTCAGTGTGCGAAAAGCAAGTAATGTGACAGTAAGCGTACCCGGATGGCAGAGAAATTGACAGTAAATGTTAATGTACACGTTGTCACTATGGCAAAGCGCATTCTTTAGCATTTGCGCTCAGGAAAGAGGCTCGATTAAAGACTGCTATAGAATGCGCGTCACAAGAGGTACTCAAAATTCGAATGCCATAGAATGCCCGTCCGCGAACGTGTTAAGAACAAAATTATGATAACTGACTGTTATGAGTTCCGATGGTAGTAAAATAAAAGTAAGAAGAAAAAAAATACATATGAGGAAAAAAATTATAAAGAGTGATTGTTATGAATAAAAATTGGTAGTGAAATAAAAAATAGGAATATTTTTTTTATGAGAGCCAATATGGACCCGTCCTGAACACTTATATTGTTTTAATTTCCATTTAATTCGATAGACGGACGGACAACTAAGTAAGTGATCCTTTGAGGGTTGAGTTTCTTCCTTTTGTGGTACGGAAACCTAAAAATGCCAAAATCATTTTTTATTACACGAAATTTTGTCACTCTTACTCAGAGAATCATGCGTTTTTCTCAACAACGTTTCACCATCTATTATTAGCCTTGCATTAAACCTCTTCAGGGGATAACTCACATCTTCCCCATTTACTAAGACACTACATTTAAAAAAAAAACTGTAAATAGTATTTTAGTTTGTATTTAAGTGACACACGGAATATGAGCAGACCTACGAAAATAATCTAACCTTTTCTCATCCAATCTTTCGCCACAAATAAAACCCATTTTGGAGATGAATTTCCAAAAATGCTGAAACTTGTTTTCATACTTTGCATAAACCCGAGAAATTGCCACTCCTACTTAAATAATCCCAAGCTCTTCATACAAACTTTCACCTCCCCTTTACCCCATTAGGGGGTTGAGCTTTCAAAAACGCTGAAATAATATTCACAGTTCTTGATAAAGAGTCTACACGCAAAAGAATTCATCCCTTACTCAAAAAAGCCCCGTTTCTCATAGAAAGTTCCACTGTCCATTTAACCTAAAATTGCTGGGACTTGTTTTCTTACTTTGCATAGAAGACCCTGTACACGAAATATTACCACTCCTACTCAAAGAATCCCAAGCTCTTCATACAAACGTTCACCTCCATCTTTACCCCGTTGAATTTTCAAAAACACTGAAAAACATGTTCTTAGTTTTTAATGATCAGTATAAACGCAAGATAATGTACCCCTTCCTCAAAACGACCATGTTTTTCGTACAAAGTGTCATTGTGCATATAACCCCTTTCGGGGATTAATTTCCAAAAATTCATCCACACAAGATAATGTAACCCTTCCTCAAAAAGACCACGTTTTTCGTACAAAGTTTCACTGTACATTTAACCACTTTCGTGGATGAATTTCCTAAAATCCTGAAACTTGTTTTCTTACTTTGTACACGAAGTTACCACTCTTACTCAAATAATCCCATGTTCCTCATACAAACTTTCACCTCCCATTCAACCCATTTAAAGGCTGTGTTTTCGAAAATCCTGAAATTGGTTTTCTTGTTTTTAGATCGAGAATCTATGCACGAAGTTTTATATCTCTTACTCAAAAATTACTAAATATCCATACAAACTTTCAACCCCGATTAATTTAACACCCATAAGGGATAAATTTGGAAATATCCCTTCTTAGCGCTTTCTTGCATCGTATATTTAATCTATTCTAGAAATTTGAAGTTCCTAGGTTCAGTAGTTTCGGCTCTACGTTGATAAGTGAGTCAGTCAGTCAGGACTTTTCCGTTTATATATATAGTTAGATATAAACCTACCCCTTGAATCACTTTATCTATTAAAAAAAAAACCGTATCAAAATCCGTTGCGTAGTTTTAAAGATCTAAGCATACTCATAGGGACAGACATAAGGAAGTGACTTTGTTTTATATTATGTAGTGATGAGTTCAACACAATAATTAGTATATAGAATGAATAAAAAAAGTAACGTACGTGACGTAAGATGGCGTCAGAAGAATGACATGATGACCGTGTATTTTTTGATATGTTTATGCTAAGTGCGTTTACCCCGTGTGGCACGCTAAGCCTGACTGACAGACCTAACCACTGGGGTTAGTGAGTTACGCAGTGTAACAAGAAAACAAAGAAAAGTGTATATAATCGCCAACAAACTGTTAAGCAGTTTGGCGAAATTTTAATTGTAATAAACGCTGTGTATACATTTTATTAATAATAAATGAAAAAAAAAAAGTTACGGGGTAATTCCACCGATAAATAAATATGCAAACGGTTGCTGTTTAAACGTAACGATATCAGTGTTAACGTAATGAAGGGGGCGGCCCAGTAATTGATTTCGAGTTAATCCAGGACAGTTTATACCAGCCGGAGGTATAATATGGGGTATATTATTAGGGAGAATTCCCAGCACTTCTGAGCGGATTTAAATCTTTATTATACATACTAAGTAAAGTGTAATGAGCGGACAAATACATTTTTAACCCGCAACTCACTACAGCAATAGCACTGTATGCTGCTAAACTTTGTGATAATTTCTGTTTTTTTTTACTCTTTTTTACTCTTGATTAGTCCGACCTCTGGACATTAAAGATATCTCTACTCGCTTACAAGACCTAATACCTAAGTCTATTATAAGCATACTAAATAAATTAATAAATAAATATCGAACAACTTCACACAAATCGATCTAGTCCCAAATTAAGCTCAAGAAGGCTTGTGTTATGGGTACTAGACGACGATATACGTACTTATATAGATAAATATTTACTTAAATACATAGAACAACCATGACCCAAGCACTAATATTCGAGTTCATCACACAAATATTTGCCTTGGCCGGGATTCGAACCCGGGACCGCCGGCTCAGTAGGCAGGTGTCTATTAACAAACCGAGCCAAACGCGTCGTCAAATACTGTGTAAACTATTTAATGAATGTATCGAGAAAGGCACCTATCCGAAATTAAAATACAGCCAACCTAGAAAGGCAAAGGAGATTTTAACCTTGTTAAAAAAACTATAGGCTAATATCATTAAGAGCCTTTCGACGCATAAGACCACACACGCGAAATGCCAACCCGGGGCCTTATTCCTTTTAAAATTTGTTTTTTTCATATTATTATGACGAATACATTGATAATTTCAACCAACTTTTTGAAATGAATAATACTTTTCCCCGAGTTCTAGGTAGTAACATAGCTATTTTATGTTTTTATTGGGTGCAAAAATAAGTTAACTAATTTTTCGCGTGATTTTGGTCAATTTCGAGTAGTTTTTGAAACAAAAATTATCAATGAAAAGTTCAAACTGTAGGTTTCAAATATATACCAATAAATCCCAATAACCCTGTTCTAGGTAGTAACATCAATAATTTATGTTAAGAAATATGTTTAACCATAGAGAAAAAAATCTAAAACAGTATTTTAAAAGGAATAAGGCCTCTCAATACCGATATGCTCTAGTCTTTGAACGTTTTTTAAGTGACAGACTAACGTCACACTTTAATTCCGGGTCCTTCCTAACGAGCCGTAAGCAGACGACCTCTGCGTGTGGTACCAGATCAGACTGGTTAGATTAGAACTTGGCGAATCCGCCGTGCCGCAAGGCTCTGTCATAGGAAATAACCTGTTTTTAATACATATGAACGATTTCACAACCGCCACCGGTGACGCGGAAATAGTGATTGTCGCCGACGACGGTTGTGTAATCGTCTCGGCTTCTAATCAACCGGAACTAAAACTAAAACTTGACAAAGTAATGACAGATGTTACATCTTCGTTTTCAGCTAATGGCATGATACTAGAAAAAACAAATATCATGCATTTTTTACGTTTATAAATATTGATTCCACTGCAATGTAAGCACGATCGAACCTGCGACCTACGTTTCCGACGTAGTGCTCTACCAACTGTGCTATCACATCGTTACGTCAATCACAGCAAATCTTTTGTTCCATAATTCTACGCTACTGGAGCGCCCTCTGCGTCATATGTGTTAAAAATGCTCATGCGCATTAGCCATACCCTAGGATGTGCGTTTAAACGCACGATGCCCAGTCCCCATTGCTTTACAGCAAGGGAGATAGATGGCGCTTTTCTCAAAAAAAATAATAGAATCTTTTATCTTTCTGATATTTTTCTGCTTACATTGCAGTGGAACACATTACATTTTTCTTTCATAATTTACCTGTGTCAATATTTATAAAAGTAAACATGTGGTATTTCCACATTAAAACAGAATCGATAGCAGATTCTATTAAAAAAAAAACATGCAATTTTGCTTAAACGGTAAAAAAGAACACAACTTAGATATATTATGTCAAGCATTCCTTTTCCTCAAGTTGATGAAGTGAAATATCTAGGTCTTATCCGGATTAACATGGAGCCCCCAAATTGACTCGCTAAGTATGCGATCGTTTGTGGTCCGCTTGTTTCGCGCTCGGCAGGCTGCGCCCATGTCAACACCTTGCCAATTAAAAAAAAAATTGATTATGGCTACTTTCAAAAGCGTGCTATTCGTTGTGTAAGTGATGTCACGGGGTCATCTGGCTCGTTTAGGGAAACCAAAATTCTTACCCTTCCCAGCCTGTACGTCCTCGAAGTAGCCAAGTACGTGACAGGTAACCTTGAACAATTCTTCCATGCTACGGCAAAAGGACGTAGGTTACTATGATATGACATCCGTATAAAGATACGACGGTACACGGCTCGCGAAGTCGAAAAAGAGCCGTCACACTATAGGCCCTAGTCTATAACATAATATCCTTAGAAATCAACAATTCTCCTCGCACGAGTTGTTTTGTAAACAAACTTAAGACCTAACTAGCGGGGGACGCGATCTACTCTATTGACGACTTTTTTTAGTAACTGAGTGCACACACTTAACCGGTTCGCTACCTAAGATAAATAATGAATTTATGTAAACTTAATATTTGTATAGAATCTTTTTATCGGTTCATATTTTTATGTGGAAAATACCACATTTTTATTTTTATAAATAATGACACGTGTCATTATTTATATACTTAAACTTAGTTATAATCCTATAATATTGATAATTATTATGACATGTAAAACTATGTTTTATCAAAATAAATGAATGAACACAGTCAGTCTCCCCTAAACACTACACGACACTTTCCAAAATCGCTCCAACTAGCCCAAGGCAATCCACGCCTTGTTTACCAAAACTCAGTTTCACTGAGAAGCACGAGTATCTCAATCGCTTGCTTATTACGTACGGCAAAATGACGGACTGTTGTTTGATTTTTCACAGTTCAAAATTCAAAACTAGCTGGCTCTGACGCCTGATGCTTAACTGGCGCAGTCAAGCCTTCGATCCCACTAGCGCCTAATCGGTTCAACCTGCCTTCGTATGATTTTAGCAGTTCACTACAAGACTTCTATCACTACTGTGATACCAGCCACAGGTTTCCTGGACATAATTCAAGTTCATGGGCGTGCCACTATACACGATTCTTGGTCTCTAAACGCTTCATCGTTTCACAGTTTACTTGACGCCTCGTTTACCGAGACATGGTCTCCACTGAACAAATACGTTAAACTTAATCGACTATTAAAGATGTTGCTTCTTATCAAATATCGCTGATTTTAACTACGACGCAATAACAGACTTTAGTTTAAATTTTCTCTGTTCAAAATTCACAGCTGGCTGGCTTTGACGCCTGATGCTTAACTGGCGCAGTCACGCGTTCGATCCTGCCAGCGCCTAATCGGTTCAAACGGCTTATCAGAGCCTCCGACCTATTTTACGCGTATTAGCGTGAATTGCCGCTGTCGGTGTTTTTGGTTCAAGCGATAAATTGTAAATAATCCTGCTTGTGGTGTTTTGGGATCGGAGATTGGATCTTTATTTAAAATCAAGTTGGTTTCAGGTCAGATGAACTAAAACTACCAGTGATGCGAGATAAGCAGATTCATGCTTGCCTATTATAAAAGATATTCTCACTTGTGTACGTGTCAACAAGGGACAGAAGAGGTTTTATTTGTATCGAGGTAAACACAACCGTCACAGACCTAGAGGCCGGAGATTTTGCTTACTTCTGTAATAAACAGGCGCTCATATACCTATATCCAAAAATAGATAACTTTCTATGATATTGATGACTCGCCACTGTCTAACAATAGCAAACGAATGGCAAAAACACACAAACATGTGTTCTTTCGGTTAGATTCAACTTAGTTTTTAACTTGCTGTGCTTTTATTAGTTAGTAAAAGTAAATATAACATAAATGCTGTTTCACGTGCATTTAATGATTTACATGATCTATTTGACAAAGGAGTGATTCGAGTATATTAATTTTGTTATAGCTAAATAAGGCAGTTGGTATCCCAACTTTATCCGCAAGCAAAGGATGGTTTCGTTTCGTGGTATTGTTTAAACCTAAGTTTCATTGTCACTTCAAACTAAATTAATAATCTGCCGTCGCGCGTCGTACGAAAATAAAGGCAACTGTAATCTCTACCTGAAAATAATTAATACTAGTAGCTAAAAGACTCGCATTGTTATCTGATTTCAAATATATTATTTATATTTATATATTTTTAATTTAATACAACAAACAAAATTATGTTGTTATGAAGAGTATTTAAATGCCGATGTACTTATTGAAGTGAACAAAGCCCTGATCAGGAACAGAGGCACCGTTAATTTTCTTTCGAAATTAAGTGACATAATATATAATGTGATCACATTTGGTCACTGGAAATATCCAGGGGAAGAAGCCTCGGGGCCACAGCCTGATGCGTTGGTCCGACCAAATCTGCACCGCACTTGACTCCAATTTCCACTACGCGCTCAAGATGGGGCAACATCATTCGGAGGAAGCTAATCCATGGTAGATGTAGCAGTGAGGATAACGATGCAGGGAGGGGAATGTAATCACGGCTTTAAAAAAGTCCCCTTCTGTAAACACTACTTGCACTCTTATCAATAATAAAGCTTGATCCTCATTAAAAAGTAATAAAATTCTCATCACGTCTCAAGCAAGCCTCACGTTTTAAACAAAATTTGCGTTTGGTAAACGGCAACACGAGACTTCTGGGCTCCTAAGTCTAGCAGCGTACGTGCTATTCTCCGTCACGCCACTGACGATATAGGGTAACCATGTGAAAGTGATGTGAGCCGGTGTTGCCAGGGGCTGCACAAAATTTCCATTTTCCAAGCGATTTCCCACAAATTAATGTCCCGAATCCGTCGTCGCCCGCAATTTATAGCGGATTTGCATCTAACTAAAGGTACTTTTTCCCGGTTGAACGGTGATTGCAATGTCTAATGGGTTTATTCTGCAATGCAATTGAGTTACATGGGGCTTTGATGAAATTCTATTTAAGTAATAAGCGCTGTTGCTGCAATGAGACCGATGTCAATAATTGTTCGAGTTTGAGAAATATTTTACTGAATCGTGATCTATTTATCAGCCACAGCTGAACATCCCCCATAGCTCGCCGCAAAGTGCGATCCCGTGCAGCGCATCCATTGATTCCCCGCTACCCGTCCGCGTCATCCGTCCATCTAGTCCGGGGCCGTCCCATGCTGCGCTTTCGCCACTCTAGGCCTTTGCTGCCCCAACGACTATCCATTCTCCGGGCGACATGGCCCGCCTATTGCCACTTCAACCGTGTAATCCTGGATGCAGCTATGACGGTTACCTTGGAGATGGCAATCGGTCTATTCATAGATATTTTATGTATATAATAGCAGACTTGTGGTGATCATGATTATAATAACTATGTAAGTTAAGTTTTCACCACGGATATAAGCTAGAGAGTGATGGATGACATGTCATTTATCTATAGCGTGATGAACATTACCTGTTTGGGTTTAAGATATATTTGACTAACAAAAATGTACAATACAATTGACGTTGCACCGTACTCACTGAAATTATTTTGTAGCGGCTCTATTAATTATGTACTTGTATTCTAAATTAGATTACAATTAGGTACAAAATTTGTGCGTAAATTAGAATACAATTATTGTGCGTAAATTAGAATTAGAATTTCTAATTCGAAACTTTGTGCGTACGGCTTATACCTCAACAATTATTACCAAACGTGAAATTGGTATTCGATTCAATAGGTACACAACCATTGTTACCGATTGAACTGTTACGTAGATTGATTGTCCTAATCAACAGGAGCGGGCCCGTTTGCTGGCAGTTTCGGAACCCGAGTCGGGACACTGGCTTCATGCCCTCCCATCGCAAAAACTTGGTACCCTCCTGGACCCAAGCTCACTGCGAATCGCCGTGTGTCTCCGCCTCGGGTTAAAAGCCTGTGAACCACACCCCTGCAGCCGCTGTGGAGCTTCAGTGGACGCTCTCGGGCGCCACGGCCTGCACTGCCAACAGAGCGCCGGCCGCTTTTTTAGACATGCGGCGCTCAACGATGTTGTCTACAGAGCCCTCGGTTCTGTCTCCGTCCCGGCTACCCTGGAGCCCGCTGGCTTGTCAGCCGCGGACGGAAAGAGACCTGACGGCTGCACCCTAGTGCCATGGTCCCGAGGGCGTCCCTTAGCTTGGGATGCCACATGCGTGGATACGCTGGCTCCATCCCATGTCCACCGCTCCGCTCGAATGCCAGGGGCTGCCGCTGAGGACGCCCAAACCGTCAAGTGCCGTAAATACGCATTTTTAAAAAACAACTACGTATTTGCGGCTCTTGCAGTCGAAACCTTTGGACCATGGTCGTCCGACACCAAAAAAATCATTAAAGAAGTGTCGGTCAAACTCGTCGGCGCCTCTGGCGACCCGAGAGCGGGATCATACCTTGCACAGCGAGTGGGTTTGTGCATACAAAGAGGGAACGCGGCTAGTGTTCTAGGGACAATGCCCCGGGCGGCTCCTGTACTGGAACCCTAATTCTTTTTGTAGCTCCTTAGTTTGTAACTTCTTTTTATGTATTTTAGTTTTAATTGATTGTACATATTGTTTTAATTTCCATTGTTACGTAGGTACCTATTTATATTAGAGTTCTACCCTAAATTATGGTAGCCAAGCGTCAAGTGAGTATAGGTTTCTCCGCGAGATTTGATGTGAAGAATAACACGGGTACCTACATAAAGTACTGATTTAAAAATAAGTTGTGATTGAATGGGATGAAGTGTACATGACATATATTTTTTGTCATGTACATGACTGAGAATATACATTTATTATGGGTCAAAAATAAAACATAAAAAATAACTAATTTATGGGATTAAAACTAAAAATTAAACTAAGATTAAAATATGTTTATAAAACTAAAACCTCTAGGTAGGGTGCCCATGACGCAGGCAGCAATCCCACGCTGTATGGCTATGGATGGATAGCCTTTGCGCGAAAGAACTGCCCGCGCGTGGGTCCCCTGTTGCCTCCCTCAGGCGCTTACTGACCTCCCTGTGGAGTCCACGCGCACCCTGGCCCCATGGACCAAGTGTCTCGACGCCAAAAGCGATGAAGTCGTATTGCGCGCCGAGACAGCTGTATTTATTGATTTTGTACATGATTTGGATAGGTAAAGTCAAGGACGTAAAAATACAAAGTGGTACTGTGTCATCTGATATACACCTACTACTCTATGCCGTTTAAATCACGTCAAAAGTATTAATAAAGGCGAAATAAACTATTGATTTTGGAGTGTAGTTTTATTTAATAGTATAATTGTAAAATATTTATAGAGAGAGGCAGATAAATTAAGGGTGAATTAGCCGTTTACTGACACAGACCGATTTCCACGCATGCGGAGCCGCGGGCATAGCTCTAGTTTAATATACGCGATATAATCCGTTCAAATCGTTTTATTGAAAATGTAATTCCTACCTTTTATTCAATATTAAAGTTCGCTAACTTACTATCGGGTGCTATCGGTACGAAAAAAGAACAGTAGGTAACTTCAAAATCTCGCTGTCATACTTATAGTTGCGATACATTTCAATAGGATTTCTTTGAATACAATAATCGGCAAGGTCGCATGGCGTTCCGATGAGCCAAAAGGTACCGCCAACGGCAAAGGACTCAAGAGGATATATTATCACAGTTAATTTTTCCATACAAATCGAGGTTTCGCTCTTGACTGTTTCCTTAAAACTTAACCAATAGGCCTATGATGGTTGCGTTTATCACGTGATAAATAAGTGTCAAAGCATCCGTCACGTTTTGACCAATTCCGAGTGCAAGGGACAGATGCTTTGTCACTTATTTATCACGTGATAAACGCAACCATCATAGGCCCCCAACTGTCAGTCGCACAGTCAACCAATTTGATTTCTAGGTCACTATAGAACCTTGTCACAATGACAATGATATGAGAGTTCAAGCGGCTTTCATATTGACGTTCACTGTGACAAGGTACGAAATGGCCTAGGAACCAAATTAGTTGACTGTACATTAGAGTCACGTCGACGCAACGAGGCATATTTGTTGATTCGACCACACCGCTGCGCAAAAAAAGAAAACGTCACGAGTCAATTATTTTTCATGAATTTGACTGCGTAAACACACCGTCATAGTTTTTTTGAGCATTGGTGGGGTCGATCTTTTAATTAAAGGTCTACGTCGCATCACTTCGTCGTGTTGTGATTGTTTACGTTGATCATCGCATCCTTTTACGTCACGTTCTTCTTAACGTCGTCGGGTCGAGTTTGTTTCTCGTTATTACCTACTTCTAATATTCCTCAAGTCAAACCAATAAGACGTGTATTAGAGCATTTCTCAAAAAGAAGGTACATAATTAAGACGTCATTAATGTTCAATTATATTTTTTTCATTTCGTTACCAATTTTGTTTGTGATTTCCAATACATTGATTTCAGATTATGCAGAATTAAAAAAAACTATGCGCATTAACGTAGCCGTATCATTGATATAAAATTACTAAAATAATTGTTAACGAAACGGAAAAAATATAATTGAACATAAATAACGTCTTATTTAATTGTGTACAATCTTTTTTGAGATATGCTCAGTAATTTAAAAATTGTATCGAATTTTGAGATGTGTTTTCTTTTTATATATTTAATTATATTGTTCAGTGCTGCTGCTAGTTCAGCATTTCACAACAATACTGAAATAGCACTACTTTTCTCGGAGAAATAATATCCAATAATTGGAGGTAATTTCCTGAGCTAGCGGTACTGTCAGCGTTTTACTGCTAATACAGAACAAACCTAAGCGAGGTAGGTTTTATAAACCGGCTGACACACAAACTCTTACCCCCTATCTCTCTTGTGAAGTGTTTAATAAAAAAAATGGGTAAGTGCGAGTCCGACTCGCTCATGAAGGGTTCCGTACCATAATCTATAACAAGTTTGTTGTATGGGAGCCCCCCTTAAATATTAATTCTATTTTATTTTTAGTGTTTGTTGTTATAGCGGCAATAGAAATACATCATCTGTGAAAATTTCAACTGTCTAGCTATCACCGGACGGACGGACGGACTGACGGACGGACGGACAGCGAAGTCTCAGTAATAGAGTCCCGTTTTTACCCTTTGGGTACGGAACCCTAATTAACTTAATTTATTATTCTCGGTGTCCTATCGTTTTAACTTTACTGTTCATTATTGCTTTATATTACACCTTCAGTGACATTATACATTTGTCAATTTGTATGACTGACCAGGGTATGTTGATCTTGACTTCAACTTATCTATAGCCTAATAGGTGTCGGTCCGGCCCAGGGATAGTAGCGCTACAAACCGCTTGCATATGGCAATAACGGGCATGTTGGTCATACGTCATATATTTGCAGTATTAAACGTCTATAGAAAGATTAGAAAGTTAAGGATTTGTCATCTACCAAATTCAAAACATTGTTTACCGGAATGCTGCTCAATCATTCGTTCTTCTTGAGAAATAAATACTGAATCCTATTGAAGAAAATATACTTAAGTTAGTTTTACACTATTTTATATATCATGACTACATAGTATATAACAAAGTCGCTTCCTGCTGTCTGTCTGTCTGTCTGTCTGTCTGTCTGTATGTTCCTTTGTATGCTTAGATCTTTATAACTACGTAACGGATTTTGATCCGGGTATTTTCAATAGATAGAGTGATTCAAGAGGAAGGTTTATATGTATAATACATAATTTATCAGCATTCAAAAATTCAAAATTCAAAAATTCAAAAAAGTTTATTTGGTTTTTTACAATGTTTTTAGCTAGATATAAGGTTGGAACCTTCCATTAAGCATATAGATGCTTGTATCGGAAAGCCCCGCTCTTCCTTCACTCGGTGGATAACAAAACCATTAGAATGTTATCTAAGTTTAAGGTAATACTAATACTAATGAAACTGTTACCGCTGTAATTGTCCAAGCTTCATGGTTTAACTTATTGTAAGAAAGCACAAGCTTACATAATTACAGCTATACTAAATAATAATTATTATTATATTATGTTACAATGCTAAGATTGAGGTATGTGAGGACAAGTGCGTGTGTGCATGTGTGCGTGTGTGTATGTGCGTGTGTGTGTGTGTGTGTGTGTGAGAGAATATGTGAGTTTGTGTGTATATAGGTATGCATTTGGAAATGTATGGTTACAATATTATATAATAACAAAGTATTGATTAATTTGTATTATATATAAGACAATTTTGAATACATTTAAGAATTTAGAAGTAACTCAGTCTCTTCATAGTTTAAGTTCCTTATCCAGCCAGTAATAGTCTTCTTACAGTCATGTAACAGCATTGGGTAAATGTTTATTAAGTCATTAATAGAGTTATACAAGTAGGCAGATTGGACGAAGAATTGTTTTTTAGCATACAAAGAATTACAAACAGGTATAGAGACGGCTTTAGCTCTTCTTCTACGTGTTTCAGCAGGTGGTACATAGCTTAAGGTGCGGTGTAATTTGCATTGCACCCGTGCGAAGCCGGGACGGGTTGCTAGTTTTTAATATAAAATGGATAAATAAAGGTAATAAACGAGTTTATTTCTAGTACAAAATCACCTGAATAAATTAAAATATATATAACACAAAAAAAATTACAATAACCCAATAAAAATAAGTCTATCTAAATCTAAATCGAAACTTAGTCTCAAAATCGCCTCCGTGGCATTGAATAAATTATGAATTCTATGAGATAGCGCTGAAAATTTGCTCGATAACTTAGAATCTCGATAGTTAATTATTCCAGTTAATTGGCCGTACAAGGCGAAATGAGAGCTCAGGTTGTGTGGAGTCAGCTCCATAAGGGTTCAGACTTCAGATTACACAGAGATGCAAACAGAAGCCGGGAGTGTTCTTAATATGCTGACCTTAAAGCTTCTTATCAGCTCAAATATGCTGATTGTTTTAGACATTTTATCTATAATCAAACATGTTTCTTAACATATTATCAATGTTACTACTTAGACAGGGACAATTTATTGGTATGTATTTGAATTTTTACAGTTTGAATTTTTCATCGATAATTTTTGTTTCGAAAACTACTCTTATCTGATCAAATTCACGCAGAAAACTGTTTTTTTTTTAACTTATTTTGGACTGCTCACAATGAAAGCATGGAATAGCTATGTTACAATCTAGAACTCAGGGAAAAATATTATTTACTTCAAAAAGTTGGTTGAAATTATCAACATATTTGTCATAACATGAAGAAAATAAATTTTAAAAGGAATATAAGGTCTCTTAAGGTCCTTTATCAAACTTTACCCATGTAAAAGTCCCTTACCTTTTTCTACCTTTCTTTTTTGTATATTTTTTTTTAGAATATGGAGCTTGTATTTTTTCATATTTACGCCCGCAATCTCGTTTGAGAAAGAATTAGTCGGCATAAGGCATGGCTTACGTTATAGTTCTCTACTTAAATTTTTGAACGGTTAGATTTGAGGCAACTGCATCCGTCGAGAGTTTCTTGAGATCCGCCATTGCCCCGCTAAATTTGATGATTGCGCATTCAAGGGATTAATTTTCTGCGCAAATGTTTCCTAAAAAATATTTAACTTGGATCTCTTCAAGTCGAGAGTGCATAGGTTTTTACGCAAGCATGCTCCATCTAGGGCTTATTGTCACTTAACAGGTGCAATCAAGACGAAATGCTTGACTAACTAAACTACTATACTGTTATAAATTCAATTGTATTTAAAATCAGTTTTCTATGGAGACGATGTCGGATCGTCTTTTGATTTGAATGGGCGCGCAGCGCCACGCAAGTTTGGTCATAATTTCTTTGTCCCCTCATAACTCTGAAACGGTTGGATAAATTTTGTCCAATTTAGGTACACAGATAGCTAGATATTCAAAGATGGTTATAGGATACTTTTTACCCGTCTTCAGTAAAGAACAAAAATAAGCGGACGAAGTTGCGGGTACTCCTTCACAATTGGCCATTTATCGTAGGGACTTCAGACTGGTCGATTTTCCATTTATTTGCACGAAGCAATTCCTCATGTTTCCTTATGTGAAACTACTTCTGCTCTCTTTATTTCCTGACACATATAATTTAGTTGGCTTCGCCACTTTTATTATCATAGATGGACCACTACTTTTTCGAAACATTATAAGAACGTTTTCAATTTCAACCGTATACTTCCGAACCGTTCTTTGATAACTCAAAAACGGCTGAACCGACGTGGAAAAATATTTCTTTATCTTTCTAGTTGGGCCCATTGTAATATATATATATATATATCGTCCTCCTTGACGTATTCGTCAATGACGAAACCTGGCTCCATGACCTTCACGAGCGTCGGTCATGTGCACGAATGTGGCTTGCAAAACCGAATTTGTAATAACATAACCTTCGTTTGGTTAACGTCGGTTATTATTTGTTTATAAAGTTATTTAAGGTTTTTAGACCGTCGGTCTATCTGTCTCTCTGTCAAGATAAGGAAAACAAACTTATACAAATCTGGAAGCAAGAGCAGAGTAATACAAAGACAGTTGAAGGCTTGTGCACATCTATATTCATAGCATCAATTTCTCTTACACTAATAAACCATATAATAAAAGCGTTACCTGCGTAAAAGGTCAACCTACCCGATAGCAATCCTTAGGGTCATACAGAATTCGTTTTTCCTTTAGTTTAGCCTTTTGACCTTCCTAAAATACTTCACTGATAGACAAACATACGCTCAAAACTCTTTTTCGTTTTGTCCAAATAATCCCTTGATAGACTACACAAAGTAGTTAGTTGAATTACTGAGATTATGCACTCTGCTATACTAATATTGTAAATGTGAAACTTTGTGAGTACGATTAAAATCGTTAAAACTACTTACTTTTACTTATTACTTTAGTAGACGTTTCTAACTCATTAACATCGAAGCATAGCTTCTTTATATTATGTACTTATGTCGATTATTGTTTTCTAACTTTAATATCGTCCTTTATGTTTTTTTATTAAAATGAGTTTATTAGGGATGAAACTCATCTTATAATTCATCAGTTCATCATGTACTTTTAGACTTCGATTTAGAAAAAAAATATAGCGACTCCGTGGATTTTAGAACACCGGCATGCTACCCCGCCGGCGGTTCTAACCCTTATTATGATAAAAGGCCGTTTTTTTTAATTAAAGTTAAGCAATGATTATAATAATAATAATAAATATTAATGTTATTAATGATTATGTTTTAATCTTACGTGTTGGTAAGCAACAATGAATTCTAGAAAGCTTAGCAAGACCTTCATCGGATTTGGTGGTATACCAAATACATAAACGTGCCAATCCAAATCTAAGCCTTGTATCCTAATGTCTAAATGGATAAAACGAAATCAGTTCATACAGTTTTATACTTACAAAATCAAAAGAAATCTCCCAACGGAACTTAAGTTTAATATGATGTCCAAATGACTGTAAAGGTAGTTTATATGTCCTCAGTCGATTACCCTGTTGCAGAAGTCACACAGATAAAACGGTTGTTTAAAGGTAAAACTTGCAGGAAAGATTCAAGGAAGAAGACCAAGAGGAAAGAGTTCCATGCGCTGGACCGATCAGATTCGAGACACAACGGTCACCAAGTTTCCCGACGCCATGCAGTCTGCAGAAGATCGAAATAAGTGGAGAACGATCGTCCGAAGAGTGGTAAATAGAGGTTACAACCCTCAGCAATGAGGAATACGACACAAGAAGAGAAGAAGAAAGGTAAAACTGGTCAAAATTATGTGAAACTGTAGTCAAAGATCAACACCCGATGAATAACGTACCTTGACTTAAAGCGAATTTCATTGCCTCTTCTTTCCTTATCAAAACAGACAGTAAGTATCCCGGGCAAGATTTAATTTCGTTATTCGCGTTAAAGAGGGCTTTGTCCTAAATAGATTGTCTTATTTTCCGTGTTTAATCAAATTACTTCGCCTCTCCCAAACGATCGCGTTTAAAGATTGTCCAGTACCTAGTGCTAAGCGATGCCATGAAGATCTTTAATGCTCTATATAAAAACGTTAAATGGCATATTTCAGTAATCTAGAAAGACACGAGATATATAACATACTCAAACTTATAATAGAGGGGAAAATAGAAAGGGAAGAGGAAGAAGGAGATAGGTAGATAGGTATCAAAAAATGGACTCTCATCAAGAACGCAACCAAACTCGCAAGATTGGCTAAGAAAGGAAAGGAATTCGCAAAGGTCGCCGTCGATACCCGTTAGGTCGACACACGCAAAAGATGAAAAACCGTCCAAGTTCAAGTCGGACTCGCGCACCCAGGGTTTCGTACAAACACTTCACTAAATATCACGGTTCATCAGATACAACTGGTGACAGACAGACGGATGGACGGACAGTGATTGTAAATGCGAAAGTGTGTCTGTCTGTCTGTCTGTCTGTTACCTCTTCACGCTTCAACCGCTGAACCGACTTAGATGAAATTTGGTATGGAGATAGTTTGAGACCCGGGAAAGGACATAGGATACTTTTCATCCCGAAAAAATTTAGTGTTCCCGTGGGATGAGCGGGTAACACCGCGGGGCACAGCTAGTTTTTATATATTTTGAAATGTTAAGTCTGTTTTTCAGTTTGTTTGATAAGAAAAATACAGCCGCTCATTTGTTCATACAAATCGAGGTTTCGTTCTCGTCTGCGTCTGTTTCCTCCTCCAAAGCTAAACCAATCTTTACGAAATTTTAGGAACCAGTTAAGATAGGATAAGTATTTGTACGGAACCCTCGGTGCGCGAGACAGACTCGCACTTGGCCGGTTTTTTATCACATCTTAGGCGTCAGCAACGGCGTCTGCCTTTTCTTTTATAGAAAAGTCTATAAAGACAAATTAGGCTCCGAAATCCTTAACTAAATAAATAAATACCTAGTACTAAGGGAAAATCTTACAGAAATCGACCTAGTCCCAAACTAAGCAAAGCTTGTATCATGTGTACTAAACGATACTATACATAACATATAAATACATATACCTATTGATAACACCCATGACCCAGGAACAATAGAAATGATCGAGTTCATCACAAAAATATTTGTCCTGGCTGGGATACGAATACGAACCCAGGACCGCAAATAATTCTTCAAAATTTCATATGAACGACCCGATGCCAAATCTGTTAATAATAGCATTGCTTGTGCACAAACCTTTAACTGACCTTGCATTTAATTAAGACCTAAATTGAATTCGAAACAGCGACTCAACCACCCCGAATCACGGAAAGCTGTATCGACTAAGACTTTAACTGACTTTATACTTAAGCAGGCAAGTAACATCATTACATTTTTATACAAAAGAAATTGTATAAAGGGTAGAAGAAAAAATAGCTGTGCAAGGCATTTCGAATTTAACGGACGGATTTCATGTTTTCAATCAATCAATCAATCAATCATTTATTTCTAAGAATATGGTACAAATTAGGTTAGTAAATGAGGTTAGTTCTGCATATTCTGCCAGTATGGCGTAGAAATATTTAACTTACGATTAAGAACATAACATGAATTTGAGTATTTTACATTATTTAAATACATTATTTCATTAGTATCAATCATTACAGTTTAAGAATTCATTAACGGAATAAAAACATTTGTCAAGTAGCCACTTAAACATTTTTTTATTAAATTCATGTATTTCTAAGCACTTAATGTTGTCTGGTATCCTGTTATACAATTTTATGGCCATGCAATACACATTACTGCCAAATACACCTAACTTTTGCCTAGGCTGATACAATTTGAGTGGGTTTCGGCTAGGTCTATTGGTCTTATTGAATATTGTATCGTGCAGTGGGAAGAAGTGTGGATATTTTTTCACAAACTTAGTAACCTCCAATATGTAGAGGCAAGGTAGTGGTAAGATGTTGAGTTCCTGGAATATTGGTTTGCAATGTGCAAGATACTCAGCTCCGTATACGGCTCTGATACATTTTTTTTGGATCAAAAATGCTCTTTGGGTATCTGTACTGTTACCCCAAATGATAAGCCCGTAGCGTAGAATTGAAGAAACATATCCGTGATATGCAGATAGTGCAGCCTCTCTCGACGCTATAGACCTAAGGCGTCGCAGTGCATACACAAATCGATCCAGTCTAGAGCATACGCTTTCAATATGTGTTCTCCAATTAAGCTGTTCGTCAATGGTAATACCAAGAAAGGTGGCCGATTCCACAAGTTGTAATTGTGAATTATGGCAATCAACTTTAACGTGAACCTTGGAAGAATTGCGAGAATGAAATTTTATGATTTTTGTTTTATTTAAATTTAATTTAAGATTGTTATCTTCTAACCATCTTATGGTAGTATGTAGTTCTGACGTAGATTCATTCTCTAGATCGGCATTTTTTTCACACTTTATAATTAAAGTGGCGTCATCCGCAAACAAAAGACACGTATGTTTTAGGTGATTTGGTAAGTCATTTATATATGACAAAAATAGGAGGGGGCCTAAAACGCTTACCTGTGGAACACCGCAACTATTTGTTTGCAATGAAGATTTATACGTTTTTTTCGTGTTATCAGTTACTTTGGTAAGTTCTGTATACTGTTTCCGATTAGACAAGTAACTTTGCAGCCATTCATTAGCTCTACCTCTTATTCCGTATTTCTCTAGTTTATTAAGTAGAATACCATGGGAAACACTATCGAAGGCTTTACTCATATCTAAGAGGATTGCTAAGACTGGTTGTCTGGCATTAAGTGATTCCGTAACGTGCTTAACCAAAGAGAAACATGCAAGAGATGTAGAGCTATCCTTCCTAAAGCCATATTGATTTGGATGCATAATATTGATGGTATTAAAAAAGTTATTAATTTTATTGTACATAGCTTTTTCGAAAATTTTCGATAGTACCGGTATTAGCGCTATCGGGCGATAATTATTAATTATGCTAGGATCACCTTTTTTGAAGAGGGGTTTAACAATAGTTAACTTTAAACGCTCAGGAAAGCAGCCTTGCTCGAAAGACAAATTAATCAGGTGGCTAAGACGTGTCAGCTACAAAATATCTTAACACGTTCACGTACATTGTTTTCAATCATTTTTCGGTAGTTTTTTTGATTACTTTTTGCATCGCCTATTCATCTCATTTCATTTATATTAATCCGCTACCCAAAGGTTGTCTGGAAGAGATCGCTTTTTAGCGATAAGATCGCCTATTACCTCTATTTGTAATGATTAGTGTTATCTGTATTTGTATTTCTTTCTTCTTGAGGTGTGTAATAAAGAGTATTCTATTATATTCTATACTATTATTGTACGCTTTTGAAAATTGTATACTTACTAACATTATTTAACCAGCACATCACTAAGATCTGTAATCAAGCCAGAATATCCCTAGGATTTGTTATCCGCCAGGCGAAAATTCTCACTGATCGACGTGTCCTTGCACTCTTATACAATGCTTATGTTAGAAGCAAATTAGAGACGAATGCCGCCATTTGGAATCCCCACGAGAAACAATACACCCTTCTCGTAGAAAGGGTACAAAAACCATTTTTACGATTTCTCTACAATAAAACATATGGCAATTACCCCTATCTTTACCCAACGCTCATTGTTCTCGGCATGGTGGACTACATGTCCCTTGAGACTCGGACTCGGAGGAATATCCATTTAATTAGATATTTCTTCCGACTAATACGTGGACTCGCATGCAATCCGGATCTGCTAGCACAGAGAACCATACGTGTTCCGTATGTTACGCCTGTGCTACTCCGCGCTCGTCGCCGCAGCCTTTTCGCCGTCTCTCCGGCGAGGACCCGCGTACTCAAATGCTATCCCCTTCACCAAGCATCTAACGCTACTGAACGATATCTTAGACAGTGACAGCCAATTAGATATGTTTTTTACCTCCGAGGCAAAGAATATATATACTAACGTAAAAAGAAACGACACTGACACTTGTGTGCAGTAACAGAACTCGCGGCTATGTGTGCGTGTCGTGGGGCGAGCGGGGGCGAGCGCGGGACGCGCGAGGTGGGGAAAGTCGAGCCCGGCTCGGCGACTCAAAGGGCCGCCGCCGTCGCCGTCTCTGCTCGAATCAATTCACATTGTTCGCTCGCGCCGCGTCGTATTCGTTTTCATACTTTTCGATGTACTTACCGGCCGCGCAAACAAAACTATTATGGCTGCTAGAGGTTCATATTGCTGTGTCTATGGCTGTGGCAATAATACCAAAGGCCACAAAGAAAAAAGCTTTTTTCGTCTACCTACCGACCGAGACTTTGTTCACATATTATAAACAATATAATGAAAAAAATGCTTTAAATGCAGGCGTAGGACTTGTTACTCCACCAGACAATTTTATAAATTTGATACAAGGTCTTGAAAATACATTCAAGGAATATTTTATTAAAAATAAAGACGATCTGTCTCAAACATTGGGAAACAGTTTGTTGGCCGAGATGCAGCATATAACTTTTGATATGCCTTGTGAATGCTTCCCATTCGATTTTTTGAAAAAACTGTTCGTACGATTTCGAATCTTCGCCGTAATTAAAGAGAATAATAAAATGTTTAAAGTAAGACGCAAAAACAGAAAATATATAAAAGTAAGCAATTTATAATATAACATTGTCAACACTATTATACTAAATATATTTTAAACCTTAAATAAATAAACATCTTTCATTAAGTAATAATTATTATTTCATTGTGCCGCGGTAGCTAAACCGCCAACCCTACGCGTAGACGCGGCATTACAAGGTCACCGCCGCACGATTTACACCGATAGGCCCTTGTCGCCCCTGGTCCGAGGCGAAATTTCTGACCGCATCAACTCGCTACTTGGAAACAATAGTTACCCCGAGCAGTGTCCAAGAATGAGTTTGCTATATGTGCTTAACAATTTTATTGAATTTTATCGAATGTTATTATATGAATTTAAATTTAATGATACTGATAATTTAATGTAATGAATTTTCGTTTAATTTAATAATATAATGTAAATAATGCAATAATGTATATTACCTAGTTCAATTATCGATGTATGTATTCTTCTAACAACTAACAATTAGCACGTAAGGTTCAGCTGTTAGTGCTAATTCTGTATAATAAATAAAATAAAATAAAATAAAACATAGTGCGGCGCGGATAAAACTGATCCAAAAACCGGCCAAGAGCATGTCAGGCCACGCTCAGTGTAGGGTAGATGCCTATCCTTCACAACAGACGGGTTCGAAGCAGCGGTTTTAAGCCCGAGGTTTAAATTGTGAGAAAGATTTCAAGCTCTATAAAAAGATCGTAAAAGCCAAAGTAACTGTAATTACTTATTACCTTCTGGAAGTTATCGATTATATGCGCCAGATTGAGCGGAATGTTTTATGCAGTATGGTACTTAACTAATATGAGTAAAGTTCGAAGTGTAAGGACACCGCGCGGCACTTACGTCATTTTAAAGAAAATTATGAAATTTTGCGATAACTCAAAAAGGACTCGACCCATTTTATTCAGTATAGTTTTCATTGAAATTAATTATAAGGCATCAGTTCCATGAATTTTTCCATAATTTTTTGACCCGTGGTTGAAAAGTTAGAGACGGGGCGCTATTTTTTGGATTTCCGGAGCGAATATTTACAAAACTGATGACTCTATCAATAAATAATGTTCGAAGACCCCTATTTTTTTTACAAGCTTTTATTTAACTTGCATTGTATGTCAAGTATGTTTGTTCGGGTGAAATCTTGCAACTCAATTTTGAAGCAGATATCGTCAAACGATTGAGCTGAAATTTTGCATACCTACATACATAACTTTGATGACAATACAATAATATGGTGCCATGGGGCTGATCTGATGATGGAGCCGGAAGGTGGCCATAGGAACTCTTTAATAGAAAAAGCAATCCTACCGAGTTTGGGCTCTTTAGAATCGTCTCAGTGAGCATTTGATGGATTTCAAAAGAAAAGTACAGTCGGCTATAAAAGCTTGTGACAAAAAAGAAATTTTTGACAGAATTTTATTTAAAGAGCTATTCGACGACACCCCACACACTAGTGTTGGAACGAAAAAAAAATTGACCCCCACTTTAGGTGTAGAGCGGTACCCGAAAAAAATTTTTTTTGTAGTTTTTATTTCACCATTTTGTGGGCGTGATACATACACATACTCATACTCATACCAAATTTCAGCTTTCTAGTACGGAGCTAAGCCACGGACGGACGGACAGACGGACATGGCGAAACTATAAGGGTTCCTAGTTGACTACGGAACCCTTAAACGCTCAAGCCAAAGCCAGAAGGCATTTTGCATTTACATAAAACTAATGTGAAATTTTTGACTATAGACGGAGTGACAGTTTTGCGAAAATAATAGTTGCCGTCCACAGACGTGATGCCGTATCAAGAGAGCATGTAGTTACTACGTTACGCTATGTAGCAATAAAGTTAGTCAGGTATGATATTAAAAATAAACAGTTTAGTACGTCGAAACAGTGAAAAAAAAAACCGGTTCCTTGAAACCACTTTTTGCCTATATTTTCGCCTGGTCACCTTGTATACAATGACGCATCGCCACGATGGGTCTATAAATAAACAATACTCGATAGATTAGTAGATTACTTAAAACTAATGTGAAATGTTATAGACTGTAGACGAAGTAACAGTTTTGCGAAGATAATACACGCCGTTCACAGACGTGGTGTCGTAAGAGCGTCCTAATTTACGTCTCTCGACGTACTGTGCCTGAAAGTGTTAATTGTCTTACTAAATTTGACAACACTAGTAAGACAAAGACTTAGCTAGTTTAAAGGAGCATAACAACGCGAGCCACATTTTCCTTAAACATAATGGTAAGTACTAATCTGAGCTCCCTAATTTCGATAAACACGGGAACGGGATACGGCATCGCATCATTACACTAAAAGTGAAACTGTAGGAATAAGTATGACGCCATCACCGCAAGCTGCATACCGCGATAATGTCCCCCCTCTCTCTACCCTTACCATGTGTTCAACGGTGTGTTGACATTTTGTTTCTATATAATGTAATACCTAACTGAAATGCCTGCTAGATGGCGTTGTTACTTTGGTAAAATCGGCTGCATCACGCTGTTAAGATTTCCCCGGAGATAATAACCCCATTTCGATATATTTTGTTTTTTTGTACATTGATCGTTAGCAAATATAATGTTAATATATACCAAGCAGCAATGTATCATTGACTGGGAGCCAGTTGTCTAATGTCTATTGGTACTTCGAGTGGGATCGGCCTGGTTAACGTGACTGAACTCGCTAGTGACAGCGTGAACGATTTGTATGGAGAATAATACAGCGCCTATAGCGGTTACTTAGTAGAACCGCTGTTCTCCATACAAATCTTATGCCTTGATCACACGTACCGAGACAGTGGGCGAGACAGTGCTCTCGTCCCTGTCACACACAAGACAAACGGGCGAGACAGAGCACTGTCTCGCCCGTTTACTCGGTACGTGTGATCAAGGCATTATACTAAGTTGCTAGCGAGTACAATCACTGTAAACTCATGGCACTCATGGTAAGAGTACTGAGCAAAGGTGACGTGTGGGGCCATTAAAGTAGCTGTTAAGAATCCTATATCCAACACGGAACAAAACTTAACGAAACGTTTTTCTTTTTATCTGGCGAACTTTTTTTGTCTGTAATGCTATGCAATTGATAGTAGGGCTTGACGACTCAACCGGCCGACGCGTAAATTCCTTGTAGGGACACCTTTGTGTACAAACTACCGTTTTTATGCTTGGGCAGTATTGTTTTTATGTAAGTGTGTTATTGTCAGTAATATTTTTATATTTGTGCAATGAATTGTTTATATCTATCTATTAGCTACATACAGACGTCCACTCGAATCTCTGCGGCCTAACGAGGTCATCTGTCCACCTAGTTAGGGGCCGTCCCACTGAAAGTGTTTAAGTACTATCAAGTTTCGGCTCGTTTGTACAGCTTTGTCTCAAGAATTAATTTTTACTTGTTTGTAAATTTTAAGTTCATCAAATCGAAAAAAAAACTCAGTCAACCTTTGACAACGGTATCTGTAAATCTACCGAAAAGTCAGTGATGCTCATGTCATGATGACATAATATACGCGATATAATCCGTTTAAATTGTTTTATTAAAATGTTAATTAAATCAAATCAAAACCGTTTTCCTAGCTCCACACTTAAAATCATTTCGTAGTTCAAAACGCTACGTGAACTAACCATCTTCAATTTAAACGCTCATATTCATATACCTAATTGCTCGTATAGTTAATCTTAACCCTCCCCTTTATTTGTATTAAGATTTGGTATTTTTTATCTATTTATTTGGTTAGGTTTACCCGCGACAGCGATAAGATCGCCTGATGTCCACCATTTTTGGTGTGTACCATTATTGTATTGTATATCGCCACTTCAGAGATATCTCCGAGATATCACAGAGATGTATATGGAAAAAGGCCCAGTCCGTATTTGCTTGCGTATGTTGTTTCATATTAGAAGTAGGTATGTAATTTTTTACAAACGTATTAAAATGCATACGAAACTCACGCCGTAGAAGTCGAATATCGCTCGACATGCTTTGGATCGGTACGCGATTCATCATCTCGAGCTACGATCAGTCGCGGCGGTGGCCAATGGCAGGTGTTCGATCGTAAGCAAACACGTTTCGTATGTATTTTCTGTATGGGAGTTTTCTATATAAAATTATTTCAAGTTACTTCATTTATAGCAAATCTTATAGTTATTTAGTATTTCGTGACAAAATCATATGTACTTACTAGGATCGCAACCGGCAGAGAGGGTCTGACGCGAAGTTGCAGAACGCGGCGTGTCCAATGAATATCTGATAAAGCGGCAGATTGGAGTCTCCGCGCGACAACATATCTGCAGGATTTCTAGCCGCAATTTCGCTTGTCGCGCAACTCAGCAATCAGCATCTACCTCTAGCATAACTGTGACACGCGACTCATTGTACGGTACAGTACCTGTCCCTCTCCTTTCAATATCGTGAAAAAATTTAAAGCAGTTTCTATTAAATGTAAAATCGATGTTCCTAAGAACAGATTTCCCTGTCTCTTATAGTTTCCGACGTCTCCCCTACAGACCCATTTAGATTGATCACCCTGTAAATGGAAATGGGCCCAATCCGTATTTGTTTGCTTACGTTGTTTCATGTTTGAAGTAGGTCTGGAATTTCAAGTGTATTTTTTTCATTTCTTTCAAACTACATCATTTATAGTAATCGTATGTATTAGGATTGCAGGTGGCAGAGAGGATCTGACGCGAAGTTGCAGAACGCGGCGTGTCCAATAAATATCTGATAAAGCGGCAGATTGGAGTCTCCGCGCGACAACATTTCTGCAGGATTTTTAGCCGCGACTTCGCTTGTCGTGCGACTCAGCATCATCTGCCTCTAGCGTAACTGTGACACCCGAATCATTGTACAATACAGTACCTGTCACTTTCCTTAAGTCAAAGTCAAAGTCAAGTAGTATTTTGCTGCGCGATAAAGAGTTGCGTGTCACCGGTTATGCTAGATTTACGGGAAAATTAAACTATCTTTGAACTGTACTTGCGCTTGGCTGAAATTATGTCTTATTACCTATTATAACAAAACGGAACTCAATCGCGATCAAAAAGGTGTTTTTTAATTACCTCGCAGCAGTAGAAAATCTCAGGTAAGTAATAAAAAGCAGCAGCTCGGATGACATAGAATATATTCAGCAGGTACATTTATATTACGTGAGCATAGCTCGCGAGCTGATCAGCTATTCATTGGATCTCGGCGCGAGGCTGTATCGCCCGATATTTGATTCTGATAAAATAAAATAGTGTCTCATGTAGGTTTTTCATGTAATTTAAAATGTTGAATATATAAAAAAAATAAAAATGGTCGGGAATGTTGACTTTATTGATAAAAAATCAGAATGCGAAGTGCATAGTTATGGTCAGTCAAAAATTAAATAAACCTTGCTGACTTGGTTTGCTCGACAAAAATGTTGTAGGAAACTTCTTTATTTGTCGAGGTACAAACCTTTTTAAAAAGTTAACGGCCATAAAAAAGGCATAAGTCTTAAACAGCCAAAACTCATCAGTAGCTACGACTTATCGCGACTTTTTAGTTGGCTCAAATAGCTTATGGCGTTTCCGGAAGAAAATAAATTCACTTCTACTTTTTTATTTTTTATTTAGCCTATATATGTGTCCCACTGCAAGGCAAAGGCCTCCCATCTTTCTCGACAACCGTCTCGCTGAAGAGCTATTAAGTTCCTGCCTAACGTTATCGTATGCGTGCAGGTCATCCCTCCGTCTCCTTTTCGGTCTGCCTCTGCTTCGGTAGCCATCCTGCGGTATCCACTCAGTGGATAGTTTGGCCCAACGTTCCGGATGCATTCGGCAGACGTGTCCTGCCCAGTCCCACTTGAGCTTGGCGGCCTTGACATCCACATCTGCAATACCAGTTTTGGAGCGCAGTTCGGTGTTTCTGATACGAATGTTGCAGCTATAATTAGGCATCGAACTTCTGATACGGTAAATGTAGCCGATATTAACATTAAAGTACAATTCATACTCATATTCATTAGTTTATTTAATTCGGAATTTTAATTTTATAGTCAAGGATCAAGTCAGAAGAATATACAGAGTCCTTTTTTGTGTGGGCATTGTTATTTTGTCATCATAAAATACGTAAATATTTGCGATTTTTTCCATGTTTTCTCGAGTAAATTGGGTTCTATATCGATCGAACATTCAGTTGTACAAATTTTACTTTATTTATAATTTTAATTACAATGTTAATCACAATAACCATAATGGCAGTTTGGAAGGGTATAGATGAATGAGTATGAGTATGAGAATCAATTGTATTTTCATGTTAATATGGGCTCCATGGCTCTCTGAAGTCCTACCTTGCTATCAGAAGTCCCATGCCTACATATAATATTGCTTGAATACTAGCATTGTGTAAAGAGCTATGTAAAGAGTACTGGCATTAAATAACTCATTTATCATTTCTTTGTGACGCCTTTTGGTATGACTCCACCTTTGTGCACAAATAAAAGCTTCGCATTCATTATGAATCAGGTTTTCTCGCGTTCATTTTTTGATGGATTACTCGTACATTTTTTCATTTTTACGAATCACGTAACAACTTAAAAAACCTTGGTATTAAAATATTACACACTGGATCACGGAGAAGTCGATTGTATTCCGCATTCCTCAATGCTCATTGTATATAACTAGCTTTTGACGGTGAATCCGTCTGCGTGGAAAGATGAAAACTTTTCTATGTCCTTCCCCGGTACTCGAACTACTTCCATACCAAACTTCATCTTAATTGGTTCAGTGATTTAAGCGTGAAGAGGTGACAGACTGACACACTTTTGCATTTATAATATTAGTATGGGCCCGCAAGCAAACTAAGTAAAAAAAAACCGGCCAAGAGCATGTCGGGCCACTCTCAGTGTAGGGTTCCGTAGTTTCTCATCCTTCACAAGAGACGGGCTTAAAACAGCGGTTTTTAGCCCGAGGTTTAAGTTACAAGAAAGATATCAAGTTCTATAAAAAGGTCGTAAACGCCAAAGTAACTGTAATTACTTATTACCTTCTGGAAATCAACTTACGTCCTTTTAAAGAAAATTATGAAATTTTGCGATGACTCAAAAACGGATGGACCGATTTTGATTAATATAGTTTTCATTGAAAGTACTTGTAAGGCCTCATTTTCGTGAATGTTTCCATATTTTTTTGACCCCTGGTTGAATAGTTAGAGGGGGGGGACACTATTTTTTTTACTTTCGGAGCGAATATTTACGAAACTACTGACTTTATCAAAAAGTAATGTTTAAAGACCCCTATTATTTTTAACAGACCTATTCAACGACACCCCACACACTAGGATTGAAACGAAAAAAAAAAATTCACCCACACTTTAGGTGTTCCAGAGGTACCCGAAAAAAAATTTTTTTTTTAGTTTTTATTTTACCGTTTTGTCGGCGTGATACATACACATACTCATACCAGATTTCAGCTTTCTAGTACTAATGATCACGGAGCTAAGCCGCGGACGGACGGACAGACGGACAGACGGACATGGCGAAACTATAAGGGTTCCTAGTTGACTACGGAACCCTAAAAAAAAACAAAGCATAGTTGTGCTAGACGGGCTGCTGTGGAAAGCCCTTTTAAGAATGCAAGAAAATGCTTCCGATAGATATAATATAAAGATAGGGCTAGGTCCATATCAATGCGCAACACAGCCCGATTGGTTCAAGGTCCTTGTGAACTTAGCATATGAACCTTCGCACACTGGCGATTTGCAGGCGAGTTGAAAGCGAGGCGAGTACGCAGCGACTTCAGCGTGAGCGCGCAACAACTCCGTTGCGAGCACGCCGCGAGTTCGTCACGAGGACGCCATATAAAATACTTAGCGAACTCGTTGACTGCTCGCCTCGCTTTCAACTCGCTCGCAAAATGCCAGTGTGCTAAGGCTCTAATGCTTTTCTTTCTCGGATAAAAACAAAAGCGTTAAATTTAAGTGACTGCTCTAAGGCGTGAATGCAAAAGTTAGCATAGTTTCGTATTTGCCGTGAGTTGAAATGAATAATTCAGCTTCAGTCGAGATCACGAGAGGCCTGCTTCAATATTAAACCTTAGGCATCGATGCGATGAAAACACGCGCCTTTTAAACGAAGAACGATATAACAGGGGTTAGAAATCCATTTGAGAGATGTATCAGGGACCACCGTATCCGGAAACACCACGCTCCGCTTAACAATCCCAAATAGTCGACGTTGCTTGGGCGGCCAAGTTGAAGTGTGACTAGGCTGGCCATGTTTGCCGTATGCCGGACGACTTGTGGGCCAAAAAGACCACAGAGTGGAAACCACACAACTCAAGATCCACGCGGCAAACTTTGTCGGCGATGGCGCGTTGACTTGGACTTTTTCCTCAAGGACTGGCCAGCTAAAGTACAAATTAGAAGCAGTGGAAAAAGTGAAAGAGGCCTTTGCCGAGCAGTGGGACACAATAGGCTCCTAATAATAATAATAATCAGGGACATGGCAGATATTGCTTTACCTAGTAGGCGAGCCAAGAAAAAAACTAGACTACATTTTTAAAATGATATCTGTAAAGATACCACTAGGTCGAAGCGTCTCTGTAAGGAGACAATCAATCATTAGATGAGATAATACGAATACTCTCACCAAAAAAAAAATAGTAAGTATGTGCATTTGACTAAAATGTCACCTGGTGTTACCACCACCGATGGCGGAAATGTGATCCAACTGTGCTGAATTCAACTATGATTTGGTGTACGGACGCCCGGCCGGAGACAGGCGGGCTGTCGATCGCTTGATTACGCTCATTCAGCCCAGTTTACGTGAATTCAACTATGTACCTACTTGTTTTGTCTACTACTAACTGTTTTTACCCGCCTTGCCTTTTAGCCAAGCCTGCGCTGTTTAAAGGTAAATAATTACTTACTTTAAAGAACTAAGGTATCGTTTTTATATTCCTACATTTAAACTAAAATTTTATATGTGACAAGAATGGTGTTTATTATCCAGCGTGTTAATGCTTGTTTAAAGATAATTAAGTTTTCACGTGTCTAGTTTTAATGGTTTTTTTTTATCTATTTCAGTTTAATTAATAGTTTTAGATTCATAGTCGTGTACTGTACACATATCTACATTGTTCTTTGTTTATATCAATGACGTTTTCAAGCCAAAGCTGCCATGCTTTGTCCTTTTCCTAGTTACAATATCGTTACTCAAAATAGATGCTTATTCCACTGAACAGACGACACCAGCCTTTCACGAGAAAGCAGTATCAGTAACCTGAGTATTGATTTCTTGATCGCCTCGGCGCACCTCCAGCGATTCCTTTTTAAATTATGTATGTACCCATTTTTAAAGAAGTTGAAGATCGGTGAAATTGCAAAACTTGAATGGCGCTGGCCAGTTAAGCGGGTGCGGTTCAAGTTGCATAAAAACATTTAGCATATTTTCATTTAACTACTTTCAAAATGAATAATAAACACATTGCATAAAAACAAAATTCATAATTTTGTCAAGCATAATATTTAAACATCATAACCATTAATAATCATAATAACATTCGTTACAATGTTCATAAGTCATAATGTCACTTGGTATAACATACATTCAGAATATTTATTAAAACTCATAAAAACACTTAAAATAATTATCAAGTTGCATAAATATCATATCAAATAAGTCCCGAATAAAAAGTTGTTGAGTACCTACTGAAATATTGTTATGGTTTTTTTCCCCTCAAAATGAAACTGCTCCAAGAGATAGGTAGGTAGGTTAGGGTTATTTTTTTGTATGACCTTAAAAACGAAACTGCTCCAAGAGATAGGTAGGTTAGGGTTATTTTTTTTATGACCCTTGAAACGAAACTGCTCCAAGAGATAGGTAGGTTAGGGTTTTTGTTTTTATGACCCTAAAAACGAAACTGCTCCCAGAGATAGGTAGGTTAGGGTTTTTTTTACCCTAAAAACCCTTATAAGGCCCTTAAAAGGTAACTGCTCCTAATTTGGCTCGGCAATGGGGAAAAATGAATAAGAAAAAAATATTATATTTTTGGATATATTTATTTGGACAACATTTATGCTTTAAGTTATTATGAAAAAAGTATGATATGACAATGGTGTAGTATACAAAGTGACTATTACGCTATTTGTCTATTATGCAAATACATTATTATGCAATTAAGCTATTATAATTTTCGAAATTATGCAATTCGTTTGTATGCATTTTTTTTTATGCTATATGATCACTTATGCAGGTTGAAATTATGCAATTCGTTTTATGCAAAATGAAAATTCGCAAATTGTTGTTATGCAAAACATTACACACTTACACTTTATAATTGAAAAACAAACACAGGCGAAGTGCGATTCGGACTCGCGCACCGAGGGTTCCGTACCAACACTTCCCATCTTAACTAGCCGGGTTAAGTTAAGTTTGCTCCTGGTATGTATGGCGCCGCATATAAATGAGGTCCAAAGTTAACATGTTTGTTGTATGGGACCCCCTTAAATATTTATTTTATTCTATTTTGTAGTTTTTGTTTTTATAGTGCTGACATATATAATATCATCTGTGAAAACTTTGACTCTCTTGTTATCACGGTTCATGATATACAACCTGGTGACAGACGGATAGACAGACAGACAGATGAACGGGCAGCGGAGGCTTACTAATAGGGACCCGTTTTTTACCCTTTGGGTACGGAACCCTAAAAACGACGAAGCTCTTTGAGAAAAGGTAGATGTACTGTACAAAACCCCTCCCCTCATAAAAGATTTTTATTCTTTTTATTTATATTTTAATATGGTTTCTCTTCCTTTAATGGCCAAGGCGTGATCTTCTAGCGGTTAGGACCCTTGTAAACGTTAAATGCATAGTAACCCTGATTCTTTAAATCAGTGTTTTTCAAAGTGTGGGTCGCGACCCCCATGTGGGTCGCGGCACATATCCAGGGGGGTCGCGAGGAACAGCTTTGAAAGTCTCCTGATTACAAGAAATGCAGATTAGACCTATATTTTAATAAAACGGATATGTAATGTACCTATATTTTAACTTTTTTTGTACATAATTGATAATTATTAATTGTATAAAACGGTTTATACTCATGTGAAATTGTCAGGAACGGCCCGACATGTTTCGAACAAATTCACGTGACTGTAAACCGCTTAATACAATAATTAAATATGTCTCACAAAAGTTTTAATAAGATTACAGTACTGTTTCTTTATTTAGCCTTTTTTGTTGTTACATTAAATCCGTTTATTTTACGTAATTCAGTGCGAAGTATGAGCTTGTTTCTTTTTAATTAATTCGTCAAAACGTGGTTCCTGTCACGATACGCAGACAATCAAATCATTTTCCAAATTCAATCTATTCCTCTTCTTTGTCTTTATATCTACCATAGAAGTAAATGACAGCGCACACAAATAAGAAAAGAAGTAGCAAATGGTATCAAGATATACGGCGTCTTTTGCTAAATTGGGATATTCAGCCATTCTTTTTACCCATAATGCGCCGATTGACACGGAATACAAACTCCAATTTTAGCATCCTTAAATTTTCGCTCAAAAAAATCAAACGGTTTGTCTTTGAAATGTTCGTGTTTAGTAGTAAGATACCGCAGCAGTTTGGATGCTTTCAAACTTTCACGAGATAACAGTTCATAACAAATTACACATTGTGATTTGTCGTCCATAACAGGAAAACCGTATTTTAAATAGTTTTCGTCATATTTTCTATTTTTCTTCTTTTTAGGCTCCCTTCTAGATGTTAATCCAGACGTTGAAGGCATCGATGATCTTTTTAGAAACTTATCCATTGTATTGCGAAATAATCTCCAAAATAACAGTCGCACAGCTAAAACAGATTTGCTTCTTTTATTTTAAAATGGGTAGGTTGCGAAACAGTAATAAAGCTACCTTAAGATTTTTTGATAAATATAGGTGGCATTCCAAAACGCATACTCATGACTGATTGAATGATAGAAGGGTGCGTTTCAAATCTGTTAAATAAGTTGTAATCAAATTTTAATCGTACAAACGGGATTTTGGGGGGTCGTGAAGGAATTTCGATGGTCATTAAGGGCCGTGACACCAAAAAGTTTGAAAAACACTGCTTTAAATTGACTAAGAGATAGCTTAAGTCCATTGACATATAATGGGTAAAGGAGATAGGAAGATTAGGGCTTTGTGAACTAAATAATTAGCCTAAGAAGAGTGTTATCCTCCCGTCATTTACCAACCAATCGACTGTGATTAACTAATAAATCCTCCAACCCTGCACTTATTCTATAGATAGGGTCTTGATACAGTTGAGTGGTTAATAAGGGAATAGGAACACTTAGCTAGCTAAAGATGTAGGCTTCTAAAGTAGAGGATTAGGATTACAATGAAACAACTAATAGGTTAATAAAGAATATATATTGAATCTTTGTATGTTTATATTAAGGTTTAATGCGTTTTATTTATTGCCAGTCAGGCCTGATTTGTAATGTAATTTTTATTGTGCCAGAAGGGCTTTAATTAGTTTATTTTTAATTATCTTTACCAGCAGTTCACTATAAGGCTTGCTGAGGAGAAAGAAGTGCCGAAAGAAAACTCCCAGACTGCCTTAATACAAATAATATTTTTGAACAATTAAGTAAATGTTTGTTTAATTTATGGTTTGTGCAAATTGTTGCTGTAAAGAGTATTAAATCTCTTACGATGTAAAAATTGTACTACATTCTAAGTGTTGAAACAATATACCAAAATAAATATCCTTAGGATCAATAAATTATGAATTGCCGTTAAAGGCTCTGCCTAATGCCATTATGGTTAGCTTAACTTATCTCCTAACATGAAATGCATTTCACGAAGAGTACAATAGTAACCTTTCAGTATATATTGTCTTCATGTAATTTTCATTAATATCATAAAGATACTACTCCCAGACCGATACACAATGACATGCCAAAGCCTTAGTATAGCCGAAGAAGGAAAGTTCATTATTTAAAAGACTCCATGTAGCAACAATAGGCTTTAAGTTAAGGTCCATTTGAAGTCCTGTGGTATATGCAATTAAGCCCCTAAAAACGAACCGCTTAAGCGAAACGTTTACTGTGTTAAAGCGCTCTTCACATATTATAGTTAGGGGAAGCGCCTTGGCCCAATTCCATCGACCACAGGTCTAACTTTCAAACGGATGTACAAGTAAAAGACATGGAGTCTCCAAAGAATTGTTTTTAATAGTTTTATTACACCGCAATTCCCTATGAACCTGCCAGACCCCGAGAGACTCCACTAAGTCCATAAGACTGAATATATTTAGTTCAAAACCAGATGAAGTGACCTGAAATTAAATGTGATCAGAGGTTTGTGTTAACAGCGTTTTCGACGGAATAGGGTAGTTGTAAGTTGTGCTGCGGATTCTGACCACATCTAACATAAAGATGCCTTCCTTTGGTTATTTATGTATTTAACAGATAACGTAGAGTCTCCCTAATGAATTGATTTTAATAGTATTTTGTTGCTGCAAATCCCCAAGAACCCGCCAGGTTCCACTAGTTTAATACTTAGCAGAAACTCCAAATGGTCCATCTGACCTAAGATATCTAGCTCTAGTCCAGTTGTAGATACTTGGAATTAAATGCATTCAGGGGATGTATTAATAGCGCCTTTGACGAAGTAGTTGTGGGATTGCACTATGAAACCTGATTGCATTAATCCCGAGCTGAAATCTATCTCTGGCTGTTTTAATAAAAAGCGTGGAGTTTCTGACCTATCAGCAATCATAAAGTCTACTTAGTTACCGCGCGTGGCTATTGGAGTGTCATTATTGCAGTAGTCCTTACTGCTTAGGCCAGGTAAAAGTTGAATTCCAAATAATCAAAGTTATCCCATGGGAAGGGTTGAACTAGTCCTAAAAGGTTACTTCGAACACATCGGATGAAAGTTATGTACATATTAAAATCCAAATACCCATTCTCAATGACATAATTATTAGTAGTCTACATTTAAACAATCTATGTACATAACCTTGCTCCGACACATGACTACGTTAAAATACATAAGCGACACATCAGTTGGTATTTCTTTAAACTATGAAATGTTCACATAAATCCCATACGCTACTCGGGAATGGACTCACCAGGAGACCAAGGTACATTAGTAAGATATTAACGGGAATAAGCACATGAGAGATATCAGACCGTATCCAATTCCGTCCTCACAATTAAACATAGAATTTCTACAATAAATTCCGAAACAAATATTAACAATTAGCAGTCTGTTTTAACTTATCTTTGTGACGAACTCTGAATTAAACGCAGTCCGATATGAACACATAAAACAGAATGAACATATATAAAAGGCACAACACAATACAAAAGAAATTAATGCATTAGTAAACAGTTCGCAAAGCTCGACTAGGCAATAGGAATTTTAGTCTCCCGGCTTCTAAATTAATACGGAAACTATGTCCAAACTAAACATATTTTCTTTTGCAAGAAATATGTTTGTTCAACTACAAAGATTCTAAGTCCAGACTGGTAAACATTATCTACCAGCCGACAGAGTTAGTTGGGTTTAAGGATATCCCTTCTAACTATTCTAAGTAAATAAATAAACCAAATAATACCTTTGTTGTCACCATGTTAGGTTGCCCAGTATTATCGGAAAGATTCTAAGTAAATACATAAGGAATAAAATCCAATATTGCTTTCGTTGGCACCATGTTAGGATCAGGCATTATTGGAAATATACTAAGTAAATACATAAGGAATAACGCCTTGTTATCACCGTCCGGTATTCCCGGCATTATTCCAAGTAAATAAAACCCAAAAGTACTTTCGTTATCACCGTTTGGATCAGGCACTATTGGGAGAGTTCTTACCGAGATCCTGGAGAGAGTTCCTGTACTGTTCACTGCTGATGACTGAATGCCTCCCCCATCCCAATGTATGGGCTTTTATACCCGATTTCTAACTTTTTAATAATTCCATCTACGTGGCTAATTCCTGATTTTCGCGGGAATTCAGTTCCACGTAAGCAAAACAGTCTCAAGCCAATTTAAAACCGCCGACTTAATATATTCCAATTTGATTGACTAGAACTTTAACTTATAAATCTTATACCCATAAATGAAGCTTAAATCAGGGTATATTTTATGATTAATATTACATTATAAATCTAATCTTTAATATTTTCCATTGAAATAAAATGTTTGAGATACCTTTTATAACATCGACATTCTATATTCCATAGACCATATTTGGTGTGCTTTGCCTATGGTTATTGCTCAATGTTTCCCCTCAATATTTGCAGTCAATTCTCCATACTTTAAAAAACATTTCTTATTTTAACAACCACATTTATTCAATAAATACTAGCATTAATTGTACTCTCTATTAAAATTGTTTACTAAAATTAATTTTCACTTAATTCTGTCAGTACGACAATCATTTTACTCAATGTATTGCCAATCCCTGGCTACCCCAAATTGACCCAAAGATTATAGAATATTAAAAAGGTACGAATGTAAACAAAAGTAAAGGAATCTCCTGTGTTATTTTTAATAGGATTCCAATATATCTGAACTTGTTTGGATAATTGCAAATAAAATATTTGCCCGGTAAGTAAATACTAACCCCTTTTTCTATGGCACAACCTAAACATTTTTCGACAATTGCATTGCATAACCTAACAACAATAACATTGGTTATAACTCTTACTTTTCTGCTTTAACAAGTAATAACCAAATGTTATCTTGTTACATATTTATATTATTCTGTGATACAATTAATGATGCCTTTATAGACAAGCTCTAATCCATACTTTGTTCACATTTCAGTTAATAAACAATGGATGCGTATACAGCATCTATATGAATACAATGGGTCGCCGACAAAGGAAATTTTCCAAGATCCATTCATAAGAATCACAATCCCTGTGCTGCCGGCCAATAAAGCCAAGAAGGCTTCCTATATAATGTGTGTTTAAATTCGGAAGAACCAAGAGTTGCAGTTAAATGAAAAATGAGATATTTATTACAAAACATAACCTTAATTTGAACAAGAAATGGATTTTTGACCATAAACTTTAGAGTTTAATACAAAATGGAGTTTGTCTCAAGTATTGAAGATCCCAACAGGATTGTATGGAGATATTTTTATGAAGCAGCTTCAGGAGAGAATGTTGATGATGTACTGGGTCTGGTACAGTACCCTTGCTCTTCGCTTGGCTCTTCTTGGCCGGGAGCACTACCGTACTCCTACCGTACTAATATTATGGGACAATCATACACAAATCGACCTAGTCCCAAACTAAGCAAAGCTTGTACTATGGGTACTAGACGACGATATTACATATACACAATACATGTAGATGACATACATGACCCTAGAAAAAAAATTATTCGAGTTCATCACACAATATTTTCCCCGGTCGGGATTAGAACCCGGGACCGCCGGCTCAGTAGGCAGGTGTCTGTAGACTGCACCAGTTGGTTCGCAGTTGCGTCGTCAAAATAATTTAATTTTTAAGATTTAATTTATGTCAATCGAATTGGGCGCTTTACGGACAAAATCACTGCAGGAAATTAAGCGGCAAAGCGTTCGATAGCTTGAATGAGTAACAGTATAACGACAGGCGCTGTTATAGCGAAGTCAAGTGTACCCTTCACCTTTTGAACGCCAAGCGGTAGAGCGATTAACCATGCCCTCAGGCTCTTGGGTCAGCGCAAAAGCAAAAAAAAGTGCTTCAAAATCAATAGAGATTGAAAAACACAGATAGTGGTTTGAATTAGCATGTTTTGAGCATTGAAATTTTGACGTCAATGGGCGTCGTTGGCGTCAGTGGTACAATTTTCCGTCGACGTGATTTGCCATCTTTGGCGCTCAATAGGTAAAAATTCGTACAGAATGTGTTTTGCGTATGCTGTTATAATAATAAATCCCACCAAAAATATTTAATAGATAATTGGTGGCCAAGACACACAAGCTAATACTTTCGTATCGTTGTGGTAACTTTTTTGAAAAACGCTTTTTTGCTAGCACAGTTGAGCCTGACTCGAGGTGGTCGGTTATTTTCTCTATTAAGTGGGTACCAAAATCCCCACAAAAGGCAATCAAAAGTCAATTCATATCGATTCACTTAATACGGAAACAATAAAGATAACGATAGAAAAACATTTAACCGCTCATTTTTTAACCATAGGATTCTGGTTCTTATACTCAAAATGATAGAGGTTATAATAACGTGAATAACAGTTTTCGTCCTATGGGAAATCACTAAAAAACGTGAACATATTGTGTTATCCCTTACAGAAAGTAAAAAGTCTATTGCCAAAAAAAGTTTAAAAGTATTTTTTGTTGAAGAGTTACAATACGTTTTTCATGATTTAGGTAGATTAAGATTTATTTATTTCATATTAACAAATTACATTATCAATTTTATTATCCTTAGTTAATGGGTTCATCATCATCATCATCATTTCAGCCTATTGCAGTCCACTGCTGGACGTAAGCCTCCCCCAGGGTTCGCCACATGGCCCGATCTCCCGTTTTCGCCATCCAGTCACCACCAGCCACTTTTTTCAGGTCGTCGGTCCATCTGGCCGGAGGGCGTCCTACACTACGCTTGCCGAGTCGTGGTCTCCACTCGAGAACCCGTCTACTCCACCGATCATCGGTTCTGCGACAGATGTGACCAGCCCACTGCCACTTCAGTCTGCTACACTTCTGAACTACGTCAGTGACTTTGGTTTTTTGTCGGATAATCTCGTTCCGGACTTTGTCCCTTAACGAGATTCCGAGCATACCCCTTTCCATAGCTCGCTGTGTGACGTGTAGTCGGTGGGCTAGTTTCACTGTCAGGTTCCACGTCTCGGCTCCGTATGTCATGACCGGCAGGACGCACTGATTGAATACCTTGGTCTTCAGGCATTGTGGCAAGGGTGACTCGAAGATGTGACGCAGCTTTCCAAATGCTGCCCAGCCAAGCTGCACTCTTCTGGTGATTTCACTCTCAAAGTTGTCTCTACCCAGCTGTAACTTTTGTCCTAGGTAGACGTACTCCTGGACAACTTCAATGGCTACACCTTCGACGGAAACGGGCACAGGGACGATGGTTGGTTAGTTAATGGGTTGGGATTTAATAATTTCATCTCATGAGTACGCACGTACTAGAACGTGCGTAGGAGCACTCTTACACAATAATTTGATCGTTTAATAACTAGTATAAATTTGTTTGTTTCATGACATATTGAATAAATAATAAATAAATATCAGACAACCTCACACAAATCAACCAAGTCCCAAATTAAGCTCAAGAAGGCTTGTGTTATGGGACTACTAGGTGACGATATACATACTTATATAGATAAATAAATATACATAGAACATCCATGACCCAGGCACAAATATTCGTGTTCATCACACAAGTATTTGCCCTTGCCGGGATTCGAACCCGGGACCGTCGGCTCAGTAGGCAGTTGCTTGACCACTGCGCCAACCGCGTTAATGGCAGCTTGTCAAAGTAAAGTTATAGCAAAAATATATATCATATAAGTATGTATATCGCTGTAAACTTTAGTCGCCTTATTGATTAAGGCGCAGAGCTAGCAGAGTGGATACAATGTCGAATTTCTATGTAATTTTGCATCATTTCATAGTTTTTTTAAGAAGACGTTTAAATAAACAATATGGAGTTTATGATTACTTTAGCCGCCACATAATGGATAGTTTACTATTAATCAGCAGGTCATAGGTTCACAGGAGTAAAACTCACAATAAATACAAAAACTCTTCTCGACCACTCTGACAAGAGTGTGACGACAAAGAAGAAGAAGAAGAAAGAATTTATGGTAGGTATATTGTAAATTGAGTTTTTTTATATATATTTAATTTCAAACAATAAATAAAGTACCAGTAAATAAAAACGCATTATTTAATTAGGTTATCCAATTAACGTTATATTTGATAGGCTGGTATCACATGACCGTTACCGATGTTTTTTTTTTAATTGTTTCATAAACGCATTCACTGCCAGGGGGCGTGGCCTAGGATCAAGCTTGTATGAAGGTGACGACAAACATAAAACAAAAACAAACAAAACAATTTAAAAAAATTGCTGGCAGTGAATGTGTTAATTAGTTTAGATTTAAATTATGATTAACACGTCAGCTCATCGATACCGATGTTAAATCATAAATAAATATAATACTATGATTTTCTGGGTTCTATTCTTATCATGTAATTGTCTACGTGTTTCATCATAATGTCAAACTTGACCCTCAACGGCTCTGTCCACTGATGAGGCTTCAGGTCCGAGGGGGGCAGCAAGCGATATCGCCGGACCAAATTCGATAGCACAGTCTTCATGGACATCATTGCATACGTTGAGCCTGGAAATAAAATAAAAGGATATCCTTGCTTTTAGTTTTAATTAATAAGATAAATGATAATTTCACAATTATATATCGCACCAACTGTGATCTATAGATTTATATTAATGATGTAACATTTAATTTAAAATATAACGTTGTTTTAGACTTTGACTGACTTCGAAATTTTTTTTAGCATATGACGACTCCATGGAATCTAAAACCACGGTAAGCACCCAAAAGTCCCAAATCTACTAATAATTCAAATTAGTTGATACCCTATAGCTAAACGGTTGGCTTGGACGACGAAAGTTCACTCCAGAAAAATCAGGACGGAAAAGAAACTTGTGTCAGTACGTAAGATTGTTCATGAGGCTGCCTACAGCATTGTTTTAAATTATTCCGAGAGGCTGTACTTACTAATACAGTTCCTCATAGCGGAACGGCACAAACTAGCCAGGATGTTTAAGAGATCACTCCAGGAAGCGCTCAGGGCGGAACAGCTCCATCTCGTCACCCCTGTAAGCGTGATTACGGTGCACGGCCTGGAAGTTCACCAGGAAACCCACGCCTCTGACTAATGTTGTGCCAAGAGGTGAACTTACCAATACAATTCCTCATAGAGTAGCTAAACGGCATGAACTGGCCGGGATGTTTCAGAGGTGTCTCCAGGAAGCGCTCAGGGCGGAAAAGCTCCGCGTCGTCGCCCCAGTAAGCAGGATTACGGTGCATGGCCCAGAAGTTCATCAGGATGCCCACGCCGTTGACTAACGTTGTGCCTGAAGCTGGAAGAAGGAATCTTCATATAATAATTTAAACTTATGAATTTCACGCATTATAACAAAACGTTTAATTTTGTTCAAAAAGGTTTTTATGGTCGAGACCATGTCCAAAAGAGGAAAAAAGAAGGGTGGGTCCTTTTTTTACTTTTTTGATCGCAATTAAGTTCTGTTTCAAGTTGTGTTCAACACAACGTCGGCCACCTGTCCAGATATGCCGCCCTAAATGATATTATCCACCGAGCTCTTGCCACCGTCAACGTCCCCGGGATCTTGAATCAAATGGTGTCTCGAGAGACGATGGCAAGAGGCATGGCCTTGGTCCCGTGGAAGTTGGGCCGCGTGCTGGTGTGGGACGCAACATGCGTCGATACCCTAGGAGCCTAGCACCGTCTCATCTCCCACGGATCTCGATCCGGGCCAGCGGGGCCACTACCACTTCACCGCATTCGGTGACGAAACCCTGAGCCCGTGGGGTCCAATCCAAGCGCTAGAGCTATTTTTAAGGAGCTTTCTAAACGGCTCGTCGACACCACTGGTGACCAAAGGGTGGGCAGCTTCCTCGCTCAGCGTCTTAGTTTAGTTTGAGATTTAGTTTATAATGAGTAATTGCTAATCTATTGTATTGTGTTGTATTATAAATAAAATTTCTTTACAAGGTTTCTCTATTTAAACGTGCCGAAGCTAAATTACAACAATTAGAACTGTTTTTTAAGGTTTCGGAACTTTTGAACAGGTTTAACACGCATTGAATCAGCTAATAGGGTAAACTAAATATTTACTTGTAAAAATAAAATAAAGCAACGGTAAGAAGGATACATTACGAAAGCCTGATAAGTTGCTATTCGACACTATAAAAAGTAGTTCTCACATCAACCATATAAATACATACAGAATGATTCAGGAAACGTAATTTCAACCCACACAAATGGATTAAGTAATATTAATGGAAAATATTGACTTTCTTAACACAGGAACAAGCCAACAACTAAATTAAAATATTGTTTACGGAAAAAGCTTAAATCTGTCCTGTTAATGGAGCATGACCTGGGAATGGATGCAGGATACAAGTGATGTTATATTATAACATTACGACATATGAGTTAAAGCCTGACCAGAAATATATGAGGATGCGCCATATTGCGGAATTTCGCTGGAACTAATTTCTTACAATGGCAATGATTTTATGATGGTTTGTCAACAATGTCAATGTCATTCGTGGTGGTTTCTTTAAAAGACAAATATTTAAAATTATCCAAAGAAAATTCCGATAAAGTGTACACGTGTTTACTATACGAAAAACAGTCAGGAAAAGAGTGCATTCTATTAAATGATATTACGAGGTTAAAATCGTGGAACAGACAGGTATTTAAACTAATGTCATTATAGTGAGTTGCGATTGGTTGCAAAATTGTTGCCATTATAAATCTTACAAATAGCGCCCTCTTGACAATCCTCATATATTTCTGGTCAGGCTTTACATTATGGCGACAAAGCCCGCGCGGGCGGGTCGCCTCATAATTTCAGGAGTTTTGGTAGTGCTGAATACTAAATATCTAGACATGGAAGAATATCTATGATATGATGATGAATTGGCGAGTAGACACAGTAATTCTAACATTGCATTCGGTTTGTTCCATAAAACCACACTCGTCTTTTAAGACCTCTCATGATGTAACAGTTGCTTAAATAGTACTATTATTAGTAATATTTTATACAATCGTTGCAGAATGAAGGTTACCTATTAAACTAGAGTAACGTTTAAATTTTAACGAAGACAGACAATCATTTTTTTTTATATAATCATCATTCCCTAATATGAGTTATTATTTTTAATGTAACCTTTCTTGTTCAACTCAAACAGACTTGTTTAAAAAAAAACATAGGATTCTGGTTCTTATACTCAAAATGATAGAGGTTATAATAACGTGAATAACAGTTTTCGTCCTATGGGAAATCACTAAAAAACGTGAACATATTGTGTTATCCCTTACAGAAAGTAAAAAGTCTATTGCCAAAAAAAGTTTAAAAGTATTTTTTGTTGAAGAGTTACAATACGTTTTTCATGATTTAGGTAGATTAAGATTTATTTATTTCATATTAACAAATTACATTATCAATTTTATTATCCTTAGTTAATGGGTTCATCATCATCATCATCATTTCAGCCTATTGCAGTCCACTGCTGGACGTAAGCCTCCCCCAGGGTTCGCCACATGGCCCGATCTCCCGTTTTCGCCATCCAGTCACCACCAGCCACTTTTTTCAGGTCGTCGGTCCATCTGGCCGGAGGGCGTCCTACACTACGCTTGCCGAGTCGTGGTCTCCACTCGAGAACCCGTCTACTCCACCGATCATCGGTTCTGCGACAGATGTGACCAGCCCACTGCCACTTCAGTCTGCTACACTTCTGAACTACGTCAGTGACTTTGGTTTTTTGTCGGATAATCTCGTTCCGGACTTTGTCCCTTAACGAGATTCCGAGCATACCCCTTTCCATAGCTCGCTGTGTGACGTGTAGTCGGTGGGCTAGTTTCACTGTCAGGTTCCACGTCTCGGCTCCGTATGTCATGACCGGCAGGACGCACTGATTGAATACCTTGGTCTTCAGGCATTGTGGCAAGGGTGACTCGAAGATGTGACGCAGCTTTCCAAATGCTGCTCAGCCAAGCTGCACTCTTCTGGTGATTTCACTCTCAAAGTTGTCTCTACCCAGCTGTAACTTTTGTCCTAGGTAGACGTACTCCTGGACAACTTCAATGGCTACACCTTCGACGGAAACGGGCACAGGGACGATGGTTGGTTAGTTAATGGGTTGGGATTTAATAATTTCATCTCATGAGTACGCACGTACTAGAACGTGCGTAGGAGCACTCTTACACAATAATTTGATCGTTTAATAACTAGTATAAATTTGTTTGTTTCATGACATATTGAATAAATAATAAATAAATATCAGACAACCTCACACAAATCAACCAAGTCCCAAATTAAGCTCAAGAAGGCTTGTGTTATGGGACTACTAGGTGACGATATACATACTTATATAGATAAATAAATATACATAGAACATCCATGACCCAGGCACAAATATTCGTGTTCATCACACAAGTATTTGCCCTTGCCGGGATTCGAACCCGGGACCGTCGGCTCAGTAGGCAGTTGCTTGACCACTGCGCCAACCGCGTTAATGGCAGCTTGTCAAAGTAAAGTTATAGCAAAAATATATATCATATAAGTATGTATATCGCTGTAAACTTTAGTCGCCTTATTGATTAAGGCGCAGAGCTAGCAGAGTGGATACAATGTCGAATTTCTATGTAATTTTGCATCATTTCATAGTTTTTTTAAGAAGACGTTTAAATAAACAATATGGAGTTTATGATTACTTTAGCCGCCACATAATGGATAGTTTACTATTAATCAGCAGGTCATAGGTTCACAGGAGTAAAACTCATGTCATGGTGGATGCCTCGCGATTAGTTATTTTTTTTGGCAAGTAATTTCAACCCATCAGGGAACAGTAGTGTGTTTTAAATCAAATATGCTGATGTTCTCTTTTTGAAATTAATTTGGGCTGAGTAGAGAGATGTCTTATGAATATTAGAGTTCAGTAGGTAGGGGGTTCCATAGAGTATAGAATTTTGGTACAGGTTTAAGAAGTGCGTTGTTGTGATTTTGTCTGTGAAATTATAATTACTACTAGTACGCGAGTATACAAACTAATATAACATACGTAGTTTGACGTCGTTCAAGACTTCCCTCACGATGGCGGGCACTGCCGGATATGTTCTCAGGGTTTCTTTTATTACCGCCTCCAGATACTTGAGGCGCGGCAGATCTCGTACTGTCACAGGGCGATTGGTGTCACCGAATATGTCTTGTAACCTGGTATGAAATTCACAACATCATTTATTATTTTTGCACCTAATTCTTGCCTGTATCCCATACAATACAAAGATAATATTGCCACACCAAAAAATAAAATAGGGTAATAAACAAGAATAGCATTGTCCGGACATTGTCCACCCAAATTATTCCATGTGACAAAAGGAGCGGACAAGCATTATTGCACACCTCACAAGACAAATAGGAAATATAAAATGTAAGGAATTACAATAAGAAGTAAACAACAGGTAAAGAGCGAATTATTGAAAAAAGCAATATTCAATAATGACATACATAAAAGTTCATAAAATATACATAGGTAAAAAGTTGACGACGCGGTTCGCGCAGTGGACGCGGTTGGTGCAGCTGCCTATTGAACTGAACTGACAGTCCTGGGTTGGAATCCCGGCAAAGGCAAATATTTGTGACATTAACTGGAATATTTTTTCCTGGCTCATGATTCATGAATGCTTTCTATGTATTCATATCGTACCATAATCGTGTAAGTATGAATATAGGCGTCTACTTAGTCTAGACCCATTATTTGTGTCCGGTTGTCCGAGAAAAAATAAAAATAATCTCAAATAGACAGAAATAGTAAACAATATATATTCTAGATCACAAGTAAATGTTACAATCAAACACCAACACCATCATCATATTCATGTACTCCCAGAATATGCGAGAACATATTTGATCGGTTTTATTTCGTTAATTAGTGATTTTTATATAATCACAAACACGATTAGTTCATACAGACTTACTCTTGGTACAACTTCTCCTGCACTTCAGGGTATCTGGACAGCATCAGGGCGGTGTACGCCGCTCCGACGGCAGACGTGTCAGTGCCGGCAAGGATTATAACAAGGATTTCCTCCCGTAACTCCAGTTCAGAGTATCCTTTCTCACCGCCCGAAGACTCGATCATCATCTCGAGGAATGTGCGCATGGTATCCTGATCCGAATCTAGATAAAAATGGTGGTTAGATTAAATAAAATTATGAATTTGTTATGTAGCGATACAGTCGCATCGCTACATGTGGCCCTTTGTCGTATTTGCAACGCGCGACAAAACCGACGCAGACGCGTGAATGAATCAATTCAGCATTGCTACTAAATGCGTGACATCGGGTAAAGCATGGTAAAAGGGGTATAAGAAAATAAGATATGACACTCCGGCTAGTGAGACTTTCTACGTCACTGATTAGTTGCAGCTTTATTGTAACAAAATAATTAGGTATAAGGAATAAAATGATTGTAGCCACGTACAAAATAGTATTTTATGCAATCGTTGCACAATGGAGGTTCTTAAAGTCGAGTACCGCGTTTAGGTCACGAGGCTTGCCGAGTGGCCTATGTAAGGTACGAGACTTTAAGACCTAATTGTGTAACTATTGCATACGATACTTTTTATACGAGCAAAACTCAGAAAAACATTTTTTACTTTAATCGTCATTCTCCAATATGATTTTTTACTTTTGATGTAACCTTTTTCGTTCAACTAAAACTGACTTACCTACCTATTAAAAAAAAACATGATCGCGATGGCCATGGCGGGTGTCTCGTGATTGGTGAATTTTTTTGACAAGTAATTTCAACCAATCAGTGAGCATTAAATAAACTTATGTTCTCTTTTTGAAATTATTAGAGTTGTGTAGAGAGATGTCTTATGAATATTAAAGTTCTGTAGCGGGTACCATAGAGTATAGAATTTTGCTACAGGATTAAAAAGTGCGTTATTGTGATTTTGTCTGTGAAATTATAATTGACAAATTAAAGTCTGCGAGTATAAAAAATAATAATTATGCATTTATGCATTATGATTGTCATGTTCTTTGACCACTTTACAACCAATCAACTGACGTCACGTCAAATGACATCAAAAGGCTTGCCTGTCATTCCGGAGTGCCCTACCTTATTTTCTTATACCATGGGGTATCGGAAGAGTGGAGGGGGGGTTCACGTCTGAATGGATTCTGCATTGGGACTGTATCACTACTGAATCGCTGGAAGAAATCCCCGTATGCCATTTCCCTTAGATTTAATTTAAACCTTGCACCTCCGGCAGTGTTTCTGCTTTGGCTTGCCTACTTGCATTCCGATAACGGATTTTCCGACCTTAGGAATTGGAGTATACTTTTTAAGATCTAGGCTGTCTGTGACTTCTGTGAGCAATTTGCAAGCCTGTCTATCCTCGAGCTCACACAAATAAAAATTGCCCTTGAGCTAATTGTATCGTCAATGGACCTTAACAGGCTTAGAACTGGGAGTAGGCGATCCCGAGACTTCCTTTACAGATGTGGCTGGAGAGACTCGCCAGCGTGTGAATGTGGAAAACGCGGACTGCGGGAAACGCAGTCCAAGACACTGGGCACATCATCCGAGACTGTCCACTCACCAAGTGTAACGGCAACCCTGCAGATTGTTTTCCCGCGGAAACGACGCAATCCATTGGATAAAAGATCTTCAAATCAAGTTATAATAAGTAATTATAAACGACTGTACATAATCATATATCATACGAATAGAACTAGTTTTAAATCGCATGTTTTGACTGTATTTTCTTTTTTTATTGTGTCTAACCATGTAAGTTGTGGATATGAATAAAGTGTTTTATCTATCTGTCTATCTATCTAATAAATATCCAATTGAACTTACTTTTATTTTGTACTCCATTGCCATCACGTGCAGCAAGCTCCTTACGTTTGCTTCTTATTAACTGTTGAAATAAATATAAAACATGAATACAAAGATCAAAGCTTAAAGAAAAATTGAAAAAGGAGCTACCTGGTGGAAGGGACCGGGAATCGAACCCGGTACCTCTGGATTACCGGTCCAGCGCGTTAGCCACTTCGCTACCCTCGCTCCACGTAGACCTGACGAATTTTTCCTTATGCTTTGTGTGTCGATCTTTTGCATTGTTTATTTGAAAGGTTTTTACACCTTAGCACCTTTTTCAATTTTTCTTTAAGCTTTGATCTTTGTATTCATGGTTTAAATAAAAATTGTGGTGTACCCACATTAAAAAAAAAAGAGACATAGGTACATGTTTCATAAAATTATAAATAAATATAAATGTTATAAAATCATAATCAGCCTTAGTGATGAGCGGGGCGGCGGCGTATTTACAAAGGCTATACTGATAGGGTTCGGATGCGAACTGAACCAGATTAGCTTTTGTTTGGACAAAACTTAACAAAACCCTAATCTGGTATAGTACAGAAATTTACTGAAATCGTATAGACTTTATTAACTAAATTCATACTGATATTGCTGGTACAAATGCTAGTCTGTTGCGATCTATAACTTGAATAATACTTTAGTAACGACTCCGATTGTATTAAATAAATTACCGTTCATGCAAATTACTTAACAATGGCTAAGCTTTTTTTTAGGGTTCCGTAGTCAACTAGGAACCCTTATTAAACAAAATTTGAAATGTAAATTATAGAAAATTTAATTCTCTACAACATTGCCCGAGCTCTGTTCTAGCTAAAATGCTCCTAAACGAAGATATATTATCTAGAAGTTTGTTTTTGAGTTGGAGATTGTGATTTTTTACGTTTTTTTAAATGTGCATATCTCCGTCACTATCTGTCCTAGAAACATAATATAAAATGGAGAATGTAGTAAATTTAAGTCTCTATAACATTGTATAAGCTTTCTGCTAGCTAAAATGTTCCTAAAGGAAGATATGAGCAAAAATATGAAGAAAGTGCCGGTTTTTTCAATATGGCGGCGGGCGCGGAGGGGGGGATTGTGCATTTTACATTTTAAGCACTGACTAACCATCCTAGACAACATATCAAAAATTCAAAACTACCGAACCGTTTGTAAGGTCAAACTCCTTTATTCACTGTATTATATAGTTTCGCCATGTCCGTCTGTCCGTCTGTCCGTCCGTCCGTCCGTCCGTCCGCGGCTTAGCTCCGTGATCATTCGTACTAGAAATCTGAAATTTGGTATGAGTATGTGTATGTATAACGCCGACAGAACGGTAAAATAAAAATTAAAAAAATTTTTTTTTTCGGGTACCTCTCGAACACCTAAAGTGGGGGTGATTTTTTTTTTCTTTTCAACACTAGTGTGTGGGGTGTCGTTGAATAGTTCTTGTAAAAATAATAGGGGTCTCCTAACATTATTTTTTGATAAAGTCAGCAGTTTTGTAAATATTCACTCCGAAAACAAAAAAAATAGTGTCCCCCCCTCTAACTTTTCAACCACATGTCAAAAAAAATTTGAAAAATTCATGTAGAGAGGCCTTATAAGTACTTTCAATTAAACTATATTGAACAAAATCGGTTGAGCCATTTTTGAGTTATCGCCAAATTTCATATTTTTTCTTTTAAAGGACGTAAGTTGACTTGACTTCCAGAAGGTAATAAGTTTCTAGGGCGTTTACGACCTTTTTATAGAGCTTAAAATCTTTCTTTACTTAAAAACCGGGCTTAAAACAGCAGTTTATTGTGAAGGATGAGCAACTACGGAACCCTACACTGAGCGTGGCCCGACATGCTCTTGGCCGGTGTTTTTTACGTTTAGAATTATATTTCAGTTGATAGGTACTTCTTATTAGGCTATTTTTAGTGTGAAATCGTGATAAAATAGTTAAATTTATATCAGGAGGCGCGCTGTTGTGGTCGCAGTTCTAACCTAACCTACTTTACTGGTAGCAGATCGGTTCTGGCGCTTCGCCGACCGCTGCCGCGGTACACATACTTCGCTCGCTCGGCTCGCGCGCTGTTGTGGTCGGAGTTCTAACCTAACCTAACCCATTAATCTAGTTTACTGGTAGCAGTTTGGTTCTTGCGCTTCGTCGTCCGCTACTGCGCCAGGCTTGCTCGATGTAGACGTTACCAAACTCAAATCAAATCAAATCAAATCATTTTATTGCAATTCATGTTGTACATTAAGGGTCTTAAATACTAGGTAAAGTCCAAAGCATGAGCCTTGTCGGGCACAGCAATATCTTACAACTAAAACTAAAATAAATATCAATATGCCGGGAAATTATACATAAAAAAAAAAAAATTAAAGCTCGACTAGGTTTTGTCGTGAATAATACTTGAAAATATGTAAGCAAAAAGCTAATACATGTGAGTGACTACTTTTTACCGTAACGGTATAAATATTGTTAACTAATATGCACAAACGAAAGCTCACCGATTTGAATCTAAATCGTGACTGAAATAGTATAATAATAATAATAGTCATTTATTTCAGATAACAACGATCCATATTTTCTGTTAGTAATTAAATAAAATTAAGCTTAAGAGGCCTTATTCCTTTTAAAATGCTGATTCTTTAGACATTTTTCTCTATGATCAAACATGTTTCTTAACATACTATTGATGTTACTTTCTAGAACAGGGCTATTGGGATTTATTGGTATATATTTGAAACCTACAGTTTGAATTTTTCATTGATAATTTTTGTTTCAAAAACTACTCGAAATTGACAAAATTCACGCGGAAAATTTGTTTTTTTAACTTATTTTCGACTGTACGCAATGAAAGCGTGAAATAACTATGTTACTTCCTAGAACTCGGGGAAAAGTATTATTCACTTCAAAAAGTTGGTTGAAATTATCAATATACTAGCTGTGCCCCGCGGTGTTACCCGCTCATCCCACGGGAACACTAAATTTATTCGGGATGAAAAGTATCCTATGTCCTTCCCCGGGACTGAAACTATCTTTATACCAAATTTCATCTAAATCGGTTCAGCGGTTTAAGCGTGAAGAGGTAACAGACAGACAGACAGACAGACAGACAGACAGACACACTTTCGCATTTATAATATCAGTATGGATATGTCATAATATGAAAAAAAGAAATTTTAAAAGGAATAAGGGCTCTTAAATACTAAATGTTAATAGGCATTTTAGAAACAAATTACTTATACACACACGCTGGACAAATAAAACTAATTAATTTTGATAAGGAATGTCAACATTATTAACACACAAGGCGGGAGACAAATCTAGTCCAAGCAATTATAGACCGATATCTTTGCTTGGGGCCTTCTCGAAAATTCTAGAAAGACTAGTAAATAAACGGTTGGTCCGCTTTTTAGAAAAAAATAAGATCCTTGCAGAGAGTCAGTATGGTTTCCGGGCAAATAGATCGACTGGGGATGCTGCCGAGTTAATGACTAAATTGATTTCCAACAACTTAGATCAAAATAAGGCCTGCCTGGGTGTGTTTCTTGACTTAGCCAAAGCTTTCGACACAGTATCAATTCCCATTCTCTTAAAGAAGTTGGAACTAGTCGGAATTAGAGGCAACGCTTTGGAGTGGTTTGAAAGTTACCTAACAAATCGATCACAATGTGTAAAAATTGACCACGATATTAGCAACCGTAGACCAATGAATTTCGGAGTCCCCCAGGGAAGTATATTGGGCCCTACCTTATTTGTTATTTACATAAATGAGATTGCAAACATGAATATCCCCAATGCCCACATTATATGTTATGCTGATGATACCGCCTTAATTTTTCATGAAGACTCGTGGGAAAAAGCGGTCATAATAGCAGAAAAAGGTCTAGGTGTAGTTTCAGAATGGCTTCAGCTTAACTTGCTAACCCTGAACGTCTCAAAGACTAACTTTGTTTGTTTTCACAAAGCAAAAGCCTCAGAACCAACCAATCTCAATAGAATTACTCTGTACATCTGTAGTCAGGAACAATCATCCGCTCCGTGCACGTGTGCTCACATTGAGAGGGCTATTGCTGTGAAATATCTGGGGGTAATTTTTGACGAAAACGTAAATTTTAGGCAGCATATACTAGCTACAGCAAATCGTGTTCGAAAATTAATATATGTTTTCAAAAATCTACGAAATTCGGCCGACAAACATCTGTTAAAAATAATATACACTTCGATCTGCGAATCTGTTTTATCTTACTGTATAACCGCCTGGGGTGGGGCTTCAAAAACATATATGCTTCCTTTGGAAAGAGCTCAGCGTGCCGTTCTGAAGGTCATTCTCAAGGAACGCATCAGGTACCCAACAGCTCTTGTGTACGAAAATATGGATGTGCTCAGTGTTCGTGGGATTTATTTTCTACGACTCATATTAAAATTGCACCCTGAGGTAATAAAGTCACCATTTTATGAGTCACAGTTGCGGAAACGCAATTTTAAAATACCGGTGCCTCCCTCGAAGTCCGCCTTCGCAAAGAGGTTCAGCTCCTTTCTTTCTCCTTTCATATATAACAAAATTTCTGCTAAAATACCTGTGGTGAAGTGAATGCCATAAACGACGATATTATACTGTCATATATACATGTCAAAGTTTTAACTAAATAAAGCCTAATAATTCGGGTAATGATTCTTTATCTCAATTTATTTAGTTAAAACAATAATGGAAAAATATTTACGCCCCGAGCGATTCGACGCTGATCCAGCGTCAAACGTGGATAATGCCGCTGTTTGGATTCATTGGCGAAAAACATTTGAAAGCTTTTTGTCGTCGATGCAGACGGCCGACAAAAAACCATGCGCTGAAGAATTGAAATACGAACTACTAGTAAACCACCTATCGTCAGGTGTATACAGCTACATACGCGACGAGAAAAAGTATACGGATGCTGTTACAAAACTGGAAACACTCTTTGTCAAACCAGCTAACGAAATTTATTCGCGCTATAAACTGATCAAAAGGCAACAACAGCCAGGTGAGACCATTGATAAGTACGTCCAAGAACTTAAACTACTGGCCAAGGACTGTGCGTTCGAATCAGTATCTGCAGAAACTAACGAAAATGAATATATAAGAGACGCTTTCATAGCAGGCCTGTCGTCAACCGCTATTCGACAAAGACTCCTAGAAAACACCTCTCTTAGCTTAGACGCTGCTTACAGGCAAGCCCGTTCGCTTGAAATGGCGCAGATTAACAATGAACACTATCAACAGCCATCAGTTAGTACATTCGTGAACGCTACCGCTGCGCCTAAGCAAGTTTCGCAGTACGAAACCTGCTATTTCTGTGGGTCAAAAAGACACTTACGTCGAGTATGTCCTGCTTTCAACGCTACTTGTTTGACGTGTGGAAAAAAGGGACATTTTGCAAAGGTATGCAGAAGCAAGCCTCAAACACAGAGTGCCTCTATAACCCCTATAACTTGCTGCAATGAAACACAAGAATCTGGCCCAGACGTGCCACCGACATTTCTATCATGCCTCACCGCAGCTACGAATAATGATATCAGTAAAGCAACCGTCGACATTACCTTAAACAATAATACTATCACTGCCAAGGGTCTCATTGACACGGGCAGCTCGGCGAGCTTCATCAACAGCCGACTAGTCGATAATTACAAGCTAAATAAGACCGCTTGTAAACAAAACGTGACTATGGCTGCGACACACATGGTCTCTACAGTTAACGAGCTCTGTATATTAAATATTGGACTATTGGGACAAAGTATTGAGGCTGAGTTTCTAGTACTACAGGGACTATGCGCTGATATCATCACAGGGCATGACATTCTAAAGAAACATAAGGCCCTTGAAATGCACTTTGGCGGGCCACGTGCGCCATTGAAACTATATTCTCTATCACGAGCCAACATCGAGCCTGTCAGTCTGTTCCCGAACCTCCTGCCGGACTGTAAACCAGTGGCCATCAAGTCAAGGAAATATTCACCAGATGACGCTGCATTCATCAGCGCAGAAGTTAAGAAACTTTTAGATGACAAAATCATCGAGCCAAGTCAATCACCATGGCGAGCTCAGGTTTTAGTGACATCAAACGAGAATCATAGAAAAAGAATGTGTATTGATTACTCACTCACGATCAACAAGTTCACTCAGCTGGATGCGTACCCCTTGCCCAGCATCGAAGACATAGTAACAAAGGTAGCGAAATTCAGGGTATTCAGCAAGATTGACTTACGAAGTGCCTATCATCAGATACCAATAGTAGCTAATGAAAAGCCCTATACTGCATTTGAAGCCGATGGTAATTTATACCAATTTTGTTCAATTCCATTCGGAGTCACCAACGGCGTTGCTGCTTTTCAGCGAGCTATTAACTCAATCCTAAGTAAAGAAAAAACCCAAGGGATATACGCTTACCTCGACGACATAACTATATGTGGACGTGATCAAGATGACCATAACGAAAAATTGAAACATTTTTTAGATATTGCTACCCGCTATAACCTTACATTGAATCTAGAGAAAAGCGAATTCTCGAAGCGACAAATTAGCATTCTGGGGTATAATATTCAAGACGGTATTATAAAACCTGACCCTGAAAGGTTACGCCCACTCTTAGAGCTCCCTATTCCGACCAATTCAGCCTCTTTAAGGCGAGCACTAGGACTATTTGCTCATTATTCAAAATGGGTACCTACCTTTTCTAAGAAAATACATCCTCTTGTGGCACATCAAACGTTTCCGCTTTCACTTGAAGCTAGGCAAGCTTTTGATCAAATAAAGAAAGAGATAGCCGAGTCAACGCTACACGCCATTGATGACAAGATCCCTTTTACGGTTGAAACTGACGCATCAGACCACACTATCGCTGGGACATTAACACAGGAAGGGAGACCTATAGCTTTTTTTTCTCGCACACTTTCTAGCTGTGAACGAAATTACCCGGCCGTTGAAAAAGAAGCAACAGCTATAGTGGAATCGATCAGGAAATGGCGCCAGTTTCTTTGTGGAAGAGCATTCAGACTAATCACGGATCAAAAGTCGGTATCCTATATGCTTGACCAAACACATTCGTCAAGAATAAAAAATGATAAAATTCAACGTTGGAGATTGGAGCTAGCTATATTCAAATTCGACATCATATATCGTCCAGGAAAAGACAATCAAGCCGCCGATGCACTATCCCGCGCTAACTTAATAGCTTCGTCAACGACAAAAGATGATTTACGGACACTTCACGACAACCTTTGCCATCCAGGAGTCACGAGGATGAGTCATTGGGTAAGAAATAAAAATCTACCATATTCTATCGAAGAAATAAAACAAATAACATCTTCATGTCGTGTTTGTGCCGAATTGAAACCTCGGTTTCACAAATATAAAGGAACGCTCATAAAGGCGACGTCTCCATTCGAAAGGCTGTCCATTGATTTTAAAGGGCCATTGCCGTCAGAAGGCACTAAAAACCGCTACATTTTGACCATAATTGACGAATATTCACGCTTTCCATTTGCTTACCCCTGCTCAGATCTTACTTCAGAGACTGTCAAATCTAAGCTAACTGATCTTTTTGCAACGTTTGGGATGCCAACTTATATTCATAGCGATCGAGGGGCAACCTTCTTGTCTGATGACGTAAGACAATTCTTACATGAAAAATCCATAGCTACTAGCTATACTACACCTTACAACCCACGTGGTAACGGACAAACAGAACGGTACAATGGAATCATCTGGAAAACTATAGAATTGGCCCTGAAGACGCAAAATTTACCTACGACAAAGTGGGAGCTAGTTCTAACGGGGGCGCTCCATGCGATCCGCTCCCTGTTATGCACGGCAACTAATTGCACTCCTCACGAGCGGATGTTTACACACCCAAGGCGTTCCGCGAATGGCCAATCTTTACCATCATGGCTGTCCAGCTCCGAGCGAGTTTTGCTAAAGAATCACCACAGATCGAGCAAATATGATCCCATCGTGGAGGAAGTAGATCTGCTCGAAGTAAATCCACAGCACTCGCTCGTCCGTTTTTCAAATGGGAGAGAATCCGTAGTCGCAAACCGTCACCTTGCCCCTGGAGGGAGCCGTCCAAGGGGTGACGACGACAGTGACGAAGAGGATTGGGCGGAGGCTGAAGAACAACCGTCCATAAACAATAACGATACGGTACACACACCAGAGACCCCTCAATCTCGACGTTCCGTTAGGCAGTGCCGTCCCCCACTTCGCCTAGGCGACTACGTGTGTAACACGATGCCGGGGAGAATGTGGTGAAGTGAATGCCATAAACGACGATATTATACTGTCATATATACATGTCAAAGTTTTAACTAAATAAAGCCTAATAATTCGGGTAATGATTCTTTATCTCAATACCTTTACAGAAATACTCAATCAGAGAACTTAAACTCAAACTACAATCATGGCTTAAATCGCTTTGTTATGAGGATTTGGAAGAAATTTTGAGAGTAGATAAATAGTCACGCACGCACTCACACGTCTCACACACACCCACACCCACACACACACACACACACACACACACACACACACACACATACACCTTCAAATAATTAGGCTAGTTAATCTACGAAAACCTTTTCCACACGCGTTTGCGTATGCCGAACTATACCAACAGTCTGTATTTGTTTGTATTTTTAAATTAAATGTCACTTGGTTTAAATTAGATTGTATAAAATTTATAAGTTGTATGTGCTTTTCGCGTCTATTTTTGGTCAATTTCACTTATGTCTTGGTTACCTACGGGACAGGCTGTGCCTAGTGTAGGAGCCAGTGTAACAGCTAAGATAAGCGATTTCAGTGCATGGAATTAAGTTTATATAAGCCATATTTGTGTACACAACAGTGGACCTTTAATTATTGTATGTGTATATTATATAGGTTAGTATAGAGATGTGACTGTATAAATTTGTTTAAATGCAATAAACTTACTTACTTACTTACTTACTTACTTATTAAAAATAACCAAAAATAAAATATAGATTATAAATCACGATATAAAATTAAATAGGCAAAAAAATTAACAAAATAAAAATTAGAAAACTTTAAACACCCTTGAAATCATCAATTTACACCTAAGGCATTTATCCAACGTGGAGGTTCGACCAGTGCCTCATTATGGGGCAATCTAACCTACTCGCCATCACACCTAGGATGCTGTTGGAGCTGTCCCTTACGCGACGCATTATGGAGGCGGTTCTTTTCATCATAATGGCATGAAAACCGTCAATACGAGTTTCCGTGAACATGCCGGAGGCACTGCAGTATTTAGGAAAACCCAGCAGCATCCTAAGCGTGTTATTATACTGAACGCGTAAGGCGTTGATTGTCCTTTGAGTATAGTTTAACCACAGGCCGCACGAGTAGAAAGACTGGCAATATGCCCTAAACAAAGTTATTTTTACCTCTTTCGTTCATCGTGCAAACCTGCGGGCCAACATATTCCCCCGGACAGCCAATGCCCTACGCTCCCTCTCAATGTCAAGGTCATCTGAAAGGCACTCCGTGACCCAGTGACCCAGGTACTTGAACTTGTCAGTTCTCTTGAGCGGAACGCCGTACAGCGCAATTTCAGGTACCGTATCGACTTTATGCTCACGTGGCTGGAACACAAGAATCTCACTTTTTGCCGTATTATACCTGAGCCCATGGGCCGCGGCGTACTCCTCACACTTACCGAGCAATTTCCTGATTGCGCACACAGAAGGCCCCAGCAGCACCATGTCGTCGGCGTAGCTAATGTTGTTGACCATGTCTCCAGCAATGGCACAGCCAACCCTAGTACTGCTGAGGTCCCCTATGAGGGCATTCATATATAGGTTGAAGAGCCGAGGAGACGTTAAACCCCCTTGCCTGACCCCACACCTCAATCTGTATTCGTCAGAAAATGTGTCAGCCCATTTTACCACATTTAATTGGTTTTTGTACCAGTAATCAAAAACACCAATTATTCCCTCTGGCAAGGTCGTTTCCGTGCGTAATTTATGCCATAACAGTTCGTACGACACCAAATCAAAAGCCCTCGACAGGTCGAGAAAACATGCGTAAACAGGAGTTTTCCTATCCGTGTAGTACCGGAAAGTCTGCTTGAGATATAAAATCGCTGTGTCAGTCGACAGCCCAGCTCGAAAACCGAACTGTGCGTCGTGTAGCTTAATATGTTTATCAAGTTTTCTATCAAGCAGACTATCCAGTACCTTCGCCACTGTGGTTGCTAATGATATGGGTCTATAGTTGGCCTTGTCAGAGGAGTCCCCAGTTTTGTTTTTTATTACTGGCACAACGACCGTTTTCATACAATCACCCGACAGATACGAGTGACGCACGCACATGGTGTAAAACATGGAAAGAACGCGAGGCAAGTGCGCACCGGCGTATTTAAGATGCTCAATACTAATTCCGTCGTGCCCCGGAGATTTCCCTCTCGTCATACCGCGTATGACGGAAGAAACCTCAACCGCGTCAAACTTAGTAAGCGGCACCGCCTCGCGCTCTTCCACCCCCCCGGCCCGGCATGAGCTTGCGCAACTGTGCAGAGATTCAATCATAAAGCTATTTTTAAACATAAAGTTATGTCAGTGGGCTCACTGAGACCATTCACATTGAGAGGGGTACACGGCCTAGGATTAAGTTTATTGGTTTGCTTCCAAAAAATCCCGAAATCCTTCTTTGCATGATGCGTGGCTAAAATATCCATCCTTATCTGCTCCGCGTTATCCTGGCACCATTTCAGCCTTGACTTAAAGATGCGTTTCGTTTCCGTCATGCGTTCGTAAAAATGCCCACTTGACGGCTTGCCAACTGAAATCCATTGCCGAAAATTTTGCCTAGCCTCCACGTGAGCCTGATGAACATGTTTATTCCAGCCAGTTACACACTTTCTTTTCTTATTATAAGACCCGCACGAACTCTCCTCAGCCGCATACTTCAGTACTTTAATACCATCAAAATATAACTTGTCCAAAACCATTCTATGCTCAGAGTTGCTGCACAGACCGTCGCAACATTCGGATAGGTCCTGAGGGAAGTCTATATCTCTCAGTCTCTCGTTACATAACTCATGATATTTCTCAATTTGTGCCGCATCCCTGTGCCCCCGTTATGAGCTTTCGGTATGTGAGCACATAATGGCTTTAGCAAGTCTATATTACAGCTGATTTCCAACGCTAAGTGATCCGACCAGTTGGAGCCATAGTGCACCTTAGTGTCAACGACCGATTGCATCGCTGCCTCCGTCACAAGACGGTGGTCGAGCCAGCGAGTACAACCGTGCGCATCACTTATAAATGTAAACGGTTCTGATGTTATGCCTAACTTTTGAATATCAGCACATAGCCATTACTGGTCGTCACAAAATTTTTACATTTCACGCCCAAAGAGGCTGTCAGGGTGAGCATTAAAATCGCCCAACATAAAAACTGATGTGATTGGAACACTCTCAATAATCGCATTTATCTCACTTAAACACTCCGTGAACTCAGTTAAATTGTCTGCGTGATTCACGGGCATGGAGACCGAGAATACCAAGAAAGAGTGCTCACTTATCTTTAGACTGATAGCCGCCAGCCGGCTACTAGCTATAGATATAGTATAGTTTTTGAAAATTCGCGGTGCGGCGTGGGATCATGTAGAGCGGCAATCGCGCGCGGCGGCTCGTGGCGGGCTTCACATAATGCGATGATTTTGTTTTTACCGCTCACCGCTGCCGCTGGTCGCGCGTTGTCATAGCCCGGCCGTAAATGATATCGATAGCACGATGATAATGATTTAATAAAATCATTAAATTTAATTCATTATTTAATTTATTCATTATTTTATTTATTCTTATTTCATATATTCATCATTTAATTATTTCATGATTTCGTTTATTCATTAGTTCATTTATTCATTATTCTATTATTTCATTATTTCAGTATTTTATTACTATGTTATTTAATTATTTCGTTATTTCATTAATTCATTATCTTTTTTTATTTTCACTATATATCATCATTTCATTATGTCATTATATTAAACTTACCTCATCAACAAACTTGTACATCACATCCCTGTTCTCTATCAAGGTTTTATATTTCGGCAGCCGTTCGTACACACAGTCCAGGTACAGCCAAGGTTTGCATAACCTTTCCGACGCCAGGTGTAGAGCCACATCGAAGGCATCCAGGAACGGGTGGTCAGGCGTCTGCTGGGAGTTTAAGTCTATGCCTAGACTAGTTTCTGAAAAAGAAATCTTGTTGAGTGTACTCCTCAGGTAAGTTCTCCAGACCAGGAATCCCAAGATCGTCAATGAAGGAACACCAGGATAGTACAAATCTTCGTTTTAATTATATATTTAATATAAGGACAATTACATAGTAATGAAATAAAATAGTGTTGCCGCCACGGTTGTGCGGTGCAGTCCGAGAGGCGGCGGCCATATGACGTATGTGTGACGTCACTGCTGAACCAGTCCGTCGACTTCTGTTATGTTGCGCCAACAAATCTGTTTCATAAAATTGGATGGCGCCCTTTTTTTAAACATGTCCTGATACATCAGGGCTGTTTAGCCCTCACTATCAGTGAGTTGGACTTTGTGTGGGAGTGTAACCCGCTAATGGGATTATCTCCGCGTCAAAGGAGTGATAATGGATGGTGCTAGAATTTTAATAGAGACGGCAGTTGGGCTTTACCTCCAGCATGGAAGCCTGTGCTTCCGGCGGCGAAATATATTGTGCGTTTGAATAATCCCGTGGACAAGTGGGATGTTTATGGATGACAGAAGTGACGTCGTAGTGCCGGACAGACAAGTTGTAAGGATGCCAAGCGCCCTCAGCGCCTTCTATCAGGGGGGAGGGTCGATCACAACCAGTGACAAAGATACCACGAGGCTGTAAGGGTAGCTGTCCCTGATGAAAAATTTAAAACGAATTCGAAGTATGTCGGGCCGTTCCTGACAATTTCACATGAGTGTAAACCGCCTTATTATTTATGAAATATGCCTCACAATTTTTTTTATTGGGTACTTATATTAAAATCTCTTTCGCAACAATAGACATGTCGACTAACTTTTTTTGAGGATGTCAATAGATTCTTTTTTTTATTGTGATCAAATGTTTATATGAGACTGACTACACTTAAACTGCTCTAATAGTCAGAAATGACCGTCAAAGTTCAACATTCCTACGTAGCGCTAAAAACGCTCCGTACAAAAGGCGTCCAGGCTAGTGACGTCACAGGCCGGTATTATAGGTACCAATAATTGTATGGAGAAATTAAGAAATTTGCCATTTTTACCGTGAAAAAGTGCGTTTAAGTTCATGGTTGTCTTACAATTATTGTTTTGTAAAATTATGAGGATTATGAAAACATTTTGAAATTTCTTTTGGATAAAAAAAAAATCATAAAATTTGCGTACCTTTGAAGTCACATATTTCCAAAAAAGATTTATTTTTCTGGATTTTTTTCTTTGTTTCGTGATATATTTAGCTAATTTTATTCTTATAACTACAGTACGCTGTAGAATTCAACATCAGTCAACATGTCTATTACACATAAAAATATAATAATGGTTTCCAGCTTCCGAGCTAAGTGCTGCCTTCATAAAGCACATGACGAAAACTAATTTTAGACATGAATATTAAATTCACAAGTAGGTAATGTTCACAAATAGTACCACATAGTAGTGAGACTTAAAATGTGTTGAAACAGATAAATATTTGTCTTCTCGACTGCCCTACAAATATACAAAGACCTTTTAGATACATTCCGAACAAATAACACAGTGTGAACTTCCTCTTCCAAGTCGTAGGTATATGGAGAACAAATAATTATACAACAAAGTAAATTATTTACCTATATTTTCTCAAGGCGCTTTTATAATATTTCCACGGAGCAAACCCAACGCATACTTAACGATTCTCACAATTAATCAAAACAACATAAAAAAAAAACCCTCTTTTTGCTTCACCATAATGTGGTAAATAAAAAGAATACAATGTATAGTACTATGCACTAAAAATAACAATTTTTTACGACAAGACAGCGAAGACACAGTAAAGAGAACGTGTAAAAGTTTGTGAGTGTCTTTGTATGTAATACTTACTTAGTTTGTGAGTGTGATTATAATGTTTGTTACTTCTTCACGCTCAAACGGTTGGACCTAACTATTTAAAATACGGAATGGGGGTAGGTGACACTGAATACTTAGGCTACTTTTTCATCCCGAACAACGGGTAACATCGCGGGTCACAGCTCATATACCTATATCATGTTTTATTTTATACGCGATCAAGAGCCTGTTTTGTGCTGATATTTTTTTATAACGGGCCCCACTTCGCCTGATGGTAAGCAGAAAGGGGATCCTAAGTCGCAATGGCAACTGACAGGAAACCAAGGGTGCCATGTCAGTTGACACTGCCATGCTGGCCCGAGAGATGCTTCTCCACGCTTCGTTTGAAGGGTCCCATCTTATAAGAAGGAAGAAACACATGAGCCGGCAAAGCGTTCTATTGTTTAATAGTTCGGCAGATGAAAATATTGCCAAACTACAAACATACAAAAAAATACTTACTGCAAATAGCGTCAAACGTGTACGTTGTGATATACTTCCAGAAGGAGAAGTCCCCTTTCCCTGCCTCCTGTTCCAACTGCTGGACCATGATGCAGCTCTGCTTCTCAAACACGGGGACGAAGCAGTTCAGGTTTTTTATGCTGAAGATGGATGCTACGATCTTGCGTCTCGGGCGCCAAATGGGTACTGCAGCCAGACAATATTATTTTAAGTTTGATTAAAAATGAAGGCAACATTTTGTGCAGTCTTCAATGTAAGTAGGACTTAGACCTACGAACTTTTCAACATAATAATTATGTTGATTCTGTTCCAAATTTGTACACTTATTAGCACTGGAAATTTGCCCAAAGGTATGAATTTGGTATTTCACAAATGCCTACTATAAAAATAAGATATCTATAAAATAATTACGTCGTTCCAAACTTTTAAATAGCGATAACTGAAAAAGTGACTAGACATGTTCTTTCTGTGTACCCTTCAAATTCTATCAAGGTTGTGTCATGTATGTGGCACCGTACGATAAATTGTTAGCATTTTTTTTCCTAAACGAGCAGACGTATCGCCTGATGGTAAGCGATTACTGTCGCCAGAGGAGTCACAAGTGAGGCCTTTCAGATGGAAGTAAAGCATATTAACTATACTCTTTTCTTGAAAGTTTGAAGGTCGTATCGGTCCCAAAAATAACTCAAGCAACTGTTCATTCCACAGTTAAGGGGCTACCCGGCAAATTTCACAATTTTTTAAGTAGTTCCTCTTCGTGCAATCCCCATGAAAATTAAACTCATTGTAGCTTGGTATTTGGTATATAGTTCAGTTTAATAGAGAAATCTGAACACTCGTAAAGTCCTTTTTATAGGTGATGTCAGTAAAGTCTCCCTTGTTACATGACGCTTAGACTTGAAACGTATACCAATAAGTGAATAATGATGTTTACTTTAAATAAGTTCATTAAACATATTTTACTTTAACGTCCGATAAATTGTACATGTCACGAAAAAATAAGCTGCTACTAGGGCAGCTCCTAGCATTTAATCTAGAAACAATTACATCTAAATGGAACTCGGAGTACTAACAAAACTACGGATCTAATAGATTTAAACAAAAACATAAGACAACGGAAAAACCTGCGAAGATTAAACTAGTGCACCAAAATATTCAAGGGTTTTCCAGCAAGGAAGTTGAAATAGGTTTATTTTTGGAAGCTCGTGACATTAAAATAATGTGCATTACTGAACATTGGCTAACAGAAAATCAATTGTCCCTAAATTTTATAAATTATGATCTCGAAGCGGTGGTAGCCTAGTGGTTAGGGCATGCGACTTTCAATCCGGAGGTCGCGGGTTCGAACCCGGCCCGTACCAATGAGTTTTTCGGAACTTATGTACGAAATGTCATTTGATATTTACCACTCGCTTTTCGGTGAAGGAAAACATCGTGAGGAAACCACCTAAGCCCAATAAGGCCTAGTTTCCCCTCTTGGTTGGAAGGTCAGATGGCAGTCGCTTGCGTAAAAACTAGTGCCTACGTCACATCTTGGGATTTAGGTAGCCGACCCCGATTGAGAATTCGTTCTCAAAAAATGGGACAAAGGCTAGGAGGATGATGATGATCTGACTAGTTGTTATGCCAGGAAAATAGCTATCCACGGAGGTTCTCTGATTATTGTTAAGGCTGGAATAAATCGAAAGAACGTAAAGACATTGTAAGACTTTCAGTGGAAAAAATTATTGAAATCTCTTGTGTTGAGTTATCTCACTACATAATTATATGTATTTATAGACCTCCTTCAGGAAACTATAACTTATTCGAGTCAGTGATATAAAATGCTTTGAATGTAGCTACTAAAAGCAGTAAATATGTTATAGTCTGCGGTGACTTCAATGTAGACTTGCTTGATGAGTATAGTTTAAGTGTTCGGCTAGTGAGTTTGTTCAATTCATATCACTTAAAGGGCATGTTCCTTGAGGCAACTTGAGGCGACATGTTTAGATAATATATTTTGTAATTGTGAGTGTCTAAAGAAATAACTTTTTAATTGCTTCAATTCCGATCACTGTGGGCAAATGATTGTAATACAAGGTGTATCTAAAAGTGAGCCACAATCTAAAACATTCAGCCCCATAAATAATATCAGAATTGCTAAATTTAAATCTGAAATTGAATGCAATTTATCTTTAGTAACTTTACCTCAACAGGACCCTAATAGAGCATTATCAAATACTTTTCGACACGATTATCATAGAGTTTAATAAACATTTTCAACTAAAAACGACCAAAATGTGCCGGAATCAGAAGTTTAGTGATTGGGCGACTGTAGGTATATGCAAGAGTAGGGATAGGATGTATGAACTCTATAGCATGAGAGAATTTAATAAAGACCCAAAATTTCTTGATTACGTAAAAACTTATTCACAGATTTTCAAAAAAAAATGTATAGCTGCAAAGTCTAATTATATTAAATCTAAGCTTTTAACAGCTGACAATAAAATGAAAATGACTTGAAGAATCATTAACGATGAAAGTGGCAAATGTAAATCTAAAGACTGTTCATTTAACATTTTATGCGATGGAAAAGAGATACAATCAGAATCTGAAATAGCAGCAGCGTTTGAAGAGTATTTCTCAAATATAGCTAGTCATACTACTAAGGATCTCAAATCATCTCCTAGGAAAGCAGTATCATTAATGTCCTCGAACGTGGAACGCGAACCTGTGGAATTAACTTCGAGTTTATTCCAATCAGTATCGAAACATTTTTGAAAGCTTTCAAAACTATTTGTAAAAAGAGCACGGTGGATTTGTGGGGGATATCGGTGAAAATGATCAGTCATGTTATTGACATAAATTGCTCCTTACCTTACCGATATTTTCAACAACTGCATCAAAGAAGGTATGTTTCCGGACCTAATGAAACTAAGCAAAGTTATATCGTTGCATAAAACGGGTGAAAAAAATAATTTTACGAACTTTCGTCCCTCTATTTTGCCAGTACTAAGTAAAATATTCCAAAAGTTATTGTTAAATCAGTAACAGACATACTTTACAAACAATAACCTGCTTCACTGCCAACAGTTTGGATTTAGGAAAGGACGTTCTACTATTAATGCCGCTTCAGAACTAATTAAATATATTTATGAAATATGGGAAGATTCATGTGACGCAATAGGCATATTCTGCGACCTTTCGAAGGCGTTCGATTGTATTGAACACTATACTCTTTTGCTTAAACTTGAAAATTACGGTCTGTCAATAAAAGCCTTAAATCTACTTTCATCATATCTTAATTGTAGATCACAAACCATAGTCATAAATAGAACCCAATCAAATGGAGCGGCTGTGAAACTTGGTGTGCCGCAAGGGTCCTAGGGCCGTTTTTTTCTTTGTATACGTAAATGACCTGCTATTCTTAGTTCACAACGATTGCAAAAATTTTAAGTTTTATTCGCCGATGATACATCTCTAATATTTAAAGTACATAGAAACACAAAAAACTATGATGCTATTAATGATACTCTTTTAAAGGTGTTTAACTGGTTTACAATAAATAACTTACTGCTAAATTCAAGTAAAACTAAATGTGTAAGATTTACTCTCCCTAATGTAAAAGCGAGTACTATTAATATATGCTTAAATGGAGAATGCTTAGAAGTATTAGATAAAACCGTTTTTTTTAGGCTTAACCTTGGATACAAATTTAAAGTGAAGTCCTCATATATCTAAATTGGCTAGTAGGCTAAGTTCAGTTGCTTACGCCATTAGGAAAATTAGGCAACTAACTAACGTAGACACCGCACGTTTAATCTATTTTAGTAACTTTCATAGCATAATGTCGTACGGAATTTTATTGTGGGGAAGGGCTGCAGATATACAAACAATATTTGTCTTGCAAAAAAGAGCTGTTTGTTCAATTTATAAGCTGGGTTCGAGAGAGTCTTTGAGAGAGCATTTCAAGGAAATAAATATATTAACAGTAGCGTCTCAATATATTTACGACTGTATTATTTATGCTCTACTGAATATAGACTCCTATAAAAAATGAATAGTGCGAGGAATAAACATAAAATTGCTATCCCTAAATTCCGTGTACGTAATGATTATAAATCATTTATTGGTCAATGTTTACTCTATTATAATAAACTACCTAAAGAAGCAATTGAATTACCCTTACCGACTCTGAAAAAATACTTAAAAACTTGTCTACTTGTATTGTATTTTTTTTTTGTATACACCTATTTTAATCGCGTTGGTTTATGTTTAAAATTTGCTGTTTGAATATTATTTTTTTACCTAATTTTTAATTTCTGTTAATTAATTTATTTTGGATTATTGCTCTTTTATTACCTATTGTTTATTTTTTGTATACACCTATTTTAATCGTTGTTTTAAATTTGCTGTTTAAATATTATTTTTTGACGATGCATACGGCTGATTAATTAATTATTATAATATGATTGTAAGTGCTTAGCCGATTTATTTATTGTTTTTTATAATGTTCGTAAATTGTAAATTACTTATTTTAATATCGTAGATTATGACGATGCAAAGGTGATTCAACGAATCCTACTTGATTAAATGATTTCTTATCTTATCTTATCTTATCTTATCTTTAACCCTGACTGCTGGTTTTTCAAAAGGTTTTATATTTTTTGAGCAAAATATGTTAGTCGAATTTTCGCATAGTTTTTAGTGCCAGGATCATTGGCCTCAAGAATTGCGATAGTACGGCAATGATGCGTAAGATGTCAGTAATCCCTTCGACGTAGTACGAGCGGCGCCACCAAAATGGCGCCGTATAGTTGCCGGCAAACTTTTAGAACAAAAATGGCGGATCTGCGCATGCACATTTGTACGTAAATCGGCTACTGCGCAGTCAAGGTTATGCTCAAGAAGTTTGCCGGCTACTGTAAAAACCGTAAAATTATCTGAGCTAGTGGAAACGAAAAAAGCTCAAATGCTCAGGGTCCATTGAGAGTCTCAATGGACCCTGAGCAATTAAACTTCTCAGAGCGAGCGTCTCAATTTGAGACGGGTTACGCGGCGTAACCCGTCTCAAATTGAGACGCTCTGAGAAGCCACGCACAGCTTAAGGGCGTAACTTACGCCCTTAAGCTCTGCGAGGCAGGGAATACCGAGGCATTTACTAACCTGGAGCAAATAAACTCCCATTGCCCACGACTTTTCTTAAGAATTTCATGGTGGTATCATCTTTGTCCAGACAGGACTTTAGCACTATATCAGCCACGTTAGGATCGGCAATAACTGCAAGAAAAAAAACCAAGACATGTGTTAGTTCTTTACCACAAAAGCATATAGCGAAAAAAGCCACGATTGAGACACAACGCGAGTTAAATGTAAAAATGAAAATGAAAATGATTTATTTTAATAACAATTGTTACAGGTCAAGGTCGGTCAGGTGTTGTGTACGATCGATTGAGGTGAAATGCGAGAAAAACTAAAAGCAACTAAAAAACGAAACGATTGAGACACCACGATAATTAAATCTTGATCAAGGTGAAATGCGATTCGGTGAATCGCTATAATGAATTCATGAAGATACGAATATATATTTAAAACAAATAATAGAGGCACATTTTTAGACATAGTATAGTTTAAGATTTAGTTTAATAATTGATACAATATATTTATATTGAGATATACTTATTTTGAATAAGTTATTGTTCATCTGTTGTGTAGAGGTACAATAACAAACAAATAATACAAAAAAATATAATATATTTCGCCTCAAAAATATCTATCTAAATACTCTTTATCCAATTTAGTCGATATCCTCAATACTAAGGGTCGTGGCCTCTGAATAACTGTTTCGTTGACTATTTGCAGCTCACTGTTCTGGGCTACGTGGTTAGCATCATAAATAATAATCAAATCATTTTAGTACTAAACTATCAATAATAATTGTAACATTTGTTCTACGTACCGACATACAATTTATTCACCATCCATAATGAAGAAATTCCTCCTAGTTTCACCGATATTCGACCAAGTTTTTGAATCAAATTCATTCGATCTGTGAAAAATTACAAAATGGAGTAAGGGACAGTAGTAGAGTAGGTAAGTACGAGTTAGAAGCAGCATATTGGAGTTTTATTTGATTTCATCTGAAATGGATGTAACGCCATACTTTTAGATGCGCCTAGTGATGTGCCGTTCCCGGGAAAATTGCCAAAGAGAGTAAATTCCCAGTAACGCTACCGGGAATATTCCCAAGAATTGGAAATATAAGGGAATTTTGATATTTTGTATAAATAACCATAGGTACGTTTTTTACAAATTTTCATTGAAGCGTTAAGTATACACTACAACATTCTATACAATGCAAAAAATCAACATTTTTTCACTTTTAAAGTAAATTCCTCAGAATCTTCCCAAACGGGAATTTACCGGTAACGGGAATTCCACAACGGCACAAAACTAGATGCGCCTCCTCTCCTCTCCCCTCTAGTATAGTTAAACCCGTGAAGTCTACCTGCTGGTCCGTCAAGTAATGCAGCTAAATATTACATTTTCCTAAATTAGTCACTGATGAGAAGGATGCAGTAATACGACGGAGTGAGATGAAGTTATCTCCTTACGTGTCTCACCTCACACAATAGACAATAAAATCAAATTTAAATTATGAGAAAGATTTCAAGCTCTATAAAAAGGTCGTAAACGCCAAAGCAACTGTAATTACTTATTACCTTCTGGAATTTATCGATTATATGCACCAGATTGAGCGGAATGTTTTAATGCATTTAACTAATATGTGTAACGTGTGAAGTATAATAACACCGCGCGGCACTTACGTCATTTTAAAGAAAATTATGAAATTTTACGATAACTCAAAAACGGCTTGACCGATTTTATTCAATATAGTTTTTCATTGAAAGTACTAATAAGGCCTTATTTTCATGAATTTTTCATATTTTTTTGACCCGTGGTTGAGAAGTTAGAGGGGGGGACACTATTTTTTGGATTTCCCGAGCAAATATTTACAAAACTGCTGACTTTATCAAAAAAATATGTTTGGAGACCCTATTGTTTTTAAAAGACCTATTCAACGACACCCCACATGCTAGTGATGAAACGAAAAAAAAAATCACCCCCACTTTAGGTGTACGGGAGGTACCTACCTGAAAAAAAAAAATTTTTTTAGTTTTTATTTTACCTCCACATACTCATACCATATATATATGGGTAGGGCTAGGCATCAACATCAACGGCGAGTACATCACTCACCTACGATTCGCCGATGACATAGTAGTCATGGCTGAGACCGTAGAGGACCTAAGTACGATGCTCGAAGATCTCGGTAGAGCCTCTGAGCGAGTTGGTCTAAGGATGAACATGGAGAAAACAAAAATCATGTTTAATGCCCGTGTTCAACCACGACCGGTAAAAATGGGAGACTCTACGCTCGAAGTTGTGGACAACTATGTGTACCTTGGACAAACTGTCCAGTTAGGTAGGTCCAACTTCGAGAAAGAGGTCAATCGTCGAATCCGACTTGGCTGGGCAGCGTTTGGGAGGCTACGTACTATCTTTTCGTCCAATATCCCGCAGTGTCTCAAGACAAAAGTCTTTGAACAATGTGTGTTGCCAGTGATGACATACGGAACTGAAACGTGGTCGCTCACGATGAACCTTATAAGAAGACTCAAAGTCACTCAGAGAGCAATGGAGAGGGCTATGCTCGGAGTTTCTTTGCGAGATCGAATCAGAAATGAAGAGATCCGCACAAGAACCAGAGTAACCGACATAGCCCGAAGGATAGCAAAACTTAAGTGGCAATGGGCGGGGCACATCGCTCGTAAAACCGACAGCAGCTGGGGCCATCGAGTTCTTGAGTGGCGACCACGCACCGGACGACGCAGCGTGGGTAGGCCCCCCACAAGGTGGACTGATGACCTGGTGAAGGTCGCTGGAGTCCGCTGGATGCGGGAGGCGCAGGACCGGTCATGGTGGCGTTCTCTGGGGGAGGCCTATGTCCAGCAGTGGACGTCTTTTGGCTGATGATGATGATGATGATGATACTCATACCAAATTTCAGCTTTCTAGCACTTATGATCACGGAGCTAAGCCGCGGACGGACGGACGGACAGACGGGCGAAACTATAAGTTCCTAGTTGACTACGGAACCCTAAAAAGACAGGCACAGAGACGAAAATCTATGATAACGAATATTTCACAGTGGTGCCGTGATAATTTGCGGTCGGCGCGCAACACGGACACCGATTTTGTGAATACCAGTGCAGTGGTGTACCTAAGTATGCTTAGGAACATAACACATCTGTGTATCTGTCTGTGGCATCGTAGCGCCCAAGCGGATGGACGAATTAAGGTGCGGTTTTTTTTAATCGAAAAACTTTTCCGTCGATATGGTTCTTAGCTATGTTTGGTGGAAGTAGGACCAGTAGTTTCCAAGATATTCAGCTTTAATTGGAACGAAAAGAAGATCTCAGTAAATATTGAAGTCAATAATTCGAAATATTGGCTAAATGTTAAGTTTTACTATCATTTTCTATATGACTCACTAATTGAGGGTCTCATGATGACCAGGTAGTTGTTAATAGATCTCAGCCAATATTGAAGCCAAGGATTCCAAATTTTGGTTAAATGTTAAGTATTATTAGCATTTTCTGTATCACTTACTAAATGAAGGTCTCATGATGATCAGGTAGTTGTTCATGGATCTCAGCCAACATTGAAGCCAAGGATTCCACATTTTGGTTAAATGTCATGTAAATACTAGCATTTTCTATATCACTTAATAAATGAAGGTCTCATGATGACCAGCTAGTTGTTAATGGATCTCAGCCAACATTCAAGCCAAGGATTCCAAATTTTGGTTAAATGTTAAGTATTATTAGCATTTTCTATATCACTTACTAAATGAAGGTCTCATGATGATCAGGTAGTTGTTAATGGATCTCAGCCAACATTGAAGCCAAGGATTCCACATTTTGGTTAAATGTCATGTAAATACTAGCATTTTCTATATCACTTAATAAATGAAGGTCTCATGATGACCAGCTAGTTGTTAATGGATCTCAGCCAATATTGAAGCTAAGGATTCCACATTTTGGCTAAATGTTAAGTATTAGTAGCAGTTTCTATATCACTTACTAAATGAAGGTCTCATGATGATCAGGTAGTTGTTAATGGATCTCAGCCAACATTGAAGACAATAATTCCAAACGCTAGATAAATGTTAAGTTTTATTAGCATTTTCCTTATCCCTCACTAAGTGAAGATCTCATGATAATCATCTAGCAGGGCTGGACTAAGAGGGCCAGGGCCCCTAGGCACTTGGCATTTGGGGCTCCCTCCCCTATAAGGAGAACATTATTATGGTACAAGTCCTGCGTCTGCGACTGGGTCCCTAGACTGGCTGGGCTCCTAGGCCCGGGCCTTGTGGCCCTAGGGGTAAATACGGCCCTGCCATCTAGTTGTGAAAGGATCTAAGCCAAAAATTTCAAATGTTGGTTAAATGTTAAGTTTTATCAGCGTAATCAACAATTTAATAAAATTTTGACAGTACAATAATTTGGTACCATGGAGCTGAAGATGGCCGTGGGAACTCCTTAGTAGCACAGAATAAACCCATTGTGTTTGGGCACGTTGCTGGCTGATTGTTCTTGATGATCATTTAACGTTTGTGTAAGAAAGTACAGTCAATAATAAAACCGAGTCTCAGAAAAACTTTTTTAATTTCTGTCACAATACTGGGTCATTGTTTCTAAGTTTTGCAATTCTCCTAAAGCTGAATTTTCATTAGGACTATTGAACAGTTCCTTTGATTGAGGTCACAAATAGCAACCCCCTGCAAGATTTTAACACGACTAAAGGACACGTAAGCTTTAGCAAAAGTACTCTTGCCTAAGTGAATAAATAACAGCTTTTTAGGTTTCTGTAGTCAACAAGGAACCCTTATAGTTTCACCATCTCCGTCCGTCCGTCTGTCTACAGCTTAGCTCAGAGACATAGTGGTAGAATACATTTTTAAAAACATTTTTTTTATACCTGCCCTACACGTAAAAAAAGTGGGGATGTAATTTTTTTTATCGGTTTATCCCATGGTGATCGATATCGATGATTAGGTCTTTCAAAACTTAGTCAAGTTACCTAGCATCAACTTCAATTTTTATGGAGCTAAGTAAGCCACCCGTACTATTTGGATCCTGTAGAATGGAAACCTGGTTCTGTTTTAGGCCATAAGTAACAGGTTCTTTCAACTCATCCAGTGCATTTAAAGTATATATTTTGATTTTCTTGGCTAATAACAGCCATTTTGTCATTATAAGCGTTAACAAGTTTGACTTTAACGATTTTTTCCGAGAATGTTGCTTAGGGCTAATTTAAATCAAAATATAGGTTTACTATTGGAAGGCATAAAATCATTAATACTAATATGGTTACGCATAATTGGTTTTCGCCGAAAATTAGATGTGCATAAGCCTCATTACGCATAATTTGTTACGCATAACATTAAAAAGCATAAATACAGAAAGCATAACCGTCATGAAGACTAATAACAAAAAGCATAAGCATAAATAGGCATAATAATCAATTGGCATCATATCAAAATGCATAACGCTATTATCATATTAAAAGTTGCCCTACTAGAGAAGGTTAGTATAGTGTGTATATATATTTAGGAACTAAAGCGAGGTCGACGGAGGTCCGCTTCGCAGACCCCCTATTCCGCGTTGCTTAGGCGCTTCGCGCCTGATTATCATGCTAACCTAACCTAACCTAATGTTACCTACCTAATGTGACCTAACGTTACGTAACGTAATATTTTGTTTTGAAATATATACATACAATAATAATAAATGCATGTTAACCACGTAACTGAGTTTCATTCATTTAGACAACTGACATTATGGATAATGACAGATAGGTATACCAAATAATTATTAGCCCAAACAATAGTATGCGTAAAGTATATTCGGCCAATACAAATTAGTCCAACTAAAATTATGCTAATAGCGTAGTATGCCAAAAAAACAGTAGGCCAAAATATTACTATGCGAAAATACTATTATGCCAAAACAAATTATGCTAAATCAATTATGCGAAACAGCATTAGTCTAAAAAACATTTGGATCCCCAAAATATATCCTAATTTCAATCTTAGAGAAGACGGCGTTCGTTACCACTGGCTTGAGATCCTGTTGTACCTACACATAGTCAAGGATCAAGCTCAAGGAAATACTGGAAACTATGGGCCTTAAACGGTGTAAAACCAAAACAGTGTTAAACGTAGAAAATTCCGGGACGAAACTTCTGTTTGTTTAAAAAATATGAAATAAAAATAAAAATTTTAAATTTAAAAAACCCCCGACATGACAACCTGTAAAAAGAAAGAAATAAATAAAATCTACGAAATGTGCCTTTACAATGAACAGTAGAAAAAAGATCCAAGCTTCGTTGCGGCGGGGGACCGCTAAGTAAATGAAATGCAATGTACTGATAATCCTAAAGTGGGAAGCCCCAAATAAATGCATAGGTACTTACAATTTTGCGTTGAAAAATATATTTCATTTCACTGAGGTACTTAGCGGTCCCCCGAACGCAACGAAGCTTAGACTCTTTTTCTACTGTTCATTGTAAACGCACATTTCGTAGATTTTATTTATTTCTTTCTTTTTACAGGTTGTCATGTCGGCGGTTTTTTAAATGTTATTTTTTTTTTAATTTCATTTTGTGGTGCTTGATCTCTTTTTAAATTTTAAAGTAACGTTAAAATTTGGTAAACGTATAGGTAATTTATTTATTTATTTTATTTTTCTTTATTGGCACACTAAACAGATTACATTCAGTTCAAAAAATAACGATACAAAGGACAGGAATTACAGTTAAATGTCATCCAAAATAAGCATGCACATCATGATTTTAACAATATAATTATGTACATTGAAGAAATATATCCTAAAATAAAAATTATTACAAATGTAATATTATTATAATGGCTAAACTGTTTAATTTAACATTCTATTTAAATATTTTATACAATATTGAGCATTTCGAAATAGAATTCAATAAATTTAAAGATATTGTGTAAACAGAGATGGCGTTTAACGCGAAAGCAATTCTACAATCTGCCTCCTGAATACCAAAAATCGTGGATTGAAAATGTCGATGCTATTATTATTAATATAATTTTGACACTAGGTCGTTGTACTGACGGCTCATTCTTAATTGCATGTATGTCGTATTAAAAAATAGTTGAGCTACAGTTTTAATGTGTTTTAAAGTAATTATTTGACCACTGAAACCTTCTGATTCCATTCCTTAAAAACCGGGCAAGAGCATGTCGGGCCACGCTCAGTGTAGGGTTCCGTAGTTGCTCATCCTTCACAATAGACTTAAGTTCCGAAAAAGATTTCAAGCTCTATAAAAAGGTCGTAAACTCCAAAGTAACTGTAATCACTTATTACCTTCTAGAAGTCAACTTACGTCCGTCCTTTTAAGAAAATTATGAAATTTTGAGATTACTCAAAAACGGCTCAACCGATTTTGTTCAATATAGTTTTCATTGAAAGTACTTATAAGGCCTCATGTTCATGAATTTTTCCATAATTTTTTGACCCGTGGTTGAAAAGTTACAGGGGGGGGGGGCGCTATTTTTTTTGTTGTCGGAGCGAATATTTACAAAACTGCTGACTTTATCAAAAAATAATGTTTGGAGACCCCTATTATTTTCAAAAAACCTATTCAACGACACCCCACACACTAGTGTTGAAACGAAAAAAAAAATCACCCCCACTTTAGGTGTTCGAGTTACACGAAAAAAAAATTTTTTTTAGTTTTTATTTTACCGTTTTGTCGACGTGATACGAGGGGCACACCGAAATGATCGGGAATAGAGTACTTTAAACTGAGTTACATTAAATCCTTTTTTGTCACATGCATACTGGCGACTTACAATCACGATGCCGTTTTTACAATTTAAAAAAAGAACGATATATTTTTTTAATTCCATTTTTAAATTGACAACTCGATGAACAAAATGGAGCTGACGCGTGAAAATTTTCGTGCAATTATTTACCATAACTTTCGTCGTGGCTTATCTCCAGATGAATGTCGCAATGAGCTTGTTACTATATACGACATTGAAGCACCTAGTCAGACGACAATATATCGGTGGTATGCTGAGTTTCGACGGGGTCGTGCCTCTCTTGGCACCGTACCTTCATCAGGTCGGCCGAAAACGGCGGTTTCGCCTGAAAACATCGCGGCTGTGGAAAAACTACTAAAAGAAGATAGACATATGACATACGAGCAGATTCGGGCAACCATAGGCATTGGAATGACTGCAATTCACACTATTTTGCATGGTGAATTGGGTGTCAGAAAATTGATTTCCCGATGGGTACCCCATAATTTGTCTGAAGAGCAAAAGGCGGCTCGTGTTGATTGGTGCCGATCTATTCTGAAATGCTACAATGGAGGAAAGTCAAAAGCCGTTTATAATATGGTCTCGGGTGACGAATCCTGGATTTATTCTTATGAGCCTGAAAGAAAGCACCAGTCGGCAGTATGGGTCTTCGATGACGAGGTCAAACCAACGAAAGTTGTGCGTTCTCGAAGCGTGTCGAAGAAGATGGTGGCTTCGTTCGTCTCAAAAAAGGGGCATGTTGCCACAATTCCTCTAGAAGAACAAAGAACCGTTACCGCTGATTGGTATATCACAGTTTGTTTGCCGGAGGTGCTGGCCGAACTTCGCCAAGGGAACCCGAGACGCCGCGTCATCTTACACCACGACAATGCGAGCTCCCACACCGCCCACAAAACAACTAAATTTTTGAACGACGAAAACGTTGAGTTGATGTCCCATCCTCCATACAGCCCTGACCTGAGTCCAAATGATTTTTTTACGTTCCCTAGAATTAAAGATTTATTGCGTGGTCAGCGGTTTGAGAACCCAGAAGCCGCTGTGGAAGCCTATAAATCGGCCATTTTGGCAATGCCTACTTCAAACTGGAATTATTGTTTTAATGACTGGTTTAAAAGAATGCAAAAGTGCATTGAATGTAACGGAGAATACTTCGAAAAACAATAAAATATAATTTATGTATATAGTGCACATAGTTTTTTAAATTCCCGATCATTTCGGTTTGCCCCTCGTACATACACATACTCATACCAAATTTCAGCTTTCTAGTACTAATGATCACGGAGCTAAGCCACGGACGGACAGACGGACATGGCGAAACTATAAGGGTTCCTAGTTGACTACGGAACCCTAAAAAAGGAGAAAAAAACACAGATTACTTTCGACGCTGACTGGCTGACTGTAAGTGTACACTGACTGGCATTTAGGACATATGTTAAAACAGATTAAGTCCTCCAATTTATCATAACATACCTTCATCAGTCCCGGCGAACAAATGCGCCTGTCCAAGAAAAGGTAATCCCGGGAGACCACAGAACGGCACTTCCTTGGCCACTTTATAAATCATTCTTCTCTGCCACCGAAAGTAAACCACCCAAATTGCAGCCGCCACCAAAATGAGTAGCCAGATCATTTTATGTTCTAACGTCTATTGCAATCGGACGCTGAAATAACTCTGAAGGAACTTGAGTAAGGAACAGGTAATGGCTGCAGGTCAAGGTACGGCGATTGACCTGGTGTAAATTGCTATTGTGCACTTTATATACATAGGTATAATAGTTTTCTTAGGATCAGTTAAGGCTAAGGTTAACCTACGGGCATACCCAATGCAAAAAGATTTTATAAGATAAATGTTTGTTCCGATTCCGAGTTAGGGGATTCAAAACGGTTTGTAGCCGGTTTTACTGTGAAAAAAATACGGTTTTGCATCCTCTTCGAGTATTGGATTTTTTTTTTATGTGGGATTGATACTGGTTATTTTATATTTAAGTTATATATAAATACAAAGGATAAGTAAGAAGCCAAAATTTTACGCAATCCACTGGAGTGCAACTGGGGATCGAACTCACGACCTGTGCTTGAGCGGAGCAGTGCTCTCACCACTGAACTAGGACCGCTATATGGCTAGCGTGAAATGATGCCTTCTCATTTCGCTTTTTAAAGCGCCATCTGTATTTTTCTGTTTTAAAATGCTAAGCGCATTAGCCGATCTCTTGAACGCACGTATTCACGTACATAACCTGGCCCACCGCTTTTTAGAAACACTTTTGGTATCACCACGAAAAAATAAGATCAACATTGATTTGTTCATATTAGTTCAAATAGATTTAAATAAGGAATCGCATCAGCATTGCGATTCAGCGAGGAAATGCTGCCAGCGTCTTCGGGTCTATGCCGCGGGGGCACAGTTATATAGATTTATATTAGCTTAATTTAATTCACTTAAATAATTTACTTTATTTTAGATTTTAGTTCTCTAGTTTTAATTTGAATTTAATAAGGAATGTGTTAGTTTTGACGTATGTTTGAGAGTTTCACACAATAGGATGATTTCCAAGAAGGATGCGTTTTATATAAAGGTGATGATGGTACTGTAAGCTGCAGAGATACCTGACCCCTCCGCCATTAGTAATTACTATAGTAATTACCGTACAAGGTGCTGACTTGGAGCACAGATACTTATTAAATATTTTATCGACAAAATATTATTTTTCTCTTCATTCTAAAATAAAAGCAGCAAATTAATTAAAACGTGTATTTTGTAGGTTTATTTTAATTCAGTTTTTTTAGTATACTATCAATAATTTTTCCGTATTCGTCGGAAATAAAAGATTGCCGTCTAGATGAAAATATCCACTTTATCATTGATTATATTGAATATATCGATACCTTAGAGCACAATCGTATTAACTTCTCGGAAATAATAGATTTATCAATAAAAAATAAGAATTCATTACATTAGGACTTCAGTGCACAACTCTATGTGGTTAAAATTTAATTGACAAAATAATTGTAATTAGTACGAGTGTGAACTAAGGTATCGATATTTGGACATTTTTTTCATCGATATCAAATCCCCAGACCGTAACCTGAGTTGGCACAGGTATGGTTATTACTATCGTGGGGTTGGGACATAGTAATTACTATGGCGGCAGGTCAGGTTACTCTGAAGCCTAATAGTGTACATACTTAAGCAGTAATTAAACTAAGTTTAAGAACTATTATTGTATTTTTTTAGGGTTCGTACCTCGATCGGAAAAAAACGGAATCCTTATAGGATCACTTTGTTGTCTGTCCGTCCGTATGTCTGTCTGTCAAGAACCTTTATCGCGAGAACACGTGGAGGTATCGAGTTGAAATTAACACCATATACTTAAATCTAAAACAAACTTCTACGTTGACGTGAAAAAAGATACGGCCGTTTATGTCGCAAAAAACGTAAATTTCGACACTCAAGGGAATCAAAATGATATATACTTCTGAAGACTATACATTTGTTATAAAATAATTTAAAAGCTTTTCAAACATTATATTTGACGAATAGTCCTATGGCTGAAATGATGATGATGATGATGATATTTGACGAACCCAGTTGCGTTCAGTTTGCACCTCGTTTGTATGCCATACGGTGCAAACTTAACTCAACCAGGCCAATTAAGATGGGATAAATAAAAGTTTGTGCGGGACCCTCGGTGCGCCAGCGCCAGTCAAACTCGCACTTGGCCGGTTTTTTTTTTATGTTAAGGGCAAACAAGCAAACGAATCGCCTGATGGTGCGCGATGACCGTCCCCCATAGACTCCTGCAACACCAGAGGAGTCACAAGTGCGTTGCCGGCCTTTCAGGTGGGAGTACGGTCTTCTTGAAGGTTTGGAGGTCTTATCGCTCCGGAAATACCGCAAGCGACAATGCATTCCACAATGCAGTCGTGCGAGTCATTTTCCCTGCCCCACCCCTACATTATAGGAATATGAACCATGAACGGTAAGTATTATACATTTTTATCTGTATCCTGCTGTGCTAAGGTGTAAAGCGGTATCTCAGTGTGAATGCCATACTTAATAATGATTATAACTCACGGATACATAAATTTAATAGTTAGTGTGAATCAGTGACGTGGCGTCCCTTTAATACGATTCCCAGCGGCTTGCCCACTTCAGGACAAGTAAGTTCCATTCTCTATTTCTACTGAAAAAAAGTAAACAAAATCTTTCCCGGCTTGCCCTGAGTTCGTTTGACGCCACTGGTAACAATTAAATTTATGTGGCTTAGCGAAAGAAGCACTTAAAAAAGGACGCGGTTGACGCAGTTTGTAGTGAACCTGTCTACTGAATATTTGTGTGGTGAACTATATATATGAAATTATATATTTTGTATAATGTCTAGTGCCCATACAAGCTTTGCTTAGTTTGAAACTAGGTTGATTTGTGTATGATTGTACCTTAACCCTTAATTTGACAAAAAACGAAGGTCTATTTTAATATCCTGACGAACATTGTCAAATTAAGGGTTCATATTTTTGTTTTATATTTATAGTATTCAATTCAAAAGTGTAAGTATATTCTGTGTATGGTATAGGTACTATTACTTCAGCTATTAATGCAATATGGAGCAATCTTCCTTTCATGTAATATTGTAGAATGCGTAAAGAAACTGATTGCCAAAGAAGGACGTTAAAGAAATCGTAACAATTATAACAATGCATACTGATAATTATAGGATCGAATGTTTATTAGTTATTACCTAGTCGGGTCACTAGTCCAGTAAAATTAGAGTGAAATAGAAAATAAACCTTTGACAATCCAAAAATCTTTGAATTTTAGCGTCAGGATAAATTATGACTTTTAAAAGCTATTTTCAAAATTTTATAAAATCTGTGCATATGGATTCGGTGCAGTTAGAAATTTTCGTAAAATTTTGCCTTATTTTAATGCAAAAAAAACACGTAAGTTGACATGGCAATAATTAGGTACGTAAAACTATGTAAATATGAAATCCTGCTTAGATTGTAGTAGATCGCATTCATTTTTTCTTTCTTAATTTACCTTTGTGTCATTATTTATATAAATATGACTAAAAGCAGTTTAGAAATTTTAAGATACGTGAAAAATTATAACGCTACTGTAGTTAATGAAATAAATTTTGCTAATATTATTTTGCAAAATAAATACTGCACAGGTGAAACCTGCAGAGTTATTAGACGGATTTAAATTGGAAACTGTTGATACAATCCGCCAGGCGGCAGGGGAAAACGTAAAAAAGTAGATCTTTATTTTTAAATTTCACTCTCAGTTAATATTATTAATGCAGTCGGACAAAAATCGAAAGCAATAAAATTATCAAAGACAAACGCTATTTTTATTGGTCTAACGACCATGCAAAACATGCTAACTCGTACAACAGGTGTTATACATTTTCACTTACAGACCAATATGCATTAAGTACATCTTATGTACGCTCGGCTTTCCTTTTGTGCAATAAAGTTTTTAAATAAATATGCTATAAATAATTTAGATACCTAGCTTTTGATATTCAAATACGTTTTCAAAAAAATCCATCCACCTCTTATAACAACGGTTATTGTAAGAGATACACGGTCAAGTCCGACAAGGTAGTTAAATAGTGGTAATAAATGAATAAACAGTGGCAGTCAATGAATTAAAATTAATGACTTTTTTCAAGTCTACAGACAAGACCTTACTATATTTGTATGAAGCATATTGTACAAGGTTCGGGTTAAAGAAAACTAATTGCAGTTGGTCACATATACACATTTGAACTTGAACTTCACAAAAATAATCGAAAAAACAAGCTGACTATCGACATACTTAAAATAATAATAGTAATTACACCTTTGTAATGGCAGGTTAAAAAAATTATAAATAGCTCTTAGGGCTGGGCCACAAAATCGCCCTCAAGCGGAAACACCGAGCGGCGGCCAAAGTTTGAAGGTCCTTCTTCTTTGACGACGCGGTTGGCTCGGTTTGTAGCGACCTGCCTACTGAGCTGGCGGTCGGCGGTACTCGAATATTTGTGTTTGGGTCATGGTTGTTATATTTATTTAAATATATATTAATCTATATAAGTATTACAGCGTACTTTATTCAGGTAAACATAAGGGTATAAAAACTTACTTAATATCTTATAGCGACGGATTACAGACAATTTAACACTAGGTATATACAATTTATATAAAAAAAAAGATAACATAACACTTACAAAAATTGGATACCCTCAACTAGTGGAGCCGCCCGGGGCATTGTTCCCAAAACGCTGGCCGCGTTTCCTCTTTGAATCGCCAACCCCTATCTATATAAGTATGTATATCGTCGTCTAGTACCCATAACACAAGCCTGCTTGAGCTTAATTTGGGACTAGATCGATTTGTGTGAGGTTGTCTGATATTTATTTATTTATTCTTTTTCTTCTTCTTCTCCTTCCTATAAACCTCTGCTGAGGTGTAGGGCTCGAATCTAATTTTTCCATTTGCATCATTCTCGAGCAGTCTGCTCAACCTTCTCCCACAACATTTCCAAGCCGCCCATCTCCTGCTCTACTGAGCGATGTCAAGTTGCTCTGCGACGGTCTCTTTTCATTTTTTTTTATAGGTGGCTGGGTGGTTTTTTTAAAGGGTTTCTTTTTTGGTGGGTGGGCTTGGATTAGGCCGAAGCAAAAAATAAAAAAATAAACTGTTCTCTAAACGCCAGCGAACTATATTTTTGGCTGTTTCCGATAATTGCGAAGCAATTCGGATACATACCATTTTTTTACGACCTATGTTAAATTCAGAATTTTTATTCTGGGAATATGGATCTTAATTAATCGTAAGATTGCGATTTGACACAGGTGAAAAGTTATTAATAATCAATTTTTCGACTTAAACTTGTCCTTGCCGTTTTGCAGCAATCAAGTTCATAGAGACGTCATCACAAAACTAAAAAAAATATTTTCACGTATCTTATTGGCAAACGGATGAAATGATTACCTTAAATTGGCCTATATTTATTTTTTAGGTAGGTATATCCCAACTGCTGGTGACGTGCGACGCGTGCGCATCTTTACAAAAAAGTCGTTGCGTGCGTTAATTTCGCTGATGTACCCAGATATAGGCTGGCACAGGCGCGACAGCGGCCTATCGATGTAACTCGGGCGTCGGTGACCTTGTAATGCCGAATCCTTCGACGAGGCATTCACGTGAATGCCCTTCACCACCGCGCGCGTCCCGCGCTCGCCCCTCGACACGCACACATAGCCGCGAGTTTTGTTACTGCACACAAGACAAGTGTCGCTCTCGTTTCTTTTTTACGTTAGTATATAATTATATTCTTTGGCGCTGGTGCGTAAGCGGGCCGTTCTAATTTTCCGTCATTTATTTTCATGCATGTGCATTATAATAATAAATTTAAATTATTTATTTATATTCACCACAAATTCATCGCATATACTAAATTCTTATGATTTTTAATACTTAACACTTATATAAATAATTATAGTTAGGAATACTGAAAGAACCTAATGTCACTTCCATGGAAGTTATAATTTTACTTTTGTTTTCACGAATATGAACGAGAAAATACCTCGGCTCATAACTTAACGTGGGACGCCGTATCATTAATTTGAGACAGGTTTAAAACATATCTAAAACATTTTTGTTTTTAATTTTGTGTCCATTTTTGGGAATGGCCCAAGCGTAAGCTATTCACGTGGTTAATGTCGCATAGTAAGCCCGAAAGGTCGAGGCGTGGTCTCCCGCTGATACCTATCCGCTCACCGCTTGTGTCGTGGCCCGTCCGATGTTCGATTATTTATCAACAACAACTTTATCAAGAAGAGTAGTTGAGAATTAATTTATTCAACGAACGAAGTGTCAAAGGGCGGGTCAGGAACAAGGTAAAATCTGACGACTTATTAATTCAATTGTTGCTACAACTGTACGAGATTCTATAGCTTAATTGCTTGTACTATACACTAGCGTTTCTCAACTCTAATACAATACTTACTACAATACAATACTTAATGAAATATAGAACCTGGGGGTCAATTCGACTAATGTTTAGATCCATTGTGGCGATGTCCTCAGAAGATTGCAACTTCGCCAACCCGGTCGCATTAAGTTTGCGTCTCCTTTGTATGTAGTACGTGAAATTAAACACCTGCTCTTTTATTTTGAAGTTGTTTAACAATTAAAAAAATAATTTGCATAGAATGTGTCTGTTATTTGAAACTAAATAATGTCTGTTGCTTGATAGAGCAATGGTTACAAAAGATAAATTTTTAATGTAAACTTGGTATTAACTGAACTGTTAGTGACATTTAATAAATAAATTCATAAATTAAATTAATTATTGACCGACCGAGCGAAGCGTCGCCGTATCAGCTTGGCCCAAAATTCTTATATATGTTAAGATGTTTGAACGTCCAGATGCTGTCCGGCAGTTCTCGCCTAAAGGTCACATGCCACAACCGATTCTCATGAAATTTTGTGAGTAAGTTTGATAGTAGGTATTGGTATACTTACAGATTTTTTTGTCAATTTACTTATTAGGAATATTTTCAAAATGTCGGAAATATGGGGTTAGAAACGTAAAAATTTTTTTTCGGCAATTTCTAAATAAACGTGCGTGGCCTACAGCTCACAGTGCCACTTATTACGTAAATAAATACATACAATGTGCTCGCGAGGAATCCAAATGCTTTTAACAGCGGATTCCTGAGGTCGTATGGAGTAAAAAATGTTATATGAACCTATGTCGAAATATGATTTTTAACTTTTTTTATATTTCACATACATAATAAATAAATTACCTTTACTTCACCAGTAAAACAATGCTTTAGAACGAGCTGGCAACGTTTGTTATTGTTATCTCTTTTCATTAAAAGGGGAGTCAATGTCATAAAGAAATTTTCTTGTTGGGCAATGTTTTTTCAAAACAGGCTTTACTTAAATATGCGATCAAAACTCCTTACTCATGAATCTTATGATTTATCTAATGGCTGCTCTACACTCTCTTTTAATAACTTTGCTATTAACACGTTGAACGCCATACAAAAAACCACGTTTAGCCCAGGGGGCCGCGGCGGACACCATGTGACCTGAACATGTCGAGTCCATGGGGCCGCGTCGGACACCAAGTGTCCGCATGCTCACAATCGCTTCAGAAGCCTATACGCGGCCGACGGACGGCATTTGAATGGTTTCTACTAAGGCGAGTGACCCGCGCGGCCCCACTAAACAACCTGGCCGCTTGGCACAAAAAAAAACCAAAGTTCTTAAGATTTCTGGATATTTTTACATGATGTCTCCAAAAGTGTGGTAAGTAGGTATAAAAACTGAGTATTTTATATCATTAAATAAAAAGTTATTATAGTTATCACGTAGTTTTTTAGTTTAAGAAGACATTAGAAATTCTTTAGATTTAAAATTGCTTTCAATCTAGTCGGTATCAAATCAGAAACGGGTTCCGTACCTATTTGATACTTTACGCAAGAAGTTACCTTTTCTGAATAAAATTTTCGGCTTGATTATATGTCGATGCCTTAAGGAAATCATAAAACCCGTTAAATTTGAATTTTAATAAATACTTACTATGTATATACCTAAATGTTTAGACCGACAGCGTGACCCGCGCGGCGCCTACGGAAGGAAATACGGTTGGACGCTGGCACAGGCCGCGACGGACACTGGTGTCTGCCATTTTAACTTTTCAGAAAATAATGAATATATCGCTGTTTCTGTAAGTCGCTTATTTTTGAGATATTTCTTGAAAATAATTGCAAAAAAACACACCAACGATTTTGGGACGATTCTCGATTTATGCCGCTGGGGAAAGTATACTGTCGGCTACATGGTGTCCGTCATGGCGTTCAACGTGTTAAACTCCATGGATTATGATTATAATACAGACTGGCCACTAAGAAATACCCTTCGACTCGTTTTTATTATAACTACTTTTGACAATGACTCCAGTCATATGACAAGTCATTGTTGTGATTGATTTTAACGGTGTTACGTATGTAATCTCATTATTACAAATAATAATTACATTAGCCTTCGAATAAATTGCGGTGTCTAGCTCACGCAGTCAACCTTTATAACAGCTGAAGAAAAATATGTTTTTGAGTACTCCACGGTGCAAAATATCACAAGGGTGGTGTAAAAACTGAAAAAGATTTTGCGGATTCTAGTTCAGCTGCCGTGGATTCCAATGAACTGCAAGTAGCTGATACAGTGAGAAGCATACAGCAATTGTTGAGAATAATCAAACTGCTTGTAGTGTGTTAAATAAATAATTTGATGAATAATTGTGTTTGTTTATTTAGGTAATTAGTAACATGATATTTATTGTAAACTTTAATCAAATAAACTAGGTAATAACAAAGTATTAAATAAATATTACATATGACTAGTAAAAAAACCATTTCCTTTTCAAGGTTTTAACTAGATAACGCAGTTCTCACAAATTAAGCCATAGTTTTTCCACCATCAAAAGGAATATCAATACCGGCTTCATACTGTGCAAATCTGTTGTACGAAGACTATCGTTCTAGGCGTATTTATGCTAAGATGCTACGTAATTAATTTCTTAACTGAATTTTTGAAGGAAATTTGTAATGATTGACACATAAACAATGATCGTGACAGGAACGGTTTTCAATAGTCAACGTTTGTCAGATAATGTCAGTGTCACGGTCTCGCAACATCGCAATGATAAAGATGATTTACACTGGAGATGTTTTAAAACAAAAAATGCTAATATCTCGAAAACTAAGCCGATTTCGGCTTAGTTTATACGACATTTTATTTTCTACACATCCTCAGAAATGCGCTGGTGAAATCATTTGGATTCCTCGCGAGCACATTGTATAGTAAGTTTTTATTTCTAGTCCAAAACTATTTACCTTTGTTAACTGCAAATAATGCCATTATCTCTAATTCTTCGTTAAACGAGAGAGTTAACTTCGTTAAGAGTTGTCCGTAAGATGAAAAACATAATAAATCCATCTGTAAGTCTAAGGAAATAGGGTTCACATTGAAACACAGTGCATATCATCTTAGTATTATGTATTCCTCTTAGATAAGTTTAACATTTAAGTTTAGTATGTACCCATAAATGAAAGATGTGCATGGTAGTCATAGAAATGTAAATTTAGTACAGTCTAACTATAACTACATCCTATTATGTTAATGACAATTTACATTTTGTAACCTTGCCGAATAAATAAATAAATAAATAAATAAATATAGATTTAAGCATCTTTTATTTGAAACAGCAACAGTGTACGTGGAAAAATAGAGATAGATAAGGGCATTATTCGCAGGTAACAAAGCTAAGATTGGGCCTCAAAGTCTTATTTACAATAAAAAAGACGTTAAAAATATGCTTCACTATTTACCCAAGCTATAATGAATAATAATTGTATTACGAGAAAACGATATTCTCTAAATGTAATAAATGTCTTGTTTTCAAATTGTGTATAATATAATGGATTTGTTGTTAATAAGAGTATAGTAAATTTATAGATATAAAGCACTTACACAAACACTCATACACACATATATGCACATGCTAATTTAGTTGTAGAAGTAGTAATACTTAGCACTTAAGAAATTAGATATTTATTTGGTTGTTTTGTGTTACATCTCTGAGTGATGGAAAAGCGGGTCATTCCGCTACAAGCATAGGTACTATGCCCCTGGAATGTTCCAACCTTGTATGTTGTTATAACGTGTAAAAAAACCTTATAAACTTTTTAGAATTTTTGAATTTGAACCTATCAACATGTCAAATCCACTGTCCAAAACTGGCGTGGATGGTTGTACCTATCGAAAATATCAACTACATATTGAACTCCGGAACTAGCCAACCTGTTCCCAGAATACCCATTGTACTGTCAACAGCATACATTGCGCTTGACAAGTTTGAAATTTTATGGGAAATCCACCTCGGTATTTGAACGCAACCAGTGAGGTCACAGATAAAATTTAGCTTTCTAGCTCAATAAAATAAATAGAAAATATTTTTTTTGTGTAAACCATTAATACAAAGAAAAGCTTAAAGAAAAATTTAAAAAGGAGTTACTTGGTGGAAAAGACCGGGAGTCGAACCCGGTACCTCTGGATTGCCGGTCCAGCACGTTAACCACTTCACTACCCTAACTCCAAGTAACCTGACGATTTTTTCCTTATGCTTTGTGTGTCGATTTCTGCATTGTTTATTTTTCAATCTTTCTTCAAGCTTTGATCTTTGTATCAATGGTTTAATTAAAATTGTAATGTGTACCCACATTCATAAAATGAGACATTAGGTACATGATTCATTTTTTTTTTGTGTTATAGGTTATCCCGGGCTGGTTTTCCGCAACTCGACGTCTTACAATGCGCTTATTTTTCGTGAAGGGTGCTGGCACTACTCTTGCCAACCCTGCTACAGTTGCCGAGAAACTTCTTGAGCCTAACCTTGACTGCGCAGTAGCCGATTTACGTACAAATATGCATGCGCAGATCCGCCATTTTGGGTCAAGAAGTTTCTCGGCAACTATAACTCTATACCCCACGCGGCGAACGATGAGTCCTATGACACCTATCATCTTAGTACATTTTTCCAATTATAGGTTATAAAAGGTATACATAGTAGTAGGTAGCTATAAAACGAAGTCGCCGATATTGATGCGTTTTTTAAATAGATAGAGTGATTCAAGAGGAAGGTTTATATGCATTATACATGTATAACATAGCATTGCACCCGTGCGAAGCCGGGGCGGGTCGCTTGTTTCAAATATATTTTATAGAAACTACCGTGCTCTCAGACATATTAAATAAATAAATGAATATCAGACAACCTCACACAAATCGATCTAGTCCCAAATTAAGCTCGAAAAGGCTTGTGTTATGGGTATCAGACGACGAAATACATACCTACTTATATAGATAAATATATACTTAATACATAATACATAGAGAGCGGTGGTAGCCTAGTGGTTAGGGCATGCGACTTTCAATCCGGAGGTCGCGGGTTCGAACCCGGCCCGTACCAATGAGTTTTTCGGAACTTGTGTACGGAATGTCATTTGATATTTACCACTCGCTTTTCGGTGAAGGAAAACATCGTGAGGAAACCACCTAAGCCCAATAAGGCCTAGTTTCCCCTCTGGGTTGGAAGGTCAGATGGCAGTCGCTTGCGTAAAAACTAGTGCCTACGCCACATCTTGGGATTAAGGTAGCCGACCCCGATTGAGAATTCATTCTCAAAAAAAAAATGGGACAAAGGCTAGGAGGATGATATACTTAATACATAGAACAACCATGACCCAAGAATAAATATTCGAGTTCATCACACAAATATAGTACATAATTATGTTTTGTTTTCTCATGTAAGTGAATTAATGTTATACTTTTTGAGAAAAATAAAGATCTTTAAACCGAAATATTTGCCCTGGCCGGGATTCGAACCCGGGACCGCCGGCTCAGTAGGCAAGCGCTTACAAACTGAGCCAACCGCGTCGTCAATATTAAAATACATAAAACGAGTTAAAATCAAAAGTGTTCAGACGTGTGTGAAGGAGGAGGAGTGTTCGGTTGGCCGCCGCCGCGACTGATCGGCTCTCTTGATGATGAATCGCGTACCGGTTTGAAACATGTCAAGTCATATTCGACTTTACGACGTGAGTAAAAGTGTTTATGTATTTTAATACATTTCAAATATATTTCAAAAATTGGGCAAGTGCGAGTCCGAGTCGCGCATGAAGGGTCCCGTACCATAATCTATAACAAGTTTGTTGTATGGGAGCCCCCCTTAAATATATATTTTATTTTATTTTTAGTATTTGTTGTTATAGCGGCAATAAAAATATATCATCTGTGAAAATTTCAACTGTCTAGCTATCACCGTTCTTGAGACACAACCTGGTGACAGACGGACGGACGGACAGCGAAGTCTCAGTAATAGGGTCCCGTTTTAACTCTTTGGTTACGGAACCCTAAAAATGAGTCAAGTAGCTTATGGATGAAGCGATGGTGAGATGCAATAGAGATTGTATAATATCGCAATTTATGTTAAATTTCAGGCGCCTGGATACAATTTCTAAATAAACCCGATTACTCCAAATGTTGATTGTTGCTTATAATTTATAGCAGGCATTTTAAGTAATAAGAAGAAAGGACATTCTTCATTCTTTCATTCAGTACATACGTTCAAGATATTGAAAATCTCTTACAGGAATGAAATACTTACTGCGCTGACTCAACGACCCGAAATGGATCTTGGCCTCTGACACCATCTTGAGCTACCTACCGCCATTCCGGTCGATGAAGTTCAATCAAGTCTTTGACGACTTGGTCGCTCCACCGATATCGGGGTCGTCCGGCTGAACGTTTACTACTGGACAAAGGCCTTCCCCAAAGTTCCGATCGGTCGTGCGCCGCTCTTGCTCGTAGAACCGATGGTCGTTCGGGCAGAAAGGTTTGAGTGGCGACCGCGGACCGAAAGACGCAGCGTGGGAAGGCTCCCAACGAGGTGGACCGACAACCTGGTTAGGATTGCGGGAAGAAAGTACATGAGGGCGGCGCAAACCGATCTTTGGGGAAGAAGAGTGGACGTCTATCTATTGGAATATAACGCTGGCAATTTAGTAATAAGTTATTTTTATATTTTGACCTGCTGTCTAGTTGGCTTTTTTGCTCGGTGTGTCAATGGTGTGTTTTCCTAGTGTCATGTTTTTACAAAATAGTAATTTAAATTATATATTCATAATATTTACTGCCCTCTGCTGCTTTTAATAATTAATAGGTTATGGGGCGATGTACGTAAATATTGTGTGAATTATATTTATTACGTCGAAATATGGGTGAGTATTCCAAGTCGGAAATTATGATGGTAAGCTGAAAGGCACCTGCAGCACCTTACCGTGACTGGGCATTTCAAATGCAAAATATTCTCATTTTCGAAAATTTGTGGCACTGTATCACCGGAAAAGCTGATCCCGCAGACGGTGAGAACGCTGAACTGAGAGCTCGCGCAGAGGAAAAGGCTCGGGCGCGGCTTTGTTTATGTGTTGAGAAGTCATGGTTGCCTGCATCACACTGCCACCGCTGAAGAAGTGACGCAGTATGTTCGCCAGAAAACGGGCTACTCGCTGAGGGTGTTCCAGTTGCAGTCGCGCCACTACGTGCACTTCAGCTCATTTGTAGTGCGCGTGCCGCGGCCGCTCCAGGAGACTATCGCGTTTGCTGATTTCTGGCCGAAAGGTGTCGTGTTTCGTCGGTTCCGGGGCAACCTACCAAATCCAACACCCGAGATGTCGGAACAACGGGGCCACGCCGTTTCGCCGTCGTAATAAACATTGTTCGGTTCATGACGCATTGGTGTAAACAGTAATGTCATGTAACCTGTTTTTCAATAAATAAATAATAAATAAATGTTATCCTCACATTGTGAACGCTAAGACGGCGAAAGATGTATGGAATGCCTTAAAAAAGGCGTATGACGTTGACGACACGGCTATGATAATGATGATGAATATTCAATATAACGGTACGTCATAACGGGCGTAACAGACTACGAAGTATCACGTTTTGGCCGGAGCAACTGTAGAGAACTGTAAAGGAATTTCATACAAAATTGAAGACCTAGGCCGGGAAGTATTTTTTTTTTAAACTAAGCGTCTGTGTTCATGAAGAGGGTAAACAGCTGAATTATATATTTTTTTGAGTGTTTTTATTTTTTATTTCAATATATATGTTTGAGAAAAGTACTATACCTACATGCCTTAGCCGTGAAAAGGGCTTGCCGGCTTCGTATCACTACCCTATACCTACTAACCCTAAATGTACTATAAATAGATTTCCTTACCTTAGAAAATAAACCAATACATTTAAAACTGCAAACTGAGCCCAGAAGCCTCCATCCAGATTTCGGGCAAGTGCTCGAAAGGAGCGATAACAATGTACAGTTCTATTTAATTCCCACTTATTTATACCGATCCCGTAAGCGCGGGATTGCCGGGATACGGGAATACCTCTTTATTGCCGAACAGCTGCGCTAAATTCCCGCCCTCTTAATGCTGAATCGTAAATTAAAGCCCTTTTATGCCTTTTGTGATCCTATGGTTGACGTGCAATTAACTAGCTGGTTGTGGTTACCAATAAGTTATCATTTCGTCTATTTAATTGATGTACCTGGGGGTTTAGGTAACATTAGTGCCTACTCATAGGCGTATTTAGGGGGGGCGGCCGGGTGGACCGTGTAAAAATGGCTTGAATTTGTAGCAATGGCGTTAAAGTTTTTATTACAAACACAAATTATATAAGGTTAGGTGCTTAATCGTGTCTTCTGGAATTATGAACAACAAATGCTGTCGGTTAATTGATTGTCACAAAATTTACGACATTATTTTCTCCTTCAAGCGACACGTTGAATTTTGAGCATTTATGTCGCTTAATGTATTAGTTAAAACTTGCTTTAGTCGTTTAAGTGAAAGATCTAAAAGGTATCCTGGGGCTTGAATTATCGATCTTACCTGTCAATCGTCGCTTCAGTGAACCATTTTTAGTGTAATATACCTGTGAATGGCGTTTTTATAAACACGAAGTAACCAGTCGGTCGCTTCAGTCGGCAGCGAACATTGTGGGGAGGCGGTTGTCTCGCTATATGCCGTCGCAGACTACTTTAAAAAAAAAGTTCTACGTTTTCGTTAGTGTCTATTTTTAATGTAAACTTTACTACTGTAATTTAAAGATTACACATATCACTTAGATTACAAAGTTGTCAAATTCAAGACTGATTTTATAGGTAATTGATCTCTTTAAGCCTGATAAGAAGTAATAAGAAATTAGCTATGAGCCTATGATAAGAGAACTTATTTATAAAGTTATGTTAATTTGCATCCCTGCCTTTAAAGTTTAATATTAAAAATTATGTATGCCATTACTAGTATTAGTGTTATCGTAATAAATTACTTAGACTGATAGTTAATTAGGAAAAACACAAGAATAATTAAAGAAAGTGGAAACTTGAAATTTAAATAAACATTATCGTTTTTTTTTTCTGTTTTTATTTACTTATTCATGTTTACCCTGTACATTCCTGTTTTTTTTCCCGGTTTTGGGTTACTAGGTACCCATTTAAGATGACTAAACAATAATTGGGTTTATATTGTATTTAAAATATATAATTGATTATAATAGTTGCATAACACATTTCCGGACCACAAAATCTCTTTAATAATCATGAGAAAATGTTTTCCTCACTATAGTTGCTTAAAGTAATATTCTAGTAATAAGTATGATATAAAAGGTCGTTTAATTGTTTTTTTCTAGTATCTGCCTAAAAATTGCAATGTCGCTTAGAGGGTTTCTCTGGATTTTTTACCAGGTCAATTTAAATTAAGCGACATTTATATCAGAAGATTCTAAGTTTTTTTCAGTAACGTTACTATTGGTGGATAGGTATTACAATTTAATAAAATACGTCCATAGAACTGAAGTCTCTAAAACGACAAGAAAAAAAGTTACGATTTTTTTTAAGAAAATTAATACTTTTAAACGCTCTCCTGTAAAGTTAGCAAAATGTCGCTTAAGGGGTTTCTCCTTTTCACCGTCGATTTCATCTTATAAAACGACGCGGACGACGCGGTTGACGCAGTTTGCAGACACCTGCCTACTGAGCCGGCGGTCCTGTGTCCGAATCCCGGCTGGGCCAAATATTTGTGTGATGAACTCGAATATTTGTTCTTGGGCCATGGATGTTATCTATATATGTATTTATATATTATGTATATCGTCGTCTAGTACCCATAGTACAAGCTTTGCTTAGTTTGGGACTAGATCGATTTGTGTATGATTGTCCCATAATATTTATATTTATATATTTATAGGCCATGGCCAGGCCCCCCCAACCACGCCAAGTCTGCTATCAACCTTCCTGTAGGAGGTATTCTGATTGCAGGCTTTTGAAGTTTGATTTGTCAAGCGGCATTAAATGACATTGATGGGTCATTGTCAGATTTAGGTTCGAGTCTTTCCGGTGGACATTTGTGAAATTAAGGATTCCAGGGCCTAATTTTCTGATAAAATGTCTGTAAGAATAAATAACTTTTCCTCTTCTACAATCCGATGTAATAGCAACATAACCTAGATTCATGCAAGCTCTTAACTTTTGACCACCGGAGGGACGAATTTTGTTTTTTGAACTGACAATGACCCTGATAACTTGTGCTTGAAAGGCACATAGAGCAGAAGTGAAGCGAGCATAGAATCCGATATTCACCTGCTTAAGTACTTTAGAGTATTTCAGCACCCTTATCTATTGTTCTTAGTGAAGATTTACATAAGCCAGTTCTACTTCGGCCATGCCCAGGGATTTCTTTAACGCTACGGTCTGGATGTGCAGTAAATTATAAAACTACTATTATTATTGTACAAAAATTATGTTTTACACAAATCGAAAAAAAAAAACAATTATTAGTTTTAGCGAATTTTTAACTCTCATTCAACATAAAACTACATACTACATTGAAATATTTACTTACTTAAAAGACCTTTAAATGATATAACGTATAAGGTACGCCGTAATACGACTGTATTCCCAAGTGAAACTTTGTATCTATGTTTACTTATACGTACCCTGTAGCTATATTATTTTGTAAGTGTTGATACGTTAACCAGGAATAGTCTTATTTATACCCTTCCCTAGAGAACAGTGATTGCAGCGCCACGTTCTATACACAAAAAGACGTATTTTCCTATTTTTTTCTACCAAAATGTGTCATTTTTGGGTTAAAAGCGATACTGGCCTACAAACAACTAACCTCTGCTCCCACATCCATCTTAGTCACAAAAAACATCTAAAAAACGAACTTATGTTCATTAGAATAAGCTTCAAAAGAGATGCTCTTAGAAAATAGTGTTTCAAACACAGAAATCTTTACTTCAATCGGATTCAAACTGTATTTTGAAATACGTAAAGAGAAAGCTGGTGCAAATGAGAGTTTGTTTTTGTAAGCGTAGTTTTAGGATTCTAGGCACGTTTTTGGACGACATGGGAAATATAGGGGAGGAGAAAGGAGGTAATGACCAGTGGGGCATAACTCAAGAGGGAAATCAAGGACGTAAAACTAGAAACGCTGTTCCGGTGCCTGAAATATCAGTTGTAGTCATTAAAGAATACAAATTAAACTGCATAAATGTAACTAATAACATTGGCGACAATTAAAAAAGATTGGGCAAGTGCGAGTCCAACTCGCGCATGAAGGGTTCCGTACCATAATGTATAACAAGTTTGTTGTATGGGAGCCCCCCTTATTTTTAGTATTTTTTGTTATAGCGGCAATAGAAATACATCATCTGTGAAAATTTCAACTGTCTAGCTATCACCGTTCTTGAGATACAGCCTGGTGACAGACGGACGGACGGACAGCGAAGTCTCAGTAATAGGGTCCCGTTTTTTACCCTTTGAAAACGAAACGAAATTATTTACAATGAAGTGAAAAATTTACCTAATGGTTCTGGCGGGGAGCGAACCCGCGTTTCCAATGGCTTTACGTGCCAACACCGGCTTATTAGACCACTGAACCGATGCGAGAACCATTGAATCTTTAAACCAGTTGCTTCTTGCATGCAGTAGGGTGGCATCGAAGGCAAGAGGGAATAAAGCTTCCGCTGAACCTGCGAGCTACATCCTCGGCCCTTCACTTACCATCAAGTGATACTGAGGTCAATCGCCGGTCAGTTTTTGAATAAAAAAATAACATTAAAACGAGTTTAACTAATTAAAGATGCAAATTTCATACGTTTCTCATTCGGACTGGTTTATGTTATGTTTATGATAATGGTTTATTTTTTATTCCAAAACATTTCTTGATGACGTTAATCGTTATCAAATCACGTTTGCAGTATGAACTCTTAGGATAATAAACGTAAAAAAATTGGGTGTGGCCATGTCGTATACTCGTACGTCCGTTTTTTTAATGAATACTCAACGGGATATTTATTCAGCGCTACCGCAGTGAATGTGTTAAGTGCTACCACTTAACACATTCACTGCCAGGGGGCGTGGCCTAGGAATAAACTTTTATGACGGTGAATGCATATACTCACTCAATTGCTTCGAATTTTGAGTTGGACTCTATTTATATAATAAAATAAGAGCGGTGACAGGTAGCCGTAGTTACCAAAAGCAATTGAGTAGATAAATGCGTTGCTGGCAGTGAATGTGTTAAGATCTGCTCATACTGCCCGTCCAGATTAATTATATCCCGCGCGAGAAAGATTCGCATTTCACATAAAGCTGCTGGTGCTGTATTTTAAATTTCCACTTAGGTACTACAAATCCAACGTGACCGATATAGCTCACCGGATTAGCAAGTTGAAGTGGCAATGGGCAGAAAACTCGGTACTCGAAGTTGTTGACTCATACATCTACCTAGGACAAGAGGTCCAATTAGGTAGGTCCAACTTCGAGAAAGAGGTCAACCGCCAAATCCAACTCGGCTGGGCAGCGTTCGGGAAACTACGCAATGTCTTTTCATCCGACATACCTCAGTGCCTCAAGACGAAAGTCTTCAACCAATGTGTGTTACCAGTGATGACTTACGGCACCGAAACGTGGTCTTTCACTATCGGCCTCATCTCAAAGCTCAAAGTCGCTCAACGAGCAATGGAGAGGGCTATGCTCGGGGTGTCTCTACGTGATCGAATCAGAAATGAGGAAATCCGACACGAACTAAAGTGACCGATATAGCTCACCGGATTAGCAAGTTGAAGTGGCAATGGGCAGGCCACATAGCACGCAGAGCAGATGGCCGATGGGGCCGTAAAGTGCTCGAGTGGAGACCTCGGACCAGCAAGCGCAGCGTAGGACGTCCACCTACAAGATGGACAGATGACCTTATAAAGGTCGCCGGAAGGCGCTGGATGCAGGTCGCTTCCAACCGGTATATATGGAAGTCCAAAGGGGAGGCCTATGTTCAGCAGTGGACGTCCTATGGCTGAGATGATGATGATGATGATGAGGACTACAAATCTCAGATTATTAACAGGCATAATCACAGGACACAATAGCCTTAACAGGCACCTGAACATTATGGGTGTGGTAAGTGATCCATACTGCTCGCAATGCGGCCAGGAGGAAACAAGTAAGCATGTTATAGCAGTGTTGCATGTATGCGGAAGCAAGATATAGCATCTTCAGGAAAGAGGGACTAGGAGAGGAAGAGCTGAAGGACATTAACCTTAAAGATGTCCTTTCTTTCTGCAGGAGAATAAGAAGATTTGATGAAGAAGGCTGTGTGGGAGCGCCGCCGGAACAGTAACCGTTGGCTCCAACTAGGAAATGAACGCAGTTAGGCGATCGACAGCCCGCCTGTCTCCGACCAGGCGTCCCTACACCATCTCATCATAGGTAATCTGATGAATGATTGATTCATCATAGGTACTACAAAAAAAAAATAGGGCAAGTGCGAGCCCGACTCGCGCATGAAGGGTTCCGTACCTATACATATATATAATCTATAACAAGTTTGTTGTATGGGAGCCCCCCATAAATATTTATTTTATTTTATTTTTAGTATTTGTTGTTATAGCGGCATCATCTGTGAAAATTTCAACTGTCTAGCTATCACCGTTCTTGAGATACAGCCTGGTGACAGACGGACGGACGGACGGACGGACGGACAGCGAAGTCTCAGTAATAGGGTCCCGTTTTTACCCTTTGGGTACGGAACCCTAAAAAACATGATCACTTAAACCATTGATACGAAGATCAATGCTCAAAGAAAAATTAAAAAAGCGTAACCTGGTGGAAAAGACCGGGAATCGAACCCGGTACCTCCGGATTCCCTTTGAGCTTTGATCTTTGTATCAATGGTTTAATATAAAAATTGCGGTGTGTGTACATTAAAAAACCGGCCAAGAGCATGTCGGGCTACGCTCAGTGTAGGGTTCCGTAGTTGCCCATCCTTCACAATAAACCATTTAGAGTCCGTTACGAGAAAGATTTCAAGCTCTATAAAAAAGTCGTAAACGCCAAAGTAACTGTAATTACTAATTACCTTCTGGAAGTTATGGATTATACGCGCCAGATTGAGCGGAATGCTTTAGTGCAGTATGGTTTCATTTTAACATTATCACTTCATACAGTCACATAATTACAGGACGCCCAGAGATTGTACAGCCAATTAAAAGACAAACTGTCAGAATGTTCTTCGGACCACAGAGCCGGCTCATTCCTCAGTCAAAGGATTAGCTTGACTATTCAGCGGGGGAACGTAGCCGGCATTATGGGTACCCTGCCGTGCCATGATCTGGGGGACATGGGATTTAGTTAGAAACTTTTAATTAGAATAGGTTAAGTTGATTATGATTACTTTAAAAATCTCAACATTATGAACAAGACGAACCTGGACACTGCTGGGCCCTATAGACCTATTAGCACCCGCTAATAGGTCTATGGCGTGTCAATGACGCACTTGACGACTGTTGTTTTTGTATTACGTACATAATAATTATACATTGGTTCGTGACGTTAATTTGATAAGGTTATCAACAATTTGAATTAATAAAAAACCGCGAAGTCTAAGTGTGAGTCTGAATTAGGTTTGTATATAATACTTAAACCTCGCGGAGTAAAGGATTCCGTATCACACTTTCGGGCCAACACACTGACAGCGTGTGTCATAGGCCCAGATAAACAAATAACTACGCGACGTTTATAGACGTTGCTCACCCGAAAGTGTTAACTAAGTCCCTGTATAACTGACTATACGTTTGTTTTTGAATAGATCGCTCGATTTACCTCTGTTTTTGTATTGTTTATTTATTTGTTATGAGATGGCGCTAGTTGCACCACATTCATGTGATACTTCAGTATATAATTATTATTTTGTTTCATATTTTTTAAACAAATACATTCCCGGGAGAAACAGAAGTTGGGTTCCGGAATGTCCAGGGCTTCCAGTGTTGTGTTGTGCGTGTTCCTTGAATATAATGTACAACAGCATCCCAAGCCAGTGGTTTTGTCAAACCGTCTTCTCTAAGATTGAAATTAGGGTATGTTTTGATTTCAATAGCCTCGAGCACATTCTGGGAAAAAATCGTTATAAGTCAAACTAGTTTATGCTCATAATGACCATGTTGGCCATGACGTTCAAAATGTATACTTTAAATGCACACAACTAATAACGACGTTCGAGTGATTTTCTATGGGATTTCTATTTCTATAAGTACATTTTATAAGTTGGTTGACTATTACTCGAAAACTTTTTACGTGTAGGGAAGGTACACAAAAAAGTTTTTCCGAAATATTATCCTACCACTATGGATAATGATGGTCGAGTCAACATCACACATGACGGTCACCTCGTAATCCAAGTCAAGGTACTTGCTGAGTTTGTCCTTCTCGGTCTTCACGAGGTTCTCGTCATGGGGGATGGTAATGTCGACGAGCACTGCCTGCCACTTGGATCGATCTACCAACACGATATCAGGCTTATTGGCTACAATAGTCCTCTATTACATTGAAACAACGAATTTAGGGCAGAAAACACTAAAGATAGATTGAAAAGATACACAAATCTACAAAAGAGAAGAAAAAACAAATGATTACCGCCAACGGAACTGACCTTCGAAGTGTTTGTATTCGGATTTTTTTCGTATTTTCCGGCGGAGCCTTTTTAATTCCTTGGCTAAATCATCATGTCCTTCAATTTTCCCCTTTTTTCCCATGTTTTTACTAAAACTTTCACTTATTTTTCACTTTATTTCAATATTTTAGTTGGGAACGCGTGACGCCACAAGTGACATAAAAAATGATTGACGAACATAGATACGCGCAATCGCGCATAGTGCACTAGAGTCGGGAACGTTCAATAACAAATGTTTTTCTTCTAGATTTAAACTTATGTGACGCCCTCAGGTAACTGGGAAATGTACTACCTTAGTTAATAGTTCATCATAGAGGACGAGACAACAACAGGAATAATCTCAATCGAACGGCGCTTACAGGTAAGCTAGTTTGATTGTTCAAATAGTCCTGTCCGTGATGATAGATCGATCCCAATAGAGCGTAGCACGACCATTTTCGAGAACTGGCATCGGTGCGTACTTATAGTGCGGCACCTCACACCCCACAAGACCGTATCGAAGAGTTGTAATCGCTTTGTCAGTGATTTTGATTGATTAGAAATGGTTTTCTTTCTTGGTTGCGGAACCTCAAAAACCGGTTGACCTACTTTTTGTGTTGACATATCATAAACACACGTAGGTCTCAAACCTGTTGCACATCTGTTATTGAGGAGCGAGCAAAAAGTGTTCTTAGTAGTTCGGCAAAAACGGCAAATCACGTCGACGAAAAGCTATTCTATTTTTATAAATAAATGGCTACTGTCCATTGGGACAATTCTGCCAGTGTCAAGGTTGTAAGAACGTTGTACGGTGAGTTGAGCTTTTTGTAAAGTGATAGCGATTTACAAAAAACCACACGGACTATCGGGCCTTGACCCAGGAAGGGCTATGAACGCTTCAAGTTGAATTCTTCATTAGCTATTCACTCATACGTTAGATCACTGCACAATACGCTATCAATACTACACATTGAACAACAAAAATGAATAAATAATGAACAACGAAACTTAAACGCATGCGGCCATCTTGAGTCACGAACAGAAAACTCCCGACGAAAAGCTGCACGTCAGACGCAACGGCGTCATTTGCCGCTATACGATGTCATACTATCTACTGTCAACTTGAAGTCAGTATTCTATAGTCTGTACTTTTAGATATTTAAAAAATTGGGCAAGTGCGAGCCCGACTCGCGCATGAAGGGTTCCGTACCTATACATATATATAATCTATAACAAGTTTGTTGTATGGGAGCCCCCCTTAAATATTTATTTTATTTTATTTTTAGTATTTGTTGTTATAGCGGCAATAGAAATACATCATCTGTGAAAATTTCAACTGTCTAGCTATCACCGTTGTTGAGATACAGCCTGGTGACAGACGGACGGACGGACGGACGGACGGACGGACGGACAGCGAAGTCTCAGTAATAGGGTCCCGTTTTTACCCTTTGGGTACGGAACCCTAAAAAGTGTAAACAAACCGGAGCTGTCAAATTGACAGCAAGCAATGGCGAATGTCAAACCGACAAAGTTAAAAATCACGTAAGGTTTGTGTTGCTACTTTAAACCTGTAACTTTCTATTTTAGTCCTGTTACTTCCAGTATAATGCAGCCTTGCGTTTTAAACCTCTGCAAATTTGGGTACTTTTTTTTGACGATTTACTGAGAAAAAGATATTATATTTATTTAATGTGATAAAAGTATGTTTGTATTCGCGAATTTGTATATATTCGGCAAAATTAAGCGATAACACAACACTGCAGTAGTGACGTCAATTATTTTATAACAAAAAAAAAATAGCAGGAACCAAGCGGTATCTTATATAAACAACCCTTTTAATAGTTTGTTTACATTCTTTTATATACCTAAAAGTACAGACTATAGCATGACTGTGACAAGCAACTCTTTGTCGCGTGAGAAATACCTGTCACTTTCCTTTCGATACCGCGCGAGCAAGACAGGTGATACTAAGTCGCGCGACAAGGGACGTCGCATGATATGCTAGCTCTGCAGGGACCACAGACAACCCACACTAGACGGAGCATGTAAGGCACGATTTAAGGCGACCCGCGCGCACCAACGATATGGTACGGCAGAACATTAAAGTATCAACACGGCGGCCACCGTTTAGTTGCGTCCATGTTTATGAGGTCTCTCTACACCACTTAACACTACATTTTACCATGTTATTGATTTAATTTCTTTTTTCGTTGACGTACGCATGGATCATAAATAAGGACGCAACTAAACGGTGGCCGCCGTGTTGATACTTGAATGTTCTGCCGTACCATATCGTTGGTGCGCGCGGGTCGCCTTACATGCTCCGTCTAGTGGGGGTTGTCTGTGGCAGGGACACAGTTTTTCATGGAGAAGCTGAGCGGTCCAAAGGTTAAATCTAGACTGTGTCAAATAAAAAAACCGGCCAAGTGCGAGTCTAGCTCGCGCACCGAGGGTTCCGAATAAATACTTATCCCATCTTAACTGGCCGGGTTAAGTTTGCACCTGGTATGTATGGTGCCGGATACAAATGAGGTGCAAAGTTAACGCAACAGACCACGTTGGTTGTATGGGAGCCCCCTTAAATGTTTATTTTATTCTGTTTTTTAGGGTTCCGTAGCCAAATGGCAAAAAACGGAACCCTTATAGATTCGTCATGGCTGTCTGTCCATCTGTCCGTCTGTCCGTCTGTCCGTCCGTATGTCACAGCCATTTTTTTCCGAAACTATAAGAGCTATACTGTTGAAACTTGGTAGGTAGATTTATTCTGTGAACCGCATTAAGATTTTGATGCAAACATAAAAAAATAATAATAAATATTGGGGGCTCCCCATACTCAGAACTGAAACTCAAAAATTTTTTTTTCATCAAACACGTATGCGGGTGGATAGGTCTTCAAAAATGATATCGAGGCTTCTAAAATATTTTTTTTCTAAACCGAATAGTTTGCGTGACAGACGCTTCCAAAGTGGAAAAAAGTTGGTCCCCCCCCCCCCCCTCTAACTTCTAAAATAAGAAAATGAAAAATCTAAAAAAAACACATGTGTACATTACTATAAAAACTACCAACGAAAATTGTTTTGAACGAGATCTAGTAACTAGTTTTTTTAATACCTAACTTTGCACCTAATTTATATGGGGCGCTATACATACCAGGTGCAAACTTAACTTATCCACTTAGGGATGGAAAGTGTTTGTACGGAACCCTCGGTGCGCGAATCCGACTCGCACTTGGCCGGTTTTTTAGTATTTGCTGTTTATAGCGGCAACAGAAATACATCATCTGTGAAAATTTCAACTCTAACTATCACGGTTCATGAGATACAGCCTGGTGACAGACGGACGGACAGTCTTAGTAATGGGGTCCCGTGTTGCTGGTGTGCTTGACATGATGATACATTACCAGGGTTTGGAAATTCGGATCGGTATTTACCTCTAAACTTTGGCGGCGGCTTTTTCGTTCAGTTGTAGGTATAGGCGGCTTTGATTGAGGCCTGAGTGAGATATCAATATTAGCGACGCGACTTGCGATTTTGGCAACTTAAGGTAAATATCTGTCCGAATTTCCGTTGCCTGTACATTACAGGTGAATGCTTGCCTTTACCGCAAAATACCTTTAAAGAGATTTAACATTTTTGTGATTTCTAAGATTTTATTTACAAACGTCTATTTATATACATTACGTACCTACATGTTTACTGTTCGTTCTTAATTCTGAGAAGTTTAAGATTGTAAAAGATTGTAAAAAAATGCGTCATTGTTGTACAAGTTTACGTCAATAATAGTGTAGGTTAAATGCTCAGCAAACCGAATTGTATTTGTAGACGACAACCGCGTCCGTCGGCTATCGGCTACAAGGGCACTCCGAAACTCAGGGATGAGTTATGGAGCGAAGTGGACTGTAGGCTAAGGTAAAACGAACGGACGAATACGAAAACGCAAACTAAAAATCAACGGTATATATTTACACAGAAAATTAACAAAAACAACAACGGATCGGAAACACTTAAATTAACACTTAACTAATATAGTCTCTGTCTATGAATTTACACTAAATCGCGGACCGATGGTACTACGCTATACTAACAAAACTAACTCGCGGACCGATGGTACTACGCTACAACTGTTACAAGATGGTTTATGCAGGAGAACAAGAACTGGAAGTGATCCTATACAAAAATGGCCGTCCTTTTATATAATTTGCCTCTAGGTCCAGGGGGACGCCCGCCCTGTCATTATATTTTAATTTACTTAAGTTATACATTACTGAGCTTAAAACTAACTTATGTTATGGATTGACGCTGTTAAGATACACAAAATTCAATACATGTTTGCGTCGTGGGAGCTCCCGTCAGACTGTGAGATGCGAAAATACCTATCGTTTCTTTGTCCCCGGCAAGAGGCCGTCTCGCTCGCACCGTCCGAGATATACACCTGCCTTATCTCTCTTATGGCGCTGCGCGCTGCGCGTCCGCTTATTTTCGGCGTTGTGGTGCTCTCAGACGGTTGCGGCCGGGAGAAATTAAATGAATTTACATTTATTTAACATAATAAATGATTCTACAAAGGTTTTAAATTAATCTAAAAATTTTCCCTAAATTTTGCATCTAATGTAAACAGAGATGACTCACTGGTTATTGTCTACGAATGGAAAGTTTATGATGAATCATCTTTGTTTTGATTCTAAGTCTGTATGTAGTCTTTACTAAGACATGACGGGAGCTCGGTATAATAAGGGATTTTACACACATTTCAATAAGTTAGCCACTTTTACGGGCGAAATCTTATACCTAAAATAATTAAATTATTTATTCATTTATTTTCTTAAAATTAAACGTTTTGCAGAGCTGTCCGTAACAATCTCCCCCCGTCGAGCTGCCGCGTAGACTCGGGTTGCATGGGGAGGACAGCCAGCTTCCTCACGGGGCGCCGAAACACGCCGCCCTTGGTGCGCACGTCCGCGTTCCGCACCTCGCCGTCAGGACCCGGATGCGTTGCTTCGACGATCCCTCGCGGCCAGACGTTGCGTGGCAGCGTGTGGTCGGCGATGACCACGCAGTCGCCTGGCTGGATCCGTCGGTCTGCTCCCGACGGCGACGATTGCCTGGGCGCGAGTGTAGGCAGATACTCCCGTATCCACCGCGCCCAGAATTGATCAGCTAGCGCCTGGCTGGCCCGCCAAGTGCGGCGGTCGGCTTCCAGGCATGGTCCGATGATGGGCGTCGCCGTCGGTCCGCCCAACAGAAAGTGGTTGGGCGTAAGCGCCTCCTCGTCCCGCGGGTCCACGGAGACGTGCGTGAGAGGCCGGGCGTTGACGGTCGCCTCGGCCTCGGCGAGCAGCGTCATCAGCACCTCTTCCTTTGGCGCCTTTGTGTGCAGCGTTGTCGTCAGTGCGGTTTTGATGGACCGCACTAGTCGCTCCCAGGCTCCTCCCTGGTTCGGCGCGCCGGGCGCGATGAAGCGCCACTCCAGGCCGCGCTGTAGTCCGTAGCTTTGGAGTGCGGGCAGCCATTCTTCGTAGGCCGCCCGTAGCTCGATGTCTGCGGCCCGGAAACATGTAGCATTGTCGCTCCAAATTTGTCGCGGCCAGCCGCGCCTCGCCGCCAGCCGTCGTAGCGCCATGATCGCGGAGTCCGTCGACAGCGTGTGCACTATCTCCAAGTGCACGGCGCGGGTGGTCAGGCAGGTGAATAGCGCCACCCAGCGCTTCTCGTGGCGTCGGCCGATGGTGACCCACACGGGACCGAAGTAGTCGGTCGCCGCGTAGGTAAACGGCCGATGGTGTGGCTCGACGCGGGCTGGCGGCAGGTCCCCCAGTGCAGGTACTCGGGGTTGTGTGCGGCGCAGGATGCACGTCCGGCAGGCGTTCGCGACGGCTCGTACAGTCGGCCGCAGCTTCAGCACCCAGTGTTGTTGCCGGACGTCGTTCACGACGCGCTCGTTGTTGGCGTGCGTGGCCCTCTCGTGCTCGCGCTGTAGCCACAGCCGCACGAACGGGTTGCGGCCGTCGAGTATGGCCGGCGTCTTGTTGATGTAGGCGGGCGCGGCGTTGATTCGCCCGCGCATCTTCATAAGGCCGTCTGCGTCGATGAAGGGATCGAGCTTGTATAGACGGCTGCGTCGAGTGATGGGCTCGCCTCGGGATAGCGCCCGTAGCTCCTCCGGGAAGGCTTCGCGTTGCGACTGCTGAAGCCACATGTGCTCGGCTTGCCGCATGTGTTTCAGCTGTAGTCCCGTGGGCCGCTTCGTTTTCAGGCGCTCCGCGAACTGAAGCAGTTGCGCCGTCGCGCCTATCAGCCGGTTGTAGTTGGAGAACCGGCTGATGTCAGGCAGCGGTGATGTCCGTAACAGTATTGTAGAGGTACATATAATTCAATAATATTAGCTGAAAATTTGGCAAAATTAAAGGAAAACTTTTATCTATCAGGATATGTAGGTTATATAGCCAAGTTTAATTTTATCTACTCTCCCCCCTCTCAGGGGTGAGCGTCACCCCCCCGCGCCCTCGAATGTGTCCCGGAGCGCGGTATTTTCCACTTTAAAAGAAAACCGTGTACGATACATACAAAGTGTATATTAGGAACGAAATAATTCTGAATAAATTTACTATAAACCTTTCATACCTAAATACAAAAGCGATATCACTTATAGAATCAGCGCAATCTGTTATGTTATGCAATCTTCTTGAGCTTAATTTGGGACTAGATCGATTTGTGTGAGGTTGTCCGATATTTATTTATTTATTATTTATTATTATCTACCCTCCGGTAAGCTCTCTAAACTACCTCAACCAAACTACTTGTTTGTTTCCACTTTGTCATAGATCATTCTCAGAACGCGGGTCAAATGTCTACGAAGTAAACAGTTTCCTAATGGTAATGACATGTCAGGTCAGACGGTTTGTTCCTGTTCTTTCTGCGCATGCATTGTTTTTTGCCCGCAGACATGAGGAAAACAAATGGGTAATAATAGCAAGTTAACTCTTCCAGAAGTATTGCGATTTAAAAAAAAAATGTTACGAATATACCAATTTCATGCTGTAAATTTGTATTTTTGACATGGCAATTTATATTTTTACATGGTAATTTTTTTAATGTATGAAACGTAATGTTTTTATGTGGGTACGGTACACTATTTGTTAGGGTTCCGTAGTCACCCTTAGGAACCCTTTTAGTTTCGCCGTGTCCGTCTGTCCGTCTGTCCGTCTGTCTGTCTGTCTGTCTGTCTGTCTGTCCGTCCGCGGCTTAGCTCCGTGATCATTAGTACTAGAAAGCTGAAATTGGGGTATGAGTATATGTATGCATCACGCCGACAAAACGGTAAAATAAAAACTAAAAAAAAAAAATTGTTTCGGGTACCTACCTCCCGTACACCTAAAGTGGGGGTGATTTTTTTTTCGTTTCAGCACAAGTGTGTGGGGTGTCATTGAATAGTTCTTTTAAAAATAATAGGGGTCTCCGAACGTTATTTTTTGATGAAATGTGCAGTTTTGTAAATATTCACTCCGAAAATAAAAAAAATAGTGTCCCCCCCCCACCCCTCTAACTTTTCAACCAGGGTCAAAAAATTATGGAAAAATTCATGAAAATGAGGCCTTATAGGTACTTTCAATAAAAACTATATTGAATAAAATCGGTTGAGCCGTTTTTGAGTTATCGCAAAAAATCATCATTTTCTTTAAAATGACGTAAGTGCCTCGCGGTGTCCTTATACTTCGAACGTTACGCATATTAGTTAAGTGCCATTCCGTATTAAAACATTTCGCTAAATATGGCGCAAATAATCGATAACTTCCAGAAGGTAATAAGTAATTACCGTCACTTTGGCGTTTACGACCTTTTATAGAGCTTGAAATCTTTCTCGTAATTTAAACCTTGTCTATTGTGAAGGATGGGCAACTACGGAACCCTACACTGAGCGTGGCCCGACATGCTCTTGGCCGGTTTTTTATATTAGACCATTGATACAAAGATCAAAAATCTGAAAGAACAAATATAAAGCATTTCAAATAAACAATGCAAAGATCTATACACAAAGCATAAGGAAAAATTCGAAAGGTTATCTGAGCGTTAGGGTGGTGGAGAGGTTAACACGCTGGACTGGTAATCAAGAGGTACCGGGTTCGATTCCCGGTATCTTCCATCAGGTTACGCATTTAAATTTTTCGTTAAGCTTTGATCTTTGTATCAATGATTGCATGGTTATTTTTTATTAAAGTGAGACGACGAATCAGCACCTCTCGCATAACTGTGACAAGCGACTATTTCTCGCGCGAGAAATACTACCTCTCTCCCTTTCGTCACAGTACTGTGAGAGAGTGATAGGCTGCACAAATGCATGGCCCATTTGTTAATGAATTCATTTATAAATCGGCCATGTAATTCTGCAGGTTATTGTACAATAGTGACAGCACTATGTCTACCAGTAACATTTTACAAGTTATAAGTTTAGGACCAACTGTTAAGTTTCTTTCAGATTTCTTCTCAACAGCGGTCTCCTCTTGCGAAATGCCGGTAGATTCACAATCTGACTTGTAAAACTGCCCTTGTGGCCTACTTACTGAATAAATTATTTCATTTCATTTCCTGTTATCTGATTGTGCTGATACCAACGTACCTACTGGGGTGATAAAATGCAACTCAAACCATGCGTACAGCTGGCAAAGAATATATATATACTAACGTAAAAAGAAACGACAGCGACACTTGTGTGCAGTAACAGAACTCGCGGCTATGTATGCGTGTCGTGGTCGTGGGGCGAGCGGGGGCGAGCGCGGGACGCGCGAGGTGGGGAAAGTCGAGCCGCGGCTCGACGACTAAAGGGTCACACCGCCGCCGTCTCTGCTCGAATCGATTCACATTGTTCGCTCGCGCCGCGTCGTATGCGCTTTCATACTTCTCGATGTACCGGCCGCGCAAAAAAAACTATTATGGCTGCTAGAGGTTCATATTGCTGTGTCTATGGCTGTGGCAATAATACCAAAGGCCACAAAGAAAAAAGCTTTTTTCTTCTACCTACCGACCCTATAATGAAAAAAATGCTTTAAATGCAGGCGTAGGACTTGTTACTCCACCAGACAATTTTATAAATTTGATTGAAAGATTGAAAGACTTTGTAGTCTTGAAAATACACTCAAGGAATATTTTATTAAAAATAAAGACGATTTGTCTCAAACATTGGGAAACCGTTTGTTGGCCGAGATGCAGCACATAACTTTTGATATGTGTTAATTTTGATGTTAATTTTGGTTGCTTATTCTTGAATATTTGAATTAAAAAACATGATGAAAAATATTACGTCCATTTTATTTCTTTTATTTATTCTGTCTTTTCAATGTCACTTTTTTTGACATTAACACACTTGAGGTTAATAAACCATGCAGTTTGAACATGCCGCTCGCCAAGAACAACTGTTCTTACAGGTAATATTTATGTGAACAATTCTAAACATATATGACATAAAACTTAATATGCAGTAATCATCATTACATAGCAGTAAACATAAAATTAAATAGTTCCTTTAACTTGATAATAGAAACAATAAACAATAACAGTTAAATGAAACCATTCACAATCAATACATGGCAATTAAAAGATGATAAATTCATACTACCAAGTTGTGAAAGGGTTGATACCCTCTGGTACTAATTAAAAATGAAGGAATTTAAATTAACATTAGCTTCAAACAATCACTCCTCTAAAGGTAAAACACAAAGTTTAGACACGGGCCGTTTAATAAACGAATTTTTATAGCGCAAAGTTACAACTCGCGTAACTTTGTCCACTCCAGGGTGTTTTTCAACAATCTGACCTAACAACCATCGTGAGGGAGGTAAGTCAAGCTCTTTAACAAGTCACAATCTTTGGTTCAGGTACAACCTGTGTCCATTTGTGTCTTTGCATGAAATGATGAAGATACTCTTGCGCCCAACGTCGCCAGAAATCTTGTAACATCCGTTGACAGAGCTGCCATCTTCTCAATGAACTAATCGAAGAATGTTCGTAATTGTAATCAGGAACGGTTAATAAAGGCTCACCCACAAGAAAATGTCCGGGCGTTAATGGCATGGGATCCCCTTGATCTTGTATGTATGACATTGGCCTTGAATTTAAACAGGCTTCAATCTGAGCCAACACAGTTGTCATTTCTTCAAAAGTGAGAGTTGAATTGCCAATTACTCTCTTTAGATGGAACTTGCAAGAGCGCACTCCGGCTTCCCAAAGACCCCCAAAATTGGGTGCTTGCGGTGGAATAAAGTGCCATTGGGTTCCATTCGTGGCTAAGCAATCTGCAACTTCTAGCATAAATCTGGATTTTTCTTGGTCAAACATTTCCTTCAGTTCTCGAGCTGCTCCTACAAAATTCGTGCCGTTGTCACTGTATAAATCACTACAGTGACCGCGACGTGAAACAAAGCGTTTAAAAGCAGCCAAAAATCCCTGTGAAGTCAAATCACTCACAGCCTCTAAGTGTATACCACGTGTAGCCATACATATGAATAAGCATATGTAGCCCTTATACGACTTATTACCGCGACCCTTTGATACTCGTATGTTTATTGGGCCTGCGTAATCGACACCAGAACGTAGAAACGCACGACTGATGGTTACTCTTGGTGTAGGCAACTGACCCATCAGTTGGGCTTTATTTGCTGCTGCGTATCTTATACAAGTGACACATTTCCTACAATGAAGCTTGACGAGTGATTTAAGACCAATTATAAAATATTTCTCCCTTATAAAGTTCATCATCAACTGTGGCGCTCCATGAAGTGTCACTTTGTGCACATTTCGCAAGATAAGATTAGTCAACAGAGATTGTTTCGGTAAAACTATAGGATGCTTTTGATTTTCACCTATTGCAGCGTTATGCAGCCGCCCACCAACCCGAAGTATATCGAACTCATCTAACTGCGGGTTCAATGACGTAAGTACACTTTTTTTATTTACCGATCTTCCTTGCTTCACGTCATTCCATTCTTCTAAGAATGCTTGAGTCTGACATTTTTTTATCATAATTATCAGTGCATCATCAATTTCTTTTTTTAACAGATACTTATGTTTTGGTTTCTCTGTTTGTAGTACCCTACGGCAATAAGCTACGACTCTTAATAACTTCGTCAACGATGAGAATTTTGACCACACTTCTGCACCGTCTACCTGATCATTTGAAGTTGTATAGTAAGTTTGAATTTTCTTTTCTTCCAAATCTGTGATTAATCCCTTGCTATTAGGATAATGTATCTTATCTTCACTCAACCATGAAGGTCCCTGTAGCCACAGTTTATATCCTACTAACTCAGACGCTAGTATACCTCGTGATGCGCAATCTGCTGGGTTTTGCTCAGATTTGACATGTGCCCACTGGTTACGATCTGTCACAGTCAGAATTTCCGAACACCTATTCCCGATGAATGTTTTCCAATGACTCGGATGACTGCTAAGCCATGCAAGTACGATTTCAGAGTCAGTCCACGCATGAATATTAACTTTGGGTACGTTCAAAACTTCTGACACTTCTACTAGCAATTTTGCAAGTAATACAGCACCCGATAACTCCAATCTTGGAAGACTGAGTTGTTTGATTGGAGCAACTCTGGTTTTTGCCGTGAGCAAACTGACGTGAACATTCCCCTTTGAATCGATCACTCGTACATATATAACTGCTGCAAACCGTGTAGTTCAACAAGCTTCATGTCACTTCTCATGTGTATCCAACGTTCCAACCGAAATTTCATAAGGTCCGACAGACACTCTCGATACTTCACCCACTCTTCCAATAACGGCTGTGATAGTTCCTCGTCCCAACCGATACCTGCAAGCCATAACTTCTGTATAAATATTTTTGCTTTGATTATACTCGGTGCTATCCATCCTTGTGGATCATACAGCTTCGAAATATCCGAGATAACTTTTCTTTTCGTTACAGGTGCAGTCATCGGCGGCAACAAAACAGCGTACACAAACTCGTCGAAACCACGACTCCAGGTAAGTCCAAGTATTTTGTTAATCGCATCTTGTTACACTTCTATCTTCTTATCACCTTGCTTTTCTAAATTCCCTTGCTGTATTTGATTTAACATTGCTTCACTATTGCTGGACCATTTTTGCAATTCGAATCCACCCTTGTTTAGCATTTCATTCATTTGCTTGTATATTTCTATTGCTTCTCCATCACTCTCACAACCTGACATCAAATCATCCATATAAAATTCATGTTTTACTCTTTCAGCTGCTAAAGGATAGTCTTTTCCTTCATCCTTTGCTACTTGTATAAGGCTTTTTACAGCCAGATACGGAGCTGAAGAAGTTCCGAATGTGACTCTGAGCATCTTGTACTCTTTGACGTCTTCTTCCGGAATTTCGCGCCACAGAATACGTTGATATTCCGAATCTTCATCACTGACCTTTATTTGACGATACATTTTAACTATATCCGCAATGAAGCAGATTGGGTATGTACGCCAACGCATTATTATATGACGCAAATCCGGCTGCAAGGTTGGTCCTACCATTAAGTCATCGTTTAGGGACACGCCATTTGTGCCCTTGCACGACGCATCAAATACAACACGAAATTTGGTTGTTTGTCTATCCTCGCGTATTACTGCGTGATAAGGTATATACAAACCCTTTGCTTTGTTATCATGGACTTCTGTCATGTGATTTAATGCTAAGTACTCATCGAATACTTTTTTGTATTCTTGTTTCAGATGCTCGTCCCTGTGAAGTTTTCTCTCAAGATATAAAAACCTATTCAATGCTATTTCCCGTGAATGACCGTCTGCACAGGCTGGTTCGCTATCCCGAAACGGGAGCTTGACCACATATCTACCATCATCGTCGCGTGAGGTAGTCGCCTGAAAGAAATCTTCACATCGCTGCTCTTCAATTGAGAGAATTTTCTGTGTCTTGGAGGGCTCTGCTTCAATTTCCCAAAAGGACTTAAGCAATTCTTCAACAGGCTCCATCTGCGTATGCATTGTGATAAATTTATTGATAGGTGTGTCATGTTTCACTTGCCCGCTTAATATCCATCCCAGGGTAGTATTTTGTGCTATTAATGAACCTGAGGGATATTTGATAATACCATCATCAATGATCCTACTATAAACCTCCGCCCCTAATAAGATATCTATTTTATTCGGAGTGTGATATTCCGGGTCAGCTAGAGTTATGAGCTCTAGCTCCGGCCATGAGGTGATTGATACTGCAGCTGAAGGTAAGTACGCAGTCAACTTTTCGAGTACATACGCTGAGACATGCATCACACAACCTGGATTGAGACGTGAACTGATTGTAACATCTACCATGGACCTTGCTATAGGGCCCTGTTCACCTCCCAACCCTGATATAAATCCCTTGGTTGGTGTGGTTTTTAATCCAAGCAATTGGACTGCCGCTCTTGTAATAAAAGAGGCCTGAGACCCCTGATCTAATAGAGCTCGTAAGAGCTGATATTCTCCGCCATTTTGTGACTCAGCTTTCACTACTGCTGTGGCTAGTAACACTTGGTGTGCCACTCCTTTCACAAAATGGTTTGTGATGTTGTCAGAAATTGATGAACGCTCCTCTTGTGGTGATATCTTGGGCACTTTCACTGAATCCACAATTGGTGCAACTTGATTATCAATTGAATGATGAGAGACAGTTTGTGTGTCACCCTTTGTATGCAATAATGAATGATGCCGCCTGTTACAAATTTGACATGACGTGGTGTTTCTGCAGTGTTTTACCGAATGATTATTGCCTAAACAGTTAAAACATAACCCGTGAGTTTGGACAAAGTTACGCTTGCTGTCGAGATCAGTGTTTATAAACTCTTTACAACTCCTAAGATGATGATCTCCTTTACAATATACGCAAGTTAACTGAGCAGTATGCAACATGTGAATTGGGTTTAATTTGCTAATTTGATTACTGGGAGTGATATTATTAATGTAAGTGCGCTGTCTCAGACCATGATTTGACTTTGTATCTAAGAACTCTAACGAGTGGTATTTAGTTTCTAAGAACTCCCGAAACTGTGACATATTGGGTAATTTATCTAAGCGAGACAACTCACTGACTTTGGCCTCCCACTGTTTTCTACTTTCGGGATCGAACCTCTGGCTGACTATGTAGATAATTATGACATCCCATGTCCCAGTGTCAATACCTAAACCTTTTAGTGCATTTAATGTTTCGGTTGTTACATCTAACAATTGTTTGATAGCGCTGGAGGACTCTGATGAAATACCCCTTTGACTGAAAAACCGTTGCAATATGCAATTGATCAAGTATTGCTTGTTGTTGTATCGATCTTTCAAAAGAGTCCAACATTGCCCGTAATTATCATTAGTAATGGGAATATGCCGTAACAATTGCTCCGCTTCTCCTTTGAGATGACACTTTAGATAATGTAATTTTTGGATATCATCAATTTCACTATTGTTGTGGATGAGTGATACAAACAGGTCTCGGAAACTCATCCACTCCGTATAAATTCCAGAAAAGGTGGGGATGGTGATCTTCGGCAACTGAACATGGCTCGTTTTTGACGTTTGGTAAACTGGTATAGACTGGTTAAAATTACTAGGATTTGGTTTGAAACTATTGAGTGCATCCTTCAGGTCACACTTGCAATCCAAGTAATTCTCTTCCGTGACGTCATAAACCCCTTCTTTTCCATATACCGAATTCTCAAGTTCTGCAGTTGTGTAGTTTCGAAACAAGCTATCATGTTCAGTGGAGAACTTCTGCCATAGAGATTCCAAATTTTCTAAACGTGTCTCCACATATGACAGCGTCACTCGATCTTTGGGTGACTTCCTGAAGTTCGTGTGTGCCTTTGAGATTCGCACGGAAATGTCTATGAGCACGTTAATTTCAGCTTCCATTTTTAACAAAACAATACAGTTTTAATATGTTAACGCAAGTAGAGTTCAAGAAAAAGATAATATTAAAAAAAAATCTCTTCAATAAATTACACTCTGGTTCAATGCGCTCGGTCTCCCCTTTTTCAGAATTTTCGGTGGTACAATACGCCTGGGTCTCCCCTTTTGAAATTTTGTCGAAATATTTTTGTTTAAACTGATGACTTCATAATGGCTTTATTTCAGTTTTAAATTGATTTCACAACACTACCAACAAGTTTAATGTACTCACAGTTTTTGCTTCATATGTAAATATTTGAACACTGCACTTATCCATCAATTGCCGTCTGCCGGTTCGACATTACTCCCGTTTAACAGGAACGTGGGCTGCTTGGCTATTCCTTCTGTATCACCCTCGCTCCTGTGATGTTTCGTTGACCACGAAACCACGTCGAAATTTCCGACTGAGAGCACACGTCGTTTACTAAATGTTTTTAAAATCCGATTCCGATAGGACCATGTTAAATTTGATGTTAATTTTGGTTGCTTATTCTTGAATATTTGAATTAAAAAACATGATGAAAAATATTACGTCCATTTTATTTCTTTTATTTATTCTGTCTTTTCAATGTCACTTTTTTTGACATTAACACACTTGAGGTTAATAAACCATGCAGTTTGAACAATATGCCTTGTGAATGCTTCCCATTAGATTTTTTGAAAAAAACTGTTCGTACGATTTCGAATCTTCGCCGTAATTAAAGAGAATAATAAAATGCTTAAAGTAAGTCGCAAAAACAGAAAAAATATAAAAGTAAGCAATTTATAACATATGTCAACACTAAATATATTTTAAACCTTAAATAAATAAACATCATTCATTAAGTAATAATTATTATTTCATTGTGCCGCGGTAGCTAAACCGCCAACCCTACGCGTAGACGCGGCATTACAAGGTCACCGAACGCCCGAGTTACACCGATAGGCCCTTGTCGCCCCTGTGACGTAAACAGCTGGTGCGATGTACAGGCGAAGGAACTGCATCTAAACTGGTACCCTATCACAACCCCGATATATTGTCCCCCATCCCTAACGTTTCGCCTTTTCATTTCACTGAAAGTATTTTTTCCTGAAACCCGAAATATTTTCAGGATTTTATAAACATAGTTTTAAGAGGCCTTATTCCTTTTAAAGAATATTTTTTTCATATTGTGACAAATATAATGACAATTTCAACCAACTTTTTGGAGTGAATAATACTTTTCCCCGAGTTCTAGGTAGTAACATAGCTATTTCATGCTTTCATTGCGTGCAGTCGAAAATACGTTGAAAAAACTAATTTACCCGTGAATGTTGTCAATTTCAGTTTTTGAAACAAAAATTATCATAGAGAACATGTTTAATCATAGAGAAAAATGTCTAAAACAATTAGCATTTTAAAAGGAATAAGGTCTCTTAAAGAACTTATTAGATTAGTTGAGGGTTTATTTTATAATTATTTTAAAAAATTAACTGTTTTGGAAAAAATATGGCTTTCGGACAAATGAAAATTTGGCGAAACCTCACAGATGAGAAACAAAAATTATAATTGTTTCAGATAGGTAACCAGATAGGCAGTTGGGAAACTGCATTTTTGTAGAAAAAATGCAACTCAAATGTAGGTCGTCTGTGTCGATCCTAAAACGAGGGATAAAACGGTAAAATTGACTTTACTTTATGTAAGTGCTCCACCGTGAGATCATAAACAATACATACCTACGATCAATGCACCTTGAACACAATATGCGAAAATTAAAATGTATTAATTATACATGAATCTACGTAAATGTTAATGAGACCTCCTACACAAAAGTTTCCAGAAAAAAAGTATATCTTGTTACCAAATTAAGATTAAAAGCAATGACAATACCACGAACGTCAGCATTGTTTTTGCGCAATATTTTTCATATACGAGTATACGGCATTAGTTGAAAGGTCAAATCAGCTACGTTGCTAAAGTTCCATAGTCAGAAAAAGACCGTAAGATTATTAAAACTATCGAAAGGCATCTTTAATAATTATAAAAACCGGCCAAGTGCGAGTCGGACTCGCGCACCGAGGGTTCCGTACAAACACTTTCCATCCCTAAGTGGTTAAGTTAAGTTTGCACTTGGTATGTATAGCGCCCCATATAAATTAGGTGCAAAGTTAGGTATTAAAAAAAACTACTTACTAGATCTCGTTCAAAACAATTTTCGTTGGTAGTTTTTCGTTGGTAGTTTTTATAGTAATGTACATCATATGTTTTTTTTAGATTTTTCATTTTCTTATTTTAGAAGTTAGAGGGAGGGGACCAGCTTTTCGGTTTAGAAAAAAAATATTTTAGAAACCTAGATATCATTTTTGAAGACCTATCCATAGATACCCCACACGTATGTGTTTGATGAAAAAAAATTTTTTGAGGTTCAGTTCTAAGTATGGGGAGCCCCCAATATTTATTATTATTTTTTATTTTTGCATCAAAATCTTAATGCGGTTCACAGAATACATCTACCTACCAAGTTTCAACAGTATAGCTCTTATAGTTTCGGAAAAAAATGACTGTGACATACGGACGGACAGACGGACAGACAGACAGACATGACGAATCTATAAGGGTTCCGTTTTTTGCCATTTGGCTACGGAACCCTCAAAACCGGCCAAGAGCATGTCAGGCCACGCTCAGTGTAGAGTTCCGTAGTTGCCCATCCGTCACAATAGACGGGCTTAAAACAGCGTGCAGCGGTTAATAAATTAATTTTACTTGGGGTGTAATTCAATATCAAGACTTCGATTTTTATATGTGTACTCACACAATCACTAAGCTGAATGCCAACTTTCACTTTTCTAGGTCACCTGGAAGTGGGTTAGGTTTTTGATTACTAGTCACTCAGTCAGTCAGTCAGTGTTAAAAATGCCGGTTTTTGGACTTTAATATCTTAATAACTGAAAATGAAATTTGAGGTTCTAGTTGTTCTAAAGGATCTAAATACATAAACCATTTTTTTTTTATGTTAAATAGACCGACTTAGCGGGGGCACGGTAGTGCCCCCAGTGTGCAGATTTGGAGTTATTGAGGGGTCAAAAGTGGCTCCAAACGGATCGTGTAATATAACACACGGCTGTGCTGCTCATCAGTTCTTGGGGTGTACTTGGCTAGACACGCTGCCGCGTGTCTAGATGAATGTTGCGCCTATCGATGAAGTGGGAAGAGCTCTTCCCACTTCATCTCAGGGGCCCTATGATGGTTGCGTTTATCACGCGATAAATAAGTGATAAAGCATCCGTCACGCTTTGACATAATGCGAGTGTGAGTGACATATGCTTTGTCACTTATTTATCACGCGATAAACGCAACCATCATAGGCCCCCTGGTTGCGCTTGTGGAAAAGAGAAGCAAACCATGCCTCATCATGTGCAACCACACCATCGCACAAAGTCATCATCCTCCTAGCCTTTGTCCCATATCTTTGTAGAGAGTGAATTCTCAATCGGGGTCGGCTACCTAAATCCCAAGTTGTGGCGTAGGCACTAGTTTTTACGCAAGCGACTGCCGTCACACCTTCCAACCCAGAGGGGAAACTAGGCCTTATTGGGCTTAGGTAGTTTCCTCACGATATTTTCCTTCACCGAAAAGCGAGTGGTAAATATCAAATGACATTCCGTACATAAGTCCCGAAAAACTCATTGGTACGGGCCGGGTTCGAACCCGCGACCTCCGGATTAAAAGTCGCATGCCCTAACCACTAGGCCACCACAGCTTCTTTTCGCACAGTCTTCCTCCAAAAAAAAAAACATAAGTAAGGAAAAACGGCCTACTCCCTTCGGGCTAGACACAGAATACTTAATAGTCTGCGCTCCAACACGTAAATCACAGTTCTCGCAGGCCCCACAGAATGGTACAGCTATGGTATAAGAATGGTATAAGAATACAAGGTAAGCTACTCCGGAATAACAGGCGAGACTTATGACGTCATCACGCTATGATTGGTCGGTTGGTTCTGTCAATCCGTTTCTGTGTTGCCAGTGGTGTATAATAATACTCCCCGATTCCCTTGTTATTTGCATGGAGCTCATAAAATCGCGAGTGCTTTAAATCAATTATAGACGAAATAAAACTTAGTCAAAGAACATGACAATCGTAATGCATAAATGCATAATTATAATTTTTTTGTACGACTGGACGCGAGCAATTTTTTCCTTAAGTATAATTATATTGTTACCATACTATACCATAAGTATAATTATATTTTCCTTATCTTATGTTTGTGAACTGGTTATGCAGAATGTGGATTATAACAGAATTACAACCGACATTTACTTATAAACGAACGATTTACTTAATTGCTTAAGGCTCCTACGTTCATAAATGTGATTGCTTAGATATTTTTCTCTATGATCAAACATGTTTCTTATCATATTATAGATGTTTCTAGTACTACTAGGGCTTTTGCAATTTATTGATATATATTTGAAACCTACAGTAAAAAAATTTCATTCATGATTTTTGTTTCAAGAGCTATTCGAAATAGACAGAATTTACGCAGAGATCTGGTTTTTTCAACTGATTTTCGACTGCGCGCAATGAAAGCATGAAATAGTTATGCTCTACTACTATTTAGAACTCAGGTAAAAGTATTCAGTTTTAAAAGTTGGTTGAAATTATAAAAATAAATAAATAATAAATATCGGAGACAACCTCACACAAATCAATCTACATAGTCCCACAGTAAGCTCTAGTATAAGCTTGTGTTATGGACACTAGACGATGATTACCATACTTATATAGATAAATACATACTTAAATACAAATAACATCCATGACCCAGGCACAAATATTCGAGTTCATCACACAAATATTGCCCTTGCCGGGATTCGAACCCAGGACCGTCGGCTCAGTAGGCAGTTGCTTAACCACTGCGCCAACCGCGTCGTCAAAATATGTCCGTCATAATATGGAAAAAATACATTTTAAAATGTATATAATAGCCTCTTAAGAGCAATAAAACATGGCTGACCTTCAAGTTCATTGATTTCTGGTTTATGAGAGTAAGTGACATCGCGTGTTTTATATTATTATTATGACATACGACATAATTACGATACGAAGTCACGTGTCACAGTAAACATCCTGATGGTGATGATAACTTTTGCGTAGTTTTTTTTTAATTGAGACTGAATCTACACGCTAAGTTTTGATGACCTATTAAGTATAGAGGTCATCAAGACTTAGCGTGTAGATTCGGGTATTGCCAGAAGCCGCCTGAGAATTTTATTTTATTGGTTATTTGTGCAAAACTCGCTAAAACTTATCAAGGAGTTGGAGCTAAAAGATGGCTCGTTGAGTGAATTGGTTAAGCCCTTTTTGGACGACCGATAATTTTCCCATCATTAAATCTGCCATCCGCGAGGTTTCGTGTGGCCTGCTAGCTCAACGAATGTCTCTTTAATTTTTGTTGCGCGGCGTTAGTATCTGGGTCATTGTGAGATTTAGGTGCGCGTCTTTCCGGTGGACATTTGCGAAATTAAGGATTCCAGGGCCTAATTTTCTGATTAAATGCCTGTGAGAATAAAGAACGTTCCCTCTTCTATAATCCGCTGTAATAGCAACATAACCTAGATTCATACAAGCTCTTAACTTTTGACCGCCGAAGGGACAGTCGAGTTCATTTACATCTACACACTTACGAGAACATAAATATCTGAACACGATTTTATGCTCCTAACAATAGGGTCGTGTTCAGATATTTTTGTTCTCGTAAGTGTGTAGATGTAAATGAACTCGACTGGACAAATTTTGTTTTTTAACTGACAATGACCCATCTCTAGGAAAGATCCCGGTCACGAAAAGAGGGTTTTTACTGACACCAGATTTTAAAGAAGTTCGATGCCCCATTTGCACGCTTACAATCGAACCATCTGGAAGGGTTAGATACGTTGGTATCTTCAAATGCAAGTAAGGTCGATCACTTGGTCGATCTTCAAGTTACTAACCAATAGTACATAAAATAAAATATCACACTAATATCATAAAAGCGAAAGTGTGTGAGTGTGTTTGTGTGTATGCTTGTTACTTTTTTACGCTCAAACGCCTGGACCAATTTTGATAAACTTTTGTATGAAGGTAGCTGACACCCTGGAGTAACATATAGGGCACATTTTATCCCGAAAGACTGTGGTATTCCCGTGTGATGAGTGGGTAACAACGCGCAGCTAGTTATACATAAAACAATAAGCATAAAACAAGCAGCAGATTATTATTTAATTCTTTAAATTGATGGGAATCCTAACCTATAGATTAACACGACTGCATTGTGGAAAGAATTGTCGCTTGCGGTATTTCCAGACCGATACGACCATCAAACCTTCAAGAAAAGAACGTACTCCCACCTGAAAGGCAGCAACGCACTTGTGACTCCTCTGGTGTTGCAGGTGGCGATGGTAATCACTTTAAAAAATTATTGAATGAATGAATGAATGAATGAATGAATGAATGATCTTTATTTGCATAAAATGTGGTACAAGGTTGTTTATGCTAATAGTTACATGGAAACACACATTTCACCAGCAGCTGGCATGCAAAAATACAATGAAGTATATCTGGTATACCTACATATGATAAGATTTTAATATTAACAATGTCATTTAAAATTATATACAATATTTAAATGTCGGGGTTATAACAGTAAATGAAATACACAACTAATTCAATAAATTAAATTACTATACCTAAATCAGAAAAATGTCAGAAATACCAAGATTGCGGATTTAAGTTGTCAATAATGAAAATGTATAATAATTATTAAAATATTTAAACCAATAGAAATACTTTCATTTATACTAATTAAATAAATATGACAAGCCCAAATACCACCTTATTGCTTATGACATTAGAAAAAAAATCATTCGACTGAATTGCTGACTTCGACCGCTTTTGTACACTCATGTTTACAATCCTTCGATAATTTTGATCAAAACTCTAAAAGTATTAACTATCTTGAAACCAAATATGTATCATGTAAGTAAATAATAGTTATAAATATTGACACAAAGGCAATTCATGAAAGAAAAATGTAATGTGATCCACTGCAATGCAAGCAGAACTCGAACCTGTACCTTTCTCTACGACTACGTTTACGGCGTAGTGCTCTCCCAGCTAAGCTATCACATCGTTACAGCAATCACACCAAATCTTTGATTCCATAATTCTACGCTACTTGAGCGCCCTCTGCGTCATAATATGTGTTTTCTCAAAAATTGCATGTAATGTTGCCTTACCATCGCTAGGTAGACTACAGTAAGTGGAACATACCGAAGACTTTTTAGAAGTGTCCAGTAAACAGCGAGATTTTAAATTTGGAATCAATATTTGTCCAGTAAGTAAGTATGTAATTCCTATTACGTATCAAGATATTTGAATATCGAAACACGATTTACATCGTCACCGACCTATAAAAAAACTAAGGATGTGAAGGCGATGAGGTCGTATATAAATGTAAAAAGGATGCATTCCACAAATTGTTTTAATTATAAGTACAGTGCGAGAGCAAATTGTAGAAATTAAAAAGTGGCGTCCCTTTTTCATAGATTAAATAGAAAGAGACGACATTGCAGTATACACTTGCAATTTACACTAAGAGCGAATGTAAAATAAAAAGAGGTAAGTACTTGTAAAAGAAAAAGGTTTAGTACCCTTTTCTTTTAAGGTTTGATACTCTAGCAGGGCATAGAGCGCTGCAGGCATGTTGTCGATTTTGACAGTAACATATTGTCAGATTACAGAAGTTGTTGATATGAAAATAATAATATAATTTTAGAAGATTTAATTGTAAAATAAACGTAAAATGTCGTTTCTTTAATTTCAGGTATGTTCTTATGTTACATAATATGAGTGATTTGGGTTTTATTTACTATGAATTGTGATTAACAATAAAACTTTAATTTCAGAGCAACACATTGTTTGTTTTACAAAAAATGAGAAAATAATCTTATAAAACGACATTTGTTTATAAAATCCAAAAATGGAGAAACTTCGTTTTGAATTCACGGTACTGCCGGGAAATGATGGGAAATCAAATGTTTATTCCATAACATCAATCGCTACGAGTGATGACAAAGTATATGCTATACCAGAAGAGTTACAATCTGCTGGGCATCATAAAGAGATAATGAAAACGGCGGCCTATAATAAGGTAAAGAACAGTTTACAAAAAAGATTCCAAGTAAGACGAGTCTGGATATCAATGACAGACGAACTTAAAAAAATCTACTTGGATGAGGATGGTAATATCCAATTCGGTGACCAATTCCTCGAAGAATTAAACGATGAGAATTTAAGTACTGCTCAACAAAAGGAACCGGGTATTCTCGGGAAACTAATGGAAAAATTAATAGAAAATACACAAGAAGCTCGACAGCAAAACCTTAAACATGTTGCGGAGAAGTTTGTACTTGAGAAATTTACAAGTAAAAATACAAATTCCAAACAATGGATTGATACTTTTGAGAAAGAATGCATACGCTTTGGGGTGACAACCGATGAGAAGAAAATTGAAGTGTTGAGATTGTTCATGGATAAGAGTTGTGTTGACTGGTACAGTTCTATGGCTGTTAAATTGACAATAGACTCAGAATGGTCAATATGGAAGAGCAAGTTTTGCGATTCGTTTGCCAATAAGGGATGGAACCCAGTGACATATGCATTGTTATTTAAGTATAAAGAAGGAACGTTGCTGGATTATGCTATAAGAAAAGAAAAATTATTACTCGATATGAGACGATCAATTGATACGGGTACTTTGGTGGACCTAATTGCAGCTGGTTTGCCAGAATTTATACTGAATAAGATCGACAGAGAGACATTAAAAGATACTGTTGATTTGTTTAATGAGGTAAGCAAGTACGAACATATGGTAAACAAGAAAAGCGTTATATTTAAGAAAAAATACGGAAATGAGAAAGTTTTCAACAAATGTGAAGAGAAAACTCCTTGCAAAATATGTGAAAATTTGAATAAGGGAATTCGTTATCATCCGGAAGTAACATGCTGGTTCAAGGCAAAGGAAGACTATGGGACAATGAGAAATAACATCAAGCATGTGAACAATTCAGTGATAGAAGCAGAGTTAAATGAAAATGACCAAAAAAACGAATTGTAACACCATTAATTAACGTCAAACTGCTATTGAAAGATACATTAGAAATATACGGAGTTTATGATTCCGGTTCAAATGTTTCACTGATCAATTCAAAGTTATTGAGTCTAAAAGGAAAAGATAATCATTTGAACAAAGCAGATCTAGTAACGATTAATGGTGTTAAAAAAACAAGTGGTTTGACAAACTTAAAAATTAAAATCTTCGAAATAGAAAAATATGTTGATGTTTACATAATCGATGAATCAAATTTCAAATATGACTTTTTGATTGGATTAGACCTAATAAAAATATTTAAACTGACCCAGGATGAGAACTTAAAGATAACACAGAAACAGTACTTAAATAAGGAAAATAAAAACATAGTGGAAGAAATTTCTGCAGATAAAAAGATAGATAATGACTTGATAAATGAAGAAAATAAAAAAAACTTAGAACGTAAAATAAATTTTAATGAACATATAAAGGAAGAAGACTTTGAAATTAATATAACTCATTTAGATGATCATCAACAATCTGAAATAGATAAAATAATTGACAAATACAAATCAGTTTTTGCAAAAGATAAATACGATATCGGTACTGTTAACGATTATGAAGCAAGGATAGATTTACTAGTGGACAAATACTGCAGTAAAAGGCCTTACAGATGTACTGTAGATGACAAGAAAGAAATAGAAGAGCAAATAGCAAAATTACTAGATAATAAGTTAATTGAAGAATCCTACAGTCCATTTGCTGCACCGGTTACTTTGGCCTTTAAAAAAGAAGATAATAAGAAATCTAGACTCTGCATAGACTTTAGGGACTTGAATAAAATAGTAGTTCCTCAAGCTCAGCCATTCCCGTTGATTGAAGACCTCGTGTTAAAAACAAGAAACTGCAAATTTTTTTCGACCTTAGACATAAATTCTGCGTTTTGGTCTATTCCTTTACGAATCGAAGATAGAAAAAAAACTGGATTTGTAACACAAGAGGGACATTTTCAATGGACTTGTCTACCGTTCGGATTAAAAACTTCGCCGGCAATTTTTCAGAGAATTTTAAGCAACATACTAAGAAAACATAAATTGTCTGAATTTACAGTAAACTATATTGATGACATCCTTATTTTTTCCAAAAGTTTTACTGAGCATGTACAGCATTTGGCGCAGTTGTTGGAAGCAATTAAAGCAGAAGGTTTCAGATTAAAATTTACGAAATGTACATTCGCATCTAATTCAGCAAAATACTTAGGTCATATAATCCAAAATAATTCTGTTAAACCAATAAAAGATAATTTAATATCAATAAAACAATTTCCGATCCCAAAAACACAGAAAAATATCAGACAGTTCCTGGGAAAAATTAATTTTTACCATGAGTACATACCAAGAAGTGCTATAATACTTGATCCATTGCATAATCTGCTAAGAAAAAATCAAAAATTCGTGTGGTCTGATGAATGCCAAAAAGCATTTGAGACTATTAAAAAATTATTATGCTCTCAGCCAGTACTGGAAATTTTTGATCCAGATTTACCGATCAATATTTACACAGATGCTTCATTAGAAGGAGTTGGAGCCATTTTAAAACAGACACAACCAAATGGAAAAGAAAAACCAGTGGCCTACTTTTCAAAAAAACTAAATCCAAGTCAAAAAAAGAAGAAAGCAATTTACTTGGAATGTTTGGCAATCAAGGAAGCAGTTAGATACTGGCAATACTGGTTGATAGGTAAATCATTCACAGTTTATTCAGACCATAAACCACTCGAAAACATGAACTTAAAGTCTCGAACCGACGAAGAACTGGGGGACTTATGTTATTATCTGTCGCAATATGAATTTAAAATTAAATATGCACCAGGAAAACAAAATTTAGAAGCAGACTGCCTGAGCAGAAACCCAGTATTAGGTTCAGAGGAAAATAAAGATGAACAATTAAAAGTAGTAAATTTAATTAGCCTTGAGGATATTTTAATGGATCAAAGTAAAAATGAAGAAATACAAAATGAGAAAGACAAACTGATAGAAAGACATAGCGTCTATTTTAAAAAGGTGAAGCAACAGGAAAAGATAATGATATCGGAAGAATTTAGCATAACATTTTTAAAGGCTGTTCATGAAAATCTATGTCATATTGGGATTGGACAAATGCAGAAGACTATTGCCCCATTCTACGCAGCAAAAAATTTGACGAATAACATCAAAAACATTTGTAGAAGCTGTGAGATCTGTATCAAAAATAAAACAAGAGGACATGACAAGTATGGCTTTATGTCTCACCTAGGACCAGCCACCAAGCCTTTCGAAATAATGTCTATTGATACGATTGGAGGTTTTGGAGGTTCAAGATCTACAAAGAAATATTTACATTTATTGGTGGACCATTTTACAAGATATGCATTTATACTGACATCAAAATCTCAAAATGCAAGTGATTTTATAAAATTAATAATGAACATTGTAGAAACAGAAGACATAGGTATGCTCCTTTCTGACCAATATCCGGGTATCAATTCGAAAGAATTCAAGGAGTTTTTATATAGCAAGCAAATACCTATAATATTTACAGCGGTGAATGCTCCGTTTTCAAATGGATTGAATGAACGATTAAATCAAACTTTAGTAAACAAGATTAGATGTAAAATCAATGAAGAAGGTAAAAAGAGAGCCTGGACAACAATAGCTCAAGAGTGCGTAAAAAAATATAACGAAACTAGTCACTCAGTAACTGGCTTTTCACCGAGTTATCTTTTATATGGCACAAATTTAACGATTATACCAAAGGAGCTAAAGAAAGATATATTACAGAGTAACTGGATTAATGATAGGAAAATGGCACTAGAACAAACAATAAAATCTCATAACTACAATAAAATACAATTCGACAAGAAACGAAAATATAATAAATTTGATGTCGGAGATATGGTTTATGTAGAAAACGGAAACAAGCTAAACCGGAAGAAATTAGATGAACTGAGAATTGGGCCTTACGAGATAATTGAGAAAATTTCAAGCTCCATATTTAGAATAGATACAGGTCACAAAAAAACTGAATCTAACCTATTTCATATTACAAAACTAATTCCTGTCCCTTCTTGAGCTAAGGGAGAATAATAGATATAAAAGAAGAATTATTTTTCTAGTGAAGATTTTGTTGAACGTTTTAGTCCTCTCGGAGGAGGGGAGATGTAAAAGAAAAAGGTTTAGTACCCTTTTCTTTTAAGGTTTGATACTCTAGCAGGGCATAGAGCGCTGCAGGCATGTTGTCGATTTTGACAGTAACATATTGTCAGATTACAGAAGTTGTTGATATGAAAATAATAATATAATTTTAGAAGATTTAATTGTAAAATAAACGTAAAATGTCGTTTCTTTAATTTCAGGTATGTTCTTATGTTACATAATATGAGTGATTTGGGTTTTATTTACTATGAATTGTGATTAACAATAAAACTTTAATTTCAGAGCAACACATTGTTTGTTTTACAAAAAATGAGAAAATAATCTTATGAAAAACACTGTTGTCATTAGGTCTCTATATTTTTTCTCTCCAATAAATGTTCTTTACATTTAAAAAGTGCGTTCGTGCTTTCATCCGTATCTTCACATCTTGATACCCGGATATTGGTCAGAAAGGAGCATACCTATGTCTTCTGTTTCTACAATGTTCATTATTAATTTTATAAAATCACTTGCATTTTGAGATTTTGACAGTAACATATTGTCAGATTACAGAAGTTGTTGATATGAAAATAATAATATAATTTTAGAAGATTTAATTGTAAAATAAACGTAAAATGTCGTTTCTTTAATTTCAGGTATGTTCTTATGTTACATAATATGAGTGATTTGGGTTTTATTTACTATGAATTGTGATTAACAATAAAACTTTAATTTCAGAGCAACACATTGTTTGTTTTACAAAAAATGAGAAAATAATCTTATAAAACGACATTTGGCAGTATAAATAAACGTAACTCAAGATGCATATTTAAAAAAAAAAAAGTAGCGACAAGGTTTAGTGCGGAAGTTTGTATGCAGCGTTTAGTTCATAATTGTGCTGTGTAAAATGACAATGATATTTCGGAATTCCTTCCTTTTTTGTGTCGTTTAGAAAAAACCTCGGAGTTAAAATTGAAGGTAAGCTTTATGATATGAAAACTAGTTAGAAAATACAACAATGTTATACAATAATTAAATTTTATCTTTAAGACTTAGATTTGTAAGACAGTGCAAATAATTAAACGCAGTATTTATAAAAAAATATTTTAAGGCGGGATTTAAATTAAAAGGCAAAAATTTCAAATTTGTTTGTGTGATCTATTACAATAATTCAGCAAAAATGAGTTCAGACGAGTCTGATTCCGAATAGACGGCACTCCTCCATACTTAAAAGCGGAGGCAGAGTTAGCTAAAATAATTTACTTCCGACTAAATCCAAGGAGATATAAAAAAATACAAGAGATTCATTAAATGGAAGGAAGAAAATCAAGTTAATAGTTGGTCAGACAATGTGTGATAAGGTCTGAATATTTCAACAATCTTTTTGAGACAATCGGATGGCTACAAAGGAAAGAAATCACAAATATTCAGCAGCAAAATATAGAAAAGTTCTTAAATCAAGCTCTAGATGATAAACAGTTTGGCGATGAAGGTAAATAAATGCTGCCACTATTTGATAACGATATAACTATATATTTTATTCAAGTATAAACTCATAATTATTTTTGTTATAGGTTGTTATCGTGGGAGTTAATGGTGCCTGCGACGACGAATATCACAATGTGTAATAATAAAAATGGGATATAACAAAAATATTCATTGGAAAATGGCCGAATATGAATGTCACCTATAAAATATAATTTTAATCTAAATTTCTTGTTTAATTTTTGAGAAAAGCACTATACTTGCTTCGACCGTAAGAGCCATCCTGGCCTCGTATTATATCCGGACCTCGCCTACGGCTCGGTCCGTCTAATTCCTACTCGGCCAGTATGGCTTACTTACTGGTCTCTGCCGTAATGTACTATTAAAATGCTTATGCCCATTAGCCATACCCTAAATAATAGTAATTTAACTTTATCCTTATTATGAGGTCGAGTTACCGGATTATTTTAAAGATATCATATAGGTAGAACCTGAACACTTAATTTTTATTTACCAGTATAAATTTTGACATTATAAGAATGAAAAAACTGGTCAAGTTCGAGTCTGACTTGCGCACCGAGGGTTCCGTACAAATACTTATCCCAACTTAACTGGCCGAGTTAAGTTAAGTTTGCATCTGGTATGGTGTCGGATACAAATGAGGTGCAAAGTTAACTCAACTGATCACGTTGTTGTATGGCTCCCTTTTAAATATTTATTTTATTCTGTTTCTTTATTTGATGTTATGCAGCAACAGAAATACATCATCTGTGAACATTTCAAATGTCCATCTATCACGGTTCATGAGATACATCAGCCTGGTGACAGACGGACAGACAGACGGACGGACAGCGGAGTCTTAGTAATAGGGTCTCGTTTTTTGCCTTTCGTGTACGAAACCCTAAAAAGAGCAAGGGTAGGTACTCTTAGTTTAATGTGTTGCATATCGTTGATGACGTATCATCAAATTTAATCAATCAATCAATCAATATCATTTATTTCCAGGCAACTGTGGCCCATAACCATTCAAGACCTCAATTTACGAAGCCATCCATACAGCCCAGGATAGAGTAAGCTGGCGCAAAATAGTCCACGAAAAAGTAATTCAGAGAGGCCACGACCCTCAGCATTGAGGATATCGACTGAAGGAGGAGGAGGTGGCCCATAGATAAATACCTAACTAACATGCATTATCAAATAACACAGTAATATAAAATAATCAATAATATAAAATAATTATAAACACGTTAGTTCGGCGACGTGCGTCTTAAGTTCTGGGTGTGTGTGTTAATGACGTATGGTGCACGGGTACGGGCCCAGACCAGTTTGTTCTCCGACCTTCCATATTGTAGGTATCCCCCGATTTTTTTATTTTTTTCTCGAAACTGGTCGACAATGTGGTCATAGATTACCTAACTTCATTAGATAACCTGCGTTACATAATTGTTACAACTGATAAATATCCATTATGACGGGCGCGGATCCATCCCTCCGTTTTGATAACTGTCCATCTATGAGCCTAGAAAATAAGATAAAATGTTCCATGCTAAGATAAAGAGTTGTATTTTATTGCACGGATTTCATACTAATATTGGACTTTTTAGAATGTATTTCAGAATTATATTTTAAATCTGTTTAAACGGTAGACAGATCAGAACTAATCGCCTACTGCATTACATGTTAAATTTAATCGATCCATGAGAATACGTGGTTTGGGCGGTATATATTTTTCTTTAACGCCGTATTCGTAATCATAGCAATGATTACGAACGGGGTATTATGCGTTTTTGTCGCCCTAACAAGCGCCTTTTTAGGACATGTTTGAGTTGTGAGTGGCAGTTAGTTTAGTTTAGGGCATGGTATACAGGGTGTTTGGTACATCGTTTGCCAAATGAAAATGGGGGATAGAGGGCGTGCTACCTCCTACGGCCCCTAAAAAAATTCTTAGGCCCACGGATTTTTAATGGCATTTATTTTAATATTTTTGGAGTGGAATAAAAAATAAATTGTGTTAGCCAGTAGTGTAGTTTTTTTTAAACTGGTTTATAGGCACTAAACTAAACAGGTTAAACTGGTTTTTAAACTACTCCTATGATGGGAACGTAAAATAATGTAAAATTTAATTTTATTCGGTAATTTTTTATCTTAGTGCTAGTATATATTACTAACATAGTCCTAAGCTCAAATTGTTAGTAATAAGAATATGGATCAATTTAGTCAGAAATAAAATATTTTTATTTTATTTATTTTTATTTATAGGCAGGCATTTTATATCACCTGGAATTGCATTAAAGACACATCTGGTAACTTCCCTTCATAAAGTGTGCACTATTGGGAACCATGTCCATTACAAGTTTATTCTGGTGTCTCGTGCTTCTGCAATTGAAGTATACCCTTCAATTGCTTCTTTAAACAGTTCAGGGTGTTTCTTTACAAAAATGGCTACCTCAAAAATGTACATAGGTACATGTCAGTGTTAAAATTCCGTGTTTCCGTGTGTTGGTTCTGGTCTTCGGATTGCGACACCGAGTAAGGCGCTCTATGTGTCGCGCTTGGATCACTCCGCCGTGGCTGACGATGTGGTGGAGTACGACCGCCGGAAGACTGGCTTCTCGCTGAGGGTGCACCAGCTACAGTCCCGCCACTACGTGCACTTCAGCTCGTTTGTGGTGCGCGTGCCGCGGGGTAAGTGCAGACTTCTGGCCCATGGGTGTCGTGTTTCGGCAGTTCCGGGGCAATCTGCCGAATCATACACCAGATCAGACGACGCAACGGAGCCACGCGGTTGTGTCGCCTCAATCTAATTCGTTTTAAGTCTTGTTGGTTGTGCCTTTCTTTTATTACTGTAATTCTGTGTAAACTATTTTAATAATAGATAAATACTTATTTTAATAATAGAAAAAGCCAGTCATACAAAAAATGCATTTACAATTGTCATGTTCTTTGACTAAATAGTTATCATAATAGTTGATTAAAGCACTCGCGATTTCATGAGATTCATACAGGTAAAAGGGGAATCGGGGAATATTATGTTACACCACTGGCAACACAGAAACGGATTGACAGAACCAACCGACCAATCATAGCGTGATGACGTCAGAAGTGTCGCTTGTCATTCCGGAGTATACCTTGTTTTCTTATACCATGGTTTAAGGAATAGTTATAGACGCAACCAAGGTTACGCATATAATATTTAGGCATACTCGTAAGTACGAAGGTATATATGTCATGGATGTTTGTTATGTCCGTAAGCACATTTTCCTTAATTGTTTCTTAAAATGCAAAGGCCGAAGACTTGTTACCATATTACCACAACGGAAGATGTATCACTATAACAGTTCCAGTTTTAAACAGTCAAAGTCAAAGTTTGAACACAGTGTTTAATGTCTTATAATTCAATGTTTGTTTCCAATGTGCTCAGCCTGCAAGCAAGCGTGCAAATGTTTAAGCACGATATATATTATATTATATATCCGTTCAAAAATACTGATTGTTTTAAACATTTTTATCTATGGTTAAACAGGTTTCTGATCACAATATTGATGTTGCTACTTAGAACAGGGCTCTTGAAATCTATTGGTATATAATATTTGAAACTACAGTTTGAATTTTCCATTGATAATTTTTGTTTCAAAAACTACTCGAACTTGACAAAATTTACGAAGAAAACAGTTTTTTTTTCAACTTATTTTCGACTGCACGCATGAAATGAAAGCATGATATAGCTGTGTTATTATCTAAAACTCAGAGAAAAGTATAATTCACTTTTAAAAGTTGGTTGAAATTATCAATATATTCGTCATAATATGAAAAAAAAACATTTTAAAATGTACAAGCCTACAAACATAATTTTTAACATGTAGATATTGTACGTTCATCAATAATTGTCTCGAAACAGCTAGGAATTGAGACGAGTCAAATGGAAATCCATGGGAGAAGAGAAGTATTTGCTCAGAAGTGGGACACTACTATTTATTTATTTATTTAAATCAGACAACTACCATCCAGGCTAACAAAAAAAATGTGAGGATATATATTTTTCGATTCTGAATTTCGAACGTAAAATCAAAACTCAATTCTTCCTGCACATGGTCGATTTTTGTAGGTACCTACAGTACCTTGTACCTTAGGCAGTATTAAAGCAATGGGGACTGGGGATCGTGCGTGTAAACGCACATCCGACGGTGTGGCGAATGCGCATAAGCATTTTAAACACATGTGACGCAGGGGGTGCTCCAGTAGCGTAGAGTTGTAGTCAAGTAGGTGTGATTGACGTAACGATGTGATAGCTCAGCTGGGAGAGCACTACTACTGCTTACAATGCAGTGGATCACATTACATTTTTCTTTCATAATTTACCTTAGTGTCAATATTTATAAAAATAAAAATGTGGTATTTCCACATCAAAATTATGGAAATATTATCGATAAAAAGATTCTAGAAAAACATTTTATAATAGCGCTATCTCTCTCGTGGTCCTCACACTTGCTGTAAAACAAGTAAAACGCACATCCTAGGCCAATGGATAATGCGCTCAAGGGGCCTTATTCATTTTAATTTTTTTTTTTTTCATATTATGACAAATATACCTGTTGACAATTTCAACCAACTTATTGAAGTGAATAATACTTTCCCCCGAGTTCTAGGTAGTAATATAGCCATTTCATGCTTTCATTGTGTGCCTTCGAAAATAAGTTTAAAAAAAACAAATTTCCCGCGTGGTTTTTGTCCATTTCGAGTAGTTTTTGAAACAAAAATTATCATTGAAAAAATTCGAACTGTAGGTTTCAAATATATACCTACCAATAAATCCCAATTGTCTGTGCCAATAGCCATGTTCTAGGTAGTAACATCAATAATATGTTAAGAAACATGTTTCATCATACAAAAATATGTCTAAAACAATCAGCATTTTAAAAGGAATAAGGCCTCTTAAAGATTATACCTTTTTCGATTCTGAATTTCTGACGTAATTTTACGAGCACATGTTAGACTTTAATCGGTATTTATTTCGTAAATTATTCAACTGCTAAAATTAATGACGTCAGTAACCATCTCTAGACGACTACCTTTGATACGATTCCCAACCGGTTCATTGCCGTGAAATGACGCAGACATTCGTCACTCTTCAAGACAACTATATGAATACGCAACTTACCCTTCGTGAAGTGATTCTTTGATCGCTTTACGCCGCGAACGCACGTTCGTAGTAACGCTTTAACTAACGTGTCAACCAACATTCGAGTAAATTTTGGGACAGTTATATCTTGCAAAAATTTGGGGATAAAATCTTCAGTTATTTAAAGTAAAATGTTTTGGCAACTATTGGTAACTGCGGCAGTGTGTTGGGCTGTGTACGTTCGGTGGCAGAGGAGAAGGATTCGGAAAGTAAACGAGGAGATATCTTCGGGAGGACTTCAGGAGCTGCCGTTTATTGGACATGCGCACCTTTTGGGAGGGAACCATGAGGGTTAGTTATTTTTACTCTTTTTTTATATCAGCGTTACCGAGATTCACTTTTTGTATACATAATGAATTATTTATTTCCTTCTTTTATATAGAATTCAAATTTGAAAAATATTAATGTGGAATAATTTTTAACCCACTTGTTACTGTCGTTCTTTTAAAAGGACGTCAACAATTAAAAATTCTCACAAACAATGGGTGTCCTTATCAAGCTTTTGTTTATACACATTAGAAACGTTTCAAGTATTGGAAGTGGACACCTAGTTGATTGTGCGTGTTATAAACAGTTTCATATTTTATTTTACGTATTTAATTACGCTGATTACCGATGGAAAGTTCGAGGTATGTATTTCTAAACAAAATTTTAAGCAATATTTTTATAAAAATAGGAATATAGCAAAAACAAGTGTTTACTTTCGAGTTATAAGTATTTTACATTGAAAATATAATTAGAAGTGGTATTTTATACCAATTTTATGAACCGTCCTTTTAAACGACCAATAGGGTTATATGCTACTATCACTTGCTTTGCATTTAAGGGCGCGGAAGAAAACTTGGTTCGGACATTTATCATTCATTGTATTAAGCGGTTTACACTCACGTGAAATTGTCAGTCGGGCCGTTCCTGACAATTTCACGTGAGTGTAAACCGCTTAATACAATAATTAAATGAGTTAATAGAAAAGCTTGAAGAAGATGACTCAGTTTAAATAGCAGATTCTGTTGTTATTTTGCCTCTCAAAAACATTTATTGTATTTTATTTCCATCCATTTATCTCATTGATGAACTACAAATCCGAGGAATTCAAGCCACTGGAACTGTGCGTGAAAATCGTGTGGCAAAATGCCCCTAGCCTACAAACAACACTACAGAAGTCCCCTCGGGGAACATTCATATATCAGTCCAGCCGAAAGGAACAAATAGTAGTATGCAAGTGGCATGACAACAGCGTTGTTACAGGTTGCATCTGAAGAAAGTTAAGAGATTTTCACAGCGACAAAAAAGTACATACAAGTAGATCAGCCAAGCTAAGGCCTCCATCTGTCCGATCAAAATATTGTTCTTCTAGAACGAACTTGAACGACTAGAGTTAAAAAATTATACTTCTTGATGTGTCACGCACTAGACATAATGCGTGGTAAGGTAACTATACAAAAATGATGGGGGAGGGGGGAAAGGACTTTGTGCATTTTCGCAAATAAGTATGTGAAACAGTTCTTCTTGAAACCTATTAAAAAAATATCATAAAGATACACGTACTTCCCAAATGTGCCCTGCTTGTTCACGCTTCGATGGCAAAAATCACACAATAAAGTATAGAGATACTCAGCCTAGGTGTATTGAATTCCATAAAAAAACAAATTTAATGTTCCCTAAATGCAATGTTAAGTTTTGTTTTGAAAATTTGCATACATATAAACAAAACGTGTTACATAATATTGCTTTTTATTATTAGGATTAACGTCTGTTATTGAAAGGGATCCTATGCAGTCATGGTTGTACATGTTGTCATGTAACATGTTACTATCGTCCTTTTAAAAGAACACCTGTTTTCCAGTTTTCCATGAGAAATATATATATATTTTTTTATATTTTTCCCGTGTAGCTTTATTTTTTTAAGGTACATCACGTAAAATTCATTTGAGGCGGAGGTATCTGGTATGCTCAGTAACAAGTGGGTTAATATAAATTTTTATGACTTGCATCACCGTATTTATCGTTATATAGGTACTTTCGCAATTTATGTTTCGGAGTTGATAGTGTTGATAGCCATCAATGCAAAGAAATATTTAATTGAAATAACTTTATGATGGTCATCATTATACTTTACAACTAAAGGGATTATTTAAATAATGAATTGAGGACGTTAATTTTGTTATGTAAAACTTAGTTATAGGTATTATTATTGTGTTTGTATGTGTCTAAAGTGTATACAATTTCTTTACAACTTAATAATAGTTTAGGTAGTACGAATAAATTATAGGATGAATTTTAAGCTGCTAATGAATATTTTAGCGAGGCTCGATTGGGTCACACGTTAACATCCTCTGACACTGCATTGAGCCTATCAAACGGACGGTCCTGGGTTCAAATCCCGGCAAAGGGAAATACTTGTGTGATCAACTCGAATATTTCTTCCTTCTTAGGCATGGATGATTCTATGTATTTAGGTATATAATTATCTATACACTAGCTGTGTTGCCCGCGACTTCGTCCGCGTGGAATCTTATCTTGAACATTTTACATCTTTATTATTTTCAAATCTAAGCAATGTTAAAATTATTTTTCTTTTTTCAAAGTTGATTTCAACGATGAAGTTGTACATTGATTTCAACCCCTTTTTCACCACCTTAGGGTATGAATTTTCAAAAACGCTGAAATTAGTTTTCCTTTCTTCTAATAAAATACCTATTTACAAAGTTTCTAATTCCTAACTTAAAATACAACCTATACCCGATACAACCTTTCATCCTCTTTTTAACCCCCTTAGGGGTGAATTTTTGAAAATCGCTTCTTATCTCTTGTACACTTTATAAATGCAACCTAGTGTGCAAATTTCAACTCTCTAGCATTTGTAGTTTCGGCTCTGCGTTGATGAGTCAGTCAGTCAGGACACTTGCATTTATAAATATAGATATAGATGACGGGGCGGGTTATTTGACTAATCCATATTGTAGATTTGTGGATATTATTGGTTAAGTGATTATTATTTTGTAATTTTCTGCTGACATTTTGAAGGGTTTATAAATCAATTATGTGATAAAAAAAAAACTTTACATGTTTTTATTTCGTCGTCTATAGTCTGTACTTCAAGGTACTTACAAAATGCAAACAAACATTAAAAAGGTTGTTTATAAAACAACGTTTGGTTCTTGGTAATTTGTTTATATTATAAAATAATTAACCTCACTAATGCAGTCCGTTCCATTTAAATAACATGTGTTATCGCTTAATTTTACAGAATATATACAAATACACAAATACAAACATATTTTTACACATTAAATAAATACATATTTTGGAAGTAAGACGACTAAAATAGAAAGTCAAAGGTTTAAAGTAGCAACACCTACCTTACGTGATTTTTAACTTTGTCGGTTTGACATTCGCCATTGCTTGCATTCAATTTGACAGCTCCGGTTTGTTTACATTTTTTTAAATACCTAAAAGTACAGACTATACAAACCATAACTCAAGCCTACTATGGGACTTGATCGACGTGAGTGAGGTCGTCCAATATTTATTTATTTATCAACGTTCAGTTTATCTCTCAACGCACAAAAGTACCTACGTTTTCTTTATTACTTCCACTGCATCAGTTTCTCATGCCGGACCGGGCGATGGTTTGCCTTCATTGTAATGTTATGTCTCACTAATGATTTACCATCCCACGGTACGGTTTTCCCGCCGTTTTGCGTTTTCTGATTTTGTGTCCTAGAAAAAAACATATTTATCATCATTTATAAATCTCATATTTATGTTATTTTCAATATATCTGTTTGATAAACTCGATTGTTCCTGGGTTATGGATATTGCTGTTCTTATTGTATTATATTATTTATCTAAGTATGTTTATCGTCGTCTATTTAGTGCCCATAAAGCAAGCCTGCCGGAGCAAGAGCTTACTGTGGGACTAGCTCGATTTGTGTGAGGTTGTCCGATTTTTCTATTTTATATATTTATATATAATAGCTTCGCCTCACGAACTCACGATGTGATCCGCGGTTTATCGAATAAAAGTAGCCTGTGGTAATCTAGGTTGTGAGCTACCTACATACAAAATTTTATCCGAATTTATCCAGCCGTGGCGTGAAAAAGTAACAAACATACACGCTCACAAACTTTCGCCTTTATAAATAGTAGTGTGATAATATGATATAATAAATAAATAAAAAATATCAGACAGCCTCACACAAATCGATCTAGTCCCAAATGAAGCTCAAGAAGGCTTGTGTTATGGGTACCAGACGACGATATACATACTTATATAGATAAATATATACTTAAATACAGAACAACCATGTGCTTGGGTACAAATATTCGAGTTCATCCCACAAATATTTGCCCTGGCCGGGATTCGAACCCGGGACCGCCGGCTCAGTAGGCAAGCGCTTACAAACTGAGCCAACTGCATCGACATAATGCCGGGTTCGTTTTAAGTTCTTAGTCAATTTAAGTTTTTATATGTTAGCAGCATAGTAGCTGATGGATAGCAATCAAAACTATTAAGATTCCTTTGCGTTATGCATTTAAAAGGAATGTTCTCTTAATTTATCATAAATCATGGCCACATTTAGCGACATTCCAACAGAAAAATGTAATTACGACCGACTTATTTACAAAAAAAAAATCTAAGTGCGAGTCGGACTCGCGCAACGAGTTCCGTAAAAACACTTTTCCATCTTAACTGGCCGTTTTAAGTTAAGTTTTCACCTATTAAGTATGGCGCCGGATACAAATGAGGTGCAAAGTTAACGCCAATCACGTTTGTTGTACGGGAGCCTCTTAAATATGTTTTTTGCTGTTGTTACACTTTTTTGTTTTAGCGGCAACAGAAATACATCATCTGTGAAAATTTCAACTGTCTAGCTATCGCGGTTCATGACATACAGTCTGGTGGCAGACAGACGAACAGACGGACCTTAAAAATTATTTTGGACCATTAAAAATCGAATTATTTGTTGTTGGTTCAGCAACTTGTAAAAATATCTTAAACGGTAACAAGACTCACCGACATTACACTAAAAATAATACTGTATGTATTTCTTAACGATAAAGCCAATCAGAAACTTGCTTAACTTTACGCCAGTGTGAAGGGGACCTACATCTCATTCCTTAAGATCAACATCATTAGGTCATGGTCACTTTACTTGATATGTTTCAACGTGCAGAATTTAGTTTAATTTCAAACCGGCAAAAAACTTGTAGTGCGATGCTCAGAGTGGCCCCTACTAAGGAGCTCCGTGGAAACACTTTATAACTCGAAAATGAATGAAATTCACTTACCTACACGTGATAGCTTTCTTTTTAGTTTCGCTAAGTTCTTTATCTTTTCAAATGATTAAGCCCATTAATAAATAAGTACCCTAAAACTAACATACACAATATAAATATTAAGGGACAATCTTGTACAAATATACAAATCAACCTAGCCCTAAACTAAGCAAAGCTTGTACTATGAGTACTAGACTACGGTACCTATACTAATATATACCTACAGACGACGCGGAATATTTGTGTGATGAACTCGAATATTTGTGCCTGGGTCATGGATGTTATTTCTATTTAAGTAAGTATATATTTATCTATATAAGTACGTATGTCGTCGTCTAGTACCGATAACACAAGCCTTCTTGAGCTTCATTTGGGACTAGATCGATTTGTGTGAGTAGCTAGCCCAAGCTGGGCTATAACAGCAAGAAATAGAACAAAGTGGAAGTCCTTGGAGGAAGCCTTCACCTGATAAGGGGTTCTTGACCGCTATAAATTAAAAATATTAGATATGTTATACTGCAGAAATTAAAATGCTATTTAATGCAAAATAAATGTATATTTTCTATGAATCATTAATTAACAAATACTATAAGAAGAAAATGTGATATTTTAAACATAACAACTATAGCTTAAGTGACATGTAATGCATCTTTGGACTCGAAATAAAAGGCTTTTTTATTTTTTATTTAATTTTAATTTTATTATTATTGTAGTTTCGCCATCTTCGTCCGTCCGGCCGTCTGTCCGCAGCTTAGTTCAGAGACTCGTTTTACTTGAAAGCTGCAATTTGGCACGGATATATATCTATTAGTCACGCTGACAAAGTGGTAGAATAAAACCTTGAAAACATTTTTTTAGTGAAAGTACCTAATTTTGCAACAGCTCAAGGTGTGGGATATCGTTGGAAAGGTCTTTAAAAAATTTTTGGGTTACTACAGACAACTTTTATATAAAGAGATCCATTTGCGATATATTAACTTTGTTTAGTTTAAGTTTAGTTTTAACTGCTCATTTAGTCAAGTAAGTATATATACCTATATGTCTTCTGTCATCACTCTACCTAGATGGAAGGATTCCCGCACAACGCGTTAATTATACCTTGCATTGTTTTAATTTGATTGAGGAATAAAGTGTCATTGTTTGTTTATTACATGCAATTATATAATTGCACTGGAAGGTGCCTACAACCTACAACGTCATCAGCATATTTTTCTTTACCATAGTAGGGTAAAAAGTATCCTATAACCATTTTAGATGTCCTGCTATACTTGTACTAAAATGGTTAAAATCCGTCCAGCCGCTGTGGCGTGATGAGATGACAAAGATCATACCAACAGATGAGGCGCAGTAAAGAATTTTTTAATTTTTACTACCGTTTTGTCGGCGTGATACATACACATACTCACACCAAAAAGCTTTCTAGTACTAATGATCACGGAGCTAAGCCCCGGACGGACGGACATGACGAAACTATGAGGGCTCCTAGTTGACTACGGAACCCTAAAAAACGGTAATCGCAAGACAAAATGTAGGAGAAAGTTGAAGCAGTGGCAACTGAGGCTTTCAATCCCGATATTCTTTGTATGGGCAATCCCGAGATCCTGGTTAATCCAGATTTTCAATACAAAGAATCCTGGAATAGGCAGCACTAGAGGCAACTAATGAAACTTTGATGAAGTAATCAGAAAAAAAAAACTATCATAATATGTACCTAGTGCCTATAGTCCAAGTTTTGTCGGTCAAAATATACTATACCTACCTATACTTACCTATTAAATGAGATAATTACGTATTTTCGTCTTTTGGGTAGAAGGGTGGTTTAATGGTTATGTTTTTCAACTAGCAATATAAGTATTTAGGTATTATACCATCATGGCTCAGCGAGCCATGGAAAGAGCTATGCTTGGTGTGTCTCTTAGGGATCAGATCCGAAACGAAGTAATTCGACAGAGAACCAAAGTTACCGACATAGCACAGCGGATAAGCAAGCTGAAGTGGCAGTGGGCTGGTCATATCTGCCGTAGAGCCGATGACCACTGGGGCAAATGAGTTCTGGAGTGGAGGCCACGAATCGGTAAACGTAGTGTAGGGCGCCCTGTAACAAGGTGGAGCGACGACATTCGTAGGACAGCGGGTAGTAACTGGAGGACGAGAGCTGAAAATCGAGCTCAGTGGCGTGCCATGGGAGAGGCCTATGTCCAGCAGTGGACTGAAACAGGCTGATGATGATGATTATACCATGTGGGCCCTGTAACAGGAGCAAACAATTTAAACATAGATTTTCCTCGTCAAACTAAACAGCATCTGTTCAGAAACTTTTTTTTTAAATACTGTTTTCAGATGTTCATTTTTTCAAACAAAGTAAATAGCATTTTCAATGTACGCCGTCGAACATTGACATCGCCTTAGTATAGACATAGCTGTCACTTTACTAAATATCAAATGTTTCGCAATACATTGCTTCTTTGAAAAACCTTTATTTTACAGGTTTACATTATAAATGAGTTATTTTTAAAAAGTTGTTTAATAAATGTTGTTCAGTTTGAGGGGTAGAATCTATGTTTTAATATATTTATTAATATTCCTGTAACAGGGTCCACCCGGTATAAACTTCAATCTTAGAAATGTTTAATAGTATAATTTTAATTATATACGATGCTACTTAGCGTAAATATGGTTAGTTAATAATTGGTACGTAGTGGTATGCAATAGGCGTGCGGACATTTTTTTTGGAGGATGTCATTCGATTTTTTTTTTATTGGGATCAAATGTCTACATGAATACCTATACCTAGACTGTTCTAAGACAGAAATATGACCGTCAAAGTTTACCATTCCTACAGAGCGCTAAAAACGCTCCATGCAAATGGCCTGAATACATATGACGTCATGTGTGGGTTGGATACCATTTTTTGTATGGAGACAATAAATAATTTGCCATTTTCACCATTCCACCAAAAAGTGTGCGTTTAAGTTTGTGGTTATCATATAGGTATTTATTATTTTGCTAAATTATGAGGATTCTGAAAACATCTTTAAAATTACTCTTGAAAAAAAAACATTTTTTTTTGTCTCATATTTCAAAATAAATGTTTTCTTTGTTTCATGACATATTGAGCTAATTTATTCATATAACTACACTTTGTTGTATAATTCAACATTAGTTGCATCCCCTATTGGTACATATCTAATAATTATATCTTATGGAATTCTTGTTATACAGCTAGGACGTATTAAAAATGTAATTTTTGTATCTTTTCAGATGTCATGGCGCTATTTCAAAAATTGGGAAGGTTGGCGAACGGGCAAGGCGGTCTTTCTACATTTTGGTTAGCTAACAAACTGTATTTAAGTAAGTGAAGTTTACTCTTATAAATTTATGAAACATGTAATGTCTCATATTTTTTAGCCTATTTTTCAATTAGGTAGCTCCTTTTTAAATTTATCTTTAAGCTTTGATCTTTGTATTAATGGTTGAAGTCTACTGTTGTTAGGCACTGCATTCTGGCTGCGAAATTGCAATGTGGATCTGTTGTAAAGCCTGGCCAGAAATGTATGAGGATGCGCCATATTGCGGAATTTCAATGGAACTAATTTCTTACACTGGCAATTATTGTATGCTGGTTTGTCAAAAATGTCAATGTCATTCCTGGTAGTTTCTTTAAATGACGAATATTTACGAAATGTCGAAAGAAAATGCCGAAAACCATTCACAGTGTGAACGTAATATTATAATTAAAATGTACACGTCGCACCTTTAGAATTATAGTGACCTAATTCTAAATCTTCAAGATTTTGAATTAGGTCACTAAGGCCATGTTCAGATGACAAGCGCTCAACGCGCGTTTTACTAACGCGCGTTTTTAGCTCCATACAAAAACGCGCGTTGGCGTGTGTACGTCCTGAATAAAATGTATGTAGTTTTAAACGCGCGTTGAGCGCTTGTCATCTGAGCATGGCGTATAGTTCTAAAGGTGCGACGTGTTTACTACACGAAAAGCAGTCAGGAAAATAGTGCATTCAACTATAGTACATTGTTGTAGAGGCTGTAAAGTAAGCAATAGATTAACGAGTAAATTTCGAAGGCCGACCCGCAGGGGAGGCCTTCGATAGTACGAGTTAATCTATTGCACTTTCAGCCGAGACTTAACATAGTGCTTTTCACGACACGAGGAAATATATTATAATACGAGATTTTCATATTGGTCATTAAACTCGGCGACTTGTTGCAGCCTCATTGTTGTAAAAATCAGGGCTATTATAAACATAAAGCTGATCGTGCCCCCAGATTCAAACGACATAAAGACGATTTTCAACCCAGTTATGAAGAAATAACAAAAATATTCAAACTTACCTCACTTTCAACTTAATTTAGACATTTAAATATTTAGTCTAGGTTACACTCAGGTAAACAACCCTACGATACATTATACAAATATACACTGAAGGGTCATTTGTAACGGTAGGTACGCAATATTAACATAGGTACGTTCCTAATATTATATATGTCGTGAGTCAATGTGAACATTATTAAATTAATCACATTATATCACATTACAAAACCAATTTTAATAGTTACTAAACAGTAAACAACACATTTTGTTTTTTTTTTTTATATGGCCGGCTGACCCGTAGCGCATGCGCGCATCGCATCTCGTCGCAATGGAGTCATAGGTTTTCAGCCGAATAAAAAAAATATGAACTCAATATTTATATCGGTAATTAAAAGTGTTTATTTGTTGAAAACTGTTTATTTGTTGAGAAATTAGTAATTGTAGAAATTAGGAAATTGTTTTTCTCCCCATAACTAATTTTAAAATATAAATATTCATGATTTTTAGAGTAAAACCTTTTTTAACAAAAAACTTATTAAAAAGTAACCCTGAGGAGTATTATCTTACTTAAGAAAATAAACTCGTTTATGGGTATTTATAAGTTTAAGAAAAAAATACGCCTCATAAATGACGCATTCTCATTGGTCAATTTAATTTGACATGCAGCAGACCATTAAGCTTTGATTGGTTAAATTGTCGTTTAAGTCGGCCGAGAAAATTAGTCTGAAATATTTTCTAATAAGTCGTATCTTACTATGAAATTCAAGTGTAGATACGAACTGTTACCGTAAGGTCCAACATTGTTGTCGTGTTGGGAGCTAACATAGATATACAGTTTACAAATGAACATATATAAGCAGTTTTGTGTACTGGATTCAGGTAATCTATAACCACATTTTCGAGCAGTGTCGTGAAAAATGATATTACAAGGCTGCATAGGACCTGACAGGCATTTAAATTAATGTCATTATAGTGCGGTTATGATAGATTGGTTGTTGTTGTAATAATGATGTGTGATACTAAATTGATTTTTATAAAATTAACTTAGTAATAGGGATCTCTGAAACGTGAAATTTCTCATTTTGATATTCTGTATTTGAGGTACTTCTTATTATCACCAAACGGTAAATGTAAAGATATGACGACTAGTCGAAAAAGCCCATGAACTGTCGGAACTAATTTTATTAACTGTAAAAAAATACTAACTTGTATCTTTCCAAACTTGTCCACTTCCTTATTCGTCCACTCCAAAATCGTCCTTTTCCTAAGTTGTTACTTTATAGATTTCGAAGTTGACTACTTCCTAAACAGTCATTTTCCTATTCGTATTTTCTTTACGTGCACAAAGAGGTAATGATAGTGACATCTTTTGTCACCTACTTCAGTTATGTACGATTCCCACTGACCGGGCGGAGTTGGCGAGCGCTCAAGCGCATCTAAATAGTTGCCAAAGGAATGTAGAGCTTCTGTACAATAGTCAGATCCCATATTCGAATGTTATTGGCGCCGCTGCCGGCCGATCGGGCGCTTGCGGACGCGGACGGAGGTGCTCGGCTATCGTCGCGCGTAAGCGGGTCCGTTCGGTCACCGCCACGCGCCATCGGCTCCGTTGCGCTAGTAGATTTAATCGCTCCGGCGGGAGCAGTCGGCTGCCGCTAGACGTGGGTCTTTACGTCATTTTCAAGAAACGTAACGAGACCAGTGACTCGGTCGCCGTCACCTGTTTCATAACTAGTGATTTTTGTAACTGGTTATTTTTATTCTGCTACTGTGATTGTTTGCAAAACTCGACTCGCGCGCGATCACCATCCCGCTCGCTCGGCTGGCCGGGACGGCGACGGCACACGCGCGTTCTACATCTCGCTCGCTCGGCTGGCTGTGGCCGGTGCAGAAGGTGAGCTCTCTCTCGCTCGATTACTCGACTCACAGATAGCAGTAATAATAAAATAACGCATTTACAAAAATCACTACTTGTTATTTGACGCGAAACTAGTGATTCGGTTACATGTCGTGTAACTAGTTACTGTAACTAGTGACGTGAAATAACGCCCACGTCTAGCTGCCGCTGGGCGCTCCAGCGTCCGCTGGAACGTGGTGGCAGCCGAACCCGCCCGACCTGGTCACTGGACGCGGTCGGCCGCTGCCGGCTGCCAGAGCGCCCGTTGCGACGCGGCGGCAGCCGACCCGGCCCGGCCCGGTCAATGTGAATCGTACATTATAAGTGGCCTGTAATCGTTATGGAAAACGTATTAAGACCTCATTAACTGATATTTCCAATAGATAAAGATAAACCTATTTATAGCATAATAAATATAATTCTTCTGTACGTGTGTTTGAACACTACTCCTCTTAAACGGCTGGACCGATTCGGCTAAAATTTTGTGTGTACAGGGATAAGTTCGCCTTTGTACATGTTTTATTTTTATCTTTTGAAGTTTTGTGAATTGTTTTTGTGTACAATAAAGTGATTACATACATACATACATATTTCTAGGTCTCTAGATGGTTTGAAAAGACATTAAATTTGGACCCAGTAGATGATGCAGTCGTATGAAAACGTCTGCCGGGTCCGCTTGTACAGGGACAGGCGTGAATATATTGCTACATAATGAAAGTGAAATTTCAGTTGAGGAAAGGTAAATAAAGTGGACAAGTTAGGAAAAAGACTAGTTAGGAAATAGTCAAGTTTGGAAGTGGACCAGTTAAGAAAGAGACAGGTTGGGAGGTGGACAAGTTTGGAAAGATACAAATTAGGAAGTGGCCGAAGTCGACCGGAGGGAAAAAAATGTTCAGTTGTCAATATCATGTTTTCGAACTATACTGACAGTTGCAAAATGTTTACCATAAAAATCTTATATGTAAATAGTGCCCTCTTGACAATTCTCATTATTTCTGGTCAGGCTTTAGTATCTGTTTTGAAATCGCAAACCAACTTTATGTTAGCTGCAAGCTGTATATATATTACATTCTTAACGATTTAAAATAACGACCTTTATACACACATGAATTGCAATAAAATTATTTTGTTTTTTTTTCACACACGATAAACATCATTTCTTTATCACTACTGTCACGCGGAGACATTCCCGTTCGTGAGTTTGTTTGTTTTGTTTTTAAAATGTCTTTATTGAGAAACAATGTTTACAATAGGTTATTTACATATATAGTGTTTATATTAATCCTAAATAGTAAAATCATGCACACACACACACACACACACACACACACACACACACACACACACACACACACACACACACACACACACACACACACACACACACACACGCACGCACGCACGCACGCACGCACGCACGCACGCACGCACGCACGCACGCACGCACGCACGCACGCACGCACGCACGCACGCACGCACGCGCGCACGCACGCACGCACGCACGCACGCACGCACGCACGCACGCACGCACGCACGCACGCACGCACGCACGCACGCACGCACACACACACACACACACACACACACACACACACACACACACACACACAGTTTGCTGAGTTATTTACCCACTTTAAACTTTATAAATAGGCTGAACGAGGCATAGGTATATAATTATATCATATGATTCATATGTAACTTAAGGTTCGAGGAGGTTTACACTCAAGGGTATAAAATGTTTTTGTTTGTCCCGCGTAAAGTTCAACTTAAGTACTGGTAGTGAGGGCTAACCAGTTATGTCTAAAAAGCACAATAATTGACAACATTCCGTTTACAATTTGTTTTTTTTTTGTCATTTCCAGTTGTAACCGATCCAGCGGCGGCCGATGTGGTACTCAAATCATGTTTACACAAGGATAACTTTACCATGAAGTACATAAGAACATTATTAGGAAACGGAAGCATATTTGCACCATGTAAGTATCGTAATGGAAGAAAGTAAAGGTGAAGGCCTCCCCTTGTAACGACCAGTGATCTCTGTTTGTAGCATCGCGCACTTCACAAAAGTGTATTAATTTAATTGAACAACAAACAATTTACAATAGATAAAGCAACACATAAACCTACAGAAATTTAAATACTAACTATAAACTAAGAACTTAATTAACTAAAATAAAAGGCTAAAACAGATTAAATAAATATTAAAAAAAACTTAAAAAATCGGACCCCTTTGGCATAGTCCCGAAGACGCTGGCAGCATTTCCTCGCTGTATAGCAACGCTAATGCGTTGAGCGAGGAAGCTGCCAGCTCTTCTTCGGCCCCCGTGATGTCAACCAGTTTTTTGAGATCTGATTTACATGACTGACATTTATACTTTTTTAATTCCATTTTATTTTAAGTAGGTACATTTTAGTTTTTTTTAGTAAGCTGTCGTAATTTTGTTTCCAGATTGCTGAAATTTGTATTTTTTTTATTATATGATGACGCGGTTGGCGCAGTTTGCAGACACCTGCCTACTGAGCCGCCGGTCCCGGGTTCGAATCCCGGCCGGGGCAAACATTTGTGTGATGAACTCGAATATTTGTTCTTGGGTCATGATACAATACAATACAATACGATTAAAATCAGTTAACGATTCGGCTTTTCTCGGGTAACATCGCCTCAATCCGGAGACGGAAATGACACGTAATACATTACCGCGATTTTTTTTAGGTAGCATTCAATTTGAAGTATCATAAACGCAATGTAGGTATAGCACCTGCCAAGATGACATTACTAACCGGTAGACCTAAGAAATTTATTATGAAGAAGCGACATGAATTTTAACATTCATTATTTATTAAAGCTATACTTGTAGGTATACAATATATGAAAAAACATATATAAGTCAATATTTTACTGTTTGATGTAAGTAACAGTACCTACGATATTACGTCGGATTAATAATTGATAATAATCACCAAATAAAAAATTAAAATACCGATTTCAACCGATTTTTGTTGATATTTCATAAACTGCTTGACCGATTTTGATAAAATTTACATGGGACCATCTCGGAAGTATACCCTATCAAATACAAAAAGAATTTTGTAGATCGATCATATCTGTAAATTGATAACTCTATGTGAGAGATCACGACAATTACCGAGGTTGGCCGAATCGTTAACTGATTTTAATCGTACTGTACAACAAGACTTTATTGCACACCAATAAAAGTTTACAAAATGAAACGAGACAAATACAATTTATAAATAACGGTAGACAACAGGCGCATGATGGATCTTATCTATAATTATGTACACGTATTTGTATATTATGTATATCGCCGTCTAGTACCCATAGTACAAGCTTAGTTTGGGACTAGGTCGATTTGTGTATGATTGTCCCATGATATTTATTTATTTATTTAGTTATTTTTTTTTTGTTCTTGTTTTTTTCATTTTTACCTCCATTTCGAAAATTTTACCAACGAAAAAATTATATATACTTATCGAACCAACTTACTTACAAAATTTAATGAGAATCGGTTGAGAAATGCAACCCTTAGGCGAGAACATCGAAACGCCTCGCTCGCTCGGTCAACTAAGGGTTGACTCAAAGAGACTATTAAGTTATAAAATCGGCCATTTTATCAATTACATTCTTCTCTATTAATTTATAATATATCTATTATATGCCATTGTATACTGGGGATGTAGTATAAGAATATTAATTTTATTATTTTCTTTACAGTTAACATTTGGAGACCGCGACGCAAGATTCTTGCCCCGTTGTTTAGCATGAAAAACCTCAATCATTTTGTGGAGATATTTGTCAAACAAAGTAATATCATGGCCGACCAGCTAAAAGGACAAACACACGAAGACTTTTCTTTATGGAATTATGTGACTACATACACTTTTGATGCAGTATGCGGTAGGTATTATAATGCTTAGTTTATATTAACATTTTCATCGCACTTGCTCGTAAATCATGCTAGAAAGCCGAGCGTTAAGTCGTAAATTACGCCCTAAGGCGGTAAGTAATTTTGGTATTGACTACTATTTATTACTTTTGTTATTTCCTCCAAAGTGTGATGAAAAACGTCGTACGTCACTCTGGTGGTAAAGGAATTCCAAACTCGTGTCATTAAAGCCCTCGCTTTCGGTTTCGGGCTTCTAATAGACACTCGTTTGTAATTCCTCGTTTATCACCCTTGTTACGTAATGTACTTTGGAGACTGGGAATGACACTTAGTGAGGGACCCTATCTGTGTGAACTGAACACTGGCTCTTTTCCATCTCCATGTAACATCTCATAAGCCAGGCGGCCGAAGCGGCCCAAAACTTAAAAACACTTAAATGCAGGGGTCTCAGCTAGCTCTGAATAAGATTTTGTTCCATTCGGGGTTGAGACCCTCGGGCCGTGGGGGCCCGGTGCTCGGATTCAAGCAGATTGCAATAAGTCTGGTCGACAGAACGAGGGACCGAAGATCTGGCAGCTTCCTACCTCAACGTATTAGCGTTGCTATTCAGCGAGGAAATGCTGCCAGCGTCTTCGGGACCATGTCAAAAGGGTCTGATTTTTTGTCTTTTCTAATATTAAATTTACTCCGTTTATAGAACATATTTGGGCGAATTTTAATTTTGTTGTCGATTTCTCTTTTTTCTCAGATTGTAAAAAATTTGCTGATTAAAAAAAAATTGACCAAGGCGAGCCTAATTTCACGCTATATCCTACAAAATTATCCACCGAGATACAAAAGATGTATGGTTTTTTTTTTACTAAATTTCGTATTTTGTACTAAAATTTAGTACAAAATGAGGAGCACGAAATGAAAAATAAATAAATCGACAACAAAATAAAAATTGACACATGGGCCAATTTCTTCAATACATTTTGTATAACTCAATAGAGAAAAATTCGTAGGACATAAATCGTGAAATTGGGCTTACCATAGTCAGAATAAGCAACTTTACTAACTCGCCAAATTTTATTGAAATCTGAGAAATAAAAATGAAATCGACAACAAAACAAAAATTGGCCCATTTAGTTAGTTAAGTATCGTAAGTATTTTATAATGGTTATTGTTGATTGTGATTATTAAAATGTTATAGTGTCTTCATTAACATTTTAAGCGATTCATGTTCTCGGGAGATATGAGCATGGCAGTGACCGAGGTTTCTGTCACAAAAATTGACATGGTTTCTGAGATCGATCTTTAAAAAATTGGTATATCCAAAATAATATATGTAGACATCAATGCAATTTCGAATGTATCATTGCATAAGTTAGAATAAATGCTCACGTACACACTGTATATACATAAACAAACTGTATAATTCAGATAGAACATAATATATCTTTAAGTAGTAGGCAACTAAAAAAAAAGTGTTTTTCTAGGCGTACTTTTGCTAACTAATTCTTGCTTGCCTCTGTTAGTCTGTCCATAACTTAGTATAAACATTAATTCAACATTTTCAGAAAGCACAATGGGTATAGAACTGAAATCTCAATTTAATCCCGATCATCCGTTCCTGAAGTCCTTCGCGAGATTGACCCAAATAATCGCTGAAAGGATATACACCCCGTGGCTTCACCCCGACTTGGTCTACAAATACTTACCCATTTACAAAGAGTTCCTGAAACACAAGAGTGTTATTTACAATTTTATCAATGAGGTACGTTTTAATATTTAGGTTTTTAACACGAGATGTGGGATCGACTTGAACATGCCTAGTCTCAAACAAAATATAATTTTCCAAATCGGTTCATAACCCTGACGACGTGGTTGGCTCGGTTTGTAGTGCCCTCCGGAGCCGGCGATCCTGGGTTCGAATCTCGGCTAGGGCAAATATTTGTGTGATGAACTCGAAAATTTGTTCCTGGGTCATGGATGTTATCTATATCATCATCATCCTCCTAGCCTTTGTCCCATATCTTTGTAGAGAATGAATTATCAATCGGGGTCGGCTACCTAAATCCCAAGATGTGGCGTAGGCCGATGTGGATTGGATCGTTTTCGTTAAAAGGCGTCCTAGTTAAGATTTTAATGGTACTAATGTTAAAAAAGTGAGTGCAATACTCGCCAATAAACTTCGTGTTTGGCGAAATTAGTTGTAAAATGTGTACCATGCTTTTTTGAAATAAATAAATTAAAAATTAAAAAAAAAAAAACTAGTTTTTACGCAAGCGACTGCCATCTGACCTTCCAACCCAGAGGGGAAAACTAGGCCTTATTGGGCTTAGGTGGTTTCCTCACGATGTTTTCCTTCACCGAAAAGTGAGTGGTAAATATCAAATGACATTCCGTACGTAAGTTCCGAAAAAGTCATTGCTACTGGCCGGGTTCGAACCCGCGACCTCCGTATTGAAAGTCGCATGCCCTAACCACTAGGCTACCACCGTTTCTTTGGATGTTATGTTATCTATATATGTATTTTATATATTATGTATATCGTCGTCTAGAACCCATAGTACAAGCTTTGCTTAGTTTGGGACTAGGTCCAAAAATAAATGACGGATTGAGAACGTTCTCTTTTGAAATCGGTTGAAAACAGCTTTCTTAGCCAGGCATTACAAAATATTTGCAAAACTGACAGCAAACTGGCTAGTTTTAATGTCTTACTATTTTTTAAATTTTTTTACAGCTTATCGTAAAGAAGAGGATCGAGTTAGTAAACAATAACAATCAACTACCGGATCAAAGTGAGTACTAGGAATATCTCAAATAAATAATTTGCAAAAAATCTTAAATCCTTCCTTATTCTCTGTCAACCGATCGTCATTGAGCGTAATCGAAGGTTAATCTCTAACCTAAGTCGTAAACATATTTGTAACAAATTATAACAAATTCATTGCATTAACTCTCGAAAGTTTGAATAGCAAAAAACACCAACTTTATGGTCACGACGACCACGACGAAACCGACGGTACGATGGGAACGCGAACGACGCTCTTCCCTATTCGACTAGATTTCTTTTTTTTTTCTTTTTTTCTAGATGTCATGCTTTCAGTCAGTTATGTAAAATGTGTTGTAAAATTAATATTTTTGCCAAAAGAGTTTTTGAATTCATAGTTGGACCGGAGTCAAAAGTCACGGTCAAAAGTTTCTTTATTTGTTGGAAAGGTAAAATGCGTTTGGTTGCGTAAAAAATCGATTATGCTTAAAACCATAGGAAAACCTTAAATATATTTTGCTTTGCATACTACAAATCGTAAGTTCAAAAGTTGAATAAGAGTATAAAAGGGTAAACTAACTTATTTTTTCAGAAAATAGTTTTTTTAAGTATACCTTACCCAGAAATTGTTTATTTACATTCAAACCTCATACAACAAAAAAGTGTCTCAAAATTTATATTTCAGGTTCTCACGTTTTGTACGATTGTTTTTAGGGTTCCGTACCCAAAGGGTAAAAACGGGACCCTATTACTGAGACTTCGCCGTCCGTCCGTCTGTCACCAGGCTGTATCTCAACAACGGTGATAGCTAGACAGTTGAAATTTTCACAGATGATGTATTTCTATTGCCGCTATAACAACAAATACTAAAAATAAAATAAAATAAATATTTAAGTGGGGCTCCCATACAACAAACTTGTTATAGATTATATATATGTATAGGTACGGAACCCTTCATGCGCGAGTCGGGCTCGCACTTGCCCAATTTTTTTTTAAATTTCTATGACGAAAAAAATATATTCAAACCTCATACAACAAAAAAGTGTCCCAAAATTTCTATTTCAGGTTCTCACGTTTTGTACGAATGTTTTTTAAATTTCTATGACGAAAAAAATATATTTTATACAACATTTCGAGACACTTTCTTCTTGAATGAGGTTTAAATGTACTAACGATGCAGACTGCTGCGATGAGCCTAAAAAAACGGAAAAAAGTTTCCATAAAGTACTTTTTTAACTCTCAATCCTTTCACTCTTTTACAGTTTTATAGGTGCAATAAAAAATGAATAATTATCTTTATTCTTCCAGATGGCATGCGCACCTTCCTCGAGATGATGATCATTGAATCTGGAGGCGAGAAAGGCTATTCGGATCTGGAACTTTGCGAGGAGACCATGGTTTTGGTGATGGCTGGAACAGACACCTCGGCCGTTGGCGCGTGCTATACCGCTCTGCTGCTGTCCAGATTCCAGGATATTCAGGCCAAAGTGTACCATGAGTGAGTATATTTACTTAAAAGAAGCCTCTAAATACCTCGTTTCCAACCATGAACTTAAACGCACTTTTTCGCGGTGAAAATGGCAAATTTCTTATTGTCTCCATACAAATATTAGTACCCAACCAAATGACGTCACATGTAGGTGGCCATTTGTATGGAGCGTTTCTAGCACTCCGTAGGAATGTTGATCTTTGATAGGCATTTCTGATTTTAGAGCAGTGTAAGCCGAATACCATTTGATTCCAAGATAGACTTCATTGTCTTATCTTGTTGTACAGGACATATGCGGAATACCTAACCTAATCCAAGTCGGACCTGCCCTAAGGTGCAATCAGTACCTAATTTATGCATTACAAATTGTTGTGATTACCCATTTTGTCCATGGAGTGGTATGGTAGCCGGCCGATGCCGCGCGGCTCGCTCGCTTCGCTCGCTCGTTAGGGACTCAGTTCAACCTAACACTCCTCCTCGCTTCGCTCGTCGTCGAACCTAACCTAATCCAAGTCGGACCTGCCCTAAGGTGCAATCAGTACCTAATTTATGCATTACAAATTGTTGTAATTACCCATTTTGTCCATGAAGTGGTATGGTAGCCGGCCGATGCCGCGCGGCTCGCTCGCTCGTTAGGGTCTCAGTTTAACCTAACACTCCTCCTCGCTTCGCTCGTCGTCGTACCTAACCTAATCCAAGTCGGACCTGCCCTAAGGTGGAATCAGGACCTAATTTATGCATTACAATAGTTGTGATTAAAAATTTAGTAGCAGTTGCCCCGCGGCGGCAAGATACCTAACACTGCTCCTCGAACCGCTGGTCGTCGTACCTAACGGTACTTACATTCTACTACGTAAAGTTTACTTAACGCACTTTTCTGCTAGTAGAAAATAATTATGCTATTGTAATCGTATGCTATAGGATTATTATGGTACATAAAATTATGCTAAACCAAAGTCGGCCAAAGAGATATTCTACAAAACAATGTGCTGCAAAATGTGTTGTATGCGAGGAATGCCAACTATACCTTTATGCCATCTTACCATTCGACCGAAAGTGTTTCTGCGAAACGTGTTATGCGAAGTGTATTTCTGACCAATATTATTCTGCCAGATGAGGGTAACCCGTGTAGTTAGTGTCATATAGACATTTGATTCCAATGAAACATAGAATCGATTGCAATTCTCAAAATAAATGTCAACAAGCCTATAGTAGTTTCTAAACTACTTATATCCGTTAGCGATTCATGGTGAGGTGAGACTACCTGTCCACTTAACCCATCAGGCTGCCTCTTTGTGAAGCCCAAAATAAATGCATTTAAATCTAAGGAATGTGAGTGGTTCATTTTATAAGCAGACTAATCTTGCCAGGAAGTTTTTAGCCAACTCGTTCGCAAATTTTAGCACACTCATATTAAAATACTTTTCATCCATTAAACAGATCGGTGTAGGTTGATCCTAATTTGTATCCCATACTATAAGATATCTTTCAAAACCTGCTACCCATTCACACGACTCCCAACTGGACATTACCTTACCAACATGACTATCTAAATAGGCCAATGTTTTTTTCATCAACAGGCTGCAAGAGGTATTTGGTGATTCAGACCGGCCTATAACAGTCCAAGATTTACCGAATCTGAAGTACTTGGATGCAGTTGTCAAGGAAACCCTGAGAATGTACCCGCCAGTGCCTGTCGTGGTCAGGGAAGTCCACAATGATGTTGTATTACGTAAGTAAACTTCAAAATCAGGATCTACCGTAAACGCTTGATAGCTTGGTAGTCACATAATCATAGGCCCCATAATGCATATACCTAATCATAGGCATAATGGTTGCGTTTATCACGTGATAAATATATGTGAAAAATCATCTGTCACTCACACTCGCATTTTGTCAAAACGTGACGGAAGCTCTGTCACTTATTTATCGCGCGATAAAATCAACCATCATAGGCCCACAGATCATCTTTATTATGACTTGGATAATTGTTCTGGGGCATTTCTATATTCATTTGGGGGATTATGGACTGTTTATAACGTATTTTAATATGGAACGTGAATAAATTATTACATTACTAGCTGTGCCCGCGGCTCCGCCCGCGTGGAATTTGGTCTGTGTTAGTAAGCTGCTAATACCTCACCTCACACCGGTTAAATACGACAAACATTTCAAATCCAAAATCAGCTAAATCTGCCCAGCCGTTCTTGAGTTTTAGCGAGACAAACGAACAGCAATTGATTTTTATATTATATATATTTTATAATTAGTAACTTTTAACCCCCGTCGAAAAAGAGGGGTGTTAATAAGTTTAACACGTGTATGTCTGTCTGTGGCATCGTAGGTCCCAAACGGATGAACCAATTTGAGTGTGTTTTTTTGATAGAAAAACATGTCTGTCGAGATGGTTCTTAGCTATGTTTGGTAAGAATAGGACCATTAGTTTGGAACAAGTGAAAAGATCTGAGCCAATCTTAATACTAGGAATTCCAAATTTTGTTTTTATTACAAGCTTTTACGAGATTTACTTTCACCTGTCCCGTTGTAATGGAATTTTGCAAGTTAAATTTGACCCACTTTCCGGTTTCCGATTGAGCTGAAATTTTGCACGAATATGCAAATCGCGTGACAATGCAATATTATGATGACGTGGAGCTGATCTGATGATGGAGCTGGAAGGTGGCCATAGGAACTCCGTAATAAATAAAGCAATCATATCGAGGTTGGGGTCTTTAGAATCGTCTCTGTGTGCAATTGGTGGATATTTAAAGAAAAGTATAGTCGGCTATAAAAACTTGTCACAAAAATGTTTTTTTTTTGACAGAAACTTATGTTCAGTTTAAGTTGCATTTCATTGAATGACGGTCTCATAATGACCAGCTACCTGAGTCGGGGCGTTTTAAATTTCTAATTTAGGTTATCATTATGTCTATACCATGATTTGGAGTATTTCGAAAAAAAATCTGCAATTTATCAATTTTGAATTACTTTTCCAGCAAATGGAACCACGTTGGTCGAGGGAGTGTCTATCTTATTGAACATCTGGGGCACTCACCGCAACTACAACTATTGGGGCAAAGATGTCGACGTATACAGACCTGAACGGTTCCTCGAAGGACAGCTGAAGCATCCAGTGCAGTTTATGCCGTTCAGCCATGCGTCTAGAAACTGCTTAGGTAATTAACTTCCTTTATTTTTAGGGTTCTGTACACAAAGTACCGTTAAAACGAGACCCTATTACTAAGATTCCAGACGGATTACGGAGAGTGGAATTTATTTATTTATTTAATCTTTATTCAATTCAATTCAATTCAATCTATTGCACAAAATAAAGAAGTTATCGTACAAAAGGCGGACTTAATGCATAGGGCATTCTCTACCAGTCAACCATTGGGCTAAGCAGATAAATTTTGGGCGGTGCAACTAACTTAAAACAATTTTCAAAAGATATTATACTTAGATAAATACATATTCCAATAGGAATTCCCTTTGAATCTCTACTAAGTTTCTACTAAATCTAAAATCGACGCCATTGTTCCTAAGAACAGATTTCCCTGTCTCTTTATTTTTCGCTTTCTCCCTACTGATCCATTTGGATTGATCATGTATATTTGTGAAGTACCTAATTTTAATACATCAATAATTTCAGGTTACAATTATGCGATGATGTCAATGAAAACTGCTGTAGCCAACCTCATCCGAAGATACAGAGTGCTGCCGAGCAAACAGTTGGATGAAGCGCAATTAAATGAACCTATAAGAGTAAAGTTTGACATTATGATGAAGCCTGTCGATGATTTTATTGTGAGATTAGAGCCAAGAAAAATGTAGACACTATCCTTATAAAAATTGAATATGACACGGAAAATATTTAAATACCGAAAACAAATTAAAAAATATGTAATTAAAACTGTTTCCTCGCGGCATGGTCCCGAAGACGCTGGCAGCATTTCCTCGCTGAATCGCAATGCTGATGCGTTGTGCGACGAAAGTGCCAGCTCTTCTGTCCCCAGAAGTTTAACTAACCTTTTGTTAAGGTCTTTATACAGTTTGTGGGCGCTGAGACCCCACAAACCTAAGGTCTCACTATGCTCATTATCATTATGTTAATGGAATTGTCAATTTTTTTATAGTGATAAATTTAAACTAATTCCATTACTTTATTATCATAGAACCCAAAACAGTTTTTTTTTTAAGCCATGAATACAAAGATCAAAGCTTAAAGAAAAATTTAAAAAGGAGCTAGGTACCTGGTGGATGGGACCAGGAATCGAACCCGGTACCTCTGGATTACCGGTCCAGCGCGTTAGCCACTTCGCTACCCTCGCTCCACGAAGACCTGACGTATTTTTCCTTATGCTTTGTGTGTCGATCTTTCCTGTTTTTTTTTTGTTATACGCACTAGTTTTGAATATATTTGAAAGCAGCGTCTTCTAAGAATCAGCACTCAAATGACGTCATCTTGTAGAAAAATTTACAGTCGCAACCTAGAAATATAAGAGTGGTACTTCCATACTAAATCCGTCTTAGTAATAGTCCGACTGTATGATTTACTACACTGTAACCAATTAGGTAATGGTCGCCTACGCTCTTTTACTATGAGGAACCTTTCAAATGGATTTTTAAATCATAAATTGGGATATTTTCAAAAATTTAAAAATTGTGGTAATATTTAAATTTTATCTTTTATTTGATTAGGTATATTAGAAATGGCCTGTTTGAATTTTTTTTTGACAATTAGTAAGCGTTCTGAATATCCCACGAATGCCATATGGAGATGAAGATTTTTGCTTAAGAGGACACATCACATTCTTTTCCTATAAAATAGTTTATGTTAAGTTTGTACCTAGTAAATATGGCGTCGGATACAAGTGAGGTGCAAACTTAACGTCTGTTTCCTGCTCCAAAACTAAACCAGTCATTACGAAAGTTTAGGAACTGAATCAAAAATAAAATGATTTATATTTTTGCGCTTATTGTTATAAAATGTGTGTACTAAGCGTCTGTTTTTGGCCAAAGTTCCGCCGCAAACGGACGCCTAGTACACAAGTTCTAAAATAATTCATTAGCAAATAATTTGAAGGGTCCGACAGAACATTTAATTCCCATTTAGTTCCTAAAATTTCGTAAAGATTGATAAAGTTTTGGAGGGGAAAATAGACGAGAGCGAAACCTCGATTTGTACAGAAAAAAAAGTAAAATTTGAAAAGAACGTACTTTTTGAAGCGAAAAAAAAAATCTTTTTAAAATGTATAAGGCCTCTAAGTAATAATATAATTAAGTATTATTTCAAATGATTTGATAACTCCATGTGGAGTAGCAGCTATTTAGTCACTTTGTGTGATATCTGTTCTATGTACATTAGAGTTACCTTAATATTAATTTATGGAAATTATGTGATGTAATTCTTAATTAATTTAAGTAGAATTAAAAAATAGTTTGTAAATGTAGACTATTATTTATAGAAACTAAATACTAGTTTGAATTTACTATACTTAGGATTAACAACTTTATACACAAGTTTAAATATCGTACAGTCGAGTTCATTTACATCTACACACTAATTATGAGAACAGAAATATCTGAACACGACCCTATTGTCAGGAGTATAAAGTCGTGTTCAGATATTTTTGCTCTCGTAAGTGTGTGTGTGTGTAAATGAACTCGACTGTACCTCAATTATCGGTGAAAAATAATAAATTATAGTACAGTGCCAGCTGCCAGAATGTGATTCGCGTTTTAGGGTGCATCTCCACTGAAGCGCAGCGGAGTGGAGACGTTAGGAATCGACCAATCACAACAAGCGGAGCTGAGATACAGATTTCAACTCAGGTGATCGGTCTTTTCCGCATGTCTCCATCACCTTGCTTCAAGACGCACCCTTAAGGCCCCCATACATGGGAAGGGATCAGGCCGATGTGATTGAATCGCTGCAGTCCATCCGGCCGCCGTAAAGCGTGGTGACCTTAAGGCCGTTTCATTCATACATGGTCCGGATTTAAGTCCGATCAGATGGAACTGAAGGTAAACCAGGGGCCCTATGATGGTTGCTTTTATCACGCGATAAATAAGTGATAAAGAATCCGTCACGTTTTGACACATTGCGAGTGTGAGTGACAGATGCTTTGTCACTTATTTATCACGTGATAAACGCAACCATCATAGGCCCCCTGGTCATGTATTTAATTGTAATTTTGTAATTTCTCTGCTTTGCCCTAAGGTTGACTGGTAGAGAATGCCGCATGGCATTAAGTTCGCCTTTTGTACGTTAAGTTTTTCTTTTGTGCAATAAAGTTTAAATAAATAAATAAATAAATAAATGTATGGGGGCCTCGCTCGGTCTAACGCGATGGGATAAACTGGGAGCTCACGGACTGTTATATAAATCGTTTTGTCGGTAATGTAATAATTTTATATATTACATGTAATGAATAAAATCATAGTAAGACGTTTCCATCTATGTATTAATTGAAACGTACTATTTAGATTTTGTCGTTGAGGGGTATTTTACAGAAAATCGATACAAATGGAAATAAATTCGTTTATAAGAAATTCAAACTAACAATAGTAGACTGATAAAATAAATGATTCTCACAGAACTACATAACTTGTTTGATTATACGTTTTTGTAAATATCACCCTTGAGTTATTCACACTCAATTTCGTCTGTAACCCTCCTTTTTTAGGGTTCCGTACCCAAAGGGTAAAAACGGGACCCTATTACTAAGCCTCCGCCGTCCGCCTGTCACCTGTATCTCATGATCATGATGTATTTCTGTAGCTGCTATAGCAAAAAAAATTATAAAATATTATTAATAATAAATTAAAGTACTTAATAAATATTTTCCATATCCATAAAAAAATAGGGGGCTTTCCATTATATTTCGTTCAACGAGCATTTTCTCATGAACGAAATAGGTAGACAGTCGAAATTTTCACAGAATGTATGTTTTTGGTACCGCTATAACAACAAATAATAAACGACGTGAATAAAGAACGTATTTTTTGCTCACTATTGACTTTCGTGTGCGGGTCTGACTCGCACTTGGCTGTTTTTTTTACCGTCTTAATCGGGTAAAGTGTCCCGAATGTAACCATATTTTTAAGTGGTTAAGCAACTGCCTACTGAGCCGACGGCCCTGGGTTGGAATCCCGGCAAGGGCAAATATTTGTGTGATGAACTCGAATATTTGTGCCTGGGTCATGGATGTTATTGTATTTAAGTATGTATTTATGTATATAAGTATGTATATCGTCTTCTAGTGGCCATAACACAAGCCTACTAGAGCTTACTGTGGGACTAGATTGATTTGTGTAAGGTTGCCCGATATTTATTTTTTTATTTTTGTGTCTAACCCTTTCGTTCGAGCAAATTTTATAATCACACTAATAGTATGAATGCGAAAGTGTGAGTCTGTTTACATAATTATGTGTATGTTTGTTCCTTCTTCAAGCTCAACCGACCGGACCAATTTTGATAAAATTTAGTATGTTGGAAGCTGACACCTTGGATTAGCACATAGGCTACTTTTCACCCCGAAAAAATATAGTGTTCCCGTCGGATGAGCGGGTAAAACCAGGCGCAGCTAGTAATATTTAGTATATATTTAATATTAATTTTTTGACGACGCGGTTGGCGCAGTTTGCAGACACTTGCCTACTGAGCCGGCGGTCCCGGGTTCGAATCCCGGCCGGGGCAAATATTTGTGTGATGAACTCGATTATTTGTTCTTGGGTCATGGATGTTATCTATATATGTATTTATATATTATTATGTATATCGTCGTCTAGTACCCATAGTACAAGCTTTGCTTAGTTTGGGACTAGACTACCAACCTTTCTTTAGGAGGAATTCTGATTGCAGGCTTTTGAAGTTTGATTTGTCAAGCGGCATTAAATGACATTGATAATTTGTGCTTGAAATACAAATAGAGCAGAAGTGAAGCGAGCATAGAATCCGATATTCACCTGCTTAAGTACTTTACAGTATTTCAGCACCCTTATCTATCGTTCTTAGTGAAGATTTACATAAGCCAGTTCTACTTCGGCCATGCCCAGGGATTTCTTTAACGCTACGGTCTGGATGTGCAGAAAATTATAAAACTACTATTATTATTGTACAAAAATTATGTTTACCTCAAATAATAGTGCGTGGAGTCCCTCCGCGCGGAAGTAGTGAAACTTCGTAATGTGAAAATGAAGGTGTAGAAATTGATTTTTAGTGAACTCATATTATTTCTTTAAGACAAACTTCTTCACTCTCGCTCTGTCTCTTTCTATTCCCCCTCCCCAGGAGCGTTGAACGTTTAATGCAACAGTGCTTTCCTACCCCCTCCACGGTAGCGTTAAACGTTTAACGCAACCGTTAAACGTTTAACGCAACCTTGTTGAAAGTCGCATTAGAAGTTTCACTTCAAAAAAAAGCAAAAATTAGTTACCTATACGAATTTGTAACTCTCATTTTAACCCTTAACCACCTACCTCCCGTCTCACAGACTCATTCAAACCTATTTTTTTTACATAGCTATGTGCGAGCATCTTACAAACGTTTGTGTCCGTGTACCTTTTCTCCCCCTGCCTGAGTACCGCGTTGTCAATCGACAAGGTCGGTCGTGTACGCATTTCATTTTGGTGAGCATATTACTGTCTCCGACCGTCTCTGAGACGGGTGGTAGGTGGATAGGTATTTTTTCTTAAGGCTCTCGGAGACGGGTGGTAGGTGGTTACGTGACTACGGATACTTTTTTTCTTTATTTAGCCGACCGCTTAGTCAGTTTGATAGTGATTGGAAGTACAGAAAACCTGTTCTACTTGGGACCCGAAGAAAAAACGGGAACAAGTACGTATATTTCTAATGCAAAAAATCTATTTGCCTAGAATGTGCAAACAAACTTATATTCACTGCCGCGAACAAATCGAATAAATTAGTGATCTGCAATTTTATAAAAATATTACTTTTATTTTAACGAAATATATTGATTAAGCATTGTTAATTATTGAATAATTAGAAATAATTACTTAAATCTGTATATAAAGTCAAAATTTCTGTTGATCTCACCTTCCAAAGGATATACACGATGATTTTTAATCGGTGATCAGGAGTAGAAAAATATTAATATTCAGCTAAAATTAAACTTAATACGCGAGGTCCCGCGCAATTACCGCACTGTTAAATTAATTAAAAGTTCAAACATAATTAAAACTAATAGCCACTAGATACATGGTCATCCTACATAAATTATTGAAGTACGATACCTACGTCAAGTGTCATCGCTTTGGCGGGAAATTTTACGAAATTTTCTACGACTTTGCTTATGTATAATGACAATGACAATGACAAGTTATTACTCATAAATTGTCATTCCCATTAAATTATTAAAGAGGTTGTAAGCACACCGATACAGATTAGTTCGGTGACAAGGAATATAAGACAAAAATTGGTTTCAAAATAAAAATTATCATAGAAAATAAAAGTTTGTTTTCATGTAATTACGACTTCAACGTGACCGCCATCAATTACTGAGTTAGAAAAGTTGGTACCTGATCACCGATTAAAAATCATCGTGTATAGTTCCTAAAGTAGAAATAAGGACTGTTGCCCATATGTTCGCACCAAAAAAATGTTTTGTTAATGTTTCCACCATGATGAATAGCTTAATATATATTTTGATATGTCTATATTGCTATTATTATTTTAAATTTCCCATCCGATCTATAAAATTTAATATATAAGGCCGACATTATGTATCCGTCCTGGAGACGGGAGGTAGGTGTTTGTGTGACTAAAAAAGCAGGTAGGTAGTTAAGGGTTAATAACAATGGCTTCAACATAAAACTACATACTATATCGAAATACTTACTTAAAAGACCGTTAAATGATGTAACGTATAAGGTACGCCGTATAAGACTGTATTCCCAAGTGAAACTTTGTATCTATGTTTACTTATACGTACCCTTTGGTATTCCCTGTAGCTATATTATTTTGTAAGTGTTGATACGTTAACCAGGAATAGTCTTATTTATACCCTTCCCTAGAGAACAGTGATTGCAGCGCCACGTTCTATACACAAAAAGACGTATTTTCCTAGTTTTTTCTACCAAAATGTGTCATTTTTGGGTTAAAAGCGATACTGGCCTACAAACAACTAACCTCTGCTCCCACATCCATCTTATCTAGTCACAAAAAATATCTAAAAAACGAACTTATGTTCATTAGAATAAGCTTCAAAAGAGATGCTCTCAGAAAATAGTGTTTCAAACACAGAAATCTTTAAAATACGTAAAGAGAAAGCTGGTGCAAATGAGAGTTGGTTTTCGTAAGCGTAGTTTTAGGATTCTAGGCACGTTTTTGGACGACACGGGAAATATAGGGGAGGAGAAAGGAGGTAATGACCAGTGGGGCATAACTCAAGAGGGAAATCAAGGACGGAAAACTAGAAACGCTGTTCCGGTGCCTGAAATATCAGTCGTAGTCATTAAATAATACAAATTAAACTGCATAAATGTAATTAATAACATTGGCGACAATTAAAAAAGATTGGGCAAGTGCGAGTCCAACTCGCGCATGAAGGGTTCCGTACCATAATCTATAACAAGTTTGTTGTATGGGAGCCCCCCTTAAATATTTATTTTATTTTATTTTTAGTATTTGTTGTTAAAGCGGCAATAGAAATACATTATCTGTGAAAATTTCAACTGTCTAGCTATCACCGTTCTTGAGATACAGCCTGGTGACAGACGGACGGACGGACGGACGGACGGAGGCTGTATCTAATAATTAGAATAGGTTAAGTTGAATACTGTTATTTTTTACTTGTTCTTGCACTATAAATGATTATGATTAATTTAAAAAGGGATATATTTAATTGCACATCTATATATTTTTTCAGTTCACTGGGTTACTCCACTGATTAACTGAATGCATACCAGAAAAACTTATGCTGTGCAAAAAAAACAATAGATTAACTGAACATGTCCTACAAAAAAAACTTAAACATCATACAAAACCAGATGACCTTTTTAACCGAATTCACACCAAAAATATGGTTTGTACATCAGAACTGTTTTACTGGATATAAAAAAAAAAACTAACCTAACCTAACCCGGCCGAGTCGGATCTTAGTGTGCAGTGCGAGGATAATTAGTGCGCAAGTCAGTATTTTTGGTAAAACTTTCAAATATATCAGATATATTCAAGTCAGTATTTTTGGTGAAACTTTCAAATATATCAGATATATTTGAAAGTTTCACCAAAAATACTGACTTGGTAAAACTATCAATTATTTTGATCGAAAAAAGGGAATATACAGATATCGATTTAAATACATGCCCTTTAAAAATTACTCAACATTATGAACAAGATGAACCTGGACACTGCTGGGCCCCATAGACCAATTAGCACCCGCTAATAGGTCTTATAGGTGGGTAATAGGTGTCAATGACGCACTTGACGACTGTAATAGTACGGTTTATTTGCTTAGCTCTATAAAAATTGCAGTTGGTGTTAGGGTCCTCTTGCATGAATTTGAAAATCTCGGAAAGATTAGTCAACGGCAATTTCCAAATTATCCAAAAAATCGAATGTGCCGTAGCCGTTATCTTATGTCCGTTCTTGATAATTATTATATTTTTCGTGCGGGGGTGGCTCTGCCCCACGAGCCCTCCATCTCTTATACTCATCATCTCCACAAGACAGTTCCAATACACTTCCCAGAATTAAAAAAAAGCTTATATTTGCAATCTGCTTTAATACACAACTAACAACGTCGTTCGAGTGATTTTCTATGGGATTTCTATTTCTATAAGTAGGTACATTTTATAAGTTGTTTGACTATTACTCGAAAACTTTTTACGTGTAGGGAAGGTACACAAAAAAAGTTTTTCCGAAATTTTATCCTACCACTATGGATAATAATGGTCGAGTCAACATCACACATGACGCTCACCTCGTGAGCCAAGTCAAGGTACTTGCTGAGTTTGTCCTTCTCGGTCTTCACGAGGTTCTCGTCATGGGGAATGGTAATGTCGACGAGCACTGCCTGGCGCTTGGATCGATACGATACACCGACCAACACGATATCAGGCTTATTGGCTACAATAGTCCTGTCCGTGATGATAGATCGATCCCAATAGAGCGTAGCACGACCATTTTTGAGAACTGGCATCGGTGCGTACTTATAGTACGGCACCTCACACCCCACAAGACCGTATCAAAGAGTTGTAATTGCTTTGTCAGTGATTTTGATTTATTATTAATGGTTTTCTTTCTTGGTTGCGGAACCTCAAAAACCGGTTGACCTACTTTTTATGTTGACATATCATAATCATAAACACACGTAGGTCTCAAACCTGTTGCACATCTGTTATTGAGGAGCGAGCAAAAAGTGTTCTTAGTAGTTCTTAGTGAAAATTAACCTTAAGAGCAAAAAACGGCAAATCACGTCGACGAAAAGCTGCACGTCAGACGCAACGACGTCAATTCAATTCAATTTTTATAAATAAATGGCTACTGTCCATTGGGACAATTCTGCCAGTGTCAAGGTTGTAAGAACGTTGTACGGTGAGTTGAGCTTTTTGTAAAGTGATAGCGATTTACAAAAAACCACACGGACTATCGGGCCTTGACCCAGGAAGGGCTATGAACGCTTCAAGTTGAATTCTTCATTAGCTATTCACTCATACGTTAGATCACTGCACAATACGCTATCAATACTACACATTGAACCACAAAAATGAATAAATAATGAACAACGAAACTTAAACGCATGCGGCCATCTTGAGTCACGAACCGGAAGCCCAACGACGTCATTTGCCGCTATACGATGTCATACTATCTACTGTCAGCTTGACGTCATTATATCTATAGTTTGTACTTTTAGGTATAAAAAATATAAACAAAATGGAACTGTCAAATTGACAGCAAGAAATGACGAATCTCAAACCGACAAAGTTAAAAATCACGTAAGGTTTGTGTTGCAACTTCAAACCTGTAACTTTCTATTTTAGTCGTGTTACTTCCAGTATAATGCAGCCTTGAATTTTAAACCTCTGCAAATTTGGGTACTTTTTATAGACGATTTACTCAGAAAATATATATTTTTATTTAATGTGATAAAAGTATGTTTGTATTCGTGAATTTGTATATATTCGGCAAAATTAAGCGATAACACAATACTGCAGTAGTGAAGTCAATTATTTTATAACAAAAAAAAATAACAGGAACCAAGCGGTGTCTTATAAACAATACCTAAAAGTACAGACTATAGCATGACTGTGACAAGCAGCTCTTTGTCGCGTGAGAAATACCTGTCACTTTACTTTCGATACCGCGCGAGCAAGACAGGTGATGGGACTTCCGGTTCGTGACTTAAGATGGCCGCATGCGTTTAAGTTTTGTTGTTCGTTATTTATTCATTTTTGTTATTCAATGTGTAGTATTGATAGCGTTTTGTGCAGTGATCTAACGTATGAGTGAATAGCTAATGAAGAATTCAACTTGAAGCGTTCATAGCCCTTCCTGGGTCAAGGCCCGATAGTCCGCGTGGTTTTTTGTAAATCGCTATCACTTTACAAAAAGCAAAACCTCACTGAACAACGGCATGCTCTACGAGCAAACTCGAAATTGGCGAAATCATCATTAACTTTGATGGAAGCCATATTTTAAAATTAGAATTAGAAGACAGGTGATGCTCAGTTGCGCGACAAGGGAAGTCGCATGATATGCTAGCTCTGCAGGGACACAGTTTTTCATGGACAAGCTGAGCGGTCCAAAGGTTAAATCTCAAATTCAAATTCAAATAGCCTTTATTTCTGATACATTATCATTATGTACATGCAGTTTAAGTGCAATTTAACTTATTAAAACATTAATTATTTGATTTGACATGCTACCTGTTCATTCGTTATGTTATGAATGTACAGTTTTTGAATTATCTATCATTTTAAATAGAATTAATTACAATTTAAATATATTTATTACAATTATATATTTTATCATTTATATAATTTATTTAAATTAAATTAAATATATATATATTTTTTTTTTTAGTTGTAATAACGTAATTAGATATATATATATATTTTATGTTTATTTATATTCATTCAGCGACATCAGTATCTTCAGTATCAGCTTGCCCTTTGGCATAGGCCTCCCCTAGTGCTTGCCATAGGTTTCTGTTTGTGGCCTTCCGCCTCCATGTTTTGCCAGCAATTTTCATGATCTCATCTTCCCATCTCTTTCTCTGCCTCCCTCTCTTTCTTTTCCCATCTCTTGGGTACCACATTATAACATCCTTGGACCATTTGTTTTTCTGATTTCTTATAACATGACCAACCCAGTTCCATTTGAGCTTCTTTACAGTATATGTTACATCTGCTACTTTGGTCTTATTTCTTATATTCGATAGCCTGACTTTGTCCCTTAATCTGATGTTTAAAATGCTTCTTTCCATTTTATTTTGACAGACTTCCAGTGCTCTTTTGTGTTTTTTGGTGAGAGCCCAAGTTTGTGATCCGTATGTTAGACATGGTAATATACATGAGTTGAATACTTTTGCTTTGTCTTTCATTGGTATCTGCGGATTTTTCATTACTTCTTTCAGCGACCAATACCTTCTCCAAGCAGTACTGATTCTGGTGTTTATTTCCTTTGTCATAAGGTCCTCTGGTGAGATAATTTGTCCTAAATAAGTGTATTGGTTGACATATTCTATGTTGTGGTTGTTCAGTGAGACAGGTATTTTTTCATGGTTTGTCATTAATTTTGTTTTGTCGGTGTTCATAGTTAATCCTACAATATTGCTTTCTCTTTCTAGTTGTAACAACATGGTCTGTAAGTCCTTCTGATTGTCGCTCAGAACAATCAGGTCATCTGCAAATCTTAAGTGGTTTAACTTTTCTCCATTTATATTTAATCCAAATGTATCCCAGTCCATTTTCCTGAATATCTGCTCCAGCACCGACGAGAACAGCTTTGGTGATAAGGGGTCTCCTTGACGTACACCTTTCTTTATTTTAAATGCTTCACCTACTCTCTCGGTTTGTATCTTTGCCGTGGAGTCTTTGTATATGTTTTTTATCAGCCTGATGTATTTAGGAAGTACTCCTTGTGACCGGAGAGCATCCCAGATATATGTGTGTCTAAGAGAGTCGAAAGCCTTGTTGTAATCGATAAAAGCTAGATAGTATGTTTTTCCATATTCATTACTCTTTTCTATAATTTGCTTTATGACATGGATATGGTCCACTGTTGAAAAGTCGCTTCGGAATCCTGCCTGCTCTTTAGGCTGGTTTTCATCTAGCACCAAACATATCCGACTCAGTATAAATTTTTGAAAATACTTTATATAAGTTTGACAACAAACTGATTGGTCTATAGTTGTTTATATCTGCAACATCTCCTTTCTTGTGTATTAAAGTAATAGTTGATGATTTCCATTGTTCTGGTATGACTTCACTTGCAAGTATGTCATTAAATAAATTTGTAATAGGGTACCCTATTACAAATTTAAAAGGTTAAATCTAGCCTGTGTCAAATAAAAAACCGGCCAAGTGCGAGTCTGGCTCGCGCACCGAGGGTTCCGTATAAACACTTATCCCATCTTAAGACTGCACCGAGAGAGATGTGAAAAATAGGCTGATGCCGTTAAGTAGACAACGTCAACAGTAGTTGTTTAATCGATTTCTAAACTATATTATTTAGCACTTCGAAGAATGTGTTAACAACTTCTCCGTGGAAAAATTATAAGATTATTAATATTTTATCCTAGAAAACTAAGTAAAGTTGGACGAAAATTGTAAAATCGTAAGCAGGCGTTAAGTGTTTTTTTATACTTTAACAATGGAAATCTATTCAGATTTTCAGTTCACAAAAAAGATGAACGTTTACATTACAATTTGTCCGCATCAAATATTTCAATTATTGTTTGGTATTAAAGGGTTATCAAAAAGTGCTTTTAAATTCTCCATACATTTTTACTATGGTGGCCGCGCGCCGATCTAAAATACGCATTCCCCGCGCTCTATGGTTCAGTCGCTAACTCTCGGCGCAGTCTTAACTGGCCGGGTTAAGTTTGCAACTGGTTATGGTGCCGGATACAAATGTTGCAAAGTTAACGCAACCAACCACGTTTGTTGAATAACGCGCTGAGCAAGTGTACGAAGCAGACGTGCCGCAAAAAATATTAATATTTTTAAATACCTCCTAAGTGAAAACAAGCCTAATCTTCTATCTAACAAAATCTACAATTGCTTAGCTGTGCAAACGTCATTTAAGACTCATAGTGGACCGGATAACGTGCGCATCCTCACCCCGCACTCGTTGCGTGAAAGAGACGGGCTGCGTTAGCCACTCTCGCTGTCGAAGCTGTACCTGATCGTCACCGTATCTCTGCGTGAGTACCCTCATTATTACAAAAATGAGTACACAACAATCGCCATCTCATGGACTTAATACGTGTACCGATAGCGATGGGATGATGGCGATCCGCCTTGCCGGGGCCGGGGGATCCCAACCAGATCTGAGATCATTAAGAGTTACCGAACAGGAAGCACAAAAAATAACTATGAGAGGCAAGAGAAAGCAACCGGATGATGACTTCTCGACAAAAATTGAAAACTTCGAAACGAAGATTATGTCACTACTTACAACCATGGCAGAAAATCAAAAAATGTCAGAAGAAAAACAGAGTGAAAAATTGATTGCCATTGCGCAAGATGTATCCCTTATAAGGGACCAAATTACTCAGATTAAAGTTACTACCGATAAGTTGGTGGTGGAGCAAGATAAAATGAAACAGGAACTTATTAACATCACTAACTTTAACATCAACACTGAAGAAAAGATTAAAACTATCGAAAACGACGTACAATCTCTCAAAAGATCGATACCTACACAGCCTTGCTCATCGATGACATGTGAAAGCGTGATCACGGAGATCCAAGAGCGATCGCAAAGAGAAAGAAATATTATAGTTAGCGGCATAAATGAAATTACCAGCAACAGTGCCGAGGAAAGACGTTGCCATGATTTAAATAAAATTAAAGAAGTGATACAATCTATTGTTCCTGAATGCCCTGCACCGCATAAAGTTATCCGATTAGGAAAATTTTCGGCCGAAAAAGCACGACCAATCAAAGTCTGCTTCACAAGTTCTGAAACAGCCAAATCAATTTTGCGAAATAAATCTCTAGTAAGCAATGACAACAAAAATATTAAAATATACTATGATCAAACACCATTCCAGATGAAGACAATGCAAAACCTGAAAGAGGAACTAAAACGGAGAACTGATGAAGGGGAAACAAATTTAACCATTAAATACGTCAGAGGGACTCCTAAAATTATTGAAGCTGCTCCAAAAAACTATCCAGAGGGGAATCAATTGGAGAGGAACCTGCTGCAGACGGAATAACTTATCAAGTAACAAAGACCTATGACAACTTAGTCAGAGATCACAAAGCATTAAAATTTTTGTATTCCAACATACGCAGCATTGTTAAACCCGGAAAACTGGATGAACTGAGATGTATAATAAAATCTATACCTAACAAGATACATGTAATTATATTAACCGAAACCTGGATAAAATCCGAAACAGAAGCAGAAAAAATACAACTGTCTAACTACACACACTATTATAATTATAGAAGCAACGGAAGAGGTGGAGGAGTTTCAATATTTGTTCACAATGATCTCAAACATAATTTTGTTCAAGGACTATGCAAAGATGACAACCACTACCTCTGGATACACTTGAACAAATTTTGTCTAGACGTCGGTGCCGTGTATAAGCCAGAAAGAACCAACGACGATGATTTCTTCGAGACATACTCACAACAATTGCTTGCTCGCAAGCGAGTGCTCGTAATTGGGGATTTCAACTACAACTTACTCAAAAGGTCTCAGCCAACTGTAGCCTACAAACGCATGCTTAAAGAAAATGGACTCAGAGTATTAAATAATATCGACAAAACTTTTTGCACCAGAGAAACCTCAAACACCAAGACAATACTCGACCACGTCTGCTCTGACATAAAAGACACCACATTTCATTTAGCTGTTATAGAATCTGTACTCTCCGACCATAAACAGATTTACCTTGAAATGCATAAATGTAATCCAAAAAAGAAGGAAAGAGTCCAGTACCAAGCAATAGAATATAATAAACTATATAATGAACTGGAAGAAATAAATGTCAATGGATGCACAAATGAGTTAGAAACCCTAGAGAATACTATAAAAGAAGCAATTAAGAAAAGTAAGATAACAAAAACAAAAATTCTTAACCCGCCTAGATCCGATTGGATTAATAAGGACATTATAGAAGCAATAGACAAACGAAATCAACTGGGATATCAACACATCAGATCACCACACGACGAAACTGCAAAAGAAAATTACTTACACGCAAGAAGAGAAGTCCAAAATAACATACAAACTACTAAAAGTAATTACTATCAAAACCTCTTCGAAAAATGCACAAATAAACCCCTCAAAATGTGGCAACTGATTAAAGAGTTAAACAACAATACGAGAAAAACCTCCAACCCTCCTCAAAAAATTGAGACTATTAATGGTAGCATAACTGACGCTAAAGAGATATGTAATAACTTCAACTTTTTCTTTGCCAATGTAGGCTCTACTCTAGCGAATAACATACCTTCACAATATCACGATATCTCATTAAATACAGAATCGCATGCAGTTTCAATCGAATTATCTGAATTCATGCCCACAACAACCGGTGAAGTCAGTAAAATAATTGATAAATTAAACTCTAATACTAGTACCGGTCTAGACGGAATCACATGCAAATCAATTAAATCGATTAAAAATCTCATTTTAGAACGCTTAACTAATTGCATAAACAGCTGCTTAGAAAAAGGTACCTTTCCAGATTCGCTCAAAATTGCCAAAGTTAGTCCGATATTCAAATCCGGAAGCAAAACAGATGCAAGTAATTATCGCCCAATCTCGGTTCTCCCAGTTATTTCAAAAGTGATTGAAAAAATTATATACACTCGTCTAGAACAATATCTAAACTCCATTAATTTTTTGTCCGAGAAACAGTATGGCTTCCGTCCTAAATCGAATACTCTCTCCGCCTGTGTAGATCTAATAACAAACCTAAAAAGTAACATTGACAAAAAAAAACTAGCCTTGGGTATATTTATTGACTTGAGAAAAGCTTTTGATACTATAAGTCACACACTACTTCTAAAAAAGTTATACTCAATTGGAATAAGAGGTACTGCAGGCAAAATGCTCGAATCTTATCTTGCAAACAGGTATCAAATTGTGAAAATTGGCAATGATGAAAGTATACCAGCAAAGATAACATATGGGGTCCCCCAGGGCTCCATCTTAGGACCCTTGCTTTTCTTAATATATATAAATAGTATAACCGATTTAAACCTGCATGGAACTATATCTCTATATGCCGACGACACTAGTTTATTTTACTTTGGCAGTGAAATAACATCCATAGTAGAACATGCACAAGATGATTTAAACACTCTTCAAGAATGGTTCAAAGAAAATTTGCTCACTATAAACATATCCAAGACCAATTACATTGTATTCAGCGCTAAAAATAAAAAAGTCACTGATTTCCAACCACTTACCATAGACAATGAGCCGCTATCCAAAGTGAAGTCAGAAAAATACCTTGGACTTATTTTGGATGGTCGTTTATCATGGAAACCTCATATTGAGAAGCTTCAGTCAAAGCTGACATCTCTTATGGCAATGCTTAAAGGTACAATTCGATGTTTTCCTACACCTATTCGGTATACTATATACAATTCATTGGTCAAATCACACGTCGAATATTTAATAGAACTGTGGGGAAGTGCAGCCAAAGTAAACCTAAAACCGTTGCAAAGATCACAAAATAAACTAATAAAACTTCTCTTTAACTACAAATACCTGACACCAACGAAAAAAGTATATTCGGAAACACATCTGATGACCCTGTCTCAATTATACAAATATAACACATGTGTACTAGTGCGAAAAATCCTCTCTAAGCAAATTCATACACAAATATCATTTGTAATAAAATCAAATATAAGAAAACGGTTCCTGAGACGAGGTAACGATATACACCTCCCGACGCCTCGCACAAAATACTATGGCCAAAAAACAATAACGTATGAGGGTGCCCAATTATACAATAAACTACCTAATTCGTTAAAGGAAACAAAATCATTCCGTGTGTATAAACAGAAACTTAAAATGCATGTCTTACGCGATTACTCTGAATTTGTATAAATGATCAAGAAAAAAAAAAAAAAAAAAAAAAAAACAACAATTTAAAAGAGATCATTCATAAACAAATATACCTAATGCATAAATATCTAATATAAACATACTTAAACAAATGTTTCACATATTGTTTCTTACTTATTTAAAAATAAAAATAAAACTTATAAATAGTATCTACTTAAAACATAAATTAAATTAAATATTATAGATAGTAAAAAAAAAAAATAAAAAAATTACATTTTTAAAAACAAATAAGCCAATATATAATAGAAAACAATGAAACAACTCGCAAAATAGTCTGATTGCTATCACATTGTTGGTCGCCTTGAGCGGCATAGCAATAACAAGCCGATACGTAATAAAACCCTACAACTTACGAGTGCAGCGGTCAGCGTATTGATAAGCAACTGGAATATTTTATCTAGGCACCCACTTTGTTGTTTATATTTTTTGTTATTCGTAGTTACCTTATGTTGTAATATTTGCGATTCGTACACTTTGAACTTAGTTAAGTATTTAGTTAATGATGTGCATGTATTTCTCTAGTTAAGTGAATTGTATTCTTTTAGAGAAATAAATTCTTAAACCATAAAAACCATAAGCCTCCTTAAATGTTTATTTTATTCTGTTTTTTAGTATTTGCTGTTTATAGCGGCAACAGAAATACATCATCTGTGAAAATTTCAACTCTAACTATCACGGTTCATGAGATACAGCCTGGTGACAGACGGATAGACAGACGGACGGACACCGGAGTCTTAGTAATGGGGTCCCGTGTTTTACCCTTTAAGTACGGAACACGTATAAGTTAATAAACGTGCAATGGAAAGGGCTATGGTGTGCTTGACATGATGATACATTACCAGGGTTCGGAAATTCGGATCGATATTTACCTCTAAACTTTGGCGGCGGCTTTGTCGTTCAGTTTGTAGGTATAGGCGGCTTTGATTGAGGCCTGAGTGAGATATCAATATTAGCAACGCGACTAGCGATTTTTGCTACTTTAGGTAAATATCTGTCCGAATTTCCGTTGCCTGTACATTACAAGTGAATGCTCGCCTTTACCGCAAAATACCTTTAAAGAGATTTAACATTTTTTTTGATATCTAAGATTTTATTTACAAACGTCTATCTATATACATTATTTACGTACATGTTTACTGTTCGTTCTTAATTCTGAGAAGTTTAAGATTGTAAAAGTTCATGTTATTGTAAAAAAATGCGTCATTGATGTTGTACAAGTTTACGTTAATAGTGTAGGTTAAATGCTCAGCAAACCTAATTGTATTGTAGAATTACATAGTTATATTATGAAAGTAAGCTTCTTCCTAAATTCAGCTCCCGGAGGCGAATTAACAGAAGCTATACTATTTCAGTCACGATTCAGATTCTAACTGGGGAGCTTTTGTTTATCATCATCATCATTTCAGCCATAGGACGTCCACTGCAGCTGGACACAGGCCTCCTCAATTGACTTCCACATGGGCCGGATAGAAGCGACCCGCATCCAGCGTGTCCCTGCAACCCTGACCAGGTCATCCGACCACCTTGCGGGTGGCCGTCCTACGCTGCGCTTGCCGGTACGTGGTCTCCACTTGAGAACCTTTCTGCCCCAACGGCCATCGGTTTTTCGAGCTATGTGCCCTGCCCATTGCCACTTCAGTTTGCTAACCCTGTTTGCTATGTCGGTGACGTTAGTTCGTCTACGAAGCTCATCATTCCTGATTCGATCACGTAGAGAGATCCCGAGCATTGACCTTTCCATAGCTCGCTGAGTGACTCTGAGCTTCCTTAAGAGGCCCATAGTTAGAGACCACGTCTCGGCTCCGTAGGTCATCACCGGTAATACGCACTGGTTAAAGACTTTTGTCTTCAAGCACTGAGGTATCTTGGACGAGAAGGCACTTCGCAGTTTCCCGAACGCTGCCCATCCGAGTTGAATCCGTCGATTGATCTCTTTCTCGAAGTTGGACCTGCCTAATTGGATCGTCTGACCCAGATAGACGTATTCGTCGACAACTTCGAGGACCGAGTTCCCAACCAATACTGGGGTGGATGCTACATGGACATTCGACATGATCTTCGTCTTATCCATGTTCATCTTAAGGCCTACCTGTTGGGATACTCGGTTGAGATCATCCAGCATTATACCGAGGTCCTCCAGCGTCTCCGCCATGACCACGATATCGTCAGCAAACCGAAGGCTTTTGTTTATGCATATTAAATATCTGTATACCGTTACGGTAAAAAGTAGCGCTTGTGCCATTTTGACATAAGACAGTTTGGTACATCGCTTGCCAAATGAAAAAGGGGGATAGAGGGGGTGCTACCTCCTACGGCCCCTAAAAAAAATCTTAGGCCCATGGATTTTTTATGGCATGTACATTTTAATATTTTTGGAGTGGAATAAAAAAAAATTGTGTTAGCTTGTAGTGTAGTTTTTTTTAAACTAGTTTATAGGCACTAAACTAAACTGGTTTTTAAACTGCTCCTATGATGGGAACGTAAAATAATGTAAAATTTAATTTTATTCGGTAATTTTTTATCTTAGTGTGTTTTATGTTAGTATATTACTAACATAGTATGACGACGCGTTTGGCTCGGTTGGTAGACACCTGCCTACTGAGTCGGCGGTCCCGGGTTCGAATCCCGGCCGGGGCAAATATTTGTGAAAATATTTGTTCTTGGGTCATGGATGTGATCTATGTAACTATGTATTTATATATTATGTATATCGTCGTCTAGTACCCATAGTACAAGCTTTGCTTAGTTTGGGACTAGGTCGATTTGTGTAAGATTGTCCCTTAATATTTATTTTATTTATTTATTTTATAGTCCTAAGCTCAAATTGTTAGTAATATATGGATCAATTTGGTCTGAATTAAAATATTTTTATTTTATTTATTTTTATTTATAGGCAGGCATTTTATATCACCTGGAATTGCATTATAGACACATCTGGTAACTTCCCTTCATAAAGAGTGCACTATTGGGAATGGGAACCATGTCCATTACAAGTTTATTCTGGTGTCTCGTGCTTCTAGGGTATACTTCAATTGTTTTTTTAAACAGTTCAGGGTGTTTCTTTACAAAAATGGCTACCTCAAAAATTTACATACATGGCAGTGTTAAAATTCCGTGTTTCCGTGTGTTGGTTCTGGTCTTCGGATTGCGACACCGAGAGGCGCTCTATGTGTCGCGCTTGGATCACTCTGCCGTGCCGTGGCTGACGATGTGGAGGAGTACGTCCGCCGGAAGACTGGCTTCTCGCTGAGGGTGCACCAGCTGCAGTCCCGCCACTACGTGCACTTCAGCTCGTTTGTGGTGCGCGTGCCGCGGCCGCTGCAGGACACCATCGCAAGTGCAGACTTCTGGCCGAAGGGTGTCGTGTTTTGGCAGTTCCGGGGCAATCTGCCGAATTCCATACCAGATCAGACGACGCAATGAAGCCACGCCGTTATGTCGCCTCAATCTAATTAGTTTTAAGTCTTGTTTATGTATTTTTGTACTTCACAGTGTCTTGGTTTCATTACTGTAATGCTGTGTAACTTATTTTAATAATAGATAAATAAATAAGGAAAGCCAGTCCAATTGTCATGTTCTTGACTAAATACCTAGTTGTCGTAATGATTTAAAGCACTCGCGATTTCATGAGATTCATACAGGTAAAAAGGGAATCGGGGAATATTATGTTACACCACTGGCAACACCGAAACGGATTGACAGAACCAACCAACCAATCATAGCGTGATGACGTCAAAAGTCTCGGCTGTCATTCCGGAGTAGCTTACCTTGTTTTCTTATGGTTTAAGGAATAGTTATAGACGCAACCAAGGTTACGTATATAATATTTAGGCATACTCGTACGTACAAGGTATATATGTCATGGATGTTTGTTATGTCCGTAAGCACATTTTCCTTGAATGTTTCTTAAAATGCGAAGGAAGACTTATTCCTAGGGTTCCGTATCTAGAAAGTTTCAACGCATCCATTATACAACGTGTTTTTGTTCAATTGCTTGAACTTCGACATAGTGCTTGGAACATTAACGTAAACTCATCCCTTAAACCGTTTAATGATATTCTAAAAAAAATGTTTTTTTGGTATCCCGTACAAAGTAATTTAATATTTAATTGGTGGCTATTGTAAAAGGTCCTTTTGAGTTAGGCAACAGTTAGAGTCAACTTGTCATTTTAACGTCACTGATAAAACTTCATCGATGACAGAATTGAGAGCTCGTTAAAAACTTAGCTAGGTGGAATGCGTGTGGATGGTCTTGGGTTCAAACCCCGGTAAAGAACTTTCTTTTGTATTTATTTTTGTTCATTGGCAGTGAAAGTTTATTTTTTTGTGCTTATTTTTTATTTCAGAACAATGTTTGCGATGTGTTTAATCCATTTATTTTTAATTCACTTTATTTCAATTCTTTCGGGTTACGGTATAGTCACAAATGAAACTAATTAAAGTTTAAGTATAAACATTTATTTACATAAACAATATTGGCCTAATAAAATAAAATGATCTCCTCATCAGTATTTAACACTCAATATTTACATTAAACCAAAATAATAATTTACTACAACTTGTTTTCAAAGTGCCCGCCATTATTTTCTAAACAGATATTCAACCGAAATCGAATGTCGCGAGTTAGTTTGACAGGAGTGACACGCATGGCATCGGCTTCTTCCTGAATTCGTTGCAGTAGGTCTTCCCTCGAAGCCACAGGTTTGGAGTAGACTTTTATTTTAAAGTACCCCAGACATTCAAGTCTAAGATGTTCGGTCCGGAGATCTGCATGGCGGGCCACGCAAGAGTTTGACTGCCGCGTCCAATCCAACGCCCAGCAAAGTGCACATCCAAATACTGTCTAAAACGGCCAGCAAAATGTGTGGGTGCTCCGTCATGCTGGATCCAGTGTGTCCGCAGTGTTTCCGATGGAATATCATCGAAATAATCCAAATTATGCAAGTTCTTATTGGGATATCGACGTCGGTACTCCCTTGCTGCTTCCGCCGCATTTTCATTGCAGGAAACCGTAAACAAAGTGCATATTGGCTTCTTCTTCGGAATCTTCGGCCGTATAATTTATCCGTGGCATCACAAAGCAAGTGAACACAATTATTTCATTAAAAATTAAGTACATAACAACAAGAATAAATTAGTATTGTCAATTTGACGTGACACATGCGAGTCAAGTGAGAGCAAAATAAAAAAGAACATATTTTTTTAGACCTTGTCGTACATAAGAAACACTGAAAGCTCTTTACATACGAACCAGCAGAGAATAGTCTTTGGTTATAAGAAAATTTTACACTGGATAAACTGAGATTAATGATTAAATTTGGATATTAAATAATTTGAAAACGGTGCGAGTTAGGAACTTAGTTTCTTTGAGAAATTGACTCAATAAGACGTAAAGAATTAACCCTTAAAGTTAAAGCAATTGAATAAAAACAGGGTGTATACAGGCAATCGGATATTCGGATCGATATTTACCTTAAGTTGACAAAATCCTATTGCTATCTCACTCATACGTCAAACAAACTTTGTTTGACGTATGAGAGCCGCCTATACCTACGACCGAACAACAAAGCCGCCGCCAAAGTTTAGTTAAATATCGATCGAACAATTGCTAAAATGAAAATGACGACAAAAATGCTGTAAAAACGCTTTATATATGTCGCAGTCAAAAGTGTGAACTGGTCAAAATGACTTTAAACCCACACAAACAGGCAAAACTGCTTTTGACTGAGCGTGTTGGTCAAAAGTAGTTTTGCCTGAAAATCATTGGTTAATAGTACTTTTGACTGATGTCAAAGGACTTTTGACCGCAGGCACATTCGTCCCTTTATCTCGATATTATTTTAATCCGACTCGGCCGGGTTAGGTTAGTTCAGTTTTTTTTTATATCCATAACCAAAAGTGTGAACTGGTCAAAAGGACTTTTAACCGACAAATACAGGCAAAACTACTTTTGACCAACACGCTCAGTCAAAAGCGGTTTTGCCTGTTTTTGTCGCTTAAAAGTCCTTTTGACCAGTTCACACTTTTGACTGCAACATATACACCCTCCACTAATTCGACTGTCCAGAAAGAAATATATACCTAATGGATTAAATTTAATTATAACAAAATCGAAACGTGACACTAAATTCAAGAATAACTATTTTATAGCCTAAGGAGACAAGTGTCGGCCCAGGGATAGTGGCGCTTCAAACAGCTTTCATATGGCAATAATGAGCATACGTCAAACGTTGGCATTCTTAAACGTCAGTAGCGATTTGTCATTAACCATATTCAAAACATTGTTTACCAGAATGCTGCTCATCCTTCGTTCTTCTTGCGAAATAAATACTGAATCCTATTGAAAAAAACCTTGACCTTCATCACTGCGAATAAATAGTTTTGGCTATTTTATTATTTTTTCCTTTTTGTTTACATTCACTGACTTTTAACGTCAGTTACCAAAAATGTATCGTTGCCAGTAAAATAAATTAGTACCACTAATAATCTGGCGTAGGTAGAAAAACACCCTGTTGGGTACAGTTGGGAACTTGCAACAAGAAAAATCTAACAATCATTTGAAATTTTCATACGGCTAATATATATTTTACACTGACTAATGTGATTGGGACACTAAAAACTTCAAAAAGCCGGTCAAGTGCGAGTTGCGCTCGCGCACGCAGGGTTCGGTACGAACTATGAAAGCACTGCATAATTTATTGCTACTAACAACAAGATAAGCTGCACTGATTTAGGAACATAACTTTACTGTTGGAAAACTGAAGTACTTTAAATAATTATTGTATCAAGCGGTTTACACTCACGTGGAATTGTCAGGATAGGCCCGAAATGTTTCGAACTCGTATGGAGCTCTTCATCACTCACTGTGACGAAGTTGCCGCGGCGGTGTATAGGCAGCCGTCCCTGATGAAGAGCTCCATACGAGTTCGAAACATGTCGGGCCGCTCCTGACAATTCCACGTGAGTGTAAACCGCTTAATACAACAATTAAATATGTCTCACGAAAGTTTTAATAAAATTACTTTAAATAATGACTATATTTTTAATGATTTAATTACCATTGCATAGTTTTCAGATTTTTCCCTATACTTGTAGTATAAGACGGTATTACTTGCTAAATTTCATAGTTCTAGATTCACGGAAAATACCCTATAACTTGTGATTCTCTTGAGAGTGTCGAAAGATGCGTTTTCACGGCAAAAACGGGTGTCTTTTTGCGATAACTTCGAAGTCTTCCGATCTTTTACAATTTCAAGGGACTGTGGACCAGGGGGGGTATTCGACCAATTTTAGAGATATAATGGAGATCTCTCCTTTTCATCGCCATCCGTCACTTTTGACGTGTGCCTACTTGACAAGTGGCGATATACCTAGAATATCGCAACTTCGTCAATTCGGACGCGCTTCCTTTGTATGTGACGGCTTAAATAACAGGCGCATAGTTTAAATTGACCGCGTAGTGCGTGATATTAGTCCGTTACGTTTCATTCAAAACAGAAATTCATATACATGAACAACATTTTTGACAATCATTATCGCCTTCGTATTTCCAAAATTGAGATGAGATATGTCAATTTAAAGCTCATCGCATTTTAATGACAGTTCAACGGCGATATAACAGTTATCTAATAGAGATGTGACGTTTGGCGTTCACTCAAACGGCATTCTCGAATTGGGCCCCTGAGTCTATATTATGGTTTAATTTTAACCTCATATCTCCACATGTTCCTGAGATAAAGTGTCTTGACGAACAGATGGATGGATAGACGGACGGACAACAAAGTGATCCTATAGGTAAGGATTCCGCTTTTTCTTTTTGAGCTTTGGAACCCTAAACATGGAAGGAGTTAAAGTACGATGTATCTATCTACTAAACGTTAAAAAAGCTCCATTGAAATAATAGCAGAGTTGAGACATCATAATCGCACGAATGAGTTACTAAATGGAAGGTTAAACGCGCATGTGACAATATGAAGTTCAGACCCTTCGTCATAATTTATGAAAAAAAAAAAAAAAAAACATTTTAAAATGTATAGGTAAGTCTACAAACATAACTTTTAACAGACACGACACGAAACAGCTAGGAACTGAGACGAGTCAAGTGGAAATCCATGGGAGAAGTAGGTATACCTGGCTAACGAAAAAAAGGGGATATATAGGTATATTTTTCGATTCTGAATTCTGAACGTACAAGCAAAACTCAATTCTTCCTGCACATGTCCGATTTTTGTAGGTACCTACAGTACCTACCTTGTACCTTAGGCAGTATTAAGCAATAATACGCACGCGTGTAAACGCACATCCGACGGTGTGGCTAATGCGCATAAGCATTTTAAAGACATGTGACGCCGAGGGCGCTCCAGTAGCGTAGAGTTGTGGAGTCAAATATTTGGTGTGATAGACGTAATAATGTGATAGCTCAGTTGGGAGAGCACAACTACTGCATACATTACATTTTTCTTTCATAATTTGCCTTTGTGTCAATTATAAACGCGCTATCTCTCTCGTGGTCCTCACACTTGCTGTAAAGCAAGTAAAACGCACATCCTAGGCTAATGCGCTTAAGGATTATACCTTTTTCGATTCTGAATTTCTGACGTAATTTTACGTGCACCTGTCAGACTTTTATCGGTGTTTATTTCGTAAATTACTCAACTGCTAAAATTAATGACGTCAGTAACCATCTCTAGGGGACTACCTTTGATACGATTCCCAACCGGTTCATTGCCGTGAAATGACGCAGACATTCGTCACTCTTCAACACAACTATATGAATACGCAACTTATCCTTCGTAAAGTGATTCTTTGATAGCTTTACGCCGCGAACGCACGTTCGTAGTAACGCTTTAACTAACGTGTCAACCAACATTCGAGTAAATTTTGGGACAGTTATATCTTGCAAAAATTTGGGGATAAAATCTTCAGTTATTTAAAGAAAAATGTTTTGGCAACTATTGGTAACTGCGGCGGTGTGTTGGGCTGTGTACGTTCGGTGGCAGAGGAGAAGGATTCGGAAAGTAAACGAGGAGATATCTTCGGGAGGACTTCAGGAGCTGCCGTTTATTGGACATGCGCACCTTTTGGGAGGGAACCATGAGGGTATGTTTTTAACTACTCTTTTTTTTATATATATCAGCGTTACAGAGATTCACTTTTTGTATACATAATGAATTATTTATTTCCTTCTTTTATATAGAATTCAAATTTAAAAAATATTAATGTGGAATAATTTTTAATATTAATTTTTATGACTTGCATCACCGTATTTATCATTATATACTTTCGCAATTTATGTTTCGGAGTTGATAGTGTTGATAGCCATCAATGCAAAGAAATATTTAATTGAAATAACTTTATGATGGTCATCATTATACTTTACAACTAAAGGGATTATTTATATAATGAATTGAGGACGTTAATTTTGTTATGTAAAACTTAGTTATATTATTATTGTGTTTGTATGTGTCTAAAGTGTATAAAATTTCTTTACAACTTAATAATAGTTTAGGTAGTACGAATAAATTATAGGATGAATTTTAAGCTGCCAATGAATATTTTAGCAAGGCTCGATTGGGTCACACGTTAACATCCTCTGACACTGCATTGAACCTATCAAACGGACGGTCCTGGGTTCAAATCCCGGCAAAGGGAAATATTTGTGTGATCAACTCGAATATTTCTTCCTCAGGCATGGATGGTTCTATGTATTTAGGTATATAATTATCTATACACTAGCTGTGTTGCCCGCGACTTCGTCCGCGTGGAATCTTATCTTGAACATTTTACATCTTTATTTTTTTCAAATCTAAGCAATGTTAAAATTATTTTTCTTTTTTGAAAGTTGATTCCAACGATGTAGTTGATCAATGATTTCAACCCCATTTTCACCACCTTAGGGGATGAATTTTCAAAAACGCTGAAATTAGTTTTCCTTTCTTCTAATAAAATACCTATTTACAAAGTTTCTAATTCCTAACTTAAAATACAACCTATACCCGATACAACCTTTCATCCTCTTTTTAACCCCCTTAGGGGTGAATTTTTCAAAATCGCTACTTATCTCTTGTACACTTTATAAATGCAACCTAGTTGGCAAATTTCAACTCTCTAGCATTTGTAGTTTCGGCTCTGCGTTGATGAGTCAGTCAGTCAGGATACTTGCATTTATAAATATAGATATAGATGACGGGGCGGGTTATTTGACTAATCCATATTGTAGATTTGTGGATATTATTGGTTAAGTGATTATTATTTTGTAATTTTCTGCTGACATTTTGAATGGTATATAATCAATTTATTTGATTATAAAAAAAATCTTTACATGTTTTTATTTCGTCGTCTAAAGTCTGTACTTTTAGGTACTAAAAAAATGTAAACAAACATTATAAAGGTTGTTTATAAGACAACGTTTGGTTCTTGGTAATTTGTTTATATTATAAAATATTTAACCTCACTACTGCAGTCCGTTCCATTTAAATAACATGTGTTATCGCTTAATTTTACAGAATATATACAAATTCACAAATACAAACATATTTTTATCACATTAAATAAATACATATTTTGGAAGACTTAAATTGAAAGTCAAAGGTTTAAAGTAGCAACACCTACCTAACGTGATTTTTAACTTTGTCGGTTTGACATTCGCCATTGCTTGCATTCAATTTGACAGCTCCGGTTTGTTTACATTTTTTTAAATAACTAAAAGTACAGACTATACTAACCATAACTCAAGCCTACTATCATATGGGACTTGATCGACGTGAGTGAGGTCGTCCAATATTTATTTATTTATCAACGTTCAATTTATCTCTCAACGCACGAAAGTACCTACGTTTTCTTTATTACTTCCACTGCATCAGTTTGTCATGCCGGACCGGACGATGGTTTGCCTTCATTGTAATGTTATGTGTCACTAATGATTTACCATCCAACGGTACGGTTTTCCCGCCGTTTTGCGTTTTCTGATTATGTGTCCTAGAAAAAAACATATTTATCATCATTTATAAACCTCATATTTATGTTATTTTCCATATATCTGTATGATAAACTCGATTGTTCCTGGGTTATGGATATTTCTGTTCTTATTTAAGTATATATTTAATTATCTATATAAGTATGTTTATCGTCGTCTAGTGCCGATAATGCAAGCTTGCGAGAGCAAGAGCTTACTGTGGGACTAGCTCGATTTGTGTGAGGGTGTCCGATTTGTCTATTATGTATATTTATATGTATAATAGCTTCGCCTCACGAACTCACGATGTGATCCGCGGTTTATCGAATAAAAGTAGCCTGTGGTAATTTAGGTTGCGAGCTACCTAGATACAAAATTTTATCAGAATTTATCCAGCCGTGGCGTGAAAAAGTAACAAACATACACACTCACAAACTTAATAGTAGTGTGATAATATTATGATATTATGCCGGGTTCGTTTTAAGTTCTTTGTCCCTTTAAGACTGCGCCGAGCGTTAGCGACTGAACCATAGAGCGCGGGGAATGCGTATTTAGATCGGCGCGCGGCCGCCATTGTAAAAATGTATGGAGAATTAAAAGCACTTTTTGATAAATCTGGACCTTTAATACCAAACAATAATTGAAATATTTGATGCGGACAAATTGTGATGTAAACATTCATCTTTTTTTTTAACTGAAAATCAGACTAGATTTCCATTGTTAAAGTATAAAAAAAACACTTAACGCCTGCTTACGATTTTACATTGTTCGTCCACCTTCACTTCGTTTTCTAGGGTAGAATATTAATAATCTTATAATTTTTCCACGGAGAAGTTGTTAACACATTCTTCAAAGTGCTAAATATATCGTTTAGAAATGGATTAAACAACTAGTGTTGACGTTGTCTACTTAACGGCAACTGCCTATTTTTCAAATTTCGCTCGGCGCAGTCTTAAGTTTTTATATGTTAGCAGCATAGTAGCTGATGGATAGCAATCAAGACAATTAAGATTCCTTTGCGTAATGCATTTAAAGGAATGTTCTCTTATTTTATTAGAAATCATGGCCTCGGTCACCACATTTAGCGACATTCCAACAGAAATATGTAATTACGACCGACTTATTTATAAAAAAAAAATCTAAGTGCGAGTCGGACTCCGAGGGTTCCGTAAAAACACTTTTCCAACTTAACTGGCCGTGTTAAGTTAAGTTTGCACCTATTAAGTATGTCGCCGGATACAAATGAGGTGCAAAGTTAACGCCAATCACGTTTGTTGTACGGGAGCCTCTTAAATATTTTTTGCTGTTGTAGCATTTTTTTATTATAGCGGCAACAAAAATACACCATCTGTGAAAATTTCAAATGTCTAGCTATCGCGGTTCTTGAGATACAGTCTGGTGGCAGACAGACGAACAGACGGACCCTAAAAATTATTTCGGACCATTAAAAATCCATAATTATTTGTTGTTGGTTCAGCAACTTGTAAAAATATCGTAAACGGTAACGAGACTCACCGACATTACACTAAAAATAATACTGTATGTATTTCTTAACGATAAAGCCAACCAGAAACTTGCTTAACTTTACGCCAGTGTGAAGGGGACCTACATCTCATTCTTTAAGATCAACATCATTAGGTCATGGTCACTTTACTTGATATGTTTCAACGTGCAGAATTTATTTTAATTTCAAACCGGCAAAAAACTTGTAGTGCGATGCTCAGAGTGGCCCCTACTAAGAAGCTCCGAAGAAACACTTTATAACTCGAAAATGAATGAAATTCACTTTCACGTGATAGCTTTCTTTTAGTTTCGCTAAGTTCTTTATCTTTTCAAATGATTAAGCCCATTAATAAATACCCTAAAACTAACATACACAATATAAATATTAAGGGACAATATTGTACAAATCAACCTAGCCCTAAACTAAGCAAAGCTTGTACTTTGGGTATAAAGCAAAGCTTATACTACGGTATACATAATACATACAGACGACGCGGAATATTTGTGTGATGAACTCGAATATTTGTGCCTGGGTCATGGATGTTATTTCTATTTAAGTATATGTATATCTATATAAGTACGTATATCGTCGTCTAGTACCCATAACACAAGCCTTCTTGAGCTTCATTTGGGACTAGATCGATTTGTGTGAGTAGCTAGCCCAAGCTGGGCTATAACAGCAAGAAATAGAACAAAGTGGAAGTCCTTGGAGGAAGCCTTCACCTGATAAGGGGTTCTTGACCGCTATAAATTAAAATGTTAGGTATGTTATACTGCAGAAATTAAAATGCTATTCAATGCAAATTTATAAATGTATATTAAATTTAGTTATTTAAACTTATTATTCACAATTGTTTTATGAATCATTAATTAACAAATACTTTAAGAAGAAAATGTGATATTTAAAACATAACAACTATAGCTAAAGGACATGTAATGCATCTTTGGACTCGAAATAAAAGGCTTTTTAATTTTTTATTTAATTTTAATTTTATTATTATTATAGTTTCGCCATCTTCGTCCGTCCGTCCGTCTGTCCGCAGCTTAGCTCAGAGACTCGTTGTACTTGAAAGCTGCAATTTGGCACGGATATATATCTATTAGTCTCGCCGACAAAGTGGTAGAATAAAACCTTGAAAACATTTTTTTAGTGAAAGTACCTAATTTTGCAACAGCTCAAGGTGTGGGATATCGTTGGATAGGTCTTTAAATTTTTTTTCGGTTACTACAGACAACTTTTATATAAACAGATCTATTTGCGATATATTAAGGTTTTAACTGCTCATTTAGTCAAGTAAGTATAATAATACCTATATATTGTATTCTGTCATCACTCTACCTAGATGGAGGGATTCCCACACAACGCGTTAATTATACCTTGCATTGTTTTAATTTGATTGAGAAATAAAGTGTAATTGTTTGTGTATTACATGCAATTATATAATTGCACTGGAAGGTGCCTATAAACTACAACGCCATCAGCATATTTTTCTTTACCATAGTAAAAAAAAAGAAAAAAAAAAGGGTAAAAAGTATCCTATAACCATTTTAGGGGTGCGTAACGATGGCGATAACAACTTTTGATATAATTTCAGTCGGTATAACGCTCATTTGATATAATTATTGAATGACATAACAACACTTAATATATCAAGTAGACATATATTATGCAATTTAGTCAACGAAAAGTAGCACCGCCTCTAAATGTTAAATATATAGACAAAGTATTAAATAAAACGAATGTAACTAAATTTTTAGGTCTTTATATAGATAATGACTTGTCATGGAAGTCACACTCCATGGATGTGTGTAGAAAACTATATCGTTTCTCATATGCTCTCTATAAATTGTCGAAAATTTGTGACCGAAAGGCAGTGCTCACAGCCTATCATAGTTTTGTCGCAGCAACATTACGCTATGGTATTGTGTTTTGGGGAAATTGCACTTACCGTGATATGATATTTAGAGCCCAAAAGCGATGCATTAGAGCCATTACTGGTCTAAATCCCTCACAAAGCTGCGAGCCATACTTCAGATCACTAAATTTGTTAACTTTTCCATGCATGTATATTTACGAATGTTGTATGTATGTAAAAACTAATCCTAATTTGTTTCAAATGAAAAAGCCATCTCAAAAATCAAATCTCCGGCTGAGAAAAGCTGAGGTATATGTCCCGATGGCAAAAACAGCCCTGATGAAAAAAAAACATTTTAGTAATGGGTCCAAAAATTATGAATAAACTACCGATAGATTGGCAAAATGTGACATTAAGCAAATTTAAATATTTATTGTCCAAATTTTTGTTAGAAAAGTGTTATTATAGTATTGGCGATTTTCTAAATGATGTTAACATATCTGTATAATATATATATCGTCGACATTCTACTATTTAGGTATGCAATTTGTAATCTGGACATTGAGCATGTTTTTTTTAAATCTTTTTATTAATTATTGTTATTACCATTATTTTTATGCATTTAATTTGAACATGTGACATTTAATTTAAATTAATTTATTATTGTGAATTTAATATGTGATGCTTGTCAAGTTTGCAGGCGAAAATATTTGTACACCTGCATTTGTAGGTCAAACATAGTTGATCTTTATACTAAAAACATGTCACCTCATAACCTGTACCTATGTTTAACAAATAAATTATTTCTGATTCTGATTCTGATTCTGATTCTGATCAACATTTGATATAATTATTGTTTCATATACTGATCATTTTATCGAATAACATTTAATATAACATTCTTTAAGTATAATGCATATTTCGTCTAATGAATTTATGGTATAACGTTTATTTTATCTAACGTTCAAATGGCATAACGTATAGGGTATAGATAAATAGGCGCGCGGGGGGCGGACCCCGCATTCAAAAAAAACTTAAACCAAAAGTTCACTCAGAAACGTAGGTTAGGTTAGGTTAGGATAGAAAAAAAAAAAGGAAAAAAAAAGTTTTGAACTGTGTCCCCCAGAAAAAATGGACTGCAACCAGAAAAATAGGTTAGGTACGAGCACTACACAAATGTTGTTATACCAAATGAACATTATACCATATGAAATTATACCAAATGTTGTTATACCAAATGAACATTATACCATATGAAATTATACCATATGAAATTATACCAAATGTTGTTATACCAAATGAACATTATACCATATGATGGTTATAGGAAATAAGTGTTATACCAAATGATAAGTATACGAAATAAAAATAGATAATTTGAAATTATACCAAACGTTTATTATATCAAATGAGTCATTATACCATATGAAATTATATCAAATGTTGTTATATCAAACATACTTATACCATTTATTTTTATATCGATCATTACAACCCCCATTTTAGATGTTAAAATCCGTCCAGCCGCTGTGGCGTGATGAGAGGACAAAGATCATTTTACCAACAGATGACGCGCTGTTAAGAATTTTTAATTTTTATTACCGTTTTGTCGGCGTGAGACATACACATATTCATACCAAAAAGCTTTCTAGTACTAAATGATCACGGAGCTAAGCCGCGGACGGACGGACATGACGAAACTATAAGGGCTCCTAGTTGACTACGGAACTCTAAAAAACGGTAATCGCAAGACAAAATGTAGGAGAAAGTAAGCAGTGGCAACTGAGGCTTTCAATACCGGTATTCTTTGTATGGGCAATCCCGAGATCCTATCCTATCTAAAAAATAAATTGTTTTGTTTGATTTTTACTTTGTTTCATGACATATTGAGCAAATTTATTCATACAAGTACACTTTGTTCTATATTTCAACATCAGTCGCATTCCCTATTGGTACATATCTAATAATTATATCTTATGGAATTCTTGTTATGCAGCTAAGACGTATTAAAAATGAAATTTTTGTATCTTTTCAGATATCATGTCGCTATTTCAAAAAGTGGGCAGGATGGCGAACGGGCAAGGCGGTCTTTCTACATTTTGGTTGGCCAACAAACTGTATTTAAGTAAGTGAAGTCTACTGTTGTTAGGCACTACATTCTGGCTGCGAAATCGCAATGTGGATGTAGACACAAAACAGATAGGTACAGAAATCAATCTACATACAAGCGCGCTCGAGCAAACGCACACGTAGACATTGCTCACGGACACGATATCTCGGACCATTTCGGACCAGTGCGAGCGCGAGTGCCATCCGCTTGACGTGTCCGTGAACAATGTCTATGTGTGCGTTTGCTCGAGCGCGCTTGTATGTAGATTGATTTCTGTACCTATCTTTTTGTGATGTAGATCTGTTGTACAGTCCGACCAAAATTTCTACTCGTTTTGGTCAGACTGTAAAGCCTGGCTAGAAATATATGAGGATGCGCCATATTACGGAATTTCAATGGAATTCATTTCTTACACTGGCAATTATTATATGCTGGTTAGTCAACAATGTCAATGTCATTCGTGGTAGTTTCTTTAAAAGACGAATATTTAAAAATGTCCAAAGAAAATGCCGAAAACCATGCACAGTCGTGAACGTAATAACATAAATAAAATGTACACGTGTTTACTACACGAAAAACAGCCAGGAAAATAGTGCATTCAATTAAATGATATTACGAGGTTGACATAGGAACTGACATGTATTTAAATTAATGTAATTTATAGTGCGGTTGCGATAAATTGGTTGTTGTTGTAATTATGATGTGTGATTCTAAATTTATTTTTATAAAATTAACTTAGTAATAGGGATCTCTGAATCGTGAAATTTCTCATTTTGATATTCTGTATTTGAGGTACTTCTTAATTATTACCAAACAGTAAGTATAAAGATATGACGACTAGTCGGGAAAGCCCATGAACTGTAGGAACAAATTTTATGAATTGTAGAAAAATCTAACGTCACTTTATTTCAATGATCTTCAACAAATAGAAAGAAAATAATAAAAGTAAACATGTCATAGAAAAAATGTTCAGTTGTCAATATTATGTTTTCGAACTATACTGATAGTTGCAAAATGTTTACTATAAAAATCTTATAAATAGTGCCCTCTTGACAATCCTCATATATTTCTGGTCAGGCTTTAGTATCTGTTTTGAAATCGCAAACCAACTTTATGTTAGCTGCAAGCTGTATATATTATATTCTTAACGATTCAAAATAACGACATTTATTGTACAAACATGCATTGCAATAAAATTATTTTGTTTTTTTTTTCACCACACGATAAACATCATTTTTTTATCACTACTGTGGCGCGGAGACATTCCCGTTCGTGGGTTTGTTTGTTTGGTTTTTAAAATGTCTTTATTGAGAAACAATGTTTACAATAGGTTATTTACATATTTAGTGTTCATATTAATCCTAAATACTAAAATCATGCACACACACACACACACACACACACACACACACACACACAGTTTGCTGAGTTAATTACCCAATTTAAACTTTATAAATAGGCTGAACAAGGCATAGGTATATAATTATATCACATGATTCATTTAACTTAAGGTTCGAGGAGGTTTACACTCAAGGGTATAAAATGTGTTTGTTTGTCCCGCGTAAAGTTCAACTTACTGGTAGTGAGGGCTAACCAGTTATATCTAAAAAGCACAATAATTGACACCATTCCGTTTCCAATTTGTTTTTTTTTGTTACCTTTTCCAGTTGTAACCGATCCAGTGGCGGCCGATGTGGTACTCAAATCATGTTTGCATAAGGATAACTTTACCATGAAGTACATAAGAACAGTATTAGGAAACGGAAGCATATTTGCACCATGTAAGTATCGTAATGGAAGAAAGTAAAGGTGAAGGCCTCCCCTTGTGACGACCAGTGATCTCTGTTTGTAGCGTCGCGCACTTCACAAAAGAGTATTTACATGACTCACATTTATACTTTTTGAATTCCATTTTATTTTATATTTCAGTTTTGTTTAGTAAGCTGTCGTAATTTTGTTTCCGGATTGTTGAAATTTGTATTTTTTTTTATTATATATCTATTTTCCTTTGTTTTTTTTTCATTTTTAGGTAATGGAGGTCCATTCCGAAAATTTTACCAACGAAAAAATTATGTATACTTATCGAACCAACTTACTTACAAAATTTAATGAGAATTGGTTAAGAAATGCAACCCTTAGGCGAGAATATCAGGGCATCCGAAAGAATTTTAGATTAAGTTGAAACGGAGACGCCTCGCTCTGTTTTTTTCAAAGATTCAAAATTCAAAGATTTTATTTGCCAGAATACAGTGTTTCAGATGTTACAAAACTTTTATATCATGTACTCAGCCTATATGTAGGCATGCAAATTTTAAGAGTAGAATAAAAAAAAATTGGACAAGTGCAAGTCCGACTCGCGCATTAAGGGTACCGTACCATAATCTAGTTATAACAAGTTTGTTGTATGCGAGCCCCCCTTAAATATTTATTTTATTTTATTTTTAGTAGGTATATGTTGTTATAGCGGCAATAGAAATACATCATCTGTGAAAATTTCAACTATCTAGCTATCACCGTTCTTGAGATACAGCCTGGTGACAGACGGACGGACGGACGGACGGACGGACAGCGAAGTCTCAGTAATAGGGTCCCGTTTTTACCCTTTGGGTACGGAACCCTAAAAACTAACATTTCCAATAAATAATCATAAAATCAAAATATAATGTCAATAATAATTATCTGATTCTACATGTCTCAAGAAAATATTTTACGCGATAAAAACAATTGTCAATAAGCCAGCTACTTAGTATATCCTTAAAAATATTTCCATGAAGGGTTATAATTTCTTCAGGGATGCGATTATATATGTCAATGCACGTGTTATAATATATATTTTTGGTACATACAGCATTGTGGTTTTAATAGCAGGTGCCTCCCTTTCAATCTTGTCTGCCTTTGTAAAGTTCCTCCACGCTTTTGGAAGTATTGTAAGTGGGAGTTTACAAAAACGCATACCTACTTCCCTGATGTATAAGCAGGGCAAAGGCAGAATGTGCACTCGGTCAACCAGGGGTTGACTCAAATAGACTATTAAGTTATAAAACCGGCCATTTTATCGTTTACATTCTTCTCTATTACTTTATAATATATCTATTATATGCCATTGTATACTGGGGATGTAGCATGAGAATATTGATATATTATTTTCTTTACAGTTAACATTTGGAGACCGCGACGCAAGATTCTCGCCCCGTTGTTTAGCATGAAAAACCTCAATCACTTTGTGGAGATTTTTGACAAACAGAGTAATATCATGGCCGACCAGCTAAAAGGACAAACACACGAAGACTTTTCTTTATGGAATTATGTGACTACATACACTTTTGATGCAGTATGCGGTAGGTATTATAATGCTTAGTTTATATTAACATTTTCATCACACTTGCTCGTAAATCATGCTAGAAAGCCGGGCGGTAAGTCGTAAATTACGCCCAAAGGCGGTAAGTAATTTTGGTATTGACTACTATTTATTACTTTTGTTATTTCCTCCAAAGTGTGATGAAAAACGTCGTACGTGACTCTGGTGTAAAGGAAATTCCAAACTCGTGTCATTAAAGACTTCTAATAGACACTCGTTTGTAATTCCTCGTTTACCGCCCTAGTTACGTAATGTACTTAACATCCTTGGATTGAGTCGGACAGGATTGATTGATTGGGAAGGACACTTGGTGAGGGACCCTACCCGTGTGAACACTGGCTCTTTTCCATCTCCATGTAACATCTCATAAGCCAGGCGCGGCAGCAAGCACTTAAATTAAGGTCTCAGCTCTGAATAAGATTTTGTTCCGTTCGGGGTTGAGACCCTCGGTCCGTGGGGGCCCGGTGCTCGGCAACTATTCAAGCAGATTGCAATAAGCCTGGTCGACATAACAAGGGACCGAAGATCTGGCAGCTTCCTACCTCAACGTATTAGCGTTGCTATTCAGCGAGGAAATGCTGCCAGCGTCTTCGGGCCATGTCGAAAGGGTCTGATTTTTAGTCTTTTCTAATATTAAATTTACTCCGTTTATAGAGCATATTTGGGCGAATTTTTATTTTGTTGTCCATTTTTTTTTTCTTAGATTTTAATCGAGTTTGTTGATTTAAAAAAAAACTGACAAAGGCAAGCCCAATTTCACTCTATGTTTACAAAAAATGTATGGATTTTTTTTTACTAAATTTCGTATTTTGTACTAAAATTTAGTACAAAATGAGGAGCGCGAAATATAAAATAAATAAATCGACAACAAAATAAAAATTGGCACATGGGCCAATTTCTTCAATACATTTTGTGTAACTCAATTGAGAAAAAATCGTATTTAATATTGTGATATACGTATTAATTGGGCTTATCAACGTCAGAATAAGCAACCAACTCACCAAATTTTATTGATATCTGAGAAAAAGTTAAATCGACAACAAAATAAAAATTGGTCCTTAGTTAGTTACGTATAGTAAGTATATTATTATTGTTATTGTTGATTATGATTATTAAAGCTTTATAGTGTATTCATTAACATTTTAAGAGATTGATGATCTTGGGAGACATGAGCATGGCATTGACCGAGCGAAAATCCCGCTTAAGCTTGGCCCAAAATTATTTCGTATGTTAGGATGTTTAGTTAGATGTCTAGATGCAGCAGCAATAGCTAGAATACTAGCAGCTTAGAGGCTGAATTTCTCAACTGATTCTTGTGAAATTGTGTGAGAACCTATTCGACAAGTATCTACATAGAGTTTTCTGTCGATTCAGTTTTTCCAAATTTCCAAAATGTAAAAAAAAAAAACAAATTTAGCGATGAAAAAAAAATCACGAGATCTACGGCACCAATTATCAATATTGTAATATAGTCCGTTGTTTTCGATAATCAATAGGTAGGTAGGGTAAATAATGAAATAATAATAATAACCAAATAATGGACTTTATTCTGCAAGTAGGCCAAAAGAGCATTTTTACATGTCTTAGACACTACCGGCATTTCACAAGAGGAGACCACTGTTAGAGAAGAAACGCCGAAAGAAACTCAACAGTCAGTCATTTTTATAGAAAAGATACTTAACTATTACAGTAATATGAACTTAATCTAATTTGTATATAAAAGAATAGGCGTATACGTAGACCTCGAAGAAAACATTAAAAGTGTGCCTATGAAATATAGTAATATTATATTTTAAGAAATAAATAAGAAAAACATAGGGATAAATTGGATTTTACAAGTGATTTTGACAGTTTATCACAATTCGCCCCCTGCCTGCTATACGGCCACATCTCAAAAAAAAATTTTTTTTGGATTATTGCAGATTCGTAGTCAGGATAGTTTAATTTATGACCTTATTTCGAGAGCCATAAGAAAAAGTGTCCTTAAAAGCCTTTTTTCCACAAGTGGCCTAATGGATCTGACCAAAAATTGTCAGTTGACTCCCTGCAAGACAGCCACTTGCCAGTTGTGGCTGTATAGCATACATTTATAATATTTTTTTTGAGTTGCGTCCTATAAGAATAACGTATATTCTAGTGTTATTACGATGAATCCCTTTAATATAAGCGAAATAAACGTCATTTTGATTGTGTCACAACAGTAAGTACCGATAGTACTTATTATTTATTTTATTTATTCGTATGGCATATTATGTACAGTCATTCATATACAATTATATGTTCTTCTACGGTGGTGGACGGTGGGTACCTCGACTTCAACCGATGAGGCGGCAGGTTTGCGAACTCTACGTGGATGGGCAAATTGGGACGATTCACGAATTTTTGTGCTTCTTGGACCAGTGCCTGTTGTCTTCTTAGTTGGGCGGGAGCTGTATAACTCTACACAGGCAGCCAAACCAGAGGAGTACATTTGATGGTTCCCAATAGGCATCGCAAGGTTTGGTCTAGCACGTCTATCCGATGCACATGAGCGCTGTTGAGCCAAACTGGCAAGCAGTACTCTGTCATGGAGTAAACTAGGCTAAGACCGGTAGTGCGTAGCACTTCAGCTCTTGCTCCCCAAGTAGTTCCCCTTAATCTGTGGAGTATGTTATTCCGCATCTGCAGCTTCTTCCCTAACTTACTAATGTGTGGCGCATAGGTAAGATTGCGATCTAGAGTGACACCCAAGTACTTCAGTGTAGGATTTAATATAAGCGCCATCTCTCTGAAGCAGATATTTGGCTCATAATTTGCTTCTTTCTTGCAGAAATGGAATGTCGCAACTTCTGTTTTACTAGAATTGGGCTGCAGTACCTATCCATTTTTTAAAGTATTACTCAAAACATTCCAGATCGCAAGTAAGGGTTTTCTTCGAGGGTTTAAATTGGCCATCCTGGTTTGTGATGGCGATGTCATCCATCAGCATACATAAATTTCCGATTCTCCGTTTTCGGAATCGATCCTGACCCCACTTCCTGTTCAACCTATACACACACGATATAATTATTAGATTAAACAGGAGCGGGACCAGGACCGATCCTTGTGGTAGTCCATTGTTCAGCTTCCTGACTTTGCTTGAGGTGTTTCCTAGGTGGACGATAAATTTCCTATTGCTGAGCATAGAGTTGATTACTCCCACCATCTGCACCACGGTCATGAGCTTATAGATAAGCCCCTGTCTCCATACGGAATCGAATGCAGCTGAGAGGTCGATGAAGACTGCCACGGTTTTCACTTTTCTTTGAAACCTAGCCTGTATTTATGTGTGTTGTGAGCGACATTACCTGATCCACGAAGTTCGGACCACTACGGAATCCAGCCTGCTCCATAGGAATTATTTTGTCAACTATAGGTTTGATTTGATTGTAGATTGGCCTCTCCAAAAGTTTGTAGACGCAACTAAGTACAGCAATGCATTGATGTACTTAGTTGCGTCTACCCGAATTCCATTATATTATTCGAGACTATGTCTAAATAGAACTGTGAGAAGTGTGAGGTGTTCTAAAAATTCGTTGTAAATACCGACTCACATAAATTGGGACTTTGATTTGAACCAGTCTTCATCCAGTATTGCTAAACCTAAAAGTAGAAATAGAAAAGCTTATCCTGCACTATGAAAAGGTAATATTGTAAAGAAGTTGAAGAATTCTGGGAAACAGTACACTTATATCAATGGGAACCTAGTCCACGCTAAAACCTAAAACTACGGGAACTCCTTGTACATGTTATATATGGTATTATACCATATATGGTACATGTTAACACGATGATTAAAGATACAAGTGTCTTTAAGAGAAGGTACCAGATATGCATCGAGAAAGTTGGTATTAAAGCTGCATGCACTGATTATCGCTTACAGTGATGTTGTTACTGTAACAAAAGTTGATTAATATAGGTATTTTAATTATTTTAGTGTTTGCATAATAATTTTTATGTTACCATTTTCCAATAATACTTTTTCGGTTTTGGACGCATCTCAAAATTTCAACAAAATGTTTCTGCAATACGGCCACAACTCCAAGTACCTATCTTAAAGGCCTCGTATCTTGAAAAATATACACGTTTTGTAAAAAAAGACGTATCATGAGAAGCGTTATATCATGTAGAATAAAAAAAGTTAAATTTAAAATGAATTGACCGAAAACTCAAGGAGTAAGCCCCGTTTTACTACCGCGCACTACGCTGCCAAAACTTTAACAAGCAATTTCTCGAAAAAATGTTTTTTTGAGATGTGGCCGTATAGCAGGCAGGGGGCGGTCATTTATGTACGTTTGAAATGCTTTCTTATTAGAAATGTGTCCCTTTAACTAATCAGACACAATCTTAACACATACATATTACGGAGTCAGTTACATAAGAACTGTATTTGCAGAAATGGTTTCTGTCTCGACAAAAAATTACATGGTTTTTGTCGTGGCATAGTTTCTGATATCGTTATGATGATCATTAAAACATTAGTATATCCCAAATATGATGACATTAAGGCAATTTCGAATTTATCATTGCATAAGTTAGAATAAATGCTCACGTCCTCCACACTGTATATACATTATGTATACTACAAACTGGATATATTCATATAGAACATTATCTTTAAGTACTAGGCAACTAAAAAGAAAGTGTTTTCCTAGGCGTACTTTAGCTTACTAATTCTTGCTTGCCTCTGTTAGTCTGTCCATAACTTAGTATAAACATTAATTCAACATTTTCAGAAAGCACAATGGGTATAGAACTGAAATCTCAATTTAATCCCGATCATCCGTTCCTGAAGTCCTTCGCAAGATTGACCCAAATAGTCTCCGAAAGGATATACACCCCGTGGCTTCACCCCAACTTGGTCTACAAGTACTTACCCATTTACAAAGAGTTCCTGAAACACAAGAGTGTTATTTACAATTTTATCAATGAGGTATGTTCATTCGTCAATATTCATATTATTCGTTAATATAAGAGCGTATTTCCACCTGAAAGGCCGGCAACGCACTTTTGACTCCTCTGGTGTTGCAGGTGTCTAATATGGGTGACGGTAATCGCTTTCCATCAGGCGATTCGTTTGCTCGTTTGCCAACTATGAAAAAAAAAAAAAAAAAAAAATTAGGTTTTTAAGACGAGATGTGGGATCGACTTGAACATGCCTATAGTCTCAAACAAAATATAATTATCCAAATCGGTTCATAACCCTGACGACGTGGTTGGCTCGGTTTGTAGTGTACTGAGCCGGTGATCCTGGGTTCGAATCTCGGCTAGGGCAAATATTTGTGTGATGAACTCGAAAATTTGTTCCTGGGTCATGGATGTTATCTATATATATTATGTATTTCGTCGTTTAGAACCCATAATACAAGCTTTGCTTAGTTTGGGACTAGGTCGATTTGTATATTTTGTATAAGATTGTCCAAAAATAAATGACGGATTGGGAACGTTCTCTTTTGAAATCGGTTGAAAACAGCTTTCTTAGCCAGACATTACAAAACATTTGCAAAACTGACAACAAACTGGCTAGTTTTAATGTCTTACTATTTTTTTATTTTATTACAGCTTATCGTAAAGAAGAGGATCGAGTTAGTAAACAATAACAATCAACTACCGGATCAAAGTGAGTACTAGGAATATCTCAAATAAATAATTTGCAAAAAATCTTAAATCCTTCCTTATTCTCTGTCAACCGATCGTCATTGAGCGTAATCGAAGGTTAATCTCTAACCTAAGTCGTAAACATATTTGTAACAAATTATAACAAATTCATTGCATTAACTCAAGAAATGTTTAAAAGCAAAAACACCAACTTTATGGTCACGACGCGACGAAACCGACGGTATGATGGGAACGCGAACGACGCTCTTTCCTATTCGACTAGTTTTTTTTTTTTTTTCTAGATGTGATGTTTCATTCAGTTATGTAAAATGTGTTGTAAAATTAATATTTTTGCCAAACGTGTTTTAGAATTCATAGTTGGACCGGAATCAAAAGTCACGAGTCAAAAGTTTCTTTAAAATTTGTTGAACTGTTAAAATGCGTTTGGTTGATTAAAAAAAACGATTATACTTAAAACCATAGGAAAACCTTAAATATATTTTGCTTTGCACACTACAAATCGTAAGTTCAAAAGTTGAATAAGAGTAAAAAAAGTACCGTATAACTTATTTTTTCAGAAAATAGATTTTGTAAGTATATCTTTTTCAGAAATTGTGTGTACTTACATTTAAACCACATACAGCAAAAATATGTCCCAAAATTTCTATTTCAGATTGTCACGTTTTGTATGAATGTTTTTTAAATTTCTATGACATAAAAAAAAAATTATACCACATCGAGACACTTTTTTCTTGTATGAGGTTTAAATGTACTAACGATGCAGACTGCTGCGATGAGCCTAAAAAACGGAAAAAAGTTTCCTTAAAGTATTTTTTTTAACTCTCAATCCTTTCAGTCTTTTACAGTTTTATAGATGCAATAAAAAGTGCATAATTATCTTTATCTACGCACATATCATTAGTGCTCTAAAATGCGTTCAGAAACCGTAGGAAATGCCAGCCATTATTACAGGGTCAATTTCCCAAGCAGTATTTTTTGATGGCAAGACTGAAAACGCAGGTGCAGAAAGGTTGAATAATAAAGTGCCATTTTTTTTGGGAAACAGCCCGCCATTGTCTACCTCGGGCAACTGCTAAAATTTAAATATTAATATATATAATAATTTAAAAAAATATATTTAGACCAAATTTCTCATCAAGGTGGGTTGTCCCCAAGCCGGTTTTGTTTGTAAAATGCCGGGTAAGTCAAATACTATGCATGACAAAGAAAATCTGTTACCATTATTTTTTTACCATATAAATAGGTAACGGAAAAAGCACATTACCCGTCTCCTTTGTATACCCTTGAATAAGTTCATATACGTTTGTCCCGAGAAAACTTCTCATTACCGCCGACAATGTTTCGAACCGATTTATTTCCCAAATTTGATCAAGTATGCCCGCCGTCTCCCGCGCACTTCAAAGAATTAGTCAAGCTACGGCGCTCGACGAGGCCGGTTGTGTATAGTGGCAATACGTTGGCTTGTATAAACGTGAATATTTCATCGCGGTGGACAGGGGACAAAAAAAATGACATTCCGGAGTTTGTTATAGCTTCTTTATTTTTTAACTGCGTGGTTTGAAATTAATATATATCAGGTAAAGTACACTCGCCATTCATCATCATCATCATCATCTCAGCCATAGGACGTCCACTGCTGAACATAGGCCTCCCCTTTGGACTTCCATATATACCGGTTGGAAGCGACCTGCATCCAGCGCCTTCCGGCGACCTTTATAAGGTCATCTGTCCATCTTGTAGGTGGACATCCTACGCTGCGCTTGCTGGTCCGAGGTCTCCACTCGATCACTTTTCGGCCCCATCGGCCATCTGCTCTGCGTGCTATGTGGCCTGCCCATTGCCACTTCAACTTGCTTATCCGGTGAGCTATATCGGTCACTCGGTTGGAGATCTCGAGTTGAAAGCTCTCGGGGTTTTGAATATGGGCCTGAGTAGGTCGGAGCGTAGACTTCATCAGATGGGACCTTTCCAATTTAACATTGATATTCAGTGTGCCTCTTACGATTCGATGATCACTGCCGGTCTTGACCCTATTGATCACAGACACATCACTGAAAATCCGTTTCTTGTCGGTCATGATGACTCGCCATTACAAGAGTTGAATTAGTTTTAGAATATAGGGCTTACTTTTTTTTTAAGAAATAAAAATATGTCGTGTTTCTCATTCCACCATTCTCATTCCGGTGTTTCCGGTGTAGTAAAATGACTTTAAACCCCACCAAAATGAGGAAAGCACCGGAATGACATCAAAAGTAGCTTCACTTTTCTTAAATATTGTTGAAATAATAATATTTTTTTATTTTGTTTTTAATACCATACTAAGATATATGTTTATATTATTATGTAATGCCAATATAATATATATTACGAATATAAAAAGTAAAATTACTTTCATAATATGCCACTTTTCTTTCATTCCGGCGTATGAAATTTCATTGCGGTGCACTTATTTTATCATCCTGGTGTACATTTATCATTCCGTTGTGTGTTTCATATTCGATCTCGAATATCTCGAAAACTATTTCAGATTTCAGGGTCCCTTTTACATATGTTTAATAATATAGTCTAAAGTATCTCTTCACATTTAAAAAACTTAAAAATACTCAAAAATAAAGAATCACACCGAAATGATACAAAAAATGCGTCTTGTTGAAATTGACCCTACAACCAATTTTACTATGAGAACTTTTTTGTCCGTGGTAGTAGGTAAAATCTGTACTGTAATGTTATTACAGTACCGATTTTTGTAAGGTTACGAGTTTAAATTAGGAACAGCTGTCAAAACACAAGTTGGTCTCTATTCTAGTATCCATAGATATTAATATTTTTTATCGATACGAAACGTCAATTTAGTATGTTTTTTTTATAAAAACCGTACGACATTTGATCTCGAGTGACATGAGAATATGGATACATATGATTTAGAAAAAAAACATTCGTCTTGACGGAGGTTCGAATTGCCGCCATTATTGTTGTCATTTGTTTGTTGGTTCTTTGCTGTTACGAAAGTAGAATTGTGAAGATTTGTTTGTAATTTACATTTTAGTTGAAAGTATTGTTTCAATGTAAATGTCAATTACAACTATTACATAAATAATCTGTTTATGTATTTGTTCAGATTTATTGCTTACTGCATTTTAAGTATAATGTAGTCTTTAGATATTTTACAGGTAGCACTAGTGGTGCTGGTCATTTCCTTATGGCTTCTGAACCCATCTTAGAGTACTTATGATATGTGTATAGATAAAGTAGTGTATACAACTGTACATAATTAGGCCTTAAAACACTCGTGTGATCCTATTATGAAACTCGCTGACGCTCGTTTCATAAAACCCCACTCGTGTTTTAAGACCTCTCATTATGTATCAGTTGCATAAACTACTATTATTCTTCCAGATAGCATGCGCACCTTCCTCGAGATGATGATCATGGAATCTGGAGGCGAGAAAGGCTACTCGGATCTGGAACTTTGCGAGGAGACCATGGTTCTGGTGATGGCTGGAACAGACACCTCGGCCGTTGGCGCGTGCTATACCGCTCTGCTGCTGTCCAGATTCCAGGATATTCAGGCCAAAGTGTACCATGAGTGAGTATATTTACTTAAAAGGAGTGTAATACCTCGTTTCCTTATTTCTGATTCAGTCTCGAAAGGTTGCTCCATTCCCCTTCGATTCAACTCCGGCTACTAAGTATTTATATTTAATACGGGTGTAGACTGATGTTGCATTATACAACATACCGTAGTTATATTAATAGGTACAATTAGCTGAATATATTGTCATGAATCTAATTTAAAAAAATCCAAAAAATATAATATTTATTTTTAATATTTGACTTTTTGAGTTACGCAAATTTTAGGATATTTTTAAATCCAAAAAGTTTTTGAAATTGTTTTCAGAATCCTCATAATATAACAAAAACAATAATTGTATGGCAACTTTACTATGAAATTAAACGCACTTTTTCGCGGTGAAAATGGCAAATTACTTATTGTCTCCATACAAATATTAGTTAGTACTCAACCCACAAATGACGTCACATGTAGCGTAGGTATGGAGCGTTTTTAGCACTCCGTAGGAATATTGAACTTTGAGTTCATTTCTGTAGCAGTCTGTGAGCAGTTAAAATGTAGTTAGTGTCATATAGACATTTGATTCCAATTAAAAATAGAATCGATCGACATTTTCCAAAATGTCTACAAGCCAAAGGATACAACAAATATGGTAAGTAAGGAGTTTCTAAACTACCTATATCCGTTAGCGATTCATGGTGAGGTGAGACTACCTGTCCACTGAACCCATCATGCCTTTGTGAAGCCCAAAAAAAGTGCATTTAACCCTTTGAACGCCAAGAGCCACTAAAGTGGTCGTGTGCTGTCGTGCCTACTACGCCAACGACCACTAAAAGGGTATGGCGGACGCTGTCAAAGCAATTTTCCCGCTGACAGATAAAGTATATTTTCGCTCTTTCTTTTTTCAACTATTTGCGTATAAGCCACATTTTGATATGGGAGGAAAAGCGTTCTAAAAGTTAAATCTGAGGAATGTGATTGGTCAATTTTACACAGTTTCGTTCCGCTCCAGTGGACAAGCAGCCTAATCTATAGAATGCAGTGAGTCGCGGACGAAAATATGGTTTAGACAAAGACCAATTTGTATCCCCTACGATAAGAGATCTCAAAAACTTACGTACCCATTCACACGACTCCGAACTGGACAATACATTACCAATATATCGAAATAAGGCAAATGTTTTTTTCCATCAACAGGCTTCAAGAGGTATTTGGTGATTCAGACCGGCCTATAACAGTTCAAGATTTACCGAATCTGAAGTACTTGGATGCAGTTCTCAAGGAAACCCTGAGAATGTACCCGCCAGTGCCTGTTGTGGTCAGGGAAGTCCGCAATGATGTTGTATTACGTAAGTAAACATCAAAATCCGGATCTACCGTAAACGCTTAATAGTTTGGTAGTCATATAATCATAGGCATAATGGTTGCGTTTATCACGTGATAAATATGTGAAAAAGCATCTGTCACTCACACTCACATTTTGTCAAAACGTGACGGATGCTGTTTCACTTATTTATCAACCATCATTATTATGATGCCCACAGATTATCTTTATTATGACTTGGATAATTGTTTTGGGGCATTTCTATATTCATTTGGGGGATTATGGACTGTTTATAACGTATTTTACTATGGTACGTGAATAAATTATTATTTTACTAGCTGTGCCCGCGGCTGCACCCGCGTGGAACACCGGTTAAACCTTTCCTGGACTACGACAAACATTTCAAATCCAAAATCAGCGAAATCTGGCCAGCTGTTTTCGAGTTTTAGCGAGACAAACGAATAGCAATTGATTTTTATATAATAATATATTTTATAATTAGTAACTTTTAACCCCCGTCGAAAAAGAGGGGTGTTAATAAGTTTAACACGTGTATGTCTGTCTGTGGCATCGTAGGTCCCAAACAGATGAACCAATTTGAGTGTGTTTATTTGATAGAAAGACATGTCTGTCGAGATGGTTGATGGTGGTAAGAAAAGGACCAGTAGTTTCCTAGATATTCAGCTTTAATTGAAAGAAGTGAAAATATCTGAGCCAATATTAATACTAGGAATTCTAAATTGTGTTTTTATTACAAGCTTTTATTTACTTTCACCTGTCCCGTTGTAATGGAATTTTGCAAGTTAAAATTGACCCACTTTCCGGTTTCCGATTGAGCTGAAATTCTGCACGAATATGCAAATCGCGTGACAATGCAATATTATGATGACGTGGAGCTGATCTGATGATGAAGCTGGAAGGTGGCCGTAGGAACTCCGTAATAAATAAAGCAATCATATCGAGTTTGGGGTCTTTAGAATCGTCTCTGTGTGCAATTGGTGGATGTTCAAAGAAAAGTATAGTCGGCTATTAAAGCTTGTCAAAAAATGAAAGTTTTGACAGAAACTTATGTTCACTTGTGTCGGGGGCGTTTAAAATTTCTAATTTAGGTTATCATTATGTTTATAGCATGATTTGGAGTACCTATTTCGAAAAAAATTGCATTTTACCCAATTTCCAATTACTTTTGCAGCAAACGGAACCACATTGGTCGAGGGAGTGTCTATCTTATTGAACATCTGGGGCACTCACCGCAACTACAACTATTGGGGCAAAGATGTCGACGTGTACAGACCTGAACGGTTCCTCGAAGGACAGCTGAAGCATCCAGTGCAGTTTATGCCGTTCAGCCATGCTACTAGAAACTGCTTAGGTAATTTACTTTCTTTATTTTTAAGGTTCTTTACCCAAAGTACCGTAAAAACGGGAACTATAGATGCCAGACGGATTACGGAGAGTGGTTTTTTTATTTTTATTTATTCTTAATGCACAAAATAAAGAAGTTATCGTACAAAAGGCGGACTTAATGCACAGGGCATTCTCTACCGGTCAACCATTGGGCTAAGCAGATAAATTGTGGGCGGTGCAACTAACTTAAAACAATTTTCAAAAGATATGTACTTGGATAAATACATATTCCAATAGGAATTCCCTTTGAATCTCTACTAAGTTTCTACTAAATCTAAAATCAACGCCATTGTTCCTAAGAACGGATTTCCCTGTCTCTTTATTTTTCGCTTTCTTCCTACTGATCCATTTGGATTGATCATGTATATTGCTGAAGTACCTAATTTTAATAGATCAATAATTTCAGGTTACAATTATGCGATGATGTCAATGAAAACTGCTGTAGCCAACCTCATCCGAAGATACAGAGTGCTACCGAGCAAACAGTTGGATGAAGCGCAATTAAATGAACCAATAAGAGTAAAGTTTGACATTATGATGAAGCCTGTCGATGATTTTATTGTGAGATTAGAGCCAAGAAAAATGTAGACACTATGAAAAATGTAGAAAATATTTACAAACAGAAAATAAATTAAAAAAGATGGAAAAAAAACTGTTTCCTCGCGGCATGGTCCCGAAGACGCTGGCAGCATCCTCACTGAATCACAATGCTGATGTGACGAAAGTGCCAGCTCGTCGGTCCCCAGTAGTTTAACTAACCTTTTGTTACGGTCTTTATACAGTTTGTGGGCGCTGAGACCCCACAAACCTAAGGTCTCACTATGCTCATTATGTTAATGGAATTGTCAATTTTTTTTTTATAGTGATAAATTTAAACTAACTAATTAATTTCATTACTTATCATAGAACCCGAAACTGTTTTTTTTTTGTTATACGCACTTGTTTTGAATATATTTGAAAGCAGCGTTTTCTAAGAATCAGCACTCAAATGACGTCATCTTGTGAAAAAATTTACAGTCGCAACCTAGAAATATAAGAGTGGTACTTCCATACTAATTCCGTCTTAGTAATGGTCTGACTGTATGATTTACTACGCTGTGACCAATTAGGTACTTGTCGCCTACGCTCTTTTACAATGAGTAACCTTTCAAATGGATTTTTAAATCATAAATTGGGATATTTTCAAAAATTTAAAAATTGTGGCAATATTTAATTTTTATCTTTTATTTCATTAGGGATATTAGAAATGGCCTGTTTATAAAAAATGTTGTCAATTAGTAAGCGTTCTGAATATCCCACTTATGCCATATGGAGATGAAGATTTTTGCTTAAGAGGACACATCACATTCTTTTCCTATAAAATAGTTTATGTTAAGTTTGTACCTATCAAATATGGCGTCGGATACAAGTGAGGTGAAAACTTAACGTCTGTTTCCTGCTCCAAAACTTAAGCAGTCATTACGAAAGTTTGGGAACTGAATCAAAAATAAAATGATTTATATTTTTGCGCTTATTGTTATAAAATGTGTGTACTAAGCGTCTGTTTTTGGCCAAAGTTCCGCCGCAAACGGACGCCTAGGACACAAATTCTAAAATAATTAGCAAATAATTTGAAGGGTCCGACAGAACATTTAATTCCCATTTAGTTCCTAAAATTTCGTAAAGATTGATAAAGTTTTGGAGGGGAAAATAGACGAGAGCGAAACCTCGATTTGTACAGAAAAAAAAAGTAAAATTTGAAAAGAACGTACTTTTTGAAGAGAAAAAAAATCATTTTAAAATGTATAAGGCCTCTTAGTAATAATATAATTAAGTATTATTTCAAATGATTTGATAACTCCATGCGGAGTAGCAGCTATTTAGTCACTTTGTGTGATATCTGTTCTATGTACATTAGAGTTACCTTAATATTAATTTATGGAAATTATGTGATGTAATTCGTAATTAATTTAAGTAGAATTAAAAAATAGTTTGTAAATGTAGACTATTATTTATAGAAACTAAATACTAGTTTGAATTTACTATACTTAGGATTAACAACTTTATACACAAGTTTAAATATCGTACAGTCGAGTTCATTTCATCATCATCAGCCTATTCTTGTCCACTGCTGGACATAGGCCTCTCCAACTGCACGCCATTGTAAGCGATCCTCGGCTACTCTCATCCAGCTTCTGCCAGCCACTCTGCACAGATCATCGCTCCACCTAGTCTGAGGGCGTCCCACACTACGCTTGCCGATCCGCGGTCTCCACTCAAGAACACGTTTACCCCACCGGTTATCGGTTCTTCGGATAATATGGCCAGCCCACTGCCACTTCAAATTGCTAATACGGTGAGCTATGTCGGTAACTTTGGTTCTCTGACGGATCACTTCGTTCCGAATTCGATCCTTCAAAGAAACTCCGAGCATTGCCCTCTCCATAGCTCTCTGAGCGACTTTAAATTTGTGGACCAGCCCAACCGTGAGTGTCCACATCTCGGCACCGTATGTCATTACGGGTAGGACGCACTGGTTGAAAACTTTCGTCTTCAGACATTGTGGAATTGGCGATGTGAAGACCCGACGAAGTTTGCCATATGCTGCCCAGCCCAGCTGTATTCTTCTATTAGCCTCTCTCTCGAAGTTGTTTTTACCCAACTGCAATATTTGCCCAAGGTAGACGTTCTCTTTAACAACCTCGAGTTCATTTACATCTACACAATTACGAGAACAGAAATATCTGAACACGACCCTATTGTCAGGAGTATAAAGTCGTGTTCAGATATTTTTGTTCTCGTAAGTGTGTAGATGGAAATGAACTCGACTGTACCTCAATTATCGGTGAAAAATAATATAGTACAGTGCCAGCTGCCAGAATGTGATTCGCGTTTTAGGGTACGTCTCCACTAAAGCGGAGCGGAGTGGAGACGTTAGGAATCGACCAATCACAACAAGCGGAGCTGAGATACAGATTTCAACTCAGGTGATCGGTCTTTTCCGCATGTCTCCACTCCACCTCGCTTCAAGACGCACCCTAAGGCCCCTAAGGCCCCCATACATGGGAAGGCAAAACTGATCAGGCCGATGTGATTGAATCGCTTCAGGCGACGGGTAATGCGAAACTTTCGATTTTTTTCTTATACCTTCATAATCTGATATTATTTTAGAAAAAGCTGAAGTCTAGGAGTTAGCGAAACACCTTTAATATTTATTAAATCGCTATATACAATTTGTTCACTGTAGTTTACCTTACAAAACTTGTTCACCTCAAAAGCGGCCACAATAGTTTTGGGCAAGTTTTTAGAGAAAACTAAAGAACAAGAAATTGTGTATAATGATTTAATAAACACTAAAGGTGTTTTTCCAGCGCCTAATATCTTGCAATTACTGAAAATTGATCTGGTTTGGAAGATATAATAAAAATTCGTAAGTGGCGCTAGTTTCGCATTACACGTCCCCTTCAGTCCATCCGGCCGCCGTAAAGCGTGGTGACCTTAAGGCCGTTTCATTCATACACGGTACGGATTTAAGTCCGATCAGATGGAACTGAAGGTAAACCTGGTCATGTATGGGGGCCTTTATACCTGTCTCGCTCGGTCTAACGCGATGGGATAAATTGGGAGCTCACGGACTGAAATCGTTTTGTCGGTAATGTAATGATTTTATATATTACATGTAATGAATAAAATAATAATAAGACGTTTCAATCTGTGTATTAATTGAAACGTACTATTTCGATTTTTTCGTTGAGGAGTATTTTACAGGAAATCGATACAAATGGATATCAATTAGTTTATAAGAAATTCAAACTAACAATAGTAGACTGATAAAATAAATGATTCTCACAGAACTACATAACTTGTTTGATTATACGTTTTTGTAAATATCACCCTAGAGTTATTCACACTCAATTTCGTCTGTAACCCTCCTTTTTTAGGGTTCCGTACCCAAATGGTAAAAACGGGACCCTCTATTACTAAGCCTCCGCCGTCCGTCTGTCACCAGGCTGTATCTCATGATCATGAACAATGATTTTTCACAAGTGATGTATTTCTGTAGCCGCTATAGCAAAAAATATGATAAAATATTATTACCTAATATTATATTAAAGTAATAATTATTTTACCCAAACACAAATATGGTTTTTTCCATTATATTTCGTTCGACGGGCATTTTTTCATGAACCGTAATACATAGGTAGACAGTCGAAATTTTCACAGCATGTATGTTTTTGTTACCGCTATAACAACAAATAATAAACGACGTGAATAAAGAACGTATTTTTTGCTCACTATTGACTTTCGTGTGCGGGTCTGACTCGCACTTGGCTGTTTTTTTTACCCTCTTAATCGGGTAAAGTGTCCCGAATGTAACCATATTTTTAAGTGGTTAAGCAGCTGCCTACTGAGCCGACGGCCCTGGGTTGGAATCCCGGCAAGGGCAAATATTTGTGTGATGAACTCGAATATTTGTGCCTGGGTCATGGATATTATTGTATTTAAGTATGTATATAAGTATATATATCGTCGTCTAGTGGCGTCATAACACAAGCCTACTAGAGCTTAGTGTGGGACTAGATTGATTTGTGTGAGGCTGTCCGATATTTATTTATTTATTTTTGTGTCTAACCCTTTCGTTCCGGCAAAGTCATACATAAAACCTACCCAGTTTTCCAGATCCAGTGAAATGATACCTGCTCCTCAGTCCTAGTAGGCGAGTTAACTCGTTCTGATGCTCTTACGTCCGAAAGTTATTACTTACAGTTATTTTTCTCCATGTTGTTTGTGCAAAACGAAACTATTTAGACACAAATGCGTAACGAATATTCTTGGGGTAACAAGTTTATTCACTAGTTGACAACATCACAATAACTGCAGCAAATAGATATGGCTCAAGGCCTAGAGTACAGGACGCAAGGTGTCAGGTTGTGCAAGTGACTGTCGATTGCCCTAATCCAGGATGTAATGACGATTTTTTTTAAACGAGTATACTCGTCTACCGGATCTGAGAGCACATCGCATAAGACGAGTTAACTCGTCATCCGGAGCGAAAAGGCATCCCTGTTCCAATATTAGTTAAAATCTGTCCAGCCTAGCAAAACCGGTTAATCGGTTATAACAGGTTTTACTATAACAACATAACCGATATTGCATCGGCGATAGATGGCATTGTAATTAATTGAGCTAGCGAAGTGCCTAATTCCGGACGTTTGGATGTTCGGATTTACGGCTGTTCTCGCCTACAGATCACATTGTGTCTGCTGATTCTCGTGAAATGTTGTGATGAGGTTCGATAAGTTCATATTATTTGTCGAGTAAGTTTCTCTATTTTTTTCAAAATGGCGGAGTTATGGTGGTTGAAATGGTAAAAAATTAAGAATATCTGCCACTCCAAAAGGGTCTCACGAGGTGTACAACAGTTCCTAGGATCACTAGTAAAATCCATGCAGAATAACAAAGAGTGCAATGACCTTGTTAAGGTTCCTTATCCGTTTAAAAATGCCGATTGTTTTAGTCATTTTTAGGGTTCCGTACCCGAAGGGTAAAAACGGGACCCTATTACTGAGACTTCGCTGTCCGTCCGTCCGTCCGTCTGTCTGTCACCAGGCTGTATCTCAAGAACGATGATAGCTATAGACAGTTGAAATTTTCACAGATGATGTATTTTTATTGGCGCTATAACAACAAATACTAAAAATAAAATAAATACTTAAGGGGGGCTCCAATACAACAAACTTGTTATGGATTATGGTACGGAACCCTGCATGCGCGAGTCGGACTCGCACTTGCCCAATTTTTCTCTATGATCAAACATGTTTCTTAACATATTATCATGTTACTACTTAGAACAGGGCAATTGCGAATTATTGGTATCTATTTGAAACCTACAGTTTGAATTTTTCATTGATAATTTTTGTTTCAAAAACTACTCGGAAGTGACAAAATTCGACTGCTCGTAATGAAAACATGAAATAGCTATGTTACTATCTAGAACTCTGGGAAAAGTATTATTCACTCCAAAAAGTTGGTTGAAATTATCAATATATTTGTCATAATATGAAAAAAAAAAGTAAATGGAATAAGGAATCTTATAGTACTTTTTTTAACTCTGAATCCTTTCAGAGTTAAAATTAATATTTCATTTTTATTTCTTTTAATGGGAAGCAACCAGCATATGTACAATTACTCTTAGAGTTAGCAAAAATAGATAATACAGAAGTCAAAACCGTTTCCACTAATAATAGTTTATACATTGCTCAGTAAGTAGGTACAAACAACATGCATTAAACATAATACATATTTAAGTTTTGACCACTAGTTGTGCCTGTCTAGTTATTACATTTTTGAGACTATGATAAGATATTTATAATTTTGGAATTTTATAATCACACTAATAGTATGAATGCGAAAGTGTGAGTCTGTTAACATAATTATGTGAATGTTTGTTCCTTCTTCACGCTCAACCGACCGGACCAATTTTGATAGAATTAAGTATGTTGGAAGCTGACACCTTGGATTAGCACATAGGCTACTTTTCATCCCGAAAAAATGTAGTGTTCCCGTCGGATGAGCGGGTAAAACCAGGCGCAGCTAGTAATATTTAGTATATATTTAATATTTATTTTTTGACGACGCGGTTGGCGCAGTTTGCAGACACTTGCCTACTGAGCCGGCGGTTCCGGGTTCGAATCCCGGCCGGGGCAAATATTTGTGTGATGAACTCGTATATTTGTTCTTGGGTCATGGATGTTATCTATATCTATATATGATGTATTTATATATTATGTATATCGTCGTCTAGTACCCATAGTACAAGCTTTGCTTAGTTTGGGACTAGGTCGATTTGTGTATGATTGTCCCATAATATTTATTATTTATTTTTAAAGAACCGCAACTACAAAAATGTTACAAAATAGTTACAATCACGATGTTTGTTATTATAAAATCACGTGTCTATTTTGTTGCACAACATGCTTTAAGGACACCTTGACCTGACCAATAAAGTGTAAATAAAAAACCTGCTCGTCTAGCCAAACTGGCTCGCGACTCATATCGCGCGACGCACCATCCGTCACTCTCCCACGATACTGTACAGAAAGGAATAGGCATATCTCGCGCGAGAAAGAGTCGCGTGTCAAAGTTGTGCTAGAGGTGCTGCCTCGAGTAAATATTATGTAAGCATAATCATCTAAGTCATTGACCCTGACAAGTGTGAGATTATCGTACGGAATCTCTTGTCTTTTAGGGTGCGACCACATCGCCTCAAAAACCGGTGACAGTGCGTTAACGCGCGTGTCGTATCCGTACCGTTTATACCGCAAGCTCTTCACACCGATGCTTAAAATTGCCGAAATTATAAAGCACCCAGCTGCTCCGAAATCCAAGCAGCCGTCATCTCAGGGGTTGCAGGAACCCGTAAAAAAGGACCTGCCAATGCCGGCTCCAAGAGAGTCCCGATGCGACAAGGATGGCTTCATGAAAGTCGAAAAGAGGAAGAAGCCAGCCTGTCGAAATCGGTGCGGTACCGCACCGACTGGACCGAAACATTTGCTGCGTCCCGCTCTACCTACGACGCATTATATGTCCCGGCTACATTACACTACGAAGGCTGAAGATAACGCAGAATATGTAAGGGTGAAGTCCGGTGTCATCCTGAGATTTCTGAGGGTCGTAAAATTGGAGTCTCGCTATCATTTCATTCATTTCATTTATTTATTTCACTGAACAATATCAATTGTGTTTGAAATAATACATAGAATTAAACAATAAAAAAGACCTTAACTAAATTACGTGTAGTGTAGGTGAATATTACAAACGTGTGGAACAAAATCATTATCAAAATAAAAAATAAATAAAAAATGTCATTAAACGTGTCAAGATAAAATTATTAAAGTTACAATTCCAAGGATAGGTACATGTCCACATTATTAAATAATATAACAATAAAGTATAAAATTAATACGACGTGAGTTAATTCCTTCGTGCTGAGAGTTCCGACGGACCAACTAGCGACCTTCACAAAGAGTACTGGCCTGCGCATCCTTCTACCACCTAAAGTCTCAAACCAGGCTTCATCACAAGGTTTGTGACCATCGGAAACACGCTTGCGCCATCCGTCTTGGTCTGCAAATGCTTCCCAAGCCTTGTGGTCAATTTTAAAAACAGCCATATCATGCTTGTCAACTTACTGGAGGTGCACAATTCTGCCATACTACTGTAAAAAGCAGTATCTTACTATAAAATCCATACAAAGATACGACCTTTTAACGTAGGACGGCAGAATTCGTGTCACTCAACACTCAAATGAAGGAGAACGATTCATATTTTTTGCTCTTGCGATATATCACTCATTTCGTTAATTTCCTTCATTTCGTTCAGTGGATCTAAGAAATATTAAGGAAGTATGCAAAATTTATACTAAAACAAATTTAACAAAAAAAGAACCGACTTCATATAAACTGAAAAGCCAAAAATAACCCGCTCATGTATCTACAGATTACATTTGAATCACTTTTTGAAGTCGCTGCCAAATACATACCTACAGTCGAACATCCTCTCTCCTCCTCCTTCTTTTTTGGAAGTCGGTTAAAAATGACGTAGATATTGGAAAAATGTGAGTCATCTCAAAATAATTGACGTTTACAAATTATACGTCGTTAATTTCTTTTACCTAAGTAAGTATTACTTTATAATCTCAAATAGCATCATTCACTTCAGTTTATATTGAGTGGAGAGTGGTTGCGAGCGAAAGGTATGCTGATGTAGTGAGTTGGTTTATACTTCAGTGAGTGAGTGAGTTACTGACATGAATGAAAATATATAGGTACTTACTTCATTAATCACTCACTCGCGAACGGCACACCCCTACACTATATCATTGCAGAACAAAGATTATTTAGAATGCTGGAACTAGCAGAGTCGGTATCAAAGCTAAGAGCAAACAAACAAAGAATGTTAACTACTAACAACCCCAGAACTTTACTCTTTTCTGAAAGCGCAAAGTTTCTGTGGCGAGAACAAGCGAGATGCTGTTTGACTTTTGGTCTTTGTTCTTTACAATATACGATATTTTTTCAGCATTTAATTAACAGAGTGAGCGAAGCGAGAGCGTCTCCGTTTAAACTTAGCCAAAATTGCGTTCGTATGTCCGGATCTGGATATGTCCAGTTTTCCGAAAGTTTTCATTTACAGGTAATTTTCACAAACAAGTATTTTGAGCATGTTTAATTTAAAATTTTGGTATACCTTCACTTGCCAGAATTGCATATGCCCGAATTTCGTCTGCCATAATATTCAATTGTCTGAATCTTGTATCTTATAAATTTATAATTATGTTTCCCATAATCATTGTTTACCATACTAATCCTATGCTAGAATCTTTGTTTCCCAGAATATTAATTGATTTCGTAGATCTGCCATTTTTTAATCACTCTTTATCACGGCGACAAAATAGTGTAGAACTACTACGTGCCAGAATAACGCATCCGTATTTCGTATTATAAGAAACATGAGTGTTGTGGAACACTCACTCTTGGAGCGAAGTTATTTTTTTGTTTTTATTATTTTTTATTTATTTAACTTAGAAAAATAACATTTAAAAATGTAATATTACTAACTGTGACATGGTCTCATAGCAATTAGTTGATTTCGATTCGTTGTCAAAAAATCTTACACTTTTATTCGCCTCGCCAAATCCACATCGTGCAAACATCGTGCGATACGAAAATTCGTTCCAAAAATATTTTTTTGACAAAAACTTAATATATCAATGATGTTGGCCTATTTGCAACATATTTCCTTATATTTATAGAGGAACATATTATTAAAGGTTTGCGAAACCTGAAGAAGGAACTTGGCAGTGACATAAGCGACATTTTGACAGTGTCGTAGTTTTTTTTGTCTTGAATTAGAAATCTGAGTATACAGTCTGACCAAAATGTCGTCCCCGTTTTCTTGGATTATTTAGAAAGGGACGACACTACAGTATTGCCACTTTTTAATTTCTACTCTTTTTGGTCAGACTGTAAGTAAGGCGCGGCCGAAATTACGTGACTCAGAACTCCTCGTGGTAAGGGTACTGTAGCTCTACCATGAGTTTACAAATACCGTCCTCGCTTGCGAATGCGTGACGGATTTGTATGGAAAACTTGTATGGCGCCTCTAGCGGATACTTATAGAACTACCAGAAGCGGTCGGCACCATAAGTTGTATTTCCACGCTAACGTTAACTCGATTCGAAAGTGCGTGTAGAAAATACGTCACGCAAATACACCTAACTTCACATCAAATGAATCCGTCTCTTTCTAACTATATTGACATGGCTGAGTAAGAATAGCAATATCATAAGGAAATATCAATAGAGTTCGTGTTATTAAGTCGAAACCTACGATCTTATTGCTATCTCTGTGTAGCACGTCAAGTTTCCGCAAGATAAAACGAGACGACAGTATATTTGTCAACACGTCAAATTCAAGGACGTGTTCAGCACATGTCTTTTTTTTGTTGTAAGCGACGCCCAAATAGATTTATCGATATCGAAAAAACTATCATTATAATTATAGTTGCTAATAAATTGACAACACTTCATATTTTTAAGACTACAATTTTATTACTTTTCTCTATTGCGCTTAGAAAAAGGACGTAATCACTGTGACACAATGGAAAGGTTACTTTAGTCTAGTGTCTAATTAAAATAAAAGTTATGAGGTTGAGCTTAACATTATTGACAGTTATTATTTTTCACTATCCGTGTTGAAGACTACAGCTCTATGCATGCATAGTTGTCGTAGATTTCGGTTATTTTATGTATTTTCTTACATTTCTTCACATAATTACAGAAAAATAAATTCAAGTGTACACGATGCAGAGAGTATTGCATTTGTACACTTGAATTTATGTCTATATTAATTTTCCCCTTTACAAATATGAAATTTTGACAATTAATGTCAATAAATTGATTTATCCATAAAAATAACTTCTTATGCTTAACTTTAATCCTGTAATATAGAATATAATATTAAAATAAATACGCGGGTTTTGTATGTATTTTTATTGTTATCGCTTTGGTTCACTTGGATTTTATTACAATTTTCTTAGTGCAAAGATAAAAAACAGAGCAAGATTAAGTTTTGCGATTCAATTCAGCCTCACCTTGAAAAGGATTCCAAGCTTATGGAATGCTGTCTTTGCGGAAGATTCAATAAAGATTTAAGTCAAAGCATAGCGAGTTAATGCGAAAAAATTGTAAATGATCGTCAGTGATGTCATTATCATCTGCTTACTCCCCTACTATAAAGTATGGTAGCATAAACATTTTGACAGAATGGCTTTTTGGACAGACAGAGGCCTTTCTGACGTTTAGGCTTGAACGGTGTGAGGTCTTCAACGCCCTAACTTCCAAAATCTATGTAATAAACCTTCCTCTTGAGTCACTCTATCTATTTAAAAAACCGCCGTGGTTTTAAAGACGTAGTGATATAATATAATAGTAGTCCTATCGATGTCGTATCGATAAATCTATTTGGGCGTCACTAACAACAAAACTTTGACTCATGGGTTTTTTCTTTGTAGTCGACGCGTTGACAAAAATGGTCGCCACAAAGTATCTGTCGTCTCGTTTTTTCTTGCGGAAAATTGACGTGCTTTGCAGAGACACAGATACAGTCGTAGGTTTCTACTAAGTAACAAGAGCTCTATTGACCCGTTCCAGACCTTCCGATCCGATCCGATTTATCGGAACAAATCGGATAATGTGTAGTGCAATTGTTAAACCCGCTCCAGACCTTCCGATCCGATCCGATTTATCGGAATCGGACAATGTGTAGTGCAATTGTCCGATTTATCGGAAGAAATCGGATAATGTGTAGTGCAATTGTTAGGACATATTTCTTCCGATAAATCGGATCGGGTCGGAAGGTCTGGAGCGGGTTTTAGGACATTTCTTCCGATAAATTGGATCGGATCGGAAGGTCTGGAATGGGTTCTGATTTCTTCCGATAAATCGGACAATAAGCTAGTTGACTCATGTCAAATTGTAATAAACTAACGTTATTTAGCAAAGGAAATCTAAATATATATTTTTCAATTCATAAAAGTGAGATGGCTGAAAAAATTGAATTTGAAAATATGATTTTTAATCTGTATTTTGAAATGCTTAAAACGCTGTCCGCCATTTTCGCTTATGATAGTGACGTCATCGGTCCTGTAAAGAGAACTGAAAGTCTACTTTGACGACTTCGAATAGTGCCGCTGCCGTCCCTCTCGATCTCCTGTCAAAGTATATTATAAGTAGTGAGCGGAATGGCACTATACGACGGTCGAATTTCAAATATTTACAGGTAATTTTACGTCACGCCACAGATTAGCAAAAGGCAAAAATGGCGACGTCATTTATGACTGTTCATGAAATTTCTAATTTTCAATTGATACAATTTAGCTTTCTAGTTTTCACAAAAATACGAGACATTTTTTTAGAGCTAAACTCGGATTCCTAATTCAAGACCAAAAAAACTACGACAGATTCGTCACTGTCAAAATTGACAACATTTAAATGACATCTGTGTTTGATTCTTGGCTTGGACCAAATGGACAATGTTACAAGTACAATACCAGATTTTGTACCAAAAATCTGCGATGTTTAAGTTTTTATTATCTCCTCTCGTAATTATGTAATAATAAATATTTCTAGTTATTTTGTTAAAACATAGAGTTAAAGTAACCAATAAATAAATTATCTTAGCGTGTTTAAAATATATAAAGAAATTTACTATTGTAAAAATATTTTATTGTAGTGGCAACCTTGTGGTAGTTTTTTTGGTCTTGAATTAGAAATCGCAGTATAGTAAGATCATTATTTTATTAACCATTTAAAATACACTTCAAAACTGGGTCTACTAGCCTATTGCACTATGTACACATTATTCGATTGCTTCCGATAAATCGGATCGGATAGGAAGGTCTGGAGCGGGTTTTAATCGGATCGGAAGCCATTGGAAAATGTGTAGTGCAATTGTCCGATTTATCGGAAGAAATCGGATAATGTGTAGTGCAATTATTGTTAGGACTTTTTTTCCGATAAATCGGATCGGATCGGAAGGTCTCGAACGCGTTTAATGGCGCCGCGCGCCAGTTACTTTGACATTCACAATCTTGACATGCGTGACTAGCGTGACGTAACATCCATATCCATGCAATGAAAATGAACATAAAACGTAAATATTAAAGTGAGATTCATCGACTTTATTCAAAAAAATTGGATACAATGGTGTAAAGGCAGTGTTTGTTTGGTGTGTAATGCCACAATGTACAAATACATCTATAAATAGTCCACAGAAACTGTTTGTTTCTTACCGACGAAACGCAAAAGACGAAAAATGTGGCTACGGGGAGATGCGAATGCCATTCTATCACATTAATGTATTTATGTGTGAAGATCACTTAGATGTAAGTAACAATTATTTTTTTACGTACGAGCTAGTGGATAGAACTGTCAGTATACTTAAAACAAAATAACATCTTTAATTCCTAACCTATTGGATGTGGCCTTAGATTTTTTAAACCCTATATTGTTTACAACACGTCACTCGGGAATTACAAACATTTTTATATTATGTTGTTTAGCTTATCTATGTTCTTTATAATTTTATGTGCTGTTTCGTTATATATATAATATTAGAATATGGTATAAGATAGTTGGTATATCAGTTATGTTAAATTTCAGATGGAAAAAGACACAACTAACTACATGAAGTACAAAAAAAGCTTTAGTCAGAAGATATTTTTAACAGATGAGGCTGTTCCAAGTTAATTTCACCGTCAAGATGATTGCAAGAGGCGGCTGCCTGATACTGGATCTCATCGAGAAGTGTTCCTTATAAAAGCAAAGAATTGTCCTTGTCACAGAATGGTGCTATAAATAATTGAGCCTCCAGGTATGATATCTAATTTTACAAAAATCTAATAATATAATTATAATTTTTATGTATACACTTAAATTATGTTACTTATCTTGAATATTTATTTTTTCAGAATTGCCAAAAACTCAAGATGAATAGTAATCTATCAAAAATCCTCTAATACCTGCAGAAGACTGTTCGAGTAAGAACAAAAGAGAATGTGTATTATAGAAGCAAGGCCGTGCAGACAATATACCAAAACCTACTAAGTATTACCACAACGCTAATGAAAGCAACTACCGCTTGTCGTTACACACATCACTTTTCAAGATTTTTCTATGCCGTCCAAAAAGATCCAAGTCAGGAGTTGTCAAAACGGCTAAGAAAAATGATTAATGATGAAAATTGAAAAATCACATAGTGATATGTCTTGTTTTGAAAGGGTCATTCGTCGCCTGTTATAGCTTCTTCATCATTAAGGGTTACTGACTCTGACAGTAATGTTTCAGATAACAATGAGAATTTGAAACAGTTCCAGTGACTCAAAAATACTGTGCATTTAATTGAAAAGAAACCTTTGTTGTTTAGTATAATTTTATAGTGACCTATATAAACCATTTAAGTATATGTTTGATTAAGTAATTGATTACTGAATGTACCTAATGTATAACATCCTGTTGGTAAAAATTTAAAAAAATATTTTAATTTTTTTGAGTTGTAAAGAGCAACGTTTCTTAGAAGCGTTTCTATTAACATGTGCTTACATACTAAAAATGTAATAAAAAAATTTAATGACATGGAATTATATGAATAAAACAGTTTAAACGGATTATATCATGTATATTCTTTATTTGAGTCTTCCTGACGTGTTGGCTACCTATGGCAACTTTCCAGTACCGTACCGTTCTGGTTAGCTGAGAAAAAACAAATTTTCTCTGCCAAACTTACATTTCGGCAAACTAGGTACAGTCGCCATCAGTTATATCGCAACATATAAGGCGTTCATAAATATGTGAACACAAGCCTTATTGACTGGGTGTTACAGTACATGTTCACATATTTATGAACGCCTTGTATGCTGCGATATATCTGATGGCGACTGTACATACAAATTTCATATATAGCCTGTGAAAGATGGCTGTGGCTGTCAATTACAAGTCGTGCCACTGACGCCATGTCGGCCACAGTCGTCCAAATTTCAATCAAAACCTTTGTGATTAAAAAGGCTACAACTACTTTTGGAGCAGTTTCTTTATGTTTTGTTGTGACTTCAGTGGCACGTTAAATAGTTTCACAGCTTGGCGTTCAAAAGGTTCATTATAAAAAATTAAAAGACATGGACTTAATGAGTAATAGTTATTGACATGCAAGCCTGAAAAGTTGTTATTAGTGTTGAAATTGAAAGCTGAGCGAGTGAAGAAATCTACTCACTACAGCGAGGTAAAACAATTAAAATCAGATTTGATTTTGCCCTCTATTTAAGGCTTTTTTGCTATGATCAAACATGTTTCTTAATATATTGATGTTATTACTTAGTTAGAACTGATATATTTGAAACATACAGTTTGAATTTTTCATTGATATTTTTTTCCCAAAAAGTACTCAAGATTGACAAAATTTATATAGCAAAGTGGTGTTTTCAACTTATATTCGACTTTACACAATAAAAATGTGAAATAGCTTTGTTACTATCTAGAACTCAGGGAAAAGTATTATTGACTTTAAATAGTTGGTTGAAATTATGAATATATTTGTTATATGAAAAATTGCACATTTAATAATGTATAAGGCCTCTAAACATATAAAATTTAAGATAACAATCAATCAATCATTTATTTGCAATAAAACATACTTAAATGCGTGCAAATACAAGTATAAAATAGAAGTAAAAGTAAAAAAATGCTCAATTAAAATAAACACAATGCCAAGTAAAATCAATTCATTATTGATAACAAAATAAATTTAATTATACACATGTCGTATTTGAATGAAAATTAAATAAAAATTAAAATAATGATAATTGTATACTTATTTAAAAATAATCTAGCGCTCTAGCATAAATTTCCTTTATGGAATAGAATGGTCTACTTGTAAAATAATCTCTTAATTTTCGTTCAAATATTCTGTAGCTACTACATTCCTTAATACTAATGTCCAATTTATTATAAGCTCTAATTGCAGTACTGCTTAAAGATTTGTCAAAATATTTAAAATTACTCTTGGGTACTAAAAATTCATTTTTATTTCTTAGGAGTTTGTATGTGTTTTGTCTAGAGACTTTTTGTTGGTCTTTATTTTAAAATACCTACATACAAGCAAGTCATAATTTTGTGTTCTACAAACATGGATCTGTGAGTAACAGGTACATGTGGACACCCCATAAGAAATCGGAGGGCTTTTTTTGTTTTAAAAGCACCGCACCAATGTTTGTGCAGTCACACTCAACACACTCAAATCCAAACCATATTAACAAGAGTAAAGTATACATATTAAAAATTTACATGCATCACAGAGAATCACAATCATTGTGTTCAAAATACAAATGTCTTTTGCACACTAGCAAAAAGACTGAATAAACTTCTTTTAACACTACTTTGGCTTATTTTTGTTTATCAATGATAAAGCAGTGCAATCAATATTGCATAATACCAGTATGTTTGTAATCATGTTGATTCAATTCGCAGTTGTCAATTGTCCTCATTTTTGCTTCTGAAATGAATTCATAATAATAATAATATATAATGCAGATTAGTCTGTACTGTAAGGGAAGTATGTAAGTCCTTTTAATGTTTTTCTGAGTAATCCCTTTACTTTCACAGCTGTCACTGTAGACAGAGTAAACCTTTTCCAGTAGCACTGTATAGAAGTGCATGAAGGCTCCTCGCACCGACGACGGACCCACATCCAAAAAGCAACTGTATGCTTGCATCCTCAAGCCGAAATTTCGCCTTTACTTTCGAGTGACATTGTATTCGGGTGTTCGGGGCACATCTTTCACAAAAACATTCACTTTTCACATAGCGGATTTAAACTTTGTACATAACTTGCAGCGTGGTTATTCTGCATATTATTATAGGCTTCGCTGACATATTTTACTCTAAAAATGTCTTGCAGACATTATTTGGATCACTAATAATTGAAAAACATTATAAAACAAAAAATCTAATATGATTTCACCCTTCGATTTGGCAGTGAGAGTTTTAACTACAGTCGTGAGCGTAATTTTCGATAGTTTCGAGGTGAACCTGTCAAATTTGAATCTCATGGTGCCGACATTGTCACGTCACGTAAACGATACTCGCTACCGTAAATCCGCCATGTTTTATTTTGGCCGATATGAATCTTCCTCATTCTTTTAAGTTTAGTTAGAAAGAGACAGATTGATTCGGTGTGAAGTTAGAACAAACGTTGAAGAGTGTCTCATACACTCACACTACCGCAATTTACGTGTGTAGGAGTAACTCTATTCGAAGTGCGTTTCCTCGCAAGCGAGCGTAGTGAACGTTTCGAGACTTTTCGAAAGCAACTCATGGTAGAGGTACTGGCTACTACACTTCTACGTGAGTAGTAGGTATTCCCCGATACTGGGGCAGGGCGGACGGGCCTGATGGGCGGTATCCAGGGCGGATTTGACGGACCACCAAACCTAAAAAAAAAAAAAAAAAAAAAAAAAAAAAAAAAAAAAAAAAAAAAAAACAAATAGCCCCCTACTTAGAGCGTTTGGAATAGGTCCCAGGACGCTCAGACAGCTCTGTCAGGACTTACAGAACGTCCTACGCTAACAATGCAACACCTTCCCCGACCCATCGACCCTTTTCTATTGTCTACCCGAGCTCGGGTTTTATTGCCCTCTCGGACGCCGAGCTCACTTTTATTACGGTCTACTATTGTTTCCCTCTTTTATATTTCTCTTTGGCTACAACTGTCTACAACTTCCTTTGCAAACGGTATACATCTTTTAAGAACATTCTTTAGGTAAAGCTGGACAAATACCTAAACATCTCATACCTAAACTATCAGACTAGGTCCGCCACCTTGGTTCTTATTGGAATCGCTGTTTCAACCCAGCCTGTCTCACATCGTCTCTTTACTCCAAGGTTTCTTACTACGTGATGTGTGCTACGGTGTACGTATCACTAATCTAAGCTAACCTATGCTAGATCACAATTCTAACCTAACCTAACCTAAGCTACAGGACTACGCCCAGCTAACGCAGGATACGTTACTTGACTACTTAACTTCAGGTAGCCTTACTTCAAAGTATGTCTTTTGTTACTCACTACATATGCTGCATTTGGAACGTTGTTCTATTTATATTTTTTATCTTGTTCAACTTAACATTACTTCTAACTATCACCTAACTTCGAAAACTAATTTTGAAGAACTGCTTTATGTATGTACTTACCTACTTAAAACTAGCTACGAGCACAGCACAGTTGTTTTGGTCTTAAGAACGCTGTTCTAACCTAACCTAACCTTGCATAAATTGGACTACGTACTCAATGTTACTTTCATCTCTTTTTTGTAATAACCGACTTCAAAAATGAGGAAGTTCTATGTAAAAATATTGCATGTAGCATAAGGATAATACGAATCTAATCTTACAATAGTAATGCGGTATTTTATACAGTAATAACTGCTTCAAAACTATACTAACTTATTTTAGCTGTAAGTTAAAAATACGAGTTCTATTTTTGCATATTTATTTATTTCGCCAAATATTATGTTCTTGAATAGATGCTTAAGAAAATACCTGAATAAACTTTGTAACTTGTACTAACGTGTATTTGTAGTAGGCTGAACTAAACTCGTTGATTTTTTAATTTGTTTGTTGGGTCCATATTGTTTGTAAAGATTTATGACAGGTTTCTTCTCCGAATCATCAAAAGATTCGAAAGTCTATTATACATTTTATTACTGTTTGTTGGTGGCTGTTGGGTGCGGTACAAACTAGTCGAAACGTGATTTTAACGGTAATCTATTGTCACATCCTTATAAAAGCCGATGGACAGTGACGATCAATAAGTATTCCGAACCGAGTCGTGCTTGTTACCAGAGCTCTCTCAGTGTACAGTGACATAGTGTTGAATCGTGCTACAGTGCTTATAAGATATGGCAAATGTAAGTATGTACTATTTTTTATAAAATATGTATGTAGTATTTTTATGTACTATTTGTTTAACAGTGTTTTTTCTGTAACTTGTGTTCATCGTGCTACTTGTTAAGTGTGTTAATCGGATGTATAACTTATTGTTGAATATTGTTTCAGTTCACGGAAAACACTTTCAAGAATTTTTATTACCCTGAACCTGAACATGATGATTCAGGGAGTGATGAAGAAGGCACACTCGGTTTTAAAGTGAAACAAGCCATAGCGAAGAAACGTCCTGCAAACAGTATCGAGAGTTTCTTTGAAAAACCGCAGAAAAAAGTGAAACCAGTGAAGAGATCTTCCAGTGTGTCGCAAAGTTCCCATACCGGTGTTGCTTACCTATCTTCGGGTAAAGACGATGCTGCGTATGCATCACACCTTATTAAAATAGAAATATACGATCTTGAAAAAGTGAGGAACATCGCACCAGAAGAGCACTGGAAGCACGCCGATGTGAGATTAAAATCTTACATCTCAACTGAGCAAGATCCACAGCTTGAGACTGTCCGTGATGTGATATACAATATGACGAAAGACATAGCTTCAAAGGACACTTGCGTGAAATATTTTATAAACAATACGAAAAAGTAAACTAAGTGTGTGTAGTTTTAATACTAGGTTAAAACTGTATTTATTATATAAGACATTAGATAATATTTTATAACATACCCTTGTGTACTACTAGTATTATATATTTCTTACTGCTTAAACAACAACTTTTTGTTATTCAAAATTGTTAAGACTCGTTTTATAACCACATGTTGTAATTTGTTTTGTAGCCTAATCATATTGATCTATTTCCCTTTGCAAATGTATAAGTCTCTACCCTTTAATATAAAATCACTAAGGTACGTTTGTTATTTTAAGGAGAAAATTTGTTGTAATGTAATCAATCACTATTTTTAGGTAAATAAGGTATAATTAAGGTATTATTTATAAATAAAAAATCAGTTAAGTATATATATTGTTTTATTTCACAAATATTGACTTAAACATATTTCTTAAAATTAAATCGTTACAAAGAGAATTCTCAGAAAACAAACTCAATAAATCGCTCATAGTTTTTCCTTGATACTTAAAATATAAATAAACTAAACAATATTCGCCACAAACTGAAGTAAAATGATTTTGAAGTGGTCTTTGGTTATAAAACCACCGTTTTGCATTTCTATTCAAAAATAACTTATGGTAACCAGTAGGTTTCCGACCAAATGAGTCAAAGTATTCCCCTACACCTTTAGCATCAATATGCATTGCAACCCAATGGGAACCTGGTTTCGAATCAGAGTCCAAATTGCTTACAATAAAAACTGGACGAGCAACCCAAATAGGGATTCGGTTAGCAGCAAAAACATTTGATTTAAATCTAGGGTTAATTTTTTTCATACAATATTGAATTTCATTAGTATCCATAATAAATAAAACATGTATACATTCATCGATGATGTTCCAAACACAGATTAAGAAGAAATGAGATTAATTGTAAATTTCACTGTATTTATATTTATTTTAACTGTTGTAATCTACAGATACATCACGATTTTTGTTTATTTCAATAACATTATCAAATTCAGCATACACAATACAGTTAATAGTAGTGCTCAAGGCATTATCAAAACGAACTTCTATCCGAACACTCCCGTGTCTTACAAGGTTCCAGTGTGAGGTAGAACTGGCTGACAGGTCAGGCGTCAAATCAAAACATAACAAACAGTAACCTTCCCCGTAATCGGTTCTGCTTATTGCATTACCTTCATTGTGGAAGTGAATACCAGTCCCAGAAAATAGAGTATGATATGTTGATGCTATTAAACCAGAACTAAATGATGGTTGTAATGTTCTAGAAGGAATTTCATGACCATCTACAAATAAACTAAAAGAGTTCATATTATAATTTTGAAAATTGAAAGGGTTCAATGCAAAATTACCATTAAACGATGAATTGGATACAAAACCAATTATACATCTTTTAGGTACTTGTCCAAGAAATATGTTATCTAAAGTTTTACCCTGTATTCCTGACGGTATTGTAAGTACCTTTACTTCTGCTCTTGTGATAGGGTATTTTGCAGTTGTTGATGCTAGCACTTTCTGATGAGCTAACAAAACACTTGGACTGATTCTAGCTCTTCTTATTATGAGACTAGCGTCCATTATTTGTACCTTAAATTTCTTATCTTGGTGACAAATAAGATTAAACGATTCTTTTGATCGCACTAACTTAACACGCATTTCTACACCATTCACTAGAAACTTCTCTTGGTTAAACATATCACCATGTAAATGTCCAATCATTTCAACTTGTTTACTATCTGTAACAAATTCCATCCTTTTGTGAAATCCTTTGTTATTTGCGTCAACGGTGTCCATATAATGTGCTGTATCTTCATACCATAACCCACAAGTAAGGTGAGTTTTTTTAGCGGCTGGTCCATAGTTAAGTAGATTTTCCATGTAAGCACGGTAAGCATATGTGTTGTTTGGTGGCGAGATTAGTTTTTGATTTAAATATACGTCAAGTTGATTAAAAAGGGAGTGCAACCAATTATTAACGGGGGCAACTTGAGTATCAGGCTTTAACTTTGTACCATCCTGGTTTAATATTTTGGCGTTTATATGTAATAATGTATGTGATAAGTCAATGTAGTCATCACCTGAACCGGGGACTTGAAACTCAATAGGACCATCATCGCTTAAAGATGAAATTGGTTTATAATGAACCCACTGTCCACTCTCAATACTTGTCTGTGTCGAAGGCAGGGCAAATATATCTAACTCAGATTTTGCACATTCACACGAATGATTGTGTAAGAATGACATGATTTACTTTGAAAATATATCGTCACTATATTTATTTCTCTTAGCTCCTCTTCGGCGCGATGCTTTCAAGGTAATGAGAGGTTCCCGTCTTTTAGTTGACATTTTATACCCAGATCCCGACATCAGAGAATCGATCTTTTCATCAGCTTTTCTTTTTAAGTTAGCACTAGCTTCTTTAAATCGAGACCTAACTGAACTATCTATAGGGCGTGAATTTACCATATCAGATAACAAACCAACCCCCGCATCTAACGCTTCTTTTCCAACAGTTTTAAAACCACTAGATAACAAAGGAATTACTGACCTAAACAGTCCCCCCAAAAAACTTCCAATCCCATGCCCTCGCTGAAACGGAACACCTTTATAGACAATTCCTATGCCAGAACCAGCTTGATGGGTATAATAATGATCGTAGGGACAAGAGTGAGATGATCTTTTATAATTCATCTTAGACGTTGAAAGTGTAGTTTCACGCAGGAAATTCCGAATTGAAATGGCACTCTTGCACCGGTAGTTGTTCTTATATCTATTTCCATAGTATCAAATTCTCTACGTAAAACAGGTACATAATGAGCGGGTGAGAAAATGTGTGTTTTATATGCTCCATAATGGAATTCTGTTGGATCTAATGGTATTATTCTAAGCAACGTAGTTATAACATCACCAACTACCTGTGGTTGTATGATGTCTGTATAAACAAATAATTGTGATGGTAAGCCCAAATACAAATTAACAGGATTTTTACCAAATGAAACTTGCCGTAAATTTGTTTTCGGTTTAAAACCTAACTGTAGACTTAGTATTGGGGTTGTTATAAGAGAAGTTATATCGTTATTAATTGTTGCTACCCCAACCATTTTTGTTAGATTATCATATCTAAACTTTACATTATTTTTCAGTTGTGGGTTGTCATTAAAAGCTTGAATAAAATGGTCAACGTTGTCATATGTTGTTGCTGGTATATGAGTTTTTATATCCACAATTTTGGCTATCTTGTCAGTGGGTGACACTACTTTTTTTTTTAAATAAATCATATTTTCATGATCTTGAACATTGTACATTGAACAAGGGTATTGAAATTCTACTAAGCCAACTACCCATTCTCCTTCCAACTTTATACTCCTGGGTAATTTGGTTAAGAAGTGTGCAGTCGTATTATCGGTGTAGTAGTCCGAGGAACTGTTACTTAACAATGTAATATAAAAGCTGTTTTCACTCATATTTTTTTTAAGCTTGAAGCGAGTATCCAAGAATTAAATTTGTTAGGATAACCTCGCCACTTCACTAGTACTTCTTTTCTGGCACCAACCCCACGTGAGCGTATTATTTTATCAATTTTATAATCAATGGAGGGGAGATAAGTCACTTTTTGTAATTCCTTAGAATAAAATGTACCAACGATAGGCTCACCTTCTAAATCTCTTAACGTATACACAACTCGTGGAAAGCGGTTTATTATTGAATCAATTCTAAATATTTCATCACTCCAATTAGTTTCGTAACCCTTTTGAAATATATGTTTATATTTAGTTATTCTAACATGATCACCAACATTTAGTTTTGTGATTTCCAAAGTAAGTTGTCTATCCTTTTTTCTGTTATACAAATTACACCAAACAGTCATAATATTATCAAAATTTACATCGATAGGGCGCATTTTAATACTAGAATGATAACTGTGATTATAAGAATAAAGAAGTTCTTGCAAAATATCTATATATTTGTATGTATTCTTATGAGTAAAGTAACGCCACATTTTCATTTTAAGAGTTCTTTGAAACCTTTCTACTATACTTGCTTTAATGTCAGGATTGTTAGTAGTATAGTAGTTAATGTTTTTGCTCCTAAAGTAATCCCTTGCTGCCTTTGAAACAAATTCAGTACCTTTATCAGATTGGATGTGACGAGGAGTAGAATTGGCTTCAGTAAATATGCTTTCAAAACAATTTATAACGGTTGTGGCATCTTTCTTTTTCATAGCTCTCGCAAAAGCATATTTACTGAACACATCAATAACACACAGAATATATTTGTATCCATCATTATATTGACTGTAGGTACCCATATCACTCAGATCAGCTTGCCAGAGTTCATTAAAGTTAGATAAGACGTATCTATTTCTTGTGAATCGCCTTTGGACCGGTTTATGCAGTGTGTACGTTTCTTGAGATTGTAACCAGTTCTTTACTTCGTCTTTGTTCATTCGTCCTTTCATTTGTTTACTTAATTTATTTAAACTACTGTAGCCTGCTGGATTAGATACATCGTAGTATATTGCATGAATGTCTAATAAGGGCTCCATCTTTCCCAATCTAATTTCTTTTTGCTTGCCTTGAGCAGTACACTTGAAAGAGGTGTACTGGCGCTTGTGTCTTTAAATGACGATGACGATCGAGCACTTGACGGAGCAGATGATGCGTGAGGTTCACTCGATTGAGGTTTATTTATAAATTCTAGGTTAGTAGGATTACCTATACAAGACGTAGGAACTTTTATATCTCTTAAAAATAAAGCAAACTCTTCCCATCCTGTTGGCTTAGGGCGTTTAAGAGATCTAACCGTATCGCTTACCAGATCGAGAATATTGCTGTTTGGAATAGTTCGATTGTTTATTACAACTTCACCATTTGTTTTCCACCATATTTTTGGTCTGCTTGACACAATACAATTCAATAATGTTCTGGTTTTTTTCTCATATGATTTTGGTAAATTATCTACAATACGAGATGGACTGAATAGTACAGTTTCTGGATTTTTTGTACCAGACGGTGTAGCTGCAGTAACTGTAGAAACATCACCATCTGGTAGTGTTTTATTTGCAACTGATTCATAATTTTCATCCTCCTCCTTTTTGTTTACTTTTAAGTTTAAATCCTTACTTTCATCGTTGAGTTGATCAAACCCCTCCATCACTATTGGTATTTTAAATGGTTTTCGATCTGATTCAATAAAGTGCAAAAATCGTTGTAGTGCTTGAGAATATAATGCCCACTTTTCACGATCATTAATTTTACTCTTCAGGATTTTTTGCATCTCTCCGTCTAGGCGCGATGATACATTTTCGGGTTGGTTATCGTTTCGTTTAAGTCTTTCAATAAAGTCTGGTTCAACTAACAACATTTTTTTTGTGTTTTCCATTTTATTTTATGTTACGGAGCTTACTAAGGCACTTAAAACTGCACCTAATATAATAGGTAGAAATGCGCCTCCTTTTTGAATAATAACAGTTTTCCTCAATTTGTGTTTCCCTTTCGAAACTAGTTTTCGTAATGTGTCTTTATATTTGTTTAGTTTTGATTTATCTTTTGTTTCCAGTGGTATCTTCCCTTTTAAAACGTTATAAATACACTCACAAATAATATTAATTTCTTCATCTTCACAAGATTTTAACAACGCTGTGCGATACTTTGGTTTAAGTAACTGCAGTGCTTCAAGTAAATGTTTATATGTGTGTACTCTTGGATGCATTATTTGGAACTGATTAAAACGTGTTGATTCTTGTCGTATTTAAACCCTTTCTTGGGAACATATACGGTACAATGCCCATCAAAAGGAAATATTTTAGTTTTAAAACGACATATGTCATCGGTATTTTGCTTCAGATCAATCATAAGGTAACCATGAGCATCTTTAGTGGCATCTTTGTAGGCTTCATCTACAAATTTTGGGTTCTCCGGATAAACTTGTCGTGACAAGTAGCGAATTTGTGTTTTATCCCTCGGGTTTTTGAAGTATACAATATAGCTGGTATTCAATGAAATATCACGTTGTCCTTTGCCTTGATGAAATATGTTTTGAGTAATATAAAAAACACTTAAGTTTCTATGGTGACTTCCTTTTGTAAAAATATCAACGATTCGTCCATCCGATTCTCTCATCAAGTCATCAATTATGAGAAGCTTGGGCTTTTTTCCATCAAATAAAGTAAAATCTGGTATTCCTTGGCTATAATTTACATTTTCCAGATTGTACAAAGGTTGCATTTCATCATAACACCAAATAATTTCATCAAATTCAACATTACATACTTCTTTTGCATTGTTTAAAAAATTGGTAACAAACTGAGTTTTACCACACCCACTTGGACCCGCTACTATTGTAGTGAAAGGGTGGTTAAAATGAATCATTATAAATTTTCAAATATGTGTGTTCATTTGTTAACGGATTGACTTCAAATGAGAAAATTTCTAGACCATAGCTTTTTAAATAAATTTGGTAAAAAAAAAATGGTGACAAATAAAAAAAATAACAAAAATTTTGCTAAATATTTTTTAATATTTATATTATTCTAGATAAATCACATAAAAATTTACAAAAACATATTTTTTGCCAATAATTTTATTGCCAAAACAGTTTGTTAAATCAAAATAATAAAAAAACATCTTAATATACAATATTATGTACAAAAAATAAATATGAAAATTGAATGTTCCGTGTATTTTTTTTTTTTTTTAAGATTTATGAGGTATTTTATAATGACCCCACGCAAGAGTATCCGAAGTGTTTTTCAATAAATATCGTTTTGTGTCGTTGTAAGATAATGATATTTTATTGACATTTTGCGTAAATAAAACATGTTTTATTGATCGGAATCGTAACATTTGAGCATGTTGTATATTTCTATCAAATAAACAACTTTTATAGTCGTTAAGGGTTAATTTTTTGGTAACACACTTGTTTATTCCTTTAGCTTTGGATATAATACCACTATTTTGAACATCTAAGGCATACATTTTTGATCTAAGACCAACAAACTCTTTCAAAATTTTGCCATTATTTTCGTCTTTAAAAAAACCTAACCTCTTTTTATTTAGTAATGGTAAACCATATGCATTATTGGGTGGGTAATCAGATGTATCATAATACAAGTTCAGGTCAGATTTAATGTCCTCATAAAAGTTAGCAGTGTATATTTCATAAATTAAGCTATCAGTATCCGTGTAAAGAAGCTTGAGATTTTCCACATATTTGTATTTCATATAGTTGTAGTGGAATTCGTACATTAAAGTTTTCGATAGATCTAAAATGCAGAATCCAAGGTAAATTGGTTTGTTATAAAAGATTTTTGTTTTTTTCAATTGCACAGCAGCTAAATTCTCGGAAAATATGGATAAACTATGAAATTCTGGTTTAGCTATTAAGGACTGTACTCCTTGGGATTTTCCGCGATTTTCCCAGTGACTTAATAATTTAACATTCACACGTTTCGTGACATTTTCCATTGTTTTACCAAAAACAGAATTATTCATAAGTTTAAAGAAATCTTTTTCAAAATCAGACGTCGCCAGCGAACGCATTCGGGTATTCAAATCTATGTAACTTTTTAACCAAGTAGATTGTTTGAACTTCAACACACGATGGATTTTCACTAAACGCAACCCATTTTTTAAACATTGTTTAAGATTTCTGTAATGTAATACATAATTATATTTATTATTTAAATTGGGAATCAACTTTTTTTCTTTAGAATCACCTAGACATACATTTTCTGGACAGAACGGTAAATCTGAATGAGAGTCATGTAATTCCTTGGGGTACTCTAGATCAACTTCTAATATAAACCCATATTCAGCATCGTCTGAAACATTGAAATCGGTATCTTTATTTACCCATTCAAAATTACCAGACGGAAGACATTGTGACATAGCCCACCCATAGAGATTATTTGCGTCTAAGTACATGAGAAAAGATGAAGGAATATTTTGATCATAGTCTTCCATAAATTTATTATTTGCTTTTGCATGTCTGTTGCTACATTGGGAAATCCCTCCTCGAATGTTTTTCGCTATAAAAGCTATTTTGTCGACATCTGTTAAAAGTTCTAAACTTATTTTGGTAGTCCTCAACATCGAATCAAAAGAAATTCCAGGGGCGGTATAATAATGGGCGGGATCTAAACCATATGTCTTAAGACACACATTTCTAAAATTTTCAAATATGTCAGTTAGTAATAAAACATCTGTTTTCAGATAAAGATTGGAATAATCCCCCATATTTTTGCATTGGAAATGAGACCAAATATCTTGAGCATGTAGGAAATCGTTTTCGGAAATGTGACTGTCAGTGAGAGAACTATAGAATTGATCCTGTGTAGGAAGCGAAGTTAATTTCAGTGAATCATACGAAGTCATGTACTCATATGGATAGACTCCCTTCCGTATTAGACGTTTAAAGTCTTCTTCACGTGGAAAGTTCAATTTCAATTCGTAAAATTGGTCAGTAGTCAAGTTTTTAGCTAATTTATCCAAGCTACTCGACATAAATTTAAGAGAATCGACAAATCTCAATTTTACAACACGATTATTCACTTGTAAAGACTTAGAAAACGAAATGTACTTTTCTTTATTTTGTGGGATTAGTTCTATGTCACCATCTTCAAGACCAAGACCATGTACAATAAAATGACTATCGTAATTGCTCAAATTATGGAAAAATACAGGTACAAAATTGGGTGGTTTGTATTTTTCAGAACAAAATTTATGTGCAACGCCCTCGTAAAGTCCAGTATGATAATTATAAGAAACGGTTGAGTCACCATTCAAATTTCTATCACAAATATAACAAGCATGGCTTTGCATAATGTCTTCCTTATTAGCATCTGTTAGAGGGAAATAAGTTTTAGCAAACGCATTACTTTTACAAATAGTTTCTAAATCTTCTTTTATGACTTTCATAAAGGTTTTTGCACAGTCTTCACCTGTATATGTTCTGTACACAGATAACTTGTCATTATAAGAACACTTAATATAGTAACCGAAGCTATATACTTCATGTTTTTGAATATTGGTAGTAGAAGATGTACTGGGGTTGTTAGAACAGGATTCAATTGGATTTAAAAATGCCTCAAAATCTGCGTATACAACAAAAGGTACTCTTAATTTTCGTTCATAATTATTAAAAGTAACTTGATTCGATGGTACATATTCGTTAAACCAATTTCTTGTGTCTTCTTTTTCAGATGGTAAGTTTGTGCATACGTGGAAGCAGTCGTTTTTTTGATGTTGGTTTAGTCTCTCGTGTGATGTAAAATTAATTAAGCAACCATCGCAAATATGAAGAGCATGTTGTGCATTTGACAATTGCTTAGACACTAACCTCGATAAATTTTTGATAAAACAATAATGTCCTTGGTTATCTTTAGTTATATACAACAAGTTTAAGTGATTCGACTTTTTTAATTTAGTTAAGTGTAGTGGGCCTATAACATCGTGTTTCTTGTTTTGAGAGTTGTACTCGAGACCAAATACATTAATGCTAATATCATTATTTTTTTCAAATTTATGGATATCTCCCAATTTAAATGGAAAAGTTAAATTTTCAAAGTTTAATTTATCCTTATGTAATATGTATGAACTGACCATATTTGAATGACTTTTGGGTTCGTATAAACCAGACAATACAGCCCATCGAAAACACTCATGGTCATTGTTTTTTACATTAATAACCGCTTTTTTATTCTTTATATCACGAGGTAATTCGATAAAAGAAGAGCCGCGTAATGGATTATATTTGTTAATATTGAGATCGATATGATTAAATGTTACTAAACTCCACCCACTATCTTTTCTTTCAAAGTTTGACAACCTTATCACAATTTCATTTACTAGAGACGCAAAAACAGCAGCTTTATCAGTGCTGATATCAACAATATTATTACTTAATTGGAAATCAAATGTATTATTTAATTGTTTGGTATCTTGTGTAAAATTTGCATTAAGAATAAAATTTACTTTTAAAGCGTGATGTTTGTTAAGTGAACGATCTAATAATGTAAAGATCTTATCCTTGTGTTTTAGTAAAATAGTTTCGGGATCAAGAGGTTGGTGATCCATTTCATTTAATAATATTCTGTAAGTAGCGACTCTGTTTTTGAATGCATTTTCAATTAATTGGACATTAACATATTCACTATCGGATCTCAACACATTATTTTTGTGAATATTACTATTTAAATGGTTGCCAAAATATCTTTTTGACACGAACTTTTTACATACCGAACATTCAATTTCAGAATTATTTTTTGTACTTACATTGACATCGGATAATGGTTCTTCGCTTGAGGATGTAGACATATCACGACTGTTGGAAGGGTAGTTTCTCTTCACTGGTACTTCTGCACCCGTACTTGTAGCTGTCCTTTTTCTCCCCCGTCCTACTTGGTTAGATCTGTAAAAGAAAAATTAAAACGTTAGTATTTAATAGAATATTTAAAACTTCAAAACAATGATTAAATTATTATCATTATACTAACTTAAGTTTTTTCGACATTGCTGGCAATACGCCTGCATTGTTAAAACCCCATCAATGACATCTGATGACAAATTATCCATCGACTTATTGATATGCCCATCACACGGTGTGTAATAGGGTATAATATCTTCATCTTCCAAAAGCGCCTGAGGTAATTGATTGTCAATATACCACAATCTTATGTTTCTATGAAACACTTTTAAAATGAATCCTTTGCTTAAAACCGCAATTTTGTCGTGGGTTAAACTAGTTCCCATATGAAAGTATCCAAGCACCATTTTTAAAACAGTATTTTGTACAATACACAGACACAGTACTAGCACAAACACAGTAACTGGAACAATGAATGATTTCTAAACCAGAGACGTCGTTTATAAAGAACCTTCCAGGATCCCCACCCAACAGAGAACAATGAAACTGAACCATAAAAAGGCAACAACTCAATGACAATGGACAATGGTTTTGTACAAGTTTGAACAAGAATAAACTGTTTAAATTGCATGTCTAAATATACAAGTACAATATCAATAAACAATATAACAGGTTGGAACAAGAGTACTCACCCTTGACTACGCAGCTGGCTTAGTAATTCCCCGATCTCATACATTTCTTGGTCATTTTCAATTTCTTCGCATAGCCTGACGAGCTCGGAATCGTAAACATCACAGCTTAAACAATCCATCGTGAGATGTGTCTAAGAAAATATTGATTACATTACAACAAATTTTCTCCTTAAAATAACAAACGTACCTTAGTGATTTTATATTAAAGGGTAGAGACTTATACATTTGCAAAGGGAAATAGATCAATATGATTAGGCTACAAAACAAATTACAACATGTGGTTATAAAACGAGTCTTAACAATTTTGAATAACAAAAAGTTGTTGTTTAAGCAGTAAGAAATATATAATACTAGTAGTACACAAGGGTATGTTATAAAATATTATCTAATGTCTTATATAATAAATACAGTTTTAACCTAGTATTAAAACTACACACACTTAGTTTACTTTTTCGTATTGTTTATAAAATATTTCACGCAAGTGTCCTTTGAAGCTATGTCTTTCGTCATATTGTATATCACATCACGGACAGTCTCAAGCTGTGGATCTTGCTCAGTTGAGATGTAAGATTTTAATCTCACATCGGCGTGCTTCCAGTGCTCTTCTGGTGCGATGTTCCTCACTTTTTCAAGATCGTATATTTCTATTTTAATAAGGTGTGATGCATACGCAGCATCGTCTTTACCCGAAGATAGGTAAGCAACACCGGTATGGGAACTTTGCGACACACTGGAAGATCTCTTCACTGGTTTCACTTTTTTCTGCGGTTTTTCAAAGAAACTCTCGATACTGTTTGCAGGACGTTTCTTCGCTATGGCTTGTTTCACTTTAAAACCGAGTGTGCCTTCTTCATCACTCCCTGAATCATCATGTTCAGGTTCAGGGTAATAAAAATTCTTGAAAGTGTTTTCCGTGAACTGAAACAATATTCAACAATAAGTTATACATCCGATTAACACACTTAACAAGTAGCACGATGAACACAAGTTACAGAAAAAACACTGTTAAACAAATAGTACATAAAAATACTACATACATATTTTATAAAAAATAGTACATACTTACATTTGCCATATCTTATAAGCACTGTAGCACGATTCAACACTATGTCACTGTACACTGAGAGAGCTCTGGTAACAAGCACGACTCGGTTCGGAATACTTATTGATCGTCACTGTCCATCGGCTTTTATAAGGATGTGACAATAGATTACCGTTAAAATCACGTTTCGACTAGTTTGTACCGCACCCAACAGCCACCAACAAACAGTAATAAAATGTATAATAGACTTTCGAATCTTTTGATGATTCGGAGAAGAAACCTGTCATAAATCTTTACAAACAATATGGACCCAACAAACAAATTAAAAAATCAACGAGTTTAGTTCAGCCTACTACAAATACACGTTAGTACAAGTTACAAAGTTTATTCAGGTATTTTCTTAAGCATCTATTCAAGAACATAATATTTGGCGAAATAAATAAATATGCAAAAATAGAACTCGTATTTTTAACTTACAGCTAAAATAAGTTAGTATAGTTTTGAAGCAGTTATTACTGTATAAAATACCGCATTACTATTGTAAGATTAGATTCGTATTATCCTTATGCTACATGCAATATTTTTACATAGAACTTCCTCATTTTTGAAGTCGGTTATTACAAAAAAGAGATGAAAGTAACATTGAGTACGTAGTCCAATTTATGCAAGGTTAGGTTAGGTTAGAACAGCGTTCTTAAGACCAAAACAACTGTGCTGTGCTCGTAGCTAGTTTTAAGTAGGTAAGTACATACATAAAGCAGTTCTTCAAAATTAGTTTTCGAAGTTAGGTGATAGTTAGAAGTAATGTTAAGTTGAACAAGATAAAAAATATAAATAGAACAACGTTCCAAATGCAGCATATGTAGTGAGTAACAAAAGACATACTTTGAAGTAAGGCTACCTGAAGTTAAGTAGTCAAGTAACGTATCCTGCGTTAGCTGGGCGTAGTCCTGTAGCTTAGGTTAGGTTAGGTTAGAATTGTGATCTAGCATAGGTTAGCTTAGATTAGTGATACGTACACCGTAGCACACATCACGTAGTAAGAAACCTTGGAGTAAAGAGACGATGTGAGACAGGCTGGGTTGAAACAGCGATTCCAATAAGAACCAAGGTGGCGGACCTAGTCTGATAGTTTAGGTATGAGATGTTTAGGTATTTGTCCAGCTTTACCTAAAGAATGTTCTTAAAAGATGTATACCGTTTGCAAAGGAAGTTGTAGACAGTTGTAGCCAAAGAGAAATATAAAAGAGGGAAACAATAGTAGACCGTAATAAAAGTGAGCTCGGCGTCCGAGAGGGCAATAAAACCCGAGCTCGGGTAGACAATAGAAAAGGGTCGATGGGTCGGGGAAGGTGTTGCATTGTTAGCGTAGGACGTTCTGTAAGTCCTGACAGAGCTGTCTGAGCGTCCTGGGACCTATTCCAAACGCTCTAAGTAGGGGGCTATTTGTTTTTTTTTTTTTTTTTTTTTTTTTTTTTTTTTTTTTTTTTTAGGTTTGGTGGTCCGTCAAATCCGCCCTGGATACCGCCCATCAGGCCCGTCCGCCCTGCCCCAGTATCGGGGAATACCTACTACTTACGTGCCACTCGCTAAGCTCTCATAATGGACGGCGGTGCTTCGTCACTTATGTTCTAATTAACCTACATTGTTGTTTTTATTCCGACGGCAGACGGCTCCGCAGTTTTATGGAGTTTGCAACTTGCTGAGAATAGAAGAATCAAGTGCGAATTGTTCAGCTGTTGAGTTACAAAGTATTGGAGATGCCACGACTACGGAAAGCGGCAGCGACGGCCATAGGTGGGAGTGAAAGATCCGATGCGAAAGGCCGTAGGAGTGAGCGAGACGTTAAAATTAATACTCAGCCAGCAATTTCATCTTTCGCTTCAACAATGTACTATTACACTATGCCGTTATAGTTAACACGTTCACTGCGGCTCAAAATATTGATAACTTTCAACTAGTGCTGTAAGAGGTCTTTACGCCTTAACTGTACCATTTCACAGGTGCGGTTAGGGGCCTTTAGACCATACCAAGGAACAGACTTTTAAAATGCACGAAACATTTTCACGAAATTCACATATTTATATATGATACTTATATAATGCTGTAGCTAAAGGACTATTCTGCCTTGTTTTGGCTTCGCCCGAAGTTCTGATGTCAGAATATGGAATAATAATAAAAATAATTAGGAGGCTTTTAGACCTCTTCCAGCACTGAATTTGAGGTACATTTGTATTTACTTCTAGTGATGTTCCCGATAAAAAGGCAATTTATCGATAAATCATACAACTTTATCATACACTGTAAGTAAATTACATGTGACTGTAATAGAAACATTTAAGACACAGTGGTTTGTTACAATCACGACAGTAAGATTTAATCGTTCAATGATTCAGCTATGTACACATTCGGTAATTATTGTTAATATTACTCACTAACCTACAGCACTCTTGGGTATTTATTTACTACACATCAACTGATACACTAAACACAATTGACGCTTATTACTTAGTATGTACGTGTTTTGACTAATTAGCAAACGAAATATTACATTTACATGCATTGCTCATAGACGCGTGCACATCACTGGGCCATAGTTCAACTATCATAGACACAAACAGGTGCGGGAGGGGGCGGATAAGCCCGTACTTCCTACACGAGGTCTTTAGACCCCCTATCCGCACTGGACGCACACTTTTCACTCTCAGTGCGATGAGAGGCCTTAAGACCTCCTGCGTGTTTTAAAGTGCAAAAAAAAACTGCGTTATGGTAGGAATCGAACCATATATTGGACTCTTTTCTACCTATACAATTCTATAAGCTACGAGCTCCGCACCAGAGCGAAACCACAATATTTTTACCCGCACAGCCCGAGAGTACTAGCAGGAGGTCTTTAGACCTCCTATCGCAGCGAACGTGTTGTAAGTTAAACGTTAAACTTTATGTAATTGTCCGCCTGAGTAAGCTTTTATTATCGATATCGATAATACGGCGCGACTAGCCCGTCTAGCGACACTATGCTTCGCGACTCTTCTCGTACGGCATAGCGTTACCTGTCACTCTCTCAAAGTACTGCACAGAAAGAGATAGCTATCTCGCGCGAGAAAGAGTTGCGTACTAGAGGTACAGCGGCGCGGCAAGCGGTTGAGCGAGAGATCCGAGCGCGGTGGTTGTAAGAGTGAGCAAGACGCGGATGTGGCCGCCGCTTCGCCGAAATTGTGGCTCGACCGTATACTTTTCGCTTACTTTTTCTTCAGTAGCGATAGATAATGGCGTTCAATCGAATTAAAATGGGCAAGCCCTTGGTTTTGGGTTCTAATAATGATAATAGCACGGAGCCTGCACAAATGCTTATGTGGCCTTTATTCAGCTTAAATTAGCTGTATAAGGGCTGTTATGGAGCTTGTGTGCTTGAGTATTAAACGGTGTCTTGTAGATCGGTGTCGATATGAAATAAATACTTACATGTATAAGACAATCTTACACAGCACAGCCTAAGTCCGGAACTTGCATTACAGTTTCCAGACGGTATACATACAAACATCTTGCAATTCGAACCCGGGAACCTCACACAAATCGATCTAGTCCCACAGTAAGCTCTAGTAGGCTTGTGTTATGGAGACGACGATAAACATACTTATAGAGATAAATACATCATACTTAAATACAAATAACATCCATGACCCACAAATATTCGAGTTTATCAAACAAATATTTGCCCTTGATTTGATCAAAGCTTAAGGAAAAATTGAAATGAGTTACCTGATAGAAGTCTTTCTATCAATAGTTTATAAATTTATAAAAAAATATAAAAATTGTGGTGTGTATCCACATAAAAAAATGAGACATTACATGTTTCATAAATTTATAAACTACAATTTTGCTAAAATATATTACATTTAAAAAAGATAATGAATAACTTGCAATTTATTTGTTACAATGGTTATAATCTCATTGTCTAAACACGAGTATGGCCGACCGTTACAGACATTGTGAACACAATGAAAACGATTTTCAACCAAACCGTATTTAAAAACGACCCTCATCACAATAAAGTTTATCTTTTTCTACATTTATACAGAAAGAGGGACTTACTTTTCAAAGTTTAAAGTAGGCAAAAGTATTTAAATGAGGACAGTAATTATGCGGAAAGTTTGTCATTCGGACCAGATAAGAAACGCTGCAACGCACTGTGATTTTGCACACAACTTTTTAAACGTACTTTTCCTTATAGAGTTTTCTTTCTTGGAAGGTTTTGAAGCTGACGGCCACTGGAAAAATTAAAGGCCATTGGTTGAGCAACTCTTTCAACTGAGCAAGCGCACACTACAGGCTAACAGGACGCCACCGCCCTGAATCGCGCTAATAGTCTATAACCATCGTATACTTACCGGTGCTTCGGCTTTTGTTCAGCGCGTTTTTGTAGAAATATATTAAAATAAATAAATATCGGACAACCTCACACAAATCAATCAAGTTCCATAGTAAGCTCTATTAGGCTTGTGTTATGGACACTAGTCGACGATAAACATACTTATATAAATAAATACATACTTAAATACAAATAACATCCATGACCCAGGCACAAATATTCGAGTTTATAACACAAATATTGGCCCTTTGCGGGCATCGAACCCGGGGCCGTAACCTCAGTAGGCAGTTTCTTTACCACTGCCCCAACCGCGTCGTCGATATTATATAGGTAGCTGGTCAGTCACGTTGTTGCGCTTAACTACAACTTCCTCGTATCTTACACACATAATAAATAAAATACCGTTCTTAGTCGAAGATTAATAGAGGTTATCCCATCTCTGTAGTCATTGATTATGTGGCTTATCGGAGATTCACTTGATTCATTACCCTAAACATAAGAAATTTCGCACATAATAGATATAATTCAACACGAACAAAGGCACTAGAAAACACATGTACAGGTAACTTCAAAAGTATGTCTTCATCAGAACACTAACATACAAGCTAAACCGATAAACCTAGTGGCAGCTAGTAGTGACAAATTGTTTAAAAACATTATCAGCTATTTGTGCTATTGACTGTACATTATATAAAATGAAGGTACCTATTTAAACACTGTAAAGACAAATTCTTTTCTCCTACTGACTTGCAACACTGGAGATGAGCGCAAATTGCCTGTCAATTACAATTTGTTTACACAAACGGAGACTGACAGCTCCCGAGAATCCAGTTAAGAAATGAAATAACGTATGAAATCTCTTTGTATTTGTAAATATTCAAACGTTTTCGATGGCACGTGTTTTATACCAATTTCTTTAGAAGCTTTTGGGAGATTTTTATTTAAGTCTCTGATTTGTGTTAAAAACATTGCAGGGATATGTTTTGACGAAAACATTAATTCTGTTTCATTGTAGCTTAATGAAATGTCAAAAAGTAAAAATGTTAACTCATAGTTTTAGTGGATAATTTAGTGGATATATCGCCGGTCCCTAGTAAAAAAGTCGGATCTACAAAATTGCCATTTTCGTTTTATTGCGTTAATGCTTATTAAATACATTAATCTTTAATCGTACATTTACAGATTTTTCAAAATTTCATTATTTTCACGAATAATCAATGTCAAAAATGTCGTATCTTATACAGTGTCCATTTAATATTGTCAGATGTGGTACTTCCGACTATGTTAACTGGGTTAGCTGAAAAGTTTTGTGTAGTATGTGGCACTTCCGACATTACTATTCGGAATTTTAAGGGTACTTTATGTCGTATGTACCACTTACGACATTTTATTACGGAATATAAATTGTATCTTATGTCGTATGTGACACATTCGATGTTTTTTGCCGGAAAATATATTCCAACTTTGGTCGCATGTAACATATCCGACATTTTTTCACGGAAAATAAATTGCAGTGTATGTCGTAACTATCACAATATCTTTGGATGCTTTAAATTTTGTCTTATGGTTTGAATATTGCAATCAACAGTTTGAATGAAATTGGGTATTTAGTAAACTTATTGATGGTTTCGAACGATAAATAATAATTGGGAGATGTTTCTGGTGAATGTGGCAACTTCAACCAAGCTCCTGATAAAAAAATAAATATGTCTGACTTCTGGTTCTTCTGAAGGAAAATAACCAGAATAAGAACATAATGAGATAACGATTACTCGTGGCAATGCCGAGAACATTTCAAAATGTGTGTAATTAAATGTACAGTTAAATAATAAGTAACGGCTCATGACTTCTTCTTTAGTCGAACACATATTCCTGAGAATCGTGATCACTAGATTTCATATCCCTTGTCACTTTTCTCTATTGGTCTCAATTGATGGTCGCCATCACCGCTTGATAGTTCTCTTACTTTTGGTCAGTTTATCTAAGTCAGTAGGAATCTAAGCTCATTACCCCACGGTGAGAGTGGAACTAATCTTTCGAAAGAACCAGAAATATCCTTAATGGTGCTTTCGAACTCATAAATTAAAAGAGGCGATAAGTATGTTTCTGCATTCCCCTGACGATGCCACTCTTTACCAAAGGTTCAACAATAGATCTCAGTCTTTAATTCGTGATTTGCACCAGTCCAATTGCAACGTGTTTCTAGGCGAGGTTGAGATGTCTTACAAACAGTTCCAAAGGTCAGGTTAACCCGACACTAATTTGAATAAATCCTAGATAGCAACCTATACAAGGTTGGTATGGCTATCAAATAACTTAAAAATGCAGCGGATGATGCTAAGAAATGCTAAGATTCTGAAAGCAGCATGGTAAAATGGTAAAGAAAACCCTGTAGAATTTATTAAATCATGTTATAATCGAAGGCAAAACGATAGGAGCATGGCCGAAAAGTGTGGCATGTATACTGCTCATCTTCAGGGAGGTTTATATGACCCTTCTCATAAATTACAAACCCATCTCGCTTATGAATCATGACTATAACCTGTGTAGTCGACACTCTTATCACGAACCGTCTCGCACGCAGGTTTGACGACTTTCAGCCCCCCAACGCTGGTTACCGCTAACCCTAGAACCCTAGGTACCGTAAACCACGTCCATATGTATATGTATATGTACTTCCATTTCTTTGTACTATTACAAGGCTCTCGATTCGACTACGACTTAGTTAGACGGTGTTGTGGTCTCTCAAGTAGTACTAATGTCTCCAAAAAATTCACAGCTGCATAGAAAGATTAATTCAAATTTTTGGTTTTGGACGGACTAATATCAATATCAAAAGCAAAGACGTCAGCCACCTTCTCTCTTCTGATGATATCGTCGTAGTAAATGACTAGTCATTGCTGAGGCTCTCAAAGATCATGGAAAAATGCTCAAAGACTTCAGTCGTCTCCCAATAAGTGTATCTTAAAATGAACATTAAAAGACAAAAATTATGTTAATATTTTTTTTGATATCAAACTAACATAATTAAAAAACAATATTTATAAATTTTATTATACTGGGTAAAACTGCGGATTTTTATACCACTAAAATGTCGTATCTCACCACAAAAACTGTGTACAATCCAAATATAATTGTAGTAAGTGACACTTGCGACATAAATAATAATGCAATATCCGATTATAAAAGTCGTTAGTGCCACATCCGACTAATTACTGCGAACCATATCATGCAAAAAAGTCGTATGTGGCAGTTACGACAGGATATCGGATGACAATTTCCAGGTAAAAAGGTAGCATGTCTTATTTCTGGCATTTCTAATAAATAATTTATAGTTTTGTTTACACATACTCTAAAAGTACTTAATAATAATAACTTTGGCCAAATTTCGTAACAATAGGACTTAAATTGTCAATTTTATACACAAAAACGTCTTTAAAAAACTTTAACTGCCTCTCCTGGAAAGTAGTCATTTTGCAGATCCGACTTTTTTACTAGGGACCGGCGATATATGGTTTGCGACATACCTACGGAAAGTTTTAACGAAATAAACAATTAAAATTAATTAAAATTATCCACTAAACAATTTCGTCCAAAATTGATAGGTACACAGAAACGTTTATCATTAGATAATGTTGTTCCAAAAAATTATGATCAACAATTGACCTGAAATAATACGATTACTAGGTATTATTTATTTTAAATAATTGATAGGTATATTTAATACGAGTATGTTACTTATTTGGTTTCCGCGACTGTCACACATCTAAATAAAACAATTTAAATGGATTTAATTATTTGAGCCTCCCTGACGTTTCTGAATTGATATATATTTTTAACTAGCGACGCACCGGCGGGTGCAATGCTGATAAATTATGCATGTATTATACATATAAACCTTCCTCTTGAATCACTATCTACTAAAGAAACTGCATCAAAATCCATTGCGTAGTTTTAAAGATCTAATCATACATATTCCATGTTCCATATTCCAAAAAAACGCGGTATTAATAATATCAGTGCGTTGCTAAGACTCGTGTCCGCACCCGGTGTCGACATCAGTCATCATAAATCATTTTAATTACAATTCGGATCAAGATCTGTTTTTGTAAACGTCGGCTTTTGGCCGACTTACCCCGCTTCTACGATGTTGACACGGCACTGAAACTTCTTATAAAATTTTCATCTTTCTTATTTCATACCTTTGCGCGTTTAAGTATAATATTTTTTTAAATATCTTTTGTATCAAAAAATACATAATATATATATATATTTTTTTTATTTCATGACATATTCTATTTTTATTCATATAACTACAGTGTGGTAAAATTCAACATCAGTCCCTTCCCTATAGTTCTAATTGTTCTTACTCTGTTTCTGAATAGTTCCTATTTTTTAACCGACTTCAAAAAAAGGAGGAGGTTCTCAATTCGAACTATTTTTTTTTTTTTTTTTTTTTTCTATGTATGTTACTCGATATCTCCGAGAATCGTGAACCGATTTTCAATTTTTTTTTTTTAATTTAAGGGTATAATTCCGAGTTGGTCCCGTTGGCACTAAGTCGGGATCTGATGATGGAATCTTGGAGAAATCGAGGGAACTCTTCAAATGTTATAGGGACATGTACGGCGCTTTCGGTAATTTAATGATAAAGTCAAGAATTTACATTCAGTAAATAGGATTTCGAAATACGAATCACTAAAAAGCAAAAAAAAAAAAAATTTAACAAAAAAAAGAACCGACTTCAGTAAAACTAAAAAGCCAACAATAACCCGTTCAAGTACAGATTACATTTGACTCACCATTCGAAGTTGTTGGCTTTTTAGTTTTACTGAAGTCGGTTCTTTTTTTTGTTAAATTTTTTTTTTTTTATAACTCAAGATATGACGTAGAAAGTTTGTTTTTACGTTGCACACGTCATTAAAGTATCAAGGATCTCGTTTCACAGTCGCTTCGCACATAATTACATACGACCTACGTACTCAACTCAACGTAGGTATGCTGTCTTGTGTACCACAGTTCAGATGGGTAGGATGCGTATGCCACTTCATTACGTGCCTTGGCATAATGGTATAAATACATGTGGAACTTTTAGGTTTTTAGTCCCGCTCCGCTGGGCAGTTAAACTGTACATTCGGATAGCAGTTTCTCATTCTATATGGTCTATTCTTTAATTCGGAATACTCAACACAAATACGCCACAAATTCAATTCTAAGAAATTTCAGTTTAGGACTTCGAATTAAAAATTGACCTTCAGTGTATGTTTTAAGATTTCTTTCAGTTGCCAGTCGGTACCTGGAGTCTATTTCCACACCAAGCTCCATCATGTAACATAGGCCTGTTGTACCAGTCCATTGTCTTTCATCCTAATGTTTTTTTTTTTTTTTATGTTACAAATTAATCGCTATTATGTATACTTACTCTCCTGTTAACACGTGTAGCTTGACTGTAAATGTGTTAATTTATGGAACAAATAAATAAATAAAATAATAATGTTTGGACGGGAAAAACGATGGAACGTATTTTATTACAATATCGATACCTTAGTTCTGTTCACACTGGTACTAACTTTTCGGAAAAAGTTGTTGCAAGTAGGACGCTTTTGCACAACTCTATGTGGTTTAAATTTCACTGGCAAAAACATTGTAATTAGTACGAGTGTGAACTAAGGTATCGATATTAGAAGGCTAACACGAATCTTCGATGTTGGAGAAACTACCGGCAGGCTTTTAGTGGGACTGGGCCGGCTACGTTTGCCGCATGCACCTGGAAAGGTGGGCTAGCTTGGCCACTGAGTGGGCGTCACAAGATGGGCAGCGCAGGCAGGGCAGGCCTAGACGGAGATGGCGGGACCTGGATAGGTTCCTCAACACCTGGCCGGAAGAGGCATCTGATCGGGAGTCGTGGAAATCAAGGGGGCTGTATATAATAGCTAGGTAGTAAATAAGAAGTTGAGTTAAGTAGGTATGTTATCAATTTGTTTTGTTCATTGTTTTGTCTTTTAGGTATTAAATATTTCGAGTCGTTATTATATTTGTTTTATAAATAGAATTAGTTAGGTTAAGCGTCAATCAGTTGTTTTCATTTGAGTTTCCTTTTTATTTCGTGTTTAGTATAAGTTATCGATTGTAAGTTGTTACGTTATAAGTAAATAAAGCCGTCTCAGAAAGTAAATAAAGATTTCCCCTTATATGCATCAATATTAACTAACTTGTATTGTTTTGTTGAAGAAAAATAGTTTCATTTGTTTATGTTTTGTTTATGTTTTAGTACTTACGATTTTATGTGTTTTGATTCTGATTATTGTGTAATTATTTAATGTTTTAATAAAATAAACGGAGATGCTCATGGTATACACATACAAATCCCACAATAACACACGATTCCTTCCTTTCCTGAGGTAACCCCTTCACCCCCTGGTAACAAGTCACCTATCCCCTCCTCCGGCCCAAGCTGAGAAAAAATATAAAATGGCCGCTCAGCCTGGACCGGCACTCATTCGCCTCCAGCCCGCCGCACGCCCACACGCACTGAAACACACTTCGCATCTTGAAAATTCCTTCAATGTTTTTATTTACTCTCCATGGTAATCATCCCGGTAACACAGTCTTCATGGGTATACGGACCTGTCCGTAACAGTGGTCCTTCGAGCAACCGGATATTGGAAGAACTATTTGAAGAACACATCAAGAAAGAAAATACAGCAAGAAAGAAACAAGTACGCGCGAGTTCTCGGCAGTGGTTTTAACCGCAGCCCAGTATACTTGATTCAAGAAAGAAGATACAGCAAGAAAGAAACAAGTACGCGCGAGTTCTCGGCAAGTGGTTTTAACCGCAGCCCAGTATACTTGATTCAAGAAAGAAACAAGAAACAAGTACGTGCGAGTCGTGGTCAGTCACAGGGTCTAGCTTTGCCCGACCACTGGCTCGTTAAAACGTGTGTGCCAGTCACCTAGCGGTGTTAAATGACTGTCAAGAAGCACATGCGGTAAGCTGGCAGAAATTGAGCGAATCTGTCCACTCTCGCGAGTGTATTGCTTAGTCGCGTCGGTACGGTGCATTAGCGAAGGGGGCCACAGGTTGGTCAAGAGTTTGGCACGGTCGTTCCTACCGTGTTATTAGCAACCCTAAGCTATTGTATCCTCTGCCGGGGGCTGTCCTCCCCTCCCTCTCCCCGCATTCCATTCCTGAACGGCATCACCGCGGTAGAAGTTCGTTCAGGCTGTTAGTGTTAGGAAGTGAATGTTAGGGAGTGAATTTCGAATAGGGAGTGTTAAATTTGATTTGATTAGCTAGGGACCCTCGTGCGCAAAGCAAGAAGAAATGTCGGAACCACGCAACACACGGTCGAAGTCGCGGGCCGACCAGACACCGGAGTCTGGCGGTACCACCTCGGGCGAGACGAACACGTGGAGCAAGGCTACAGGCGATACAGAGCAGTCCGGCGGTAGCGAGAGTAGAGTCACAGCGGGTGTAGAAAACGCGGTAAATGTAGAAAATCGTTTTGAGGACGCGAATGACGTCACGTTGCGCAATAGTGATGCGGGCACCGTAGTTAACGCGACGCCGGCCAATAGCGTCATAGTTTTGATGGCCGAGTTAGAGGCACATAATGCCGAATTAGCAAGGGCTCAGGCGGCCGCCGCCGCGGCGCGAAGTCGGCTGGAGATCGCCAGAATAAGTGATCTGGCGAACTCCAGCGACGCGGCGGGACCGCCCCGAGTTGAGGGGTCTTTGCATATCGAAAAATGGCTGTCCGAACAGCGTTTGTCCAGGCCGGGTAACGCAAGTAGAAACGTAGGCGGGGTCGCGGAAATCGATAACACGGCTAAACCAATTTCTCCACCGAACGCAGAAAAAAAGGATTCGGACGTCCAAATGCTAGCGAACGCGATTGTTCAAGCGGTAAACTCAAACGGTAACAATAGGGCGGGCCCTCCTAAATTTATTCACGACCTCCCGCACTTCGACGGGACGATAGCGGAGTGGATGGCTTTTAGGGCGGTTTTCAGCGACACCGAGAGCATGTTTTCAGACGTACAGAACGTAGCGCGGTTGAGAAAAGCGGTCAGAGGCGCGGCCCGCGAAGCAGTTAGAACGTTGTTATACACGGCCACCGATCCTTTCGAAATAATAGATACACTAGAGCGTCGTTACGGTAGGCCGGAATTGATCATTCTCTCCGAGATAGATAACATAAAACGAATGCCACGATTAACAGACGACGGGCAAAATATCGTGACATTCGCGAACAAAATATCAAATATCGTAGCCACAATCAAAACGTTGAATCAGGTTCAGTACTTGTATGCGCCGGAACTCGTCAGTCGTATAGTAGAAAAATTCAGTACAATATTGAAATACAAATGGTACGAGTTTAAAGCCACGCACAGCGGACCGCCTGATCTCATTTTGCTAGCCAAATTTTTGAATATAATGGGAGATCAGTGCGGCTCGATGTTTTCGGCAGAAAACAATCGAGAAGAGCGCCGCTTTAAACCTAAGCCAAGAGTAAACTTAACACGTCACAGAACATATTCGGAGAGTTCGGCTAGTACAGAGTCTGAAGATGATTCCCCTCAATCGTATACGGTCGCGAGTTTAAAAAAAACGTCGAAAAATGTAGCATCAAACCGCGTAAAAACACAAAAAGGGCAACCTAAAGCGAGGCCTCCCCCACCGACTTCCGAACCGGCAGCGAAATCGAGAGAGAGAGAGAAAAAGTGTACAATTTGCGAAGGCAATCACTCTCCTCCCGATTGCGCGGATTTTGTCAAATTAGATACAGAGGAGAGATGGGAAACGGCCAAGCGCTTCAGGTTGTGTTTTAGGTGTCTGTCGAATGACCATAGGCGATTTTTTAAGTGCAAGTACGTACCTTGCGGCGTGAACGAGTGCGAAGCGTCTCATCATAAATTGTTACACAACGATAAACGAAATTTAGAACATAAAAAAGAGAGCTTAGCACCGACACGCGGCAAAGTCAGTTCCGTGAACCACATACATCAACCGAATACGTATTTAAAAATAATGCCAGTAGAGGTCTCGGGGCCATTGGGCACTCTAGAATTAAATGTTTTATTGGACGAAGGGTCCTCGATAACTTTAATAGAAGAAGCCGTAGCAAATAAAATAGTGCCCAACGACCAACCGGGGGGTCTGCTGACAATAGAGGGGGTAGGGGGAAGTCGATTGAATGATCATGAATCGCGAGTGATCAAAGTGTCAATACGCGGTTCATGCAGTCGTGATTTACATTCAATGACCGCCCACACGATTAAAAAATTAGACTTAGCTTCACAAAAGGTAGACAAAGAATTAGTCAAGCGATGTAAACATTTAGAAGACATAGCGGACGAGTTATGTTATGATAGCGCGAAACCGACCATTTTAATCGGGCAGGATAATTGGCATTTAATAACGACCCGACAATTAAAAACAGGCGGTAAACACGACCCCGTGGCGAGTCTAGTTGGTCTAGGTTGGGTCCTACACGGCAAGGACTCGCTAAAGCGCGGTAATGTTGCGTACGTCAACCACATACGACCCATGTCGAGGCAAAACGAAGACGCTACTATGAAAATGATGAGGGATTTTTTTAGTATCGAAAGTTTAGGTATAGAGCCTAAAACTCCTAGAGCAGATCCCGAACAGCGTGCTTTAAAATTGCTAAACGACACGTGTCGGAGGGTTGACGGGGGCAACAGGTTCGAAGCGGGGCTCCTATGGCGTAGCGATAATGAGGAAATGCCGGACAATCGGGCCCAGGCACTTAGCAGGTTGTTTAACTTAGAAAAGAAGCTAGACAGAAACGTAGAACAACGCGAAGAATATAGTAAGCAGGTAAATAACTTGATAGAGGCGGGATATGCTGAGAGGGCCGCCGCCCCTCCCGCGTCCAAACGGACATGGTACTTACCTCATTTCGCCGTCGTTCATCCGCAGAAGGGTAAAATTCGATTAGTGTTCGATGCGGCCGCGAAGTCTGAAAATAAGAGCTTAAACGACGCGTTGTTAGCGGGTCCGGACCTCCTACAGTCTTTATTCGGCGTTATGATTCGGTTTAGGGAGGGAAAAATCGCAGTAGTCGCCGATATAAAGGAAATGTTCCTCCAAGTCAAAATCATCGACGCTGATCTTGATAGTCTGAGGTTATGGAGAGGAGAGAGCCGTACGGGTCCACCAATCGAATATAGAATGAATCGTTTAATCTTCGGAGCGGCGTCCTCACCAACCACGGCTATATTCGTAAAAAATAAGAACGCAGACGATCATGCCAGCGAGCACCCGGAGGTCGCTAGGGCAACCGTTAGGAATTTCTACATGGACGATTATTTAGGCGCATTCGACGACGAGGGGGAGGCCAAGAGCGTGATAAACGCGATGTACAAGGTACATCGGGCAGCCTCCTTCGAGTTACGTGGGTGGGCGTCCTACGTTCCAGAGGTCATAAGCGACGTAACAGACAGACGAACTACTGACCAAACAACCATAGGGAAAAGCGAGTCGGAAAGAACATTAGGAATGATTTGGAATCATAAACGCGATACCCTAGGTTTCAACGTCAACCTTAGGAACACGCCGTCAGACATTAAGGAGGGCGGGGCTATCCCCACCAAACGGCAAGTTACCAGCGCAGTCATGTCCGCTTATGACCCTTTGGGTCTAATTTCGACAATAACGGTGATAGGAAAGGCGCTTATCCAGGACATCTGGCGTAGCGGCATTCAATGGGACGACCCCATAACACAGGAACACCATCAGACGTGGCTAGCCTTTATAAAAAATCTAGAAACAATGAGAGAATTAGAAATAACTCGTTACGTACCCGCGCCCTCGGGCGAAACAGAATTACACGTATTTTGCGACGCGAGCGAAAAGATATACGCGACGGCAATTTATTTCGTGAACACGGATACGAACGGGGTTAGGACGTCTAGATTGGTCGCGGGAAAGGCTAGGGTCGCGCCTCTGAAACCGATTTCCATCCCACGCTTAGAACTCCAGGCCGCGGTGTTAGGCAGTAGATTGGCCGAGACGATTAAGCGAGAAACCGATTACAAAATAAAAAAGTGTCATTATTGGACAGACAGTAGAACTGTGTTAGCATGGATAAAATCGGATCCTCGCTCATTCAAGGCTTTCGTCGCGCATAGGTTGGCCGAAATAGAAAGCTTAACCGCGCCAGTAGACTGGCGATGGGTGCCCTCCGCCATGAACGTCGCCGACGACGCGACCAAGGGCATGCCGTCTAATTTCAACGCAACACATAGATGGTTTTTCGGTCCAGAATTTATTAGAAACGACCCCGACACATGGCCCAAAGAGAAGCCAGTGTCGGCGCCGTCAACCCCAACTGGGGAGGAGCGGGCCGTAAAACCCGTATTACACGCGCGATCGAAAATAGTCGACGATTACTTACCGCCGGTGGATAAATTCTCGCGTTATATTAGGCTATTACGTAGCGCCGCCGCCGTACTGCTCGCCGCTGAGAAATTTAAAGCCAAGCTGCTCCACAGTTCAACGCAAACATCAATGAGAACCGACCATATAGAAACCGCCGAGTTACTGCTAGTAAGAAGAAGCCAACGAGTTTCGTTCTACGAAGAGATCGCGAATATAGAGGCTGGACGACCACTACCGAAGAACTCACCCTTGAAGAGGGTAGCTGTGGGCGTGCGGCAGGGCGTACTCTACCTCGACAGCAGACTGACTCAAGATCGAACACGGCGAATACCGGTCCTCCATGCGAAAGAGCAGCTTACAAAACTGATCGTACTACACACACACAGTACTTTCGGTCACGCTAACCAAGAAACGGTATTGAACGAGCTACAACAACGCTACTACATAGTGGGACTGCGCGGCTGCCTTCGATACATATGCAATAGATGCCAGTGGTGCCGCACTTACAGGGGGATACCTCACAAAATCCCCTTGGGCGACTTACCACCTGAAAGGCTCATGGAAAGGCAGCCACCGTTCACAGCAATAGCAGTCGACTACTTCGGGCCCATGATAATCACAGTAGGGCGACGTCATGAGAAAAGGTGGGGCGCACTCTACACGTGCCTCACCACCCGTGCCATACATCTGGAGGTGGCCACCTCACTATCGGCCTCCTCCATGATACTCACATTACGACGATTAATGGCAAGAAGAGGCGCGCCTACTGTGATCTACTCTGATAATGCTACAAACTTCAGGGGCGGCCAGCGCGAGATCGAAGAGGCGCTGCGAGACAACGACAACGAGATGACCACCTTCGCCAGCACCAAATCCATAACCTGGAAGAAGATCCCACCTGGAGCTCCGAGCATGGGAGGCGCCTGGGAGCGAATGGTCCGCTCAGTCAAAACAGCGCTTCGAACTACACTCAAAGAAAAGTTCCCGTCCGAAGAGGTGCTCCACACCTTACTACTCGAAGCAGAGCACCTCGTGAACTCCCGACCTTTGACACCGGTCAACCCTGACCTCAACTCAGAATCCCTGACCCCCAACCACTTCCTAATTGGGCGGTCGTGTGGCATGTCACCATTCGGGAGTTTCACAGACGTCAAGATGACCATGAACAGCTGGAAGGCAGCCCAAGCCATGGCTGACGAGTTCTGGAGCAAATGGATTCGAGAATACAAACCACAGTTACAAGTACGTCGAGGAAACACGCCGAACGAGCAGCCAGTCAAAGTCGGCGACATCGTGCTCATCGTGGACCAGACCATGCCCAGGGGCACGTGGCCCAGAGGCCAGATAACATCTGTTTTTCCCGGACCTGATGGCTGAGTCAGAGTAACAGAAATTCGAACAGCTTCGGGTCTCATGCGTCGTCCAGCCTCTCGCCTCATCGTGTTAGACAGCGTGTAAACTACGTGGTGCTTGCGCACGAGGGGGAGAATTGTATATAATAGCTAGGTAGTAAATAAGAAGTTGAGTTAAGTAGGTATGTTATCAATTTGTTTTGTTCATTGTTTTGTCTTTTAGGTATTAAATATTTCGAGTCGTTATTATATTTGTTTTATAAATAGAATTAGTTAGGTTAAGCGTCAATCAGTTGTTTTCATTTGAGTTTCCTTTTTATTTCGTGTTTAGTATAAGTTATCGATTGTAAGTTGTTACGTTATAAGTAAATAAAGCCGTCTCAGAAAGTAAATAAAGATTTCCCCTTATATGCATCAATATTAACTAACTTGTATTGTTTTGTTGAAGAAAAATAGTTTCATTTGTTTATGTTTTGTTTATGTTTTAGTACTTACGATTTTATGTGTTTTGATTCTGATTATTGTGTAATTATTTAATGTTTTAATAAAATAAACGGAGATGCTCATGGTATACACATACAAATCCCACAATAACACACGATTCCTTCCTTTCCTGAGGTAACCCCTTCACCCCCTGGTAACAAGTCACCTATCCCCTCCTCCGGCCCAAGCTGAGAAAAAATATAAAATGGCCGCTCAGCCTGGACCGGCACTCATTCGCCTCCAGCCCGCCGCACGCCCACACGCACTGAAACACACTTCGCATCTTGAAAATTCCTTCAATGTTTTTATTTACTCTCCATGGTAATCATCCCGGTAACACAGTCTTCATGGGTATACGGACCTGTCCGTAATAGGGGCCTTTGTTCAGCAGTGGGACACTCAAACAGGCTATAAAAAAACCTCATTGAGACGTTGCATTAGAAACTTACATTTGTGGCGCATATGGTTGTGTAAATTGCAGCTCAGATGAGTAGAATGCGTGGCACTTCATAACGAATCCGTGCCGTGGCATAATGCTCTAAATGCATGCAGTTTTTTAGATTTATGCTTTTAGTTCCACTGTGAATTCGGAAAACTGAGGTTTTTAAGAAAATGTTGACGTGATTGCATTTAATGTGGTGTTGCTTTGGAAACTAACACATGAGGCAAACATAGTGGTCTATACGGTGAAGCGGAACGAGGAAAATGAACAAACCAGGCCGCGTGACAAGGAGGACTATATATATATATATATATTATGCTGAAGGTACTGCAGGACTAACATATCTTGCCGTAACTTCGCTTGTCGCGACCTGGACCTGCACATCTAGCATAACTGTCATGCGCGCTATTTCTCACGCGAGATAATTATCCGTCTCTTTCTGTGCAGTAATGTGAGAGAGTGCCGGGTAGCGCTATCTCGTGCGACAAGAGTCGCGAAGCATAGTTGTGCTAGACGGGCTGGACCTGTCTTGCTCGCACCATATTGAAAGGAAAGTGACAGGTAGTATTTTTTCGCGCGACAATTGCGTATCACAGTTATACTAGACGTGCTGGTGTCCTATGATCTGTTTACTTACTCCACCGACAAGAGCGAAGCTCTTAAATACTGAATAAATGATCTAACGCAGAGTATTGATTAAAAATGAGCAATTTAAATTAAATCGACTTAATCCACTTTCCTTTGAAGAAAGTTGGTTTTTTATCATAATAAGCAGATTAAAGTATTTTTTAGCAACAGGCGAATAATCTGGAATTATTTTAATTAGAATTAGAAAACTTAACGAAGCTTCTACTCAACCCTCTTCCCAATCCTAATACACAAAATGCCATATTATAATACCGATTTAACATCACTTACGTCCTTTTATATACATGCAGTATATCAGTGTTGAAATTTCATCGAGTTTGTCTTATTAACTTGTTTTAGGGTTTAATTTGGCATGTGAAGTGGTAAAAGTAATTTTGGTGAATACTAATGACCAGTGGTTCTCTGGAGAGACACGGGTGACACGAACAAATTGGGTAACAATGGTTAAATTAGACTAGATCTAGCATTACGTAGCGTAGTGTGTTCTAACCATAATTATATAGTAGTTATACGAAAACTCGATCATATGGAGACACATCATGCGAACCGAAGATGCGCAGACGAATTAGAATGGCGGGTCTATATTGACTTCTAGAATTATTTTTCGTGGAATGTTTCATTTCGTGGAAAGCATTTTTCTTTACAACCGTAAACGATTTGAGATTGATATAAAACAAACCTAACCTAACCTAAGCAATGGGATGATATCTGCACAAATTATGAAAAATGTATGACAGAGGAATAAATATTCTGTAAAATCATCTGTCGGCTTAATTAAATATTTGACGACATAAGGTTCTAGGAAACAAAGGGCAAAGGAGCGATGACCCAAGTAGGCAAAATAAGGAAAGATAGAAATATCTCTAACCGGATTAACATGCACCTCGTTTGTACTCTTGTGTTCTTCATATTTCTTTATAGGGCTGAGACCTGGACGCTCAAAGCCACCGACAGGCTGAGGATTGATATTTTATGGTGCTGGCGCCGGCTGCTAAGAATTCCTTGGACAGCCCACCACACAAACGCCTCGCTCCTCAAACAACTTAAGATTAAAATCACCCAACGTCGATCATCTATTTGTTTACACCATCATCATCATCATTCCCTGGCTCTTATCCCATTTAGCCTGCGATCGCCGCAGCATGTTTTCTTCCTCCATTCTTCCCTATTACTCGTCATGTCATCCTTTACTTTCTTCTTATTCATGTAGTCTTCTGTTATATTCTGTTACCGGGCACAACACCTCGGGTCTCCGAGGTCACTCCCAGAAGTCGTCGGCAACATCAAGGGACTGCTAGGCTTTCTGGTAGAGTTGGGTTGGCAAGAGTAGTGCCAGCAACCCTTCACGCAAAATAGGCGCATATTAAGACGTTGAGTTGCGAAAAACTAGCCCGCGATAACCTATAACCTTCATGTTATCTTTCACACAATCCATCCATCTTTTTTTTTTTTTTTATGTCATATGGGGCAAACGAGCAAACGTATCTCTTCCTTGATCTTCGACTTCTTCTATATTATCCGTCCACATTCATGCTTAACGCTTTTCTGGTTACGTGGCTCTATTTGTCTATACCCCGTTGTGATATTTTGGCCATATTCCACGCGGAGATACCAACATTCTAGAAAGCTAACGACCTAGAAAGACTAGACGGGAAAGGTCAAAGGCAAAAGACCCAAAGATCGAAGCCCGAGGAGATGGTCAGTAACTCCAGTTGTTCGGAGATGTGGATCTTCAAACAGCTGGAATTACCCATCAGCGCTGCAATCCACCAGGCGACGGACCGGATCAGCTGGAGACAAACCACAGATAGATTTTAAAGGAGTCAACGATTCCCAGTGATGGAGGAACGGTTAAGAAGAGAGAATACAAAATATTCGAAGCAATTCAAATTTGAGTAAACTAATTTTTCTTTGTACCTTAATTTTTGTATCTAAGAGTATGTCGTTGTAATCTTAGTAAACAACTAAGATGTGAAAACGTTTGCCAGAACAGAGGTATTGTTTATGCGTTCTAATTAGGAATGTAGCGAGCTTTATGCAAATCACCATAATGCAAGACGAACTGACCAGATAAAATCAGCTGTAATCAGTCCATTGCATTGTACAAACCAAAAGTGCTGCGAACCGCACAAGATGGCGAGACATCGTCAGACGGCGAAAGCAACCCCCGACTCTCCCTCATGAAGACCACGACCGCTCTGACAAAAGAGAAACGCAGAATATAAGACAAGTCAAGAAACATTGTTCCTTAATAATTACAACAACGGTTTAAACTCACATAAAAATTTACAGGAACGGCCCGAAATGTTTAGAACTCATATGGAGCTCTTCATACGGGGCAGCTATCCGTGCTGCTACACGATTCGCAGTGGGCCGCGAGTCGCGGTTGAATTTATACGTGAGTTTAAACCGTTGTTATAATTATTTAAGATGTCTCACGATAGTTTTCATAATATTATAAACTTTGTCCCTATTTATTAAATACATACGAAACAGGTTTACTCACGTCATTGAAGTCGAATATCGCTCGACATGTTCCGAATCGATACGCGATTGTTTGGATTGTTTATGTTTAAGAAATGACTTCGTTCCAAGGCTCAGGCATACACACCCTGTATAACTTAAAACTCCACCCGCAACAAGACGCCATTAAATTTAATATTAAAGAAAACTTAATTTTCTCCTACACCGTCGAACAAATTTCTCGTGAAACCCCGAGCGCTCCCGCGGTAATATTTAGGCTTAAGTGGGAATTTATTTTGGCCGAAATACCCAGTGCTAACTTAGAGGATAAGGCGCTTTAGATGCGATGTCCGTGAAGTTGGCAGATCAAGTTCCAGCAGATCACAAAATTATTGGAGTTCTATTCGCTTGCAACATAGTTCTATAGTTCCTGATACTTTTTAGAAATAGTTCTGTTGTAGTAACGAAAATAGAGCACATAACAGTTTTCAACCAAATGATCTGCTAACTTCACGTAGCAGATCAATTTCCTCCAAAACAAGCCAAACAATGTTATTATGTCAAATTGGAGGTATCTTAGAGTTCCTTATACTTAAAAAATTGTTCACGTTGTTTAATAAAAATAAAACGTATCCTTTTATAAAAAAAAATATAACTACTTTATTTAAGTATAGGTGCGATCTGCTGAGCGATTTCCAGGAGTTCTAGGCCAGTGTGTGGCCTTAAACGATAGCTACGACTCTAAACTAATAAAAACTGAAGAGTTCTCTTTACTGCTGGCACTTGCAAGTCATGAACGATTTTTTTTACTACAACATAGTTGAAATTTCAAGTTTATCAAGGTACAGGTGTGATCTGCTGAGAGATTTCCAGGAGTTCTTGGCCAGTGTGTGGCCTTAAACAATAGCTACGACTCTAAACTAATAAAAACTGAAGAGTTCTCCCTACTGCTGGACCTTGGAACTCATGAATTATTTTTTAATACAAAATACGAATAATTTCGAGTTTACCAAGATACAGGTATGATCTGCTGAGAGATTTCCAGGAGTTCTAGGCCAGTGTGTGGCCTTAAACGATAGCTATGACTCAAATCTATATAAAATTGAAGAGTTCTCCTTACTGCTGTAATTCTAAACTCATGAATGATTTTTTTACTACAAAGTACTTAAAAATTTGAGCTTATCAAGGTACAGGTATGATCTGCTGAGAGATTTCCAAGAGTTCTAGGCCAATGTGTGACCTCAAACGATAGCTACAACTCTAAACTAATAAAAACTGAAGAGTTCTCCCTACTGCTGAAACTTGGAACTCATGAATGATTTTTTACTTCAAAGTACGTAAAAAATCTATTTAACAAAGAGACAGGTGTGATCTGCTGAGAGATTTCCAGGAGTTCTAGGCCAGTGTGTGGCCTTAAACGATAGCAACTACTCTAAACTAATGAAAATTTAAGAGTTCTCCCTACTGCTGGAACTTGAAACTCATGAATTATTTTTTTATACGAAATACGAATAATTTCGAGTTTACCAAGCTACAGGTATGATCTGCTGAGAGATTTCCAGGAGTTCTAGACCAGTGTGTGACCTAAAACGGAAGCTATGACTCAAATCTATATAAAATTGAAGAGTTCTCCTTACTGCTGTAATTCGAAACTCATGAACGATTTTTTTACTACAAAGTTATTGAAAATTTGAGCTTATCAAGGTACAGGTATGATCTGCTGAGAGATTTCCAAGAGTTCTAGGCCAATGTGTGACATCAAACGATTGCTACAATTCTCAACTAATCAAAACTGAAGAGTTCTCCCTACTGCTGTAACTTGGAATTCATGAATGATTTTTTAATTCAAAGTACGTAAAAAATCTATTTAACAAAGAGACAGGTGTGATCTGCTGAGAGATTTCCAGGAGTTCTAGGCCAGTGTGTGACCTTAAACGATAGCTAGGACTCTAAACTAATAAAAACTGAAGAGTCCTTTCTACTGCTGAAACTTGGAACTCATGAATTATTTTTTAATACAAAATACGAATAATTTCGAGTTGACCAAGCTACAGGTATGATCTGCTGAGAGATTTCCAGGAGTTCTCGGCCAGTGTGTGGCCTTGAACGATAGCTATGACTCAAATCGATATAAAATTGAAGAGTTCTCTTTACTGCTGTAATTCGAAACTCATGAATGATTTTTTTACTACAAAGTACTTGAAAATTTGAGCTTATCAAGGTACAGGTATGATCTGCTGAGAGATTTCCAAGAGTTCTAGGCCAGTATGTGTCCTCAAACGATAGCTACAACTCTAAACTAAAAAAAACTGAAGAGTTCTCCCTACTGCTAGAACTTGGAACTCATGAATGATTTTTTACTTCAAAGTACGTAAAAAATCTATTTAACAAAGAGACAGGTGTGATCTGCTGAGAGATTTCCAGGAGTTCTAGACCAGTGTGTGGCCTAAAACGATAGCTATGACTCTAATCTATAAAAAATTGAAGAGTTCTCCTTACTGCTGGAATTCGAAACTCATGAATGATTTTTTTACTACAAAGTACTTGAAAATTTGAGCTTATCAAGGTACAGGTATGATCTGCTGAGAGATTTCCAAGAGTTCTAGGCCAATGTATGACCTCAAACGATTGCTACAATTCTCAACTTATTAAAACTGAAGAGTTCTCCGTACTGCTGGAACTTGGAAATCATGAATGATTTTTTAATTCAAAGTACGTAAAAAATCTATTTAACAAAGAGACAGGTGTGATCTGCTGAGAGATTTCCAGGAGTTCTAGGCCAGTGTGTGGCCTTAAACGATAGCTACGACTCTAAACTAATAAAAACTGAAGAGTTCTCTTTACTGCTGGCACTTGAAACTCATGAACGATTTTTTTTACTACAACATAGTTGAAATTTCAAGTTTATCAAGGTACAGGTGTGATCTGCTGAGAGATTTCCAGGAGTTCCTGGCCAGTGTGTGGCCTTAAACAATAGCTACGACTCACAACTAATAAAAACTGAAGAGTTCTGTCTACTGCTGGAACTTGGAACTCATGAATGATTTTTTACTTCACAGTACGTAAAAAATCTATTTAACAAAGAGACAGGTGTGATCTGCTGAGAGATTTCCAGGAGTTCTAGACCAGTGTGTGGCCTTAAACGATAGCTACAACTCTAAACTAATAAAAATTGAAGAGTTCTCCCTACTGCTGGAACTTGGAACTCATGAATTATTTTTTAATACAAAATACGAATAATTTCGAGTTTACCAAGCTACAGGTATGATCTGCTGAGAGATTTCCAGGAGTTCTAGACCAGTGTGTGAACTAAAGCGATAGCTAAGACTCAAATCTATATAAAATTGAAGAGTTCTCCTTACTGCTGTAATTTGAAACTCATGAACGATTTTTTTACTACAAAGTACTTGAAAATTTGAGCTTATCAAGGTACAGGTATGATCTGCTGAGAGATTTCCAAGAGTTCTAGGCCAATGTGTGACCTCAAACGATTGCTACAATTCTCAACTAATCAAAACTGAAGAGTTCTCCCTACTGCTGGAACTTGGAATTCATGAATGATTTTTTACTTTAAAGTACGTAAAAAATCTATTTAACAAAGAGACAGGTGTGATCTGCTGAGAGATTTCCAGGAGTTCTAGGCCAGTGTGTGGCCTAACACGATAGCTACGACTCTAAACTAATAAAAACTGAAGAGTTCTTTCTACTGCTGAAACTTGGAACTCATGAATTATTTTTTAATACAAAATACGAATAATTTCGAGTTGACCAAGCTACAGGTATGATCTGCTGAGAGATTTCCAGGAGTTCTCGGCCAGTGTGTGGCCTTAAACGATAGCTATGACTGAAATCTATATAAAATTGAAGAGTTCTCTTTACTGCTGTAATTCGAAACTCATGAATGATTTTTTTACTACAAAGTACTTGAAAATTTGAGCTTATCAAGGTACAGGTATGATCTGCTGAGAGATTTCCAAGAGTTCTAGGTCATTGTGTGACCTCAGACGATAGCTACAACTTTAAACTAATAAAAACTGAAGAGTTCTCCCTACTGCTGTAACTTGGAACTCATGAATGATTTTTTAATTCAAAGTACGTAAAAAATCTATTTAACAAAGAGACAGGTGTGATCTGCTGAGAGATTTCCAGGAGTTCTAGGCCAGTGTGTGGCCTTAAACGATAGCTACAACTCTAAACTAATAAAAATTGAAGAGTTCTTCCTACTGCTGGAACTTGGAACTCATGAAATATTTTTTTATACAAAATACGAATAATTTCGAGTTTACCAAGCTACAGGTATGATCTGCTGAGAGATTTCCACGAGTTCTAGACCAGTGTGTGACCTAAAACGATAGCTATGACTCAAATCTATATAAAATTGAAGAGTTCTCCTTACTGCTGTATTTCGAAACTCATGAACGATTTTTTTACTACAAAGTACTTGAAAATTTGAGCTTATCAAGGTACAGGTATGATCTGCTGAGAGATTTCCAAGAGTTCTAGACCAATGTGTGACCTCAAACGATTGCTACAATTCTCAACTAATCAAAACTGAAGAGTTCTCCCTACTAATGAAACTTGGAATTCATGAATGATTTTTTAATTCAAAGTACGTAAAAAATCTATTTAACAAAGAGACAGGTGTGATCTGCTGAGAGATTTCCAGGAGGTCTAGGCCAGTGTGTGGCCTAAATCGATAGCTACGACTCTAATCTAATAAAAATTGAAGAGTTCTCTCTACTGCTGGAACTTGGAACTCATGAATTATTTTTTAATACAAAATACGAATAATTTCGAGTTTACCAAGCTACAGGTATGATCTGCTGAGAGATTTCCAGGAGTTCTCGGCCAGTGTGTGGCCTTAAACGATAGCTATGACTGAAATCTATATAAAATTGAAGAGTTCTCTTTACTGCTGTAATTCGAAACTCATGAATGATTTTTTTACTACAAAGTACTTGAAAATTTGAGCTTATCAAGGTACAGGTATGATCTGCTGAGAGATTTCCAAGAGTTCTAGGCCATTGTGTGACCTCAAACGATAGCTACAACTTTAAACTAATAAAAACTGAAGAGTTCTCGTTACTGCTGGCACTTGGTACTCATGAACGATTTTTTTTACTACAACATAGTTGAAATTTCAAGTTTGTCAAGGTACAGGTGTGATCTGCTGAGAGATTTCCAGGAGTTCTAGACCAGTGTGTGGCCTTAAACGATAGCTACAACTATAAACTAATGAAAATTGAAGAGTTCTCCCTACTGCTGGAACTTGGAACTCATGAATTATTTTTTAATACAAAATACGAATAATTTCGAGTTTACCAAGATACAGGTATGATCTGCTGAGAGATTTCCAGGAGTTCTAGGCCAGTGTGTGGCCTAAAACGATAGCTATGACTCAAATCTATATAAAATTGAAGAGTTCTCTTTACTGCTGTAATTCGAAACTCATGAATGATTTTTTTACTACAAAGTACTTGAAAATTTGAGCTTATCAAGGTACAGGTATGATCTGCTGAGAGATTTCCAAGAGTTCTAGGCCAGTATGTGTCCTCAAACGATAGCTACAACTCTAAACTAAAAAAAACTGAAGAGTTCTCCCTACTGCTAGAACTTGGAACTCATGAATGATTTTTTACTTCAAAGTACGTAAAAAATCTATTTAACAAAGAGACAGGTGTGATCTGCTGAGAGATTTCCAGGAGTTCTAGACCAGTGTGTGGCCTAAAACGATAGCTATGACTCTAATCTATAAAAAATTGAAGAGTTCTCCTTACTGCTGGAATTCGAAACTCATGAATGATTTTTTTACTACAAAGTACTTGAAAATTTGAGCTTATCAAGGTACAGGTATGATCTGCTGAGAGATTTCCAAGAGTTCTAGGCCAATGTATGACCTCAAACGATTGCTACAATTCTCAACTTATTAAAACTGAAGAGTTCTCCGTACTGCTGGAACTTGGAAATCATGAATGATTTTTTAATTCAAAGTACGTAAAAAATCTATTTAACAAAGAGACAGGTGTGATCTGCTGAGAGATTTCCAGGAGTTCTAGGCCAGTGTGTGGCCTTAAACGATAGCTACGACTCTAAACTAATAAAAACTGAAGAGTTCTCTTTACTGCTGGCACTTGAAACTCATGAACGATTTATTTTACTACAACATAGTTGAAATTTCAAGTTTATCAAGGTACAGGTGTGATCTGCTGAGAGATTTCCAGGAGTTCCTGGCCAGTGTGTGGCCTTAAACAATAGCTACGACTCACAACTAATAAAAACTGAAGAGTTCTGTCTACTGCTGGAACTTGGAACTCATGAATGATTTTTTACTTCACAGTACGTAAAAAATCTATTTAACAAAGAGACAGGTGTGATCTGCTGAGAGATTTCCAGGAGTTCTAGACCAGTGTGTGGCCTTAAACGATAGCTACAACTCTAAACTAATAAAAATTGAAGAGTTCTCCCTACTGCTGGAACTTGGAACTCATGAATTATTTTTTAATACAAAATACGAATAATTTCGAGTTTACCAAGCTACAGGTATGATCTGCTGAGAGATTTCCAGGAGTTCTAGACCAGTGTGTGAACTAAAGCGATAGCTAAGACTCAAATCTATATAAAATTGAAGAGTTCTCCTTACTGCTGTAATTTGAAACTCATGAACGATTTTTTTACTACAAAGTACTTGAAAATTTGAGCTTATCAAGGTACAGGTATGATCTGCTGAGAGATTTCCAAGAGTTCTAGGCCAATGTGTGACCTCAAACGATTGCTACAATTCTCAACTAATCAAAACTGAAGAGTTCTCCCTACTGCTGGAACTTGGAATTCATGAATGATTTTTTACTTTAAAGTACGTAAAAAATCTATTTAACAAAGAGACAGGTGTGATCTGCTGAGAGATTTCCAGGAGTTCTAGGCCAGTGTGTGGCCTAACACGATAGCTACGACTCTAAACTAATAAAAACTGAAGAGTTCTTTCTACTGCTGAAACTTGGAACTCATGAATTATTTTTTAATACAAAATACGAATAATTTCGAGTTGACCAAGCTACAGGTATGATCTGCTGAGAGATTTCCAGGAGTTCTCGGCCAGTGTGTGGCCTTAAACGATAGCTATGACTGAAATCTATATAAAATTGAAGAGTTCTCTTTACTGCTGTAATTCGAAACTCATGAATGATTTTTTTACTACAAAGTACTTGAAAATTTGAGCTTATCAAGGTACAGGTATGATCTGCTGAGAGATTTCCAAGAGTTCTAGGTCATTGTGTGACCTCAGACGATAGCTACAACTTTAAACTAATAAAAACTGAAGAGTTCTCCCTACTGCTGTAACTTGGAACTCATGAATGATTTTTTAATTCAAAGTACGTAAAAAATCTATTTAACAAAGAGACAGGTGTGATCTGCTGAGAGATTTCCAGGAGTTCTAGGCCAGTGTGTGGCCTTAAACGATAGCTACAACTCTAAACTAATAAAAATTGAAGAGTTCTACCTACTGCTGGAACTTGGAACTCATGAATTATTTTTTTATACAAAATACGAATAATTTCGAGTTTACCAAGCTACAGGTATGATCTGCTGAGAGATTTCCACGAGTTCTAGACCAGTGTGTGACCTAAAACGATAGCTATGACTCAAATCTATATAAAATTGAAGAGTTCTCCTTACTGCTGTATTTCGAAACTCATGAACGATTTTTTTACTACAAAGTACTTGAAAATTTGAGCTTATCAAGGTACAGGTATGATCTGCTGAGAGATTTCCAAGAGTTCTAGGCCAATGTGTGACCTCAAACGATAGCTACAACTCTAAACTAATAAAAACTGAAGAGTTCTCCCTACTGCTGAAACTTGGAACTCATGAATGATTTTTTACTTCAAAGTACGTAAAAAATCTATTTAACAAAGAGACAGGTGTGATCTGCTGAGAGATTTCCAGGAGTTCTAGGCCAGTGTGTGGCCTTAAACGATAGCAACTACTCTAAACTAATGAAAATTTAAGAGTTCTCCCTACTGCTGGAACTTGAAACTCATGAATTATTTTTTTATACGAAATACGAATAATTTCGAGTTTACCAAGCTACAGGTATGATCTGCTGAGAGATTTCCACGAGTTCTAGACCAGTGTGTGACCTAAAACGATAGCTATGACTCAAATCTATATAAAATTGAAGAGTTCTCCTTACTGCTGTATTTCGAAACTCATGAACGATTTTTTTACTACAAAGTACTTGAAAATTTGAGCTTATCAAGGTACAGGTATGATCTGCTGAGAGATTTCCAAGAGTTCTAGGCCAATGTGTGACCTCAAACGATAGCTACAACTCTAAACTAATAAAAACTGAAGAGTTCTCCCTACTGCTGAAACTTGGAACTCATGAATGATTTTTTACTTCAAAGTACGTAAAAAATCTATTTAACAAAGAGACAGGTGTGATCTGCTGAGAGATTTCCAGGAGTTCTAGGCCAGTGTGTGGCCTTAAACGATAGCAACTACTCTAAACTAATGAAAATTTAAGAGTTCTCCCTACTGCTGGAACTTGAAACTCATGAATTATTTTTTTATACGAAATACGAATAATTTCGAGTTTACCAAGCTACAGGTATGATCTGCTGAGAGATTTCCAAGAGTTCTAGGCCAATGTGTGACATCAAACGATTGCTACAATTCTCAACTAATCAAAACTGAAGAGTTCTCCCTACTGCTGTAACTTGGAATTCATGAATGATTTTTTAATTCAAAGTACGTAAAAAATCTATTTAACAAAGAGACAGGTGTGATCTGCTGAGAGATTTCCAGGAGTTCTAGGCCAGTGTGTGACCTTAAACGATAGCTACGACTCTAAACTAATAAAAACTGAAGAGTCCTTTCTACTGCTGAAACTTGGAACTCATGAATTATTTTTTAATACAAAATACGAATAATTTCGAGTTGACCAAGCTACAGGTATGATCTGCTGAGAGATTTCCAGGAGTTCTAGGCCAGTGTGTGGCCTTGAACGATAGCTATGACTCAAATCTATATAAAATTGAAGAGTTCTCCTTACTGCTGAAATTCTAAACTCATGAATGATTTTTTTACTACAAAGTACTTCAAAATTTGAGCTTATCAAGGTACAAGTATGATCTGCTGAGAGATTTCCAAGAGTTCTAGGCCAATGTGTGACCTCAAACGATAGCTACAACTCTAAACTAATAAAAACTGAAGAGTTCTCCCTACTGCTGAAACTTGGAACTCATGAATGATTTTTTACTTCACAGTACGTAAAAAATCTATTTAACAAAGAGACAGGTGTGATCTGCTGAGAGATTTCCAGGAGTTCTAGACGAGTGTGTGGCCTAAAACGATAGCTATGACTCTAATCTATAAAAAATTGAAGAGTTCTCCTTACTGCTGGAATTCGAAACTCATGAATGATTTTTTTACTACAAAGTACTTGAAAATTTGAGCTTATCAAGGTACAGGTATGATCTGCTGAGAGATTTCCAAGAGTTCTAGGCCAATGTATGACCTCAAACGATTGCTACAATTCTCAACTTATTAAAACTGAAGAGTTCTCCGTACTGCTGGAACTTGGAAATCATGAATGATTTTTTAATTCAAAGTACGTAAAAAATCTATTTAACAAAGAGACAGGTGTGATCTGCTGAGAGATTTCCAGGAGTTCTAGGCCAGTGTGTGGCCTTAAACGATAGCTACGACTCACAACTAATAAAAACTGAAGAGTTCTGTCTACTGCTGGAACTTGGAACTCATGAATGATTTTTTACTTCACAGTACGTAAAAAATCTATTTAACAAAGAGACAGGTGTGATCTGCTGAGAGATTTCCAGGAGTTCTAGACCAGTGTGTGGCCTTAAACGATAGCTACAACTCTAAACTAATAAAAATTGAAGAGTTCTCCCTACTGCTGGAACTTGGAACTCATGAATTATTTTTTAATACAAAATACGAATAATTTCGAGTTTACCAAGCTACAGGTATGATCTGCTGAGAGATTTCCAGGAGTTCTAGACCAGTGTGTGAACTAAAGCGATAGCTAAGACTCAAATCTATATAAAATTGAAGAGTTCTCCTTACTGCTGTAATTTGAAACTCATGAACGATTTTTTTACTACAAAGTACTTGAAAATTTGAGCTTATCAAGGTACAGGTATGATCTGCTGAGAGATTTCCAAGAGTTCTAGGCCAATGTGTGACCTCAAACGATTGCTACAATTCTCAACTAATCAAAACTGAAGAGTTCTCCCTACTGCTGGAACTTGGAATTCATGAATGATTTTTTACTTTAAAGTACGTAAAAAATCTATTTAACAAAGAGACAGGTGTGATCTGCTGAGAGATTTCCAGGAGTTCTAGGCCAGTGTGTGGCCTAACACGATAGCTACGACTCTAAACTAATAAAAACTGAAGAGTTCTTTCTACTGCTGAAACTTGGAACTCATGAATTATTTTTTAATACAAAATACGAATAATTTCGAGTTGACCAAGCTACAGGTATGATCTGCTGAGAGATTTCCAGGAGTTCTCGGCCAGTGTGTGGCCTTAAACGATAGCTATGACTGAAATCTATATAAAATTTAAGAGTTCTCTTTACTGCTGTAATTCGAAACTCATGAATGATTTTTTTACTACAAAGTACTTGAAAATTTGAGCTTATCAAGGTACAGGTATGATCTGCTGAGAGATTTCCAAGAGTTCTAGGTCATTGTGTGACCTCAGACGATAGCTACAACTTTAAACTAATAAAAACTGAAGAGTTCTCCCTACTGCTGTAACTTGGAACTCATGAATGATTTTTTAATTCAAAGTACGTAAAAAATCTATTTAACAAAGAGACAGGTGTGATCTGCTGAGAGATTTCCAGGAGTTCTAGGCCAGTGTGTGGCCTTAAACGATAGCTACAACTTTAAACTAATAAAAATTGAAGAGTTCTTCCTACTGCTGGAACTTGGAACTCATGAATTATTTTTTTATACAAAATACGAATAATTTCGAGTTTACCAAGCTACAGGTATGATCTGCTGAGAGATTTCCACGAGTTCTAGACCAGTGTGTGACCTAAAACGATAGCTATGACTCAAATCTATATAAAATTGAAGAGTTCTCCTTACTGCTGTAATTCGAAACTCATGAACGATTTTTTTACTACAAAGTAATTGAAAATTTGAGCTTATCAAGGTACAGGTATGATCTGCTGAGAGATTTCCAAGAGTTCTAGGCCAATGTGTGACCTCAAACGATTGCTACAATTCTTAACTAATTAAAACTAAAGAGTTCTCCCTACTGCTGGAACTTGGAGTTCATGAATGATTTTTTACTTCAAAGTACGTAAAAAATCTATTTAACAAAGAGACAGGTGTGATCTGCTGAGAGATTTCCAGGAGTTCTCGGCCAGTGTGTGGCCTTAAACGATAGCTATGACTGAAATCTATATAAAATTGAAGAGTTCTCTTTACTGCTGTAATTCGAAACTCATGAATGATTTTTTTACTACAAAGTACTTGAAAATTTGAGCTTATCAAGGTACAGGTATGATCTGCTGAGAGATTTCCAAGAGTTCTAGGCCATTGTGTGACCTCAAACGATAGCTACAACTTTAAGCTAATAAAAACTGAAGAGTTCTCGTTACTGCTGGCACTTGGTACTCATGAACGATTTTTTTTACTACAACATAGTTGAAATTTCAAGTTTGTCAAGGTACAGGTGTGATCTGCTGAGAGATTTCCAGGAGTTCTAGACCAGTGTGTGGCCTTTAACGATAGCTACAACTATAAACTAATGAAAATTGAAGAGTTCTCCTTACTGCTGGAACTTGGAACTCATGAATTATTTTTTAATACAAAATACGAATAATTTCGAGTTTACCAAGATACAGGTATGATCTGCTGAGAGATTTCCAGGAGTTCTAGGCCAGTGTGTGGCCTAAAACGATAGCTATGACTCAAATCTATATAAAATTGAAGAGTTCTCCTTACTGCTGAAATTCTAAACTCATGAATGATTTTTTTACTACAAAGTACTTCAAAATTTGAGCTTATCAAGGTACAAGTATGATCTGCTGAGAGATTTCCAAGAGTTCTAGGCCAATGTGTGACCTCAAACGATAGCTACAACTCTAAACTAATAAAAACTGAAGAGTTCTCCCTACTGCTGAAACTTGGAACTCATGAATGATTTTTTACTTCACAGTACGTAAAAAATCTATTTAACAAAGAGACAGGTGTGATCTGCTGAGAGATTTCCAGGAGTTCTAGGCCAGTGTGTGGCCTTAAACGATAGCAACTACTCTAAACTAATGAAAATTGAAGAGTTCTCTCTACTGCTGGAACTTGGAACTCATGAATTATTTTTTAATACGAAATACGAATAATTTCGAGTTTACCAAGCTACAGGTATGATCTGCTGAGAGATTTCCAGGAGTTCTAGACCAGTGTGTGAACTAAAGCGAAAGCTAAGACTCAAATCTATATAAAATTGAAGAGTTCTCCTTACTGCTGTAATTTGAAACTCATGAACGATTTTTTTACTACAAAGTACTTGAAAATTTGAGCTTATCAAGGTACAGGTATGATCTGCTGAGAGATTTCCAAGAGTTCTAGGCCAATGTGTGACCTCAAACGATTGCTACAATTCTCAACTAATCAAAACTGAAGAGTTCTCCCTACTGCTGGAACTTGGAATTCATGAATGATTTTTTACTTTAAAGTACGTAAAAAATCTATTTAACAAAGAGACAGGTGTGATCTGCTGAGAGATTTCCAGGAGTTCTAGGCCAGTGTGTGGCCTAACACGATAGCTACGACTCTAAACTAATAAAAACTGAAGAGTTCTTTCTACTGCTGAAACTTGGAACTCATGAATTATTTTTTAATACAAAATACGAATAATTTCGAGTTGACCAAGCTACAGGTATGATCTGCTGAGAGATTTTTAGGAGTTCTCGGCAAGTGTGTGGCTTTATACGATAGCTATGACTCGAATCTATATAAAATTGAAGAGTTCTCCTTACTGCTGTAATTCTAAACTCATGAATGATTTTTTTACTACAAAGTACTTGAAAATTTGAGCTTATCAAGGTACAGGTATGATCTGCTGAGAGATTTCCAAGAGTTCTAGGTCATTGTGTGACCTCAGACGATAGCTAAAACTTTAAACTAATAAAAACTGAAGAGTTCTCCCTACTGCTGTAACTTGGAACTCATGAATGATTTTTTAATTCAAAGTACGTAAAAAATCTATTTAACAAAGAGACAGGTGTGATCTGCTGAGAGATTTCCAGGAGTTCTAGGCCAGTGTGTGGCCTTAAACGATAGCTACAACTCTAAACTAATAAAAATTGAAGAGTTCTTCCTACTGCTGGAACTTGGAACTCATGAATTATTTTTTTATACAAAATACGAATAATTTCGAGTTTACCAAGCTACAGGTATGATCTGCTGAGAGATTTCCACGAGTTCTAGACCAGTGTGTGGCCTAAAACGATAGCTATGACTCAAATCTATATAAAATTGAAGAGTTCTCCTTACTGCTGAAATTCTAAACTCATGAATGATTTTTTTACTACAAAGTACTTCAAAATTTGAGCTTATCAAGGTACAAGTATGATCTGCTGAGAGATTTCCAAGAGTTCTAGGCCAATGTGTGACCTCAAACGATAGCTACAACTCTAAACTAATAAAAACTGAAGAGTTCTCCCTACTGCTGAAACTTGGAACTCATGAATGATTTTTTACTTCACAGTACGTAAAAAATCTATTTAACAAAGAGACAGGTGTGATCTGCTGAGAGATTTCCAGGAGTTCTAGGCCAGTGTGTGGCCTTAAACGATAGCAACTACTCTAAACTAATGAAAATTGAAGAGTTCTCTCTACTGCTGGAACTTGGAACTCATGAATTATTTTTTAATACGAAATACGAATAATTTCGAGTTTACCAAGCTACAGGTATGATCTGCTGAGAGATTTCCAGGAGTTCTAGACCAGTGTGTGAACTAAAGCGAAAGCTAAGACTCAAATCTATATAAAATTGAAGAGTTCTCCTTACTGCTGTAATTTGAAACTCATGAACGATTTTTTTACTACAAAGTACTTGAAAATTTGAGCTTATCAAGGTACAGGTATGATCTGCTGAGAGATTTCCAAGAGTTCTAGGCCAATGTGTGACCTCAAACGATTGCTACAATTCTCAACTAATCAAAACTGAAGAGTTCTCCCTACTGCTGGAACTTGGAATTCATGAATGATTTTTTACTTTAAAGTACGTAAAAAATCTATTTAACAAAGAGACAGGTGTGATCTGCTGAGAGATTTCCAGGAGTTCTAGGCCAGTGTGTGGCCTAACACGATAGCTACGACTCTAAACTAATAAAAACTGAAGAGTTCTTTCTACTGCTGAAACTTGGAACTCATGAATTATTTTTTAATACAAAATACGAATAATTTCGAGTTGACCAAGCTACAGGTATGATCTGCTGAGAGATTTTTAGGAGTTCTCGGCAAGTGTGTGGCTTTATACGATAGCTATGACTCGAATCTATATAAAATTGAAGAGTTCTCCTTACTGCTGTAATTCTAAACTCATGAATGATTTTTTTACTACAAAGTACTTGAAAATTTGAGCTTATCAAGGTACAGGTATGATCTGCTGAGAGATTTCCAAGAGTTCTAGGTCATTGTGTGACCTCAGACGATAGCTAAAACTTTAAACTAATAAAAACTGAAGAGTTCTCCCTACTGCTGTAACTTGGAACTCATGAATGATTTTTTAATTCAAAGTACGTAAAAAATCTATTTAACAAAGAGACAGGTGTGATCTGCTGAGAGATTTCCAGGAGTTCTAGGCCAGTGTGTGGCCTTAAACGATAGCTACAACTCTAAACTAATAAAAATTGAAGAGTTCTTCCTACTGCTGGAACTTGGAACTCATGAATTATTTTTTTATACAAAATACGAATAATTTCGAGTTTACCAAGCTACAGGTATGATCTGCTGAGAGATTTCCACGAGTTCTAGACCAGTGTGTGACCTAAAACGATAGCTATGACTCAAATCTATATAAAATTGAAGAGTTCTCCTTACTGCTGTATTTCGAAACTCATGAACGATTTTTTTACTACAAAGTACTTGAAAATTTGAGCTTATCAAGGTACAGGTATGATCTGCTGAGAGATTTCCAAGAGTTCTAGGCCAATGTGTGACCTCAAATGATTGCTACAATTCTCAACTAATCAAAACTGAAGAGTTCTCCCTACTGCTGAAACTTGGAATTCATGAATGATTTTTTAATTCAAAGTACGTAAAAAATCTATTTAACAAAGAGACAGGTGTGATCTGCTGAGAGATTTCCAGGAGTTCTAGGCCATTGTGTGACCTCAAACGATAGCTACAACTTTAAACTAATAAAAACTGAAGAGTTCTCGTTACTGCTGGCACTTGGTACTCATGAACGATTTTTTTTACTACAACATAGTTGAAATTTCAAGTTTGTCAAGGTACAGGTGTGATCTGCTGAGAGATTTCCAGGAGTTCTAGACCAGTGTGTGGCCTTAAACGATAGCTACAACTATAAACTAATGAAAATTGAAGAGTTCTCCCTACTGCTGGAACTTGGAACTCATGAATTATTTTTTAATACAAAATACGAATAATTTCGAGTTTACCAAGATACAGGTATGATCTGCTGAGAGATTTCCAGGAGTTCTAGGCCAGTGTGTGGCCTAAAACGATAGCTATGACTCAAATCTATATAAAATTGAAGAGTTCTCCTTACTGCTGAAATTCTAAACTCATGAATGATTTTTTTACTACAAAGTACTTCAAAATTTGAGCTTATCAAGGTACAAGTATGATCTGCTGAGAGATTTCCAAGAGTTCTAGGCCAATGTGTGACCTCAAACGATAGCTACAACTCTAAACTAATAAAAACTGAAGAGTTCTCCCTACTGCTGAAACTTGGAACTCATGAATGATTTTTTACTTCACAGTACGTAAAAAATCTATTTAACAAAGAGACAGGTGTGATCTGCTGAGAGATTTCTAGGAGTTCTAGGCCAGTGTGTGACCTTAAACGATAGCAACTACTCTAAACTAATGAAAATTGAAGAGTTCTCTCTACTGCTGGAACTTGGAACTCATGAATTATTTTTTAATACGAAATACGAATAATTTCGAGTTTACCAAGCTACAGGTATGATCTGCTGAGAGATTTCCAGGAGTTCTAGACCAGTGTGTGACCTAAAACGGAAGCTATGACTCAAATCTATATAAAATTGAAGAGTTCTCCTTACTGCTGTAATTCGAAACTCATGAACGATTTTTTTACTACAAAGTAATTGAAAATTTGAGCTTATCAAGGTACAGGTATGATCTGCTGAGAGATTTCCAAGAGTTCTAGGCCAATGTGTGACCTCAAACGATTGCTACAATTCTTAACTAATTAAAACTAAAGAGTTCTCCCTACTGCTGGAACTTGGAGTGCATGAATGATTTTTTACTTCAAAGTACGTAAAAAATCTATTTAACAAAGAGACAGGTGTGATCTGCTGAGAGATTTCCAGGAGTTCTAGGCCAGTGTGTGGCCTAACACGATAGCTACGACTCTAAACTAATAAAAACTGAAGAGTTCTTTCTACTGCTGAAACTTGGAACTCATGAATTATTTTTTAATACAAAATACGAATAATTTCGAGTTGACCAAGCTACAGGTATGATCTGCTGAGAGATTTTTAGGAGTTCTCGGCAAGTGTGTGGCTTTTTACGATAGCTATGACTCAAATCTATATAAAATTGAAGAGTTCTCCTTACTGCTGTAATTCTAAACTCATGAATGATTTTTTTACTACAAAGTACTTGAAAATTTGAGCTTATCAAGGTACAGGTATGATCTGCTGAGAGATTTCCAAGAGTTCTAGGTCATTGTGTGACCTCAGACGATAGCTACAACTTTAAACTAATAAAAACTGAAGAGTTCTCCCTACTGCTGGAACTTGGAACTCATGAATGATTTTTTAATTCAAAGTACGTAAAAAATCTATTTAACAAAGAGACAGGTGTGATCTGCTGAGAGATTTCCAGGAGTTCTAGGCCAGTGTGTGGCCTTAAACGATAGCTACAACTCTAAACTAATAAAAATTGAAGAGTTCTTCCTACTGCTGGAACTTGGAACTCATGAATTATTTTTTTATACAAAATACGAATAATTTCGAGTTTACCAAGCTACAGGTATGATCTGCTGAGAGATTTCCACGAGTTCTAGACCAGTGTGTGGCCTAACACGATAGCTACGACTCTAAACTAATAAAAACTGAAGAGTTTTCTTTACTGCTGGCACTTGAAACTCATGAACGATTTTTTTTACTACAACATAGTTGAAATTTCAAGTTTATCAAGGTACAGGTGTGATCTGCTGAGAGATTTCCAGGAGTTCTTGGCCAGTGTGTGGCCTTAAACAATAGCTACGACTCTCAACTAATAAAAACTGAAGAGTTCTGTCTACTGCTGGAACTTGGAACTCATGAATGATTTTTTACTTCACAGTACGTAAAAAATCAATTTAACAAAGAGACAGGTGTGATCTGCTGAGTGTTTTCCGGGAGTTCTAGGACAATGTGTGGCCTCAAACGATAGCTATGACTCTGATTTACTGAAAATTGAAGAGATTTTTCTACTGCTGGAATTCGGAACTCATGAATTATTTTTTTACTACAAAGTATGAGACGAAAATATTATATACCAAGGTTGGGCTCATACGTCTCGAAAACTGCTGAGTATTTTTTTACACTAATATACTCGTCATTTATGTTTATTTTTAACACTTATAATCAATTTTTGAAGTCTCTTGTGGCTCTGTAAACTATAGAGTTCAAAAGATAAAACCAGAACCCTGATAAGATCACTTTTTTATCCCTGTACCTATGTGTCAAAATTCCATTTTCGAAATCTCTTGTGGCTCTGTTAACTGTAGAGTTCTAATTTTGTTAATTTAATAATTTGTTTTTATTAATTTAATATTTTCGCTAATCGAGTAAATAAATAACACTTCTTGCGGTTCTTTTAGTGTATGCCAACTAATTTTATTTAAAAAATTGTCCGAAACAAGATTAAACTAGAATAGAATAGAATAGTTTATTTAACAACAGAAAATGATTACAAACAGTATCAATATCCGGTAAGTACCAAACTAGGCTAAGCCTGTATCTTGGCACTCACGAGTCGGTTTAACTTAATATTATAGTAAAACTATTAATATAAAAAAAGAGGGAAACAATTTGCTCATTACATTTAAATTTACATAACTATTGAGTTACAAAAAGAGGAAAACAATTTGCACATTAAATTTAAATTTAAAACTAACTTATTATAGTTATTATATAAGATTAAGAATGTTATAATAGTAGGTACTTATATTAACTATTAGATATAATGTAATACATACAATGTTTTATAGCTATTGGCTATAGCAGAAAGATACGAACACATTTCAAGCAGTTTCTAAGTGATAGCTGTATGATCGAAAAAAAATATGGGATGCGATCGTATTGGAGATTGCTCGCAGGGTGGGCCGATGTAGTGGATGAAGCCATGTGGGTTCAGCACCAATTGGATTGCGTGTTTGTATCGAAAAATAACACTGTACACCAATCGGCTGTCGCAAGGTGCTATTTAACATTTGAGGGATATTGACTGCAATATCATTCACTGGAATGTGGTGCTAAAATACGCGGTACCATATTGAAAGAGCCCGCCAAAGACGTGGATGTGGTCTTGAAAGTTTCATTTCAGGGCTTAAATACTAGTGTTCATTCAGGCGAGACCCGCAGACAATTACGCGGTGTACGCCGTCAAAGAGTCGCTGACTCATTGATAAATACACGCAAAGATGCCATTTCTTGGCGGCGTAAAGAAGCCGCGCGTCTCAAGCAATTTGGTGGAAAGAATCCACCAATCTTGCCGTCCAATACAGTGTTACGGAAGGCAAAAGAGCAGCGTTTGATTGAGCTGTACGGATTAAACTTCGCCAATCCAGCGTTAAATTTATTGAAAAATGCCGAGGAAAGTAAATATGCGGGGAGCATACATCACGTCACTCTGTTAAAATTTAACTGCACCTACTGGCATCCTGAGCAGCTGCAAATATATACTCGTATAGCACGGTGCCGACAAAATCCCGATGCACAACTGATCATAGACGCAACAGGCAGTATCGCCAAGCGTGAACGGGCACAAGACCCACATATATTTTTATATCAATGTGTGCTAGTCACGAAAGATGGTAGCGTACCTGTTTTCCAAATGGTGTCGGCTGACCAGCGGTCATTGATCGTTGCCCATTTTTTGAGACTGGTGCTTGCCGCAAACGCACCGATCCCACCTATTGTGGTGACTGATTTTGGGTGGTCGTCATTAATAGCAGTAGCTGAAATATTTGGTAGGTGTGCCAATTTCGCAGACTACTTGCAAAAATGTTATAACGCCAATGTCAAGAAAACGCGATCTCTGCCATCAACTTTTATGCGTCTCGATGTGTGTCATCTAGCGGCGATGGTTGCGCGGTGGAAATGCATAAAAGGAAATGACAAATTGCTAGTGCGACGATTTTATAAGCGCTGCGTTGGACAAGCGGCAAAAATTGACAACTTCAAGGACCTGACGTACTTTATAAAGTCGGTGCTAGTCATTGCACTAAGCAAATGCGTAGGTCTTAGTGAAGACAATGCAGTCCTGCCGTCTGAGGAACGATTGACATTTATAAATGGTAAAATCAAAGGGGAGGCATTTTCGGAAGCAAATGACGAGAACTTGTGTTCCAAAGACGAAGAGAGTAAATACCCATTGAAAAAGGAGACAGATAGCTACCACACTGGTTGGAAAAATTGGGCAGATGAAGTGTTCAAAAGGGCACAAGAAATTGCAGATACGTCGTCTGATGGAGACAAGATAAATGCTTGTTTCAACATCGAGTTTGCTGCAAAATTAAAAAAAAATTGGGCAAGTGCGAGCCCGACTCGCGCATGAAGGGTTCCGTACCTATACATAATTATATATAATCTATAACAAGTTTGTTGTATGGGAGCCCCCCTTAAATATTTATTTTATTTTATTTTTAGTATTTGTTGTTATAGCGGCAATAGAAATACATCATCTGTGAAAATTTCAACTGTCTAGCTATCACCGTTGTTGAGATACAGCCTGGTGACAGACGGACAGACGGACGGACGGACTAAATATAAAAAAAATTACAAAAAAAATCTAACACCTCGTTCGATAAATATAAGAAAAAAGATCATAATAATTATGTAAATTATGCAAATAACAAATGTACAATTAGTAACGATAACACCTTATAATATAAATCAAGTTAAATCATTTATACCCATTTATAAAAAATATTATTTCCAAAATAAAATGTTAACAAGATTATTAGCACCAAATGGTAGGAGAATTAATATTAATAATTCGCATCCATTATTATTAAACAATTTTAAAAAGACATAAACAAAAGTAAATGAACAAATGAGCAATTATTTTTTACGCCAGAAAAAAAAAACAATACAGCATAAATGTTAACCTTGTTGAGATAATTATTAACTATACTTCTAAGAATTAATCTATAACCAAATTAATGGCCCAAAAATTATACAGAGCAGAACTCTGTGCTATATCTGTCGTAACACGTAAAATAAAAATAAAAAACAATAAAAAACACTAAGTACCTATAAATTATAATTATACTGCAATCTATAACATTAAAGGTTTTGCCCAATCACTAATTCACTAAATAACTACTAAATCAATATAAACCCGTAACCACTGAGATTAACTTAATGCCACTAAAAATAAACGACTGGCTGTGTGACACTCGTTAACTAAAAATAACAAAAAAAACATATATAATTATTACAATACTCAACTATCTACTTTTAACTTAACTAAATAAACTGGAATCCATAGCAAAAAGAAAAAGAAGGCCAGAAAATCAAAACCGAGTATATATTTTTACCGTTATGGCAATTCAAAATATGCCCTTAAACACATAAAAGAAATTAAACGTTTAAACACATATTTTAACGTTGTGCGCCGCCATTTGTTATGTGTTCTCCTAGGAATGTCAATTAAACCTCCACAGTAATAAAGATTGCATAGGTATAATAACGGTAAAAGAAACTTAAAATTAACGACTTAAATATATCTTAGAACTAAGTACTTATGATTAGGGTTTTTGGACGCCAAGAGGGTTTAAACTTGGTTTGGGATCCCTACTGGTCCAGAGCGCCGGCTAGCGTAAATCGTAAGTGGAGTCACTGAGTCGTAACTAAACACGAAGGGCATTTCCATACGCTAAAACAAACGATGTACATAAGATATCTGTTTCTTAATAGCACAACCGGAAATTTAACAGTTATCGTGTTTTGCCTTAATAACTAAACTCACCCCTTCGTTCTCCGTATTTCACAAACACAAATTACACCAATTATTTCCAAAAATATCTATAATATAACTTAATCTTTGCTCCGATTACATTGCTAATTCATGTGTGGTGTGGGTATTCTCGAAACCCAATTGCAATAATATAACCGACGTGTTATCTCGGCAAAGACATGAGCTGGAATGTTCCACTAAACCATGTCGTTACTTTAAATTAGAATTTATAAAGCAGCGCGTGGGTCACGCTTAATACTGTATTTTATAATCTGTGACAATAGTTTTCTTTTTAATTTTTTTAGGTCACGCATAATACTCATTTGCTCATTAAATAATAGTCACTCAGACAACTTATTAAAACCGTTTTTGAATAGTTTTAATAGATAACCCTTTGATTGATCCAATATACAATTAAAATATTTTAAGCATAATTATAAGATATACACTTGCAATAGGGTTATTGACAAAAATTGAAAACCGGTTTAAATGTATTAAGCTTATCGTAAATTAAAATATAAAACAAAGATTTTTTTTTTTAGCTGCGCTTGTTTTTGTACAATTTGCGTTTTTTCGTTACCATTCACATGTTCGCGCCAAAACGCGATATAGTATTAATGTGACGTCACAATGGCATAGCAGACTAATGCGGATATTATACTATCCTACATTAGGTACTGACTAAATTAGTCACTGACTAACTTAGGAAAGTGTATTAGCTGCAGAACAGAACCTTTTCTCTGAAGTGTAAAAAGGAAGGAGCAGAATTTTCATATATCCAAAATTGTCCGGCGAAAGGAAAGGTGTTAAATTGGTGGCGCTAGTATTGCAAGATAGCTAGACTATTACCTGTTCCTAACAGATCATATCAGTTACTTTTTGTTAAAATCAAAATGCTGGAATAGTTGGCACAATTTTCCCAATTAGCTAGCGGTACCGGAGCCTTTTGGGACTATTTACCGCTGCCGCTGTACACTTTTTTTTTACATTCTTCCATGAAAGATGCTACTCCTTCCCTCTACACTCCATAGCCTCTTCCTCTTGTCTTGTCAGTATGCTGTATGACGTAATAAATAAAGTCAGAAAGTGATTGACCTTTGTTTGGATGTATGAGACATCACGTGTTAGTACAGCAGAAACTTAAAAAAAATTGAAAAGTAAAAAGCACTAGTTCGAAATATCCAACTTTTCGCACGATTTGCAACTACGACAAGTACCACTTTTTGAGCAACTGTATTAAAAAATTATTCATGAGTACCGAATTCCAGCAGTAGGGCGAACTCTTTAGTTTTTATAAGTTTTTAGTCATAGCTATTGTTTAAAGTCACAAACTGGCCAAGAATCGAAATTATTCGTATTTTTTATCGAAAAATCATTCATGAGTTCTTAGTTCCAGCATTAGGGAAAACTCTTCAGTTTTTATTAATTTAGAGTCATAGCTATCGTTTGAGACTACACACTAGCTTAGAACTCCTGGAAATCTCTCAGCAGATCATACCTGTAGCATGGTAAACTCGAAATTATTCGTAGTTTGTATTAAAAAATAATTCATGAGTTCCAAGTTCCAGCAGTAGAAAGAACTCTTCAGTTTTTATTAGGTTAGAGTAGTAGCTATCGTTTAAGGTCACACACTGGTCTAGAACTCCTGGAAATCTCTCAGCAGATCACACCTGTACCTTGACAAACTTGAAATTTCAACTATGTTGTAGTAAAAAAAATCGTTCATGAGTACCAAGTGCCAGCAGTAACGAGAACTCTTCAGATTTTATTAGTTTAAAGTTGTAGCTATCGTTTGAGGTCACACAATGGCCTAGAACTCTTGGAAATCTCTCAGCAGATCATACCTGTACCTTGATAAGCTCAAATTTTGAAGTACTTTGTAGTATAAAAATCATTCATGAGTTTAGAATTCCAGCAGTAAGGAGAACTCTTCAATTTAATATCGATTTGAGTCATAGCTATCGTTTAAAGCCACACACTGGCCTAGAACTCCTGGAAATCTCTCAGCAGATCATACCAGTAGCTTGGTAAACGTGAAATTATTCGTATTTTGTATTAAAAAATAATTCATGAGTTCCAAGTTCCAGCAGTAAAAAGAACTCTCCAGTTTATTTTAGTTTAGAGTCGTATCTATCGTTTAAGGCCACACACTGGCCTAGAACTCCTGGAAATCTCTCAGCAGATCATACCTGTAACTTGGTAAACTCGAAATTATTCGTATTTTGTATAAAAAAATAATTCATGAGTTCCAAGTTCCAGAAGTCGAAAGAACTCTTCAATTTTTATAAGTTTAGAGTTGTAGCTATCTTTAAAAGCCACACACTGGCCTAGAACTCCTGGAAATCTCTCAGAAGATCACACCTGTCTCTTTGTTAAATAGATTTTTTACGTACTTTGAATTAAAAAATCATTCATGAGTTCCAAGCTCCAGCAGTAGGGAGAACTCTTCAGTTTTCATTAATATAAAGTTGTAGCTATCGTCTGAGGTCACACAATGGCCTAGAACTCTTGGAAATCTCTCAGCAGATCATACCTGTACCTTGATAAGCTCAAATTTTCAAGTACTTTGTATTAAAAAAATCATTCATGAGTTTCGAATTACAGCAGTAAAAAGAACTCTTCAATTTTATATAGATTCGAGTCATAGCTATCGTTTAAGGCCACACACTGGCCGAGAACTCCTGGAAATCTCTCAGCAGATCATACCTGTAGCTTGGTAAACTCGAAATTATTCGTATTATGTATTAAAAAATATTTCATGAGTTCCAAGTTCCAGCAGTAGAAAGAACTCTTTAATTTTCATTAGTTTAGAGTCGTAGCTATCGTTTAAGGCCACACACTGGCCTAGAACTCCTGGAAATCTCTCAGCAGATCACACCTGTCTCTTTGTTAAATAGATTTTTTACGTACTTTGAATTAAAAAATCATTCATGAGTTCCAAGTTACAGCAGTAGGGAGAACTCTTCAGTTTTGATTAGTTGAGAATTGTAGCAATCGTTTGAGGTCACACATTGGCCTAGAACTCTTGGAAATCTCTCAGCAGATCATACCTGTACCTTGATAAGCTCAAATTTTCAAATACTTTGTAGTAAAAAAATCATTCATGAGTTTCGAATTACAGCAGTAAAGAGAACTCTTCAATTTTATATAGATTTCAGTCATAGCTATCGTTTAAGGCCACACACTGGCCGAGAACTCCTGGAAATCTCTCAGCAGATCATACCTGTAGCTTGGTCAACTCGAAATTATTCGTATTTTGTATTAAAAAATAATTCATGAGTTCCAAGTTTCAGCAGTAGAAAGAACTCTTCAGTTTTTATTAGTTTAGAGTCGTAGCTATCGTGTTAGGCCACACACTGGCCTAGAACTCCTGGAAATCTCTCAGCAGATCACACCTGTCTCTTTGTTAAATAGATTTTTTACGTACTTTAAAGTAAAAAATCATTCATGAATTCCAAGTTCCAGCAGTAGGGAGAACTCTTCAGTTTTGATTATTTGAGAATTGTAGCAATCGTTTGAGGTCACACATTGGCCTAGAACTCTTGGAAATCTCTCAGCAGATCATACCTGTACCTTGATAAGCTCAAATTTTCAAGTACTTTGTAGTAAAAAAATCGTTCATGAGTTTCAAATTACAGCAGTAAGGAGAACTCTTCAATTTTATATAGATTTGAGTCATAGCTATCGTTTTAGGTCACACACTGGTCTAGAACTCGTGGAAATCTCTCAGCAGATCATACCTGTAGCTTGGTAAACTCGAAATTATTCGTATTTTGTATAAAAAAATAATTCATGAGTTCCAAGTTCCAGCAGTAGGAAGAACTCTTCGATTTTTATTAGTTTAGAGTTGTAGCTATCGTTTAAGGCCACACACTGGCCTAGAACTCCTGGAAATCTCTCAGCAGATCACACCTGTCTCTTTGTTAAATAGATTTTTTACGTACTTTGAATTAAAAAATCATTCATGAGTTCCAAGTTACAGCAGTAGGGAGAACTCTTCAGTTTTTATTAGTTTAAAGTTTTAGCTATCGTCTGAGGTCACACAATGACCTAGAACTCTTGGAAATCTCTCAGCAGATCATACCTGTACCTTGATAAGCTCAAATTTTCAAGTACTTTGTAGTAAAAAAATCATTCATGAGTTTAGAATTACAGCAGTAAGGAGAACTCTTCAATTTTATATAGATTCGAGTCATAGCTATCGTATAAAGCCACACACTTGCCGAGAACTCCTAAAAATCTCTCAGCAGATCATACCTGTAGCTTGGTCAACTCGAAATTATTCGTATTTTGTATTAAAAAATAATTCATGAGTTCCAAGTTTCAGCAGTAGAAAGAACTCTTCAGTTTTTATTAGTTTAGAGTCGTAGCTATCGTGTTAGGCCACACACTGGCCTAGAACTCCTGGAAATCTCTCAGCAGATCACACCTGTCTCTTTGTTAAATAGATTTTTTACGTACTTTAAAGTAAAAAATCATTCATGAATTCCAAGTTCCAGCAGTAGGGAGAACTCTTCAGTTTTGATTAGTTGAGAATTGTAGCAATCGTTTGAGGTCACACATTGGCCTAGAACTCTTGGAAATCTCTCAGCAGATCATACCTGTACCTTGATAAGCTCAAATTTTCAAGTACTTTGTAGTAAAAAAATCGTTCATGAGTTTCAAATTACAGCAGTAAGGAGAACTCTTCAATTTTATATAGATTTGAGTCTTAGCTTTCGCTTTAGTTCACACACTGGTCTAGAACTCCTGGAAATCTCTCAGCAGATCATACCTGTAGCTTGGTAAACTCGAAATTATTCGTATTTCGTATTAAAAAATAATTCATGAGTTCCAAGTTCCAGCAGTAGAGAGAACTCTTCAATTTTCATTAGTTTAGAGTAGTTGCTATCGTTTAAGGCCACACACTGGTCTAGAACTCCTGGAAATCTCTCAGCAGATCACACCTGTCTCTTTGTTAAATAGATTTTTTACGTACTGTGAAGTAAAAAATCATTCATGAGTTCCAAGTTTCAGCAGTAGGGAGAACTCTTCAGTTTTTATTAGTTTAGAGTTGTAGCTATCGTTTGAGGTCACACATTGGCCTAGAACTCTTGGAAATCTCTCAGCAGATCATACTTGTACCTTGATAAGCTCAAATTTTGAAGTACTTTGTAGTAAAAAAATCATTCATGAGTTTAGAATTTCAGCAGTAAGGAGAACTCTTCAATTTTATATAGATTTGAGTCATAGCTATCGTTTTAGGCCACACACTGGCCTAGAACTCCTGGAAATCTCTCAGCAGATCATACCTGTATCTTGGTAAACTCGAAATTATTCGTATTTTGTATTAAAAAATAATTCATGAGTTCCAAGTTCCAGCAGTAAGGAGAACTCTTCAATTTTCATTAGTTTATAGTTGTAGCTATCGTTAAAGGCCACACACTGGTCTAGAACTCCTGGAAATCTCTCAGCAGATCACACCTGTACCTTGACAAACTTGAAATTTCAACTATGTTGTAGTAAAAAAAATCGTTCATGAGTACCAAGTGCCAGCAGTAACGAGAACTCTTCAGTTTTTATTAGTTTAAAGTTGTAGCTATCGTTTGAGGTCACACAATGGCCTAGAACTCTTGGAAATCTCTCAGCAGATCATACCTGTACCTTGATAAGCTCAAATTTTCAAGTACTTTGTAGTAAAAAAATCATTCATGAGTTTCGAATTACAGCAGTAAAGAGAACTCTTCAATTTTATATAGATTTCAGTCATAGCTATCGTTTAAGGCCACACACTGGCCGAGAACTCCTGGAAATCTCTCAGCAGATCACACCTGTCTCTTTGTTAAATAGATTTTTTACGTACTTTGAAGTAAAAAATCATTCATGAACTCCAAGTTCCAGCAGTAGGGAGAACTCTTTAGTTTTAATTAGTTAAGAATTGTAGCAATCGTTTGAGGTCACACATTGGCCTAGAACTCTTGGAAATCTCTCAGCAGATCATACCTGTACCTTGATAAGCTCAAATTTTCAATTACTTTGTAGTAAAAAAATCGTTCATGAGTTTCGAATTACAGCAGTAAGGAGAACTCTTCAATTTTATATAGATTTGAGTCATAGCTATCGTTTTAGGTCACACACTGGTCTAGAACTCGTGGAAATCTCTCAGCAGATCATACCTGTAGCTTGGTAAACTCGAAATTATTCGTATTTTGTATAAAAAAATAATTCATGAGTTCCAAGTTCCAGCAGTAGGAAGAACTCTTCAATTTTTATTAGTTTAAAGTTGTAGCTATCGTTTAAGGCCACACACTGGCCTAGAACTCCTGGAAATCTCTCAGCAGATCACACCTGTCTCTTTGTTAAATAGATTTTTTACGTACTTTGAATTAAAAAATCATTCATGAGTTCCAAGTTACAGCAGTAGGGAGAACTCTTCAGTTTTTATTAGTTTAAAGTTGTAGCTATCGTCTGAGGTCACACAATGACCTAGAACTCTTGGAAATCTCTCAGCAGATCATACCTGTACCTTGATAAGCTCAAATTTTCAAGTACTTTGTAGTAAAAAAATCATTCATGAGTTTCGAATTACAGCAGTAAAGAGAACTCTTAAATTTTATATAGATTTCAGTCATAGCTATCGTTTAAGGCCACACACTGGCCGAGAACTCCTGGAAATCTCTCAGCAGATCATACCTGTAGCTTGGTCAACTCGAAATTATTCGTATTTTGTATTAAAAAATAATTCATGAGTTCCAAGTTTCAGCAGTAGAAAGAACTCTTCAGTTTTTATTAGTTTAGAGTCGTAGCTATCGTGTTAGGCCACACACTGGCCTAGAACTCCTGGAAATCTCTCAGCAGATCACACCTGTCTCTTTGTTAAATAGATTTTTTACGTACTTTAAAGTAAAAAATCATTCATGAATTCCAAGTTCCAGCAGTAGGGAGAACTCTTCAGTTTTGATTAGTTGAGAATTGTAGCAATCGTTTGAGGTCACACATTGGCCTAGAACTCTTGGAAATCTCTCAGCAGATCATACCTGTACCTTGATAAGCTCAAATTTTCAAGTACTTTGTAGTAAAAAAATCGTTCATGAGTTTCAAATTACAGCAGTAAGGAGAACTCTTCAATTTTATATAGATTTGAGTCTTAGCTATCGCTTTAGTTCACACACTGGTCTAGAACTCCTGGAAATCTCTCAGCAGATCATACCTGTAGCTTGGTAAACTCGAAATTATTCGTATTTTGTATTAAAAAATAATTCATGAGTTCCAAGTTCCAGCAGTAGGGAGAACTCTTCAATTTTTATTAGTTTAGAGTTGTAGCTATCGTTTAAGGCCACACACTGGTCTAGAACTCCTGGAAATCTCTCAGCAGATCACACCTGTCTCTTTGTTAAATAGATTTTTTACGTACTGTGAAGTAAAAAATCATTCATGAGTTCCAAGTTCCAGCAGTAGACAGAACTCTTCAGTTTTTATTAGTTGTGAGTCGTAGCTATCGTTTAAGGCCACACACTGGCCTAGAACTCCTGGAAATCTCTCAGCAGATCACACCTGTCTCTTTGTTAAATAGATTTTTTACGTACTTTGAATTAAAAAATCATTCATGATTTCCAAGTTCCAGCAGTACGGAGAACTCTTCAGTTTTAATAAGTTGAGAATTGTAGCAATCGTTTGAGGTCATACATTGGCCTAGAACTCTTGGAAATCTCTCAGCAGATCATACCTGTACCTTGATAAGCTCAAATTTTCAAGTACTTTGTAGTAAAAAAATCATTCATGAGTTTCGAATTCCAGCAGTAAGGAGAACTCTTCAATTTTTTATAGATTAGAGTCATAGCTATCGTTTTAGGCCACACACTGGTCTAGAACTCCTGGAAATCTCTCAGCAGATCACACCTGTCTCTTTGTTAAATAGATTTTTTACGTACTGTGAAGTAAAAAATCATTCATGAGTTCCAAGTTTCAGCAGTAGGGAGAACTCTTCAGTTTTTATTAGTTTAGAGTTGTAGCTATCGTTTGAGGTCACACATTGGCCTAGAACTCTTGGAAATCTCTCAGCAGATCATACTTGTACCTTGATAAGCTCAAATTTTGAAGTACTTTGTAGTAAAAAAATCATTCATGAGTTTAGAATTTCAGCAGTAAGGAGAACTCTTCAATTTTATATAGATTTGAGTCATAGCTATCGTTCAAGGCCACACACTGGCCGAGAACTCCTGGAAATCTCTCAGCAGATCATACCTGTAGCTTGGTCAACTCGAAATTATTCGTATTTTGTATTAAAAAATAATTCATGAGTTCCAAGTTTCAGCAGTAGAAAGGACTCTTCAGTTTTTATTAGTTTAGAGTCGTAGCTATCGTTTAAGGTCACACACTGGCCTAGAACTCCTGGAAATCTCTCAGCAGATCACACCTGTCTCTTTGTTAAATAGATTTTTTACGTACTTTGAATTAAAAAATCATTCATGAATTCCAAGTTACAGCAGTAGGGAGAACTCTTCAGTTTTGATTAGTTGAGAATTGTAGCAATCGTTTGATGTCACACATTGGCCTAGAACTCTTGGAAATCTCTCAGCAGATCATACCTGTAGCTTGGTAAACTCGAAATTATTCGTATTTCGTATAAAAAAATAATTCATGAGTTTCAAGTTCCAGCAGTAGGGAGAACTCTTAAATTTTCATTAGTTTAGAGTAGTTGCTATCGTTTAAGGCCACACACTGGCCTAGAACTCCTGGAAATCTCTCAGCAGATCACACCTGTCTCTTTGTTAAATAGATTTTTTACGTACTTTGAAGTAAAAAATCATTCATGAGTTCCAAGTTTCAGCAGTAGGGAGAACTCTTCAGTTTTTATTAGTTTAGAGTTGTAGCTATCGTTTGAGGTCACACATTGGCCTAGAACTCTTGGAAATCTCTCAGCAGATCATACCTGTACCTTGATAAGCTCAAATTTTCAAGTACTTTGTAGTAAAAAAATCGTTCATGAGTTTCGAAATACAGCAGTAAGGAGAACTCTTCAATTTTATATAGATTTGAGTCATAGCTATCGTGTTAGGTCACACACTGGTCTAGAACTCGTGGAAATCTCTCAGCAGATCATACCTGTAGCTTGGTAAACTCGAAATTATTCGTATTTCGTATAAAAAAATAATTCATGAGTTTCAAGTTCCAGCAGTAGGGAGAACTCTTAAATTTTCATTAGTTTAGAGTAGTTGCTATCGTTTAAGGCCACACACTGGCCTAGAACTCCTGGAAATCTCTCAGCAGATCACACCTGTCTCTTTGTTAAATAGATTTTTTACGTACTTTGAAGTAAAAAATCATTCATGAGTTCCAAGTTTCAGCAGTAGGGAGAACTCTTCAGTTTTTATTAGTTTAGAGTTGTAGCTATCGTTTGAGGTCACACATTGGCCTAGAACTCTTGGAAATCTCTCAGCAGATCATACCTGTACCTTGATAAGCTCAAATTTTCAAGTACTTTGTAGTAAAAAAATCGTTCATGAGTTTCGAAATACAGCAGTAAGGAGAACTCTTCAATTTTATATAGATTTGAGTCATAGCTATCGTTTTAGGTCACACACTGGTCTAGAACTCGTGGAAATCTCTCAGCAGATCATACCTGTAGCTTGGTAAACTCGAAATTATTCGTATTTTGTATAAAAAAATAATTCATGAGTTCCAAGTTCCAGCAGTAGGAAGAACTCTTCAATTTTTATTAGTTTAGAGTTGTAGCTATCGTTTAAGGCCACACACTGGCCTAGAACTCCTGGAAATCTCTCAGCAGATCACACCTGTCTCTTTGTTAAATAGATTTTTTACGTACTTTGAATTAAAAAATCATTCATGAGTTCCAAGTTACAGCAGTAGGGAGAACTCTTCAGTTTTTATTAGTTTAAAGTTGTAGCTATCGTCTGAGGTCACACAATGACCTAGAACTCTTGGAAATCTCTCAGCAGATCATACCTGTACCTTGATAAGCTCAAATTTTCAAGTACTTTGTAGTAAAAAAATCATTCATGAGTTTCGAATTACAGCAGTAAAGAGAACTCTTCAATTTTATATAGATTTCAGTCATAGCTATCGTTTAAGGCCACACACTGGCCGAGAACTCCTGGAAATCTCTCAGCAGATCATACCTGTAGCTTGGTCAACTCGAAATTATTCGTATTTTGTATTAAAAAATAATTCATGAGTTCCAAGTTTCAGCAGTAGAAAGAACTCTTCAGTTTTTATTAGTTTAGAGTCGTAGCTATCGTGTTAGGCCACACACTGGCCTAGAACTCCTGGAAATCTCTCAGCAGATCACACCTGTCTCTTTGTTAAATAGATTTTTTACGTACTTTAAAGTAAAAAATCATTCATGAATTCCAAGTTCCAGCAGTAGGGAGAACTCTTCAGTTTTGATTAGTTGAGAATTGTAGCAATCGTTTGAGGTCACACATTGGCCTAGAACTCTTGGAAATGTCTCAGCAGATCATACCTGTACCTTGATAAGCTCAAATTTTCAAGTACTTTGTAGTAAAAAAATCGTTCATGAGTTTCAAATTACAGCAGTAAGGAGAACTCTTCAATTTTATATAGATTTGAGTCTTAGCTATCGCTTTAGTTCACACACTGGTCTAGAACTCCTGGAAATCTCTCAGCAGATCATACCTGTAGCTTGGTAAACTCGAAATTATTCGTATTTTGTATTAAAAAATAATTCATGAGTTCCAAGTTCCAGCAGTAGGGAGAACTCTTCAATTTTTATTAGTTTAGAGTTGTAGCTATCGTTTAAGGCCACACACTGGTCTAGAACTCCTGGAAATCTCTCAGCAGATCACACCTGTCTCTTTGTTAAATAGATTTTTTACGTACTGTGAAGTAAAAAATCATTCATGAGTTCCAAGTTCCAGCAGTAGACAGAACTCTTCAGTTTTTATTAGTTGTGAGTCGTAGCTATTGTTTAAGGCCACACACTGGCCAGGAACTCCTGGAAATCTCTCAGCAGATCACACCTGTACCTTGATAAACTTGAAATTTCAACTATGTTGTAGTAAAATAAATCGTTCATGAGTTTCAAGTGCCAGCAGTAAAGAGAACTCTTCAGTTTTTATTAGTTTAGAGTCGTAGCTATCGTTTAAGGCCACACACTGGCCTAGAACTCCTGGAAATCTCTCAGCAGATCACACCTGTCTCTTTGTTAAATAGATTTTTTACGTACTTTGAATTAAAAAATCATTCATGATTTCCAAGTTCCAGCAGTACGGAGAACTCTTCAGTTTTAATAAGTTGAGAATTGTAGCAATCGTTTGAGGTCATACATTGGCCTAGAACTCTTGGAAATCTCTCAGCAGATCATACCTGTACCTTGATAAGCTCAAATTTTCAAGTACTTTGTAGTAAAAAAATCATTCATGAGTTTCGAATTCCAGCAGTAAGGAGAACTCTTCAATTTTTTATAGATTAGAGTCATAGCTATCGTTTTAGGCCACACACTGGTCTAGAACTCCTGGAAATCTCTCAGCAGATCACACCTGTCTCTTTGTTAAATAGATTTTTTACGTACTTTGAAGTAAAAAATCATTCATGAGTTCCAAGTTCTAGCAGTAGGGAGAACTCTTCAGTTTTTTTTAGTTTAGAGTTGTAGCTATCGTTTGAGGACACATACTGGCCTAGAACTCTTGGAAATCTCTCAGCAGATCATACCTGTACCTTGATAAGCTCAAATTTTCAAGTACTTTGTAGTAAAAAAATCATTCATGAGTTTCGAATTACAGCAGTAAAGAGAACTCTTCAATTTTATATAGATTTGAGTCATAGCTATCGTTTTAGGCCACACACTGGCCTAGAACTCCTGGAAATCTCTCAGCAGATCATACCTGTATCTTGGTAAACTCGAAATTATTCGTATTTTGTATTAAAAAATAATTCATGAGTTCCAAGTTCCAGCAGTAGGGAGAACTCTTCAATTTTCATTAGTTTATAGTTGTAGCTATCGTTTAAGGCCACACACTGGTCTAGAACTCCTGGAAATCTCTCAGCAGATCACACCTGTACCTTGACAAACTTGAAATTTCAACTATGTTGTAGTAAAAAAAATCGTTCATGAGTACCAAGTGCCAGCAGTAACGAGAACTCTTCAGTTTTTATTAGTTTAAAGTTGTAGCTATCGTTTGAGGTCACACAATGGCCTAGAACTCTTGGAAATCTCTCAGCAGATCATACCTGTACCTTGATAAGCTCAAATTTTCAAGTACTTTGTAGTAAAAAAATCATTCATGAGTTTCGAATTACAGCAGTAAAGAGAACTCTTCAATTTTATATAGATTTCAGTCATAGCTATCGTTTAAGGCCACACACTGGCCGAGAACTCCTGGAAATCTCTCAGCAGATCATACCTGTAGCTTGGTAAACTCGAAATTATTCGTATTTTGTATTAAAAAATAATTCATGAGTTCCAAGTTCCAGCAGTAGAGAGAACTCTTCAATTTTTATTAGATTAGAGTCGTAGCTATCGATTTAGGCCACACACTGGCCTAGACCTCCTGGAAATCTCTCAGCAGATCACACCTGTCTCTTTGTTAAATAGATTTTTTACGTACTTTGAATTAAAAAATCATTCATGAATTCCAAGTTTCATTAGTAGGGAGAACTCTTCAGTTTTGATTAGTTGAGAATTGTAGCAATCGTTTGAGGTCACACATTGGTCTAGAACTCTTGGAAATCTCTCAGCAGATCATACCTGTACCTTGATAAGCTCAAATTTTCAAGTACTTTGTAGTAAAAAAATCGTTCATGAGTTTCGAAATACAGCAGTAAGGAGAACTCTTCAATTTTATATAGATTTGAGTCATAGCTATCGTTTTAGGTCACACACTGGTCTAGAACTCGTGGAAATCTCTCAGCAGATCATACCTGTAGCTTGGTAAACTCGAAATTATTCGTATTTTGTATAAAAAAATATTTCATGAGTTCCAAGTTCCAGCAGTAGGAAGAACTCTTCAATTTTTATTAGTTTAGAGTTGTAGCTATCGTTTAAGGCCACACACTGGCCTAGAACTCCTGGAAATCTCTCAGCAGATCACACCTGTCTCTTTGTTAAATAGATTTTTTACGTACTTTGAATTAAAAAATCATTCATGAGTTCCAAGTTACAGCAGTAGGGAGAACTCTTCAGTTTTTATTAGTTTAAAGTTGTAGCTATCGTCTGAGGTCACACAATGACCTAGAACTCTTGGAAATCTCTCAGCAGATCATACCTGTACCTTGATAAGCTCAAATTTTCAAGTACTTTGTAGTAAAAAAATCATTCATGAGTTTCGAATTACAGCAGTAAAGAGAACTCTTCAATTTTATATAGATTTCAGTCATAGCTATCGTTTAAGGCCACACACTGGCCGAGAACTCCTGGAAATCTCTCAGCAGATCATACCTGTAGCTTGGTCAACTCGAAATTATTCGTATTTTGTATTAAAAAATAATTCATGAGTTCCAAGTTTCAGCAGTAGAAAGAACTCTTCAGTTTTTATTAGTTTAGAGTCGTAGCTATCGTGTTAGGCCACACACTGGCCTAGAACTCCTGGAAATCTCTCAGCAGATCACACCTGTCTCTTTGTTAAATAGATTTTTTACGTACTTTAAAGTAAAAAATCATTCATGAATTCCAAGTTCCAGCAGTAGGGAGAACTCTTCAGTTTTGATTAGTTGAGAATTGTAGCAATCGTTTGAGGTCACACATTGGCCTAGAACTCTTGGAAATCTCTCAGCAGATCATACCTGTACCTTGATAAGCTCAAATTTTCAAGTACTTTGTAGTAAAAAAATCGTTCATGAGTTTCAAATTACAGCAGTAAGGAGAACTCTTCAATTTTATATAGATTTGAGTCTTAGCTATCGCTTTAGTTCACACACTGGTCTAGAACTCCTGGAAATCTCTCAGCAGATCATACCTGTAGCTTGGTAAACTCGAAATTATTCGTATTTTGTATTAAAAAATAATTCATGAGTTCCAAGTTCCAGCAGTAGGGAGAACTCTTCAATTTTTATTAGTTTAGAGTTGTAGCTATCGTTTAAGGCCACACACTGGTCTAGAACTCCTGGAAATCTCTCAGCAGATCACACCTGTCTCTTTGTTAAATAGATTTTTTACGTACTGTGAAGTAAAAAATCATTCATGAGTTCCAAGTTCCAGCAGTAGACAGAACTCTTCAGTTTTTATTAGTTGTGAGTCGTAGCTATTGTTTAAGGCCACACACTGGCCAGGAACTCCTGGAAATCTCTCAGCAGATCACACCTGTACCTTGATAAACTTGAAATTTCAACTATGTTGTAGTAAAAAAAATCGTTCATGAGTTTCAAGTGCCAGCAGTAAAGAGAACTCTTCAGTTTTTATTAGTTTAGAGTCGTAGCTATCGTTTAAGGCCACACACTGGCCTAGAACTCCTGGAAATCTCTCAGCAGATCACACCTGTCTCTTTGTTAAATAGATTTTTTACGTACTTTGAATTAAAAAATCATTCATGATTTCCAAGTTCCAGCAGTACGGAGAACTCTTCAGTTTTAATAAGTTGAGAATTGTAGCAATCGTTTGAGGTCATACATTGGCCTAGAACTCTTGGAAATCTCTCAGCAGATCATACCTGTACCTTGATAAGCTCAAATTTTCAAGTACTTTGTAGTAAAAAAATCATTCATGAGTTTCGAATTCCAGCAGTAAGGAGAACTCTTCAATTTTTTATAGATTAGAGTCATAGCTATCGTTTTAGGCCACACACTGGTCTAGAACTCCTGGAAATCTCTCAGCAGATCACACCTGTCTCTTTGTTAAATAGATTTTTTACGTACTTTGAAGTAAAAAATCATTCATGAGTTCCAAGTTCTAGCAGTAGGAAGAACTCTTCAGTTTTTTTTAGTTTAGAGTTGTAGCTATCGTTTGAGGACACATACTGGCCTAGAACTCTTGGAAATCTCTCAGCAGATCATACCTGTACCTTGATAAGCTCAAATTTTCAAGTACTTTGTAGTAAAAAAATCATTCATGAGTTTCGAATTACAGCAGTAAAGAGAACTCTTCAATTTTATATCGATTTGAGTCATAGCTATCGTTCAAGGCCACACACTGGCCGAGAACTCCTGGAAATCTCTCAGCAGATCATACCTGTAGCTTGGTCAACTCGAAATTATTCGTATTTTGTATTAAAAAATAATTCATGAGTTCCAAGTTTCAGCAGTAGAAAGGACTCTTCAGTTTTTATTAGTTTAGAGTCGTAGCTATCGTTTAAGGTCACACACTGGCCTAGAACTCCTGGAAATCTCTCAGCAGATCACACCTGTCTCTTTGTTAAATAGATTTTTTACGTACTTTGAATTAAAAAATCATTCATGAATTCCAAGTTACAGCAGTAGGGAGAACTCTTCAGTTTTGATTAGTTGAGAATTGTAGCAATCGTTTGATGTCACACATTGGCCTAGAACTCTTGGAAATCTCTCAGCAGATCATACCTGTACCTTGATAAGCTCAAATTTTCAATAACTTTGTAGTAAAAAAATCGTTCATGAGTTTCGAATTACAGCAGTAAGGAGAACTCTTCAATTTTATATAGATTTGAGTCATAGCTTCCGTTTTAGGTCACACACTGGTCTAGAACTCCTGGAAATCTCTCAGCAGATCATACCTGTAGCTTGGTAAACTCGAAATTATTCGTATTTCGTATAAAAAAATAATTCATGAGTTTCAAGTTCCAGCAGTAGGGAGAACTCTTAAATTTTCATTAGTTTAGAGTAGTTGCTATCGTTTAAGGCCACACACTGGCCTAGAACTCCTGGAAATCTCTCAGCAGATCACACCTGTCTCTTTGTTAAATAGATTTTTTACGTACTTTGAAGTAAAAAATCATTCATGAGTTCCAAGTTTCAGCAGTAGGGAGAACTCTTCAGTTTTTATTAGTTTAGAGTTGTAGCTATCGTTTGAGGTCACACATTGGCCTAGAACTCTTGGAAATCTCTCAGCAGATCATACCTGTACCTTGATAAGCTCAAATTTTTAAGTACTTTGTAGTAAAAAAATCATTCATGAGTTTAGAATTACAGCAGTAAGGAGAACTCTTCAATTTTATATAGATTTGAGTCATAGCTATCGTTTAAGGCCACACACTGGCCTAGAACTCCTGGAAATCTCTCAGCAGATCATACCTGTATCTTGGTAAACTCGAAATTATTCGTATTTTGTATTAAAAAATAATTCATGAGTTCCAAGGTCCAGCAGTAGGGAGAACTCTTCAGTTTTTATTAGTTTAGAGTCGTAGCTATTGTTTAAGGCCACACACTGGCCAAGAACTCCTGGAAATCTCTCAGCAGATCACACCTGTACCTTGATAAACTTGAAATTTCAACTATGTTGTAGTAAAAAAAATCGTTCATGACTTGCAAGTGCCAGCAGTAAAGAGAACTCTTCAGTTTTTATTAGTTTAGAGTCGTAGCTATCGTTTAAGGCCACACACTGGCCTAGAACTCCTGGAAATCGCTCAGCAGATCGCACCTATACTTAAATAAAGTAGTTATATTTTTTTTTATAAAAGGATACGTTTTATTTTTATTAAACAACGTGAACAATTTTTTAAGTATAAGGAACTCTAAGATACCTCCAATTTGACATAATAACATTGTTTGGCTTGTTTTGGAGGAAATTGATCTGCTACGTGAAGTTAGCAGATCATTTGGTTGAAAACTGTTATGTGCTCTATTTTCGTTACTACAACAGAACTATTTCTAAAAAGTATCAGGAACTATAGAACTATGTTGCAAGCGAATAGAACTCCAATAATTTTGTGATCTGCTGGAACTTGATCTGCCAACTTCACGGACATTTAGATGCGTAGGTATTTGCCAAATAACAGATTAAATGGAAAGTATTTCGGTTTGATATTGAGCCGCGTTCAGGGCTTAGGTAAAGCGTGGAGTAATATCAATAGGTAGAGTGTATAAAGAAAATATTTACCTTTATTCACTGTTATGCAAAGAAGATAGTTAATACAGTATGTGCCGTAATAATACTGCAATTTTCTTGCAAATGAAATCTATTGATAGGCTGTTTCATCTGATATTTTACGAACACTATTATTCAGACAACTTTATTATAAACAGGGCTTATGGAACATGTAATGTCTCATTATTCTTAATTTTTCTTTGTGCTCTGATTTTTGTATCATTGGTTCAATAATTATAAACAATTGTGGTGGTGGTGTGGTGGTCCGGCCAATGTACGCACATCCACAGCTTTTGAACTGCGCAAGAGATCTGCTAGTTTGGATAACGTTTTGTATACAGACTTCGTTACCCCTTTCACATACGGCAGAAATGCCAGCTGTCTACTGAACTCTGGATGTATTTCACTTTGCTTCGCTATCCAATGCACGTTCCTCTTATAGCCACTCTTTAGGAACACCCTTTCAACATGTGCCAACTCCTCAAAAATAACGCGATAGACCCGGTTCAATAAGTTTTAACCCCTCGAGTGATTGAGGCGCACACCGTGCGCCTAAAGAAATTGGGCTTGAACTGCGCCAGGCGCACGCCGTGCGCTAAACGGCTTCGCTGTCATTGGTCGAATTATTTCGTTGGTTTTGTTGAGTTGCCATCCATAATAAAATAATTCTGGATAGCTATAACGTTGCACCAACATAAAATATTGTACCTACTGGCCAGGCGGGCCACAGGAAAAAATAAATATTGAAAATATTTATCTCAACCGCCATTGCCGAAGACGTGATTTCGTGACTTGTGTTAATCATTGTTAAGTAAATAATGCATATTAAAAAGAGGTGATTGTTTTAATCGGTGTATTGTTTTATAAAGTTCAGAATAGTGCAAAAACAATGTGAAATTATTTGTGATAAAGTTTAATGAAGGGAGGGGTTTGTTTCAACAGGTGACAAATAACAAGTGAATATCGAAGAAAACATTTTTTTTTTTCATTGTAATGGAACAGGTTAGTCAATTTTTCCACATTTAGATTTATAGACAATTTTCTCAGCTTTTCAAAGGTATATACTGATTACAATATAATTATAACATATTTAGCACAATTTCATCATTTCTAGCGCCGGACGGCATGTCTTTTTTTCTACGAAATTGCCTGTGCACTATGCGTATCTATGACTGCGGGGAGGCGATCTGACGGGTTAATTATGTCTACAAACCGCGAGAGCATAAAGTGTTATACGTTAACTATATCATAGATAAAGTAATTATACTAGATAACATTGTCTGCAAAGGTGGATTATGAACTTTTTATCACATTATTACTGTTCGTGGATGCTCCCACGTTTTCGTTATAATTTAGCTAAACAATTCCTTATTTTTGCTAAAAACTCTTTTAAAAGGTGTAAAAGTTGCGCGGACAATTCATATTCTTATTTAACGAAGACCCTTTTGTTGTAACAATCTGTTATCTAAAGAACTCTGAAGAGAAAACATAATAAAGAAGAAAATTTCATGTAATTTGTCAAATCTGTGGTAGATAAAATACCACTGCAATATTAAAATGTCACATCTTTTTAGGAATTCGTAGTTTCTTTAGATGTTCGTCTGTAGGAAGGCCGGCAACGCACTTGTGACTCACTTCTTCCGACGGTAATCGCTTTCCATCAGGCGGTTCGTTTGCTAGTTTGCCCCCTATGACATAAAAAAAGTAAGATAGAAACTTCGTTAAACTTTACACGAGAAAAAAGACAACAATAACCAACTAAACCTATTATAACTAGTAACTAAATCCGATGTTCCCAAGATCACGGCCCTGCGGCAGGATACCCATGATGCCGGTTACATTCCCCCGCTGAATAGCCAAGTATGTAATCCTTTGGCTAAGGAATGAGCGGGCCCTGTGGTCCGATAACATTCTGACAGTGTTTTTTAACGCTGTATAGTCTGTGAGCTTCCGGGCTCCACGGTCTCAGTGTTTCCATGTCTGTCTAGTGGAGATACCATTGATTGTAAGTATGGTCCTCGCGCGAGCTCCGAGGAATCGGGAGCTGAGGAGCGGGCGGGTGTGCGTTAAAATCACAAATTTGGACTTCTAGATGTCTTTATGGATATAATTAAACACACGTAGTTTTATGTTAAAGAGGTTTTGAGTTATAGAAGGGTCAAAAGTGGCACCAAGTGGTTCGTGTAACTAATATTACACTCGACGCTGGCTAGCCAGTTCCTTTGCTTGAACTTGGCTTGACACGCTGCCGCGTGCCTAGATACGCGTACGAAATGTGCCCGACCTTCTTGTAAGTTATACAATACGTGCCGAGTATCATTAATATTTCAATGTACTAATAAGACTTGTTATACAAAGACCTCAAGAATGCAGAGCGCAACTTCTTGGCGGTTGCCGCGGGCTGAAATCTGAACCGAAAGTTGTACCGTATCTTGTATAATGAAGTTCTTTGTGTTAAAACAATAACGGTGAACTCTGTCTGGTTATAAGCAGGTTCGAAGTTTCACAGCCCTTTTGGATAAATTACGACTAATAAAGTATAAATAAGTATAAAGATTGCGCACAATCTTTATACTTATTTATACATCGTCATTGAAATGAAATATATTTTAATAATAATTTTTTTATGCGTTGACGATCCTTTTAAGGATTTTTCTTTTATTTCTATAATGTTGTTTTTTATGTTTTTATATTTTATTTTTAGTTATAAATGTAATACATTTCATATGTATTTTATAAATATTTCATATAGAGACCTATTTTTCGCTCCTACTTTTTTATTTTATTTGTAGCCAATCTCTAGTCGATAGCTACACCTACTTATAATTATATTCTGTGCGCACCTAATTCCCCTAAGGTATGGATGGAACAAATGAATTCCCATTATTATACTGCGGCGCCAAGCATTTCACATAAAAAGAAAAGATCAAAGATAGAATTATCAGATTTGTAACAATGTCTCGAGCTCTTGATATAATTGAGGGGCTAAATCGGATAATTCAATTAAAGTCCAATTCAATCGAAATGAGCGGCCTAATCTCTCCGTTTCATTCGTACGAGAAACGGGTAGTCTCCGGAGAAATTAATCGGGCGATTTGAGGTGCTATTCTCGAAACAGCTTGAACATTACAACAGGATTTTTTTGTACAATAACTAGGTGCCCGGAAATTTGTCCGCGTATTTATTTGAATCCAGAATAGGATGGATCGGATCTTTGGATGTTCAGCTATCCCTGTACCAAAATTGGTTTATATTCGTTTTCCCGTTTTGTTGTGATGATGATGACGTTATTATGAAATGGCGCCAGACTGGCATGGCACCGCGAGCCTATACAAATTAAAAAGACGACCTGCAACGCTATTAAACGTATTCCTAAAATCAACCATAGAAAACTAATTGGCAATGCAAATCTAGAATTTTATAATAGTAAGTATGAAAGTAAAAAAATATATATACAGGGTGTTCGGCACATGGACCGACAAATTTTTTTGGGATATAGTTGGGGTTATTTGCTATCTTTTTACCCTTGGACCTTGGGTCCTAAGGGTCACGGTTTTGGAGATATGATTTTTTAAATGTTGTTTCTCTCCCGAAATTCCGCCTTGAAACATTCGTAACTTTTTTGTTAATGTATGTACAATTGTTTTGTTTTGTATTTAATACTTGGCAATACACACTTGTTCAAATAATAACAGTTTTTATTCTAATTGATGGTCTCAGAGGGACGTACGAGGTATTGTATTCCACAAAAATACTGATTGTGTGAAAAAGATCCAACTTCGAAATTCAATTATGATAAAACAAAAGACAATAGAGGACTTCATTTTTTACAAAAAAGTTCTCTAGTTTATGACCTTTCTAACGATATGCTACACGGTGATAACAAAAAAATCTGAGTCAAATTACGGGTATATTCCGTCAATAGGGCGGAAATTATTATGAATTTGCGAGCAGTAAAACTTTATTTTTTTAATGGTTAGATAACTTTATTTCATACTTAACTGTGTTCTAGTTTACAAACTTTGTTCGAACTGTCCCCCCTTGATCCTAATGCATGCTCGACATCTCTTTCTTACTTGAACAGTTACGGTAGCTAGCCGCATTTCGCCTTTCATTGTCATAAAAGCTGCGTTTATCCTTTCAATTAATACCTCTCGCGTGGGCACCTCCGTAACATAAACCAACTCTTTCGCCCGTCCCCAGACATAAAAGTCTAAGGGCGTTAGGTCTGGAGACCGTGCGGGCCAAGGTATCGGGCCGTTTCTGCCTATCCACGCGTTAGGAAAGGAGTTATCGATGTGCTCTCGAACTTCTCTTTGAAAATGTGCCGGGCAACCATCGTGTTGGTAAACAATCGGGACGTCTTCATTAATTACAAGAACCTCCATTAACAGGTCTGGCAATGCAGCTAAAATGGAACTAAGTAATTTAATAAATCTTAATAGTTCGTGCTAAATTCCGTCGTCGCCGCCGTAAGATTGAAGGAGCATCTGTGCTAATTGTCAGTTTTTGTAATTTTGACATAAAATGTGTTTATGAATCTTAAAATTAGTGCGTTTTTGGTACACAATCTAGTCTTGCTAGATTTTTGTGGGGGTAGGCGATGTAGTGATGGGACAAACGATGGATCGAATAAACTGCAATTCTAAGATTTCAACAATTCATTAATTGTTACAGATCTCCTAGAAGGGGATCTTGCTAGACGGGTAGAATTCTGTCGAATGTTAATGCATACCGACGTGGATGACGGAGAATACTTGAAACGAATACTCTGGTCGGATGAGTCAAGTTTTAATCGGGACGGTATAACAAATTTTCATAATTTGCATCATTGGGAAGCCAAAGACCAGAACCCACACGTAATGCGGAAAACTTCCTTTCAACACAAATTTAGCGTCAATGTGTGGGCTGGTGTGATAGGCAGGCATCTCATAGGACCATATTACTTGCCGAATCGATTGACCGGGCCTGCTTATTTGGAATTCTTACAAACTGCCTTGCCAGACCTGTTAATGGAGGTTCTTGTAATTAATGAAGACGTCCCGATTGTTTACCAACACGATGGTTGCCCGGCACATTTTCAAAGAGAAGTTCGAGAGCACATCGATGACTCTTTTCCTAACGCGTGGATAGGCAGAAACGGCCCGATACCTTGGCCCGCACGTTCTCCAGACCTAACGCCCTTAGACTTTTATGTCTGGGGACGGGCGAAAGAGTTGGTTTATGTTACGGAGGTGCCCACGCGAGAGGTATTACTTTAAAGGATAAACGCAGCTTTTATGACAATGAAAGGCGAAATGCGGCTAGCTACCATAACTGTTCAAGTAAGAAAGAGATGTCGAGCATGCATTAGGATCAAGGGGGGACAGTTCGAACAAAGTTTGTAAACTAGAACACAGTTAAGTATGAAATAAAGTTATCTAACCATTAAAAAAATAAAGTTTTACTGCTCGCAAATTCATAATAATTTCCGCCCTATTGACGGAATATACCCGTAATTTGACTCAGATTTTTTTGTTATCACTGTGTAGCATATCGTTAGAAAGGTCATAAACTAGAGAACTTTTTTGTAAAAAATGAAGTCCTCTATTGTCTTTTGTTTTATCATAATTGAATTTCGAAGTTGGATCTTTTTCACACAATCAGTATTTTTGTGGAATAAAATACCTCGTACGTCCCTCTGAGACCATCAATTAGAATAAAAACTGTTATTATTTGAACAAGTGTGTATTGCCAAATATTAAATACAAAACAAAACAATTGTACATACATTAACAAAAAAGTTACGAATGTTTCAAGGCGGAATTTCGGGAAATTTGAGAAACAACATTTAAAAAATTGGGCAAGTGCGAGCCCGACTCGCGCATGAAGGGTTCCGTACCTATACATATATATAATTTATAACAAGTTTGTTGTATGGGAGCCCCCCTTAAATATTTATTTTATTTTATTTTTAGTATTTGTTGTTATAGCGGCAATAGAAATACATCATCTGTGAAATTTTCAACTGTCTAGCTATCACCGTTGTTGCGATACAGCCTGGTGACAGACGGACGGACGGACGGACGGACGGACGGATGGACGGACGGACGGACGGACAGCGAAGTCTCAGTAATAGGGTCCCGTTTTTACCCTTTGGGTACGGAACCCTAAAAATCATATCTCCAAAACCGTGACCCTTAGGACCCAAGGTCCAAGGGTGAAAAGATAGCAAAAAACCCCAACTATATCCCAAAAATTTTTGTCGGTCCATGTGCTGAACACCCTGTATAATAATATAAGCGGTATAAAAAAACAGGCCAAGTGTGAGTCTGATTCGCGCACCGAGGTTTCCGTACAAACTTTCACTTATCCCATCTTTATGGCCTGGTTGAGTTTAGTTTGCACCTGAAATGTATGGCGCTGCATACAAACGAGGCACTCCAAATATGATGTTTGACTTTTCAAACATCATATTTGGAGAACTCGGTCGACTACATTTTTGTGATTTTATTACAAATATATAGTTTTCAGATTTTTATAAGCATTTGTAGTATACTGTGACGATATTATTGCCAAATGTTTATAGTTCTAGATCATCGGAAAGTGTATCCTACCATTTTGATCCCCTTGAGTGTCGAAATGTACCTACGTTTTTTGCGACATAAACGGCCGTATCTTTTTTTCACGTTAATACAGAAGTTTGATTTTTTCACAGGTTCAAGGGACCGTAGACTTAAGTATATGGTTTAAATTTCAACTCGATACCTCTACGCGTTCTTGAGATAAAGGGTCTTGACAGACAGACGGACGGACGGACAACAAAGTGATCCTATAAGGGTTCCGTTTTTTCTGATTGAGGTACGGAACCCTAAAAACTAACCTGGTAAGCCGCCGGAATCGGCAGTGAGGCAGGGCTAATACCACGTTACCGGTGGTTAGAACTACGGAAGAAGGAACTTCCTGACAATGTACACTAAGAGTACTGCATTCTGAATCTGACCCTCTGCAGCCATTCAGCGAAAGTCTGTTAAGTTATTTGAGCGAGTATTGTCGCACCTTTAAACGTATGTGGGCAGCATGCGTTAAAAACTTAACACATACAACCTGTATGTTGCTCCTTTAACTGGGTGCGTAACGATGGCTATAACAATTTTTGATATAACTTCAGTCGCTGTAACGCTCATTTGATATAATTATTTAATGTTATAACAACACTTAATATATTAACATTTGATATAATTATTGTTTCATGTACCTACTGATCATTTTATCGAATAACATTTAATATAACATTATTCAAGTATACTCGTAATGCATATTTCTATTCTTGTCATACATTTGATTGTCATAACTCATTTCGCATAATGGCTTTTCTCATACATGTTATTTGTCATAAATTGTTATTTGCATAACATTTTATACGTCATAATTGTTGTTTGGCAAGCTTTTCATAAGCATAATTTAGTATGGCACAAAATTTCAAATCATATTATTGAATGTCATAATAATTGATAGTACGAAGAAGAGCAACGCATAAATTATGGATTTCATAATTAATGGCAATAGACATCATATAGTATTTAAGTTATATCACATGTACCAAATATAACATTTGAAATTATGATTCAAAACTTACATGAGCAGACAAACAAAAAGGGGCACCAAGGGGGGCGAAGCCCCCCACAAGGGAGGCTCGGGGGGCGAAGCCCCCCGCATTAAGAAATCCTTCTCCACACTGACCTCTTGGTTGTAGGTTAGGTTAGGTTAGAACTGTGAACCTTGAAAACCTGTTTGAAAGAACTGCGAACCCCTCAGAAATAAACTGCTGCCAGAAAGCAGTATGATGTTGATATAAAAACATTTCGAGATTAATATTTATGTTCGTATTGTATGTGTAGGTGTTTGTGTGTGTGTGTGTAATACTGAAGTATTATGCGCCAATGCACGATATGCATAAAAACATTATGACGATTAATGATGATTCAGGTTGATATGCTCCAGAATTATATGATATTCCTTACTTATGCGTAAAAACATTATGGTCATAAAATTTATGCGGATTAAATAATGACTATACACCTTATGCGCAAGAACTATTATGACAAAAGTGGTTATGCACATCGACATTATGGCTTTAAAATTTATGCAACCCAATATGGAACCAAAATGGACTGCTACTATAAAAGTAGGTTAGGTTAGGTTTGAATTGCATCCCCCAGAAAAAATAGACTATGCCCTGTGAAATTATATGAAATGTTGTTATATCCAACATACTTATACCATTTATTTTTATATCGATCATTACACACCCCCTTTAACTATGTAGTTCAGAATTTGTCGCTCGCTGCCAGAATGGCGCCCTATTCCTCAGATTAATACTTAATCCGGCCCAAATTGTGCAGCTCTGGCGATTGTCGATCGCTTTTATTTCACCTTGCGATTAAACGCATGCAGGAACGGTCTCCATTTCGATGGATAATTGCGGATTCGATGGTAGCGTAAGTATAATTTCAGGTTTTTTTTAGATTCGGCGTAAAAAAATACGGTAATTTTACCAAGCCGGCAAGCAAAGCGGCTTTTACGATGGAACGTGGTGACCTGACCGACCAAATGGTGTGCGCAAGCGCATCTGTGAGTGGCTATGAACGCAAACGAAAACAGAAGGCGGAGCCAAGCTCCATAGTACGCATAGGTGCGAAGACTATTAGAGAAAATTATAAAAACGGTTTAAACTTTGTCAGGAATGGACCGACATGGGTCGGTCGCGCGTGAGTTTAAACCGTTTTTAGGGTTCCGTACCCAAAGGATAAAAAACGGGACCATATTATAAAGACTTCACTGTCCAGTGTCCGTCCGCTTGTCTGTCCGTCTGTCACCAGGCTGTATCTCAGGAACCGTGATAGCTAGACAGTTGAAATTTTCACAGATGATGTATTTCTATTGCCGCTATAAGAACAAATACTAAAAAATGAAAGAAGAAAAATAATATATAAAGGAGAAAATTAATGTTGTATGGGGGCCCCCATACAACAAACGTGATCGGTTGCGTTAACTTTGCACCTCATTTGTATCCGGCGCCATACATACCAGATGCAAACTTAACTTAAACCGGCCAGTTAATATGGGATAAGTGTTTGTATGGAACCCTCGGTGTGCGAGCCTGACTCGCACTTGACCGTTTTTATAATTATTAAAGATGTCTCACGATAGTTTTAGTAATACTAATTAGAGATCCTCTTGATAGACAAAGATATTTCGTAACTCAAGACAATCAGTGATAGTTAATTTCGCAAAGTCATTACAATAAACATCGAACAAACAACTGAAAACACTTGAATCAGAATTACGAGGCGCCCGAATGAAATAACGTAATTAATTTGTGATACTGGCGAGTCCCCACTCAGGCGCACTTTAATGCCTTTTCAATGGAATAAATAAAACGTTTCTGTTGCGTTTAAGGGCTCTTTTCAGCTCGGGATATTTGGTAAAACACGGTGTCGTATTGCGTTCGTAAACGCGACGTAATAGTAGGTATGTTTACTTTAAGTTATAGTGAATTGGATACTGTTCATTCTTCCTTTCTCTCTCTCTCTCTCGCTTCCTCTCTCTCTCGTTCTCTCTCTCTCGCTCTCTTTCTCTCTTTTTCTCTTTCTCTCTTTCTTTCATTCTTGCGATAATTAGGGTGGCATAAATATATTATATAATGTATCAGGACCTGCCTGCACTGACAGTGAGACAATACAAAAAACTAACGGGAATGTCTCCGCGCCTCAGGAGTGATTGAAGACATAATAACGTACCGTAAATATTTCCACTTTATTTGAAACTTGATAGTAATGATTTGCTACACCCAAACTATTTTTTTTATATAATTTCAGAAGGAAATGAAAATTGAAGGATTCGGTACATACTAGAGCTAGTCTAGTCTAGCCTAGGCTTTGATAAAACAAATAGGAAATTGAGACATGATCGCATTTATACTATATATTACCTACAATGACTGCTATAACAAATTCTAAAGACTAAACCCCAAACAAAAAACTTGTTTTTCGATTAATAAATTTAATGTCAGGAAACTGTCGGTTATTGTCCACTACCCATTTAACTGCCATCGGGTTTTTGAAAACTTTTGTCGGTCTTTTTCAAAAACCTAGCCGTGTATCCGCAAAAAGAACCCTATACATCCTATCTATACATCCGTAGGGCTTAATTCATTAGCCCTTAAATCACTAATAAATCCCTCCGAGCTCGTTTCTATTCCCCCACTAATTTATCCTCTCGCTTCGCGTGAGGCGGCCATTTTTTTGGACACTCATTAGGACTAATTCCTCGAAGATGAGCTCGCATGATCGCTCTGATTTGATTCGCTTTGATAAAAGGCATTATTGCCAAGTCGCATACCCAAGTACAGTCTGTCAGAAAAGAGTATAAATTAAAAAGTTGCAATACTGTTTGTCCCCTTTTTCTTAGACTGATTAGAAAGGGACGACACTACAGTATTGCCACGTTTTAATTTCTACTCTTTTTGGTGAGACTGTAGCACACAGGCTGAATAAGCACTTATATAACTTTATTCAGCTTAAATTAGAGTTGTAATGGCTGTATAAGCAATGGTGAAGGAAATATGTGGATTTCCATCGCAAATAAGCTTTTGGAATGGAAAAATACATTAATGTGTGGCGCTTTTTAGAATTAATCTTATCGCAAAGGATGCTCAATATTATTATTGTAACTTGAGTTATTGTTTCACCTACTACCTACATTGCCGGACCATAATATTTATTTTTCTCTGCGATTACAGATAATGATTTACGCATCAGCGCGCACCACGGTTTTCGTCTCCACCTTTTATATTTTTGGACAAGCTTTTTGACTAATTTATTAGGTACAAAATTATTTTACTGGCAATGACAAACTTTTGGTAACTGACGTTGAAAATCCGCGAATGTCACTGATGTAAACCAATAGGAAACAGGACAAACTATCAGCAAATATCAAGTAATATATTTGCATAATAAAGCTAAAACGACGCGTTTGGCTCGGTTTGTAGACACCTGCCTACTGAGTCGGCGGTCCCGGGTTCGAATCCCGGCCGGGGCAAATATTTGTGCAAATATTTGTTCTTGGGTCATGGATGTTATCTATATATGTATTTATATAATATTATGTATATCGTCGTCTAGTACCCATAGTACAAGCTTTGCTTAGTTTGGGACTAGGTCGATTTGTGTATGATTGTCCCTTAATATTTATTTATTTAAAACTATCGACAGTGATGAGTCAAGTTTTTTTAAAAGTATTCAGTACTTATTTCACAAGACGAACAAGAAATTTAGCAGTATTCCGGTAAACAATGTTTTGAATTTGGATGATGACAAATCGCTACTGACGATTATTAATCCAAATATATGATGTATGCACATTATTGCCATATGAAAGCTGTTTGTAGCGTCACTATTGTTGCATACATAAGTAGCAACATTATGTTTAAATATAAGTTTTTATATTTAATTGTTGATAGCAACATTCTTTCTTCTCCTTCCGTGCGTCACCACAAATACACGCCGTCCTTCTGTTCATCAAGTTTTTATTTATTTTTACCATCTTCCCCGGCTCCAACACCCTGGAAATACACACAAACCCTGCGCTCTCCAACTATCCAGGGCCAGACCCACACTTGTTAGGCTATAACTAGCGCGGTCAGCGGTGCGTAAGCCCATCTTGCTAATTTGCAAAAACTAACGATGAATTCAAGGCTTTGTGTGTTATTAAATTAATTACTGTAAATAATTACAAAGGGTTGTTTTAATAACCGCACATCGTCGGCCATTCGTTAGCGAAGGGTGTGGCGATACCATAGTTAAAGTTATTTATATCTTAAATGGTTGGCTCCGCACTGTATTGAGCCTTTTCAGGATTTAACACGGTTTATCTACGTCTTTGGTTACAGAACAACAGATCTGTAGACTAATAATAAATTATATTAAACTGTAATTATATAAATAAAAAAAGCTCAATTTATCATGAAATAAAGTACAAACATTCAAACAATATTTATCAATATTTAGAAGTGGTATTCAGGCCCCCGAAAACGACGGCAATTTGGGTGAAATTTTAGTCTTTTGATACCTAGGTGATAGAGAATCTCCTAGAACGGCCTGAAATGACTTTTCAGCCTGCTGAAAACGCTTCTAAAGCACCAAAATCGACGTCTGAAGTTTTGGTCTAATCCACCGGCGTAACAGTAATTTTTTCATGTAATTGGTACATAGAAAAAATAAATGTTTAATTTATGAAACAAGTTATATCTCATTAGTTTTCATGTGGGTACACCACATTTTTATATTGTACCGTTGATACAAAGAAAAGTGTTAAGCCTTTCAAATAAACAATGCAAAGATCAACAAAGCATAAGGAAACATTTGAAAGGCGAAAATTTGGCGTTAGGGTGGTCGAAATGTTAAGACGTTGGACCGGTAATCCAGAGGTACCGGGTTCGATTCCCGGTTTTTTCCGCCAGGTTCCGCATTCAATTTTTCTTCTTGCTTTGCCACTTTTACATGATATATTTTTGTTCATGAAATTAAATATATTCTGTCCGTTTTGTTTTCTTTAGTAGAATCATTCGGATTTGATGATCCAGTCGTACAAGGAACAAACTTCCCGGCATTAATGACTCTCAACGTCTAAATAAGGGACGCATTTTCACGGAAATTTAAGGCTTTTGTTATCGTCAACTGGAAGGTTGTGATTTTTTAGCTCGGACTCCTAAATGGTTTGCTCAATCTTCATTAAAGTGGACCTATAGTGTCGCGAAAGCCTCTGATTGGTGATTGGATAAAAAACGGGACCCTATTACTAATACTCCGCTGTCAGACCGTCTGTCTTTCTGTCTATCTGTCCGTCTGTCACCAGGCTATATCTCATGAACCGTGATAGCTAGACTGCAGTTCAAATTTTTTGATGATATATTACCAATTACAATAAATATTTAAGTTGAGCTCCCATACAACAAACGTTTGCGTTAACTTTGCACCTCGTTTGTGTTCGGTGCCACACATACCAGGTGCAAGCTTAATTTAACCCGGCCAGTTAAGATGGGATAAAGGAACGGAACCCTCGGTGCGCGAGTCAGACTCGCACTTGGCCGGTTTTTAACTTTATTGAGTTATTGACCGAGCGAGCGAAATGTCCCCGTTTCAGCTTGGCCAAAGAATCTTTCGCATGTCTGGATGTTTCGATGTCCGTTTGACCACAAAACTGATAGGTACAGACATCAATCTACATCGATGCTCGAGCAAACGCACACATAGACATTGCTCACGGACACGTCAAGCGGATGGCACTCGCGCTCGCACTGCTGGTCTGAACTGGTCCAAGATATCTTATGTCCGTGAGCAATGTCTATGTGTGCGTTTGCTCGAGCGCGCTTGTACAGTCGCCATCAGATATATCGCAGCATAAAAGGCGTTCATAAATATGTGAACATGTACTGTAACGCCCAGTCAATAAGAGTCGTGTTCAGATATTTATGAATACCTTACATGCTACGATATATCTGATGGTGACTGTATGTAGATTGATTTCTGTACCTATTTGTATTGTGATTTGACCGTGTTTCCGGCTGTTCTCACCTACACGCACTTTCAAACCAATTCTCGTAAAATTTTGCGAGGAGGTTCCATAAATATTTATAAACTTTTGTCGCCTCCTTTTTTTTCTTTTTCAAAATCGTGGATATATAAAAATCATCACGAGGTCAGCTCACAGACCCACTTGTCCCAATGACAATAAGGGTCAAAAATACGCGTTTCAGACTCCTGTATCTAAGTTCAGTGCCTCCAGTGAATAAGGGAATAACTCAAAAACGGCACTTTTCAGGAGAGACAAAAAACGATTTTTCAATAGAACATATTTAGAACTTTAACTTTTTAAGCATTTTTATACAAGCTATGGTGTTAGGCATTCGTTTTATAAATAAAGAACTAATAATTTGACCCTGTAAATATGTTTTTTTCAGGTTTTTTTGTAGCTATACCTTTTGTTCACGAATATTTAAAGACATAACTCAATTTATATGGACCAATTTTACCGACTTTTTTGCAATTAAACGACTTATGCCCTTATGAACGACGTGCATAAAAGATGAACACGACTTATACCATTGTGAACGACGTGCATAAGCGAAAAAATACGATTTACATCTATTTGAATGACGTGCATAAACGAAACGAAACGACCTATACCAATTTTTATTATTGTATTTTAGAAATTACATGACTTATCAAATTGGCTACCTAAGGAGTCAAATGTGGCTGTATAATAAAATTATCATAGGAAATCAATGATAAACTAAATAATTCTTGTTTATTACTATATCAAAGAGAAACAATGATATATTTTGACATTTCATACATTTTTGTTTATAACAATAAATTAAATTAAACAATAAAACTAATAACTAAACCTAAATATTTTCTAATCAAAAAGCCCGCCCCGAATCGTTCCCGGTGCAAAAGTGCCCAATATCAAATATATCAATATCAACATAGATATCATTGCACTCACTGTCCATGACTGGCAACAGCTCTATTTAGATCCTCCGATTTCTCAACACTGTCAAAGTGATGACTGTTAAAGTTATACTTAAGAAGATTTTTATATCTTCTATGCCTTTTAATTGACAGCGTACATTTTTCTTTGCAATTCATCAAGTACCGAGACGATGTTTTAAGAAGTCCAAACTCAGTAGGAGTGCGTTATAGAGTATTGCCTAAATCCACCATCTGGCCCCATCATCAGATCAGGTCCACGCTTATTGTATTAACATTTCCGAGGACTAGAGTTGAAACTAAGTATGTTATGTAGGTATATGTAAACCTAATTTCAACTCAAGCCCTCGGAAAGTGAATTAAATCTTCCTTGAAATATTTTCTAACATACAATACTTATGTAAAGATAAATAAAAACTTTTAATAAAGAACGTGCTAATACCTCCTCCATTATTTTTCCGTTTGTTATTGTTTTTTTCGTCAAGCTTAGCCCACTTTTTTAAACTATCGTCTTAATAAAACACTTCACGAATAGAATGAAAATAACGAGCCGTTGACAAAGAGTTCTATAGATACTGTCATTCAGAGAGTCCAAACTGATTAAGTATAATTATATGCAATACAATACCATACAAGTACCTACTCTTTATTGGACACCTCATAAAACATACAAGGGAAGTGCAACGCAATAGGTATACTGACATATTTTTTTAAAGAAAATTTATTTTAATAACTTTATTCGCAAATTCGTGGTTAAAGTTTGCATGTAAATAAGTAAAACTTAGCCTAGTTTCAATGATTTAGTCACATTTTCATCAAAAACTAACAGGCTGTTTACGCAGATACCCGCATAAAAAACGTTATAACACTGATAAAGGTGTTTTTATTGCAACAAAACACCTTCTTACTTCTCAAAAGATTAAAATAATACACGTTTGCAACTATGACATGGATAAAGGTGCTATTTAAAAACAGCTACAAGTGAAAACTATAATAAAAAATATATATTATGCTATGTGGGTACTATTCATAACACTTTTTTCCACTACAATTTCTTCTCACTGGTAAAACTGTTGCCACCTTCTTTCATCCATGGAGTTTTAGGCTTTTACGACTTAAATAAAACAAATCGAGACGGGTTTATTAAAACTTCAATTGTAAATAATTAAATAACTGCAGTACGCAAATAGACCAATGGCAAGACGGTATGGTCGCGAAACTGACCTTTGGCGTTACTTAGTCCGGTGGCACTACACGAGTTATTCCTTTATGCTCATGTTGGAATAATCGCATAGACGTGTTTATGTCAAAATAGCGTTTCTTGATCCGGTGGCACTAAACGAGTTATTCCTTTATTCTCATGTTAGAATAATGGTATAAATGTGTTTATGTCAAAATTCAAAAATATAACTGTAATTATTTCTTTAGGTTCGTGCGTAATTTTGACTCGAAATCATTTGTTCCCTTGTAAACGTCTGCAATGCGGAATAAGAGTAACTTATACCTTTATGAACCTCAATTTATACCCTTTAAAAACTAGGTTAGGAGACAGCTAGAGATATGTCCTTTTGATATGTTATGTAGTTTGTCGAGCTGATTCCAATGGTGCAATAAAAACCAAAGGGAATAAGTCGTGTTAGGCCGTTCTTCACTGGAGGCACTGTATTTATCTGTGAAGGCTCAACATTTCGCCGTTGTACCAGCATAAAACAACAAACAGCATGAAACTGAGGCTCTCCTTGATAAGAGAGCCTAGAATTATTTTTAATTTCCTTAACCTATCCCAGTTTGTAACCATGTTAAATTGTGTTTTAATTTTATTGTATTTGTTTTCAATATCGTTAAACAGTAGAATAGCTAGCTTATCATTTCAGCTTGTTTGTTAGCTAACATGTTGTATTCTATTAAGCCATGACATTTAATTGAATCGTTGGCTCCCGCGATACAGGCTTATTAGCCTAGTGCGGGGTCCCCTGGTAATTCTAAATTTCACATGTTATGCACGCTTCTACACACATTTTCTTGCTATACTTAATTGTTGTTTATTTGCACAAATTATCTTTGTATCTTATCTTATATAACACCCACAAACAATAATAATCCATTATCCCGTGCGAGGAACTTCACGAAATCCCAACCAATCTACTGCAAAAAACATTCGCTACAATAATGGAATAAAAAACAACAAGGAAAAAGCCGGGTTATCCGTCAGTCCGTCCCGGGAGACACCCGGATATGCCCGGCCGCGCGGTCCATCGAACATGATTTTTACCCCAATATTTTATTTGTAGCTTTTACCTAATGGTTAGTTTTACTGATGAAACCGAGTAAAAACAAACAGATTATTTGTTTGCGAGATTGTTCATTCGAACGCTACCTACAAACGCTTTTCTATTTTATGTTCGCTAAAAACTGGCTTAGACCAATAGGAACGATGCATTCATTTTTTGAGGATGTCAATCAATCAAACAAACTACACTTAAACTGCCCTAAAAGTCAGAAATTACCGTCAAAGTTCAACATTCCTACGGAGCGCCAAAAACGCTCCATACAAAATGGCCACCTACATGACAATAAGTAATTTGCCATTCCCAACGTGAAAAAGTGCGTTTAAGTTTATGATTGTAATACAATTATTGTTTTGTTAAATTATGAGGATTCTGAAAACAATTTCAAAATTTCTTTTGGACTTAAGAAAAACATAACTTTCAATACTTCAATTTTTTTCTTATTTGGCATTAAGTTAATTTTATTCATATAGCTACAGTATGCTGTAGAATTTAACATCAGCCGTCACCTCTATTGTCGTGGAGTGCAGCAACGCAACCGACTGACTTACAACGCGCGTTGTTTTGCCCTAACAAAAGCGTACGGCGGAGTCAAGCACCTTGGTGAACGCTGGCTCATCGGCTATTAGCGTGCGTAAGAGTACATACGTCCTAAAGTGGCAACCACGTATAGGAACACGCAGCGTCGCACGGTACCGACTAGGTGGACGGACGACTCGTGAACCCTCAACGTGGAGTCGTTGGATGCAGTCGGCATGGGATGGCGCTTTGTGACTAAGGAAGGCCTATGTTCAGCAGTTGACATCTGTGGCTGATAGATAGCTAGAGTACATCATCATCATCATCATCATCTCAGCCATAGGACGTCCACTGCTGAACATAGGCCTCCCCTTTGGACTTCCATATATACCGGTTGGAAGCGACCTGCATCCAGCGCTTTCCGGCGACCTTTATAAGGTCATCTGACCATCTTGTAGGTGGACGTCCTACGCTGCGCTTGCTTGTCCGAGGTCTCCACTCGAGCACTTTTCGGCCCCATTGGCCATCTGCTCTGCGTGCTATGTGGCCTGCCCATTGCCACTTCAACTTGCTAATCCGGTGAGCTATATCGGTCACTTTAGTTCGTCTACGGATTTCCTCATTTCTGATTCGATCACGTAGAGACACCCCGAGCATAGCCCTCTCCATTGCTCGTTGAGCGACGAGCTAGAGTACATATATATAAACTATTCTAGCAGAAAAAAAAACACAAGGCAAAAGCCGGGTTAGCGTGCGACTCCACAGAAGTGGAGCGGAGTGACGTGCGGAATAGACCAATCATCTGAGTTGAAATCTGTATCTCAGCTCCGCTCCACTTTTGTTATTGGTCGATTCCGCACGACTCCGCTACACTCCGCCTCAGTGGAGACGCACCCTTATCCGTCAGTCCGTCTCGGGAGACATTCTATACCCGGCCGCTCGGTTATCCAAAATTATTTTGACCCTAATATTGGTATCCTAAGTGAGGCTGTGTGGCCATTTTACCTAATCGTCAGTTTTATTTATGTAATGGAATAAAAACAAACTGCAGATTATTTTGTTTACTTACTTACTCATTATGTTTTTATTGTTATGTTACAAACAAGCGCGCTTTACGTACATACCTACAATATTTGTAATACTTACGCAGAGAAGAGCTGTAAAAGTATCTAAATACACAGAATAAAGTAATACAAGAAAATTTCTCTTTTCATCTTTATAAAAATATTCGGCTGTATATTTTATTGATGTTTTGAGGAATCTGCGAACAATCGACATCTACATTCGCAAATCGGATAGAAGCACACAATAGTTAATTCCTAAAGCTCCAGGGCGTTGTCAAGTTTTGACAAGATGCGAGTGTGAATGACAGATGCTTTGTCACTTTACCTCCCTAGGTATGTTATATAAATAAATAAATATTGGACAACCTCACACACATCAATCTAGTCCCACAGTCAGCTAGTAGCTTTCTGTTATGGATAGTAGACGACGATAAATATACTTATATAGATAAATACAAATATCATCCACGACCCAGGGCCATTATTCGAGTTCATCACACAAATATTTACCCTGGCCGGGATTCGAACCCACGACGGCCGGCTCAGTAGGCAGCCGCTTTACCACTGCGCCAATGGCGTCGTGATATACTATTATATTACTGATTTTGTAATTGAGAAGTTACTGGCTAAGCGAAATTCACTTTTGCTACTAACTCGCTCGCAGGCATGACAACATGCATCCATCATTGGACACAGATTCATTCGGACGGCCATCAATCACGGCTGCTTCTAATCAGCACCTACCCCACATATACAGCGTGTATATTTGATATAACCGCAAACTTAACGGGGTCTTAGTATATAGGCATTTTTATATAAATATTAAAGATATCTCACGAAGAAGAATTTCATTTACATGCAAAGTTTCATTTTGATTCGACAGTAATGAAAAGTAGGATAAAATTGACTTCTAAGATTTTATTAAGTACGTTGTTAGTTACTTACACATAAACAAATGAGTTCTATTGAATTATAACATAAAAAATATGTCAAACATTACATTATGACTTGCAAAAATTCCTAACAAAGAGATTCCTTAATTATTTCTCCATGTCGTCTGCCCTGTAATGTGGATGGCAATACAAATGCATCCATCATTCACTGAAGCAGTAATTTGTCTGTCGGCGCGCTCATCGATCAAGTCGCGTCTCAAATCAGAAAAGCGTAGATATAGCCCTTGATTACACAGATGGGCGTGTGATAATAGTAAAATATTAGGGTAATTCCGGGGTAGATGGCCATAACATAAGGGAGAGATGGCCCGTCGAAATAATTCCTGAACTGTTGGCTAGATGGCACTTGTAATAGTTTAGTTCGCTTGGCGACGCGCGTATAAGCAAGGGTACGTGCAACTTTTTGGCTAAAAAAAAAATAAAAAAGTAAGTAAAATCATTGTTATTTGTTTTGTGAAGTGGAAATATTTTTCAGAAGGTTATTGTTTTAGGTGGTTATGATATTAGTTTCGTAAAATAATAGTTATTTGTGCAACAAGAGAGCAAAGTTGTTTTTTGTTGCGAGTGCTGATTTTGAGTCCCGAGCAAGCGAAGGATTCTACGTTTGAATCACGAGCGTAGCGAGTGATTCTATGTTAGAATCCTGAGTGTAGCGAGGGACTCAACAGCACGAGATGCAAAAAACTTTGCTCTCGTGTAGCACACACAACTTTTCACCTCATCAGCGAGAACATATTCGACATTTTGTGCTTTTCCTTCCAACGTATGTTTTATAGTCTTTGTTGCTGATTTCAATAATATTATTAATCAGAAAATAGATAAGTGATGCTTAAAAAGGAATAACAATATAATTTAATTGAAATTATAATCAACCAACCAACACGGTTATTGTCATTATTTGATCAAATTGGAAGATTTAGCAGATACATGACGTGTTTATTTATAAATACATGTTATATTACGAGATTTTGTTTATAAATTGATTAATATTTTTACTCCTAAAACACCAAACAAAATTAATGCAAAAGAAAATAACAATTACAATATGAACTCGATATTTTTTAAGGTATGTTTCGAATATGCATCTATGATAAATGGTGAAATTATAAATTATTATTATATTTACAATAAGTAATAAGTTGAAAATCTTATTTTATTTGAGCAATGATCTATTGTTTTATATATAAATAATAGGCACAATAATTTTAATATTCGGTCGGTAAAAAAAAAATACTTTGCAATTAAAACTTTTTCGGGTGTTTTTAATGAATTTTTTGGTATAACGCATATCCGAACTGTTCTCGATCGAGGTCGGATTCGAAAATCGAATTTCAAATTGATAAGTTTCTATCTCTCTCTTTTATATACATATGAAAGAAACTGAGTGCATGGAGATTCAAATGATTTGATTTTTATAATTAACCTTTGGCTGAAGAATGACAATTCGTGGTCAGATATTGAAAAAATTAAAAAGCTACTTTCTACTCACGCTCGAAACAAAATCGCATTTTGTTCACTGTTATCTGACAGCAAAATCGCCATGTTTGAGCTGGTGAGGTGAAATGGTTATTTTTGGTTTGGTTGCAAAGTATACGAGTAACAGTTTGTCCTAACCTCAAAATTACTCGCATCGTGTAGTCACTTATTTTTTTTTGTTGTGGTCATCTCTCCCGGAGGATAAGGAGAGATGGCCAGTGTTAGTCGGTATATGATGGCCATATGGCTATCCGAAGAAAAGCTGTCCGATGACTATCTGATAGCAGTAACGACGTCCTTTAAAATTGATAGCAAATTAGAATAAGGAAAAGAAGTTAAATGAAAGAGATATTTGCCGCGGATGTGGAAAAAAATATTATGAAACCCTTCTTTTCGAGAACTGGCTTCAATGAATAGTATGCCAATTTTGGGTACAAGAAAATTGCACTGAATTTGAAGACATGTGCTTTGATCGTGGTGCAGAGAAGAAAGACTTTAGTAAAAAGGATATAAAACCGACAACTATGTAGCAATTAGAATTAAGGATATGGCCATCTTACCCGTTATGCCATGGTGATCACACCCGGACACCACGGGGGAGATGGCCAATCGTGAATTTAAAAAAATACATATTTTTTAGGCTGTCCGATTAGAAATTGTTATTTTTGTTTCTATAATTTTAAAGTTGATTGTTTAAAGTCTAATCACAAATAAAGATTTCTATAATAATATGTAAGATTTTTTTTTAACAGCATTTAAGAAAAAATATGGCCAACTACCCCGGACTTACCCTATTATGTACTGATTTGAAATTAAGAATCACTACATAGTATAAAAACGATGTCGCTTCCTGCCGTCTGTCTATCCCTATCGTATGCTTAGATCTTGAAAACTACGCAACGGATTTTGTTGCGGTTTTTTTTTAATAAATAGAGTGATTCAAGAGAAAGGTATAATATATGCATAATTTATCAGCATTGCACCCGTGCGAAGCCGGGGCGAGTCGCTAGTTTCATATGAGAGAATGATTTTTTACGTTAACCTAAGTTGTAAGTGCGAGTTTCTGTCCGAGAAAAATCTCACTTTCTGGCCAAGGCAAGATGTAAAACTGTAGACAAACCACAGGCGTAAAGTCACAGATCAAAAATATTTTTGGATTACAAACACCTGCATTCTGGGACATGCAACGCCCTAGGTATGAAATGTACTATTTACTGCCCGCTATGCGGGAAGAAAATGTCACTGCCAGGCTTTACTACGATTTCTAATTCAAGACCAAAAAAACTACCACAAGGTTGCCACTACAATAAAATATTTTTACAAAAGCAAATTTCTTTTTATTTTTTAAACACACTAAGATAGTTTATTTATTGGTAACTTTAACTCTATGTTTTAACAAAATAACTAGAAATATTTATTATTACATAATTACGAGAGGAGATAATAAAAACTTAAACATCGGAGATTTTTGGTACAAAATCTGGTGTTGTACTTGTAACATTGTCCATTTGGTGCAAGCCAAGAAACAAACTCAGATGTCATTTAAATGTTGTCAATTTTGACAGTGACGTATCTGTGGTAGTTTTTTTGGTCTTGAATTAGAAATCCGAGTTTAAGTCAAGTCAAGAAGTAAAACTTTAAGCAAACCACGGCGGGCAGTAATTAGTAAAGTCCCAGATCGCAGGTGTTTGTGTTTTCCATAAATATGCATTCACTAATACACCGCCTTTAGACATGCAATGTACTATTTCGAATATGAATATCTCGCCCCCTGCCTGCTATACGGCCACATCTCAAAAAAAATTTTTTTTCGGATTATTGCAGATTTGTAGTCAGAATAGGTTAATTTACGACCTTATCTCGAGAGCCATAAGAAAAAGTGTCCTTAAGAGCCTTTTTTCCACAAGTGGCCTTATGGATCTGACCAAAAATTGTCAGTTGACTCCCTGCAAGACAGCCACTTTTCAGTTGTGGCTGTATAGCATAAATTTGTAATCTTTTTTTTGAGTTGCGTCTCATAGAAATAACGTATATTCTAGTATTATTACGATGAATCCCTTTAAATATAAGCGAAATAAACGTCATTGTGCGCTGTTGAGCCAAACTGGCGCGCAATACTCTGTTGTGGAGTAAACTAGGCTAAGACTGGTAGTGCATAGCACATCAGTTGTTGCTCCCCAAGTAGTTCCCCTTAGTCTGTGGAGTATGTAATTCGGCGTCTGTAGCTTCTTTGCATATAGGTAAGACTGCGGTCTAGAGTGACACAAGTACTTTTGTGTGGGATTTAATTTAAGCGCAGTCTCTCTGAAGCATATATTTAGCTCATAATTTGCTTCTTTGTTGCAAGGATGGAATGTCGCAATTTCTGCTTTACTAGCATTGGGGCAGCCTAATCAGAAATGTCATTCCAGATTGCGAGTAAGAGCTTCCTTCGAGGATTTAAATTTTCCATGCTGGTTTGTGATGGTGATGTCATCACCATACATCAATTTCCGACTCTTTGTTTTCGGAATCGGTCCTGACCCACTCCTGTTCAACCTATACACACAAGATATGGGTTAAACAGGAGCAGGGCCAGGACTTTGCTCAGAGTGCTTCCGAGGTAGACGATAAATTCCCTATTGCTGAGCATAGAGTTGATTAGTCCCACCATCTGCACCACGGTCAGGAGCTTATAGATAAGCTCCTGTCTACATACGCTATCGAATGCAGCTGAGAGGTCGAAAATACTGCCACGGTTTTCTCTCTCCTTTGAAAATCAGCCTCTATGTGTGTTGGGCGGGGCGCGACATTTACCTGATCCACGTAGTTCGGACCACTACGGAATCCACAGCTGCACAGGAATTATTTTGTCAACAAAAGGTTCGATTTGATTGTAGATTAGCCTCTCCAAAAATTTGTAGATGGAACTAAGTAGTAGAGGGCGGTAACCCTTTGGTTTGTTGCTTGGCTTACCCGGATTGAGTGTGGCTATTATATTTGAGCAGTTGAACTTAGGCGGAATTATATTATACGAGACTATGTCTAAATAGAACTGTGAGAGCCACGTCCTACATCTTGGGCCAAGGTGTTCTAAAAATTCGTTGTAAATACCGACTCACATAAATTGGGACTTTGATTCGAACCAGTCTTCATCCAGTATTGCTAAACCTAAAAGTAGAAAACGAAAAGCTTATCCTGCACTATGAAAAGGTAATATTGTAAAGAAGTTGAAGAATTCTGGAAAACAGTACACTAATATCAACGGGAACCTAGTCCACGCTAAAACCTAAAACTATGGGGCCGTCTTGTACATGGTAGATGTTATAAATGGTATTATACCATATAGGGTACATGTTAACACGATAATTAAAGATACAAGTGCCTTAAAGGGAAGGTACTACCAAATAATCATTAGTAATTATATGCAAAATGATGATGATATCTGCATCTAGAAAGTTGGTATTAAAGCTGCATGCACTGATTATCGCTTACAGTGATGTTGTTACTGTAACAAAAGTTGATTAATAATGGTATTTAAATTATTTTAGTGTTTGTATAATAATTTTCATGTTACCATTTTCCAATAATTCTTGTTCGGTTTTGGACGCATCTCAAAATTTCAACAAAAGGTTTCTGCAATACGGCCACTACTCTAAGTACCTATCTTAAAGGCCTCGTATCTTAAAAAATATACACGTTTTATATAAAAAGACGTATTCATGAGAAGCGTTATATCATGTAGAGTAAAAAAAGTTAAATTTAAAACGAATTGACCCAAAACTCAAGGAGTAAGCCCCGTTTTACTACCACGCACTACGCTGCCAAAACTTTAACAAGCGATTTCTCGAAAAAATGGTTTTTTGAGATGTGGCCGTATAGCAGGCAGGGGGCGATCTAATTCGCTATTAAGTACATTTTGCATTATTTACGTATTCCAAAAAGATGCAAAAAGAACACACTTTAGGTATAGCCATTTATTTTTTAATTCATGCTTAGTTGATTTTTAGGGTTCCGTACCCAAAGGGTAAAAACGGGACCCTATTACCTTGCTATTACTGAGACTTCGCTGTCCTTCCGTCTGTCACCAGGCTGTATCTCAAGAACGGTGATAGCTAGACAGTTGAAATTTTCACAGATGATGTATTTCTATTGCCGCTATAACAACAAATAATAAAAATAAATGTTTAAGGGGGCTTCCATACAACGCACTTGTTATAGATTATGGTACGGAACCCTTCATGCGCGAGTCGGACTCGCACTTGCCCAATTTTTTTAAATTTCAATTTCATTTTTAGGGTTCCATCAGTCAATTGGAATCTTAGGATCATTTTGTTGTCAGTCTGTCAGTCTGAAATTATCAAAATTCTGTCTCTTTCTTCAGTCAAATGAAATCATCAAGCAGAAGAAAACAGAATAAGTCCACGGCCCACAATAACAGTGGTTTATTCTTTGTCCAAATTGTGTCGTGTTCCCGCAATGCCTTTTACCTCATACACTAAAAAGGGCTTATGTGTAAACGAGAAACACCCCACTTGCGCCTTTTTGAGTGCAACCAGAATACTCATTCAACGTCGGGCAGAGATTTTTGTTAGATGAGTCACTAAACCTTATTACTATGAAACGTTTTGCCCATTTTGCTTAGCCGTAGTGTATAGACATCTTTATATTTCAATCAAGAGTAGATTCTATGAAACAACGTAAACGAGTTTACTGTGGACCACGACCTGCCCGCTGCCGCCATTACTATTCATTTGTCGTATGGCTTAAATAACTATACTTAAATTTTTAAAGTGTTAGGTTTAAGGTATGCAACTGCGTCGAGTGTTTGTTGAGATCCGCCGCTGTCCCACTAATTTTAGTGATTGAGCATTCAAAGATAATGTGGTGTACTGTCTGATATGGGAAACCACATTACTATGACAGACGTCAACGCGAGCGGGCAGGTCGTGGTCCACAGTAAGCTAGGGTTGCCATATGGTCGGGATTTGGCGGGATTCTCCCAAATTTTTGTATGTCCTCACGACTCCCGACAAAATAAACTAGGTCGATGCAGAGTCCGCCACCGGCTAAGCTTGCACCATAGATTGGACTGGAGTTTTTTTTTTTTTTTCGAAATTTTCTCTTTGTCACGACCTAGCGAAATTTAATTTGTGAGTTTGAAAACAAAAATTTCTAAAATCGGTTGAGAACTCGCTGAGATCTGCGCATTGTCACAAAGTCCATTCGAGTCGATCCATGGGAGCTTCGCTCGCTTCGCTCGCTCTGCTCCAATAATCTCCCGAAAAACAACTTCATTTTATAAAACTATATTTTAAAAGGAAATTATACCACTGCTAATTTTTCCATATGTACTGTAAAATAAATAACCTTATCACATTTTTGTAGATTATATTATAAAATAATGATAAAATCATTTTGTTCGTTTTTAGGGTTCCGTACCCAAAGGGTAAAAACAGGACCCTATTACTGAGACTTCGCCGTCCGTCCGTCCGTCCGTCTGTCACCAGGCTGTATCTCAACAACGGTGATAGCTAGACAGTTGAAATTTTCACAGATGATGTATTTCTATTGCCGCTATAACAACAAATACAAAAAAAAAATAAAAAAAAAATTAAGGGGGCTCCCATACAACAAACTTGTTATAGATTATATATATGTATAGGTACGGAACCCTTCATGCGCGAGTCGGGCTCGCACTTGCCCAATTTTCGTTAGTATTTATTTATGTGGCCATTTCTATCGGCAGAAAACGACGTTGTTTTTAATATAATTACATTAATGTGATTCAATTTTTGTTTCTCCCGACCAAAGTAACAAAATCCCGAAAAAAATGTGGTTTCTCCCGATAATAGGGTCATTCGATATGGCAACCCTACAGTAAACCCATTTACTTGTTTTATTGGATTCCCGCTCTGAAACCCTGGACGTCACCTGTCCAGCGTATTTACAGTGTAAATGCATTTAGAGCATTTCCTTGGTCATATTTGAGGTCGAATTCATATCTTTTGATTTTTTCATCTGTGGTATATCGTAGCTCCCAAACGAATGGTCCGATTTGAATGCGTTTTTTTTGGCGAAATGGTTCTTTGCTACGTTTTGGTTTGATCAGGGTTTTTTTTTAATTTTGTTTTTATGTTTATGTTTAATTCTAAAAATAGATTCAAGTTTGCTTTTCAATAAAATAAAAAAAAAACATGCAACAAGTAACGTTAGAAAAAGTCTCATATTTCATCCCTTTCATTCAATTCATGTCCCTTTAATTTTTATTTTCTTAATTATCATGATATATTGAGCTATTTTTTTTATATAATTACAGTATGTTGTAGAATTCAACTTAATATTATTAAAACCATCGTGAGACATCTTTGATAAAATTTATAAAAACGGTTTAAACTTACGTAAAAATTGTCAGAAACGGCCCGACATGTTTCGAATACATACCTATAGGCCGTGAGTCGCGTAGCAGCACGAATAGCTGTCCCTGATGAAGAGCTCCACATGAGTTCGAAACCTGTCAGCTGTTCCTGACAATTTTCACGTGAGTTTAAACCGTTTTTACAAGCTTTTATTTAACTTGCATTGTATGTAAGTATGTTTGTTCGGGTGGAATCTTGCAACTCAATTTTGAAGCAGATATCGTCAACCGATTGAGCTGAAATTTTGCATACTTACATAACTTTGATGACAATACAATAATATGGTACCATGGGGCTGATCTGATGATGGAGCCGGAAGGTGGCCATAGTAACTCTATAATAGAAAAAGCAATCCTACCGAGTTTAGGCTCTCTAGATTTGTCTCAGGGAGCATTTGATGATTATCCAAAGAAAAGTACAGTCGGCTATAAAAGCTTTTCAAAAGAATGCCATTTTTGACAGAAGCTTATTATAGTTATTATTAGTCATTTGGCTGACTATAAACATGACAAACATGCCTCAAGGCAAGAGGCAAAAGGTTGTCCCGTCAACGCGCCGTGACTTCCTACGTTACAGTCACTTTATAACGTTACCGAGGTATACTTTGCCGCTGCAACAAACGTGTTTTATCTACGTACATATCATTAGTGCTCTAAAATGCGTTCAGAAACCGTAGAAAATGCCAGCCATTATTACAACCAATTTTACTATGAGAACTTTTTTGTCTGTGAATGTAATGTTATTACAGTACCGATTTTTGTAAGGTTACGAGTTTAAATTAGGAACAGCTGTCAAAACACAAGTTGGTCTCTATTCTAGTATCCATAGAAATTAGTATTTTTATCGATACGAAACGTCGATTTAGTATGTTTTTTTTTATAAAAACCGTACGATATTTGATCTCGAGTGACATGAGAATATGGATACATATGATTTAGAAAAAAAAACATTCGTCTTGACGGAGGTTCGAATTGCCGCCATTATTGTTGTCATTTGTTTGTTGGTTCTTTGCTGTTACGAAAGTAGAATTGTGAAGATTTGTTTGTAATTTACATTTTAGTTGAAAATATTGTTCCAATGTAAATGTCAATTACAACTATTACAATAAATAATCTGTTTATGTATTTGTTCAGATTTATTATTTACTGCATTTTAAGTATAATGTAGTCTTTAGATATTTTACAGGTAGCACTAGTGGTGCCGGCCATTTCCTTATGGCTTCTGAACCCATCTTAGAGTACTTATGATATGTGTATAGATAAAGTAGTGTATACAACTGTACATAATTAGGCATTAAAACACTCGTGTGCTCCTATTATGAAACTCGCTAACGCGCTCGTTTCATAAAACTCCACTCGTGTTTTAAGGCCTCTCATTTATGTATCAGCTGCATAAACTACTATTGAAATTTAGATACATATTGCCTTTTAACAAAACACCCGAAGCGTTAAAGAGTAAACCAGTTTACCCTGTTTATCATGTAAACGTAAACAAATAAACAAATTATAAACTAACTGGAAACAATAACCGTAACGCGAGCTTCTGTTTACTTTCGTTATTACGGTAAGCCTCTTTATACCATGTTTAATTCATTGGCAGCGTTTTGAAAGGCTAATAGCCCGATGTCTGTTAGCGAGTTCATATATTGAATTTACTATGTATATGGGTTACCTGTAAAGTTATAACCTAAATAAAACGATTAAAACACATACAAGCTGCTTATCATGAGACTCATTCAGTGAGTGATAGGTACCGTAAAACATGCCAACTTTGCCCGCTTTTTTCGTTAAAACCAGAATTTCTTTTTGTGTTCTATGACGGGCGGGATAAAGTTTTTTTTGTCTAACGCATCATATTCATATGCATGCGTTCATTAAGAGGTTTTTATAAAATCTACATTGAACGAACTTTTTTTATCAATTTTAACCTTGGGTAAAGTTGTCTGAACTTTTTCCAACATTGCCCATTTCGATTACTACATCCCCTACAACGTTGAAATACGGATGACCCCTCGTTTTTCGGGGGTTATAAATTATTTAATATTTAGGTATGTATCTTAATAAGCATGATATAATAGTAAAATAATTCGCTATTTAAATACATGCTGCATACGGGTCATTCTATGTTAAGAGGTTCTTTCGACGTCAAGGACAAAAAAATAAGTTTTTTTTTATATTTCACTTCGTAACTACCTGTCTATTTCTAAAAACGAAATGTTTTCTACGTGCCGACTTATAACAGGAATTGTACATAATGAGACACAATCAGCTAATATAAGAAAAATGTCTCTACCCTGGTCTAACCCCCCACCGTCTTTATTTGTAAATCAGTAAATATGAATGTATTTGTTAGGAATGCCTCGTCGGCCGGGTCCCAACACTGACATCTACGATAGCTCAGTTGTAGAACGATGTAAAGAAACACAAGGGTAAACGAAAACGATATATATTTAACACGAAAACAAATTAACACAATTAAAGGATCGGAGTACTAAATTTAACACACAAAATTAACACGCGAATTTACAATTAAACCTTAACTAATGTAGTCCTTTATCTAACACTGATGAAACTACGCACTACTGACTAACAAGATGGTAATACACTGGACGAAAGAGACTGAACTGAAGTACTGGCGGATCGCTGATCTACGCACTGAGAAACAGAGTGTGGACTCGATGTTTACTGCAGATGTACTTGAGTGGTACTACAAATTTGTGAAAAAATGGGCGTCCTTTTATTTGATCCGTTCAAGGTTTGTTTACATTCTCAGAGGGACGCCCGCTCTGTTACATTTTACTGATTCCTACTTATAATACATCATTTAGCTTAAATTTAACTTATAGCTAACATAAAGGTTTATTCGTGGAACACAAATATGTAAGTGATTTTGATGTGAGAGCTCCCGTTTAATTACAGCGATATAAAATTGATGTGATTTCTTTGTCTCGACTCAGAGGCCGTCTCGCTCACACGGGTCGAGATCTACACCTTTCTTGTCCCTCATATCGCGCTGCGCTCGGCGCGTCGTGTTATTTTTATGTTTGCCGTGCTCGCAGCAGGTTGCGGCCGGTATAATATTAAGAGATTTTACTTATATTTCTACAGGGAACGTTACTACAAAGTTTCAGAGTTATTTAATTTTTATCCTTAAGTTTTACATCCAATGTAAACAAACATGATTCCTTTGTCTCGCGCTGCGAGTGGAAATTACCACGATGAGTCATACTTGTTTACTTTAAGACGTCGTGGTCTTTTAACTATTCTACATAGTACTTGGGAGCTCTCTTACAGTGAATTATTTCAGGAAAATAAGTGTTATACACATAGTATAGCCGCTTTTAAGGGCATTTAGGAACACAAGAGAATATATTATTTATTTATCTTAATATTAATTTCGCCTAACCGTTTACAAACATTATTATTTATTTATAAAATAGCTAGCTTTGCCTAGCTGTCCGTAACAGTATTAAAATTCAATAATTACTTTAATATTGTTGATTATATAAACGAAGATAGCTAAGTAACGATACCTTAAAAGTAAAATTGTTTATATTCAAATTTATACACTGAATAAAATAAATAGCTCCACTAGTTTAACTAGGTACTTGAGAAATTAAATAGCCAAATTGTGTTTAATTTTAGGTACACACTTATTTTGGTTACCCTCAGTTTGTCAGTCCTCCGATTTTATGTAACTAGCTGCTAACATTTGGGCTACTGTTATAATAATAAATCTTTTTTTTTTTTCAGTATACAAGAACTTCAACACCAATCGCAAAATAAGATAATACGGTACTTATACTTATTTAGGTACAAAGAAATAAGACGAACCTTTATTCCAATGCTAACGTTATTTTCTTAATTGATCCAACAGGTTTAAAAGCCCCGGCAAAGTTAATTTTTCTCCCTCTAAGTTCTGCCGTAGTCGTTTAGAAATTCTCCAACAAATTACGAAGCACTCTTAACTTAGTTAGATTTGGACGAAGTTAGAAATGAAATCTTTTTCTCTCACGGGCGACTGCGTTCGATTTGTAAACGAGGTTTCAGTGTTTTGCAAAATTAATTTACTTTTTTGAAACTAGTCTGTGAGTAGATATTTAACTTACAAAAATCAAAGCCGACTTCAAAAAAGAGGAGGTTCTCAATTCGGTAGTATGTTTTTTATTTTCCATTTTATTTATTATAGATGTTGACGCATTTCGCATTTTACAATTTTAAATAGATACCAGTTTATTGTACCTTCTGTATTTTTTTTATACTACGACGCTGGCAAACAAGCATGCGGCCCGCCTGCTGTTAAGCAGTTACCGCCGCTTATGGACGCTTGCCATATAATATGAAAACAATCTATTCGAATAGACCCGGAGACACCATTCACATTTTACTCAGCCCGCAATTATTTCTAATATCTGTTGTTGTGTAACGGTTCTAAAAGCTACTTCTAGGTAAATAATTCATAATAATACAAGCTTCACATAATACTAAAACAATACAATCTTATTGACTCAAAACACTAGTGTGCGTGTGGATTGAGTGAGCACCCTTCAAAAATGAAAAAAAATGTGCTGATCATTTAGTAAAAGTTCTAAAACAATTGTAAAACTAATTGATGAATTTGTAAAACGATAAATAAAAAGAATACATTCATTAACGTATGCTCACTCAGTTCTCACAAGCAACCAACGAAATCTGTGAATCTGTTTATTTAACATATAATATTTATATCCTAATTTTTAGTAAAAATTATGCTTAAGGTAGGTAATAATTTGTAGATCACCTGGTTACGTATTTAAAGTTTTACAAATTATTTCGTATGCTCACTCAATCCGCACACTTTCGAAAACCCAATTTCTGATAGAAAAACTGCAGATTGAAACTTCTATATATGTGTATAATTTAGTAAAACTCATAAGGGAATTTGTAAAATACAAAACAAACCGCTAACGTGACAGATTTTTGGATAATTATTGTTTGTAAGTGCTCACTCAGTCCACACATTATTCGTAAGTTAAAAATGTAAATATCTTAAGATTTTTAGTATCTAGGAAAGTACAAAGTAGTTCCACTTTTAGTAAAAATTTTTACTAAATATCCACCATCTAAAATGTCATATTCGTTGTCTGCTTTTAAAGATATTCAAATTTCATTTTAAAATACAATCTAAGATACAGTCCACATTTTAGATTGTATTTTAAGAAGTGGAGTGTGATCTAAAATGTGGACTGTATCTTAGATTGTATTTTAAAATGAAATTTGAATATCTTTAAAAGCAGACAACGAATATGACATTTTAAATGGTGGATATTTAGTAAAAATTTTTACTAAAAGTTGAACTACTTTGTACTTTCCTAGATACTAAAAATCTTAAGATATTTACATTTTTAACTTACGAATAATGTGTGGACTGAGTGAGCACTTACAAACATTTATTATCCAAAAATCTGTCACGTTAGCGGTTTGTTTTGTATTTTACAAATTCCCTTATGAGTTTTACTAAATTATACACATGTATAGAAGTTTCAATCTGCAGTTTTTCTATCAGAAATTGGGTTTTCACAAGTGTGCGGATTGAGTGAGCATACGAAATAATTTGTAAAACTTTAAATACGTAACCAGGTGATCTACAAATTATTACCTACCTTAAGCATAATTTTTACTAAAAATTTGGTTATAAATATTATATGTTAAATAAACACATTCACAGATTTCGTTGGTTGTTTGTGAGAACTGAGTGAGCATACGTTAATGAATGTATTCTTTTTATTTATCGTTTTACAAATTCATCAATTAGTTTTACAATTGTTTTAGAACTTTTACTAAATGATCGGCACATTTTTTTTCATTTTTGAAGGGTGCTCACTCAATCCACACGCACACAAAACACTATTCTTATTAAAAACGTAAAGCTGGTCATATGACAGGCACATAACCAGTTACATAAATATGTTTAATGCATGTTGTCTGTACTCTCAGAGCAATAATGTATGAACCATTAGTGGAAACTGTTTTGGCTTCTGTATTGTCTATTTTCGTTAACTTTAAGTGTGATTATATACAGTATAAATACTTATTACTACATTATAAACTATTTTTAATAAATCAAACCTCTTTGCTTGGCACTGGCTGGATAACTACGTACTGGCCGAAAAATAACTCATTGAAAAAACAATAGAAGATCGTGAAAAAGTGAAAAGCTGGCCAAGAGCATGTCGGGCCACGCTCAGTGTTAGTGTGTACATTTGAGAAATGCTCAGAAATATGAATGTTACGTAGTATATTTTTTATAGGCAGGAATCACGCAGCAAGTGAATATAAAATAAATAATTTAAATTTAAACGCCTAGAGACCTTCTACATCTCTGAAAAAATCACTTTATTTTATATAATTTTTAGTGTAAACATTGATTTGGAGAATCTTGTACATCTAACATATATGTATCAATTACGTAGTTATAATATAATTGTATTAGTTTTTAAGTATAATTTGCGAAAAAATGACTTACTGTTGAGTTTCTTTCGGCTTTCTTTTCAACAGCGGTCTCCTCTTGCGAAATGCCGGTAGACTCACAATCTGACTTGTAAAAGTGCCCTTGTGGCCTACTTACTGAATAAATTATTTCATTTCATTTCAACAGATTCAGGTTATTTTTAACCCCCGACGAAAAAGGGGTGTTATAAGTTTAACATGTATCTGTGTATGTCTGTCTGTGGCATCGTAGCTCCCACGGATGGACCAATTTGAGTGCAGTTTTTAATCAAAAGACTTGTGCGCCGAGATGTTTTTTACCTATGTTTCGAGGAAATAGGACCAGCAGTTTCCAAGATATTCAGCTCAAATTGGAACAAGTGACAAGCACTTGGCCAATATTGCAGCTAAGGATTCCAAATTTTGTAGTTATGTTCAGTTTTAGTAGCATTTTCAATATCACTCATCTCTCTATCAGGGTCTCATGATGACCAGCTACATCTGTCGGGCGTGTTTAAATTTTTTAATTTAGGTTATAAGATTAGATGAGATTAGATTATCGTTATTTCACGATAAATATTACATTACATATATATGAGTATATATATTTATGAGAGTATTATGTATGTTATTAGAAACCTAGATTCATTTACAAAAAATTCCGATGTCCACAGTTTTAACACTAGAAATAAAAATAAAATTGCTATTAGAAAGTTTCGTGTTCGTAAAGTAAGTAAATCATTTTTAGGCCAATGTATTCATTTTTATAACAAGTTACCTGATCATGTTTTAAAATTAGCCTTTCCATCTCTCAAAAATTATTTAAAAAAATCTCTAATGTTAAAAGCATATTATACAGTAGAGGACTATCTGACAGACAAAAATGCATGGCCTGAACCAGAAACCGCGTAGCTGACTCCTTCTTAGATTGTACCTAACTAGTTTAAGGGACACAGTTCTAATAAGAAAGCATATCAAACGTACATAAATTGTGATAAACCGTCCGGCTTTCTTGTAGTTTCTATTTTATTCTTACACTTTTCCTCACTTATGTCTTAAAATACACTTTTAATATGTTTTCTTGTAGAACTACGTATAGTTAAGTTCATATCATTGTAATAGTTAAGTACTTATGCTTTCTGAAAAAATGACTGACTGTTGAGTTTCTTTCGGCATTTCTTCTCAACAGTGGTCTCCTCTTGTGAAATGCCGGTAGACTCAGACATGTAAAAGTGCCCTTTTGGCCTACTTGCAGAATAAAGTTCATTATTTCATTATTTACAAATTTGCTTAATGTCAAAATTATAGGAAGGTGTAACATCCCTAAACCCCCTATATATAATTACAATACCTAGACTATCCTAATATCTGTAGACTGAACTACTAAAGAAATCCTGGAAATGAAAACTACCTAAATTTATTCCCTCCTACTTTGTAACTTGTTCTAACTTGGCCAGTGAATCATCTAGTGGTTTCGGATCCCTTCGTTGTGTTGTGTAAGTACCAGATTCTTTTCGAATGAGAGGAGATTCAGAGCTACTTGAATTAAAACCAACATATAAAGAGAGCAAAATGTTTATTGAATTAAATAACTACATTCTGCAAGTATGCCTGAAGGGCATTTACTGACTCTACCGGCATTTCGCAAGAGAAGACCACTGCTGAGAAGAAACGCCGAAAGAAACTCAACAGTAAGTCATTTTTTCAAAATTCAAACTTATAACTATTCCAATAATAAAACTTAATCTAAAACATAATTAAAAGAAGCAAACATATTAAGGGTGATCGTTTTCGGTTACTTTAAAGTACCTAAAGTAAAGTACAACAGAATTACGTGAAATATGAGATGCATCTGAGCCTGAAGTACGCAATAATAAAGTCTAAGACCCCATAAAGTCACAATCGAATCGATAGAATGCAAAATCACTTTTGATATGACTGAAGACATTTGTATTTTAGCATGTACAGGATTTTCCTGAAGGCTATAAGCATGGTTTCACCTTTCGCCTTGGCGTATGGCTTAACCCTCGACTCGTAAGACGAGTTGCAGCCTTAATGCATTAATACAAAATAAGATTCAACATTGTCCTGAATCAATTAGCTCCTTAAAGCATGTGAAAATATTCAACATTCCATGATCGGATACGGTACTCCATAGAGCAATAAGTTATTGGAATCTTCCAATATTGGAATTATTTAATACAAATGTGGCTCAATAGATAAATGAGATATTCTCAAACACATCCCATAGGTTGGAACAATGATATTAGACTAGTCAAACAATTGGTATGATGAATTATGAGTTGCATTCGAGTCTGATAATAAATAATCATTCATAAATGTGAAGAACCCATAAAGCCATAATCCAATTGTAGTTTGTGAAAGTGAACTCGTAGTCAAATCGCAACCCTTGATGCATAATAAGATTCAACATTATCCTGAATCAATTAGCTCCTTATATATAGCATATGAAGAATATTCAACATTTCATTTCATTTCACTATAGGACTCTGAACTCCATAGACTCTAGTTCTCATATTGAAAGTACTAATTAGTACGAATGCAATTCATATTTCCAGTCATATAGACACTAGAACTGAGGATTTCTCAAATACATCCCTTAGGAAGAATCAATGTCGAAACAGATTATATTCTGTATTCACAAGGTTTAAACGTGTAAAACAAATTGATGTATTAATTATTATAGGTAGATATAGGAATATTTCGCCCCCTGCCTGCTATACGGCCACATCTCAAAAAAACATTTTTTCGAGAAATCGCTTGTTAAAGTTTTGGCAGCGTAGTGCGTGGTAGTAAAACGGGGCTTACTCCTTGAGTTTTGGGTCAATTCATTTTAAATTTAACTTTTTTTACTCTACATGATATAACGCTTCTCATGAATACGTCTTTTTATATAAAACGTGTATGTTTTTTAAGATACGAGGCCTTTAAGATAGGTACTTAGAGTTGTGGCCGTATTGCAGAAACATTTTGTTGAAATTTTGAGATGCGTCCAAAACCGAACAAGAATTATTGGAAAATGGTAACATGAAAATTATTATACAAACACTAAAATAATTAAAATACATTTATTAATCAACTTTTGTTACAATAACAACATCACTTAAGCGATAATCAGTGCATGCAGCTTTAATACCAACTTTCTAGATGCAGATATCATCATCATTTTTCATATTATAATTAATGATTATCTGGTACCTTCCCTTTAAGGCACTTGTATCTTTAATTATCGTGTGAACATGTACCATATATGGTATAATACCATATATAACATGTACCATGTACAAGGAGGCCCCATAGTTTTAGGTTTAAGCGTGGACTAGGTTCCCGTTGATATTAGTGTACTGTTTTCCAGAATTCTTCAACTTCTTTACAATATTACCTTTTCATAGTGCAGGGTAAGCTTTTCGTTTTCTACTTTTAGTTTTAGCAATACTGGATGAAGACTGGTTCGAATCAAAGTCCCAATTTAGGTATGTGAGTCGGTATTTACAACGAATTTTTAGAACACCTTGGCCCAAGATGTAGGACGTGGCTCTCACAGTTCTATTTAGACATAGTCTCGGATAATATAATTTCACCTAAGTTCAACTGCTCAAAAATAATAGTCACACTCAATCCGGGTAAGCCAGCCGACGAACCAAAGGGTTTCCGACCTCTACTACTTAGTTGCGTCTACAAATTTTTGGAGAGGCTAATCTACAATCAAATCGAACCTATTGTCGACAAAATAATTCCTGTGGAGCAGGATGGATTCCGTAGTGGTCCGAACTACGTGGATCAGGTAAATGTCGCTCCCAACACACATAGAGGCTGAGTTTCAAAGGAAAGAGAAAACAGTGGCAGTATTTTCGACCTCTCAGCTGCATTTGATAGCGTACGTAGACAGGAGCTTATCTATAAGCTCCTGACCGTGGTGCAGATGGTGGGACTAATCAACTCTATGCTCAGCAATAGGGAATTTATCGTCTACCTCGCAAGCAGCCCGAGCAAAGACAGAAAGCTGAACAATGTACTACCTCAAGGATCGGTCCTGGCCCTGCTCCTGTTTAACCCATATCCTGTGTGTATAGGTTGAACAGGAGTGGGTCAGGACCGATTCCGAAAACAGAGAGTCGGAAATTTATGTATGGTGATGACATTGCCATCACAAACCAGCATGGCAAATTTAAATCCTCGAAGGAAGCTCTTACTCGCAATCTGGAATGACATTTCTGATTAGGCTGCCCGAATGCTAGTAAAACAGAAGTTGCGACATTCCATCCTTGCAACAGAGAAGCAAATTATGAGCCAAATATATGCTTCAGAGAGACTGCGCTTAAATTAAATCCTACACAAAAGTACTTGTGTCACTCTAGACCGCAGTCTTACCTATATGCGAAGAAGCTACAGACGCCGAATTACATACTCCACAGACTAAGGGGAACTACTGGGGGAGCAACAACTGATGTGCTACGCACTACCGGTCTTAGCCTAGTTTGCTCCACAACAGAGTATTGCGCGCCAGTTTGGCTCAACAGTGCACAATGACGTTTATTTCGCTTATATTTAAAGGGATTCATCGTAATAGTACTAGAATATACGTTATTTCTATGAGACGCAACTCAAAAAAAATATTACAAATTTATGCTATACAGCCACAACTGAAAAGTGGCTGTCTTGCAGGGAGTCAACTGTAAATTTTTGGTCAGATCCATAAGGCCACTTGTGGAAAAAAGGCTCTTAAGGACACTTTTTCTTATGGCTCTCGAAATAAGGTCGTAAATTAACCTATTCTGACTACGAATCTGCAATAATCCGAAAAAAATTTTTTTTTGAGATGTGGCCGTATAGCAGGCAGGGGGCGATTTATCCATACAATAATAAACTATTGACATTGATTGCATATAAACATAATGCCTTTGTTGACTAATTGAATTATCTTCTTAAACATCTGTCAAATAAGAAAAGAATCATTATTTATTTGACTATAATCAGCAAACACTACTGACATTGCACAGAATCCAATAAGAACACACTCAAGAAATAAATAATTTGATAAAAGAAAAGTTCAATAAAGCGCACAAATAATCAATTGATTAGGCTCAGAATTCAAAGCATTCTCAAGAAATATAGACATAAAAATAAAGTTAGTAGCAACTAAAATCAATTCACATTCGCACTTTAGCTATTTCGTCATATTTAAAAATAATATATAATTATATTCATATTTGAAAGATCTCATTATTAATTGATAACTCACCAATCCATGAAGCTAAGGAAGAATACTTGTTAATTCATACTCATAGAAATTAGACATAAAAAACACAAATAATCACAAAATCCAACACCGCAAATAGCTAGCAAAGCACAGAGTTAAAATTTCACCAGAAAAAATAAACAAATTTTAAAAATAAAAGGTATAACTATAAATAAAGAAATCTCACCAATCCGTGTGGCTGTATTAAATGAAAACATTGATTAAAAATAAAACTATTAGAAATGTGCAACTCTCACCAATCACATTACCATACTCTGTGGCTGAAAGCTCGGCCCGTAGCGCTCCGTAGGCCTCCCCGCTTGCACACGCCTGGCGTTCTCGGGCGCCGCCGCGACGTCTTCAGCCTCTTGCAGGCCCGCTGCGCTCGACGTTCCTCTTGACCGTCGCTGCGCCGGCAGGTCTTCCTCGGCGGCTGGCTGCTGGTCCTGGAGTCTTCCTGACTTCTTCTACTTCTTGAGGTGTTCTTCCTGGGAGCTCTTCCGATGACTGACTGAACCCCTCATACTAATCTCTGCGCCTTATATACCCTTTTTTCCCAGTCCAAATTTGAAATAATGTTCTTAATTCAAATTTGTCACGTGTATCGCGATATGCCTTCATAGGGTCCCACAGCTGGCCGCTTTCAACTTCGTTTAAAAATAATAATTTAAATGTTCGATGCTAATTTCGCAAAAGTCCGCTTCTAAGCTTATACTGACGCTAATTTACTCAATGTTATTTTCTAGTTTTTGAAAATTTATTGAAATAATGAAAAGTGTGGATTACGTGTTGATAATAGAAATATTACCATTCTTAAATACGTTTTATTATACATAATGTAAAATATCAGTTCCACATCCCGATGCAGTCTCATGATTTTATCTCATAGTTTTCCAGTAATAAAATATAAAATACTAATCTGTCGATCAAGTACAGTCGTGATCGTTACAGTTCTGCCCTCCGGAAACTTGTAATTTGAAATTAGCAATTTTAAAAGGAAAGTTTCCGAAATCTACGATATTTCAGTTTGTTGATGTCTCTTCTTCCTTCAGTGTTGTGTGGTGTGTATTTAAACCAAATACCGATGAGCATCCTGAAAACCAGCGTGAAATGCAAGCCCTTACTCTCTAATCCATGAGTCTTTAAAATCTCAGTCTGTTTCACAAAGAGATACCCATTTGTGAGATGGATAGACCCTAGTGATCCAACTTTAACACTTCAGTCCTATCCTATAGATCACATTGTCCGATCAGTCGGATAAGTCTACATTGTCCAGACTATAACTGAATTGCAAAAATTTCCTCATATGAAACAGATAAGCACTTATGCCGTAGCAGCTTCTGAAATAATTAACACCCACGAACCAAAGAAAGCTTACAAATCATCCACTAATTACTATCAACTCATTTTCTTTGGTGTATGTCCCCTGTATGCAATAGCTAAATTAATTCTTGATTTCTTTTCATATGCACCATTTTTTTTGTTGTGTGACAAAATTGCCAGCAGAGCACGTGAAAAGAGATCTTTCTCTTAAAAATCTTAGAATAAATAATTCCATAATTTTATGGAATAGATAAATTGACTCTTTATTCTGGAGAATGTAATTACTGTAAACAACAAACATTTTTTTAATATTTGAAATCGAGTAAAGTATGTTTGCTAACAAATCTTCACTCTCACTTGTCATTATTTACCTATTGATAAAGAGGGTGTGTGCCTACATTTTTTTTTAATAAATTTAGCGCTCGGTTAGCGACTGTAGAGTATATGTTATCTAACTTCTGTCTTATAAACGACAACTTCTGTACAACCTAACACCAATGAAGTTAGACAGCACACTTGTCCCCATGAGTCTATGGCGACTCCCCTTCCCCTTTTTGAAGATTCAACATCAATAAACCATAGATCATATCTTAAGCCCTGTCCAGTTGAAAGAATCCACACATACTAAACTTTTATGATAGATACATCCATCACTCATTTCTATACGTACATGCATTTCCTGTCATCCACTCATCTTATTTGATGCATAAGTACTATCTTCTTTCTTAAATACCCATGTATCTACTCTTCCATATGATTCTATTCAATTAAACAAAACCACTTCGCATATGATCGTCTTAAAAGACATTTGAAATATATAAATGAGTAAAGTTCCCAAATGTTTTAAAAAACCCTACAACAAACCATAGCAACATTAATTGCAAATGAAACAACCATCCATTTAAACCAATATGGAAACATGAAACCAATACTTCACCGGCATTGAATATTAATTAATATTCCACACTTATCATTTTTACATATTTTAATCTACTTTTTTTTTTTTTCAACTACAAAGAAATTTAAACTTATGTGTAAAAATACTCAATTAATAATGTGCATTCCTATAATCTCAATGATAATTAGGCATCCGACCCTCACCAGCATGGCAGGACCCCAGACAGCTCCGAAACCAATATCAAAATCAAAACACAATCCATACCCATACTCACTCATCTTTTCCATTCCAAACTGCCTTTGTAGTAATTGTGATTAACATTCGTATTAAATTACTAAAATTATGAATAAAATATATACATATTTTTATATTTAAAATATGTCTAACTAATAACCTAATTGAACTCTATTATTTATTCGATCTATTCGATCAATATAAAACCCAATTTACTTAAAAACATGGTAAAACGCAAGTATTTACGTATATTATGGTGGAGAAACAAAATCATTGCCCACACAAATCAGGTCTTTGTATATTCTTCTGACGTTGTTGTTGTCTATTAAATTAAAATTACGAATGAAATACACTTTGAGCATGAGTACGAAAACAAACCGCATTCCAATTCCAACACCGACCTCACAGCCCCAAAGTCTCACCATCAACGAAAGTCCGATGCCCAATGATAATACAACAATCAAAATGGAATTTAATTTTATAACTTATAAATCAATCCTCTTCTGTTCACATTATTAAATGAATATTTAATAATTAAGTAAATGCCCTAACTTGTTGGCTTAAAACAGGGTTTCTACAATATTTACTCTTACATACCTATTAATATGTTTATAGTCACTGTTCATTAATATACCAAATTTCAAATTGAAATTCCTAAGCCTTGCTATAAATCACTTGAAAGATGAAAGTATACTAGTCTAGATGATGCCTATACACCATTACTATCTGTTGTCATAATTCAACAAAACTTGTTAAAAGAATGAACTATACTGCCCTAGAGGATGCCTATTCACTTATGACCAAGCGTTAAATTAACAACTACACACTGAAAATATGACCTTATAAAGATTATAATAATAACAACAAGTTTTTAACTCTACACCTATTTAAAGTATGAAATGCCTTTACCTAAGAATACCTATCTTCCTATTCATGAATCACAAAATGTTGAAATAAACTAAAGTTTAACCACACAACCGAAAATTATTACACAGTTTCAGCCAAGTCAACCCTGGATAGACAGACGAACGGACTAACAGATTTATGCAGTTACCAGCAACCCTCCCCGGTTTCACACAAGTGCAATGTTAATAAATTATGCATGTATATATACATATAAACCTTCCTCTTGAAACACTCTATCTATTAAAAATAACCACTTTTAAATCCGTTACGTAGTTTTTAAACTAAGCATACTTAGGGACAGACAGACAGATAGACAGACGGACAGACAACAGTAAACCACTTTATTTTATACTATGTAGTGAAGTCCTAAATTATGCGCTTCGATTTCTTGAATTTCAGGTTTGAAATTAAACCAAACGTTTCTTCTACTCCTTACATATTTGATAGCTCACTTGCCTACATTACTAAATAACACTGTACATGATATGAACATCATATTATTTAATCACTCTAGTAAGTAAAATACGTTAAGTTTTCCCTGCAATACAAAACTCATATGGTTAAAATCTTTCGTTCTACCTTGAGCTCCGATTTTCAACAACCGTTGTGTATTTCATGTCATTCTCAAGCTCTCCTATTTACACTTGGTCACAATCACACAATAATTACACTATACTAACTACTTATCACCACAAAACAAACTATTTCTAAACAAAAGCAAAGAATATATATACTAACGTAAAAAGAAACGACACTGACACTTGTGTGCAGTAACAGAACTCGCGGCTATGTGTGCGTGTCGTGGGGCGAGCGGGGGCGAGCGCGGGACGCGCGAGGTGGGGAAACTCGAGCCCGGCTCGACGACTCAAAGGGCCGCCGCCGTCTCTGCTCGAATCAATTCATATTGTTCGCTCGCGCCGCGTCGTATTCGTTTTCATACTTTTCGATGTACCGGCCGTGCAAACAAAACTATTATGGCTGCTAGAGGTTCATATTGCTGTGTATGGCTGTGGCAATAATACCAAAGGCCACAAAGAAAAAAGCTTTTTTCGTCTACTTACCGACCCAAAAAGGTAAGTGAAATGAATAATTTTATATGTAAGTACCAATAATTTTGACTTTACATACTTTTATATTAATAGGTACAGGTAATACAAGGTCTTGAAAATACATTCAAGGAATATTTTATTAAAAATAAAGACGATCTGTCTCAAACATTGGGAAACAGTTTGTTGGCCGAGATGCAGCATATAACTTTTGATATGCCTTGTGAATGCTTCCCATTAGATTTTTTGAAGAAACTGTTCGTACGATTTCGAATCTTCGCCGTAATTAAAGAGAATAATAAAATGTTTAAAGTAAGTCGCAAAAACAGAAAATATATAAAAGTAAGCAATTGATAATATAACATATGTCAACACTATTATACTAAATATATTTTAAACCTTAAATAAATAAACATCTTTCATTAAGTAATAATTATTATTTCATTGTGCCGCGGTAGCTAAACCGCCAACCCTACGCGTAGACGCGGCATTACAAGGTCACCGCCGCACGATTTACACCGATAGGCCCTTGTCGCCCCTGTGACAAAAGCCTCAGTTTTTAAAATTTGTGCACTCACAACTCCACTGACATTTGACAGACTAGGTTACGTTCGAAAACCTCTATTTTATAATGTTCGTGAATCACAACTCTGTACCTAAATTATGCATCTGCTATCTAACATCTCATGCTGTAAACAAGTACACTGTCATTATGTTAAGCCGTTGACAAATAATATTACAAGGTCTATAAATAATAATTAAAAATGCATTGCAAAAGTTACGTATTAGTTCCAAGTAATCTGTACGTTCTGAAATGAAACGCTGTTACGTTAGTAAACATTCTCTTAAATCGACAAACCTCGAAAATAAACAAACAAGCAATTCGATGACTATTATATGCTATAATATGATGATGAATATAATATGATGATGATGACTTATACACCGACTCCGCTATTTATATAAAACCTTTTTCGAAAGAGAAGCAAACACATTTGCTTTTGATAACACCGAAACAAAACGCCTCAACAAATGCCATAGACTGCAATTTGATGTCCCGTGTCATCATTATGTCAATCTTAAAACTACATAACGTTCCCGCTCAAATAAGTAAATAATGTATCAGTTAATCTATCTGGATTCCTAATGTCTTTGTCTTCGCATTACATAAATTGGTGAGTACAGATGTAAAAATATTATAATCTCTAAACCACGAAACTTTGTTATTAATGTATGACCAGACTGTATTACTAAAGTAACATGAAATTTCTTTTACAGATAACATTGAAGATTACTAACAAAACTACCTAAGCATTGTATTTGGTGAAATCTAGCTTATGGTCAGATGTGTTCTAGAAGAAATTGGACTATACATTCCTATTGTAAGTACTTATTACGTACTTATGTAAATATCTTACGAGCACTGGTCAATCGTGTCAGATGATGAAGTAATGAACAATTGTCAGTTAATATGATGATGACGACGACATGAATGATGTTTTTACTACGTCAGCTTTGTTCTGTAATTCTTATTTAAGTAAGTAAGTAAGTAAACGCTTTATTGTACACAAAAACAGTTAAAAAATACATCTATTACAATTAACATATAGGTACAAAGGCGAACTTATCCCTATAAGGGATCTCTTCCAGTTAACCTTTGAGCAGTTGAGTGAGTACGAGAAGAAGATAGACAAACTAACACCGTGTACAAAAAGGTATTAAAAATAATAAGACTACTAATAATTACACATATAAACTACTATTTATTACTAAATAACTGTTGATAACCATACATACACACCTACTTACCGATAGCTAACATCCTAGAAAACACATCATAACCTATGTTTCTTTCACTACATTTAATACATAATAATACAAAACTGTACTAAATTTGAAACCAATGCTGCTATAAGATCACGGAACCTTAACCTATGAAACCGATGTTTGGTAAATTTAAATATTCCTATAACAATATTTTATTTAAAATATTGTAGTGTCACTATGTTATACTAAGCTACTTGTCAAATGAGGTACTTTAAACTAATAAAATATAAGTATCCTACAAGTACCTAATTTTTGTACAGCGACGCTCCTATCCTAAGACTTATTTTATGTCAACCTAGCCTAATTATGTAAACATACCTAATAAATAGAATATAATGCAGGAATAATACTTTTGTGAAGTACTAATTCTCACTTCAATTGTAAAAGAAATAAAATTTTAATATTGTAGAACTCGGTAAATTTAACTAAATCTAATCCTATTTTGTTTCAGACCTGCCCTCTATAAATTGATCTACTGTATCCTTAGATAAATCTCCAGTTGAGTACAAGCTCAATCTATAAAGATAAATGCACTCCTAGTACCAACATGTGACAAACAAGCATTAGCCTACCTAGTGAGAGCTACACCAACATGATCCTTATGCAAGAAGTCACGTCCAAAACACAAACTATAAGACTAATAAAGTATCCTATTGGTATCCTATTTCTAATTTAAATAAATCTGGACCTGCCCTCAAAGCTTTATTGTAAAATACAACTTAAATTGTTAATAATATCCTATATCAAAATACTACCTACTACCTACTTGATGCTAATGGTAAATAAAATATAATCTATCTTGTGATTAATGCATATCTTATATGTTACCTTACTAATAAAAATAATTCTGTTTAGTTTTATTTCTAAACCTACTTTTCCTATGCAGTTAACTAAGTAAGTATCTCATGTTTAAAATTCAACCTACCTACAATAATTCAATGTACCTACTACTACCTGAAGAATTAATTAAATACTATTGTCAGATGGTAAAGACCTATGAAATAAGTTGAAAATAAACGACACCTGTATGAACACAGCTCATTATTCCAGTACTAGGAACTATTTTAGTCCTATACATATTTAAAATATAAGTGTACCTATAGCTTATGCAAATTTTGACCTGCCCTCCAATGATACGACTATTAATAATTATTATTAATATTATCATTAAAAGCTTCTACTGCCCTCCGCTAATAAGACTGTAAATAATTTTATGCTAATAAACCTAATTAAATATTTGTATCGTTCGTGACAAAACAGAATTTAAGCAATAACATAAAACATGTATGCAAGTTAAATAATGTAGTTTAGAACAGTTCACCCAAAACATTAATTACATCCAGCTGCTACAATACCCTAAATAGATGCTCTAATTCAATGCTCTGAATCTCGTCACTTTATCCTATCGTATACGGCATCAAAATGTGGCCTGTGGTACAGACCATCCACAGAACAAGTTACAAATCCTAGTATAACATACCATATGCAACCCTCATAGTAACCTACCCCCTACCCCCATACTAACATCCGGTCGCGGCACACCAAAATGTAACATCCCTAAACCCCCAATATATAATTACAATACCTAGACTATCCTAATATCTGTAGACTGAACTACTAAAGAAATCCTGGAAATGAAAACTACCTAAATTTATTCCCTCCTACTTTGTAACTTGTTCTAACTTGGCCAGTGAATCATCTAGTGGTTTCGGATCCCTTCGTTGTGTTGTGTAAGTACCAGATTCTTTTCGAATGAGAGGAGATTCAGAGCTACTTGAATTAAAACCAACATATAAAGAGAGCAAAATGTTTATTGAATTAAATAACTACATTCTGCAAGTATGCCTGAAGGGCATTTACTGACTCTACCGGCATTTCGCAAGAGAAGACCACTGCTGAGAAGAAACGCCGAAAGAAACTCAACAGTAAGTCATTTTTTCAAAATTCAAACTTATAACTATTCCAATAATAAAACTTAATCTAAAACATAATTAAAAGAAGCAAACATATTAAGGGTGATCGTTTTCGGTTACTTTAAAGTACCTAAAGTAAAGTACAACAGAATTACGTGAAATATGAGATGCATCTGAGCCTGAAGTACGCAATAATAAAGTCTAAGACCCCATAAAGTCACAATCGAATCGATAGAATGCAAAATCACTTTTGATATGACTGAAGACATTTGTATTTTAGCATGTACAGGATTTTCCTGAAGGCTATAAGCATGGTTTCACCTTTCGCCTTGGCGTATGGCTTAACCCTCGACTCGTAAGACGAGTTGCAGCCTTAATGCATTAATACAAAATAAGATTCAACATTGTCCTGAATCAATTAGCTCCTTAAAGCATGTGAAAATATTCAACATTCCATGATCGGATACGGTACTCCATAGAGCAATAAGTTATTGGAATCTTCCAATATTGGAATTATTTAATACAAATGTGGCTCAATAGATAAATGAGATATTCTCAAACACATCCCATAGGTTGGAACAATGATATTAGACTAGTCAAACAATTGGTATGATGAATTATGAGTTGCATTCGAGTCTGATAATAAATAATCATTCATAAATGTGAAGAACCCATAAAGCCATAATCCAATTGTAGTTTGGGAAAGTGAACTCGTAGTCAAATCGCAACCCTTGATGCATAATAAGATTCAACATTATCCTGAATCAATTAGCTCCTTATATATAGCATATGAAGAATATTCAACATTTCATTTCATTTCACTATAGGACTCTGAACTCCATAGACTCTAGTTCTCATATTGAAAGTACTAATTAGTACGAATGCAATTCATATTTCCAGTCATATAGACACTAGAACTGAGGATTTCTCAAATACATCCCTTAGGAAGAATCAATGTCGAAACAGATTATATTCTGTATTCACAAGGTTTAAACGTGTAAAACAAATTGATGTATTAATTATTATAGGTAGATATAGGAATATTTATCCATACAATAATAAACTATTGACATTGATTGCATATAAACATAATGCCTTTGTTGACTAATTGAATTATCTTCTTAAACATCTGTCAAATAAGAAAAGAATCATTATTTATTTGACTATAATCAGCAAACACTACTGGCATTGCACAGAATCCAATAAGAACACACTCAAGAAATAAATAATTTGATAAAAGAAAAGTTCAATAAAGCGCACAAATAATCAATTGATTAGGCTCAGAATTCAAAGCATTCTCAAGAAATATAGACATAAAAATAAAGTTAGTAGCAACTAAAATCAATTCACATTCGCACTTTAGCTATTTCGTCATATTTAAAAATAATATATAATTATATTCATATTTGAAAGATCTCATTATTAATTGATAACTCACCAATCCATGAAGCTAAGGAAGAATACTTGTTAATTCATACTCATAGAAATAGGGAAGATGCAGTATTTTTAATTTTGATTTAATTTGAAAGAATATCATCTAGAATAGACCTCGAGTATAATAAAAAATCAAATTACTATCATTTTTAATGAAATACTGGGGTTTCAAACTGACAGTTGACAGCTTCGCGCCAAAACGCATCTAAACTTGCGATGACGTCATCCCTGTTTGTCAATGAACAATGAACAAATGCATCGTAGTTGCTAAAATTAATAAATTCAGGCTTTCAAGAGATTTTTTTGAATAAATAGGTTAGGGTCATATGAACTATAAAAAGTGGACTATCCGTCAACATCAGGAAATCACAACGATGGCTCCAATGTTCGGATAAAGAGCCGTGTTGATTCGTGTTTTGTGCCAATGTGTCCATCAACTTCAGCGAAGTTTCCAAATAAAATATTTTTATCTGGGTCTTCTGACCCGAAATTGAGAAAAAAATGGTTCCAAGCTGCGAAGAGGACAGACACTTATTCTCCAAAGACTGTCATTCGATGCTGTGAAGATCACTTCGATGTAAGTTAAGTGCAAATATTAATGCTTACATGTTTTGCTTGGTAGTACGCTCAGATAAAAATAAGTTAGCTAAGTACCTTATTTACTATGAATCTTCTTTGTGACACATACAATATATCTTTGTATTTTACAGCTGGAGAAAGATGTCGAAAATTGGATAAAGTATAAAATGTTTGGTGGAAACCTTTATCTAAAAAAAAATGTGGTAACTACCACACATTTTTGAGTGCCAAAATAGAATGATGCCAATAAAGCCTAGATCAGCAATTCTCAAAAGGAACAGACGTGAAATTCTTGAAAGTATTGAAAATGCACCAGGTATGCCTTTGTTTTGATCTATTATTTCACAATTCTTTGTGTAGTAATTAACACGTCTTGTTTAACTGGACAGTAAGTATTTATTTTCAGAAATACCTACTTATTTGTCTAATGACTATGAATCAGGCCACATTTTAAGTGTCTACAATAACACTCACCAAGTGTCTACAATGATACCAAAGTATTCATAAATAGGTTTATGTAGGTATATAAAGTATTAATTAGAAATACATAATAATAATTTGTTTTATGTAGGTAACAGATTATAGAATTAAGGCACAATACAAATGTTGCTGCTTAGTGAGTTGTATGGTTACTGATAGAGAATGCCTTTTGGTATTAAAGTCTAAAATTTGTACTTTTTCTTTTGCATTTTGTGCAATAAATAAATACTTTTCCATTGAGATAATAGTGATATAAGTATGCTGGGTTTGCATTTTCAGCCTTTTGCATAATGACTGATACTAGATTTTTCATATTCTGTTGGGGTATTTACATAATTTGATGTTATTAACCTATTGACCGCCAAGCGGTCTAGCAATTTACCGTGCCACTGACGCCAGAGTAAAAAAAAAAGATGTGCCCCAAAATCAACAGGGATTGAAAAATACTTGTAGCGGTTAGAACCAACAGGGATTGAAAAATACTTGTAACGATTAGAATTACAAAGTTTTTGATCATTGAAATTTGGACGGCTGTGGCCGACGTGGCGTCAGGGGCACGATTTTTTGTTGACGGCCACAGCCGACTGTGGCGGTCAAAAGGTTAACTAATTGCTTTCAAATAGGAAAAATTGGGCCAGTGCGAGTCCAAATCGCGCATGAAGGGTTCCGTACTATAATCTATAACAAGTTTGTCGTATAGGAGCCCCCTTAAATATTTGTTTTATTTAATTTTTAGTATTTTTTGTTATAGCGACAATAGAAATACATCATCTGTGAAAATTTCAACTGTCTAGCTATCACCGTTCTTGAGATACAGCCTGGTGACAGACGGACGGACAGCGAAGTCTCAGTAATAGTGTCCCATTTTACCCTTTGGGTACGGAACCCTAAAAAATTACACTCATGTTGTGGGTGCTAAAGATAACTTAAGTCTGTGTACTTACTTATAATTTTCCCTTTTATTATAGTATGGATATGGATATCATGCTCTCTAATTAAGAAATGTTCTTTTCTTATATTTCAGATCCAACTCTGGAAGATTCAGAAATCCAAGACACACATCACCCTCAGAATATATATTTATGCTGTGACAAGTGTGTACAGGCGGTTCTGAATCGGTTCATTATTTTACGGGTGAATAGGCGACAGACGGACAAAGTTACTTTCAGATGTATAGTATGAATGTTTATAAAAATATCTTGGAAAAATTAAAAGCATGGTTAAATATTATAAACATCTTTTAATTTAGGAAATACAGCATCTAGCCAGAACTTCATTGCAGCATCCAACACAGACACAATGCTGCTATCAAATGGTACATAGTAAACATTGTAATTTTTCTTTTGCTGAAAAACATTTGGAGTTGCACTTGGGTCCAGAATATTGGTGTTATTTTATTGTTTTTTACATAAGAAAGTATGGTAGCTTCTGTTGAAGGACATTTCGCCTCTACAAATACAAATTTTGATTGTTGCCCCATAATTTTGTACAGAAGAGAACCATTTTTAGGTTTACAGCTTCATAGAGTTGAGCCAGTGATCCTTCCATACCTGCAAATATAGAAAAAAAATCACATACTTACTTAAAATAAAATTATACCTAATAAACTCTGTTATGTACTCATGTATGTATGAAAATAAGCATAATATATGAATAAAACTAAGTTCTAAACCATACATCATACCTTAACTCGAACCACAATGGGGAATCACTTTGACATTTGGTGGTGGAAAAAATCATATGCATTTTATCAGCCGTTATTTCCTTGTTGTTGTGGTGAGTCCAACTTTCCAACCAAGCTTGAACACAGATATATGAATGCTTATATTGTTTTGTTTTTCTTGAATGTAGCGTTCAATACTTGCTTCACAATCTTTTTCCTTTACAGCATTCAGAAATTCGTTTAAGATATCCACCTAAAAATTTAAGAAAATGTATTAAATTAGTAGATAGTAGGTATATAATACAGAAGCTGCACAATCTTCACAGGACTGAACCAAACCTTGCATTTCGTTTACAATGGCTGTCACGCGATAACTTTTTTTATCTTGTGCTCCCGAGTAACTCGACTTTTTATAATACACAGTTCTCCATTCCTTTTTATTTGTACGTAACCGATTGCGTTGTCACCATAAGATTCCCTTGTTGACCTGAAATAATTGCTATGTGTAGAAACTGCTGAACGAAATCTAAATAAAAATCAATCTCACAGTGATTTAAGTATTAATCACTACATAGTATAAAACAAAGTCGCTTTCTCTGTCCCTATGTCCCTTTGTATGCTTAAATCTTTAAAACTACGCAACGGATTTTGATGCGGTTTTTTTTAATGGATAGAGTGATTCAAGAGGAAGGTTTATATGCATAATTTATCAGCATTGCACCCGTGCGAAGCCGGGGCGGGTCGCTAGTAACACATAATATACACACCGTAATAACTTAGTCCCTTTCATTTCAACACTTGAAAACTCTGCACTTTCAACAGGAAAATGTATGACCATGTCAACACTAACTTGCGGCAGATTCCTGGAGTCTGCTTTAATGAACCCAAGTTCCTTTTTATTCGAAATGTGCAATAAATTTTCACAATAAAATAATATTTACTATCTCAACTATGCCGTTAAATAAGTAGACGTCTGGTTGACTTGCACAGATGACGTCACTACACGCTGATTGGTGTATGAAAAAACGTTCCGTTTCACGTTACTTTAATTCATAATTATTGTTAAAAATCGATAATAACTAAAATAAAAATGTTGCAATAACCTTTCTTTTACGTTATTTTTACATTTTAGCCACAAAATATTGATAAATACTATATCTGCATCTTCCCTATTAGACATAAAAAACACAAATAATCACAAAATCCAACACCGCAAATAGCTAGCAAAGCACAGAGTTAAAATTTCACCAGAAAAAATAAACAAATTTTAAAAATAAAAGGTATAACTATAAATAAAGAAATCTCACCAATCCGTGTGGCTGTATTAAATGAAAACATTGATTAAAAATAAAACTAATAGAAATGTGCAACTCTCACCAATCACATTACCATACTCTGTGGCTGAAAGCTCGGCCCGTAGCGCTCCGTAGGCCTCCCCGCTTGCACACGCCTGGCGTTCTCGGGCGCCGCCGCGACGTCTTCAGCCTCTTGCAGGCCCGCTGCGCTCGACGTTCCTCTTGACCGTCGCTGCGCCGGCAGGTCTTCCTCGGCGGCTGGCTGCTGGTCCTGGAGTCTTCCTGACTTCTTCTACTTCTTGAGGTGTTCTTCCTGGGAGCTCTTCCGATGACTGACTGAACCCCTCATACTAATCTCTGCGCCTTATATACCCTTTTTTCCCAGTCCAAATTTGAAATAATGTTCTTAATTCAAATTTGTCACGTGTATCGCGATATGCCTTCATAGGGTCCCACAGCTGGCCGCTTTCAACTTCGTTTAAAAATAATAATTTAAATGTTCGATGCTAATTTCGCAAAAGTCCGCTTCTAAGCTTATACTGACGCTAATTTACTCAATGTTATTTTCTAGTTTTTGAAAATTTATTGAAATAATGAAAAGTGTGGATTACGTGTTGATAATAGAAATATTACCATTCTTAAATACGTTTTATTATCATCATCATCATCATCATCTCAGCCATAGGACGTCCACTGCTGAACATAGGCCTCCCCTTTGGACTTCCATATATACCGGTTGGAAGCGACCTGCATCCAGCGCCTTCCGGCGACCTTTATAAGGTCATCTGTCCACCTTGTAGGTGGACGTCCTACGCTGCGCTTGCTGGTCCGAGGTCTCCACTCGAGCACTTTTCGGCCCCATCGGCCATCTGCTCTGCGTGCTATGTGGCCTGCCCATTGCCACTTCAACTTGCTAATCCGGTGAGCTATATCGGTCACTTTAGTTCGTCTACGGATTTCCTCATTTCTGATTCGATCACGTAGAGACACCCCGAGCATAGCCCTCTCCATTGCACGTTGAGCGACTTTGAGCTTTGAGATGAGGCCGATAGTGAAAGACCACGTTTCGGTGCCGTAAGTCATCACTGGTAACACACATTGGTTGAAGACTTTCGTCTTGAGGCACTGAGGTATGTCGGACGAAAAGACATTGCGTAGTTTCCCGAACGCTGCCCAGCCGAGTTGGATTCGGCGGTTGACCTCTTTCTCGAAGTTGGACCTACCTAATTGGACCACTTGTCCTAGGTAGATGTATGAGTCAACAACTTCGAGTACCGAGTTTTCGGTACTCGTTTTATTATACATAATGTAAAATATCAGTTCCACATCCCGATGCAGTCTCATGATTTTATCTCATAGTTTTCCAGTAATAAAATATAAAATACTAATCTGTCGATCAAGTACAGTCGTGATCGTTACAAAGGCAAGATTAATAATAAGAGAAAATATTGTTTACAATGTCAAAATAAGTTTAAAATAAAAGGGAAAGTCACTTATATAAGCTATTTAAAAAAGGTTATTTGTTTTCTAGTGAAATTCAGGCAAAACTTCATTACCTACATCCCAATACTTTGTCGGAACAAATTAAAACAACCTACGGGAAGGTCAAAGCACCTTTTCTGGAATTTCATTATCAACTGACGGACGGCAAAGTTAAATAAGAGTAAATCCGACCTGCTCGAAGTTTGCTAAGGTGACCATTATTGCTCGGCCATGACTCGACGACGGTTTACAACTTTTGTAGTTTTGCGAAACTACTTGGTACTTTTATACAATAGGGGTGTAGACTGGTGTTGAATTATACAACATACTGTAGTTACATGAATAAAATTAGCTCAATATGTCGTGACACAAAGGAAAGAATCCAAAAAAAAAAGAATATTTGTTTAAGTAGTATGTGACTTCAAACAAATATGTTTTTTTTACAAAAAATAAATTTGAAATTGTTTTCAGAATTCTCATGATTTAACGAAACAATAATTGTATGACAACCGTGAACTTAAACGTTTTTTTTTCACAGTGAAATTTCACAGGGCAAATTACTTATTGTCTCCATACAAATGTTGGTACCTAACCCACTAATGACGTCACATGTAGGTGGCCATTTGTATGCAGCGTTTTTAGCGCTCCATACGACGGTCATTTCATTTGACGGTCATTTCTGACTTTTAGAGGAGTATAAATGTAGTTAGACCCACTCCCATATAGACATTTGATGCCAATAAAAAATAGAATCGATTAAAATCCCAAAAAAAATTGTCTTAACGCCTATTTTATACGCCGACTAAGTGTAACGGAGGTTGCATACGTTGACAGGCCCCTTTGTTGCATTTGCAAAGCCGACCGAATCGATGCAGTATTCTGTTTTGATTCAGCAGATCGCGTTCTAACAAACCTAAAATATTAATATTTTTAGGGCTTTGTCCAGCCGTCTTTTTGAACGTCTAAAAGATAAAACTTTGCTGTCTGTAAAGTCAATTTACGGACGATAATTTTACGTGATAAAACGGTGGTAACCTAGTGGTTAGAGCATGCGACTTTCAACCCGGAGGTCGCGCGTTCGAACCCGGCCCGTACCAATGAGTTTTTCGGAACTTATGTACGGAATGTCATTTGATATTTACCACTCGCTTTTCGGTGAAGGAAAACATCGTGAGGAAACCACCTAAGCCCAATAAGGCCTAGTTTCCCCTCTGGGTGGGAAGGTCAGATGGCAGTCGCTTGCGTAAAAACTAGTGCCTACGCCACATCTTGGGATTTAGGTAGCCGACCCCGATTGAGAATTCATTCTCTACAAAGATGGGACAAAGGCTAGGAGGATGATGAATTTTACGTGATAATGATATCGTATACTGGTCGATGGAGAGGAAAAGTGACAGATGTGTCACAAGCCGAACACTTAGACCCATCGTGCCTCTCTATCGCTTGTTCTGCGCTCTCACTTACACGCTCGGCTCAGGTCAAACGTGACAATGAGTCAGTGCAGCTGGCGTTCATCGATTTATAAGACGTTATCACGTCAAAAAAGTATCAAAACTATCTATCGGCGCTACAGTGACTCCTATTGTCATCGCAACGAGGTCCCCCATTCAATAAGCGTTTATATTAAACGTCGGAGCTGTCCGGAAATTGCTGTCATACTCATACTTACCTCGCAAACAGCGAATACGCAGGCAGGGGGTATACTAGGCGCGTTTTGTATGCCAGGATTACTATAGCCATACCATATACAACAAAGCAAAAAGAAACATTCTAATGCGTAATTTCCGCCACGTTACCTACGCATTTCAGTTTTTCTTCCCGCAATATGTGTAAATACCGGTTAAAACTCACGTTATAATAAAACTCATAAAAAGATTTATTTGCCAAGAATACAATTACAAAGGTGTGAAATACAATTAAAGCCTACACACGGGCATGCAAAATGATTCAAAATAAAAATAATTTTAATAATTGATTATTAGAAATAAATGTACAATAAAATGTCAATAACCTAATTTAACCTTATTCTACATGTCTCGAGAACACCTTTTGCACTGTAGAAACATCCATCGGTACATACTTGGGATATATCGTTTTTTATGAACTAGGTATGTTAATTCAGAAACCATTTCAGAGAATCCATACTATATACTATATACTTATACTTATACTATAATATTATTATTTTGTTTTCTTTTGTGCAATAAAGATAAAATAAATAAATAAATAAATAAATATTATAAATGCGAAAGTGTGTCTGTCTGTCTGTCTGTCTGTCTGTCTGTCTGTCTGTTACCTCTTCACGCTTAAACCGCTGAACCGATTTCGATGAAATTTGGTATGGAGATAGTTTGAGACCCGGGAAAGGACATAGGATACTTTTCATCCCGAATAAATTTAGTGTTCCCATGGGATGAGCAGGTAACACCGCGGGGCACAGCTAGTAGGGCTATAAACAATTAGATGCGACAATACGACACCATGTAAAGAGTTAATCATAATTACTTTTTCGATTTCCACTTGTCCTTGCCTTCTTGCAGTACTTACTAAACGAATGAAATTATTATCTCACTATGGTCTATATTTTACAATTTCGAAAAAAAAAAATATTTGTGCAAGTTATGGTACCTACAGTAATATCTTTTTTTTTTTAATACTACGACGGTGGCAAACGAGCATGCGGCCTGCCTGATGTTAAGCAGTTACCGCCGCCTATGGAAGCTTACCACACAATATGAAAAATGACATCGCAAACAGTGAATATGCATTATGCAGGCAGGGGGCATACGAGGGATAGTTTAGAAACAATTTCTGAGAATAGGGCTCTTAGCCCCCAACAAGCAATTAGCTGTGACAATACGACACATGTAAAGATTTCATCATAATAAATTTTTCGATTTCCACTTTGCCGTTTTGCAGTACCTATAACTTAAGTCAATTGTGCCGTGAACTCAAAATAAGTATTTACTAAGGACAAACCTACCTAATTGGCAAACGAATGAAATCATTATCTTACTTTGGTCTATATTTTAAAATTTTAATAAAAAATATATAAATAAAAAAAACAAAAAAAGATACGTATTATACGAAATATAAATAAAAGAGCCTATTTGCTTATTAAACCTACAAGCACGAAACACCCTTAAACAACTTTTACTACCAAACTATAAAGACCTCAACACACACATCATTTTACACCAAGACAGATAGTGCAACTCCCATATATCTTGAAAATACTACAAACTTAACTATACAGTTCTGAAAACCTCTTTCCCTGGTAAAAGCCTTCTTGTGCTAAGACAATTGTGTCATTAATAATGTGAGAGGGTGTCTAAGTAAGTTTGCGGTGCAGTAGTTGGTATTCCAACCACGTACAGTTGGCATGGCCCCTGAATAGGTATCTCGTAGAATGATATGGCCCTCTCGTTGCCAATAAAGAGTGATTTATATTTAAGTACTCGTAAATCCGCCATGATTTCATGATAGAGGCTAAATATTATTTCTTTGATAGCTAAATTTACACAAATTTTGGGTACTTGAGAAATTACTTTTATTTGCGTTATGGGCACCTTTGGACCAGAAATGACAGGGAGCGGTGTTTTGCGGGTGGTAGGTGGATACGTGACTATTGATACTTTTTTCTTTACTCAGCCGACCGTTAAGTGAGGTTGGTAGTGATTGGAAGTACGGAAAACCTGTTCTACCTGTGACCCGAAGAAAAAAGGAGAATAATGTGCAAACAAACTTATATTCACTGCCGCGAACAAATCGAATAAATTAGTGGTCTGCAATTTTATAAAAATATTACCTTTATTTAAACGAAATTTATTGATTTAGCATTGTTATTTATTGAATAATTAGAAATAATTACTTAGATCTGTATATAAAGTCGAAATGTTTGTTGATCTCACCTTCCAAAGGATATACAGTTCCTAAAGTAGAAATAAGCCATATGTTTACAGCAAAAAATTGTTTTGTTAATGGTTCCAGAATGATTAATAGCTTAATAAATATTTTAATATGTCTATATTGCCGTAATTGTTTAAAATTTCCTATCCGATCTTTAACATTTTATATATAAGGCCGACATTATGTATCCGTCCTGGGGACGGGAGGTAGGTGTTTGTGTGACTAAAGAGGCAGGTAGGTAGTTAAGGGTTAATGTTTTTTTTATTTTTGCTTTCCTCAATGTTTTGCCTGTAGAACGGACAAAATACCGTACTCGTCCCTGGGACGCCCTCTACAATACCGGCTAAAAAATAGCACTGGATACCCTCAAATCCTAGAAATCTTCTCTTTCGGCACAAACTACAGCCGTAAGGCCACCGAGTAAGGGCCAAAACATAATTACAAGATACGACATCGTATCGTGGGACGACGCAACATCGTGAGATTGTAAAATGAATTTTAATTTTTAATTTTTGATATTTAACCGACTTCAAAAAAGGAGGAGGTTCTCAATTCGAACTAATTTTTTTTTTTTTTTTTTTCTATGTATGTTACTCGATATCTCCGAGAATCGTGAACCGATTTTCAATTTTTTTTTTTTATCGAAAGGGTATAATTCCGAGTTGGTCCCGTTGGCACTAAGTCGGGATCTGATGATGGAATCTTGGAGAAATCGAGGGAACTCTTCAAATGTTATAGGGACATGTACGGCGCTTTCGGTAATTTAATGATAAAGTCAAGAATTTACATTCAGTAAATAGGATTTCGAAATACGAATCACTAAAAAGCAAAAAAAAAAAATTTTTAACAAAAAAAAGAACCGACTTCAGTAAAACTAAAAAGCCAACAATAACCCGTTCAAGTACAGATTACATTTGACTCACCATTCGAAGTCGGTGCCAAACCTCGCGTAAACTATAATATATAAATATAAGAACTGAGTGGTTTGGGATCGACTTCGAAGGGTGAGTCAAATGTAATCTGTACTTGAACGGGTTATTGTTGGCTTTTTAGTTTTACTGAAGTCGGTTCTTTTTTTTGTTAAAAATTTTTTTTTTAGATAAAGTTCATTTTGGATTTATACATTTCCACGTCACGACGTCGCATCGTGGCACGATGTCGCATCGTACGACGATGCGATGTCGTGTCTTATAATTGTGTTTTGGCCCTAAGCCACGATTTACGATACGATACGATAATAAGACACAAACATTATCCTAGATGAAGAAATCGCTCTTCAATCGCGTATTTCGTCCATTTGAAAACGTATATTTCCATTTCTTAATAAGAATTTAATTTTCATCTAAACATAAAATTAATTACTGCATTATAAACATTAATTTCATTGTAGACAAAGCGTTTGAAGGGTAACAAGATTTTAATTAGCAATTAGTTTAGTTATATTAATTAAAGTTATTAATAAAATATTTTATTTATTGTCAAGACAAAGCCATAATTGGAGCATTGAAATATCAATTTGTACAAAAATATAATTGAAATTTTCAGCTAAGTACTTTGACACTAGAACAACAAAATTAATTAGAACTATTTAAATGTATCGCGTATTTATTTATTGTGGCATGTATCTACACCTTCAATTTTAATTTATAATTCATATTTATAAACTTTGACAGGGAAAAGTTGTATTTTTCTTAGTCAACCTTTGACAACGATAACTGGAAAGTTACCGAAACGTCACGGAGGCTCTAATACTTAACTTTACTTGTCAGTCATTCGTCTTCAAAAACATGATGTTAAAAAAAAACCTTGTAAAATAAGTATGTACCTAGAATAGAATAAGTACGTTCCTTATCCAAACTCAGGTAGAAATGGAATTCAACGTCTTAAAGTATTCCTAAAATAAATTGTCTATTTCCATTCCTTCGCTTGTTTTCTTGCCAAAACCCAGCTACGTTCGGATATTACAATTTAGCTATGATTTCGTGTACGGCTTCACAAACATAACCTTATCACCCATCCACAGAAATCCTCGAATCACAAACTTAACCCAAACATACAAAGTGCACTATGATATTGAAGTTTTCGTTTCGTAAAGCAGTGTCACATGTACCAGTAAAGTCTATATACATGAGACGTTGTTGTCTCAAAGACGCAAGTTTAAGACTGCAAATTTAAATTTGTATATCATATAAAGAGTGTATTACACGATAAATACAACTGCTGCGGTTGGAAGTCGTAACTAGAGGTGCTATATCCATTGATAGTTGTTTGGCCGGATACCGGATACCGGATATCCGGCCTGACCACCGGCCGAATATTCGGTGTACGGCCGCCGAATATTCGGCCGGTGGAACTACTATAAGTAGGTATACGTAAATTTTGAGTTTTGTAGGTACGCGTCGTTCAAATTTTGACCTGTTTCGTACGGAACGTTCGCGCGGACATATTTCTAAGTTTGAAACGAGTTTATCATGGCATAACTAAGGTAAACTATTTAATTCTGAAGTTCTGGCGTAGGTGGGCTTTAGAGTCCCAAATCAGTACGTGTGGCGCCGGCTGCGGCCAAGCCTGTTCGCGGAGCCCCGCGCCATCGCCAGGACACAGTTGTTGAGCCGAGCACCCTTTGTCAGGGCACTTCGTACCCTTAACGGGGTAGCAATGGAAATTGATTTATTTCACTGTGCTCTAAGCGAATTCACAAAAGCAACTCTTTATGTTTTATGCTATACTTAGTAGGATAATTAAATGTTATTTTAGTCGTGTTTTTTAATATAACGGGAATTGTAATAAAAATATATATGTGTATGTGTAATCGTAAGTGCCTAAATATATCATCTAGTTTTAAATTTCCACACTATCGTATTAGGTTAAGACCTGTAAAGATAGCTGTATGTTGTTTAAATAAATAAATAACGGAGTAACTTCGTTCAATAGTACGCGTGTAGTTTAGTGCAGTAGATTCAATTTTTTACCCCAAAACCAAGCCAATTAACTATCCAGTATCCGGCCGAGTAGTACGTTGCCATCCTGTATCCTGCCGGATAATAAAGTAAGGGCCGGATAGGCGGTATACCGGATAGTAGGTAACCGAATATTCGGTGCATCTCTAGTCGTAGCCGCAAATGGGGCGTTTAACTAAGAACACGGCTCAAGTTTATCGTCTGAATATGATTTGAGGTGTTGATATGAACGAGATATTCGAACGATTTTATGTGCACACTGGTTTCTGGAGGCGAAAAATGGGCGATTATACTGTGCAATTTCCTGTGATCTATTATTATTATTTGCAAGTGTTTGCCAAGCTTTGCTTACGAAATGAGCATTCTTTCGAAATTAATTGTGGTGGTGGAACAGTTTTATTTAATAACTAGAAGCTGCAACTTCGTACGCGTATATATTTTATACCGTATTCGGTTAGAAAGTATCTTATAAATAACCATAATATATGGATGTCCTTTCCTTGTACCAAAATTGGTTAGAATCCGAATAGCCGTTTCAGCGTCATAACGCCATGCCGGGATGGCGCCGTGCGCCCATACAAAACAAAAGACGGTCTCATATCACGGTAATAAGATTTTTCGTGACATCATGACCCCTCTCCATAGAAAAAAAATGTAATTTTTCATTTAGTGTTAACGTTATTTGTTTTTAATTTAAAAACTAATTGATTGATGTTGGTTTACATCATGCAGAGCATAAAATATGAAATAGTGGCTCGAGTATTTGAGATATCGCCAAAATACACAGTCAAGTTAAGTTTGTGCACGGCAAACTAAACGCGTTGGCGAAGTAGCGATATATATTGCGACTTTGGTTCTCTCTCCGAGATATTAGAGAGACATTTATGGAATTAGGGCACTGATTTTATAGCTAAATAAAATTAAAATCGTGATCAAATTGGTAATGTACTTAATATTAGTAGACACTATCATTTTTGCATTGTAGCTCCTAGCTAGGATAGCAAACACGGTTATATTAACATCCTTAATCACGAATAGCAATCTGCATATATCTGGTTAAGATTAAATCACTGCGATGAAAATTCTCTATACGATAGAATGAATAATTCACGTAAACTTTAATTAAGGCAGCCCACTCACGATGCGGCCGGCTGCGGTCTAAAACGGTTCGAATGTAGCTCAGCTGTGTGGATCCTGGGTCTTTTTAAGAGACCTTATTCCTTCTAAAATGCTGATTGTTTTTCACATTTTTCTCTACCTATGATTAAACATGTTTCTTAACATAAATGATTGATGTTACTACCTTGAACAGGGTTATTGAGATTTATTGGTATACAGGGTGGAATTTCTCTATGGGCCCTGGAGGGGAACTACCTTAAATCCTTTAGTTAGCTCATTTTACTGAAAGGAAACATTCCTTTATTTTTAAAAAGAAACAAAACTGCATTCAAAGATTTTCCAAAATTTCCTAGCGTCAACCGGGAAAAAACTTGTAATAAGTATAAAATGTCATGGAATCTCGTACAACAGATGAGTGTAGGGCTAAGTTTACTGGATAAATTTTATCCTCAACAATAATCCTACTGATTCGTGAAATAAAATATCTAGGGTTTATTTTTTAGTTGGTTCGATTCCCGGTTGAGGCAAGCAATTTTTGGAAAATCTTTGAATGCAGTTTTGTTTCTTTAAAAAAATAAAGGAATGTTTCCTTTCAGTAAAATGAGCTAACTAAAGGATTTAAGGTAGTTCCCCTCCAGGGCCCATAGAAAAATTCCACCCGGTATATTTGAAACCTACAGTTTGAATTTTACGTCGATAATTTTTGTTTCAAAAACTACTCGAAATTGACCAAATTCACGCAGAAAATTAGTTTTTTCAACTTATTTTCGACTGCACGCAATGAAAACATGAAATAGCTATGTTAATACCTGGAACTCGGGAAAAAGCATTATTCATTTCAAAAAGTTGGTTGAAATTATCAATACATTTGTCACAATATGAAAAAAAAAATTGTTTAAAAGGAATAGGGCCTCTTAAGCTTAGGCTAGACAAACACGGAACCCGCTTCACTCCGGAGTAAGAAATTTTTATCAAAAGACTAGCGACACGTCCCGGCTTCGCACGGGTGCAATGCTGATAAATTATGCTTGTATTATACATAATTTTTCTGCTTTGCTCTAAGGTTGACTGGTAGAGAATGTCTCATGGCATTAAGTCCGCCTTTTGTACGATAAGTTTTCTTTTGTGCAATAAAGATTAAATAAATAAATAAATAAACCTTCCTCTTGAATCACTCTATCTTTTGAAAAAAACCGCATCAAAATCCGTTGCGTAGTTTTAAAGAAACATAGGGACAGACAGACAGCAGGAAGCGACTTTATTTTTACTATGTAGTGTTGGCGGTTGATGGATTCAGACAAAATAACCTGTTCCATAGAAAACTCATACTATTTCAAGATATCAAATTATATTAAAAGCTTGCCTCACCCAAAAGATGATTTTTTTTTATATACTACGACGGTGGCAAACAAGCATGCGGCCCGCCTGATGTGAAGCAGTTACCGCCGCCTATGAACCCTTGCAACGCCAGGAGCATCACACGTGCGCTGCCGACCCTTTAAGAACCTATTTACTCCCCTCTTGAAGAACCGCATACTGTAGCCCCCGGGGAAAACCTCGGCAGGGAGCTCATTCCACATGCGAAGCGTTCGCGGTAGGAAGTTCCTCTGGAACCGGACAGTTCTCGACCATTTAGGCTCTAGCATGTGAGGATGAACACCCTGCCAATGGCGAGCAGTGCGGTGGTAGAAGGATTTAAACTCGTGTTTTTCTTTATTTTTCGTTACAGTGATTTGCGACAAAAATCCAACGTTTTCATAAATATTGACACAAAGGTAAATTATGAAAGAAAAATATAATGTGATCTACTGCATTGTAAGTAGGTAGGATTCGAACTTGCGACCCTATGTTTCCGGCGTAGTAATCTCTCAACTGAGCTATCACATCGTTACGTCAATCTCATCAAATCTTTAATTTCATAATTCTACGCTGCCGGACACTACTCTGCGTCATATTTCGCAGGTTAGTCCTGCTTAAATACCAGTGTCTTAGTATCAATATGTACAAAAAAATATAAAAAGGGGTATTTCCACATTTAAACAGAATTGATTAAGACACTATTTAAAAAAAAACAACCTATATTTGTCTACCAAATAAGATATTGCCCGTGTTCAACCACGACCGGTAAAAATTGGAGACTCTACGCTCGAAGTTGTGGACAACTATGTATACCTTGGACAAACTGTCCAGTTAGGTAGGTCCAACTTCGAGAAAGAGGTCAATCGTCGAATCCGACTTGGCTGGGCAGCGTTTGGGAGGCTACGTACTATCTTTTCCTCCAATATCCCGCAGTGTCTCAAGACAAAAGTCTTTGAACATTGTATAATAATAATAATAATAATAAATCTTTATTAATAAAAAACATAAGAATAATCGTTAGCATAAAAAGTCTTACATCTACACAGAACACACTTAATACTTGTGCCTGAACTAGGAAAATCCTGTATCTCAGGCTTTGAGAGAGGTGTGCGGGTTCCTGCCCTCCCGATGACTCGCACTCGCACCTTTTATTAATATTTTCGGGATATTTTAATTATTTTTGAGGAGACGGAATGACACACCATGTTGGCTTTTTTATTCATTGTATTTCTTTTTCAGTGTTGCTACATATTAATAATAATGACGGCTGTACACTTCGTACGTGATGTCAAGCTAAACATGTTACACACTCTCGTTTCTTAACATCCTCCACGGCCAAAAAGAATGAATGAATTACAATTTTATTTACGACTGTAAATTATACCTCTCAAAACTAAGATATTATTATTTGAGATGAACATATCTAACTGCACAGACTACATATGTATAACACATTATAATTCTTACCTAAAAGGTACATATGACAAAATATTATACATAGAAACGCATTGTCATCAAACAAAATATTATTTTATGACATTAACCATATTAAAGTATAAGAATCCACACAAAGTGAAATAAAGTTAACAGAATTTTTAATTATCAATAGCAATGTTCTTGTCTGTTGACAATCAAAACTTACTATTTACTATTATGTCAAACATATAGGTATATAAATTTAAGAAACATAACGTAACGTCTCATTATTTTGTATCAATGGTACAAAGGTATATGTTTAGAAATATAATCACACAAATATATTCAGATTAGATTATACAATAAACAAAATTGTGGTGACGGACAGGGAGAGCACAGAAACATGACATTTTAAGCTGAAAATAACATCCTTTTAAAAATTAAACATTATATTTAATTGGCATTTTAATTACTCTACCTCTGCGTGTTAATTTGTTTACTGCTGCCGGCTCGACTTCTTGCACCTGGGTAGTACTGCTAGGGTTAATTATAATTCGAAATTTCTTACCAATCGGATCGTTTGTGCTACTGTCCTGTTGTCCCTCCACCTCGGAAGAAGAAAGTTCCAACTTGTACAAACGTTGGATTGGGCGAGTCTTGTATCCTGTTGCAGTTTTTACCATAGCTGTTCTGATTACACCATCATTTCCAGTGAATGTTTCGATGACTAATCCCAATGGCCACTTGACTCTTCTCTCTTCGCTTTCTATTAGGACTATGTCACCTACTTTTATAGAGTCGTGCTGCCTTGTGCCTCTCTGTACCAGTGTAGTTAAATATTCATTTTTAAATCTTTGTCTAAAATCTTCTCGGAGCTTATGTAGGTATCTTAAACGTTGATTAATACTTGTTTTATCAATTTGATCTAAGTCAGTTACATCAGACGTATGAATTTGTAAGAAGCAGGATGGTGTCAATGGTTCAAGTGAGTTGGCAGTATCATCTCCAACATAAGTCAGTGGTCGGTTGTTGATTACTGCTTCACAATCGCATATCAGCGTTTCCATTTCTTCGTATGATACTGTGGACATTCCAAGAATTCTTCTTAATAATCCTTTCAATATTTTTATTAGGCGTTCGAAAAATCCGCCCCACCAGGCTGCTGTAGGTGTATTCATCTTCCATTTTATGCGTTGTATGGTCGATTGTCGTTGTACCTCGTCCCAATCTATGTCATTTAAAAGATTTTTTGTGCCTGAGAAATTCGTACCATGATCTGATATCATCACACTAACGCGCCCTCGGCGTGCTATGAAGCGGCGGAAAGTTCTCAGGAATGCCTCTGTTGACAAAGACTTGGTCAACTCTAAATGTACCGCACGGTACACAGCGCATGTGTATAGTACGATCCAACATTTCTCACCGTCACGTAAGTAGAGAGGTCCCGCTAAATCTACACCTGTCATCGCGAAGGGAGCAGTCAACTGCACACGTTCTATAGGCAGTGGTGCTGTCGGTGCTTGTGTAGCTCGGGATCTGTGTCTTTTGCAAACAATACATTTCACTCGTGTCAATCCTATCTCATGTATCTTAACATACATGAGATACGCGTAACAGCTCTAAATCGTATTTTTTCGAGTACCTCTATGGACCCACATACCAGGTTTTTTAATTTATCTAACCAATTTCCTGTACGAGCCTGTCACACAACTCATGTAACTGTGATTTTGCCATGGTAAATTATGCCTAAATACTGTATCTTAAGTTACATCAATTAGGCGTGACAAGGTTTGTAAACGTCGCGCAAATTCTATATCAGGTAACTTAAGATACACGATTTAGCCGCGACTGGATTGCGCGTGATCCTGCTTGTCACTCGTCGCGCGCGCAGTACTTTCTCTACCCGTCTCTTTCTTCCGCCCCCGCTCCGACCTGTATTGGCGACGAATTAGTGTTTAGTTTCGTGTAGCAATTACGATCACGGTCATTACGCGGTGTCACAAAATAATTGTTAAAGCAGTTTTCGTTTAGTTAATTAGTAGTTTGTGCATTTTTTTTTGACGACGTGGTTGACGCAGTCCGTAGTGCACCCGCCCACCGAGCCGGCGGCCCCGGGCTTAATTCCCTGCCACGGCAAACAGTTGTGTGATGTGATGAAATCGAATACTCATGCCTGGGTCATGGTTTTTGCATGTATTTAAGTATATAATTATTTATTTATACAAGTAACTACGTATTAGCCATCGTCTAGCACCCATAACCGGTGATCGGCATGGCCCGTGTACCACCGCGGGTTTAAAATGAAAATAATGATAATCCTGCGATCGTGATTGAAAAATGTATATAAGTTTAATATAATTAAGTTAAATTTATATTCATTATAATCAAGTTCGTTTTTTGACGCCGAAAACCGCGATGTGCCTTATCTTGTGCCTTTGGGACCAGATCGATACAGCCACAAACCAAGCAAAGCCCCGTTACTAGACGAAGATACACATAATATTCAAATACATATAATAATATAAAGATAGCATCTCCGACCCTGGAACAAACATTCGAACCCATCACACTAACACCCGCCCCGGCCGGGACTTGAACCCAGGACCGCCGCCGGCTCAGCTCGCAGGCGCACCACAAACTGCTCTGGAACTGCCACTTTGTAGCTGGGTTGGGTAGGTAATTTTCCTTGTTTGTTCAAAAAAATAAATGTGACATTTTTTGATAAATGTATGTTACATTTTTTATCATTTTAATTTGTTTGCACCCATATGAAAAGACTTACAATATGATTATGTTTATTCATTTAATAAGATTCTTTTTTATTTCGGTTCATTTTAAACATTTGGTTTACGTTAGCAGACGTTTCTAATCTGCTTTATTAAAAATAAGAAATTATTTTGTTGTGTTTTTGATGAAAGTTATCTATTTTCGTTTCTATGTATATTTTCTTTCGTAGGTACCTGAATAATTTCAATTAATAATTAATGTTATCGTTCTGAAACAAAATATAGGTTTTTTTTTATTCATAGCACGAGTTTTTTTTCTCTTTTAATAAGTACATACTTAGGTAAAAATATTTCTACTTGCCTGCCCACTTCCTTGTTATGACATTATAATAAAATTATACCATGCAGCCAGCAGCAGCTTTATAAATATAATTCGCATTTCACGCCCTGATATGCCTAAGTCATGTATCTTTAGATACAGATCGTTGCATGACAGGCTTAGTATGGCGAGCCTGTCACGCCTAACTCTGTTAGAGCTCATAAATAAATAAATATACACATATAAAAATATTTTCAACACAGAAAATATGCATTAGCCTTTCACTGATATATCAAAATATATATTTTTTAATTATTGCATGATATCGTTGAATTATCAACAATTTACGAAAAAAAACTTTAAACTGCTTTTTCTCAAAACTATGTTTTTTGAGATACATGAGATAGGATTGACACGGCAGATTTATTTATTACAGATTTTACCAGAAGCCGGACTCCTATAATCCAGTATCTTTTCCTTAGGTCTGTAATCATCGTATTGGTACCTGCATGCAAAAGATGTAAGTGACGTTGCTCTACCATTCTTCGTATTATAATATTCTTGGCAGGAACAATCGTAGGTGACTTTGTGCATTCTGGTAAATCAGTAAGTAGTAATTTTGTATTTACTTTCATTAGTTTATCTGTCTCATCATACTGAACTTGTATTGTCTTCCCACATTTTTTCTCTATCATCTGTTTATTTTCATGTTGGATAATCATAATAATTTTTCTTTCAGCTTCATCACATTCGCCAAAGGTAAGTTCACCATTTCTCTTATTATACCTGTGACGACTGTTAAAAAGAAATCTTAACATCCATGCTGCCATTCTTACTATCTTTGTGTATTTAGAGAAGTATTTCGACAAACATTGAGTCATATTTTCTTCACAACATGCATTAACATTACATACCGATTTTTTCAGCTCTTTATTGGCGATTTTCTCATCCACAACCAATGCAGATCGCGGCCACGATTCTTGTGGTAGTAGCAGCCAGGGCGGGCCTTCCCACCATCGCACTTCGAGCAGCTGACGCGCGCTACAACCTCTAGACGCAAGATCTGCCCAGTTATTTGTGCCAGAGATGTGATGCCAATTGTTCATGTTAGTATTATCTCGTATTTCTTTAACACGGTTTCCCACGTAGGTATTCCAAGGTAACTCTCTCTTAATCCAACATAATGCAACTCCAGAATCACTCCAACAAAATTCCTCGCAGTCTCTTAGCTCTAGGTTATTTCTCGCTTCCTTTATTAGCCGTGATCCAATAAGAGCTGCTAAGAGTTCGGAGCGTGGTATTGTAATTTTCTCAGGAGGCGAAATTCTTGATTTGGCAGAGACTAATCGAACAGACACTTGCCGTCTGTATTCAGATCTCAAGAAAACGCAGGCAGCATAGCCGTCCTTACTAGCGTCGCAAAACATGTGCAGACTGGCGTTACATTCATGAAGTGGCTCTGCTGACAGTCTTCGAGGTAACCTGCAATCATTCAAACAATTAAGATCTTCATACCAATTTTTAAATTGATTTAAAATATCTTTAGGTAGGTTTTCGTCCCATGTGATATTTCTGTTCCAAACTTGTTGCAATATTAATCTTGGAACCAGGGATACTGCGCAAGTGAAACCGATTGGGTCAAATAGTTTTTGTGTCAAAGACAAAAGGTTCCTTTTAGTAATTTTGTCTAATTCATTATATGGTGTCATAGCATATAAATTACAACTGAGTTCATCAGAGTCAGTGTCCCACTGTAGCCCTAACACCGATATTACTTTATTTTTGGTTTCATTAATTTGCCAAGGGGCTGTGACCCACTGCCTCAGATCAAACTTTGCATCATTCATTATGCGTTTAGCTTGTTGTATGAACTCCTGAGTATGTTCCGTAGAATCTAAGCTTGTTACTAGATTATCTACATAGAAAGATTTGGCTAGAATATCTGCTGTCAACTTGTAATCTGTAACTTGATTAAGGTGGTGTGATATTGTTGCAGACAACAAGAATGGGCTTGCAGTCAATCCAAAAACGACTCTGCAGTGTCTATACACCTTAATCACATCACAAGATTCATCTTTCCACCAAACAAATCTCAGGTAGTCTCTATCTTGTGGTGTCACTGATATCTGTAGAAATGCCTTTGCAATATCGGCAGTAATACCAATACGTTCTTTTCGGAATCCAGTTAGTAACTTGGGAATTTTATCTAGAAAATTAATTCCTTTATCTAGACATGAGTTTAATGACATACCGTTTCTATCTTTAGCAGATGCGTCATACACAGGCCGGAGCTTTGTGGTAAGGCTGGCCTCTTTGACCACAGCTCGGTGAGGTAAATAATGGACTTTAGTCCAATCTTTCTCGGGTTCAGGTACCTCTTCTATAATGCCTGCCTGCTCCCATTCGCTTAAAATATTATTATAGTCATGAAACTTACCACATGATTTTAATCTTCTTGTTACAGATTCAAGTCTGCGGATGGCGAGCTGCTGGTTGTCCTGAAGATCATCATGACCCGTCTTCCAAGGGAGATGTACCTCGTACCTGCCCTCTGTGTTAAACTGGATATTGTCCTCGAAGTTCATCATCACCTCCTCTTCCTTTTGTTGCTTAGACTGCACCTGTGTGGGGTCATTAATGCCTAGCACTTCTAAGTCCCAGAAGTTGCTTATACTTTGTGAACAAAATAAGGATGTGACAGTGTTGCTGTTAACCACAGATATCTTACCCTGTAAGGTCCATCCCAATTTTGTTTTAATAGCAGTTAAGCCATTTTCAAGATTGACAAACATGTTGGTTAACAACAACCCTGAATAATCAGCTCCTATTAAAAGCCCTATCTCAGTGCTCTCACCGTCCGTCAAACTTATGTTATGCTTATTCAACAATCTGAATATTGATTCCTGTGATTCATCCACTTTGGGAACATTTTTACATATGCAAGATTGCTCTAAAGCTGACATGTTGAATTTAAAAGACTCATCAAGACTTTGTACATCAAATGTGTATAGGTTATATTGCTTAAAGGATACAGAGACACCGCCGAACAGTGAATGACTTAACTCTTCTTTCGCTGCCACTGGTAAGCCGAGCTGCTCTGCAACCTCTTTGCTGATGTAGGACCTCTGAGACCCGCTGTCGAATAAAGCTCGTACCGTTGCCACCTTCTTGCCTTGACAAATTTTGACGTTGACTGTCTGCAGTAGAGTTGTCGTAGCTGATGTAGTATTCTGGGCAAAGTTTTGTAATGTTGTTTCAGTTTTATTCTTCTCAGGCTTTGCAGGTACTCTTGATTCAGGCGCCTTAGTTCCGGTACACATAATAGGTGAATGTCGCTGTCCGCAAACATAGCATTTAATAAATGCCCTGCATACTTTTGCATGGTGCCCTATCTTGAGGCATAACGCACAGGCCCTTTTCTTTTTTAAAAGTTCTCGCCTTTCGTCTAACGACATTTTCGAAACTTTGTAGCATTCCATACTATTATGGCTCTTCTCACACCATATACACTTAATATTTAGATTTACTTTATGTTCTGAAGAATGTACAGTAAAACAAGCGGCTGTTGCTTCATGTTTAGAGCTATCTGCGTTAAATGCTGCTTTTGCCATAGTTATGCGTTGGTCGCTCTCAACTTCCTTCTTGATGAAATTGAGTAATGCATTTAGCATACTGTCAGGGTCTTCTGGTCTTACTCGTTCCCATGCTTTTAAAGTTTCTGTAGGTAACGCGGATTCTACCATTGGCAGTAAAAAGGCGCTAAACTTGTCCTTAGTGACGCCTAAAATTTCTAACGCCCGCAGTTGACTGTTAAGTTGGTCGTATAACTTTGTCAGCTCATTGTTAGCATCTTTATTTGAAATTAACGTAAGCAATTCTCTAACATATACTTGTATTAGCAGGTCTTCTCTCGCGTAACGTGATCGTAGTTCTGTAAGACACTGCTCGTAACTAGATTTTGATAACGGGAAGCTGTCCACAAATCGTTTCACCTCCGTGCCATCTTCCATCGCCTGCGAAAGATATTGCAGCTTGTCGATTTCGTCGATTTGCTGGTCTGCATCAATTTTCTTGAATGAACCCCAAAAGGTAAGCCATGTCTTAATATTGCCGTCGAATTTTTTTAGTTGCAATATGGGGAGCTTCATTCTGCCATTGTTGTTAGAATTCGCGATATTCGCATCTTTTTTCTCTAATCGCATAGATTCCAATCGTGCCGTCAAGATGGCGAACTGCGTGTCGTATTTTTCGGCATTTTCGATCTCTGAATCGAGCTCTTGTTCGGTCCAATCTTCCTTCGCTAATACCATAGTATTTATATCGTTGTTGAGCTCGGTTAGTTTTGAATAAGAGCTTTTAAGTAAGTTGAACGAGGCAATTAGCTCTACTTCTGGACCATTGTTGTTCATGATGGCCTCCATGGCGTTCGCGAGGCGCGTAAATTGGCGTCGCGCGACCCCGCGTTCTTTCCGTTTGCTTTCCATATTTCGCTCACCTCTTTGTCACGGTCGCCAGATGTGCGGGTTCCTGCCCTCCCGATGACTCGCACTCGCACCTTTTATTAATATTTTCGGGATATTTTAATTATTTTTGAGGAGACGGAATGACACACCATGTTGGCTTTTTTATTCATTGTATTTCTTTTTCAGTGTTGCTACATATTAATAATAATGACGGCTGTACACTTCGTACGTGATGTCAAGCTAAACATGTTACACACTCTCGTTTCTTAACAAGAGGTAATTTAATTACCAAAATTCTTAGTCAATTTATTTCACTAAAGAAATAGATAAAAACGCGTACAAATTATATTTTAAGTGTCAACGTAATTGTTTACAATTATACTATAAAACTATTATACTAATTTGATATGACATAATAATTGATTACGTTTATGAGGTACCTACCACCGGCACGGCATTGAAATGTCAGCATCAGCACAATTAGAAACTCGGTCAGGTCATAGTCGATATTGCAAAAAATTGTCGTCTCTGTAGTTTAACATACAATGAAAATCACTAATTATTAGAACAATATTTTTCTAAGTTACAAAACAGGGATTTAAAAATTCGAGAAAGGTATCTAATTTCTTAAAGCTAGGTGAACTAAAGACTCCTATGATTGCTACGTTAAAATTACAATTTTGTAGGTTAGGCTAATCTATTATAATATAATCTAAACATAATATAAACTGCAAATAAATATTGCAAATAACACACCAAAGAGCGGCGCTTTTAGACGCCTTCATAGTCAATTGAATTTATGTATCTTTGCTCGGCGAGTTTCCGGGCTGGACATTCTGCGTCACCTGTTTGGTGATTATTCGGCTTTTTGAAAAGTCTGCATGTTGCACATTTCGGGGACTCCGCCTTATTTCCGCACTCTCTGATAGAGTGACCTACATCACCGCAATAACCGCACGTGTACTCTGTCTGCTTGCATGATTTAGCGGCGTGACCATTTGGTATGTTGCCAGTGATGACATACGGAACTGAAACGTGGTCGCTCACGATGAGCCTTATAAGAAGGCTCAAAGTCACTCAGAGAGCAATGGAGAGGGCTATGCTCGGAGTTTATTTGCGAGATCGAATCAGAAACGAAGAGATCCGCAGAAGAACCAGAGTAACCGATATAGCCCGAAGGATAGCAAAACTTAAGTGGCAATGGGCAGGGCACATCGCTCGTAAAACCGACGGCCGCTGGGGCCATCGAGTTCTTGAGTGGCGACCACGCACCGGACGACGCAGCGTGGTAGGCCCCCCACAAGGTGGACTGATGACCTGGTGAAGTTCGCTGGAGTCCGCTGGATGCGGGAGGCGCAGGACCGGTCATGGTGGCGTTCTCTGGGGGAGGCCTATGTCCAGCAGTGGACGTCTTTTGGCTGATGATGATGATGATGAAATAAGATATTACTAGGTACTTTACTTTGATACTTTGAACTAAACAAAAATAAATAAATCCACCAAATAGTTCGTTTTCTATTGGGAAACAGTATGACACTTTGGAGTACAGCAATGCCATTTGGCACGGGTATTATACACGTCTACCTGAGCCCAAAACACCCGGTAGCCAGACTGTACACCGCGTCAGAAAGGGGGAGGGGGGGTTCAAAATACAATGCTCCCGTCGTTCAGAAAAAAAAATCTGGCGGATTAGTTTGGACCTTTAAGTCAAGTTTAGTGGCGTTATCCGGTAATTAGATGATGCCCGATTCATTACCTGTGCCAGTTTTTTAGGGTCCCGTAGCAAAATATGACGCAATCCTTAAAATAACAAACTTTCAGTACTAACAAAATGTAAACAAACCCTTATATTTTCATATTTTTTGTATTAAACTTGGTATATAAAAAATACTATCCAAAAGCCAATTTTATACAAATTCTAAAAACATTAACAATAAATATAAATTTGTCTATTTTCAATGAAAAATAAAATATTGAAAATACTGCAACGTTCGTCAGCGCAGCGTAGGGAACGGCAAAAAGACCCGAATACTAAAGTAAAATAAGTATTACTAACAAAAAAACCCAGTCAAGTGCGAGTCGAACTCGCGCATCGAGCGTTCCCTAAAAATTTTAACCTTTCTCATCCCATCTTAACTGGTAGGACCCGGTTAAGTTAAGTTTGCACCTGGTACGTATGGCCCTGCATACAAATGAGGTGTAAACTTAATCCAAACGGGTAGTCCTCATATAACTTTTGAAAGCACATTTTTTTATGTTTTAATTAGAAATGTATAGTTTTCAGATAATTACCTGTACTGGTGGTATAAGACGACATTAGTTGCTAAATTTCATAGTTCTAGGTCAACGGAAAGTACCCTATATACTTTGATTCTCTTGAGAGTGGCGAAATATAAATATACGGCCGTATCTTTTTTTTTTATTAATTTAGAAAATTGATTTTTTCATGACTTCAAGGGATTGTAGACTTGAGTATATGGTTTAAATTTCAACTTGATATCTCAACGCGTTCCCGAGATACAAAAACGGAAACCTTATATAATTACTTTGTTTTCCTTCGGTCCGTACGTGTGTCAAAACCCTTATCTCGGGAACGCGTTGAGATATCAAGTTGAAATTTAAACCATATACTCAAGTCTACAATCCCTTGAAGTCATGAAAAAATCAATTTTCTAAATTAATAAAAAAAAAAAGATACGGCCGTATATTTATATTTCGCCACTCTCAAGAGAATCAAAGTATATAGGGTACTTTCCGTTGACCTAGAACTATGAAATTTAGCAACTAATGTCGTCTTATACCACCAGTACAGGTAATTATCTGAAAACTATACATTTCTAATTAAAACATAAAAAAATGTGCTTTCAAAAGTTATATGAGGACTACCCGTTTGGATTAAGTTTACACCTCATTTGTATGCAGGGCCATACGTACCAGGTGCAAACTTAACTTAACCGGGTCCTACCAGTTAAGATGGGATGAGAAAGGTTAAAATTTGTAGGGAACGCTCGATGCGCGAGTTCGACTCGCACTTGACTGGGTTTTTTTGTTAGTAATACTTATTTTACTTTAGTATTCGGGTCTTTTTGCCGTTCCCTACGCTGCGCTGACGAACGTTGCAGTATTTTCAATATTTTATTTTTCATTGAAAATAGACAAATTTATATTTATTGTTAATGTTTTTAGAATTTGTATAAAATTGGCTTTTGAATAGTATTTTTTATATACCAAGTTTAATACAAAAAATATGAAAATATAAGGGTTTGTTTACATTTTGTTAGTACTGAAAGTTTGTTATTTTAAGGATTGCGTCATATCTTGCTACGGGACCCTAAAAAACTGGCACAGGTAATGAATCGGGCATCATCTAATTACCGGATAACGCCACTAAACTTGACTTAAAGCTTTAAACTAATCCGCCAGATTTTTTTTTCTGAACGACGGGAGCATTGTATTTTGAACCCCCCCTCCCCCTTTCTGACGCGGTGTACAGTCTGGTTACCGGGTGTTTTGGGCTCAGGTAGACGTGCATAATACCCGTGCCAAATGGCATTGCTGTACTCAAAATTGTATACCTCTCCATACAAGCATTCCCAATAGAAAACGGACTAAAATAAAATTTACAGCAAACCTCGTTTTTAAATTATAATTAAAGCTTAGTCCGCAACCCCCCTAACCTCGCCAGCGCCGTAAAAATTTGTTTTATTCCGATGAGGGATCACAAAGGAGTCTACCTATTGGATTTTTCCGTCCATGCTTTGAGTCAAAGGTAGCGTCATAACTCGGTGCCTTTAGGATTGCGCTTATAGAAAGCTGACTTGATTACCGCGGACAGTCTTTAACGAGGAGACAGATGATTGCTATTGTGTTAGACCGGATTTTCTTGCGGCTTTGTCTGCCTGTTAGAACTGCGACCTCCTGCAAAGACGAACGGCTGCTAGAAAGTAGGTTAGGTTAGGTTAGAAGTTCTAACCTAATCTACTTTCTGGCAGCCGTTCGTTTTTGTCGCAGTTCTAACCTAACCTAACCTAGTTTTCTGCAAGCAGATCATTATGCCATGATATAAGTACGCTACAGGACTATTACAATACACAAAATTATGCTAAAAAATTCGGCTAAAGTAATTATCTTCTGCTAAATAATATGCTGCAAAATGTATTGTATGCCTAGTAATAGTAGGTAATGCCGAATATATTACCTTTATGCAAAATTACCATTCGACTAAAAGTGTTTCTCCGAAACATAATATTATGCAAAATGTATTTCTGACCAATATTATTCTGCCAGATGAGGGTAAGCCCAAGCAAGACATCTCTAAACGTCGCGGACTGAACTCTCCATTACAACACAATGCCTTCAGACTTCACATACGTTGACGCAGTTGGCACAGTGGTTAAGCAACTGCCTACTGAGCCGACAGTCCTGGGTTCGATTCGAATCCCGGCAAGGGCAAATATTTGTGTGATGAACTCGAATATTTGTTTCTGGGTCATGGATGTTATTTGTATTTAAGTATGTATTTATCCATATAAGTATGTTTATCTTCGTCTAGTGTTCGTAACACAAGCCTACTAGAGCTTACTAGGGGACTAGATTGTTTGTGTGAGGTTGTCCGATATTTATCTATTTTACTATGCAATCATTTTACCAGCAACTTTCGGTGGTTTTTTTAATCAGGTCTTTTTAGTATAACTGTAATTTCCTCAACTCTTAACGTGCTACATATAGTTTAATCTAGTTTATAATTACTGATATAATGAATATTTTTAGATTGTGACGTATATAATAATATTCTTCTCTGAATTTCATTGTTATTTTCATTTATATTGCTACTGTGACTATTAAATACCAGACTATTAATTTTATATAACGTCCGTCTGTCCGTCCGTCCGTCCGCGGCTTAGCTCCGTGATCATTAGTACTAGAAAGCTGAAATTTAGTATGAGTATGTACATGTATCACGCCGACAAAACGGTAAAATAAAAACTAAAAAGAATTTTTTTTTCGGGTACCTCTCGAACACCTAAACTGGGGGTGAATTTTTTTTTCTTTTCAACACTGGTGTGTGGGGTGTCGTTGAATAGGTCTTAGAAAAATAATAGGGGTCACTTAATATTATTTTTTGATAAAGTCAGTAGTTTTGTAAATATTCGCTCCAAAAACATAAAAAATTGTGTCCCCCCCCTCTAACTTTTCAACCACGGGTCAAAAAAAACGAAAAAATGCATGTAAATGAGGCCTTATAAGTACTTTCAATGAAAACTATGTTGATCAAAATCGGTTGAGCCGTTTTTGAGTTATCGCCAAATTTCATATTTTTTCTTTAAAAGGACGTAAGTTGACTTCCCGAAGGTAATAAGTGATTACAGTTTCTAGGGCGTTTACGACCTTTTTATAGAACTTAAAATCTTTCTTAACTTAAACCTCGGGCTTAAAACAGCAGTTTATTGTGAAGGATGAAAAAACTACGGAACCCTACACTGAGCGTGTCCCGACATGCTCTTGGCCGGTTTTTTTTGTGAATGAATTATGTTTAATCTTTGAATGACATATCAAATATTGTGTAATTTTCAAAGAGAAATATAATCTATAGACCACTCATTACTGTGGGATTGGTACTGGTAGAGTACGTATAAAAAGAAACTGGCTGATAAACGATTAATGCTAGTTTGAATATAATGAAATAAGGAATGTGTTAGATTTGACGGTTGACGGAACGTGTCAGACGATAGAATGATTTTTTAGAAGGAAGACGAAGATTTATAATTATAGTTGTAAACTTTATTTACATTATCGTCCATAATAAAAGAGCAGTGTGTTTCATAGATAAGTTGTCATTTAGGTGGATCTCGTACGGTGATGGTGGTGATGATGGTGGACATCATACACAGCGCCAACGAAAGGACTATACCTAAGTAGTTCAAGATGAATCGTTTTCAAAAACCATTTACTAAGTTAAGGGCTTTAATTAAAACAGAACTTAATTGATTCCTTTGTGTAACGATAGTTACCCATATCTTTTGTATGAATTACACAAAAGACGCGATCATAATTTTGATTTTATTAAGCTTTTAACTATGTACCTACATGTTTTTAGAAAATGACTTAGATCGTTAAAAATCTCACGTGTACTATACGTCCATTAAGCAAGACCTGACTTCATTACTTTGTATTTCTAATTAGGAACTTTGAAATTAATGCAAAAATCTGTAAAAATGCAATTAGCACTATTAAATTATCCGTCGAGATTTACTGGTTACTCTGACCTTTTCATCTACTCAAACACAGAAGGACGTACTTGAGCACGATTAAAACGGCAGTTACGTTATTCTATCGATTAAGGGTAGTGTTCGATTCTTTTATTCTTTAAAAGGGCAAGGAACCTCCTGAATACAAAGCGAAGCAGTAAACGAATTTAGTTGCTGTTGAAATTCTGATAGGTAATGGCAATAGGCTTTGTAGAATTTTTAGGAGACCATTCAATTATATTTTAGTAGTTGTGCCGCAAGGTACTGCTTATCCCACGGGAACACTAATATTTTTCGGGTTAAAAAGTAGCCTATGTGTTAAAACAGGGTGTTAGCTACCTTCATAACAAAATTTATCAAAATTGGTCCAGCTGTTCCAGCGTGAAGAAGTAACAAACATACACATAAACAGACTTTAACCTTTATAATATGACTGTAATTTAATCCGAAGAATACTTTAAAAACTTGAAAGGGCTTACGGTGCAAATTTATCTTTCGCAGCAATGAGCGCATAATTAATCCAAAAGTTAACATGAAACCGCGGATTTGTATGAACGATTTGCGCCAAAACGAGCGGGTCTGTAAGACAAACTTCGTATTCATGTCTCGTTAAAGACACATTCTGAGATATGAGAAGCCGAACAGTTTTGGCACAGCTTAGAACAACGTTGCCACTGGGGAAATAAAACGTCAGAGGAAAGCTTTTGATGAAATTGATAATATTTAAGACCATTAGAAATAAAATAAATGTCCTTTATAAGTTTATATATTAGCCAGCCATTTAGAATGGCCATAGAAAAGAACCAAACTTTACATGTATTTAAATTGATACAAGGTATGTTATAACAGATGAAAACAATATACACGAACAGAACTAAAGCACGAAAAATTATTCATATATGTAAATTAACGTACGGCTGAGGGTCATGGACTTGAAACCTTTCAAGTACTTATTCCACTGTCTATTGTCTTGGTGAAGGTTTTCTCCTCTACCAACCCGTGGACTTTTTTACCACTCATTCTTCGCCATTAACGGCATTAACCAAGAAAATACCACCGTTCAGAAGAAGTTTTAAAAGGAACTTAACAACCGGACTGTCTATATCCTCAGTAAAGCGGTCTGAAGTCTACCAGCATTTTCTGAAATTACATTAATTTCACAATAAAAACATAATATTTCAACAAATTATGACTAGAACATTATATTCTATAAATATAATTATACAAGTATTATAAAGAATAACCTAATTTAAACTAATCTAATCTAAAGGACCCCGCCCTGCATTATGCCTGGCTCAAAGGTCCCCATAATACCAGCAGCGTTGCCCCACTGAATGGCAATGGAGACCTGCTGAACCAGATAGGAGCAAAAGGAGACTACAGTTAAGAAGACACGAAACGAAACTTAATAGTCAGATTGCCTACAGTTCCAGTACAGACAGCGGTTATTATTTATTATGCTCCCGCTGTTCAAACTGCCTTCTGGACAGTTTCCAAGGATGTACAACCCTGCTATCTCGCTGAACGTACCTTGTGGAACTTGGCGTCCGCGAAAACTTCGTCGACGCTCGGCCTACATTTTGTCTGCTGTCTGACTCGAGGCCAAGAGAATCTTGAATATACGATACAGATTATTTAGCTTACAGATAAATCATACTAGTTTGAAATGGGGCAGTGGATTATATCGGTGTATTAAAGATCAGCAAAGTTTGCTGTTAGTCGGTTGAAGATCAGATTTTAACATGGTTACATATATTTTTCCTGTAGAAAGCGTTTTGCTTTAAACTGACATATGACGTATATATTTTATTAATTTCTTTTTTATATGGATGCGAGGCTTGGATGGAAATCTTGAAAGAGGAGAACAGACTCTTAGTGGCAGAAAGGAAGGTACTTAGGAAGATTCTAGGGCCCGCAAACACAGACGATGGAAAGTGAAGAGTCCGAAAGCACGCGGAAATTAAAGAGCTTCCTCAAGAGAGTTTCTGCAAGACGGGAGTAAATATAGGTTATTAAACTCATTGTCTTGGTATAAAAAAAACTGGTGTCTGAGCCTAATGTAATTGGCGAAAGCAAATCGGCGTGACTTCGCTGGCTCGGTCATGTCTAAATAATGGAAGAGGATCGTGCGGCCAAAAGTACCTTGGATGTTCTAATGGACGACGCTCGGTCGGGCGACCGAGGAATCGCTGGATTGAAGAAGTTCAGAAAGACATGTGCCAGCTTCAAGGAGCCGACTTTGTGTGGCGATAAGTTGCACAAGATAGGGTAGGATGGCGTAACTTGGTGTTGAAGGTTAAGATTTACTTTGAGTCACTCAGTCAGCGTAGTAAGTAACATGACTGTAACATGCTGCGGCACAGACAAAACTCATACAAAAACTCAAGCTAAGAACGGCAGAAGGCATTTGCCTTTACATAAAACTTATGTTCGACTGTAGTCGCCGTCCACAGACGTGATGCCGTATCAAGAGAGTCCTAATTTACGCCTCTCGACGTATTGTGCGTGAATCTACTTTCCCAACAGGTCAGGATTGCAGGAATCCATCGGATGAGGGCAGCACACGATCGATCATTGTGAAGACCTTGGGTAGGCCTTGGTCCAAAAGTGGACATCTTTTGGCTGACATGATGATGGTGATATAATGATGAACAGAGATAAAGAATGATGTTAAATTATGCTAAAGCCTGACCAGCCTTATTGCGGAATTTCACTGGAACTAATTTCTTACACTGGCAATGATTTTAGGATAGTTTGTCAACAATGTCAATGTCATTCGTGGTGCTTTCTTTAAAAGATAAATGTTTAAGCTTATCCAAAGAAAATGCCGAAAACCATTCACAGTTGTGAAAATAATATTAGAAATAAAGTGTACACGTGTTTACTACACGAAAAACAGTCAGAAAAAGAGTGCATTCCATTAAATGATATTACGAGGTTAAAATAGTAGAACTGACAGGTATTTAAACTAATGTCATTATAGTTAGTTGCGATTGGTTGCAAAATTGTTGCCATATAAATCTAATAAATAGCGCCCTCTTGACAATCCTCATATACTTCTGGTCAGGCTTTACATAAGTATGTACTTACTATACGTTACGCTAGTTAGCAATAAAGTTAGCCCAAGTAGCACACGGGCTGCTGACTAAGGGCTGTATAAGCTTTTATGAAGCCTATATGCTACGTGGGAGGTATAATAAAAAAATTGTTAAGTATGTCACGAAATCCTTCGGGCTATGTCGGTTACCCTGGTTCTTCTACGGATCTCTTCATTTCCGATTCGATCTCGCAAAGAAACTCCGAGCATAGCCCTCTCCATTGCTCTCTGAGTGACTTTGATTGAGCCTTCTTATAAGGCTCATCGTGAGCGACCACGTTTCAGTTGCGTATGTCATCAAGTCGGATTCGACGATGACGCTGGGGCCATCGAGTTCTTGAGTGGCGACCACGCACCGGACGACGCAGCGTGGGTAGGCCCCCCACAAGGTGGGCTAATGACCTGATGAAGGTCGCTGGAGTCCGCTGGATGCGGGCGGCGCAGGACCGGTCATGGTGGCGTTCTCTGGGGGAGGCCTATGTCCAGCAGTGGACGTCTTTTGGCTGATGAAGATGAAGATGTCACGAAATAATGAAAAAATAATACCAGTTGACCCATTCTTGCCCATCTCCTATAGTGTCGCTTGGTCATCTTGTATACCCTATGACGCATCGCCACGATTGGTATATAAATAAACAAGACTCGATAGACGGTGCCCACATAAATCTGACGGATTCGCGGCCGGACTCATAACACAACCGCCCTTTACCCATTAGTCAAGTTCGGGATAACCTCAAGATGGTACGTTACTGCTGGAAGAGATTTAATCCTTTTTTATGTCATAGGGGACAAACGAGCAAACGGATGCCTGATGGAAACCGATAGACACCTACGACACCAGAGGAGTCACAAGTGCGTTGCTGGCCTTTCAGGTAGGAGTACGCTCGTCTAATCTTTACTAATAATAATAGCCAATTTAATAATCTATAAGTACTACTTATTATAAAATTTGAAGTTAAGAGGCCTAATCCCGTTTAAAATTTTTTTTTCATATCATGATAATTCACAATTTCAACCAGCTTTTTGAACTGAAGATTCCCTGAGTTCTAGAAAGGAACATAGTTATTTCATGCTTTCATTGCGTGCAGTCGAAAATAAATTGAAAGAACCAGTTTTCTGCGTGAATTTTGTCAATTTCGAGTAGTTTTTGAAACAAAAATTATCAATGACATTTCAAATTGTAGGTTTCAAATATACGAGTATACCAATAATTTGCAATGACTGTTCTAAGTAATAACTAACATTGACAATATGTTAAGAAACATGTTTGATCATAGAGAAGAATGTATAAAACAATCCGCAATTTGTGAACGGCTAAGGAGCCTAAAAGCCATATCTAGCATATTTACCACAACAACAATACGTTTTAAATCTGTATGCATTGGTCGGCGGACTATTTTCGAGGGCCAAGATCGCCCATAAGTTATTTTGACCCGCGATTGATCAAGTTCCCTCCGTAACTGATGGCGTTTGACCGCAAGAATATTGCTTGTCTGTTAACGCTATGGACAAGTTGCAGACAAATGACTAAACTCAGCTACTTGCCTAACATAGATATAAATAATTAGAAATTGAAATTGAAATATAATTTATTCCATTGACATACAATATGCTCTAGAATAAGTCTTAGGGTTAATTCATTGAATGTTTACTAGCTAAATCCATACAATATTTGTCCGTTTCAATTTTTAATTCTAAAATGAATATATTGTAAAACACGTTTTCAGTTAATGTTTTTTTTAAATGTAATTTATAATTAATGTCATTCATGGAGGTGATGGTGTCAGGTAAATGGTTATACATTTTAAGGCTTTGATGTATGAAGATTTTTTGATTTTAGCTACGCGACAGATATTATTTCTGTTTCGAGCGGGATAATTGTGGGTATCCTTAAATTTTAGGTTGCCGCTGAAGTTTTTACGCGCGTACAATAAGTTTTTATATACGAAAAGCGAGGGTCATTATACCAGCCTCTTTAAATGCATCTCTGCAGGACTCTCGAGCAGGTAGGTTAAAAATATTTCTTAGGGCTCGCTTTTGTAATATGGATAAATGCCGTTGCAGCGTGTCCCCATACTAATATTCCATGTGACATTATGGAGTGAAAATAAGCATAATAGACTGTCATACCAGCCTGGTAACCACACAATTTCCTAATTTTACTTACAGAGGAAGCAGCTTTCGTAAGTTTTTTACATAAATTGTCTACATGCTTGTCCCATTTCAGTGCATTATCTATTGTTATTCCCAAGAATTTTAGTCTCACTAGCCTCAGTTAGCCGGTCTCCCTCATATCCTATTTGTAAATTTTCTGTCTGAGGTTTAAGATTGTAATTAGTGTCCGACCGAAACACGTTTTTCTGCCGAAGCCGAAACCGAAACCGAAGGTTCGGTTCTGATTACAGTTTCGGCCGAAACCGAAACCGAAACCGAAACCGAACCTTTTAGAAACGTGATTAAAAGGTTGTATAAAATGTCAGCGGGCCGTTCTTTCTAGATCTAATAATTAAATACTTACAATGAAAAATTTCGCTGACCGATGGAGCTAAGTGTTTCAATTTCAGTTTGGTCCAAAATTATTTCGTATGTACGGACGATTGTATGCTTTTCTGTTCTCGCCTGGAGGTCGTATTTCTTAACCGATGCTGATGAAATTGTGTGAGTAGATTTGATAAGTAGGTATATACTTAGATTATTTTTGACGATTAGAGAAATTAAAAAAAAGTGCAGTTCATTGGATATTCTATTCTATTCTATGGATATAGTGAGAGGTGGGGGTAGACATAGTAAAAATATTACAAATTTCAGCAATTACACAACAAACAAACGTTTCACTTTTGTTGAATTGATATTTAAACACTGGGTCTAAATTCCAAAAAGTCAAAAGCATTTACAGCTGTAATACTGTACTGAGGCAGCGATCTCTTAACTGTAGATGGTATAAAATGTAACAAGTTTACAAACCTAGCAAAAAGATAATTGATTGAGTTTTAATTTCTATAATTGCAATCAGGCAGCCTCGTAACGCTAATTCAGACGTAGGTACTCATTTTATTACATACACGAAACGGTGTCGAATCCTAAAGTCGTTTTATGAGATCAGTAAACCTCCTTCCTCACTTTTATCCTAAATAACCAATATCGCCGTCAATTTGTTTGTAAATTAAGAAAATTTGCGTTAAAAATTACACTATGAGCTGATAAATTCATAACAAAAACGAAATTAAGTAAGTAAATGAAAATTTTTCACCGCAAATCTCCGCTATTTTGAAAATTTCTAAAAACCGAACCGACGAAAAAATACTCTAATACTTATCGAACATACTCACAAAATTTCTTGAGAATCGGTTGAGAAATGCGACATTAAGGCAAGGCGACAGTCCGTAAGCGCATGGACATCCAAACATCCGGGCATACGAAAGAATTTTGGGCCACGCTGAAACGGAAATGCTTTGCGCGCTCGGTCAGTTACTTAACATTATTCGGGGAACAAACACAAAGTGATTCAGCGGCCGGCGGAGTCAGGCGAGCAACGCCATATTGCCAGCCGTGCCGACTGCCGAGCGCAACCGATGTTGGCCGAACGCGACCCGACGTTACGATGTTGTAAGTTTCGGCGCGGCCGAAAGGTTCGGCTGTTTTTTGGCCGAAACCGAACCTTTGGCCGAAACATGGTTTTTAGGCCGAAACTGGCCGAAACCGAACCCGAAACCGAAACTTCGGTCGGTCACTAATTGTAATACATAATTTGCGTCTAACTTGCATTTAACTTTAATCTATTAACCTTATAAACCATTTTTCTATTAAGTTAACAACAGTTTTAACAAATTGCCAACTGAGCTGAAGTCGATCACCAATACCAATAGCTTAATTTTTAAAAATAAATTGAGAGTTTTCTTGCAGGAAAAGTGCTATTATTCAGTTGAGGAATATTGCGAGCAAGCCTGAAATGTTCAAATTTATATAAATAATAATAATAATTATGATTATGATTGTGACTTTTGATTGTGTTACATTGTGATTTCGATATTTATATTTTCTTATTTTTTATTTTATTTTGATGATTTTTAAATATGATTTAGAATAATTGATATTATTTACTTAAAATTATACCTTATTTTTAAATTACTAGATTATGACGATGTTTTTACTTCATGTTTTTGATTTATTTTTTAATGTATTTTTGGAGTTTTTTTTTGCTAAATGTTTTTGACCTTATATTTTAATTTATATATACATTTATTGATAATTCTTTTAATATGATAATTAGTGTTTGTCTTTTTTGAATGTTTATGTTATTTTCGGTTAGTTGACTCATGTTTTTGATTTGAATAATTTGATAATTTAGGTTTTAATTTTGTATGTTGTTAAATGAATTTCAAACACAACTTACGTTGTTATTGAATAAAGAATAAATAAATAAATAGACTATTCAAGGTACCGTTTTAACATTATCAACAGTATCTGCATATTATTCTAGAATATTACAATTTAGTTCTTTGGGTATCAAGTATGGGAGATCATCGGTAAATATAATGATTAAAAGAGGCCCTAAAATGGATCCTTGCGGCACAGCTTTGGTAATTTTTCGACTTTGGGATCGAGCGTCGTTCACCTGCACAGTCTGATTTCTAACGCATAAATATGACCGAATAAGTAATATCTTTTACCACATAAAAAGACAATTTAAGCGACAGGATGTCGTGATCCACTATATCAAAGGCGTTTGACAAATCGCAGAAGACGCCCATACACTAGCTTTTTTCTAATCCCGTGTGAATGTGTTTCGTAAATGCGGCTGTAGCGTATTCTGTTAAGAGCCCCTTGCGAAAACCAAATGAGAGAGATCCGTTTTAATGTTTACATCACTTTATGCCTGATGTTATTAATAAAACTCGTATGACAGTTGCGAACAGACTAAATTTATTCCATAAAGAATACCGTTAGATTTCTAACAACGTTTGTCAATAGATGGCAGCACCAGTACCAAAACATGGATTTTGTTATAACTTTAACACCACCACCTAACAAAATTCAAAAATAAACTTAACTTTAAACAGATGAAATGCCCATTTTCTTAACAAACATATGATGTTTAACAGCATTTAAACTTTTTGTCAAAATATCTGCCGGCATTTCAGCTGTTGGTATGTACTTAATATTAACATACTTGTTTGCCACAGCTTCACGAACAAAATGACATCTAATGTCAATATGCTTTGACCTGCGGTGGAACATAGGATTCAGAGATAACTTCTGTGCACTCTGGTTATCATTATATAAAACAATAGAGTCACAGCTTCCTAATAATTCTGTTATTAAATTTTTCAAATATATAGCTTCTTTACACGCTTCCGACATTGCTATGTATTCAGCTTCTGTGCTAGACAGAGCTACAGTTCTCTGTTTTCTACATTCATATGATACTACACAATTTGAAAGTTTAAAACAGAAACCAGAATAGGACCGGCGGTCATTGATATCTGAACCCCAGTCAGCATCCACAAAACATTCTAACTCAGAATTATCTTTTACATATACAAGACCAAGATTTTTAGTTTTCTGCAAATACCTCAATATCCTTTTGGCATGTTTCCAGTGACTTTCATCAAAACAATTGTTGAATTGACTTAAATAGCTGACACTGTATGAAATATCTGGTCTAGTTAACACTGACAGATACATCAGACTACCTAACAACTGTTGGTATGGATATTTTTTATCACTACATTCTAGCTCTGTCTTATTACACTGTAAATTTACCTCCATTGGAGTTTCAGCTAATTTACTCTCAGTCATATTAAATTTATGCAGTAACTCATTAACATATTGTTCCTGATCTACTGTTATCATGCCAGGTTGAACCTTAACTCTCATTCCCAAACATTGCTTTAATTGGCCTAAGTTTTTAATTTTAAAGTTAACACTTAGCTCCTCAACTAATTGATTAGTAGCTACTTTACTATTCGAGAAAACGAAAAAGTCATCAACAAATAATGCTATGATGATTTTTGTATTTCCATCAAACTTGGTAAATAAACAAGGTTCCAATTTAGATTTTTTATAACCCAGCCCTTGTAAGTACTCCTCTACTCTTTGGTACCAAGCCCTAGATGACTGCTTGAGCCCATAAATAGCTCTCTTTAATTTTAAAACTTTATTATTATTACTATTGCAGTCAGGTAGAACTGGTTGTTTCATGTACACTGTCTCATCTAAAAATCCATTTAAAAATGCAGTAGTCACATCTAGATGATTCACATCTAAGTCTAGTTTCACAGCTAGCGCAAATAAAAGTCTTAAAGTAGAGTATCTTAAGACCGGAGCAAAAGTCTCATGGAAGTCGATACCTTCCTTCTGGGTGAAGCCTTTCGCCACTAAACGCGCACGATACCGCACTTTATTGTCCACATCTATTTTCTTTTTAAAGACCCACTTACACTGAACCACTGTGCTGTTTCCAGGATAGTCCACTAATTCCCATGCTTCATTCTCTTCAAAAGAATTTAGTTCCTCGTTCATGGCCTCCATCCAGAATGAAGATTCCGGACCATTCAGGGCATCGTTTAGGGTAATAGTAGCCACACTTGGATGCGAGTCCACGCACATATTTGAGAATCCATACCTCTCTGGCTTTTTCCTTGCCCTCTTTGTAGGCGTGGCAGGCGGATCTTGAGCTTGTTCTGGCTCATCACACACTGAAGCACCTTCACCACTGGAACTTGGATCCGGTTCAGCAAGAACATCAGGAGCCTCAAAAAACTCCACAGTATCTGACTCAACCGAGTTATTGAGCTCTGCTGCATCTTCTGGTTCCTCTTCCTGTTTGGGTTGCACCTCCTCTTCTATTGACAGTGCTTTCTGATCTGGACACACTTCGATCTGCACGCTTGCATCATTGGCGATTCCTTCTTCAATTATAATCACGTCCCTACTGTTTATAATTGTATTACTGGTGGGATCATACACTCTGTACCCCTTGACATTGTCAGCATAGCCAACAAGAATACATTTCCTGGCTTTCTTATCCCACTTTAAACGACGCTCCTTTGGAACATGCACCATGACTTTGCTGCCAAAGATACGCAAATTACTGACATCCGGCTTTTTCCCCGTCCACACTTCATATGGTGTTCTATTGTTCAAGCCTGATGCTATAGATCTATTCCTCAGATATACAGCTGTGTGTACAGATTCTGCCCAGAATCTCTTATCTATATCTGCATCGAACATTAAACTTTTAGCTTTCTCAACAATTATCCTGTTGAGACGCTCACACAGGCCATTCTGCTCGGGTGTATATGGGTTAGTTTTCTGGTGAAGAATGCCCGCATCTTGCAAACATTTATCAAATGCTTTATTGCAGAATTCCAAACCATTGTCAGTCCTCAAGCACTTAATCTTCTTTTCTGTCTGGTTTTCAACAAATAACTTGAATTGTTTGAAGTATTCAAAAGCTTCATCTTTTGTTTTCAAGAAATATACAAACGCCATTCTACTGAAATCGTCAACAAATAGGAGAAAATATTTGGAACCTCCTATTGATTTCACCTCCATAGGTCCACAGAGATCGGCATGTACTCGATGAAGAATTTCTGTACTCCTTGCACCCACATGAGAAAACGGTAGTCTGCTTTGTTTAGCCTCACAGCACACTTCACAACTCTCTTTGGTGACATGAAACTTGTCCTTGAATGACATTCCGGTGACTGCACCCTCATTCATTTTGTTTAAATCATCACTATTTATGTGACCAAATCTGCGATGCCACACGTTTCCCGTCGCCGACGCCAACAAACAACTAGATTGTACCGTGTTCAATTTGTAGACGCCTTCTATTAGTTGAGCTGTAGCCACCAACTCGTTCCCTCTGTTGTAAATACAACATCTTTCTTCCTCGAAGAAAACTTTGTTGCCCTTGCGCATCAGCTCACTGACAGACAATAAATTTGTTGCCAAACTCGGTATATACAGCACGTCCGTAACTGGAATCTCGTATTCGACACCTCCTGCCTCTGTAGTGATACACACATCACCACTGCATTCCACTGGTATCGTATTTTTGTTTGCAACAACAATTTCGTTTACGCGAGGTTTGTTTGACACATTTGTCAAGCAATGTTTATTTGGAGTCATGTGCGTACTCGCGCCCGAGTCGATGTACCACTGCGAGCTGCTAAACTTTGCACTTAAAAACACAGCATTAAATGCATTCGATTGTCGCTTATTCTCGGTCATCGTGCACTGATTTTTGTAATGTCCTGGTTGTTTACACCGATAACAAACTATGTTTTTTGTCGATTTGACGTTTGATCTATCCATAGATACATTCTTGCTGGTGTTGCCAGGTTTATGCTTCTGCCAACCTTTCGCAGCAAACGCCCCACTACACTCTGTTTCACTCGATTCCATATCAAGTAGTTTCGATTTTATGACATCTGCGTTGATAGGAATACCTGAGTGCTCGATCGCCATTATCATTGGCGAAAACTTGTCCGGCAGTCCTGCCAACAGTAACGATCCAATCCATTGTTCGTTTATGTCAAATCCCGTGCCACTCAACCGTTGCGATGTTTCAACGACTTGCGTTACGTAAGACGTCATCAAATCACAATTCTCCAGCCTGATCGATATTAAATGACGAAGTAGGGTTATCTTCCTGGAAAAGCCGCGATCATCAAACATTGACTTTAACTTTTCCCATAGCTCCTTTGTAGTTTTCGTCGTTTTAATATGGACATATAGGGTCGGGTCTATTGTCAAAACCAGCTTCGCTCTTCCCTTGGCGTCCAAATCTGTAGCTGCCGCCGGCGTACCCGTCGACGTACTTGCTTTACTGTCCGGAGCCGGAGATCCCAAAATTATATGTGACATTCCCTCCAAGACGAGCAAGTTCTCTGCTGCGAACGCCCACTCATCGTAGTTTTCTCTGCCCTTTAACTTTGGCACATTTGCGATGAAATTCGAAGCCATTATTGAAGAACACAATAAAAACACAATATTCTGAATTAATTTGGATCGAAACACTTTACTTTTTCAATAGAAATATGGTCTGGGCCATAACCTAATAAAACTCGTATGACAGTTGCGAACAGACTAAATTTATTCCATAAAGAATACCGTTAGATTTCTAACAACGTTTGTCAATAGATGGCAGCACCAGTACCAAAACATGGATTTTGTTATAACTTTAAAACGCTGAGAGTAAAACGCTGTAGACGGTTGTATATTGTGTACTTTTTAAACGCCGCATGAAAACTGTATTTTATTAGTTGTTTTCGTGAAATGTAACAAGATCTTTTGATTAGAATCTGAGCATGTCATTGTCCAAAAGCCGGCCAAATGTGAGTCTGACTCGAGGATAGTCATGATATTGCAAAATTTCATGATTATAGGCGAACGGAAGTAGCTTAATAAGTTTTGATTTCTTTATCAGTATCAGTACATTACATATTTAACTAGGGCGGAGAATTCGTAAATGTCCCATATCGCAGGTGTTTGTGGCCCGAACTGAAGGTGAGCGCCATAAATATGTGATCTGGGGCTTTACGGATTACCGCCCGTGGTTTGTCTAAAGTTTTACGTCTTGCCTTGGCCAGGAAGTCTCTATAACCTCCTGTATAACGTATATAACGCATTTTTTTGCAAAAATGCCGTACAACATCCGGAATTCAACTACATTTCCAACTGCATGGTAACGAGGCCAAAGTACCACGATTGCTCTGACTGCCGATTCGATTGCCAGCTCGTCCATCAATCGATAGTCCGAGAGTCTGCGGCTGTTCTCTCAGACACGTTATGTTACGGTAAGCGTGTACAGGCAGCAGCAAAAGTAGCTAAGCATAAATGTTTGTACACAAACCTTCGTTGTCTGGACAATAGAGTCCGTATGCATATCATTTCCATGTGCATCATCCAGGTGCTCACGTGGCGTGCGTAGAAACTTTTGTAGCTGACTGAACCTATACATATATAATTTGGTGAATTGACACTTCAGTCGAATCTCTGTTGTAGCAGTTGCCTTTTTTATATCTGACAACCTTAAAGATTCCAACGATGAACGCTGGGATACACTCTTCATGTTTTATTGACGAATGGGGTAATTAGTTTCATTTTTGCACTACTTATTTTTATCAACAATATTTTCCTCTGAAACCAACACAATAAACCAAACTTCTGGGTTTCACACAATTACTTACTGGGGAAAATACGAGAAGGCAAATGTCGTATACCTGTCTTCTCTTATTTTTTCACCATATCGCCTTAGTCCAATGGTTTTTGTCAAACTAAAATCTAATGAATTATTTCGAAATGACTGCCGTCACTCGGACTACTCATGCAGCGGCTGGCCGGGCAACTCGACGAACATACACGTAATAAAAAGCAGCGCGGCTGCTATCAGATTTGTGGCGGTCTGGAGAAAATCGGGATTTTTCACAACTCTACAGAAAACTTAAGTCGGGGAACGATTTATGCGATGATATTTTGCCAATCACTTTACGGATAATCACTTTTCCACAAAATATAACTGACTTCAATGAGCGGAATGCGTATATATTTTGTACTCAAAAAACGCCAAATCAATTTCGTTTTTTTTTTATATTGCGATCACCTCTAAATATGTAATAATAAATTAAATTAGAGCTATTTTACTAAAAACTAAAACTAAAACTAAAACTATCGTGAGTCTCAGACATATTAAAATACTTAAACAGGTTTACTCACGTCGTAGAAGTCGAATAACGCTTGACATGTTTCGAATCGGTACGCGATTCATTATCAGGAGAGACGATCAGTCGCAGCGGCGGCCAACCGAACACAAAATGTCAATATCAAGCAGCTGCTTCAAATCCAAAATGATGATTTCTAGAAAAGTGGTTATTAATATGTCGTATTAAACAAATAAGTCGGAAAATTGTTCCGATTAGTGTTCGGTTGGCCGCCGCCGCGACTGATCGTCTCTCCTGATGATGAATCGCGTACCGATTCGAAACATGTCGAGCGTTATTCGAATTCTACGACGTGAGTAAGCCCGTTTAAGTATTTTAATAAATTAGAGCTTTTTGAGAAAATCAACAAAATACGTACCAAAGTACCCATTTTGTTTATTTTTTTGTGGGAAAGTGATTGTCCGTAAAGTACTTGGCAAAATGCCATCGCATAATTCATTTGTCGATTATTTTTTGTATGTGGTTATGTCAATCCTGTGGCGCGGCAATAATCCCTGGGGGTTATACACGGGCACTAAGTCCGACTCAGTAGTAGTGAGGGCAAGACAGCCCAGATACGATTCAAGTCATGTTTAAAAATAAATTAAAAAGTGATTATTTTAAATGTCGCCTACACCTACTAAACTAGGAACCTTGTGAAGTTGCCCTTTCCTACATTCATCTTTGATATTTCATCATATATTTTGTTTTATTACATCAAATGTGGACATTTCGTGAATGTCCCAGATCGCAGGTGTTTTTGTAGATCTGGGGCTTTACGAATTACCACCCGTGGTTTTTCTAAAGTTATACGTCTTCCCTTGACCAGCCTTTTAAATATATAGCAAAATAATATGTAGTGTGGCGCCATCTGTGGAAGGAATGTCGTACTTACCTATTGCATTGTTGTCTATAAAAAAAAAAAAACAGTTCGTTCGAATCAACGGTGTATTTGTCTAGTAGGTACAACTATCCTTCGCGACTCTCGTCGCGTGACTAAGCGCTACCCGTCATTACTGCACAGAAAAAGACGGGTAATTAATGCAAATTATCTCGCGCAAGAAATAGTCGCATGTGGCAGTTATGCTAGAGTCGCAGAATGTGAGATTTTCTCCCCACGGGCAGAAAATCTTACGGTCTAGGGTGACTTAAATATTTGTGTGTGTGTCCAAGTGCCAGGCGCGGGAGTGAGTTACGACAGGCTTGTTTGAAAGGATCGCAACCCGCAATAGTTTCGAACTCACGTCGAAGCTCAAGTGTTCCCGGCGGTTGTTAGCGATTTCACTATTTCGCAGTTTGCGCTTTAAATTTTCAAACTGGTGGTGAAATTTCCAAAGCATTTTGCTAGTTTTGAAATTTGGTAACGCTCTCATATCGCTTTGGGTGTTATAACGAGCAGGGGATGGTTCGGGATGAGGGGAATGTTGGAAATTTAAAAAGTTGCTAACTAAATTATGTATTGTATTGGATATATACATTTTCAAGTTATTATTTGTAACATATTATAAACATGGTAATATATTATAATTCACCATTAATGATATGCGTGCATATTCATTTTTTGAGAAAATCATTTATAACATCCTATACAAGTTTTTGGAAAAGTATAGCGTTCTTATTGACGAACAAAAGGGTTTCCGGAAAAATACGTCTATCAATCTAGCTATACATGATTTAATCAAAAGAGCCCTCACCTGTCTTGATAAAAGGAAACCATGTTGTGCCATATATATGGACATGACAAAGGCGTTCGACTACGTTGATCATCATGTACTACTTAGGAAGCTTAACCATTATGGCATCCGTGGGAACGCGCTAAAACTCATGAAATCATATTTGGAAAATAGGGAACAATACACTGAAATCACTCAAATTTCTACGACCACTGGAAAAGAAATGACACACAAATCAACCAGCAGAAAAATTGAATATGGGGTGCCACAGGGTAGCGTACTGGGGCCCCTATTTTTCTTACTTTATATTAATGATATTGTCAATTCCTGTCATCATCCAATGATATTGTTTGCTGATGATAGCACTATATTTATTGAACTCGATACTGATAGCAATTATGAAGATGATGTAAATAATGTGATTAAAAATATTATTCTATGGTTAGAAAATAATAATCTAAAAATAAATCTAGACAAGACATATATTATGCAATTTAGTCAACGAAAAGTAGCACCGCCTCTAAATGTTAAATATATAGACAAAGTATTAAATAAAACGAATGTAACTAAATTTTTAGGTCTTTATATAGATAATGACTTGTCATGGAAGTCACACTCCATGGATGTGTGTAGAAAACTATATCGTTTCTCATATGCTCTCTATAAATTGTCGAAAATTTGTGACCGAAAGGCAGTGCTCACAGCCTATCATAGTTTTGTCGCAGCAACATTACGCTATGGTATTGTGTTTTGGGGAAATTGCACTTACCGTGATATGATATTTAGAGCCCAAAAGCGATGCATTAGAGCCATTACTGGTCTAAATCCCTCACAAAGCTGCGAGCCATATTTCAGATCACTAAATTTGTTAACTTTTCCATGCATGTATATTTACGAATGTTGTATGTATGTAAAAACTAATCCTAATTTGTTTCAAATGAAAAAGCCATCTCAAAAATCAAATCTCCGGCTGAGAAAAGCTGAGGTATATGTCCCGATGGCAAAAACAGCCCTGATGAAAAAAAACATTTTAGTAATGGGTCCAAAAATTATGAATAAACTACCGATAGATTGGCAAAATGTGACATTAAGCAAATTTAAATATTTATTGTCCAAATTTTTGTTAGAAAAGTGTTATTATAGTATTGGCGATTTTCTAAATGATGTTAACATATCTGTATAATATATATATGGTCGACATTCTACTAGGTATGCAATTTGTAATCTGGACATTGAGCATGTTTTTTTAATTTTTTTATTAATTATTGTTATTACCATTATTTTTATGCATTTAATTTGAACATATGACATTTAATTTAAATTAATTTATTATTGTGAATTTAATATGTGATGCTTGTCAAGTTTGCAGGCGAAAATATTTGTACACCTGCATTTGTAGGTCAAACATAGTTGATCTTTATACTAAAAACATGTCACCTCATAACCTGTACCTATGTTTAACAAATAAATTATTTCTGATTTCTGATTTCTGATTTCATTTGTTTTTTTTTTCATTTCATAGTTTAATTATATTTCATTTCATTAAATTATATTTTTTGATTAAATCAATGAATAATTGTCCATTTATTAAAATTTCAATTACGGAATTTCTCAAATAATTGTATTAATGCAATGCAATATTTAAACTATAAACAAACTGTTCTCTGTAGGTAGACCAGAAACGATTTTTTATAAGTCTGAGTGAGTAGGTACGTCGAAATAAGGATGAAGCCAAAAATAAATATAAAAAAGTAAACAGTCGTTCGCAAAAGTATCCTATAACCATCTTTGTATATCCAGCTATCCCTGTACCAAAATTGGTTGATTAATATCCATCCAGCCGTTTGATGAGAGGACAAATGCTCACCACCAGATGGCGCTGTATGGCTGACGCCGCGCGCCCGTACAAATCCTGCATCATGCTATTCGTGCTATTAAGATTTAGGTATCCTGAATGAATGACCCCTCTCCATAGAAAATTGATTTTCAATACAATTTTATAATAATAATACATCGGATGATCAATCCAAATGGGTCAGTAGGGAGAATTTCTCAAACTATAAGAGATAAGGAAATCTGTTTTTAGGAACTATGGCCGCGATTTTAGATTTACTAAAAATTGCATTTTTTTTTATAAATCTCATGCCATTTTTATAACCCTGTAAAGAATGTTACAATACAATACGACAATGCGATTACTTAGCGAATTTCAACCAGATACAATTCCTGGTTATGTAAGAAATTGAAAAAATAAATTGTGTGTAGTTTCTATTAAATCGAAAATCGACCCCATGATTCCCCTATCTCATAATATTTAGATTTATTTTTTCCCTACTTACCCTTTTGGATTGATTACCCTGTAGATATTACAACACTAGACACTAAACATTTAAGATTATATTTTCCACGTCAATTCTGAGGCAAGGCAAATTTAGGGGCAAAAGCGATTTTTTATAAAATTAAATTAAATCTCTTCTTATTTTAAGCCATATTTTATCACGTAAATGGGTTAATACGCTGTTTTCCGAATTAACAATTGCCCTAAATGAATCAACTTGTCTAGAAAATAATCCTTTCTGCACTCGAGCTGATAAAGGGTACTTCATTCCAAGATAATATATAAAGTTAAGACTAAAAAAAGGATCCATCACTTCACTCTCAATGAGCATGGAGATAAGATAGGGCCTTTCACATCTTGAACCCTTCCTTTTAAAGGTTTTTATTTTATATACTAACATTAGCTCGTGAGTTCTTTCAAGTTGATTAAAAAAAAATTACAAATAAAATACTACAGAATATTTTCTCTTTTCAACCGTCGTCAAAAAATGGACCATTTTATAACCTATCATTGGAAAAATGTACTGCGATGGCAGGTGGACTAAATTAAATATAAAATACAATCATCAAATAAACATCTCGGTGAAGGTCGTTCTATATCGGGATCCTCTACTATGCATATTTGGGTGAGTGGAACTAAACGCCGTTCGAATTTTTAACAGCGGAGTAGCCCTTCAGTTATCATGAACAACCAAGTATAGAACCCACTGTACCCTTAGCATGAGTAAACGTGACCGCACTCGCTAGCGATAGCGTAAACGGTTTGTATGAAGAATAGTACAGTGCCCCTAGCGGATACTTTGTAGAACTAATTCTCCATATAAATCCTTGACGCCGTCGCGCGTGTGCGCGGGTCTGGAGGTCCCTTTTGTGACCCCACCCGCACACTCATACCGCCCCAGTACAGCCGAAAGGCTCGGGCCCATCAAACATAAAAAAAAAAAGCTAGCGTGTGCGTAATAGGCGTAAGCAGAGTGACTGAGCCCTGGCTGGAGATGCTTCAGTCACCCTGCCCCATGCTCCGACCCGTGACTCCACACTAGGGTCCCGAATTTATTAGGTTGTTAGGTTAAGTTAGTATAAGGTTTATTTCGGTGACGTCCAAAAGGCGGGACAAAGCCCCCACCAGTACAAACGGCCCCTCAGGCACAGGCGCGACAGCGGCCTATCGGTGTAACTATGGCGACGGTGAGCTTGTAATGCATCCTTCGACAAGGCATTCACGTCAATGCCTTTCCCCACCTCGCGCGTCCCGCGCTCGCCCTTCGACGCGCACACATAGCCGCGAGTTTTGTTACTGCACACAAGTGTCGCTGTCGTTTTTTTTTTCGTTAGTATTTATATTCTTTGCCTCTGGACCCGCAAGGAAAAAAAATTGCGTGTACGTTCACTGTAAACTCGTGATAAGGGTACTGCAGGTGACATCTATAACCTTCGATGTGGGTGCGTTGTGATATGATTTGTAGACCCCGGACATTTGTCGCGGTGACGTCACAATAGGGTAGTTTGGGGAGTAAACGGACCGGTGTTAATTGATACAATAAATGACATAAATAAATTAATATTCTATATCTTATTATTAATAAGAGAATATTACCTATAGGTCAATTGTCAATTGATTTATTTATCGTCGTTGTTATTTCGTGAACTGATTCTCCGTAACAAATTAAATGTTTGGTTTGCATTAGTATACCAAAAAATAATATTGATCATTTAATTCAATAAATTATTTTTTGTCGTAAATTATTTAAATTTATAAACATAAAGACAAAGACAAAAGCATCTATAATATTATAGATTTTTAATTTTTATTGTTTATAATTTAATAACAAGTGGAGTGTATTACTTAATAAAAAATACAAAAAAATAGTGATTATCATCTTTGAAAAAAAAAATGTTAAAATTTATTGGGTTCAAAACTGTTAGTTTTTCCTTATTTATTAACACAGGTCCCATTTACTCCCCAAGCTACCCTTTTGCCACGTGACTGCGACGAAAATCCGGGGTCTAATTGATTTGGTGTTTTGTTTCCGAAAATAAAAGGGTCCAGTCCAAAAACGTTGAATATACGTTTGACGCGACCCGCGTCGAAATACGTCACCGCTGGCACATCGATGGAAAATACAATTTCACATTTTCATGTGATTTGCGGTGAAGCGTATGGGAGAAATAACGGGTGACAAAGCATCCGTCACTCACACTCGCATTTTGCCTAAACGTGACGGATGCTTTGTCACTTATTTATCGCGTGATAAAAGAAACCATCATAGGCCCTCAGGCAAATATAAATGTACTTATAATAAAAGTAAATCATATTTTATAAAAAAAAAAAATGTCACTTGTACTTTCTTACTCAAACGTTAATAGCTCATGAATACCAATAAAATTAACCCAGACACAATGGTTTTATCTTGTTTTGCGTAAAATAATAAAATTATAAATATTAAGGGACGATCTTACACAAAATCGACCTAGTCCGAAACTAAGCAATGCTTGTGCTATGGGTACTAGACGGCGATATACATAATTATATGTACATATAGAAAACATATCCACGACCCAGGAACTAATATTCGAGTTAATCACACAAATATTTGCCCGGCCCGGGATTCGAACTCAGGACCGTCGGCTCAGTAGGCAGGTGCACTACAAACTGCGCCAACCACGTCGTCAAATATTTGTTTGCGAAAAAAACCGGCCAAGTGTGAGTTCCGTACAAACACTTCCCATCTTAACTGGCCCGGTTAAGTTTGTTGTATGGGAGCCCCACTTCAATATTTATTTTATTCTGTTTCTAGTATTTGTTGTTAAAGCGGCTAAAATAGATAATCGGTGAAAATGTCAACTGTCTAACTATCACGGTTCATGAGATACAGCCTGGTGACAGACGGACAGACCGACAGAAAAACAGCGACGGCTTGTAGGTAATAGGGTCCCGATTTTCCCGTTGGGTATGGAAACCTAAAAACTAGGAGAAATATTCGACTGTGAACGGAGTGGAGGTTTTGCGAAAATAAACGTCACCGTCCACAGTCGCAGTGTTGTATACCGTCTCTCGACGTACTATCCGTGAAAGTGTTAGGAAATGTCAGTTAAGAGGCCTTATTCCTTTAAAAAATATATATTTATATTATGACAAATATATTGATAATTTCAAGCAATGTTTTGAAGTAAATAAAACTTTTCCCCGAGATCTAGATAGTAACATAGCTATTTCATGCTTTTATTGCGTGCAGTCGAAAATAAGTTGAAAAAATTGGGCAAGTGCGAGCCCGACTCGCGCATGAAGGGTTCCGTACCTATACATATATATAATCTATAACAAGTTTGTTGTATGGGAGCCCCCCTTAAATATTTATTTTATTTTTAGTATTTGTTGTTATAGCGGCAATAGAAATACATCATCTGTGAAAATTTCAACTGTCTAGCTATCACCGTTGTTGAGATACAGCCTGGTGACAGACGGAGGGACGGAAGGACAGCGAAGTCTCAGTAATAGGGTCCCGTTTTTACCCTTTGGGTACGGAACCCTAAAAAACAATTTTCCGCGCGAATTTTGTCAATTTCGAGTAGTTGTTGAAACAAAGATTATCAATAAAAAATTCAAACTATAGGTTTCAAATATATACCAATAAATCCCAATAGCCCTGTTTTAAGCAGTAACATCAAGAATGAAACATGCTTGATCATAGAGAAAAATGTCTAAAAAAATCATAAGGAATAAGGCCTCTTAATCTTATCAAATAATCATCTTATATGTATTTGTAAGGCTATAATTACTTTAACTGATGATATCTTGTTTACAAAACGTATTTTGTGGATGTAGGTATTCAGCGGGTAATCGTGGATAAACATCAAGAATGAAACATGCTTGATCATAGAGAAAAATGTCTAAAAAAATCATAAGGAATAAGGCCTCTTAATCTTATCAAATAATCATCTTATATGTATTTGTAAGGCTATAATTACTTTAACTGATGATATCTTGTTTACAAAACGTATTTTGTGGATGTAGGTATTCAGCGGGTAATCGTGGATAATTTAAAGTAAATGCTGAAATTAAATTTTACGCGGCTATTATTTTGAGGGATCTTTAGATTAAAGGAAAAAAGAATAACGGAGAAGCGAAAAACGTGTATTCGGCTTATAACTTTTTTGATAATATTTTTTTTCTTTTATACTTCCAAATGGATTTAAACTCGCGTCCCCAAAATAAAATTGTCATACTTATAAGCCGATACAAGTTTCGATAAAAATAAAAATAAAAAAAATGCTTCGAAAGGGATTCGAACCTGCATCCCCGACGGGCTTCACCTCGAGCCCATCGAAGCTGTGGCCAAGCCATTGAATGTTTCAACCAGTTACTTTTTTTAAGGCATGTATTTAAATCGATATCTGTATATTCCCTTTTTTCGATCAAAATATTTGAAAGTTTCTCCAAAAATACTGACATGCACACTAATTATGCACACTAAATAATGCGAATTAAATATACTATTTAAAGGTATTTGCAAAACTGTTTTACTGGATATAAAAAAAAAACTAACCTAACCCGGCCGAGTCGGATCTTAGTGTGCAGTGCGAGGATAATTAGTGTGCAAGTCAGTATTTTTGGTGAAACTTTCAAATATATCCGATGTAGGTACGAACCATTTTTTTGGTGTGAATTCGGTTAAAAAGGTCATCTCGTTTTGTATGATGTTTAAGTCTTTTTTGTAGGACATGTGCAGTTAATCAATTGTTTTTTTTTTGCACAGCATTAGTTTTTCTGGTATGCATTCAGTTAATTAGTGGAGTTACCTAGTGTGCTGAAAATTATACCGATGTGCATTTAAATATATCCCTTTTTTTAATACCTGAATGTGGCAT